>JAKNDB010000088.1:1010000-3687191 GCA_024305405.1 Dirofilaria immitis | reverse complement strand
TTAGAAATTTTATTTCAAATTTATTTGAATTCTCAAAATTAAAGCAGTTTTTCAGTTGTAATATTTGAAAAATATAGCAAAAAGTTTGAAATGAAATTATTTTTTTCATTAATTTGAATAATGAAAGTATAGTTGTGACTTATATTTTTCGGTAAATTATTAATAGAAAATTTGTTTACACAAAAACTGCGCAATTTTTATGATAATCTATGCAGTTTCTTAATAGAAAAACAATATTCTATTGTATTAGAATGTATTCTACAGCATATCGAAATTGTGATGTGGATTCTGTCATAATATATCAAAAAATTATTTATCTTTACAAATGGATATAAAATATAAAAGTCGTATATGAAGTTTAACTTTTTCATAGTTTGATCATTAAGACGTTGAAATACGGATCATCAATTTACATTTTACTGCGGTAAAAATTCTGCCATTTATTAAGTAACTCCTGCAGTATTGATAACATCAATCTGATAATTCCATCACTACAAATGGAAGAATAATCATTATCTCGACACAGTTCTCTTTTATACCATTTCTTCCTCCTTTTGTTATATTCATCGACAACTTTTGTTTCTTTTGCTTAAGTTTCATTAATTACATTCTTTTTATTATTTTTCTTCTCAAATTATATTATATAAACAATGGAATCACCCAACAGAATCTTAACTGTAGACATGATTCCTCCGATTGCATTGATTGCTATCCTGGATTTTAATTTCATCGAAATGATAATTGGAAAAAGAATTTAGGACAGAGCCAATGACTGCCATATCGATGCTTCTAGTCAGTATCGATCGAATAATTTCAGTCGTCAAACCTATTACGTATTATAAAAATATGTTGAACATCCAACGTTATTTGGTGAGATTAATTTGCTATCTATGAAAGAAATTTTACTTGTTAAAACGATAGAGAAAGAGAGAGAGAGAGAAAGAAAAAAAGAAAGAGAGAAAGGGAAAGGGAGAGAGAGAAGGAAAAGAAAAAAACAATGACATAATCTGTCGATTATGATATGCCGCCGAATGATTGGAAGTTTCTATGAGTATTATAAAATGACGCAAAGCATAATTTCTTGATTTTATCTTATAAACTGGAAAAGAATTTAATCATTTTTGAAGGTTTGAAATGAGAAATATTACAATTTCAGCTCATAATTTACTATTGGTGTTATAAAAGAAAATAACATTTTCAAATTATCTATTAATGAAATGAAAGCTGATAAAGAAAGCTGATAATTAAATTTCAAATTTCAGATAGTTGGCAGTAATTTATCAATTCTTCTATTAATATCAGCAAGTGTAATTTGCTCATATCTAAATAATACCAGAGTACATAGCTTTTGTTGGTTAGTTCGCGCAAAACTTTTTGGAGCAAAATTTGGGAAATGAAATAAAACATGAATAAAATGAATTGAATCATTAATATGTGATATTTAAATTCCTTCAAAATTTCTTGTTGTTTTTTAAATTTGAATCAATGAAATGAAAATCGCAGATCTAAACTTATTTCATTGATTTTATTTATCTGATTATTTACCATAAAGATAACTAACTAATCTCATCAGTCTAAATAGCAAATTCCAAAGCATATTTACAGGACACCAAACAGTCGATGTCCCATATTTAATCGAATATATTATGGTACACGTATTAGTGCAGCTGCAGGAAGCGTAATACTTTATATTATAACTCTGTTCATCGTGCAACGATATAAGAGAAGGATAAAAGAACAACAGGTTTGCTTCTAGTTTTATTTTCATTTTTTCAATTCAAATTAATCATTTCTTTGCTTCAAAAATTCTATATTTAGCTCAAATAATATTTTATACATTGAACATAACATTTATGGTAAAAAATTTACTTTAACACATCTATCATATCACCAGCGTATAAAATACGATCACGAATTGACTAATTAAGAATTCCGATTTTTCATTTTTTTTTTTTTGAATTATTCGCTTCTAACTTTTTCTAAAGTACACTTAGAGCATTTTGAACGTTTGTAAATTTCTATATTAAGTGCCAAACTATTCTATTGTATTACTATGCATATTCAATAATTTTTCAATTTGCTATTTTCAGAACTTTGGAATAATTAAAATAAGCAAGCGCCAATTAAATTTTACAAAAACAGTAGGTTTATCGTGTTTTGCGACTGCTGGCTTATACATTTTGCCTATGATTGTGGCATTCTTCGAGACAAATAAAGAAGAAATACCGAACTCTGTTTACTCAGTAATTATTATAATTTCATGCTTAAATTCCTTCTCAAAAACAATTATTTTTGGTTGCCGTTCATATGAAATCCGAGAAGCTGTCATTGATTTAATGCCGGGCATATTTCATAAGTAAGTAGATCTCAAATACATGTATCGTCTATCTTTTCGTATTAAAACAAACTTTTTGTTCTCCTATCGGAAAGTTTATATTATGAAGTAATGGATAGCATTCAGCAGATAATATCTTTAGTGAAATTATAGATTTGGAATACATAGAGCAGAAGCTGCGAAAGTTATCGAATTCAAAACGCAACAAGCTCATAGAACAACTGATGTCTATTAGCAGTAATACCTAAACGAATGCTCGAAATTTTTAGTTTTTTTTGAACATAAATAATTTTTTTCTTATAATTTTGCATGAAATGATGATTTTTCTACAATTCAAAAATGACAAAGATTGTTAAATACAAATATATTATTGAGAAATTAGATCAAAATGTGCTATTGGTAGTGAGCAAATTATATTATATTGAACATGGCCAGCCGAAAATTATATTTTTAATTTTGTCATTTATAAACTTCATCGGTTTGCCTTTATTACTATTATTATTAATATTATTACTGCTGTAGTTAAGTTGAAATTTAAGCACTTCACTTAATATTTCGTCCGATAGATTTATTACAAGTTATTGACAGAAAAAGTATTTGAAATAAACAAAAACGTTAATTTGTTTTATATATATATATATATATAAATCTTAGAACTGGGCAATCACTGAAATATACGGTAGCACTTGCTCTGATAAAATTATATCATTACTCAAAATGCAATAATTAAAAAGGCATTTAAGAACGCAGTAATCAATAACTTATGAAGAGAGTATTCTTAAAATTATTGACAGCGGAAGTAAAACATTATCAGTCATTATCATTCAATTACTAAATGTTACTAGGAAAGACATAATTTTACAGAATCCCATAAATGCATTTTTTTGAACTTGAATTAATTTCTCTGATTTATTTTAATTTTAAATGTTGCAAAGAGTTTAAACAACAAAAAAATCAATATACCAATAATTAATTAAAAAAATTATCCATCTTATTACGATCTTTGCTAATCCGCTGAAATTTCTATTGACATTTAAAGGAAGTATAGCAGATCAAAACAATAACTGTATTTTGATAATGTTAACCTAAAAAGTGATAATAAAAATATCAAAAGATGAAATTTAAATAAGTGTAAATAATGGAAGTATCTTATGATGAAACATTCTTGAACTTTTTATAAAATTTTAATGATAGCATTCTATCCAGTTTTCATGTACAGAAAAACAAACGATTTCCCAACAATTATAATCTATCACTGTTCGTTAATCGTTGATTATCTGTCCTATGATGCGATGTTAAAGACATTTTGATTTTTCTTATCTTTAAAAATAGAGTTTATTCATCGAAATTTATACATTTTGAGTGTTCTATCAGCGTTTGCTAAGTATCAAAGATCTGATTTTATTTGATCTGAAAAAGGGTAAATGAATTGAAACGAAAGATTTAGATAGATGTATATAACATATGGCTAACAATTTTAAAACATACGTCCCAAGTGAACAATCACAAGAATAATTTTAAAAACAAAATGAAATTTTAATTATCTCTGTTGAATAAATGTTATGTGATCCGATTGCTTCAATATAAAGCAAAATAATTTCAAAGAAACGTTAAATTGGTAATTACTGCAGAAGTTTCTAAACAACATTTAGATAGGAAATTTGTTTCTTTCAGGAAAAAACTTTTTTTTCAAGTGATATTTTCAATATTTAATCCGCTTTTACAATGTTACATTCAAAAAAGAACTTTTTTGATACTTTTTTTATTCATTTCTGGCAAAATATTTCAGCCGTTTTCAAGAAATTATAACTTTAACTAATATTTATTAATATCTAAAAGCGATGATAGTTTGAAAATAAGTACATACAAATTTTATTATAAGTTTTAATCATTTATTCTTTGTGCTGTAATACTTCATTGACGATGAAAGCTTTTGCTAACTTCGGGAAGATGATATACATCTATTTCAACACATTCATCGTGAGATATTACTTTTGTTATTTTTTCATTTTTAAATATTTTTACTTATATCTTGCAAAGTAATGAAGAAAAGAATGATCAATTTTATTCAAAACAATAGTGAAAATCGTAAAGCTGAAATTACATGATATATGTTCAGTAATTAAATGAAGAATTTTATCATCTAATCTTATAATTATAAATAAAATTGAGTTCTACAGACAACCAGTTATCACCTTAAATGATTTTTGAGTAATTTGATGACGAAATTGAAGCAGCAATCTTTTGCGTATCATAAAATGGAGACGTTAAAAAAAACTTCTATATTTATTCTAAGGATGCATGTATTATTTTAATATGTTTATTTCAGAAACCTCTTCTTTGTTCAGGTGCAGAAATGTAATAATAGTAAGTTATTCGTAAAAATAACTTTTTGCAATTGTTCAATTTCTCTATTTGAAAAGCACAGAAAACATTATGATGAATATATTGTATGGTAATTATTTGTTTAAAGAAAAAATTATTTATTTAGGCTTATTTATTTTTTATGAACAAATTTGCTTAACTGCTTCTAGAAGATGTCATCGAAAGGTCAAAAAATTTTTTTATTAAATTATTAAATTTCTATTCTTATTTTCTTATTACATTATAAAACATAATTATTTTTTTATTTAGCATCATGTCTCGCATTTGAGATTTAATTTAGAATGTAAAAATTTGAGCTTTTAATACAATTTTTATAATTTTATATTTGTTCGTTTTTGTAATTTAGCATTATATGTTACGGAAAAAATAATACTTATTGGAGTCATCCTCCAAAGCGAATCCTCATCATAATTCAACTATTTTGGTAAAGTACGTAATACCTCGGCTTCTTCATACTTTCACTTGTCAACGATAATCAGTTTCCTTCTAACAACTTCCACTTTTCACGAATTTAAAAAGGAATTTAAATAATTTTAATGGGGATGTGTGGAATTTATAAATGTCTATGTATTTATGAGTGTTTATGGCTAGTCTGTACACATTCAAAATTGGTGTGAAATTGAAAACGATGATCGTTCTATAATTCAATCATTACATTCAGATACGGACTGATTACCTTAATTTGAATGAATTATTAATTTGCTATAATAATCAATTCGTCAATAAGTTATTATAACAATTTCCAATAATTTGCTAATTTCATAGTATTCAGTAATTTATATCATTTTTTAATTTCAACAAATTTTGTTTTTATTTTTGTTTTCTTTTTTTTTTTACTTTTCTCTTTAGTTCCATAGTATGTGATCGAAATGAAGTATTTGTCTTAAAAATTAAAGAGAACATAGTTATTATTAACAAGACAAAAAAATCACATAGTAGTTTCTTAAATATTTTTATTGAATAATAGTCATAGTGATAACATTAAATTGCAAAGGATACTTTTTGATAATTAAAATCTGAAGCTTAGGAAAAATCATCGATTTTCGTTCCAAAAAAACGTCAGCTTATTGGACTGCCATTCATTTGAAAGATAGCTTCCTCTAGCGCGATATTTTTTTTTTTTTTTAAAATATAACGGAGTGAATAATGTTAGTTTGATATACTAGAAAATCGATGGACTTGACAAGATTGACATATTTCTGCTTTATCGATTGGTCACTTTTAGATTTTTAATACTATCGTCATGATAGTTACGCTAAAAGCAAAGGATGAAAAAATAGTTTTATCCATATGTTTGAAAACACATTGTGATCTTGATGTATTGATATTTTCATTGATATGAAGGATGAAAGATGAAATAACTTATTTTGATTTGTTATGATATAGCAGTAGAGTGATAATAGTAGTAATGGTAATCATGTGAAGTACTAGAAGTGAGAAGTACTATTTACATTCTTGGATTAGTTCAGATTACACTAAGCAACAAGGCATTGAGTTACACATTATCCCTCTACTTATTCTTCTCTTCCGTATCTCTTCAAATCACTCGTTAAGCGGCTTACTATAAGCTATAAAATATATTATTATTAATATTTATTTCCTTACTGGATATTTCATTGCATGAATGATGACGCTGTTTGCTTTCTTAGTAATTTCTTTTTATCATCTCTTCAGAATCTTATAATAACTGTGATCAATTTAGAAACATACTATCATTGAAAGATAATTAATATTATATTATCGCTTTTTCAATCGCTACTATTTTTATCAATCGATTGAAAGAAATTTTCTCTTCATTCTGGTATTCATTCTCTCAGGAAATCCAACTTTCAATTATCATAGAGTTAGAATTTTCCTGGAATTACAATAAATCATATTTAGATTTTTGAGGAATTCATTTTAAACTAAAGTGATTAGTAAACTTATTTTCAAATAATGTTCCTGATCATAAGAAATAATTTCGCTCAATACAATATATATATGTGGAAGCTTACTGCCCTTGAACATCTGCTTTCTTTCTAAACAATTTTAGAATGTGAAATCTCAATCGATCATCTATGATCAGGCTGCTTCTAAAATCTTTTTTGTTCAATTTCAAAGACAAACACATCAAATTGGAATAAATGCCATCGTTGTTATTCTGCTAATCTTAAGGGACTGAAAAGTGCTGGAAATTTGATGCCTCGCTTGTTTATTCATCAATTCCACATAGTTGAAAACAATTCTGATGGAGGAAGAAAATCTTCTCAATTTCTTACTTTTTAATATCCTATCCTGAAACGAAAGAAATATTTACATATAGTTAGTTCGTTTGCATAGGTAATAAAAGAATTTCTTCAAATACCATTTTCAAGCATTTATCACTGCTAATAGTTTCTTCAGTGTTTAGTACTTTATCACTACTTCATCACTATGGGCAGAGAGGAGTAATAAGATTGGGTGAGGCTTTTCCAAAATTTCGGATAAATCATAGTTAATTTAAAAAAATGTTACCACTGATGAGACAGCTGTTGAATGTCCACTTTATTTGAAAATCATTAATTAAAGAAAAATGAAATCGAGAATGATCAGGTGCTTCAAATTTAATTTGATTACAGTCATTGAAAGATAACGTTGAGACATGAAATTGTTTATTCAAAATGCATTTCAAAATATTGAATGTCAATGAATTTAATAGGATGCATTCTCGGTTCGTTTTCAAATTTTTTAAAATCATCCGTTCACTTTTCTATACTTTAGCAATCTTATAATAATGTCTATTCATGATTCGATAGTTTACCTTAATTCAATCCTTCAAATATTCATCTCGCATCATAGTAATGGAAAATATTATATTATAGATTTTGTAGCTTTTTTTCTTCTTCAAAATTTTTTAATAATATTTCGAAAATTTTTAAAATAACTCTTAAAGCTCATTTAAGAATAGAATATATATTGAATAGATTTTTTATTTTTTCTTATTGAATAAAAGCATGAAAACTTCAAATTTTCTAAAATCTTTTTAGTGAAAATAACTTCTGATAAGCTGACTGACTTAAATATTTTAAAAATGATTCATAGGAAAAATTATGAACAAAATTGAGCAAATTTTTTAAACATTTTTTGTAGGAAAGACATGAGAACCATATTTTAAATAGCATCATCGAGTTATCATCTAAAGGTTATCTTAAGCCGATAATATTTGCCAACGTAATCCACAGTAGATAGATGATAGAACTAAAAGTGATCTTTTTTCTTTTGTTGACATTTCATTATTTCATTATTTACTTCAAGTAAATTTTAATAAATCAAAGTACGATAAAAAAATCACAAATAGAGGGAATAATTTACTTCTTTTCCGTTGCTAAAGAAAAATTTAGATTTACTATAAATGAGAAGGAAAAGTAAAAATGAAAGAAGAAAATGAGTAGAATGGATAAGTTTAGAATATATATATATATATGATAGTTTCAGATGAAGCTATAGATGAAAAAGCTATTTTATTCTATCTATCTATTTCTAAAATATAATTGATCGAATAAACATTTTCATGTCTGCTCGAATTGCCTGTTTCCACTTCCTATGAAAATCATTTTAAAGGGATATCATATCTTATTCGTTTGCCATTTTTTATTTCTTAATCGTTATATTATATTGTAAACTATCTTTTTTTTTTTTAAATATGAAATAAATTGGATTTCAACTTTTAGAATTAAACTTATTGTGGGGTAAAAATATCGTTATAGCTATAACCTTCATTATTATTATTATCATTTATTCCCACCTTTTAATTTACCTCTTTATTAATAGATTTTTGAGCGGATTTTTAATTTTAACTTTTCATTAAGAGAAAATAAATGGTACAAACTTTGAAAAAGTAGTAGGATGCGAGTTTTTAGTGTTTTCTCTTCATCAAAATTTCTGTTAGGAAATTATTTTAAATGCAATGAGAATTATGGATGCTTATAAATTTGCATTAGAAATATTTGATAATGAAAGAATTTTAATTCAATTAGTCAAGAGCAGATTCAATTAGTCAAGAGCAATGATGAATATTTGAGGCAATAAAAATTAGCTGATAAGAAAACTATTTATTCGTCTTCTTTTTTATTTATTAAAATTATTTAAGATGTCATTTATTTTACTCCATTCTTAACTTATTTTCTTTTATGGCGAAATATTTTGAGAAAGAAAATGAATTAAGCAGTTTAATGTGCTAAATTTTTATTCATTTTAACATACTTTTGAAGAAAACTATTTAGTTATTTGTAATTATCATAGAAATACTTGATGAGCATTCATAAGCTAATATTGTTTTTTTATATGAAATTCAATCTCCTGAAAATGTTGCAGAATTGGCAAATGAAAATAGAATTTATTGAATTTGCAAAAATTTGTCAATTGAAGTTATACTATTTGAAATTTTTTTCTTGAATTATTTTCTCATAATAAAGAAGATCAAAAAGAGAACGCTATGAAGTTTGAAACAAATAGAAAACAAAGAGCGTTTTTAAAATATATGTTAATACGCAAACAGACATTTTAAGTCCGTAGATCCTTTCCATTTTTCTCTTTCATCTCTTCATGCCATTAAATTAGTATTAGGCGTGAATTATGTACGT
Organism: Dirofilaria immitis; assembly: GCA_024305405.1. Taxonomy (NCBI): domain Eukaryota; kingdom Metazoa; phylum Nematoda; class Chromadorea; order Rhabditida; family Onchocercidae; genus Dirofilaria; species Dirofilaria immitis. The sequence goes on along the minus strand of JAKNDB010000088.1, from coordinate 3,677,870 downwards.
TATAAAATTTATTTTCCAGCATTGAAAATGGATATTAAAAAAGCCTCATATATGTTCAATTTATTTATCATCATGAGAATTTATTTAGAAAAAAAAATAAATGATTTTAATTCGACCGTATAAAAATATGAAGCTATGTTTCTCGTGTTACATAGCAGATAGTAGCGTAGATTGATTTGCTTGAAATATTTGGAATTTCGCTCTACTTCTTACAAGCATATTATTAATTCTTATTCCCACTAACTTTTTCGTACTTGAAAAATCCCTTGTGTTAAACTATTTTTAGTCTTTTACAAGGAATACTGAATAATTGTGATAGATGAATTGTCTTGTATGAGTTTTTAAATCAGCAAATCAACTGCCTTTCGATTTATCGTAAAATTTCCAATTTCATACTTTTATAGAGTTATTTTTTCTTTTAATTATAGATTTTGTAGCAATCTTATCTACTGATTATTAGTTGAATATTATCAATAATCGTGCCGTTAATCAACTGTTTAAGAATTTTCGACAGTATTACTTCCAGTTTTTGTCTCAATATTAAGGATGTAGGAGTTATTTTTGTCACTATCAGTTGTTTCATTATCATTATACTTAGAAAAAAACCAAAATGCATAAACCTAGGCTATCTATTTCGCCGTACTTTTCTGTCGTCAGCACGCCTGAAACAGTTGTTTAAGAATCGGAAAAATTATTCATCTTCAAAGTATTTTGTCGAAATCATTCCTTCTCTTCTTTGTTGTCTTATTAGCTATCAACTGTTTATTGGAAATTAACATAACGAAAAATAAACGTAGTGTCAATAGTTATCAACTCAATAATCTATGATATATGAATCAAAATTTTGATAAAAGCTGAATAATTTATGATTTATGAAACAAAATTTTGATAAAACCTCAAATCTCAATTTTTGCGTTGTTGATGATATCTGAAATATGTAAATGCTTAATTTTATTCAGAATAAATATATACTAAGAGAAAGATTAGAGAGCAATAAGTGAGGTCGAGAATCACGACTTTTTCCCCGATCACTCTGCTTTTTCTTATATAAAATTTAATTCTTTTATAATTATTCATATCATTCTTAATTGAAATTTAAAATCTAAATATGGAAAGATTCTTCACCATTCAGATTGATTAAAAATTTAAAGTGGTAGAGAAGTTTACATACATAACTTAAATTTGAAGGCTGAAACATTTTTTTTCACTGCCGAATAATTTAATTAACATTCAAATTCAGCTGTCAGTCTTATGCTAAAAATGAACCTATAAACGAAAAAAAATTTTAATTCTCCTTTTTCTCTAAATGTTCTCTTTAGCGATGAATAAGGTTTTTAAAAGCAGTTACCCAATTATTAAAGGTTTTATGCAAGATTTCTTTGCTATGATATTTTAAATATCCATCATATATCATTCGGAAAGAGTGTGTACTGCAATCCATATAACTACTATTTTTCTTTATTCCTCATATAAATCATACTCTATCCATTTTTCTTCCATTTGCGAAATTTTCTTTCACATATTTCTTCGATATATTTAAAATTGATGGTCAACATTGATTCGATCCATTCTTTTCCGATAACGCTATCCCTTAGACAAGATTCCCTTTTGAGATAATTTTCTCGCTATGTGAATTGATAACTTATATTTATTTACAAAGACTATTATTCTATATAACTATTATTTTTTTCAGCTATTATTTTTATCGGCTTATAGACTAACTAACGTGATGTGCTTGTATTATATATTTTTTCCTTCAGAAGATGAGAATTAGAATGACTACAACATGATTTGAAGTATAATAGATAGCAAAAATATTATTCCGGATTGAACGCATTATCCATGAAAATGTTTGCATTATGGAAAGAAAGATAAAGTTCTTATAATTGAATAAGTTTTCAGGATGGCACTCAGCGCTGGACATCAACAATCATCCAGCCTGATGCAATTCAACGAAGATATCATCAAGCAGGTATTTTTTGTTGCGCCTCTCATTGCTTTCTTATTTTAAAACATCTATTTAAGATCATAATCTCTGGCTAATTTATTATCGTAGTAATGCGAGATATATCACGCATAGGGTATACTTTAAAATGTTTATCAAATTTTCATTAATTAAAAACAATCTACCAATTGATTTACTTAAATTTTGATATGAGCGTTTTGTGAGAAGATGGGGATAAATTAAAAATATATATATTTCTTCTCATTGCCATCGAAATTTATCAATAGAGTTGCGAAGAAAGACTTGTAATTATGAAAGTAATTTTTTTTTTAGATTATCATTATTAATGTTTAAAACTTATCTTGTTCATCATAGTCTATAATTTTATTTTAAGTGAAAATATCAAATAACTGAAGTCCAAATCATTTACGTGTATCTCCAGCTATGATCTTATAAATTAAGCTATAATTTTGTTATACATTGAATTTATTTTCGTATATCCGACATATGTAATGTTTGTGCTATCAAACTTTAATTACACATTAGGCTATAGATTACTTAAACCTTTAAAATGAAGAGGCTAATATTTCTGAAACTCATTATTCTGATATTCATAGATACTGTTTAATTGTTTACACTATTAAATTCCAATGATGATCAAGGTTGATATGAAATTACATTTTTAAGCACCAAAATTCCATGAAAAAAATTCCAGCTAACAGCTGAAGAAATCGATGAATTCCGTGAAGCATTTATGATGTTTGATAAAGATGGTAATGGAACTATTTCTACCAAAGAATTGGGTATAGCTATGCGATCATTGGGACAAAATCCTACTGAGCAAGTATGCGAAATTCGTGTTTGTCAGATTATATAAACATAGAAAAACTTATGAAGAATTAGATCTCGAAATGTTCTGCTTCTGAATTTTACGTTTTTAACTTTTCAACTATTATAATATTAATCAAAAACTAGTTTAATTTGTTCCTCATGTCTACTTTTATTTGTTTTGGTACCGCTTTTTTTGACTGCTCAGAAGAGATATTTCTCGAGAAAATATATTGGTCCTTACTCGATATCTTCTGAAGATTAATTAGCAAAAGATTAAAAATAAGTCAAAGACTCACTTTGCGGATGAAAAATCGGAAGTACTGTTATTCCTACTTCATAAAATGGTAGTGTAATTACTAATAAATTAAAGAATAAATCAGGAAGGAAGGTAGTAGATGTCACGAGAAATGAGCAAGAAATATTTTCTTATTCCAAATTAAACACGTATAACCGATTATAGGAAATAATGGAAATGATTAATGAAGTAGACATCGATGGTAATGGACAAATCGAATTTGCAGAATTTTGCGTAATGATGAAACGAATGATGAAGGAAACTGATTCTGAAATGATCAGAGAAGCATTTCGAGTTTTTGATAAAGATGGTAACGGTGTTATCACAGCTCAAGAATTCCGATATTTTATGGTAGCTTACATAGATCTTAGCATAAATTGATAATTTTTTAAAATAATTGATTATGAAATTTAAAATGCATATTTAGATAAGTAGAGGTATTATTAGCAACAGAAAACATTTTTCCTTTTTAAATTTGTTGATAACTTCCACATCTGAAGTTCATCAATCAATTGGAATAATGATAAAGCAATATATTCTTGCCATGCTCGCCATTTGTTTACAATTAATAAAGGTTTTGTTTCATCGATTTTGAAATTATTGCATCATATAATTCAAGATCATGAAATGAATTTGTCTTTATTGCTACGCCTAATCAAGCTCTTATCTGTCCTATCAATTTCGATTTATTTAATAAATCTTAAATGCGGCAGAAGGTATAAAATCGATGTTTTTATGTTTATACTCATTTCAGGTCCATATGGGTATGCAATTTAGTGAAGATGAAGTAGACGAGATGATCCGAGAAGTGGATGTAGATGGTATAACTTTGAAATTTGGATTCATCGTAAAAATTGAATTTGTTGCTTTTATTTTTTCATAGTTTCAGCGCATTCTTGCGTTTTTTTTTCATGTTAAAAGTTGAAATATCATTTTTGAATCTTCCAGAATTTTTTTTAACAATGATTTTTCAATAATTTTTTCTCCAGCTGCATTTTGCAGGAGATGGTGATATTGATTATGAAGAATTCGTGAAAATGATGAGTGAACGATGATGAAAATAGCAGGTAGTGAAGCCAATCTCTCTCTACCATTCTTTCACTTTCTATAATTATTTCGAGACTAAATAATGATACTAATTGCTATTGAATGATACAATTATTGTTATTTATTGATCTCACCTCACCCTATTACACTTTTTTCAATTTTTCTTCTTTTTCTAATTAAACTTTGTTCCATGGTTGTTCTCGCACTTGATTAAACTCCTTAAAGAAATTTCTTGAAAGGTATGTTTTGAAAATAGGTCTAATAGTGATAAGAAGATTAAAAATAAGCAAAAGCTCTGACTTTGCTTTCTAGTAAGCTTCATTTATTAAGAGTAAAAACTTTCTTGTGTAAAATATATTCATGTAATTTTTGATTATGAGAATTCATTATGGATGGAAATTAAAGCAATGAAATTTGCATTTAAGTGAGAGTTAGTATGTCCAAGCCAATCAGTGAATTTTAGTGCTTTCGAAATTTGAGTGAAAAAAACGAAACCTCGTCTAATTATCACAAGAATTTCAATCTTATTTTTGCTATAAATTTTCGTTATTCTTCACTTGTATCCTACAAACAATACTGTCATGTACTACACAATAGCATCGTCACCTATAACATATGACATTTATTAAGCAAATAATTAAGCTCGTAAGAATAGTCTTTAAGAAATCATAGAAAATGCCCAACTTTAAGATTAAAAATAGAAAATTACGCCTATCAAATATTTCAGCTATTATTATTATACTTTTTAAATTTCGTGATGTACTTCAATTTGCAAATCTGATTTTGTATAAATTTATTCGAAAATAACATTCCATAATTTGATGTCCTTTGTAGTTTCATTTTTGTGGAAATACATGCTTATGGAATCACTCATACAAATGATGTTAATGTGAAGTTTAGAAATTCAGAAATCAATTCAAGAAATTCAAATAGTACTCCTATTATTGTCATAATTATGAGAAGTCATAGTTTTTCTATTAGTTATTGCTCTGAATATTTATCACTATTCTAAAGTACTTATCAATGCTGATTACGGTACAAAACTTTGTGTACAGCATTTTTATACTTATTTTCACGCAATATATTGCATGTTATGATGAATTAATTCTTTGACTAACTTAACCTTCTGCGTATTCAAATATTTTAAATATTCTAGTATTAAGTTATATCTGGCATTTTTCTTCAACTTTGCACAGAATTTTATTTTACTTTGCTCTTCCAACTTCTCTCTAATTTTCAAGCTAATTTCGAATTTGATCTGATTCTTGTCATAAAATCTTGAATGATTTTCTAACCTCTATGATTTTCAACATATGTGTTTTTTTTGTATTTTTAATAAGATTAAAGAAGTACTGTAAAATTTACATTGAAGCTTGAGAATTTTGTGCACTATTTGATAATCCAAAGGACAACGTGTGTGGTTTTCCATTAGATATAATATATGCCTTTCCTGTTAATTATTTTAACAGATGATCCTTATATCGAAAATCGCTTAGCTGAAATATTTTTACGTAGAAATCAGTTGGATATCTTAAAGATTTTTGTATCTTATTAGCTTTAATTAGAGGTAATGAAATCCATTACATACTTCTAATTAATATACTGTCCGAACTATTACGAACCTTAAGAAAACGGTAAAATGAAACAAAATTGTTTGTGTAATTTTAAAAATCAGTAGTTGTATTTCAATATCTGTTAGATATTCGCTTCAAGTTGTTTTAAAGCTTTCGTAAATAAAGAAATTACTTCCAGTTTAACTTGAAGCAGGCGATGCAAAAATCACATGTCAATCGATAAAAAACTTTATAAGCTATTTAATTATTGAAGTCAAAATGAGAATATTAAAGTACCGAATTGAATTATTGAAATAGTTTTGATATAGTTATTTAATAATTTTAGTCCAAATTTCTATAACCTCACTTCCTTATTCGGCTTCAAATGAAAAACATTTTCATATATTTTTCGTAGTCTTGAAATGTCATTTTTCATGAAGTCTTGCAGCCGAAAACCTTTTGAAAAGAATAATCGTTTGATATAATAAACAACAAAGCGTCATTGGTAATAAACAATATGGTGAAATCAACAATTTATGATTGTCCATAAATTTAGACAGTTAAAATTTTATCAAATTTTTAACTGCATAATTTTATTTATGCTTCTATTATTATTTCCAGAAACTCACAGTTGAAAAATTTATCTTTAAGAAGCAAAAGGAATATATCTAAAACAAAATGTAAATTTGGTTCCAGTGTCTATATATGATATGCAAATTTCTTAATTAAAAATATTTTGCTGCATGCGGAACATTTATCATCAAATTTTTGTAAACGGCAAGTAATATGATAAGTAATATGAAGATCGTGACTGCCAACCATATCATAAAAGAATAATTTTTAAACATTTAAAATTATTGTTATCCATCTTATCAATTAATGCAGGCAGATAAAATCACGCGATGAGTTTCGATGTTGATAATCTCATTGATCGTCTTTTATCAGTTGGATTAAGCGGTGGTGTTGCACTTACCAAATGCGTTTCTGAACAAGAAATTGGTTTATTTTGAGTCACAAAAATAATCGTTTTTTTTCTTTTAAGTAAAATTATTTTATAACATACTGATAATCAATTCAAACAACTTGTACTCTTGTTAATGACTTCCTCTTATTTAATTTTATTTCGATCCTGCAAATTCCAAAGAAAAAGATTCAAAAAAGACAGTTTATTTTATTTTCGGTGCATAAAAATATCATCTATTCTCCTTTATTAATTTATGCTGCATTAATTCTAGCATCATTACTTGGTACTGTACGACAAATCTTCCTTTCTCAGCCACCTTTCATCGAAATTGAACCACCGGTTAAAGTAATCTTGCTTTCTGATAAGCATAAAGATTTAAATACAAATTGCCATAATCAATAGAGCAGATTTTCATTTCACTTCCCATAATATTAATCTTTAAATTTCTGGATAAAATTTTTTTTTCATAGTATTTGTATACTAGATTCATATTGATCTTTTTATTTTGCAATTTAAAAAATTTTTCATTTTATTTTTTTATATCAAAATAACGGTAAATAAGTAAGAAATTATAAAACTTTTCAGAACTAAATTTGCTATTTTTCAAGGTATGTGGGGATTTACATGGACAATATGCAGACTTACTTCGTCTGTACAATCGTTGTGGTTTTCCACCAGATGCTAATTATGTCTTCCTTGGTGATTATGTCGACAGGTGACAATCGTATCGTGAACTAATTGTCTTGTATATTCTCTTATTTGAGGAGAATGAGTCTCCGATGGAGTAAAAGTTGTTTCTAATCAATAGACTATGCCAAGATCCAGATCATTGCACTAATGAATCACTAATATTTTATGAGATTTTTCTGGAATGCGGTATATTGCCATATCATCAGATACCATGTCGCCATTATCTGACGCATTACATTATACTGTGCTAATTACCAAATTAAATTTGTCTTATAAACCATGACTTAATCTTTCTGCTTATTAAAATATAAGTTTTCAAAATCTTAAAATAATGTATAAGCAACATCAGATCTTCATTGAAATCAAATTTCTTAATTTTAACTGACATGAATGGGAAAATATTAAAGAATTGTAGAGGTAAACAAAGCTTAGAAACGATCTGTTTACAATTCTGCTATAAAACGAAATATCCGGAAAATTTCTTTCTGTTACGCGGAAATCATGAATGCGCTGCGATTAATCGTGCCTATGGTTTTACGATGAATGCAATCGACGTTACAGTATACGCTTGTGGCAGATGTTTCAGGTATCCTAATTAATCATTATTTAACTATTGATAAAATATATATTTGATAAATAGTTTACTTCTGAATTGCACCAATATTTTCATTGGTAAAAAAGCGATTCATCTTTAGAATTCCTCAAGTCATTCACAGCTATACAACAATCATTTTTTAATTTCTATGAAAAGCAGAATGCAGATGAAAATGAAATGCCCAAATCCAATTTAAATTTTCATGAAGTTCAAAATTTAAACAAGAGATTTACTTTTTCGATTTTTTTCTCCTATTTTTGAAACTTGCAAACATTCATTTGTACTTATTTAAAATGATCAGTCAGGATGTATTCAATTGTCTGCCATTTTGCGCTTTAATAGCGGGAAAAATCTTTTGCATGCATGGTGGTTTATCACCAAAATTGACCAGTTGGGATCAGGTTTAATTAATCATTCATCTAACAACATTTTAGCAATACTAATTTTTTGTATAACAAACTAATATTTAATAACAAATGACTTATGCTGTCCAACACTCATTTCATAAAGTTTTTTGATTCAAAAAGCTTTTTTTCTCGAAAATTACTTACTTGCAGTTGTTACATATTGAAAGACCTGTAGATCCACCGAACCCTTCGATTCATATCGATTTGCTTTGGGCAGATCCAGATAAATGGGTACGTGGTTGGCAACAAAATACACGTGGTGTATCATATGTTTTCGGTGCTGACGTGGTGAATTCATTCTGTCAAGAGATGAATATCGATCTTATTGCAAGGTTCCATTTACACAGTTTAAATTATAACGATCATAACTCAACATAGTCGACGGGTAAGGCATGAATTTTATTGTTGATTTAAAAATGCTTGGAATAAAACATAATTTTAACGTAGGTTAGGTAATTTAGAGAAGGTAATATGTGTTTATGATGTACTTGTGATTCATGGAAAGTGAATGAATACTATAGATTAAACTATTTTAAAATAGCCATGATCGGAAACGATCATAACTCAACATAGTCGAAAGTATTATGCCAAAAGAATTGTTTAATTATAATTTGAAATAATATTCCAATAAATTTTCAAAAATTATTAAATTCAACGAAATTCCAATTAACTGACAATGGAAATAACAATACCTTTCGTCACAATATTAATTATTAGCTTATTATTTCGAATTATTCGTTTTACCATTTAGAAATGATACTAAATGGAAAAATGAAAATTATTCATTTTAAGGAGAAAAAAATTGATATAATTTGAAGAAAACGAAAATTGCTTAAAAATTCTTTAGAGCACATCAGGTAGTCCAAGATGGATATGAATTTTTGCAAATCGTAAATTAGTGACTATCTTTTCGGCTCCACACTATTGCGGTGAATTTGATAACGCTGCAGCGATAATGACCGTGGATAATCAGTTGCTCTGTTCATTTGATGTACTTCGCGCAACCAACAATCCAATTCGTGTCTCACAGACTTAATATATGTAAATTGCAATTCATAATTATTTCAGTTCTGAAAGAAAAAAATCACATATTTAAATAAACTTATTGCACATAAAATTATGTGATATTAAAATATAAAACAAGCTATTCATTTTAGCTTACTAAACAAAATATATTCTAACGATTATTCGACAGTTTGATATAAGGATAAGACAAAATTTTACTTGTAAAGGTCTAATTTTAGGTTAAATTGCTAAATTAAGTACTTTCTGATAACCTATTTGCTGCAAGGAAACTGAAAATATTTATAAATATAAATAAAATGTTATACTTCTGAATAATTATTTATAATCAAAATGTTTTTAAATGTTTCTAAATAAATATTTATAATCGAAATTCCTTAATAATTAATCATTGTAATGATTATGATAGATGTAAGTGATTGTTTACAATTTTAGCAATTCCATTTATCATCCCTTTGTATAAATATAAAACATTCTTCCTCATCCTTGTTACATTAGGTAAATATTCATCTTAAAAATGCTTTTCTCATCTTAAAGGAAACTAATCTAAATATTCTATTCAAATGTTTATTCTTACATCATCTAATCCCATTAATTTAATCATATCTTTGATAAATATTTTTGTAAATTCTTGACAGTTATGGACTGAACACTTCTAACGACATTTGTTGAAAATCTGTTAAAAATTAAAATTAAAACGATAGAAATTAATTCAACGAATAGTATATTATAAATATTTTGAAGAGTCAATTCGAAAATGATAGAAAGAAAAGCACAGCATTTCATCTCTCTATTAATTAATTAATTACAACAAAAAGATTGTGTTTGAATATTGTATGTATAGACGTAGATCGAGAGCGCAGAATCCAGCACCAATTAATATATTATAGCATTTTCTATTCAGTTGTCTTTTACTGTAGTCGCTTCCCATGGTGTTTTTATATCTGATAATCTAAAATCTGGATAGAATTGTTACTTTTCGGTTCATCAGAGGACCACAGTGCATTTTCGAACTGACTATTATCGAATTGATAAAGTTGACGAGAAAGAATTATTTTGAATACTGATCTTAATTCTTTAATTTCTTGTTTATTACGATTGTTACAAATGCATACGATAGAAAAGTGCTTCTATATGGCTTGTAATATGCGTGTTTTTGTTAATCATAAAAATCCGAGCGAATGTTCAATAAAAGAATACTATTCAAAAATAATTCGACCAATCTTTCTCGTCATTTTTCACGATTTTTATGCATTTTATTTATTTCTACTTTTTACTTTATCCATTTAAATAAGAAATATTTCGGCAAATTATCTTTCCGTTTCTCTTTTCCTGTATTTGGTTATTTTTGCCGCTATTTTTCAAAATATTGTACCATTGTGTTGCTATATATTTTGACCATTTTAATTGTTTTGTGAAACTACGCTAAAATTTTATTCATATATCATTTATGATACTAATTTTCATGGCTGTATTTCCGATCCTCAGTCCGGAAAAAGCGAAAAACCTTCCAAACATAAAAGGCAAGAGACATTATCCTATCATGAAACATAATCCATATGTGATTGTAATTTATTTAGCATTTTTTGGTTTCTCATCTATCTTAATTGAACTATTGATATACGGATAGAAAGCATTTTTGCTGTTTCAATGTTAAAAATTTGTAGCCACATTTTGTGAATCAAATTCTGGTATCTTTTACTATATTTATACCTGAAAAACGATAACCCACTAGAGATTTGATTTTATATTTTTTCAAATTGTTGAAAAATAAAAATACTTTATAAAAAAGTTTCACACTGGTGACTCATCTCATTTTTTACTCGTTTTTCAAGAGGAAAAAAAATAATGAAAATGTGACGATAATAAAAATTCCATTGCAACTGCTCATGAATAGTTGCGAAGAAAGAGAAGGGATCAATACAAGATCTGAACCATACTAAATTAATTTAAAAATCTAAAATAACCGAACGCAGCGAAGAACTGAAGAAAATCAAAACTAATTTCAAAACTAAGTCAGTAAAATAAGATTCAATTACATTTAGAGAAACTCATATTATTTTAATATTAGATTCTCATCGATAAAATTACTGTTCTTCTAGAAATCCAAGCAATATGCATTACTTATGGAATTCTGTGGTAGTTTCTGGAATTTTTAGTGAATCAGAATGATCCGTCAGAAATCACCGAATCACAAGATCACTTTCTTGTGCATTGATACTGCCTTCAAGAAAACTTGAAATTAAAAAATATTGATAATTTATTACATAGAGTATTCGCAAAAATAAGCACCATCGTGAAGATATTGAAATTGTGTTCGAATGAGCTATTAAAACAAACAAAAGTAATTAAAAATAAACGTTTTGTCTGTAATATTTATAATTTCTTCAGAATTTGCATCAAAATAATAATAAAATATATCAAATTTATATCAAATTAACTTTCGCCATTAAATTTAATCTAATTTGAGTAATTTAATAGACAATTTAACACTATAATTGATAATTTTAATAAATAAAATAACTGAATTAACGAAATCCCTAAAAGGCTAATGTATGAAAGTTGGCATGTATTTTATGAATGATACATTCTTAATCGACAATGTTCACATATAGTTCAAATTAATTTCATTAAACTAAGCTTTATTAAATCCTTAATTTAAATTAACCCATCTTTATAGCTTTCATTGCGTGAGGTTTACGTTTTCTTAAAATATGCCCACATCCCATCAAATTATGCTTCCCACTGTGTTCACACATCTAAAATTAGTAGTCACGTTTTTATTGCATCTTAAGGATATAGATTTTGTACATTATTTCATAAGCGCCTCTTTCTTTTCTCCTCTGCCGAATTCACAATCTCTTCATCATGCTTCAGCATACATTTCGTCTTTCTTCTATTAATATCTCGAAATGTCCGCATATTTTTTTTACACTTTAATTTCCACAGCCCTTTTATACGCGCAAAGATATTTCGTTGTGTGATACGCGTATCACTTTTGTGTATACTGTAGAAGTCTAGTCATGTAGTAGTTCACGTATTTCCTGAACGAATGTTTTCATTTGAACTTTTATAATTGTTTGGCGTATTTTTATATTTTCTTTACGCTTAATATAAGTTGAATCTTTACTGGAAATTCTGATATATATCGTTTCAGTCGGGATTATGGTAGATTCATTCAGTTGTAAATCGATTTCGTTTACTGTATAATCAAAGCTAGAAATGTTATCTGTTCATCCGGAAGTCGGTCAGAAATCAGTTTAATATATCACATGCCAAATGGAAAATATTTTCAGTCCTTTTTCTTCATCATGTTTATTCGATCAGTTGGTTGAATAATTTGGTAAACTGGAATATTTCACGAAAATGCTAGTTGGGGATTTGGATACGTCGTGGGATGGTAATATAAGACGGTGCTGTAGTCTTCCTCAGCTTTTTGCTGCTTTATCCGTTAAAGAATGCAGGTAATTCCCTTTTCTTTCTTTCTTTCAGATTTATTTGGTAGCATTTTTTACATTAGAAATCTAATAAATGAATGAAATTAAATGCCAAGAATTCTATTGCTAACTATTCATTAGGTGCAGTTAACTTTTCCTTATTTGATGGTAACATTGCTTAACGCAGAGACTTAGCTAAGTACCATCTGTTAACATGAGCCCGATGCACAATTATCACTTAACCACGGATTTAATTGCTTAATGAAATGGTTTAGGAAGTCCCATTCAAATTGTAGACATTTAAATTTGTAACAAGAAAAGAGCATACATATGAAAATTATCTCAACTAGCCTACTTCAGCGTTATAACTACACTTAATGGAGTGAAAAGCTTGTTAAAAATGTTTCTGGAATGTTTGTTGTCCATAAAATATCATCATTACAAAACGAAAAGCTTATTTAGTTCTAACGAAACTTATCTAGTTTCAGAGTCTAGTGAAGTAAGCTTATGTGTTCTGTTAGTTCGTAGATTCAGTCCTAGAAATTTTTCTTTATGTTTTTTCATTTTTTTCCAGACCTGAAGTGAAATGCCAGAGTAAATCATCAAAAGATAAACGGAAAACAAATGCAAAACATGGATATAGTGGACGTTACAGTTTAACTAAGACAAAACTTGGTAAATAATTCAATTCAGCAGTGTAATTTTTATGTTAAGAATTTAATTATTTCAAATTTTTTCATTTCCACTTCTTTTTGATTGAAATTTTTCTTTTAATCAAAGATTATATTCCTCCCCAGGTGCAAAGTTTTATAATGAGAATATTCAAGACCGCGTAAAGATACGAAATCCATCACTTCGTGGACAAGGCGAACGATTTCTACGTCATGAAAACTATACCGTGGTAAGCATTCAACTTCGATTGTAATATCATTATTAATTCATAATAATCTCCCACAGTTAATTATTTTTCATTCTGCTTTTAACAAATAACAATTGGAAATTAGGCATTTCTATATGGACCTCACCATTACCAAATTTCTTCGTTCATTTCCTTTATCCCCGAGGTGTTTGTAATAAATATTATTCGATGCTTTTGGAGAAATTATGGTTGCCTTATAGTGTAATGAAGTTTATCAATGCTTATTACCGGAGCCTGATCAACCAGTGTCTGACACTGTGATGCAGCCGTCAGCACGCGTATCAACTGCTATAATGCGTTGTGAATTAGGTAGATCAGCTAATGATCGGGATCAATACCACTGCAGTTTATACCGCTTGCTTCGTGTCAGCGTTATGGCTAAATTAAATCGATTGTACGAGAAGACAACATTTGGAAGTGTACGAAGTTCTTCACAGCAAGTGCTTTTTATTCAGAATTTTTGCTCTCTAAATGCTTAGTTAATTAGGTTAGTGATTGATGAGTCGATGCGATGCATAGTAGCAACATATATTTATTTTAGTTGGGAAAAAAGCTATTATTTTCTAAATTAATTTTAACCATAGTCGTTTTAAAAATATAATTAAATTGATTTGATACATTATTATCAGATCTTCCAGGATTTTAAAAAACAAACAAATTAATTCATAACTATGTAAATCTTTGTTTTTAAGGTACTTCTGATCAATCGCAGAAACGAACGTTTCAGATGGAGTGACGTATTATGGTTGCATCTACAAGTAACGGTTGCCGGCAGGTTAAAATTTATTCCATTTGAATAAAAATTTTTTTATTAATGCATCTGAATGAACCGTTTCCAATTTCACTTCCAGGAAGATGAATACACCAAGTGATCAAATTAAATCAACTCGTGAACATGACAAGTATCTCATAACTGAACGTGAAAAACAAAAAATCGTCTTGGAAGAGATTCGGAATTTTCATTTAAACGATAGAAATGAGTCTTCGTCACCTATATTGCTATCCACAGAGATTTCAAATCAGGGGTCATTGAAGGCGGAACTGAAAATAGTAAGGAAGATACTGGAGCGATATGAAAATTTCGTGATGCTATATCCTAATATGAATATTATGGAACGATCCACAAATATGGATGAATTAGTCAAAACTCGAATTCAAATTCTTTACGCTTGGTATAATGTTACGATTGGTTTATATGCCAGTATAAGAGAGGTATGTTTCAAATTATCATTGGTTAGAACAACTATTTATTGTAACGAATTTCTAACTAACAACCCCATTTAAAAAAAATGGATCTGATTTTAATGATTAAATTATGTATTTGTGAAAATTGGTAAAAATGACAGTACTGATTCGTTCTTGTTGAAAAATAAAAAATTATGCATTAAATGAGTGACTCCAGCAGTATAACTGCAGGTTGGTGTGATTCTGGGTATGTACAAAAACAATAGTTCCATTCAACGTCTTTCACTTTCTCCGAACGTTTCATCAAAGGATGATATTGCCGGTGATCGATCGATTGCAGGATTTTTGTGGCCATCATTAGATAGTCCTATGAATACAAATGAATTCCCTGCTTCATCGCAAAATGTCTGTTTCTGTTTTATGAAATTATTTTTGCTAATATCAAAAATTTGATGCAGGGCATTACATTCGCTAACAATTATGTTGGGATCATCATTGATGAAAGAAGCTCTGTTGAAAGAAGCCAGCGATATATTTCGAATTGTTCCTTCTTTTTTGGTTAAGTTGCTAAAAATTAATTGCAAGTTAAAGTCTTTAAGCATTCAAAGTCTTATTTTTAGCCAATTCAGAACGTATCAACTGTTGGCTCTAAATTTTAAGTTCATTTAAGTTAAGCGGAATAAATTACTCTCAAAGCCAACAAAATATATTGTTAACATCGCCATCGATCATGTCATCAGATTTACCTGCATTGCTTGAACAACCAAATAGCATATATACTGCTTTCGTTTGTAAGTTAAAAGTTTCTATATTTTAAATTAAAATTTTCGATTTATAAATAAGATTTGGTAAAAAAATGAATGGAGTAATATGTCTCTTTTATTGTTAATTATCTAACGATATTTTTAGCACATAGTTTACGGCGTAAAGGTATGCGGAAAGTATTGCAGCGTTTAGATAGCGTTTGTTTTACAATCATAAGAAAAGCTAGTACAATGCTGGAAAAATTACCAATAACTTATGCAGAAGTTGTGGAAAATGGAAGTGAGCAGCAGTTAATGAATTATTCTATGGTACGCCCATTTCTCTTTTTTTTTAAATTTTTCCACTTTATAGTTTTTATCCTCCAAGATTTTCCTTTCGAAACTTTCTTAATTTTGCAGGCATCAACTCCTCACTGTTATATCAATGATTACTTAAAATCTGAGGACGTAAGTTTTTAGATTACAAATGATTAGAAAGATATTATTAGACGCTTTCCGTCATTTTTCATGTCGTTTTAAGTATAAGAGTATAAAAAACTTTCGGTATGATATCTTTCGAAAAAAATTCACGCCAAAGTTCCAATACATTCCTATATTATCATATATAAAATTAATATGTACTATAGTATAATGATATGATTTCATCGCTATTAAAATGAATATAGAATATGCAACAAAATTTAAACCTACTTCAAAGATATAATTAATTCCAGGTAAACAGTTACAGTCTAATACAATACAGCTTTCTCCGTAATTATTTTCAACTTTTTGCAGGAAAAAACGAGATTTACCATATGGTTTGACGAATCATCATGAATTTTCAGCAATGAAATTGCCATCTTTCCAGAATTTATTTCTATTCTTAGTGCGAGTACCGCTTGACCTCGTTCACGAATGGTTAAAAATGCGTGGGTCGGCGCAGCTCCCATCTGATTTGTTAACTCTTCAAACGGCATGTTAATTGAATATGAAATTAAAGATAATTCATATCGGAAAACTAAGATTTAGCCATCCGCATAGCATATGAGTGAATTATATACACATATAGTATCGTAATATATCGTAAAGAAAGATTATTTCTCTCATGATTCATAGTAATGTCTAAATCTCAAATTTGACTAATTATAGATCGCTTAGATGCTCTTTTCAAGGATTTAAATAATAAGAATCGGTTTCTCAATTTCTGCAGTATTAACAGCTTTTGATTACTTATAGTGAGTTTATTAATTATTTTACATTCTCGACAACACTAATTTTGGAGATGCCAGGCATATTATATTGGTCGATTTTTTTCTTGGGAGATTTTCGCTCATGACCACTACTTAATCTGTTCCAGTAATACTTAATTGGTCCACATATCAAGCACAACTCAGAATAAATAATATAGTTTTTAGGTTATGGAAGATTGTCATGATTGTATCGAGGCTGCAGTTGCTGTGAAGCATCGATTTGTATCACTGGTGCAATTGGCTGGTGTCGATAACAAAGTATTACTCGGTTGTCTAGTGCCATTTGAGGATGAATTGGCCGAAGTTTTTAAGGTACATGCTTGCAAATAAAAAAATGATTGAAATGTTTGAATTTGTCAATCGAGATCAGTGAAATTTTACTATTTTAATGTTTTCCAAAATCAGAATGAATTTCATAGAGTTACCTAACATGTATTCGTGACTGGGTACATGGAGAAATCAGTAATGAAGGAATGGGTGCCGAATGGACTGAACGAGTTATTGAAAATCTTACTTCACAATGGGCGGTGGCGAGACGTTTTGCCGTAAATGTAATCTGTGGTCAAAGTGAAACAGTACATCGATTTTGGTTTGTAAATTTTTGTCACGTTTTTTTCTAAAAGATTTCTTTTTTATCACTCAGCTTCTTTACCAAATTGCAATCTCGACTTTTTTTCTTTGATTGATAGTTACATCGACTTTGTTGATAGTTGCATCGATTAGTGGCATAGTAAGATCGAATTTTCTCTCTTGGCGAATAGATTAAGTGGATTTGTTTATTTAATTGAAAATATCGATATTGGGAAGTGTTACTAGTGTATTGCCACTTCTGAGCAGTCTTGATAATCACTACACTTTCGAAGCTTGAATGTTTCACCGTAGTCCTCTTTTTTTATATAATTTTCATTATATTTTTACAGTATGATTGCGGGTGACTTGATGCGCAAGATGGTCAATGACTATTTACCGGAAAAAGAAGATTTGATGAATGAATGCAGAAGCACTTTCGAGAATACATGTACTGATGATCTTCAAGGATATGACGAATTATCGCTACGACGGTGAGAACTGTTATTCTTGAATAATTAATTATTTTTACAAATAGTAATGAATTGAATTGTAACGGCTAGCTTTTATGCCATGTTTCATAATAATTTCTGGGTTATAATGTGTCAAAAAGGAAAATAAATAAATACTATGTTAACAGAGAAAATGAAAATTATCGGTGTAATGGTCATATCTTTTTGACGTATATGACAGTCTAGATGAATGTCTTAGCTAAGTTTATTATAAAAATGAATGATGCTTCAAAAGGTGATTGATAAATAATAAAAACTTCGTCTTGAATAAAACGTTTCTTTAGGCATGCATCACAAATATTTATTACGTGCAGGCATTTTAAATCATTAATTTGTCAAATGAAGGATCGTTCTTTGCGGTCACTTGCATTTGCTCGAATGCTTTTAAGAGATATTGAAATATGTGCGCTTTATAAACTGAAGTCTTTCGATATACGTAGCTATCTGTCCCAGTTACTAATTTCAAATCATTCACAAGTTAGTCTCTTGCATTATCGTTTGGATTAAATAATTTACTGTCTCACAAGCGCATTAAAGGAAATAATTCAACTCCAATTATATGGGTTTGCTTTGCTATGATATAGTTCCTAAATTCTGGGTAAATATTTTGCTTACAATTCGAGTAAAATGCTGAAAGCAAAATTTTTTTGTGGGAGAATTAAAGTTTTTTCAATTTAAGATCCAAATGCTTTCTTGCTAATTTTTTGATTCAGACATTTTGTTTATACAGTATTTTCCGATTGATGTGAAACTTTTTGATTTAGGTCGTCATTTCCAACGATTTAGCAAACGTGAATAATAATTATGTGATATTTTGTGATCAAAATGCATCAGAAAATGTTAATTTTCTCCGAATCTTACTCAATATTACGTGTTCTCGTTATCGTGCGGAATTACCAAAAGATATAATGGATTAGTAAGTTTCACTGAAACACTCATGCTGTACTCAAATATATGCCTCGTATATTTCGGATTGTTATTGCTTCGAAATTTGCACTTTTTTCTATACTATTTGTTTCAGCAACGGTTATTTGTTGATTATTTCGCTTCAGTCATGTTTTGCTGATTTTTCCCAAGAAATGTGGACTGGTAAATGTTTGACAGTTGATCTTGATGCAGATACTGAGCTTTCGTTACGTTACTTACAGGTAAAAATTAGTTTTAAAAGAAAAAGTTTCCTTACAAATTCTAAAAATGATTTATTTCATATAATAATTTGCTTAGATTCTTCAAATCCTTTAAATCCGTGTTGAACATTTTATTCTTCTTCATTATATATTTCATAAGATTTAATAAATAAGACAAGTAAAACTTTTGAAATCTCTAGTTACCGTCGCTTCAACTACTTGGTTGCCAACACGAATATGAAAATAAAATCCCTAAATTGCAACAGCTACGCTAGTTTACGACTTATTTCTTTTTTTTAATCTGCATTTACTTACTCCAATTTAAAAAATTTTTAAAATTATGACAGACGTAAAAAAATTTATTCTAGTTATCGAATAATGCATGCTTGGTAGCAATTAGTGCATCATCATTATTAAAAATGAAAGAATTGTTCACTCGAAATATGACAGTGGGATATGAGTTTATGTTTGATGTATTGGAAGAGCAAGCATCCTGTCACGATATCGTCATTGAGAGTGCAAAACAGCTTAGAGTTAGTTTGGTTTTATGGTCCACAAAATAAAGTAATGTACTAGCTATTCCTGATAAATTTCCTAATCATGCAAAGCATTCATCAAGAATATCTAAAAGTTTCCAGGAATTCGCTTATCGGACATGCCAAATGTTATTTGACGAATTTGCTGGCAAAATGATCAGAGATGTGTTAGATGGGCAAAAATTGAGTTCTCTGGATGTTAATGAGTTGGAATCCGTTCGAGCTACACTTATACAAGCATATAATCTTGCTTTCGAGGTTGGGATAGTTTCTTTTTCAGTTTCCCAAAATCTTTTTTATTTTGCATGATGCATCTTGTGATTTTTTCTTTTTCAGTATCATCGGGAATTTTATCAAATATTACCTAAACAGGATCGTCATTTTTTTGCCTGGCAAACGATTTGCTGGGCAAAGGATTGGTTGCATTTCGCATTAGAATTTATTAATCCAGGTGATGGAACTGTTCCATTATGGGCTATACAATCATTTCAGTTTTTAATACTGGCAGCATGTCCAGAACTTACCGTAACACTAACAGGAGAGGAATTTAAAGTTAGATTTTATCTTTTGTAATAGTTTTTTCTTCAGTGATTTCTTCGTAATGATTTTTTCTTCATATGAAAAAACTAAAAATGCCTTGTCAGATAACTGGAGGGCACATCTCTTTATTAGTTTTTTAATATGGATTGTGGTGAAGTTTATTGGTACTAGGCAGGCAAGGATGTTCTTGGATTAAATTTGAAGTATATTCTTGACAACACGGATGGATAAATAGTTAAAATATAAGTAGTTAAAAATACAGACATTTAATTTGATGAATTAAAAATGTTGAGGAAATGGTATTAGCAAAATATAACTATGTGTATCAGTTTTTTTTCTTTCATTTTTACGCTTCTTTTTCTAGACTTTGGTAAAATTGTGGACGCATGCATTGCTCATGTTGTCGGTAGCAATATTCCAGGTATTATTTTTGCTTCTGAAATAAAATTCTAATGGGATTGTGGATTTGATTTTGGATCTAACTTTGCATTCATGAAAGGCGTTATTCATAAATTGTTATTTTCTAGATTCTGAACTGGTGGATGGAACTTTTTTCGGTTGTGAAGTGGACGATACAACTTCTCGTAGTTATACAGAATCTAATCCATATTCTACAACAGATGCCATTGCTCGTTCTCAAAGAATTTATGACCTGTTATGTACTATCGATAAGAAGCGTAATGAATATTTGGAGGTGTTCCACATTGTTATGGTTTCCTAAATTATTTTGATTATTTATTAAAAATTTTTTAATGAAAATGATTTGATTTTCTGATTTTGAAGGCGGACAATAAGATTGGCCGGGTGACAGAAGGTGGTCGAAGGACTCTTACATTATCAACATATTTTAATCCGAAAAAGCGAGCACCATTTGAATGGCAACGATTAGAAAAAATGATTGGTAAAAGAACTTTATAAACTCTTGTACAAGATTAATTTGAGATAGTTAGGACAGAAAGTTAATGCATTATTATGTGTGAAGCTTTTCGCTATGTATCACTAGAAGGAAGCATATCTTCTAATGATCAAATTGTCCTTGTATTTTTGTTATACTTTGAAGAAACTATACATTAAACGAAGTTTCAGCGATCTTTCTTTTATTTCACTTAATCGTGTTTTTAGGATCTGGTAAGTTTGGTACAGTATATGTGGTAATGAATTTAACTGAAAATTGTTTGATGGCAATGAAGCAAATTCGTATTGAACGAAATGACAAAGCCTTATTGGCTCTGGTTGATGAAGTGGAAAATTTGAGCTTATTGGATCATCCAAATTTAGTCAAATATTATGCAGTGGAAGTTCATCGAGTACATTTCATATCATTCTAGCTTTTTTTTCTTTCAATTTCATGATCGAAATAGTTTTACTATACTTAATTTATTAGTTCTTTCAGGAAGAATTACTTATTTTTATGGAATATTGCCCTGAAGGGACACTTGAAGAAGTATGTCGCGAAGGTTTACTAGATATGCGTTGTGTTCGGCGATATACTCATTTCTTGTTAAAAGGAGTTGAATACATTCATATGAAAATGATTATTCATCGAGATATAAAACGTAAAATATTTTTATTAAAGTCTTTTATGAAAATGCGTTCTTATATTATCATATTATTAGCTTGTATCATATAAAAAATAAACTCTTTCATATTTTTCAGCCGCAAATATTTTCCTCGGGAAAAGAGATGTTTTAAAACTTGGCGATTTCGGAAGTTCTGTGAGATTAAAGGATGGTACAACAGCTTGCGGTGAAGTTGCTGAATGGGTGGGTACTCCAGCTTATATGGCACCAGAAGTACAAACACTTGGTGGCCGGACAGAAATAAACGGTAGAGAAGAACTTTTTGGATATGGTAGAGCAGCTGATATTTGGAGCGTTGGTTGTGTTGTTCTGCAAATGTGTACGGGCAAAGTCAGTTATGTTTTAATTCGTATTTTTTATGATTGAGACAAGTCATATTATCAAAGCTAGTAAAAAGACGAATTTAACTTATTCAGCATTCCTTCAAATCACAATATATTAATTGGTCAGTTCTTTAGGAGAACTTTCTGGGATGCCAATTTAATAATTTCACTTTGGCAAATTAACATTTACGTCATTATGATTCAAATTACATCAGTTCATGTTCTTTAAAATTGTTGGAAAAGCGGGGCATAGCAGTAGTAGATTTCCAATTTCAGCCTCCATGGCATGAATGCGAGCAAGTACTACAAGTTGTTTTTCGTGTTGGTAGTGGCATGAGGCCAACAATACCGCAGAGCGTTCAAGCAGATTTGACGTGTTATTCATTTCTGGATCTATGTTTTCAAGTCGAACCAAGTAAACGAGCTACGGCTGAACAACTTCGCAAAGATCCATTTGCTGATATAAATGTTAGTTTATATTTGTGCTTTTTGATATAAAAACTCATTCGAAATTTTTCAAAATGAAACAGCAAAATTGAATCTTCAACTTATTTCTTAAAAATTTTTGTTAATCACAAAACATCACATTCGATTTCGCTGTGGAGTCATATGTTTTACATGTCTTTTAACGTATTTCTTTCTTAAAAAAACTTTAATTTTTTTCCATTTCTTTCTTTTTTTTCGGATTCCAGGTTGCTGAAAGTTGTGATTCGAGAAGCTGATTTTATTAATGATACTATGCAGAATCCTTGCGCTACGATTTTGAGATTTTCTTAACATTGCCTTGTAGAAATGAATTGTGCTAACTTACTTTTTTATGCTTTGAAATATTTTGCGTTGTTTATGTCATTTTAAAAATTCGGAGTTTGCGAGAAGAATTGACTTGTGAATAATTTATAGAGTTGGAATTCATGGAATCATCAAGACTTTCGACCATATAATATGACATATTTTCCTGTCATTATACGGTCTTTTGCCATATATTTGCTTGCATATAATTTTTGGCTGATAATTATCCTAAACTCCTGGTTTTAGGGTGAATTGGGATACTAAATTCTTATACTTATTGTGCCAGAGTGACGTTCCATTATCGATATGTTAATAAAGTATTCCGGTCAATAAATCCGCGAAATGGATTTCCAACAATATATCGACTTTTCCGTTTGAAAAAATATGAGTAGTGACAATAAAATTTAAAAATGCTTTCGAAACTGCACAGACTTTATTTAGCCAGAGTGAATCAAATATATTTTTAGAATTTATAATTCGTTTCGTTTATTGGATGAGCTAGTGAAGGAATTAAATGGAAAAATTTAAATTCGATAAAGTCCAGAGGATGCGTGTCTTCCACATCTATCGTCTAAAATGCATTTATATTACTTGTGGGTCTTGCTAAGGCGTTACTTTTCAAGATGTATCGGGCGTTTCCTCGATGTTCTACATCAAGTACACTGATTCGTATATTTCGGACGTGTAGTGTGAGGCGGTGCTATTCGCCAATGTTTGCTGAAACAACATCAACGGAGCTATCGAAAGCAAGGGACAGCGAATTACAAAAAAAAAAGATCCAACAGTGCTTGAGGTTTTCTTTTGTTTATATAAATATAGAATTCGCTTTTAGCTAGAAATTGCGTATCTGAGTTTCGACGAAGTAGAGTGAAGACTGGGGAAGACAATGATTGATAGCTTAAAGTGTGGTAAATTTTTGGAAAGAATGTGTACTATTATATATTTTTGATTAACTCGTTATGTGAGATTTGGTTGGACTTATTGATAATTAAAGATCAATAGAAAAGAACGAATGGTATAAAAGTTTAAATCAGCTAGGAAGATTTATTAATATTTGTGCGACTAATGAATTTTTTTCCTGCAGCGATATTTTTAGGAAGTTGATGTCAGGACTTTGCCGAGAGCGGAGAGGAGGCATGTGGAAGAATTTTTAAAGATGACTGAAACAAGAGCAGATGCTATGAAAAAATTGAGTTATAAGGTGAGCGATAAATTGCAATGCACGTTTTTCTAATTCAAATTAAATTTACTTGATGGATTTTACTTACCAATTTAACTTAATACCATTCACGTTAATTTAATAGATTAGATTATAGTGTATTGTGAGATAGATCAAAAATCTCTTCCTTATTAGGAAGATTGAGATTTAATTCTTCTTTGCTTTGGCTTTGATCGATGATAGATTTGATGTTACTCTAATTTTGCTGTTCAGTTGTGATTTGTTTTATCAACTTTCCCATACCAGATATAAATTTAGTTGTATGAATATAAATAGGCTTATATTTTCCTTGGGATGAAGAAAAGATTAGATGATAAAAAATCAAGATTAAATTTCGCAAAATTCATAATTTTCAACTCTATCATTTTTGTATTTTGCAGAATTTGACTACATTTATTGTTCTCTTTGGCTTGGCAGTGGCAGTTTATGCATACACATATAGTGGACTTAAACAGGAAACTTTCCTAGAAGAAATTGATGAAGAACTGGAAACCGAGTTAGCCGAAAAAGCAAAAGAGAATTAAATATGAATGAATGCTTTTTAGTACAAAGAAAAATTTATGGTAAAAATTTATTCTTATAACTGAGTTCGTATGTCATTTGAACTTCATAAGCTTCGTCAGAAATTTTCTTGAGATAATTCGAATATTCTTAATTTTGGTTACATTTGATTATAACAATATGCTTTGTGAAGTATTTAGCCTGTATTAAATCGTTTATCTTGTAATGACGTAGACAAAATAATTTATTTCCGCTGGTTTGGTATCTTGATTTTTCATACTTCTGGTTATATGACTTGTCAGTAGGAATCTTGTGGAAAATAAATTTGGATAATCGCTAAATATTGAGATACTTTTGAATGATTGCTTATCTCTTCAGTTGTTTTGATTAGTAAAAATTTAGCATAATTCTGCTTATCAGTATGAAGAATTCATTTTTAGGTTCTTCTTTTTGCTTTTATTTTACAGTCTGCGGGACCGAAATCATTATAAATCATATCTCGTTGTTTGGAATCAAGGAATTTGCAAGTGACTAAATTATGAAATAAAAATGAGTGGCTGAAGTTCTGGAGAATTATCAGGATTATTTACTCTTGTGACATGATTTAATTATTCACCTCGAAAATTATAGTATATGTCTGATGGAAAAGTTGATCATTTGATAGACCATTTCAATCATTGGTAGATAGTTTGGTTCATCCAGTTGAAAACTTTAATTTTTCAACCAGAACTAACAAAAATTTTTGGAATCTGTTGTAAACTCAACATGTGAATATAATATTTCTGTGATCAAAGATCGTTTTAAGACTTTTGTTTCTTCATTGCTGCGGAATTTGGCTTTTACTGCCGTTCAGTCGAATGAGAACTTTTCGAAACGGAATCCTAACGGATATTGTGAAATAAATGTGTCAGTATCCTGAAATATACGTATTTTTGCTAGAAGTCTTATTATATATTAAAAATTCTGCAAATAAAAATTAAACATGAGTCAACATATGATTCTTTCTTCGCATTATTCTTCAAGCATAGCGAATATAATCAAATGCGGGCATCCAATAAAAAAATTGGTATTAATTATCTCTTATCCCTAATAAAACATCATTATAATTACTGGACTTTCTGCTACCATAGATCCTCAGAATTTATGTTTTCTGTCATATCCATTTCTTCCATCAGAATTCCTATTATATCAGAATGCAATATTGCTGTTCTTCTCAATTATCCATAGCATATTGTTCCTTTGCAACGTATTGGTTTAATCCTATATATGCCATTTGCAAGCTATGGTATAAGTTGTGATTGTTGCACTGTTTTCCCTTATCAATAGATAAACATTTCCAATAAGTTCTCCAGTTCTTGTAATTTTTCAAACAGATTCTTAGCAGTGATTCTCTCAATGCGATATTCTACGTTTTTTACTTCTCCACTTTATAAATTACTTAAAGCTGTTGAATTAAATAACTTATTAAATTACAAATTGTTTCATGGCAATCAGAATAGGACAAATGCAGCAGCCATTAAATCATCTGCGACATGAGGATATGAAGAGAGCACTGATTATCATTCTTTTCCAAATGATTATTCTCTAAACACGACCATAATAGGGAAGACTGAATTAGAAAGAGATGGAAAATGTGAGGTGCAATACAATGAAAACGAAAATAATTTAAAGCTTGAAATTTCGTTTTCTTTTCCGTCCCTAAATGAATATGTCTAAAGCAACCAAAGAGAGAGAATTTTTGCAATATTCAGATTGTTAAAAGAGAGAAGTCGAGAAAAGATAGTGTTATCACAGATATGTCATAAATGTAAGCTAAGTTCAAGATTTAATTAATAATTATTAACTGATTAGCAATAATCATATGATTCGTTATTGTGTCAGCATACATTAGTATTATTTTCATTTCAATTTAACATAATCTATGATAATGGGCACGAAAGATATTGTAAGAAGGATTACATTCTCTTAAAACAATTGATGTGATAGAAGAATCGCTGAAGAAAGCTCATTCTCTCAATAATCAAGAAATGATAACAATGAGAAAATGAATCGAAATTTACTTTTCAAATTTATCTAATATTTTCAAAATTAATTGATTTCAATGATGCATTGTATGAACGATAATAAACATACTATCAAGTAATATTGCAAGGGATGCTTTTATTGGCATATAAGTCTAAGTTGGTGATATCGACAGTTCGATGGTATGGAACTTGAATTAAACTAAACTATAATTCATTTAATCGATCTATTCATTTTACACTTCAACGTAATCATGAACACAATCTCTTGGCTTGAGTTAATAATTTCAGATAAAGTTATGCTATCAGAAATTTCTTGCTTTACTTTTCTAATATTTCTTTCATACTTGTTTCCAGATGTTTCTTTTGTGCGATTTTGTTCGCCGAAAGTAATTAGAAACAATTTGCTTAATTCAGTAACTTCCTTCTGTAAAAAATTATAGGTTGGAATTCATCATCTATCAAATTTCGTGATAAATGTAAGATGTCCCTTACAAATTCATGATGATAGATTCTGTCAAAAAATAATTCAATGCATATTATTAAGCCTAGTGAGTAATACTTGGAGAAAGAGCCACAGCTTCTGTCATCGTATACTTAATTTTTCTATTTTCTTATGCTTAAATAGTAAAATTAAGTTTGGTTTTCTCTGACAATACTTGATTCATCTCGCTAAGAAAAGGGAATTTAAAAAAAAAAAACGGCAAGTATATTATTTCATACAATGCTTGAATGACGAAATTAATTATTCCAAATTTTAAATCACTACAAAAATTGGATTCATGAATTTAGCATAAGGAATATAGCAAAAATGTCAATTTCACTTATATTGCAGAAATAATTATTCTTTATTATGTTTCCTAAAAGCGATTATTGGAGCAAAAATCTCATCAAAACATTTACATATTTGTTGTAATCAAATTGAGTGAGAATGAAATGCCAATGCTTTATAGCATTTTAATGATAATATGATTTATACAGATAGAAAAAGTAGCGCTTATCGTATATTTCAATTTTTTTAATCACATATTGGAATTTGAATCGTCTTCAACTGCTAAAAATTAATCATTTATTTCCAAATTTAATACATAATAATTTGGTTTAAATGAATAATTAAATTATGGTTAAAATTTGAATGTTTGACCAATCTGTTTTTTTATGTTTTTTTAATCATAATTCCAATCATACAACAAACAAACTTTCATTTTTTCGATACGTTCTAGCCCTTCTAGATCGTCGTTTTTGTTTGTTATCAGTATTATCATCACCAACTATAAATTTTTAAAATACTTATCCAATTCTTAAAATTTTTCATATACGAAAAATGTCATTGTGTCTTTTTTAACTAAGAGCAAAAACCATGAAATCTTTCAGTAAATTTTTTTGTTTTGTGAATAATGATATACATTGTATTTAATGAGCATATTTTTAGCATTAAATTTAAAATATTTTTTAGGCAAAATTCCTTAGAACTCTTTCATATAATACTGTATTTGCGGTTATATTTTTTTCAGCTATTTTTCATAGATTATAATGCTTATATATTTGCGGAAAAGATTTAAAAGGATCTCCCTATCTTACTTATTTTTTTTTTTAACTTTAATTATTTGTTTTTTGCACTATTTCAATTTCCAACGGTTTCTAAAAGGCATTCTACTGATTCTTTAATTTCAACATTTTTTTCACACTGAAGTTCTGAAAACACTGCATTCATAGAAGTAAATATTCTTAAATTCTCCTTTTTAGATAAAAATAGGGAATGGTTTCGATAGTAATTGATTCATCAATTCATTATTTTAAAAGTTATGTAAATTTAGATATCGAATTTGATATTAAAAAAATATGCGAAGTGAGCCAAAGCTTATTAAAATTTCAAGAGTTCAACACATAAAGTTTAACATAGAAACATGTCCTGTAATTGCAATAGCGATTCGGACTGAAAAAATGCTATATGAGTGCTGCATGAAAATAGACATTTACATACGACTGTGATTAAAGAGAAAATAAAAATGTTCGATTTCAATTTATTGGTGAAGTTTAGGAACTTTCTACTTGATACGGTAATTAGGATTATTTAACTAAAATGTGCAATAGTAACCTAAAATGAAATTATAAAAATTTTTGAACTAACTTTTTTTTGTATTTCATTCCCTTTTCCCAAGTACTGACCACTTCCACGAGCCGTGGACAAGTTCCTTTCTGAATGTTGCGAAAACGGAGCAGTTGCGAATTTTTCATTTCTAAAGGAAATATAATCAATTTTATTTGTTTAAACATTTCTTCAATTTATTTGATTAATATTGAACTAAATCTGTATTTTGCTATGCAATGCAAGTTTTTTCAAATTATAATTTTTTTCAAACAGTAAATTGAGATCAATTCGAAGTAATTTATTAACACATATAAATTGATCGAATTTGTACTCCAAAAATGATAGCTATTTACAATTATTACTAAAACAAGTGAATAAGATTGATAGGATCGATCGCAGCTAATAAAAATAAATAAAGAAGTGCTTAAACAAGTTTTTTTGATAACATTCATTTCAGAAAATTTTCAAGTTCATTTACTTTTTATTTTTATTTCCCATTATTTTAGTCGTTACATTGATAACATTTATTTTGAAGTAATTGTTGCTATCTGGAATTCCGCAACGTGGATAATGACGTTCAACATGCTCACGAATCACGCAACAGCGATGATTACGTGGTGAATTTAATGTATTCTCGATGGAATTTATCATCTAAATTTAGAGAGTTTATTACTGAAATTAAAAATTACTAAGATATGTCTTTATAACGATCAGAATAATAGCTTTTCAATATCTGAACAAAATAATCATAAAATTGCCCATGTAAATTTACCATTTTGAATTAAAGCAAACTATTAATTGAAAATTATTTCCTATAATTTGAACCATTTTTGATACTTTTAAATATCACTCATTTAAATTTCAAACTTAAATTATCGCTTATTTGAAGTAATATGATAATATAAAAATTTATGATATATATATATATACATGAAGTAATATGATAATATAAAAATTTATGACATATTTAGAAAACATTCACTTAATACTCCGATTAATTAGAGGTAGGCGTTGCTCTGCATAGTTATATTAGGTGGAATGGTTTTTGACTATAAAAAGTTAGAATAATTCCATGTTTATCGTAGCGAGCGTTTCCTGGTAATGAACAAGTTTCTGAATGGTGTGCAATCTGTCGGTGATTACGATAGAGTGATTGATCAAGTAGTAGTGATAATAATCATGCCGCTATTTAATAGAATAATCTCAGTAAATATAAGAAGTTGCAGAAAGAAAAGAATACTGCAAACAGCAAATGCGTATTAAAAGAAATAAGTCTTATACACTTTTCGGCAATCCAATGCATTTATCTCGAATGATTTCACGATCCTTTGGTGATAGGAAAGGCGTTCGAATGCAAGAGAATAGGATTTCAGCGTCGCTATCTGTTCGGACCATTTTCTTGAGCCAACGAATCAAACGCTGACTTAGCTCGACTTCAGACGATATGTCTACGTCACATCTTCATTATGAAAATCACAGAACATCATTTAAATGAAAACTGAGAATTTTTGGATTTATAAATTCAAAAGAATGCTATATGTCAGCTCTCATTTTTCTTTTCTAACAAATAAAAGTTTTCATCAATCTGATTGTTCTGTTCCTGATGGAACAATAATTGGTCAATTCATGATGATCGAGAAAATATAATGCCAACTGCTAAGACGAGAAATAAGTAAACCGAGTACAAAATATAATGTAAAAGATTAAGAATTTATTTCTTTTATTTTTTAAGTGAAAAAGTAGCTAACAAACTTTTCATTGGTAAAGAAATACCTGCTGTAAATCATAACCAAAACCGCTGCTGGAAGAATGTAGAAAAAGTAGACGTAGTCACTTCTTTAATATTTTCAGCAGCAGATTCCACAAGAGCTGATGCCTCATTAACATGCAAAAACATGCTCCAGTCGGAAGATATTAAATTTAAGGCTAATAAAAGATTTGACGGTGGTCCCTTTTCCACTTTTTCGACCACATACTGAATATCTCAAATTATATGTCAGAAACAATCAGTGAATCTTGAGATTTAAAATTCGACATACGATTCATGAAATGGTAGAAAATGGAAAGATTATGCATGCATACATATACACGTTTATCTATAAAATCAACTTACTGTTACTGATAAGCATAATGAATCTCAAATAGATCATTCTGTTTCTTTTCATTTCTTTACGAATTCCATAAATTTTTAACAAACCTCTACAATTAAAGAGATAAATTGATTCATACGGAAAATGCGTGCCAACTGCAATAAATCGGTGAGAATATTATCACCGAAACGTAAATTACGTTGATCTACTCCAGCAACAAAATCGGTCAACGTACGTACTGCGCCAGTATTATAGCAAGATAGATCTATTGCTGGTGGTACTTTCCCACGTTTCATTAACTCAAATAATAATAATGGAAATTCGATTGAAAATTGAGGAGTAATTTATAGCTTTAACAGAGAATAATTTATAGCTTTAAACACTCGGTTTTTGCTTTTCAAGAAGCACTGGAATTGTCAGTTGTATGAATTTCTCATATGTACTATTTAGATTTCTTCGATTGTAAAAACAGTTGCGTAACTTTCAATTTTCAAAAATATATAACAAAAGGTAAGGTTAAGTTTAAGCGGCATATATAAGTCATGCAATGCTGTTTTAGAGGTATTAAACTTAAAATGAAAGATTACCGCTGCAATTTTTTCGGACCATTTTGCAAAATTTGCTATTTTAATCAAATAATTGCGACGTCTTGTACGTAAGATTATGGTATCTGATTTGATAGGCGAAGTTACAATATGTTCCGCCATATCACTGCAACAAGGTTTGCTGACAGCAATGGACAATGAGTCTAGGATAAGATGAGGTAGCATAACAGTTGATAAAACTATATAATAAATAAATTACGGAAATTATATATTAAAATGAAGAAAATATAGAAATTCTGTTGATGATAACGTTTTACAATACGATATTAGTTATGATTAATTTTTCAAGCGTCTTTTTTATCTGTTTATTAATTACATATTGTTAGAATGTTGTAATACCTTTACTATTATCTATAAATAATAATAATAATAATAATAATAATAATAATAATAATAATAATAACAATGAGTTAATTTATGATTAAAGAAGAATATTCCCGCGATAATACAATAAAAGAGTCATATTTAAACCGAAAACTCAATAATGCCAGATTGATGCTTTCAAAAAGTATGTCATTTTAATAGTTGCTTATTTAATAGAATTCTGATACAATTAAAAAATACTTTTAAGATCTATTTAACATAAGGTTTAATATGTGGCAAGAAGATCAGACATTTCAAATGACATAAATACATAAGACAAACTCGGTAAGGGTCATCTGTGTCTCAGAACGGATATCAACTTCTTCAGCCATGTCACCAATCACTTCTATTTACCAAAATATGAATGATGCATTTTAAGAAAACATAACTTATTTAATGATTTTAAATCACATTAATTAAATTCAAGAATTTCCGAATTTCAAAATGATTTGAATGAATGAAATTATAAATCTATATGCTTGCACATTTAATATATTAGGATCCATTGGTCAGATTATCCATTGTCGTTTGTTGAGTGATCGCTTTTGCTTTTAGTGGGTGATAGATTTTACTAATTCCAAAAGTTTAGACCTTCTATTTCTAAATTAAATTATGCTCTTTAGCTTTTGAAATATAGGCAGGATAATATGGGTTCATTTCAAAGTAAATCAACTTCAACAAAGAATCATACACAGATGAAAGATAAAGGAATCAATAATTTAGTGCACATCCAATTGGTTGCTCATTAATTGCAAGTTTAAAGAAAGTCATAGCTACAACATTTTTGAATATTTTAACCAGTGCTCAAGATCAACTTCAGTTATAAGTATCTTCTTCCTGTCTGCATTAGGATGAAAGGGAAGTAGAATTTGATAGTTGTCTGCTTTTTTTTATATCTTCGGATGCTTATTAATTGGTAGAGATTTCTTTTAACTTATTTTCTGCATCTTTCATTCTTGCCTGGTAGAAGCCGGTTGTCAGATTTGAACTGACAACCTACTGGTGATGATAGGTAAGAAAAGTCAACGAGATGAAATGAAAGCGCTAAATGTTGAGCAAGCAAACAGTGAACCTTTATCATTATATTCAGAAAAGGATGAGGTGGCTGATATGGAGAAAAAACAAATCAGTTTCTGGATGAATAATCAGCAATTCAAACGAAGCAAAGATTTTATAAAAATGTCAAAATCAAAGTTGGAGAAGAAAATGGACAAATTGTCGATACGTAAAAGACTGGAAAGTGGTTCAGCTTTTAAAAATGCTCTTTAAAAAAACAAAAAATAACGATAAACAAGAAATATATGAAGATGCTAAGAAAAGAAATTAATGGCATTTTGTAAATTAAAGTAGAATCTAGGATTAATTACTAGAAAACAAAAAAAAAAAAAACTCATAAACGTGTCGATTTTTTTATTTAAGGAAATCTGTAATTTAAATCTATTTTGAAAATTAACGTAAATCTTATCTTAACAAAATATTGCTTAGAAGTAAAATAGATAAGTAACACTAAAATGGATCAATTTAGTTTGTTTTTAATTTGTATAGAGGTTTAAATCAGAGTTGGCTTAGAAATACTAGATAATAAATTAATCAGAATATGATTCTGTTTCATTCGATTTACAGAATCGACAAATATAAGACGTCAACTAGACAAATGCAAGAAAGAACTTTCACGAAGGTTTCTTCAATACTACCATTTCATTTTATACGTTTGACGATCATGATTCCTCGCTTTTAGAGTATTCTTTTTATAGATTTTAGAGTGTTCTTTCATAGATTTTTCTTCTTAGAGATTATCAATTCGGCTAAAGAACATGCTGAATTAAAGAAGCAAAGTTCGCGGATTGAAGCAGAAGCATCAAAAACAGAAAAACAAGCGATTCAGAATTGTGATTTGGATAAAAATAATAATGATAACTTGAATAGAACACAAGAACGATTTTCGAAAAATTCAGGAAATCAGCATATTTAGCTGTCATTAATTATTTCTTCTTTACTGTTTTGTAGTTATTTACAAATAAAATAAAATTATCAAATCTTAAAGACTAGTAAATTTTTCAAGCAATGGATGCTTTTTGACATATATAATTTTTTATTGCAATTATCAGTCCAGTAATGTAAATTAATAAAAATTAAGCAAATATCTTAACAGTAGCAATTACAAAAGATTGAATGGCGGCAAAAGAATTGTTTCTATCAATGCAATAAGAATTTATTTGTTTATTAAATTCTGTTCAAAGAATTTTCTTTTTTGTGGAATAAATCTTCCCAAATTATCTGACCAGATGATAACTTTTTACTCGATCGAGCTATTATTCAATCATATTGCCATAATAAAATTGATAAAATTTATTCTAAATAATGATAAATGAATACACAATAATTTATGATTGAAAACGATAAAAACCATTAATAAATGAAATGATTTTTATAAAATTCTAAGCAAAGTTTGGGAAATTCTAATGCTTGTATGTAAAAAAATATTTAGTAAGTCACAAAGGAATTTAAAACACATTTATTTTGCAAACTCAATTGGTGACCTATACTTTACCATTATTAATTATTAAATTAATAGAAATGCAAAGTATAAGAATCCCTATAAGTCCCAATATTTCATTTTTAAATCTTAGAATTTATTTAAATTTCTGCGAAATTTGAATCATGATGTTACATGAAGTTTTTCATTTATATTTTATTCCATTCATCCTTGAATCTTTTTTCTGACCGGTAGCATATCTAGAAAACTTTAGTTTATTAAAGATTCCTCGAGTAAAAATTTCTCGATTCACTAAACGATTGCAGTAATATGGGGCCGCTGGAAAGTAAACATGATAAACATAAACGATATTTAGATGCAACTCCAGGTATTTTAAAATTCCATCATAAAAAATCAACTATATAATTTCATCGTAATATTTTCAAATGAGAATAAAATTTCTCGCCTAAAAAATTTTAGTGCTAAATTTTTGCGATTTCAAAATACAAAAATTTTTAAGATTAACTTTTAAAGTAGATTTATATGAAAAAAAAGTAGTTTTTGATTCTATTTGAAAAATAATTTTTTCCTGAATAAAATTCCAAGCTGATATAGTTAATTTTCAGAGCGAGAGAAAAATCTTTCTTCTCGAGATTAAGAAAAATATCTTTCAAAAATATGCTGACTCACGCAAATATGATAGAAAATGTTTATCAGCAAGCAAGCATGCAAGTGAAAAATCACATCTAATGCTGCACTTACCTGAAGATTATCAAATTGATCATCAAGGGCAAAATAATGAAGAACAGAGGAGTAAAAGACAAGCAAATGCAGAAGAGCGAAAAAGTTTGCGAAAATAAGTCGAAAGAAGTATATTTTGCCAAATATGAAAGATGATAACTTCATCGTACTAATTTCTTCTGAAAAATACTATCTACTCGTTAATTCTTTAGCCTTAAATTATAATATTATTATCTCTATTTCAATTTCTTCTGAAATTAGTTTTAGCATCTGAACATTGCTACTTAAACTTCAACGATAAAGATTTTACGCTTCTCTAGAAGAAATTAAACAACAGTCAAACAAAATTTTGAATACAAGATTTTATAATCTTTCAACTTCTTTATTTATACATTTACACAACTAATTAATTAAAAAGAATATCAAGTCCTTTCTGATTCTAACTAATAATTATAATCAATACTAAGCTACAACCACTAGATCAAAAGTTTAGATTTAAATAGGATGAATTTTTCATAAATAGCATCCTTAACAAATGGAAATATAGTTGATTTTACTCATCAAATATTCATTATGAAATAGTTAATTACTTATTTACCCGACTAATCGTAAGATGTTGCAATAAAATGGAATCAATGAGATATTAGTTAAAATTAACAGAGAAAAGGAATGTGTTCACGTTTATGATATATCACTGCTAAAATATAGCCTAATTATCAGTAACTCCAAATTGGGTACGGTGTAAATGGTCTGAGAAATTTTATTAAAATCTTTTTCAAAATATTTCTTAAAAATATTAGAAAAATTGCTTGGCGGTTTTAACATCTTTTGGGTTTTTAAAAATAAATAAGTTATTCTCCTTATTTATTCGTAATTTTTCTTTCTGTTAAATAGAATAAGCAAGGAAGCAAATTAATTCTGTAGGAAGAATGGATTGCGAAATAGCCTGAAGAAAATTGAATCAAACAAGACAGTAAGAAAGTCATCAGAAGCATATTCTGCTAATAGTATTCATAAAATGTCAAGTATTCAAATGCAAAAAAATCGAAGCAATCAAAAAGAAAAGTTCGTTTTAGATTTTCAGTGTTATGTTTAGTTGCTTATTTCAAAGTATTAAAGTTTCCTTGATGTCACATATCTTTTTCTGCCTATCAAATATCGGTCAATCCGTCCACGTCCGTTCTAATCATTTTTGCTTACGTTTCGCTTTTCAACCTGCTATCTTATTGCCTTCGAAGTTACTACAATCTGACTCTGACACTGACCGGAATTCACGATAGTCTTAATTGAAGTGCTTGCTTTTTATCTTTCCATTTTGATAGGAAATTTTAAAAAAAAGCAGCTAATAGAAGAAATAGAATCATTTGATGGTATTGATATTCATACATTCGTTGCACTTTCGTTATTGAATTTTAACAGCAATTATTCAAATTACATTTTTATAATTTCGATCTTCTGAAATTTTTGAAATTAGGCTGTCCAACTGATTTTTAGCGAGAATCATCTTCGCTGATCTGGAAAATTTCGACAAATTCTTTTTAATGAAACAGTAGATGTGAATATCTGCTAATCATTTTGCTTCAAATAATCTTTTCCAGAAATTTCTCAAATACGAATCATATGCATTTAGCTTTATTCATATTTAATTAATTTGTTATTTCAATCATTTTCACAAGAAAAAGGTTTATGCAGTCTTTTTCTTCCTAATCTGCACTTGATCACTATCATTGCAGAAGTTTTGGTAAAATGCTGCAATCTTGGCATAGGATTCCCGAATGGTCATCGTCATCATCAAGTAGGAAAAGCATTAGAAGTATAAAATTGTTATTTCAAAATTTTTCTCTTAATAGAAAAGAGTTAATCGTATTTTATGAAATAATCCTCCGCTTTTAGCTTATAAGAATTTTAAGCAATTTCAAATATCTATGCTCTTTAATTTTGTAAAACATTGTTTTGAGGTACTCGAGAAAAAATCAAAGCATTCTTTAGTCGTCCCATGCAAGATGCATCAGTTCGAAAATTTGTTGAGAAAATTAAAAAACGCAACGAGCTGCGGAAAGAAAATATTTTCAAAGAAGTACTTAAATTTCTCAATATAAATATGGGCTGTTATATATATGAATAAAAGACTGATATCCATTACATAATTATGAATTTCGTTTTTTTCTGAGCTACGTTTTAAAAGATTTATGACGTCAAAAAGTGAACATCAAATAATTGATCAGTTATTTATTTTTATCCATTTTATTCATTCAAAGTTAAAACCTATATTTAAAGAAATAATTATAAAGAATAAATTTACTTCATTTTGTTTTTATTCTTTAGAAAGTGTTAGAAGCACCCTTACGAAGAGCTGATGAAAAATTCCCATCCAGACGACAGATTGAGAGGTATTTTTAAACTTTCTCTTTCAACATAGAAAATTATTTCTTGCACCAGATGTGAAAAGGCAGTGGAACTTATTATAGACCATGCCATATTGGAAGTCAATGTTGAAACATAAACGGAAAACTTTCATTAATTTTAGAGATTTTAGGACGTAAATTTTGAAGCGTCGAAGAGAGATCAAAGATTATTTCAAACTGATATTGAGCAATAATCAAAATTTTTAGGCTCAAACCACAAATGCGAACGAAAAATGATAGAATTATTCTATTGAAGGTTCAATAATAATATATCACTAAAATATTTCAGACTCTTAAAGTTTAAATAATAAAGCAAGCTTCATAGGCGGAAAAAATTTACGAAGCATTTAAAATTTTGTCGCAAACATGTACAAGTCTAATTATGAATATAAATTGGCTTAAAGTTTTACTTTATTTAAAGTGATTTTGATGGTTTAGTTTAAATCTGATTTTTTAAAAGACTTCCGTCTAATCTATAAAATTAAGATCTAAATTTTTAAATTCTAGAAATCAATTTCAAGAGTTACTAACAAAGATAACGAAGGTGAGCTATTTGACGAAGATGGTATCCCATTTTGGAGCAAATCTAGTAAAGTTCAAAAGGTTTGCCACATATTGAACTTCTGACAGTGAAATAATTTTAATATCTTAGAATTATTTACAAGCATTATGTTTTAAATTTTTTTCAATATTTGTTTTCATTCTGATATAGCCATTTTTAGGATAGCGAAAGGAAAAGTGAGGAAATAACGGATGAAGATTTACCAATGGATTCTGAACTATTACTTGAAGTTCAGGCTGGATTACGTGAACTTGTTAAAATGCCTAAAATTAGGTGAATTATGATTATGAATATACATAAAAATATCAAAAATGATCAGTTAAAGAAGGTGAAGGTGCTGCAAAAAACCGGAAATTCTTTCCAGTTATCATCTGATACATTTCTTTTCTAATCCTTTATTTACAATTGAAATATCTTGAGATTTAGAATTGTAATGGATCCATATGCACCATTGGATTATTTGAAATCCCGCGATGAAATTTTTTTCACTAATGAGGTAATCTTCAGTAATACAGTTAGATCAATGGTTAATTTATACGATGAAATAAGCAACAAAGAAATCATCTCTAAACGAAACCGCAGATTAGGCAAGGTAGAATTTCTAAACTATTTTTGTTCTTTTTCCATTCGAAAATTGTTCTTCCAAGAAGTTTAGACGAGGAAGATGGAATACGAATTTCAGATTTATGAACCGACAAAAATATTGAATAATAGTGGCACTGCTTGATAATTCCTAAATCTCAATTTTTAAAACTTCAAGGAAAGCTGAAATTTAAAGATATCGCATGATACCATTATTATACTATCGTATTAGTAAAAATTCATTTCATTTTTATAACAATTTTGATCCATTATAATGCCTCATTGTTAAATGCTATTAGTTAGTGGAAGATCCAAGAAACATAAAAATATTTCTTTTCAGATATTCATAGAAGAACCAATTAAAGTAACGCAGTATAATGAAGATAATCCATTAATGTATAAGCAAATACCGATATAGGAGAAATAGTATTTCACTGTTTATTATTATAAAATTATTTTTAATTTTGAAGAATTTAATTGAAAATTTGCCAAAAGTTCCAGGCGATATATTCGGCACTTCTCTCCAACATTTTACATTCATTCGACTTTAACATTCATTCTTTTTACTAAGCATTTATTGTTTTTATCATTAAACATCTACTCATTATTTAACTATTTTCTCAGATAAGATATTTTTTTCTGCTAATAATCCTATTTGAATGTTTCTAAATGTTGTAAAACCGAAATAATATTAGCATAAATACGTTTAAATAATAAAAGCATTGTATTTTAAAATATTTCTGAATAATTCATCACTTAGATGAATATAAGTGAATTTTATAATATCTTATGCAATCGAACGTTTATCTTTTCTCACTCTTCTTTCCTTCTACCAAATCTTATCTTCAATAGATAACAAAATACTGAAAACTAATTCACTAGCAAATGTCTCCGATCTCATAATCTAACTCATGTGCAATGTCGAGAATATCATAAGGATCTTTCCATCTAATTAATGATCAAGCTTATATAATACTCGATAAACTACCATACTGTAAGACAATTACCATTATAAAGATAATTATTATCCGTCGAAAGGATCACTTTTAATCCTCTCTCGTTTTTTTAATTTTGTTCTGATCGATGCTGGAAGTGAACTTTCCAATTCAACTTCAATTCAACAGCAATAACTCTTAGATGACTTCTTTCCTATCAAAAAGGAACACAAACTGTCGATGATTTTATATAGACAGTTATCAGCTATTTTGTGCATTGTAATTGAGGTGATTCATTATATAACAAATTCAATTCTACTAAATTTCCGATTATACAAAATCCGACATTTGCAACAATTAAAATCTCTTAGAATTTTAAATTCACTTTTATAATGTTTCATAAGCAGTTTCGTTTGAAATCTAGTTCCCAAGATGATTCAATTTATATGATATACATATACGTATATCATATCCGAAGTCTTATTTGAATAAGATATATGAGTTCAAAAATTGCATTCTTTTTTCTTGAAAGCGAATTCAAGGTAATTTAAGACCGATGATTCATCGATATAGAATGTATTTCATTTCGTATGTTTATTAAATAAATTTCAAAAACATGTATAAATATATTAGAAATTAAATTTCAAATCAAAATTCTCCTAATTTAAAAATTTCAGATCTATCATTATAGAAGAATTGATTTCCGAAACTTTTTATTTCGGGAAAAATGGTAACGAAAATTCTCAGTGACTTTAGCAGTGGTTGATATGCATAATCATAAATACAAATCAAGAATATGATTGATCCAACAAAAATTTTTACTTAAAATGAAAAATTGAAGACTACCAGTATTCTACGCCAAAGATTATATATATATATAAAATGAATACATTAACACAGATAGGGATAAGCTCTAAAAACAAAAGAAGATAAGCTCAGTTATTCTCAAAATATTAATTAAAATGGTAATAAATATTCAATTTACAAGAAGAGTGAGATGTATTCTAATTATCAATGTTCATCTTCATAATAAATTATATCAAGTCTCCCTTATTAAATCAAACAGATTTTGTTTAGCTCTTATGTATTATATATTTCTTGATTCAAATAATCGGTCAATTTTTTAAATCCTAAAAAGTTAATTTATAAGAAATTCTTATCAGATAGGATTTTTTAAACAAAAGCTAAAAATATAATTTTTGAAGAACGATCAAAATTTAATGATTATTGTTTAAAAAAGAATTGATTTAGAATTGTATGACATAAATTGTTTACAAGGCAAGAAAGAAAGATCCAAAACATATATGCGTACAGTAACCAGTTAATTTGTCTTTTCGAAAAAAATATTGATAAGGAAATCAAACAACGATAAGAAAAATTAACAGAAATACAGGCAACCAATTACTCATGAAATGAGTAGTGGAATTTAAAAACACGTGTGAAATTAAGAAGAAAAATTTCTTTTAAATATAAATGAGATCATTCGATGAATTCAACGATAAAAATCAAGTTAAAGAGGAGTATGAATAACGAAATTTGAATATAAGTGGTTCGATTCACCAAAATTATTGCTTGAGTTACGATATAAGGAAGACTTATTTTAGATTTAACCATAAATTGTTTGAATCTAAAATTCAAGATTCAGTTACATTCAAGCAAAAACTTTTGAGAATTTAGTTTACAGTCTTCAATCATTAACTCTTAGTCCCGAAAGAAATAAGTATTCTAATTTCAGGAAACCTATGCATAGCCATCTTGATTAAGCCTAGCAATACAAAAATTATTGTGAGGATGATATTATCCTTCAACAAAAAATTTATTTTTCCTGAAATACACTGTTTGAATTTGAAAAAGATCGATGCTCAAAAATTCTTAACAGTTGAATTTCAAGATCTCGAGAATGAAGAAAATCACTATAATTCTATACGGGATATTATACTAATTCATATGAGATTTAAAAAAAAATCGTGTCAACTAGCATAATAGTATACAAAAGATTCATGCCAACCAGCGTAACCAAATAATTAGATGAAAAAAGATAAAATATCAATAATCAACTATGAAATCAGGATTTACAAATGAGAAATTGCGGAATTCCTCTTGATTTATTGCCCTAATAACGGCTGGTTCTGTTGGCGTAAGTGTCGGCTCTTCTTTCGTAAAGTCAGCATCGAAATTACTTACGTCACGTTTTGACTTCTAAAATTGAATCAAAATTTACACTCATACAAAAATTAGGTAAAAGAAAAACAATTCGCAATGTTTCAACAATCTAAATAAAAAATGAGATAGCATTGATAAAGTGGATTTTCCATAAATTTTTTTTTATTACACATTCATCTTTCAAACTCCTACTTCATCTCATGGCGTTAACAAAAAGATTACAATTTTAGGCTTGAAAGGTGGTTTTACGCGCCGTGCCTCCAATGCCTCCCAGTCGATGTCACGGAAAAAGGATGCACGCGAATTGCATCTTCACTACCTTGTGATTGCATACAACCTAGTCGTTTCATTGGATTTTTCGTCATTAACTAAAAGATAGTTAATTTTCATATTTCTCGACAAATATTTTAGGACTTGTACTTTTCTTATTATTATAAATTCCAGAAATGATATACCAAGTTTCTAAATAATTTAGAAATTGAAGCGAAAATTTAATAGAATAAAATAA
The DNA here is from genome assembly GCA_024305405.1 of Dirofilaria immitis. NCBI lineage: Eukaryota > Metazoa > Nematoda > Chromadorea > Rhabditida > Onchocercidae > Dirofilaria > Dirofilaria immitis. Next base: position 3,635,749 of record JAKNDB010000088.1, on the reverse strand, counting down.
TATATCAAGTTTAGTTCTATTAAGAAAGAATAATCCTTGTTGTTACTTGACTCAGTGATAATATTTGCATTTAATTACTGCATTATCAGTATTATCAGCTAATTTGAGATCGATGTATTAAAAGCTCTATCAGAAATATTAGAGAGAATAAAAATACATGCATCAGAGGATAATATGAGCATGTAATCAACATCAATAGATTAAAATCTAATTTAACTAGAAAGATTACATATTACAAGATGCATGTTACTCATAATGTCGATATGCATTGTTTTCGAATTCACAGTACTTGAATCAAATAAACTGCATAACTTACATTAAAGTTTTAAAATTTAAATTTACCTCTTTTAAAATGTTAACTGCCTCCTTAGAAAGCCATATGGGATAAAGGACATCTTCATGTAAAATGGCTTCAAAGAGTTCATCCTCGTTGTCAGCTTCAAATGGTGGTTGTCCAGCCATCATTTCATACATCAAAACACCTAGTGCCCACCAATCTACTGATATACCATATTGCATTTCTTCCAGTATCTGAATAAAAGTTTCAAAAGCATCAGGTGGTGTAAGAAGATTAGGAAGCATTAATGTACTGAAGGATGATATATGAACTTTATAGAATCCAGCATGACAACGAAAAGTAGTAATCACCTCTGGTGCAATATAGTCCGGTGTACCACAAAATGTTGAAGTAAGCTTGGAATTAGTAATACCTTCTTTACACATTCCGAAATCCGCTAATCGGCAATGTCCTTCAGCATCCAGAAGAATATTATCAAGTTTAAGATCACTAGAAATTTTTCAAATTGCTTCAAGAAATAATATAAATTCTAAAGAAGATGAAAAACTTCATCAATTCTATAATTATTATTGATCAAATATGGGACATATAATTCACTCAGAATATTCATTAATCTAAGGATGAATTTATAAAATAATAGTAAGCTAACAAGCTAACCGATAAATAACAGCATTACGATGTAAGAATTGTAATGCACAGGTAACTTCGGCAGCGTAAAAACGAGCACGTGGTTCATCGAATTTCCGTGCCCTTTGTATTTGAAACATTAGATCACCACCGTTCACATATTCCATAACAAAAACAATCGATCCTGGAAAATGTTGAATAATGATAGAATGAATATGAAAGAATATAATGGCTATAATTTTCTGCCAGTCATACATCGATAATAAATGATTGAAGAATATAAAGAAATATGATAAAATCATGATTAATTGATTATACTAATAAGTAATATTGAATATAAGGAAATGTATAATTTAAGTTTTTCTACTCTACTTTCCCTTAATTTTACGTTCCTAATTCCATTCTTTAATCAATCTTCTTACAATAAATTAATTAATTATGCAAAGAAATGAGTTATAAAAGGATGAATCATAATGATAATTAATAGCAAAAAAAAAGAAAATTTACCACAGTCTGAAAGCAAGAATGTATGGCTGTAAGAAATGGATGCTTTGCTGCTAAAGCTAATATCCTTTTTTCACACATAGTACAATCAACATCATCATCTTGCAGAATCACATCTTTCTTTAATATTTTCACTGCATACACTTCGTCAGTTCTTTTATGCTCTGCTAGCATTACCTGAGAAGGAATGAGAGATACAGTTTCCGAAAGTCATTATGAGAGAATAGAAAATGGCGGAGGAGATGATCCAATCAAATTAAAAAAAGGATTGTATTTCGTAAGGTATCATTAACTCCAAGTTATATTATTGATTTAAATATCTAGGCTTAAGATGAACTCATTAATTAATTTTGCAACTATCGTAATTCATTGAAGGATCAGACGCATCTAAAATAAGGCAAGACTAAGATAAGGACTATGGCAAGATTACCTTAGGCAATATTGTATATAAATTTTTTTAACAATGAGTAAAAAAGGTTGAGGATGTCAAATAACCTTTCCAAATGATCCTTTGCCAAGAACATTAATAAAAATAAAATCATTGATAGTAATAGCGGTTGGTTTTTCGAGAATATTTGAATCATCGTCTGATTTCCTATTATTAATTTGATTTCCTGGTACTTCTTCTTTCTCTGCAATTTATTGCATTGTGGTAAAATAATTGAGAAAATCTTCAAAAACTCATGAAAGTCTCATGATTTCGATAGGGAAGAGGATGATTTTAAAGATTTCATATGTGCAATATGCCTGGATACAAAATTGAATTAAGGCATAGTATATTTTGTGAACTTAATAATTGGAGCCTGGCAGCTTAAAAAAATTGGGATAGAGTGATTTAAAATTTAAGAATTTGCATGCATGAAATTTGAGCGACAAGTTTCGAAAAAGAAGTATAGAAATTAACCGATTCCAGATTTGAAAGTTATTTGGTTTATCGAAGTAGTAGATGGAACTGTTTCTTCTAATAGTGCATTCGACTCATCGTAAGCATTCCCAGACATTATTGATGGCTGGAATTAACAAATTTAGATTAGAATTGGAACATCAATTGTAAACAAATAAATTTACGAAGGTTATTCAACTTGAAAGTTTTAAACTAAAAATGCAACTATACGTAGGCGGATAGAACATTAATTAACATCATTTTAATAAAACCTAAGATTATGGATGACGAGATAATTTATTGTGAATTATGGCTGGACAAGATTAGGTTTGCATTTCATCAATATGTTGTTCATTTTAAAAACAAGAGTTACTTTATTTCTTGCTTTTTCGAAAGGAGACTTCAGATGGACAATAAGAAAATAAGGACAAATTTTTATGCATTAATGAGATGGCTTGAAATTTAATAAATGATCAAACGGAATATATTATAGCAAAGCCAATGATACCATATCATCGCTCTTTTGTAATGAATAAATCACTTTTATACTTTTTCTTTCTGTCTTGAGCAATATAAAATAATATTGCTAAAGACATATAACACTGATATGATATATGATAAATATCCGCTGAATGGATATTGATGCGATATAATAAAGATAGACTGATGGATATTAATGTAACATGACAAAAATGCATAGATAGATGATATGATATGAAAGTAGTGTATAGATAATGATATGATATGATCTGGAAATATGTGTGAAGGACATTGATGTGATATGATAGAGTTCTCCGGATGGATACATAGATTTCATAACAAGGACAAGTAACTTGGCCAGAAAGCCAAATTATTAAATAATATGATATATCTGTAAGCATAAAAATGTCGTTTGATTATATATATAGAAGTCATTGAAGTCTAAAATTAAGATTGATAAGTAAAAAACATATTCGCTAATTATTTTAAAAAGAAGAAATTGCGATCAGAAATAATGGGAGCAAAGGTAATTAGAACGAAAAATTATGAAGGAAATCTATCATAGGACTTTAGCTGAATTAAGTTCGGTTATCACTATGTATTAAGGCATCAGGCAACAAGCAATTAAGCATTAATTATCACTACGAATTATTAATACGTGTTAAAGCAATTAAGCATTAAACAGTTGCTTAATGATGTAACTTGATGATATTCTATCAACTATATGAGAAAATCTACGTAAAAAAATTTGCATGAAAGTGAAAACTCGATCTATAGCAGCAAGCTTCTTTTTGACATTGACTGTCCCTTTAAATACATTGAGGACATGAGATGATTAAAGATTAGAGACGGAACTTTTCGTATAGAAAAAAATGAAAGATGAAAAGGAATTCAATGGACAATTTTTTTTTGTAATGAAGAAATCCTATGCTTTTCATCTATTGATTAGATGATTTATGAATGAGGATAGAATATCATATGTTTCATAAATTGTTGAAATTTAACTTATCCAGTAATTTGTAAAGCAAATAAAATTTAACTTGGTGAAATGAGAGAATCAAAAATGTTGCGCAGAGAAGAATAAAATATTAAGATGAGTAAGTAAACTTTTAAAAAATTCTGATTCGAATAAATGTTATTCGTTTACTAATTACTGACATTTGTTAAAATTTTCTGAATTCTGCAGACTTTTTATAAGAAAAAGCATTATTATCTAATCAAAAACGAAAAGAAAATTGAATTAAAAACGAATTAGAAAAGGAAGAATAACTGTAATTTCTCCAAACTTTTCTATCTAATTGTAAATCATCCATCATGGTGTCATAGCTATGAGAGTGAATTAATACTTTCTATTTCTGATCAATGGATCTGATCAAAGTATTGTTCAAAAAATTGAAAATGATGATATATAAAAAATAATTATAACTATAACGATGAGAGATGATACTATTACTTATATTCTATAATTAATATTGCCATCGCTAATTTAGATAAAATGATTTTGTATTATAAAGGATTATTTCATTACTTTTTAATATTTTTATAGCTCAACAGAATTCCAAATTTGGGAAAATCATATTACTTGAATTTGAATTGTAGATTGAAGAGTCATAAAATAATTTTTGAACAAATAGAAAGAAAAGAGAAAACAAAACAGAAAAAGACAAGAGATTACAATTACTCTATGTAACAGAGTTCAATATACAGAAACTTCAAAGAATCAGGTTTCTACTCTCGGATGACTTCGGAATTAACGATGAACGACACAAATAAAAATATACAATATTCAAATCAGTTATGCATCAGTTACCTTTTTTAAATCGAATTGACATTTTATCACCAGTCAGACCGAGTTGGGCAAGTTCCAATGCCATTTGCTTCGCATTAATGCCACAGTTATTGGCAACATTACGTTGGCAACTGCAACTTTATCCACCAAATATGATACTTTGATAAATTAATATATAGGATAATTATATATTAATTTGCTATGAGAGTGAATTAATACTTTCTATTTCTGATCAATGGATCTGATCAAAGTATTGTTCAAAAAATTGAAAATGATGATATATAAAAATAATTATAACCATAACGATGAGAGATGATACTATTACTTATATTCTATAATTAAAAAATTACTTTTTAATCACCATAAAAATTTCCGAACTATTTTGCAATATTTAAAACTATTTTCAGTTAATTCGAATTATTTTTAATTTTTGCAGTAAATTGAACGAAAACAGTCTGTGAAATAATTAGTAGCTGAAAGCATTTCCAATGAAAGAATTTAACAAACGAATAGCTATCTAAAAGTTTTGCTTTTGATTGAGCTCAAATTTAATTACAGGAATGCGAAAAGTTAATGTTATTTCTTTCGTTAATCACTTAGCAGATTTCCTTACTCTCCGCTTCTCGAATCCCTTTTTTTACAACTTGCGAGCATGCGGAAAAAAATATAAACTAATAAAGTTAAATTAAACTATTAATTTGCAATACAAAATTCCTTCGTACTTTTTTAATCAATTATTTAGATTGTAAGAGTAAGAAAGATGGGAAAATTAGATCAAAGAGATAAACGAAGAGGACAGATGATATTCGAATATTTTCTCTGTAAACTTTAAGCATGAAATGTTATGCTAAGTTATGCATGCTTAAATTAAAGGATCTGGATTTTATCTCGACGATCTTGATGATCACATCCAGAATAACTTATATTTTCTTGTTCCAGATTTTGCCATATAATAAAAAATGACTGAATAAAAAAATTCGATATGATTTCAGCATAAATTTTATTCTAAATTGGGTTATTATGCTATTAAATATCACAGTTTGCTGAATAACATAGATAAAAAAATTCTCGTAACAATCCGACTTGATCAGTACTGATAGAAGAGAAATAGCATGCATTCTGTTAGGGAACGGAATAAAACAGACAGATGGATAAATAAAATATTTAAATGAAATTTATTAATCAAAATGAAGCTCGAAAGAATCAAATTAAAATGAGCAAACCGTTTGTGCACATTAAGTTTGCAAACAGAACACTGTAATCCTTGATTAATCAATCCATAGAGCATCGAGCCACAGTGATCACAAAATGTTGGTCGCTTATAGCTATGAACTGTAAATCGATGCGGCATATTGATGTTAAATCGGCCAAGGCCTTGCTGTAAGGCATTCATTTTAGCAAAATTTGAACCCAAAAACAAGCTCAATGGGGAGAATTTAGAAATTTGAAAGATTATTTACCAGAAGTTGCTGAGTGATCATCTTCAAAAAATGTGAGAAAAGACAGTTAGACCGTAAAAATTAACCAAAATTTGATTTTGAATTATGAAGAAAGAATTAATTTTGATATCGAAGATTCAAGAATACGAGCAATTCCAAATTTACAATCTACAGCACAAGTACTTAAAAGTATTTAAATTATGGGAATCAGCTTTTAATTTAATTCAAAAATATCATGAAATTGAGAATTAATGGAATTAAAAAACTTTTATGAGTTTAACAAAAATTTTCTAGAATCTCAAATTCTACCAAAGTAAAAAGTAGCATAGGAGAAACCATTAAAGATTGATTCTAAACCGTAAATGGCTGACTAAATTGAAAATTTAGAATAAATCAGATAAACCGAAAATTTTTTTCAAAAATTATCATCAGAAAAACATTAGTAGAAACCAAGAAGTTGAACATTTCGATTTCAAATTCTAGTTACCAGCGATAATTAACTTTCAGCATACTTTTATCGTTGTTTTTAAGACTTTCAGATGTAACCACCATCTTGTTAGAATGAAGTAAATTTAGTTATTACATTTAAAATTTTTATTCGATACAAAAATACTAAAAAGCAAAACCAAAACTTCACCTTGGCTGCCTCAGTTTGCAATTCATCGATGGCATTAATCCGACTTCCAGGACATTTCCATAATACCTTTTCATGGCATCGCTTATGTACAACTACAGTGCATACTTAAAAAGAATATCCATATTAAAAAAAAGTTAAAATTGCAATTTTTAGGCTAAATTTTTCAATTCAAAAGTATTGCAGTTATTCTTAGAGCTAATAAAATTTCCAGAGACTAAATCTCGTACTAAAATAAACTTAAATTCTAATTTTTTATTTATTACATCTATTCCTTTTCTCATAATTCATGAGATGGAAATGCAAAAATCCAATAAAAACGATCGCGTACATCCCTTTCATATTTTCGCTCTCCACGGTAAATAAATTTTTTATGCAACGTTTCGTAACAAATTAAAAATAGCATTTTACAAAATTTAAAAAATTCGAATTTGAATATTTCACATTTATCTAAATTTTTCCTTTCAAAAAATAGTTGCAACATCAGACTATATGTTCATTTCTTGACATAAAGCGATAATTTTTTCGAAATTATAATACTTCCGAAATTGTTATAGTTTCTCGTACTTTTAGATCTTAGTAAAAAATATACATAAGTAAAAACAAAATGAATTCGAGATAACAAAGAAAGAAGTGGACGATAGAAAAAGTTATCAAAACAGACAAAGAGACAAATACTATCTTTCCATTATTCATTTTAAAAATTACAAAACTACAAATGAAAAAATCTTTCATAGAAGATAGAATTGAAAAAATTTTTATAAAAATAAAGAACAACCGAAATTGCTGCAACGTCATTTCGTCTCGACGTTTTTGAGTTAAATTTCTAACTTACACACAAATTTATTTTTAAATTTCATTTTTCCAAAATTTTTGCTAAGTTTTTAAATTTTAACTTACTTTGGCATTGATAACCTTGTTTGCCAAGTCCCCAAATAAAATCTTTACAGTGTGCGCAAAAAGTTGGCTGTCGCAAAAATAAGGCCATAAATTTATGCCCCGTAACCTAAATCGAAGTAACTTTCACAACTGTCAATTATTTTATGAAATCATAAATTCTATATTATTATCTGAAACAAAAAAGAGAAGATTAATAAATAAAAATAATTGCCATGTTATCAAGCAGAAAAAGGCGTAAACAAATGCTTATTTAAATGAATTACTGTCTTTTGTTTTATATAAAGGAACATTTAGAAACCTCATGAATTTTTCGACGCATTGCGCCTCGCCGTTGTCGACTACTGAATGCATCGGTGCGCTCTTGGAAAACCCGCTTTTCCTTGCTGGCATTATTTCGGATCACTTCTAAATAAGTATAAGCTTTTCTGAAAACAATAATAATCTTCGAAAAAGTGTTCCTTTATTTTGCTCACAAATCATTTCCATTTTAAGAAGCCATAACTGAATAATAAAAACCTTTGAAACTGACAAATTTATTAGCTAAATGAATGATTTTTGAAGTTACACAAAATTTATGCAACTAACTTTCACTTAATGAACCTTGCAATTCAATAAGCAAATGAAGTTGTCCGTGCGGTTCAAGATCAATCTAAAAAATAAATATTAATAAAAATTTCACTTTTTTCTTTCCACTTTACAAGTTGTTTGTATTTCATGTTGGGAAAAAATGTGAATAAGCCTCATACGCCCAAATTTTTCAACTGTTTCCTTCCAAAGAAATAAACTTATATGTTGTTCGTTTACGCCATGATTGGGCCTGGAAGAAATAATTCAAATTTCTCTTCAAATATTTATTTCGATAATCCATTTCAATCATAATCAGATCTAGAAAGAGTTTCAATTCACACCCAGACGTCATTCTTTGTTCCAATTTTGAGATCTTCGAATTGTATATGACAGTTAGCCACAAAATCATCAGGAGGTAAGGCGCAATCATGAAAAACAGTGAATTCAAGCTCATGACCATCATGTACCTCAGTCTGCAAAAGTAAAGAAACATTCTGTATCGTCTGCAATTAATATTGTTGATGTACTTGGTAAATAAGTTTTTAAACTATTAGCAGAATTCAAATAAAAACCGCGTGAAATGAACACTAACTTCATAATCTTCATTCCAAACAGGCGTACAAGTCTTCGGACGGGTTAATGTACCTCCAATGTGCTGCTCATCACAGTCAATTTTTACATACACATCCAGCAATGCTGTCTCTTTTGACAGGGCTGTAAATCTGTAGAGAAACTTTTCACCAAAATAAAATCTTATTATGATATCATTTTAATATCATCGTTATCAATATGCAAGTAATAATCAATGTCTGTAATCCAACGAGATATCACTGTGGAGATTTAAAAATATATTGAAATAAAGCAATTACAATTGAATAACATTTTCTTTTCAATTTTTTAGACGATAATTAGAGTGAAAATGCGACCAGTGTAAATTTGTTTGATAGGCATATGATTCAAGCAGGTAACAAAAACATTTTATTTCTGCAATATGCTTGTGAATACAGAAATATAAAACGCAACATTCATTCGTTTCACCAACCTTTTCGACCATTCAGTAGGTCGAAGGTCACGAGCTTCTATAACTTTTATAAGAGCGATTCCGTTGAAAATTGCCATAACCACAACTAATTACTTCACCATATTTTTCATTACTAAAAAAATTAAAAAATAAAATCATTTTTATAAAATAATTCGACGATTTTTTCGTTTTTCGATGAATATTTGTCAAAAAAAAAGAAGAAATATGAGTATTTATCATTTATTTACCTTCTTCCTTCACTAACTACTTGACGTTTTTTTTTAGTAAGTAAAGCAGTGCTTGAAGATAAATAATCGATTAATAATTCAGCAAAACTATTTATATAACTAATCAAAATTACCAACTAACCGATCATTTATTTTACTATATTGTAGAATATGTGATTGCTAACGTGGTGATTATTTTTTTCTAATGCTGTATTGGATGATAAAGTATGTAAATGAAAAGAAAAATAAATGCCTATTGGAATAAAAGATGAGAACCGGGATATGGAAGATGGAAGATGTTGAATGATATTATAACAACAATGAAGAAGTCTGGCGAATACGATTCCTGAAAATGAACAAATTGCTCATTATTTTTATGATGACGACGTCTGAATATTTGGGAAACAGAAGTTAGTTATTCGAACGAAAGACAAAGTGGTAGAGTGGTAATTTTTTTGATTAAATCCATTGAGAAACAGACAATGGCTTCGTGTATGCTTTAATTTTATTATATATATATATATATATATACCTTTCTTTTTCTTCCCATTTTATGCTTTTTTTTTAAATTTTTTTCTTCAATTCTTTTAAATTCAAAATTTTTAATTAATAAATGAATCAATTTAAAATATGAATTTAATTAAGAAATATCGCATAAAAATGAAAAATGAAAAAGACAAAAGATATATATCGAGAAATCTGAAGCTTGCTTTTGATAAATTGATAATGAATATTATATTTTAGAAAATCGTGGAAATGGAAAAGTTCTGAAGCAATGGAATGATGAAGGATAAAACGGAAAAAAGCCGTTCCATCTTCGTCGAACTAGTCCTATAGTTATACCTGCTTACAAATAGAACGGGCCTTTATAGTCAATAACTAAGCAATATATATGTATACATACATACATACATACATACATACATACATACATACATACATACATACATACACATACATACATCCATATATGCATACATACATACATACATACATACATACACATACATGCATCTACAGATACACAATATAAAATCGAGAAAAGGGAAAAAGACTTGGAAGGATGAAGAGAGATTGGATATTGGTTAATATGTGTCTTCTTCTGAATGATGTGTGGAAAAAAGTGAACAGCATGGAGCATTTTGAAGTAAATTGATGCTAAGATGAGAGTAAAGGCTGAAAAGTAAAAAGCGAACTAAGAAATGGAAATTGTTTGCTTCTGTCTTCTAATTTAAACATGTCGAGAGGAGATATAATTTGAAATGATAAAAGTTGACGATTAAATTTGGTAACTTTATTCTGCTCATTTAAATTCACATCTGTGCCACGATGGAGTATATTATTTTAGTTTTTCAAATATGCTATTCACTATTATTTGTTGCAATGTCACAAAAAGATATAGTAGTTAACTTGAAGAAATAAGCAAAAAAAACTTTTCGCATTTTTATCAATTAAATTATTTAGCTACAGAAGATGGCTTATAATGAAAATATTTGGATTTTAAAATTAGTTATAATCTTCAATTTATAACTAGATAATACATTCTGAAATAAATCTGCTTTCTCATTTTGATTTAGTTAAGATTTATTTTGTAACTTGTCTCTCAAAATGTTTTCTAAATGCTTAATTATATTTTTAATCATATAGACAAATTGTGAGAAGTGAAATATCACTACTTCAGAAATTGGAATTTTTGACAAAAACGAGTTAGTTGTGAGGAATAGGAATAGACAATTCCTCGACTTTATGAAATTGATAAAAAAAAAATTTCAGCCTCTTAGCATTTTTTCAATTGCGAGATAGTGAGTGAGGTGACTTTTATTTTTTCCGATAGGCATTTTCCGATCATCATTTTGACTTAATTATTTATCGAACATGCAAATGAAAGTTACAGATCAAATAAGAGGTATTTTACATTTCTTAGATAAATATAAATTGAATGTCTCATTTGGGACATGAGAACAGCAATAGTTGGGTGATGTCAAGGCATGGTAGAAATATTTTCCCGAAAATTTCAAAAACGAGAAAATACGGTAGCATGCATAAACGTATCAATAGATTAATCGGAGCTCAATGAGCATAACTGTAAATACATTTTGAGAAAGTGTATATTTGAGCATGTCGAAAAATGAGATGTATTTAATTAAACAAATCATGCCTAAATAGACAACGATGATGATAAAATTTCGCAAAATTTTCCCAAAAATTTGCCAAAATTTAAATTTTTCTCTATTTGATTCTTTCAAATTACAGTTGAGATTAAATAAATGTATATATTTTCTAAGGATATGGATGTACTACTAAATATAATATGTTAATTGAAGAATGAACAATACATAGCTATAATAAATTAGCGATAGCAAAAGATGAATTGACAGTGAATTCCCTGATAAACACTTATTTCTCTGAAATGTGAAATCATTCTTCGATTACCAATCAAAATACTATTTATTAGTTAGCATGAAAAAAATGGAAGCAAATTTTGAATTTACAGTAAGTTTTGCAACAATGCATACCGCAATGCAAAATTTCAGAGGCGACTTGAGAGAATTCGAAGATTCGTATTTTTACATTTTGTGTTATACAGTAAGGTTCAATATGATGTAATATGTATGGTACAAGGCATCAAATAACATGAAAGTCTAAACGAACAAATATCATATTTTCAAGAGAATGCAAATAGCGTATAGTTTCGTGGGAATACAATCTGAACTAACTTTAATGCTATGTATATCAGGATCATGTATCTTCAAAATATCGAATAAATAAACCGAAAAAAATTGAAGAGTATAATGATAATATCGATGATAGTATCGAATACGGTAGATATATGGTATTACCTAAATTTTATTTTTTCTATTCTTTCGTTCGTTTTATTGCAATAAGGCATTGTACATATGAAAAGATATAAGATTCAGATGATAGATTACAATATTCGGGTTAAGGATTCAAGTTATTTATTGACAACCTAACCGGCAGTGTTAAAAAGCTAGTAAAGGTTATATTATATCAAATAAAGTAAAAATAAAATGGATTAGCCTAATAATTAAGGGTTGAATGAAAAATTATTATTAAAATTTCAATTATCATCGAAATACGATTACAATCAGCTTACCTTGATTAATATCGGAATAATAAATATTATTTTACAACAGCTGGTATTTTCGTTCTTTATAAAAAAAAATTTCGTTTTTTTCTCGTTTTTTGTCAATAAATTTCGTTTTCGTTTTTTTGTCAGTAATTACTAAACTCGTATTATCACACTATTCATCATATCACATCCATAATTTTCACAATCCTGTGCTTTAAATTTCTACTCAAGAAGCACTGATTCATTGCATGATATCTAATAACTTTATAATCATATCAATATCGATAGTCAAATTGGCGGTTTAGAAGATTTTCCAGACATATTAACTCTTTAAAATAATAATTTGAAAAATTTCTCATATTCTATATATCTTTATTAGCTAATGCAAATTAAATGAATCTTTTACGACATTCCAACATTCAACAAATTAATAATAAATTTCAATAATGGGTTATTTAACATTCATCAATTTCATATAGATCACAACCATTCAACTTTTATCATATGGTAGTTGTATCATTGAATACTTTACCTCAATGATAGATTATATCGCGTTACTTCTAATTTTCACTCACATACCTTACTATGAGAAATATAGAATTAAGTTTATATTCAAATGTTCAATTCCCATCAGTTATGTATCTGTCTAATACGACACGATATTATCTTAAATGCTGCATTACTGTAATGTTCAGGAAAGTGTTAGTATCACCACATATTAAGTGCTTGTATAGCTAGGTAGGTTGGGATGTGGTCTTTGATTTTCAAAACAAAACTTGAAATTAGTGTAATGTTATCAACTCAGGTTAAGGCTAATGTTGGAATGATTTATACCTGAGAAGAATTAATTACTGCTTGTATACAATAGTGTTGATACATCAGAATTTAAAAGAAATGACTAGAGGGAGTATAGAAAAAGAAAGATAGAAGAGAGAAGAAATCAACGGAAAATAGACAGTATGGATCACTGTCCCATGGGCTCTCTCGTTTACAAGCATGTAAATAATGAAAGGCTTAAAGCAATCAAGCACTGGATCCTGTTTTAGAGCCTAGTCTAGTTCCACAGAAAACTAAGGGTTGTCTGTTTTTTTGGAAAATCTCAATCATGTGGTATATTTATATGCTCATCGTATGCTTGTGATTCTGTGTCTCTCTTTTATTATTTGCTCTTCTGTCAATCATTCTAAATTGAGAACATCTTCAAGTCTACAAATTTGGAATAAACCATTTCAGGTTTCCGTTTGAAAATAACTGACAAGAAAGCAACTTGATTTATAATCAGTATGTAAGCTATAATTTGAAATAGTTTGAATAAATCTCATCATTTCTCATCTTGTTTGATGGCTAGACTTATGCAATTTCGCAGATATTTCCATCCCAATAAAGTTATCTTTTAATGCACAGACCCTTATTAAATAAAATAGAAAGAAGAATTAGTTAGATATAATTTGCAGCCAATCAATTTTTTTCGACAAAAACTATTTTCAAGCAGTGATCACATCCTCATGTGGTTAAGTAATTAGTTATTTTATGCATATATAAAGCGAGAAAAAAGATAAACTTTATAGTTATAGTACAGCTAGTAGAATTAAAAACTGAAAATGTTTGTTAGTATTTCCCTTTTTCATCTTGTCCAATTAATACAGTATTTTATTTCCTGGCTAGTGTCTTGAATCATAATATTGGACATTTACAAATCTATCTGTCCGCATCTATCGTTTCAAATAAATTATAAAAATTTTAAAATCATAATAGTTAAAAGTATTTCTGTTACATTAATGTAACAGGAATTTATGCATTTTTTGATGAAACATTAAATGAGTGGATAAAAAATTGTGATACTTTGAATTATCATTGCTCATTTAGAAACGAAAACAATCTTCAGAATATCCATCTCTCTATCCGTACACATGAAGAGATACTTAATTTATGTTCAGCTTCAGATAACTCTTTTGTATACTTTAAGTGAAGAAAAATAACTAATAAAATCTTATCTTTCTATTACATCTTCAATCATTTTAAGCTTGTCTCATGGAGAATGTTTGAACTTGTAGTAGCAAATAAAAACGAAATAGCGAATTGTTCAATACAGTATTATTGTATTAATCACAGATTGATTGATGAATCTGTTGAAAAGCGAAATGAAAAAAAAATGCTTTTTCCTTTACATTACTATTTTCCCTTACAGTGCACTTCACGTTGATATTTAATTTAATTCAGATACTTTAGAATGATATCATTTTCTTCCTTCCACTTTTCTTTGCTTCCTTCTCATCAAATCTTCTTCCTCAATTTGTAAACAGCAATTTTATATCCAGCAAAATCATCAACCTATCACATCTTAGCAATATTAAACTTGATTTATCAGTGATGATTGAAAAATGCCTTCTCGTGGCAGAAAACAATTCATCTGATAAGAAATAACATAATTTTATTATGTTTACAAATGACATAGCAGAAAAAAATTGCTACGTATATCAAATATATTTTGTAAATATTTTTAAAACAGCAAATCTATTACAAAGTACAAATAACTTTAACGATAAAAATATGCAAACTAATGAATAGTAGGTACCAGAGATCATCTTGGTTAGAATATTGGTTTTCAGATAGAAATAAATTATCCTATATGCATCTGTACACAAGCAAATTATCAATCCAGACTTATACAAGAATGAACTTTGATCTGTCTTTCATAGATAACCTTTTTAATCGCTACTATATTTGGTTCAAAAAAAAAAACTTTTGGATTAATTTTGCATAATGCATGGTTTGAATAACAAGATGATTTGCGATGAAAACAGAGATATTCTTTGCAAATTTAAATAAAGTTTTCCTCTTCCATTTTCATTCCTATCCTTTCATTTCTCATATATCAATCTATCATAACCCTTTTTTCTGCGATCAATTCATCCTCATAAATACTTATCTTCTTCTGAATAAACAGTGAAACTTCCTCACATCATCTCACATATCTTCTTTTCATTTCTGTGTAATAATAATTCGACTTGTGAAAAAACTATTTGCAGAAATGATTTCGAGAAAATTGTTTGTGTAATGGAAATATGTATCATAAAAGAGCTATTTTCCTCTTGCAATCTCGCCAAAGATTTTCAAGAATATAAGTAATCAAACACTAACTCTACAAATATCTTCATCAATGTGTATAATATCAAGAAGGAATCTAATGCAATAATTTCATTCTTCAATTAATCGGAACTTTGAAATACGACTGATTATTTTATTATTTTTAAAAACCACTTAATATTTATAATATCTATAAAAATGGAATAAAAACATGGTATTGGGAATTGATGGTGCAAGAATTAAGTATTATGATTCTAAAAGTTCGATACAGTAAAAGAAATAAAATATATTGGATAAAATAGCCGAAATTTATCATCCACAAAAATCACTGTGAAATATCTGAAGGGAATTCCCCAGAATAACAAGATTTTCGATACTTCATAGAAGCTATCAGTGTCAAATAATGAGAAGCCAAATATCGATTTAAAAGAAAGGAAATAAAATTAATCAGTGCTTCATTGAAAAATGACGGGTTTATGTGCGTGTGATAAAGCCTTTAAAGATTATGTCAATGATGGTGTTAAAAATGCTCCATCACACAGACATACAACACACACATACAACACACACACACACACACACACACACACACATACAACACACACACATACAACACAAATACAACACACACACACACACACACATACAACACACACACACACACATACACATACACATATACATACAAACATCACACATACATATACATACGCATACACATACACACACATACACATACACATATACATACATACAAACATCACACATACATATACATACGCATACACATACACACACAAACATAGAGAACTATCGGTAGACGAAGATGTACACTAGTCGGGAGAAATAGAAAAGATGACTAGAGAGACGAGCTGGACTGAATAATTTAAAGCCAACTAAGATAAAGAGCACTTGGCCTTGTGGATGAGGCCATAAGTTTTATGCTTCATCTCGCCTGGCTCCAGTTATCGTCATAACAATCTCCTCGTTTTATAAGTATTACTCTCTTCTCGCTTTTCAAAATTGTGTCCCCATTAGATTATCATACGCCCTACTGTTTTCATCAGCTATATCATAGAGAATCCGCATAAGTAAATTATGGCTGTTTACAAGTATATCGGTATAGCATGATAATAACTTATTAAATTTTTGATTAATGATTAAATTTGTATCAGTAATAGTTATGAAAGAGAAGGTGAAAAAGAATGAGTTTGAAAAAATGAAGTTTAAATGATGATTTAAATATGCTGAATTTTATTTTCGATTTTTAAATTCTTTAATTATTTCGAAATCTAAAAATTATATGTTTTGTTCAGTGTTTTAATTCCTATCAGAGCCTATGTTTGAGTTAAAAAGATTGGAAGAAAAAATGTAATGGAAAATATCTGAAATCGGAAGCACTCGTCATCATCCAAAACATTTAATCAAATGACAGCTTCGAAAATATCTGAATGAAAGGATGCAAGAAGGGCTATATAAGTATATCCCCTGTTTTAAGACTGCAACTTAGCGATGCGTTATTTTTAAAGAATTGAGAAAAAAGGCAAAAAAATCTCAAATCTTTTTCGACGCCAAAAACATGACAGAATTCTTTGTTCTGATTTTCCTGCTATATATTTTTAAATATGATTTAAAACATTTATGATATATTTGTAACACTTGATATGGCGTAGTTCCAAAATATAAGGAGCATTTTACAATAATCTACTTGATAAATTGAACTGACTAATCTTCAGTTGTAATCAATCCTTATCTGGTTCTAAGGTCAAATGATTTAATTGAAAATTTGATTTAATACCATTGAGTTCAAGATCAAGTTTATCTTGCTTAAAAAACGATTTATTATTATTTAAGTGTTATATGACAAAACAACTGCTTAAAATATTAGCTTCTTTAAGCAAAGTTATGGAAATATACAGATTACAAACCACTATTCCAATTTTTTGATTTTTCGTATTTCTTGAATTTTTGTAAACTTTTTCTATGAGTGTAATTCTAACGAACTAATCAAATTTTCAATATACTATATATTTCTAATGACATAATTCCCGCATCTTATATGCTATGTCGACCTTGAATTTCCTTTCATATGATGCTGCTTTTATCAAAAAAAACAAAAAAAAAACCAAATGATATTATAAGATAAATTTGGAAGATTAAGAAGGATAAATCGATCTTCATTTACTACTTATAATATATTGAATCTCTGTTTCAATTGACATCAATAGAATATGCCATTCTTTTTCTAAACAGCTGTTGAAAAAAATTTTTCATCCAATATTTGCGCTGATTTTACAACATTCGTTTTTGTAAAGGGCATGTTCAGGATGTTCCTAAGTTTTTTTAATCAAACTTTTATAGAAAATTCATGAAATTGAATTTGAATCATATTTTCAATATTGAATATGATTTTTCTATAATTATCATCAAACTATGCAATATCCTATTCTATTTATGTGTAATTACCTATGTATGATTGTATTTAAGCTTTTATCAAAGTTACAGTCCTCATAGGCTTTTTATTTTTTAATAATAGGAAGAGACAGATGTATTCTTATTCCTGTCTAATATCTTGATAAACAGATATTTGATTTAATAATTAACGAGCCAGCTGTGCACTACACTTTTATATTTATGTGGAACGTTTTTATCAGTTGCTTATTGAGTGCTGAATCGCTACCTCATTTTTAAAATTAAGTTGTATTATATTATTAATAAAAATTAATTGCAATAAGATTAGCCTTTTTGAAAAATTGCACTTCTGAATTAGAATTCTTGAAAGGATTTGACTGTTGGTATCTTACACAATTTTTCCACAGTGATAAAGATAAATCATTCTAGAAAAAAAAATTGATCATCACAATAATAAATTAGCTGTGAAATAATAACTGATATCTAATCAAATGAACTATCAATGTAACGTTGTATGCATAACATGCAGCGTGACGATTTGTTAATTCGCCAAAGTAATTTTGCAATTCTGAAATTTTTGCTTTTTTCCATGCCGGTTGCAAATAAAAATTCAATTTCAAAATTCAAGAAGAAAAGTATTATTCTGTAACAAATTTTTCACAACACTTTTGATTTTTACTCAATGGAATTTATACAGATGGCTCAAATGATACCAACTTTCTTATCTTAATTATTAATTTGCAATCCATCTTTCATCAAACCGCTACTAAAAATTTTTTAAAAAATTATGTAGCAATAATTATTACCACAAATCATCCAAGAGAACCGTATATGGGTTTATTATCATTAGGTTGCAATTAATAGATACTATAGTGAAAACAAACAGGTTATTTTAATTAAATATTTAACTGCAATCGCTTTGTTATTTGAAAATGTACAAAACTTTCAACTTTTATTTCTCCATCGATTATGTTTAAATATGTGTCATTTAAACTTATATTTTCATTTCGAAAACAAAGAAAAAAATGACAGACAGATAAACATGATAATAAATCAAAACGAAGATTGCATAAGAAACTGAAATTAAAGCTAAATGGTAAATTTCCATTAACAAATCTTGATAATTCCGATATTTACTTAAATTGTTGATCCTGATTGCATTTTTAAATGAAAATTTCATCCTTCTTTCTCTCCTTTCCTGAGCAATAGATAGAATTAGATGAAAAATGTTACTCAGTTTGAAAATCAAAACTGGGAGTTATGTGGATTTTAATTTTATTTAAAAGTTGAGATTAACGAGATGTTCTAAAATTTCATCTTTAAAATAGCATAGACAAATTTGAAACTGTTATCTTCAAAACCATCTATTATTAAATTCAGAAATGATATGTTGATCTAAAGAAATAAAAATAAGGGAAACTTTAACTACTAATGAAGCTTCTATGATTGGAATTACCGGGTTTTAGAAAAAAATTTTGCAAGAAAATATAAGATCTTGGGATCTGCCAAAAATTTACAATGTTTTAATAATTTCCCTATTGAAATAGAAAAAAAACACAATCAATAATTATCAGTATTGCATGTGTTGAAATTGAATCAGAAGCTGGCATGCGCGGAATTTACAAATAAGCAGTTCAATTTGAAGAAATTTTTATAACCAGATGAAGCTTTTAATATTACTATTACTAAAACTAATCGAACATGCATGCATGTTGCAAGTCACCATCGTGCAATTTTTGCAGTAGGCATTTCATATTCTCTTAAGTAATGTAACATGCATTAAAAACGTAAAATAGAAGTACATTATATGATTTCATAGGAATTAAATCAACAAATAGCATTCCAGCAAATTCATCTTTTGTCTTACATCTTACTGACTGTCAAATAGAAAACTTCGAGAATGATTCGAAAAAATAGTTCTTTAAAATGATATATTATCAAAAAAAAAGGAAGCTTTTAATGTAAATATAACCTTGGAATATTTGATTCACAATTAGGTTGAAGCAAATAGTTTTTGTAAATAAAAATCAAAAATATTTTAAATCATAACTACTGATTGAGAATAAGTACTTCACATTTGCATAATTATATACAAATTTATTTCTAATAAATAGTACTAAAATATAAGATTTTATTAGCATTTCTTATTGCGGTTAAGAATTCTCACTATTATGATATATAATATTTTTAAGCACTTGCTATGAATATTGGAGATTAACAAATCTTGATATACAACAAATTTGATGTAATATCCCTGCTCAGTATCAATGACAATAACTAAAACGCCTATAGCAAGAGTAATGATTTCGATAACGTGCTACTCCTAGAGCAGGAACACTTGTTACCTATAAAAAATTTTAAATAAATTTATCTGTATTGATTAAATTCACACACTGAATCGAATTTTCCGAACTAATAGAAACTGACTGCATCAACCTATTCAATGTTATGATTTAAAATATTTTCTATCTAGTAAATTTTAAGATAGCTTTTCCTGAACTAAGCAGAAGTAGTATTCTTTAAGCTCGCAAAAAAAGTTGTCGCTCTTATTATTACTATTATTAATATGATCACAGATATCAATAAATCTGATATTTGCTGGCATTAATTTAAAATCAACCAGCACTAGCATGCTTTCCTTTCATGGCTTCTGAAGAATTATTCAGTTAGTATCGCGCCTTGTAATTCAATAACATGTAAAGCAAAAACAATTTCCAGATTCCTTATTATTTCACTGCATCTAATCTCTAATCTAAGGTTAGTTTTCAACGAGAAAAAAAAGGAAGAAATGAATTAACATTAATTTTACTGTCATTCAAAAATGTGCCTGTAAGATTCATAGTTTTGGAATTTTTCGGAAGGTACATCTACGAATTCTACCCTAATAGAATTCATTCTAGAAAAATCGCTGATCATAACTGTTTCAACTTAAATTTCGGAAATAGTCCTTTTTTGCAAGCATTTGGAAACATTCTTCGATTTTGCAACGATGTATTGAGTTCACCAAGTGGATTAACATGAAATATTTAATTTCCCTTACTAAGCATAAATAATGATTTGATTTTAAATGGAATAAACATTTGTAATGACATTTACTTTTTCAAGATATAATGATAATATAAGCAATTGAACAGACCCGATGAAACGAAAATTAGCTGTATCTTTACGAAATTCAATAGCAGTGATCATGCCACAACTTGCGAAAAGATTCTCCAATTGTTTTCTGATCGTTCTTATATTTAGCTAAAAATTGTCAGCCATTTTTCAAGATTATACTCACATGATGGAAAAAGTAGCATTGAGAGAACTTAATATTTATAATTTAAGTTATGCCTATTTCAGTTACGATTGTTTTTTCTGCCTCTTTTTTCTTTTATTTGCATGTAAGCTTCACCTCAGTACTGCATCACTAAAATCTGAAATGATACTGAGTACAAATTGGATCTCATATTTTCGAGAATTTCAGTTTTAATTCATATTATTCAAATATACGACGATTAGATTAATTAAAATTATTTCGCTCTTATACATAGGAAAAAAGTTAAAATATTAATGATTGCATAAAGATTGGGAAAAAATAAACCTGAATTAAATTTATTTTTTATGCATGAAAAATATTCTCATTTAATTGAAATATAGTCCAAGAGTCTAAGATTTAGAAAGATATACAAGTCCAGATTTGTGTTGGGAGATTTTCAATTCAATGCAAATTTCAATCATACATTATTAACATAAACACTATGTTTGCATGCTTCGATTAATCCAAACCACTGATCTTGCGCAGCCTTACAAATAACTAATTATTTCTCGTTCATAATCAGTATTAATTTCTCGTAAACATTCCATCTTGTTCTTATTTTCCAATTCTCTTGTTCGTTTTCTATTCGTATTCGACATTTTTCCTCTTTTCCACTTTCGATCCATTTTCTTGATTTCTTCTATACAAGATCTGGACGGTCCTTCAATTGGTATGAATGATCTAAAATCATCTTCCGATTCATCGATTCTATCTTCTAAATGTTTTCCACTATCTACCCATTCTTTGACCTCTTCGGAATTATTGTCATTATCGCTCAGCATCCTTTCGGTGCTATCTGAATCCATTTCGTTACTTTTTCTTTTCAACATATCTGTAGATCTAAACCAGTAACGTACTGCAATCGCTGTTAAAACAGTCTGAAACTGTAATAGATAACTATATCCACTTTTAATAAATAAATATCCAAAAGACACTTAAAACAGAATTAGAAAATAAATGAAATAGAATGATTTAACGATCAGTAGTATTATACACTAGTTGTTCAAGTAAACTTTTCCTTTATTGAATGATCTGATCTTCTTTTGATATTATCAGAATTCACTAATTTGCTATCATTCTTATGCTTTCAGATACGATTCTCCAAATAACCAGAAAATTCAAATTTTTTTTCTTTTTTTTTCGATTTCTCATCTTTTGCAAATTACTAATATAATTAGTAAGAAGAGTCGGACCACTACAATGATTTTCATTCAACTTTAGCAGCTGAAATTTAACATAACAATAAGCAAAAAAATTGCTGACACAACAAATAAGCAAAAAAATTACTGCAAATGATCGAAAATATATAATAAATGAATTTGAATTTTAAGAATCTTTAAATATAGATTCAGAAGATAAATCATCTGCAATCCCACTGCTATTTGCCCTGGAAGAGAGTATTTTGCCTACTTATATATGGCCAATCAATAAGTGGATACGAAGATTTGTTGTGTTTTCAACATTTTGATAAACTTGCAGATTTCATAATAAAGTATTTAAAAATAGATAATGAACACTGTTATAGAGATTGCCAGTATACAAAGGCGCTTTTGCGCATATTTACTAGATATAGCAATTTTGCTAGATTGATTATAACAGGAGCATAATAATTCAAATTTTCATCTATTTGTTTCCGAAAATCCGTGAGAAGAGCAAATCGAAGATATTCTCGAAAACTAAATAGCTTCTATATTTTGAATCTTCACCCTTTTATCCAGCTTGTAGAAATCTAATTTTAGACGACATCTGTTATAATCAATCTGTTTGTACACTTCACCTCCACTACGAAGATTTATAATTTTAGTTAAATGTGTCATTTTTCTGATTTGTAGATTTATATAATTTACCGTTACTATTATTTCATTCTGCTAGAAATGAAGAATGGCAAGAACAAAGGATGAAGATTCAAACTTTACATGGGATACAAACATATACAAATAAATTTATCGATTGACATTGGAATGTTAAGCGCCAAGCATCGTACAATGGAAGAATAGTTAGCTATTTCAGTTACGATTCTGATATCATAATTTGAAACAATTAGTTAAATTGGTGTTGATGTTGCTACGTCACTAAATTTCAATTAAATTAGTGAATCAAATCATAAGTTGTGAACTAAATTTTCGGAGTAAGTAATGATTTAAATTCATGATGTAATTCAGATTAAAAGATTTAAGTATAAATAGACATATTGTTGAATAGGTTATGAGCCATATCACAAACATTTAATGAAGATCATAAACCTGACTTCAGTACTCTTCAAAATTGTGTGATTCTTTATTGTTATAGTATGATATCATTCTGTATTGTCTATACTTCATTTTTGTGGCAAATTGTGAATTTCCCAGTTTAAAAGATATTGCCATAGGTCGATCATCAAGAACTATTCGACCCCAAACCCAGTGAAGTATTGGAAGTCAGCTGTTTCTTCGAGATCGAGACTTGATCGACGCTTATCATTAACAGTATCTCTGCTCTGTATTCATTCCTTTTAATTACTGATTTGCTATAGGAAGTTCAATACGCATAATAATGAATCAGAGTTCACTTAACATACTAATGCGCGGACGTGACTACGTCTCTTCATTGAATGTAAAGCACACCGGTTCGTGAACGCACGTATGCGCATATCTCATTTCTTATTATATATAAACTTTAATTGGAAGGAAATAAGTAATAAGGAGAGAAAATATGTATTGAAATAAGAGAGGCAGAAAACAACAAGACCGATAAGGAAAAAGTGTAGGTGGAGAGAGATTGAAAGCAAAAGGAAATAGCGAGGCAGCGAGGCAATAATGCAATGAATTGTTGAAATTCATATCGCTATCGAAAAATATGATGCGTAGTGCCATGTCATTTGCGGGTTTGATGATAGTACTGGTTTTCACGGGAAGATTCCACGTCGAAAGCGTCGGAGACGTAGAATCTCAGTGAAGATCTTGCATTATTTCACTTTTTAGCATGCGTAGTTGATTTTATCTTCCTAGATTTTTTGGTATAGGCCAATAAGTTTTTGATAGTGGACATAAATGATTGTTTTTCAGTTTAATAACTAAACATAGAACTTCGAATAATTGAATACAACATAAGAAGAAAAAAATAATTATTGTATGTGTATAAAATATTTCGATTACTTTGGCACCTTTTAGTTAACAAAATTATTCAAATTTTTCAAAAGAAAACCTTTTTGAATTCTTTGATATTCAAATGTGAAATATGCATGAACTTTGATGCTTCTATTTCTTTTAAAGCAGATTAGACTATTTTTTAAATCCATGCTACTATATACGAAATTTTCAACTTGTAATGGTCGGTGATGATGGAAATATTTCAGATCGTATAGTTTTAAGAATGTTTCATTATCTTCATTATTTAATATAGAAAACTGTTTGTACAGTAACTGTTATTGAAGAAATGTTGCGAGTAAGTTTCTTTATTGATTTTGTTTTGAAATTTCATTGCTTAAGTTTTGCTTTTAAATTTTCTTTAGTCAATGTTAGTAAATGTTTCTATTTTCTGTATGAGATATATCGTCAAAAGTACTCATGGCAATGTAATAATCAAATGTAATTCGAAGTCATAAAGATAAAGAATTTGGTATTTGGCTTGAAGATAAAAACATATTGGTTATCTTCATTTTTCTGCAAATTATGATATAAAATTGTCCAAAATAATTATATTTGTTGAGTCGTGAAGAAACTGGCCAGTGTACCTGGTTTTAATGTTGGGGATGACTTATGTCAGCTTAGAAAGTTTTATTATAGCTTTTAGTGAAAATTCTATATATGGATTTTTAGGGCCCAGCTAACCCTGTGGATTTTGATAAAGAATGGACAGAAGCAAGGAGTACAGTGATATCACTATTGAATCAAAGAGTATGATTTCGAAAAAATGAATAATGAAAAATTAATTTTATTATTCATGTTATTATTTTATTATTCATGTTATAAATGGAAATTATTTTAGATGAAAAAATTTTGACTTATCAAAAAAGTGATATAGATATAGTAATTTTGATTCCACATTAGATATTTATTTTGATTTTATCTATATCTGACGTCTGACGTGGATTTTTCCATGACGATACATCGTCATGGAATTGTCACTTAACTTCAGCGTAGAAGTTTGTCGAATATAATTATTGATTTTGATTAAAAAGAGCTGTTTATCGTTATCATTACTAAGCAAATCTCCTTCGTCAAATTTTCAGTCATTAATATATTTATTGCCTCGCAATTTCTAAATATTTTCTTGAAAGTTCAGGGAGTTATGAAAACTAATAATAAAAATTAAATAAATATTGGAGTATTATGGCCACATTAGTCATATGCCTTTATATATTTTTAACTGTATCTAATCTTGACCTCTCATGAGGAGACCATTTCACTCTTCATTCATCTATTATTATCTTATTTGTACTCGAAATATTAAGCGTTTAGGGTGTAAGTAAAGTGCAGTGGCAAGAGCTATTTGCTATTGTTCATCGTATATGCGCATGGATCGAAGGTGGAGGTGATATGGTTCGCAGAGAACTAGAAGCAGAAGTGCATCGTTATATCCTTACAGCTGAAAAAGTAAGTTTTTATAAAATTATATATTTTGAGAGAAGAAGAAGCTATTCGAGATTTGAATTTTTGAAGTATTTCTCGTTAAAATCAAAAAAAAATAGCTTTTTTTAAATGAAGTTGAGTAAATTGAATTTTTTACAGCGTATAATGCAACATGAAGAAGAAAATGCAATTTTAAGAGTTTATATCTCTGAGTGGACAAAATTCTATACACAAACGGAATATCTTCCAAAACCTTTTTCTTATATTTCGGAACAAAAAAACGTGGTGTTGAAATCAAAAAATTCCGTGAAAGAAGCCAGTGTTATGGTTTCCTCGGTACGTCACTTTTACATGCAGTAATTAAATTTTTCAGTAAGACTTTAAATTGAATTTGACATCATCTGTATCTTCATTCTCAATTGACTCCAATTAATTCAAGCAATTCTTTTTTTTTTGAAAAGAAACATTTTTAATTTTCTTCAATATATTTCTTTTACTATGAGACAGAACAAGACCCGAAATGAGCAATAATTCCATTTTTAAATGATAATAATTGATTTTATAAGAACTGGTTGATGACAAAATGGAGAATTTAAATTCTGGTCACTATACAGTCATTTTCAGTCCTCTTGATTTTGCAGTGTCTGTGGCAGGTAGTTCATAAGTTTTCCTGGATAGTCATCTTTTGAAGGGAATGTGGCGGAACGTTGAGCTAAAATCAATATGATTATTCCATAATTTAACTTTGTGAAGTATCTTGGGGTGTCTATTTCATTTAATTATTGATAGTTTCAAATCGAATTGAGAAGATGAATCATGTAATAGTTGTATTTCATACACTTTTTTATTTCACAGATTATGTTGAATGATTGGGGTCAAACAATTTTCGCGTCTATAAAACATAAACTGCAAAATGCAGCAATGCGTTTAGTTGAATTGGAACGGAATGGTGAAGCTTTTGATCCTCAACTTGTTATAGGTGTTCGACAATCTTACGGTGATCTTACTTTCTCATCCTTTTTTTCTTATTTGAAATTAATAATATTTCATTACCATTTCTTTTATAGTAGTAAGAACTTAGTTATCGTTGTACTTGAAAACTTAATCGCTATAATAGATAGATTTAAGGTATTGAGAGACATCGGAAACTAGCTTGAATTACGATGCTATACAGACAAGGTAGATTACTGATGATTAGTACAGTATATTTTAAACTCGGTCAATTTCAGTATCGCTGAATCTAAATATTGAAGATAGTTTGATCGTGTACAAGGATAATTTTGAAAGAGCTTACATCGATGATACCGAGAGATTTTATAAATCCCGTGCTCCCCAGGTATTGTTGTGCATGACTTATTACTTAGAGATTTTGCTATCATCAAAGAGCATAAATTGATAAACTTTTTGGGAATATCGGATTTTTAACTTTTTTCTCTCTAAAAGGTTCTGGCTTCGGAAGGCGTACAGAGTTATATGGTGTATGCGGATACAAAACTGGGCGAAGAAGAAGTTCGTGGAAGACGTTATTTGGAAAGCACAACAGATTCTGTAGAAAAGGTTTGTGCTGTTCGATATGATTTTCAATTTCTTCTTAAATTTTTATATCTTTTTAAACACTTTTAAATCATGTCGGCTATTTAGCTAGTGGAACGATGCGTTAAAGTGCTTGTTGTTCAATTTCAAGAACAAATTCTAGCTGAGTGTCCAACACTCATCAATGAAGGGCAAATTGAGAGTAAGATTTTCTATTGCATCTTTATCGTTTATACTTACTATTTTTAGCGTTAATTTGTTTATGCAGATGATTTCAAATCATTTGATGAATAATTTGATATGTATGGTCTTATCCTGAGCTTACTGGTGTAATGTTGTAATTTTTCTAATATTGTAGAATTTTTTCTTATACGATATTCCTAATAAAATTAAATCAGTGTAGAGTATAAAGCCAACATGCGCATTCGTTGCTTACTTATTTTTTAATTTTTATTATCTCAAAATTTGTTTTGAAATATTTGTTGATGTGGTACTAATATAACAATCAAGGATTGTAGAGTTGAGGATGTTATACCGATTAATAAACCGGACATCAGATGGTATTGATACTGTTCTAAAGTTTTTGGATACTTTCATTAGAACTGAAGCTCTAAATGATATGAGAGCAAATTCGAGCAGTATAACTACGGTTTGATATTTGTATTGTTATTTAAGATTTTGAAGCATTATAAAGAAATTATATTTTTAAATTATATAGTTTTTATAAAAATTTATGTAATTTTACTCAAGTTAAAAGGATTTATGAATTCGTTTGTTTCAGGACCCTGAAAAATATGTGGAACAATTGTTAACAATGTTTTCAAAATTCAGCCTTCTTGTTGCGGATGCATTTTATGATGATCCTCGTTTTTAACCGCACGAGATAAGGCTTTTCAGGATGTCGTAAATGACACTTGCATTTTCAGAATGGAAGTTACGAGTTCCAAAGGAAAATGGTTTGTTTTTCTTTTTGATGTGCTTGTAATTTCCACTGCAGAATTTTTCATTGTCATCTTTTGTCGATTGGGAAACAGTTTTCACTTTCGCGAATCAAAGTATTTTTGATTTTTTTATCGCTAATTTCCGAATATGCTTAATTATTTGAGCGATTTACAATAGCTTTGGAAAACTCGATAAATTTATGTAGTAGCTCTTGTCCCTTCTTCTATGATTTTCCATTACATAGTCGTGTTCTAAAAATTTAAATATATGTCGTTTTATCGCTGTCCTTTTTATTGCTTTCCTTTGTCTTAGTTATCTTCTATCGAACCAACTCTACATCTTTGGATTTTCAAAAATTTTAAAAACTATTTTCAAATTTCTTTAGTGTTGGTCGCATGCAAGCAGAATCCAGATGCCCAGAATTACTTGCAAATTTCACAGATCTCCTTTTACGTAAAACGAGTCTTTCGAAACGCTTATCATCTGAAGAAATCGATGCCAAATTGAATGATGTGGTATGATTTCCTTACTACATTTTTTCCAAAACAAATTAGAAAATTATTTCCATTTTATAAATTGATTTACCTTTTTCCAGCTGCTAGTATTAAAATACGTGCAAAATAAGGATGTTTTTATGCGATTTTACAAGGCTCACCTTACTCGGCGACTAATACTTGAATTAAGTGCCGATCAAGAAAAAGAGGAACAAATGATTACAAGGTTCCGCGAATTTAGATCTCTTTTGCAATCGCGCTATACTGCTTCCAAGCTGTCATTTTTGATTAGAATTAGCCATTAGTTTTATTTATCTAAATGAAATATATTACAATAGAAGCAAGAAATAGTATCAATTTAATATGTTAATCGATATCATGTAATGCTTGCTGTAGAATGAGAGAGGTGGGAATGCCGGCCGATTTTGTGACAAAATTATTCCGTATGTTGCAAGATATTGAAGTGAATAAGGATTTGAATAACGCTTTCAAAAATTCACTTGCATCAAATAACAGTTGCGTTGCAGGTAATGATGAATTTTATTGCTCATCTTTTTACTTAATTTATTTTGCAAGGGTCCGATTTTTATGATGACTATTCTACGGATCCTGGTATCATGAATGCAAAAATTCTTCCAATAATTGAGGCATACATCATTTCATGGCGAAATGTGAATGAAATTTAAAGAACTACGAAATCGTTCTTTACCTATTACTACACTGCTGATGAATTTTTTCAATAATGTTTATTATTCAATAGAATGGTCATGTATTTTTAAAGATTTATGAATTCTCAAATTTAGATTCAGTCTCAATCAAAGTTTTGAACGCTGGCGCATGGTCACGTGGTTCAGCTGATCGTATGCAAGTTCAAATGCCTCGTGAGTTGGAAGATTTCATTCCTGAAGTCGAGGATTTTTATCGCAAACAGCATTCAGGGCGGAAATTGCAATGGCATCATCATTGGTCTCATGGCACGGTAATTTATTCATAAGTATTCTCAATTTTTGCATATTTCATAAGTACAAGTAGTGATGCATTTTTTAAATATCAATTTCGCGTTATTTTTCAGATAGTTTTTACAAATACAATGGGAAAGTTTGATTTGGATGTAACTACTTTGCAACTTTCTGTGTTATATTGTTGGAATGATCGTCCGCGTGAGCAGCTTTCTTTCGAATGTTTACGCACTGCTACGCAGCTCTCTGTCCCGGAACTTGTGAGGACATTATATGTAAGTCTCTCTCTTTTCGACATCAAATGTAATTTTCATTTATACACAGTGTTTAGTTTGTTTAAATCAGTTCTTTTAAGTCAGTTCATTTCTTAATATTCTTTTTGGATTTATATTTATAATACCTTTGTTTAAAAATATTTTACTTTTTAGTCGCTTGTGGCATTTCCAAAAATGCGACATCAAGTATTGTGTACAAATTGCTCGACTTTGAACTTACGTGACTTCAATGATTCAACATTATTTTGGATAAATCAACAATTTACAATTGTTAAAGTAGGTTCCTACTAATATTTAACATTCACTGTTAAAGTAGGCACACTGTTAATTTTTAACAGTTAATGATTAAAGTGGAGAATTCATTTTATTGGATCTTTTTCCGTGTTAATAAAGATTTGCCCTTATACTGATACGAAATGAAATTTCTCTTTTACTTTTCAAACTACTCGTCGTTAAATATTCGAAACCAAAATCTTCACAACCAAAATCTTCTTTTTTTTTTTAAATTATTTCAGAAGGTCTGATTATTTGGACGTATGCGTGTTTCATTTTTGCTTATAATCTTCTCATTTTTGTTGGATGTAATAGAACTTCAGTATTTTATTCTTTTGGTGTTCTTAAAATGTGTTTATTCAATTGTTTACAATCAATTTGGATCTTTCCTCTGACCTTACTACTTCCAGCATTGAATGAGCTATATGTAAGGCCGGGATTTTGCCAAACAGTTTTGTCTGTACTCGTTTTCAATTATTTCAGTAACATTTTTACTTTCGTATTATCTTTTTGTGTTTGAGGATGTTAGTTACTTGATTTGTAAAAATAACTTAATAATTAATAGGATATAATTCTCATTTTATATGAATTTTATCAAAAGAAAAAATATGAAACAGTGGTTTTCAGAACGGTAAGGAACAGAACCGTGGTCGAATCAATTTAATTGGCCGTTTGCAGTTGTCAGTGGAGACAAATGTACAAGAGGAACATGATGATATTATCGCTTTACGTATTTTACGTATACAAGAAGCTATCGTCAAAGTGCGTTTTGAAAGTATTTTATATATTTTCAGTTCGGAAAAACATGCTTGATTATGACTGCTTACATTTTATACATTTTGCATATGAAATCAAGAAATAATGATAAAAGATAATTTTTGCTTGTTTGGAAAATTTCATACGTTGCTTGAGAGATGAAATATTAAGCTACTTAGATCCAATTTCTTTAGCTTATGAAGGTTATTTGGTGAAAATAGTAAGAACAGTGTGTGATTGAAAAGATTAAACTATGAATATTTTGCATCAGATACACTAGTTAGTAAAGATGCTATAAAATCATGATTTTATATGATCGATTCAAAACTCAATGAACATATCGGAACACGATGATATTTATTACAATTTTGCAACTTTTACTTCAGGAAATGATTAGCAGGATAAAATACTTTATTCTAAATTACTTAATTCCTGTAAAATAATTTTATTATTAAGAAAGTTATTTTACTTTTTTAAATAGATTATGAAAATTCGAAAGCATTGTCAAAGTGCGCAACTACAGACCGAATTGATCGAATTATTAAAACATATGTTTTTGCCACCGAAAAAAATGATAAAAGAACAGGTTGTTTTTAAAATATTTTTAAGATCAAAAAATTTAGCTAAATCTCATTTTTTAATAAGTAGATTAAAAATATATGTAGTGATTATTTATCATGGAACTTCTGGAAGATGGCTGACTAATTATTTCTTCATGTTTTTATCAAATTTAATGGCTAACAGATTCTGGTCAATTTGAACGAATTTTCAAGAAAATATTTCTTGATTTATCATATTTTTCAGATAGAGTGGTTAATTGAAAATGGATTCATTGCCCGTGATTCAAATGATTTCAACATGTTCTTATATATTACATAATTGCAACATTAATTCAGCAAGCTATATATTTCATTTTGAAAAAGTAAAGAATTATAATTTACTTTAACATATAGAGATCATTTTGTTGATATTCTATTGGAGAAAGATTATCATCTTTATTGTAGAATTAGGAAAATATGACGTTTTACAGTCTTGAAATTTTCGTTAAAACACTCATTCTCTAAGTAGCCTTCGATATTCGAGAATCGTCAGGGTCTTTTCCATTTGTTTATTCGTCTTATCATTTACTGTATTGTTTTCCAATGATAGGATAAATCTTATTTGAAGTATAATTTGTGCTCATACTGACTTTAACGGGTAGATTTATCAATTTCTTTCTTTATCTTTTATATCTTTTTGAATAAAGATGGAAGCCCTTTCGGGTTCATGACGTTTTGCAACAAATGTAAAAATCTGTGCAGGGATTTGTTCTGATCTTTGCTTTCTCTTTCCTCTAGTTTCTCTTCTTCCGTTTGATTTTCGACAGTCATGATTTGCCCAATGTGGCTAGCCTGAAATAGTTCATATATTTGTTTGCGGAGTAAACTGTCTAGAAATCAGTTTTATTCGAAAGTATATTTGCGTTATCTGGAATCAAATTTTTTTCTTTTTGCCCGTCTCGAAACTTTAGCCATATAATGAAATATTGTAAATTTTGTTCAGAGCAGTGTTTGTATGTTTTTCATTGAACTTCTATGAAGAATGGTCAAGAGATGAATTTGCGAGAAGGATTGGGAAAGTATTATGATATTAAACGGTAGAGAATTTTACTGCATAAATTGTCCAAAATGTATTCCACTGCGTATTTGAAAAAGTTGTACTGCAATCATTTGTTGAATACCAATGCTGCAGTTATTTTTTGATTTTGATTTTCTCTCAAAAGCGTTAATAATATCTTCTTCGTTAAGCGTATACATTACGGCTTTGTAATTGCATCTTTAATCTTGCCTATCAATTAATTTTCAATTATTTCTTTTAATTGTCCTTAATTATATTTGCAATTATATCTGTTGATTATTCCTGTTGATTATTCCTACATTTATTAAAAGTTTCTGGTGCAGTAAGAAATTTGCATCCTTTTTTCAAATAAAAGATTGGCCCCTGTGAACACCTTGTGATTCGGAAAAGAAAAATTTAATTTTCTTTCAGTAGATAAATCAATGAAAGAAATCCATTTTTCCTTTTTTAATTTCAACAGGAAAGCTAATTTGAGTGAAAAATTATTTTAATATGATCCGATGCATCCCTCTCGTTGACTCACACAAAACACATAATGGTACGCGCAGATGGGATGAAAATGGATAAAAAATAAAAGTGATGGCAACAACTCTCAAAATTGAATCGTCACAGTTTGTTGTTGATGATTTTAATATGTGGAGCCTCGGTTATTAGGTTGCTTTAACGATTTAGGAAAGAGAACGGCGATAAATTATCGTATCCTCCTTGTTCTTTCCACCATTCAAATTTTTGGTTGAAAGTTTTTTTAAATAAAATATTTTCCAAATTTAGATTATTGTTTTATCATTAGTTTATTTGGGACAGTAGAGTCTGTAGATAAAATTGCTTCCAATGTTGAAATTTATATATTTCAATTCTTATATTTTTAATTTTAAATTTATGCAACTTTCTAGAGAAAATAGTACGTTTCGATATTTTGAAATTGATTGGTGGATCACGAAAGATTTTCATGTTCTGACTATTATCGATCAATGCATTTTTGACTTTATCGTGTTTGATAATAAAATTAAAGCTTAAGTTTCTCTATTACTATTTTTTGTAAAAATATTTAGCGAATGAAATTCGTCTTTTATTTCCATTCCATTTTCCATTATTAGGAAATGATCTGATAAAAGCGTAATAAAATTATTATTCTGAATTTGTAAAATAATCTGTAAAAATTTTTTCTTACGAAGTGAAAGCATTCAGAAAATAATCAGAAAAAAGGACTAGTTAGTTTTGTCTCGGTAATTTATAGATTAGAAAGATCCGGATTTCGCGTTTAATATGATTTGTTTAGTTATGATATTCCTTTGTAATTAATTGATGGTTTATTTATAGTAATTTCAGACACGCATAATACAATTTACTTTTCATAAGAACTCTGGAAGAATCTTGATGAAATTCTCTTGAATCAGTTTGGTCTATTTGATTTGATAATTGGCAAATTAATGCAGAAAGTTAAGTGAAAAAAATTATTTTCCCTTTTCAATTAAACAGTTTTACGTGGATAATAAATGAATGATGAGATTTCACTACTGATCAGTAAGCTGATTACTGATATGACAATTTATCATAGTAATTTTAGTTTTATTGAACATAGAATAAATTGTCTTTATAAATACGTACTACCTCCTAAAGCATTTCATCTTTCAGATTTTCATCCTTGTACAATTTTCTGGCTCGGTTAACTTTCGCGTTAACATGCATATTAATTGTAGGCAACCATGAAAATCTTAAATTTGGATCATTCTTACAGAATGTTAATTTTTTACGTATTTTTACATACAATAAAATACATCTTACATCTCTATAAAAATATCCAGTTTAAAAAAGTATATCAGATTTCATGAATTACTTTATAAATTTCCCGAATTACCTGATCGGCCGCACAGCATGACTTTTGGTTTCAAACTTGATTTAATTACTAGACAAATAATGCACTAATCAGCTTAATAATATTTCAAAAAATTTTGTGAATTGCAAAACTATCCATATTTATTTTTGTTACATCTTAATAAGAAATAGTGACCAAAAAGATCATCAAAGTAATGTCAAAATTATTTTTTTTGAATAAAGTAAAAGTAAACATTTAGGAAGTATTATTTTTCTACGAATAATTCTGAAAATGCAAAAATTGGCAACAAATATTCTTGGAACCAAATAAACAACCATAAATTTATTGAAGAAGATAGGTGTTATTCTAAATATTTCAAACATTAAATAATTGAGATGTTTTTGTATCCGATAAATACATCCACGACATTTATCTATCTTGCAACTTGTTTTTTTTTTTGCTTTCAAAGAGCATCGTAGATATCAAAGCAAAGAAATATCAGATTCGTAATCACATACGCATGAATATTTATATATCAATTAATATTTTCAAATCATCATTATCTCTACTGATTCTCATAAACCACATGCTGCTAGTTTTCCTCATGATTAATTGCACTATTTGCATTGTGAATACATACGCGAATCGTTTCCGCATATATTTTTTTATGTTATTTCTGCCAAACATTCATTTCATATTTTCTAAACCTTTCATTTTTATTTGACTTATCACGTGTCCGTCTATTTGTTTAGTATAATTCAATCAATATTTTCACTTAACACTATACTAATTGTTTATTTATTCATTAACAAATTTTAGTTTTAAAAAATTTGCTTCAACAATTTAAAAATATCATTAAATCTTCATGGAGAAATTGAATTTTAAAATTTAATATTAAATCACACATTTAGTAATTCCTTCATGCAATCCCTTCAGTTATTAATCAAAAAATTTTTTTCATTTTTATATTGACTTCGTTACTAATATCTTATTTGATATGTTTTTGATATATTATCCTTTTTTGCTTTTTATTATTTATGCATTCAAATATATGATTTTCATCTATGGATTAATTTTTTATAATGTAATTTTCTCAAAGTTTTTCTTTTTCTTAATTGATAAGCGAATTTTACTTAAATATACTTTTTTGTAATTCATTTCCAATATCAATAAAAGTGATGTACTTTTGTTTTATTTTTGTAATTTGCATCTTCCTCTCAAATTGATTCCTTCAATGCATTAGTATGATATAATTTTAAAGGATTTCCTCCACAGCAGTAACAAAATAATCCATCCTCTTTAGGTTTTGCAGTTAATACAATTTAAACTAATTCAAATTACTTTCATAGTTATTTTCCATTTCGCCTGTTTCCCGTTCCTTTATTTTTCTTAGTTACAAACTCATTTTTAGCTTGATAAGTTTAGTCTGGTGCTAAATGATAAATATTTGAGAGATAAAACCTCCAGCTCTTGAAAATTTCAAATCCGAGAAATATTTCGATATTTTAAGCAACAATTTCTATTTCGAGGGAACTTGATTCGATTTGCATAAATATGCGGTATCCATCCACTTACGTTTTGATGTAAATGAAAATCTACACCCACGACATAATAGCAAACATTAATTTGTTCCATGCAGCTTTTTGCGTCATAAAGGATAAGTTTTTTAATTTTTCAGTAAAGCAAAGTTTCGATTAATTCATCTTAGATACGTGTAAAAGTTATAATATACGGTGCTATTATAAATGAAGTTTTAAGATGAGATTTTCAAATTTATATCAATTTATTTAGCCTTCCTTCTCTATCTCCTTTTTACACTTTCCTCATACTTTTCGCTTTTTGCTTCTCTCAATTTCATGGATTATTTTCTAATTTCATTCAATTTTATTAATTCTTATATTCATTTCTCGATCATATTTTTATTTATTTCAAGATATACTTTTAATGACTGTAAGTCCACATATATTTTGAAGCATAAAAGCAGTGCAAAACTGTACAAGATCTCTATCATTATAATATAATATATATAATTTAAAATAAGTAGCTTTAAAATTATGTCTTGCCTGTAATTTAATATGTAGTTAAGCAGAATTTTTGAGAATATTAATATTTGTAAATAAATCGTATATTAATTTCTCGATTTTCAAATATTCTCTGTGCGAGAATGTGTCATACAAAGCTAAAAAAATAGATTATGTCTTGTATTTGATTTATAATTATCTGCTATATTCTATGTTTATGTACTGTACGATACATATATTTTCTCCTATTTTTTTCTCAAATAATTCTAATTTTAATTCTATGTATGATTTAAAAAAAAAAAATATTACTTCAATTCGATAAGCATCTATCCCATCGAGCAATTTGCAAATTTGAATAGTCGTGAATCGAAATTCATAGTTCAACCTCTATTATTAATAACATTTCAATTGACAATTTCAAGACATTCGCTGGTTTTTGCATTATTTTTTCTGCGTCAATTTTAATATTCCTCACACAGCTTCCTAGTCTCTTTCTCCAAGATTACTGCATTTGATGAATAAGAAATGCCAGTTTTCTGCATTGATGAAAATAGCTGCGATGTGTCATTATTGTATCATCATGCTCTCTCTCCCATTTCATCAACTCTACAAATAGATTCTGATAAAATCCTTAATTTCTTTCATATCATCCAACAGTGGAATTCTAAATCAGATCAAATAATTCTGTCTTTCACTTATATCAATATTCAGATTTATTAAACATTAAAAAATCACTTCAAAATGATATTCTACAAATTTAAAAAATATGCGAATATCGAATTGAAAAATTGAAAAAGCTTAGTTAAAAATAGTTAACGCTATCATATTATTATTTTATTGATCATTTTAACATTTATTTCTCTTGGCAATAATTAATGAATTCTCAAAAAAAAAAATCTTTGAGATTGTGATATTTTCTGTGCTTTCTGCGTAACTAAATTATACATGTGGATTTTAGCAATGGTAAGTAAGTAGATGAAACAAATTTTACGCTTTTATTCAGCATCATCACAGATTTACGTATAACTTTCTCAACATTTCTTTTCGTCTGCATCGATAATAATTTAGTCATTAAATTAAAAATGACTAGATGTGTTTTTTTTCCCCAATTTTAGTGCTATTAGACAGTTTACACGTTAATTTTAATTCAGTTCTACGCATAGGCTATTCATATAGCATTGTATGAAAAGTCTAGCACATCACTTTAGAATTTCTGAAGGTTCGGGATTATTTCGTTTAAAATATAACGTGTTTATTCAAGTACTGTATTTGAAGTCATAATTTGGGTTATTATTTCACGTGTAAAATTAACAAATAATACCAGTATACTTACTATACGAAACATTTTCTCGAATGAGGAATCTATTAAAGAAGTAGAACGAATGATAAGACGAATGATAAGATTTAGTGTTTTGAGGAAGTTGTAAAATAAAATAACTGTAAGGTTTAAAATGTTCTTTTTGACCGAAAACCTCAGTTGAGGTAACTTCAACTAATTATGGAATTTTAAATCGCCGATTGTTCTCGATCGATGCTTATTTTACATCACGGTTTCTTTATTTCTGCTAATGTTTGAAATTTTAAAAATTTTCATATTATAAAATAGTGAAAGTACTGTTTGAGAATAGAGATTGCTAGAATCTTAAAAAAATATGAATATAAAAAAAAATTGTTGAATGTTTAATACATGTATAATGCATTAGGTATGCTAAATAATTATTTAATATTATAAAATATATATAATAAAATAGATATACAGTATGTTATGCATTTAGAAATGAAAATTGATTTCTTATTAAATTTTCAAATGAAACGTTACGAAAGAGAATTTGAAGATTCAATTAGTTACTAATAAATTCCATTACTGCAGGAGATGTGGCAATTATGAGAACAAAAATTGCGTTAATTCTCATTATTGAAGGCATTTTTGCAATGATACCAGACACAGACTTACTACATTATTGAGAACTGATCAAAAATTTTATGATCAGTGGGTACATCTTATTGAACTGCAAGTATGGATTGACAATTTTAATCTATTATAACGATGACATTTTAAGAATGATTAGTTATCAAGTTGAAATAAATGACGAATGTGATAATAATGATAAATGTAATTATACTAGTGTAATTATTATAAAATTTTAGCTGCAAACAGGAATTTTAATCAAAAATTCATAAAATTTTCCTTTTAATCTTTAAGAATGTCATTATTTCGACTTTTTCTCTACGATAGGATTCGATTTTAGCATCGACAGTTTCATGAACAAAATATGGGTAGTGCATTAAAAGAAATAACAGATTTGGTATTGAATTGTGCGCCAAAGTTAGATCTTAAATTGGATCACATAGATTATGTATGTCCAACTGATATACAACTCTATGCCGAATTGGGACAATTGACACAATACTGTAATGATAACATCATAGAATTGATTAAAGGTAATTTTAATGGTGGCTTCAATTCGCTTAAATTTGTAGGAGTTAATTAATGTTCAGTTTATAACTGAAATGCAATGATGTTTTTTGAATGACTTTTAATTTTCTTAAAACTTTTTCAATCAATCAAATAAAACCGGCCATTCGTAAATCATTATTTTTGTTTGGCTCGATAAAACGAATTTGGCCGATTTCAGGTAGAATAGATTTATGTCAACATGCTAGTTACACCAGTTCGCTACCATCAGTTGTTAAATTTTTGACGAAATTTATTCGGAATTTGACAGTGATTGAATCATCAAATGCGACGAAACTTGAAAATCAAACGCTATATTTGGTGGAAAAGTTTATGAAACATAAGAATTGGCGAAATAAATGGAAATTGATTATTATCATGCCTAATATGGAGGTTTCATTTTTTCATAAAATTTTGAAGCTTAATTAGAATTTGGATTAAGTAATCAAATCAAAATTATTTGATGCTCTTCTCAAATCATCCCGTCATTATTGAACAGAATGTTTTATAATGATAGAATTAATTATCCGCTATTGTATTTCAGCAATCACAAGCGACTCTTAAAATATATGTATTTCTTTCAAGGACGGAGAGCTTCGAGAGCCTGAACAATCAGCAGTAGAAGTGATGAAGTCAATTAGGCTATTATACGAAGTAGTACCGCAACGGACGATTTTGATTGTAGTACGAACTTCCACACTACAACTATGGCAGGATGCATCTAATGCACATCGAGCATGTCAAACATTATTGGAACCGTGGAAACTTTATAAAAACTGAATCCGGTTTCTGTTTGGGATCAAGTTGGTAGATCGAATTATTTAAAAATGGGTAGAAGAAAATTCATATGTTGCTAAGCTAGAAGATGGATTTACTCTCCATAGTAATAATTCTCAGACTGAAATAATAGATGCTGTATGTTTTAACTTCATTTCACTCATAGATAACTTGAAAATCATTTTAACATCGTCAAATTTTATCCTTCAATGTATTTTTACATATATTTTACCAAATACAGTGAAAATTCTCTTCTATATATAATATTGAATGAAGAACTTTCATTATAATATGCAAATTTATTTAAGGTTGAAAAAATTTGTGGATTGCATTTTCAAAATTCATTATTTTCTGTGCAAATTTTACCGCTCATGAAAGATGCCTCATTACCTTATTTATCAGGTTCTAGTCAGTAAGTTTCTCACATTTTCAACTAATTTGTCCCATGAGGAAGTACTGAGCCAAATTACGGTTCCTCTTTATTTTTAACGCAGTTTATCACTCTTATTACTTTGTTTACTGATCGTAAAGATCTAATGATCTTTTAAGGTACATCCGATTATCTTTGAAAATTAATTTATTAACAAAGTTTACGGCTCATATATTTAATCTTAGCAAAAATGAAATCTGATTTCTACAGAATAGACTTATCCTTGCTTGGTCATGATTGTGTACATTTTTCACCGCGTGGTTTATCCCTTCTTCACATAGCAATATGGAATGCGATATTAACGAGATTACCGGATCGATCTCGAAAATTTAATTTCACTTTGGAACGACCCTTTTGTACTGATCCACAGTGCCCATTTATTCGTACCAGAAAAATAGTGACTTCTGTGTTTGGAATCATCAAAAAGTTAGTATATTATTCCTTAATAATTCCTCTAGTAAATATCGAGAAATGGTTTCAATCACTGTTTGTTCATGCTAATAAACATAAAAAAAGGTAACGTTCTTTAATATTAAATTTTAATGCTGTCGTAATATGTGACAGAATGAAGTCAACAAGTAATGTAATCTTAGATTTCTTCTATGAAGAAATAGTTTTATTTTGAAACGCGATGATATAAATAAAAGCCAATACATTAGAGAATTCATTAACGCGAAGCAATGCATAGATTTCTAATCAATCGTATCATCATAAATATACTATTAACTCATCTTTACGAAAGATAAAATTGAAAAATTCATTAGTCAATTAATAAATTATACAATCCAGCTATGTTTTTTTTAGAAGAATGGATGTTTCAGCCGCTCTCAAATATTTCTAATTAATCATTTTAATAAATTATTTATTTCTGGCAGAAATTTCCAGATAAAAATACCTTAGATATTTCAAAATCTAGATTTTCAACATGAACCTGTCAAAAGAATTTTATTTCAGACAAATGAAGGTAGTCGTCGTTCGGAACAGCTAATTGCAATGAGTGTATTAATTATAACGACAGTATTATTTATTATAGTTCTTGGTATCATTTGTTGCTTTAGAGGGCATTATAATAAAATTAACGAAGTAGCGGAAAATTTTCCCAAAAAGCCGCCAGTAGGGGTTGATTGGACTACCTGGAAATATATCGATGAGGACAGTAGCGCATCCTACTAAATTCTGGAATTCACAGCAGTACATGAAAACATGAAAAATCAACTTTCATGAAATTGTAATGTTTCCGTTCATTTCGCAACATGTCAAGTCTTTTCGGCATTTATTGAGAATTACATTTAAATATCTGTTAATCCCATTTGCTCGTTTTCGTTTCTTATAGATATAACTTTGTTATTTCTTTAGAAAAAGACTAATGCATTAGTTTTTTTAAAAACACTTGTATTCTCGATTTTACTATCTGAACCATTCGATGTCCTCTGCTTACATTTTTGGACTTTTTATCTTATTGTATCAATATCCCTATGATATGAATCGGGAGTTGCTCAATTTAATAGTACAAATAATCTTTTTAATGATTAATCCTCATCCTTTCTTCCTTTTTGATTAATTCATTTGAACTAGATTTTTACTCGAAATTATTGTTTTAAAATATCATATCCCCAGCGTTTTTTCAGAATTTGATTCCGAAAATTTATCATTTCCTTTGCATCTTTCTTCGCTTTCTTCATGATGTTGTTTTATGAGATAAACAAACATTTTGGAGCATAATACGCTGCCTTATTTACTGTCTTGTACAATTTCGTGGAAATTCCTGAATAAATTCAGGCTGCCTTGCGTCGGTTACTATACAACTCTACAATATCATTTTGACAAGCGTCCGTGAAGCAATTACCAAAATCGGTCAAGCTTTCCTAACTATTCTAGTTATATCGGAATCCCGTCATAAACTCACTGAACTGCTTGATCCTTTTGAGAGTTGACATAGACCTGTTATTATTGAATGTGACATTGCATCGCGTTTATTTCTTATTTGCTTATGCGTCCATGAAATCTTAATATGTAAGTGAGTGAATGGTTGCCAATTAGTTTTATTTTTACATTAATAAAAGTACTTCAACTTCATCATTTTAACATTCCTAAAGTTTACTACTATTTTAGAGGTAACAGATACCCGCGGGAGCATAGCTCAGTGGCAGAGCATTCGACTGCAGATCGAGAGGTCCCCGGTTCAAATCCGGGTGCTCCTTTTTCGATCAGTTAAGCACACCACATTTTTTAATAAATCCAGAAAGTCCCCAATCGATAGCCAACGATTTTAATTGAATTGATATTCAAATTTAAGGGAACTTATAATAGTCAAAGTATTTGGGATGAAAAATAAATATGACGGAACTGAATTGCAGATGGAAAATTCTTGCCCCTAAGGCAGAAACAAATTTAAAACCGTTGGTAAAATTAGCTCTTATACCATAAATTATGCTGCCTTCACCAATTTTTCTTCCACTATTGTTTTCTAGGGAATGATTAAAAAAAGAAATGGACAACAAACACTGAAAGAATAAATGACTTGAAAGAATGAATGACCAGGACGATAACCCTGTTACTTACTATTTAGCAAGAAGTTATAAATTACCGAATGGACAATTTCGTAACACTTTGAATGATTTGTGACAATAAATCATCCTTATACAGCGGTAATTTCTGATTGTTATTATACAAAAAATAACAGTACTAAAATAACAGTAATTCGCGTGTGAATCACTCCTAAGAAAAAAATGAAAATAACAATTGCCGATCATTATTGATCCGGAATGCGCAGTTTACCTTATTTGTACTTCAAAACCATTGACGCTGTTTTAGAATTCACAGCATAAATGCAATTATTCGTTAATCATTCTTCCCACGTTGATTAGAAATGTTTGGTCTTAATTTCAAGAATTTGCATAATTCGTTATATGCTCTCAACAATAACACCAAATCACTGATTCACAAAATTTAATACTTTTTGTACTTGAAAATATAAGACTGATAGACTTTTAGCCGTTAGTCTAATGAAAATTCATATATCTCATGAACATTGCAGATTTCATGCAATGTGCCAGTTTGCTCATTGTAATTGCATGTCTTATTTTCTTAAATCCCAAACTGAAAAATGAGATTAGTAATAACTTTCAGTCAGGAAATTCAAGCTTTTACTTTAATAAAATTTCATATAGCTCATGAAGTAGAAAAAATATATTTGAAATGCTAAAATCTTTTTGCAGTTAAAAAATTAGACAGTATTTTCATTAAATGTTCAGAAAATCGCGCGCTTAAAGCTTTAAATCATTTTCATATTACAAAAGACATCAAACCTAGGTTTGTTACTTTAGTTGATCTATTTGATGATTCAAGGCAATTAATCGACAATGGAATGAAAAGTCATTTATTTTCCTGCTCTGTTACAAGTGCATAGAAGTAAAACAGTTGTAAAGATTATCTTGGACTGTTTTATAGCAGTAGGCAGTTATTTTAAAAATGATAAATGTAATATACTGAAATAATTAACTACATCAAAAACAACAAAAGAAACGAATAGTAAATTTATCAAAGTTAAGCTTTTGTTTCTGCAGTAGAATTTTTGATGATATTCATTCAGTCACAACTACTTTATTCTGCTTTTTATATACACGCTTTGCAACCACACCTTCGCAATCACAAATCTGAAAAAAGAAAAAAAAGAAAAAGTTTCATAAATCTGAAAAAGTTTAGGTATTCTACTACATTTTATCATGCCTGAATACAGCTTATAATCATATATTCATGCTTATTAAATTGCTGCTTTCTAAAGTTCAATAAATTATTGTCAGAATTGCGACAAAAATGGTAACAATGGCAGTAATAATAACAATGATAAAAATAACGGAATTATTGCGAGACCGATTTGCCTTTGGCTTTTCTTTGGAACTCGAAGAATACCTTTTCCAATTTAATTAGTTACACAAAATAATTTCTGAGACACTAGTCTCCCATGCTAAGAACTAACTGACTAATAAAAAATTTTTACACCGATATGTTTTAAATATAATTATACGACTGTAATTAAGACTTACAATAATTAGTTGACCTTGTTCATCGATGTAACGTTCAAACCTACTACTCTTATCGCCTGCCTTGATGGGACTTTCAATTTGAATCAATTTGTCTCCTTCCAGAAAGAATTTACTCTGCAACATCATTACAGTGGATTTATTTGTTAAATATTTTGTATATAATTTCTAAAATATCTAACAATTTCTTCCGCTCTAGACGATTTTTTAAAATAGTTAGATAAGCCTTAGTTTTCATTTTATATTTTTATTAGCACAGCAAGGAATGATTTTTGTGGCTATAGGTACAGGAAGAAATCCGCTAAGTTAAATCACTGAGTTAAATCAGAATTTGATTTAAGTTCTGGTATCGTTTTTTAATGATTGATTGGGAGCCAAAAGATGGCAATAGAAGTATCCAGCATTTTAATGAAACAAATATTTATTGAATCAAATAATTAAATAAAGACAAATAACTACCTTTACTTGGCGTCCATCAGGCGTTGTATCATTAAATTCTTTGTCCAGTTCAAATTCCCAAAGGTGCTTTTTGAAAAATGATTCACTAACAATCTTCCATTTATCACCATCCACGGAATAAGTCAGTGTTGGTTTAACATTTTTAGCTATATTTCGCAATATTAATCCCACACCCAAAAAGAAAATTGATATAACGGTGCAAACAAAATTCTACACAGCAAATTTGGAAAATGCTTGAAATATTTTTCTCGTGAATTTAA
The DNA here is from genome assembly GCA_024305405.1 of Dirofilaria immitis. Lineage (NCBI taxonomy): Eukaryota > Metazoa > Nematoda > Chromadorea > Rhabditida > Onchocercidae > Dirofilaria > Dirofilaria immitis. Next base: position 3,590,832 of record JAKNDB010000088.1, on the reverse strand, counting down.
AACTATTCCAATGATTCAGTAATATTCGATATTAAATAAAAAATGATATTTAAAATTCTTCCGGCAAACAGTTCAGATTATTTTGAGAACTTCCGTGGTTTTATTTAAAGATATTAGTCCTAATGCGCAATAGAAAGCTTTGAAGGTTTGCATTTTATGAAACGAAAACGAAAAATTCAAAAAATTAAGCAAAATTAAATTAAGTGTTCATTATAATGGAAGTGTATAAATTGCTTCTTTGAAAGAATAAGAGCATACTAAACTTTCATGAAGGTACGTACCGACTTGCTTCAAGTATCCATCGAAATTATCAGATTCAACAAACACCCAAGTACCATTGAATTTCTCAGCTACGGCCATTTGTGGCAAAGCGATTTCTTTGGTAATCAAAATCTCAATTTGCAATAAAATTGAACATGTGATAACTAATATAAGATCAAAAAACGTTCGTTAGAATGCTCTAAAATTGATCACCTATAACAGATGGAAATTATTAATACAAGCAAACATGCTTTAGTTAGTAAATAAGTATTATCTATCCAATGATCAGTTTTTGAATTTGAGGCAGATCTACCACTTTGGAACGAAAATTTAACTGAGCAGCGAAAAATATGTAAACGCTTACAAATGATTTAATCGATTGATTGTCAAATTATTGCTTATTATTACTGAACAACTGATTTTAATTGTATAGTTCGGTGAATTCCCGAATATATCATAAAATATAACAAGCATCTGCTGATAACATCGAAATGATATAAAAGTTATGATGGATGAATAATGCTGTTATTTAGTCAAAAACTAAAAAATTCAATTAAATGTTGAATTTCATAACAAAACAGTAGTAGCATGATACCGTCGCCACATACAACCGAGATGAAAATATTGAGGAATTTAACTGCTATCAGTAAAGTCAGATGTGATGTATCGATATGTAAAGATTTTTCGACTAGAAAAATAAAGTTAACATTGGTTGAATTGTTAGAGGCCTCCTGATTAAAAGGGTCTCAAGTTGAACTATCAATCAAGCAGTAATATCAAAAATATAAATGCGCTCAACCTGACTGAAAATAAACACGGTACAGAAGAGGAGGAAAAGGAAAAGTTAAAATGTATATATGAAAAATAGAAGAAAGGAATGTAAATTGGACAGAGCGATGATATTTAATCGATCAACCAATAGTGGTAGTATGAACTATAAGCTCAGTCAGTGACAAATACAGCAAAAAATAGAATGATTGGATGCACTTCTGGCTTGCAATTTTTTGAAAATTAAAGGGATGATGTGGCGAAGGAAAAACGTTGTTAACGATGCAGGTGGTAACCATCTTTCGCCTTTCATTGCGACTTAATCATTGCATCATGGCACTATACTGCATACGATGACATTGATAAGATTTCATAAGAAATATGCTACAATACATTCATGATAGATTAGCATGCAAACAAGGGTTATAATTGAAAGCTTTTTCTTTGCTTCTTACAAATCGAAAGTACAGAATTATCGATTGATTTCTATTTTTCAGTGTTTCAAATCACTTAAAATACATATCTCTACTTTTATCCTCTAGCAGTTGACATTTTCTGGGGGTTACGAAAGAAATTCAACATTATTTTGTTGAAATGTCATATTAGATAACTTACGTTATTTTAGCACCATAGACTTATATTTCCTTTGACTTTATTATTCCAATATTTCGGCGATTGCTTTTATACGCAATACATTTTTCCTTTTCTATGATGTAACACTTTAAACCCAAATTTCCTTTCCCTCATCAGTTTAGACCAAAAATTATGGTATAATAAAAATACAGCTGTATCCTCTATTTTACAAGTACTACATCCATTCCAAACGAAAATATAGAAGTTAAACTAACATAAAACTCGAAACTATAATGACAAGTTCAATGATAGAGAAGAAAGCCTTCATTAGGTTAATTACCAGTTGAATTTTCTCTTTTAATAGTCAAAATAATTTGGAGAGATTTTTTGGAAAAAAATTCAAAATTTTCAAAAAAGCAAGAATCTGAAACCTCTTAACTGAAAAAAAAGATTTTAATTGGAAAAAAATATCATACTCATATATCCTAAATAGAAATTATTTCAACCTTTGAATAATCTTATCAATTTATAAATGATGACAATACATTATCAGTAATAATCGATGTTAGTATTATTCTACTCATTCAGTCGATTGCTTGCACGTATGGAATCAAGATTAGCTTCACCAAACATCCATTAAGAAATAAAAAATCTCATCCAAATAAAACTCATCCATTCTAAAATCTCTGAAATCTTTTATCATATCAATTCTCGTCAATTACCCTTAAATATCATTGACATCAGGAATAATCAATTTCTTAGTTTTTAAAATAAAATAAAAAATTCGAAATGAACCATATAGCGACTACATAATTTCGGCAACAGAAATGATTAGCATTGCAAGCATCGTTCTGGAAGTGATTTATCAAAAATTACTACCCTCACTACAGAAAGAATGAAGAAAATGGAAAATTGGCAAACGATTTTGCAAACACAAAAATATAAGACATGTACAGGCAGAACAATTTTACATTAGCTAACAATTGCTCTCAAATTCAAGTTCAGATTTGAAAAATGAAATTAAAAAGTGACAAATTACTGTGGTATGAATATGTGAGGAACAAATGGATCAATGCATATACGAAGAAATTCCAGGACCAGACTTTCAAATAATACTGAAAAAAAGTACACACCAAATACTAAAAGCATTTTAGAGTAAACAACATGAGGGCAAATGCATACAATACAATCGTTTCAATGTGCTTGTTAGCAGTGCCTATAATGTCTATTTGTAGTTTTCGAAGGTTTTTTCTAACTTACAAACCAAAGAACTCTAATTAGCAGAATTCCCGGTGAAAATAAAATTTGTTCTTTAAAACTATCTTGAAAACCCTGATTCGCTTCAACAATAACAGATGAATAAACTCATACATTTAAAAATATTTACTTCTCGGCACCTAATCTGATCAAACTTAGCTTGTCTATCAAGAATTTATTGATGGGTTAAAATGCCAGAGTGCTACAGAACTGGATCACAAGAAAAAGAAGCCACCACATTAAATATACAGATACAAGTATAATAGGGAATTCAGAAAATGTAATAAGTCAAAACCTTAAGGAACTTGATAAACAACAAAAGCATTTTCTGTTAACTGTTATTAAAGATAAAGCTTGAGTAAATTGAAAGTTGAATAATTATAGGATTTTTATAACAATTTTGCTTAAACTGAGCTTATCTACAAAATTGAAAAATGATTTGAAATGACTGAATTGATATTCTTCAGGCAAAATATCTTATGCAAGCTTTATCTTAAATTTCACTCATTGATTTTTTCTCCGTAAGCATATGCGATCTTTTAGGCAGATGTAAATGGAAACTGAAAAACACCAAACAGAAATAATTATCCGTTTATAAATACCCGGTCATCAGAGAAATTACCCGTGGCATCCGATATTTTGGTACCACTGGCGTGAACATTATGTGGTTTCAGATTCTGTGGGTGTAGCCGAATCATATACCGTATCGTTATCGCGAGTTTCGGATTGCAGTGTACATTGCCTATCCAACGATCCGGCACCACAATCACAAAAGAATCTAAAAAATGGAATTAAATGCATAACCCAAAATTAGAAAACAGCTAGATCTAAAAAGGCAATCCTATAATGCTGAAACCCTAGCGTATAACGCTAATCACTCAAAATGTCGTCTCAATCTGTATGAAAAATTCCTTAAGGATTATATTCTACATCTCATTCAGTTTTCATATATTAATTTTATGGTTGCCAACTACAGAAAAATTGTGGACAAAGGTCAGCTATATAATAAGTAATCTTTGTTCTAAAAACATTAATAGAATAAATTATGGGATCTTTTCAAGTAGCGAAAGTAATTTTAAATCCTAAGAATTAATCAGTAATTTGAACATGCAAATATATGAAATAATAAAGCAAATCTGAATGAGTCGGATAAAATGAATTTTTTTCAAGTAAATATTACAAAAACTGTAATCAAGACATAAGAAACGCTACCGATCATGGCGAACAAATTCCACATTATGTCCTTTGTGACATGATTTGATGCAATTGACACAAATTGCATTACGATCTGTTGTATTACAACTTATGCATCTGTAAATTTATGCAAATGCTGCAACTTTATATTATATAAGCTACAGAGTAAAAAAAAGTCATCTACGTCGAAAAAATTAACACAAGTCATAACTTATAACAAATGAAATGTTTAAATATCTCATGAACTTCTCCTAATTTTCTCGATGCCCATAATAAGATATTTCAATTACCAACTGCGGATATAATGGTAAAAGAATCAAAATTCCAAAACTATTTAAAGAGTAAAAAGACCGGTAGAAGTCATGCATTGGAAATGAAGTGCACGAGCTTATTTTGAACAGGCAGTGCCCTTCGCAATCGTCCGATCAACAGCATTATGATTGTCATAAATAAGATTATCACGCATTACTGGACGAACATCACTTGCCAAACACAAACCTGAAGTAAGAAGATAATGACTGATGTGAATATAATAAGTGATAGAATTAAAGTCATTTCGAAATAGAGAGAGTTACTGAAATGGTAAGAACGAAAAGCTCACCACTAGTTTTATGCAAACATACCTCCGAATTCATTTTGAAACAGATGATTTCCTTCTAGTGTTGCCGTAGCACCATTTGTGATTTCAACACCCGCAGCACGTCCTTTATAAATTCGATTTCGTCGAAGAATAGGATTCGAATCTGTTGATATTAAAACACCTGCCTGTGCATTACGATAAATTTCGTTGTCTTCTAATAAGCCACGTCCCTGAAATAAATGATCGGGTTTTTCTGAATAAATTATTAGTTTATTACTACAGATAAAGTATTTGATGAACCATCAGACGAATTACCAGCTGAACACAAATAATTAAAATCTCCTTCATTTGGAAAGAAAAAGTTATGTAGAACAATCATTCTCAAAAGTAATAACCTCCATTTATCAATTTCTATATAATTACAATTTGGCTACAATTTTAATAATATATCGCCCGTCAATTTTAATGTTGTAGGTCTCTTTGATAATTTAATATTATTATTCTACACATTATGGTATCAAACTTTGGAGAACCTTAATTTCAAATCGATATGAGAAAAATCGGATCCATTCATTGAAAAACAAAATTTGCGAAAAGAATTTCTGCTTCATTTTGATTAATTCAATATTTACCTTATTGAATATACATATTCCTCCATCACGCCCATCGTAAATTTTATTACGTCGGAGGACTGGATTACTTTCCGTTTTAATCCAAACACCTGCCATCGCATTATCAAAAATCTCGTTATCTTCTAGAACACCTTTTCCACAGTTGTATACCAAAACACCTCCATTTTGACCACCCCAAATTTTATTTCGAGTAATTTTGGGATTTGAACCTGTTCTGCAAAGAAGATATATCAGAGACACTACAAAAAAATTTTTCTATTTTTACTCGTGAATCAAATTTAAAAACACCGCAAATGATTGGTAACATCTATTCATTTTTAATTCCAAGTATTTCAGTGAATTAAAATTAATCCAAAAATTGTCCCAGAAAAATTTATTATAATTCTTCTGGTATAACTTTTTGAACACCTATTCTGATTTAAAAAAATGCGGATATCAAAAAAATGCACCAGAAGTTTTAGAATAAGCGAATGATGATCATTAGATATTTTCATCAAACGACAACAAATTGATGAAGGTAGCCAAAATAAATTTTCGGATAACTTTTCCTAATAACAACCATTAAAAAAATAGAAGTGAATAAATACCTTATTTGCACACCAGAGTATAAGTGATTGAAGATGTCATTCTCTTCCAATAAACCGTGTCCATTATCATAAAAATAAACGCCAACCTGCAAATTTCATGGGTTTCATGAAAGAATGACAGTAGTCAAATACAAAAAGCAAAAAATGCAAGAACAAAAAACTTATAAAATTATTAAGTTCGAAAAAAATTAAATTCTACTTCCATACAAATTTCAGACTTTATTTTTGGCATCTCGCAATGTTTCTAAGAATATTGTTGTTGTTTGCAGAAGTGAAAAATACAGACTTGTTTTCCAGAATGTATACGATTTTTCCGCAATATCGGGCAAGATCCAGTTGTCACCCAAATACCCGCAAGTGCATTTCCATAAACTTCGTTCTCTTCAATTAATCCTCGCCCTTTTTCATGCTGGAAAACGAGTTGTGGAATATCAAGATAAATTTGATAACATTGTGCCATCATAAAATAGGTCAAAGACAAATTACTTACGAAATTTATAATGTGATGGAAAACAAACTGACTAACACGGAATAAGCAACTCTCATTCTACAGTCAGTTTCGTTTTGATTTCATCAATTATCAAAATATAGTAAAATAAGTATCCTAACCTCAACTTAAGTTAGCCTTTTAACTGATTTAATTGGCCAGCTAGCAATGCGTTTTACTTATGCGGTGAAAAAGGAAAGGTGAGTTCTAGAACCCTACTGAAAGACTCAATGTAGCAGCACAACTAATCGTGTCAAATAATATATACTTAAATTAACGAAATTTTAAAATTCAAATAAATACTTAAAATTTCCGAAATTTTAAAATTCAAAAAAATGAAATATTCCAAGATTTGATTATTTGAGAATTTTTGAAAAACCATAAGAAAAAGTCGTAAAAAATAAACATTTGAATTCCTCCCACAGATATCTGTTGCTCTTTTCAAAATATTTTTATAAGTTATTCGTGAAAGAAATGTCCTTATTAAAAGATATCAGTGATTATAGTTATGCTCATAAGAACAGTTTTAAAAGTTTATATAAGAACAACTTCTACAAGTGTTTCGAAATCGCTAAATTTTCTTATAGCTGAATAGTATCACTCTAGAAAATTAGCCACAATAAATAAAAAAGGTTACCACATATATGCCTCCATGATATCCACTATGTATTTTGTTAAGCCTAACAATTGGATCGGAACCAGTACGTATTTGAATACCAGCCAAATTATTCTGATAAATATTGTTCTGCTCAATGAGACCACGTCCTTCACCAAATACGTAAACACCACCCTGCTGACCCGAAAAAATTTCATTTTTCCGCACAGTAGGATCAGATTGTGATGTGATCCAAATGCCAGCGAACTGATTCGAGAATATTCGATTTTCGATGAATTGACCGCGTCCTATAATATATAAACTTGAAATTATGAAGCATACTAAAAAGGAAAAGTCGAACAAATAAGAAAATCTAGTAAACATTATTAATGCAAAATAAATAAATCCAATTATGTGTTAACAACTTTTCCAAATCATACAAAAATAAACTGGTTTGAACATATATACGTTGCAAAAGTTTTGTCCTGAATGAACACAGAATTCTTCGAACGAAAATTTATCAAATTTAAATAGAAAGCACAAAGCAAATCAACCTTTTTCGTGTATATAAATTCCACCAGTTTGTCCGTGATGAATATCACAGCGAACGACAGTTGGATTTGCTTGGTTTTTACTTCAATTCCTGAGATGCGATTACTATGAATATCGCACTTCTCAAAGTAACCCTAAATAAATTACACGAATAAAATAAATCAGAAATCAAAATAATTACTAAAAAAAATAATATTGAGATCATCAAATTTATGAATCCGCCGATATTAATTCGATGACTACTCTTAGAAACTATCTTTTAAAAGGTCATTTAATGAATATATGCTTAATCCATTATTAAGCTAAGGATGGGTTTGCAAACTCTACCTATATACGTTACAGGATAATACAACAATTTTTGGCTGTCAGTTTGATGAAAAATCTGAAACGGTTTTAACATTAATAAACTGACCATCCCGTGTTCAAAAGTGAAAACGCCAACGTCTCTACCATCATGAATATGGCAGCGTCGAAAATATGGATTCGCTTTATTTTTCACCCAAACACCAGCTAACGTGTTGCGCGCAATTTCACAATCCTCATATGTCCCAGTGGCATTGTCAGTAATGTAAATTCCAACGTTATCTGAGCCACATATGGAGCAATTTTTGATATACGGGTTCGCTCCTTCATGTTTTACACAAACTGTGGCACCGCCTGTAATTTTGAATTATTATGCAAATTTTAATGTGGCATTACCGAATCATATGATAAGACGAATGGAACTCTATTTCTAAAAAACGAATGAAGGGCTAAAATTTTATTTTTCTATTTTTCTAGTTATGCACCATGATGATGCATATTTTATAAACAGAATATCTAGCACTTTTTACCACGCACAGATTTTTTTGAATAAATTTATATACTTGTCCAGTGCCATATTTTCATGAGGACTTGACAGATTTAAGAATCATTCAGTAATTCTAACATAATTCCTGTAATTCGCCAAACTATCCGAAAAATTGCTTCGAATTTTTGTAGAACCTCAAATTTGATCTACCACTATTTCATTGCTACATGAGTGAAATTCTAAAAGCTCAATATGAAATGAATAGTTTTTTCTATTCCAAAGGATTCTTTGCTTTCTAACCACAGTACAGTGATAATTTGTTCCAATTTATTTCGATCTTAAGCCGATCTTAAGCAATATAAAATTGAAAAATCATTTATTGACGAATTTGAAAGAATGAATGCCAACCAGAGCAAGTCGATGAAAAGCTGCAATGCTCAATCACTGGGCTAGCATAAGCATTAATAACGAGAGCAGAGCAAAGATGTTGCGCGTTTCCTACGCGCATTGGATCCAAAGGTGGTTCGATATACCTCACTGTACAAAAACCAAGATATGCATATTCTGAGCCTTCTACAAATGTCACCGTTGTCCCACTGTTGCTATCAATAACAACTGAATCTTGAAAATTGCGCGATGAACCTGTAACGTTTAAAATACATTAGATCATTCAAAAAAATATATATATAAAAAATAGATCTCGAAAATTTTCATCAATATCAACGCTTTTCAAAGACCGATTATGAACTCATATGGAAATAAATAGTCATCTGTGATTTCAGCCATCAAATTTTCGATTAAGCAATTAAATGCAAAGTCAAGAAGATTTGAAGAAAAAGTAGAAAAACGTAGCATCATAAAAATTCATCATGTTGTCCCCGAAATTTCTGTTGATTCAGTTTTTTAAGTAAAATCAGAGATCGACGTCATAATTTAGAACTGACAAAAACATGATTTAAAAGATAAATAAAGAATGAAATCATTCCAATTAATTTTCATATGGATAATGACAAAAAGTCACAATTTCGACCTTCAAAAAATGCTAATAAATTGAAACTTCAATCGTCACCGACAAAAACGAAGGAATCAAACCTGCTCCAATAATCTGTAATGGTATGTCGACTACAAACTGCGTCGAAGTATATATTCCTTCATGTAGGAAAATTAGTTTTTCTATTTCATTTGGAAGTTGTTCACAGTGTTCAATTGCATCACTGAGATTTTTAAAGTGCAATAAATTGCGTCCGCTGTGACCTTCATAAATATGAGCAAAACCGAATCTCACGTGAACACCTCGATACTGAAAAAATGCGATAATACAGTAAAAAAGCTGTAATTAATATATATTTCCTCAATTTTATACAATTTTATAGATTCCAACTAAAACATTACTCCGATTTGATGGCATGAAAACATAAAGTGTCTTCAGGAACTCCACGAAAATTAAACAGTAATTGTTCTAATATTTTTAACGGCAGGATTTAAATAAAGTAATTTCAAATACTCTGCAAGTTGCAATAGATACTCACCAACTGACGAAAACTTTCTTTCCATGGATTTACAATATCTCTCCAACGACCTACTTCCCGAAATTCGAATTTGCGTGGTTCAGAATGATAAAGAGGTATTCGATATTCAAAAGCTTCTTGATACAGTACTTTCCTGAGAAAATGCCCAACATAAAAATATGTTATAGGAAAATTAAAAAACTCTACCTTCACAAATTGAATTCAAAAATTTCACTGAAGCAAAAAGTGAGATTCTCTAGAGTGATTACCATCGTAGAATGAAGGGAACTTTTAAGTAACTAAGTAGAAAGTAAGAAGCACTGATACCGAAATTTAGGGCTCAGATTGATGCCATTCTCTTAATTGGAAAATGCATTATCAGTTATTCCTGTTAAATATATAATCTCATCACAACAACACAATCTTATTACTTAGACTCTTCAAAATAGTTCACGATCGATCCTAGCTGACACATATTGCACATTAAAAATTGAACATTTTCTAGCATTCGAATGAATGGCAATTGAAGATATTCACAATAATTTTATGTAATAATAAACTATACACTAAACTATACTGTTTTGTTAAGAATAATGTACAGATCAAGTTGATTTTGTTGAATAAATTGATAACACGATTATGTGAAAACGTTGAACGTAAAATTCTTCTTAATAAAATAAAAAAAACGGAATGTGAGAATTTTCTGCGAAAATAAATCAAAACTTACCATAAATTTAAATCATTTGATAAACGGTAAAAACGACGCGATACCGTGGAACATGTCAGGAGATCGCCTTCGTAAAGAAATGAATAAATCTAAAAACAATAAAACTTTACCTTATTCTAAAAATGTATATGTTACGAGAAATATCGGATTTCTGCGCTGAATTTATGAACAATACTTCATCTCACATACCTTCATAAAAATTTCATCTGGTAAAATATCAATTGAAGAGTTAGATGAGTAACGCTCTGAAGATAGACCCAAACTAAAAAAAAGTGTGATTAGTGATAAAAAGAAAACATTTCATAATTAGTGTATGTACATTTTAACTTTTTCGTACAACTGAAAATTATAAATTTAAATTATACGAATAGGAAGATTCCCAGATTTCTCGCTTTTGTTCAAAATAATGTAACATCAAATTTCAAAAACAGCTATTTCAATATCAAGAAAGAAATTTCCCTCAGAAAAAACCAAAAGTTGAATTATAATACGTTGTAAATTAAACTCTATACAGCATATTAAAATTCATTTTCTCAATAAGTTATAAACAATGTGGAAATAAAAAGAAAAATATTTGTCATTTCTTTTTATATATCACTAATAAATGATACACATTTAAATGCAATTCCAGTTTCATTTTACCAAAGTACGACTTTCTTAGAATTTAGTTCTCTCGAAATTTTCCTAAATCAATTCCGCTTTCTAATCATTCTTCCATTCATAGCATGTATCAAGTAATCCTTCATCTGACATGGATTTATTTTTTTTTAAACTACGACAATCAGAATGTACCTGCTTTGCGCTTCAGCCGATGGATCACCTTTTATTCGTTTACGTAACGGTCCCACCGATTTCTAAAAAGAAATGATTTTTTCGCAAGTATATATTCTAAACATATCTGCTGAAGGGGAATAAAAACCAGTTTTTCTTTTTTCATATTATTTCGTTTGTTTTTATTTTTTTAAATATTGGAAAAACAGATCTAAAGAAGAAAAGTTTCGGTTTAAGAGATTAGTATTCATTTTCGTCCAAATATTTAGAAAAAATTGACTGACTAAATAATTTCTTGCAATTATCAATCAAAACACCAGAAATTCAATAACTAAATGATCATATTCTCTAGTTAATGTTAAATTATTTAAAGTTGTTTATAAAATATCTCATTAATCGAAGATTTCGGTTTGTAAAGAACAGAAGTTCTGTTCAGGTAAAAATAATCAGCCATACAAATCTATTTCCAATATTGGAACAGTGGGTAAATGGAGCAACATACAACAAAATGAACAAAAGAACTGTACGTCCGACACTGTTTCTTCAAATGATGATTTCTCTACTAAATGCCGTATCTCTCGTTTTAGTCATAAAAAGAATTTCATAGTGCTTCGTAACACATGAAAATAGAATGCAATCAACTTATCATTACCTTTAATTTTGCAAAAGATATATAAAGCGCATTTTTAATGATGAAAAATGATTAAAAATAAGTTCATCTTTTAGGATCAGTTTTTTACTGTTGTTCGCTTTGTTGCTAGTAGATCAAACTACGTTAATTCCTTCATCAAATACGATACAGAAAAGTGCTCTTCAAGTGATTCGAATCTATTCATGAATTTGGTGTAAAACCCAATACTAGGTCGTGCTTTTAAGCAAAATGAATAAATATGAAGAAGATATTGTTTATTTTTAGAGAAAAGTTGGGAAAAAATTCAGAAAGTTTTCGTTTCCATTCCTTAACAGCTAAAGATAAAATTCATAGGTCTAAGGTAGAAAATTAAGCTTCATTTTTGAAAATCCATCTAAAAAGCAAATAAAATCAGGATTCTTAAAAACTTGTGGAGGATGAAATGCTCTAAACGAGATAACGACTACGTCTTTTGGAAAATGATAATAGTATATCACAAGTAGTACTAAATACAGAAAATTTCCAAATCTATTCAAAGAACAAAAAACTAATTTAACAATTGAATTTCACATATCTAAACAGCGAAGACCAGTAAACTCAACTTCATGTATAGGGAACTTTTGATTTAACTATTTCACAAATTACGCTTCAACAAAAGGGTTAGAATCAATTATTTTGTTCGACTAAAAACTGGCATTTTCGCTTAAATCTAGCAGATATCGTCCAAGTTTAAATAAAATTATAGTTTTTGTCACAGCGCTTTCAACATGAAGCCCATAATAAGTATTATTTCCAAATTAGTCGTATTACTCTGATGAAATGACAAAGCTGAGTAATATCAGACATGTTCTCCGTAGGCCAGCTGAAGAATGCATATAACAATCTCACGTGAAAAAATCCAAACCGATATCAGTTTCATATAAAACTGAGATTTTTATACTTAAAGTTTCGTTCTTAAAAAACTCATTAACACATCCCTTTTAATTCTATTTCCAGCATTCGTTAAACGAGTATGTTTCCTAGGAAAAAAGGACCGAAATAGTAGCTTATAATTATCCGATCAATGAGATAAAACAGACGTGTTTTGAATTTTTGGTAGAAAATATAAAACTTTCACAACACTAATCTATAAAGATTACTACCAAGTATTCACATAAAAAAGACAAAGGCAAGGCGTTTCTGGAATAGTATCCTCTTTTTTCAGTTCCTTTTTCCTTTTAAAAACCATTGTTATAAGATCAACAGACCACTGGAATAACTTACGTTGACATATAGTCAAAAAATTTTTTTCCTCAAGAAGAAAGGATTTCTGGATTAATCTAGTGAACCAATAATCTAATTTTATAAGACTTATCTAGAGTATTATCGATAGTATCAATTAGCTTGCGCTACTAAATCGTCTGTTTTTTCTGCCTTTTACAAGTTGTAGTTTATGCTTGTCGGAAGCTCATTCGATATCCACAGTATCCATGCGAAAAACAACAGTAAATCCAGAATGTTTTTGCTCCTATTGCAGTCCTGTTTAAATGCATATCATGTTTATTTTCAATGCAAATAAAGTTTATTACCTCATCGGATGTTGCTGCCATGCTACTCGTAATGCAGCTATCTCCTTCCCTTTGCTGAAGAGATCGGCGGCGACGTAATTCATACCTATACAATATAGAGTTTTGACTTCATCAAGTAGGACAATTTATTGACGGTAACTTTGGCAGCTTCTAATTATTCAAGAAATACTGAAATCTGATATGACTTATGATCAAAAATTCAGGAACATGAGCGGTAAATGTAAAGCTACTTTCAGCATCGTAAACATACAGTGATGTACCACGGAACAAAATGCAACCAATATGGCAATTCATATCAACTATTAAAGCCGTATAGCTTTCTAGAGTTCACTGATTTCAAGGATTCTTCCAGATCAGCTTTACTTTAGCAAAAAAATATTTTCGTATTTTTTTGGACAATCAGCTTTTGGTTTTTTTTTTTTTTGTAGAATTGCAAAAGGAATCATTCCATCAACGTAGTGTATTCCTAGCTCATGTTGTCTGATTCCAAATTACCTTCTTCTAGCAGCCATATCAGTGATATCCGTTTGTACAGGTACTGATTGGAGGTACGAAACCGAACTACTCACTGGCGTTGACGTTTGCACTGTCGGCGGTTCTGCAGGATCTGCTTGTCCACTATTACGACGTCGTAACACTATAATCTGTGAAAATTCAAATGCATTGATTACGTGATGAGATCAAAACCTGTAATAACTTTAACGACCTAACAATCAACCGTGAAACTTTTTTTCCAACCACATGACATATTAGAGAAAATTCCAGCTAATGGTATCCAACACCACTGATGATCTAATAGTAGCCAATGCCGCTGTATTTTTGAAAATTCATAAAATTATACCCATGCTATGCAAAGTGATCTTTCGCTTTTTCCGCGAATTAAAGTTTGTCGAGCAAGGCTGAACGACAGATTCGGACTTGAGTCGTCTTCTCCATCCGCCATATACCATAAGTAACTACCTTAATTCTGTAATGTGTAAAGGAAGAAAAAGCGTTATTGAACAACTAAAAATTATATGTACTTTAAAACTATAAATTTTATTACATCAAAAGATCCGATCTTGAGTATTCAACTATTGCTCTTTCAATTACCTGAAATGTCAAGTTCAGACTTCTGATATGTAATGGAATCTATAATTTTAAAATATTATTGTTTAATCACATTTTGTCCTTTCGACGAGAAATAGCTTCGAATCTATTAAAATCCAGTCTTTTCAATTATTTACAAAAAAGCAAAAAAAAAAATCACTTGAAGGACAGTTACTACTGATACTATTTTCGAAATGTCTCCTAATAATAACACTACAAAATGATAAGGTGGATGACTCGATATTTTAATGGAAATGTTTCATGTCATGTTGATCCAATTTAAACCTATGCAACAGCGTAATCCCAACAAAAAAATATCGAAAATTTTTGTCGAATACGAAAAGGCAAAAACAGAAGCTGAGTGGTCGGCACACACATCAATTAACAACCTCCTTTTTTGTAATGATAACTTTAAGAGTTGAACTAACTCAATAGATTTCTTTCAATAATCTCTCCCCTTTTCAGATTTTCGAATTTTTGAGGGTAGAAGAGTTAGAATAGAGAGGAGAGAAGAGGTGAAAATAAAAAAACAAAGTGGACGAAATGACATAAGTTTCTTAGTTTATGAACCAACCAATGATAATGATAAGAAACATACTGTGAGTGTTCCTTACACATTCTGAGAAGATTTATTAGTAGTTTTCTGATAACGGGTTCTTATCGATTGTCATTGGATGGTTGTATGCCTTAACTATCGATGGCACCATTTTCAGAGCACAGGATTGAGATCACTTCCAAGATAAGGCATTCATTTTTCTCGTCAAAATAACATCAACATATGGAATACCACAAAATATTATTCATAAATATTTATTAAAACAAAGGTTTTCTAGAAACTTCTTTAAACATTGAATTTATCAATGAAATAATATTTAATTCCTTTTATTCTCGTCATAAAAAGAATATTATTCTCGATGCTAATATAAATGCCTTGATTTTTTCTGCTTAGTGAACTGTAAAAATGAATACCTCAGTCTAGACTAGTTATCAACTATTGGGCAGTATATTTAAAAATCCTCGCCCAACTGCACCGATCTAACTTATAATTTGCATTCGAACATTGCATAAAAAAGGCAAATTATCAATCAATAGGTGAGGAAAGGTTCTGGAGTAAACCAATGAGAGTCGAATATAAAGTCTATAAATAATCAATGACATGATCTACTAGGAAGACATGACAACTGCACTGTAGAATTTTCCAAATTCTGAAAAAATTCAACCGTGTGGATGAATGGATGATGGGTCAGACGAAGTGAATGAACCGTACGATATATGGAAGATTTCCATCCACATGAGTTTAGAAGAAAAAAAAAGAATAGAATGAAATTTCCCTGGACAACTATACCGCCAAACATGTAATGATTAAATAGAACGGCGATGAATGTGGTTCGTCTCATTCAGGCAGATGACACTCACCGTGTCAGCTTTTTGATAGCGACAGAATTCGTAGATCTGCCAAACCCCTGGCGAATTATATTGGATAAGTGGCTTGAGACGTGTGAAACACCGTAAGCATCGCTTATTTCAATGAAAAGCCAATCACTTGCCATCCATACACGTTGGTCACCAATCCCTCATTATAGTATTAAACTAAATGTACACTGCGCCAAACACAGATACACACATATATGCACATATACATATACACACAACACACATACACACATACACACACACACATATACACACACATACACACACACACACGCATGCATACGTAATACGCATGGAAAAGAAAACAGGAGCTATCAAAAACCATTAATGTGACGATGAAATATATACACACAACGCATATACACACACACATACACATACAATACACACACACACATATATATATACTGCAAGCACAAACACATACACATGGAATCGATAGATGCCCTCTAGCGTCGGTAGTGAGATAGATGGCAGATCGTATACAAGCCATCCCCAAATATACACATTATTGCTATAGGGAATAGATAAATTTGGACGATGATTCTCGGTCATTAGAATCTCATGGGTCACTTTTCTCCCAGACAGATCAATCTCATTAAGTTCATGAAACTTGAATATAATAGAAGTTTGAGTAGGACATAAGCTTTACGGTATAACAACATAATTTAACCAATGAGAGAATCGCAGAAGAGAATGATTCCGTCCATTATGAGAATAGTTTATCGTGATATTCAAAGTGCAATTTTCTAGAATCTTTATTCTTTCATTTCATTTTTATGAATCATTCATCTTCTGCGATTCTTGCATTGGTTAAATTATGTTGTTATACCGCAAAACGTACATCTTACTCAAACTTCTACTATATCCAAGTCTCATGAACTTGAGATTGATCTGTCTGGGGAGAGGTGACCATGAAATTTTAATTTGCTCGAGGAAGAGAGTTGCTAGCCAGAGATAATTTCAAGAAGCGTACGACTTGTCCCAGAATTTCCGACAAAATAGCCTCAAGCAATTTGATGGCACGAGTTGATAGAGAGACTTTGCGCAAAATCTGCATTAATCTTACAGCAAATTGTCATATATACATATATATAATATTCAACAGTTTATTTCTCACCTCACCAATATAAATAAAATGTATTCGAAACATAATCATCAGCAATGTCGACTATGCAGTATAAGTGTAGAAGAGAAAAGCTTCTGATTGTATTTCTTGTCTCAAAAGGCATTTTTAAACATTTCAGGATTAAGGCAATAATGTACAGTAAAATTGGCAATGATTAAAATAATCGTATAGATAAAGAAAATATTTCGGTATATGCAATAAACATAATCCTATACAAGCACCCTCAGCAAAAATCGCTAAACACATGAAAGATACCTACCGGTACTCCTCCTCCCTGATATTTCTAAATCATATAGTAGCAACCAGAATCTTTATTTTACACATCGGGGTCCGTTAAATATTGACTTGTCATGGTTAAATTTCCGAGCGAGGGTGGGGTAGTTGTTGTTTTGCTTTGATCGTTTAGTTTGTCTGGAATGGTGGTTATCTGAAGTGGCGGGATGTTATTTCGTTTTTGTTTCACTTTCAATTGATAAGATAATTGTTAGCGCGAGTAGAAACCCGGAGTTACGCTTGCTGTCTATAGTGAAGTTAATTTCTTTATTTAAAATTTCATGACGATATATGTGAGATTTGCTTCGGCTACAATCTTTGAATAACTGTGACTGCGTTATTTCGTATTTAATGTGAACATGTGATAGTTGAATTAGACAAAAATAAATGTTAAACGGAAGTACATATATTGATATTATCATCTCTGATTAGGATTTGACTTAGAATCAGAAATGCTCAAATTTTTGTTTGACTAATTTGTTTATACTATTGAAGGTAAAGACCATAAAGAAGAGACAATGATTAAGGCTGATGCGAATTTATCTGATAAAGTGCAAAGATGTCGAATTTCACGGAACAAAAAACGATATTGGAGAAAAGGTGTAGAAATCCAAGATGCGGAGGATTTTCTTTCTAAATTCACGATTGGTGACAATGAAAGTATGTTGGAAATATCCGCTAATTTTGAATAACGTTCGTAATTTAGAAAAATTCAAAAAAAAAAAACGTTTCTATAATTTGGCCTGCTTCATTGATTAGTTCTACAATAGATTAGCTTTACAGCTACTTTTAATTTTATTGCATTGAATCTTACTTTATTTCAGATGTTTCTTCGTGGAAACAAAATGATGGCAGTCTGTTTACTGTCGACGGAAAACCTAATCACAATAACATTAAATTAACGAGACGGCAAATGGCAGCTTTGATGAAAAGATTTAAAAAAATAGAGTTAGTTTGAATCTCACATACAATCTTTACTGATAACTTTAATATAGTTCAATCTAGGGATAGGTAAAGTTTAATTCTTGAAAACAACAAACCATTGTTACTTTTAAACGAGATTCTAACAAAATCGTATCCAAGCGAAAGTATTAGGTAATTAGGTTTAATCCTTACTGTATCATCTAAAAATAAATTTTTTTTGTCCAATTTTTTAGAGATTTAATTTTAGACCTATGGACGAAGAGAAGAATATATCTAAGCAGAAGCTGAAAAATACGGGAATATCGAGAAAGCAAGTCATAGCCAAAGCTAGTTTTTCAGTAAGTACGGCAAACCGGGATCGAAAACCTTATGATCTTTGGGGTATGATTTTTTTTCATTTTAAGGAAGTTAACTGGCTTTTGTGATAAAGAATATAGTTCGGAGCATTGCTAAATATGATTCTCATATTCTACATTTATTAAGGAATTTTCTATATCCATAACGAAATAATAAACTTTTGGCAGAGAAAATATCTTTAAAAGCATATGTCATATCGTTATCCTGC
This sequence comes from Dirofilaria immitis, assembly GCA_024305405.1. Lineage (NCBI taxonomy): Eukaryota > Metazoa > Nematoda > Chromadorea > Rhabditida > Onchocercidae > Dirofilaria > Dirofilaria immitis. Next base: position 3,571,937 of record JAKNDB010000088.1, on the reverse strand, counting down.
AGAAAAATGATGATTGATGGAATTTATGGAAATTTCAGCATTATATATATTTTGAGCTTTCTTCTCCAGTACATGGAGAACCTAATAAAATTCTAGCGGTTTAGATTGTTTAACTGTTGTTTTCAGCTTTAAATTCTTGAAATTATTTATCGCTTAATAATTTTGATTTCATTTAACTTTTAATATTTATGTTTCGTTTTTTAGATATAGGAGACCAACATTCACAAAAGAAAGGTTCGACAGTAGAGGAACACTATCTTTTAGCTACCAAAAGAAGTTGCCATGCAGACCAAAAACTTTGAAACATGTAACTAGTATATTACAGCATGTGGAAATTGCTCCAGTGGGTGCCTCATATAATCCGCCTGTATCCAAATATCTGGTACATAAATTTGAATTTCTACCAAGAATTTGAAACGCAGGCGCTATGCATTTTGATATGCTTCCCTAAGGAAAAGAAAAAATCTTTTAACAAAGCTTACTGAGTGATAATGTATGCTTTTCACGATCGCGAATGAATTTTGCCTAAATTGAAAAATCGATTGCCAAGCCACTTTTGTGCATTTCGATATACTTTATGGAATCCTTTAGCAGATTTCGTTTCCATTCTTTTAGCCTTCCTCTTCATTTATCCTGTCTTTATTGCATCATACTTCTGTTTTCTGCTGTATGAATAATCGCGCTTCTTAAAGATAGGTCTGTAATATATTAATGGAACAATCTTAACTTTTAATTGCTACGTCTATAGCCCTGTGGGACCGCATAACAGAGACGATTTGTTAGATTATTCGAATATGTCAAGCTGATTACTACAAATGTTGAAATATTGTATTCTAGAAGTATATTACTGAGGCAGCCGAAGAAGAAGAGAAAAAATAAAGGAAAATGAAAGATTAAAGCATCGATTTGCATTGCTTGAAGCAAATTACGCCACTCAGGTTTATATTATTCTTTATTTATCGAATTTTCACCAGTAGTAATTGTGGTTTTTATTTTCATCGTTTATTGAAAAATATTTCAGAAAGAAATAGAATTAGAATTAACAGCAGGTCTTAATGAGAGCGATGATGAAGACAGCAAAATTCTGGAAGATAAGAGTGAAATAGGACAGAATGATAGTAGAGGTGAGTAAAAGGTTTCCTTGAATTTAAACATGAATTCTACTTTTTATATCACTTTTTATCGTACTCTGTACAAAATTTTTGGAGGTCTGTAAATGCATTTTAAGAAAAAAGGCCAACAATTAAACAAAAAACAAAAAGAATCGATGTTTGGAACATGTGGAACGGAAGCGAAAAGAAATTGAAAATATATCTACATTCCAGAAAGAACAAATGCATCTTATTTACTCGTGAGTATTTCGGAAATCTGGGTATAATTGATTTGAAGGCAAATTTTCATTTTTCGAAATCGAGTTTTATTTATAAATTATTATAGAACTCGGAAACTGAATAAAGAAATCAGTGAAGAAATACAAAAACAGGAGGAACTTGCTGAAAGACGAAAAAAGCACAAAGTTAGTTATAGTTTATTAATGACTTTTTTTATTTAACGTCAAAATCATTTCCAAAAGTGCTTGATGGAGCAAGGGAAATGCTGAATCATTCGACTAATCGATTGATATGAATTGTCTTATTATTCTCCTCAGTATTTTTTAGCTGATGAAGAAATTTGCTGGTACACAACGTTTGGGTCGCGGGAAGTTTGAACCATGCGAAAAATCTGTTCTATTAACTGAGGAATTACCATGCTCTTTGCGAGAACTAAAACCGCAGGTTCGTTCCATCCAATTATTATAAAAATACTATTCTTATTTTCTGCACAGTTTTTGTTTTATCTTCCTTGTTGAAATCACTAATCTGTAACTGCCAAGAACAGGTTTAAAATTTGTCTTTTCATCGATCATTAAATTATATTCAGATACAAAATGAATCAAATTTTGGATATTTTTCTTGAATTAAGCTAACGATCCTCACAAGTACTTCATATTATGGTGTTTGGCTGTTAGTGTACTATAATTTTTGTAGGAATTTTTTTCTTTTTTCAGTCATCTTTCTATTTCTTCGACTAATGACAGAGTCAAATGTTACAGGGCAATATTTTAACGGAACGCCTGAAGAGTTTGCAGAAAAGGAATATGCTGTCGATACCAGGAGAAAAGCGAAGAAGAAGAAAATTGAAAAACAGGTTACGAATTAAAGAAAGAGAAGATAGGAAACATCAAGAAGTGAAACTTGGTACACATTTGATATGATACCGGCACAATCGTTCGGTCATTTTCTTTAATTCATTCATTTATTGTCAGTCTAAAGAATCAAGTAAAGAAATCTCGTAAATTGATAGTAACATTTCACAAAGAGCATTACTGAAAAATGTCCTTGTTATCGATAGCATCAAAAGTGATTATAAAGATGTTTTCGAGCATTCTGGAAAGAGAAATTTGCAAAAATTCCTGCTAATAAAGGAAAATTGACTGTAGATGTTCCCAAAAAAGAATTGCGAGCGAGTTTTTTAATATCTGTGTTAGCGATATCTGTTGATATCTGCTATTGGATTTTATTGGAGTATTGGAGTTCGAAGTTTGAAATTTAGTCAGGTTACCCACTAAGTCTTTCAGCGTTAATTGTTGAATTTTAATTGGGAAATGATAGTCATAGAAATGATGATAGCTGGTGGAATGGAGAGCCCTCAAATTGTAGATCTCGTCGAAGGTAATAACTTTAAATATAGTTAATACATTTGTTATGTAACATTCTCTGTCGTTTTACTTTTTACGTCTCTAAAGTTATAAATATTTTCCAAAGTTTTGTGAAAGTTCTTGCAGCAAAAGGCAGATGATGCTGAATGTACGATTTAAAAAAAAAGTTTTGGTCAGTTTGGTCATACTGATCGCATATTTCTGCATGGCTAAATATAAGGATTAGAAGTATTGCACCGAACGTCATATTAGATATTATCCTTAGATCCAGAAGAAAAAGCGGAATGTGGTAGTGATTCACATGGATGTGAAAGTATATAGTTATCCTGTCGTACAAAATCTGAGGTGTTGAGTATTGGGCCATCAGGCTAACTAATACGATGGATGGCATGTTATATATTGCGCACTAGTGTACACAACAACTAGATATGACGATGTGGTGGTGCACACTTCTCGTTCTCTGAAGTAACGACTGATTGTGCAAAAGCTAGAAAAGTTGTTCTCATGGCATAGTTCCAGTAAATAATGATCTTAATGGGATATTAGAAGGTACGAGGGCTGGATTATAGTGATGGAATATTTGGAAGGAAAGAATGAAAGAATGTAAAAGAGATAGGATTTTCAGTTTGATAGGGATTTTTCAACCAAAAATAAATGATATTGTCTGTATGAGAGTGAAAGACAGAGAAAGGAAGAGATGATGATGACCTAGTGACCTGATTTCCAGAATCAAAATTATCAGGGATGGTGATTCTCTCTAATCATGTATATAAATATATATGCACGCATATACAATTTCATACTGCCCATTTCCCTTTCTTCATCTCAATTTGTTCATCTCTTAACCTTATTGAATGATGGTTACCTCGATGCGGACTTGTGACTTCATTCCGGTCTCCCCAGGGTTATGAAAATCTCTAAAACAGTAATATCATTATTCAAATATCAATAACAAAGATGGCTAACATTATTATATAGCAATTTTACTGAATCAAACTAGAAATATTAACTCGTTCAATTTTCAAGAACATACTATTGAAAATGATTATATATACTTTTAAATTGAAAACATTGGAATTTATTACATAAAATTTCGATAAATTTGATTCATTGAAATTTAAGTCTCAATTTATATGAGTGCATAAAGACGCAAATTTATCTGACATAATTTAAAAGCGAATGATTAATAGAACATTTCTCAGTAGTTTGAATCCTTATCCATGACATATTCAATTGATTTAGTAAATCTTTTTATGATATGATGAGCAATTCTTAAATCGAGAAAGAATTAGCCTTCTTGACTTTCTGAGAAAGTATTGTACTCTTTCAAATTGAAATTAATACGAATTCTAATATAAATGATTCAAAATTTTTTTCAAAAAGTGCTGCTCGCATTGTTACTACAAAATGTTTATTTATACTTTAAACTTTAAACAAACCAGTAAATAATATTTAATTCAATACATAACGATATTAATTGTCCAGATATTCATTGTCTTTAACAGATAGCATTTTCAATTTATTTGAAATAAATTGCGGCAAACTGGACTTTTGAAATATATTTTAATACGAAAATTGTATTGAACGAATTGAATTTTTAATTTAATAAGTTAAAAATGAATAAGCGAAACAAAATAAAAATTCAAAAGAAAATAAGCAAGAAGATGTGAAAAAAGAACCATAAATCATAAAAAAACAAACTGCTGAAAAGTTGAAGTAAAAAATTTCTTGTAAATTTTAATTTTATTATCAGTAACTTCTAAATTACATAACTTGAAATGGATTTAATTCTTTGAATATTTATTTTACATTGATGCATTGGTATTTAGGTTTAAAGCAGTATTTGACAAAATATAAATTATATGATTTAATTGAAAACAGATAATATATATGATGAACTTTCTAGGTCAAAAATATAAGAGCTAATTATTTCAGAATATTTAGGGCAGCAGTTATAATAAAAAATTTTTTGCTAGCAAAATATCTCCTTTCTCTAATCCGCTTCGTTTTCATAATATTTTAAAGTTAACCTATAAGATGCCATATTGAATTACTTGAAATAAAAATATTACTACCCTAATAAATTAATTGGGATGATCTGGTACAGTTATTTCTTAGCATGGTTTATCAGCATGACGTAATTTTTGCACTTATTTCTGTGGATTTTTCATTCGAAAATTGGTATAATAATTTTTTCAAAATTTGTTCTTCCATTTTCGACAATAAAAGTTTCCGATAGTCTTATGTTTTATTTTCCAAAATTAATTTTGGTATTAAAAATCTCTTGAAAATGAAAGGATGTTAATCATTTGACCTATTTGATATCCGAAAAATTATTTCTGTAAATCTGGAGGTACCATTCGAAAAATTTCTGATTCAATAGCAATCATATTTGAAATTGAGGCCAATTCATGTCTACTGCACTAAAAATGATTAATTGACCGTTCGAAAAAGGCTAAATGTAGAAGAGACGTCTGTCACCTTAAGTTGTTGCTACCCGATAAACGAAATTGAAAGTGAGCATCATCAGCAACAACTTACAGCAGTAGGGTTTTATTAGTGTTGAAAAAGAACGATCGGTCTGTATTTGTCGATTTACATACATATGAATGTGTATGTAAATGTATGTATACGTATTTGTGGTGTATGGATGGGGATGATAAAAGTGAAAATCTGGGGAAGTAGGTGACCGAATTGCGAATATATTTTCCCTTTCATTTTGCATTTCATTTCGAAGCGTCGAACCGATTCCAGCAATGACGTCCTTATCTCACTCGCTGCCGCATTTTCCCATCAAGGTATGTATGTGTACACGAATATATTTATCATTTAGGATATCCTTCACTTTCCCCGCTACGCAATCATAACAAAGTCTTTTCACTGAATTTCAAATTATTAATATCATTCATGTGAATCAAACATTCATAATTCAATCAGCATTTTTTTTTTTAATTGCAACGCAAATTTTGGACAAGTTGAAATATCGTTCTACAGTTATTCAAATAAAGTTCTATATAACTATATGAAAAGTAATTGTACATTTAACTGAATGTGCTAATTTCGTTCAAAATTGGTATGGATATATCAGACAGATAATATGTTTAATAAAAAACTAATCCATAGGAAGTATTTAGTTACTATTTTTGATGTTACCAATTTAAAATTTTGAAAATTTAAAAACAAGTGACTCATTTTCGGAAATAAAAATTATTGCGAAGATGGAAATTTGCATAGGAAACTTATTGTTAGCTTATAATTACTATTTATTTTGGGTTATATTTGATAACTAATTATATTGCTTAATTTTTATTTAAATTATGTTGTGTCATCAATCGAAAAATTTTCTCATTTGTTATGCTAAAAATAGTATTGCCTTAAATTGTTAAAATTTGAAAAAAATTAAATTTTCTTTGAAATTTCTTTCAAAATTAAAATGAAATGTGCAAATGCGATAGTATTATATTGAGATATTTATACATTTATATTAAAATTCATTTTGCTAATAAGTAAATAAAAAAAAGAAACTCTAATTCATTTTTCTTCATACTTTTTTTTTAAATTACCAATCTTAGATAATTATATGCGCAAAAATCCTTGTGATTTCAGATAGAAACAAATAGAATGAAGTTTTCAAATAATTAAGTGCTATGAAATTTCATTACTCCACATCGTTTTTATATTTCATTGAAAATATAGCAATGAGCAAATGTCAAAAAAAAATGATGGAAGATCAGATCACGCTTAGTAATTACATCGACACCGACTGACAGTGAAATTTCCTTTAAACTCATTAAAACTCGGCGGTGAGTTGACAACGGGATGAAAGTGAATAGACGTAAGATGAAAAGTTAATGAAAAAGAGTTGAAGAAAGGGAGAAACCGATTCATTTTCATAATATTTGATGCCATCTTTCCTACTGGATTAAATCCAATAATATTTCACTCCTGTAACTTTAAGGAAATAAAATCTCCGAACATTCCATAAGCGATTGTTTTGATTTTTGTTTTCGTTTTTTTTTTGATTAAAAAGAAAATTAATATTTTTGAATAAAGATAGCGTGCTAAATGGAATCGATTTTATTGTGATCACTTTATTTTGTTACTAATAATTTCATTTCTATTTTTCTTTCGTTGGTTTATTAAGCGCCAAGTTTCCTTTAAACAAACTTCTCGAACCTTTTTTATTCATGTCGCTGATATTTAAAATACTTCTGCAATGATCTGTAATATTGTTAAAATAATCATTCTGTAAGCTGAGATTACAAAATTCATACTTTCATAATTTAATGAAGCTAATTTAATTTCTAGAAAAGCATTCTGCTTTTTACATCATTTATTGAAATTACAATATGAGCGAAAAGGAAACAATTAATACTTGAATGGATTTTGCTCAATTTAGTTGAATAATTTTTTATCGTTTTAGAATTTTCTTAAGCCTATCTGATATAAAAAGCAAAATGCGAAAAAGAACCAATTCTTTGCTCATCCAATAAAATTGTTTTTTAAACGGAGTAAAAAGTTGGGCATAATCTCTATCTCAATAATCACTTTTTATTTATCGTAATGACTTTGTTTATCACCTTTTATCGAATCGTTTAAATTTTTTTAATACTGCTACTTCAAGCTTAATTAAAATTTAACCTATTCGTCGTGTTTTTTATTGATATTTATCATACCTTCCAGAATTTTCTGCCATACGATTTATCGACATACAGTAATATGCCGCATCTATCGCATACATCTTTGATGAGTCCATTGGTCAATCCATTCGTACCCTCAAATATCCTCAATCTGTTTCAAGAAGATTCAAAACAGTCCTCCGGGAAATCATCATCTGGTGCTACCGTATCTACCTTGCGACCATTTCACATTTATGATCCAACTGATCCAATTAGCGCCCTTTCTGTACCTCTTCCTACGACCGATTTTAGTTGTTTAAAAAGCGATAAAGCCATCAATGAGCAATCACCTTCTACTCAGGTTTGCATTATTTTTTTTGTATTCCTAATTTATTTAATTTCTCAAATTAACTTAACAATGTTAATATGCAAAACAATATGTTAAGAAGCTAACCAAACGTGAACTGAAATTAAGTCTAACATTCTACAGTTCTCAAAATTTTTAAATCAAATTAAGTTTAATTTATTTTAAAAAGTATTTAATTTGGTTGGACAATTTCTTAGTTTTTCTTTAAATTCATCGTAGTTTGAATTTAAATTTCAAAGGCATTATTTGCGTCATTTCTTTTTCTATATATATCTCTCTCTCATGCATTAAATTCTACATATTTCTACTTTCTTATACTGATTGATTAAATCACTTTGAAAATTCTAAATCGTCCGAAATCTTTCCTTCTTTACCTTTTCCATCATACATACGATTTTGCGATTAATTTATTACTGTTATTAATATTTTCAAGTAATCACTCATAGAAATCATGAATTTCAGAATTTTTCTACAATCATTTCCTCCGACGTTGACAAGATTAGATGTAACAGTTAATGATTGAATTAGTTTTTAATCTAGAAAAAAGACATCTTTTTTTGTCTATCGGAAAATTGCATATGTATGATTCGGACAATTTAATTTTATACGATTTCATTCTGCTGATTACACTATAATATTTTATTGCAAATGATCGCATTTACATAGCTCAACAGATTACCTTGAATTGAAACTTTAAAGTCTAGTTTTCGAAAACTTTCGATCTAATCCAAGAAAAATTAGGAAGCAAGACAAGAGTAATCAAGAATAAAAAAGATTGAGCCGAATTTATTTAATAGTGTTCTTAGATTCCATATTTAAGTTGAAATTTCGAAACTTGATTTCGGGACTCACTGCATGAGTTCCGAAATCAAATTATGCATATTGGTGTCAGTAGGTCAATCCCTCTCATCTACCACCTTCCTGAAATTGATTCTTCCTAATCTATCCTTAAATATACGAATGAACAATGGTTCCATGTTCAATTCCCACTTAAAGACATTGGTGTTACCATTGCTCGTAATTCATATCATTAAAAACAATATATAAGCAGAGATTTCTTTAATTCAAAAGTCCCACAGAAAATTCGTAATAAAATTGAAGATCTAATTTGACAAGGTTAATTTTTGTTCTTTCTCTTCTTCTTTTCTTTTTTTGCCCAATCTCATTTATTCTACTTTCAATTATAAAATTCTAAAAGGAAAATGCTGGAAAATGGAAGAAGTTTCAAACTAATTTTACAAATTATCAGAGAATATCTATCTGCTTTTATGTTAGGGAAAATTTATGAAAAATCATCATTTAATAGGCGTGCGACGCAACCAATGATGACTTCTGATAAAAAGTGAACCAGAGATTGTTTTGAAGAAATTTAGATCTTATTTTTATTTAATTAATCTTGGGATTTATTCTTATTATGCAAATTCAATTGAAACTGAAATGACGAAAATTTGCACTTCAGGTCACATCATCAACATCTGATATCGATGTAATACCTACACAACGTAGGGTAATCGTCCGCAATGAAACAATCCGGAAGAAAAAAGAATTAGTTAAAGATGAAGCATATTGGGAACGACGTAGGAAAAACAATGATGCTGCCAAAAGAAGTCGTGATTCTAGGCGACAAAGGTCGTTTTGATGGAAGTTTTGTCTTTGCAAAATTTAGAATTTCCAGATGAAATAACTTCATTGTTTTGACAGATAAATTTTATTATTAATTTCCATTTTGTTTCTTCGTAACTTTATGGGAATTTTGAAATCGGCTGGAAATTCGAAACAGACATAAGGCCAAATTGTTTTCATAAAAATAATGAAAAAGTGCTTGGAATAGAAGATCCTAATAATAGGTATAAGTGTGCTAGCCGACTAAAAAGCTGACATCAATTTTGCGTGACTTTTGGATTTTTAACATTTTTCATTTTCATTATTTTATTAATACTTCCGATTCCAAGTATTTCATGTATAAACAAGTGACCATGACTAATTACTATAATTCGTCCAGGAAGATGAAATGACACTTCGGGCAGCAATGCTTGAACAAGAAAATATTCGCTTACGGCTGGAAGTGGAACATCTACGAGCAGAAGTGGATCGACTTCGAGTATTAGTCCTTTCTCCTACTATTTTACCCGCTCCACCGACAATAATCTCAACTCCAACAACTGTTTTACGTACTCCTCACCTTGGACAACAACAGTCGCAACAACAGCAGCAATTCCTTCCAGCGATATCATCTGTAACCTCATCACTATCACAACAACAACCTTCCGTTGTAGCGTCTTTATTTTCTTCGTCCTCTTCAACGTCGACAAGTGTAACTAGCCAGTAATAATGGTATTACTATTATTATCACGTTTCTCCAGTAATATTTATTATAGTGATACTCAGTGGTGCCCAGGACTTTGTTTTAAACATCGCAAATATTTTTCAATAGTTTTTCTTGTTTGCATTAAATGTTTAAATATTAAACAATGCCGCCTGTTCTGTCTACAGTATCGTAAGTGATACCACAATTATCTGTATGGATTAATTAAGCATATATATTGTATATATTGTTCATTACAGCTTTTACAATAATCTAACCTATGAAATTTGTATTTCCAGGTACTTACTCAATATTTTGAAATGCCAATTTCTTTATCATTAGAACAATGGATCTTTTCTTTTCTAAGTATTCTAAATATTCCAGATTTAGACAGAGTAGATGGTTAATTACATCTTCTATATGACAGGCCTTAGAGGATGATCACATAGTAACACTAATATTAGTTCAAAAAAACGCTGAAATTTGGTCCCTCGTAAATGGTACCATACCTGTTAGTCAAGTAATTTTTGATTTTTCGTTTTTTGTAGTCTATTACGAAATCTTTTATTGCACAGAAACAAACTAAAGTAAGCTTAATTATTTCAGTTATTTTTTCATACGTCTTATTTATCTTACTCATTTGAATTTAATCTAAATTGTTTTTCACTCTACTTTATATTGGGATCAGCGAATTCTGATAGAGTAATTTAGAAGTGGGTGAATAGGAACGATTGATTCATAATGAAGACTATTTATGGGAAGGAACTCTATGATTCCATTTTTTGGCTTGATAGTCATTTTCTTTTTTTGAAATACATTATAAGGAAGCAAAAAAATCTCTTTTAATCCTAATTTTAGTTTTGAAAGAAAAAGTTTTTTCTTGAAAAATTTTTCAACGCCTTCTGACCTTTTAAATTTTACACATGAATAATGCGTGATATAGTTTCATTTATGTAAATTTTCAGACCTGTCCAATAATAATAATAAATGAAGTGAAAATTTAATACATTTTGGAAACATATGCATTGTTGCAGATAAAGTTTATATCATAAAATTAAATATAAAGGAATAGTGATACGTTAGAATTAAAGTACATGTATAAGGATATTCTAGTCCTTTCACTTGATTTGTGTTGGAACAATAAATAATAAATAAAATTACTATATATTGTCACAAATTTTCAATTTCGATCATCTAAGCAACAATAATGTTCACTTTAGAGTAAACAAATATCTTGAATTGCTATCATGAAAGATTCAGAAATCACATTTAGCTATAAATATCACGTCATAAAAATTGCCTAATTCTATTAGTTTTAAAATATAAGGTTTTCCATAATCAACAAGATCCATCAGCTTGGAACTCGAGAAAATAATATTCGAAAATTTGGTATTGTAGATGAAACTGTAAGAATTTTGCCAACTTATTAAAATTCAATCTCAAAAGATTTTCGATAAACAAGCGATGGAGTTTTAAACGAAATGCAAACTGCATATAATGAAATTGAAGTAAAAAAACAAATTATATACAGAAAATTATAAGAAAAAATTATAAGCAAAAAAATATTCAAAATCAATTAATTGGGAAAAAATTATTAACGTTGGTTCAATACAAACAAAATACATGAAATTTGAGCATCATTTATTTAAAATAACCTGAATTTTTTTAAATAAGAAAACGAATGCAAAATGAAACAATGTATTAAGTTCATCTAACTACAGCAAAAAATTGAAGATTCTAACTAACATTTTATTTTTGTTTTTTTTTTTAATCCAAAATTTATATTATTTCTTCAAAAGAAATCAGTTATAAGTAATTACACTTCCAAAAATATAAGAAGCAAATTTTGAAATCCTCAATAATAAAATTAATAAGAAATAGAAATTGGTTTATTTGAAAAGGTAAATATGACGTCCTTTCTTTTAAAGCTTATTCCAGAATAAAGACTGTATTCATAAGAATATTATGAAATCGAGCATAAACGTTAAAAAATTTGATATATTATCTGAAATGGAATATTTAATATCTGAAATGGATTATATTTAATATTTTTCTGAAACTCTATAAAATGGCAAAAATTAAAAGGTAAAAAAATGAAATTACAATTTTTTTAACAATTCATATTTGTTCAACTATAAGAAAATGTAGAAAAGTAAATGCATAAAACTTTGCTGGAAATGAAACTAAATTAGCAGAACAAAAATATTGAACAAATGAAAATTATTAAAAAAAGTGATTTTCATGGTGGAAATTGATGAGTTCACAAGACTTTTAAAAGCAGGATTATCAATCACGGAATGGAAACCGTTTGTTGGATCACAAAAAATCTTTCATAAAATTAGAAAATTTCACTCCATTCTTGCTCCCTCGTCCAGTTCTACAACGCATATGCCATCAGGACGTTGCTTCCGGAAATTGAGATAGAAACCCCATCGGCTGCAACTGACCGCTAATTTCATTTTAACAATATCGCTCTTTGGCAAACGCGAAGTTATTTTCTCTTGATCGTAAGCATTTAGAATACATGGAATAGCCATCCCTGGCTGAATTATTGTTGTTTTATCCTAAAATTGAGAAATTTTCGAATCAGTCTTTTTTGTTTTAAATATTTATCGGCAATGCAAACTTAATAATGTTATAAAATTATTCTTTTATAATTTGTTCACAAGTGCCTGAGTATTACCTCTTGTAAATAATGCAGAACCATGAGTTTTAGATAAAATATCGACTTCAATTCCTATCTGGCGTATTTCGTCGTTTTACGGCATCTATTCTTATTTTTTTCTTTCCAATTATCTCACTCAATAAGGACCTTTCAAAGCTCCTTATTGCATATATGATTAATCTCTGCTGCTTTAACTATGAATTCAAATTCTCAATAATTTAAATTTAATTTGAATACATCGGTGAAAAATATTGGTAGAAGAAAGAATAATGTTACCTGGTCAGCAATTGACCATAACGTATTATGTTCAACCCATTCGTAATTACCGTAATCAACGTAAAATACTTCAACAACATCTGAACATATAGCTGTTATTATCGCACGAAACTTGGCATTGAAACGTTCACAATATGCGACACACAATGCGCCGACGACCTGTATGGAAAATTAATAAGTACAAAAAGAAAAAGATTTGATTAATTCACAATGAATAGATTAGATCGCGAATGCTTTAACGCTCTCAATTACTATCATACAAATAATCACTTTTTATTTACGTTTCAATCATATTAAATACCGATAAGTTAATTATCAAAATGTTAAAATAATAAATTTAAAAATTTCTCCGATATTAAGTCACGAAAAGAATCACTCAAAATAAGTAATTGGAAAAACTTCTAATTCTTTTCATTTCTCCTCATGCTTCCTACAGAGTAATACAAATTTGCCACATTATCAGATATGCCAAATTTATTTACGATTAAAGTAAGAAGCTACCATTACCATTTCTTTATTAGGAAGAGGAGTATTAGCAACCAGTGAATCTAAATGTGTCTCCAATATTCGTTGACACTCATTTGACTGTATTTGTACAAAGAATAGTGGCCATAATGAACATGATATATCATCGTCTGATCGTGCAACTGCATATTTTTGTCCAAATTCCATATTTATATGAGCAAAATAAGCCTGAAGATTATTTCATTTCATTAATTTGCCTAGCAGCTATATAAAAATACTAATTAAAATATTAGAAACTATTCGCTCAAATTCAAAATCTTAAGATTTTTTCGATTTAACAAAAATATAACTTTAGTATATTATGCTTCAGAGCAGCTAATCTTTAAAATACCTTATATTTTAATGTGATTGTAAACTCGTCATTTTCATCATCGTCCGATATCAATTTAATATCATAATCCAAACTTGAGTTGTTTTTTGTCTAAATTTGAAAACGGAAATTCGTGGAACTTGGCTTATACCAAAATTGTTGGCTTTGCTCGCTGATAGTTTGACCTTTGCTATGGATATTTTGCTTCAGCTATACTTCTTATTTTGCTAGATCAAAAGCATTTCCATATTACAACAATGCATATTATATGGCTAATAAAATAAAAAAATATTATATCTCCATTTATTTTGTTTTTGATAGAGTAATGAAAATTTGTTAGCAAACGTTAGAACTTATCGAATTTCACCATAAATTCTATAGTTCAAAAATATGAAATCAAATTTTCTTTTATACATGAAAACTTCGCTATCTTATTAAACCGTAAATGTTGGAGCATGAAAAATTCATACGATTACTAAAATTGATCAATTGCAAAGCACTTTTCAAATCTAACCACTCGTTTGACGTCTTCATCAGAGTCACTATCACAATTCCACTCATCGTCAGACGATTCATCGCTCGTATACAGTACCCTGCCTTTCTCATCACGTGGCTTCTCAACTCCTTTCTTTTGCTACAAGAACGAGAATCATCGATCCAACTGAGATGCTTATTAATAACTACTAAACGTGTGAATGAATCTTCTACTTTGCTTATAAGTGTAATGCTTCATAATTTTTAATATTTTCGTTTAAAATGAATAACTGAATGGCTGAACAATAAGCATTGTCTAATCGTTTAGAATATTACGCTTTCAAAATGGTGTAAATGCGATTTTCAAAATAGCGCAAGTACGCAAACGTACGACCGCACACTACGCTTAGACTTCCTGAGGATTTCTTATCATTCATTTATGCTGTTTGTTTTTGATTTTGGATAATGTGATAAGTGATAAAAAAAGTGATGGAGTCTTCTGGAATATTTTCAACTGGCAGCAAATTCATAAAACGATATTCCCATAGAATGCTTAAACTAAAACGAATAGGAAATTGTCAATATTCAATAAAAATTTAGAATCCCCAAATTTTTGGAATAAAAACAAAGAAGATTATAAGACACCTGTGCCTTCTTCATTTCCTGAGCTAAAAGCCAAACAGCTGGCGGTGTCGATTGGCAATATCTCGTTAGATGACCAACTTTTCCACAAATCCAGCAGGATTTTGGATATAGGAAGTTCTGGAAGAAATATGTTAGTAGAAGTAAATTTGAATTTGCAAAAATCAAGATTTATGAAACATTAACATCAACAATTCACCTGATCTTGTGCTGCTTTAGAAATCTTATCAAATGCAGTACTTTTAGAATCTTTTCCTATTTGAGTGATAACATTCATACATGAAGTGGGAGTGTCTTTCTTTTCTGAAATAATATATTATGTATATTATGATGTTAACTTAATTTTGTATTGAATAATCGTTCAAATCTAGGAATGCCTAATCATTCATTATCAATCATTGTGAAAATTAGAAGAAGAATTTAATTTGAATGCATGATAATAAATGAATTTGAAAATGAATGGATTGATTTCAAAAAAGAAGCAAAACAGTTGTACTTACCTTGATTTAAAGTTGGAATAAACGTTGCATTTCTCTTCTGATTTGTTATCTCCTCACGTTTGTTTTTCTGAAATAATTTCCATTTCATATATGTCAGTTATTTGTAGAACTGATTATTTCTCTGATATCCAAGTTGAAAGAACATAATAACAATGAAAAGTGCAAAAAATTGTCAAAAGTTTCAAATAAACGGTAAGACATATTGCTCCTACACGACTTGGCTAAATAACTCTGAAATATCATGATAGATCAAAAGCGCAGGTTTTAGATCGATCTCTTAGATGCCTCACATATCAAGTTGTATCATCATTTAAAATAAATGAGAAAATCAATGTGATAGTGGTGAGGAACAACCGAAGAAGACATAGTTTCATCAGATTTACTGGATTTCTCGAAAGATGGCAGCAATAACTGGCTTTGCGCATTATTTTTCTTCCAAGATTCGAAGTCTGAATAAGGAAGAAAGTAAATTTTTGTAGAATCCATTGCTGCCATTTATAAATCTTATCCTACAAAAGTGAAATACTTGTAGAATATTGAATTTTGTGAGATCGATTAATCTATGGCTTATTTTGAGCATTCTATTGGTACCGCATTTCATGAAAGATCCTAATAATTATCTGCACTAATTGTTGTCATATAAAATTATAACGTATTATGACTGTAGCATTTGTAAAGTGATATTTCCTTTAGAAATTCATGAATATTGAACTTAAAATCAAATTAAAAATGATTACATCAAGAACAAAGATTAGTTCAAAAACCATGAAATGCAATGAATATCCTACTACGGAATTATTTGCTATTGTAGTTATTGCAATTATTTCTCTTTCGATTTACCTTGGAAATTATTCGCAGTTTTAGATTCTTCAGTTTGTTTCATCCTCTTGTTGCATCGTTTAACATGACCACTACTCACAAACTTATCCTCAATAATTATCTGTTTTTTCTTGACTCCAATCGCTTTCTTATCATACGATTTCTTATTTTCTTCTAATTCTTGATTTATGTACTTGCCAGCAATGGGAGAGGAGGACCGTGATGATAATTGACTTTCCGCATTCGAAGGAGTGTTGGAATTCTGCATAACTATTATCTTTCAGTTGTTGAAACATTTATTTTTGAAAAAGTTTCAACAAAACTTCCAGAATTTAAATTAAAGGGGAGAAATGATTCTTAGATGATTAAAGATGGTGAATTATATGTCAGGAAAACTCGAAAAAGTGAAAGATTATCAGAATAATTCAATAAATGAATAAATCATGGCAATGCTTCATTTAAGTGATTCCTGAATGGCTTTATGAATAACGTATTCAATTTTGATAATCTTGGATGAAAACCAAAAGATTACCATACATGATGATTGGATCGTGGATGAAGAATTAATGGAAGTTGTCGGGGAATGAAAAAATTATCTGCAGGTGTTGTATAAGTAAAGGTTGCAAATATATGGCGTTCACGCGTGATGTTGCTGAATTTGGAAAGTAATATGAACTGGTAAAACAGCGTTGTCTTGTATTCATATAAGCACCACAAAAGCAGCACGATTTTGAAGTCTGATTCTCAATATCACGTTGCTGTAAACATATTGCACATCCTGGTAGTCGTACTTGCCGTGGCTGTTGATGATATTTTTGAGCATTATCGATACTTTTATATTGTTGAACTGCAGAAATAAGAGGTTAAAATAAGTATAAAAATAAGACAAATAACTTGTGAATATTTTATAATTAAATCATTTGCTATGGCCTCGCAATAAATACTATTGTTCGATTAACCATATCGATCATATATCTATTGCCGAGAAAGGATTGCTAAGTCTGTTTAATTCATTTAATCTATCAGCTATTAAACTTTTAGTTATTGTTATTATATTTTCTTCAATCATTATGGTTACATTAAGTGCAATTTATTTACAGAGTAATTTATCAGAATCAACTCAGCTTATCATTTTAGCGTATGAAATTAAATCATTCGGCTAATATTGATTCAAAACTAAATATGATTCATGCAACGTTATCGGTCTATTCAATATTTTTGAAAAAAAATATATATATATAAAAGAATAAACCTTCCTGATTCATATAATTTGTATAGATGTGAGGTTGATAATGAGATTGAGGTGAATGATTTGAGAATATACACCTGTGATTTTCAGTGCCACGGAAATAGCTACACCAGTTTGGTAACGTCGTATTTGGTTGGTGTTGTTCAATACACTGTTGAGGATAGGTAACTGTTTGACATCTAGTTTTCCTTAGATGTCAAGAATAGCAAAATTTAAAATAACCCAAATTATATTTTTAGAAGAAGCATTGTAGGGAGTAAATTTTTTAATGCATTCTCTACTTCAATCATGTATTATTAATGATAGTAAGAACAAATTTAAACCGCAATAAAGTTATATTTTGAATGATCTGTTCAATAAACTGTTCGATGGTACCTTGACAAAGCTGTCTGTCCAAGTAATGATGATTGGCAATAAGTACCATAAGTAATTACATTTTTCCATCACCGGTAAGAAATGATGATACTTGATTTTGTGCTGCGTTCCGTAATGTTCCTTGCGCATTACCGCATTGATATGCATGCAGCAATGGTAGCAATTTCGAAGTACCATCGGCTAGCTGAAATTAATGCTATTTTTGATAAATATATTTCACTATGAAAATATATAAAAAGAATCATAGGAAATTACATTAAATGATTCCACGGTAAGACAAAAGCCTTCTAACTAACAGATATAACATTGTAAAAAAAGTTAAGTTTTGTTACGACTGCCAATTCGGTTCGTACTTTTTTATAAACGCTTTTGATATTTCGACCGGAGTTGATTCATTTCATTTTATGTCATTTTACGAAACAAATCGAATGGATATATCCAATTAGCTTACCTGTGGATTACAGAGGATGTTGAATAATTCATCGATACGATTGGATATTTGTGTTAATTTTACACTAAATTTCATATCCAATGCTTTTAGACTATTTTCGATATCCCTAAAAACGATTCATGTTTTAAACATTTCAATATACCACATGCATTTCCCTGCGCTTACTGCATCCAGGTATGATTGTATAAACACGAAATTATGCTAATTTTCCTTAAAACTGCAACTGATTTTTACTAAGATTCTCATGATATTCAGATACATATTATGCAAATATCTCCGACATAATTATTAATTTTATGCAAGTACCAAAAACATTTGTCTCCACTGTTTGTCCAAAAAATTTGAAAATTTAACTAAAATTTGAAAAGAGAAAGAAGAACCAACTGATTGTAATAAAGTTGCGTACGAATTCCTTTTATCTTCTTCGAATTATTTTCATTATCGTTGGTCTTAATATTACCATAATTGTTATTATTATTATCCCAGATTTCGTTATTTCGATTCAACTCATTGTTATAATCCAACATTAGAAATTGTGAATTATCAACTGGCATGGCATTTGATAAGTTTGAAGCTCTTGGATATTGAAAATCAGCCTGAGTATTCATGTTAATAGTTGCAATATAACTCGTCTCGTCTTCCTTGCCAATTATTTGGATAATGTATCGCTCATCCACTGCTAGCTATAATAAGTAATATCATCAAATAAACCATTGATACTAAATTACTAAATGGTATTATTATTCTTCTTGTCGATATGCTTCCAATTCTAAACTCTTCTTACTAGTTTTTCAAATGTACGATTTCTCATGACCCACCTCTTCTAAGAGCCTTATGTTGAAAACGGAAAGCCCAGAAATAGTGATATGTATGTATACTAAGGCTTGAAAAAGGAATATCATGTAGCAGCGAGCATTAAATTATCTTTTAGTATGAATCGCATATTCAAGTTATTTTTATCGCATTCCTATAAAGCATGGAACGCTTCTGCAACTTCAAGTAAGTAGAAAGTAATTTTATACGGCTCTTGTTAAGCTAAACATTAAATCGCAAGAGACGACAATCTTCCCTTTGATTCTAACTCCATAATCGTCCCCTATTCACTTACGTCATCTCTAAGATTTCTTAAACTAATCTAACATTTCTTGCTTAATCATCTAATATCTATTGTAGATTTGATATTCTAAACTAAAATTTTCAACGCAACTTTAATATTCTGTGTAATAATATCATTACACTTTAGATTAATCGCAAATGAAGAAATTCAGAAAATAAATCACTTATGCACATCCAAAAAAATAATTAGTGTTAGCGAAAAGAAAATGATACCTTTGCAGCATGAATTCGATATTCATTTGTATTCTTTTGGTTTACAGTGCACTTAAATGCTGCAGAAAATGTATGCAAAATTGCCGGAGGCTAAAATAATATTAATTAAAAAATATCTTTTGCGCATTTCTTGCAGTGCTTTGCAACTTCTGGAAATATAGGCTTACTTGGTATTGTTTTTAAAATTGGTATTGTGTGTTTTAAAATTGATATTCTTACCTGATCAGAAAGATCGAAGAGATGATGAACATCACAATACATTGTCTGACCATAATCAATCAGAAATATCGTGCAGCAGCTTTTCTGATTATCAAAATTGCTAGCTACTGCGCTGAAATAGTCAAATTTGTACGTGTATGCCAATCAATAAATTAAGAAGAAAGTAGTTAGTTTTATTTAGAATAAAACAAAACGGAGAAATTTAGAAAAAATTTACTTAGCTGCGGATAAATGAGGAAAGAAGTATAACTTCAAATTATGCATAATTTGTGAAATTAATGTTGTTGTAAAAATAGCAAACTATTAAACTAATTTTAGATTTAATTAAAACAGACAATACTTTATGGAAGTATTTTATATAATAAATTTTAGTTTGTAAAGAACAATTTTGAATTTTAAATTCCAAATTTAACATACAATTCTATTCTTAAAACGACCTTGAAATTAGAAAAAAATTTATAGCGTAAATTATTTTTTTTTATTTTGCCATAGTGTTGTAAACTTAACCAACCGATAATAACCAGGTTGTTTCTGTAATGGACGTTGAATATACGCAATACAGGCTAACGAACGCTTGTCTTCAATGTACGGCCACAAACCATTAGACGGTAGTGCTATTTGCTTAAAATATTACTTTCAGTTTCTCAATATTAATTTAAAAAAAACTGTTTTAATTAGTGTCAAATAGGTAGAAAAGACAAGAATGAGATAGATTTTGAGATGTTACTGATAAGGTTAGAACACTGCAAAGTTATCATTGAATACTCATTGAATAATTACCATTAAATATTATTGAATATGAATATTGAATATGAGAAAGTACCAACAAAAGAATTACAAGAAGAGATCTGAGAAGCTGATAATTTTTGCTAATTGACAATAACTAATCGGATATACTGAAAATTTTACTGTAAATTTAAATGCACAGTTCTACTTCACTTGTTTACCGATTCATGGCGTATATCATTTACTCAAACAAATTAAATAAAATAAATAAGATAAAAGGAATTTTTGCATATTAGTTGAAATAAATCCAGAAATTAGAAACTCTCGTATTGATTTTGTGAGTTTTATTTGAAACAGAGAGAAGATGTGACACTCAAGCGTTTCGCAGAGGCGTCGTACTATTTATTACCAAACGATATTGCATTAAATATTTGGAAATTCATAATACTCTAACACATGTAAATGATTACCAGCTTTATCAGTTCTTAAAGAATATTTTTCTTTTTGAGTTTGATAAAAATAACCTTTCTAATGATGGAACAAAGAGAAGCATCACGAAGCCAATAGAGATCTTGGCTGACCTTTTCTGTTACTTGTACGGTTAGTGTAACCGGTAATGGATAGTCTAGAGTAAACTTGCTAAATGCAAATAATGATGGACAATACAGTGGACAAACTGAATGATTCAAGGAAGTAACTTCCGGTAATCCCTGCAAGACAAGAGATAAATTAGCGATAAATATAAACCTTCGATTGTTATTCATTGCAGAATATCTCTGTTATCATAATTGAGAAAGAGATAAGAAATTATCAGCAAATTTTTGAAATATCTTCTGATATCAACAATTGCAAATCACTCCATTCAAATATTGAGTTTTCGATAAATAAATTTTATTTGGGAAAAACTATTTGTCTGAAAAAAATAAGTCTAAAAATATTTTTTGTTTGCATTTAATGAAATTCTCATTCAATATTATCTTAATAATTATAACTTATTACTTAAGTTCCATGTCTGAATAGTAAGAAGTATCATTACGAGGGAATAATGAACGGAAATATTGTTAAATATCCAAGAAATTGGATTTGGATATTTCATCACGTTTTGGATACTAAGTGTTAAAAAAAAAGAGATTTCCAAATAACGTCAAATACAACAATTACTATTCAGACAGCATTAAGTTCAGATCGTTCAAAAGCAGATTAAGTTCAGATCGTTCAAAAGCAGATTAAGTTCAGATCGTTCAAAAGCAGATTAAGTTCAGATCGTTCAAAAGCAGATTAAGTTCAGATCGTTCAAAAGCAGAAACTTTATGCTTTATATTTCATATGATCAAGAATCTGTCATCAAAATTTATATTGGATAATGTCTGATACATAAAAGACATTTTTTGTAAAATTTTTTTTGGTAATAAATCTTCACATAAAAATTGCATTACCCATTTACAGAATATTTCATTGCGTAGTGATGTTCCATAAAATATTCGAGCCAGAAGAGGTGGTGGATATAGCAAATTCACAAAATTTGGATAATAGCCATCCTTTGATAATGATAGAAGTTGGCCTGAAGCAAAACATTAAATGTAAATCATTTTCGAATAAGTAATTCTTAGCAATAAATTGCTAGTAAACAAAATTCGAAATCTTGATTCCATAATACAATTAGTTATTTTGCTCTAACAACTTATTTCGAGATATATTTTTATTTTATTCTTTTTCCAAATATTCTGGATTATTCCAGGAAGAAATAAATCTAACATATTATACTGATTTGCAATTTCAATTGACGTTCGTAATGCAGTAGATAATCTTTAAATGATACCAATTTAAAAATCATGAAAAAACGAATTACCTTGATAGAAAGATGATAATGCAAATATGCATGTCGAACCAATGTTAAGCATCGAGAAGTGATCCGTATTACAACCAACTGCACCTTGATAACCTATACGACACTCCGTCAGTACTAAAGGTACCGCAATTGGTGGAATTGCATGAAGCTGTGTAGGCAGTACGTAAATCGATCGTTGATCGACGAATTCAATTTGTCCAATATCGATTAAATACATCTGAAAAGTGATAAGAATACTGTAGGGTGATCGTTCAACTGATTATTACTTTACTTTTCCTTTTATTAATTTTTCAAGATAAATGTGTCATTGTAAGAAATACAGATAAATATAGTGTAAGGAACTACGGAAAGCATGAGTAATATTTAGATTAAATAGGATATGATTCGCTACCTCCCAGAATTCAAATTTGGATTATAATTTCGATGTTTGTTATTATCTTGTTTATCTGATTGTATCCGATCCGATACTGTCCCTATAATTATCAATCCCCGTTAAAGTGGTGAAAAGAGGATTACTAAATTACATAATTCAAAATATAGCAGAAAATACTTTCCTGAAAAAGTTCTAAAATCAGCTAAGAGTGAAGACATAAGCATATATTGATTTTTAGTCTGCACAGTTCTTAAGAACTTATTTAAGGAATCGATTGGGCAGGATCTTTTCATAACTTGCGTTATGGAACCCATGTAGAGAAGTTACGAACTCTTAAGTCATTATCGTGAAAAGGGAAGCAAGATTGACATATTTACCTTTGAAAAGCAATGTAGGATGGTCGAGATTTGATATGTTTGAGATTTTTTAAGATTTAAATCTATAAATAAGAATATTCAAAGTATATTTCGATGAAAGAAGCTCAATTTGATGTATATGCATCAGTTGAGATAAATGAAAAGAGTCCGTTGGAAGTTTGATAGAATCTCAAAATGTCAAAAGTGATCATCCAAAAGTAATATATATCCGATATCAGAATTTTGGAAGGAAATAATAAAAGGGAATAATATAATGAGACAAAAGAAGCAATGAGTATTAAATGCTTCTAACTGTTAAAATATAAAATAAGCTGTAAAATCAAGCCTCTTCGCTGTTTTTCAATTTATTAGCAATATATAGTTCATATATTCTTAGTAATGGGAAGATAGATTTGCTTTGTTAAAAAGGTACTTACTTTGCAATCAACGATTTTTAGTTGAATTTTGAAATGAATGATATAAAGGAAAGACTGTGAATAAAAAGGCATGAACATGAAAAGGTATAAAGTTGGCTTATGCTAAAGTGTCAACTAATATCAGAGAGGGTATAACGTGAACGTGGTTAGAAAGAAGATAGATTAAGATGTTACACGCTCAAAAGTTTTGAATAGAAAGACTGATATGAATAAAATCTCTAAACTAAAAAAAAACGTCAAGTTGGATTAAGCGTCACAGAAAAAACATCATTTATTCAACCATGCTCGAAATCACTTTTCAAAAAAATTCTTCAAAAAATGAAACGATTTCGAAATCCAAATCTATTTATTAGTAAGTTTATATATTTTGTTAAATTTTCAAAATTTCAAAAAGGAAAAATAGTGTCAACCTGCCACTGTATAGCCATTTGCCAGTTAAAATACATATGAGCACATACACCACGAGCCAAAAAATTAGTGCCTTGTCGACGTATTAAATAAACTTCTCCTTTAACAAATATTTTGGATCAGTTTCTGATATTTAATTCGCTGCACATTTATGGGATCAAAAGTTTTATGAAATTCTATATGAAATAGTTTTCAGAAACTAAAAGCTATAAAAAATAATTGAAACTTAGAAAACTCTATACAATTTGGCAAAAAAAAATAAAAATTAGAAAATATTTAAATTTTCAAGAGTGTCAAGATATAAAATGATATGCAATGATACTTTCAACTGATTATTAGACAAAGCAAAGCGGGAAGTTGAACATTTGTTCAATGAAAATTTTAAAATAAAATAGCTAAGATTTAAAGGTTTCAATTAAATAGTTAAAATTGGTTTGAAATTTGTACTAACAAGAATTGCTTACCGATATTGATTTTACTCGGTGTTGCTGGACAAAACATCATGTGTCTATTTTCGAACAAAAATTTTCCAATGTACAACATATTTCATCCAGATTTTGTGGTCTTACATACAAACAGTTCTCTTTCCGATTCACATTTAGAATGGTACCTTTCATGGGATAATCGTATGGTATCATATAACGCGGATTAGAAATAGTATTACAACGTAGCCTTAGCAGCACTATAAACAAACAAATAATGCAACCAATTCGTCCTTTTAATTTGCATAATTTTTATAGTCAGTCCAATGTTGAGTAAATGCAAAAATTTTTTTCTATTTCCAATTTTCAAATTAACGCTAAGTGAGTTGATATGATTTTGGAAGCTTTTTACAATTTAACAAATAAGATAAATTTATGCAGTGATCAATACCATCCGAATCACCAAACGAATTTTTTAATTAACCTGTTGAAAAGGTAGCTTTAGCCAGACATTGTATTTATATCATCAACATTTAATAGTATTTTCTTTTGTTTCTTGCTTGAAATTTTTTAGAAATATTTTTGATTAATTTTTCTCAAGAAATTTCCAATTGTTTTTTTTTAAACTACAAACAAAGTATTTTGCAGTTATCAATAGTTATTACCGTTAAAGAAAAAGATTGATGACAAGAATAGTTCAGAACATACCCATTTTTCTTGGGTATCCGTTATTTCCACGCTGAAAAACAAAGCGCGAAGATAGGATGCAATCTATGGTTTCATGACCTTCCGATTTACAGTTCAAGCAGCCTAATCGTTCTATGCATGTATTGATCGGAATATACTGATGATCCTTGAAGTAATAGAAATTTTCATTTTAGTATTTATCTATTAATAAATCAAATTTCCAATTGCTGTTGTTTTGGAACAACAATGCAGATTTGAAATTACTTAGAAGCAAGTGAGACTAACGAGTGAATTAAACCAGTTGTTCAGCATCAGATATCCGTTACATGTGTTTTCTCACAATATCTTGCTGATATATTCCGCACTCAAGAAAACACCAAATTTTCTTCATTAATTTTAATAATTTTGAGATATTAAAATAGTTAGGGAAGAAGCACTTAAATTTTAAAACAAATAAAAATAATTCTAATTTCTGAATTTAGAAAAATTGAGTCTATGATGATGAACTTACTTGATAACAGATGTTATCTTCCATAAATTCTTCAATCCATAAGGCTCTGCCACAAGTTTTCGAAAACATTGTCATTGCTGGAGCAAAATTATCCTGAAATATCAATAATTTCACTGATCGAGATTTATCAAAATGAATGGACGTCGATTAAGCGTAACATCAATAAATTCAATTGCGTATTGAAGTTTTTAATGCAATTAGTTACGTAAAACAAAAGAAAAAGTTTTAGTGGTTGTATAAGGCTGAATTAGAATAGAATACAGAATAGAATATTAATCAAAAGATGCATTGGGATTGATGTGTCAATAGTAAATGTTGATAATGAGCCTTTTAATCGAGAAATCGATTAATTAGCAATTCAGTATGATCATGCACTCTTTCTTCAATAGGTATAATGCATTGATGTATGCAAATCTACTGATGATTATTGTACAATATCTAAAAATTGTATGATATATTGGTGCTACTAAGAATAGATAGATAAATGGATGGAATAAAATGAGAGATAATAGATAAATGAATGAATGGATGAATAGTTGGATAATAGTAAGAAGAACAAAGAAAATAATTTGTAAAATTTTGTAAATCCGGAATGAATTACAATTACAGGAATGAAATATTCATTCGATGTAATGAAATGAAAATTATGTATGTTGCAAAAGAAATTTAAAAAATTTGCATAATTTTTGCCAATAATCTTTTTCTAGTATGAATGAAAAGTATAGATAATATGAAAGCATAGAAAAACAAAACCAATACAGATATGAGAATTTGAAATAGAAATTTCACAAAACTTCTGATTAAATTAAAATAATGAAAATCTATTGCCACAAAAACAAATTCTATTCAGCTCAAAATATTTGCTTTAATTTCGTTTTTTCTTATATACGCATCATTACTTTCTTTCCACTTTTCTTTTTCTAGCTGTCATCTCATCGATATATGAAAATCTAAAATCAATAATTCATAATAATGCTTAAGTCTCTTATTACATCAAAAGTTAAAATATTAATTTATGGTTTATCGAATTTGAAATAGAAATCAAAATGAGCGAAAAATTTTGTTATACGAAATAATTTATACAGACGTAAATTTGATTGCCAAATCTCTCCAAACAATTAATTGAAGGTGGCGGATAGATCAAAATTTCAAATTGTTAATAACCAATCAACTATTGAACTAAATTAATAACAAGCATTGATTGATGAATTGTTGATCGATATTTATTATTAAAAAATGAAAAAGATTTGGATATCCAAATCAATATTTGTCATAATTTCTTTTGAACAATCGTCGCTTTTATCGTTAGTCCCTAATTTTAATTCGGCTGTGATGAATACTTAAGAATCACTTCATGCTCAAGACAGTGATCAAAATCCGTCTGACTTCGCACTTCTTCAAGTTTAGGAATAAGATTCTGAAACTCTTCGGTTCCAAATATTGCAGGCAGAAGCGAATAAGACATAATAGCAGATATTAGCTAGCGTAGCGATGAATTTAATTGTTGCTAATATCAGTTTTTAATCACTGGTGTGTGATTGATTACCAATTATTAATTTCGAATTGTGTCTATTCTTTAATGCTATAATAATTTATTTAATTTTTATTTCTCTAATTCTTTCACTTCGAAAATTGCATAAACAATCTTTTAGGGCTTGTGATCTTGTTATAACAGTAACTTTTCTTGGATTTATTTATCCGAACTAATTTAAAGAATGCACTGAAATCGTTTAAATTCGTGAATATGCTGTTTTCTTATTTTACAAGTTTGTGCAATTGGATAAGCCTATTTTATTTATCAAATTGATTTCAACGATGGGCTGTATTTTCGAGCGGTGAAGTAAAATAATTGTTTCGACATTTTCAAAAGATGACAATTTTTATCTCTAATTTGTTTTATTGAAGAACAGTAAGAGTCCAATAAGAGTTTTTCACCTAGATTATCAAAGCTTTGGTTTTATTCGCAATGAAGTCTATCTATCAATTTAATACTAGGCCATAAAATAATTCTATGTTGGCTGTATAAACTATTTTGTCCACTTTCTTCATCACTTCGACCATCTTAGCTAAAATAGACAAAAAAAAGATTTCTAGTGTAAAATAAATCTAAAGTTTAATTTTTGATCAACTCAATCAGATTAGCAAAAATGATAATCAAATTCTGATATTTGAAAAAAATCAGACAATTCAGCATGAAACTTCTAATTACATATTAAGAAATTTCTAATTATAGATTTCCAAATCTGGTGCTCTACATGTCATGAATCAGCCCTAATTTCTAGGTTTATTAGTTCTATTTAATTGAAAGCTTTATTAACAACATCACTTTAGTAATATCAATTTCTAGTAATACTGCTAGCTAGCTTATCATCATGGAAATGTTTTTCATGAACTCCCAAATAATTGAACAAATTGGCAATAAAAAATAGCGTAAAAGGAAGGAAAGCGTGCAGTATAATTGAAAAATTTGTCATCACATATTCTTCGAAATGATAGCTTATCTTTTAAACAAGAGAATAGAAGAGGTTGAGGAATACTTTCTTCTATTTTGAAATTTGAATCATCCTTTTTGCACTGTTCATCTTTCATCGCCATCTTTATGCAGATCTATTTATAAGCCACAAAAGCATTGAAACAGTTAATGATGCTTCGATTTCAACTTTAAAAACTTTCTTTGTCTTTTTTGAAATGAAGAGAAGATGAATAGCTTTTAGGAATGGCTTACCAAAATGAATCTTTATTTGAACCATAAAAATTGAATTTAGCTAAGGCAACAAAAGAGATTAGCTATATTCATCAGTTTACTGTCAGCCTCAGCGCAATTTGATTTGAAAAGTCCTTCTACTGGAATCAGTTGTATGTTAGTCTTATTTACTTACAGTCAAGATTCAAATTTGTTCAAATTTACATATTCATTTTTTTACTTTTCTTAATTTTTAGACGTGAATTATTTTTTATGATGTCATTAGCACGTGAAACAACGAATTATCTACGTCATATTGCATGCTACTAATTGAACGTTCGACTAAAATAGTGGAGAATTTTTAAAATTTTTATTTCACATTGACTCTATATGCTTCATTATTTAAAATGTTTGCAGGAAAAAATGTTTCGGTTTTTTTGAAAACTATTTATTAAACGGTTGACTTTTTTGATTTCCACAGCTATCGAATTTTCCGAAGAATAGAGAATTTCTAATGATTCAACCATTTGAAACTTTTGATTTTTCAAATTGTCAGAAATAAAATGAATGATAAATATGTTCATTCCGTAAAGCCATTCCAAAATTGTTTCATTTTTTTTTGTTTGAGATATAGAGAATTCTCGAGACCAACTGGGAATGAGTTACACTATTTATAATCTTCAGCACTGACTGTTATGTTGAAAATTGAAGATTCATTATTCTAATCCAGTTTTCATACTCTATTCCTAGATTCTCAAAATCTTGAAATTTGTAACGATTTTAATGACGTATCTTCTACAAACGTGAACACGAAAATTCATTAAATTAGAGAAGTCCTTATTTTAAATTTCACTCAAAAATTGAATTCATTCACTCCATTCAAGATGATATAAAAAGAAATAAAATTAAGAATTAGGATAGTTATTGAGAAAAATGACACAGAATCAGTTTTGCTCTCTTCTGTTAATGATTCGAATTATTTAATATATCAATTTTTAAATCATTTAAGAAAACGTCTGAAAATGCCATTGTTTTCCTCAAATTTTCTAAACTAAATAACTAGAAATAAAAATATCAATTCACTTTTATTTTAATTTTAAATATCATTTCTTGTTTTAAATTGTATCAATATTTTTCTTATGGTTTCTCATAATTTTGGTCATAATATTTAATTTAGATGCTGATAGAAGCAATTGATGAATAGTTAAAGTAATATTATGCAGCGGATATATCGCATGTCCTTTTGCTTTTAAGATGAAATTACTGCAAATAGTCTTCATGATTCATTCAATATTTTTTTATACAACAAAATCATTTAAGAATACTTGTCCTGTTTCGTTCAATATATTGTCCATACTTTTGTTTTTTTCTTTTCTTTTTTTTGAATAGCAAAATTATAAATTTATTATCGCTAATTGGAACAATTATAATGAACACATTATCGATACCATACATACCAAAATGATATTTATTTGTAAAAAATCATTCTATGTACAATTTAAAATTCTAAAATCATATCAAAACTTATTCGTTTAAAAAGTGGAAAGCTGTCAAGATCATACTGATTTATGACAAAAGATATTCCAACAATAAGTAAATCATATCATATCTTCTTCATACAGAGCAGCTTTTATTATATTCAAGTTAACTCATATTATGCAAATAACTTAAATTTTGAAGTAATAGTTTTCATAAAATGAATATTTATATCGTAAATTTTATCAAAAACATAAGCGACTCGAACTTTGAATCCTTTCAAGATGAAGAAAAATGAAATGAAAATTATCGAGAGGTACTTATTGAAGAATATTGCCGCTATATGATGTTATAGCTATAGCCCAAAATTCTACTGTAATGCCATATTAATGAAATAATCATTTGCATGAATGATTTAAATCGGAAATAAGAAATCGGTGAAACTCACAAAAGCTTTTTCAATGTTAGTCTAATGATATTCCTTTAAATGCACTCTAGAGAATTTATTCTGAAATTTGCTATTCATTTTATCTGTCATTTCGAACAGTGCAAATTCAGGCTAGACTATGCTTGAAACAGCCTTCTCATTTATATTCATCTAATCATTTTCTGTTAGCATTTGTTACACTTTTATGAAAAAATTTTTCGTTAGCATTAATTTCATTTTTATTGAAAAGGTAATTTAAAAATGTAATTGTAATCAATTTCCCGAGATGATTCTTATTCTCAAACATTGCTCATATTATATTAAGAATAAAATAACGCAGATAATCTTCATCGGTCTGCTACGTAATTTTAAAATTATCTATACATTATTCATGAATCATTTTAGAAGTAATGAAAACAATAAATTGCAAATAGTCATTTGGAGAGAAAAAAAACCAATAATTTGTGCGTGAACTACATGATGCGTATGAAGCAAATTTGCAAAGTTTTATTTGAATTGGTAGCTATTACTCCGGGAATACTGTAAAAATAGGCAAGAAGGCAAGTTCAGGAAGATGAATTAAAATGCAGTCATTTAATTTACGGATTTAAGGAGACATCGTTGAGTGGTTTGGTTCTACGCCAGATCTTATTAATGCTTCATTCTGATGCACAAACAACTCTAGCTACTGAATCTGTGGAACCCTTCATAAAACTATTTTTGAAACTTAATCATGCGTATTTCTATTTCCTCATTTTCATGTTAATTTATTTGATATCGATGTAATTCATCAAATTTTCCTCTGGCTAATCTTTAAAATAACTTATTTTCTGCCGAGCAATTTTCATTTCTCTGCTTAATACTCCCTTTTTTTCATCATTCGATATTTTTCACATTTACTTATCACCAATGTTTTTATATTTATCGATTATATTATTTATTAGCGCGATGGCTTCAATGAAGCTATGTTTAAAATTCTGATATCATAGCAGTGCACTGATTTTAAATGTTTCATCAAATTACATCAATTAAGGAACGGAAAAATCTATGCCAAAAAACCAAAGATTCGAAATGTGGTTAACTTGTGAAACATGAAGTAAGCCAGGTGAGGTGAGTTATTTTTCATTGATTTATTTCACATCATCACCACTGGTTGCTTCATTATACTTATCCGTTGGGGTTTACCGTTATTTATTCCTAAATAATCTATAGTATTCAAATTTGTCAGTAAGACTATGAAACTTATAAAACATCGCCAAAATTTCAATTAAGAAACTTTCATTCAATTTATTCACTTTCAATGAAACCACAACAAATCGCAAAGTGTACAATTTTTTTCGAATTTAACATATTTTGTCGCAATGGAGAAAGCTTTATTTATAGCTTTATTCATAAAATTTTATTTTTTCACTTTTCAAAAGTAAAATCAATATAAAAACTATGATTCCCCGTCTTCTCAGAAGTTAAAATCAAAATTCATGCAGAATGAAATGCTTTTAAATAAATTACAAAACAAATTATTGGGAAGGGTAATTTGATGGCCCGAATGTTTGCAAATAAAACTTGTGTCGTCTGAAAATTCCAGTTTTATCATTTATAAGCAATATAATGAATGCCATTCTATTAACCTATTTCAATCAGGACTTAACAAATAAATAAATTATCCCATATTGCGAATTATCTAAATCATTTTCATGTATCTATGTTGATATTTAATTACTGTTAAAAGGAATTTAATAACCGAAAAATTTAACTTCACCTTAACCTAACTTTTAATAGCAACTGTTGAATCTGAAATATTAAAAATTTGAATTTTATTTGATCTATCACATATATCATTTTGTTAAAAAGCTTAATCAAAATTAAAAGTTAATTGGCAAATTTTATCTTAGCATTATGTGTCTCTCACAATAAGTTAATGAAAATTCAGAAAATTCCCAAAAAGTTTTTTATATAAATCATCTTTTTCGGCTATGTTAGAAATCAATATAATAATTTGTTGTATAAACTGAAAGGTAGTTCTTACAAATCTAATCAGTGAACACCGATTCATGACCATTACAAATATTATTTTCTGTTTTTGTCAACAGTTTCTCTATTTGATCTTTCATGCCCTATTGATTGGATTATGAACTTAATTAATCTTCTGCCTTCTGGCGTATTTCATTTTCTGCCATAATTTAACTCCTTCTAGCTTTCTTTTTCCTAGATGTTAAGAATATTGTAATTTCTAAGAATAAAATACTCCAAGAAATATTTTTGAATTAAATAGTTTGTTAAGTTTTGTTATCTAAAAAATTGTTGAAGCATTCTGCCATAAAAAAATGAACATACATTTTATAAGATAAGAATTTCGGACCATTTTTATTTCAAAAATTAAAACTCACTGCAAACAAGTCTCCATCTCTTTACAGTATCAGAAGACTTTACCAAAATGCCGAAAAAAATTCAGCAGTTTTGTGGATGTGGTGATTGCCAATATTAAATATTCAGCAAAGAAGTATATGAACAAAATGTGTATTGGTTCAGAATCTGGCTCATGCAGATTAAATGATCTAGCTTCAACCGATTTGGGTTATACCAGACGATTGGTATACTTTCTTTGTATTTTTTATCGAAGTGATCAAGAATTGATAGAGAATTGTTTATCGATAACAAATTTCTGATTCTATATTCTACATTTTTACGGTTGCATAAGAAGGGTGCAGATTATAATAATAAGTTTGTCCGAAAAAGATTTATGGTGATATAGCCTGAAGAATTTGATCATTTCAATAGCACCAGCACGATATTTTAATATTAGCATAACAGGATAACTGAAATTGGATATTCGATAAAGGAATATGGACATGCAATATTTTAAGATCAACTTATATCGATTAAGATTGATATAATGTAATAAAAGGAAATATACAGATTTTCGGTATATTTTCTATATATTAAGATAATAAAAGCAAGTGGAAGTTTGATATTTTAGGTTCATCATACAGCTCTACCGCATATCAGTCTTTTACTTGCTGCCATATGCTATATCATTGTGGGCAGTTTATCCTTTACGGCATTTTGTTATATTGATGATCGTACAGATATAAATGGCAATACATTGATTGAGTAAGTTAAGCAAACTTTTTGCTCAACTAAATCAATTGATCTGATACTTTCAGTTTTCAATCACAACGAATAATTGGACAGTTGAATCTCCCACTTTTAAAATTCATAATAATTTATTGTAACAAAGCAGTGCATGCTACACGAATTTCTAAATTTACCCCTTTAATGGCTTTATTAAATATCGAATTTTTCTTAAACATTTACTAATGTTCAAAAACATAAGAATTATGATATTTAAATTACGATTTTACGAATTTTCAAAAATTATAATTTAAAAGTTGAAAAACTATGATAGATTTTAGAATGAAAGAAAGTTTAATTGCTGAAACAGTTCGACCGCGCTCAATGAAGAAACGAAAGGCAAATCTCGAAAAGTCGTTGGATAATTATGCTTTCAAACTTCATACAGTATTCCAGAAATACATCAGTCAATCATTTATAAGAAGACCTACAATAGTAACATCTTTTTTCATTGAGTGAAGAAATTTAGAAGATATCACAGTTGTGTAGGAATGGATTTAGGATATTTTATGAAATCTTGAAGCATAACGCATTTTATAATTTTAATCATAAGTTATTCCAATATCTGATTTTCCATTTATTTATGTTTTAAAGGTAGAAAGATTGCATGAAAAAGAGCAACCGAAATTAATATGGAATTTGTTCTTCGCAGCGACTGCTTTAACATCTATAGGTTTGATTTTCGTAATATGACTTATTTTTAGAAATATTTTAAACATTCTCATAGATTTTCTCTCAAAATTGTTATATTCTAAAAAACTTAACAAAGATTTTGTTTCAAGAATTGAAATTTGTTTCTGAAATAAAACGAGCAAAAAGTAGAAAAATTCAATAATTTCTTAAAGTTCAAACTGCTTCTCAAAATCGATGTCCTTTTGAAAAGAAATACTAATTTTTTGAAATATAATAATTATTTTTAGGATATGGCAACAGTGTTTCGGATTCATATTTCGCCCGCTTATTTATTATTGTTTATATATTTATCGGTATTCCATTATTTATTATTACACTTACTGATTTAGTAAGTCTTTACTAATTATTGTTATATTATTAGATATATCAGGTTAGTAGTTCAATAAGATTTGCATGTCATGCCATCTTAATGAAAAATTGAGATTTGAGATTTTTCTATTGCATTTATAATTCACCACTCAGATATTATTGGGAAATAAACATTAGTGTTACTTTCAATTTGATATCGGTTGCAGCCAAAAATTTGTAGAAAAAAATTTTATTAAGCAGTTAATATGACTAAAATTGATAGATTTTGTTGATGGATTGTGATGATTTAAGATATCAAATGAAAAATAAAACGAAAATTTTCTCTTGCAAATTAACTGGATGAAGCATATTCAGCATTTCTGGCACCATTCAAATGATCAAATAACCAAAAATTTCTGATTACGTCATTTGTTAAGATGAAGTAAAACATCACTGATTATTTTCAGGCTAAATTTTTAATGAATTTATAAATCGGTTATATGCAGAAGTGCTGAAGCATAGAATTGCAAGTCGTAAACTTGAAAGTCATTTCGAAGTGCCAGTCGATGAAATTATCATTTCCGGTGCCGACGAGGAAGTATCTTGTTTATTTAAACAACAATCCTCCTAATCTAAGCCATAATATTCTAGAGGAAAATGCATGATAGCATAATGCTAGTTAATTAAAAATCAATCTTTTGATCAATATTTTAACATAAGTATATAAACAGAATGATGGCTAAAGAGAAAAAATCCGAATTTTCTTTCATAACAACTGCAATATTTCCAAAATTTTCAATAAATATTAGTTAGAAAATTTGATTTCTTTATAGGTGGCAGAATTTCTATGGACTCACTTAGAAAATGCGCATTTTGTCGAAGTACCTTTTGTTACAATTTATATTTTATTATTTGTATATGTAATCGCTGCAAGTTACCTCATTTCATGGATTGAAGGATGGAGTATTTACGATGGTCTTTATTTTATTATAGTTTCTATGCTTACTATTGGTTTCGGAGGTTATTTTTTCTCTCTCAGCAGTCTCTTTGCTTGAATATTAACTTCATGTTGAAAACGATGAAAATATTGTTGAATAGACTTTTGACTGAAACTATTTCGAAAAAACTGCAAATCAATCAGAAGGTTGATGATTAAATTTAACTTAAAGATCATAATATATAACTTCTTGATGATCGTATACTATTTTAGATTTGATACCTCGAAACCAATCATTCATATTGCTCACATTATTCATCGTGTTGCTCGGGTTAATCTTAGCTACATCATTTATTGATATAGTAGGCTCCTATTACATAGATCGATTGCATTTTTTTGGTCGTAATCTTGATCTTGAGGTGCCTGTTTTCTTAAATTTTTAAGTGATTTTATGCAAAGAATCAATATGCAAGTCATATTATAAAGATCATAATTATCTGTGAAATTAAATGGAAACGAATTTCATATTTTTTTCTACAAAAATTTTAAGAAAGCGCTAACGTACAAACTGATCATAGGATTCTCTTGAATGGCTAAAGAAAGTACAACAACTACGTTTAATCACAATGAAACGTGAAGCAATGCGTAAATTATTTGAAACTGCCGCTGCTCTACAATATATGGAAATCGGTAGGGATTTTCCAAAACTGCGTAACATTTATTAAGCTAATTAGAATGGCTCGCAAATTATCATTGGTCATTTATTATTAATCTCTGATTATTTCAATTCCACATGTGTTGATTTCGGGAAACAATGCGAAAATACGTTGATAATTGCAAATGTTTATTATGAATTCTTCTAAATGCAAATTGCAAGCGTTTGTATTTATTCTGCGATTAATGAGTGCTGTTATACTAATATTGGTAAAAGAAATATTTGCAGATTTTCGCTTACAACAGAGCCGAAACGAAATAAAAAGTAATTTGTTGATGAGTATGTTACATTGATATGTTTGTTTATCCGATAAATTTATCGATATCAGATTAAAATTAATTCATTAGAAGCAAACTATTAGATGAATTAAAATTGTTAAATAGCTAATATCTTTCGAAGATCTTTTGCAAATTGATGATAAGGACAAAAGAAGATGAAGATATTGTAATGAATGTAGTAATATTCCAACAGATCGTATTAGAAATTATTTAATAATGTACTTTTGACCTTTATTCTTCGTCTCTTTACTAAAAATTTTTATAGACTCTCTTAATCCTCCACGAAACTTAAGAGTGACCAATTCGACATCAAATTCTATAGTCCTTAAATGGGATCCTCCATCATGCGATAACGAAGGAAAAAGTTTCTGGTACACGGTCACCTATAAAATAAGGTTCGTATTTTGTTTTCATTATTTCTTTGAAGTTATTAAAAATTTAATTATTTGCATTGATATTATTCGGATGGTTGCATAAAAGTTTGAGATTATTTGTCATTTGATTTTATAACACCTCGAAGCCGAAATAATCCAACAACAGTAATTGAATATGTTTGTACTGAGCGATATGTTATCACCGGTTTACGTTCCTTCACACTCTATGGATTTTCTGTTGCAACAACAACCAATTTCGGAAGTAGCAAACCTATCACATGTTATGAATATACTGGTATATTTCAAACTTTTTGTGGCTTTTCATATTTCAGTTGGAAGGAATCTAATTCTGTCAAAAATGGCCTTTTATTTTCGATATCTGTAAACTTCGAAAGATTGACTAGATGCTACTTTAGTATCATTACATTGTATCATTCAATAGATGGTATAAAATTCATCAATTTATTGATTTAGTTCACCTTCCAGGAGTAATTTTAAACTGCATCGAAAATTTTAGAACCATGCACTGTTCCACAATCTCTATCACTGGAAGAACTAAGTTCCGAAACAGCGACATTAGTCTGGAATGCTCCACGTAAAAATATTGGACCTGAGGTAAAATTGTTATTTATGAAATTATTGTTTTTGCTTTCAATGGTTTAAATTATACTGCTTCATTTTCAAAATATTTCCTTCATTTTATTCAACAATTTGCAAATTTCAAATTTCTTATCGAATAACTATGAAAAGAAAAGAGAAATGAAACATATTTATTTCTTTGCACTTAAGCTAATATCGTTCAATAATTAGTGCTAAAAATAAATTAAAGAGTATATATATATATATATATATTTAATAAATCTTTTAGAATTATACAGTTCTACTCAGTCAAGAGCCAGCACCACAATTCTCTTCTTGGCAAAGTTATGGTTGTGGTAAAAATAAGCGTTTTACAGTTACCGAACTTTTACCAAATACCAGATAAGCTTAATAATTCATCTTCTAATATAATGCGTCAAATATAAATAACGATTTGTAGAATTTTGTAGCGAAATAAGTAAGCTTAATGAGCTGAATCGATTTCCAGAAAAGATAGAAAGAAAACATAGAAAGCAATTGGAAAAACTATATGCAAAATGCGTTCAAATTATAACAATACTAAGTATAGTTGAAGATAAGATTATCTTTGCAATCGTAACTATAATAGAACATTTTTGGACTCGAAAACTTGATTTTAAATTGATAAGTTTTATAATTTATCTCGAAATATCTAAATAGCTATCATATATGCATGTTTTTAGGTATATAGTATGTGTCACAGCACGACACAATCTTGGTTTAGCAACAATGTCCAGAAGTTTACGATTTAAAACGAAGAAACACTGGTTTAGTGAAGATAGCATTTGTCGATCATCAAACAGTCTGAGCATGCCTTCCAAATCTTCAGTATAGAAAACTAGCTTTGCTGCTATGATACGTACACCTCATTTATAAACTTTATTCATTTATAAATTCTCAAATTATGGAACTAGAAGTTTCTCAGAAATAAAAAATCCCCATTGATTTTTGTCATATTCTAATTGGACAATAAAGTCACAAAATATTTGAATTAGAATGTTTTGAACAAGAATTTTTAGAATATGTTATTATTAAATTAATTTGAAACTAAAAAAAAGAATTATTGAAAAGACCAAAAGTGTCAAACCTATGGTGATTCTATCAGACAATCGTTTTGTTGTAAGCATCAGAAATGTCGACATGAAATTTCCTATGAAGCATTTTTATTTCTAAGCCATTTCTTATCTCTATGCTGTATTCTCAGGTAAATATATTTATTGTACTTTTTATCCTATCTATTATTCAAATTGATTGCTTTATTGAAAAAGTTGCTACGCACAAGACAATCAATACGTAGTAGTAGTATTTTGACATCATTCGGATGATTTTTGATACCACAAAAACAGAAGCATTTATTTTCTGAATTTTTGACTTCCCTTCATTTTTAATGCAATATTATCATAATTTATAAAAATTCAATTTGCATTGCTAGAGTGGTAAAAGGATAATTTTTTGCATTCATTCAATTCATTAAAAATGCAGCTGCGTATATTTGGCAAGACATTTTGACTAATTTGAATATTTAATTGAATATAGAAACTTTTAATATAAAATATATATATCAATTCGTAAATAATTTAATGATCAACTTACATAAGTTTAATGCTGGTTGCACTGTTGAATGAATTTTCGCAAAAATTACAAAATCATCTATACGCTCTTATTTACGATCAGGTCATTGCTCAAAATTCAGCTTTATTGTTGATAGTTTTCGTTACAAGAGGTCAACTTGATCGACGAGAAATAGACTTTTGTGTGAATATCTGCTGTGTAGTTCTATTTCAATTAAATTTTAGACATTCAATGCACTGAGTGTATAAACGATTCTAAATTTTTGTAAATAAATTAGGAAATGTTCAGAAAAAGAAATATAAGTTTTATAAAATTGAATCAATTCACTCATTTGAAGGATACAATTGTTAGAAAATTACTTTCAATTATTTTATAAACTATTAAAATCAAATATCCTTTAGTGGCATCTTTCATCAAAATGAAGGTATATTGAAATTTGAAGGTGAACAATTTGAATAAAAAAATGCTTGAAATTTTTTAGTGGCATATGTCTGCAAGAAGTTTACGATATTTGCATGAGAAATCAGGAGCAGATGAGTGCCATTTAGCGATTTTCATTATTTCTGGCATTTTAATTTATCTTATCATCGGTGATTATGCCCGATTTGTCGCCAATACAATCCTTATCACGATACCGATTTTACTCACGTATGTTTATCCGGACGAGAAACCACCATCCGATAATCTTCTATATTACTGGTGAGCAATACGATAAGCGTTAATAGTTTAAAATTTAACGCAGATATTTGTAACCGATACAACTTGCATGCATTCCATCATCAGCAAATCTCAACTCGGAATATCGATATGGCTTAGTACGTACGAGTTAAATCAAATCCTCTTATTGATTTAGGAGAATATCTTGAGAATGATTTTCAAATATTTTTAACATTGTCATTTCATTCATTAGTTTTTCATTTTTATTTTTTCGCTAGTGATTAGGATTTGATTTAGTTCTAAAATCAGCCTTGTTTATATCCTTTCAATCTTGCAGAAGTTGTGTTTTGTGAATACTTCCCTATTTTCTTTTTAATTTTTAAAGTTGAAGAACTTCTCACTTTCTTTTTTTTTAACTACTTGATTAAAAAAAGAAATGATTATATTTATTTCAGGTCTATATACATTATTATGACATTATTTTGTGATCCGAAACCAGAGAACAAAGGAAGCTATTACTGGATAAAAATGCTTCTGTTAATATTATTAATCGTATTCCCTGGAGAAGCTAATATTACGATATCGAAACAACATGTTAGCATCTATCCCAGGCTAATTTTCATCTTAGCTTTTATTTCCTACATTATGCAAAGATAATGAGCTTGTCGATATATTTTTTTCCCACATTACTATATAATATTTTATAATTAACAAAATCTTTTGTATTGTAACAATAATTCTGTATATCTTAATAACAGCATTCTTCAAAACAACAATTTCCTTTATCTTTCAATTCGATATTTTGACATAAATTTGCTTGAAGTGTTTTTGATGTTATATCAATCAAATATAACATCAATTATCACAATATATTTAAATTAACAAATTGTATGTAAATTCGAATGCAATCTGACAGTCGCAAATTCAATCTTTTGATTTCAAAAATTTTTCAGAAAAACGAAAACAATGATCAGGAAAAAATAATGGTTAATTCAAACGTTGAGTCAAGAAAAAGAAATTTCCGATCAACGACCTTCTGACAAAGAAAATGACTCCATAGGAACAATTCCAATCAAATCTTCAGCTTTACCAGCAAAAATTAAAATGATATCAGTTACCGAAGTGGAAAAAATTCCAGCCATTCTGGAAGAAAAATCCTTGCTTACTCAGCAAAATCAGATTCCTTCTGAAGAAGAGCAAGTTCTCCCGCTTGTTTCAGAAATGAAACTACATCTCGATTCTGAAGTAGAATCTTCCATTCAAAAATCTCAGATTGCTCTCGCACAGAAGTCTTCTGTCGTTCCTGAAAGCAAATCCCGAATTGCTTTACCAAAGAAAGACGAATTAATTGGAGTGGGAAAACGTCAAATCATTCGACCTTTGAAAAAATCTCAAGTGGTTCAACTGGAGAAACTTTCAGATACTTCTATTTTGAAATCTGAAGTTATTCCTATACAAGAACCACTGACTGCTTTACAGAGAAATTTCAAAATTTACCTCCAAGTGAATTGCAGATTGCTCATGAAGAGATACCCCAATTGAAAATTACACCATTGAAAATTTCTCAATCAAGACAGAATAAGACCACATCTACAAAAGAATCGCAAATTTTTTCTGTAAAAGAGATTCAGGCTGCCTATTCCAAGGAACATGGTACCACATATTCGGACATTGTACAAACTGTCCCCAAAAAGAATCTCAAGTTATTTCATTAAATGAACCTCAAACCAAAGTCATTCAGGAAACTCTGTTTCCTTCTTTGAGAAAACCTGAATCTACACATTTCAAGATTGTTGAAATTGTCCCAGCAAAGAATAAGAAGAGAACAGAGGAACTTCACGCTGCTGGTATAACTAAATTTGGGGAGTTTCTGCGAAGGAGCATCAAATTATCCATTTGAAAGGATCAAAAGGCTCTACAATAAAGAAATCTGTGAAAGAGATTCAAACTACACCTGTTAAGAAACCTGAAGATGTTTGCTCAATGCATCTAGAAATCTCTGAAGTGAAGAAACTTAAGGTTAGTTCGAAAGCAAAACTCATTACTAGGAAAAATCATTCTTTTGATTCTTTTAGGAAATTTTGTAAATGAATTCCAAACTGAATTCAAAATCAAAAATTGCTTCTGCAAAAATTTGTTGCAAAAGAAATTCAGAAAATTTTGCGTAGAATCTTTTACTTTTCCCAATAATAATGGAAAAGTAAATGAATGATTCCGAAGGGACTTCAACTATTTTATTAAAAGAGATCTTATTTCGTAAAGGAATTTCTATAATTTCATGAAAGAATTTCGACTTTTGTTAAGAATCAAGTTCAAATCATTCCTTTGCCAGAACCCCAAATTCTTTCTGTAAAAGTTTTTGAAAGCATTTCAGCAAATAAATTGCAAACATATGCTGAAACATTTTCATAAAAACATTTTACCTAGATTTTATCATGAAGGATTCCTTAAAAAAAAAGTCGATAATGTCTTGAAAAAATTCAAATGCTTCCATCTCAATATGTGTTTATGTAATTGTTCCAGTGAAAAATTCAATCAATAATTTCGTCGTAACAGCAACTATTTCAATCGACTAATTTATTCATTTTTTATCCATCTTTACTCAGTAATCTAAACAATATCAAAATGCTGTTTCAATTACTTTTCTGAAAAGGTTCAAAATTTTTTCATACGGGGGTCTCAAGTCATTTATTTGCAGAAACTTCAAAATCTCCCGATGGATGCATCTCAAGTTCTTTCACCCAACGTAATTATTTCTACAAATGAAGCTCAGTTTGTACCGCTGAGAATTTCCACAACTGTTTCTGCTAAGGAATCTCAAAATATTCTAAGCAAAGAGACTGAAGAATCTCATCTTGTTCCAAAGCATGAATTAAATGCAGCTCTTATAGAAGAACCCCGTACTTTTCCTGCAGAAAAATTACAAGTTTCTGCTGTTCCTGTTAGCAAAATTTCTCAGAAAAAAGAATCCCAAGTTGCTCCATTGTCTGAAACTGAATCGATAACGCGGAATTCTTCCGCTATGGAGCTTCAAGTTTCTCTGAAAGAATCTGATATAATCACAGAAGTAGGAACCCAAATTAGTCGCTCGGATAAAATTGATATTCCTGAGCAGCAATCTCTATCCATTCCTAATGTTTGTATTGATCTCAAAAAAGTGTGGATGTTGAGAAGAAGATTTCTCAAGATGCTTCTGAGGGAAAAAAGTTGGACAACGTTATTACGTGGGTTGCAATTGGGAAAACTGTCGTTACAACGCAATATGCGCTAAATGAGCAGGTTAATTTGCTTCGACTTCTTAACTAAATTCATGAATTTTTTAAAATTTCATAAAATCTATGAGACCCTAGAGATTTCAATAAAATAGAAGTTGAAACTCGACTGTATTGTTTCGCTGAACTTCGAGATTTCAAGTATAGTTGATGAAATAGATTTAATTGGAATGGAATTGCGTAATATAGTACCATCATTATATATATATGTATATATATATATATATTTCTTAGCGCCTTTCATGTTGATAATATAATTAAAAACTAATTTTTAATAAAATATCAATTAGAATTGAGATTAAGACTTTCTAGAACTTTTCAATTCAAATTCTCTTTCAATACTTTCTAATTTTATTTCAGCCTAACAAATTACGATGAAAAAAATAAAACTGTATTTTATATTTTATGTTATATATTTATATGTTAAATAAATCATTTTAATTTCTTCAAATAATAAAAGTATTTGAAAGCTCTAAATGGCGGCCTGCTATCGATAATCGGAATATTATAGCTGTGTTTGCACATAAACCAGTGCTAAATTATCGAAATATTCCTTTTTATCACTTATTGATTACATGTTTAATGATTTGATTTCAACTGATAATATATTTCCCTGTCTTCCTTAAGATAATTATTACCTTAATTTTTCCTTAATTACCTTAATTTAGATTTGACTCTTAAAATAAAATTTTTGTAAATTTTTTCCAATCAACTGATACAAAAGTGAATTCAAATTTTCTGGAATTTTAATGTATTATAAATTCGCAATATATAAATTGAAAATACAATGATGTCACAGAAGAAATGATTCCTACTAGT
Organism: Dirofilaria immitis; assembly: GCA_024305405.1. Taxonomy (NCBI): domain Eukaryota; kingdom Metazoa; phylum Nematoda; class Chromadorea; order Rhabditida; family Onchocercidae; genus Dirofilaria; species Dirofilaria immitis. Next base: position 3,528,404 of record JAKNDB010000088.1, on the reverse strand, counting down.
AGCGACGATCAGAAAATAAGAAAAAAATGATGGATAACTTGGTTAAAGAGCTGTTTATGTATAAATTGGAATTGCAAATCAAAAATTTAATAATTCTAAAATTATTCTTTGTTGTAACACATACGCATATGTAATTTTTTCATCGCTATAGGGACAAAAATAAGATGCAAACTTCTTTATTTCATTGTCACTTTTTGCTTAAACGAATGATAGATGCAAATAACTCGGATGAATTGCTCAATCATTTACGATCATTTATTTTTGATCAGGTTGTGATTAGTAATCGATAAATGTGCTGAATAAATAAACACTATTTGTTTACACAATATTTGATGTTTATGTTCCGTCAAATGAATTGAGAACCTTTTCTCTGAGACGTAAAGTTAATCAGTGATAAAATAACAATGTTATAATCAGATAGGATAAATACTAACAATGTTATAATCAGATAGGATAAATACTACCCATATATTAAAAAAATGGAAATTTTTAACCAAAATATTGCATTTTCAATTAAATTACAGAGGCATATGACAAGTCGGGGTTTACGGTTTTTACACGGAAAGACAGGTTTAGACGAATTTAATTTGGCAGTTTTTATCGGTGGTGTTACATCCGTATATTTAATTGCGGGAGAGGATGCTCAAATGTTATCAAATGCCATCCTTACGATGATACCAATCCTACTTACTTATGTTTTTCCAGCCGAAAAACCGCCTACATCACACCTTCTTATATATTGGTATAATTTTTATTTTTAAATGCATCGTTTTTATAGATCAGCAAATATTTCAAAGTGAAATTTTGAAAGCTTTCCAAAAACCCGAATATATTGTAATATTTAGTATATATACATGTGCTCTCCCACTACTAAACTTTCTATCATCACATATTATTTATCTTTCTTCATTCACATCTTTGTCATTTTTCAATGTTAACATTTTAAAATCTAATTAATTGTTCAAGTCAAACTAAATCCTTATCATCATGATTAATCAAGAAAAACTTTTCAATTATTTCGACATTCTATCGACAACCCAATATTAGAGAAACAGATTATAAACTAATGTGCTACTATAAACTTTTTGATTGAATAATGATATAATCTCCTCACATAAGATTCATTCATACTTTTTTAAAGCAATGAGAGAGTTTTCAGGAGTGCGTTTGGCCTACTAACGATATTAGATCCTAATTTCAAACCGCGAAGTGGTTATTATTTCATCAAAATAATTCTACTTGCACTTCTTTTTTACATCCATTCGACGGCGCCGATCGAATCCTTTGGTACATACAATTAGTTCATAGCAATAATACTAAAGATAAGGTTCGACATCAAAATCTATTTTTAATTTAATACTTTATTTTTAAATTTCTATAGAATTGAGCTTCGAATGTTAAAATTTTTGTTAGCAGTTCTTGATCAACTGACACCAGCAATGAAGAAAAAATGTTATGAGCTTAGATATATACAATTTTGAATTTGATAATCTTCTTTTGCTCTGCAATAACTTCGCTGCAGAAACCATTTGCATTTAAGATTCCTCCTTGGCAAAGCAACTGGACCAGACAACCTTGTACCAGAATGCTTTAATTTATCCTTAAATTCACGCACAAATTTTCTAATATACTCCTCTAGCCTTGAACAATCAAAAGCTTCTATCTTAATATGTATCTCTTCCTCTATCTCAGTTACCACACCTTTACCAAAATTTCGGAAACAATATTAGAACCAACAGTTCTATCGCCTTCTCTTATTGCAAAACGCAACTCCTTATCCATTGCTATTGGTACTTGTAATTTTATTTTTATACTCACATTATCCCCTGGCATTACCATCTCTTTTCCTTCTAACAATTTTATACTTCCTGTTACATCCGTAGTTCTTTTTAGAAAAGAGAGTGTTCCTACCTGCTGCTTGTTCTGTACAGCCTAAGATATCATAAAATAAATGTAATTCAAGGCCTATATGATAAAAGGATATTACTATACCTATAAAATAACTACAAAACATTGCCTAGATTAAAATTTTGTTACGTTTAAGCATATGTACTACTACAAATAACCCTGTAATATAGTAAATTACCCGCATATATATACATAGTTTACATGGCAACATGTAAAAGAAATACTCTAGCATATATGCGAAGATTAGAGCAAAAACGCTTGGTAAAAGATTTATTTGTCATTTCTATTGGTATTATTGAGTCTGATTTCATTTATTTGATATCCAATTAGCACAGTATGTTATTACTTTGGAAAGATTCTCATTGTTTATTCGTAATATTTAGAAAAATAATAGTTTTGATAATTTTTATGTATTCCAACATTTCTACCTGAAAAAACTAGAAATATGAAAATTAAAAAAGGTATAATTTGAAATGATATTCAAATTTTTGAAAGTCACACCTTGCAGCCAATCACAACTCCATTTACCGAAGAGGAATTATCAAAAATGGATCGGAAGAGCAAGAGCAAACAATCATTGCTATCTGAAACACCCAAAGTAATTCTGCAAAATTTTTTAAACCTGTATGGAATTTAAGATAGAAAGACAATGATAATTCAAAAGATATTAACTTCTTGATGATAAATCAGCTAATGGTTAACTAATTCAAGCAATTTCCCTTCACAATATTTCGTAACATACAATACACTTCAAATAACCACATATGGTACACTACGGATATCATTCTACAATGCAGATGTTTTTCAGATGGCGGAATTAATCGATGCAGCAATGAGTAAGTTACAGAGCGATCATTCTCTCTATGATAATGGTATTTATTACAATTACGTGTTCCTTTTTTAAATTTAAATTCGATATCCATTGAAGAAATAATTATATTAAAATTAAAATATCATATATTATATTTACACTAAATATTACATGTTTTCTATAATAACTATAATTCAAAAAAATAAGAATAAAGCTCAATAAGAAACTGAAATTCAGCTGGAAGATTTTTTTAGTTACGGGAAGTATAAATCCAATGTTATTTAATTCCGAATTCGCAATCAAAGAGCAAGATTTTCTAAGTGCAGAAAGCTTAAGTATAAATTATAGCCCGCATGACTTGACATTTGAGCCAACAAAATATTTGGTCCGTTTAAATCAAAAATAATCAATTTTCCTTGTTTTGAATAACCGATTTTTTATCATTAAAGTATGACTTCCAGCTTGAAAAACCAATTATTATAGCGAAACACCTGAGGAATGTTGTATATTTTTCAAAGAATTTCAGACCCCATGAATTAGAAAAATATTAGTCCATCTTAGATGCTACAAATCTATCACTTTCAGGTTTTTAATGCTCCATATGATTTCGAAAATCTAACATATTTCATACGCATTCGTAATACGTCAACAAAACATATTGCATATGTCATTAAAAGCAATGCGATACCACGTGTATTAGTAACACCACCATGCGGTATATTACCACCAAAACAAAAATGCGATATTGCAGTTACTGTTAAGGTGACATTACCATTATAATATTGGTTTGGGAAAAAGTTCAAAGTCACTGGAGAAATTAATCAATTAATGATCCTATGGAGAATTACCAGCCAAGAACATATTGTTCGACAAATTAAAATATCTTGAAAGCAACGAAATGTTTATAAAAATATCACTCCTCGTCTTGATTGCTTACCTAAGATTATACAACAACTCTTATTTTTACAGAAGATGGATAAATTTGTCAAACAATTAGTTGAAAAAGACCGACTTGCATTTGATTATGTATTTTGCCCACCTGAAACAAAGCAATTTAAATTCAGACTATTACAGGTCAACATTTTATCGTGTAAATCTATTTATAAAAAAAAATCAATTTTCAAAAATAATGATTTGGCCCACTTCTCAAGAACTCACTGATGTGCTGGGATCGTATCTCGAGATACTGAAACATGAAACAAAATTTGCACGAATTTAAAGAAAATGAAAGGAATGAATTTCAATATTTCTGGATTATTTTTAGCTTTTTGCGTTTTAAGCCTAACAAATATTTTAATAATATTTATTTCAGAGTGAGATGCGACGAAGAAAAATATTTACATAAAGTATAATTCATAGCTACAAATAATTTAAATAACTCAGGCAAATAATATTGCCTTATAAAACAAATTCTTCGATCACAGGAATTCGAAACCCATATTCCAATATAAATTGCTTATCGAACTTTTATTTTGAATTAAAAGTTTATGATTAATATTGAAATCTTGAAGATTCCTCAGAGCCAAGAAGTTAAGAGAAATTTATAATAAAAACCACAAGATTCTCTTAGAACACCCACATCCGAAATGGATAATCAATTGAGAAAGCAAATTAGAAAGAAAAAGAAGTGAACTACGTATAAGCACACTTAATTTAGGGCTGCATTTGAAACGTCCTTTCGGTTCTTTTCCCTATGAGTGCGGATTAGATAAATGCCGATTTTAGATCTTAGAAGGGTATTTATCAACTGAAAAATTACAGAAATAATTAGACTATGACACAACCAAGCATCATTTATACTCGTAATATTTCTAGCATGTTTTTATAACAAATTGATATCCAGTCAGGAAAGGCGGCTGCCCAATGCACCTGATTAATCTGAAAAATTTGATTTTTGAAATATCCAGAATAAAATATCTTGATACATATCATATCCAAAGCTCTAAACTGAACAATGTTAAGCAATGCGTGGAGCCTCATTTTCTAATTATTTTTGTTAAATAAGAATTAACATAATTTTCTCATCATTCTGAAGCATGCAACTACGTCGCCATTTAAGAAACGAAATACTTTACCTCACCACCAGCTTGATAAGCCAAAATGGGATCATCGACAGGTCGAGGCATCGTATGAATATCCCAAATTAATGCCTGACTATCACCACCTGAATCGAAATCAACAAAAAGAAAAAATAAATAAAAATCTACAAACTAACTATAAATAAAAAAATGTTCAATTAGAGTATTTCGAATTCGAAATTTCTATTTAACTAAAAACATAGTAACCTGCTGTACAAATATGACATGAAGAATGCGGTGCCCAAGCCATACCATTTACGCGTCCACGATGATTGTCTAATTTTGCGACAGGTGTGCAAGGTATACGTACGTCGAGAATTATCACCTTAATAAAAACTAATTTAAGCATTTGAAACATGTATTCATTCAATCAAAATAGAATATATTTCTCCGTATTAAAGTTATTTATCCTCTCCTTTGTTTTGATGTTTCGAAATACTGAATATACTAATATATGTATAAAATCCATTAGAGGTAGAAGGAATTAAACAAATTGTAATTACTGATAGAGTGAGGAAGTAGTTATTAAGAATTTTAATATAATTGTCATAAAAAAATAACTACGGAAAATTAATAAAACAAACCTCTGCAGAATTTTGAACAAATGTAGCGATATAATTGCAATCTTGCTTATTACATTCTAAGCGTAGTAATGGAGCATGCGATGGTTCTTCGAACATAATTGTTGAATGCTCGAGATGGCGTAAATCAAACATTCTTAGGCTTCCATCAGCTCCTGAAAACTTGATTAGTGTGTTGGAAAATATTATTGGTCTAGTTCCACTTCTTGTTCAAATATGCATTTTTATATCATCGTAATGATGGGAATTTATTTATGATACGTAAGGAGAACTTTTCCAGTAATAATCTTAACAATCCAGAAGCTTTTACTATTCCTATTTCATTATCAAAAGAACGGAATATTAGCAAAGAAAATAATAACAATACGAAAATACTGAAAAAACATGCCGACACTAGCAAATATTTCGCGACCGCTTGCCATCCTTGTAAAAGCAATATCGAATACTTCCTTATCATGAGCAATCAGTTGCGTCTTTACAGTACCTTCTGTTGATCGTGCAACACTGATCGCTTGACCGGTCTGAAAGACAGTGAAATATTAATCCTTAACTTTATCTACCTTTCCTTTGGATTTTATTCTCACCGATTTTTTTCGTAATAATTAAAATTGAACTTCAAATTTAAATTCATAGGAATTAACCTCGATTTGCCAAATGGTGCATGTTGTGTCGATACTTGAAGTACCTATTAGGCTAACATCTATATCATTCCAATCAAATGATGTCAATGGTGCGCAGTATTCACTGCTTCGATTCTGAAATGAATTGAGAAAAATTTTTTCAATCTGTAAATATCGCGTCGGAAAAGTTCACTGGCACTTTAAGTGATATAAAACACTTAAAGTGTTAAAATCTATTTGAATTCAATGTGGTTCGTAAGTTTTTTCATATAACCAAAACATAGAATGATGTATAGCAAAAAACCATGTTGCTCAAGGCGAAATATGAAATTGATTATTAGTATGGACTTGGAAAAAGACTTGTATTGGAATTCTGCTTGTATTAGTTGTGATGACAAAAAATTCATAACTTCAGCTGACAGAAAAAATTAAAAATAACTAGGGTTGGAAAAATGAAATATTAAACATTTAAACGAACGTTGTTAAGAAAAACTTCAATCTGCGCACCATCAGTTCCACCTACGCGCCACAATCGTAAATAATCTCCGGTTGTAGCAATCAGGTCTGGATATATACCTTTCTAAAAATTCGTGAAAAAAATACATGTATACAAAATAATTTTTCGATTAAATCGCATTGTATTACCACTAACAAAAATTATTGAAATTGAGCGCATAATACAAATGCGTGATTACTAATACTTGAATTGACAATAATTTTTTTATAAATTAAAATGGAAACCAAATAAAATCTGTTATTCACTGAGAATATTTAAAAACCTGATCTGGAATCCACATGACTTTTGTAGCTGGATATGGATGATCGAAACTACCGCAATCAATAAATTCACCAGCATCTTCATCGAGCTTTACTATTGAAACCTTAATTGACTAAAAGTATTTCTAATCTCCATCTAATCTTTTGTCTTCTAATGGATTCATAATAGTAAAAGTAATGAAATAAAAAATCTAGCTTTTCAGCATTTTTTTCAAATTCTGCGCGATACAAATAAATGCAGCAAAAGGTTAACAAAAACACATAACAAAATTATTTCAGATTGAAAAAAGTGGGAGTTGACCCTATTTGCAATGCAATCAAACAGCCTATTTTTGATTGCTTCATATACTTTTATCCAGTTTGATTTATGTTTAATTTAAATTCGAATATAATATTTCAAAAGCATTTCCCGTCTGTGCACAAATATCTATATTTCTTGCTGACGATGAAATAAAGCAATAGCCAAAAAACCTTATTGTTATATTCTTCAATGAAGCTAGCTAATGCCAAGCGGAATTTTTCGTTGGATCAGGATGCTGAGACCAACCGGTGCAGTATAGTGTGTGAGGTGCTTCATACTTGTAAACTTCTTTATGCTTAGAACTCGAACTCGATACGCCACCTATAACCGATAAATGTAACGATCAAAACATTACTGTTCACATAGACATTTCAGTAATTGTTTTTCAGGAATACAAAAATATCTATCAATTGCACACACTTATACTTATTCATCAACACATACAAATATAATTTGCTATTGATGTAAATGTCAAAATTTCAATTACACTTCAATGATATGATATAAATATCACCGAATAAATAAATGTTATGTTCGAAATAAAAAATCCTATTTACTGGGCTGATTGGGTCCCATTTGAGCAATCTCATTACCCATGAACTGTTGCATAACGTGAGATAACTGTCGTGTAATTGCCATTAAATTTCACACCCAAATTGATAACAGTTCTATTTTACTACTGCTCTGCAACATAAAGAACAGTAAGAAGTTTAAAGGATTCGAAAATGATACATAAGATGGAAAATTTAATAAAGATTAAATAAATGCGACATTAGAGCAACTTCTTATAGTGAACACAGTATTAATATAATCTCGGTTTATCCATGAATGCTTGAAGAAGTTTAAACAACTTAATTTTCAGATGGTTTATACAACCATCAAAGCAATGAACAAACAAAGAGAGAAAATCAATCAACTAAAGAACTTTATTTTCCAATATGTCATAGTAAACATTTCAAACTTGTGGAAACGCTTGGACTTAAAAACCTGAAGTACTAAGCATTAAGAAACATCAGTGAATGAATACCGTTATAACAAAGGCAAGGAACCAATACACGCACCTAAGAAGAAGGAGTACGCATGATACTTTTTACGATGAAAGATAAGATGAAAAACAATAAATTAACCAAAATTGTAACCAGTAATAATCACATGCATTTTGTTTTATAGGAAATCATTTTTATGATCAATGTTAATTTTCAGTTTGCCCCAGGGCACAAACCCGTAGTTATCCACTTCGCTCCATATGTCTTCGATTAGAAAAAGGTTTATCCATTTTTCTTCCTCATTCAATATCATTCCTTAGAAATGCTTCTATTTAAATAGCATATATCAGAATAATAAAGTATTGAAATATAACTTTATCAATTATTAAAAATTATATGTAAAGTAAAAGAATAAAATATCAATAATGTAAATTTCATATTACATTCAACAATTAATAGTATAATAAACTGAAACAGCACTTGAAATATCCAAATAACAACTATAAATTAAAATGCTGTTAAGATATAAATATGGTCTAAAATAAACGAATAATCACCAGAAAATCAAATAATAATTATTTTTCAACAATATCATTTGTTCCCTTTTAATGACTAATCCAGTAAAAGCAAGCAAAATGAGTAGAAAGATGCAAATCCCAATAAGAATATTAGAAGTAAAATCGAACAGGAATGTTACAGAACACTGGGTGGTCAAAACACTGATAAGAATATCATCGTGTCTAAGAAAGTTTATGATAAGAAAGCAAAAACAATGACAAAAATTTTAACTTAAAAATTAATTTGTATTTTAATACCAAGCAAAATTTTTCAAACTCGCAGAATTTCCAAACACTTCCCAAAACAAATGCAAATCCAATCTATTTGAGAAGCTGACCAATGTACTTGATTCACCTGAAAAAGCAATCAATTTCGACACAAATGAAAACACAGATGCAAATTATCCCAATAATAATTGTAGAATGTAAACTTAAGCAATATATCCTTACCAACAGTCAACAAATTAAGTCCTGATGCTGTAAATAAATAAGAAATCTCCTGAGCAGTTCAAGCTAAAAAAACATGGTTAAATAAGATTCAAAAATGTATTAAACCAAAAATCTGAAACCACAAATATTGCAAAATTCTTCTAAGAAATTTACTTGTATCTTAGCGAATTTTGTCACAAGAAAAGAAAACTATTTAAAGGAGGTTTTTCAACTGAGTCCCTACATACGGTTTCCTAAGAGCAGTAACTAAGATTTATTAGTCAGCAAATACTGAAAATCTTAACGGATAATAAATCAGTTACTACTGTTAAAAAAGCTAAAAGGAATTTAAAGCGTTATAGAGCAACAAACAAAAGATGGTTTGGATTATTGGATTAAAGCGCTAGAGAACTGACTTCTCCTTCGGCCTGATAGGCTAATATTGGATCTTCAACTGGTCTCGGCATTGGCGAAATGTCCCAAATTAGGGCTTGACGATCATCCCTAAATTGAAAAAAACGATGAAGAAGTATCAGAGCTTATTTGGAAACTATTAAAATTAAAAAATAAAAGACAAATTCGTCCTAATAATCCAGCATTAATATTTGGGATCTGAGCCTAAGATTAAACATAAGAATAATGAACTTCAGGCTTAAAAAAATCAGGAATTGCGAACAATATTCCTATATAATTGCAATAATAAGAATGGAAAAAAATTTATATATTTAAATTCAGTTGAAATTACCGGCTGTGCATATATGACATGAAGAATGTGGAGCCCAAGCAACACCATTTACACAAGCGCGATGATTATGAAGCCGAGCAAGGGGATTACAAGGTACTCTTATATCCACTATCACTACCTATAAAATATATCGCATAAGAAATATCAGTCTGAAATGATATTTGAAGATATTCCGTAATTGATAATTATGCTAAGACTTAAATTGCATAGTAGGCCTGCAATTTGCCATGTAAATTTATTTTTCGAGCTTGTTAAAAATTTTATAAAAATAACTTTAAAATATCAAACAATATTTGTTTTCAAACAAAAGAAATCGATGCAAATAAATCAGAAGAAACTGATCTTTCACCTCAGCAGAATCCTGTGCAAAAGTAGCTAAGTAATGACTTTCTTGTTTGTTCCATGCTAGCCTCATCAACGGTGATCGTAAAGGATCCTCATAAACTATTGTAGAGTGTTGTAAATTTCGTAAATCAAATAATCGAGCACTTCCATCCGCACCTACCATTTCCTTTTTTTTTAATATAATATTTTCTTGAAATTATTAATATTTACTCAGGAAGTTTTCGTTTACAAATATTTAATTTAGCAAATATTTGATTTCCGACTTTTAAACATTATTTTTTGTAATAATAGTTTCTTGCTAAATTTTCTCTCTATTGCCATGCATATAAGAAATATAAGAAGAATCGAAACTAGTACAATATAGAAGGATGTGAAATGAAATTTAACATAATATAAGTATCAAAAATGAAATTATTTTTAAACAAAATTTAAAAGCTAATTTTAACCGCATACCAACAGTAGCGAAATTATCCCGCCCACGATTTATTCGTGAAAATTTGATATCATGCACTGGTTTATCATGAGCTATCAACTGAGTTTTAACACTGCCATTAGTTTTTTTGGTCTGAGCAAGCGCCTGTCCTGTCTAAAAATAACGTGTAAATGATACACATAGAGTCAAGAACAAATAAATAATGCGGAATTTTCTACAAATAAAAAGATTACTCTTATTTTACAAGTTCAATTTTCTGCATAGATCCTCTCATCGACTTTATAAAATTATTATATCGAGCCTCACTTTCATTATACATATAACTTCAAAGATTCTATAAAAGTATCAAGTCTAAGCCGTAGAATTTAATTATAAAATGCAAAATATAAATATCATTAAGCATCGAGCTGAAAAATACGGTAAAGAAAACAAACTGAAATTAAAATTGCTAAAATAATCGTAAAATTCTAAGATCCTAAATTTTTAATCCTCTCACCTCAAGCTGCCATATGGTACAACTCATATCGATTGAAGAAGTACCAATTAAGGTTGGATCAACATCATTCCAATCGAAATTCGTTAACGGTCCAGAATAATTTGATGCTTGTTTCTATAATTTTAATAAATATAACTTCAAATATTCTGTATTCTGTCACAAGTGACTATTAATATGACTGCATGCTACGACATAAATGTTACTGAAAAAAGCAACAAATATTGACTTGACTACTTCAGACTCACTTATTTTCAAATAAACTCTCCTATTTTCAAGTAAATTCTCAAATTCAGCTTTCAAAAACATCGATTTCTACGATAAATTATTAGCGAGATCAACACAAATAATATTAATGCAATAACATACATTATTTAAGATGCATTCCATCATAACAGAATTTGATTCTACCCGATAAATTTTCAAGCATTCTCCACTGGTTGCCAGTAGATCAGGATAGGAATCCATCTGAGAAGTACAATATGTAAATAAATAGTGATAATCAGAACTAGAAAGCTTTATTTCCTCTCCGAACAGATAATTCTTTGAAGGTATATTAAATCTTTTATTAAAATCGTTTTATTAAATGTTTTATTAAAATTCTTAAAAATTTCAAGTACAAAATAAACCATATCTGGAATCCATTGAATACAATTCGGGGAACGTATGTTCGAATGAAAGTCTCTCCACAAGCTCACCTTGCTGTTCATCCAGTTGTATGACTGATACCTATAGAAACATTAAAAATGAAAACAAAAAAAAGAAAAAAAAATTAAACAGTTGTACAAAACAAGCCGATAAGATTTAGATTTCCTATTTTAAAAGAAGAAAATTTGGAGAAATTAATACAAAACACGACAACGGAAAACGAAAAGAATTATAAAGTAAGATATGCTTATTATCTCAAGTTTACAAGTTCTTACACTCTTACATAATTTAATCAAGATCTAACAAAACAAAATAATTTTATAACCCGGTTTTTGGGCTTCCTTTTACAATAGAAACAAGCTGTGTTTGGCTAGAAAAATATGTATTAAATTAAATATTTAAATAATGTTTAGGCACTTAATTTAGCACATATGTTTAGGTTTTAATTTAGTACATATTTCGAAAACAAATATAAAAATGAGAAGTTTTTACGTAAATCTTAAAGCATCATCACAGTGTTAAATAAACATGCTCTTTTTGTTCGTTAAATAAATAACATATTTGGTTTTGAAATATGCAATAAAAATTTTTAAAAATTGCTAATCAGGTAAGATATTTTTATTTTAATTTCCTTGTCATCCTATTTTATCACTTGTTCACAATTTCCTTTTTTTTCATAATACATTAGCCATCTTTTGTATAATCCATTGTTTTATATAGGAGGTTAAAATTTTTCTCCTGAATTCATACAAAACGAGATCTAGAAAATGATTCCCTCAACTTATCCTTCCTTTTTCTAAATCCATCATTTTCCGGTTCATCTTCGTTCTTGACATTACTTGAAGTTTATCTATTCCTACTAATCTTTACTCTAACGACAACTTTATTCTACATTCAGTTTATAGCAATTTCATTTTTGTTGAAAGATATCCAGCTGTCCAACTTCTTTCTTTGCTATAAACTTTCAATTTTGTGCACATTTATTACTATGTGCACAGAATTGCAAAACAAAATTCTACTATACAGAAAATTCTACGCCACGAATACTTAAATTTAAACACTATTAACGCAGAATGAAACAAATAAAAAATTCAATTCAAACCCTATTATTATGAGGTTTATCTTCTACAACACTACCAACAGCAATGCGCCACCGCCCTCTGAATCCGTTTTATTGGACCAACCAGCCGCAAAAAGTGGTCGACTTGAAGTGAAACGATAAATTTGGCGACGCTTCGGTGGAGCAGGAGGAACTGACGCTGCAATCGTTGGTGTTGGAGGAGGAACACTTTCAATACTGCTTGGTCCTGACGGCCGAGATATAGCGGTATTTGTTGCTAATGCTGAAAAAATAATTGCAAGACATTTTGTCATTAAAAATTTCAATGCTATTCTCGTCATAATCACCAATATATAACTTATTTGCAACAAAATTATTTATAGTTTGAGTTACAAAGGAGAGAAAGAGACTTTAAGATGCACATAAAACATGTGAATTTAAAAAAAAATCTTTTTGGGAAGACTGCAGAAGAGATGAAACTAAGGTTTGACTGACGATAAATGTAAGAATTTAGAATGTTAAAGCCATAGCGCATAATCTTTTTTTTCTAATTTTAATATGCTCTAACATACAGGGCGCATTGAGAATGCATATTTTGTTCCTTCTCAAAAAGAATGCGCATCGTGTAAGAACAAACTTAAAAACGGACTTAAATTTCTTATATTAATCTGAAAGCCACTTTTATTAACGGGATGTTACTGGCAATAAATGGATCCTCATACGTTATTCATGGATAATTGAATATTTAGCTAATCTCTTTTATATCAAAAAGTTTCAACAGTTAGCTTCAGCGACTTTCCGTATTAGTTTTTATCATTACTTCAAGCTTGGATAATTTAGTTATTTCGAAGCATAAAAAGCAGTAGAACACATTCTTTGATACTGCAACAGATAGGATTCATCATAAATGTGATAATGATGATAATCATTAGTACTATCAACTAATTTAGATTTGGAACTCCGGCAGTAAAACATCAAAATCTAGTCTAAAACATTCGAAATCTTACAAAGGTAAATAATGACACCGATGATGTTAGTAATATATATATATATTAATAATATACTAACATGTTGTAGTTGAACTAGCAATTTGATGATGACTCGTCGTTATTTGTTGCTGTAATGTTTGCTGTGCATTGGTAGTAGATGCAAGTGATGAAGAATTCGCTGATGATGTTGCAACCATTTGTCCAAAACCGTAAAACATTAACTTCAATGCCTGCGTGCTGAAATTATGTTTCTATAATTAGTTGTTATGCGCGGAAAAAATTTTCTATAAAATCTAATTACATGTTATTCATCATATATTGATTGCATACATATTCTTTAGCTTAATTAAGCAATTAATTAATTCTGCATGAACACAAAATATTCTATTTAAAATTATTAAAATAAAAAATCCCTCAGTAAAAATATGAATTTTGTACCAATTAAAAAATTTAATTCTCTTCGTGAATTTTTTCGATTATAATTTTAACACTCTTGTTATACTGCTTTTTCATCCTTTAATTAATGGCCAAATTAATATCCTGGAGTTCATATATCGCAACTACAGCCCTACTATTTTAGTCTTATGTCAACTAAAAACAATACAAACACTCGAACAATGCAGAATCAGACGTCAGTCAACTACAACATAGTCCAAACGCGGCCCGCGATTAGTAGTGAACAAAACGCGGCCTTAAATCTTTGCGTTCATCGCAAACATCGACGCAGAGTGTTCATCATAGAGATTTAAAGTCGTTTCATTTGACTGCGGATGTACAAACGGTGGCAGCAACGTGAACATGTTCTCGGGTATCTGAAGCAAGCTGAAGAAGTTTTGAAAATCGCAGAAAAGCGATGTGCAAATAATGTCCAGAAATCGTTCTATCCCCGCAACCTCCCAACAAAGTCTTAAAGTCTGATAAGAGCAGGGGAGATAAAGATCATAAACTCAGGATGACTGAAGACCGATACCATAGTCCAGGAATTATAGGTAATCTCCTTTTTGTGCTTGACAAATAGAGCAGAGTCCGCAACTTCATCTTGTATCAATTACGGCTCAAAGAATTTGTTACCTATACTTCTTGTTTGGCCAGTAGATTTTTTGGACTTTCTGCTATTGTATAAATCCAACATGCTTTTTGAAGCTATGATTAACCCTATTCCCTCATCTTCCTCATCACATAATCATCCCGCAATGTCCCGGACGTAAAGACTCAGATAGGGCGAATTTATCAGCATCGTCCTGATGGACTATGCTGAACTATAAGAACATCATTGTCTGGTCCAGCTGCGGAGTTGAACCTATCGACGACTTACTGTAGTGCATGAGTATTCCACTACACCATCCCAACGACGTATACTTCGTTTTTTATGACATATTTAGAATTTAAGGTAAACAGTCATTGAAACATCTGAATCTTGTAATTATCCTATAATAATCACATTCGAGCTAGCCAGGCCTGAGTTGGAAGTCGAGAGTGGTATAACTTTGACGGACTTTTCAAGTAGCATCTGAAATTCGCGTTTACTCGTCATTCATTCTCTTTCAAAATTTTACACACACTTTTTGTTTTGTGTGTGCAATTTTCAAAATTCTCGCAATCATGAAATTTTGATATTTTGAAAATTTCCATTAAGGAGGGCATTTTTGGCGCAATAATTTTCATTTTAAGAGGATGCAAGGAATGATGTCAAAAATCTTTAAATAATATTGCATAAATCTAGATGTAAATGAGGTTAAATTCATTGGTCAAAATTTGTTAACAAATTTTTATGTGTCATGTCATTTGTTCTGATTTATTGGATGCCCAAGCTTGAACAAATACAAAAATCCATTGGGCAGCGTTTTTATACTCATTTTTACTAATATGAATTACTAAGATGCCGAAATCATTAACATCAACAGTCAATCAGTATGAACATCAAATGACATTCATCTGAATGACAATCTTCCTTCAAATGGTTTAATAATATTAATTGCTTATATATTTCTATATTTATTTGTGATTTTATTTTTTCAAATCATCCAAATCTTAATCTTTCAAAATCAAATTTGCATAACTTTAATAATTATTGTAATTTTATCTAAATATTAGTAGGAATTGCTTGTTCATTTAGCAAAGATAACTTCTAAAAAAAAGATCGACGATACTGATTGCCAAACAAATTTGCTTATTTTATAGATTAAACTGTCAATTAATTAAATAAACAAACTGAAGAATTAAATCATCATGAAAAGTCAAATAAAGGCAATTTTTTTTATTTTTAATAACACAAAATAATGGTGAAATACTAATAAATAAATACATGCAAAAAAAAAAAAACAAAAATTAACAAAGGAATAAAAATATAAATAAAAGGTAAAGGAGATAAATAAATAAACAATTCAATATGGATGTTTATTTGCTCAACACTATCCTATTTAATTATCTACTAATGTTCAAATATAAGTTAATATTATATAATCGATAAAATATAATGTACAGTATTGAGCGAATAAATCGATGGTAATGCTATAATAATAGCGATATGGTAGCAAAATTGTTTGTGTCTTCCAATATGTTTATCACTGATAATTCTAATTGTTGTCAATTTAGTAATTCATTTTGCATATTGTCAATATGACATTTAGCGAATGTCGATATATTCGATATCTTGAAGTAGTACGACGATGAGATGAACAAATACTAGCAAGTTTGATGGATTACAGCGTTAGTTATCATAATGATAACATTTCTCTCTACAACGTCGCTATACAGAGCTATATTCTCTTCAATTATCATATATTAGCGAATTTTCAATATATTAAATTTTTAGATTAAAAAAATCATTATCAATTAATTTGAATAAGGCAAGAGACGAAAAAAGAACAAATAGCAGGATAGGGAAGTAGAACATTTAACTGGAAGTTTTATTAAAAGCTTTGTTGACCGATGAAAATACAGCAAATAATGTAATGTTTTTAAGTTCTTCTCGTCTGTTTCGTGATTCACTAATCATTTATGCTTTCTGATTAAACGATCTGCGATTATTTATTGCTTACAATAAGAAACTTTCAGAAGAAACTATTATTTGTTCATTATAACCAATCGACTTTAATTAACCCATTTTTGCATTTTGTTAGCGATATTAATATAAAATTCATTTGATTGATATTTAATAGTATATTTTTAAATCATTCTTATTATTAATATTACTCCTGCATTTATAAAAGATAATGTAAATTTGAAACATATTACATTCTTTTGATTACATAAATTTTTATGAGTGTTTTTCATTTTAAGATTAACAGATGAAATAAGATATATGGAGAAATAATATGAATGATTTAATCTCGAGACTTTATCGAACTAATCGTTGGGTCACTTTTTTCAAATTGATTATTTGATTTGCGAAAACCCTGACTATTGAAATAGTTAATAGAACAACAGGAAATTGGTAAAAGCAAAAAAAGGGCGCTGATAGAGGTCAAAGTGTATGTATAATGGATAGTGATATTTCTTTGTGTATGAATGAACATCCACATTTTAACTGATGATCAAAAAAATCACATGTTAAAGGTTTGATGTGAAATGCAAAATTTTGCGATTTCAAGTATTAATAACAAATTATTGAACGCAAAGGGGTGAACAAGATCTAACCTTTGATCTTCCGTACATTGATCTATTAATCCATTGATAGTTATTCAGTGAATTTTCACTTGGTTGTTATTATTTGTCTCATTAGCTTCTAAAAGTTCACAATACTGAATAGTACTACATTAGATAGGGCGTGATTAACAATCACAATAAACAACAGAATTTGATGTTCATCGAAAGAATACAAGAAATTCAGGATAATCATCACTCCAATCAGGAGACGACAATGGCATCGAATAACACAATTGCAGTTATAACATACATTACTGGTGCTGCACTATAATCACCATTCCATTTCCCTGATAAAAATCATCGTTTCGTCGAACACGAGCTGTTGTGATATCTCTTCTTCGCCTTTAATATTCAGATAAGAAACGATTTTATTATTTTCATCTGATTATGATAGCAATCAAACTTAAGTAAATATAATTTATTCAACTTATTTTACTGCTAAGTAGAAGTTCTGATTTCGATTATTCTTTTGATTTAATTCTGAATTTAATCATTTATTTATCCTCGCTGCTATTCTATATATCTGTTGCTGTAGAATTGCTAATTTTAAAAGTTTCACAAGTAAACAACTCTGCAAAGATTTAATTGTTCTCTTATCAGGGTTGTAATTTGTAAATAAGCTTTTATTCTAAAATCTATCAGTTATTTGGTATAGCATATTTTATAAAATATTTGTCTCAATGATGCGAAAATTGTTAATATTGATGCTGTTTGCGGTACTGATTACTCAATGGGCCTTCAGTCGAAGTAAGTTCTTAATTTTCTTTACTATTTGTTACTTTAATGAACGTCGTTTAAAAAGAATGTTAATGATATTCGTTTTAGTATCAATTGATACTGAATAAAATTTAATCATTCAATATTTAAATAATTCGAAATAACAATTTCAATGATATATAAGCAATGGAAAGTATTTTTTCCGAATAATGTTTCAATTTTTTTTATTTTTTCATAAAAAAATTCTGATTGTTTTAATCAGAAAATTCAAGCTGATCTTTTACCGAGGAATAGATTATATTATCTATAATTGATAATAGCTGACGAGAGAGCTATTTGTCTATTAAATTTTTGTTTCGAAAAAAAAGTAAAACAATGTAAGAGAAAACTGAAACTTCGAAGTAAAAGGAAAATGATTCAGATTGCAAAATTAGAAGTAAAAAATATGAGGTGTAGCATAATAATGTTAGGAAAGCTGCGTTTTTTTTAGTTTTGAATATGCTTCCATAGTTGTTTATTTTTTTATAATTGCAAGATAAATATAAAGTTTGTTGATGATTTACCATAAATTAGATTCAGCAACTTCTTCAATTTGGAATCCTTTAAATTCCTTCCGAGATAATCAAATGATGAAAAAAGCAGAACAATGTAACTGTGCAATAATTTATCGAAATATAAATTATCCTATAGCGTCGAAATATTGTGTAACGCTTGTCCTATTTTTCAATTTTTTTCTTTAGCAATAGTAACATCCATTGAAGAATTTCATTATCCTCCATCTTTCCAGATTTATCAATAACTGTCCTTTTCTTTATTTATTCTCCAATTTTACAATATTTGTCATGACACAAATATCTTATTAACTTACAAATTTAATGCAATACTTTTTCATTAAAATTTTTTATCCCAATAGAGGAAATGATTAATGATTTTAAAATGCTCAAATAAAAGTTAATATATGCTATTGTTTTGTATAAGATAATAAATGATCTATATTGTCACAGGTAGATTTTTGTATAATATTGCCACAGGTAGATTTTTGTATAATATTGTCACAGATAAATTTTTGTATAGTATTGTCACAGGTAGATTTTTGTATAATACGAGAATTTATTGCAAAGCAATAATCATTTGCTAAATATTCAATAAAAGCATTATGATATCAAAGAATGAACAAATGAATAAGCTATGTATGAATCACCATCATTTCATTTTATGTATGGATCACCTAATCGAGAGTTTAATAATTTGGGCGGAATCCAATGAATTTTAAAAGTTACGATAACAATAATTTTTTCTAAATTTAGTTATGTTCAATACTACCCTAATCATTATTTCAAAATCTAGAACATGTTCGATAATAATTATTACATCAGCTTATTATGCTGACCTTTGATTTGAGGAAGACTTTAGACATTCAAATTCAGAAAAACATAATAGTATTTTAGACATTCATATTCACATAATAGTAGACTCTTCAAATCTTCGTCAAAATTTATAAATAAAATTAAGTGAAGATCTAAATCAGTGATCTTAAATTAGGAAAGAGCGTCATCTTTCTATGAAATTGGCTTGGAAATTTCATTAAAGCAATAAATATTGCGACATAATATTTGCAAAAACTTCTGCTAAATTTTTCGAGAAGAAATTGCTTAAAATTATGAAAAAATTTAATTAGTATTTAAGAAAAAATATTTGAAAAATGATAAAGAGCAAGAAAGTGTTTTTGCATTACAGTAGCATTAACAATTTAGCAGTAATGATAATAAAAGAATACAGAATAATCAATATGATATTAAGATTAAAATCACAATAACAACTTAATTATCAATAGAATTCGCATACTTTTTTGAAATAAACAAAAATTGTCTTTCTCTTATACTCTTACAAATTTTGATGGCAAAGTGATATGCGTTGGGAAATCCAGGATTTTTTGTCGTGGCAAATATTATATACATTCTTATCAGTTGCTTAATTGTTTTGCTAAAATATGATATATAATAGGTTTTTATTTATAGCAATCACAATATCAGCGCAATGTAATCTGGAATCAGATCATATTAAACTTGGACGATGCTTGAGACCATGGCTCGACTTATGGGAGATGATACGAGTCCAAGAAGGTCATGCATCTAATCTTGTATATCCGGTAATATTTAAATGAATTTCAAAGAAATGAAATAAAAAGAACAGAATTAATTTATTTTAAAGAGTGATAGCAAAAATTAAATAAACAGAGCAAAGCAGTATAAAATTTCCAATCATATACTTTTATTCAATTTGTATCATTTTTATGGCAAAGAATTAAAATGAAAGATTGGAATCAAATTATTATAATAATTATACTTTTTCAAAATTCTTGTTCACAAAATTACTACTGTGAATTTAATTATTCAAGCTCCTATTTTATTTTTAACTAAATAATTGTAATCTATTCTCTTATTTTCCAATGAAAAAATAAACTGTCAAGAAAAAACAGAATTAGTATATTTATCAAAAATTTTTCAAAATTAAAAAAATAAATAACTATTTTAAGAAAAGAATGCTAAGGACTTTAATAAGAATTACAAATTCAAATATGTATTGACTTAATTTATTTAGTTGTTGCACATCATTTAATTCAATCTGATATAGCTTGCTGCGGTATATTTCAACTTAATTAGATAAGCTGATAAATAACATAAATAGTATTTGTTTTCGTTTACATTGAGATTATTTAATTCTTTAGTTCCCATTCAATCATTTTCTTTCATCACAGTTTTTTGTATAAAAATTTAAAAATACACATTAAATATATAAATAGTAAGCTATATATTTATAATCTAACAATTTAATCTGAAATTATCTGTTACTAATTCTATTTTTCGACTTTTATTATTTTTTTAAACGAATTACAACAAACCTTTTAAAAATTTATTTAATTTTGCAGAAATCACTGCAGTATATTTCTGCATCTGGTTTAATTTAATTATTTCGTTGCAGATTCCGTTCTATTCCCGAGAATCAGTATTGTTTCTGTGCAGTGCTTATTTTGACAGTCAATCATTATGCATGACATCTGAAGTGCTTGAAAAATGCAAACATAACGAACTTATAATATTCATACAACGCCATATGCGCTACTATTGTGGAGATAGAGCCAAAATTGCTTTCGATAAGTTTGATTGTATCCGAAAGTAATTTTTCAATTTTCAAAAAAATTTTCTTTTAAAATCAAATCAAAGCAGCAAAAAAAAATCAAATGGATTAGGCAAATCATAGTTAATGTCTAATGGAAAAACATTTTTTCAATTATTTCATTGCTTTATTTATTTAAATCTTTTGATAGTTTCATAAAAAGTTTTTATTGATATTACATTTGTCTAATTAGATAAGAAGTGCTAGGATTTTTTAAAACTAATTAAAATAATTATTCGTTTTTCAAAAGAAGAACAAGAACAGTTAATTTTTCCACTAAACTTAACCTTATTTATCAAATTTAAATATTAAGTATTGTCTTCTTTTAATAAAAAATAGTAATCTGTGAAGTTAGTCAATTAATTTGAAATTAAATGATATTTTTGGAAGAGAACATTGTGAAATCTCAAATTTCAGTACATTATTGTCAAATCAACATTGCTGGCAGCATATTCAGGATATTCCATTTTCTGCCTATGGACCAGGTAGATGTATTGGAATACCTATGTTTTTCAATTGTATATTACCTGACGTGCGATCGAAATGCAAAAATTCCGCTGTTCATATTTTTGTCAATGCAATTACTTCATTCGGATGTGCCCTTGAGAAGGGTTGGCTGTTTTTTCTTTTTTGAAATTTTCACAACTTTTAAGTTGGATTTTAGGGTTAGTATAAATACTGATTTATTCCAATAGTTATTAAATTATCAGTGAACACATAAAATATTGTTGACGCAGAAATATATTATAGAGTTGGTAGAGCAATCGGCAAAATATATCGCAGTAATCAATGCTACTGGCGAATTCACCGAAAAAGCTGGAAAAAGTATACCTTATCATTTGATTAATAAAAATAGAAGGAACTAATAAGAATTTTTTAATTCGAAAATTTTTAAAAAAATTCTAAAATAAAGACAGATTTGTCATTACAAAATTAATGATTTAAAACAAAAGTTTCTTTGTTCATTTCAAAATTTTTTCTTGCTGGAAAAGAGTAATTCAACCAAATAATTTGATGGATAGAATGTTGTAATTTCTGTAAACACAGTTTTTATTTTTTTTTGGTGAAAATCTTTCAAAAAAGAGTTGAAAGCTAAAAGTAAAAGAAAAAGTTTACATTTTAATAAACTTCATTTTTAACTAATTTTGCATGTTTGCCATATGCATATATTTATGCAAATTTGGATAAACATTTTGGTAATATTTCTTTTTCATCATTTTTCTGAGATTTCTTTCGTAAATTTTGCAAATATGTCATAATTTGGCACTAAATCCATTTCAATTTAATTACTATGCAGAAATAAGTTGGAATAACACTTGTCGAATAATATTATGATAGTTTTGATGGAATGACAATCTAAAACGAAGTAATTATTGTGCAATAAGTTTGTTAAAAAATAAATTATAGGTCAGATTTTTGGATAATTGAATCGAAATGAAAATTTACATAAAATAATTCTAAATTAAAGGGTTTAAAAATTTCCAAATTTCAGAACAAATTTATTTAGTGCAACTTAAGAACAATAAGTTTGATGGGATATTTATGAATTAATTATTACTGCCTTCATTTTCAGAATATATATTGAACGAGCTGCCGGCTGCACTTCCAGTGCTTGATGAAGAAGGGAATGGTCAGTAATATGAAAATTTATGCTCGTTTTAAGAAAAATTCTGAAAAATGACAGAATTTTTTAAAAAAACTTACTCCATATATCATAAATTTGTTTCACCGAATTATATTGGACATAAAAAGTTCTACTTAAACTTACTTGAAATTTTAAAGTTTTGATCTTTAAATCTGCAAGATTTCATTCTCATTTCAAATAAAACTTCCTCATCTGATATGCAGAAGATAAGATATTAAGAAGGAGTATGTGCATATATTTAATCGCCATCCATTTATAAGAGTTATGAAGATGAGGATCGAATGCATTTGATATTGTAATTTCTAAATAGATGATTCAGCATAGAACTAAGCAAACTATCTTTGAGAATGGATATGGCTTAAAATATTATTTTCCAGTTCAGATGAAATCCAGAAATAAGCATTACTAAATTTTGCAAATTTTATGTGATTTATATTAATGTAACATCTATTTTTGTTTGAATTTAATCAAACTCCAATACGAAACCTTTGATTCAAGGATATTTGACAGTGGAGAATAATTTTGTCAACTTTTACTCTTCCACTTCAACTTCATCAACAAGAAATGGAGTACAAAGAGCACTGAATGCGAACAAAACATTTGAACGATTTAATGAGACAAATTCAACTGATGGCTTATTCAGTTCTTCTGATAGCAAAACGAAACAAATTTTTAGTCATCGTCAAACATCTTCTCGAAAAAACATGGACCACGGTAAGACATTAGGAATCAGCCCGAACAATTATGAAGCAGCATATTGGATTAAATCAGAATAAATCAGCATATATTTATATGATATAAAGTTTACTGCTTGATATGAGAAAAGCATTTGAGCTTGTTCAAGCTGTTGTTGCAACGTTTTTGATAGCATAGGCATTTTACTAGAAAAATATTATGATGCATTTTTTAGCAATGCTCGCATTCTGAAATAATGCATTATAAAAGTGATGAAAGCTTTTGATATCACTTCTGTTGTCATTTAGATTTGTATAAACAAGTAAAGAAAATATATATATATATATATATATATATGGAAGAAGTAAACGAAAGATAAATTGTTCGTCTTAATTTTATTCATTTAAAAGTTTTCAAGAATTCAATAGCAACATGAGAAGTATTATTTCATCTTAATTTTTCCTTTCTATTTTAGTTCAATTAAAATTAATTTTTAATCTTGACTGTTTTTTACATCTCGAGATTTTCTAGCGGAAGAAAATCCATTTTCGGAATCAGATTCAACAATTGAAATAGCAGTCGACAATGATGAAAATGTTTTAAGTATTTCCAAAAGTTGGTGATTTTTAATGAGTTGTATAAAAAATATCGAAATTTTGATGCATCAAACAAATCGCTATGAAATTGTAATGAATTTTAAAGAAATTCTATTTTTCTAAAAATTAGATTCTAATCTGTGAATAGTTGGAAATTTAAATAATACTTTCGAAGAATTCATTTTGTCATTTGAATACATTTCAACTAAATTCCTTGATTTATTATTACGCTACTCTATCATTCATTCTTTTAATTATTTTTAAAATGATTGGGCATAAATAAGCATACGGTTACAGCCAGATCACTTATCTGTACAACAAAGCAAGAGGAAGAAATCTCGCAGTGCTATGCTCCTATGATCGAGTTTGTTTTTAACCAAATTCCGCGCGTACCGAATCTATTGTGTTAAAATTAAAATTTCATTTCAAATATGATCGAAATGACTGAAAATATCTATCAAAAGAATATTCTGATCAAATGTGAATATAGCTAGCAAATTTAACATTAAGTCAATTTCAGATTATGGAATAAAATACAAAATCGGCATCGATCCTCAGAAAATATTATTTTATTACCATTTTTGAAATATCATCCAAAAGAATTGAGCGATTTGTGTGATCTCCTGGATATCATCTACGATAATTGCTTTACGAACAGTCTTATCAATGACTGTCAGGATAACAGCGTATATTATTATATTTCAATTCATTTTTAAATTTTTCCTTAGTTAAGAAATGAATAATTTTTTTTAAACAGATACCCTAAAGAACATTACAGGTATAAAATTTATAAACGAGAGAATGAATGGACCACAGCGAACTAAAATACTGAGGAGTTTGGGATATTTAAATTATCAATTTTACTTCATCATGATAGTTCAATAAAATATGGACACACATTGATATTTGATGCAATTTTATTTTTTATTTCAAAGATAACCTAAACTAAGTTCAAAACACCATGAAATCTTTTTTCTTTTCATTGCAATGAATTCATTAAAAGCATAGTACGAATAAATTACAATAAAAGATATTATAAATAATCTTTTATAAAAATTTTATAAAAATAAATTTATAAATCTATTAATTAAGAATTTCATATTATTTATGCAAAAATTATGATTTATTAAAGGCAAAAAAAAAGTGTCAACATAAATTCCAAACAAATTAATGCATATGAAATTCGCAATTTTTTGCGCACAACTTTATTTCTTTAAAATAATTATTCCTTTCTTTGTTGAAAAAGAGCAATGCAATTTATAATTTTTGCAATTATCGTCATCTTTAATTTCATTATATGTTTAGATATTGTAAAATTTACTTCAGTGCTACCAAATAAATACCATAATTTGATCTAACCAAAACTTCAGCTGATGGAATTTGTGGATGAGCATTTTGGAGTAATTTGTTCGAAAACAGGAGACGGCAAAATATCTGAATCTTTTGCATGCCTTAGGAAGGCAATCAACGAAAAAAGGCACTAATTTATAATTGCTATTTTATAGCCATGAAAATTTTGAAGCAAACTTGACGATGAAAATTATTAGTTTAAAATCCTATAATTTTTATGTCATTAATTATTGTAAAAAGAAAAAAAATAAAAACAGAATTATAAAATCTAAAAACGATTATCGAAATATGCTTTTTACCTTAAACTTTTTGATAATTTCAAATTACTAATCCATATTTTTATAAAATTAAACTAATATTGATTTGGCCCATAGCTTTACAAATTTTTATGTGTTATTTAGAAAGGATTATGCAAAATTATCAACTCATTTGATTTAGCTATCATGTTGTTCATTTATAATTTTTTCCCCATCTTAACAACATTAACAACATCAGTCTTTAATTTAGCATTACTTTATACTTTAATTTTTCTAGAAAGATTTAGGAAAAAATAAAATGCTAAAATTATCACTAAGAATGCAAATAAAATAGATATCAGTGATGGAATGGAAGTGATTCAAAGTAATATTCTTTGGCTGATTATTTTGTTTTATAATCACTTATCGATTAGCTTGAAGTTTTAAAAAACTGGAATCACTACAGGAATGTACGAATATAATTCAGAATAGTAAAAATAATACGAAGACAATTCACTGTGATCAAATGACAAATTTTTTTAATTGCTTGCTGGATACTGTACAACAGAAGTGTACCCTGGAGACTCATTTATTCTTTGCTGAAATAATCACTAATTTTGGTTGCATTGCTCGTTTAAATTATTCCAAATGTTAGCAAAATTTTTTTCAATTATTTCGACTACAATATAAATTTTAATTAAATATTCCAAAATTTAATTAGAAGTTAGTTCTCTCACAAATTCCTAAATGTCCTAAATTTTCAAATACTTTAAGAAAATTCTAAAAAAATAATAAAAGACAATAAGCATTCAAATAAAATCTACGAATATACTGTTAAATTAGCTTCTGAGGTTAATTACAGAAATGAAATGTTTTACGATTGTTCATTTTCAGTAAACATGGAAACGACACCAGTGAAAGAAACGGAGGATAATAATAGTGGCCGATTTGAAAAACAAACGACGAGTTCCTCGATTAAAGAAACATTGAAGACACATTCGGTGAGGATTCTGGATGGTGAATTATTTTTCTATCAATTATCCAAAAATGTACTGCAGAAATGCAAGCAAAGGCACGATTGTGTGTCCATCCATTAATGCTTACCTGGAAGAACATAATGCAACAAAGACCATTATTGAAAAATGTAAGTTTGAAAAAAAGTTAAGTATTGTCGATATAGTAACTCTGATATATTGTTGTCATGATTTGATATGCTGATCGTACGAGCTTTAAATAGTTCAGACAAACGACATTATATGGGTTTTTGTATCAATGTTTTTTTTTAGCGTGCAAGGAATTTGTCCAGAAGCTAAAAACTGGAAGATATACAATTTTTGAGAAATATATAAAATGTTAAATTGAGAGAATGAGAAATTTACTTAACATCAATTTTTTCTTTTTTGAAAGCAGATTATATGTTTTGAACTGGATCATTTAAATTTAATTTAATAGTTATTTTGCATATTGGTCAATAATAACAAAATTTATAGGTATCATTTCCTATGTATAAATACACTCGGCAAGAATTACTAGAGCTTTGTGACAATTATGTAGATGCATTTCTGTGTTCTGGCTTTGAATCGATCATGATTTGTCTTAACGATGAAATGGTTTGTTAATTTTTAGGACAATTAAGAAATAAATCAAATTAGGTAAAACTTTGCATGAAGATGAAATGTTAACTTTGATTAACTGAAATGTTTGCATAAATAAGTTACAAAATAAGGCTATTATATTTTAATGATCTCGATATTTATATGGGCATAAGTTAAATTTAGAATTTAAAATTCTTCATTCAGTTATTTGAAAAATTGAATTAATTAAATTATGAATCAATTTAATTGAAACATAGGTTCGATTCGCTCGTGATCACTTTGGATATATTTGTACTCCTCAGAATATTAAACGCTTCATGAAACACTATGAATGTATTGTGGAAGTGACTACTACTTACAATAAAAAATGTCAAATATTTATTAGTGGTGTAACAGAGCCGGGAAAGGATCAGGTAAACAATTAAATAATTAATCATTGTTTCCATGCATCATAAAACTGAAAAATTTTAAATTCAAATTCCTTGGGAATGTTGATTTGATTGACATAATGCATTCATTAAATTAATATTATAAAATCGATAGCATTTTTAGAGGAAATGTCGCGGCATTCGACAATATTACAACTGTATGAAATCCGAAATTATGCAGAAATGTCAGAGTGAAGCATTGAAAGAATTCAAAACATCAATAATCGAATATGGTTGTGATTTGAGTCTTCATGACTCAGTGCACTTGCAATCGATGATATTGCGTTCATAAAATTGCTTCATTTCTGAAATATTACTTGGTTAAAAGAATTCTTGATCAGTCTTAATTTATGCATCTTGAAACTCTGTTTTTAATCAAAAATCTTGTGTTCGACACTTTCTATTCTAATAAATTACGCTTCTTTCAAGTCAATTTATGTCTTTTCATTATTAAATTGGGTGGAAAGATTTGAATGCGATAAATTCGATATCTTGCTAACTTTTGACCAATTTCTATACCTATTCCACATATAGAAATTGAGGCTTATAATGCTGGCTAAAGCTTTATCATCACACAGCATGCTTCTGTTAAGGTCGCATATCTAGTGCTTGCTTTTTTTTATAAATATTTTGCAGCAAATCTCTTTCGCTCTATCTCTTGACTTCTCTGAAAAAGAATTGAGATGAAAATTTTACAAAAATTGTTTATGCGATAAAAGAAAAGCATAAAGTAGAAGAATTATTTCTCTCTTCCAGAAATAATCGCATGTGATATCGAGACGACCTGATTATTCTGATAAGGTGTAATTGTTTGCTGAATTGTTATAGTATCGGGAGACTATATTTGTATTTAACATTATGGTATCGGAAAAAGATGAATAATTCATCGAGATGTTCATTAGTTTCAGTAATGCCAGAATCATCTCATATGAGGATAATACTTTTTAACATTACTCTAGGATGACAGAAGCAGTGAAGCATTCAAGTATTAGGCAACGATTGTTATGAAACAGAGACGGTCAAACTGACGTAATCACTTAATCTTCCCGAAAAATTACTATTCTCAAATTCGATATTTACTATGTTTCAGTCAGGCCTATCAATCTTCAAAACGTTAAAAAAGAAATTTTTGTGCATGTTCGGTTTATGCAGTGGTAATTTATTAGATATTCATGAAATATGAGAAGCTAAGAAAATTGTGAAAAACTTTCTGAACCCAAGAATTAGTAATACTTCAAATATGGATTAGCTATTCATGAAGTATCACTTTACAATTTTATTTCCATCTCTAACTGCTAGTTCTTGTTGTCGTGAATAACGAAAAGATTCCCTAGGTAAAAGAAAATATAAAAATTCATAAGCGGATGTGTTAGAGATGTAAGAAATTATAAGTCAAGATACTGTAAATCATATTAATCATCATGTTTATGCATTCCCAATAAAGGTGGTGACTCTGATCACCTCAGAGTTAATCTCGAAATGGCGCGAAAGGATGAGTCTCGTATTTGATTACGGTTCGTTGCTGTGCTAGAATAACTTATCTTATTAAAGGCTTAATTACTCCAGTTTGAGATTGGTTCTTAGGACTTTGCCTTTGGCAAGGTTTAGAGCTTAAGTGGAAATAATGAATTTGCAAGTCTGTGGACCTCGTTGCAACGTAAAAAAAAAACAAAGAATATTATTTTCAATATACCTATCTCTTAGTAAGAATTTGATTATAGTCAAAACTTATTAAAGCCACAAAATCGAAATGAGAAACTAAAAGTTTGTTTTCTTTTTTGGATTTCTAAAAGGAACAGAGCCATTTGAAGAAATTTGAATCATCGACTTATCTGGTTGAAAGGAGAAATTGTTATTCAAAAATTGGTAATATATCTATCTCCTCAGAATACTTTTATATTATTATAATTTAGTTCTTCTCTACTTTACAGCTATGCAAAAATCAATCGTAAATAAAAAATGTATTTCGTCATTATTTTATAACCATTCATTGCTAATTTATATGAGTTTTCATCGAATTTATTTGAAAATAATGAAATAGATGAGAATAGAACGAGATGAGATTCGAGCCATTCGCATTATGTCCTATAACTTCAGGCCGTTTACGATAGGATGGTTTAATGGCTGTCATTGAGACAAGCTAAAGCTTCTCACCAAAATGAGCCTTCTCTTTCTGGACAAACTTTTTCGAGTAAGCTGTATCGAATAAGAATAAATATACGTGAATGTAATGAATGAATGAATGCATGAATTGTTATGTATAATCTGAATAAATTATTCATCTCCGAATATTTCCGGCAATCTTTCCTTTCGCTGACCTTTTATTAGATTCCTCTATTTTCCATCACATCGTTATGATCTTTCCTCCACCTGATGAATTTTCAAACAATCACATACTTGTGTGCAGATGCCGCAAATTTTTTGAAATCTTTTTAAAAACAAATTACAGGATGGCACAGACAGGCAGAAAAAACACACAGACATATTTAGAAGCCACAAAATGGAGGAAGTTGGCAGGAAGCCAAGGTCCATTTATCACATCTATATTGACTCATTATTGTTGTCATTTGGATAAGATGACACTATCATTTATCCATCCATTCTGTCGATCTCGATCTTTAAGTGCAGTAGTGATGCTTAATATATATGAGGATGTAGATGAATTCAAATGAAAATGCGCAAGAAATTTTGTAATAAATTTAGAAATTAAAAGAAAAATTTAAAAAAAAATGCTGTATTTATTAATAATAAATATGCCAAGCTAGAATATTTATTATAGGTTAATGTAGATGGAATTTTATATTGAAACATTTCCAGTATTTAAATAATTGTTGCTATCTTCAACATCTTTCATAGAACTCTGCTCCTAATACAATATCATCAAAAATCATACGTATTTTCTTTTTTGTTTAGCAAAACTTTTTATTCAAGAAATATCTGATGATTTTATTCAAGAAATATCTGATGATAGACGATCCCTTAGAAAATTTCTAAATTAGAAAATTAAAATGCTCATTAGAGAGAATGTTGATAATGGCAGCAGTTATGTTCATAAGAAATGTTAATGCTAAAATGAAAAATGAATGAATGAATGAATGAAGAAGCAGTTGCTATCCATATTAGAAGGATAGACTTGGCTTCTTGTTTTATCAGACTTGGCTTCTTGTTTTATCATATATGATGCTATCGTCTTTTCATAATGTCACTTCTCACCAGATGACAACAACCTTCTCCTTTTCCCATTTCTTCATCAAAGTATCGACGTCCTTTTTAAACTATCACCCTTTACAGGGACTTCCAATGGTCCCTCACATGTCGTTGCTGCAATTTTCTATTTGTATTGCCAGTTTTATCAAAAGAAAAAGAACTGCTGGCGTTACGCCAAAGGATTTCTCAAGTGTCTGGTCAATGAGTAATGTGTTGGGAGAGTGGCTGTGTCCGCGTGTCTATCAGAATATGTCTGTACCTGTTAGTGCCATCGTCCATATTTCCGTCAGCTCATACTTCTTCCTCAGTTTGTCTCCTTTCCTCTCTCCTATTTGATAACAACAAAAACTTCCCTTTAAAAATTTTCACCTTCTCTCTCTTTCAAGAACATCATTATCTCTTCAACTACTTCTATTTGAAAAGTACAACCGGAAATTAGCTTAAATATATGAAAAGTTGTTCAGTCTAAAAAGCCTTACTTCCGGTACAGACGACGGACATATAGACAAACATACACATACACATACACACATACACACATACACACACACATATATATATGGTGGCATAAGCTAGTGCAGGCAGCAGTAGAGATGTGATGCTTCTGCTATAATTAGTTAGTTCACTGATTCTTAATTGATTCTGATTGTATGCCCCTTCAACAAGAAATTCAAATTTAAATTGAGAGCTTCAAGAAAAAGAAAATGTTTATAAAAATTTGTCTCTTCAAAACCAAACGATAATAAAATGATGAAGCACAATATGTATTTATAATTTTGCGCGATATTTCCGATACATTAATTTTTTCCTATATAGCGAAGTATAGGGCATCAACTTTTCGATAGTAATGGATTAGCTCTTCTTCCTTCTTCCACATAGTTGCCATAAATTTTGTGCATTAATTGTTAATGAATGTTTTGTTTTTGAAAAAATTGCAAACCATTTAGAAATATATATGATATGTATATAGTTCAGTAAAAGGTCAAAGAGTTCATTCAGATTTTCAGCTTAAACAATTCTTCAAAATCTCAGAAATTTTTTACTAGGAAATTGACAATTGTGAACAAAAATTGGAAGTTATTTAGTTAATATTAATAATTTAGAAAAAGAGATGACTAAAAAATTATGGGAAAAAGATTGTGTTTATATATGGAATAATATGCGAATTTTTTTAGAAATGAAACTAAAAACTGAAAAGTGAACTGATAATATTAATTAATCATTTTCTTGAAAATTCTATTAAAATCAAAGAAAAACTAAAATTTAAATGAAATGCTGTGCTGTCATTTAAATGATGATAATACATAAAGTATTTTGTGATGATGTTTTAGCAAAACAATTTTTTTCATCAAACATCAGACAGAAACAGTTTAAGAAGAGAAGAGAGTTTGTCCAGAAATTATCTATGTTTAAAATTCTATAATCTTTCTGCGGCTTTCATTCCTTCTTTTTCTGGTTTAATTTCAACTTCTTTTTTAGCTTTTCTGCTGTGAAAATGAAAACCTTTTTTTCAATGACTGATGAAATGTCTGCAAGGAAGAGATTCACAATATATAGAAATCTGAGAGAAGTTTTGCTGATATTTCTCATAAATGGAAAAAAATGATTGTTTTTCAGGTTCCTTGCAGATTTGTCTTCCAAAATAGACTAATAGAAATGAAATTATTTACTAAGGAATATGAAGGAAGTGAAAGGTGGGATTCCTAAATGGAAGCGCTTCTTGTTGCACTTTTTCATATCTTCAATTTTACGAAAATCCGTTCTCTTCCCGAAAATTTACGTTATTGATTTTTCTTCTTGAAAAATAAGTCCTTTAGAACTTATTAAACGAAGATTGAATTACAAGATGGAGGCATAGCATGGAAAAAATAGGATAAAATAATATCAATTTTCGTTTCTGAAAACTAATAGTTATTTTAACATTTTATGTATTGATTATTGGGAACTTCACCGCATAGTGGCAATTTTTTTAAGATTCATCTTTCTTCTCTTTAATGAAATTCATTATTGTTATTTTCATTGGGTTATTTATTACAACATTCTCGACGAAATGTGATCCGATCGCAGTTTCGCATCTTCGAGGACATCTATAGTGCTATTGCTACTTATTTGACGTTGGATAAAATATTCTTCATCCATCCATTTCTCTGATATTGCCAGTTTTTTTTTTTTTTAAACTTCTCCTCAATGACCTTGTTTCACTTGTAAGTGATGTTATTTCTTCTTCCAAGACATCAATAGCATGTATGAACAATGATAATGAACATTTTGTCATTATAAACAATTTTGCAAAAGATATATTCTGCAATTTCCGTGTAGGAAAAGTGAAATTCGTAAAAATGGAATATATACGAACAGTGTGAATTCTTTATTTGAATTCATTCTTGATTAAGTTATTTAAGATGCGGTAAAATTTTTAAAATTATGTTGCAATTAATTCATTCTTGAAATTAATTTGATTTTTTCCTTGTAAATACGATATAAAGGAAAAAGAAAAATTTTATTTTATTTTTAAGTATTTTATGCATTAACAGAAGAAGCTTTGTATATATATTACACCATAAGAAATATCATTGAATCATTTCTTCTATACCGTAACTTGCAGAATGAATTTCTATCGAGAAGAACATTTATTCATGGGAATTACAGGATACTTTTCATAAATGAAATTTTTCGGTTCATTAGTGTCGTTGTTTACATAACTTTCCTGCAGTTTTTGATACAAAATATGTATTTATTGATATATATATATATATATAACGATTAAAAATGAATAAGTTATATGGTATAATATATTGGGCCAATGATTATTCGTCTCCTGTTTGATATCACTTTCATACTCCTTGTAATCGTACTATATATAATTGTTTGGTCTTTTTTCTTTTTTTTTAAATATTTACCAACAATGACATTACATTTCAATGATATTATATTAAATACAATCATTCATTGTATAATATTATAGAATTTATTTATTCAATTTTTAACTAAAGTAAACAGTAATATTCTGAAAGATAGTATTTGTATATAGTATATAAATGTTTCGAATTGAAAGATTTTGAACCAATCATTCAAAATTCCTCAAAGCTATTATAAAACAAATCTAATAAGTTCGTGTAAAAATTTCTCTCCTCACTACTCGATAATATATTTTGATAATCATCAAATCAAATTAATCCAATTACTTTAAATTTACCACTATTATTTTACTTATAATTGTCGTATAATATATTATCGTGTACAGTAAAATTGAAATATTAAATAGCTTAAAATTTTTTTGTTAAATACTACTGGCATACTTGAAACAATTTTAATAATAAAATTTAAGAATAATTTACCTAACAAATTTAAATTAAAAAAATGAAAGTGAAGAATAAAACATCCCGGAACAATATTTATCCATTCGATTTACATCTTTATGATCGTTTGTTCTATTTCTCGCATTCATTCATGTGCTATAAATATTTCATGAAATTTTCCAATCCGACTTTTTATATCTTAAGTTCTCTGTAAATTTTTTTCATGTCGAAAACTTTGACCTCTATCACTAATTAGGAAACGAATAAATTTAAGAAAGAATGATTTAAGAAAGAAAAAGGAAAGTATTGATTAATTCTTTTTCCAAAATTTTCAGATAATTTCCCAATAATTTTTAAATTCTTATGATTTCACAAATTTGAGTTTTTGCCTGAAACATATTGTAAAATTTGCTTTTTCATAATTTTAATTCAAAATGGATTTACTTATTGTTATGTTAAACTAATAAAATTTATTCTAATAACTATAGATGTCCTGAAAATATCATTAAATGATTAGCAAGATGTATTATACTTTCATTCAAATGAATACGCTTCATTATATAGTGGTTATTTAATAATTTAATTAATGATAATAAATAATAATAATAAATATTATTATGAGATATGAAATATTGAGTTATTGCAATATTCTTTCTAACTAATAAAAGTAACTAATAAAAATATACTAACTAATAAAAAATGAACTTTTTAAATAACCTTAGAGCGATATTATCATTTTTTTTTGAAATATATTTATTAAAACTGAAACTGAAATTTGATTTATTGTATGCAAATATCTGTTATGAATGAATTAGACATTAATCCAACGAATAATTTTGGGATACAATTAAATAATGGAATAAAAAATGAAAATGAATAATATTAAATAAATGAAAAAATTATTTACTGAATAAAGTTAGATATGCTTCCCAATTTTTTCTCCGAAAATGAAACTTTCTTGCAAGAACGTATTTGCCTTGTTGTGCATTATAAGCATAAATAAATAATCAAAACAATAAATAAATATTTGCTGATTGAATAAAATGATAAATAATTGATGAAGAAATAGATAAGCAATTAAAGCCAATCAGTTTGTTTTTCTTCACTGTTTAGGCAAATTTTAGAAGAACTTCGAGAGAAAAAAAACTGTAAACACTGCAACCCTTTCCATCAATATATCTTTTTTTCACTAAAATTATCAGTACGTAACTATTAATCAAGAGCATAGTTTCACAATATCGTTTCCATATTAGATAATTTCATCGATATATATATTATAATAATAACGACGCATAGATTCAATTCAACATAATTTCAAGATGTAATTTAAGTCATCAAACAATTCTGTGAATGTAAACAAATGGAAATATTCGATTTCTAGCTATCAAACATTTATTTATTAGCCTCAATTTGCTTATTTGTTATTAAAAGTGTGTAGAAATTCTGTCAATTGTTGTAATATTGTATTTTCACTGCAAATTTTATTGTTATCGATATATATTTGTAATGTAAATTAGATTAATTTAATTTAATGCATAATTATATAATAATAGCAATTAGTAAACATCCCACAACATTCCACAACAGTTTTATTATTGTAAAATCGATTTGCTAATCGATAATTATTATTTTTCGATCATCTAGCAACTATTTATCATCTTAACTTAACTAGTTATTTAATGCATATGCATGCCCTATAACCATAAATGCCAATAAATTGTTAATATATATCCCATCTCTTTCTCTTTCCATTTCACATAATTTAAAAAATAAAATTTGAGAAATGGAGTGTGGCAGATCGCCAAAAGATCCAGACAGACATCATGCAGGCATGATGGAAGTGGGCACATCACTTCAACAAAAATGCGAGCGGATTTGTTTGTTGTCTCGAGCGCCACCCACTGATACGAATCTTGAATTGAACTGTCTGAAAGACGAGAAGTGAATATCTCTAAAGCATTGCTTCAATCATTCAGGAAAATAGTCACCATCACGGATTAGTCTGTTTGCTATCTCTTGTGACTTTTTCACGTCCACGTCCACGTCCACGTCTTACATATTGATTATCTAGATATTTCTTAGTGCTAACGATGAATGCCAAATTCGATTCTGTGGAATTTCGATAACTTCCTGATATTTTAAAAAATTTCATGAAATCAAAATTTCGTTCGTACGTAAACTCGTGATACATTCATTTGATATTATCTATTTAGCGAAATTAAAACGATTTCATGCAGTGATTCAATTAACATGTAATAACATTAATGAATAAATATCGAATGGCAGGTAAGAAGTATAATTTCAATTCATAATTATACATATAAGATTTTCTTTTATTTTTCCATTTTGAGAAAACACTAAGTAAATTAGTGAATCAGTGATTTGATTAGAGCGAAAGAAGGGAATGTTCTTTGTTGTGGTTGGTAAATGATTTCTATTTATGGTATTGACAGAAATTAAAATTTTGGAAAACGGTGTTGACTGAAATTTTTACGATGTGAATATTGCTAGAGTTTGAAAAAAATGCCCCAAAAAAAATTATTATTGCAAAGCTAAAAGTAATGTTTACATCACGGAATAAATTTACTTCAATATTTTTGCTAAGCGATCTTAAGAATTTGTAAATGATGAAATTCGTCTGAAAATAATGAGAAATCTTGAAAATGTCTTATAAAAAAATTATTAATCTTAGGAACGTCCCTTACGTACGTTCTTTTACGTACATATATACATACGTACAACGTTTGTCACGTACACGTATATTGTGATTATTTGAGTCACATGATTAAAGTATTTTATGCTATACAAAAATTTTTTCTGCATGAGATTTTAGGGAAATTTTCGAAATAGTATAAAAAAATGAGATTATCTAAAAGCAAGTTTTTTCGAAACATTTTTATGCATTTGATTAACGAAATTGTTGAAGATCGGAGCTTTTAATTATAAAACTTCCTGAAGTGATTAAGAATATCTTAACAAATTTGGGAATAATGGCTTCTTTTTTTTGAAAATAGTTATACAAATGAAAAATTTGCAGTATGTTTGCTTAAATCATAGGAAAGTTCTGTGATAACTTTCGAATGGAACAATAATAAATTGTGAATGAAATAACCCTCAGAGCATATTCATCACATATTTCCAAAATTTTATTTAGTTTATTTGATTTTGGCAAAAATTTTCCAAAAAATTTTGTTAGGGATAAAATTGTATATCATTTCGAAAAATAAATTGGAAATTGGATCATGAAAACTTTATAAGATGATGCTGCCGAATGAAGTTAAAAAAAGTAATTCTTTAAGTATTACAAGAAGACAATTTTGGGTATTTTGTCAATTATTCTAACTATCGGACCAAAATTCGAAATTCGGTTTTGTTGAGAAATAATTCCTTTAAAATTCAAAGAAAATGCGAAATCTTTCATTTTCTGTTTTTAGTTCATTCTGTTACATTTAATACGCAACTTCTGCCGAGAGTTTGGTTGATTTCGAGAGCAGCACCAACAATGAGATACTATTGCATTCCTCGACATAGCATTTTCTTTAAAATCATTGGAATTTTTATTTATTCAACTCTCAACATTCATTTTCTCTTTCTAAATATTTTTGTTGGAATGTTGCTGCCATGAATATAAATTTATTTTTTTATTTTTGGGATGTTATGAAAACCTGTTTAACGAAAAGAAGGACATTTTAGTTTCTTGTCTTGCTATCGTTATTACAAAGTGTTCGAAAATTACCACCGAATATTATTTACAGAATCACAAAGAAGTGCGCTGGTTTTTGATAACAAGCATATAAATCAAAAGAAAGAAAAATTTATTTTGAGAAGATTTTTATCTTTTATATTCAATTCAAAATTTTTTAATTAATTCGAAAATATCAGTGATTGAAATGTTTTAATTGAATTCTTGGAAACACAAAACAAAAAATAAATAAAAGAGCTAATGCATTTTGTTTACTTTGGAAATCAGTGGTAAACATCAGTTCATAGTTTAATTAATTAAATGGGAAAGAATTAAATGAAATGATTTGTCGGATTGCATCATTAGTTTTATCATTAGATATCGTTTAGCTTTACTTTTTCCTGGATGAATCAGCGCATAATGACAGCTACATCATCGTCGCAAAATATGATATATATCGGATGATAAGATGATAAGGGATGAAGATATTCGTGATTGGATCCTAAAAAATACGCATATTTATCTTTTACCATAAAGAAATAATAATATATTTAAAACACTTCTTCTATTTTATAACCCCTTGAAATTGCTTGCCATCGATGATAAAGGCCTTCCCTGTTCTTATTTCATAATGACATTTTA
This sequence comes from Dirofilaria immitis, assembly GCA_024305405.1. Lineage (NCBI taxonomy): Eukaryota > Metazoa > Nematoda > Chromadorea > Rhabditida > Onchocercidae > Dirofilaria > Dirofilaria immitis. Next base: position 3,489,746 of record JAKNDB010000088.1, on the reverse strand, counting down.
CAGTTAAGTTGACGGGAAATGAAATTAGCGAATCGCACTGTACTTCAAACAAATTGTTCTCTTCCTCCTTTTTTTTTCTTAAATTCTTATTGTTGCGTTCTTTTCCTTTTTTCATTATTATTATTATGCAACAATTCATCGATGACAAACATTCCTCTTAATAGAAGTTAATTTCCATAAATTTAATATTATTTTCAGGAAAGATCTTTTGATACAAAAAAGATGATTGAAACGATAGTGCATCATTGGATCAGATAAAATAATGAAATTTTTGAATTGTTCAAGCAGACAAATCTAATAAATTGAAATGTCTTATGTCTACGTGCTGAGTTGATAAGTAAGTTGCAAAAATTATTAATCAAATAACAATAGAAGTAGTATTTCAATTTCAGATTATACTGAATTCCATAACTGATGACTTCAAAGAAATATTATGCATAAAATATAATACGTAAAAAGCGTACACAAATGGCATATTTGTATTCTTCAGTTTCTTTATTCGCAATATTTAATTCGATAGAGTGAATCAACATGCGACAGACATTTACGTCATCAATTCGAAAAATGGGCAATGTTTACAGAAAGGGAAAGTAGATGCAAAAAAATTAATTCGATAATCATTCGGATAGTATCATTTCATAAATTTCACAGCCAAAAGCTATCTTGAGCTTAAGTTCTATCTGCTTTTATTATTTTAAGTTATTCTATCATATAATTATTAAATACATTATCAATAGGGAAGGGAAATGTTCGATCACGCAGAAGTATATATTTTTTAAATATTTATATTGTTCAGACGTCAGAATTTTTTTTTTTACTTCTATTATTTGGCCCATTTGATATTTCACTAGGCTAAATAAAAACAGACAGAGGAAAACGACGGAAAAAAAACGAAATAAGAGGAAGCTTTCTCAGATCTATTTCTCTCTTTCTTTTTCTCTCTCCCTTTTGTCTATTCTCATTATCAAAAATTTGTTCCCTAGAAAAGGAAGAAAAAGCCAAGAGAAAAACGACAAAGAATTCGCTATAGTTTAAATTAGCATAAATAAAGTTGCCAACTATCCTCTTGACCTCTTTGTTGTCACTTCATGAAGGCTTCAGATGAGAAAGGGAGAGAGTGCCAAAAATTCGAATTCTCAGTGGGCCTTTCTGTCAATTCTGATAAAATTTCTGAAGAGATAAATTTCTACAAGTGTTGTACTTTTTCAATTTTTCAATCGTACGTAACTTACATATTAACTTTAACAATTAGCATATATAGTTATGCACTTAATTAAATGGAATATTACTACTACAGTACAAAATGATGAAATAAAATGATGCGACTAAACATTAAATAATTATCTCATTTTTTTCTGATACTTTAATGTAGATGATGTTAACATGAAAGATGATATTATTGGATAGATATTAAATTATTCTACTCGATCCGTCTAATGAATTTTTGACTCTTATTAAGGAAACATTTATTCTTTTATGAAAATATTAATTTCTAACTCTTATCAAAGAAGAATTTGAATGCTCCTTGTATTTGTTACACTATCAAAAATCAAGAAATTTCTTCGTCTTAATCATTCGTTAAATATAATTCATCATTTCAAAACTTGAAAATTGAGTGGAATGAATTTAACAATCAAAATTTAGGGCAGCTTGTTTACGAAATTGTCTATGACGGATCATTCGGTTTCGTTTTCTACCGATCAAAATAACAATTTGAACGTATGCTATTTGATCTCGATGATATATATAAACGATCGATAATTAAATATAAAACATACATAATCCATCCCACATCTATAGAGATATAAAATTGAAAACATCAAATGTCAATAGTACTTCAAATAGTATTTCAAAAGGGAAAAAAAAGTAGGTAAAGTAATTATTGTTTTCCCACCATCAACATTATTGCCTATTTTATGAGACGATAAATATTTCCTTGCGACTTTCTTAGTTTGTTTTTTTTTTTCAGCTGTTATTTTGGATTTTAGTTTCAGTTAAACTCGTTTCTGGGCAAATTTGTTTGTTATTCGTTCGTTTTTGTTTTTCAAAATTTAACTGAAGTTACGAAATTTGCTACGTTTTTTTTTTTTTTACCATAGCTTTTCTCAAGAGAGTCATCATTCATGACAAGAATTCAACTTACAATCAGCAATTTATTTTATATATTATATTCATTCAGATAGATTTGGTTGAGCTTTCAAATTATATGGCTCTTTTATGGAAATGATTTACTAATTGAATTTCATCTGTCTGTTGTTGCACAAATATTAGTTGCTTATTGATACGCTGGTTTCCTTTTACATACTATTTAGCAATCAATATTATCATACAGATTGTAATGTAATGTTTAGAACTTAATTAATAAGTTTTCGAAAGTTCGGATACAAAGCATTTATTAAGTTTTATAAACTATAATTAGTTTTGTGATGCTCTTATTTTACACATTATTCTTTTGTTGTTATTGTTCTTTCATATTTTTTCCTTTTAGATTATAATAATTCCGAAAAATAAAAAGAAAGAGATGTAGTTGCGTTATGATCTATAATTTTACCATTAAACTTGAACAAAGGTAATATTCATTATTTCTCTCTCGGCAGATTATTTAAAAAAATCTCTTATTTGAATATTATGCAAAAATTTGCGTAAACAAAATAATTTAATGTTGCTAGCATTACTTTGCAGATGTGAGATTCATTATATACATTGGAAGGAATTGTTCATCTCCTTTCATTCCTTTAAAAAACTTATATTTGTCCTGGTAGAGAGAAAGAGAGAGAGAGAGAGAAGGAGGTAGAGAGAGAAAAGAAAGGAGGGAAATTTTGATAAAAACTCCTTGTCTATTTAACATTAAAAAAAAAGAAGAATTCTGGCAATATATTAAGCTAAATTAGTAATGATCATCGTCTGATTACAAAAATTTATGGAATTTGCTATTGAAAATTTCTTCTTTTTTTCTCCGCTCTTCATGCTTTTCTTCCTTTACCATTTTCTCTTGTAAATATTGTAGAATTGGATGAAACAGCAATAATTCTTTTGATGATCGCCAACAGACATGGAACCTTGTGCTGATGAAGTTTCACTGGCTACTTACTGAATGATCTTATGTTAAACTAAGCTCTTAAATTTGGTTCCATAGCAAATCTACAAGTTCGTATGCCAATAGTTGTCATAGGTGCAGGACTCACTGCATGCAATTGATATTGCCACTGAAGCTTTATCATATTATCCGGTTTAAATAGAAAAATTTCTTCTTCGCTATGAGACGTTAGTTGCTAGATATGGAAAAAACTACATTGAAAAAGACTGGACAGAAGAGGAATATGAAATTGCAGATGAGTTCATATTTTTTTTCACTTCAATAGGTAGATTACAAATCACATCACTTACTACATCATCAAAAAAATTTGCTTATCTTCTTCCCATTGCTGATGCTAATTGTAAGCAAACTGTAAAAACTCTTGGTGATGGTAATCCATATTTATAAGATTTAGCAACAACGAAAAAATTTATAACTTCACCAATTTATCTATTTCTATATTTTTCTCTCTCTTTTTCTTTCCCTCTCTCTCTCTCTCTCTTTCTGTATCTCCCATACATTAAAATTTAAAGAAAAATTGAAAAGGGAAAGCAAAATTGATGAAAAGATTTGGCTACCGGATGCTACCACGGATAGCAATAAATTATTTGCCACATCCGATGACTAATAGCTATTTTTTAAAAACAAAACAATGGGCATTTTAGCGCTTATTTCAACAAACTGAAGGCTGACAACTGCTTCCGAATGTAATGATAGCAGCAATGATAATCGAAGAACAGAACATTAATAGCAACAGTAATCACCGTAATAATAAAATTGCAATCAGTTTCCTTTTTTTTCCACTTTTGCTTTGACCATTAAATGGACACTTTTTAATGCAGTGCATTATTCTGCCTGATAAACTGATAACTTGGCAGACTACTATATTTATTGATACTAATAAAACGAAATTGATAATATGAGGCATATTTATTCGTCGAATCTTTTATCTATTCTTAACACATTTCCTCATAGATAGGAAGAATAAATCATATTTTTATAGAATATTGTAACTTTGATTCCCAAATGAATTCCGATAATGTTTAGAAAAATAATACTTTATTTAGAAGATTTTATCTTCTTCTAATCACTATTGATTATTGCTGTCATGATCTGAGATATTCACTTCATTTGAAATTTTATATGAATTTTACCATAATAATAAACGATCTTTAAATTCACCACCATAATTTCATTAGATATATTCAATACATAGGTACATTTTCTTCCATCTTGGCGGACAGAGTGTACCATAATATTACGATATACAATGAATGCCATGATTCTGATCCGATATTCCTTCGAAATGTATAAATTTGAATAAAAGCAGTAAAGATGAAAGAGAAAAAACATATACATTTATATTCATATTGCATTAGATGAAAGATAAATCACATTTCCTGCAAATATTGAAGAGACTGCAAAACTGCATGTTGGAAAGATTGCAAAATTGCATGCTGTAGAAATTAAAGATTATATGTTGAAGAGACTGATTGCAAGACTACATTTGAAATCAGAAGAAAAGACAAAGAAGTACTTTGAGAAGTGTTTAGTTTGTTAGTATTAAAGCAGCAGTAAAATATGCAATATCTATTTGGAAATCTTGAAGTGAATGATAATGCATATATTTTTCGCTTTTCCATCTTTACTGCTTTTATTCAAGTTTATACATTTTGAACGAATATCGGATCAGAATCATGGCATTCATTGTATATAGTAATATTATGGTATACTCTGTCCGTCAAGATGGAAGCAAATGTGCCTATGTATCGAATATATCGAGTAAATAAATCGCTTTTGTCGGAAAATTTTAGAAAATCTTACGTTTCATGTTTTCCTTCGAAGATTATCTGACATTACCTCTCAGCGAACTTTTTAAAATCAAAAGAATGAAAAAAATTCGAAAGTTAAGAGATGGATAGCTTAGATTTGAGTAAAATATATGCATGCAACTAATATTTCATTATCTTTATGTTTTCTCTTTTAAAACTATTCATTACTATGAATTGCAAGGTTGAATTTTGATTGTAATAATATACAGCTTAATTCCAACTAATTTATAGCGTAATTTATTACTGAAAATTATTAAGTAGACTAGAATAATCATCAAAAAAAAAAAAAGAGCAAAAATTCAGATATGAAATAATAACATAATAACAATATCGTGACGGAAATTTATGACATGCAATGATGGACAAATGTTGTACCTTTGAAAACAGTAAAGATTCATTTTAAAAATTTTTCATTTTTTTTTCTCTCTCTCGATTTTAGTAGCTGTTATTAAATCATATGAGAAATATTGTTCGAGAAAATTAAGAAAAGAATTCGTCGCTGGCATAGATAAAACTAAAACCACTCTTTAAATGAACTCAGACAAAATTATGTCGCGAATCTCTTCTTCTAATATGGAATTTATTGAATCATTTAACTGGCAATTAAAATTTTTCCTTCTGCTTCTTGTCTTCATTGAATCAAATCAGTTTCCTGCAAGCTGGAAGGATATTCTTACCACATTGACCAATCTAGATCAGGAAGTCAAAAATACCAGATAATTAAGCAAATCTATAAAATTTTTTCTAAAGGATATATGTCGAGAAAAATCTCTGTCTCTCAAGAGCAATTTTGTTACAAGCAATTGAAATTTATTAATCTGAAATTCATTTCAAAAATTTGAATTCTTCAAAATATTCATGTTAGCCAATATTAGTCAAAAATCAAAGTTTTCCTTTACCAACAATATTAAATTTTTATCTAGCTACAGTATAAAAAAATTTTGGCAACGATTTGCGATGAGGCAATTTTTTCACTATTCATTGTATTCGAATAAGTGTGAATTAAAAATGAAAGGATAGAATATACATATAAGGATTGAGATAATTTGAATTTGATCGTTATGCATTTCATCCTTACTCCTAAATAACAGATAGATAACAGATAGGTAGGAAAGAAATGAAATGAAAGAATTTTGAAAGAAGGAAGTAGGCAATATATATATGTATATGTATATGTATATGTATATGTATATACAGCCTGAAAGGAATCATGTCACCAAAATTGGTCTACTATTTTCAAGCATTGCACTTTTTTGTTATAATTATTTAGTATTTCATACAATTGAAAAGGAAAGAGTGATGAATACTCACTTGTTGTATTTGTAAGTGCATTTTCTCGAAGTTACCCCAACATGCAACTCATTTCAATCCTATTTTGTCTTCTGCTTACTTTTACTATATATAAATGATAAACATTTTAATATATTATTTTTCTTTTCAACTTTTCATAAGATTCTTAAAGTATCTGTTTTTTTTTCTTTTGATTCAATTATTTCATTTGTGTATCTCAAGAAAAGAGTAATTTAGATGGTTCGAAATTATCGAAATTTGAATATTTTAAAATATCAATTTATTTTAATTTTACCATTTTAATTGAACTCTTATAATTAATATCATTACAATTTTGTCTCATATCATTTCATTCTATTTTCTTTCAAATTAAATTTTTATTCTTTTTAAGTATCGTAATATACGTAAGATTTAACATACATTCATCACATTCTTCACATTTTTCTTGACATTCCTTCTTTATGTATACCTTTAAGAGATCTATTTTCCCATCTTGATACTTCAATTTTTTTAATACTGCCATTAAATTTTTTTAATTAAAAAATTTCGTCTTAAAAGATCAAAAGTTTTGATGAAGAAATAATGAAATTGAGTGTGAATAGAACGGCCTGGATAGTACTTGACGAAATATGATATTTTGTTAAGCAGAAAATGATTGAAATGAATGAAAAGATAAATAAATAATCTGTGCCACAATTTTATGTGCATTCTGTTCCCGTTTTCTGCTTTTTTTTTTAAAATACGAATCATCATAATACATTTTAAATTTACTAAAATAATAGTGATAAACTGCATAGTTAACTGCGATTCCTTCAATATCAAGTAAAAAGTGATCGGCCGAAATAAATGAGCCAAATCAATATTGGCCGAACTTTTTGTCGGATTTTTAAAGTTCACAATTTAAAAAGATTGGGAAATTAAATTCCAAATTATTTCTTATGGATTTCTCCATTACAATTAATCAGAAAATTTGATCAAAATGTATTGAAACATATTCAGATTTTCGACACTAATATTATCATCATTATCCTTTCTATTTTCCGAATAATTAAATAACACTTTCAACCTATTTTAATCTGTAACTTTCGAACCTGAAGTTGAATCAACACTAACTTTTTCCACTAAATTATAAATGTAATAATCTGTCAATAATTACTGCTTTACTTTTCCTGTTTTATTCATATTTTTGGGAATGTATTAAAACGGAAATGATTTAGGAAATAAAAATTTTATCCTAATTGTTTACTTTTTATGACAGGTGGCGTTAAACTTTTTTATGGCATCGTTTGTTATTATAACTATTTAATATATATCCTTTAATCGAGGCATATTTGATGCATCTATTGATTATTTTTATAAAATACAAAAGTATCACAATATTTTAATTTAAAATGGATTGTACTTAAGTTTGTAACTAACGTCTCATAAGAGAAATACATGTATTGTTAAGCCAACGTTATAAGCAAATCTAATATAATTTTCTTCCACAAAAATGCAATCTATCTATCTATCATGCCAATCTTTGCCGTTGATGATAATTGAAAGTAGAACTTTCAACTTAGCAATAATCTATGACATTGGAAATTAATGATTATAAACTTCTACCGTATTTTTCATTTTTTTTTTTATTGTTGGTTTTCTCACAGTTAACTCCTAACATGAAACACTATTACATCTTGGATATCTCATTTTCAGCTAATAATCATATTGTTAATTATTTTCTATTATAATATTTAATTTCATTTTCCAAAAAATTTTTCGATAGGATGGCAAATATTTTCTTTTCTTCTATTTACTTATTGACTTTTGATCAATTTGTTTTGGTATAACAGCTGTTATGTTATGTATTTTATGGAATGATTTTTTTTTTTTTAAGCTTATCGTCTTTCGTAGTGGTTTTTGTAAGCAATTTTTATCATAATTGCGTATTTTTCGCAAAAAAAATAAGCTATCATATCATTTATCATCTCAAGTTTTTTTTTTTTAAATACTTTTGCGATTTTTAGATTCGAATATCAGAAAACTATCAGATTATCATCACAATCAAATTTTATTGGAAAATTATTTCCGTTTATTTTAGAAAGATCATCTTTTTCTTGCCTCCTTTTTCATCTTTACGTGACAGAATGAGGATTTATATCTCACTTTTCCTCTCTCTAATTAAACAATAATTAAAACACAGGTAATGAAGGAATAAATATACGATAAGGTATCAAACTTTATCATTTCTATAAATCTATCATCGTATCTTTTTCTCGAAATCACATTTTCCCGAATAATTCAGCATTGGTTTCATTAGGCATATACCATGTCAAGAAATAGAATAATATAAGATGCATATGAATTTTTCTTTTTCATTCTTCCTATTTATAAATATAGCTATTTTTATATTTAGATATCGTCTCCAAGTCGGATTTATTTGGAACAGGCTTAATGGCAAGTATTGTTGGCAGAACGCCATAGGCAAAAGATAAAGACAGATAAATGAATGGAGAAAGAGGGAAAGAGAGAGATAGAGATTTCTGGCCGGATTCATTGGATATTTTCCAAAAACAGGAATAGTTTGGTAAAATATTAAAGATATGTTCTTCTTATGGTGTCTGTCTCTGTATGTCACCTCTATGCTAAGCTGAGGCATCTTGTAATTTCCTCAATATTTATTCCTCACTTCTCTTCAACTGATCAGGTATGTCTAGATAATGACTAAAAGACAATCCCTGTTCTCTTCAGTGAATTATAACTGTCAGATGAACATTTCCTCTATCATTGATGTATTTCAATAGTACCTATTGTGCCAATTGTTCACTGATACTTATTAGCAAAATTCATTCAAGACATCATTGTCACTAGCCTAGTAATTGATTGTCATAAAGGTCATCATTATGCCAATAGTTCATTTATAAAAAATAAAGTTTCTACGGATCAGACAAATGATAATTTAGTGTGTTGCTATTAAACAGTTCCGATTTATAACAAACAATACTATTCTTCCGCCGTTTATTTTTCACATAAACAAAAAAAAAAAAAGACAAGAAAAGAAAAACAATTATTTGACCGACAAGCCTATTATTTGTTGCTAATTTACAAAACTTATTTAACATTTAACAGTATATTACAACGATATATTGGATCATGGATCCGATAGTAGTAACCAGATATTTATCTTTTAACTAACATTATCAATTTTTATCTTAGCTGATCAACTGATTATGAATATATTATCATCACGATCTCTACCATCATTTTTATTAATTTCTTCTTATTAATTCTATCAATATTGATAATATTCACTCTTTCTTTTTTCCTTTTTTTACCTCTATCGTTCAATGGAATTTAATCTTCTTATTTTTAGCTGAAATAATTTGAACGGATGATTAATCCGAATGGTTCGTTTAATTATGAATTTCACATTAGTTCGATAATGTCCATACCTTTTTAATTCTTGCAGTGAAATTAAATTAAAAGATTTGTTTTCTTTTATCCAATGATAAAAGAAAATTGAACAATGTATGATGATTACTCAGACTTGTCTTGTCCAATTTCTTTTTTATCATTACATAAAAGAAAGCAAATCTTTCTAATTTGATTTCGTTGCAAGAAAAGCTGAGCGTTCTTTTTATCACTCCTAACTACTAGTTAATACCACCTGCTATCAGACAATAGTACCAGATGTGATCGCTTGTAAACTCTTTTTTCCTTTACTTATTTTTTTCATAAATTTTCTCGTCAAACAAAACTCCTGTAGCTGAATATATGTTTACTTGTTTATTTCGTTATTGCTTATTAATTTGTTGATTTATTTATACAGTATGCATTATGTTCAAAATATAAGTTAAATATATTCTTTCACTTATCATAATATAATATATGATAAACATACCTTTTCCACCATGAATCATTGATTTCATTTTTTCATCATTCGTATTTTACCCTCACTTGCTATTTCATAACGATGTTTCCTTTTCTATGACGTCGTCATTATCGGATATCTGCGCTTGCACTTATTAGTCCGAGGATCAGGTTTTTTCAAGATGAAATATAAATGACCAGGAAATATAGGGAAAAAAATTAGGTGGATGATGAAGATGCAAGAAGGATAGCTGGAAAATCAGGTGATTCAAATTCCTTCTTTACCTTCCATTCCAGTTCTAAATTTTATTAAAAAATAAAAAATAAAAGTAGAGGAAAAAGAGGGAATGATGAGCGTTATGGAATGTAATGAACAAGTTTCAGTTTATGATTAATTGCTTCTTTTGCTGTTGAAATAAGGAGGCAATAATAATCGAGAAAAGATGAAATTCTCGATCATGGCTCTGCTCAATTGGCCGTATTTTCACTTTTGGATTTACTTTCGAATTATTTCTAATGATAGGGATAATTTTTCAAAGCTTAATTAATATGACAGTAAAAATTAATCGGAACTCTATCCATTAGTTGACGATGATGATGATCGCTGACAAAATTTCTAGCATTTGTGCGTTCCTATTATTTTCAGTCTCATTATCCGCCTAATCTAAGTTATAAATTTTTGAAATATTTGTATGGAAATAGCAATACGTAATTTAATCAAAAGAAAAAAGATCCCAAAAATGATTTTTCGGTGCGATAGATTAAATGAAGCACTGTACTGTTCACATCTTGAGGAAATGCTAAAAGCGATTTTGAAAATGTTGTCAATTATTTACAGATCTTTCAATAATTACATTAAAGAAAACTTGCTTTTATCATCTATTCATAGCAAATTTAGACTATATAAAAGAAAGCAAACTTTCCAACTCCTATCTAATTTTAACTAATTTTTCATTCTTCTAATACTGCAAAATTCTTATGTAAATTATTTTTAGTTTAATATTACATTTGTATTTTTTTTAAGATCAAAAAATATGAATTAATTATTGAAATTTTCATTCTTATCACCTTTCATGAATTATTCCTAATTAAATTATGATAGTGAATTGATAATTTTGGTTAACGATGTATCTAGATGCTGTACATTTTGTTAGTACAGATGACTTCAATGATATGATAACATAAATTTTGAAATTCTTAAAGTTTAAAATTGGAAAATATCATTAAGCGTATTTTGATAAATGATAATGCATAAAAATTCCAAGCAGCACCAAGATGATCTTATAACATTCCAATCACGCGTAATCGTATTAAATCTTATGCATATTCCAATAAGCAGATATATATTTCATTATTATAACCATAACAACAATTGTCAACTGATAATATTTGTGATATTTTTATCAGTCTTTCTTTACATGTTACAGCTTTATTTATTTCTCTTCCTCAGTATCACTATCAACAAAATTTCTTTATTTACTCATTCCTGTATGCAAATATATCAGCTTTATTTCAATTTTATGGATACATTAACATATTAAGCACTTTCCGGACAGAATAAATTTATCGTTTATTTTAACCTTAAATAATATGGAAAATTAGTATTAATTTTATTAGGTTGTCAAAGTTTGATAAATAATTATTTATCTTTCCCATCATAAATTGATGTTATTTTTGCATGTGATTTGAAAATGATTTGGGATAATTTGAGAGATGTGATTTTTTTTTTTTTGAGTAATGCTTCTTCGATCATTTTGCTTTTGAATCCATTATTCATTTCATTCGCTCAATGGTTAATTCGACTTCAACGTTTTATACACGTGATTTGATGATACATAGAACGGCGTTCCAAAATTTTTTTCACACATGAATTTCGATTTTTATACGCTTATTTTTTGGAAATAAAAATAAGTCATTAAATTATTGGGTTCTTCTCCTAGATATCCATTAAATTTAATCATCTTAATTTATTATTACGTCAACATAGTTCTATTTTCACGTTTCCATAGTTGATTGGAATTAAATCGGACTTTTTTTTAGAAGATATAGATACGTAAATCATCTCGTCTTATACTTGCTTTCATTTTTATTTAATAGCTTCTTCCCTTTTAGCAATTAATAAATTGAAATATATTCCACTGTTCATCAAACTTCAGATATTTTGATCTTTATCATCATGAGATCCTATACTCTTTTCAATTGATGCACATAATTTCGGACCATATTTCCGGGAAGATTGAAGAAGAAAAGTGCTACTGCAAAGAAATCTATCATTCCTTTCACCACTTATTTTTCGAGAATATCCGGCCAGTTACTTTCTTATCTGATCTACTTATGCAATGGTCTAATGTAAAGAAAGAAATATAATATTGGTTATGTTCACTGATTTTTTTATCATTTCCCATTTTCTGAATTAAATTGGTTTTAAAAATTTTAAATTTCATAAAATTTATATTAATTCATCTGAAAAGCATTTATCTGTTCAACTAACTATTTTATATTATTGAAATATTTGAAATTGTTTATCATAATAGTTTAAGGTAAATTTTTGGAATAATTGAAAGTCATTCTAAAATAAAGTTAAAGTTGCAATTTTTATTATTTACACAAAAGTTATGTGATTAATTGTACATTATTTAGTATAACAATTTTTGTCCGAAATTTTAAAATTCATGAAAGATGGAGGAAAAGGCAGTAGCAGCGGTAGCGATAGCAATTGTTGTTATGTGTAGGCGTTAAACTGATGAAAATTCAGTAGTTTTTCTTTGCTTACTTAAAATCCAAAACATGAGCTTTTCGAACGAGCGGTAGAAGTGAAACGAATCAGGAATGGCTTTTAAAAAAGTGTCATGATTCTGTTTTAAAACAACATCTTCTCATTTTAGAGCATTTTTTTAAAAACATTCTCTTAATAAATGGAAATACTTTACAAATTTTAAAATATTTCACTTTTCCCGCCCATAATGCCCTATTTTTTAATTGATAAGATTTATTATTATCTTTGAATTATTATTTAAAGGAAAAATATTCACCTATGATATTAGAATGTGATAGTAAATTTTTGAAAACTTCTCATCATATCATTTGATATTCATTGTATGAGACGTATCACTTACCAAATCTTTTTATTATCGTTTTAATATAACAATTTCAATTTCGTTGGTATATATTTTATAATTCAATATACTTATCATTTTAAGAATTAGATTTGATTCAATTTTCAAATCTTGGGTTTGATATTTGGAATGCATAATGGCTTCATTTCAATATACTAATTCCAAGCATTTAATTTCAAGGAATAACATTGGAATAATTTTATTTCTGAATTATTTCCTCAAGTCATCTTTTCTTGGCATTTTGTTTGCGAATAGATTGAGAAAGAAGAGATACATTTTCTTTCTTTTAGAGTTAATTATGCATTATGACAGCTTGAGATTTAACAATGTCAAAAATTTCAGTCTTTTATCAGAGCAACTTTTCTTCATTCTTCTTATTTAAGTTAAATGGAATTGAATTTCAATATCTGTTTTTATGTTTCATATGTTTTGATCCCAGGAAATAATCACAATGATTGCCATATTCTTATTTAGTATTTTCTTCTTAATCAGAACTGTTTTTAACATTTTAATTTTCGATAAGAGCAAAGAAAGAACAGATATTTGCATATGATTTGTTAGAAATTTCCATCATTATTTAAATTAATTGAGCATATATCTAATATTAAAATTCTAATTCATATTTTTTGATAAACCATATAGATTATCATTTTTTTTTATGATCCAAGCAACAATTTCAATTCTGCTCTTATATTCCACTAGCAAATTGATAGACACTTTGCAGAAACTTTGAAATAGTAAAAGATTTTGGAAACCCGCCAAAAAATAATATTTCGAAGTGAAAGTTTTAATTAACCGTGGCAAAACCATCTTATTCTAACTTTTCAATCATTACTCATATATAATTCGCATTTATATGGTAGTAATATTTAATATGGATTTGATAACGGTAATATATAGGAATATAAAATAATAATTAATAAATATCTTTCCTAAAAGGAAATTATTTTGTAGAAATTTGAGTACACCTATCAGAAATTAACTGAGTCATAGTTTTTATCTTTGCTACCATTCAAAATCGACAATAGGATGGGATCTTCTTTAGGGTTGAAATGGAAATAATAGGTTTATCGTGGGAAAAGAAGAGAGAGACTGAAAGAATTGAAGCATGAGGAAAATATTGGAGATTGACTCGAGAAAAGTTTCGAAGTAATATTACTGATTAACTTCAACTAAGTAATAATATGATTGATTTCATAAAGATAACCAATTTAGCATTGATGAGAATATTTTTAATCCAAATTTTTTTTCTTTCTTTCGCAGTAACACAATCTGTTCAAATCCGAAAGAGTTTTCAAATTTTTATTGATATATTTAAATTTAAGTTATCTCAATTAGCATATAATCCTAGTAATTTTTGATTTTAACAATTCATAATTTTAGCATTTTCAACATAAATCATATATTGGTGCATAAAGAAAAATTGACTTTATTATGCCTTTTGTTTATTCCTCATACATTTTATTTGAATCAAAAATGAAACAAAATTTTAATAGGAAATATTATTGCATCGATATGTATCGTAATTTTTATAAGAAATAAATTTACAATTAAATGGGAAAAAGGTTAGGAATAATTTGTTAAATTTTAGAACTCATTTATGATAACTGGAACAGTTTCATTGTAGACCGAAAATATAGCAGAAGTTTGTTCATTTATAATAAATAATCTATAATCTTTGTTAGGTAAACAATTAAAATATTTGATAATCTAATGAATTGACTAATGAAAGTTTTTGGATAATTTATTAATTAATAATTTTATTTCGATTAAAAAAGACATTGGAATATTTCATTCTAAAGAGATAATCGATTGATTCATTTCAAATTATTCATTCACCTTTCCAATACTGCAAGAATTTCAATTTGTAATGCAACAGTTCTTCCATCAAAAAAAAAAGAAAGAAAAAATCGCATTCCAAAGAGGAAAAAAGTTTGATGCAAATATAGCTGGGCGGAATATTTTGTTTTGTTGTTGAATGGGAAGCAAACGTGGGTGGAGGAGGAGAGTCGCAATGATCGCAATGATCGCAATGAAGCCATACATATTTTTTATAGAGGAAGAGGAGAGAAGAGGCATTTGTCCAAATGGTTAAAGGATTATTAGCTCTTTTTATTTTTTAAAATGTGTTGGAAGGAAGGAAAGCAAGACTGTGGCACCCACCGATGATGACATTTTCCTGTCTCGACAGCAGCCTAATAACAATAGAAAACTTTCCTAAAACAGTTTCATGGATTCACTATAGCAGTGACGTAAAATAAGATAAATGTGAAAAGGAGATGAAGAATTTTTTTCCAACTTTTTTTTCAATACTTACAGTATCCATTATGATTTGTATAGATTTTGTCGGTTTGTTTCGGAAATATCTTTTCTCTTCTCAATTACGTCATCGTAAATGATGTATGTTTGAAATGGATTGAATTTTTAAATTCCAAAATTTCTCTTTAAGAATCTACTCTTAATTGCCCTTTAGTAATTGAAATTTGAGTTGAGTCTTCAGTTGAAAACTAAAAACAAGTTTCATTCGAAGTTATTTGTTGAGTGAAAATGAACTGTTGAGAAGTATATCCATTTCTTAATAACTTTACTTTAAATGTGACATGGCGAATTTTTATGATTGTCTCATTGGATGATTTAGGAAATAGTCATCAAGATGATACAGAACAAATAGGATATCAGCAGTATCATGAACTTTTATTAATTCAGAATTATAGTTTAGTGAAAATTCATAATACATAGGCTTAATTATAAGTTGATTCGGTACTTGAATCTAATTCACTTTTGAGTTTGAATTTAAATTCTATTCATCTTTATACTTAACGCTATAGAGCAAATTTTTTCAGTAATTTGGCGCATTGAAAATATACAAATGTTGCAGACAGTGTAATATTAATTAATCCTTAGGAAATAAATGATCTATTCAAAGTTTCATCGAGAATCCATACTGAAACCAGGAAAAAATGGTTGTCAGTCGGATGGAGAAGTGGCACCAAAAGATCGTAAAATTTTTGTTACTGCTATAAGTCATCAGTATGTGGTCGAACCGTCCCGTCGACGACGAGACGACGACGATGTCTGTCACTAACGTAACCCGATCTCTTGTCGCCATAGCTGTCGCCAAATTTCGTCCTTTTTATCAATTTGTCATTATATGACTTATGACTTTTTCATCGTATATGTTATCATCTGTAGACAATCTCATGCGACCGTTTTATAATTAGATTGATCGGTTTGTCTGCAACCGGAAAGAAAAAGAAAACCGGAGATGGCTGCTCAGACGAGATGGGCAGTTGAGCGAGCTAGGCGACATTTGTAAAAGACATCGTTTTTCCATTCATCTATCCTACGCCATTTTTTTATCTTATATTTCAAAAGAATCATTCATATTTTGATCACGCGGGTACTATTCTCTTCTTACTCATTTCCTTTGCAATTCGTGCAAATTCCTGTTATGCTTTGATAAGACTCGTTATCAATTTCAACCATTGATATTCAAATTCCTCTTGTTACTTTTTCATCACTGCCTAATTTTTTTCCCCAAACTTCTATTATTTCATTAATCAGTTTAACTCTTTCTATATTCTTTGTCATTTCCAGATAGACTTTTCGAATGCATCAATATGATTAAAAACTAACAATAGTTAATTTACATATTTCGCATTGGGTGAATGATTTACCAAAAATTTGCATATTGGCTCTTTTCTAATCCTACATTTAGTTACATCAATCAGTTGACTCTGGCAATTGCTGCCGGTGGGTTATATTCTTTCGTTTACTTTTCGATCGTAGAGTTTGGAATTTATTTTTAGTAAATTGATTCAGGCTAAACTTTTTCCTTCATCGTTCTAGTTTATAAAAACTAAATTCACTTTTTATAAAACCATAATGCTTCAGTTTTTACTATTTCGCATTTTGATGATAGCATTCACCTAATTAATATCCTTAATTGAACTAACCATCTGATAATAATTTAGATAATTAATAATTAACATCCTGACCTATTAACATTCCTAGTCTTTATTCATTTTATCACCGCTATCGCTTTCAAGCTTTATTAGTTGATTTGAATTTTAGTGAGAATTTTCATCAAATTTATCGTAAGAATGAACTCTTCTTCTGAAATAATGTGGGAGAGAGCTTCAGAAAAGCATCTGGAGGATTGTTAACAGAAGCATCTACAATGAATATATTATAATACTTCACTCTCTTCTCCCGAATCTCTCTTATTCCCATGATCTGTGTCGCTTTGATTTATTTTGAATTACTCATTTTTTTTAAATCCATCATCAATCTATTCAATTAATGGCTGACGTGAAATAGCATTAGCATACACGTCTGGTAACTTATTGCATTTAACGTGTTATCAAGTTCCCATCACGCTATGGAGCGAATTTCATAAAGAGCCACATGTTTTTGATACAATTTCATCATTTCGAATTTTAATTTCTTCTACTCTTGCCCGTTCCTAACGATTCTGTCTTGTTTAAAACGGTTAATGATATTGGCCGTGAAATAAGTAAAATAAAGGAGCAAATAAGGGAATGTATTTTCTCGTACATTGATGCTTCGTAATGATGCATTAATAAATGAATTGAATTGAATTGAATAATTAAAAGAAATTAATGCTTTGATTACTTCTAGTGAGCTCTAATCAAGTGATCATTGATTTGAAATTCTGTGAAATTTATTTTCATTTTAGGTTTTTTAAATGATTTTTAATTCTGTTTTATGATTTGTAATTTAGTTTTTTAATCTTAAAATTTCCTACTTTTGTTTTCTTTTATCTCAGTTGTTTAAATTATATTTTATCTTAAAAAATGATTTGTTCACGACTTCAAAACTATGGGATTGTGGATATGAATTTTCGAATTCAAATATACAAAATTTGATTCTAATGATTAATACTATTTAATTGATGGAATCAGATTCTGTTTTTTTTTCAAATTTGGTATTAAACCTTTGAGTATTTAAATGACACGAGAAGGGTGCTATTATATTATATGTTATTAAAATTAAAATAAAAATATATACTACATCATTATTATTTCATATATTCAATTTCCCTCTTCGTCAACTGGCATTTTTAAAGCACTTCCATCTTCTCATTCTTTTTTTACGGTTTTACGACGCGTGCGCTTGTCGTCTTTTGTCATATGATGCTATTTTAGAGAAATTCTAATTATTACTTATATAAACTAATGATTTTTATTTAATGAAATGCTTATTTATTACCTTGATTGATTTTATTGGTGATTTTTTTTCAAATTTTAAGAAATATTTCATCAGGAATTTAATAGCTGGAATAAATATGATCAATCAATATCTAATGAACTAAAATATGTAATGCAATTAATTAAACAATTGATCTTTCATTAGATAATATAATCTATCAGTTTCTTAGTTATTCGTTTAATTATTTATTTTTTTATACTTTCGCAATATAACCTCGAATTGATAAATTTGAATTTTTATACTTCTCATTTGATTTATTCTTACCGTATCAATTAGTAGTTGCTGAAATTTTGTTCCTAGTTGATATCCGACTTAACATATCATTGATATCACATAGTTCAGAAAAATTACATTTGAGAAAATGAGAATGACTTTTTGATGCGGCTGATCTTTAAAATAAAGAAGAATATAAGAGAATATAAAATAAGTATCTTACATTTATCTTACGTCATCTATAAACATCTTATCGATATCAAAAACAGTGCGTTCAAGTTTAAATGATGTAATTAGTCCTATTTCAATTATTTAAACCTTTATTTATTTTGAATTTATAAGCACTTTAAAATTACTCCTTTTTTTTGCGCAAGAGACCGGAAATTAAATGACATTAAAGGGTTGGGCCTGATTACTAAAGGAATTCAGATCCTTTTATGTCTAACGACAAATGATTATTTCTATCTCTTAGAGAAAGAAAAAGATGCAAGGAATGTCGTATTCACTGCATTTCATTCATGATATTTTAAAATGCATACCTTCCTAAACACTCACTATTTTTTCTACTTCCTGAAAACGATCGCGAAAATATTATCCGATCGCAATAATTATCTGATCGCAAAACATTAGTCAAAAAATGCTTCTACTTCTTTTAATCCTTTTCTAACACTAATATAATTAATTTTAATTTAATTTGATTTTAAGGATTCAAAATTTCAAAGCTTTATTATTTTTTCAAGCAATCTATTACTTCAAAATGTCGTATTATATATTGAACTTCATTTTTATTTTATTTCTTGTTTTTGAAATTCCTCCAACGTGTTTATCGCTTCATTCTTTGCTCATCGTATATTTCGACATTGAAATTATGATATGTTGTTGAATATTAACTAAATTGTAGCCTATTATCTGTTGTCTTCTACCATTTATACCATCACTACCGTCAACAACTGTACTTATAATGATGTTGCCACCATCGATGAAAAGATCGAGACATGTCCGATCAATTGATGACATTCCAGTGGAAGTATTACTTATGATTTTTAAACGGTATGCAATTTTTCTTTTTCATTTATCCCATTAGTTGCAGTTATAAATATTAAAACTAAAATTAAACTAAATAAAATTAAATCAATTAGGAATGAATTATAATTAACGAATTGATAAAAAACTAACTATGATTATATTGCTTTTTAAATACGCAGTTTTTAACTAAAATTTGTTTTTTTTTTTTTATATCCATAAAGTTAGTATTATAAATTAAGGAAGTTAGGATGTTAGTAGTACTTATGTATTCCATAACTGCGCATCATTCCAGTTTTTTCTTTCCCGTTTTTTTTTCTTCCTTGTCATTGACGTCATTATTTGAAAGTACTTTTGGAAAGCCTCATATTCCTAGAATAGATGATATCATATAATGTTTAATGGGAAAGAAAGGTTGATTAATACAGGCGAAAAATATAAATATGCATAATGAATGGGTTATGCTTTATTAATATTTTTTTCTCAAAAATTGGCTTATATTATATTTGCTATGCATTACCTTTCATTTAACAATAAAATTCAAATGGAATAAATTAAAATTTTGATAGACATGAAAATTTTTATAACAATAAGCAAAAAAGCATAACTGCTAGATTGTTCGTATAATCATAGTCATAGATAGAACAACTAATATATTTAAAAACTGAATTTTAGATGCGAACCATTAGCTTGTTTTCGAGCTCGTTTGGTTTGTCGCCGCTGGCGTATCGTAATTGATAAAATGGATAAAGAAAGCCGTGAGTCAATTCTTGGTGAAGGACAAGCTCGTTTGTATATATGTGATCGACGACGGTTCGTCTCTATTTTTCTTCTTTATGAATTCTGCCAGGTTCCTCGATGTCCACCATCTAAGCCAAGGTCGTATTCTCTCTGAGCTGTATGCTTAGGAAAACCATTTACTTCGTCGTAAATTACTTTTTCGCATAATTTTTGATAGCGCTCTGTGTATGTTTATGCTGGGCAAACTTTGATATACATATTATATATTCATTAATTTTCGGTCTTCTTCAGTGCTATCCTAGAAAAGTTCAGCAGTCTTCCGTCATGTTCCAACTCTGTCACCGAGCTGATAACATCACGTAAATCCATTTTTCATGCTGATTGCTATGCACATACTGCACTGAATAATTGGACCTATCGCTTTGACATGACAGAATGGACGCGTAACTTTGATATCATTGAGGTAAATTTTCCAAATATTTCAAAAAATTGAAATTATTATTGTTTAGAAGGAATTTGCAATGGATTTAGATTCAATTTTAAATAATAACTAACTTTGGATTATTTTCTATTGGAATTTGCGATATTCTCTATCAACGCCAGTTTAAAAGGATATGAGAAGATAGAAAAGATTGCTCTGTATACAGCAGATTGATTTTATATATTTTCATAAGATGAAATAGAGATGTATATGTGAACTGTTTGCCACTGCACGGTAGCTGTGTATGAACCCGTTCTGTATGATAGTCGTCAGTAATATGCAAAAGAATGTTTGGCATTCACATCTCCGTTGAATGTCAAATACAAATATCTTTGCTGTACACTTTTGAAGGTCGTTGAATAATGAGTACAACAGTATTTTTAAAGTGTCCCGAGAACTATAAAAAGTTTTTGAAGTCTTGAAGAAATTACAAATCGGATCCGTCTGGATTTTATACTTTTGATGCTTATATATCAAAATATATATGTCTTTTCCATTTTATGGTAGGAAAGGTAAAAATTCTCTAAACACCAAATTTTTTTGTGAGACTTTTTTCCATGTATATATCAAGTTGTTTGCATTTGCTTCTCTTTTCCTAGCTTTCTCGATAGTGTTACTGTTTTTGCATATATCATTACGTTGTTCCCATCCATTTCCAGACGGTCAAATGATATCATTTCATTGCGTATTTTTATGGTTTCTTGAATCATAAATTAAACAGACATTACACATTTCTTTGTATATTTTAATAGAATTCTTAGTTTTATAATATCATAAAAACCGACTCAATTAAATCGAAAAAACTTTTATGTATAAAAATTAGATTTTACAAAACGGAGATAAATAGTCACTGATCTACTTGTTTATTTATATATTTGTTTGTGAATTCATTTATTAATTCGTTATGACTTCATATAGCAATTATTCTTCAACTTTATGGTTGGCTTTTTATCTATTTGTTCCATTATCAGGTTTGGGTGCAGAATTTCGGTGCTTTCCTTGAACGTGACCATGGACGCCTCGTTATTGATAATGCATTAGCTCCTCCGGCGATATGCAATCAAGCAGCGACCGTTAATCCAGAAAATAAAGTTTCTTCTAATACTGTAGGTTTTTCACCATTTTGTTTCCAGATAGGCGTTTAGGTTACTATAAAAATTGCTTCAAAATTTTTAACTTCCACAATAATGAGAAATAAAGTTAACGTGAATATAAGTTAAAGAAGTCGTTTAATGCGAAGATAACACATTCCATGTTCTGTAGACAGTAGATCAAATTATATATTTATTTACGATGTTTTCATAGCATAATTCTATGATAATAGGATTGTGATAATATTTGAATATAACTGTTATTTTACATTTTTCATTTCACTAGAAATTTTGTGAATTGCAGTCTTCACCCATATCTCGTGCATCATCGCAATCGCCACATGCTTACCGAAGTGGTGGAAGTTCTTCTGGATCGTTTTCATTTGCAACTAGAGTGCCATACAATTTACTTCCGTCGAGTCAAAAGAAGTCCCAGATAATACCGAATGTCACATCCACTGCGGTATTAAGCGAAGTATCAGAACTTGTCCTTTATTTAATTTTTGGGATTTCTAGCAAAAATTTTTAAACAGAACTTTCAAGTTTTCAAAAGTTCTGATTTCACCTTCAAATCTGGATTCGATATCTCTTTCTTCATCATTTGACTTTTATCGAGTAATAGTAAATGCTGCGTATAGTTTTCATACCATGCGTCTTGATGCCATGTATAATTATTAATTAAATCTCGATTTGCTTTAATTTAAAAAAATATTTAATTCATCTGAACAATATAATTTATTTCAGAGTGTGAGCGCTGAATTAACGAAACTTTCTGATGGACGTTTTGAGAGACTTGCTGAACAGTTGAATCAAATTCATCCGCTTCATCTGATTTTTCATGATTTATCATGGTATCAGAAAAGACCGACACTACTTTTGTTTTGGTTTTTAAAGAAGTAAGTTTTAAAGCTAGTCTTGAATAATGCAGAGAAATATAGAAGAAATTATATTTCAACCATCACTAATGATAATGTTTTTCTAGGCTACCAAATTTACGTCGTTTGACTCTCGATTCGATTCGAGGAGACCAAATGATCGAATTGCATAAAGTATTTTGTGTAGATGGGATTGATGAATTGAACATTATTCAACCGGTGAAGGTTTTAACGTGATTTATTTAAACAGTAATTCACTTAAATCATCTTCTTGTTAGCTTAATGTTTGTCAAGAATGAAATTTTATGTTTAATATGTTTTAGCTGATGTTATTAAAACATAATCGAAATTCCAGGCGTATAATTCATGTATTATTGTTAATGAAGGCCTTTTTGATTCATTTCTTCAAATAAACAGTGCTATACGTCGGAGATTCCGTTTGCGCATTACTGGTAAAACTGAAATTAACGCCTCAATACTTTGCAGTTTCATCCGTGTAAGTTGTTTTTTTTTCGTTTGGATTGTTATGAAGTTATTTTAACATTTATTAAGAGATTTCAAATACTTTAATTAATAATTTCAATTCTGTCAAAAAGTTGTTCATGCTTCAAGAGATAATTTATATTGTTTGTTGAAGATAAAAATAATCAGATCAAATTCGTTGTTAAAAATAACAAATCTTTTATTTAAAGTTTACTTTATCTCTGATGCTTGCGTACTGTCCCTAAGCAGTATACTAGTAACATTAAATATCATAGTAGTAATATTAGCAGTAGTTCTTTGTTTTTAATGGCTCTGAGTCAGCCTTTATGGATGAAAACATATTTAAAATCTGAAATTGAATTACGAATTTCTTTAGAAATGGCGGAACCATCGAGAAATCATACCATTTCATAGCATTCTCATTGATGAAGCATGCGTTTCTTCATCGGAATTCGTTCATGCAATAAAATGTCCCGGATGTAGTGATTGTGGTGGTGAAGTTGGTTTTTAGTTGCATATTTTAGTAAAGTATTTAAACTATCGGTATATTATGATTATATAAGATTTAATTATTTTAGGTTTTACGACATAAGCCTAATGGCACCACTTGGAACACTAAGCAGCTTGTTTTCCGACATCGTAAATACAATGTTTGGATCAATTACAAATCTGAAAGCGGGTGTGTTTTAGTTTAACTAATAAGTAGAGTAATAATATTATTTCATATTTTTCGCGTAATTAAAAGGAAAATAATGTTTCCTGTATTCTTAGAAATATTATGCTTTAATGTTTTAGAAATTAAAAACTGTAAAAGTTTGTAGTTGCGATTATTTTTGGAAATATGAAAAATCATTAATCTATTTGCTTACATAATAATTAAGGCATAATTTGTAAAAGTCTAATTTTATATAAACTAACTTATTTATAGATATCTTGTATTCACCTATTACAATCCTAAAGACAGTAATCATTTTACGGTGAAAACAGTGGAACCCGAAAGTACTGTTGTTTCATTCTACTCGTCAACACCATTAGATCTAGAGAAGCCGGAAGAAAGTGATATAGCTGACCGCACTTGGTCATTATTCAAGAAACCAAAAGCTGCTACGGATGAACTGACTGTATTACAACGAATCTTCGCTCTTATTAGAAGCAGTGCTTGAAAAAACATGATTTTCATTTTTTTGGCCTCATTTATTCACTCTTCTTTATATATATATATATATATATATATATAAACAATTACAAATGGTATTTGATTTATAAGAGTATTATTTATTATTTCAAAATGTTTCTGACAAAATGCTCACTTTTTATTTAATCCAATTTTTATTGTAACTTCAATATGAATGCATGATCAAAATATTTGTTGTGCGAATAAGGCTTAATTTATTATTTTAGAAAACAGATAATGCTTGCAGCTTATCACTTTTTGATGAGAATTTTGAATCAGGCAACATGATTAGATAATGATGTGCAAACTCTCTCAAAATTTTCACGCTAATCGAGTAATTGTTTAATAAATTAATGGGACAATTCTGCTTGAAGAATTTCTAATCCTAATGATTGCATGATCTAAAATCTATCAAGAGAGAAGTCAAAAATAGTTGCTCTGTTTCATTTTTTTTTTTTTTTGATATGGAAAGAAGCATTTTATAATGCTTTTGTTTTTTTATTACGTTCATTTTTTCCACTTTTTATTGGTTGTATAATTGGCGATTTAATTTAATTCAGATTTTTTTGGGACTAGTTGCAACATTTTTTCTGAGCTTAATGAACCTTTGTCCATTCTTTTCCTTCCAGTGTTTTTCCAATTTTGCTATTGCTTTTTTTAAATTTAATTTTTCCGGACTATCTTTTTTAAAAGACATATGTTTCTTATTTTTTTACCAGATACCAAATATAGATGCTTTTTTAATATATTATTTGTATGCACGTATTATATATATATTTATATGTGTATTTACCGCGTATTTTAATATTTGGTTTTCGGAAGAAGCTGATCATATGAACGTGAGTAATCATAGCTTGCTTGGTTATTGTTATTTATCGATAGTATTTATTCTATTCTTATCTTTTCAGGTTCGAATTTAATCTTGAATTTAATTTCTAACGGTCAGCTTCCTTGCATTACGTCCTATACTTTATTCTTGTACAGAAATATGCAGTCTTGATAATCCTTTTCCCGTCACAACTTCTTGATTCCTGTCCCTTCTCCCACAGGTGCTCAATATCGAAGCTCTCTCTCGCCTTATTTGTTTATCTGTTTTCGTTCCACTTTCTTGAAAAGACCTTTTTTCACTGGAGTAATATTTTGAAGTAATCGATGAGTAAGAAAATGAGAATAAGGACAATTTGGTATCTGTTGTCTCAGTTTTCAAATGATCTGCTGCAAAATTTTGTTCGAAATGAATTTGGAGTATAATTCTCTATGGCAAACTTTTGAGTTTTATTGAGAAGACTACTCTTGAATGCAGCATATTGAACCATTCAGATCTTTTCATCACACCATTAAAATATTTCCTTTGCTCAAAGATTTCCGAGCGGTAATTTTTCGCTTCCTTGAAACACTGTCTTCAATTCCTACTATTTTCCTTCGTGATATTTCTGTAACGTCTCACTGTCAGCATCTTTTTGATTCTTTTTTTTTTCAATTTTTCGATTTTATGCATTGTTCTATAATCGAAATTTTGTTATCGATCCAAAATTTATATGCCTGTAAGAGAGCCATCGTTTTGATTCATAGATTTTGCCCATTTAAATTTTGAATTAAATAATCTGCGTATTAAAATCATGATTCTGGCATAACAGTTGCATACATTCCTTCCTTCCCACAAGTTCAACTTGCCTTGTATCGATGTCAAACCAAAAATATTCAATATATATTAGTTCTTCAATTATTCATACATTATCTCATCAATTTTTATGCTTCTTGTTCCATGAACTGCATATTCCATATACGAATGCAAATAGAGAACGTCTTCATTGTCCAATAGATCTGAATAATTTCCGTTAATATTAAAACAAACATCATGACTATTTGTCATTTCAAGTATATTTCATGAAAATTTCTATTATTTTTATGAGAAAATTTTATAGAGCAAAGTTTCGCCTCGAATGATGTTTTTCGAATTTGTATTTTCGAATTTTATACGATTGAGATTAGAATAATAACTGTTAATTTATATCATGCAATTATTGAGAATTATTTTTAATGATATCAGTCGATTGATTTCTCCGATTGTTGGCATTAGTTTTTAATTTTGAAAGTAAACATTACTTACTTTTTAATGATGAAAACATATAATTTCATTATGGTATGTTTTAAGTCTATCTTGAATGCATCAGTATATAACTGCTTTCTTCTGGTTGATTTAATCCTCAGAAGAATTCCGAATAGAATTTTCATTGAAATCTGTTCATGTTCATAAGATGCCTTTGAAGTCATTGATTCTGCTTTGCAATTTGATGTTAACTCCAAATGTCATTTCAATATATTGATTTTATTTTTTGAATTTTTTTGTTACTATAATTATTCGGAAATTTCGCTATAATTATTTATGAATATTTATTGAAGAACAAAGGAAATCCATTTCAGTTTTTATCTTTTTGATTTTATTTCAATATTTGCGTATTTGATAATCCTGCCAATAATATTGGAATATTCCTGTCTTTTTCCCTTTCTTCTGTTAACTTGTTCCTTATTCCAAATGAACTCTTCACCTTTGCATCACGTTGGCTGCGTGGATTTATGGGAATTTCTGTTTATATGCATTTTCTTATCTATTCTTTTAATCATTAATGAAAAAAACTTTCCTTCTGTGATGTATAGTTGTTTTTTTTCCTGAAATAAAGTTAAAGAACGAAATAATCTAGTTTTTTACATTTTGCATAACAATGACAATCCGTTCTATTTATGAGAAATAAATTCATCGGTATACACATTCTAAAATTACTCTTTTTACAAGGCGAAGGTATTTTAAAAAGTATCTTATGAACTATTATTAGTATTGAGTTTCAACTATCAGATGGTTTAGCATAAGGTCTAATTCAGTTTAGTTCTATTCTACCTGATAATTCTTCAATTTTCTCAGAAAGAGAATTTCTGAATTTTCGAATGTATGATTTTCGAATTTTTGAGACAAAAAAATTTCAGGAAAATAATTTTCTTGAAAATTCCACATGCTATTTGCTCTTTTTCTAACTTCCATGTTTTTGAGAAACCATTAACTATATTAACTAAATATTGTGTCAATTATTGAAGATGAAAGACACTGTATTGAAATGTCAACCTTTCTGGACATATATAATTACCAGTCTAATTTTTAAATTTAAAAATTTCAATTCCAATAATATCGTTAACAATTTCTCTATTCTTTCAATGATATACTGCATTATTTGACATTTGGACTTTTTAGATGATAGGCTTAAAGTTCTGAGCAATCTCTTCGGATTATATCAAAAAGTGTAAATTATTTCAATTTATTTTTTAATTTTCTAAATTATTTTTATCTTAGAATTTTTGAAATACTTCTACTCCTAACTATTCTTTCGCTTTCTCTCTTTATCAAATTACTTTGCTCTTCTTTAATTTTTACTTCTTTCAAATAGTTCATAGTAATTGAATCTTATCAAATGGATATTTGTCATTCTAGAAAAAAAGAACTCGTTATAAAGAAATGATTAACACAGTATCATGGAATGACACTTCGTTCGGAGATGAAATTCCGTTTTGTAATGATGATTTCTAACACGAATGTTAAAAGATAGTAATCCAATAAATAATTTTTGCTATGCAGAATATTAATGAACAAAATGAATAGGACAATATAATTAAGTTCTATTTTAATAATTAATATTATCTATTAATTGTAGCTGAATATTTCTATGTAATTACCACTACTTTTTATGTTTTGTGACTTTATGCGATAGTAAAATCGTAACAAATTGTTTTTTCTGCATGTAATTTTAAATTAATTTCTTCAATTGAACAGATATCTGTTATAGTAAAATCAAAATCATCATAAAAATTGAATTCAAACTACCATAGTATCAGAGGTCAAATAAAAAAATAAAAGAAATTTTTATTTACTTGATATAACAAGTCGTATTTCAGTCAAATAATTGCTTCCAGTCACTTCTATTTCCGGCTTATCACATCACATAAACCGATACTTAACAGCTTATAACTATTTATTCCTGGCTCATTTCAAAGATTAGTCTGATTGGTGATGGAAGCTTAATTAGACTTACTGTAACGGGATATTTTGGCCTAAAATTGTAATTCCTCTAATATAAAAAAAAAAAAAAACTGAAAATATCTTGCTTATGCGAAACAACAAATAGTCTACATGCGTGTAGTCTTATTAATAATTTACATATATTTCAATAATTGTCCCTTAAAATTCTAAATTTAATCTTCAAACTTGCAAATAATCCGACAAAGTTCGACAAAACAATTTTATATGCATAAAACAACAACATAAGTTTTTCACGTTATGTGGAGTTAGTCATGCTTCTTTGAGATTCCCGGTATGAAGACATTCCGAATAGTCGGAAATAATTGCTCAGTTTGGCAAGACATATTAGAGTTGGAGAAAACTTTTATTATTATATCCAAGTATAAATGATATTAAATAAGCAACAGTCCACAACATTATTTTTGTCGAATGAAATATTGATTGACTTTCATTTTTAAAAATTATTGTTGAAGATAACGTATAAACGTATAAAAGTACTGACTGATACTATTGCGTTGGAAATGCAAAGCGATATATTAGATATCTCTGGATAAAATGCTTTGAAAACGAATTTTCAACTCATATCAGTCATAGATTTCGTGAATTGGTTGTTGTTCAGTTTATCATTGCATTAATTTAAGATTCATCCACCGATCGAAAACCGATTATATCAAAAGTTGAATTCCATACCAAATTTATTGTTTGCAACAATCCATTTCATTTTTTCTGTACATGCTACATCCTAAAATGCTCCATAATATTCTTCATAAATGAAAAATGAAAATATTAGGCATGATTATTTTTAAGCTTCGAAGAAATATATAAGTTGAAGAAGTATTACATGAAAAACATGAAAAAGGAAAAAAATGATTCGAGTAATTTTATTTGAAAAATAAGATGATGTATTCAGCACAGTTCATTAACATTTATGAAGCATTACCCTTGAAACTATTAATTTCTCATTAATCAATCATTTTCGCAAATCAGTAGTTGAATGCTCAAATTTGCAACAATTTATATTTTATCGCAAGTTATTGGCAAAAATATTTTTAACCATAAATAAGATTAGAATGGATTCTAAAGCAAAAATGTAAATATCATTGAATTAAGCTAAAACAAATCAAAATTAAGTTTACGTTTGTTAAAAATTAAAAATGAGTAAACTTATTGAGATTAGCGATATCCATCCTAAAAATATATTTAATTAAGCCAATGAAGAGAAAGTCGCTTTTTCCAAATATAATCTCTTTTTTCTAAATAAACTAAAATTTGCAATCACTCGATTAAATAATGCTTCTAATAATATTAGTTACTGTAATCTGAAATCCTGCAATCTGAAATCATCACGACAGTATGACAAATAATTGAATTATTTAATTGAATTAATAATGACGTTCTAATGTAGAAAACTAGTCAATAAATCCATTTTTCCGTATCATATCGCATTGTTAAAGAAGGAGAAAATATTCATTAACTCAGAAATGGGTATTACTAATTTTCTTTAATTTCTGTATTACTGCAATTCTGAACATATCGGATGTAATTTGTACTGACAATATACTCAATTTTGACTATTTGAAGAAAGAAATATATTGTAGAGAAATGAATTCGAATAAAACTTTAATCAACTCATTGAGTTATCTTATCTTATCTTAATTAAATATGTATATGAAGAGAAAATTAATTAACTAAAAACTTACAATTTGGTAGAAATTTGCTCATAGAAATACCTTCAGTTTTTGTTATAATTTTATCGAAGATTTATATTAAAAATAATTTGCATGCAATTTCACAATTCATTTGTGATATGAAAAGAATCGCAAATTTTCTGCATTGTTAAATGAAAATTTTATAATTGAAATACGATGCAAATTTTGATCCAGAGAAGACATTATAAAAATGATTGAAATGTCAGAAGGGATCATTTTAAGATTGCATAAGTAACACTTTACATAGGGTGCAACTTCGGGATCGGAAATGGCACAGCAACTGATACAGCTCAATCCTGGTGATCAAGTTGATCGTTGGCACATAGATAGAAAACTAGGTGAGGGTGGCTTCGGAGCTGTTTATTTGGTATGTGTTTAACCGTTATAAACTGATGTAAAAAAACAAATTTTCAAAAACATTTTTGCAAAACAGTCGGGTTTAATACTGCAAAACAGTATTAAAATGTATCTAAGATCTTCTAATTGCAGGTATCAGATCCGACCGGCAAGTATGCATTAAAAGTTGAAGGTGTCAATGAACAGATCCAGGCATTTTTTCGAAATTGTTATTGTGCTATGACAAATGTTATATTTGAAATTCTTTCAAATATAACTAGAATTATAACTTTAACAGACCTTTTCAGGTACTTAAAATGGAAGTATATGTACTTACTGAGCTGAATAAACGTAACAATCGACATTTTTGCAAAATTGAAGATAAAGGACGTTTTGGATCATTCAATTACGTCGTGATGACTTTGGTCGGCAAAAGTTTGCAGGTGGTGACTTATTCAAAATAACAAATTTGAAGGAAAAATAAAGACTAAATTAATGTGTTTGAATGATTGATTGAAAGGAAGTTTATGTGTATGACAAATAAAGTGCAGAATAAAAAAACCAGACATCTTAAAAGTTTAGGATCTTCGTAAAGCCGGTCCAGGACAACATCTTTCGATGGGTACAGCACTTGGTGCAGGAATTCAAGCACTGGAGGCACTGGAAGATCTTCATGCAATTGGTTATCTTCATAGGTTGAACAGTAAATCATTTCCTTCCTAATTTCAAGGACAAATCGCGATATGATCCGGCTTGATAAATTTTCTTAGTTCTATCAATCAGTCGATTCAAATCTGAATCGGTTTATAATTAGAATATATTTCAAGAGATGTAAAGCCCGGGAACTATACAATTGGTCGCCCAGAGTTGAATGAATTGCGAAAAATTTATGTACTTGATTTCGGAATGTGTCGAAAATACACGAGTGCTCAGGTACTCAGTATTTCTAGAATATAACAAACATAATGAATGTCGTCATTTTATGATAACTTTGAATGTTAAATTTATCGAAAAAATCATGATTCTTATCTTAAAAGAATTCGTGCCGTTTTGTAGAATGTTATCCGTAAACCGAGAGCGGCAGCCGGTTTTCGTGGTACAGTACGTTATGCGCCTATATCTTGCCATCTTCAACGTGAGCTTTGTCGTAAGGACGACGTTGAAACATGGATTTATATGCAAGTAGAACTTACTACTGGGAATTTACCATGGAAAAATGTCGCTGATATGAATCAAGTTTGCATTGGACTTATCTTTTATTGCTTTCGAAAAGAAACCAATCACCTTAAACAGCAGAAGCAATACTTCTTGTAATAAAACACTCTTATAAAAAGAGCTATCGCTACAATACTTATGTATATATTCAATTAATCATTTTAGGTTGGCGAATACAAGAAGCGATGTCGCTTTGAGCCGGCATTAAGCGAACTAATGGCCGGTTGTGCCCCAGAACTAAGACAGATTTTGCAAATTGTTGATGCATTGAAATATTACGATCAACCACCATATCAACAAATTTATCAACTGATGCGGCAATCCTTTCAGACTATGGGTTGCCAGGAATTTCCATATGACTGGGAAAACCTGGTGGCGGTGTTTTTAAATAAGGCATATCAGTAGACGATGGGTGATAATGTAAATACAAATGAAAAGATTTTTCGTAGCTCTTAATTTATTGAAAAGCTATCTCATATAACTACTTCCGCCATTTGCGAATAATGAATTCGCATAATTATACTATGCTAATTTGTAAAATAGTAATTTGACAGAGTAATAAGAAAACTATCAATGTTGCATAAAACTTCACAGAATCTTATCAAACAAAAAATCGTTAACCGAACAAAATATTACATGTTTTTTTCATTTTTTTGCAATCATGGTTTTAAATTCTGAAGGCATTTGGTGCCTTTGATAACATTCACAGTGATTAGGATATTTCAAGAAATTAAAAAGATGCAAACCTATAGTTCTAAGGTTAATCGAAGTAGCAATTAATCATCATATATTCTGAAGATAGTTAAATAATCTCTTTATCAGATAAGGACATCAAATCAGAATGAACAATCAGGATTTCATAGCAGGCTATCTTATTGTTATTTTTGCACAATCTCAACTCTCATTTTAATGAATAGAAAAGAATTATTTTGATATCCGTGAAATTTCTGTAATTGCAATAAAGGATGTTGTGAAGCATAATAAATTAACAGATTATAGTGGCATCAAATGAAAGGAATATCAAAATCCAGTTTCATTACTTTCAAAGTCTGCTGCTGTGAAAAGATCCTCGTCTATCATTTCAGAGCTTGTCGTCGTTGCACTCATTCGTCTTATCATACTTTTTGCCTCATTGTTTCTAAAATCAGAACAATTATAATTAGAAATAAACAAATATTTCTACTAATTCAATGAAACGAAAGGATTGCAACTTCAGACGAATAATTTGATAAATAAGTGAATTCGTTACAATTAAAATCATAACATTAATTCGTCTTCAAATAAATTATTTCAAAATATACTACATACAATATTTCTAACTAATGATCTATGATGATTTGAATCACTTCCTCTAAAATCAATAAAAATGTCATCTAGTCGTGTTAAGCATGTCAAGTTCAAGCTTTGATTGGTAGTAGAATAAAAGCTCCTCGAAATCTTCGAGATTTTTCAAAATGAGGTAAAAATCATACGTGTCGGTTGATGACGGTAAATGAGAATGTATTCGTGATAAAGATCGAGCTATATATGTTACGCCTTTCCTCACTGAACTCGTAGTTCTAGGTTGCTCCCAATCATATGGATCGCTGAATCTGATTTTATCATTAGATATTAGATATATTGTAATATACATTCCTGTGGATATTTTGAAGTTTTGAAATTACAAAATTTCATAAAAGATTAATCGATGTATATAAGAACCAATTTGAAATTCACAAATTTTAAAATATTATTTCAAACTTGGCTTAAAAAACATTAGGCTTGGGCGTTAGTTAAATCTTTTATTTTTAAAAATCTGATCACCACATTACTTTCAAAATCAAATAAAATATTGGAAATGGTCATGCCATATACTTATATAATCCGCTATGTAACATTATATAGTTTTTTCTTTTGAAATTTGTGGATTTCTACCAACTAGACAAGCTAAAAATATTGGGAAGACTTACTTGTAATTACAATTTTGCATTACGTTGTAAAGCCTTTCGTAAATGTAAAAATAATTAGGACGTGTGTAATAATCCAATGTTCGAAGATGTGTTGTAATCTTAGTAAAAAATATTTTAAACTTAAAACTATTTATTAAAATTTGAAATGCAAAATTTTAAAGATGAATAATTTCTGAAATTTCAACAAAATACGTTTTAAAATTTATAAAAGAAAATTGATTGTCCAATCAAATTTTCGAAATTAGTTAAACAAATTTTATAAGAAACAAAAGCTAACATCAAGTAATTCTTTAGGACTATTCCTGCATAATGTCGTATCAAGAGTCCGGAATTTTACCTTTCCAACTTCATCCTTGCCACTAAAATTCTTAACCATTTACTGCTATTTATGCTTGATAATGACTGAAAATAAACTTAAAATCAGGAATTTTATAGAAGTAAACAAAGTCAAGATGTACCGAACGTTGTCCCATGGTAATGAACCACGCATTTCAACCAAAACATAAACCATTGACCACAGATCATCTGGTCGACCTTGCTCGCTACGTGTATGAGTATTAGCCGAACAGTACCTTACTGTGCCACTGCAGTTTTGGCTATTTAATTTCAAAAATTGAAAATAATATAATAATGAAAAAACAACAAGGATTCTAATAATTTTATTCTATGCTCGATTTATATAACTAACCACGGAGCCACGGAACATAGGATTATAATGAATCTTAATATTTCACTTCTTCTTTACAGACTAAAGCCTTTTATGTCTTTTATCCAGAATCTTTTCCTAGATTCAAACAAATATTCTAATGAAATAAGTATTACTACATATAAGTTATTTAGATGCTTTTTTTGGCTTTATGAAATATTTTAATTCGATGACAACCGAAACAAAGTGTTTGTTCTGGGCATTCGTAATTTAACACCGCCATTATTGCGTATAACATATTCTCGTGATAGGCCAAAATCAAGAATGTGAATGATATGAATGGCTTGACCTCGTCGACCAATGGCAAGATTGGCTGGTTTTACATCTCGATGTATGTAACCGATCTTAATATTTTCTAATTCCAAAACCGAAATATAATAAAATGCTGCAACATGATCTAAAATGCTTCTTATTAAGAAAATGTAGAAATTTTAAAAATTTATTTGATTTATAAATTATAATTTTTATGAAAAAAATTCTTAAACAACGAACTTCATGTAACTGTTTTAAACCGTACAAAATATTGATCCCGACTCGCACCTGAGTCGAAACAGTACATACTGGATATTGCTTGAATAGTTCATTAAGCGAACGTCCCAAAAGTGTCATAACCATATAAGAATACCTGCAAAGATTTGTATTTAATATTTACTTGAATTCATTTTTGAATAAGAAATTAAATCTGCCTATTTTAGCATATTCTTTTAGAAAACTTCAAAAGTAGTAATTCATATTTTTGCGTTCCGAGAAATATTAACAGAAACAGATAAAAAAACATTGAACAAAGAAAAAAAACGAACGAAATTCTAACTTTTTTTCTTGGCAGATTGAAACAATTGCGCTACATATTTGCGACCTTCTAATCGTTTGAGTATCTACAATGAAATAAAACTTTTCGTAATATCGTGAAGATTGAAAATCAAAGGGAATAACATAAAAGTGAAAGAAAATGAACAATTGAACGATTTTGAAACATCATAAAATATGATATTCTCTTATTAAGTTTATCAATTTGGATTCAATTATTTATTCGATTTCCAATCTTTTCAAATTTATTTTAATTAAGTTTTAATTCACAAAGATTTTTCAGAAATCCAATTAACTTTTTCTTTTTGCATATTCAATTATTCTTTTTTCCTTATTTATCAAATTTGCTGTTAATAAATGCAACAAAGACTGCAGTGCATGTTTAATATTCAGAAATTAGTTTCACAATATAAACTGAGGAAATTCAGCACTATTTGAAAGCTGGAAGAGATACAAAGAAGGTCTTTAAATACCTGTACTTCTAATTTCAAAACACTGCCACCTTGAACAAAATTTGATTCAGCTTTCAATGCTGCCTGAAATATTATTCAATTTTTATTAATATGTGAATAAAATTTTCAAAGAAATATCATCAATAACTAACTTTAGCAAATGTTTGAATATCTTCTACTTTGTAAACCGAACCGCAACCACCTTCGCCTAGCTTATCGATGATCCTCCAGCGTTTACCAACAATCAATCCTTTTTCCAAATTTAGGGGACCCCGATCGATTGCCGAACATGCAAATAGTTCAAAACTTTCAACAGTGCATTAAATATGAATATTCAAAAATAAGTTCTGGATTTGTTTCTTTATTACTTACTCTAAATAATACATTACAATGGTCTGAAATCCAGTATTCCAGTATTTTAAGGTTAATAATACTATTCATAAATTTGTAAAAATTTATAGTTTATGCTTTTTGAAAGAAAAAATTGATTGAAAAAATTTCAATTTTTTCAATTGTTCTTAATTAAATGATAGATTCAAATTTAGTTGTTCAAGAAATTTTTCTAAATATTCACGAAATTCTTGAAATCAATTTAAAAATGGATATACGATTACAAATATTCTCAAGAATATCTTATGAAATCAAACAAAATGAAATGAGAAAGCGAACTTGATGGCTTTTTATTTGGCATCTAACAAAATACCGGTGATAATTATTAAAGTAGAAGGCAGAATTAACAGCACAGAACTGAACTTCACCTTAGCCACAAAATTAAAATATGAAACAATAATTGTATCTCGACGAAGTATTTGCATATATACATTAATGAGAGTTGGTCGAGATTTATAAAATTTAATGATTACTGATTATTTCGCAATGAATAAGAAGGAATATCAACTTAATGAATTCAATTAAGTTTCTTCCCTATCTAAAGTCGTCTCACAGTGTCAAAAAATTTTCCGTTTTAAATGACAACAGTGCGCCAAACGTAATACAGAAGATTTATGTTAAATCACAAAATTAAGAAAATCTATTAATTTCTGGTGCTTAGTTTATTACCATTCTTGGATTATATTGCATAAATTGATTTCTACAGTTTTATGACTCATTTTGAATTCAAATAAAAAAACTGATTCAACTTGCTTCTCACATAATATCATTTTTTAAAGTTAAAATGAATATGGAATAAACGACGGTAGCTCATAAATATTATGGCCAATTTATTAAAGTATACATTTCTATATTAAATAGTAAATTTCAATGATACCATTGCTTCTTTATCAACGAAATAAAATTTCAAGACATCCTGCACATCATAATTTCGCATTTATAATTGTTATTAATTCTTTATCAATTTTTATCGAAACGATATATTCATCAATCTGTAGTGCTGTTGATTTTCAAGAGATGAAGATGGTGATATCAAACACACAGTATGTGATAACAAATATAGAGAGTTAATCATGAAGAAGTTTATTACTGCAGTAGAAGATTTTGGAAGAACTGAAATCGAAGTAAGATTGTGTTGCATAGACAAGTTGTTTATCTTAAGTATCGTCTAGTTTTTCAATTAATAATCAGGTTAGCTTACTTCTTTGATTCTTCATTAAAACATGGATCAGATAAAATCTTATTTGAAACGAGAAAATTAAACGAATATTTCGAACAACAAGAAAGCAAAAATTAACCTGAAATTCTTATCAAATATTAATATTTACAATAAAAATGTCATTTGCAAGCGACAGGAAAGTTATCAGATTTAAGGATTATCGTCTTCTGCAAGAAGTGAAGTAAGTAACTGATAATATTCACCATGGCATATTTTGCGGATATCGAAAGTGAGCGGATTGCTATAATGTTTCTTGTATTCGTAGCAAATATTCGATAAATCAATCTATAAATTATGTACAATAAAATTATTATCTTTACTTCGATTTGCAAAAAAAAAAATTTTAATTACAAAAATTTACAAACGATAGAGATAAAATGAGTGCAATGCTTGTAAAGGATCATTTCTCTTCATAGAGTAATGAACTGCCTATTCGATGAATTTTCTGCATGATATCTATTCCTCGAAATTTTAGCATTTTATATTGCTCATTCCAGCTTAATTTATTAAGAAATAGATATCATAGATAATATTAGAAATTGTTTTAATCTACTCATTTTTATGTATTTTAAGAAGAAAATTAAAAAAATCGAATGAAAAGTTCACCTCACTTCTGCTTACAATGATCCTGATGATAGTTTTATAATCAGGTCTCGAACGGCCTAATGCATCATGTAATTTTTCCGCAAAATATCGTTGAGTATTACGGGATATTTTCACTGGAAAGAAGATATATTGATTCAGTATCTACTGATTAGTGACAAACATCAGACACTAATGATGAATGAATTAACTAACTGTTTGTTGAATGACCGCAGTTCAGTCTTGAGAATTGGATCCTACCTTTGATCTTTTGAACTCTCATGCTTACCTATGGTGAGTAACATATTTTTGATGTCGCTTGGAATATTTCTGTTATAAATGATTTGCGTTTCAATGAAATGCCCATTACCACCAAGTCTGGCGTCTATGTTATCCATAACTGCAGCAATATGTCGCCAAGAATGACCAATGAAAAGTTTTTCAAACAAAGCCACACTGTGACATATTTGTTCGATTCCATTTGAATCCTACAGGAAAAACGTTGAAACTCGATCCCATAATGAATGAAAAAAGTTGTATTTCAGTAAAAAATTATCGAACCACTCTATAAAAAATATTTCATGCAATTGTAATTAATACTTTTTTACCTGGAAAATTGAAATCAGTGAAAAATGCCAAAACAGATGGATCATAATCTTTTTTCTCATAACAATTTTGAAAGAACAGCTGGTAACATTAAAAAGAATTGAATTTCTAATTAAATAAATTGATAAATAGTTAACTGAATAAATGGATAGATAAGAAAATGATAGAAACAAATTATTCATGATCAATATATTTATGACTTGTAATATAATTATTAATTACCAGTCGTTGCAACTTATATGTCTAATTTTATTATATCGTCAATCAGTTTCATTTAAGAAATTGATAATTAAATTTGAATTGAATTTGTTTTTAAATGATTCAACACTTGCATCAAATAATATCGACCTTTACAATGAGATCGACTTGTTTTTCTATCAACATATCAGTTTCATTGATTTGTTCATCACGTGGCGAACAGAGTAACAAATAAAGCATTGCACCAAACATTCCTTTTACCTTGAAATGCATTACCTAATAGAATTTGTATGATATGATTCAATGTAAGATAAAGAATGAAATAAGTTTATAAATGAATTACGGACAATTATGTTCATATCATCCTGCTATGAATAATTAATTACCTTAACCACGATATCTTGCTCAATAGTATTGCAAAATGCTGTCTGATATGCATTCTTGATCGCTTTCATTTGCTGTAAATTAGAAAAGTAAAAATAAATTATGATCTACTTTCATAAATGATAACAATATCAATAATTTGTTCTGAAATTTGACAATTTTTCAATTTCAAATTATATCAACAGAAACTGAATTACGAAAATTTAATTTTTATCTTAGTTCTTCAATTCTTTATTATTTCAGAATGGCTCTTTAACATACCATGCCGAAAAATACGAGTGATGTACTCAAGATCCTACAAAATGTCATTACTTCTAAATACCTTTCTAAGCGTTATGCATTTTCTTTAAATTTCAATAATCTTCTAATCTGTGATGATACAAAAGTTTAAGCATATACCGTAGTTGTTCGCGTACAAGCAATTTCTACTGCAATAGTACGATTCAATTTATGATTCTGAAATTCGAAAATTATGCTACTTTTATTTTGCTATTTGTCATTTCTAAGGAAGAAAAATTAAAGACATAATCTTCAGCCAGAAAAAAACTTAGTCAAATGTTTTATAAAATTATGGTTAATTCTTCCATACACAGAGTGAATAATGAAGCAAATTGGCCAAATAGACATGAGCAGGAACAAATAGAGCTAAAACAGTGTCCAAGAAGAATCCACCAAGTTCATCTTTGAAGTCATCTATTAATGTCTGAAAATTTCTACCAAATTTTTATGATTCTTATCAAATTTCGTGACAATTTCATCCTATCTATATATTCTAAAAATGCTAATTTCAAGTTCATTATCACTATAATGGTAATTTAAGAAATAAACATTAAATGTCTCTAAGATCCGAATTCCTTTCATTTCGCAAATGACTATAGATTCTAAATTTTAAAACTTAAAGTAATATAAACCTGTTCTTACTATCGCCTTGTTTGTCCAATAACGACATCCGAATTGATTCTAGAACAATAATACGGATACGCTTATTCTTATCACT
This sequence comes from Dirofilaria immitis, assembly GCA_024305405.1. Lineage (NCBI taxonomy): Eukaryota > Metazoa > Nematoda > Chromadorea > Rhabditida > Onchocercidae > Dirofilaria > Dirofilaria immitis. The sequence continues at coordinate 3,449,654 of JAKNDB010000088.1, read as the reverse complement.
TAATCTATGAAAACTATAAATGCTAAATAAGTACTTAGATGGTAGAGTAAAAGGGAACATAACAAGTTTAAATTTTCATAATTATTTAACATTTAATTAAATAAGAATAAAAACATACCGTAGAATATAGATCTTCATATGTATTTATAATCCTTTGTCGTTGAAAATTGTTATGACCTACGGTGACCTCAATGATTGCTTTGTCATTGGTATCTATAAAGTAATGTCTTCTTTCTAATTAACTTTTGGCATAGAATTTTGATGAGAAATTGTAGTTTAACATGAAAATTAGCAGTTTCATATTGGTAATAAAGTAATATTTTGAAATAATAATCTTTAATTGTATGCAAAAGGAATAATATTGTTTATATAGTATAAAGAGAACAATATTTTCACGATTTCATTGTAATTGATTTAAATTTGAAAAAATGGTTGAACTGATACCAAGACCATTTAAGGCCTTCCGAAGTTTTTCGCATGCTTTCACTGGATGGAAGTTTTCATCTGATGGACCAATTATAGTTCCACAAATATCCTTGTTCTATAAAATTGCCAAGAAGTTATTTTTTATGCAAATTTTTATAAATCTATCACATTTGCTTCGTTTATCAAACGAAACGATAAAGCATAAAAATTTGGTAACTAAAAAGTGATGGTATCCAATTCTATACATTTTTTGGAAAACATAATGCTAAAAATGTTCTTATCGATTGATTCCTTAAAAAAAAGAAGAAATTTTTCAACCTAAATTGTATCTTTCCTCCTAATCAGTTTTCCTTTAAATGAATCGATATATTCGTTTTAAAGTACTATCATTCATTGATAATATTATGTGAGAGTAAAATGAATTTTTTTTCATCTGCTTTTCTGAGTTTTTTAAATTGATTTTCTAGCAACAAAAAGAAAAAATTTTTTAGGCTCTTAAGTTTGAAACAGACTTTATTTAGATTCATCTGATATATCAGTGGTATAGAGAGTCGTCTTTTCCTATTAATTCACCGATCATTTCTTCCTCATTTTCTTCTGCTTGATTATTATCGTTACGTTCCTTTTCTTTAATTTTCCCTCAACGATTTTTTCATTGATGTTTGAATCACTATCATCAGGTATATTTGGTATACTTTTGCTAACAGGAAATTTTGTCACTGCTGTCTGAAATGCTTGAAAATTTAGAGAAGCGAATTAATGGACCAAATGAGACTGAAAGCTGATGAAATTGTTGAAGAAAATGAAAAGAGATTTAAATTAAAAAATTAGGAAATATTGGAAAAGAAATGTTAGAATATGAAAGAGAGAAGATGAACTTTTGAAACTACTGAAAAAACGGATTTTTGAACTATTGCATCAAAATCATTGTCATAATATCACAACTAAATTTAACATACGCTATCATCTGTGCTTCCACTATCCGTTAACGATGATGATAGAGATGTTGATGATGAATGCATTCTTCAATTATTGACAGCTTATGTCGTTATATTTCAAGAATCTCTCGCTATTATTGCTGATAATATTGGTTGGATAATGATTTACTGAAACAAATTTCTATTTTTCGAATTATTCAAAATTTTGAAAATGTTATCAAATCGAAAGCATATTGGTTGCATTTCTCTTTTAATAAGGCTAAAATGTATAATAAAAATATTAACTTACAGAAAAGAGAAATTAAATTGCGGATCGGGATTGAATAACGATGGATTAACGTAGGAGGAAAAGAATTGAAATAAATTTGCAAAAATGTCATAAAACGAATTAAAGTAGCTATATAGGAAGGATAGAATAGAATAGATGGGAACTTATTACACAATTTATGAATTAAAAAAGCAGATGCTGCTATATTAATACTTTCATTGACTTAAAAGTAATCGAAAAAATAGAAATAATTGGAAAGCTTATCTTCTATACAAGTAGTATACATGTTTTAGTGCTCTCTCAAGGATAGATCATGTCGTATTAGTTTTTACTAACTATATGAAAAGCTATGAAGTGATTTAGCACATATAAAGTTCGGCTATTTTTTTTTATTGCGCTTATTCTATTATTCTACACTACTTCTTTTATTCGATTATATGTTAAACGATAAAATAAAATTTGAATAAAGAAACGCCAAAGGCATATGATAAATTTGATATATTTGAAATAGATAAGCATTTTCATGCTCTATCGATTGAATAATTCGATTCAAACATAATATCTGATTTCTTCAGATATTATATTTGAATTGGCTCTTGATTCCATGATCAATGAAGTATTAGACAAAACTATGTATTATAGTTTTGATACTAATAGAATGTGATATTTAAAAGTTTCGAACGAAAGAAGCAAAATGGAAAATCCCTTTTTTTTTAAAAATATATATATAGAAAATATAAAAGAAAAATTTCTGGAAAATATGGCTATTTCAATCGATTAATTGGAAAAGTGCATTATCTCTTAAATAGAATGCTTCCTGCGTTAGATGATTACACAACACAACTACTTCAAAAATTAATTAAGCAAAGTGCTCCCGAAGTTGTTTGCACATCTCATATTTACAAAATCTTTATGGATAATTTCGCTTATTCTTATTACCGAAATCAAGGTTTAATTCTTCATGAAATTAATCCTTCTCAAAATACTGACAAATTGTTCCTTAAACATTCATATTTGCTTAAAGAATCATATCAGCACAAATTTAAGTGATCATTCCTAACGGTTGAAATAAATATCGATTTTTTAGTCCTCAGCTTTAATTCCCGAAAACTTCAGATCTTATTTAAACTCATCACTTATTTCAATATGAAACGTGAAATTCTGTAACCAGTGCGAAAATTTTATTAGTATCGACATGAAGCATACAATATCAAGGAGATCAAGAATCTTTCCAACATTACATTTTTAGAATAATCAGGTAATGAAATGGCTCCTTGCGGTACATCGCATTGTAATTGCCAAAAGAAATGCTAAAATTCAACAAAATGAATCAATTTTCGATAATTTTAAATGTATTCATGATCTACATTTATTTTCAGTGTTTGAACTATTTGCATAAAAAACAATTTAAATTCAAATTATTTTAAGAATTGCTTAAATATGACAGGTTATCGATTTTATTCTTTTCATCACAAGTTTCAGTATCATTAAAAACTATTACCAGGTATATCAATACATCAAATAAAAGTTCGGATTTGTGCTACAAGAATATCATTTAGGCGTTATTAAAACCGCTTAGACAAACATCTGATTTCAATTCAATCAAATTTCAATTTCAAACTGAGGTATGGACTGATGCTCTTTTCACTTTTTTCATAAGTACCGTAAAATATAATTCACGATAAAATTAACAAACTGTACCAATAAAAGCTAAGATAGCCGTAATAAGGAAAGCAAACGTATATCCAACAACTGTTAAAACATATTCACAACCGACCGCTAATAATACTGCGCTCAGTGTCTGTAACAATTTTCTGAAATTTATATTAAATTCTTTGAAAATTTCCCATTTTCCAACAAATTTAGTAAGCAATAAATGAGCATACGGTGGAAAGAATTAAAAATCCATAGTTAGTTGATTTGTGATTTGATCCGAAGCACTTAACGGATGCTGTTATAAACAAAGCATGAGTAGCTGCTAAACATATGAACATGAGATTCATCTGAAAACAAGTTCTTCTTTCCGTATAAGTCTAATAAAAAAAAAAAAAGAAAAATTTGTAAATCAGGACCCTTATTTGTCCGAGAAATGCTGAAAGTTTTAAGGAAAAACTGGGTTTACTTCGTCATTACAAGAGATGAATTTGTTTACCCAGATAGAGTAGATCCATTTTCCACCAATTGGAGTAAGTGGCATTGTTAGCAATAACATAGTAGCCAAGAAAGTAGCATATGATAACGATACCTTAAAAAAGTCTTTTTAGATTAAAACTCTCTGCTCTCATAAAGTAAACTTATAAGGGTGATATTCACTGATATTAATTAAATTAAACAGTTTTTATTGCAAATACAAATTTCATAGACCTTTAAAATAAATTTAAAAATCTTTTTTCATCATCAGTGAGATAAAGAAACCTGAAAACTGGTACGATCAGCAAGAATACCCCATCCTACACGAGCTAGTGCATTACATATTGAAGCTACGCTAAATGCATAAGCTATAAATTTATCGTCATCAATAAATGTTTCCCGAATGCCTGCAAGTAAAATTAAATTTATTCCTTAAATCTTAAAGTTGAAATTAACTAAACATAAAAAGTCCGAAAGATAGAGTGCGACAGAATTTAGCATATTCAGAAGTAGCGAATTATGAAAAAAATAGGAAATGCTTAAAATATTACTCATAGATAAAAATCAATTAGTCAGCCTTATCAGAACGTTTGCAACTATAAATGATTCCCCATTAGATAGAGAAATGAAAATATAATCAACCTTATACAAATTGTAAAACATATTTCCATAAAACGAGCAACAGAAGAGAGCACAAAATAGCCAATAAAAAGTTGAACTTTGCAGCATTTGTAATGGATTCAGCGACGTATAATCCTCGGATAAATTTACCATTTCTTCTTTCAATGATTCCTAGATAGTTTTATTGTTAAAAAATACGGTTTCGAAGGTTCTAACCATAATTTTTAAGCAAATTTTTTCTCATTTTTAAAGTACTTCATTTATCATTCGAAATATTAAAAGATATGTTTGGAAATCTTGGTCGAAATTGATATAACAAATATTTGTTTCGTCTGGTTCTAAATCCGAAGATTTTAATGCTTTAATAATGAGCTCACAGATTCCTGGCTAAATGTCCGCAGTCTTGAATAGGCGTATTGCTTCGTATCACGATAAAGCGAAATATGTTTACTTTCGAAAACTTCATCAAACCATTTCCATACTGAAGTTGAAATCTGCATTTGAAGTGCTTCAGATTGTTTGTTCTAAAATTAGTTTTAAGTTCTTGCGCACAAATCACTTTTTATTCCGTATGCAAATCTCCTTTTCTCATAAATAATATTGTATACAATTAAATAATCAATATGCAAACTTTTGTACTACAGACTAACCACATCAACAGGATCACAAATAAATATGAGACCAATAGCTTGCATAATTCCATAAACTGCTGCAAAAGTATGAAATATTGATGGAACTCGAGCAATGATGTCATTGTCTGTGAAATAACTGAAATGGTTTAATATGTTAACCTCGCCCGCAAAATTTTAATTTAGAGTTAGAGTTAAATACTGGAATTAAAAAAAAAAAAAAACAAGAAATGAAAGCAAATAAATTTTAGAAAAACTTTAGCTTTATTAAAATGATTTCCATCGGAATTTAAAAATCGATTTTCTTCTAATAAACTTACGCAAATACAGTTGGTCTGTGATTCAACGGATTGAGATAAATAGTCTGAAGTGGTGCGAATATAGATGAACTGATTCCAAAACCAGCTGCTACAATACCACTCACAAATCCAACATGTTTTGGGGCCCACTAAAAGAACCACCGCCTTAACTTATATAATGGAAATTATGAAGGAAGTTCTATTCTCCTTGCTTTATTATCTCCTTTTGTTTGCATTATACAAAGCTGCAAAAGAATCCTACGCAAATGTTATGTTATTAACGATATATAAATTGATTTTTAATCCTACTATCTATTATTTACAATACAAGGCATTTTTAAAAATAATTCAGAAGGAAAACGTAAAAGTTTTAACAAAAACATAAATGTTTAATCAAACTAGAAAGAAAAACAATACTTCTGCTCTTTTTTCCTGATAAATTTGCTCTTTATAAATTAATTTTTTCCCCAATCCTAAGCCAGAATCACAACTCATCCGATTTTGAACAGGCAAATTAAATTGCAATAAATCAATAAAGACATACAAATTTCATGTAAGATGATCTGTAGTCAAAAAGATATTCAAACAGTAAAAGATATTCCATATTGCAATGATGTAAAACCAACGCTATTTCATTAAATCTTATATTTTATATATAAATATATTTTAACCATTCTTTCATAAAAATCATCTATTAATACAATCCTATTTACAATCTAATTTCGATAAGCGCATGTCATCATTTTTATTTTCTAAATGAGGAAAAATAGTACTTGCATTAATGGCACATGAAACAGTAAGAACATAAGCTATTCCTTGTCCAAATCCAAACATTATCCCATACGTCACCAGAAATGTTAAAAATGACCTTTTGATTGTCCAGTAGGTCAGAAAAACACCAGTACTAGAAATTTTTTCATTCGACAATAAATTTATCCTTTCGTAGAAATTTGGTAAATTCTAAAAATTCATTCAATATGGTTCTCCCAATGAATCATTTTCTTTCTCTTTTCCAAGTTTATTTCTACCGTTCCCTTCAAACATAAAAAACTCACGTCATGATAGCACATCCTAATGATGTGGCAAGCCTCAAACCAAGTTTAGCATTCATAAAACCACCAATAATCATAGCAAAGGAAAACATCCTGAAATAAAGAAATCTGATTCTCATGCTATTTCAACCAATTTTTCATTTAAGTAAGCTTGATAGGAAAATATCAGGTTAGCAGCAAAAGAAATGATCTAATTTAACGTGAATCCTAACACAATTTGGTAAATTTCATAAAAGTTTACCTTGAAAAGTTGGTATCCAAATCAGTATTTCATGATTGATTGCCGGATCTGTATTGTTATGCATATATGATGCTAAATATGGCAACATATTTCCTGAAGTTTAAAAATCAATATTCAAAATCCTAAATGATGCCTTGTTTCTATAGTATGTTGCAATAACCGTTACAAACTACGTCGGATGTACAGAGACAGATCAATCTTGAATTAAATAGGAGATAAGAAAAATCAGAGAACTTACCGAACGTATGATATGTTCCTAAAGACAGATGTATCAGCACTGCACCAAAAGTTACGATAGTCAAACGTGTTAACGGTCTAAACTTAAGAAGATGCACAGCCACCGGATCTTTTAAAATGGCTTCATGCATTTGGTTAAATCACAATCCTATAATTCGAAAAAATTTTAATTAGAACAAAAACTTGCGATAACAATAAAGTGTTAACAATGATAATAATAAAAGCGATGAAAATAAAGTGTGATAAATCTTTTGTTTAAATAAAATTGAACGATGTGAATACCAAAATTTAAGAGATTTTCATGATATTAAATGGTTGTAATAGGGAAATAGTAAGATTCTGATAAGATTATTAAAATTTCAGTAATGTAGTGAGAGGAAACGATGACATGATAAGATAGGACGGTTTAGTTAAAATTATTATAACTGTCAAATTATGTTTCGAATTGTAATGGGAGATCAGAGAAATGAATATCGATGCCTTCTAAAAAATGATGCACATCAATATAAGTGACATCAAATTCGTAAACAAAAATAGCTGAATTTGTTGGCAGTTGCATATTATTCTATGATATGCGCCAGTCAAATAAGCTCTTTTATACAGAAAATATTTTGGCATTGACTGAAAATTTTCATCTGAAAGTACAAACTTAGTGTGACATCAAAAAGATTAAATTAAATTTCAACATATAAATATTATAACATTCAAAATGCATAACAAAAAAGCGACGATCAGCGAGAAAATTAAATTTGCTGGATAAATTTCATTAATTCTCATATTTAATTTCATGATTTTTCTTATAAGTCTATTTTACTGATTACAGTTATCGATTTTACTGATTACAGTTATCGTACATATAAAGCATTAGTAAATTAGAGAAAATCTTCGCATCATTCTTTCTTTAATTGAAAAATATCGAGTGGATCTAAGAGAGAATGAGTTTATCAGAAAACAACAAAAGAAAACATGATTATTGCCGTATTTTCAATAGAGATGCTGATAAAAAATGATAACCTGTTTCTGTGATTATCATAGAATCGGTCAATAACAATTTTTCTGCCAACAAAATGCAAAATTCACTTCACGTGCATATTTTATGTCTTGTCAACATTTGTGTTAAATTTCTTCTGCAGCAAATATTACGATCCTCATTTCGTAACTTAAAATACTTGCATATTTTTTCTACATATCTAACATGTGAAACTAATTTTTTATAAGCGTAGAAACTATCAACAGAATAGAAAAAATCCAATACATTATTGTAAGAAATCAGATAGCCGCTATAAGCTCCGAATCATGGATGACGATATGAGAAAGCGAACCAGTGTAAAGTTCAAAATAAAATTTAGAACTCGTTAGAATTCATAAAAACTATCAGAAGAATTCAGGAAAACTTTGCAACAATTCTGGAGGTTTTAAATAATTCATTAGAAGGAATAAAGCTTAATGAACTGATTGCTCTTTGCAATAAAATGTAAATACTTCGACTTCTAAGCAGCACCAAGCATACGTAAGAATACAAGTAAATAGATCGCACTCGCCTGATGAATTAAGGCTATCACCAATAAACACATATATAGGCCTGGCAAATCAATATAGAAAAGACTCACCCATTTAATCATCTCAGAACGCTAGTTCGTATTCATTTAATTTGATTATTTCAGTTTTATAGAAAATCAGATTTGCATGAATTGATTGTTTTATCAAAAACGAAGATTTGAAATCATTTCGCATTTCCTCATCTGGAGTAACATCGATTTAAGGATTTTTACTACGGTCCAATTATCCAAGTGTGGTCTTCTTAAAGGCGTATATTTCACTTTTTTTGTGGAAAGACTCCACTACTCATTCATTTTTGAAAAAATTTTTTTATAAATACACCTTACAAATATTTAAGCTAATTAATCAGAATCCTTATGTTCCTCATTATGAACGCTTATAATAAATATAAGCTAATTGCTGACAAGACTATACAGTTCCCTGTAAATTAATTTAATGAATAAGGAATCTCTCCTTAAACAATTAATTGGAATAGAATCATTATCGGAAGCACAATTAACCTAAAAATAACAGAGAGATCGGTTGCATAAGCATTATGTAAAATTTCGTTATAGTAATATGGAGATTTCATTACTGAAAATATCAGCTTTTATCCAACCATATGGAAAATGGTAGCATCCTTTATTTGCTTCGAACAACAAATAACTTGTTTTATACATGACTTCACTATATATGAGGCGTAATGGACGAAAGTGATGTATTAAGTAAGTGGATGCATATGTAAAGAAGCATATATAAAACTTGAAGAGATTATAAACAAAAGAAAAAAAAAACAAGCGAACAATGGTATCAGCAGTGTAACGATTATGTTTGACTGATGCAAGAAATATAATGTTTGTTGTAGAATATGCACAATTGATGAAAGATATGGAGAAGTAGTGGTGATACAGATTACAGTAAAACTTGTAAACAATACGACTGACAAAAAAGAGCAACAAAAAAATTGCTATCGAATGTTTAAAATATTTTAGGTATCGAAAATCTCAATAGGTAATGGATGAAATAATAGACTACAAACTACAAACATATCTATCTTATTATGATCACTGTAGTTTCTAAAACATGTTAAAGCAGATCAAAGCAACTATTGCATTATTCTTCATTATGTTCCCCATTTATATTAGCAGAGAAATCAAACTAAAATGAACGATTCGCCATAGTTAGCTTCTTGAAATTTAAAACGTATGAAATTCAGTTAAATCATCAAAATGATCATAATAGAACGACTATGATTGGACATCAGAATAATTCTAAAATGTTAACTTTAATCCACTTAAACTGAATTGTCATTCTGATTTTGAAACCCAAACATATTAAGAATTTTATCATTCCTTTTTTCTCAGCAGCACTCTCTGAAAAAAAAATTTAGACTAAAGGCTCAAGAACATAGCAATTAGTGAATGAACTAAAAAAATTAAAAATATACCTGAGAAAAAAAATAATACTAGCGTAATCCGTATGTGACAGAAATATATAACAAAGTGAAACGAAATGAATGTAAAAAATACTGCAAATTAATCCGAGCTTTCAGAAATTAAAATCAAAGCTCACAGAAAGATAAAATTTCTACATCATTTCCTGTAATATTAATGAAACAAAATTTACCGTTAGTACTAAACAGAGTAATAGGTAAATAGAATATTTCAATAAAAGATGTCATAGATAAACAGAACAATACTTCAACAAAAGATGTTATAGTGCAGAAAAATCTTAATCAGCAAATGAAACTAAATAACAGTTTATATGAAATAGAGTTAACTACCACCAATCTTACCTCATCAAATCTCTTAAGAATTCTAAATTGCAGTAATATCAAAAAAGTCGTTATAATCAGTACATCTACGAAGTGTTCACTCAGTGAGAAAGAAAAAAAAGCGCAAACCAAATTAGTGTCCAGAGAAATGAAAACCATTCAATTTCAAACTATTACAAAAATTGAAGTTGAAGCCAGAGAATTTTAAATTTGTAGTCAAATTAAACTTGTAATATTAAATTGCTTACTAATGCAAATTTCGGTTAAAAATTAAAATGATATATGAATACGAAAGCCGTAAGAACTCAGAAAAAATCTTATTTATCAGATGCTTTCCATATGTGGCACAGCCTGTACACTTTACGCATTGCAACACTTTGCAAACAAAACCCCATAAGCAAAATCTTAAAAACTTGGAAGATAATTAAAGATAAATGAAAAATTTGACTCTCAACAAATAAAAATTTATATCGTGGAATTGTACAAACAATTTTAAATATAAATAATTTATGATTTGTTGCAAAAAATGGTGCAAGCTAAGATTATTAATTTCTATTTTTTGAAAAAGTTTTCATGATATAAATTTTTATCAAGCAAAACAATCCCATTATGAAACAAACAAATTCGTAAAAATTCAATACAAACACTTGTTACTATCTCTGTTACTATTCGTAATAGATGAGGAAATAAAATCGGCAAGAGATCATGATACAATTCCGAAAAACCATTTTATGTTTCACACTAGCCCTGACCTCCTAAGAGATTTTTGAACTTACAAATGGTCCTATTCAGCTTATCCTCTCGATCACATTTAAATTGAAATTTTACTTGTAAAAATTAAATAATGAAAACGGAAAATATTATTAGAACAGGAAAAGAGCTTTTCTATGCCTCATTTTGATTTCAGCGCTTCCCAACTGTTTTCTCGCATAAATCATTCTGCGTCTGTGTCTGATTTCTTGATTTGAGGATCAGCTATCTGGTCCTCGCTATTACCAGTATCTTCTTCATCACCAGTTTGAGCTCGTTTTGCCGGTGGTGATGATTCACTTTATGGAAATAAGCTCTTCGACGAGTAATATCACCAACAGATTGGAACAATTCTGCTTCTAACTCTGACAACTGCTTTTCGTCCATTGTTTCATGCGATATGTCATTTCCAAAAGCTAAAATGCACATATTAAAAGCCAATTAGTTAATATTTTTAATTGATAAATAGAATGCATTTAACCAGCTACGATAAGTTATATCTTAAAGTAATTAACAGAGGACAAAGTCAAGTTTTACTGTTAGGTCAATAGCATAATAGCATGAGACAAAAAATATAAAAAGCATTGATATGAAGAGCATCTAAAGACATCACCTCCAGTTCCTTCCGCATAAATTCTTCTAGTAGGCGATCTAAACGACTCACGCCACCAATAATAATGACGCAATCTTTGTTCAGCGGAATCATCAAATCGTCCTCGTTCTGGAGTTTTGCAAACGAAGAATGAAGGTGTTATACTACTTGGCGGTGTTATGTAACCATCATGCAAAGAAGATATTTCGTTTTCTGGCGGCTCCGGAGATTTTGGTCTGTCTAAAAGAAGCTTGAATTCAAATTATTGAGACATTTTAAAATATCAAGTCAGAAGTGAACAGAACTCTTAGATGAATGATATTGACTCTTACCGTTAGATTGCAGTTTATTTCCATATTTAGAACAAAAAAATTATTAATATAGCTCGTAATGCTTGAAGAAAATCATAAAATGATTTTCAAATCTAAAATAATTCCGAAGCTAGCTTTCTTTTTTTCCCTTACCAGAAACACTTCCTGATGTACTAGGCAGTTCATGATCTTCAAACTCCAAAGTATCACAAACAAAAATATCCTGCCGTGATTCGGAATTTTCTGGCATAAATTCATTCTCCTGTAAAATCAAAAATACTTGATGAAAAAGTTAACTAAGAAATAGCTACTTCACTTAAATATTCTAAAAAATGTGGCGTAAAAAATATTCACGTAAAAAAATCGAAAAACATGAATTAAAAAACAAAGCAATTACTTTTCTAAACGTCTTTCCATTTGGAATCTCTTCTCCAAGAAAAATATCGTAATCGCTTCTGGAAAAACTACCATTTGTTCCAAAATCTTTACGAATTTAGATTTAGATTTTTAATATATCAATATCTTCTGCTGAGTTTCTTATTTCTGATTAAAGACATAAAAAATCGTTTAAAGAAATTTACTAGTATGAAGATAATGTAATCCTATACTTCAGGAATTACTTCAGAAATATTAATCTCAATCGAAAGTGGATTGCATTGGTGCTAAGCACAAAATTCGCTTAATGAATGCTGGAACTCACAAGATAACCAGCGCAATATAAAATGGACAGTTCATCCGATCAAATACGATAGAGTGGATTTGAAATACTTAGAACTCACCTTTCGAAAACATCACCTGCTCCAAATTCGTAGAAAGTAGCTTTGTTATGAAATAAATCAGTTAAACCAATTGTATCACCACCACAGCTATCTGCAGAATTGCTTACTGAATAAAAATGCATCAAGTTTAAAATTAGTTTCGAAGAAAATCTAAAAAAGAAATAAATGCTTAATACAAAAAAATTACTTTGCTCAAATTCACAAACACTTTCCAAACTACTTGGAGAAGGAGTATTGATATCTATCCTCGAATTTTTTCCAATTTCATCGAAATGTGGTTCTTCGCTTATAGATGTTTCCATTACATTAATTAGTTCATCTTCACTTTGACTCATCTCCATTTTATCACTACTGTCAGTTTCAGTGTCGTTGTATTCATAATCTAAGATTATAATTAAAAAGAAGAAAAAAAAGTAAATAATTTGAAGAAAAAAAGCAGACTTCTTTTTCGAATGTACGGATGGAGACAATTTTTTCTGTCAAAGTATGGTTAGAAGATTTCCTATAGCAACATCAAAGTGAAGCTAAGCTCGAATTACACATACTAATTCATATTTTTTGGGAAAAGTTAAGAAATCACCATCGTCATCTTCCTCAAACTTTAGTTCCAATCGTGAGGAGTCACTGACTCGAGGAACAATTCCATGTTTAAACATTGGGGATTCATCGGATGTCTGAAATTATCATTCATTTAATTGCTATTGAAAAGCATTATTTGAGAAATAATGGAATTTTTGACAAGACTATATCGTTTATATGTAATCTGATAGCCATGTAAAATTTTCATTTATTATTATTATTTTTCTTAATCCTTACAGCTCTAAAAATACGATGGTACGGAGAAAATCGACTGCGATTTAAATGCATTCTTTTAGATAAGTTTTTCCATGCATTATTGTGGTACGTGTCGGTTGTACAATCCATGAAGATGCGAAAAGAGACGAATAACCGATTGTTAATAATATCCACCAGATGTTAAGTTCAAGATATTTATACTGAAAAATTATTTGTTTAATAATAAGATTATTGCATTTCACCTCAACGACAACAAGCAAGCAATGAATCACGTAGAACAAACGTAAAAATATAAAAATAATTATAATCTTTTAATGATTGGATAAGCAATACCTGGCGCTCATGGATGGATTTTGCTACCATGGGAATACAACAAATCTCCTCAGCAGTAGGTCTTTTGCTAGGATCTGTTTCTAGAAGACACAAAATGATATCCAACAAAGCGGGTGGAACATCTATAACAGCAAAGAACATATTGTATTTTTCGAAGTCAAAAAAGAGATATTACATTATCCAAACAAAAAAAATTTCACCTTTGATAAATTCATGATAAATCTTTTTGCATCGAAATCCCTGCCAAAGATCTCCTGTTCTGGGTAATTCAAAATCAGTGCAAATATCAATAATTGTCATCCCAAACGAAAACATATCACTTGGCTTATCACCTCCATTTTGCAAGACTTCAGGTGCCAGATATTTTCCATCACCTTCGTCTTCCCTTGAATCCTTAAATGCAAGCAAAAGTTATTAAATCGATCAAAAATTCGAGATAATAATTATATTTAAACAAAGAAAATCGGAAGCATACCTTATTTAAATCAATAATTAGTGAGAAATCACCAAGTTTACAAATTCCATCAAATGAAATCATAATGTTCTGTGGTTTAATATCCAAATGAAGAAGTTCTCGACTATGCAAATAGCGAAGCGCCTAAGGAAATAAATTTCCGATAATTACCAAAGATAATTAGAAGATCTTAGTTGCAAAAGAAAAGCCTCTACGATATTACAATACATTTTTTTTCATGTGTGAAGTAATAAAAGCAAACTAAAGAAGAGGGATTCAAAATCAAATCAAAAAGCAACAGATAAGTATCCTAGACTTATTTACATCTGAAGTGCCATACCAGTGCAATATCACTGAAAAAAGCCATAAATCCTTCTCGGTAATAACTCCCACTTTCATCTTGTAATCCAATAAACTAAAAATAATTTTATGACATATGAAATTTATAATTTCTTGTTAGTCTTAAATTTTATTCCTAACATAGGTTTTCATTCGAAAAACCGCACCTGTATTGGCACAGCTCCGTTTGTATATATAAAAACCGTATTCTTCCCATGCTCGTACATATGAAATAATATTTGGATGTTTGGGAAGCAATTCATGTTTCTTAACTTCTCGCAATTTATCGTCACGATCTGATGAGTTTCGGAATGGTTCTACAGTAATTTTAATAGCATACCAACGCTTATCATCTTTGCTGAATGCTTTGAAAACCTTAAAAAATTTCGAAAATCTAAATCAATAATCAACTGATGATTTTGCGGAAACTTAGTACTTCACAATTTCTGCATTTCTATAAAAGTGAAAATCATGAAATTAAATTGTTAAAAGCAAAATTTAACGATATAATTGCATGTTGCACTGTTGTTAACGCTGCACGTATTATTTAATTATTCGTTTCTAGCATTTTTAATTTTTGTAGGAATACAATTCATACAATTATTTCACTTGCCTCCCTTTCACTGATGTTCGGAAAATTCACTTTCGTTTTTAAACAGATATTGCTTTATAGGAAACAAATTTGTTATTATTGTAAGAAATTTGTTTTTACCTCCCAAATGAACCTTTGCCGATACATCGTGGATTCGAGAAAGACTGATCGAAGAAACTCATATGGCTTCTTTCATTATAATAATTCGTTTCGATCATTACTGTAAGGAAATAAGTATTTCAATTATGAATTCATGATTGTTTATTGATCTACAGATAACATCGCATCGCTTCCAATATAAAAAAGTGGATAATTAATATTAGAAAAAGATTATTCTATATTATATATATGATAAACTGGAAACCAAACTTCAAAAAAAATAGGTTAGAAATTATTCACTCATTTCACTTTTCGTAATGAAAACATGTATTCAAAAGACAAGTAATTGCTGTCCGAAAACTGATATTTATATAATTTTTTTATTTATAATCATAAAATTAACTTAATATCTGTAAAAAAATAATCCAATTGCATATTTTTATTCACTCTGAATTATTTTAAGCAAGGAATTCTAATAAAAAAATGTTCAAACTCAAAAACAACTGAACTTCGATGCTAATGTTCTCCTCCACTCTCTCCATCTCTATCTTTTTAAGCATTTAAAGGTTATTAGATTTGTGAATATATCATAGATTCTGACATCATAGCAAACCGATTATAACAGACTAATGTTTATTAGAGTTAGTCCAAAAATAAGTATAACCTGGCTTATCTTTAAAACTTATAAAAAAGGGCCTCTTGGAGGTTCTTTATTCGTAAATCGTAGAGAACGACAGGAAGTTTGCTGGCATGTACGATGATGCGATATTCTGGTGTAATCAGGAGTCGCCTTAAAATCAGATAAAATTAAAAATTTAATACGTCAAATAATGGCATTTATAGAGAATAACATGCATTAAAGAAATCAATTATTTCTGATTATGAACTATACGTTTTAGAGAAGTCATAGTTTTATTTGCTTTACTTGTGATATAGTATATTAGATACAAAGACAATGCAATCATCAATAATTATCAAATATCTTTCAAATAATTTTTTAAAAATTTGTTCAATAATCCTTGGAATTTTGTCAAGTTTTAATTCAAGTATTCCCTAAAATTAATGTAGATTAGCGATTTGAAAAAGAAAATTTAGGGTAAGATATTTTTCATTCTTTATGAGTTAAATTCAGAAAATGTATCACCGCCTTCTTGTGGACCGAATTAAGTATCTGAATAATTCTTGAGCCTATAGTTGAGCCATCAGGTGTTCGCTTATTTTTGTCGTTATCTTCTACTTTCGCTGTATTTTCATGAATTCGATGAGTTCGCGTTTCCTTCTCATCCTTATATGGAATATTTATGCTGAGCTGCTTCTGGTGATTAGTTTGAAGATCGACTGATTTCCCACAGAGTGACATATCTATAAATAATTCAAACTACAATATTCATCATTGCCTTATAAGTTAAATAGTTTGGTAGCGATAATGAACACGGATAATAGATGCTTGGATATGGTTTTTACAGTATATAATAAAAAAATCACTATGCGAAAGGCGATTATAAATTTATTGAAAGACACCAGTTACATGAAATATTACCAAGTCTTCCTCATGCAAATAAGCCGAACATGAAATGCTTTATATGAAGAATACCCTTCATCTTTCCTACTTAAACTAATTCATTAATAAATATATAATATCCTAGGAATTACACCAAATCATTTTACAAGGAAAAAGATGATCATTGGTTTAAAATCACTACAACAGGAGAGCAATTTCAATCAATAATCACTATTTTTCGCTGCATTATTTATGGAATAGTTTCGAATCGCTCCGTTCACTCAGAGAAATACTATGACAGAGATAAAACCTTTAAGTAAATAAAGTCTAATCAAAATTTCAAATCAATAAAGCTAAGCGAAGAGGAAACAACGAAATCACACATGAAGCACCTAGCAAAATTTCAAATGAAATTCAAAAATCTACATAGAACCTTCGCGGCGGCCTTGGTCCTTACTTGCAGCACTATTCCTTTAACGCGCTTAAAATTTGAATTCGAAAATCGAAGGAATTAATATATTTCGATTAATTTTATTAAATCTAAACTTATATCAAATTAAACTACTTCTGTACATAATTTTCAATTACTATAAATTTAACACATGCTTCATTCTGTCATTCGATGATAAAATGAATTAGCTCGAATTTAATATTATAATTGAATAATTAAAAATTTCATTAAGCAATGCCGCTAAATATGCAAAAATAGTTATAGATAGATTTTGAAATAAAATCGTTAAAGTAGTAAATGCTCGGATTATAATTTAGAAGTATTCAAAATTAAAAACAAAAAGTTATAGTAATTTAAAATGATACATTTGTAATATAATCATCAAAATTCTGAAATTCTGAATATTCAAAATGATTATATTTTTTTATTTTCACTTCCATTTATAAGTTAAATTATTTTTCTAATAAATATAAGCAAAATAATTCAAATAGATTTGTTTTTCCTACTTGCTGAATGCGATCTTTTATAAAGTATCATTTTAGCTAAACTTCATCTTCGTACTTATTTTTTTCATTATTAAATTTTAAATAATGCGAATTATTCACAGACCATTTTATTATTTTGTATGAAAAGAAAAGCAAAATCTAAAAGAATGAAGTTTGATCAATTAAATTTTAATATTAAAAAGTTTTTAATCAAAGTAAAGTCAAAAAGGAAGCGGTGACAAAGTGAAGTATTTTTCATTTTTTGATTACTATATATAAAATAATTAAATAAGTTTAATCCCTCAAAAAGATGAAAGTAAGGAAAAGAACATATCAAGCAGAATAAATGAAACATTTTTCGACATCTCTTCGTGATTCTATTCATGAGCTGAAGCCGTTCGATCTTTGATCAGTCATTTATCAGACGAGAAAGTATGAATAATATCCAATGTGAAATAATCTGCTTTGTCAAAAAGAAATTCATTTAGAACATGAAGAGATTTATCTCTGAATAATAAGCGGCCGTTCTATCAGTTAATCTATAATACGTTTTGGCAAATATTCTTATCACTAATTCCATGATGAATAAATAGAAATTTAATCATAAAACAAATTCCTTATATTTTCTATTAACTAAGATTGCTTTTGGATCGACTATTTAAGTTGTTATTTTTTCTTATATAAACTTCCTTATAAGATCAATTCCATTTATGAAAAATTATGATACAAGTTATTATTCTGGAAACCGATATCTAACATCATAATATTTACATTTTTACATTCTCATTTCTTTTTCAAATATCAATGCATGTCCGTGTAACGCAACTGTCAAGTTAATTAACATCGATTAATACTTCGGAAGAAGATAAGAGAAACGTGAAGTAAGAAGTGATTAATGTAACTACTAACTTAATACTCCATGCTCTTCTTTCTTAAAAATTCCTGTTGCTTACTGTCTGTCTAGCTGTACTTTAATAAGCTCAGTAATTACTTCAACTTCTCCCTTGAACCTATTGAAAATCAGGTATATCTTAATTATTCAAATACCTTAGATAGATATCAGGAGCTTTTTTGCAGCAAGTTAATTTAAATGAAAAGAAATATTTATGCGAGTGACATTTTATCAATTTTAGTAAAAACTATCTCTTGTAAGATAAATTTTTCAATTTTAGGCATACTGTAACAATTATTACCAAAAGTTAACTTAGAAAATTGCCTTAGAAAGCAAACAATTCGGTATGAAAATACATAGAAATGTATGCAAGTTGCTATTAATTAAAAACAATTTACTTTCACTCAGCTCATTTTATAGAATTTATTTTTTTTGATTTTCTGATTGCAACGCTTCTAGCCTGGATTTAGATTTCAAATTTTTGATGAACACTTGACAAGATACTGCAAAAACTTGCCAAAATTTTGAAATATTTACCAGTGAAAGCTTCGGCGCTTTCAAATCGTAACTTCTCACTAGGAAGAAGTAAGAAATGAAAGCATTAAATGAAGAAACATATAGTGATTATTTAGAACTGATAATGAAACAATGAATATTCAAAAAAAGTAAAGTTGAGTGATTGATAAACATTTTCGGTGATTAGCAATTATCTTGAATTCGAAAATGCTCAGTGAATGGTTGTTTGATTTAAATAATTTCAACAAAATCCGAGAATGTATATTATGCAAAAATTTACAAATGTAAGTTTTGTTTATAAGTGATTCAACGCAAATTAATATCCAAGAATATTTAGTACCTTTTTGATTTTAGGATCCAGTGAGAATTACAGTCAAGAATATTATTACAGTTCGCAAACTTCTATTTGTCTTGTTGTTATTCCTTTTTTTTTTATCATATTTTAAGAACGCTAACAAAAATCCATAAAATTTTCATTATCCGTCAATGTTTCGCAATAATTAATTTGATTATAGAAGAATTTATCCTTTCTTTTGCAGATCCCTGCAATTGATTGATTAAAAATCGATCAAGAAAACAGATATATAAAAATGTTTCATCATTCTTATCCTTTTTTTTGCAGGAAAGATACTCTAGTATAATAGGATGATAATGATAACTGAGGAATAAATGTTTAGTGATAATTATGCCAAGACAGGAAAATGTATAGAACAGATAGGAAGAAAATCAATAGCCAAAGATAGAATTATTCTCATACTTCTTCTACTAATGTATAAGGTAGTCTCAATGAATTTGTACGTAAAATTTTTCTACCTGATATTTCACTTATCATCCTATAACAGGTTTTGGGTCAAATTTCCAATCGCCAGTATGGAATATACTACCTATGCCAGTGCTAATTATTCAAAATATATTTGTTAAATGTTTCATATTCCAAAGTTAATTTTTTGAGTGATTGCATGAATTTTTTGATCTGTTTCTTAATTTCTGTATGGAATACACTTCATATCTATCGAGAATGAGAGATGAGAATTTCGACATTTTTAATTACTCATGATATAGAAGCAGTATGAAGTTGATTCGGCTTCTTTTATTATTGATTCAGAAACAATGAGCAATGAAAAAGATCGATGACTGATTTTTCTGAAATTTTGATATCACAATTTACATTGGAAACAAAAAACAGCTTTGCTGAGAAGCTTTTTTCTTCATATTTTTCATTTAGGCCTTTTTCTCTCCTGTTCATTAATATAACACATATTTTCATATTTGCACAAAAATAGTAAATTTTACAAGCGAAAAGAATATGTTAACCTTTTTGCAGGAAGAAGTAATAATTTTTAAGAGCTTTTAGCTTCAACTTTTTTTCTCTTTGAAAGCTACTAGTATTTAAAATTTCAAATTTTTGTAATTATTTTAGTTTATAATTGATAATTGCAGATAAAATGGCATTATTACTGATAGGAAAATTATAGATCAAGAAAGAATATCTTTATTGTTTAAGAGGCATAAGTATTACCGCAGATATTTTCCAAATTTGCGTAATAAAACTTCTGTATCATGTAAATTTTGCTGATAAAGGATATTGGCATTCGCAAAAGAAATAAATATGACAAGATAGTAGAATAGAGAAATATGAATTTATTTTTCGTAACTATTTTTCATATGAACAAAAAAGATTGTAATGAGATAGCGATATATCAATGTTGCCAGTTGATATTTCAGATACACTTCAAATTGTTTATAGAGATGCTCATCGTATTAATTAAATGTCATTTAGATTGTTATGATAATCTCTTCGTTTTTAATCGTCACTTTTCTCTTTGAAACTTTAAAGGAATTTAACCTAATAAAATTCCTTTAATTTGGATGCGAAATTCAGCATTTGCTATTTTATCTAAAATTGAACTTAGATTAATTAAAAGTATTATATATATGATATCGTTTTAGCCGGCATTTGAGTGGAATTAGTAAGCTGCATAGATAGTATACTAAACTTGGGTTTTATCAATGATTCGTTTGCATATAAGACACACTATTATTTAGGCTTCCTGAAAGAGAGCCATAAAATCAATTTTCAAAATAAATCTATTTAATATCCATGTTTAGTATGATTTACATTTGCTTTAAAAAAGATATCTCGCTGAGAAGTAATTTTGTGTTATAAAAATATGGTAGAAGAGTCTATATAAACTTTCTCGCTCGATTTTCTATTTTATCTTTTTTCCTTCTTTCTATTGAATGGAATCATGAAGCATTTGAAAAGAATTTAGATTAAACAGATTCCTTCGACCAAATTCATGTTCACTCATTCTTCCTTCAAGATTTACTGACTTATAAAATTTATTATGTTTCATTTTATCAGTAAGGCCGAAATAATTCTCGCTTCTCTTTAATTAGCAACAAAATTGAATATTATCAGAAGTAATGAACAAACTTTTCACTTAATATTTATAAATAAACTGTAGCAAAATCTAATAAAAATATTTAAATGAAACGAATAAATTGTTTTGTCCATTAGCTTTTTGCACTATAAGCGTTGAGAAATTCAAAACATTGATTTGTAATACCACTCATTTTAACAAATTTGATAAGTATTGAATCTTTTAAAATGAAAATTTCCTTTGAATTCACTATTTTCCTCGTATTCATACTGAGTTTATGATTCGATTATTTAAAAATAAAAATAGTGAAAATTGTTTTTCGTT
The DNA here is from genome assembly GCA_024305405.1 of Dirofilaria immitis. NCBI lineage: Eukaryota > Metazoa > Nematoda > Chromadorea > Rhabditida > Onchocercidae > Dirofilaria > Dirofilaria immitis. Next base: position 3,427,903 of record JAKNDB010000088.1, on the reverse strand, counting down.
TTTGTTAGACGATAAGTATCGAAATTTTGGTTACTTGTTAAAATAGCTAACTTAAATTATGATATAATGGATGATTTATAATTATATTACTTTCTATGATTATTATAATCTAAAAAAAGAACAAACAAAAACTATTTTTTGTCAACTTATTTTAAATTTCAGTAAGCTATAAAATATGTTCTTTTAAAGTTTTAAGAAGCGAAAGGATCGGAACAATTAGATGTGAAATTATTTTTCAATCACCAAATATTTTTGTATGCAGGAGATTAGACAAATTCCAATGAGAAAGTTACTAATTTGTTTTTATTTTTTCTCTTCCAATTTTTTTCTTTGCGATATAATTCAAATACCAATGCCAATGGTTATTTTTTTGTAAAAGCATCGAAAAAATGCCATCAATTTGCATAGCTATTATAGCCAATGAAATATATCAACCGGTGTGAAACCTTCCTTTTTTTTTTTTTTTTTAATAGATATATTCAAATATTTGGTGGGAAAAAAGCATATCGAATGAATTATTTAATGGTACTGAGTCCTTTTACTCCCTTCATATACTTCATATAAGCTGTTTAAAACTATTGTAAAATATTTTCGGTTCTAACAGATGACGATAGATGATGCCTCGATCGTTATTTATTATTGGACTATTGCAACACTTATCTTCTTGTGCTCTTCCTCAACAATTCTTTTGTGTTATTATTCTTCTGCAGACAATTACCAACTATACTGCACTGAACTTTCAAATTTAATTACTTCCAAGATCAAATTAAATCTTGAACTTTCTCAAAGTTTCAACAATGAAGCAAGATCATTCGTCATTGGGAAAGATTTCGTGCGCAGTGAGAGATCATTGACTTTTTGAAACATAACTTTATTAAAAATAATTTGCACCAACTATCGAATGATTGAAAAGATTATAATCTTAATCAGTGGATATACACTCACATACAAGCATAATGCATCTATGATATGCGATTACTGAAATTTGATGCATTTTCAGCGATCCAGAAAAGTTCAACATTCTATTTATGTTAATATATGTTTATGACTAGATTTTACCTTTAATTACTTCATGGATTCATTACATTTCAAAAAATTTCAAGCTTAAAATTTAAACAGATTGTTGTTGGTTTGATTCTGAACCGGTCATTGATGGACATTAATCAAAATAGCATTTAGAAATCATGAGCAATCATTGAAAGAGTAAGCGATGTCTGCTAAATTCTAGTATAGTGGAGCAATGAAAATTCGAATTTTCCAGTCATTTCTTGATTTTGATGTTATGTTTGCCGCCTGTAATGGCTTGTCCTTGTCCTTGTCAACCACGTCTTGTTTCCTACTAGTACTATACTCTCAATCTCAATCCTTGTTGATATTTTGTTTCCCTTTTGTTTCGTTCCAATTAATTGACAAGTATTATCCGTTACAAAAGAATGATCGGTAATGTGACCTTGAAAATTCATTTGAACAGTGGACAAAATGCAGATCCCTTTGACATATAGCAGACAGTTAGGCTTGATGACAGCCGAATACAAAATTTACCAATAACCATATTTTTAAATTTTATTGAAATTGAAAAATTTTAGATCCCCTGAGATTTTAAATACGATATTTGCTTATCAAAAATTAATTTTTAATAAATAAATACATACACTCTTACTTCACTTGCTTTTGTATTCTCAATGAGAGAACTAAAACCATAGAGAAGGCAAAAATAATATCAATACAATCAATATCAAAGTTGATTTTTAACAATGATATTGATAATATCGAAAATGGCGAAGAATTATTTTTCATTGAATTATTCTTTTTCGATGCAATCTGCTTATTCTGCACATTGTTTTCTTTAAAGTATCAAAAGTATACGCTATTGTTGTTAAAATTTTTATAATTATTATAATATAATTCATAAAAATAATGAGCAATTGAAAATTTGAATTTTACTATTATCTTTGTCGAATAGAATCGGATCGGTAGGGTGAAAAATGACAGGAACGTCTATTTATTTACTTATATAAAGGAGACAGTTTGCAGAGCGAACAGAGCGATAGTATCGATCATCGATAATTCTCGTTTCTCGTTTCCCGATTAATATGATACATATCGTGCCGGCAACCATACCAAATATAAATTAGCATTTGTGATGACGATCATATATATATATTATTACACTGCTACACTCTCCATTTAAATTTCATGTGGTAATTATATGTTATTGTAATGAAATTTTTAAATTTTTCAAAATTCATTCAAATTTTTCATTAGATCCCAGCGAAAGGGAAAAGAAATATAACCTTTGATCAAGAAAAGTTTAATATTTTTACAGCCAAAAGAATTTTTAATCTGAATGAAAAAGACATTTATCAGCTAACAATTTTAATTTTCTGAAATCAAACCATCGGTTACTTTTGGTAAATATTGCAACGTTTGAATTTTATTTGCTAATTCTCTAATTTTGGTCGTTTTATTTTACTAATTTCAATTCATTTGAGTTTAATTTTTGCAACATATCCTTATGGAAATATTTTTATATATTTTTGGACAAATACCTTTAAATTTAAACAGATATCTTTGAAAAAAAAATAAAAATTTCATTCAAATTCTTTGCAATTAGTCTTACTTCTTTATTTTCAACTTTTATCTGTCCATTTATGTTTTGCATCAAATAATGTGACAAACAGATGGCATCTAACAACTCTAAAATCGTATCCTTCTCTTTTTTAACTGTCATAAACATCTCATAGGAAAACAATTTATTTAAATTTGATCTTTCTAAATAATCCCTTTATTACTGTTGTACATATCTAACATCATAACAATTTGTTAGTAATTATTTTTGAAATATGAAATTAGAAATCAATGATCAACTGTCAATTAAGAATTGACCAATGAAAACTTCATGTCACAAAATATTGAGACGGCTGAGGAATGAAGGTCGAAAAAGGATGACTGCTTGAACGATGATTAATTACTTTTTCGCCAAAATTTTTGTGCGGTGAAAGTTAAAATAATCAAACGAGGTTAAAGGTTGTATATTGTCAATAAAATAAAAAATCCCTTAATCTAAACAGGAGATTTGCGTTGCTTGGAATGAAATGATGTATCATATTATTACGACGATCAATAACGGCGATCAAAGATGATATTTTCATTTGACAGTTTCTTAAGTCCCTAACGCACAAAATATTAAATATTTGTAAGCTTCTGTTGAAGAAGATGTCTGCTTGCATGCTTGCGATTTAAGGACATTGTCCAAGGTTTTCTTCGGTTCATTAGCAGCATCCGACACGGATCAATTATCCTATATCATTTGAATTGACCTCCTCCATTTCCTTACAATTTAAATCAACATTCTTCTTAATTATGATCATTTGAGACAGCAGGTGCAGTCGGTCGTTTTTTCTAATGGTTGTCCACAAAATGGTTGACCCCAAAAGTCATTAAGTTCGAATTGGAGCTGATTTTTGTCAGTTAGTTTCAAGTGGAAAAGCATTTATTTACAATGAATTACAAGTTTGCGTAAATACAATTTCGATAACGAAATGATATAGAAAAAATTTGAATTTCATTTCTGCAAATTAAAGGGAATGGCGTTATATGAACTGTCCAAGGCAGGAACATCGATGAAATGACGAAAGATTGAAAAACTTCAAAAGAAATACCAAAGGTTTGCTAATTCACTTTTTAATGATGACAAGTATTTTTCTAAAAATTGTATATTATTTTTCTATCAGTGGTGATAAGCTCATAAAATTGACTGATAATTTCGAAAAAACTAATCCAAACATTCGTCATCGCTTAACAATCGATGCAGAACACATCATTTTCTCGAAGGTCAGATTTTTGTCATCGATTAAATTATAATTTTTTTCAATTTTTCAAAAAATTTTATTTCATTGATTGATAATGGTCTAGTGGGACGTGTGCATCATTTTATATGTGTCTGGTAGTGTCGGCCAAATCGGTCACCGATCAAACGATGATTGAAGGCTGTATGCTTTTCTATACCCAGTATTGATGATGTAATGTCCGAAATGGACCGTTATAAAAAATGAAAATTGAACCAAGCGTGGGTTTTGTTAATTATCTATCGTCGTAGCCGTATCTTTTTTCCTTGCTTATTATCTCATAACAGGTGCATCATTCTTATAGTGTGACCATTTCGATCTAATTTGTTTGACGAAGTGTTTTCTTAAATTTGTGACATTTCAAAATTCTTGCAAATTTCAAAATCAAATTCTGATACAGCGATAATATGTAGAGATAAAATTTTTTAAGATTTAGAAATAACAATGCACTTAAATACATATATATATATATATATATATATATATATATATATATATATATATGAAATGAATGTGCTATTTTTGGTTTAACAGAACAGATTACATGAATTCATAAGAACGATTGAGAGATGTTGATAGAAGTTAAAGATATAGATGTAAAGTATTCAGTGAGAGGATATTCAAAGATTTGTAATATATTCAGAATTTTTTTCATCTTTCCAAATATCTTTTGAATTCTCTTCATCACAAAAATTACTTATGTTTCTTTTTCTCAGATTCATTAAAGCATCTTCAAATTTTAGCTGAATCAAGGAACCTAATATTAGTAGATATCGCTTTAATATAATTACTGTTGATTATTTAAGTATTTGCCGATTTATCTCATCTAAAATAATATTTTTAAAAAACGTTTTAATGCTTTTTTAAAATGCAAAATTCTAATGAAATAAAACATTGTTTAGAAACAAACATCTAAAATTTAATTCGCTTCGATTTGAAAATTATTTGCTTATTTTTTCCATTCGCGTCTGATCTTTTTATTCAGTGTGTTTATTCAGGTGCATCAATTGCTTGTGTTCCATTCTAAACTCACTGATTGACACAACAGGTAGAACTCCCTCTGTAAACCTGGCAAATCGATGAAAAGAGAAAATTTTTTTTTATACGGCTATTTCTGAACTTTCTAAATAAAAAAAGCGGAAATATCTTAGGAATGATCAGATTTGAAATTTAAATTTGAAGAAGGATAAAATAGTAATAGGACTGCTTTAAAATGTTGCGCTAAAAAATTTTAATTAGTAAAGACAAGAAATTTCGATAATTTTTAAAATTGCAATTTCTTTTCTAATCATAGAACTGCAATTTTTCCTGCTATGAGTAAACAATGTTTAAATAGAATTCTAAACTTACCTTTCCAGAAATTCAGGTTCATTTTTCATCGACATTAGTAGCAATGTGAAATTATTGATTCGGCTAGCGGAACACATTTTTCTTAAACCTTTTATGTTACGTAAACATATATTTCTTTTTCGAGTCCGTTAATGTTTGTTCTACTTAAGATACCAAGTCAACAAAAGTTGCTTTTTCAAATCTTAGAAACACTGGAACCTTTGTCGATTTTCAAATTTTAAAAAATGATAAAAAAAAAGTGAGGGCTAGAGATTTTCCAAATATTACATTCATCAACTTCTTAAATCGTTTGACCGAAACGAAAATTCAAATTTTGATTTTGAACAATTTTCTAATTCTCCAAGCAGATCAATTATTTTTCTTAAATTTGATTAGTTTTAATCTATAAACAAAAGATTATACTTCAGTTTATTTTTGTTGCTGTTCTAAAAGCATTAATGTTAATGAAATGGATGGATCGGTATGGATGCTTTGAAGTTCTCTCCTACTTATCGGTCACCCCATTTATCTCATCTAATGGAAGATAAATTTTACTCAGACAGTTTGTATAAATCTTTGAGCAGAGCGTTCGTTACAATCTATGACACTCTTTTAATTGAATAATCACCATAAAATTTGTTAAATTTAAATATTTCGACAAAATTGATATAACAATATGATAATACTTTTTCACTTGTCATGTAACCGATTAGTCTCTTGAAAAAGAAATTAAAATTTAAAAATCTTCGATCCAAAGGTTATTCAAAAAAACAATGTAGCAGTTTCTCGCGTAGTTTCGATAGCAAAAATTTAAGAGCAGAAATATTACCAATGTATACAATTGTGTATTACTTCTACTTTTTTATTGAAAAACACAGTTTTTATTCTCTATAAATCATTACGAATTATTCCAATCTATTAAAAAGAATTCAGAAAATGTTGCATATTTTCTCCGATGCTTTTTAAAATGATATTTTGCATCTTCAACTTCTTCCATTCCTTCGCCCACTTATCATACGAAAGAAACCTCGAAATATATAACTTTAGACATCTTCCAGTCGCCATAAATAATATGAATCATTCGCAAGTCAGTGTTTTTAGAAAATTTTTCTAATAAATTTTTTTTCTTCTGGCCTCATGTAAATAGTCAAATTCAAATAATAAATGCACCAAGTTAAATTGCAATATGATTTTCAGGATAGTAATCTAGTTCGCCTCATTTTTGAAAGCACTTTGATCTTAAATCCACTTTTGAACATGTCAAAGTAGATGACCCATTATTATATCACTGGTTGTGTAATAATCATTTACGCATGTCTCCTTTTGAATATCCATAGAAACTTTCGAAACCTCAATCATACGAACGATCGTTAAACATGACTGAATTGCAAAAATTTCTCACAGATATTGCTTTTACATCAAAAAAGAAATCATTATTCATTAAATAATTTGAATTCTGAAGTTGCTGATGAATTTTACAGAAACTTTCACTTAAATAATTACTTATTTCTGATTCCAATTATTGCTCCATCTTTTATATTGACTTTTATTTAAGCGGTAATCACTGATAATCTCTAAATTTATCATAATGATTTGATATTTGAATGTTGAAATTGAGAATGTAGTAATTAAACAGAAAAGCGAAAACGATTACATAACTAGTAACAAACTGTTTGCAATTTAAACGAAGGAATTTGCGGCATTTAATTCCATTGAGATAAGCAAGCGAAGTTGCTGAAATATTAAAAATTTTTACATAAACAAATGGGCGACTAATATAGCAATGATACATTTGTGATGGTGCCGTTCGAAATAGAACAATGGCATTTTTTTGAGATATTTAATCTATTCGAAACAATTGTCCGGAACTGATTGGCTTGCTTTTTGCATTACTATTACAGAAAACAGATAGCTCCGTTTAAGTTGTTAGTTTTGCACACAAAACCATTCCATCAAAACTGTCAAAGTTCAAATTTAAATGTGCTATTTTGAACCAAAAATCAAAAGAATTCTATTATTTCCGAAAAATCTAAATTTTTCTCACAAATTATTCCCAATTTTGATAAATATCAGTATATTTAAAATGATCGTGAACGAAGAGTTTTCTGCTAATGAAGTTATGTGACAATCATTGAAAAGGTAGGGCAAAGAGGTAAGAATTATTTTTATTAAATGTTCGATTACTTGAATTAGAGGACAACAATTTCAGCAATAACAATCTTTGTCCTATTATGCGGCATTAAACGAATATATGTCAAGGCTGTTTGTTTCAGTGTCTTATTTTCGATCTGATAGTTATTTTCGAAAAACAGCTATATTCAATAAATATCGATAATGTTTGCTGTCTTTCAAATATTCAAATTTTTTAGTTCAAAATTTTTTGATAAATTTCTTCAACCACAAAAAATTTGATTCCCAGAATGATTTGACCTATGAAAGATGAAATTTGCAGCTATCAAAAACTATCGCAATAATTTTGATTAAATTTCTGGTTCATATGTTCAAACTATTATTTTAAAATTAAATCTGTCTTTATATTTCATTTCTGTAAACTAAAATGAAAGGATTTTTTAGCATAATTTTTGAAAATTGTTAATGTTTTATGCTAGTCATGTTTGTAGCATTTTCCGCCTTTACTGGCAAATTTTCAAAAATTCTGAAGATAACGAAATCTCCGTGAATTTCTACAATTTAATTTTTTTAAAGATCAAAGTAATTTAAATCTATCGTCACCTTTAGACATTATCACATTGTGCCGTTCCATATGGTCTCATCTATCCTAAATTTTATTCCAGCATTTATTTAAAATTTTTTCAAAGTTTCTGCCTTGAAAAATTGCATTTGCATGGGCCGACTGTAATCAGTGTCTACAATCTATTTCGAGTGAAAGCGTAAACGTAAATTTTTACTTTTTAAAAATCGAAATTTTAATCAGCATTAATTTGTTTTTCGCTTCACATAATGTGTCATCGCTTTTAACAATTATTCGTCCTTCACATTTTTGTGGTCACTTTGGTTCCATTTTGCGATGTTTATTGCATTTTTCAATAAAATATTGATTATCGCCTCACTCAGTAATTAATAATTTAATTTGATGTATTAATAGTGAGAAATGTACGCTAATTGATGAAACTTGAGGACAATTGATAACTTCAAATAAAAAAATACAGTAATTCTCTAAAATAACTAAAACTAAAACTATCATTGCTAACAATTTCATAGTCATTAATATAAATTATACTGATAAGTTGGTGGCAATTTAAACTTATTTAAGATACTAAAGCTATTAAATTCATGTCATTAAAAATGTTCAAATCCAAAATTTGATGATCTAAAGATATTTATAAATATCAGATGATGAGATCATTTTACAATTATTTTAAACGAACAAATTCAAATTTTATTTAATACAAATTTAAGAATTCAACAATATTCAGTTGATTACTTATAATAAGCCATGTCTAAGTTGTAATATTTAGGCACGAAAATCTCAGCTGAAAGTAGCATGAAATGGTTGGAAGTATCGCCATCTGTCATTACAAAAAAAACTTTTACCACAGTTGACAAAGATATCTTCCTCTTTCTAATGTAGCAATAACTGCAACATGACATTATTCAAATCTGACCTGAGTATAATTAGAAGAGGAAAAGACATGGCATACTCTCTACCAGTCCAATTCTCATATAATATTTCTAGGTTAAAAGAGTTCCTTTTTTCTTTTTCTTATTTGCAAGAAATGACTGGGTCAAGGGTTACAAGAAGGCTGCAAAATTTTGTTCTCTCTATAATTCTCTATCATTTTCGCAAGTTCTTTATGTAAAGAGCAATGCTTATATTTGAATAGCCGTCAGAGAAAGAATTCAAATCCTATCTATTCTTTTGAGAGCAAACATTTTCCAATAAAGCCATTTGCTGCATTAAGGGGACATGTCCAAAATAAAATATGAAAATACGAGAATAAAATTTACAAATAACTTAGATAATTAATCATTTTTAACTTTTGAAAGTATTTAAAATAAACAAATCGTCTACGCTATGCATAATATTGCTATATCGGAAAAGAATAATGCATTGCTCAAAATAATGCATTGCTCAACTTCTCTTATCATCCAAGTTTGAAAGTGATAACAGCTTTACATCGATTCAAGATAGAATTCACTTCACTTAATTAAAGCAAGTGCCATTAATTGTTTAAAAGCGAAGCATTACAATCATATATAGCTCACTTTTATTGTTTACTATAAGCAAGTTAACATCGACTAATCAGATGATTAATTAATAATTTGATCAATAGATTAGCAAATTGATTTCTTACGGTACATATTAGTGGTAATTCTTACAAAGTGAACTCAAATGGGTCTGACCGCCAATTTAAAAACAAAATTCCATAGTTGTCAAAGAAATTGTCAGAAGAGAACTATTAAGCACAGAGATACTCTTCCATTTCTGGTTCTTTAATTTTATCCAGGCTTTTAATTTTACATTCTCATACTATCTTTATAGATTAAAGATTATTTGACTAACTTTGCAAAAGGTACAAGTCAAATTTGCCTTTCCTTAGCTCTTTATGTCACTCATTCTTTCCAGTTTACCCATTTCCAAGTCTAACTTTTTCGGAAAGTTGTGCAGAATAAGATTATTTGTTTGAAATAATTATGAAATATTTGATTAAATGCTTTAAGAAAAGCCGCTTCATATTTGCATACTACGGAAACAGTATACTGTATAATATCAAAACTATTCTAATTGTTGCAACAAATAATAAACAATTTGAAAATTTGAATTTTGTTGTTATCTTCGTTAAAATAGAATTAAGTCGATAGATATGAGAAACGACAGGAACGCTAATTATTCGCTCATATAAAGGACAGTTTGCGAAAAGAATGTAGCGAAAGTTTTACTAATTGATAATTCTTTCTTAATTATGATAAAAAATATAGGTCCGTCGAACTTTTTAAGATTGATAGTGTTAGGTGAAATGAATCATTTCGGATTTCTAAATTATAGAAATAAGCTATGCGCGTATATTTTATAAATTTTAGCGGTTCGAAATTTTTTGAAATTCTTTCACATATATTTTATTCAGTAAATTCATTTAGAAAGTATAAAAAGAATGTTATGTCAACTTTTTGCTAGAAAATCAAAATTTAAATAAGAGATTAAATTTAAGTGGCATTTGGACGTAAAAATCTTAAAAGAATTTCTTGTGAAGATAATATCGTCTGCTAATGATATTGTAATATCTTGGATTCATTTGAATTTTATTATCGACCTTTGACCTCGGGATTATATTCTATGCTGATGAGGCATAATGGAGTGAACAATTTAAGAGGAAGATTAATAATCGCTTTATTCTGTGCATATAAAAACTGGGGAAAATTAACAGTTAAATGATTATGATTAAACAGTAATTAATATGTAATTAATTTTTTTGATTTTAGTTATTGCTTATGGTTATGCTCAATGCAACTTTGCAAAAAAGTCATGCCTTGCGATCTCTGTTTAACTTTAATATATTCAACTTTCATGCTTGGTAAAGTAAGATGAGGAGGTTACTATAGATTCAACTTCTATCTGATCATTCATCAAATGATCTAACCTGCAAGCTTTATTGTTATCATTAATGGATGCTATTGGGTGTCAAGGTCATCCCTGACCACTGGTCTCTTTTCTCGTTCAAGTCACGCCTATCATTCATACCTTCTGCCAACCTCCTCTTCCTAGACATTTATGTGTATCAGAGGAGCTTTAATATCCATTCATCGGACCACTCCTTCCTCTCTCGTCCAGTCGGATAGTGCCATTTGTAATATGCGTAGAAACTTTGCAATATGCCAACTTTTTAAAATTTCAAATCTGTAAAATTTCTACCGAAATTCTAAACTATTACTTGTGATGTAATTAATGTTTTCTAAGCGCATTTTGATAAGCTTTTCTAATATCTTTCATTGTTCAGTCTTAATTTTAATTGTTAAATTTTTAGATTTTCTAGAAATTTAAGAATAAATTTTAAAATTTTGAAATAAGTATGAATATAAATCAGCGACTTATTTCGTAGGAATTATAGCATTTAAAAAGAAATGCACGCATGATTACAGTAATTTGCTACTTCTTCTTCATTATATTGATGCTGAAATGACCAATAGAGATGATGACCTTTGAAGTGATCTTTGCAGAACAAAATTATGCACTATATTATTATGTCAAGAAGCATATTATCGACACAACTTCTCGAATTTTTCCATTTCTATCATTTGCCAGTTATCAAACGCGGATGGTAAAATATATTTTTGAATGTATGAAATTAGAAATTTTTAGCTCCCACATATATTTGAAAAGTTTGTCGAAGGTTCGTATTTTCAATTAAAATTTCTTCAAATTTATGAATTTTGCTATTCTTTAGAATGTTGGATTTTAAAAATCTATTCCTTAAACTTAGAAAAGTTATATATGATCTGCAACTATCCAAAATATTTATGAATAAAGCAAACTTCGTAGACGTAGCTTTTTAAATATCTAAGAAAATTTAAAAATTTTTTAATTATTATAAACTTCCATAATTCTGGAGATCTTATGAAATTTTTGAAAGTATTCATTAGTGTATTTAGTAATTTTTCATTCCTTTTCTCAAAATTTATTTCAAAACTGTCAAAATTTGAATCTTCGATGGGACATAATATTAACATAAAATTAAGAAGGGGACGAGATTTGACGGATTGAATAGATTGTTGGATCTATGGATTTTGCAGCTGTTTAGTTGTTTCAAATGTTCGTAGCTTTCATCTGGAATTGATCAGCTAAATGATAGGATGTAGGGAGAAGAGATCGGAATATAGATGATGTTAGATTGATTTTTTGTGTTCTTATAAGCATACACCTCTCCTATATTGAGTCTTCATTTAAATTTGAAATCTAAATAAATTAGTCATTAAATTGTCTCCCAGATAGGATGCGTATTTTCTGCTTTGCTTTATGCTTTATAGCTTATTTGTATAATTATGCTTTATTTACCTCTCTGGCTCTTATGAATTTTTAAATTTTGAAAACTCATAATTAAAGTTTACAGAGTTTTCGAACTTACTTCCAGAAATTTCAAAGTTTGGAATGCTTAGATGCTAAGTTTAAAATTCTTGAAATATTCTTGTTCATCTCAGATATATATCGTGAAATAGCTCTATTATATTTGATTATCAACTATTCAGATTTCAGGAAAGTGATAAAAAGGGAACGGGTCAGAAGGGTAGCGGTATAATCGACAATTTACCGCAATATTTCAAATGACTGCTCCCATCTACCTATACCTTCAAAATAATTTCGATGATTAATAGTATGAATTAAAAAATCGAGTTGTTAATCCAACTCGAAATATTAGTAATTACTTATCATTGCTGAATTGAATTTACAAATCATCTGTGTTATAAACATTTTTCATCCATCGACAACACCGAAATTCAATCACAAGCTTAGTCCAGCAGGTGATTTATTGATTTTATCCTATTTATTAGCGCAAATATAAACATTAAAAAGGCGAAATATATACATTTGCTTCTAATCAGGCGCTATTTGTATATGGTATAAGTTTTGAACCATATACATCTGGAGATCATCTTTCTAATACCAGTGGGAATGAATAGCTGCAAAAGTAATCAAAAAAAAAAACAACAAAACGAAATTATGGTAAATTTTCTTTATAATTACAATTAAGGTAGCAGTAAAATCAAAATATAATTAGCAATTAAGAAGAGCTGAATGGTAATGGAAAAATTCATAATGAGATAATCAAACAGACAAAAAAAAGGAAACAATAATTGAACAATCGCATTTCAGTAATACGAATATCGCTGAAAACATATGCGCCACAGTTTTTGTATAATCGCATTCACTGCTGTTTTCAACGATTTTCCCACCATCTCAAAGGTTACAATTTATTATCTTTTTTTTTTTGCAGAGAATTTCAAAATTTTTTCATTCGAAATTTTTCTTCTTACATATTTTTTAAAAATGGAATTATTTATATTTAATATTTCTCCTTTCCTTTTGTTCCCTTCGAAATTAAATGACTGGAATGTTTATAAGTCCTTAAATTCGAAGTGACAAAGTGTGTTAATAATTGATATCAGTTGATGCATATCATTACATTTTATCATCTAAGCTCCACTAATTTTAACCAATTTAATAAAATCGAAATTTTTGTTTAATTTTTATCTAAGAGATAGAATAATTGTCGTCTACAAAATTTCTACAAATTTAAAAAAATTTAGCCCGCTTCTTGTAACTTCTGTCAACATTTAGAATTCATGCATTTCAGGTCAACTGTTGATAACAAAAGTGAAGAGGACAATTTGATCAGTTAATTTTACTTATTTTTTCTTATTTTTCTTTAAATTCCATATGGAATTAGAATATCCTTGGAAAGTTAGGCTATAATTAGAAATTTGAGGCTGATACCAACCGCCGTTGATGATATAATGATCCTTAATAGCAATATGTTGTGCATTATATTAGTAAAATTTTCTTATTTGAAATTAAAATTTTAATTCGAATATAATTATTACAATTGCTCTATTAATTTAGAAATGATAAAAATTAATTATTTAGGGCGATGAATAGTATTCAAAGTGAAAATTCACAAACAGAAAAAATTTCAAATAAAGAGCGGATACAAGAGGCAGGATTTAGAAAGAATTTTGTTGCAAATCTGATATATCTCCAATTCTTACTTTCTTGAAATTAATATCAGAATTTATGGATTATCACTAGTTTTAAATAAATAATTTGTCTTTTCCATTCAATATAAATTAACAGAAATCATTGATTTCAGACAGCATTCGACGTTTTAATGAAGAATAGCGTCGAAGCATTCGGAAGCGTAGAAAATAAAATGAGAAAACGATTATTTGCTGATGTTAGCAACTAGTAAGATATTTCTTATTTGAAATAATAACTTAAACATTAACTAATAACAAATTTCGAAAATAATACAACGAGAAAGTTTGGTATTTTTTAATCAATTGAAAACTACTAAAGATGGTTAAATTCACAAATATTTTAAGATATTTTATTGGATGAGACAAATATCATCCAATTGAGATTTACCATTGGTGAGATTTGTTATTGTTTCTTGCAGAGAGCAAATCTCAAAAAAAGTGTAATCATTTATTTTCAGTCAAAATGGCAAATATCAGAACCGAAATATTCAAAAGACTAATCCATTACAAACTTCGATTACGAAATATGCTGTCGTCAAGCATAGATCATCAATTTTTGAAAACTTGAGAAAAAGATAAATGAAGAAGCGGAAAAAACTTTGAAACAGACGGAATCAAATGATAACATACTCCTTCCGTCTCCTCAATCAACTTCTGAAATGGACATTGAGGGTGAAATGATAGATGATTCTTCATGCTCAGATCAAAATGATAACGATATGGAAATGCAGGAATTACAAACTCGCTTTAGTCAAACACTTGGGAAACGCTTCAGCGCAGCGCAACAAGATATTTGTGAAAATATGCAAGAATCACGAATTAAACGACGAAAAGAAGTAATTTAAATATAATTTATGAATGTCAAAACTTCAATTTTACAAGAATTAAACTAATCGATTAAGTTTTAATTCCAGTCAAGCTTTTGTTAAGTTTTGGAGAATAGTAAGATAATTTATGTACAAATCATCTTCCTAATTTATGTACAAATATCTATATTTTCTCAATTTTCGATGATATTCCTCTTTCGTTGTTGCTAAAGTCTTATTTCAACTCGATTCTATCTAATAGTTTTTTATGACCGAATGATAAAGTCCATCTCTTTTCAATCTCGTGAATATGCAAATTACAGAGATCTTTTAAAAAATTTTCGTTTATCATTCGTTTAAAATTTAACAAAATTAAGAATGAGGGAAAGCAACTGGAAGAAGAAGCTGAAAGTAGCAAAGAAGAGCGAGGTAAGGAAAATGAAACAATGTTTAGAGATGGGGTCGCAGGAGACGATTATTTTTATAAATTTGTAAGTTATTTCATTCCATCCAATGAAATGAATCTACATTATTTGGATAGTTTTTGAATTCAGAATTTTGTGCGAAAATCTATTTATAGTTTTTGAATTCAGAATTTTGTGCGAAAATCTATTTATAGTTTTTGAATTCAGAATTTTGTGCGAAAATCTATTTATAGGATGTTACTTCTCTCGAAACGAAATATTAAAAATTGAGAATATTTCAATTTCATCAGGAAAATTTCAATTAAAATCAAATTTATACCTCATTCAAATTAGGATTTTTTTGGTTTATTTCTATACTTGAAGAAAAACATTTATTGCTAGATAATTAGATAAAAAAGATTGTGACTATTAAAAATTAAAAAAATTAAAAAATTAAAAAACAATCTAGCTTGAATAGACAAATTTCATATATCTGGGAAACGAACCACCTTGGCAAATATACATTGGAAAATTTAGAATTTGCAAATTAGAACTTGAAGATTTAATATTTCAAATAACATCAAAATTTGATCTTGCTGCTGGATTATTTCGTTGCGTTATTTTTAAATTATCGGCTTCGAAACTTCAAATTTAGATTTTTTCATATTATAATTCAATCTTCTTTAATAAGGAAAATTTTTCCCATGTTTCCCATACTAAAATGCTATAATTAAAATCTCGTCATGACGATGATGTGAATTTGCAAAATTCCAATTTGTTTCAAAATAATAATTATTTTTAGAAATATTCATTAGTAACTGTGCAGAAACCATCCATTCTCACAGCAGGTTTTGCATGCATTGAAAAAGGCATTCTAAAAGAATTGCTGGAATCTATGGAACCTCAGGAATTTATCGCAAAATATGCTCTCATTGATTGCCGATATCCATATGAATATGAAGGTGGACATATTAAAGTAGGCAATACTGAATCCATCCTTCTGTTAATGAAAAAAATTATGTGCAATAAATAATTCATGAAATATTTCAGAACGATTTTGTTAAAGTAATTTGCAAAGAATATAAAATCATTTCATATTTTTTAAGTGCCATCACAGAATCCTATAACGGCACCATGGATATGTTGTCTCAGAAATGCACTAAAATCGATGTTTTTTTTTTTTTTTACATAAATAAAATAAAAATCAGTATTAATTAGATAAGTATGCTTTTCTATTTCAGGGAGCATTAAACATTTATGATCCCGCGGTACTGGAAAATACATTCTTTCCCGAATGTCCAGCTACATTTCAAATTATAAATAGAAAAATTCCAATATTTTATTGCGAATATTCAAGTGCTCGAGGACCAATGCTGTAGGTTACTGCTGTATTGTTTGCTTAATTAAAAATATTCGCAAATCTATTATTTTTTAAGGCAAAATTTAGCACAATAATTATATGAAATGGGAAATCAATTCAGGTTGACGATTTCATCCAGTTTGATGATTTCATCAAATATTTTTGATTTTAGTATAAGAAATTATCTCTTTTCATAGATTATACTTTTCGTTTGAAATTTCAGCTCTACTTCAAAACGAAAATATAGCTACAATCCCGTTATGCACTAACTCTTTCATCTAATCCTATTTCAATTAATTAATTATTATTTATATTGATTATGATTACTATCAAAATAGATTTAACTTCAACTTTTTCGTCCAAAATAAAATATTGGACGAGAAAGTTGGCTTATCACACATTCTTATAGGTTTATAAATGAAATAATAGATGATTTCTAATTCAAAATACAAAAAAAAAGAAGAAAAACAGATGCTAATCAAAATTCACTGCTTCATATTGCTCAAAATCAAATAATTTGCTACAAAATCACTATCATTTCCTTTCTTCATTTTAAAATCTCTGTTTACAGTGCATCCCATTTACGAAAAAGTGATCGCGTCCGAAATTTTACTAAATATCCATCTCTCTATTACAACGAAATATACGTTTTAGAAGGAGGCTATAGTTCTTTCTACAATACTAAAAGCGAATGTTTCAAGGTAATAAGTTTATACATTGTTTCTATCATCTTTAAATTGATAAACATTATGATTATAATTGCATGAACTTTTAACCTCTAAACTTTACAAAATATCAAATTATTGCGCAGGATCTATGTGAGCCAACTGGTTACGTTTCTATGCATGATAAAAGATATTCGAATGCTCTCAAATTATTCCGCAAACACAATTTACGGAATGCAGTTGGTTTTGAAACCGGAATGTTTCAAACAGCATTAATTAAGAAAAAGAACGATATGCGTCGAGTACACTCAGTTCCACAAATGCCGGAATCACCAACTGCTTCAGAATTCTCTTCAGCACGATCTCCCAAAAGCTTTATTCTGAAGCTACTGCAGTACCAATGCTTGTTAATCCACGTACACCAACCGGACGCAAAAGCAATCGTTGAATTTTGATCAGTGAAGTCTCGATCACATACGATATATGAAAAATCTTAAGAATATATAGTTCAATAGATCGTTTATAAGTGAAACTTTTTTATTTAGCTATAATTTAATGATAGTATGATATTTTTGTATATATTTAGCTATTTTTACTCCAAAAACGCTCCAATTTCAAATCATTTTAAAAAAATTTGCATTAAACATCTCGCATGAAAATCTGTATAAAATATCTCATTTTGCCAAGAAGTTTACTATTAATCAAACTTTTAGTCAATTTCCTCGTTTAAATTCAATTCTGAATCGAAAATTGATTAACGGATACATCTTTTAGTCAATATCATTTTATTTTGAATAATTGACATATTTCGTAATTTTTGTAGAGATATGTTTCAGCCTTACTTTATTTTTCAAATCTATCGTTACGAAATTCGATTGATATTTTCAAACATAATTTTATTCAGTTTTACAAAACATCAACCTCACTTTGGTTAGATATGGAAAAATAGTTACTTTACTAGTTTATTTCATAGGTAGATACTGAAAATCATTATTACTAGATAATTAAGATCAAGAGAAATAGCATGGACCTAGGATGCTTGTGAATATCGAGTGATCACTTATCGTTTGCAAGCATTCAGATTTACGATTCTCTTCTCTTTCATATTACCATCCGTTATTTGATCTGAATTAATGTGTATCAATTTATTTAAAAACATTCCCAAAATCTTGCTCTTTCAAATGTAGTTCTACCTGCTCTGTCATATTATTATTCTTCACTAATATACCGATTGTACTTTGCTTTCATTTAGTAAATTAACATTCCTGACTTTATGATTTTCATTTTTATGTTATCAATTTTTCACTAGAAAAACTCTATCCAAAATTTAAATTCAATCTTGAATACTTCCTTTCAAATATTGATGTTTCAGTGAAATAGAAATTATGCTAATTTACATTTTCTAAAAACAAATTGAAATGATTATATCGAGAAGGATAAAGAAAGAGAATTCAAAAATTCAATGAAATTAACTTTTTAAAGTAATCGACATTAGGATGGATTCAGTTCAAGCTAAAACTTACTGTAACGTTAGTCTACTAAAACTGTCAAAAGTTCCGATTTAGAGCCATTTTACTTCCTTCGCCATTTCACGTAAAATAATCGCATTGTGAAGAAAAATGATACTGTGCATCTCATTCGTTTCTTGTCAGTTTTATGGGGATAGATGGTGATACATTAACATCACTATACACATTTTTTTTTGATGATTTGCTTGAGTCTTTTAAATCGAGAATTAAATTATGACATATTTCGACTAAATCATCATTCAAATAAATATTATGATATGCTTTTTAAAACCGGTAAAAGTATTTTCAACAAATAAAAAAATCTTCCACGTTTTAATGGGTACTTATTGATAACATTAAAAATTATGACCGTTATTCGATTCAAAATCACATATGGTAGTACAGATAAAATAATCTGAGGCATCATCATATGAGGAATGAAACGGATACAAGCATTAAATGTAACAAACAAAGCTGGATTATTTGAATCATCTCTAGCCGATGTTTAGATGTACACAATATTTCATGGATAATTAGTAAAATAGATCTTTCCGTATAAATCTCTTCATTTCAAAATTGAAAAGCTCTCATATTTTCAATAATGATTATAAATTTTGAATCTATAAAATCTTTTAAGTTTCATAATAATTTTAAATGGCCACTCAGGAAAAAGGAATCAGAAAACGTTGCTAGCACCAATATTATCTTAGCTGATTAAAGAGATGAATAAGACAAATACCATAAATCTAATATGAAAGAAGTAAATATAGATGTTAGCACTGAAAAATGATTAAATGAATATCGCGTTTTCAAGATTTAAATTATGGTAAGCTGCTTTTGCCAATTTCAAGTAAATGATAGGATGAAATGGAATAATATAATACAGACAGTTTTCGGACATTCGTTACAATAGCAATAGCAATAAAACAAGGATTTTTCTAATAAAATTCTAGAAAAATTAAAATTAATCCCAAGAGGATTTATCCAACCGTTGCTTCATATGCTGATATATGCCATCATTCTTTTGAAGTCGGAAATCGATTCGCGATGAATCTAGGAAAGCAAATATTAATATAATGCAACCGAACAATCTAGCAAGATTTGAAAAAGAACAAAACTTTATAATGAACTGGAAAGTATATTACACTGAAATGTGAGATCAAAAAAATCAAATTTAGCATAACTTCAGATTATCTTGCATTAATCAGTGCAGCTAGTACTTGTCAACGGCGAATTAAATATACGGAAGCGAGAAATCAAGAAAATTTTCAGATTTTATTTTTTTATTACATAACGCGATCAAAGATGATTTGTGAAATGTACCTTTCCAGCCTCTTGTATTTTGAGGCGAACGGATTTTTATATTGGTTCCACAATGATCCTCAACTTCTAATCCATTACTTATTTCAATAATATTATTTACATTTTCATCATCGTCCGTGTCAAACTGGTCCATCTTAAAAAGTTTTGTATCAGGAAAGGAACAAAAACTTGTTCTGTTAGGAAAACAAACAATGAATTTGAAATATGAAGCAATATTTCCATTTATTTTTACAAATTGGCTTTTTCTTTTCTCAATTCTATCATTTGAAAAGGCAAAAGCAGGAACAAGTTTTTCGTAGGAGGACTAAAGTCACCAAAACTGTCAAGTTATTTAGCACACTGTCTCCGAATAGCGACATAACTATAAATCGAACAATGGCTTGTATAGTCTGAAAGTGATTCATGATGTCAATTGGCAAACTATTCTAGATGAATTTAATCGTCGGTCTAAAGAAAAATACCAACTAATATAATTACAAATTAAATTTAAGTATAAGATTAAAAACTAAAAATAAAGAAACCTGATAATTTATTCCGTCAAAAACAGCTCGTGGTGGTCTTTCTTCCTCATGATAATGTCTCTCTTCTCGATAATTGTTGTGAGATGTGCGATTTCTAGACAAATTCAAACAACTGTCACCCTTTAAAGGCACGTTGCTACATTTGATATTTTTGAATAGTAAGTCACCGAATTCCCTGGATGATAATAGGACTGTACAGACGAGTCTAATTGTTTACCAAATGCCATTTTGTGCTCCACCTCATTGTCGTCACTAAACTCTGAAAAGTTTAGTCTTGATTGGAAACCATTTTTCTTAATTAACTTTTCCTAAAAAATTACGTCATGAATACAAAAATGACATCAAAGAATACATATTTATTATTAATAAGTCTTGTTTTTGTTAATATTATTGATTAATTATTTCATTATAAAAATAAAATTGTACATGTATACCAAAACAGCTAATTATGTCAGAAAAGAGAAATGGTCAAAAGATTTAGCGACTGCAAGATATTTAAGAATTTTTTAAAAAAATTCAAATATATTACCAGGAATGATACCATGTCTTGCCAGATATTTCTTAGAATCGTAAGAAAAGGCGCATGATGCAGGTGAATTTTCACAGCGCTCAATTTGTTCAACAGTCATATGTTTTGTCACTCGTGTGGTACTCCGAATTACTGGCGAAATAGGCTGTGTCTTCTTTTCATGACACAGCGGTCGAATTCTCAAATACCAGAAAAAATATTAAAAACTATTCAAGCTTGATATCATCATTTTCTTTATTATTACATAATAAATTCTAAACAATGAATCCAGTTAGTTCGGTACAATAGATAATTCTCTGGAATCAAGTAATTCCAGCATAATCTGTAGTATAATTCGTTTAGCTTATGCATCATTAAGCAAATGTTCAAATTATTCAATGCTTGTTGCAAAATTAAAATTCCAAAGGATCAAAACTAGTAAAATATAAACCTATCACTATCACGTTTATTTTGATCAGAGGCGAAAATGTCGAGGCTCTCGTCACCACCGAATTTCATAATGGCTTCATCAACCAGACGTTTAAATTCTTCGTTTTCGGCGTATTTTCGTTTCATTATTATCCACTTAACATCTTCCTTAGAAGAGCCACCAATAATTTTTTTCTTCTGCAGGGATCATTTATATTGCAAGATTTAAATCAGTAACAAAAGCTTTTCCCACTTATAGCAATTCGACCTAATGTTTTGATCCTACCAATCTTCTGCAATTACTATCGCATTGAAATGAGATGGAAAAAAGAACCTTATGCTTAAATTATAGCATCTTTTACCAAATTACAGTCGATATCGTCAAAGTAAACTGATAAGTCTTGATTTAAAATGAAGTACTATCACTGAAGAAAAGTGGGCATTCACCGTCTTCGCAAAAAATTCTTCATGTGATACAGGTACAGGATTTCCTTCACTGCTTTCATTCAGACATTCTGCTACATATTTTTTCTAAACAGTGAGAACTTATTTGTAATCAATAGAAAATTTCTAATTTTTATTACGAAAATCTTCGGAAAGTTAAGCTATCTAAACTTTAATAAATGTCGCCTCAATATGTCGAAGAAACTTGGTAATGAGATCAGAATTATTATCTTTGTCTTTAAAAAGACATACTTTAGGAGGTATATTTTCTTTACCACGACAACGCACTTCTGTACCATCTTTTTTTCAAGCGTTTTGGAATCCTCGATATCATTTGACAAAATGTTAAATTCTACCAAACTTACCAGTATTTTCTATAAAAATTTTGATTATGAACAATTACAGCAAAAGATACTAATAATAAATGCAATTTAAAAAATAAGTGAGGAATATCTTGTATAATTCAAACTGAAGAAATGCTTCCAAGATCGATAAAGAAACAAATCATATCAACTCCATAGCACTTTTATTCAAATGGATAAAAAGCAGCGACTTAAAGTGCACCTTCATTGTTTCTGTTAGTTGCAATAATTGACTGCTTCTTTCTGAATCTTTTGCTGTCAGTTCATCGATTTTCAGTTGCATTTCATGCACTTTTTCTTTCAGCTTTTCAAACTATAAAACATATTTAATGTTGGAACTTCATAACTCTTTA
Organism: Dirofilaria immitis; assembly: GCA_024305405.1. NCBI lineage: Eukaryota > Metazoa > Nematoda > Chromadorea > Rhabditida > Onchocercidae > Dirofilaria > Dirofilaria immitis. The sequence continues at coordinate 3,405,334 of JAKNDB010000088.1, read as the reverse complement.
AACAACAAATATTTGTTTTGTAGTTGTATGCCCATATTCTCGGTTGCTTCAAAATTCAGTATGATATTGATACAGTCACAATCATTTACGCATTTATGCTCACTTTATCCTTTTTCAAAAAATTACTAAAATGAATTTACAGTTGTTAAAAAATTTTATGTTAATATCGAAGAGTTATAGATCATTATTTCGCGAATAATATGTCAAAATCACAATACTAATTAAGCTATTACAAAAAAAACCATCATCCGGTTGAAATTAGTTATGAAATTAATTTATTGATGTATTGAAAAGATATAAGCGCTCATTACCTCATCCAGAAGCCGCTCATTTTGACCAACCGTAGCCATTTTAGGAAACCTCCTTTTCTGAGAGTTTGAAACAGCCGAAAATTTTCGATGTGCTCTTGAAGTACCCTTAAAAATCAAAAAACTATCTCTGAGGCCATATAAAAATTATATGCACATGCTACAGAATTATGAATGCTCAACGTATAACCAACACATCTTACGAAGAGCAAGCTCAGTAAATATCGTTTCATCGCTCATGATTTTGTCGATGAACTATTCCAAAATCAATGAAAAATAAAATTTGAAATGAATATCACAGTAAAATTGAAGGCTTGAGAATGATTTGAAAAAAACTTCTATTGTTTGCGACAGGTTTACAGTTCTTCCGAATGCCACTGTCTTTTTTTCTGTAACAGTCGTGCTGGAAATGGTTGATGTTTTTCTGCCTTTGCTTCTGCGTCAGTAGGGCGTTTTGGATTCGAAATTTGCTTTTCTTCGCGATCTCTTTTTTTAATTTCTCTTCAACTTCGTTCCACGATTTAGTTAGTGATGTCTTTTTCAAGGCAGGACGTAGAGGTTGCGGCGAAATTTTTCGCTGAAAAATGCACCTGAAATGAAACAATTAACATGGCAGGATTTAAACATTCCTACAGACTGTTGTACGAATTGAAATTAAAATTTCCTATATGAGATTATATTCCATCGCAGAATTATTCCAATTAAGAAGAGATCACCTTAGATTATAACAGGATGAAAGAAAAATGAATTAAGAAGAAAGTTTGGCGATTTACCAATAATTATGCCATGGTTCCTGTGCATTAAATAAGCGAAGAAATATAGTCAAATCTGAACAAGAAATCAAGTAGAGAAAGGAATAAATCTTTGTATTAGAGCAATAAATACATCAATTAGTTTGCAATGAAGCCATTACAAAATACAAATGAAAAGGACATAATTGAAGAAAAAATATATAAACATAGAATACTTACTTGCAATCACAATTACGCGCACTAACAGATTCCAACGGTAATGATAGTTCAGGAAGGAGTGGCACTAATTGCTGCACCTACAAATAAGAATTTTATAGTCAGATGACAGAAACATTTCGGCAAGAAATTAAAAGAAAGTAATTTAGCCAGAAGAAAAGTAAACAGAAATACCTGATTTGTAGAAGAGATTCCGAACTGATTTACAGTTCCTGTCGACGGTATATTCAAACCCAAATTTAATTCAGGAATGTAGGAGACCAATGATGTAAGACAATCTGGTTGGTCAGATGACATCACTCAAGCAACATTCATGGAGCGGGATCAAGAGAAAAATTAAACAGATTAAAGAAAAAATTATATAATTTATAAAAAGAAAAAGCTAGAACTCGCGAATTCAAAAAGTTCTGAAGGATGACTCATGCGTTACTAATCACTATTGAATAAAGCTCTTGAGAGAAAAGATCATCGTAACAATATAATCACTATCTAGATCTTAAAAAAAAAAGATTTCTTAGCACTTAGATTTACTTACACTCACTAAGCAGAATTGAAAGCAATGCATGTTGACTCCAAAAAATTGGTTATGAAACTACGTTGAAAATCTGCGAAAAACAAAAGGAATTTTTCCACCGTCAAAACAACGGATATTCCGTAAGAAGCTATAAGGAAACACCAGAATGATTTATGGCATGTAACACAAGTGACAAAATACTTTTTTTCACATTTTTGACAATTAAAATACAGCATTTTAAAGTAGTTCACTAATAAGGAAAACTTTTTTTATAAAACAAAAGGAAATGAAAAAAAGCAGGAAAAAATGCCATGACGGTATTGAATTCAAATATAAGAAAACTCCTCGAAGAATCCAGAAATTATTTTGAAATTCATATCCAAGAAAAGATGATGTTGAAAGAAATAAATGAAAATCTAATAAATCAAAGATGAAATTTTATAGCTGAAAGAAACAGGAGTTTTGGATAAACAGAAATTCAAACAGCAAAATACTACCACACTAATCGAATGAATATATAATCGTACTACGAATGAATATATATAATCGTAATATTATTCTGGGTTCATTAATTAATAAAGTTTAAATAATAATAGAATAACATCCAACAAGCAATAATCAATAGGAGATCAGTATACGTGATCAAGCAATGACAAGAATCATTCTGGAATAAGTCTAACAATGATTAATAAAGTTTAAATAATAATAGAATAACATCCAACAAGCAATAATCAATAGGAGATCAGTATACGTGATCAAGCAATGACAAGAATCATTCTGGAATAAGATTAATAAAATTTTTAATAAAAAAACTAACAATGATTAATAAAATTTTAACAGAAATGAATACTCATCACCTCAATAAAAAAACCAATCGAGATCGAAATTAGAATTAGGAAGGTAAATGATCGTAATGCGATAAAAGTACGAATAGATATGGATAAATATCAATATAATAATAATAATGGCAGAATGAATTTGAAAGATTAAATAAGAGGAATTCGAAATTATGAGAAGACTAATAAAATGCAACTTATACTTGGCTAAAATAACTTTTATATAAAACTAGTTTAAAATTCGGACGAAAAGCTTTAAATTTTGGTAAAAATCCAGCTCGTAAAATAATAAAATTTAAAACACACAACACTATTAAAAGGTACAAAGTACCATACAGTACTGTCGAAACAAATAAAAAGGAAAGGAAGCAAACAACATTTTAACCCTTGTCAAAAATCTCTGGTGCTAGGACCAGGACCCGGATCATTTCTTTAAGATTGTCTTCACCAAACAATCGCCTACAGACACTTCTGCTTGGTGCATCTCTTCCTCTTTCTTCTACAGGACGGCTCTTAGGAGTAGTTGGGAAGTGTGATGGAGATTCGGGTGAATTGAGAAATAAACGCTACAAAAAACCGAATTATTTAAGACCAATCTTGTTATCGCCATTTTATTACCATTATCATCGAAATGCAAATTCAAGAGAACTGAAATGACTAACCATTGGCAGAAGACGACGAGGAGGTGTCATCATGTCTGGATCATTTTCCGTGGTACTTGCATCTAACTCCTCTTTGGGTTGTCTGTTATAACGATCTCTTGCCAACGTATGATAAACTGAAGCAACTGTTCTAATACGATGGAATTTATAATTTTTAGCTCATCTAGATGTGCTGCATCGCTCATTTTCACATATCCTTTTGGTTGAAGAAGATCCTAAAAATAGGGAAGAAGAAAAAATCCATAAAATCTATCAACGAAGCAATTTGCTTAATAAAAACGCATAGTTACTGGACTTATTGTAAGTTAAGTTCTTCACGTATATATAGGCATATTTCTTGAAATCTAGAATGACAGTTATTAATTAAATATAATCCACGAATTTTTATGGTAGTTATTAATTAAATGTAATCCATGAATGTTATAAACAAACGAATTATGAGATTAAAACTTTTCTCGAGATACTTTATAAAGATCCTTACTGGCACTTCACTAAAACTTAAGTAGAAGTTGCGATAACCATACTGGAGCAAATACATTTCTGGATAATCTACCATCGGATACCTCCCAACATTCAATTTACGATCAAGCGCACGCAGTTCGTATGCTCTAGAAAAAAACAAAGGACAATTTTTATCAATATTTTTAATTTTGAGTTTTTTAAAACGTAGTTTTTGCACTTGAATTTATAGTATTTTTAAACGTAACTATTGCACTTAAATTTATAGCAAATAGTGTGCGAGTATGTAGCATGATGCATAAAACAAAGTTCAACCGCATATCTATACTAGATTCTGTTCTTAAAATTAACGTACATTGCAGGTGCTCGTTTTTGGGAGAATTCGCAATAGAAAATTGGCTTTTTGTCATTAGTTGCGTTCGTTGTTCCATATCATCTGGATAGAAAACCGCCTCGACGGCGGCTGGATCGAATAAGTTATAAGCACCCTGCAAGATAACCAATGATTTCGATAGATTCAAAAACTTAACGAATGCCACAAGAGATATATGTTGAAACTTATATTTATATGTATATAATATGGTTTCTGATAATAGCTTTCAGGTTAAATAGTTTGCTCTTGTTAAACAAATAGAAAAAAGACTATTCAATGCGTGAAATGGAGATAAGATTCAACTGTTCTATTTCTCCCATATGACAGTCAGCAGTGCGATGGATATCTTAAAATTTCGATTCATTAAAAAAAATGTAATTTAAGCACCGACCTAATGATTATTTATATATATATATATACATTAAAAAAAAATTACTCGAATATGTCCACCCAGAAACTCAAACGGATAACGACAATCAATAAGTATAAAGCGTTGTAGAAATTGCTCCATCGTCATCGACATGAGCAGAGCTGCCAAAGTTTCTGCGCTAATACATGCAAAAGCACTTGAAGGAACATCTGGATTTTTAATTATATCCAACTCATATTGCTAGAAAAATACTAACTTGTTCTTTTTTTTAGATATTTTGTCGAATAACTAAAATCTATATTTTCAGGGCCGAATATTATACTCTCCTTTCCAAAAACATCAACTGAGTTGCATTTCACTTATGTAATGCATATTTTATAGAATGCTTGCCCGTCATATCGCGATACATTTCATAGTAAGTTGTAACTTAATATCTCAAACATTCATTTCTAAACAGACTTTTAAAAGACGGTAAAACTGCTAACTCAATAATTATGGTTATAAGAGTGACATACAACTTCAAGAAAAAATGGTGGTGATTTAGGCTCTTTAATTTCGCTGATTCCCAAGAAAGTTGATGAATGAGATCGATGACAAGCTTGGGAAAATGAAATATTTTCATTGCCAGGTTCATTAATCGATAGATTATCATCATCCTTAACATTCTATGAATACATAAGGAAGATAGAAAACAGCTGCATTGATTATCGTATTTCAAAAATTAAAAAAACTCGCATAAAACAAAAAAAAATCATAAAATTACTGTATGAATTAATCATAGCGCAAATTTTTTATAGCAACATTCATACTCCGTTAGCTGAAATTGTTCGATTTTGACGTTGCTAAACAATTACTAACCATACATAGAGTCGTACAAATTTGAAACTGATATAATTTTCCCTTCCTTATAAATATGAAATAAATTACTTCAATTGCATTGTCTTGATCATTTGGAGTCGATTCATCAATATCCATTCCTTCAAAGCTTTCTTCCATTGGTTCATCTCCTTTCATCTTTTTCGCACTTCCAGTATTAATCCTTTCTTCGGGTATATGGCGTTTTTTATAACGAGATTCCAGCTTATTTGGAGTTGATGTTGACGGAAGTGAAGGGGAAACCAAAGTGTTGCGACTGGTACCTTGCAGATGTGCTCGAAAGCTGAATTCATTTTCCACATTTTCAATCTCATCTTCATCATCGCCGCGACATTTCTCAATGGCGCTATGTTCACTACTTGTCTCGCTAAGTCTAAATTTTATTAAAACGGATCAAATTCACAATTACAGATATCTCATTCTAATTACTCAAACCACCATATGCGTTTCTATTTACCGAGTAATTGGAAATAAGTTATAAAGTTTGCCAAAACTACTGCTGCTTAATGTTTCCATCTCTAGCACGTTCTTCAATCGGTTCAATTTTTTGAAAGCAGGACGCTTCTGACTGCGTTTCAAATGCAACTGCTTTGTTCTGATAAGATCACCAAAAGAATTTGATCCATCTAAAACATTTGACCTTTTATTTAAATTACATTCGTAACATGTAAGGAATGGATTCTCTCTGGATCTTAAAAGATATAACAATATACTTCTTTCTTTCTTCATGATTAAATATTGACCAGAAATATTTGAGAAGATATCAGTTAGAAATAAAAAATTCACCTGCTAAATATAATGGGCTGATGGACTGTGAGCATTCTGAATATTCAGGGCCATTTTCTGCCGAGAAGCAATCGAATGGTAAAAAACGCAATTTTGAAGAGTGGTGTCGCACTTCAGGTATCCTAAAAATGATATCTCTCACTGTACTTGTTAAAATATATTCAAAATTTTTGAACAAGGCAAATGGTTATAAAAAATTGTTTTTGTATTTTTGAATTTGTTTATAAAATTATTCTCATCATAAAAATCCTTCTTCAAGTGCACAGAAAGCTAAAATAAATAAAATTCATAACTTGAAACCGATGGAGACTGACATAGATGTTATTAGATACTTCATGCATTTTATGAGAAATCTGGGAAATTTTTTTATTTTGTATCACCAACACAGATCAAATGTTATGAGACAGAGTTGTTACAATTACAAAGCAAAATTGGTACATGCGGTAGATCGACAATGGAATTTAGCACTGCAGTTTAAAAATAAATTTTGAAATTGCTTAAATTAACTTACGAAATATTTGTACGGTCCATGAGTGAGTTACGAACAACACGTAGATTAAGTATTTCAGAAGTCTGATCAAGAACAGATGATCTCTGTTGGCAGTCAACAGACTTAAATTCAAATTTCTGCAAAAAAATCCATTCAAATTATTTCTTAGTGAATTGAACGACCTTGCTGATTCAATTGCTAAACTTTTAAAGAAAACAAAAGTACCGCAATAGATGATTCTGTCTCCATAAGGTTACGATTAATGTTCAATTCAGTAGCAGCAATAAGATTTTTAGCAATGTGTCAGAAACTACAGCAAAATTTTTGTTGCTGTTATTCTCCGATATATTCTTATCATTACATTGTAGGTTCTGAAAATCAATAATGTATCATTAGCGCCGTAACTGAAATATTCTCAAGGAGTTCTAAATAAGTGATAACATTTATCCATCATTTGGATTTCTATTTGAATGACTGAAAAACAGCCTGAAGACTCAATAAGCATAGGCTATTAAATTCCGTCACTATTAAATGCTATATATAATGTAAAAATTTTCGACACATATTTCGAATCATATACTTAAAACCTAACTACAGAGGACGAAATTTTGAATTAAAGTATGTGACTAACAGAATTCATCGTGATCTCCAACATATAAAAGAAATAAAAAAGATGCCAGCTATTTCATATATTCAAAACTGAAACAATAAAATCGAATAAAAAGAAAATATTATAATCGAGCCATCCCTAAAAAAATGAATAAACATTGACAACCGGCAATCATCATAGCAAAGTAAAGAAAATAACACTTTGTAACCTTTTAAAGCTAATCTAGACAAAAGTTAATGGTGAGGTCATTAATCCCACCAATAGCTAACTAATAATAACCTTTAGAAAAGGAAATAAGATTCGTTCAGTAAGAAACCTCGCCGTCTCATCTCCATTGTAGATCACACTATATTTTACAAAGAGGATAAAAGAAAATATGACAGTTACATGAACCTTGTAAGGCTTAGAGGAAAAATACTTTCATCACATTTGCATAATCTGGATAGAAAATGCCAAGAATATTTGGTCAATTCAGTGATTGGCTTCCGATTATTTTCAAAAAACGAATTTTATCCAACTGACCAACGTCTGCACAAACATAAAACCCATCACTGACCTAAAATCTTAATGGATTTCTCAAGAGAGTGAAGTAACACGAGCGTATAATGCAACGTTATTAATCATAAACATCACCATTGTTATCACCATCACAGCTTTCGCGGTCACTCTGATCAAATTTTTGAACTTCTATCATGATCGTAACAATTCACCTACTGCAGCACAATATCCACGTAGATTTAAGGGACCCTACCACCAGGCAAGACGGACTCGATATTATTTAAATGGTCGAAGTGCTAGAGGAAACAAATCAGTTGGCGGTCATGTGTTCCTTGGATTGATTCATGTCAGTTAGGAATTTAGCTTCCTCTGATTATTGTATCACTAGAAGTATATAACTTTACCACTCAACTAATTGATTTTTATATATCTATTATTATTCCTATAAGAATTCTCATAGGATAATATCTCTCTTCATCTATTTATCGTCTCATTTATAATTTAGCATTAATCCTTCCAAAGATGAGATGTAAGGATTCACACTATTCAAGGTAAAGAAAAGAATTTATATTTTTGCTTAGCAAATAAAGCCAAGCTACAAATACAGTACAAAGATTGTGATTTTAATCTGAGAAACATCTAAACAGCGATTTACAACTTTTCTGTATCCTAATTGATGTGGGTAGTGATCAGTTCATTCTTCCTTTTAAAAACAATACCTCAAGAGAAAAATAATATACGATTTAAATTTCAATTCAGTGAAAATGTCCATAAATCATTTTTTCAGTCCTCAGTACCGATGAAAAATATATTCCTTGCTCACAGTATTTCCTTTCACAGAAAAGAACAATAGAAGCATAAGAAACATAAGTGAAAGGTAAAATGAACAGAAAAAATAAAAGAAATGAAAGACTTTGTTGAAAGCAAATTGTAATGAATCTTAATCGACAAGCTCTGTTTTTAGAAATTATTTGAATTAAAATGCCGACTTTTAAATAACAATTCCTGAGTTTTTCTAATCTCTGAGATTTCAGTTCTTTTCGGCAAACTTGTTCATTAAAACAATGAACAGGAATGAGAGCTGTAAAAGAAATAAAATTCATGAGGAAATGAACAAATGCATAAATCAAAATAAATATAACTTAAAGAGCAAACAAGATACAAAAGAAGAAAATACATCAAATGATATATGACCTAAAAATCGCAAATTAAGCAAATCGATTAGGAGTTACAATATAAATCACGTATCTTCCATTTGCTATTCATTATTTGCAAATGGTACTTGACTTCTTAAATATTTAAATATTTATATGATCCAAAAATATGTGAAGAAATGGATTGATGGGTAATATGATATACTCAAAGTAATTTTACAACTATATTAAAACGCATTAGATGCAAGACGTTTATAAAATGTAAAAGAAAAAGAGATAAATATCCATCGAAATTTTGAAATTAAGCATAAAAATTACGGATTTTACACTACACCATGCTTAGGGGTAGTCGGCATCAAAATCAAGTAGTATTAGTTTTGTATCTTCCGTGCCATTACGTGAACCCACTGCACAGACTAGCATTGTTGGTGTCGATTTCAAACGCCAGATACAACCTCCCGAACCACCAGAACGAAGCCTAACTAGGTCACGTACAAACATACCTAAAGCATTGCCGTTAAATTGTTAATTTCAAATAATAAGTAAAATTAGGAATGGATAATATAAAAATAGTGATAAAGTAACAATGATTTCATCATCAGATGTATCCATAACATTTAAAGATTCAGTACTGCCCAATCAGCCGATTTCTATTAATATAATCGAATACATCAACTTACCTTGCTTGACATCCCACAATTTAACAGAACCATCATCACTACTCGTTGCAACTAAACCATTTTCAAGAAACTGCAAACTGGTGACAGCAGATGCATGTCTATTAGGACCAGATAATGTATATTTGCATTGTCCATCCATGATATCCCAAATCTTAAACAGCTTATGCAAAAACATTTCAGTTTGAAATATTTCCAACAATACATTGAAATGCTTGCATAGAAAAATGTTAGTAAATAATAAATGTTGATTTAAAGTAAGAAATAGCACATGAATTCATAAAATGGATAATATATAATAATGGAATAAATATTCAATCAGCCAAACTATTTAAAACATAATTTGAAAGTCATTAATTCGAACAAAATCCTTCAGAAAAAAAAAACATAAACTTGCAGAAATTAAATTATTAACCCCATACCTTTATAACTCTATTTAGAAAGCACGAACCTTAATCGTACTATCGGCATTTCCAGAAACAAGAATATTGCCTCTTAACTGCATGCCTGATGTTAAGGATTGATGGCCAGTTAATGTCTGTGTGCATACTCCATCATGAATATTCCACACTTTGATCGTAGTATCCAAACTACCACTAACAACTATATCTCTTTCACTATCAAACTGCAATTACAAACTAGCAGCTTTCTCTAACTTATCTAAAATTATATCTGTATCAATTAGATCTACAATAATTTTCACAGATTTTGCAAAAATTTATAGTAAGAATTTAAACATTATTTTAACATTTCATTAAATAATAGCTGCTTTGCTTCAAGGCTGCATGGAGAGCTTCCCATTGTATGGGGATATATAATATAGAGAAAAATCTTGATATGAAATCAAGATTAAATGTCACGAAAGCAAATCTAATTGCAAGAAACATTTTCAAAATTTGAATTCCACTTACTAGTAATGAATAAACTCGATTACTATGCCCAGTTAAAGTGTGCAAACATCTACCTGATTCTGCATCCCAGACCTAAAACAAATAATTGTTTTTAATGCAATTGCATCCATGTCTTGATATCGAATAAAAAAATTTTGCAGTTAATCTTCTTTAGATTTCCACAAAATATTAATGAAAACTAAAATATATAATAAAGCAATAAAATTAAATTCTATTATTATGTATAAAAAATTGGAATTTTAAAATAATAGCAGCGGAACTAAGCGAAACGGAAATACAAAAGTCTAAATCTGAACAATATATACTGCTTAAAGCATTAACAACAATCATTCTGCATTTAAACAATTGAAAATTGCAAAAATATATATTCAAAATTCAAAACTACACACCTTAACGGAGAAGTCATATGCTCCAGAAACAATACGTACACCATCGAACTGAACACAACGTACAGCTGCTACGTGACCTTGCAAAATGCGTATGCATGTACCATCTATGATGTTCCACAAACGTATCGATGTATCGCGAGATCCAGTTACAAGCCTAAAATCAACTATCTAGCATCTTTAAAAAAATTACAAGTAGTTCATGATGAAATAAATGATTTCAAGAATTCTAAAAAGAAGTTGTATAAGCTTGTTATTATAACAAAAACTTACTTATCATTTCTAAGTGTCATACAGCGAACCGTACTTGTATGACCTTGTAAACAGTGCAAGCACTGTCCAGTCTCAACGCACCATACGCGTACTGTTCGATCAGTAGAACCGCTTGTTACAGTTTTACCATCTTCCGACATTTGTGAAGACCAAACACCACCAGTATGACCTGTTAGTGTTTGCAAACACTGAAATTAAAAATGTACCACTAAAAATATGAGCTTACTATATAAACTTGAGGCAAGCATTCGGAATTTTAATTATTTTCGCTTTGACAATACCGTTCTTCAACATGTGAAGTAAGCCATAATTTGCATTCCCATATCAAAATTCAGAAATAATACGATGGCGACACTGTGATCCCAAAACCGTATATGACAGATGAAAACTACTATTTTAAATGATTTTGGAAAAAATTTATAGTTAGTCCAAATAACTTACTACTGCTTTGCTGGCTGACCATATTTTTAACGTGTTATCATCCGAGCCAGTTACTATCAAATCGCCATGAATTTGCAAACATGTAATCACATGCTCATCATGTCCTTTTAAAATGCATGATCCACGAAGCGGACGATAACGCCAATTAGCCAAAATACGCTGATGCCGCAGATAAAGCGCCTTCCATTTTGATCTATTTGAAAAAATTAACTGAGGTTACAACCAACTTTATAGATTAAAGCTTATAATTCTAATAGTTCAAATTTTGCTTATTCGAATGCCTATGTTACGAGCATTCCCATATTTTAAACTGTTTAGCAAACAAGAAAAATAAACATCTACCTTGCTAAACAAACATTTTTCGGCGAATCATCCGCATCAGAATAATATCTGAAAATTTTGTCATTTAAATAATATGCAAGAATAATATGTAATAGGAAATTTTTTCCCATGGTTAAAACGTCATTCTGTAAACGGTAAAACTATAGAAACTAGCATTAAAAAAATGCTTAAACGGTAAAACTATAGAAACTAGCATTAAAAAAATGCTAAGTTCATATAGAACGCAATTGTATGAATCACTTATTTTTGTACATTACCGCTCAGGAAGTGTAATGTGAGTACTAATTGCTAATCAAAAATTCACACTGCATCATAAAATTTTGAAATATTCTCTTAATTTCTTAGTACATCTTATTTGAAATCACAGCTCACGGAGATTGTAGAAGTTATAGTGAAAACAAAAATACAATTCATCAAAACAAATAAATAGGTTTCAAAAATAGAATAATTTAAACAATGCATCCAAGAAATTTACCGAAGCCAATGCGGATGATAACCAGTAAACAAAGCAAGGCGATAGCTTGGAACAGGACGATATCCAACAATTTCAATACCATTTGTTGAGGCTGTCTCTGCCCATGCACCACTTTTTCGATCACTGTAAAAGCGAATAATTCAATCATACATACACTTTTTCTTTTAAATCAGTATCTTTAAATATCTTTCATTTCATGCTACGTCAATATCAATGAACTGATATTATCAATTCTAATTAATACTTGCCTTGGCTCATCTATAGCTCTGACATTTATTTCCTCACATTTTTTCCTCCATAAACGATTATCTTCAGCTAAGTTATGCCAATAACGACAAGTCAATGATATACGAGCAATGTCAGCAGGAGATAAGAAGCACATAACGTGTAATGCAATCTGAAACAATTTTCTAAATGAAAATCACTAGCAGCCCGATGTAAATCCTATATTTTTGAAGAAACTTATAATCTTTACTGTCTAAATCGTCTATGTTTGTAATCCATCACAATCTTTATTACGAATAAAATGAAACTTCTGTCATCGGAGATCGTAACACTAATAATAAAAATGAGACATTTCAATTCTAAAAATTATATTTCAATTCGTGTGGCTTACTTCCTTAGGTAATTCTTTAATGAAATCTTTTTGAAAGAATGGTTCGATCACAGAACGTAAATGCCGAATGTGGTCCAATGAACATTCGTCAATTAAATCAGTGAGAGCATCCATTTGGTCGGATGAAGAAAGCATCTGCAATTTTTACCAAAAATTTCAAAAAGAATGAAAATTCTAAAAACTATTTCTTCCCCAATAAGACTTTCATATCTTTTTTGCAGAAATCATTGAATCTATTTAACATTTTTCCCTATCAGATAAAACGATAAATGGTGTATATTTGCATTTTCTAAGAATTACGTCTTTTACAGTTAATAACAAGAAATGACAATAATATCAACATAATCATCAAAATTCACTTTGAATTGTTTGATCCAAGTAAACACATTTTCATTAATTTGATGCTCAGCTTCTTGAGATTTTTCGACATCCTCTTCTCTTTGCTCACTCTGCTTTTGTTCTTTCTCTGCTTCATCATTATCATCAGCACTTGGTGATTCTGGTGAATCCAAATGATAGCCAGTTAAATTTGGATTATCGCGATAATCATTATATGTTCCTTCAACGAAAATTTTATATCAATTAGAAATATTGGTATAAGTACGAAGAAATTTAAAAATGATGAATCAGAAATCAAAAAAGGAATTTAGTTCAAAAAACAGGAAACAAGCAACATACATGATGAAAAAGATATAAAAATTACCCATCTGTTCACATGCATTATATTTTTGCAGTAAACTTTCACATTCAGCTAATTTAGTGATTCGAAGATGTGTAGTATATGAATGAGAGGCTATTGAATGACTATTATGGAAGTAATCACAGTTATCCAATCGCATCATTTGACTGAAATGAATCAGTAAAAATCCATTTTATGTAAAAGACAAAGACTCATTTATATCATACAATAATGAATTCTTCTTACCATTATTCTTGTTTGCTTGGATAGTTATTCTCATTATAGTTAAACTGGTTATAATTTGGACATTTTTTTCATCATAAAAATATCGTTTATGGAATCTTAAAAATAAAAGAGAGTATCATATTTACATCATAGCATAATCATAAATATGAATTTGATCAAATTACAAGAAAAAGCTAGGCTTCAATTTTTAACTGGTTGTTAGTTAAAATTTCAATAAAATTTTAGATTGTTTTTAATACCATCATGTTGTTTTAATAACATTATAATTACGATCTTAAAGGGATCTATAAAAACAACTATGCAAATTCAACAAACAATTACATGACTTAATTTATTAATACTTATTGCCTCAAAATTTCTAATACTTAATGGCACAGTAAGGAATGTGTCTATGTGTAACACTCAGAGAAAGATGAATATCTGCGTTAATAATTGATTAAATAAAACATCGATGCAAAAAAAACAAATTTTTTAAATCAAGATTTTAATTTCAATTTTTTCAGTTCTGATCCATTATTGTTATAACACAGAAAAAATAATGCTTTTTTTGCTTAATAATGCTTTCCGATATTACTACCGTGAATATCCATCATTTTATGGAAAGAGTTTTGCTTTTTCAGAGATATCACTTAACAAAGAATTTATCTATAAATAACAGAAAGATAATATGTTTTATTTGAATTATAAAATGAAGTAATTGTATCTGCATCACGAATGAGGTAAAGAGAAACAGGTAGAGAACAAGTACTAATAATTACAATGAACAACGTCTTCGGTTCAGCGAAAAAAGCAAATAAGATCGTTCAAAAGAAGTCACTCTCTTCCAATATAAAATTTGAGAGAGCTCAATTAGACCGACTAGATCATACTTTTTTCTAGACTTATCTGTACTTTTATCTAACTATATCCAAGAAGTTGATATGTATAAAACATTATTTTCAGCATAAAATATAAAGTTTATGCGATTAATCCATATAAATAAATCTAAAGAACCAAAATCGGTAAAACAACAAGATATCGAAAACTGAAAATATTCTATAAACAATTAAGAAATTATGTTAAAAAAACTTCTTTTACTTGCCTTAATGCTGGCTTCTTCTCCCTGAATGAATCATTGAACAGCGAAGATTTGCGTTTCTGGTAATTATGGCCTTCAGGACTTTTCTACAAATTTTTATTCGACCGAAAGTAACTTTTATAGATAATCTAAGAAAAGAGAATACAAACTTTAGCAGTTCCAAAACACAGACATCCATGAATTTTCCTTTCTTGGATAATGAATAAGAATATGTCTGAGTGAAAAAGTTACTGTCTCAAAGGGCACAACAATTATACACTCAATTTCTTTACCCAATAATGTTCTGTTGAACAAAACATATTGCTTTTCAATTGGAAAGCAAAAATGAAAATGTCTAAAAAATTTGGGCGTCAGCGTTATAAAAATGTAATGGAAGGTAGAATCCAAATACGAAATAGTGACAAATAATGAATTTTTGATTAAAGAAATAAAAGGACAACGAACATCACGTGCTGTCCAATCGTTGTAATAGTTCCATGCAACAGAAGCTGATCGTTGCCTATTCCCGCAATCATGCTTAATATGCATAAATATATCATTTTACAATCAATAAATAGAATTATGAGAAAGAAATCTAAATAATATATTATGTACATAAATGAACAACAAACAAAAATTGAATCTTTTAAGTTCGTATTTTCAATGGAGAGATGCATAAATGCTCAAGCAAATCTTAACAACAGAAACAGAAAAATTTGACGAGTATGTACCGTAGGTGATGCAATTGCTAATGATGTGTTCTGGAATGAAATTCTATTGCCATCACTACTACTGCTACTGTTGCTATCGTAGAGTGTAGCACCATCGCCAAATAATTCAAAATGTTCCGAATTAGACATCGATATACATTTCCTCTAGCTTTTAAGGGAGAAAGTAACCAAGCTACCTAAAATATGTATTTCGGCTACCATTTTGAACGTGGTTACTGGAAAAAAGCTTTAACAAAAAACAAAGTTAATTATGTTTGACCCAGTAATAAAGGCTTATACCTTGGAAGATAAACTCTCTTTTCTATTTCGATAGACTACGGATACCATTATCACGGTATATTAAAAATCAGATAACATATAGTCTTTTCTAATAATATTTTATAATAAGTCGACCGTTTTGAATCATTATAATCATGACAATTTATTCAAGAATTCATTCTTTTATTGCCCGAAGAATTTGCAAATTTTATCCGAATAATGAGGGAAATATAATACATTCTACATAACTTGAACGAAATAATCTACGCATATTTGGTCAAAGCGAGAATATTTGTTCTAATGAGATTAAACTTGGATTTTATAAATTCAATATTTTAAGAACAAAGTTATAAAACGAACGCTTTATTCATCCACCATATAATATTAGTACTTGATAAACTATTAAAAATTAAATATACGACAAGTAATAATTTTTAAATCACTTTAAAATCTAAAAAAGGGAAAAAACCTCAAAAAAACCTCCCACCCTCAAACAACTCACTCGACCCCTCCTGATCTATTAATATCAGTAGTTTTAGCGATTCCATCTTAGCGGTCAGTTATATTTGTTTGATCATGCTATGCAACTTATTGTCCTGATCCAAATTCATATTCTTCATTTCCGTTACATACAAGTAAAGGGTATTACAAATAAATTTCAAACCAATAAACTGGTTTGATTAGCATTCTAATAATACTCTTCTAATAAATCTCTTCGATACGAGTCAAAATTGTTCAATATACCAATCTTTTGTTGTTGTGTCCTCTTTTCTCCCGGCAGATATTTGGTCAATCTTCCCTCTGCAATTCCAGCTTTGTTCTACTAATTACAATTATGTTTGATACGAAACTTTTTAATTACATGATACGTCGTAAAAATTTCCAAATGCTCAATTAAGTATTCAGTTTTAATAATTTCAGAAATAAGAGCTATGAAAGTCAATAAAATCCGTCAGATTTTTCCGAAAATTTTATTTATACTGTTTATATATAACTCAGCAATTGTTATTTAACAGGAATGTTTACATTGATAAATTCATTTAGACAAAGTTTTAGGAAGAAGCTAACGCAAGCAGATTTAACAAAATGTATTACTAAAATTATTCCAGAATATTTCAGAAACCTCATATCATTAAATCTTCATATTTTAGAATTCTCAGCTCATTTGTATAAAAATGTGCACATTTTTCTAATTTTCAGTCTATGCAATACTGAGATTATTTTTTACTTTTGAAAAAATGCATAACTTACCCAATCTTGGCTTCAGGTTTAGCAATGGCGGCGCATCCATATCATCGACGGAAAAGATTATGTCGGTTAATATTTATCGCAGTTGAATCTTTGATATTTATCGCATCGAATTCTATAGTAAGTGAGGAATGTTGCATTCAACGGATAAGTAAAGAATTTGCTCTCTTTTTTAAAAATAATTTCTTCAATATAATTTGAAAATTTTTTAGATTAAATTACGATAAATTATGATAAATTAATTAAAATTAAAAAGAGGAATTGCAATAATAAAAGTTTGAAATGGGAGAACCATTACTTTTCGGAATCTGCCTCAAGAAAGAAAGAATAAGTAAATCGAAAATTCGTTCATTTTATTTTCACTCCTGACAGTATAGCTAATTCTTCGTGTCTTTTCAAATCTTTAAATTTTTTTCTTTTTTTTCCTATCACTAATTCATAGATATCCTTTGGAAGAACTCTTCACATTACAATTGTTTATTCTCGCAGCCAAGCGACAATCAATTTTTTTCTTTCTGTAACATTTTCGAAACTTCTAGGATCAAATTTCAACTATGATTGTTGCTTCCTATTCAGCTTGCCCATTGTTCTCGACTAAAAGTTTTTGTTTTGCAAACAACTTGTCGAATTATTTCATTTTATTGCAAACTTAATTTATTTCAACATACAGAAATAGCTTTAAATATCGTATTTTTTTCTTTTATATCCAATTCACAAAGATTTTCTTTTGCTGATTTTCACATCAATTTATATATTTCAAAGATTACGAAGTTATGAAGATTACGAATTCACTTGATTTCATTGACTTTTTATTCTCAGAGATTTATTTTAAGTGTTGCAAATATCCCGATTTCTATGATACTGATAAATTTCTCATGGATAAAATTCTTATTTATCTCTCAGGAATACTTTTTTATTTTCTCAGTCATAAATTATGCATTCATATCCTTTCTCTCTTTCTTTTCAATTTGCCGAATTTTCCAAATAATCAATATTTATCAGAACTCCTGATAAAAATAATTTGAGATTTTTTCATATCAAAAAGCTATTCAACTATATTTGGTAACATACAAATGGCATTTTAAAAAATAGTGAATTTTTGAGAAGTTTATTTTCGAACTTTCTATAATACAACTTTTAGTTTTTTAAAGTTGAACAGATTGTATAAAATGAATAGTTGAAATTTTTGTTGATCAAATCATTTCTTTTTTAATTAAATCTTTACTGTTTATTTTAGCCTATTGAAAATAAACAATGACAATTTGTGGATTCAAAATTTGCTCTTTTATGATAATAATTATTCTATCAAAAACTCGAAAGAAATATCACAATACAGTGGAATATTCAAAATTGCTCTTCGTATACCTTTTTGAATGTTATTTGCATTTTCTATCATTATTAAAGATAGGCGTTACTATAAAGTATTTTTGATACCTTACTTGACTTCCGAATTAAAAATTTTTCTTGGATTAAGTTATAGGTCTTACTTTAAACTATAAAAATTTGGATATTAACTTAATTTAATTTAAAAATCTTAGAAATAGAATGTTCAACGTCATTAGCCAAGCATTCTTGGCACTGCTAATTGAATGACTTGAATTTAAGGTTAAGTTTGAAGTGAATTTTAAGAATATTCGAATCCCTAAACTTCCTGGGTTATTACAGAAGATAATAATGATGCGTTATTTACTTCCATAAGCAGATATTCAGTTCTGTTTTTTATTAAGAGTTTCAAAGTCTTTTTGATTTTTTTCTCCTCATCCTTCATTATCTTATTCAATACTTCTATATTTCATTTGTTATAAAATGATTAATTCATACATTATTTTTACAAAACAATTTTTGATGAAAAAGCTTTCTAAATTTTCTGATTGAATACATCAAGGAAGATCACTTTTGTTGATTATTCAATTAAATGCGTATATTTATTGATTAGCGAAATCAAATTTTTATAAACAGTTTTTTCATCATCTCTTGTCTAAAAATTTATAAAGAATTGTTTTTATTAAGATATTGGATAACATCATAAATTTAATAGGAATATTTTCGCTTCATTTTATCTATAAGTTTTATCAACACACTGTTTTATCAGATAAGACCGTATTTATTCAATATACTATAATGAGGTACAGTATACTAAGCAGCCTGACAATCAGGTTATAGTACTATATATAGTGTATATAATAATTTACTTACACAAGATTTTCCATTTAATTTAATTAATTTAATTTATCCAACTTTAATACTACTTAGTTTTGTAAATCATTAGATATTCAAGCAGATTTATACTGTAATTGTCATCTACAGTTGACAATACCAGTGAAAATTATTTTCAGGCTGATTTCTGATAAAAATTATCAATGCATGATGCTTTGATTAATAAATTTTTGAAGAAAAAAGAAGTTTAATTTCAGTATAAATATGTTATATTGCATATCACATTTTTATAATTATTCGAAGTATTTTAAAATTAGATTAAATACCGAAATAAAATAAAGTTTTTATAGCTTAATGAATCCTTATATTTGAAATTTATTGCTCATTAAAGAATTTTAGAGTTTTCTCAACTTCATTTTAGCAGTTAAGCTACAATTGCTTTTTTTCAGTTGATTAGTTCGTAACGATATCGGATTCTTTTGAATTAAATTCCCAATCTGAGATATTCTCATAACGCGCCCTTGAAGTTTATTACATTTTAAAGATATCAAGACTCGAGGTTTTAGTAAAAAGTAAATAACCTTCTTTTGGATGATATTGATTCAATCTTATTTACTATCACTAATTCAAACTTTTAATGTATCATCCTTGTTTTCAATTTAATTAAATTCAATTCGGTAAAATATACCAATCTTTGCATAAATGGAAAATGTGGAATTAACTGCTACTACAACTGTATTGGCAACTTCTCCATATCACTTTCCATTGCGACGGTGTTCGGTTGGTGAAATATTTTAGGCTTCTTCTTTTCTTCTTTTAATTTTTATTTTAAAACTTAAAAATATGGAACTTAAGAATTCCTTTCAAAAACATTTTATTTCTAAAAACTTTGATTATAACGGTCTTCTGGAATACTTTTCTTCCTACATTAATTATTTTTTGCATAATTTTGATTTCCCATGGCAATTTGTTTATTGAGAGCAAATTTCTTCCTTGATCGATCACGGAAGTCTTCTGAAATGATTTCAGTACGTTATTTTTCTTCCTGGATTGTTCACCCACGGAAGGCGAGAAACTATTACGATTTCTTTATTTGTAAAAGGCCTAGAGGAACAATCGATATAAGTTTCAGACTTTTAAAAGCCTTTAAAGTCGTAAAAGTATATTTTGCGAAATAAATCTACCCTTCTATTTCCAATTTTCTTCAACAGACAAAAGTGATCTAACGTCATAGCATAAATTTCTTTTTAATTTTACAAGATTCTGTAAAATCATCTAATCGATTTAAGATAGAAACATGAGAAATAAACAAAAGCACTCCTATATTTCCGAATGGAAAAGTCTAATTGCTCCTGATTTATATTTTACTTGAAAGAATTAAAGCTTCATGAATTCATTTGTAGCAAGAGTTCTTATTCTTCCTGTCATTTTTCCAATTCATCCATTCATGTTGATTTATTTCTTGAGTACAGTGCATTCCTGATTTATTCCATTTATCTGATTATCCCGAAATTCTCAACTTAACGAATGAGGATAAAGGCAAAGAAGTATGCACCTCTGAGGACTAATTATTACTTAGAAAGGAGCTTGTCTCGTTTTCTGACACTAGTTAACATTGCATAAATATAATTGTATCAAAAGCGATTTATTGATCCCAACATGAACACCTGGATATTGACATGAAAATTCGAAGCGAAATCGATCTGTGAATAGATCAGTTTCGCTTATTTCTAGCATGAAATCATAGAAGTTGCCTTTAGTTTGATTCTTATAATGATTTTTTTCTTAAAATTCAATAAGCAAAATTGAAAGCTCAAAATAAAGAAGAATATAATCAAAATTGAAGTGGAGAACTAGTTCTAATTTTTCAGAAAAATAAAACAAAATTTGACAGAATCTAATCTTGAAAACTTTATCTTGATCATACAACCTCAGGTCTTTTCTATCCTTTCCTTTCTTTATTTTTTAAAGGTATTATATTTTCTACCTTCGTCTATCCTCATCTTGGAATTCTGATTCTTATTTTTAGACAAGCTTTACAACCTTGTATTGAAATATCGGGTGATTTAACAATTTCGCAAAATGATGCTCTTTAAATAGTAATTGCAGAAAAATCTCAGTCGTCATAAGAAGAAAATAAACTACTTCCTCATTTCTTCTGATGAAAAATACAAGTAAGAAAGATAGAAACAAATTACTAATAATATGCGAATGAATGTTAATAATGTTAGAAAATAAAAATGAAATATTAATTAAAATAATAAAATGAAAATCGAGCAGTATAGAGAAGAAGTGAGACAATTTAAGACTTCTCAATTTAAAATTTCTTTTATTGTGTAGGAAATGAAAAGATACAGCGATAATGAATATGAGTTCGAAGTCGATTAATATTACATATATTTGCTATCGATTCGCATCTTCAACCATTTTTTCATTTTTCAAATGTACCTTTTTTGAACTAAGAAAAATGAGCTCTTTGAAATTCACGTTACGGTCATTAATTTTAGCCCTTAATTTCTTGTTATGCATAATTATATTTATTGATAATTAGTCAATCAACTGACACATTTTTTCAAGTTAATTATTTTATAATTTGAAGCTTTACATTGTAACATGTAATATTACTAATTAAAAATTGAAATGGCTGCTCGTTACAATTAACTTAATGAAGAGAAGTAAATAGAATAGATGATTAATAAATATGAATGAAAGTGTTTTACACAATTCATAATTTCTAAATCGATTGAAAAGCTAATTGAAAATTTCATTCTTTTCAGTAAAATATGACCATACAGAAAGAACTATTCCTAAATAATTCTTCTGAAATCTGATTATTTATTAATCAGTTTTGTTGCTATATCTAATAATTCCTTCACATTTGCTTTGATCTAATAATAAATTACGAAATGTCCAGGCTTTTTTTTAAATGTTAACAAAATTTTGCACTCCATGGATTCAATTTTTGATAGGTAACTGATATTCTTTTATAATTTTTTTAATAATCATACTTGAAAATATAAATTAATAGTAATTTTCAATGTTTTGCAGTACTTTTGTAGCATACATAGTAATATTTTCGATTTTTCATGAATATTTTAAAAACAATGAAACTTGCGAGTTTTTGATTTTTTCGATAATCGATAATTCAATAAATTATGAAGTCTATTATGGTTTCTAAAATTTTAATCTATTTTTGAAATTCTCAGCAGAATCGATTTTATCATTTGTTATGTTACATTTGCATAATTCAACTGCAATGAGTAAATCATTGCAAGCATTGGATGCACGATATGTAATTCATACGATAGTGCTGTATAGAAGCAATTATTGGAAGATGGCGAAATTTTGGTACTTTTCGAAAATAATGCCGTGAAATGATTCTATTTGATCTAAAGAGAATAATTAGAAATTTTTAATAATAATTAAAATAGCTGTAAAAACTTTTAAATTGTATTGAAAAAGTTACAGATAGAACAATCAAAACAATCAAAGAGATATTTGAGTATCTCTTGAATACAGTCATAAAACGAAATCTCAGAAAAATTCCGAATTTTAATGAATACAGTCAACATTATATTGAGCGCAATATTAACTACTACTAATTTCATGTCTGCTTGATTTTGTCAGAGAACGAAATCTCATCGAATTTTGTATATCCAAATTGCTAATATTCATATTTTCCTTTTAATGAATGATAGAAACCGATTTGGTTCAGATAAGCAAAGAAGATTTAAATCTTTCAAAAAAAAAAGCATATCTTCAGATCAGATAGTAAATCAGGCATTCGTTGAGTTTGTCAACGCTGATCAAATATCGATCGATGTATTCAATGCTTGGAATGCACTCGGGAATTTTTGTGTTGAACAAATGCGAATTGAATATAAAATAGAACATAAGGCTCAGAAAATATTAGAACGTTTCAAGGCGAAAGAAATGAAAAGTTGAAATTTAGAAAAAAAACTGAAAAGTAAAATAGAAAATTATTTCAGTGGAATAACAAATAAGTGCGAGATTTTCCTCAAAATTATGAAGATTTTATACTTATTGTTTTGAGTATTAGAGAAAGAAAGAAAATTATAAGATAAAGATATATACAATCAAAATTTTTTCAATTTCGTCATTTGACAATAAATGAACCTTAAAAAATATTTCTATTTCATGGATACTAATCCAAAGTTCCATGAAAATTATCGTCTCTCGAATATTTTATTAAAACTATTGTAAGAAAATTTGGTTTTCTGATTTCTTTATGTGATCTAATCAGTAATATTAATCCTTTTTATCTGTTGCAATAGTTTGCAATGAATATATGTTATTGTAGTTTTATATCAACTCACTTTCCAATGATTTGTAAAAGTTTCTTTTTTTTTGATTCGTTAGTTTCCATTTTGAGATAAATGTGTTCATAAAAAGAAACATCACTTATGTACTGTACTCGTTTGCTGTGTAGATATGATAAGTTAAATAATAATAATAAGATTACTGTCGATCATGACATGGAAACAATCGAAATAGAGCATACCAATCACCGTTACTTGATATTGGATTGAATAAGGTCGTGTAATGTTTTAGCATTAACGTTAATATTGTCTGAAAAAACTCAATTTTATTTTAGAATTAGAGATGGAAAAAATTAAGTGGTTTCGAATTGTGTATTTATTGATTTTAGCATATGGCAAACTAAAATGTATGATTCATTTAAAATTATTGTTCATGATAATGTGAATTTGAAATAATTTCGAAACGAGAAATGGTACAGAAATCGTCCAATGAACTTAAAATACTTTTTAATATTTTATCTCTTATTTAATCCTTCATTGTGAATTCGAAATGGTGAAATCAATAATTTTAAATAGTTTGAAATGAGTGATAGCACATCCACCTGGTCATCATCAATTCTTCCAGAGTCTAATAATTCCATAAATAATTTTTGATAAAAACGATAAAACCGATTAATAGTATGGCTATCACCGGCAATGAAGCCACCACTTAATACGACCCAATCAACACGATATAGATCAGTTATCGAATATCTTCAAATTTGCTAATCAAAGAAGTTTAATAATTTATTTAAATTCAGGATGGAATAATAAAATATTTTCTAGCTTAAAAACCAGAAAAATTTCTACAAACCTGGATACTTTATCATGTTTTGGTGTCAGCTGAATAATTGTCATGCGATCACGTTGAAGTCGTGGTCGCCAGTGACAATGATCCGGAATGATTCCTTTCCGCCCGTGACCTAAACAAAATCGCTTAATGTAGCTTTACATAATTCATATTATTTGTTTAAATTAATTACCGACCATATCCGGCGTCAATCCAAACAAACATTCGATCGGAAGTTCGAAATCGTACATTTTGCGTTGCATTATACAAAAAATATGGCTTCGAATTAACAATTATATTGTAATCGGCGCTATTCGCTTCCGGATGATAGCGGGTTTTTGGGCTAAATTGCCAATCTAAAATTTATCTTAACGCTTAAGAAAGCGAAAATTTTGCTTTCAAAAGTGATTTTTATATCTTTGAAAAATGTTTGAAATATTCACATTATTGAAAACAATCAATGCATCAATATATTCTTTGAACAATTGCAGATATCCGCGATAGTTTATATAATTGCTTGGAGTAATTATCAATATCATTAATAACTAATTCAGAGTTTTATCACCTTTTGTTCTCGCTGAATGATACCTTTCATTTCTTCTCGATATCTATATAAAGGAAGATCATGCATCGATATTTCAAATATCTGAAATTTTTATTGCCGCCGAACTACTTATCATTATGATATCATGCTCTTTATTTTGAGCTTATGAAACGATGGGTCAATAGAAAAATCAATTATTTTTAATTAAATCAATAAATCGCAAGATTTCTATATCAATACTATTTGAACATAATTTTAGCTTTAACTATTCAAAAATACGAACAAAATGAAGCAAAAACAATATTAACCTGAGTATTATGGACATTTCTTGTCTGTCGCACGAATTCGGCTCCTCTTGAATCGGTATAAATGACCAGACAATTCTCTAATTTCAGCAAATGCTTTAAATAATTCATATACTGCTCATAAGTCCTAGTGTACCTAGGCCATTTTCCACGACCTATATCGAATAAGGCTGTGACGATTATTGGAGATTCATGGTCGTAATTTTCATATTGATGATGATGATGGTGATGATAATGATGCAGATGGCGGTGGGATTGTGACACCAAAGTGAGCTGGAATTCAAAATTCGTGTATCGCACAAAATTTAGTGGCTTTTTTTCGAAAAAATGATAGACCAAAGTTTAAAAGTGAAATAAAAACCAAAGAGTTTCTAACATTCATCGTTGTGATTACAGAAGCAAATTGAAACTGACTAGATGCTCTATGAATTTTCATCATAACATGTTGAATTATGCAAGGATATTCTTTTTAAAAAGTAATTTAAAATGAAAAACTGTAATAAACCTTACTTCGGGAATTGTGATACTAGTAGAAATAGTAGTAGTAACAGAGGTAGTAGTTGAAATTGAGGTAGTTGTTTGCAGTTGTGATAAAACTGTAGTTAGATTTGACGTCGAAATTGTTGTTAATCGTGATTTTTTCAAGTTTTTATTAAATTTTGTTGTATTCATGTCAATTTGTTTATCGACATAATTTCTAGTGAATAGTGGATCTGTTTTTGCTGAATCATTGGCAGATGAAAAATCTCGAATAACTGGCGTTTCTAGGTAGGCACTTTCCTTCAAGGAAAATATACTATCGGTTGCTACCTGTTTAGAGTTTGAAAACTTTTCAGTTTTTTCCACATTTGCGAAATTAGTGGAATTGAAATTCTCAGGAAGAAATTTTGGAAGTTCTGTGAGAGTGTCCGAAGAAATGTTAACGAATGCATTAAGTTTGTATTTCTTATACTTACGAGTTGTAATAGCATTAGCGGTACCGGAAGTATTTTTAGTAGTAATAATGGCAATAGGAGTAATAGTAGTAGTTAAAGTAAGCAAATTCACAGAATTTCCTTCCAGGTGAATAGTTTTCGGTATCGTTGAAACTATTAACGAATGTAAAAATTCCAAAAGTTTTTCGTCTTTTTTCGTTGTGTTGCTTCGACCGTGTCATCTGAAACTATATATGTGTTAGTAACTTCAAAAATTCAACATTAGTTAAATAGAATTCAAATCTTAAAATATTTAAATACTTTAGATTTTGGAGAATTAAATGGAAGTTGAAGGATGCACGAAAATACCTTCAATTGATTTTTGTAAGTCGTCGTTATAATGTGATGATTTCGCTGAATCTTCATTGACCTTTTCAGGTTGACTTATTAGTTCAATTTGCGAATTCATCAGTTGTGCTATATCACTGCTTGATTTTCGAAAGTTATCAGTAATATTTTGAGTATTAAAGGCATCATCTTTAACATACTCTTGTCCTTTATATTGATCATAGAAATAATCAACACACGAATCAGACTGCTTCATTAACATTTGTCTATGGATATTGAATAATATGAAGTATATAATTATGAGAGCAACGGCGAGAAAACGATCCCGAGAAGCCATCTTCCAGAATACTTCATTGCTTCATCTGATTGTTTCAATCATTTCTCACTTGATCAATATACTAATGAATTCTTCCCTCAAATATTGATATTATTCATTTTCGATAAACAGGAAATTATTCCAGTGCAAACCTGATACAGAAGAATTGAATATTAATGGAGAAATCTTATATGAAGTTATTTTCAAATCGAGAAGACCGATGGATAAATAGAAGTTTATGTAAACAAAAATATTACAATTCTTCATTTTTGCTACTAATCCTAAATATTTGTTTATGGAAAATATCATTTAATTGAAATTATTAAATGATTTGGATTATTTTAAAGCTATAGTATATGAACAATTCTGTGATAAAAATTTATTTCTTCTTTTCTCAAAATTTGATAATACTGTGATTCTAATAAAAGTATTTCTAAAAAATCATTCTACTCCACAGTTAATTTAAGATAATTGTGTAATCTCAATTTCATAATCAAAGATTGGGAAAAATTTCAAATAAAATAATTCATTTCGGACGGAAAATTTTGTTTTTTCTAATAAAATTACGAAAATGATTTAAAAGAAACCTATGAACTGCTAATTGTTATCAATGCTCCTGGGATCAGATAATCAGCCATTAAATTACCTTCCAGCAGTTGATTCATCAAAACAAGAATTCCATGACTTCTGGCATATATGATTAAACTTTGCATCGATCTGCTCAGGAGTTATGAATCATTCTATGCTAGAAAAACAACTTTTGGTCGAAATTTATTGAAATTTAATTATTTCATCAGAGTTTCAAGTCAAACAACCTTCTATCATCCAATTTCTTTTCTGCAAGCAAAGAACCGATATTCTTCAATAAAAAGTAAACACTCCTATTAGATTATTTCGAATGAACATATATTTTTACATTTTTTTTTGAATAGTATGAATAATTCTCGAATAAAACATTATTAGAGAAGAATTAGAAAAATAAGTAAACGCATCAATTTAATCAAAAATCATTCTAAAAACGATTGAAAATTTAATGCAAATTTTATGTAATATTAATGTCAAATATATGATATGTGACATATAAGAATATTTCGCATTGTCAATAAAAAAATACTTTACAATGATCGATTTCAAGCAAGAAGCCTGAATGAATTAAATTGAAATTTCAATTAATCAATCTAATAATTCAAAGGTATTAAGAAACAAAAATGAAAGAAGCAAAGAGAGCATAAGTTAAAGCAATGGAATGATTATGAAAAAATTAAAAATGTCATTAAAACTTCAAACTAATCGATTTGCAAACGAAATTTGAAATATATTCAAAATTTGATAGCTACTGTGATGAATTTATAGAATTTACATTAGTTAAATAATTTTTTGCTACAATTTTATTGCAAATGGAAAGTTATGCTAACAATCACTTCTGCATTAGCTATATCTGAAGTTGCTGTAACCTTGCATTGACAAGTTTTATTTACTTTTCATTGTTACCTAACAAATCTGCGCAATGAAGCATCTCAGGTTTGCAGGTTTACGAATACTAATATTTTGAATTCCTTCTTAAAAAATTTTCATTTTGGACATTGTAAAATGCAAAATGGATAAAATCGATTTTTTTAGACTTCATCCAGAATTTATGGACACAATTTGTTACTCGGAACTTTTGATGCGTTATTATGTAATGTTTGACTATTCCAAATTTGATTTGGTAGTTAACGCCTTGGTTAAAAAAAAAAAAAACTTTTCATAATACCGTTCAGTTTCTTGTTGTATAAAATAAAGACATGAAGTCTTAGACAATTATCCTAAAAACAGAATCATTGCAATATGTTTTATTATATATTATTTTATTGATAATTGTTTGGTAGTGAGAGCAAAGAATGATTTAAACAATTGAAAAAAAGTTGTTTTTAATATAATTAAATTCATTCTATAATAATATATAATTATTATTAAGTGTTCCTATCACTTTCAGTCATTATCTGATCGAATGCTCAGACTTCGATCAATTAAATTTTATATCAAAAATCTCTGAATTTGATCTTGCAAGGAAAAATTTTAGATATTCGATCAAATTATCATTGTACTTCACAACTAGTTCATAATACAATGCTTGTCATTATTTTTTTAATACAGTGGTAACAAAAGCGTCGGAATCAATGATAATACTAGCTGAGTGAAAATATTTATAATGCAATAATGATAGTAGTGATAACAAGAACAGATAGTGCAGGGAGATGAAGAAAGCGAAGCGCAGAAGAAAATAGCATTCTGCTTGAATCAGCTGTTAATATAAAGCGAACAAATAAATTATATTATAAGCAATTAAATAAAGAAATCGATGAATTAAGAGATGGATGAATTACAAAGAAAAGAAAGTGACTTACATGAATTTCAGTTTTCTCGACAACATTCCTCTCGTATTTAAAAAACTTATCACCATAACATGACTATATGTGAAATAAAACTTTGAACGTGAACCTTTCAATAATCTTACTAAAGAGAGATGATTAGATAATGAAATAATGATTGATATCAGCAATATTTTTATT
Source organism: Dirofilaria immitis (assembly GCA_024305405.1). Taxonomy (NCBI): domain Eukaryota; kingdom Metazoa; phylum Nematoda; class Chromadorea; order Rhabditida; family Onchocercidae; genus Dirofilaria; species Dirofilaria immitis. Next base: position 3,375,845 of record JAKNDB010000088.1, on the reverse strand, counting down.
ATAACTTATTTTCTATCCATCTTTCATATTTTCCCTACTACATAATAGTCTATTCTGCTATTTTATCTACCTTTTCTATTTTTTTAATTGAAAAAGAGAACAATTGTTTGCTTTAATATGCGTTATAGTGCTGATTTTTAAATTTCAATATAGCTTAGAATTCAAATTCTTATCATTTGTAAACTATAAAATTTGCATATTTTCTATAATACTTCATCAATTTATAGATTTAGTAACAAGGACATTTCAAATATATTCAGTGAAAGAGAAGCCAGTATTCTGTCTTTTCTTTGATTTAATTATCTCTCAAGTTTAAAAATTTATGCTGATAAAAAATGCTAAATTCAGATTTTATTCTGCGTTTTGAAATTGCTGTAGCATGCTTGCTACTCAGCAAGTTTTTATAATTTTCAACTTCAATCCTTTCTGAACTCTCGAGGAGTTTTATGAAAGAAAACGATGAAAAAGGAAGAAATGTCAAAGTGTGATGCGTAGAAAAATCTGGGGAAGACAATTAGGTGATCGTTAATCTATTAAAAATATATACTTCATTGATTAATTGAAATTATTGAAATTTTTTTAAATCTATTAATTTATATTCATAAATTATCTTATATATCTGAATAATATTATATTGGAGAACAGAGAAGTGAGCATCACTGTAATTATTATTATTTCAACCAAAATTATAGCAATAATTATTCATTCCATTTAAAAAGAATAGAAAAAAATCGATTATAATATATCAGTGAATATTTTTACTAATGTATTATTTCAATTTATTTTATATATTTAATTCAAAACATTGTCTAAAATAAATTTTCGTATTTAATTTAACAAAAATTTAGGATTAATGAAAGATAAGAAAAGAGCGTTTAACAAATTCAGCACTGAAAATGAATATTATGTAAATGAATATTGACTTTAATTGCCATTACTAAAATGAAAAATGCTTAGACTGACTGATAAGTTGCAGTTATCAGTATGAATTTGGCAAAAATTTCCTGTGATATGTATATCATTCAGTATATTGAGATGTGGAGTGAAGTTTAACACCTCAAAATAAATCGCTTTCTAAGTTGTATTCAAAACAGTTGGCTAGATAGAGGATCATAGAGTACTAACAATGCTACTGATAATATACTGATTAAATACAAACAATGCCTACATATTGTTAATTACAATTGAATGAAATTACTCAAAGGAATAAATAAAATTGCAAAAGATTAACTATTTTTGTTTTAATTCATAATTAAATAAGAAAGAACAGAGTTTATAAAATTTTCAATTGTAAGCTTAATAACATACTACAAAAATATAATAACAATTTATGAGTATCCTAAAGCATTTTAATTTTTTTTGATATGCTTCACTTCATAATATTTACATAGTTTTACTTTAAATTTTTATTATATTATTATGTTTTTATGTTCATTTTTTCGTTTTTAAAAACTGCCGGAATTCAAGATATTGCTAAATATAAGGCTACAAGGATCAAATATGATTTTGTGCTTATATTTAATTTTAAAAACTTTATCGCATCTTGCAGATCTCAGTATGAAATGAATGGAAAGAATTGTGTAAGAGTAATTTAAAATAATAGTTTTAATCATTTAAAAAAAAAAGAAAATAGGATTTTGCAATCGCATAGAAGAAAAAGTAATAAGCAAAAATAGAAAGAATGATATGGTGATACTATTGAATGTAATTGAATTTCATTAGTAATCCAACACTTTGCAAACATGAGCATGCAATGGCATGCATTTGCTGCTGTAAATAAACAATCAAAATTATACTTTTCTTACAATTAACACAAATCAATCAAAATAAATCTAAAATAAAATGATATCAGTACATTTCAACAAAATATGTAAAAAGTAGTATCAGCACATTTCAATTACAGTATTTCCTTTTATTTTATAATTTTAATAAGATTGGTTAACAATTCGTGATATTAGATTGTTCATTATCTAATTGAAACAATGATACGTTTTATAATTATAATGAATCAATTGTTCCTCAATTATCTTGTCTGATAAGAATGCAATTCAAATATCTTTTTCTTTAATAAATGGTACACTTAATACCTTGCTTTGATAATGCTGATAGAATGTCTGATAAGAAATATCCTTTAGATTTTAATCTCTACATTTCAATTTTCAATTATTATACTGTGCGTACCGAAGATGTCATCGCGAAAATAAGATACTATTCATTAAGTGAAATAAATCGTGTAAATAAACAAATTATTGGTCGTAAAATGACATTGCTAAATAAATATTGAAAACACCAAAGAACATTAAAGTTTTAATTATTTAATAACTTTCAAACATATTAAACTGGAAAATATGATCGCTGATATCATAAAGAAATATACATAATCGTATCCGCTTAATAACTGAATTATCAGTGACAAAATAAAAAAATAACTAATTATCAATTTTCGCGTAATGAAATATATTAAATATCTGATATGGAACTGCATCAGTCTAAATAAAATTTCTATTTTCTATTGAAAATATCTTTTAGTTAAATGTTGTTAATTGTTAATATTTCACTTACAAGAAACCAATGATTTAAGATGAGATCGAATCAGAAAGTTTCTGATAAGATTATGAAGAAAAAAAATTAAATACCTTATTGAATCATTTCTTATCTCTCATATCATCGTGAGATAGAACATACAAGTAAACGACGAAAAGATAGGAAACATATATTACAAAATTTGATAATGCTTTTATCATATCCATAGATGTGGACAATAAATTCAACATAAAATTCAAAATAAATATAAGGAATAATGGAGTATTTAACTTTAACAATTTATTTAATAATTTTCAAAAATATCTCAAATTCCATGATAACAATAATGAATATGATATTGAAATGAAATGGATTTCACAAGAATTATTTCATTGTATTAAAATAAAATCAATCATTAATATAATAATTTATTCGTACACAAATTGAGGCCAAATTTTATACAGGAAATACGAAATTATAGTAAAATTATAATTTGTATGTTTTTATTGTAGTCGAATAATTAGAAGGATAGCAAAAAGAAAGAGAAGAGAGAGAAGTAGAGGAGATGATTGATTTCTCGAATTCATTAAGACAGTGTGATAGTTGTGACATGCATCTATTTCTTCATACTTTCATACATAATACCTTTTACCTGTCCATTCATTAGAAATGAATTTCTTTTTTGTTTTTTCAAAAATAAAATTCGATCACTTATTTCTTTTAGGAAACTTTTTATGGCGATTATTTTCGAGTGAATCGTTAAAGATCTATTCTCTAAGATATCTTCCTTCGTTTCTCGTTTATCAATTCACTATTTGATTAGCAATTTGTGTGAATTTCCATTTCGATCAATTATGATATGAATTTGTGCTAAAATAATTTTTTAAATTATAAATTCCACTTTCCATCTATAAAAAGTTGGTTTTTATGTTTCATCTTTATCGATCGATTTTTTTTTTTTTGGAAATTGCGGATATAAAAATAGTACCAAATCACTAATTAATTGAAGTTATGGCTCTGGAAATTAGCAGAAATGACAAGAGTGACAGGATGGAAATGAAATGTATAGGATGTTTAGCCCTCTTACAAAATTTTTATTTATATAAAAATCTCAAATATCTCAAACCAATCATGCGCCGATTTCAACTTTTCAATTGTAAATAAGCTGACAATGACGAATGCATAATTGATTACGATCGGACGTCTAAATTGGTAAACATTTTGACGAATAGCTCTAGTTTTACGGACTGCTAAGCAATGCTTGTAATTTCGATTGAAAATTGTTCTCTACTTCAAAATGATAAACTTATTGGTAATTCGTTAAATTGTTTTCTAATTAAAATGTTTATATTTTCTATTCACGTCTTTTTATGCCTTTATTTCGCTCATTTAACCTTTGACCCATTTTTATTTATCGGCACCGCAATAAAAAAACTCGTCTCATTTGCATTTGAGTAAATTAAAGAAAAAAAAAGATAGTTATTTCATCGCTTTGGCAAAGAGTGAACATTTCGAATTACACAATAATTTTGCTTTAAATGATAAAAATTAAAATTTGAATACTTAATATTGCAAAGAAATCATATATATTAGTACTAAAAATTCTTCATTGAATTGAAATCTTTAAATTTTAATTTTTAATTAAATCTCTTATAGACAGTGCATATCTGCAGACCATAAAATACGATTGCAATAAAAGGAAGTCATAATAAAGTCATAAATCTAAAATCTGTGCTTGACGATAAATTATTTATCGTCAATAAACAATATTCAAATGACAATGTTGTCATTTAACAAATAATAAATGTAATCTTTCAATTAAATTTCAATTCGATTAATTTTTTTTTAATTTTGATCAAATTCATCTTTTATAGTTTGAATTATTTCATTATTTCGATATGCGATATGATATCAGAATATGTGAGAAGAAAAGCTGAAGGATTAGAATAAGTGATCGACCACAACGATTATTTGTTGTTAGATTTACAGATTCGGATCACTGATTGTGGCATTCTTTGGTTAAAACGGCGCAAATTCTTTGCTATAATCAGATTAGAATCATATAGAATACGATACATTAGATTGTATTAGTAATTATCATTTCATTAAATATAACAACTATCATATAGTTCCCTTAAGTTGGATGCATTAAGTTGAATGCGCGGCAAATTCATGTTGTGTTCAAGAGCTTACAATCTTGAAACTTTTGCTAAACAATAATTTTTCTATCATTCAAAGAGTAATTGCATTTAGACAATACATTTAAATTCGATAGAATCAAATTTGAGAAAATAATTAATTTTAAATGCAACGACTTATCAATAAATATTTATGTTTCACAATTTGATTATTTATGCAACTAACAAAAAATAAACTCATCGATAAACTTTTTCATACCTTATTGTTTCAAAAAGAAAAACAATACGAATAGAAAAGCCTTGTTGTCGTATCTTTTGTTTCGAGCCTTTTATAATCTTTCATTCAGTATGAAGTGTTTAAAAGTAAATTTTATCAATTAATTTCCATACTTTCTTTATTACTTCTTATTTTGAGCAAACTATCACAAAATAAATTTGTTTATTGCTTATTGACTTGATGTGATACAGTTTCTGCAGTACTGATATGTTAAAAAAAGTAAACACTCCTATTAGATTATTTCGAATGAACATATATTTTTACATTTTTTTTTTTGAATAGTATGAATAATTCTCGAATAAAACATTATTAGAGAAGAATTAGAAAAATAAGTAAACGCATCAATTTAATCAAAAATCATTCTAAAAACGATTGAAAATTTAATGCAAATTTTATGTAATATTAATGTCAAATATATGATATGTGACATATAAGAATATTTCGCATTGTCAATAAAAAAAATACTTTACAATGATCGATTTCAAGCAAGAAGCCTGAATGAATTAAATTGAAATTTCAATTAATCAATCTAATAATTCAAAGGTATTAAGAAACAAAAATGAAAGAAGCAAAGAGAGCATAAGTTAAAGCAATGGAATGATTATGAAAAAATTAAAAAATGTCATTAAAACTTCAAACTAATCGATTTGCAAACGAAATTTGAAATATATTCAAAATTTGATAGCTACTGTGATGAATTTATAGAATTTACATTAGTTAAATAATTTTTGCTACAATTTTATTGCAAATGGAAAGTTATGCTAACAATCACTTCTGCATTAGCTATATCTGAAGTTGCTGTAACCTTGCATTGACAAGTTTTATTTACTTTTCATTGTTACCTAACAAATCTGCGCAATGAAGCATCTCAGGTTTTCAGGTTTACAAAATTGGAATTATTAATATACAGTTTAAATTCCTTTCTGAACTTTTGACTTCTCTGCAACTACTTGTCGATATCAGAATATGTCTAAATTTATATCAGCTAAAAGATATAACTCATATAATGATGATGAAGTTGCTTATCTGTTTATATTCTGATTAAATGATAAACAGCACCGGGAGTATTACAGTTAATGACGACAAGGATGGCAATATTGGAAAAAAAATGGAATGCAAAAATAAACGCAATGATAGTAGGCTATTTAATCAATTAAGTAAATAATGACTGCAGCGAAATTTGATTGAAAAAATGAAATATTTGAAATGAATATTATTTCATGTAAAATCTTCGAAGAATCAATTTTCTCGAGAAGCAGGAATTCATGATAAATGATCTTTGGCGAATATTTTGATCAGATGATTGTATGCTTACGAATTGCTGTCAGTACCAACGCAAATAGAAGAAATAATTTTTTTCAGTTCAAAGTGCAAAAAGTTTTGAACAACAGCCAGCATATTGTTCTTCGATCTTAGTTGATAACAATCCGTTAAAAACTTTCATAACAGAAGTTTTTATGAAGTAACATTTAAATATCAAATACAGCTATTAGCAAACTAATGCGTCGAGAAATTTCCTCAAAAAAGAAAAACTACAGCCGTCGATACGATGTATCAGCGCATAACACTGGTCATATTTTGCTGACTGAAAAACAAAAGAGAAAATATTAATTTCACTCCCTTTTTCAGACAGAATTTTAAAATGAATTTCTAAAACTTATTAGAAATGATAAATTCCATAGCCGGATGAGAAGCATCCCCGCATTGCCACCGACTTATCATTAACTAAAGATAAAAGAAATTGATTAGTGAACGGACGTGTGCATTATTTTTTAATAATTGATGCTTGAAATACAACAATTGCACTGTGGTCTCACCCACTGATCATAGTGCTTGTTTGTGATATTTTGATTATAATTATCGTATTGTCGTAGAATTTTTGTTTTTTTGTCGGGCTGTTTCTCAAGGAGTGGTGTTTTGCAGTTGTGAAGGTATTTTTCCAAATTTTTAATCAAGGTGCAATTAATGAGTAGTTATATCGTTTGGATTTTATTAAGCATATTCTTTTTCAATCAATTTTCAATAATTTGATTATTGGATTGGAATAAATATGATTAATAGTGATATTGCTTAAAAATTTTGCAGACTATTTATTCATACCGAATTTATAACTTCGTCGTTTACTTAAGCTTAACTTGATTGATTTTCAGTATGACGAATGAAGATATATCATGTATAAAAGTTGATGCTGATCAATTGTCGGAGGAAGATTTTCATCGACTAAATCTCATTACGAGAAATTTGCAGGTTTTCTAAAATTTAAACATATTATTTTCTATCTTAAAATAAAAAGTAGTTTTAAGCAGTATCTGGAAGATGACAGTTCATCCAGTTTAGTCTATCTATTCCCGCAATAATAGCTTCTATTACTTTATATCTCATCCCATCCATTATTTTATATCTCATTTCAGGAAGTGCTAGGTATGGAGAAAATTATTAAACAATTAGCTTCGAAAAAAGTATTCATGTGTACTGGGGCACGGCGACTACTGGAAAGCCGCATGTGGGATATTTTGTACCAATAAGAAAAATTGCTGACTTCTTGTCTGCAAATCTAAAAGTATGCATTTTAAATCAGTTCCAAAAAAATCTACTGAATACTATAATTGTTGTAAATACTTAAGTGGGCTCTTTTAGTAATATCCTGAAATCGATTTTAAAAGGTATCAATCCACTGAAGCATTGAAATTTTATAGTTTCTATTATTACTAGATCTCGTACTTTTTCGAAATAATAAATGTTTTTGTATTTAGGTGACAATATTGTTTGCTGATTTGCATGCCTTTTGGATAATTTAAAAGCAGCTGGGAACTCTTGGATAATCGAGTACTATACTATGAAAAAGTGATCAAAGCGTTGCTTACCGCATTGAATGTGCCATTAGACCAACTACATTTTGTTAGAGGAACATCGTACCAATTAAAGAGGTTAATTTTTCATTAAAAAATCATTGTTACTTAAATTGCTGGTTGATGCTTCAGTTAGTATTATCAATTTACCAAATTTTTACCAATGTTTACATTATAATTTTTGCACGAAATAAGTTAATAATTCATACTTTAAGGGAATATACGTCTGATGTGCTTCGATTATGTAATATTGTAACAAGGAGAGATGCTTTACGTGCTGGCGCTGAAGTAGTAAAACAAGTAAGATTTTTATCATATTGATATGTGATGAACTTTGATGTGAGGTTTGTGACTACAAAGTGTAGTCACTTTTAGTCAAATAGATGATATAGTTTTCTGTTTCTTGCAGGTAGCATCACCCTTGCTGAGCGGTTTGCTTTATCCATTATTACAAGCTCTGGATGAACAGTATTTAAAAGTTGATGGTCAGTTTGGTGGAGTGGACCAAAGGAAAATTTTTATTCTGGCTGAAGAACAGCTTCCGAAGCTAAAGTTAGGTAAAAGGTTTCACCTCTTGAATCCAATGGTACCTGGATTACAAGGATCGAAGATGAGCAGGTGATTTCTTAGTCACAAATTTATTACTGATTTATTTGAATTTCATCTTGATGTTGCTGATTAGTTCACAACATTTAATGATTAAACTTTTTATTTTGTTAAATAAGATTTAGTTTCCTTGATATGGATTCCTCATCAGAAAATATGAACAGAAATTTAATTTTCATTAAGATTCTTTACACTTTTGTATCTTTTGATATTTAATTAAAATTTACTTGACATTTTTGATTTAGTTCAGAAGAAAATTCGAAAATTGATTTACTGGATAAAGCAGACATCGTGCAGAAGAAGATCGATAGCGCTATTTGTAATCGTAATTCCAATGAAAATGGCGTGCTAGCATTTTATGAGCATGTTTTATTTCCAATTATTTTACCAAAAACAGTCAGTATTAACGGAAAGAATTACGATAACTATCAAGATTTATTTGAAGAATACAATACGGGAAAGATCTCTGAAGCTGATTTGAAGGAGACTGTTAAGGTTTGTATTATCTCAAATTTCATCTTTATGTATTGTTGCACCAAGTTAAAGAAGAAAAATTCTAATAGCGGTTATTATATCTCTTTTTTTAGATAGATTTATTTTAACTATTTGTTGGATTCAATATTTTAGTATTAGTAAATAATGATAATAGGTAATAATGATCTGTAATTCATGACATGAGTTTTGCAAATGATTTATCTCATTTTTTCTTTTTATTTGCATATTCTAATACGCTTTCTATATTTTTAAATAGTAAGCGTGCACCATATGCGATATTATCACTGTAGTAAAGGATCAGAATTAAAAGTTTAAGCGAACATAAGGTCCTGATGCTACCACAGTTTGTCATTAATATTGAATCACGCTTTAAAGCAGTTAATATTTAGTGAATAACTCTGCAGCATAATAATTTGCTTCTCACTACTATTTTTTGGAATGTTTTCGATTGAAACGACTGAAGTCTCTAGCGGAAGCGTAATTCCGGATAATAAGAAATTTTTATCAATAATGTGACATGCTTGCATCTGAGGAAAAAGTTATGGTGTAGTGCGGAGTTGTTCTGTTGTCATTTGGGATTTTAAGGTTCATTACTTTCGCGAGGCATACCTCTAAAACTGGTACAGGTCTACATCCATGTACTGGTTTCGCAGTATGCAAGATAAATTTCGAGTGATCTCATTAGATGCAGTGGAATTCGTTGTATCTATAGTGCTTATTCAAACAGTTACTTCAATGCTTCCTTTTTTATGCATTGCTTTACTGCCGATTTTACTTATTTTTCTATATTGTTTCGTCTATCATTTCATTTATTTCGTTTACTTCACTTGGCTCTTTAATTAATTATTTCGACATTAGATTATTTATGCTCTCTAGTTCTCTTTGCTATTTGTCTTCTTGCAGGAATTCATTTGTAAAATATTAAATGAAGTACAGAAAAACTGTATGGACAAAGAAATGCTATCGTTACTAGAAAAAGGATATTCCAAAATATATCTGATGATGGTCTCCCTCACTCTCTTAATACTGCAGTTGATGACGTCATCTTGAATGAGGCAGAGGATCAAAGGTTTCGAGAAATTATCTGTGATGCTGAGGTATTCATTTTTTTGAAATTGCATTCTTTGATTCCTGCATTGTTTAAATCATTATTATCATATTTGATGCTATAAATTTAAATAGAAAAATTTCATGGAAATTATCAAGTTATAACTGTGTCTTGCAGTTAGTCAGTGGTAAAATATGGCTTAAAAACGAATCAAAGAGAATAATAAATTACATATTGTTTATATGATTGCACCAAAAGGTCGTTTTCACCTTGGTTTTGTTATTCCGCTTTTCAAATTGAAGGTTCTTTTTTAATTCAAGACATTTTTGTTGAGGCGACTCAAACATTAAGAAAATTTTCCTTTTTTTGCTTTGCTTGAATTTTGTTATGGCTTGGTTTTTTACAACTCAAAATAAACAAGTACGAATATATCAGCCGTTTTCAAATTTCCTGAAAATATTAATTTTATCAGAATTAAGAATGTGTCAATCTACTCAGGTAAAAACATAAATAACATTTTCCTTTGTGAAAAATTATTTATTTTATCAGCTTTCATGACGGTCTTTGATTTTGTGGAATATATTCATTTGCCAGTACGTTTAATTTTTTCAGAAACTGCAATTGCTGGGTAATGTTTCATTAACAATAGTTTTGGCTGATATAGATGCCTTTTGGATAATGAGAAATGTACATGGAATGCTAGAGAAGCACGGTGTGATTACTATACTGAGATCTTGCAACAGGTTTTTAGTCTGCTTGATTTAAAAGCTGTCAAAATTGTTCGTGGATCGAGCTATCAATTAGAACCGTGAGTTTTGTTTTTGTTAAATCACAGTAATTTTTATGTTTTATCCTAATGATTAGTTATATTTCTAGTTATTAGAGAGTACTAATAGCATCAAGTAAATTATGCAACATACCACTCTGTTATGATATTGCTATGTAACTTCAATCATATTAGATCAGATCATTGATGTCTAGTCATATTTGCTTCGCTGCCTAATTATTTAACAAAGCGAAGTTTAATTTCCAGAGAGTATACTTTGGAAGTGTATCAGTTGGCTTCAAAAGTAACACGAGATGAAGCATCTATTTTAAACGGAGTGACATTGGGCTCGTTGTTACTACCTTTGTATTTCACTATTGACCTTTATCGTATGAATGTTGATATTATCGTTACGGGTGAGGAAATGCGTCCTTTTTCGAAATTCTCTGAACAGGTTTTTAACAATTTTCACATAGTGGTTAAATTTCTAATATTTCCATTTTGAGCACTGTTTTTAATTATGATATGAATTACTGTTTGATATGAAATGATAGAGTTTGAAGCAGTTGGGGACAGTTTTGATATACTACATTTCCGTATTGTATACAATGTATATATTATTACAAGCGTTTCACTCTTTTTCATAGAATCGTGGATTACTAGGATTTTGCCTTTTTTCGACGCAAAAGATTAAGCTATTCTTAGAATGTAGAATGAAGAGCAGTCATCGCATTCCGCCTTTTCAGATGATACAACGATGTGGACAACAGCCTCGTGCACATTTATTACTGCCAGTGTTACCATCTATGTCAGGCAGTAAAATGTCCGCATCAGATCCGGAATTTCATCTGGATCTTCTTGATACATCAAAACACATCAAACAGAAAATCACTCGTTCATTCTGCGAACCCTGTAGTTTGAAAAACAATATCGCTTTTGAACTTGCAAAACACTTTATATTTTCATATTTTGGATCAAGTAAGTTATCATCTTAATCACTGTTTTATTTGATTGCTGAGAAATTGTTAATCAGCGCGAATATTAAAATAGTTATATGTTCTGCATTTACAGTTGATTATTTTTTTGGAAAATATTTCGGAAAATTTCTGAATTGTGCTAATTTTATAAGAATTAAAAAAATTTTAGCGTTGGTAATCAAACGTTCGGAAGAAAACGGTGGAAATATGGAAATTAATGGTTGTGATGAATTGGAAAGAATAATTGTAGACGGAAGTTTACATCCTGCAGATTTAAAGGCAGTAGTTATATCTAAAATCAATGAGTTCTGCGACCCTATTCGAACATGTTTTGTTGCGAAAACAAAGTTAATATCCGCAGCATTCCCTAGTAAAAAGGTGGTAAAAATAGCTTTTATTGATAGTTTAAATGATGCGGGAGTAAAGTAATATTATTTGTGCATGATCTTATAAATTTTTTTCATAATATTCTAGAGCATTTATAATCATCTTGTTTTTATTATTTTGGATTTTATCTAGAAACTTGCACAAATCTATTTGAACTCATCCTTAGCTTCGTTTAAGATTTTGAATCAAACTACCAAAAATAGGATTTATTTACGATTGTGATGATTTAATCTCATTTTTTCCTTTAATTATGCAATGAATTAAACACAAATTTGGATGGAATAAGAGAAGCGTTTTTTGATGGATATGAATAGGAAATGTAGGAAAATCTATCAATTAAGTTTAGATGATTTCAGTTAAAATAATGACTAATGGTTTTGATATTGTTGACAGAAATCAGTAATTCTGATTTAATTTACAAGCATCTTAGTTCTGAATAAAAACCATGCGAAAAAAATATGGATCACTTAGCAAAAGTTAACACTCATTTTTAACAGAGTCTGTAGAAATAAAAGAAAATATAATTATGTAATGGAAAATATAATTATCTTCCTATATTTCTCGTTTTTATTGTTAATTTTTGTTTCTTTTGTTATTAATTAATAAAGCTACTAACACAAATGATGATTGTTAAAAATACAATAATACAATTGTTGCAAAAATATAATTATTACTAAAAATATAGTTTTCCTAATTTTGCTTTTGTGTTTGTACCATTTATATAAAAATAATTATTATTTCTTGTTCCTTTTGTTGTCAATAATAAAAACTGAATATTTGTTTCTTTTTTCCTTTTCTCTTTTTAGCTTATCATCTTTATTTTTTTCCTAATGCTTTGATCATAAAATTTATGAAATCTGAATATAAATTGAAATGTTGTGGTATTTATGCAAGAAATAATTCGTTATTCGTTTTTTTGTTTCCGAAATGTGAACTGCGGTTTCAAGGTATCCTCAAATTTCCATATTATTTCTCTGAATATTTAATTAATTTGCTGATAAGATTTTATTAAATTAAGCTGCAATTAAAATGGCTAAAAATGATTTCTAATATATTTTATGAGGACAAAAAAGAGTAGAAATTTTTGTTTATTCATATGCCATTGTCCTGTGTAATCTTCATTAGGATAGTAAACGGTGATGATAATAGTAAGTTGAGTGTTGGCAAACATCATTTAAGTGGAACTATCCCGAGACGATTAAAGGATCAGCGGAGTGATGCAGACATACGAAGACTTCAAGTAATTTTAAGTTCTAGACTTAGCAGTGCAAGATAGATGATTCAGAAGGAAAATATTGGAGTCAAATGATTGGAAATTATTTTCTAATAAGTCGAAATCATTCAAACAGACTTCAATCCAATATGTTTTCGTGCAGCAATTTAATGGTCGGATTTAGTTGATTAAATTATTTCACAAATAGTAATATCATCCCATCATTGAGGTCAACGCCTTATCGGGATATCATTCTCGAGTAAATTTGAAATGTCACTCTGCAGAATCAATTGCAATTTCAAGGAGAATGATGAACTGATATAATTGAAAATAATCGAAATAATGATGTTGTATGCCATTGATAAATATTATCCATTTCATTTTATCTCTTTTTTCCTGCTTCCTTCTTCTACTTTGTTTTTTGCAGTACCAATTGTCTTCTGTTTCAACTAAGGCAAAATAGCTGTTCGTCACATACAGTTTGTCAACATACCACCTGCGGTGATATTCAATTAGTACATCGCGGAATGTCAGTAATAGTACTCTTGTAGAAACAGGTCCCGATGTTGGTTAACCACCATTTCTTACATAAACAACATTGTATAACATCAAAAGTTTTCGTAATTTTTAGTGATAAGAATACTTCACCAACCATTTTTCCATATAGCACACTCTGCATGATTCATCCCTTTCCGAAGCCTTATTTTTTTGTGTCAATGATTCAAGAATTACCCGCAAGTACTAATATAAAAGAACCAAGAAGCAATATTCTGGCTTTCATCAGTTCCTGGGCTTTTTACACAATTTTTTCTTTCCTCGATAGTCTTTTTGAATATTTAAAGATAAACTTGAAGAAATACAACAAAGACATTTTACTGCTGCTTTAAGTTTTTTTTTTTAATTTTAAAGATTTTAAATAGGACTGTTTTAGTTAAAAATGAATTTTTCGAGGAAGTAAGTAGAACCAGGCATAGAATGAGAAATAACTATCCATTTTTAATTGCTATCATTCTATTTAAATAGCGTATCTATTGCATAAATAAAAAAGAAAAAAAGATTATCCTTAATTGGTACTTCAAAATAGATAAACGCAAATGAATTTTACATTGCGCAACTGTTACACAAAAAATGTATTTTTTGTTTGAAAATAAATGTTATTAATGTTATCATCATCATCATCATCATCCATATCTAGCAATTTAATTAAAAAGATGAATTTGAATAAACTGAAAAACTGCATGAAATGATCACTTCTCTAATATTAGATGATTAAATAAAATAGATTAGAATAATGTTTTTTTTTTTTTTGATTTTAGGGATTTGTAAAATTACTTCTATTGCCTCATCTTCTTAAAATTCAGATTATTCAATTTTATTACATACAACAAAAGTATGCAATTATTTCTCATAATGAAAGATGAAAAATACAAATGAAAGAATTGTTTTATCACTCAAATTTTAAAATGTTAGATAATAAAATTAGCATTTCATAAAATTAATAACAAAATCAATTTAATATTTCAGATGTGATACAGTTTTTAAGTAATCCCCATAATTGCTTGCATAATTACTCTCGTCGAGAGAATTCGTACTATAAGCAGACAATTATGACAAAACTATAATCGGCATGCTTTGCATTGTTGCAGAACAATTTAGAAAGATTGAAAAGAGGGAAAAATAGAGGAGATAATTATTCGATTGATTGATTTCTCGAATTCATTAAGACAGTGTGATAGTTGTGACATGCATCTATTTCTTCATACTTTCATACATAATACCTTTTACCTGTCCATTCATTAGAAATGAATTTCTTTTTTGTTTTTTCAAAAATAAAATTCGATCACTTATTTCTTTTAGGAAACTTTTTATGGCGATTATTTTCGAGTGAATCGTTAAAGATCTATTCTCTAAGATATCTTCCTTCGTTTCTCGTTTATCAATTCACTATTTGATTAGCAATTTGTGTGAATTTCCATTTCGATCAATTATGATATGAATTTGTGCTAAAAATAATTTTTTAAATTATAAATTCCACTTTCCATCTATAAAAAGTTGGTTTTTATGTTTCATCTTTATCGATCGATTTTTTTTTTTTTGGAAATTGCGGATATAAAAATAGTACCAAATCACTAATTAATTGAAGTTATGGCTCTGGAAATTAGCAGAAATGACAAGAGTGACAGGATGGAAATGAAATGTATAGGATGTTTAGCCCTCTTACAAAATTTTTATTTATATAAAAATCTCAAATATCTCAAACCAATCATGCGCCGATTTCAACTTTTCAATTGTAAATAAGCTGACAATGACGAATGCATAATTGATTACGATCGGACGTCTAAATTGGTAAACATTTTGACGAATAGCTCTAGTTTTACGGACTGCTAAGCAATGCTTGTAATTTCGATTGAAAATTGTTCTCTACTTCAAAATGATAAACTTATTGGTAATTCGTTAAATTGTTTTCTAATTAAAATGTTTATATTTTCTATTCACGTCTTTTTTATGCCTTTATTTCGCTCATTTAACCTTTGACCCATTTTTATTTATCGGCACCGCAATAAAAAAACTCGTCTCATTTGCATTTGAGTAAATTAAAGAAAAAAAAGATAGTTATTTCATCGCTTTGGCAAAGAGTGAACATTTCGAATTACACAATAATTTTGCTTTAAATGATAAAAATTAAAATTTGAATACTTAATATTGCAAAGAAATCATATATATTAGTACTAAAAATTCTTCATTGAATTGAAATCTTTAAATTTTAATTTTTAATTAAATCTCTTATAGACAGTGCATATCTGCAGACCATAAAATACGATTGCAATAAAAGGAAGTCATAATAAAGTCATAAATCTAAAATCTGTGCTTGACGATAAATTATTTATCGTCAATAAACAATATTCAAATGACAATGTTGTCATTTAACAAATAATAAATGTAATCTTTCAATTAAATTTCAATTCGATTAATTTTTTTTTAATTTTGATCAAATTCATCTTTTTATAGTTTGAATTATTTCATTATTTCGATATGCGATATGATATCAGAATATGTGAGAAGAAAAGCTGAAGGATTAGAATAAGT
The DNA here is from genome assembly GCA_024305405.1 of Dirofilaria immitis. Taxonomy (NCBI): domain Eukaryota; kingdom Metazoa; phylum Nematoda; class Chromadorea; order Rhabditida; family Onchocercidae; genus Dirofilaria; species Dirofilaria immitis. The sequence goes on along the minus strand of JAKNDB010000088.1, from coordinate 3,359,479 downwards.
GATCGACCACAACGATTATTTGTTGTTAGATTTACAGATTCGGATCACTGATTGTGGCATTCTTTGGTTAAAACGGCGCAAATTCTTTGCTATAATCAGATTAGAATCATATAGAATACGATACATTAGATTGTATTAGTAATTATCATTTCATTAAATATAACAACTATCATATAGTTCCCTTAAGTTGGATGCATTAAGTTGAATGCGCGGCAAATTCATGTTGTGTTCAAGAGCTTACAATCTTGAAACTTTTGCTAAACAATAATTTTTCTATCATTCAAAGAGTAATTGCATTTAGACAATACATTTAAATTCGATAGAATCAAATTTGAGAAAATAATTAATTTTAAATGCAACGACTTATCAATAAATATTTATGTTTCACAATTTGATTATTTATGCAACTAACAAAAAATAAACTCATCGATAAACTTTTTCATACCTTATTGTTTCAAAAGAAAAACAATACGAATAGAAAAGCCTTGTTGTCGTATCTTTTGTTTCGAGCCTTTTATAATCTTTCATTCAGTATGAAGTGTTTAAAAGTAAATTTTATCAATTAATTTCCATACTTTCTTTATTACTTCTTATTTTGAGCAAACTATCACAAAATAAATTTATTTGGTCAGTTTTCAATAGAAGTTTTTAGTAATATTATCATTTTTTGATCTCTTTTGTTTCTCTATAATAATAATTTGTCTGTATTAATAAAGTGTTGTTTTTATAATTAACCTGAATTTTAGGTCAATTATTTCACTTCTTTTGTATTCTTTTCTTTTCATTTTTTTATTCCACCTATTACTATATTATGAATTCATTAGAAATGATATTATATGAGATAATTCCCAGTTCTTAGTTTCATACAGGGCGTTAAAGGAGGATTAGAAATAAGGACAATATTCTGTGATGTATGCACTGATTATTTATTAGGGAATTCCCTGAAGCTATTGTTGGAAAAAACAGAAGCAGCTGAATTCATGGAATCCCTGCTGTACAAGAATATCAGTAATCCGATTAAAGCTAATATAACGGGATCAAACGATAGTGATGGAGTCGGGAATTTATGCTAACGTCCTGACTTGCCACTTTCATCGTATAAAAAAAAATATTTATTATTTCGAATTCAATTCCTCAAGGACAGGGATGGGAATTTTATTATTTCAGTCATAGTTTAGCTGTTCTTTTGGATTGCATTATTAATCGACTTCCGATTTTTTTGTTATCTTTAATAGTTTTTGATATTTATAAAAAGCATAGCATTTTATCATTTATATTTAGAACATCAAAATTTGAAAATAATTTTTTTTAATTTGCTAAGTAAATGATTTATGATTTATCGTAGATTTAGCCACAAATTTCCCGAATCAATAATTTATTTCATATCAACGCTTCGAATATATTTCCTGTAGCCTTTTCGATTCATGTCAAATCCAGAAGGCCTGCTTTCTCTTGTTTGATCACTTTTAAATAATTAATTATTCCTGGGTGTACATTAAAGGATTGAAGTACTGCCCTAATCTCTCTATTCGACAACTGCGTCTATCAATCTATCATGATAATGATTAAATCCCTATGAACAGTTTGATACAACACGTTGTTTTTCCATTCGTAACTGTTTATCTGTCCACTACTATACACTATTTATCTATTTTGATATCCATTCTTTCCCACTGTCCATGTCAATCTTCTGAACTAAGAATGCATTCGATTTTTTTTATTTTCTTTTGATAAACATCAAAAATTACAGCCCTTTGAGTATATTCACATTTATTGGCCTTTTCTTTGATTGATCGCTTCACACCTGTTGCAATGAATGTTATTATTGCATATTCATCATATTATCTTCAGACATTTATCCAATTGGATAATAAAATAAGGATTATAAAATGAAGTTATCGTCTTTTTCTTCACACTATTCTCATCGTTATATTGCAATATTACATTTCTCGAAAATTTCTTTAGTTAAGAAAACTTCGATTACTGTATCAATATTTATGAAGCATTTTCGGAATTTTTTACATACTTTTCTTTGAGTCAGTTAATTACTATAATTTTACTTTATTTTAATTATGTTAAATTATTATATCAATTAAAAGAATTAGATTATATGAAAATAAAAATTAGTTTTATATTAAATTCAAATTCAATTTAACATTTATTAAAAATAATATAAATTTCTCTATATCTTTCAGCATACTATTATTTTTAAGATGGAAAGTAAATGACAGATCAAAATAAACAATTGAACAAACTCACATTGTAAATTTTGTTAATTTCTATTCTGCCATTCTTGAGGAGATTGTATTTCAATGAACTCTGATCTCAGAATGTAATAAATCCGAAGTATCTGACAGCAACGAACTTCTTTTAACTGACCGTCATCAACTGTTACTTCATTTTTAGCTATACGTATCGAATTTTGTTTGTATCCATAATATTCATCTGAATAGAATTTTAATAATCTAACTTAACAATAGACAGAACAAATAAGAGGGAATACTGTCAAACTTCTTGAATAAGCATTTCTAGAGATTCAGTCATTACGCGTCGCATCAATTCATCCTTCTCGAAGAAAATGGTACTTTTAGAAAAACAAAAGCATTTCCAATGAGTTTATTGAATTTTTGAACTGTTGGATTAATAATTGATCAATAAAGGACCATTTTGTACTATTATACGATACGATATGTAAATAGTAATTTAAATCTTTATTGCATTTTGCAAAAGCTGACTAATAATTCAAGCAACTTATAGACTGACAAATAATTATCTTTCTTTTAAGATGTTAAATTAAGAATGATTTTATTGATTACCATTAGTGCAGTTTGTTTCTTTCACTTAAAATTTTAAGAAAAATAATTTTTAATTGAATAATTTCCAAGTTGAAGAAATAATTTGTTTTATTTTATCCTTTTCAATCAATTTCTGTGTAATGAGAGATAATTTCGTGTCTTCGAGTCTCATTTAAAGGCCTTAGTTTTTATAAATTATGATAGTTTTGAAGACTGAAACAATTTTTTGAATATTGAAGAGTAACCTTGCAAGAAGATATTATTACATCAGTAATATTATTGAAATGATGAAAAAGTATACTTCTAGTTATCTTCGTTATAAAAAAAAAGAATCATATTTATGGAATCAATAAATATTTCTTATGATCGTTCAGAAAAAACAAAAAACAAGAAAAAAGAAAGAAATTATTTGGACTAATTTAGCATTTTGATTAAAAAATCTATCATTTTGAATTAGAAAAGATAGAATTTCATAAATTTGAAAAATTTTACAAATATTAATTTGCTAACATTTTTTATTGAAATTATTAAAACAACAAATTTTACCCATAAATTCGGTCATAAATCAGCATCATTTGTTTATTACCTCTTACACAGTTATGCATTCATTGTTCGAATTCCGATTATCATAGCAGAACAAAATAGAAATTCAATTAGAACTGCTTCTATTCATAAAATTTCGAAATATATTGACATCTTGAATAGTTAATAACATCATTTGCTCTCATCGAATCCAGGTCAAAGTTCAAAGTGTTAACTCTCATTGCGAGACTATTATTTGAAATAAATTACAGAATAGTTTCATGGATTATATCTTTGGATTTCACTTTCTGATAGATATATTTAACATCTCATTCGATGCAGTAAATCTTCAAGGACAATAATAGCATGCATACATTGTTTGCATCGCAATTTGTTTCTGACTTCACAAAGCCAGCCTTCAATGCACTTGTTTTATATCGACTCCACCTGTCTCCAGCTGTTGTGCACGAGGTAATTCATTTACCTTTTCCGTTTGACCTTTTGTCAACTATACTGAATAAATGGTATTATCTGAAAATTAAACAAGTGTTGATGAACTTTCATCTTTCTATTCCTGAAATTAACAAATATGCAAATACATCTTCCATATTGTATTTAAATTGAAACATAAGTGATAATAATATCCACGTATTATGATAATTTCATAAAATCCTTCAAGTATTTTATTGTTTGCGCATAAATTTTCTTACTAATCTTTGATCTGAAATGAATTTTCTTGCTTGACAACATTAGCTTCCATGAGGATTACTTCTCAAAAGAATTTATTCGTTAATTTTTTTAACAAATTATTTTTCTATTCAGAAATATTCAATTATCTATTCTGTACAATGAATCATTTTATCTATCGTTTCATGGCATTTTCCTTTTTATTTTATTTTTATGCAAGAACTGATTTAAAAAAAGATGCATGCATCAACCATTTTTAACAAATTATTAATATAAAAAAATAAAACAATGCTGAAAGTTTAGAAAAAATTAAAATTGAAAATGAAATAAAAACATAAAATTAATGTTAAATTACCTTAATGAAATTTTAAATTTATTTTATAAGAAATAAGAATTAAAATAAAATATAATATTTATAGCTATTATTTCCACTACAAATGTAATAATTTGCTTTTATAAGAGCATAGATATCAATGTTTAATGAAATCGATTAATTCATATTATTCTATTACTTCTTCCTCCTACATTTTTTTATTGAAATATAATTTTAAACATATAGTGGAACATTCATCCTCTCTCTTCTTCATGATCTTAGAAAGAATTTTACACATTCTTTTTATATTCTCAATCTATCTTTTAGTGATTTTGAGTGATTAAAAACGTCTATATATTATCAGTGACATTTTTACACTAGTAAAGATAAGAAATTGTCAAATGATCGGTCTTGACATTAATACACCTATGGCGGGGATTTGCGAATGACAGTATTCAAATCAACTATCGGTCGTTCTAATTCACACCTTCGATAAATTTCTTTTGTTCATTTTCTGTTTTATTTAAAGATTTCTACATTTATTGAGAGAATATAAGCATCTGAATTTATATCGATGAATTAAAATCTATTTGAAACATTTATATAATCTTATGTTTTTCAGATTTGACATAATATCCTTTTTATCTGTCTATGTGTCAAATCTTCTCTAATTAATATTAAAAAACTTTAATACTTTTGAAATATTTTTAAATGGTTGCTAGAAGACAAATATTCGTAATTTTTATTTTTAGGTTGAAAATTGCTAAAATTTTATACCGTTTTTATTTTTATCTCTCTTATATCAATACTGTGAGAATGAAAAATTAGTCAATCATTTATTTATACATAAATGTTGATTTATAATTTGATCATTGTAACACATTTCAATGAATCAAATTAAGAATTTAATTACATTTGCAACCAATTTAGTTCATTGATAAAATTCTTAAAACAATTAAATAAATAAAATTAAAAAAATTTCGGATAAATTATTTAATTTCAATAAAATGTACTCAGTTATTAATAAGATTCATTTCCAATTTTTCCTACAATTAAATCAATCTAAGCAAAAAAATGCATTAATGAAGTTAGCATTAATGAATTTTTTTCTTTACATTCAACAAAAATATCAAATTATTATCGCTTTAAATTAATCATATCTTAACTATTTGTCCTTCAAAATTTCATCATTTCGTTCATTCTAAAATTGTAAATTTTATCCACTCTCTTATTTTGAACCACTGCAACAGTTTCCTAAATTTTCACAGCTCTCCTTTATTTTTTCCTAACCAATTAAAATCATCATTCAACTTTTTATAATTCAAAAATCTCAGATTCCATTGATAGATCTGCAAAAACCGAAATATTCTACGATCACGAGAAGTCAGAAATGTTTATTTGAATATCAATATTAACCGAAATTTAGATATCGGTGATTATAAACACAATTTTTGCTATTCAATAACTATAATCAAATCCAATTCGATCAATTAAAAGCAATAACAAAATTAGATTTGATTTCAAAAATATTAGAAAATTAACGTGCTTTGAAGTTTTCAGAAAAAATCACTTTTAAATTGAATCATCAGAATGAAGAACTCGGTATAATTATATTTTTTCCTTACAATTCAAACTGAGTAGTAAAATCTATTTTTGTATCGAAAAGTTGACAAAATGGAACTAATTTCAAATTGATAAAAATGTAAATGAAAAGAAAGGGAAAGTTTTGATTTTTTGATTCTTAATTTGATATTTTATAAGGGTTTTCTTTCCACTTCAATCCAACCTTCTTTAATTGATCAGCAGTGAATAGATGAACCTCATCAATCATTTTTATAAAAGAATCAGCTTACCCTTTCAATCATCATTCTATCTATTCATTCATAGTCCAAATATTCAGAATATTATATGGTTGTAAGTTTGTTAGCTCGTTTATATCGCTATCAAAGATGTTTTATAAAAGTGAATTCATAGATTTGATAACTGTTGTTGAATGATTAAAATTCGTGTTAATTCATACTTTTATAGTTGCTCTTTCACGCATACAATTAATTTTTAATACTAAAATAACATCTAACATGTGCAATCATGAAATTTTGAAAGTTTGACAAAATTTGATCAATTGAACTTTGAAATTGATAAAATTAATCAGTTTTGTAATATCCGTGAACTTTTCGAAAAGAGGTCTAACGTGGACGACCTTAATCGGGCGATATAAATCCGTGGTAAGTCGGTCGTTTGATCGTTCACTATAATGAATTTCTACAAATTAGTGATCAATATGAGAAATAATAATATTTTATGGGCTCTCCCTACCATCTCTCTTTAGTCAGATCCATTTCTTATTTTTATCATATTCCATATCTTTTATGACTTAATTAACTTTCGATGATATGTCTCCGAGAAGAAATATTGTCGAGAAATCACTGAACACTTTCATTTTGTTGTTGCTATTTCTCTATCTAATGGCATTATTAACCAATGTTCAACTTATTGTTGTCGATTGTATTATGATGATAACAGTTATTCAATATATATTTTGAAGATAATTTTAATTTATTATCATTTCGTGGCTAATATCACTAATCATTTATGATATAATTGTATATCTTAGAATAGTCATCAAAATTTGATTTGTATTGACATTATCCCAATATAACTAACATTTATGCAATTTGTTAACATCATTTCATAAAACATTCGTATATTTTCTTAGAATTTAAAAGATTTAATTGTTTATTTAATAACAATAATGATTTATATAATGATTATAAAGATTTGAAGTATTCTAAAACTCATTCTTTTCTCTTAAAAAGATGAAGTTTTCTGATTACATTTCTTTTATAATACAGTTCCTCTTAATTTACTCAACAAATAGCACCAGTCGAGCGGAGTTAATTGTGAAAGGTCAAGTATCCGTATCATCCTTTTTTCATTATTATATCTTTTGCTTAGATCTACAAAAAGTTATTGTCGGTTAGAATCATTGTTTTGTTTTACCGCTTCCTTCTGATCATTTTTCGTTTCCAACTAACCTTTTTCGCTGTTCCTTTATTAATAATAAAACATCGCTTTCCTTTTAACTATTACTGCCATCCATCAAAACATAATAAGATTGAAAAAGTATGCACAGCAGGTGATCGATATTTGTCATGTCAATGTATTCCTTGGAGGATAATGACTTCATTTCGCTGGTAATTGTTCATATATAAATTATTCATAATTTTATTGGCATGCAATATAAAGCATTCGGTATAAGTGATATGATTCTTGGACTAAAATAGAGTCTGGAAGAAAATGAATGGTTAGAATCTTAATGATGCTATATTTAGTTTGAACTTATTTTTAACTAATTGTCCAGTTCATGAACGTACAGTTAAAATATAGTCGAACTAAAATTTAAGTTCAGTTTAGACCTGATAGGAACTTTCTCTATCAGCGAAAAATTCAAAAATCTTATTTCATTAAATGCTCTCTAAAAATCCTGAAATGATTCATCAGGAGATAGGTTCTAAAATAATGCTGCACAAGTTTTAACAATTTTCTTTTCTTAGAATTTCGCAATTAATTACTGTTACCAGTTATTATAACAATGGAAAGTTTCACAGGATGACAGAAGAATGAAATTTCTAATTTATTTAAAGTAATATTATAAAGTATAAAATCACTTCCGGTTTTAACTAGAATTTTCTCTTTCTCCAGAATTCATAAATTGCGTCAAAATTGATAAGAAGAATTGCCTTCTCAAAAGTAAACGAACGCTTACAAAGTTGTTTTATTTAATTCATGCCATATGTGGGTATGATATGCAAACGAAAAAAGTCTGAGCAAACAATAAAATAGAAATTGAATCAATGTTTTCCCTAATGTAAATCATTTCACGCCATGCCAACCTTATCACTATAATATAATTTACTTTTATCAGTGATTTTGAATATCAAAAATTGATTTTATTTTATGAGACATTTTTGGTAAGTTTCGAGTTAATAATTAGTAATTAATGGCGAACAATAATTGGATACAATATTCATTCATTTTATTAGGTAAGAAGCTAATTCTCAAGTTGAAGTAGCTCAAATAATCTCCTTATCCTCGTAAGAATCACTATTTGAAGGTATGTATCTAATAATATAATTTTAAAAAAAGAAACAAATTATATTCATTATTTGTTCTGCTCGACATCCCAGGAATCATATTACTGGAGTATTCGAATACTAAAATTAAAATGTTTGGTTCCATAGTAAGGCAATTTAAAAGAGGAGAAGGCAGAAGGAGAATTACATTATTTAACAATCTTTATGGATTAATGATGTTAGCGGTTGGATAGAAGGGAAGATAAGCAGGAATACAACCCCAAATAATTTGCTTTAACCACTTGTATTGATATAGATTGAGTCCAAATAATTCAAAATTCAGTGCCATGGTTTATCCTTCTATTTCTCATTAGAGTCCAGCCTGAAATTAGTATTATTTCTTGATTCATTATCGTTAAAAAATTAGCAATTTGATATTTAATTTGGTAAAAAAAAATAATAGATAAATAATTCCTACGTTAAGACAGTCAAAATAGAAAAAATTAAATACATATATTTATGCTTATATTTCTATATAGTAATTTCCAACTTCCTTAACCTATTTAATTAATTTTTGGATATTTTTTCTCAAATCTTTTGGAGCCAATAATTTGTATGTTGCAAATTCAGTATCCAAAATTGAATTAAAATTCGGATTCTGAAGTTGGAATCTTGTAATTAATAATTCAAGACTATACATTCCGAATGAATGACACAATAAATATTTCTTAGAACAAATTTCGATATCAGTTTTTTTAATTAATGATATTTAATCGATTAGGTATACATTGTACTTCTGATAAAACATAGGATTTTTAATGTTATTTAAAGAGTAATAATAAATGTATTTAAGATTTTTTCTCTTCTCTTTCATAATCTTTTACTTAAAATATTAGCTCTTATTTATCATTCGAACATATCCTCATATACATATATATCTTTTAAAGTATTTAAATTACTTTACAGCAATAATGAAAAGTAATAAAAATATTATCATTAAAAAATAATATTTATATGTTAAAATTCAATAACGAATGAAATATTAAATGTTTATTGGCACTAAAACATTGATAGTTTGAAATTTAATTTTAACCTAAATAGAGTTCAATATTTGACCTTAAGCTATCGACAATGGAAGAAACAATAATATCTGCTTCTTAAGTTGACTAATGTATTGCTGATGTAAACATCATTGTTAGTTAAAATAATACGTAATAGAGATATTTGAGCGCAATGTGTGATAGTTTGTATGAATGTTATCGTAGTTGTGATAACGAATAGTAATAAATTTTGTGTACCGCTTCTATCCATCTGTAAGCAAATGGTATCACTTCCTTCTTTACCGTCCTTTGAAATACTATTTTACTTCAATTATTATCTTATTAACTTTTTCTATTCAATTAAGCAATTTCTTAATAGCAAATGATAGTGAATATAGAATAATTAAATAAATTTTCATTAAACTTAAGAAGCAAAATCATACTCTATTAATATGCTCTATCGAAATCAGTACAATCGAGAATTTTTTAAATATATTTATTGAGAAAAAAAGGCAAATAATGATTTTGGATACAAATTATTGATTGATTTGAAATTTATGATAAATCTTTCTAATCTTTTCAAAATTTTTATCAGATTAAGTAGCAACTTTTCAAATAAAATATATATGTATTACCGAATTAAATGATAATAATTTCAAGATTCGATCAATCGAAATATTAAGCGTGATTAAGTAAATAAGTAATAATAGTAATCACAAATCAATGCCAACCATTGAACGTTTTCGATACCGATTATTTCGGCTTCATTGATTCAATTCGGCACACCTGCACAACAGGACTTCTCTCATTCAAGGTTACACTCACTGCAAATATTAAGGTATTTCCTAATATTATGGTTATTAGTAGTTGTAATGATTCATTGCATAAAGCATCGACCGTTACAGAATTGTTGTTTGCAATTTTTACAAAGCAACAAACGATGCATAATGAAGAAGAATAGATTATTGATTGCTTTCCAATCATTCAGCTAGTTTTTGTTTTTCTTCTCATATCGCCGAATATTATGGTTATAGATAGAAATCAGAACTAATCGATTCTCGTTGAAATATTCATTAACCAAATGTTATTTTAAAATTGAAATTTTTTGATGATATATGCACTTTAGGAAACTCCATTATAGAAAGAATGCCAACCGGCACATTTTTATTCTGAATTGATCACATTCTATGATAGATTTTCCTTCATTGCTCGTCTGAATCCTCGATCAATATAAGTGATAGGATAGTTTTACAACTAAACAAACATTTGTAGAATTCTTTTCACAATAAAAATTCTTTTCCACAAGCCAGGTTACTGCTATTTTTTTCCAATCTATTATCGCGCATTCACGGCGATGCGAAATGCATTCTGATTCATTCATAACGATCAGAAGCATTTGAGACAAAATGCTTTCTATGTCCTGATTTTCCAATAGCTATTAATGAATAAAGGTAAATAATCTGATAATTCGATTTTTTTTTTTTTACCTTAATTTATATTCAATTATATCCTTTAATTTTATATTTATGCAAATGATGAGAATCTGATTTGAGTTTTTAATCAGCAATTTTTAAAAGTATATAAAATGTTTGTAATGTATAAGCATTGTTTTTAAGGATAATAAAAGAAGTATAGCAAATTAATTATGACATAATAATTAAATACAAAGAATGAAATTAATAACAAATTTTTGTTAATGCATATTGAGATAAGAAAAGTTTTTAAGCAAGGAAAAATAGAGTAGAGATGGGCATCTTTCATTGCATATGCAAAATATAATAAATTTTCTATTAGCACAGTATATGCATGAATTTTATTTTGCTAACTCTGTCCAATTTTTCTATGATCGATTTAGCTGGGACATTGTTTCTCATTCAATAAAGCCAACTAGGATAAGGATCAGATTAAAATTTGAAATAATAGAATGGATCAAAAGTTTTTGAATTTTATCAGATCAAATTCAGAAATTTTCATATCCGCTAAATTTAACTTGCCTCAGAAATATAGCAAAGTTCAGCAAAATTTGCTATATTTTAAAAATGACTAAGCATAATTTGTAGTATTTAATGCAGATTTTTCTTCATAGGAAGGTAAAAATAAAATAGATGGCCAATTAGGCCAAAAATTACCTATTGTTAGTTGATGGTAATTCGAGTAAACAAATCTATAGATGGGAAATTTGCATAAAATTGTTTCAAACCTTAATCAATCACACCTTTCTATCAGATACAATAATTTCGTGTTTATATATAGATGGAATAGATTAGTCAGATTAATGAGTTAAGGAGAAAAATTCTAGAAAAATGTAAATATAATATACAGTATCTAAAAATATACTTTCAACTTTCTAGATCACTGCTCGAACTTTTATTTCTTTTTTAATTTTTAGCAATATCTACGACCTGCCATAGCTGCATACATTAACAATAAACAAATTAATAGAAGATTAAAGGCCCGAAAATTGGTCAATTCCTTGTTTATCTCTAAGTATTGTTTACTTTCTATCTTCCAATAATCTTCCAACTAATACAATTATCCATAATTTTGTCATGCTATTCTTATTGCATTCGTACCTGTCAATAAAAATAATTTCCTATTAACTTGACTGCTTAAAATTTGGATCGTAACAGTTGGGTAGCATTATCCTACGATTAAAATATTGAAAAGGTTATAATGAAAGAAGGTATTGAGGGTATTTTAGCTGTTCCCTAGTACCCGCACCATTTTTGTGTCTGTTGATGAGAATTTTGAGAAGAAATGGGTAGTTCCACCTGTTGTGTAAAACAGTGTTTGATCAGATTTGTACCTTTTACTTTCGGATAACATTAATTACAGGCTTATACGACGACCATTTATACCTGTCCAAATGGGTACTCGTTTATTTTCTCTGTGCAACGATAAAGAGATGGATGGTGATGGCATTACCTGATAGTGCACAAGCTCAAGGAACTTTATTTTTTCTTATTTGGGAATTGTGATACTTTGACGCAAATGTTTTAAAAATATTCAAGCTTTTTTGCACCGAATACTTCTTTCTCATTCCGAAAGTATATAATATGTTTTCAAGGCAAATAGATGATCAAAATTTGATTGCTTGCTAGATTTATACTTGCTGTTGTGATTTTTGACCTTTTTCTTATCACCTCTCAATTTTTCAAAAATTGCTTATTTCTTTAAGCATTCAAAATTTTGATTCCATTAAAGATGAAAATTATCATAGAAAAATTTCGAAACACTTTCAAAAAAAAGAATGGAAGGAAGTAAATGAATGAAATGGACATTTCATCCTTTAATTATCTTTTATATTGTCGTATTTTCGGCCTTCTATATCATACCATATGGTACAATTTATGCATATCACTCTTTGCTGCTTAACAATTATAAAGTGTGAAATTTAAGTCGAAAATTGGTTTATGAGAAGGTCAAGGAGGAAATTACTTTTCAAAATCATACGCCTGAATGAAGAATATTTCACTTTGATATTCATACATACAAACAAATTAACACAATCATCATAATTTCTACAAATTTACCAAATGTGATTAATTTTATATATTGCATTTTACAATTTTTTTCATCGTCACTATCACAATTATAAAATTATTATCTTATTGATAGATCTCATCATTATCACCATTATTATCAGCTTTTTGATTACTTATTATCTATCAATACAATTCTTATTCTTAAAATTGTCCCTTCTCTTTTAGTTAATAACGAATATTAATTACTCATACAGCAGAATCATCTTCAACGAATTAATGTGAAAAGAGTCGGTCTGAAATTAATCAATGATAACAGACGATACATATCCAGTAGCCATCACCATATCACATTACCTTCAATCACTAAGCTTCTCTTTATTTAATAGATGACATTAATAATGAGAGGTACCATTATCCAAAGCAATAAACTTTTAATGCTGATTAGGATCATGATATGCAAATTAACCAATTCTTACTCGATAAGATCGGTGATATGGTTTGTTCTATTTTTATTTGTTATTAAATCCATAAAAGAATGCAAAAAATCTTATCGTTTTCACTTAAAGTTCTGTGTTTTGAGATTAATATCTGTCGTATCTATAATTATTCATCCATCGAGATATATCGAAAATTCCAAGATAGCTGTGATAAGATATTATTTAAGAATATTCAATATTGCTTATTATGTCATTTTGAGAAACTTTTATTTGTTCAAGATAATATCGCCTGAAACAATCAATCGATAGTTTATAGTTGAAAAACTTATGCATAATATCAAATAATCATAGTTAATTATATATCGTAATCCATAAAAAATAATTCGAATAATTAGAACAGTTCTTGTTAGCATATTTATGAACAGTTCTAACCTAACCTTATAAACTATAATTGGGCTTCTGTTTCTATGATAATTAGGCGAGAATGTCAAATTAACCAGCTCACCCTTCTTTTCTTACCCTTTGTCGGATGTATTTTTGTGGATTTTATGGTTCATTGCTTTTCATGAGATTTATCAGAAATGATTATATCTCATAGTATTTTCAAGAAACATTATTTTCACGTAGCTTATATGGTTCTATCAAAGGCTCTCCCTTAAATTGATATCTGACCTTTGAACTTCTATTAGAGACATTTGAATAACATTTGATGACCCCTCTTTCATAACTAAATTAATTTTATTTCTTGTTCTATTGCAAAAATCCATATATTTCGATTTTTCTCTTACGCTACTTGAAAATCACTAAATGATTAAACTGCGCAATATAACATTTAAGAAGACTAACTGCCGAGAATATGATTCACGTTCTCGATGAGATCCATGATATCTTTGCAGAACGCTGCACATGAAAGTAATAAACTTCCTTTCGAACTGCTCACATGAATTGCTAAATTCGGAACATTTCCTAATTTTTTAAGAGAAATAACAACTTACGCAATTTTCGAGATTTAATTTTCATAAGTATAAGCAAAGCTTCCTTTAACAAACTTATTCATTTAAAACTCCTTTCTGCAAAATTATTCAGCTGATCATTTAAGAAGAAGATTTCTCGGTTATCTGATTTTATTTCTTTATTTCAAATTAATCTTAAATTTTTGTAAAATAAAAAGTTTTAAAATCATTGGATTGGAATGGTTGTTGGAAAGCAAAGTACCTAATTGGAATGATAATAATAACTACTAATAAGTGACAGAATTTTTATAAGATAGATAGTTCATTATGATCATTCCTTATGATATACATATAATACAATACAATAAAAATATCAAATTTATACATATTATTGAAAAACTGAAACATCTGCTTCTGTTATTATAGAATATTTTTTTTATTCTATTTTATTCAATTCCATTCTATTCTAATTCTATTTGTTCAGACTATTTCATTATGCTCAATTCAATTCCATTCTGTTTTAGTTTTATATTAAGATATTCTATTGAATTCCATCTTCCATTTAACGGCATGCTTATCGAACAGATTATCCTCTTTGAGATTTGGCTGATTTTTTCCACCTATGGCTAATTAATTGCTCACCTGGAAATATTCAATCATTCTCGTATTATTTGTATAATTTATTTGACCGATAGAGAGCAGAGGAATTGCTTCATCTCATCATATATCTATTGTCATTTTAATCTGATTGATTGACAAGTATTTGAATGAAATTCTGTAAATTAATATTCTTACTGCTTACATTATTATAAGTTTAGCATTAATATTTTAAATTTACCTATCCTTTACTTATCCGCCATTTACTAAATGATTTATAGTTTTATTACACTTTTTTTTAAAAAATATTAGTTTGATTACCGCGATACAACAAAGTAATAGAATTTATTTATTTGAAGCAATTGAAAAATTCATTGACAAATATTTTTAGGTTATTTCTTAATCATTAAATAAATTATTTCTATAAGATATTATCACTTATGAATTATTTATAGAAATATTGATTAATTAACTTTTATTACCATTACTTATATATATCTACTGATATGCCGCAGTTAATTGATGCATTTACTCGTTTAGATTCCCTGATCACATCTTGTGGTCTTGTGGTAGGATGAGCTTCATCAACCAAATCTTCTTCTTCCCATAAATAATACATGAAAATATGAGACAACAAAATCATAACCAGCTGCTCTCTCCTGTCCTACCTTTGTCTATTCAATCTCATTCTTTTCCTTTCAATTTTTTTCCCCACTATTTATTAACAATTTTTGCATATTCTACGAACCAATATTAGACATAGCATTGATAATCAAGTTTTCTTTTTCTAACAACAACTTATGACTTTAAGACTTTTTGTTATCACAGGTATTATCTGAATATGTCATAGCTGATACTGATAAAATGATAGTTTATTCCTTCGAATTTTTAACTTTATTTCAGCATTTTACTAATGCAATGATGAAAATGCTAAATTATGAATAAGTAATAAATTATATTATTAAAAAGAAATTTAAATAATTAGCATAAATGATTGTAAAGATATGAGAATTAAATTAAATTCGTAAAACGATTAAATAATAACAAATTTATTAATTTCGTTTGAATTTTAAATTAATAAAAGTATATAATGACCGATACTTATCATTCATTGTGTTTAAAATATTTATTTTTAAAATCAAACTAAAAAGACGGATTTTTATGAGAGAAAAAGAAAATTTTATGTTAAATTAACACTTCTTTCTATTAACAATTCGTTTAGTACAATTATATTACCAAAATTTCATTTTTGATTTTTTTTTTCAAAAGCGAAAAATTTCGTTTCGTTTTTGCTGAGACACAATGAATGATAAGCATCGGTTATTATATTCCCTTCATGAATTTTTTATGAAAAAATTTTTGAAGCACAAACGACAATAAAGAAGAAGCCAGGGTAGGTCGGAAGAATTGAGACAATGATTTGCCGGTATTCCTACTAAAAGAGCCAAATCATTCAGTTTTGCTTTTGTCCAAATTTTATTGAATCTCCAGGACCAGTTCAATAAGATTGAATTTGAAGAAACTCTCAGGAACTTTACTTTCCAAATATAAAAATGCTACATCGGTAAATCCTACAGTGCTAAATTCTAAATAAACGTTTGTGTGTAGTTTCGGAGTTTGTGAAATTTACATCGAAATTTTTGATTCTTTTAGCATGTTTTACTTATATAGGCATTTGTAGGCCTAAGAATATGCGTAAAGAACGAATAAAAAATTTAATAGAAATGAATAAAGAAATGATAAGTAACTTTTATTAATCTTTGATTGATATTAAATGAAATGTTCTAGTTGACAAAACAGTATTGATAGAGCAGATAATTTTGTACCAGTAAAGCTTTTATCAAAGATTCAAATCAGAAGTATTGTGAAAGTTAACGCTATAGGAATGGTTATGTTGGCATTGATATTAGCATTATATTTGTATCAAAACATAAACAAAAAAATTCAATAAATAATATAATCATGATTTTTAAGTACGAATAGTTACTTCTGCACATATATTTTAAAAGAAAATTGCAATTATTCGTTCAATTCGAATTTTAAGATTTCTTAAAATTTGTTAATAAAATGATGCTAATATCAATGCTAGCATAACTTAAAATCGAAATTCTTCATATTTTAAGGATTGGATAAGATTGGTACTGAAAAGACTTAAGTGTCATTTTCGGCCAATACTTCTGCCTGGTCTACTTGAGACACTAACATGCCTAATGTAATGAAGGATAACCTTTCGACAGATGTTAATAACGAAATAGTATCCTTGAAAATTGCTCAATGGGCTTTCTTATATAACCTGATATATGCATCAGTTCACGGTATACTTAGCTCGGTCTCATCCTATCACTTTTTTTTCCTCCTGGATCCTCTTTTTCTAATTAATGTCAATTTTCTACTGCTATTCAACATTTTTCCAGCTCGATTTATTATAATGCTCTTTCCAAATATTAATCAGATGATCAATTAAATTTTATTATTTTAAATCAAATTTTTTAAAAGATTCTCAATATTGAACATTTGCATATATTGGACCCATTAACAATCTTATTTCATTCTTCATGAAGAAGCAATTTTAAGGATTGTGATTCGTTTCATATTTTTATAATTTTTTCATTTTACTTTTGTCAAATGCATTCTAAATTATTGATTAGTTAGAAGTTGTAACAATGAATAAGACAATCAATGAGAAAATATTATGGGAATGGTATTAGTCTATAAAAATCCGTATTTCACTCTATCAAACCCATGATACTTAACAAAAAAATTTTCGAACTTTGTCATCAAACTTTGCATTTTGTCGCTATTTTTTACTTTTACATTCTGCTAATGAAAAACACTATTGTATTTCTTATTTAATTTCAATTCTACATCATTCTAAGCAGAAAATTAAATATATTTTTGGTAGAGCCATAAGATTACATGTACTTTTGCTGCATGGATGGAATTATTTTATTAAGTTCTTTTTTTATATTTAACATTTCCTTAGTCTCGCTTTCCATTGTGACAGAAAAATTCCTTAGAAGTTGCACTAATCATTTTACATTTATTGATTGTATCAGTACTTTAACATTTTTATATTTTTTGAATAAGATGGACAACGAAAGGGGACATTGTAAATATTACATTTATTGATAATTGATTATGATATCACACGGTATTTACTGTAATATGTGCCTTTTAATTTTTATAATGAGCTGTGGTATCTACCAAATATATATCACAAACATTTTCACCTTTCTCGTTATGTTTTTATTTCACTGAATAATAAATATAATATTGCTTCATGTTGCAGATATAAAATCAATTGTATACATTATACAATTGCATGCTTGTATTCATTCGAACTAAATTCTATCTATTTTGCAAGTTGCTTGTAATATATGTAGAACTTGATCTTGAAAGTAGAAGTCATGTGATTTATGATGTGATCATGAGTAAATTTACTAAACAAGAAATTTATATTTTCTTCAAAATTAAAGAATTTAAAATTGACAATTTTATTTGTGACAGTTCAATCAACTCCCGTATTTCAGAAGATGAAATTCCCTAACCAATTAATTATTCGTTTTATTACCATCAATTTTTACGCAAAAGTAGCAGAACTGTTCGTTTCATTTTCTTTCATCCTATCAATTACATTCGATTGCAAAGTATAGTTGTTCAGTTTTCGCAGTGCAAATTCGTTTTTCTTTTTTTTTTTTTTTTCATTTCGAATTTGTATTTTTCGAATTTTGATTATTTTTCAGACATATTAAAATTACAAATAAATGTGAAATTATTTATATTATGATATTCATGGTAGAATGAATCATTTATTAAATAAATTTGAGCAGTGAAACTCTTTTGTTTACAATAAATTTGATAAAGACGCCTTTATTTTTATGTGAAAAAACTCAGGAAATAGTTTTCTCACCTGCTATATTTGCTTATTACGCAATTTAGACATACAACTTGAGAATGATAAGAAATTCTGAATGAAAAATGCTTAATTCCTAAATTGTCGACACTATTGATATCGCATCTTGCGCTATCATTAGTGAATTCAGTTAATTTTTCAATAAATCTTAGCAAGTATCAGTCCAATTAAATTAATATATTAAATTTGAATATTAAAAATCTGAAATAATTAACTGCTTAGCTGAGAATTTTATATTTGTCAAATATGTGCTAAGAAACTAATAACTTTGATTAGTATAAACACTCTGAATTCAATATTCGAGAATCTTGCGTTAGATTGATCCAACTCTTCCGAGCATCATAATTTTATTCAATTTATTAAGGAGCATATTCATTACGACTAATATCGTTTGTAATATTCGGATCATTGATAATCTCCGCAATTTTTTTCTTATCAATCTTGTCTAATTGATTATTTAAAACTGCTTGTAATAAGATCATAAAACTTGTTAACGCTTGCATCTGTGCTCTTCGAAATACTGCAAAATTATTTTGAGAATTAAAAAAAAATAATTCCATTTCAAAAGAAATTCCCAAGTGATCCATCAGGAAAACTAACATCCATCTGGAATGCTACACAAATAGTAACTAACGAATAAGTTGCATGGCCTGAGACTGCATTCGTCTACTAATGCAATAGACTCAATTGTGGTTGTTAGCAAATCATGAATCTTTCGTTACGACCTAATAAGGCCTGCGTCATTAACTTTATGCAAATTTATTTATCTCTCTATGTTATTATTCCGTATAGAATGATAGTCTATAAACTAAGTTAAAATCAAGGCATATTGTTAGCGATAAATAAGGAAATTAATGAAAACAGCCAAGTTATCACAAATAATAGCCAAAATTATATGAACATTGGTTATTAAAAGATATGTGAATTGGTGTAAGCATTTGACAAATAATGTAAATAAAATATTTCACATAAGTTATAAGAAATCTTTGCTATATTCATTCAATCTTTAATTTTCATTGTTCGTATTTCTCTTTGAAAAGTTTTATTCTCAAATTTCTAAATGGAAAAAATACAATGAAAACTTTTTCAAGCATAAAATCATCAGAATTTTTGTTTTTAAATTGTTCTTATCCATTAAATTCTAAATGGGACAAGAAGACAACTATCGGAGATAACAAGCCTAATCTAAGAATGGGTCTAACTATCTAGTAAAACTATCAGTGATTAAATTCATTCATTCGTCTTACAAATCGGATTTCATTTCCCGTTTCCCTTCACATATTTCGCATTTCACCGTTTTTCTGAATCTTAGTTTACCCTGTCCTCATTCAAAATGGTTTATTAGCCTACTCCTCAGCCCTAGGACCATTATTATTAATATCATGAAATTACTAATACACACACACACACACACACATACACACACACACATACATACACACACATACACACACTCACATACATACACACATACATACACATAACACATTCACTTTAATCCATCCTGAAATTTGGTTGTCTCTTTGTCATTATCAAATTATCATGCTCCTTTTTGATTATTTTGATGAGTTAAAACGTTTTCATTTTTGAAGCGAAAAAAATTTTGATACATCAATGGAATTAATCATTTAATAAAAAAGTAAACAATGAGGAAAAAAATAACAAAAAAGTAAGTGTTTACAGCATATATTATCAAGATATCTAAGCTAATTTGACTCATTCAACTATTTGATTTTTTAGATTAAATTTCTAAAAGTTCTCTGTGAATACATTTTCGATGATTGAAAAAAGATTTTTCTTTTAATGTCACCCACTATAATTCTTAAGAAAGTCACTATTGAATAAATTGAACTGACGAAAATTTTACATAATTTAAGGGAAGTTTATTTCGTTTAAATTGATCATATTAGGTTCAAATTAAATTGAAGAAAAATTAAATTTCGTTTAATGATTTGTTATTTGTTTACATATCATTTTTTATATATTATCATTTTTGAAATGAAGTAATTATGTTTTTTAAATTGAAGCTTTAACTGATTTTCTCTATAACTATATCTCTTTGTAGTCTATTTATTGCATTTTCTATTTCATTTAAATTTATATTCAATATTACAATGAATGTGTATTTATATCTCGCTTTATTGATAATGGTGTTAAAGAAGTACTTTAGTAGAATAATTCCAGCACGATGTTATTTTATGATGGAATGTGAATGCATATCACCGCCACCGAAATTTGATATTCCAGCACCACCGGATCCTTCATTAGTTTGGCATCTACTTTCTGATGAATTTGCTAATGAACTTATTCAGGTTCTTCATTTTTTTAAATTGTTAGACATACTGGAAATTAATAATATATAAGGAATTTTTTGCATTTAAATTAGTAAATTTCAAAAGTTTGAAGGAATTGATAAAATTTCATTAATTATAAAATATAATTTTAAGCTGATGATAGTTATGAATAAATCATTACCACATTCTAATCACTATAATATTTGTTATGAGAGTATGAAGAAACAGCCTTTTTCATCCTTTATATATTTCCTAATATTTGCTGGCCCAGAAAAAACAATTCTATACTTTCTTTTTTTTTTACACCAAAATTACAAAAATGATTGGAAAAGATTTTCAGGTACCGGAAAAAGTATATATCATCGAAGAAGCGAAAAATAATTAGAATAATATATGTAAATTGACATCTGCATATTTTTAATCTAATTTCTATGCAAATTATAAATAGAACTGATGAGAAAGTGTGAAACAAAATTTGATTTGTAATAATGTACTATTTAAGCAATATCAGGACGATATGTTAACAAGAAAATAAGAAGCATGAATATTACAAAGGAATTTATATGATAAATGATAAAAGTCAGATGAATAAGTAATCTGCGAAAAAATAAAAATGTTAAGAATTGAAGTTAACTTAAATACTATACAGAAACTACGATAATTTTCAGATTCAGCAGTGCGATACGGATCAAAAACAATACCTCATAGCGAAATATCCTTTGCATTTTCTAATTTACCTGATTATTTTTTATACACCTTAATTGCAACCGGTGCTCTAATTTCTGCTGCCTTATTTTTCACCATTATTTACATCCGAATACGAAGGTTTGCTTAATTCTATTAATTTTTTTAATTTGTTATTTACGAAAAGGATGATATAATAATTAGCAATTTATTTTTTGCTTCTATTAAGACAATTGATCTTAGTGATAATTCAGAAGCGCAAGTATAACGCTATTTTAATGTCTGTCCAAATTATCATTACTGTCCAAATTATCATTACTTGTCGTAAATTGCATCTATTAATTCAATTTAATTATTTAACAGGAATTAATTAATTCTTGTTATCCCTGTTTTGCCGTATCAATAAATCATATTTGCATACTGTTATTGTGTTATTATTGTTACTATTGCTCCTTTTGTTGTTTGGGATTATCCGTATATTCTATCCACTAATGATCTAATATATTTCCTTTCCCGAGAATGTTGATATATTATCGAGCAGAGGGTTCATTTATTATCTGATGACCGTCATCAATTCTCCCAAAATCATAATACAATAAATAGTACCCACTTATAAATATAATATATCATTTATTAATGGGACAAATAGAATGTTAAATAGTTATTTGGCTTTTTATTTATTAAAAGTTAATCAAATTATAATTTAAAAAAAAGAGTCGACGGAATGAACATTCTTCAAGCAATTTTAATCTTTCAAATTCCTTCAACTTTCAAATCAACTCAGTAATTTTGAAAGTAGTCTTATTAACTTCATGGAAATGTTACATCGTTTAATAAATGAATAACTATTTAAATAATCAATAAGCAGTCTAAGGCAATTGAAATGTCAAAAACAGGAAGGGAGCACAAGTATCTACATGCATTTGTCTGTATCCGTCTCGAAAACGCTATTTTTCACTATTCAATTAATTATATTGATAGAGCAATTCGTATAAATCTGCGAAAGATGTTATAGCAATAAAATTTTAGAAAAATTTGCATATTGAGTGTTGAAATTTAAAAAATGATTTGTCTTTGAATGTAGTAGATAAGATAGAGAGATCTTTAATCTATGAATCATTATAATATGATTAGAATTTGATGAAATAAACTTAAACATTTTTGAACAAAACTTTTACCAGAAGCTTAAAAGCTGTTTAGCTATAATTTTCAACTATTCTGTCATCTTTCTGCTCTTTTCTCAGATGAGAACTCATTTAATGATGACCATTCAGAGAATCAAATTTAAATATTATTTATTAAGTACTTGCATGCACATCATTCACTTCTTAATTAGCTTATCTGAATGAGCAGAATTTATTGTCGAGAAATTTTAGCATAGAGTATGGAAGAAAACTGTTCAACTTTATTGCTGCATTATGAGAATGAATTTAATCTTGCAATTTGCAATACTGAAGCCGAGCTGATGATAATTTAAAAAATTCAGATAAATCTATAAAATGTTCATTTAATTAAGGCCAATAGTTATGCAGCATGAAGCAAAGGCAATACGATAATGTGATTTTCTTCATTTCTTAAAAGTTTATTAGAAAATAAGACAACATTGCTATTGGGACAGCTTCATTATCGACTAATAAATCGGTCACAAGAAAACTATCGTCAGAAATTCTACTTAAAAAATTAAAAATATTCCAGAATCGTCTTCACCTTACTAATTGAAAATATTATTGTAATAAGTAAATTAATGTGAACCATAATACAAATTAAACGAATCTTAAGATTTGATATAAAAGAGATAGGTTGTAATGATAGTTTGCACTGATAATTTGCGAATGAAACACAACAACAATGGAAAATTTAAAGAGATTATATCTTTGTATTTCTAAAAAAGTGGAACTATTCGACCTTCAATTTTCAGGTTCAACCGGAAAAGAGGAGCAAAAATAAAACGAAAACCGGAATTTTCAGCAGACATTGTGTTGAGTAGTGAGGATTGGCCGTATACCACAGCGATATATGACAACAGTTCAGTGATAAATAATGATTTGTTATGCGGGTCCAGTGAGAATAATTTTAGGCATAAAGCTGTTCGGGTCACTCCAAATTCATTAAGGTTAGTTTTAAACGATTGATTTTATAATCTACGGTTTTCCTTGAACATAAATATTAGAACGTTGTAACACTATTTGCAATAAATCTCAAATTTTCAAAAATTTCAACCATTCTGTTCATAAGAATTAGATCTTTCCAACTTAATTAAAATCTGAAAGATGATTAATTTCTTTCATAATCACGAATTTTTACAGAGGTTATTCATATCGTCCTAATAAATTATCAACAAATTCAACAAGAAATTCGCCACTGCAATCTACAACAATATTTCGACTTCGTGATTCATCAAATGGTTATTGCACTATTGGAAAATTATATGAAGAAATTCCGGGAAATAAAGTTTTCAGCATCGTAAATCCCGAGAATTCCACAAAACACTCATCACGACGAGAAGTATGAACTTTTAAACGTGCAAAAATATATAAACAAATAGGCTGAAGTTATAATGATTTCAAACAAAATTTTGCTATTTTGATAGATCATTATTAAATGGTTCGAAAGGATAGAGAAAATATAATAGAACTTGAAGCACAAGATTTAAAAAGAAAAAAATTCCAACTTAAATAACATTGCGAATTTGGCTGTTTTTGTTTCTATTATGAATTTTACTATATTTAATCCATTTTTAGCTACTTTATGGTATATCATCAATTCGTAGGCCACCACCAACATGTCGTCCACCACCACCACCACTCTCTCAGGATTCTCCGCATAGTTTAGATTCATGCGAAAGTTCTATAGAAAAGGAGCATGATGTAATGCTTATTATTTCATCTCCAAAACGGTAAAGTGTTGCACATTGATTTTCTTTTTTTTTTTGTTGATATAAATAATTTTGAAAGGCAATAATGCTATATGATTGTGTACGAAAAAATTGAAAAAAGTTTTTTTTTTTAAATATTGTAAATATTTCTTGCAAATTCTTTTTCTAAAAAATATAACAGATGAATCTAAACCTTTTCGAGATTTTGTTATATGATGTGTTATTGGAAGTTATTTGCTTTATCTTCTAATAGACTGAAAGTGAAATTTTAATTTAAAATTGAAACTGAAGTAATTAGGAAGAAAAAATGTAGATTATGAATGGTAATCGATCGATATTTCTCATAAAATTTCTTGATATGTTTTTATATGTGAATAAATGAGCAGCAATTCATTTACAGCTAAAAATTTTTTATAAATAGATAAAGATAAAAAGAAAAATTATTCAAAATCCCAATTTGTAAATAAACTCCTAAACTTCAGAAATGGCATTACAAAGTTCAGAAATAAGCGGAATTACGGGTTACATTAGGGAATAAGAGAATAAATGACAAATTTCAGTTCAACTGATGACGAAAAATCTCGAAATTCCGGTAATTCAGGTGATAATGGACATGAAAGTGGTTATGGTACAGCGCCCAATAGATCACGGAATAGTCCGATGACGCGTCATCAAAAACGGTACTGATATGTTGAATTGTTATTCGATGTTGAATCTCAAAGCAATAGAGACGTTCCGGAAGGAAACAATACCGATCCTTGTTATAATTCAGTTTTTGACATTTGATATTTTTTCATTTTTATTTATAAGATTGTATTATAATTATTCCTGAACTTTAAAATATTTCAGAATCTCCCTAAGAGAATCAGAAGATGCATCTCGTCGCCAGACACCATTAGCTGTTTATGCTCATCGCAGTAATGCTCATCCGATGACATATGTTTGATTTGTTTATACTGTTGCTTATTGTTAGAATGGTATTCTTAGTTATTCATTTTTACTTTCAATTTCAATTTTTCATAATTGACTTTGCAAAAGATGACAATGAAGTATGTCGAAGGAGAATATGCACTTTCTATTAAATTTATCACGTTGTGTTCAATAAAATTTTGACATTCGAATAAAGAAATTTTTGATAAGCGATTGAGTGATTTGTTTTATTTTTTTTGCATAAAATCGAATGTGTAATATATTTTATGAGTTGTGAAATTTTGATTATTTTAAATTTTATTAAAATATATACTTTAAAAGAATCAATTGCATCAGACAGTTATCTATTTATTCTCATCATTGTGTTGCAGAAATAGATTCTATTATAAATAAGGTAATATAATGTAATAGATATTCAATTATTCAGATAAAGTAACAAATCTTGTATGATTTTGAACATTTTTCGAAGGACTATAAATTATTGAGAATAAAACAAAATAATGTTTATTATTTGATATAGCAGATACAAACTATTCAGAACACTAATTAAGTTAGTCGAGAAATATTTCAGACTCTTCCAATTTTATTTCAAATTAAATTAAATTAACTGTTAAAGGTAAACACAAAATGTAGTTATTAAGCAATAATGTGACGCTTTCCTAATCAGTATTATACGTGGCATATCCGATCTATTCGGAGTGCAACAATAATGACTTAGATTTGTGGTGATTGATAAATAATAATAAGCATGAGCAAATCGTTTTATCTTCCTTCGATGATAATTCAGAAGATATGAGGCATTATGAAAATTAAAATGCGGTAAAGAGAGCAATATTTCATCTCATACAACTCCAGAGATGTACCAATCTTGAGTTAATTTTCATTTCAACGAGTCTTTCAGGAACAGATTCAAAAGAATCAGATAAGAACTATTGATATAATTTTTATCAAATAAAGTTAAAGTAGAGTTGCAGAGCAAAAATCAGACAATAATAATGGACGTCCATAAATCATTATAATATGATATATATATGTCATTAAAAGGAACTGATTAAAAGACGATCTTTCAGAACGAATTTTTCTTCAAAATATTACGAATGTATTTCAGATTTTTAATTTGATACTTGAAAAGTTACTAATAAAAGAAACATTTCTTGCTATTCCTACATCGGTTTAGCCTATCTTTAAAAGAGAATGACAGTTTAGAATCCGATATCTTCAAACATTCTGCTTCATGATCGATTATAACTTTTATGTTTTCAATATGCTTTTTTACTTACGCTTTTTTTCAATATGCTTTTTTACTTAGGTTTTCGACTTGCGTCAATTTTATCATCAACTACGACAACAGAATCTGTACCAGTTGATAGCCGCAGAAATACTAAATAATTCATCCGATAATTCAAGAAATCCATTGTTTGGAATGGACAGAAAGTCAGCGGAACTTGCGGGCCGTTTAAATCAGGTTGTCTTTATTATTTTATTCTCTGACCAATGTTTTATTAATATTTCATACAAGTTTCAGCAGTAATCTCATTGTAAGTTTTGAAATTTAGTACTTTTTGGCTTACTTTGGGTTCACTGGTTTCTTAACTCTAAAATGCAATAAAGGCTACAATTTCAAAACTCTTAATTGATACGCTTTTTATGATAAAGTTTTAGGCAAAAAGTTATAATTATCTTCATGCTAGTCTTAAAAAGTAGGATATATAGATTTTAACCGATAAGAAGGCCGTCGGGTCGAAGTATCAATTAAGCTCGAGACAAACATTTCGTAAATTATGCCTAATTCTTAAAAAATGGCATCCAGTAATTATGCCTAATTACTGGATGCCTGTCATTTCAGATCAATAGTCGTTGTCGTAATAAGATATTTGCAATTAATTTCTATTTTTGGAAATTATAATGTTAGTTTTTCGAGTTAGGAACTGTTCAATTTTCACTCTAATCCTTAAAACATGAAGTAAGAAAACCGCGATATTAACATGTTCTAAACAATTTCTAGCTGAGTTATCAGAATATTTATATATGAAGGAATTGAACTTTTACTATCATTCCTAAAACATGGATAATCAAGAAATATTATTGGTAGCAATAAAAGAAATAATTGAAGTTATTGTACACCTGTGAAATTTCTTTCATGTTTATTTCTAAAAGTTGCAGGAATTGTTAAAGTATTTCCATTGGAATGCTTCCCGTTTTAATTACATAAAAGTTTAACCCGCGGAAGTGCATAATTTTACATCGATAATAATTTTTAACAAAGAGTATAGTAATGTCAGAAATTTTATATACAAAATTAGCAAAAACTTATCTTTTAAATCAGTCATTTTATTTTCCTTTTAAATCATTTAAGAATAATTTGTTATACTTACTAGAGATCGGAAATGAGCTCCCTTTAGCGAAATTGTTTGTGAGGTAATTTGATTCATATGAAAATGTTACTGCCATTATTGAAGAATTGATAAACTTTAACAATTTATCGACACAATGCTAAAATTTGTAGCGAATAATATTAGAGACACTTCGATTTTATAGTGATGATAAAATATGAATGAGATGAATAAGCAGTACAATGCAATTATTAATAGAGGTAAAGTACTTATGACATCCCTGATAGTTTAATTAAACTAATGATTGATATCCAATTTCACTAGTAAAACACTAACTTATTTTGATTCAAAATCAGATCAGATTTTAAAGTATTATTATACACTGATATATAAGATTTATCTCTATCTTTAGAGTTATAGTAAATACTCAGCACCACTTTTTACTCATCTTCATGAGTTGTTTTTATGTTTTGCTGAAATGAAAATGACGAATCAATTTCAAAGAAATGCAGCTGGCAATATCGCCTGTTTTACGTTATTCTGAGGACTGCTTCTCGTCAGTCGTAGAGTCTAAAGATGCTTGGAAATGAAATTCTCTTCTATTACAATAGATATCTCGGCGCTTATGATTATTTTGAAAAATTATTTGTTACAATCAAGAGATAATTAATATAAAATAAGGCACTTCTGACCGATTTGAAACTAAATTCTGCCATTCGTAACTTTAGCATTATGATAATCTGAAGATATTCCGGTCATAATATTACTCACCAAGAACTATATTCTTGCACTTTTTCGGCTGACCATCTCTTTTGTTAAATAACTACATCTTTATTCAATTTATTTACTGCTTCATTAATGTTTTTATTAGTACTTGCTGATAAATTAGTTAGCGGTATATGAAAAGAATATCATAAAATGTACTACTCAATATTTCAAATCAGAAATTCATGTCACGACAGAATCAGATAACATCGAGCATACGTAAAAAGAAATGTGTATATTAAACATAAATGATATAGATTTAAGCGATAACCATCGAAATCGTATTTAGTTCTCGCCCCTCATTATCTTATATTTGCCCCATAAAACTTCTAATTGCCCTATAATCATTTTTACATCGAGCACTGCCATATATTCAGGATACATGATTTCCAAACGATTAAATAATCGTATCACATCAGCATTCCATTGCTACATATAATGATTTAGTTAAGGACTCGAATAATAAAATAAGTTCAATATTTTACTTATCACGATAGAAAGAGAGCATCTTATCACGGTCATGTGTATAAATCATCTCTTTTGACTAACCATTCAAATTATTTCACTAATTAAAATATCAGTAATGTGAGTCTCATATTTTATAAAAACAAGATTCATCATAAATGGGAAGCTGAAAAGTAGTCTAAGGGAGTTATATTACAGGAGAAGCATAAAAAGTAAGAATGAAAAATTCGAAGGAAACATTACTTCAAGAATAAATTTCGTGAAGTTAATGAAAAAGTTTTTATTATTTTTATAACAGAATTTGAATTGAATACAAGTAACTACATTGAAGAGTTTTTCTTGAAGATGTAGTTGTTGCAAATTTTATGAATGATTGTAAGTATTACAGTGCATCAACCGTCACCAAAAGATAAATCCTTCTGCACTGGCAAGATTGATAACAAATTACTGAAATACTGATAATGAACATGGTGATTTGTGATTTAAGACATTTACGGAAAAATGTGCACAAAATAAAAATTATAACACCGATTCTGCAATATAAAAAAATATATTTATAATTTATAAGAAACTTTTAAATTTTAATAATGCTACTTCAACAGTGGGCTAGAAAAAATGCCGCGTGTCTATATAGTAAGTCCTTTATCATTCACAATCGCAGATTATGAATTTCAGGGCAACTATTTTTAGAAAATTGTCCTGAAGTTCAAAAAAGGGGAGGAGAGTATCTTATCACGCATAACAGCACCATTCTCCAATTCACCGAACAGGTTTACGACTATTCCCACAACTGCCACAATAACAGAGATGTGACCCAATTCGAGAAAAGCTTTAAGAAGTTAAACAAAAAATGAAATATTAGAAAGAGCAACATTAT
The DNA here is from genome assembly GCA_024305405.1 of Dirofilaria immitis. Lineage (NCBI taxonomy): Eukaryota > Metazoa > Nematoda > Chromadorea > Rhabditida > Onchocercidae > Dirofilaria > Dirofilaria immitis. Next base: position 3,329,441 of record JAKNDB010000088.1, on the reverse strand, counting down.
TTAACAAATGTGAGAGAAAAAAAAACTGCACAAATTTGTATACCATTACTTACAGTACGAATGCAAATCTTTTAACCATTTAAAAAAAAAAACCGGATAGACTGTTTTAAACAGAACTGAATCAAGCTAAACATGGCTACAAGTTAATTACTTCTCGCATATGCAGAACCGGAGAAAAGTAGAAGTGATTTCAATAGAAAAGTGAAAAAATATGTAATCATTACAGACATACATAATGTGGCTCCTTCTTATAAAATTATCCAAGTTACAAAGTATTTAAAATTTACTGATATCTTTTCTCAAATTTGCAAAACGAAAAATGAATAATGAGTGAATACACCATATCCCGAAAAGACCCCTGAAATGGATAATCAGAAAAAGAAAATACCAGTGTGAACTGGTCATTCGAAAAATAAGATATTACATAGAAAAAAAAGACAAGTGAAATAGCAAAAGAAAATACTGAGCTGGAAATTGGCAAATAAAGAAACTTTGCAAAAACTTAAAGATGATGATAACAACGGGCATAAACATCAATTATTGAGAAATTCAGGAAAATATTATTATTATCATACTTCTCGTAACACAACCATCGAAATTACGAAAATGTATAAAGATAAAAAGTGTAAATAATATAACTCTGGAAATTATCATTTACGGAAGTAATAAAATTGTAACAAATGTATAATTATAATTGGGTTAGCACATCGTGAGATGCAAAAGGCAAGATTTTCATAATAAGAGAATTGATAATAAAGGTATTTCAAGAAATCGAAAAGTTATATTAGTACTACAGATTTCAAAATGCAACAATGTAACATTAATGTACCTGACGAAGACGACATCAAAATTCAACCCTTGAATTTATATCGGTACAAATATCTAAGTCTGAATTAGAATATATGATTAAATCTTCCCTTTCTCCTACATGCTACCGAAATTGCAAAAATCTATCTCATTTTAGCAATCATGATGTTTTGTCATTGTCTTTCCCGAGGAAAACTAATAAAAAGTTAGGCAAAGATTAACATTTAGTTTTCGGATCGTTAAGACTATACAGCATAAGAACTACAGTAATGCCGATCCTCAATGCTACAAGTCAATACTTCGAGTAAAAATCTGAACACCATTTGATGACAGAAATGAGAAAAGTAATCTAAATGGAATGAAAACTTTTGCTTTATCAAAAGGAATTGAATATATTCTATCAAATTATAAACATTTCAACTAGAAAGATTAGAATTCCTAAATCATCTTCGTCAAGTTGAAATAATGAAGAATTTTAAGTACCATAAAGGCAAGGAAGGCGCTAAAATTATTTCTGAGAAAGAGTTAAAAAGTGAACAAAAGGCACTTCAGATCTTCAAAAAAAGAAGTAAGTAAAAACATTAAGAATGAAATATATAAATAATTACAACCAAAATTTAAGTGTCCATCATCGAGCAACATGATTGCAAAACCAATAAGTGACATTCAAAGCAGTTTTCTGAAGTGACGACAACAGTATAACGAATTAATTCAAAAATTGAAAAAACATGACTCAATAAAATTTCAAAAATTGATCAAAAACAAAGTTTGCAAATTTTATATAAGGGATAGTAGGGAAATATTCTACGAAGAACATTTTGAGAAAAATGGAAAATTCGAACCACATAACTTTTTCTGTCAAAAGCAAAAATTAAAACTACGAGAATCCCATAAGGTAAAAAAAATTACATAATATTAGGAAATTAGCAGCAAGAACAAAGAAGTCAAGAAAATCCTAAACCTGCATAAATTTTGAAAAATTTTAGAAAACTACTTTATCATTTTATAGTCTATTTAATTACAGAATGTATTTTTGAAAAACAAATAACGTCAAAATCAACATTAAAGTAGAGAGATTCAGAACAAAAACACGTATTTACAAAAAAAAAAAAAAGAAATACAAATTGCTGGCCACCAATTAATAGAAAATATTCTCAAATTCAAGAAATATTTTACATTAAAGGAAATCTTATATAGGCTAATTTCTTAACGATTCAAATTCTTACAACTGTAAATTGTAGCCAACCTTAGAGGCCCAGAATATATGGATAATTTATGAATTATTTGGACTAAATGTATCATCATTAACATTATTGTAGCGACAAGTATTAAGCAGAAATTCTCCAATTTGTTCAAGATGAGATGCAGCTTTGGTAAGCGATGTAATACTATCGACAATTTTCGATTCACGTGCTAGCTGCTGCTCAAAAAGAAGTTCGGCACGACGTTGAAGCTCCTCCTGTCGCTGAAACAGCAAAAGAGGTTGGATTTTGGAATTTTCGAAGATAATCGTGATCAAAAGACGAATAAAATAATTGTTCAAACGGTCGTTATCAGAAAATTATCTTAACATAACATATTTAACACAGAGTAAGAACTATGAAAATGAATTGCAACCATAATTTTCTTTTTATCCTCAAAATTCTTAAGATAAATGAGAAAAATATGAAGAACAAAAATCTTGAAAAAACTTATAAACCTAGATTTCAGAAACCAATAACAAATTAAGTACAAAAGTATTTAACAAAAATTAGTAATTTTAAGATAAGTATGTTTTTGACAGTAAACAGCGTGCCGATATGATATTAATAGAACTAAAAAATATATGTAAAATAAATATAACGAAAAAAATATACCTTAAAACTTGACTTAGAGAGCAGTAAAATGAAATAAAACACATTATCAGAATTCAGATTATTTCTTATTAAATAATTCTCGATAATGCCTATATGAGAAACTTTGAAACATGAAAAGAAAGAAATACGAACAATCCCATAAATAGTAAATTATGTTAACCTTTAAAACATTCATCTGTCTGGCAATCAATTCAGTCATAATCGCTAGTTCATGTCCTCCATTATTGTTTGGAACTGGGTCGGTTTTAGGAAAATGTGCAGCAGCGGAAAGAACATCAAATGGCTTGGAAAATAAACTTACAATCTAAAATACTTAATTATTAAATACTTTAATTTGACTAAAAATTTTCACGATAAATTGAATTACTATCATGTAAATACAAAAATACTACTGTTTCATCATTCAAAAAACTTTTTAAATTATTAAGCTATCTAAGATGAAATTACCAAATGCAATAAAAAAATTTCAGTCAGCACAAAAATCAAAAAAAAGTCTGGTAACTAGCACACGGAAGTCAAAATAAAGTCTCATTCTATATATGACCATGATATTGTCGAATGATGCAGAAATATCAAATGCCAAATGATGACAAAAACTGTTAAAATTGGTGTTGCTTACTGGAGAATTTTTGGCTCTGCTATACAACTCACGCTGTTGAACAGTGCAGGTGGCTCCTTGGTAACGTGTGGCACATGCTTCTTACTACCTGAATACCGGTAAAATAACGACATGCTTCATATTCAATTTTTATGCATCTTCCTCGAAATAAATTTTATTTATTTCGAGAATGTCTTGTCCTCATTTAATAATGTTGAAGGAGCACCTCAAAAACGGATTGCCCTCCAATAACGACCTACATTTCGTGGTCACTACCAACTAATCGATGAATTAGGAAGTGTGTCTTTTAAATAAGTCCATTATAAAAGTGCATGTACTGCGAACAATTTCATGCAGAACTAGTTAGAAAGTTAAAACATCACTTAAATTGAATCATTCCATTGAACACTCTAAAAAGAGTTCAAAAGCTGTTTGATACTCGTAAAAGCAAAATCAATGTAGCAAATATTATCACTACATCATCTTGTATTCTTTGACTTTTCGAACTAAAAATATGTTAAGACACAAAATTATACTCAAAAGTCGAAACCAATCAAAAATGAATTTTTTTCCAAAATGAAAGTCAGAATCAAAAATACCATTCTGAGCAACTTGACTGAATATTTGTGGGTAGATCATTGACTTTGCATTTGATGAAGACGGCGATCTTTCTGGAAAAATTACATGAAAAATAAACTGCAACCTAAGATTTGTTGTGAGAAAAAGCAACCTAAGATTTGGTAAATTTTCGCTAATTCATCAGATTTCTTTACGAATTATCATCTTTATTTTTCTTAATACTGAAAAACAAAACTCGAGTATCAAAGCTATACTGCATCGTGATAAAATCCAGGATGATTAGAAATAAATATTGAAAAACTAGAATTATTATAAGTTTGCATATTGCTGTGAAAGCAACTACTTTCGTAGGATTTGAATAAAAACAACTGTAACTAGTGCTGGGTGCCTTGAAACAATAATGGAAGAAAAAACCTACCAATATGTCCATTTTCATGTAACTGGATTTTTTTCATTACTTTCACGTCGCATCAGCGCTTCCAGTTGCATATAAAAGGGTTCATTATTTTCATTTACTGTGTTTAAGACTTTATCGCCATTTTGATAGAGCATTCTAACCATTTCCATCTCTGCGGGAGTGAACCTAATATTTGTATCTTGTGGTATTATGCCATTACTCGTTTCTCGTCTAAAATATTGACGAAATGATTGTTTGTCCAAATTCTATTTTTACAATAAAATAACATTTTTACGAACGAAATATACTAAAACATGCTTACCGCAGAGCTTCGATTTTTCCTCGAGCACCGGCCTGTATATTTTGTATCTTTTTTTAATCTGTTGACGCCAGAATGAATTCCAAATTCTTCGTAAAGACGAGCATCAATTGCATCCCACATTTGATGACGTGCTTTACGATCTTCCTTTTTCTGACTGAATGTTCGGAGGAATGCTAGAAAATGTTTTTATTAATATATAAACATCAAATTTTAATCCAACTTTTAATATTTGGTTTCAAAAATTTTAAACAACTGCGACAGATTCTAAACAACTTCTTATCCCTTGAAAAGCAAGTGCACAGATCTGCAAAGTGATTCTTGATCAAAATAACAAATAAAACAGGCTACCTCGGCATCGTCTGTATAATTCCACTAGACGGATACACATCGGCATTGGAATTGTCATACTGCTTCCGGATTCCTTCGTCGGCCAATCTTCTAAACAGTATATTGAAAAATTATTTTTGTTCAAAAACTATCATAAAGCTAGAGTCGTAAGATTATGCACAAGAAACTCTGATGCATAATTTTCTAATGACATTCAAAATTGATCTATCGGTTTCTATTAAACAATGATTCTTTCTCCTACACGTATGAGCGTCCAAGTCAGGAGATTATTTTTCCATTATTAAAGTGCATCAACTAATTTTAAATGCAGCAATAAGGACTATAATTTTATGCCTTCAAATGGATAAATTTAATCTAAATATAAAAATTTTGCTGCGCACACTGTTCTCACAGATCACAATATTTAATCCAGCGCTTCATAACAAAATTAACATGCACGAAGAAATCAGCAGACATAACTGTTTTCATAAATGAATATCACGTGTTGTTTGAGTGAAAACTGAAAAAGAGGAGCACCACCTTAATGGAAAGAATAAAACAAGGATTTCAGGTAACCAGCAATCTATAAAATTTACATATTCGATGATTTAATACTAGCTGATATAAAGAGCCCAATCTATGCTAAATCAACTGATATAAAATTCAACAACTGATAATTAACAAAAGAAAAGAAAATAAATGAAGTTACATCAAGGTTGAATCAATAGCCGTTACACTAACTAATTTAATAAGAAATAACTTATAATTAAATACCTCTTGCATTGCCCAAATCATCGCGTGCTTTCTTTGCTTTTGGTCCATCCAAATCATTCGCTCCTGTTTCGTTAAAAGGGCTCTAGAATAATGTATATGAATTAAGTTTAGCTTGATGTATAAGAAGAAGTAAACTATTTCCATAGTAACGGTGAATTATAAAACTCTTGAATGCTTTCGTAAAATTTATAGATGTTCAACAACATTATATTGATCAGCCCCTAACTAATAAAATTACAATGAAGAATTTGACCTCAATATGCTCACTGAATATATTCTCAAAAACGCTCGGCATTTCATCACTCTCAGAACTGTTATCGACTGCAGCAGAGGAGATACGCTTCCCATCTGAATAGTCATATTTTCCATTAGTAAGAAACCAAAACAAATGATATACTTGAAAATTCAAATGATTCATTTGCGGCTAATAATAACAAAAATGTACCACCTTTCGATTCACTGGAAAATTAAACCACACTATACTTCTCTAAAATACGACATAGAATAAAATACCTGTTTGATTATTTGCACTGAGCAATCTAGAAATGCTGCCTAGAATTTGATTTGCAAAAAACTTGACACCTCCTCATCAGCATCATTATTACCATTCGCCAGACCACCTTCGCCCGAATAACATCCCTAAAACCCAAAGTTTATTATTAGTGTTTAAGCTTTTTCCTTTAGGTAACTGAAAGTTCACCGAAGTCGTAAATTGTAATTAATACTACGTTTAGATATCATAAAAGGGAAAAAGTCGAAATATTTAATACATTATTAAGGATTACCACAGAGTAAATCAAAAAAAAAAATTATTATATTCAGAGTCAGCAAAGCTTATAGATTCATTATTATTAAAAGAAATTACTTCATCGGAATCTGTTTTCATTACTGATCCGGATCTATGCACAACATCGAAATCGTCTCTAGAATGTGCAGAATTACTAATCAATTTGAAGAAAACCATAAAAATCATCGCTTCCTCGCCAAAAAACGTAGAATATTTTCTGAGACAAAATGCACATAAGCAAAGCTCCATTATTTATTAATATATATTTGATGTTACAGCAAACGCATATAGATCAAAACTCGAAGTCAGAAAAAATGAAATGCAATTATAACTAATCCATAAAATTTTGAATCAAGCTTTCATTTTACAATTCCAAATAATGAAAGAATCCAATAAATCTGTTAATTTCTGTTTGATTCTTAAGAAAAGAAAATGATGCATCATTTTTTAAATGCTTTAATTATTATCCTTATTTAATATATATAATATCAGCAATAATTTGTATTGGATATATCAAAATTAAACAGCTTCTAATGAAGAAAGAAACTTACTTCTTGATGACCATGCGATGGGTACGTCGACAGCGGGACATATAATCCCTGTAAATTAATATAAATTTGAAGAAGAATAACCAGAATAAATAAAATAATATCAAAACGTATATCAGTGATATTTCTGTTATGATCATACTATGTATATATATGCTTACATATAAAAGTTTGAATAAGTAAAAATATTGCATAAAAATATTCCAAATTTCGATTAAGTAATACATTTGTGGGATATAAAACATAATAGTATGTAAACATTAAGTCACGTACATTTGAAAAAGAATATAATAAAAGATAGCAAAGGACGACAAGAAAGAAGTAGAAAGCGCAACGGACGCGAAAGTTACCACATCAATGGAATGCACATACACCTAGAACTGGTCTATATTTCAGTAACTGCTAAATAACGCAGCTCTGACGTCATGTCGTAGTTCACTATGCAACGTCAACGTCCATCGAAGTGTCATTTGAAAAAGAGGGATCTCCTGGGATTGATGGGTTCATTTCTAAGACAGTCGTATGATTAAAAACATTCAATTACAGTTGAATCTGTCCATTAAATAATCCAACATCGTGAGGCCTCGTGGCGCAATGGATAACGCGTCGGTCTACGGAACCGAAGATTGCAGGTTCGACTCCTGCCGAGGTCGTGGGGTTTTGCAAAAAGTCGTTGCTATTTTGATTCGCTAATAAAAAGCAACAATTTTTTTCTTTCCGACATGTTCAGTTAAACGGAGCAAAGTTTAATAACATGGAATAAATGTATAAATACAGACTAATTATAAGTCAATTTTCGAGACAAGCCTGTAATTACAATGAACGTCTAATTACAGCACCCAATCTGAAATTAAAATATTTTCGTTATTTAAAATTCTTCACTGAGATCTGTTCATGAAAGATTTTCTGTGGAATTCATTCAGTAACAACTTAATAAATGATAAGTTATAGCATAAACAAAAAGCACTAAACGATGTAGTGAACTAATAATAATTGATAGGATTCACTGCTCACATTACTCTTTTCAAATATTAAAGTATCAAATTAGATTTATACACGGAAATATTTTGATATTAAGCAAAACGTTTGCCAAGAAAATGTAGCTTATCATCATGAACGATTTATTTACAAAATTTTGGGAAAGAATTTTGCAGCGCACGAAGAAATATTTCATTTCAGCCTTATCATCACGTTTATATGATCAAGTCACATATTTGTTCGAAATGTGAAAAATTTCTCGAAAACATAGACGACATTTCAATCTTATTCCTTTTAATTAGCTTAGATTTCGAGCCTTTTTAAACTACCAACAGATGATGCAGTAACAAATCTTTGTTGGCAAATTCATTGAAAAATTACTGGAAAGTCAATATTGCTTGTCATATCAGATTGAGACATATCTTAACGATCCGAAAACTAAATGTTAATCTTTGCCTAACTTTTTATTAGTTTTCCTCGGGAAAGACAATGACAAAACATCATGATTGCTAAAATGAGATAGATTTTTGCAATTTCGGTAGCATGTAGGAGAAAGGGAAGATTTAATCATATATTCTAATTCAGACTTAGATATTTGTACCGATATAAATTCAAGGGTTGAATTTTGATGTCGTCTTCGTCAGGTACATTAATGTTACATTGTTGCATTTTGAAATCTGTAGTACTAATATAACTTTTCGATTTCTTGAAATACCTTTATTATCAATTCTCTTATTATGAAAATCTTGCCTTTTGCATCTCACGATGTGCTAACCCAATTATAATTATACATTTGTTACAATTTTATTACTTCCGTAAATGATAATTTCCAGAGTTATATTATTTACACTTTTTATCTTTATACATTTTCGTAATTTCGATGGTTGTGTTACGAGAAGTATGATAATAATAATATTTTCCTGAATTTCTCAATAATTGATGTTTATGCCCGTTGTTATCATCATCTTTAAGTTTTTTGCAAAGTTTCTTTATTTGCCAATTTCCAGCTCAGTATTTTCTTTTGCTATTTCACTTGTCTTTTTTTTCTATGTAATATCTTATTTTTCGAATGACCAGTTCACACTGGTATTTTCTTTTCTGATTATCCATTTCAGGGGTCTTTTCGGGATATGGTGTATTCACTCATTATTCATTTTTCGTTTTGCAAATTTGAGAAAAGATATCAGTAAATTTTAAATACTTTGTAACTTGGATAATTTTATAAGAAGGAGCCACATTATGTATGTCTGTAATGATTACATATTTTTTCACTTTTCTATTGAAATCACTTCTACTTTTCTCCGGTTCTGCATATGCGAGAAGTAATTAACTTGTAGCCATGTTTAGCTTGATTCAGTTCTGTTTAAAACAGTCTATCCGGTTTTTTTTTTTAAATGGTTAAAAGATTTGCATTCGTACTGTAAGTAATGGTATACAAATTTGTGCAGTTTTTTTTCTCTCACATTTGTTAAATAATGTTGCTCTTTCTAATATTTCATTTTTTGTTTAACTTCTTAAAGCTTTTCTCGAATTGGGTCACATCTCTGTTATTGTGGCAGTTGTGGGAATAGTCGTAAACCTGTTCGGTGAATTGGAGAATGGTGCTGTTATGCGTGATAAGATACTCTCCTCCCCTTTTTTGAACTTCAGGACAATTTTCTAAAAAATAGTTGCCCTGAAATTCATAATCTGCGATTGTGAATGATAAAGGACTTACTATATAGACACGCGGCATTTTTTCTAGCCCACTGTTGAAGTAGCATTATTAAAATTTAAAAGTTTCTTATAAATTATAAATATATTTTTTTATATTGCAGAATCGGTGTTATAATTTTTTATTTTGTGCACATTTTTCCGTAAATGTCTTAAATCACAAATCACCATGTTCATTATCAGTATTTCAGTAATTTGTTATCAATCTTGCCAGTGCAGAAGGATTTATCTTTTTGGTGACGGTTGATGCACTGTAATACTTACAATCATTCATAAAATTTGCAACAACTACATCTTCAAGAAAAACTCTTCAATGTAGTTACTTGTATTCAATTCAAATTCTGTTATAAAAATAATAAAAACTTTTTCATTAACTTCACGAAATTTATTCTTGAAGTAATGTTTCCTTCGAATTTTTCATTCTTACTTTTTATGCTTCTCCTGTAATATAACTCCCTTAGACTACTTTTCAGCTTCCCATTTATGATGAATCTTGTTTTTATAAAATATGAGACTCACATTACTGATATTTTAATTAGTGAAATAATTTGAATGGTTAGTCAAAAGAGATGATTTATACACATGACCGTGATAAGATGCTCTCTTTCTATCGTGATAAGTAAAATATTGAACTTGATGATTCGATATTCTGCTACTGGAGAAGCAATCAGTAGAGAATGCTGGATGTTGGATCGCAACAATTTCATTGCAAAAGAGTGCTCGACTTGTGAATCTTTTCTCATTTCTCTCGCATCGATTGATGTGTTTCTGCTAAACCATTCCAAACAAATTAAGACTTTTATTGATTAGACATAAAAATTAACAAATTATGTGCGCATTGGTAAATGATTTAACATAGTTTTTAACATTTAAGCGGGATAAGCGGAATGAACGAATAGCAAATGATTCATGCTTACCTAAACGGAAATGTTTACTAATGATCGAAGTTGGATTTTTTTGAAGCATACATTCTACAATGAAGAAAACAATATTTCTTTCTTCAATTATCTAATAAATGTTGTATCCGTCTTTTTAAGTTAATTTTTTGAGTTTTGAAAATTTTTTTAAAATTTTTCTTGATCTTTTGCTGAATTAGTTTAAGTTTTTTTTCTAAAAAAATTGAATTTTAGATTATTTTCAATTTATTTAAAGATTTAATGTATTTTTAGTATTTCTTATTGTCTGTAAGTAGGTATTTGTCTTTCGTTTTTAGTTTATCAATCAACTAAGTACTTTGGATAATTGAAAAGGATTAAAACAATATCCTGAATTTCCAAATGTAAAAGTATCACATTATAAGTATTTGCATTTCTCAGAAAAGGTAATTAATTATCAGGAAAACAAAGAACAAAGACCAATAATTATTTGGATATGGAGAAGAAAGTATGCTAAATTTATAACACGATGTCTTTCAAGAAGCAAAGTTATTGTGACAAAATTTTAACGTACGATAATTTTTTTAACCTATTATAATTTTTTTCTAATGTGGTATTTTGTCGAAAATTTTTGTATACTTAGTGTTTAGAAAAGATTCGGCTGAAGTTGTAATGGGATGGTAACTTTTTTCACAGATTACAGCGGTGTTGTTTTTAGAGATGCATTCGAAAATATCATGAAAACAGCTTTGAAATAGAATCACCATGCGCTTAAAAAGAATTCTAGTAAAAGATGAATGTTAAAACAGTGCAACAGCGGTATCATTAGCTAGAAAATAATAAGAATGTACCGTGATGACAATGATATTTTTGAAAATAATTACAAGCACAACGCTGCCTTCATCTACTGCTTAATTAACAGGTTCAAGAAAGATTCTTCCATCTTTTCCGAATTAACAACAATATATATGTAGCTAATACTTGAATAAGGAAAACTCTTAAAACATTTCATGTCCTTCGAACGTTTGGAAACTCATCTCTTGATGCGCTTCATGAACTTTAATATCTGTTTAAAGTTATTTAATTTTCACACTGCTTTATGACTGAGATTGAAAAAATATATGAGAAAATTCGTAAAACGCAGATATTTAGCCCATTAATTATTTAAGAGCAAAGTTATGTATTAGAGTTAGAGAAATTAGAAGATCTCCTGCAAGCTAGAGGAAGAGTATATAGTAAACCGTAATAATGAAAATATTTTGAAAGGCTTCTTAGAGATATAATTCACAATTTCATAATACAGTTAAAAGATACTGCAATATTTACAGTTTCGTTTAAATAATTATGTATTTTTTACTGATAATCTCATTGTCAAATATTGATGCTCACATCATAAAACCACAGAACAGCAGGTCAACAAAAATACCAAATGATTAAACATGATTATTAACAAAGACTTTTCCCTCTTTCTAATACTAATAGTAACAGCAACTAATTAATCCAATTAATCCATAGTGCCACAGAAATATGTATGGAGAAACTAGAGTTCACAAAAGCGAATGATTTTCATCAGTCATTTATTTCGGTGATTTTAATCCATATTTTTCTGGATTTAATTGCAATTTCAGAACTTCTATGTATTAATACAGTAATTTCCTTCTATTATTTGTATTCGCAATATTAGATTATGAATAACCTTGTTGCAATGGACCATTACTGATTCGGGATACTTGGGTAAACTGTGGTTGTTGCGACAATGCAACATAGTAATAAGAAGGAAGAACACAAGAAGATTGTGAGGTAGATGTTTGGTTCATCACGGCCGATGTAGCATTCATCATTAATGGTGCAGTACTTCCGGCGCTATTTTCCTGTACATTCACTGTGGAATTTTCGTGCATCGCTATCGCTGGAATCGGATAAGTGTGGACATAAAGCTCTGCTGTTGGTACAGATGGTGTTGGTAAATCTTCATGCTCAGATATAAAGAGTAATCTGGGATCTTCTCCTTTATATTTTGAAACATGAACTATATTAGTTCCAAATGATGCTGATGATGATGATTCTCCATTTGAATGAGACTCTCGTAAAGGTTCCAATGGATTTTTATGGTTCAAAGGCTTCGAAATTTCTTGTGCTTTCTGCAAACATCATTAGAGAATTCTTACTAAGTTTAGACTTCGTCAACAATGCCAACTTGATAGGCATAAAGATAACAGTTTATTATTGCTCTGCCTAAGTGTTATGGAAGTGCATTTTAATGGGTGCGAGTATAACGATATATTTTTGTATAAAAGAAAAGTGATCGTTTTACGTCAATCGCAGCATGCCTACAACCACATGTTTTTGTACCACATTTTACTTTTAATTATCAATGTGAATAAAAATATGATTTGAATAAGTAAGCAAATTCAGAAAAACTGGCCTCAAAATAATCTTGCAAAACTTTGCTTTGTCGGAACACTGAATGACCAAGTACGTAATTCAAGAATGTTGTTATTGATGACGTTCTTTCACCTACAATTTGAGAACTTTGATTTCAAAAACAACTCCTTCTGCAAACTGTGGGAACGAACCATGGAGATGTAACTGGAAAAAAAGAAGTTTTTTAATAAAATTATTTCTGAATAAAAGAACGAATGGATGTAAAAATAAAACGAAAGATAGATATTCAGCAGTACTACTACAGCCTTTTAGTTTTCCCCAAATATTCATTCTATGTTATTGAAAAAATGAAAAAATATACGAAAGGATAAATTTCAGAAGGTTCAGGAAATTAAATAAAATCTATCATGTACTGCACAATCAGGATTATATTCTAGGAGCACTGGCATCCGTAGAAGATTCAGAAAGTCAGTAGGTTGTCAAAAAATTCTTGAATTCATACCTTTTGTGCAAATCGGCCAACTGTTCCCAAAGACGTTTAACGCTTCTAAAGCGTGTCCACATGTAGAAAAATCGAATATCCATTGCAAGTGAATTACAAGGTATCGCCTGCGAAAGAATCAGCTCAAAGGTAACAATTAAGAAAAAAATGAAAGGTAATATAATCCACTATTTATTTTAAGAAGCACTACTGATGTATGGTATCAGAAATACTACAGTGCAGCAGATAAGGGCAGTAAGATATTCATCGATTAATTCTCCTATCTAATTCTTCTGAAAGACTTATTTCTCCTAGCTTCTAGCTTGCTTCCTGTTAGCGATTAACTTTTTACTAAATCAAATACAATCGTTCGTCATCCATAAAATCCCTTATTCAAATCGCAATATATTATATAAGTAAAGAAAATTATCGTCATATATCCATAAATTCCAAACAGATAAATTTTGCATTTATCAGCTTATGTGGTTTTTCATTTTAATATATTAATTACCTTAATTATTTTCTAAATAAAACTATATTAAAAAAAATACTTACACAAATTGAAATTTGGTATTCGATATGAGAAGTAAACAAATTTGACATAGTGTTTGTAGAAACGATATTCATATGAACATTCCATTCGCTCGGACTTGTATAAAGAATACGACCTAAGTCAGTGCTACAAGAGCTTGCATCACTGAGTAACACTGGCATGACGTTAATTGCAATTTCCTCTAAAAAGAAAAAAATAAGTTCTTTAATTTTTTGAAAAATTACCACCAAGCTTATTCAAACCATAATTACGATTTTGCTGTTTAAAAATTATCGAAACTATCTGGGATATCTAATATATTCTATACTGCCTAAATATAAAGTTAAAATTTTTACTTTATATTGTTCCTTACTTATCACAAAATTGAATACTTAGACAACAAGATGTGAAGCCAAAAGAGTGAAAAAAACTGAAGGTGAAGATTATTCTGATTTAGCAAAAACGAATATATTGAAGTACTACATGGTTTGAAATAAAAATCATACTGAAATGTTACGTGCCATAAATCATTGAAGAAACGTTAAATTAATTTTCTGTAAGGAACTAGAAAAGACCGATGCTAATCGTATGATAATAAAATAGTTACGATTGTCACATATTTATTTTTTTAAATAATACTGATACAATCTATGACAAAACATACTATTATACAATTGTGTATGAAATATTGCTAAGAAATAAAACACTAGCAACATTTGAAAATAAAAATTGAGCAATATACAAAAAGCAGATTAAAAAGAACTTCGTCAAAGTTATTTTAAATAAAAAACTAATTCCTATAATTCCTACATAGTTCAGTGAGAAAACCAATGACTGCCAAAAGTTTTACAATTGAAAACCTGGATAGATTGAAAATAGAATAGACCCTTATAGCATAAATAAATTCTAACTATTAAAAGTAATTAAATCACCATATGATCAAAATTAAGCTAAAACAGCAGATGAATATATTTCATTTCAGTTGTGTGCTCTCTTAGCAAAAAAGACAAAACAGTGAATAAAACGAGGTATAAAGTGGATGAAGCATGCACTTATTGCATAATGATGATTCGCAATGGGAACAGATTTAACAACATCAGTAAAAAATCTTAGGCACAAAACTACTGGAATAAGAAAAAGAATTCACCGAAACATAAGAAAAACCGGCATAGAAATACAATATAAAGTAATATAAAGAAAAAAGAGCAAAAAATGTTTCTAATGTAGATTACAGTTCTAACTGCCAAAGAATTAAATAAAGAGATGTCTTAAAATTTACTGAAGTTATTATAATTTACTGCTATAAAATAAACTCTTATCAATTTTTATTTACCCTTTATTAATTGTTTCTTTCCCAATCACTTTTCCAACTTGCAGTGCTTCCCCTTTTCTTTAATATCTGCATACAAACAGTTAATTAATCATTTCGGCAATGAAGAAAATCAGATTATTGCATCTACCTATCCTACAAGTGCTATGTAATATTTTTCCGGAAAGCAGTCACTTCAACTTGTGCATCAAATGCAGAATCTTTATCTTTCCAATTCGTCGCCAGACTAGTTAGAAAGACATAATCCACCGATTAACTTTAACAAGTATAAAAAATTTCGATGGGGTTCTCAAAAAAAAAATTTCGACGAACATCCCTGGATTATCGATCAATTTCTCCGAAAACAAGGTCCAGAGTTCCAATAACCGCCACAACATCCGATAACATAGACATGTGGCATATATCATCGATTGCAGCAAGATGTGGAAATCTGAAAATATAAAGAGCATGAGAAACATATTTACTAAAAATAAAATTTTAATTTACGAAATTTTCTGAAAAAATTACCCAGGTGATCGAGCAAAACATCGATAAGGTCTTGTTTCACCTTGTGATACTAGGTAAACACCAAATTCTCCTTTGGGGCTTCAACTGGAACATATGTAGCACCGGGTGGTACTTGATAACCTTCGGTATAATATTTGAAATGGTGTATTAGTGATTCCATATTTTGCTGGAACATTCTGATTTAATCTATTTAAATTATTTAAACGCTCAACCAAAAATTCCTTCATTGCAATTTAAACATTTGATATTTTTTACTGTCGCTGTCATAAACATCAATGCAGTTATAGATAAATTCACCGATTAATTAGAGTACAATTACGGTAAACTATATAACAAATTTATAATTATAATCAACACAAATTTACTTTCATTTCGGCACGTCTAGGAGGAACCACTTTATGATCGTCAATTTTAATTTCACCAGGCGGCATTTTATTCAAACATTCAAAAATAATTTTTAAACTTTCGCGCATTTCTTCCATTCTTACTAAATATCTGAAACAATAACGATACATACATGCATCATATAAGAGAATAAAGTTTTGAATGCACTGGACACATTTACCTATCATAGCAATCTCCCTTCACGCCGATAGGAATGTCGAAATCCACTTGATCATACGCATCATACGGTTGTGCTTACGTATGTCCCACTTAATACCGGACCCTCGAAGCATAACACCAGAAAAGCCCCAAAGCAAAGCATCTTCAGCTTTCACAAGCCCAATATCTACAGTTCTTGCCTAAATATAATTACGGAACTAAGTAAAATAATTATGGATTATATATATTTTTATGGTTTAAATGCCGAAAAAAATTTACAAAAGTGAACATCTACGGTGTCATTGTAGATAATCCACAAAATATTGATTCTCTTAAAAAATCACCAAGAAGATGCGATTGCCTGTTAATAGATCTTCCATCATATCCAGTCTTTGCGGAAACCGTAATGCCCAGTCATATACATCATCCAACCAACCAAGTGGTAAATCCCATGCAACACCTCCTGGACGCACGTAATTTGAATGCATTCTGGCTCCACATACCCGTTCACTGAAATTGAAAAATTATTACAATGTCATAAAAAAATGGAAGTCCGAAATTGGCTGCACAAAATTCATGACCATTCGACTTAACGAAATTATTTGATATTTGTTTTGGAATATGCCAAAGTAACGCTAGAAAAGAATAGAGAATGACCATAATCTTCACAATCGAAACTTTGATCTTCGGATTTCTCAAAGATAGAACTACAAGTCCCAAAATAATATTTGAAAGAAAAGTAAGATTAAAATTAAAATTGAAACATTTGGCTTACGTGAATTCAAACATTTTTTCACGTTCCTCAAACATCCAAAATAAAGGAGTCATTGCACCAATATCCAGAGCATGTGTTGTAATACCCATCAAATGATTTTGTATACGTGTCAGCTCATTCATTAGAGCTACAAACAATACTATTTGGTTATTTATTAATTTAAATAAGCATTACCAATAATTTAGAGGACTAATAGACAGTCTAATTAACAGAATATGGATATACACCGGCAAGAAGTTATTATCTTCTGTACATTCAAATCAAGAAGCAACAATTAACTGGTTTGCATGCATCAAAACATCAAAAATAAAGTACCTACAGACTCGTCGGCATGAGTAAGAATGAACACTGTTACCTCAGAATATCATGCAATAACTATTTATAAAATGGAAATGAAAGAAACTTCTGATAAATTTAGCTCTTGGTGGGATATCGACTCCTAATAATTTTTCAACAGCAAGAGCAAATGCTGTTTCGTTGCACATCATTGATACGTAATCCATACGGTCAAAATATGGTACTGCTTGGGTATAAGTTTTATATTCTATCAATTTCTCTGTAGCACGGTGCAGAAGTCCGATATGTGGAGTTGCCTTCATTACCATCTAAAGACAAAAAAATCAACTTATTAAAATTGGTAAAAACGAAATCCTTTTATACATGAAATGATCTACCGTCTCAATGTGAAGTTGTAATATAACAAGTGAGAATTCCAAATCCTGATTTGTATCACAAACATATTCAAAATTTATCGAAAAAAATTAAAGTACAAACTTCCCCAAAACAAAAATACTCCTAGATTAAATAAAAAGTTAGATCTGAGAGATTTACATGAACACTGCTAACAAATTTCAAATCCATATCTGAACTTAAAGTCAAATCTCAACGATACTTCATTGTCCAGTTCGAGTACGAGACGAAGAACTCCATGTGCTGCTGGATGCTGTGGTCCAAAATTCAGTAAATAGTAATGCAGTGGCTTTTCATGTATTTCACTTAAATCAGGTAAAGTAGGCTGCCAACTTGATTTCTCAAATACTTTATCAATTCCAACATTCTTATCATATTCTGTCGGTTCTGGCATCCATATTCGTCCAACGACACTTGCTTTCTGAAAATTGAATACAAAAAATGTAGACTTTACATTTCAAAAGTTCGAAAGCTGTTTTAAAAAGTTTAAATCCCTAAAAAATATAGTTAAAATAAAGCAGAAGGAAACAGCCTCATACTATTTTCAAGAAGTCATTCCCAAATTTTTTTAAAATTAAGGTACCTTGAATTCATGCATAAATTTGGCATCAGGATACCACAGATTATGAGAGTTACGTTTCCCAAATGATAAAGTGCTTGGTATTGATCGAGTTATTTGGATTAGTAAGAATCTAGCTTGCCCCGCTGCATTCATGTTCCAATTGAGCCCCTGTAATTCACTTATTTATGTTCGCATTATTATCGATATTAAATTAGTACAGGTATTATATATCCACTAAATTTATATGAAACGACAAATTTCTGTATATTATTCTTCTAATATACATAGTATTAACAATAATTTTATATAATCACGTAATTAAACATACTATAGCAAATCCTATCCAAGAGACATGCTGTTATACTTATTACATTAATTCCATTAAAGAATACTGTCTTGAGCCATATGAATTATTATAATTTCATTAGTAACAACAAAAGAAAATATTTCCTACACCTTTCTTCTTCATCAAATTCATATATCTTGTCTTATCTAAGTAAGCAGTATTTTTAACGTATTGCAATCAAACATTTTTTGAGTAATTGAAATCAATCTTTTTTGAATTTCGTAAAAAAATCAATATTTCAACTAATATTACTTCATTGTTTCTCTGCGGATATCAACAATGATTTGAATTTCTTCTCCCAAAGAAATATGAAAATAAAGTTAGAATCTTTTGTTTTCAAAACAAAAAATGAGATATTCTAAAGAGAAATATTTGATGAATGGCATATTAACATATATGCATATTTATTTACATAATTCAATAGGATCACAAATTTAAGAAATTATTCTGTTCAATAATCAATAATAAACAAAATAGAATATGATGCAACAAATGTTCTATGTAATGCACACAGGAAATTCACTTGTAATTTTGTTATTTAACAATCTCATTTGTGTATTTGCATACATCGTGTAGGATAATTTCATCAGATGATATCCATCACTAAACTTAAACTACACACAATCCCTCCATGTCAGCTTCTGCAATCTCACCCACCGACTCGACAACACAACAACTCCATCCTCGTGATGGGTGTTGTCAAGATACGTCATATAAGTTGGAGTGATCTCTTTCGTTAGGTGTGTGCCGGTCAAATTTTCTTGTTATCATCTGAAGTGAAGAAGTACAGAAGAAGTCGTCGAAGTTACCAGGTACAACGTTATCAGCTAAGTAACATTTCCTTACGAAACTTTTATTATTTTCAAATCTTGTATTTTATGCATATTGCATTTACAAATGTCACTTCTTCATTAAACAGTAAATATGTTCAGAGAACTTATGATTTCTAAGTTATTTCTCCTAAAAGATAGTTGGTTATTTTTTTAATGACTCAGCATTTTCAATTTTAGACGTGAGAGTAAGAGGAAAAATAGATTACAGGTGTGCAGAAAGAAAAAGTGTTCTCACATATCGATTTTGGACGAATTCCAGATCAAAGGTTTGCCATTCATTTCATGTATGGATTGGTTAGTAACTTACTGGTTACAAATAAACAAAAGAAATATCGATCTTAGGAATAACAAACGATTTGTTTTGTCTAAATTTTGGAATAGAAATATTAGTTTCTAGAGAATTCACGAAAGATTGGAAAAAAATAAATCTGCTGCCTCTGCATCATTTGATTATGTTTTTAATTTTTTACTTGTCAGTTTTCTAAAATTGAATTTTTGTGTAATATTTAATCTGTAGAATATGTCATCGAAATTGATTTTATTTGTTCTATACGTCTTGTTTGGGATTAATCATTACACAACAATTCAATTTAGATTTGTTAGTCTACTTAGTAATTATTATCATTAATTTGGAAAATAGTTAGGTGTTTAATCTTTAGTTTCATCTTATACAACATAAAGACTAATCTTATTTCTAATTGTAATTGAATATAGATATACGAATTACTATTTTAAAACTCTCCTTTTGTTCATATCAGTTCAAATCAAATTTTGTTCTTTGCGATTCTTTCAGTAATAAAAAAATTAACGTACTTCCATGGTAACTATATCCACTCACTTGTAAATTGTAAATGTCTTCGAACATACAATGAGGTTTTCCATAAGACATGCAATCTCCCAGTGATATTATCAACAGCTATTCCGATCCATCAACGATCATCCCGGCTAATCGACTACCATTCTGGCTCTTGACGACCATTCCATTCTCATAACTGAGCCAAAAATTGTCGTTGGTTTCCTAAATTCTATAATTACGACATAAGAAATATGATTACTCCTGATTATATAACACAGAACTCCCAACAATTCTTTTCCTGAAAGGGGTTAAATAGTTTTTTTATAGTGGATATATTAAAGTATAGTGTATAAATTAAAAGGAAGCATAAAAATAAGAAAACCACATAGATTTATCGAAATGCATCAACAGTTGAATGAAATAACTAGCCGAAATGTGCATAAACCTCGAAGAGAAAAGTAATTTGCGGATGATGTAAACATCTTCTGGCAGAAGTACCACACACTGTAAAGATTATTTTAACTGATTTTGTTTCTTATTCTCTATTCCTTCATATAACATGACAATATGGTATTACTTCTCTGACCTCCCACTCTCCCTTTGCAGAATTATGTACACTGTGTTTAGATTTAGACGCTTCAGGTCACAATCGATATTATTTGGGAGTTTCCATGAATCTGCAGCTTTAAATGAGACTCAGCCTAGTTTTTTGCCTTCACCGTTCTTTCTATACCTTATTTTTGTATGTCGATATGTCTTTTATATGAGGGACTTGATCTGATAACAATATATACACATATACACACATGCATGCCCATCTAATGTTTTCTTTTGTAATTTGTATTACATTCAACGATTTTTCGCATGTATAGTTCACATTATACTTCAAGTCAGTGCCTCTAAAATTCGTTTATCTTCAAAAGTTTTCACAATGGTACTACCGCAGTTATATGAATTTCAGTTATATTTAAAATGGTTTTTATAATTTCAGTGACATAATGTTATCACTTCATTTGTTATGACAGTTAAGGTTATTAGGTTATTAAGATTACTAATAAACGGTTATTGCTTAGGTTGCAGAATCATTTCAAAGTAAGATAGAACTTATATCCCATAATGAACATTTTAGGAAGCTTCCGTAATTTTTAAGGCAGATTTCGACTGTTAACTTATTCCATTATGCTGAGATGCATACATGTGTTACAACATCAAAGGATTTATTTTTTTTTATATCCGAAACAACTGGTAGGATTCTTACTAAAGAATCCATTAATAAGTCTTTGGCAGAATCATCAAGTGTAAATCGATTTGCGAGAGATTTCGGATATTTGGACTTTAGTTTAGTTCAATTAATGAAAGTTTGGACTTTTTACCACCTGTTCACTAATTTTCAGTGAAAATTTCAAATCCCAAGTGCTAAACATAATTTTCATATGAAATGGAAGCGAGCACTATGGGAACTGCTGTGCTTCATGGTAAGAATTATGGGACACACCTTTGTTTTTTGTAGTTTCTTGAGTTTTTAAACAAATTTTAATTTAAATTATAATAAAATGCTTCCATGTGAAAATAAGGGCAGCTGTAAAAGCTTATGGAATTGCGATTTTGTATCACGTTTGCGGAATTAAGGATTTCCCGTCACATAACTTTTTTTGTCTTTTTCCAGAGCCATCTTCAGCATTCGATCCAGATCGTGAAATGAAGGATCGTAAATTGGTTCAAATATTTAAAAAATTGCATATGGAACAGGTGAGTTGATGCTTTTTTTCTAAGAAACTGCTTTAAATTTTGTCATAGCAGATGATAGATGTATTCAACTTAAATAGTTCTAACATATGTATTTGGTTGAAATATATTTGCTTCTACTTAAATTTGAAATGCAAGCTGTAAGTGAATTTATGATTTTCCTGAAAAGCCATATCAAAAACTGCATCATTCCTTATTCTATAATTATGTTTGAAAATATCAGTTCATGTGGTGGAAGATATTCATATAGCTTAAAGTAATTTGTTTTTAATTGTGAGATAGTCCTGTTTATCTTGTATTAAAAGAAGGATTACCATTTGTAAATGCTTACTGACACTAGTAGTTAAGAATGTTAAATTTGTTAATGGGGAAGGAAGTATATTATCTGTCTTAAATTTAAATTTGATGATTGCATACATTTATGGCATCTTTGTACAGCATTCAGGTTGCATTAAAATGTTTACTTTCTTTTAGGATTTGAATACGTTGTTGGATTTTGATGAGACTGTTTCACGTCCATCGCAGGTTGCTTTAAATCATTTAGAGGAACTGAGTACGGACAAGAATGAACGTTGTCGGCCACGTAAAATACTTGATTACGCCATATTGGCGAAAGGACAGGAGTGAATATTTTTATAATTCATTTTTATATTTATTTCAACTCCACAAAATTGTAGAATACAAAACGGGTAGAGTAGAAAATTTACTTTCATATAATTAATTGTAATAAATTTAAGAATTTAATGTTTCTCAAGTGTTCTTAATGACATATTTACCATGAGCTTTATTAGTTAAAATTTTTTTAGGTTATCGTAATAATCTTGTGGGGTCTTTTGCAAGCAGCTATTCAAAACGGGTGATTCGAACAAAAGTGATGCTAGTTCCAAACGAATACGCTTTCAAAAGATCGGTTTGATGATGACACTCCAAGATTCAGTATCAAGGACGTCCCCGAAATAGCCGTACTTCTACTGCCTCAAAAAATAAGAGATCGCGGCGCTTTTCATTTCCACCGGCAGTAATTGGTGTCAGAAAAAGGAAACATCAAGATCACGAAGTTTTGCCTGCGGAACCAAAGGAGGTATTCTGAAGAAACGCGTGAAGGATGCGGATAATATTAAGCAGGCATTTCTTATTTCAAAAAAGTACTCGACATGCAAA
Source organism: Dirofilaria immitis (assembly GCA_024305405.1). Taxonomy (NCBI): domain Eukaryota; kingdom Metazoa; phylum Nematoda; class Chromadorea; order Rhabditida; family Onchocercidae; genus Dirofilaria; species Dirofilaria immitis. The sequence goes on along the minus strand of JAKNDB010000088.1, from coordinate 3,306,193 downwards.
ATCAGCATTTTAAAGAATTTATTCTTCCTGAAAAATGGATTAAGGAATCGCAGAAAAAAGAAAAGTAAAGAAAATGAAATCTGGAAGAGAAGAGAGTAGCAGTAGTGCATCTATTGAAGATTTAGCAATGGAACGTCTGGTAAGAGCTTTCAAAACTGCTAAACTTTTATATCCCGAAAAGTTTGCTGAATATTTCCCAGACTTTGTGCATCGTTTGGAATCAGATGATGACCGAGAGAAACGAGGTAATAAAAATGGTATTATGTCGACGCAAACGCATATTAAAACTATCAAAAGTGAAGAAGACACATTCGACAAAATTATTGCATCGGATTCTAGCGACGATCTATCAAAAAGAATTCGTAAAGCGCCAAAAATTTTACGAGAATACTCAACAGAGGTTAAAACAGAAAGGAAAAAACTGACCGGTTTGCTTTCAAAAGACAAATGTTTGAAGGAACCGATCTCTTCAATGTCACATAAGATTTCGCGTATTGGGAGTCCTTTGGCAGGCACCTCGGGACTTCGTAAGCGATCCAGGATATTAACAGACTCACCATCTAATCAGTCAATGCTTTCTAAATCTCAGCAAAATGAAAAAACAGAAAATATCAAAGGTATGGAAGATTTGGAAGAAGGAAGCGGAATTTCGACATCGAAGAGACATAAGTGCGCTAAGAGTAGTTTTCGTTCCAACACATCAATTGTCAAAGTTACGAATGTTAATGCAACGATCATTCAGAACAATATTGAAGATAGTGCAACAGAGTCTTCATCTGACGAATCAAACAACATGCGTTCATCAAAAAGACAGCGAGCTCAAAGTGGCTTCTACAAGTGAGTATTCCCGTATTATTCCAGCTTTTGAATTTATCTGAACGGAATCTCAAGAATAAGGACGATCTTTACAGGATTTAAAAGATTTGACCGAATTTTTTTGTGATAAATAATTTCTTCGAGGTTTTTGCTTCTATTCACCTTTATGCTAATGTTTTATTAATATCATAGCATCGGTTTCATCTTTCGAAGAATCATAGAAATTAATTTACATTTTGTGATCTACTTTATATTTTTAATATATGATCGGGAATCATTTTTAAACCACAATAATCGTTCATCGATAGATTTGTAAGATAAATCAATCTGCCGTCTAAATTATTCGCTTGATCTGATTTAAAGCGTTATTCTTCAGGTCAATGGTGACATTGTACGACAAAAAGCGCTCATAAGATTTGAGCAATGCATGTATTGACGAAAAAAATAAAAATCCCGTTGTATGCAAAATTTGCGAATTCTGGAAGTTTTTGCTTCCCAAATATTTTGTTATCTGTTGAGTGATTTTCAAATTGTATTCCGAACTTTGTTAAAACTTGGAATTCAAAATCTGATGAAGAGCAAAATGATTTTTTCTCAGGTAGAGTTCAAATTTTTAAGGACTCTTTCATTTTTATTGGGAATCCTTTTCTTCCACTTATTTGCTTGGCCTACCATAATCAGTTCTCAGGAAAAATTGCTCGTGTAATGTTGAACACCTGATCTATTTTGCTGGATTATATCTAAATTTTTAGTAATGGAACATTTTTTGCTTGGATAGTCAGTTGGGATTATTATCAAAGTTTTCCGCAGGAAGAAGTTAAATGAATTATTGGTTTTATTGCTGGCTAAAGTATGTTTGTTATCATAGTTGATCTCATCAATATTTGTTCTTGTTAGAGATGAAATCATGCATTTTCATTTTTTCGCTGTTTGTCACAATTTATCGTTTAATCTAAGAAATGTTTTGTTTTATTATTTTTTTTTAATGTGATCTATTTTACACATTGGTACGATTGACTTTCTCGTTTATTATTTTTTTTCTTTTAGAAAAGCCGTCGCACTAGAAATTGAACATAAGATTTTTCTTTTCTATCTAAAATTTTAGATTAATCGGATATTGTGCAGAATTTATTTGAATAAATTTTCTTAAATCTTATTATGCTAGCAAGTTTCGTTGTATACTGGATTTGGATCTCTATCGAAATCCAAGATATAGTTTCTGAAATCTGGACGTTCTATTTTTTCTTGAATTCCATTTTTCACTGCATTAAACAAAGGCACAAGATAATATTCTGTATTGTTCAAATAATAATTTTGAAACAAATTACTTGCTAGAATAAATAGTAATTATAACATAGCAGAATATAAGATCAGTAATTATAGTGTAACTATGCTTATTAAACGGTTATTTGCTGGAGGCATCATCAGAAGATTAAATTCTTTAAGACTATCATCGAGATAAGTAGAGTCTTGAAATATGTTCATCGATTTAAATGTAGAAGATTCTTATGGTATTGCATACAAAAAGTAGTAATTATGAATCAATAATTCTATTTTTAAGCAAGCGTTACATGCCTATTAAAAAATCAAGAAAAGTGCGTTATTAATTATGAAGCTGAGGAAGTTAATGTTGGGATTTCAGACTCTCACTCGGTGTCGTTTCACAGTGATATCTGAATCGAAGTCACAAGCAGGTATGAATGCATAACAACTAATATCCATTGCAGAAACAAGGCAAAACTGAGAAGCTCGAGCAATATAGCTATAGAAGCTGGTACCGCAGATGACATTACATGGTATTTCCATTTCAGCTTCACAAACATTGTAAATAGCTTGCTTCGATGATTCAATATCTCGTTCTACGATATTCTTAAAGTAATTTTTATTTATTTGAAGTATAGATTACATCCATGTTCTATCTATCATTTCATAACCTCTAAGTATTCGCTTCAAGTATTCTCTCTTCCTTAGGATTATAATCTCTTATTTTTATTAATATCCTGATCATTCATGTTTAACTAATCAGAATATGACATTCCCTTTAAGTACTAAATGTATTGTTCCTCAAGACTTATGCAATATGCATAAGTTTAGCTAAGAAATGTGGATACCTGTAAAATGATCTGCTTCAAACGAGGACTATTGCATCGTTCATTTTCAGTGGGATCAAGTGGGTATACATTATCGGTTTCACAAGGATCAGTAATGCAATCAAGCTGAATAAGTTGTTTGTTTGATTTTTAGGATTAGTCATCTTATTTATATTATTTCTTTTTGAAAAGAAAATGAACGAATCTCCCTGAGAAGGATATGAAATCGAGTATATCAACTATTGGAAATTTCATTTTGACAGATTATAAAATGAATGAAAAGCTGCTTCTGAGATTTCATACGCATTTCTCTCGTTTGATATCTTCATGTGGGAAGTGTATGTGATGTTATATATTGGGAAATATTTCCTGAAATGTGAAAAAGAATTTCTCTCTGTAGATTAAAACTTACATTGGCTTCTGGCATGTATGTTTCAGCGACATTGTAGTTATTGGACATCAGTTGTGATATCGGTTGTTCAATGCCTGCTCTCTCTCCGTATCCACTACTGTATTTTTGATAATTTCCGCTGCTTGGATTGTTATTTTGATATATACTTTTCCTTTGATAATCTACAGAAAAAGGCTCTTGTGATGGAGGATATACTTTCACACTATGTACTGAGGCTTCTGTGCTTCTTGGATTTGGAGGTGGTGGAAGATGTTCGGTTGTTTCAGCTTCATTAGATACCATTTCATGAGCGGAATTCAAATTTGTTACAAGTTGTTGGTAATCCAATGGATTTCGTGTAATCCCGGATGAATGCATTTTCCTGGAATACAAGTATGGATCAGAACTAAAATATAAATCAATATGTATAACTTTAATGATTCTAAAACGAAATCTAAAGATCCTCATTTCATTATGACAGTGAAATAATTAAAATTCCGGCAAAATAATCAGCGGAAAAGTAATAATTACCTGATCGAGGTAATGTATTCAGATGGGCTATTGATGGTTGATTTTTTCAATAACTGATTGCTCATATTGTTTGTATCGGTAGCTTTATATTCAGTTAACATTGCTTTTCTTCTCTTCTAAAGTGATTATTATGCTATGGCATCGAAAAGATTGTGATAATTTCATTTCATTGCATGAAAATAAATTTATATATTATAATTCTTCCTGAGTTACCAAACGATGGTTAATAAACTGCAATTTAAAAGTAAATAATGTTGCACCTACATATTGCGGTATCACTTGACTGTAATCTGTGATAAACGTTTCCCAATCGCTAAATGTGACATTAATCTGAAATATGCTTATCACTGACTAGAACCTTCGTTTTATAAACAGTTTTAAGTTAAATGTAATAATGCTTCTGATTGCATCATTATAAGTGAAATGATTAATTTCTTTTTGAATATTACTATCAATTTGAAATTTTGCTTGATTCATTTTCATTACTTCTGCTTGCAATTATGCATGATTAGATATAATGAATATAGGTTGACTAATAAATAAATCAATAGATAAAATTCTCGTACTAATTACAAATTCGCTTTAATTTAGAAGATGATTAAAGCGTGAATCGATTTTATTATTAATAACAGTAATAAAACGAACTGGATCGATTGAACTTTCTCTATTTTTCCGTTGTCTATAATTTATGTTATCGATGTCACCAACAATTCTATTTGTGTTCATAGCACTGTCCTCCGCGCTAAATCTTTTATGATGCAAATTCTGAATCTTTCGAAATGCCTGCAATTTGACTTTTTACACATCAAACCATAAAACAAACCTAGATTTCCACATACTTCTCTTTTGAACTAACACAATTTATTTTCCTGCTAACACTAAATAAATTATGAACATGCTGACAATGAATTGCGAATATGCAGTATTATTTCATGCGGATCATTATGTTGATTATTTATAAATGATCAGAACACAATAGAATTATCTGATAAATACAACTGATAAACTAATAAAAAGTCAAAATCAGGCGATTCTTCATTTATTGGCCTCATCATTATTATTTAAGTGATAAAGAATCATCATTTTACATGTTTTTTTCTTGATTGATTTTTGTTCGCTTGGCTAATTCTTGTTCTGGCTTTTTTACATACGCTTACTATCTTTTTTAAGTTAATAAAATGCCATCTTTTTTGTTTTCAAATAACACACCATTTGAAATAGATACCATAAACAAATAATAATAAATTTTATGAATAAATCAACGAATAAACAATATTTTAATCGACTTAAATTGGATAATTTTTATCAATATAGTTGATAATCAGTCTAAAACAACTTCTATCATGATATTAATCTTTAAAAACTATATTTTACCTTATAAAAGCGTAATCGTCTTTCTCGAATTTTCTTCCACTCGTCCGAAATATCACTTTGTCGTGGGATTTTAAGCTGCTCTCTGTCTTATCTACCTCAGAGATTATTGGAGTTGTTCGATAATTCGGCTGAATCTTCGATATGTGATACTGATTCTCAGGTATCAATCCCTCTTGATACTTTTCACCAGCTGTTGGTAAATATTCTTGGTGTACATTGTTCGGCTTGAACATTACCAATTTTTGCAAGTTTTTCCTCGAAAATTCATTCAATTTCTCTAGTAAAGACTGTCTCATATTAGATTTTTCTTCATATTCATCGTTAAATAATGGCAACTTCTGCGATTCAGATGACCACGGCAATGTTTCCAAACTTTTAGATAATGGAAAAATAATTATAAAAGCAACGATTCTTATTGATATAGCCATCAGTCGTTATACTGAAAGCGATTAAATTAAAACTTTTTTGGATTAAAAGACAAGCAAAGTTAATACAATTATGTCAGGAGATTATTTCACAGTTATCATAATTATATTGCAAATTATCTAATAGAATTCAAGAAGTTGACATTAGCAAAATGTTAGAAACATCGGAAATTGTTTAAGAAAAAAATATTCTTTTAGATAACTTGTAATTATAATCAGGACAACAAGAGAATGGTAGGGAAATTGTAGAAATATCAATAAGAAACAAATAAAATGCGAAATGATGATAATATATAGTTGACAAAACAACGAATGATAGATAGAAAATGCTTATCATTGTTTGGGATGCAAACCAATTATTATCAGTAGCATTTACTATGGATAAATTAGAATTAGAGCATTTCCTTGAAAAAATCTCATTTCAATTTTATGTAGTCCAAGTGTAATTGTTGAACAGTAACAATTCTTTTTATATCCGACCATATTTTCAATTATACATTTCTATTTATCGATATTATCGCATGGAATTGTTGACCCAGCATCGTTGATTATAAGAACTATGCGTGGACACGATTTTATTCTTCATCATCCGATATAACTATTTTCATTTAAAATTACTCTTTACCTATATTTTGTTTTTTTTATTTACCAAGTTTAATAAATCATGAATTTTTAACTAGTCTTTGCTTCTTAATTTCCTCCAACTATAAAATATATTGTAATTTCCGGGTTTATTTTAATCTTTTTTTTCTGCTTATTTCTTTGAATTTAATTTTAACGAATGAAGTATAACTGACATTCAATTAGTTAAACTCTTTTTGATTTGAAATGAGTATTAATGCTCAATGCAATAATGTTTCATGTTGGTCTAATTTTTATCTGAATAAAAAAATTAAGAAATTTAAAAAATTATTCATTACGTATTTGTTATTAGTTATACTTTTTTATTTATTTAATTATTGCTGAATTAATAGCTCTCAAATCTTTCGTAAAAGCGACACTTTCATTAATTACGAACCGATAGAGTATTTAATATCGTTTATAAAAAAAATTCACTTTTAAATTGTTTCGAATTTTGAAATAAGAAAATGTGGAATGAAATTTTTGGACATTTGAAAGTTCCCCGATTATAAAAATAAAAAAAATTCCACTCTTCATTGTTCCCATCACGACATGATGATCGATATTTTGTCAACTTATCGTGATCTCTTACAAATTTCTATAGTGTAAATTTCGCATTTATTTCTATTTTAAAACTTCCAAAAGTTCGATATACTGCAAAAAATTAATTCTTGAAAGCGAAATAAAAATTATTATGTACATTTCAATTGTTTTGCTCTTAATTATTCGAAATCTTTAGGCTTCAATCAATATAATATAAAGGTGAGAGATTGTATATTTCCCTTCGACTCCCGGAGAATTTGTCTGCGATTTTTTTATGAAAGACATTTATTATTGTAGATGGCAGAAAAGAGAATTTATTTTGTCCTTGAACAATTTTTAGGATGTATTTTTGCTCGCCTTTTTGGTTCCTAATAATTAACTCTTTCTTGTGGATTATTTGACTTGAGTCTTTGTAGGCATGTAGATTTGTTAAATTATAAGAATAATTCATCATCATTAGAGTATTCCTGCGGAAAATTCTGCAGGAATGGCCTTTATTATCAGAAAAATTATTTTTCAATGATAGCGGCTCCTTTCATTTTGAACTTCACATGTAACTCATTAGCCGTAACTTATATACCTCTACGTCTTCAGTCTCTTATCTATTTCATGTGTTTATATTAGTTTCACTTTTTTTTCTTTTTTAGAAATAGATTAAACTGGTATAAATGTATGACCTTTTACTTTCCTCTTTAATGATTTATAATATTTCGATATTTCTGAATATTCAAAGTTTGTGATCATCAGTTATTGATTGTATATTTTTGGAAATTATCCATTTCATGTTTTCCGCAAAACTTTCATATTTTTCGCAATAAATTAAAATATAAGATAGAATAACGATGCTCCTTCAAATATGTAACATTCGACGTCATACGATGTTCTCACTTATTTCAATAATTTTGCTATCATTGAGCAATACAGATAGAACATCCTTAATCATTTTTGAAGTTACGTCTTATAGCAAAAGATAATTATTACTTTCTGGAGCGAGTCGTCATCGATCATCTTTTATCACTTGTGTAATGGATAAAAAGAATTTGGTGCCGTTATCGATATTCATTTTACTTCTACTTGATCTTCTTGCATTCACTTCTATTCTACCGCTTTTTCCTGCCTTAATCGATTTTTATGGATTAAGTCAACAAAGAGTAAGCATAATAAGAAGAATAATTCGCATAATATCATTGTAAAAAAATGCATCAGAAACTTTTATACAGCTACTCGAAAACAAATCATATTTTTGAATTAATTAATAATTAATTTTATTAAGTAATTTTTGCATTGTTAGGAATCATTAAAAACTTCTGCAGAAATATTTTCTATAATGCTCTGAAGTTTTATTCCTGCTTCTGAGTAAATGAAGTATTGAAATATGATGGAGAATTGCACTATTTTGAATTCCCTATTTTTAAATTTAAATTTAGAAGGAAACATTTATCAGCTTTTTATTCCTTCATTAATGTTAATTAAAATATGAATTTTAAACAGCAAAAATTTTTGGTAGGATTTCCATGATATGATATTGCATTATCGAAGTATAGAAAATATTAAAATTTTCCAAGGATTTATCGAAGCATACCTTAATTGAAAGGACGCAAATTTAAAAGAAAGATTTTCAAATCATTTTATTTATCTCTTTTATGTTCCCAATTATGGATTATCGTTTAAGGATCGCATCTATGATGCTATCGAAATATTTTGTCAGTTTTTCCAAAATGTTATTGGTATACCATCTTTGAAACGTTTTCATTCCGTATTTTTTGGTGGTAAGCATTTTAAAATTTTTACCGATCGTTTTTTCCGACGTATACATAAAAATTTGGCATATTTATGAATATAATCAAATCTCCTGAAAAGTCTTCAATAAAGCTCCGTAAAAATATGAAAAAATAATGGAAAATTTTTATAGCCGATTTTTTGGTTATAAGAAAATATAACCGATTTTTTTATAGCAGATTTTTTCCGAATTAAATATTGAAAACTTTCAATACCTAAAATAGATATATCAATTACTTACAGGTTTCTTAGGATCACTTTACTGCTTGCTTCAATTTCTGTCTTCACCTTTACTCGGTGCGTTGTCCGATGTTTACGGACGTAAGCCAATTCTCTTACTTTCCATTGCTGGAACGTTACTTTCTTATATTGTAAGTTATAAATTTTGATTTCAATTTAATTATTAATTTGAAATTTGAATTAAATAAGAAAAAGTTTTACGTAAAAGATTCATTCATTTATATTAAAGACATTTTAGAATGGAAAATATGCAGTATGATTATATAGAAGTACAATAAATACCAAAAACAGACAAAACACAACGATTATCAATATCAAACTCCGAAAGATAAATCATTCAAAGATTTCATGAACGAATCAAAACACTACTTATCCCCTGTTACGATACTCTAAAGATGCAATGAAAATATTTTAATAAATCAATTTCATCTTAATTTAATAATAAAATTAGTTATTATCTAGATATGGGCTAGCACAACCAGTTTTACTTGTTTCGTATTATCGCGAATAGTTGGTGGCCTGAGTAAAGCTAGTGTTTCAATATGCATTGCAATTATGGCTGATGTTTATTCTCAGAATAAAGTTGGCCAAGGCATGGTAAGAAATAATTAATTCTTGTAATCAAATTAGAACTAAAAACTGAGGGATAAAACAATGCTGGTAATATAGTGATAATAATAATGATAACTTTAATATGGACAAATCCATCTACATCATAAGCATCATATTATAAGGAAACAATTTGATGTAGTGAATCGACACATTGTCATTAGTATCGTTTTTTTATATGTGATAACATTAAATGATATTGACTTCTCTCTTCATCCACTATCATGTCCATTTCTGATAGAGCTTCATGTTCTAGGCTATTATTGGTGGAGCTTTTTCAATAGGCTTTTTAATTGGTCCTATGATTGGTGTATATTTCTCACGTTTTGCTGGTGCCAGTTCTGAATTGGCCATTGACGCACCAGCAAAATTTGCTATTTTATTGACAATTATCGAACTCATATTTGTTGCTATAGTCTTACCTGAAACTCTTGATGTCTTACAAAGAGTTAGTAGTTACTTTAAAAATAATTCAATATTATTTATCAGTTTATGTCAATTTTCACGTCATTTCAATGAATGATGAAAGCGCAGAACAATAAGAATGAAATATTCTAAAATCATGAGAAACATAGAATGTAATTTTATACTATTCTCGCTTAAACGAATAATAGAATTATAAAATATTTAAAAAAGATGATGATTATTTCCTGATTTGAATTTTAATGATAATACTATCACTTTTTAGAAGACATTAGTTAGTGAAGTACTGAAAAATTGTTTTTGTATATCAAACCGAATGCACTTTTTCGATTTGACGCTGTTAAAGATCATTCTGGTATGACAATTTCGCATTATTTATTTAAACTATTAAACTAAATTATTATGAATGATGAAGTTCTGCCTTAAAATTACAAACCAAACTTTAAAGTGATTTAAGAACTTTAATATTTTCCCATTTATTATTATATTCCGTAAAGACTAAAAATAAAATTATTATAACTTCAATCTCTAAGGGTAACAATTTAGGAGTGAAAATAATGCGATCCTACGGACGAGCATACTTCATTTATATGTTTTTTATTCGGGTCTCGAATTTACACTCTCATTTCTGACACATACTCGTTTCAATTACGACAGGTTTATTATTCGTTTTTGACTTTTTATTTTTAATTATTTAATTTTTAATGTTGTTGCTACTATGTGTTAACACATTTCTAATTGTATTTGTATTTGTTAATCATGGCCTAATTTCATACCGGATACATAAATGCTGGTGTATCTTCCCAAAATGTATTACAAAATAACGAAAAATTAATCTGTTTGATAACTTCCTGTTTTTAAATGAATTATCGATAAAAGAGTTATTAATTATCAAATTGAAATTATTGAATTCAATTAATTAAAAAAATTAGCAAAAATTATTAGAGACAAAGTAGCTCATTTTATTAAAATAGTAGATCATGGTATATATATTTTTATTTATTTGTTTCAATTTTTTCATTCACATAAATACAAGTATATGAATATTTTCCAGCATGCAACAAGGCATAATGTATTTATACATTGGTGCATTGATGATTATAGTACAAGGTAATTAGCAGTAAATTCGCATTTCAATCCATCCACTGTAATCGCAAGTTTGCAAGCGGGCATGAGTTAATTTTCAAATTTCGACTTTTCATCTACTAATTTATTTCTGCTTCTTGATGCGATAATTCATTATATGTAGGAACAGTAAGATTTAAAGTAATGAATTTTTGATGCTGAGTTAATCAGTCTTTGATGCTCATGTTAATCAGTCTCATACATTCTTTGAAGTTGGAAATTTTTTTATATAAAGCTTTTAAAATTTTAGCATTTAGAGTTTCTATAATAAATAACTTTTAAGGAGGAATGCGCCAGATTCCACATAGTAAGCAACATGCTGCAGCCACATACGGTATTTTATTTACCGTACCTGCGTACATCATAATCGGATATAGTAGAAGCGTAGAAGGATTTTACGTTGGTTTAGCGCTCTACGCGACAGGTAAGATGTTTCTTGAAGTCTTTTCTCTTACATTAGATAATTGTGAAGATCATCTTTTTTCTTTAATATGTTATTTAATTATTTGACAAAAAGCAAAGTGTGGCTAAAGTCTGTCGAGTCTTCTTAGATTTTATTGTTTATCCTTCTTTTCTTTCTCTTATTTATCTGTCTGATAAGTTTCTGTTTTTTCCACTTTAATCGTTTATTATGTTAATTATATAGTAACTAAAAGAAAGTTTATTGCTAGACTTCTTAAATAGTTTTATTTTATTTTATCAATCCATTAGATACTCTCCCCAAAAATGTTACAATTGTTAGAAACTAATATATTCCAGCATCAGGCTTAGTAGTTCCATGTATGACATCATGCATATCAAATCAAGCTACAGATGATGTCAAAGGTGTCACGATCGGAGTATTTCGATGTCTTGGTGCTTTAGCTCGGTCTATTGGCCCATTTTTGCATCCACAGGTCATTCTTTCTCAGATCATATTTTCATCCAACGGAATCAGCAATTTTTAAGCCCTTAGTTTTTCAACATTGTAATTTAGTATTTTGGCTTCTTGGTCCAACAGTATGCTATATCACTGGAGGTATTTTACTGATCATACCGATACTTATGCTGCGACAATTTTCGCCTGGAATAGTTACGGTAAAAAGGAGTAATAACCCAACAATTATCTGTACCACTGATTGTTGCCATGTATCATTTCTTGAAGCTTCAGTAAGTATTGAGCTTCAGATTCTTTTGTACTTCTATAAAATTGCTATCTATCTGCTTGTATTTGAAGTATAATTGTTTATTTTATGAAGTTCAAAAATTTCAACAAATACCATGTATTACAAAAGTTTGCATTCTGATATTTATTGATAAAATGAAATTATGTTCGAAAGCATTATTATATAGTCTGAGAAATGTTATCTTCTGTTTGTTTATGCTTCTATTTACAAAATTCAAAAATATATTAAAAATTTTGGACTTAGCATAAGAAAACAAAATAATAGCCTTTACTATTAAGATCTTCTTAAAATTATCAATTTATCCTGTCAACACAATTTAAAATGCTATTTGTAGTACAAAACAAATATGAAATTATAAAAAGTTCGAATTTACAAATTTAAGAGCACTGCCCATAAAAACAAAAAATTTTATTATTGTTATCTTTTTGATAAATATTACAATAATTAATTGATAAAGTGCATAATAGTTAAACAAAAATTATGATATTCATTCGCTTCTGCGACAAGTATTTCTGAATACTAACTTAAGCTTTTCTTCATCACTATTATAAGAAATGCCTTCACCGTACTTATGTTCGTGAATTTCGTTTTCTTGATTGTCATTGAGATATATGATCCGAATTATTCACAATTTCATCAGAGAAAGTTAGTGAGAGATTCGGATAATTGCAATACTAATTTACGAAATGCAAATATTACTAAACTCCACTACTGTACCCTTCTTGATTTCACTAATATAAGTAAAATTTCAGAAGTAGTGATATTAACAAGTTAAAAAGAACATGCTGTTTATCTACTAAATTAGGATAGATGGGTAAATAGTTTTTGCGGCAATGGAATTCATTTCAGCAGATAATGAAATAAGCCAAACTGAAACTGAGAATCATTAGAAATTTTTTAGATATCAGGCAAGGTAAACAAATCGTTAATATAATGCAATCTAATTATATCTAAATATTGAATAATGTAAACAATAGCAAATGGGTATATAATAATAAAATAGATATGAACTGACCATTTCCGAATATAAGCATTCTTTGCTATTTGAAATTGTCCAGAATTTCGAATTTGAACTTGAAGTGTCATATTTAATAGTTTTGATATCAGTTATTGTGTATGTGTCAATAATTTTTAAGCTTTTTGCTTTTCTAATTCCAACATTTTTGCAGTCTCGAATTTTACAATTCAGCAAAAAATGATAATTTTGTAATTGCTATAGATATTTTAGAAATGAAATGCACATGAATTGAAATTTAAAATTGAAGAGATTCAAATAAGTGATGGGAAAAATGAAGCAGTGATTCTGAAGTATTTTAATTCAATTTAAACACTGCAAAAAACAAAGAAATTCGTATATCAATACAAGTTCAATCATGAATAATCACCAGCTTTTTTATTCTTGACCTCATTTTTTCATAACTGAGTTTTAGTTTCGATTCCAAATAATATTCAGCTATTTCTTATAGCAGAAATATCATCCAAACAAATAATATTTAATAAGTCGTAACATTCAATAACTATTCAACAAAAAATTTACCAACTGTGACTTTTTCCCTTTGTGCGTTTCCAAAGACCAATGTTTTCTGCATTATATTATGAAACTGGTAATTAAACATAAATTCATAAGTAATTTTTAAGTAACATATTTTCAAGTTTTCCATTCATTCTATCCAACAATCAGAAATCATATAAAAGATTAAACTTCGAGTCATATAAAAAATCGAACACTTCGAATGCATACTCTTTATATCGCCCTTTCGGAACTAATATTTTAAAATGTATTTTAATATATTAAAATTAAGATACATTTTGAAATTCTACGAAATGCGACTTCATATCAATAAAAATATTACTAATAATTCGATTTATTTTTGAAAGTATTTTCCTTTGGGGAATACCGCCAGTTGTATCGAATAAATTTTATTATACTGTTTTTTAAAAAATTTGAATTCTGCATTTTATTGCTTTGATGACTAAGTAGAAATTAACAGCAATCTGGATAGAGATTAACACGATAATTCAAATTAAGAATAATGCATAAAAAACAATGGTATCAAAGAAATCTCATCTAAATATTAAAATTATTAAGTGGGAATTTGAATATTTCCGGTGGTCGAAGGCTTTCCATTAATTTATATGCTCGATCAAATGGGAATCTAGGATCAAATTTAAGCAATGTACCAAACATCTGATAGCTGGCATCATTTCGAAAACCATTTTTCCTCCATCTTCGTACCGCATTTTCACCATGATTTCCCATAACTTCTTTGTTAGCTTTCATTTTCTGTTTCCCATTTTTCATGATCGAACGTCTGGTATATATTCCCTGCAAAAATTGCACGTGAATTTCTTCGAGGATTATTGGAAGCTTTTTAAGTCATATACCGGATTTGTTACTTTTCCGGCCAAAAACCTTCTGATAGCAGCACTGGCGTGTCTTCTGGAGGCGCTGAATGTCGAAAGTTGGAAATTTTGCCATTTGCTCGTGAAATTCTGTCAGCATTAAAAATTAGATGCCTGCTAATCTAATGATGGAAAATTATGGCTTATCTTTTATTACAGATGATTGATTATTCAATGCCTACCAGAATTAAAAATAAATTTAATAATTCATTTCCTTAATGATATAAATAAAAGCAAATAATTAACTATTTATTGCATGCCAAAGTTTTTAGCCATAGAAATTACCATTAGCTTTGCAAAGTGTTTCAAAATCGTTAAAATTCATACATTTCTTACGTCATTAAATTTAACTCATCTTGTTTAATTATAGTATTTGTTAAAATAAATAAATTTCAATTTTTCGTGAAATCAGTTTTCAGAAAAAATAATAAATAAGACATTAAATTAAAAAAATCAATATAAATCATAACGATTATAATCTCCAAGTCTTAGTAAGAATTCTGACCCAATCTTTGATTATTTCAATAATCAAAGTTCGAATCACATCTAAGGAAGGAGCAAAATTAATCTGATAACACGCAAATACTTTAGCCTGATTGAACATATCATCAGCAAATTGGCGCACAATTTCATATTCTTTTGTGCCTGTCTTCGAGTATTTTCACTTTCTTTCCACGCATCTTCAGCATTCTTGATATTAGCTTTCTGTAAATCTTCACTATTTAGCGACTTTGGGATTTCTCGAACGATGTTAGTTATATTAAGTGAAGCTATGAATCATATCACGGATATTATGTTATGTTAAGTGATGTTATGAATTCCAATATCGTGATGCAAAAAAAAACAATCTCTCCTTTACATATTAAACTGAAATAAGTTTATGTTAATTTTGGAATAAAATCAAAATAAGTCAAAAGCATTGCGGCATTTAATTTTCTTTTTAAAGTTGGACTGAAATTGAAAGTCAGTTTATATTTATGAAAGAGAAATAAGATAAAAATAGATGAAGCATTTTTCCAGAAAACTTTCAGGCTTTTCATTTGAGAATTGTATTTTTCGGCATTTGATTCCCAATGCTTTCGCTTATGATTTTTCGCATTTTGCTTTTGCCCAATTGTTCCTATCGTGTTGGTATCACCACCGATAGTATCTAAAAATATTTTAAAATGTAAAATCTTCAAATAATATATTATCAAGAAAATCACAGAAACAAATTTTCATCTTAATTAATCCTCGTATTACCATGATAGTAACAATGCACAAAATCACATCCTGAAATTAAGCACTAAAACTTGACAATGCAGAGTTTGGAATCACAATAATTGACTTAAATAAACAGATGCTGACGATGAATACCATATGAAAGATGAAATCTGGATCTGCGATCGAGTATAGAAGGCATTTCATAAATATATTCATAATGTCGACCAAAATGTTTGTATGGAAGTTTCGAATGATGTGTATTTCGATGGGTGTCTGCGAAGAAAATTTGTGAGAGTTCTCAGACATGTAAAAATTTTTAAAACTTGAAGAGCGATAATATCTTGACATCGTTCAAATGATTTTCGATAAATACATTCAATAAATAACTGACCTGTTTCATTTAATGTTGTGGGTAATATGAGAAATCCCAAATAGAATATAAGGTAGAAAAGGGAACATCGAAGCATCGTTCTTTTCAGGCTTGTAGCAATTCTGGCGTAATTTTCGAAAATAAAAATAAGATCATTGACAAAGTTCGTCTAAAATTATAACGTAAGCAATTTTAAAATAATATTTAGAAGTCTTCAAATAGTATACTACATTGAATATAAAGTTGCATAATGAATATTTCTCATTTTCGAATCTTTTGACAACATTTATCGTTTGCAATTATCTTAAGAAAAATCTAATTAAAATTGCAAAATTGCGTTTATTGGAAAACAGTCACTACTACTGCAAGAATGAAAGGAATTTTAGAAAATGTGCCAATTTTTTATTAATCAAAACAAAATGATGCATAAAATGCGGCCTCACCAAACGATAAAATTTTAAAGAATTTTATGAGAAATGATTTTGACGAGGAGATTATAACAGCGAACACATAGCAAATTGACATCATATCTTATGAACAAAGTGAATAAACATAAACAATAATTATAATAACAATCGTTTTGAACAATATTACTTTTAAAAATATAAATCAAAGAAATAAGATGCGATTGCTATTATCAATTATAAAACGACATCAAGGAGAAACATTAACTGAAATATGTTCGAGAAGTTCGATAGATAGTTCATTTGATATTGATTAAAGCTGCATCCTACATCAAAATACTATCAGAGAAGAAGCGATATTGCGTAAGAAATGATCATCTTGACGTTCAGTTGTGATATTTTAAGAATTTAATTCCATAATTCTTCAGCAGTATAATTACTACTTAGAGAGGAAGCAGAGCTGAATTTTGTTCCTTCTGAACTATTCCCAACCAATCCATTTCGTAAAATTCCCATTTTACAAAAAGGAAATACTGAATTGTATATTTTTCCGGAATACAACTGGTACTGAAATTACAAATAAGGCTGACTGAACTGGTACTGAAATTACAAATAAGGCTGACTGAAATTAAAAACTTAGAAGGATTGAAACCATAAAAATATAAGTTTTGCAACAAGAAAAGAATTTTAAACAAGGAAATTATGACTGATTAAACTCTTCGCTCTTCTGTCTTCGAAAATTCCATAACTATTTGAGATAATAAGCTCATTTGACCTAAATTAATTACCTTCAATTCCTATCTATTATTTAGCATACCTTATCTCAAGATCAGATCAAACGACCATAATATGATCATTTTTTGTTTAATATATATATATATATATTTATTTATTTATTGCTGGTATAATTTTAGGAAAACAACTAAATTGAAACAGTGATTTACAATAAAATATATTTATATCTTCTTAAATCTATTCATATGAACATCATTCTTATGAAATTCAGTTTGTATTTAAAAAAATAAATTCAGATAGTTGCGAATACCTTCTTGTAAAACATCGGATAACGTCAACCAAATATACAACATTAAACACTGCAATTTGTTTCCCATTGAATTTTAAATCAGTTCGCAGAAGTTTGCGGAAATCATCCAGCTATCACGATATTACTACGAATATTATAATTTAGGACAAATCTAATTGCCATCATTACGACGATCATTTACATGTCCAGCTTCTGAGCATCACTTTCGAACAATTAATTGCTCAGAAAATTTTGTATGCTGATTTTATCTCATGTAATTTCGCTCATAACATCCACCTTAATTGATACTGGATTTGCTTCATTCATTCGAATATATTCTTGATTTAATTTTTTCACTTTAACATAAAATAATCAGAAATTAAAAATTCTGATGTGTTGTCGCACATCATCACCGTATAAAAGACTATCTGTAATCCCATTATTCAGTAAATTGGAGCCTTAAATGGTTATCTAAATTCGATACGATACCTCGAAACAATAAAATATTTGTTATTCGAAAAACTGTTACAAATGTCATCACAGTCTTTATACGTGCATGTAAAATATTTCCTTTGCTTATTACTCTCTTAAATAATCTATGCAACTCAAAATATTTTTGAGATTAAAATAAATCAACTGCAAAGTAATTAAACAAAGGAATTCTATGTTAAAATTATCAAATTACTAGAATGCTCTCAATATTAATATCATATAACAAACGGTACTTATTTTGCGGAATCATATATGAGATTTTCAATAACGAATCCCATGATTGATTCACTTATGTTAGTAGGTTATTTATTATTAAAGAATATATGCTTTGCAGAATACATTTTATTTACAATTTTTTCAAAATATGAAATGACTTACAATCAGTTCTTGGATAAATCAAAATTGAAACGGAGTTTCGAAAATAATTTCGATAAAAAGCAATCTTAAATTCAATTATATTAAAATACAAATCAGATACGAAATATTTATGAAATAAGCCTAAAATCAAGAATAATATTTGTCAAATTAGCGACAATAACAATTTTAGCAACAAAATAGAGACAGGAGAATGACTGGTTATATAAAATTCCTGGAAGAATGAAAAAGGAATGAAGAGAGAAGAAGGGAAAGAGGCAGAGGTAAGTAATGGTATTTTTGATTGTCGAGAAATTTTAACATGGGAGCATGACTGTCGAGAAATTCTAATATGAGACAAGGAACTCTCCTTCTTCATATAAAATATTCCTATTTCATAAGTGAAGTGTAAATATATATTTCGTATACGCAACTGCATTCACATATTATTTATACGACTGAGCCTTTGAGGCGATTTAAAACTGAAGTTCAAATTAAAATAGCTGCTCAAAGATTGTACAAATAAATAGATGACGTAAAACTACAGAAAAATAATAGAGAAAAGATTTTAGCTACAATTAATTGTTGATCTACTCTTGCTTTTGTGTTTTGAATGAAAAACAAACTGTTCTATGAAAATATAATGATATGTCAAAATAACTCAATTATTCAGACACAAGTTACTAAATTATGTTTTAAATGAAATCTTATTATCAGCGATTTTAGTCCAAATTTATGGGATCTTTTCGATTTGAAAAATAAGATCATAAAATTTAATTCACATTAAAGTTTGGTAGTTCATATCTGAATGAGTTTGAAATTCAAGAACAATTTAATTCACATTGTTTGGATTGTATAAAAGTTAACAAAATAAGCATATAAAGTCTAATAAATCACTGATTCAATCAGATATCACAGGGCATAAAAACAAATACATAAATGATATCGAAAGAGATCAAATCTTGACGAAACTATTGAATAATAACAATAAATTTTTCACATTTTAATAATAAATTAAAAATAAATCCTGATGCCAATTAACACTTCGTCCTGATCAACATTGTGCCGATGTTAAACCTTGGAAGACTTGCTCCAGCGGGCTTCAGTGAAAATCGTTGTTATAAATATGACTTAAATACTTGTATATCTGAAAAAAAGTAATCTAGATAACTTTCTTCTGAAATTCTAGAATAAATTAACCTATTTGACTTTCTGGAGCATAAAAAAACCGAATGATCCTAATAATAAAAACAATACCGAATAATATTGAAAAGAAAAGAAAAGATTTTTGAGAATGGAGAAGGATATTAGTTGTTAATTCTTCCTAGATTATACTTCGGGTTATAGAATAATGAAACCTCAAATCTCCTTTAAAACATCAGTGGACATGCAATATAATCTCAGCAATAATAGCGTAATTCCTAAGCAGTAAACAACATGCAGTAATAGTTATCAGATTGTTAAAGCCCTTTCTTTCTCGACCTTTCATTTCAAACTTTCATTAAAAAGTATGAATCACTTTGAGCTCATACACACAATTCATTCGAGTACGTGCAATTCAAATCATAAAGAAAACATGTGAAGTCGCACAATATACCGTTTCCATGTTTCATGATCTGCTTTGTTTCAAAAGTGGCTGGTAATGTTTGTTGCGTGGATGATACGGTAGGATGAAAAATGTCAAAACATTTTGGAAGGTTGTCATGCGATGACAATGTGTCTGGTTTTCCCTGCAAAATTATTTATGAACCCAGCTACTTGAAAACTATGGGCAACTGTAAAATTTTTGCGATTTCTATCCTAACATCAAATTAAGCAATAAAAAGACCTTAATACAATTAATATAACTTTGAAATTTTTTACTGCTTTAGCAAATTCGAAAAAGCAAAATCATTCCTCTGCATTACAGTTGAGACAAGCAATTAGCAAAGATTAAGAATTGAACTAACTTCTGGAAAAGTATTTAGAAGAGAAAGGCTCGGCTGCTGCAATTTCTGTTCATTATTAGTCAGAATAGATTGCTGCAATCGCTCTTTATTTTCAATTTTTTCATCTGCCATATTTTGCTTACATTTCTTTGCTATTGCTGCCAATTTTTCATTTGTGTCAAAATACCAAACTGTCACAGCATACCTAAAATTAAAATTTAATCATAATAACAACTTACGGCGTTTAAACAAGGTATCTACGATTTCTAATAGAGCTAACAATTGAGGTATTGTTGCAAACGATTACGTTTGAACAATATAAAAAGCATCAAGATGAAAATCCAAATAAGTCTAAATAATGTTTTGACTAATTGATGAGACTGATCACTTGCTCCATATTGAGGAAAGCGCATGAAGAAAAATTTCAAATATATTTAAGGAATTTGAAAACAAATCTGAAAAATTACCGATCTCGATATACTGGTCGGACTTCATGCGGATTTCGACGATCTGACCACAAAAGCAATAGTCGATCTGCTCGTGGCTCAATATCCAATGGAACATCTGATGTTATTGGAAAAAGCCTAAAACAACCACCATCCTGAAACAGTTGCAGTAAGCACACCCAAAACATCAAAAGAAAGATCAAGCAAGATAAACATCCATTAGCATCAAAGGAAGGTATAGAGAAGAAATATATGCTGAAGAAATATATATAGATAAACTGATAAACTTTGATTATGGACTTAAAATTATACTGGGAAGTACAAACTTTTTCGAGGTTTTGAATTTATTAAATAAACGAAGTAGTTACCTTTTCAGCATTCCAATTCTGATTGCAATAATAAATGGCTGTAATGCAACGACCATCTTTCATCGGATTATCAATGTGCTTCACATAATGTGTTCCATTTGACGGATATATTGCCAGCATTGCCTAAACAATCTGTATTTCAGCAAAACATTCATAATTTGCAACAAATGTATTCGGAAAAGTAATGTTTCTAGAGTGAATTAAGTGAAGCACTTAAAAAGTCAAGATAAGAGATAATGAATTGAGATTCGGCAAAGGCAATATTTTATTTGACTTATTTCACTAAAGATGAGCTATAACGTCATCTGTTTTTCTCTTCCCCCATAAACATATATATATTGGTTAATATTTAGAATTAGATGTGACTGTTTGAATATGATAAATTCCTTGATTTGCTCCACAATGTTATGCATCTTCCATTCACATGATAATCAAAAGAATAAGGGCATGAGAGGAAAATTTGATCAAACGAAGAAAAAATTCTGGAAGTGATCTGAATATACGACTTTCCAGAAAACTAAATTAAGATTCAAGATATTTTTCAGAACAATTGGTGAACCAAGTAAATATGAAAATTTGGGAAAAAGGAAGTATTTTCTTACCCATAATCTTGTCATTTACAGCAATTTGCACGTTGGCAAATTAGTGTAAGGAAACAGTACAAACATTCTCTGAAATCACGTAAATTATCAAACAAAAGGTTATCAGTAATTACCCGTGAGCGCCCATTAATTTCATAGGGTATACGGCCATTAAAATGAACAATGATAGAATCAATCATTGAAACAAGCAAACGAACTGTCACTGCCACACTTACTCGTTCATCATTGCTGTCAAACCAATAAACCTGAAAATGATGCCGTTTTTTAAGGAAAAATTGCATAAGATCGAAAAAAATTCAAAAAGCAGATCACCAATAATTTTTCCAAAATAATAATTATTGGATTAGTAAGGCGCTTACCAGTATCAAATAATGCAGAAAACTTGACAAATTAGATTAAATTAGGTTTTACAAGACTTTCGATTGGTTAAAGCTAACCATAGAAATGTGTAATAATTCAAATTGAGAAAAGTTGAAAATGTGTAATATTATAAATTGCAAGGATAAAATGAAATGCGTTAGCAAAATCTTGCAAAACCTAATTTAACCTAATTTATCAAAAATCAGATGTAAAACCCAAATGATAATATGTAGTATATATAAGTCAATATGTACAATATGTTCAAAAACGAAAAACAGTGGATTAAATAGCGCTTGTTATATCCTTAAAGCGTTAAGTACAATAATCACTAGTGAAGGATTTTACGAAAGTTAAGAAAAGATGCTTAAATTAATAGCGAAGTCACTGTACGAATCAAATGACTATAATATTTGAAAGAAATAAACTACAATGTTATTTATAGCTGAATTAAGCACTGAGATTATTGTTGCGTAACAGTTATATGTTCTATACCGTTGAATAAAAGTTCAACTGACCTCATCCGATCGTATATCTTGTGAGTTTGAATTTACACTTGCTTCCATCAACTGCCCTGGTTTAAAAGCACCACTGTTATACAAGTGATTCATTTCTCTAGAATTTAAATAAGTATTGAAACAAATTAAGATATCTGATTGCATGAATAATTCATTTTTTAAAAACTATACTTGTGAATATGGCAACAATGATTTTGCCCAAGAAAATTATCCACAATAGCCCATCCATAATCATTCAAACTTTTAACAGCGTGGTCCGCAATGCACTGCAAAGCAAAATTAAGCATTTTTTTCCATTAAGTTTCTTCTTGACTTCAAAAACTGATTCAGATCAAAAACTAAGTTCAAAATTAACTAAAATTAATTTGAAGCTAAAGCTAAATTCCTGATAAATAAAAGCGATTTGCTTCATACCTTAATGTGCAAAGCAACTGCTTGTTGTTGATGGATTGGTAATCCACTGGTGGCAAATACTTTCAAATGATCTTGTAAGTTAATCTGCAACAACAATAAGTCTTCAAAAATTTTCAAATTTGAATGAATCGAAATAATCTTACGACGGATATTTTCAAGCGTCTTATAGCCAAGAGAATTAATTGCTAAAATACAAAATTCTTTTTCTTCGCGGAAAAAGACAAAAATACGATAAAATACATTCCCCTTTACGATATTCCATTTTTGGTGAAAACAAAAACAAATCAAGAAATTACTGTGAAAATGGGATTAGTAGAGTGATCTATCAGTTGAGAATGCCTGCAGTTCATCTTCAGTAATCTCTTTCTTGATACTTTTTCCGATATATTTTTCTTTCAAAAATTCGATCGTTTGAATTTTTTATGTTAATGAAATGTTCACACAGTTTGTTGCCTAGAACATGATCAAAATTATGCATAAATAATATCATCAACATTACTTATGAAATTCACCGCTTATGATTTAACAGAAATTTAAAAAGAATGCTTCGAAAACTTTATAAAAATGAATGTTTTAAAAACTTTGAAAGAAAAAAGAACAATTGCTGAACAAGATTTTAAGCATTTAATTGTAGGGGTATAATTCAAGATTCGTTAAGCTCAGCAGAAAATGAATACTACCAGATTTATTCTTAAAATCAAAGCACTGAATTTAAAAGAATAAAATTATTTTTCATTTACCAGTGTTATGTACATTAAATAAAAGATGGGATAGATTCTGTGACATCATTTTATCATTAACAGATGTTTCCATCACCTATCTTAATAATACTTTCATGTAATTTCAAATGCTAATCCAATCGGAAGTAAACTTAACATACCTAAACATTTTGCAGTGACCACTGCCGTATGGCTGACAGGATTTGTGAGTTTATCAGCACTTCTTTGCTGAACGGTGATAGTAGTAGTAGCAGTCTTTGCTAGTTGAGACTGGACAGTTTTGCAAAGCGGTTTATGTCGCTTCCAATCAAAATTCTGCAAAATATCTTTTTTGCAACCATTATAAATGAATGAAACTTTCCTAAAAAAATAACTGCTTGCAAAACTCATTTACTTCATCGCTACTTTTCAACCATAATTCAACCACAATTAAATGAAAATTTTCAACCACAATTAAATGAAAACTTTTCAACCATAATTCAACCACAATTAAATGAAAAAATCTATTTCGTGGCAAAATTCCTTGAATTATATTTTTCATCCTATCATTTAAGAATTTTGGCATAAAAAAAAGGATAATATGCATTTCTACTGTGGTTAAGAATTAGTCACCATCAGTAGATAGCAACTATTCGTAGTCCCGGTAAAACAAAGGTTAATATCAAAGCACAGCATACTATTTTAACTACAAAGTCTTCCTAAAAATACTAATTCATGCAGTATATATATAATTTGTCCACCAAAAAATAATGCATTGAATCGAACGGTAGTTTAACATTTGAATAAATCATCGCTTCAAATTTAGGCACCTCAAAGTAAAATAAAAACTGAAATTATTCCGCCTTGTTCATCAATTTTTAGACACGATACGGTCTTCAAATACTAAGAATCTAGAATGCTCCATAGATGTGGAAAAGAAGAAGTCCATGAATAAAATTTTTATATATTCTTTCCAGAAAAATAGAAAAAATTAAAAAAATGAAAAGTTAAATATTAATCTAGTAGGTGTAGAGACGAAAATTTTCTCATTATAGTATGTGCTTCTGAGGTTTCATTAAGGAAGAACACATCGTCTAGTAAAGCAGTCTTTATGAAAAAAATGATCAAATTTAAAATTTCCGGCTCAGATGCACTTGAAAATTTCGTCACCATTACATATGTTATTGCATCTTGCTAAAGAGGGAAAGAGGGAGAGAGAGAGAGAGAGACGAAATATAAAGAATCTATCAAAGATTAATGAAGTTTTTAAAAAATTTCAAAATTATCAATCTTCAAAATTACGGTTAAAACGATTAGATTCTCACTTTTAACAATATATATATTGTTATAGTAACTTTAAAGTTCGAAGAAAGATTCATTTATTTCGAAATATTTGAATAATTTTATGCACAGTTGAATCACAGGAGAAGAATGCTATAACGTAGTGAATGCTAAACATCATTTATTAGTTAAGATCTTTATTCCAGAAAATGTTGAGCTAAGATCCATAATTAAAATCCATCCCTAGCCTTGCTAGTATCCGTGTGCAACACACTTTTTTAGTGGAACCTTTAAGTTTCTTATAATTTTTCAAATCTTTAAACTATTTATTAAAAGCACGAAAATCCAAACTGAGAGAGTTAAAACTTTTAAGATTCCATTTTTTGATATGATATTGAGAATCAAGATTTTTAAATTATCAAAAAAACTGTAACATGTTCTATTTTTGCAATTATCCTAATTTATGGATAAAATTCTTGAATTGTTCTCAAATTTTCTCCTTTTTTTTCTTTCTGATTCCTTCTAAGCCATTATCCTGCAGGAGAGACTGCTTTCATTTATTCTGACAAAACAGTATCTTTTATTTTTTTAGATCTTTTTTTCTCTCTTTTTCTGTGAGAATGTCAAGACTTTCTGACATGTGATAGAATCATGAGACGTATGAAACCCCAAAACAAAAAGGAAGAAATATTTATGAATGTTTACAAAAACGGAAAAAAAAATACTATTTATCTTTTCACAGATATTTTCCATCGCACTCTTATGTCTTCCATGTTTAGTAATTTTTTAACAAAAATTTTTGTCGAAAAAATGCGACATTTTTTGCGACAGCCAATAGCGTAAAGAAATATTTCATTTTTGAGCATCATTTTTTTAAATTTTCGCACGTTCAATTTTTGCAATTTCTATTGGTGAAATTAATTTTAAAAAAGAAGCATAAAAATTGGTTGAATGTCAAAAAAAAAAACGAATATTATCTATTGATATTATATTAATAATGAATCGATATTAATGAAATAAATATAATACATGCTATCTTCTTGCTAAATCAATATGATTTTAGCAATTTTCGAAAAATATACAGAAAAGATCTGATTTTTGATAACGTTTTCCGTTTCTTATACCCGTAACAATCATGATTTTTAAATATCTCATAGAAAACAGATATGTGATTTCAATAAATACAACTAAATCATTAGAAAAGAATATACTACTTTAAATGAATATAGATCTCTGATCATTTTTCTGCTGAACGATGTTAAGCAAGAAATGAGACTAGTTTATTACCAAAAAACAGTAACTAGTAAATTATGTTAATGATTTCGACGAACCTTTTTTAAGTATTGCATCAAGTGAATGAAAGTGATTCAAACTTCATATTTATGCTGTCGTTTATTCCTATCAGCAATTAAAAAGAAAAAATATCGAATGGAAGAGAACTAGCATTTTAGTTAAAATGAAGAGGAATAAATGAAACTTGGCAGTTTAACACCTGCATCACTCTGTCACCGATGATTCATCGAATAGACAGTATTTTTTATGCATTTAAATATTTTGATATCTTGAAAAATTAATACATAAGTTGGTTCTGAAGTCTTTTTCTTACTTATTCCAATCTTTATGAAAATAATAAAATAAAAATAAATAATTATCAAGATAAGAAATTACCCTATGTTCTTCACCACAATATACGACCATACTGCATTCCTTGCATTTTAATAATGCACCACCATCAATTGATTTAGGAATTCCACAAACTGCACATTTTCTGAAAATTTTTATGAAACTTTTGAAAGATTTTATAAAATGGCTGGTAATTTGATGTAAAAGAAGCCTGAAATACTATAAGAATTTTCCGAAATCTAAAAAATAGACTACACATTAGAATGATCTTGGCGAGAGTGTAAACCAGTCTAATTTGATTTGAATCAATTATGATCAGTTTCGTTCAATCAATTGACATCAGCAAGATCATTCAATCTGATATCATCTGTTCAGCTCAATTCAATTCAAACTAATATCACATGAAAGAAATCACTTAACAATGATCTTTCGCTCAGTTTCATTCTTTAGATTGAAATCGTCAAAAGAGTGAAACAAAAAATAACTATAGTGACTACCCTCTTCAGTATCTCGCTACAAATCATTCACTGATTGAAAACTAATAAGTTGAAATCTGAAGGTGCGATATTCTTCTTTTCATCTAGCAAAATATGCTCTCCTATCGCTGCACAATTCCTCATCAACGCTTTTTCAGATCTTTTCTCAGTCCATCGCAATCTCTCACAATTCTTTTCCATTTCCAAAAACACTAACACCATTTGCTCTTCCCTCACTCAACTTGCATAAACTTCAATATCCAAAACTCTCTAACCTTCCTTTTATCTTTGAGCTATTATATGCTTGAAGCGTTGCATTTTCGCTGCGCGCTACGTATCGTGAAATTGAATGTTTTGGATATCGGGAATCAATCATTAGTTGTATGTTTTTATTAGAGATTTGTCTACATAAATGTACTGCATATTACAGGAGATATTAAATGCATATTTAAAAATTTACTGCTTCTTATTTACTGCACCCATTGTTCGTTCGAAAATTGACCAGTATACCAATTGATCGGGAATCGCTCGTTTCTTTAGTCTAAAATTTCGATTTCCTTTTATCAGTGATAATAATTTCAAGCATCTTTATGCGATGGAATTCATGGTAACAATTTTCATTAAGCGTTATTACAATACCATATCGATTACTTGTATCATATTGATTATGGTACTGCTCATTATGGTACTACCATCATCATATTTTTCCTTCAAATCAAAATTGCATCGCCGTTTTTAATAAGAAATGTGACTTTATAGGATACATATAATACTTTGCATAATTATGAAGTTACATTTAGATAGCGGTGATATCTTTCAATCAACCAACGTTAAATTTACGTTTGCAAAAAAAAACTAAAAAGCATAGAAATCTTAAGATTGAATCTCAGCGATTCTTTAAATAAAATATTGTCAGTATTCTTATTTAAATCTCTTCATTATTTCTTATTAGTCATTCTTATTTTCTACTAGTTTAGGCCATATTTTCCATTAATATTTTTTATATTTGTTACTTAATTTCTCTCAATTTTGACTTCAAGCAATCATTCGATATCGAAATCCAATTCCATTATTTTCCGAGTGATCGGCATCTAAGCTTTGGTCCACTTTGTGGTTATTCTTCATTATTCAGATTTCAAGCATACATCTCTTCGATGGTCTTTTTTCTTCTTGATCATTAATGGAAGAAAGAAGAAGAAATGAAAATCCATCCATTGGTTAGTTATGATATTCAATACAATCTCATGGACAAGGAATGAGGATTCTTCAATATCTTAGAGATAGAAAGTGTGAAGGATCATTTTGCATCAAAGAATTGGTTAGTTCGTTGTTTGAACCATCATCGACTAATTTGGATGTTGGATTGATTTCAATTTCAATTCATCAGAAACTTATATCATTGAAAGGTCATCTTTCGTTGCATTCAATGATCCAACGACACATTTTAAGAAAAAGTAATTTCATTTGATAAAAGATAAAGTGAAAAAGACCTCGAAAACATCCATTAAAATTTCAAAATCTTCACGCTAGCACTTTTAAGATTTTGCACGCAAAAGTTTTGTTTGGCAAATTTTTTTCTTTTTTTTTATGAAAAGAAATGAGCAAAATGAATTTGCGGAAGTGTTTTAGAAATAAAAAGAAACGAAGAATGGGATTGCTTGCTGGGATGTCGAAATGTTCGAAATTGTTAATAACAAAAAGTTCAAATCGAAATGTTGAAATTGTTAACAGACACGCATAATTGTGAACATACTTCACTTCACCCACATAACTTCAACGCACATGCAAAATGCAGTGATGGCAATACCAGTGATTCATTTTATTTCATTTCATTTTTTTTTATCAAATTCTTTAAACTTAAATTAAAAACACTAAACTATTTGAACAAAATATATAGAAAATTTTGCGAATACGAGCATGATTACTAATAGGAAAATAATAGTAATCATCGTCAAATTACACTTTAATCATTCAGAATTATTAATTTTATCGATATTCTGTAAAGTTAATTCAAATTTTATTGAATCAACGCTTCTACATTAATTCTCAGATATTTCGATTATAGGATAAATATTATGATGAAAGAATTTTTAGGAAATTTATTAGTTTTGTATTATATTAAATATGAAATAATTCATCATGTTGAAAGTATATTATCTCCAATGACAATAATATCCTTCATGTGTGACATCGATAGGGAACACATCAGTCTTTTTATTTTTTGTTTATCTTTTTTTTCCAATGATTAACTATGATATTCTATAAAATATAAGAAAGAACAACAGAGATATTTAAAAAAAAAAAGTGTAAATTGAGAAGAATAGAGAATACTATATGATTCATATTATTCTCGGTATTTGTTATTATAGAAACTAAAACAAATCAATCAACTTTTGAACTTTTAAGTTATAAATAGTTGTTTAACTATGTATTCAGTTCAATTAATTATATTAATTTATCAGAAAACAAGTTTTACTCATAAGAAGCATGTTTAGTTTAAAAGTATTTGCATATTTTATTTGATTTATTTTACTTTCTGTGTGATAGTTTAGACTTATTCATTTTGAATAATTTATTATGAGTTGTGAAGGAATGAATTTTAAATTCAAATCTTTGATTTGCCTTAAATATCTTCATTTTCTCAATATGTGTACGTTGATAGAATAATATTGCCAGTATACCTGACCAAAATTAGAGTTAAAAATATTCTAAAGAAAGTAGTTAGACATTATTGAAGTAACTATTACGTATATTATTAAATGAAATATATAGGCATAGGAAAAGATGGTGAATATCCTCATAATCTTAATATAGTATTACCAGAGAGCGTTCGACAGTCATGATTGTATCAAATCATAATCAGAATCACAATATTCCAGCAGCAGCGTAGTATATTACGTATAATGCTTACTCAGTTGACCGTATTACAAGTTGATGAAAAAGAAGAGGTTGAAATGGGGGAAAAGACGTGTAAAATCGAGAATCAATAAATAGTGACGTTAATATTTGCGAAAGCGTAAATGTCAATAGGAAAAAAATAGCATTTGAGTTGAATCAAATAAAAAAAATTAACTTTTTAATTTATTCCTTCAACTAATAATCAATTGAAAATATTCTCAGAAAAAGGAAAGAAAGGAGAAGATTAAATCTGGTATTTAAAAAAGAAAAAAATCCAAGGAATATTATTTTTGTAATAATTTGAAAATTGAAAATCTAAAAAATAATTAAAAGAATAAAATTTTATGGCTTAGCTAATATTTATAAAGTCAAGAGATCTAATAAGTTGATGAGTGAAGAATATTTTGCCAATTTATTTTATTGGGTATTCGCTCTAAATGTTATACGCGAATATATGTATTGAGGATTTAGTTTTCTAATTATTTATAAGTAAGTTTTCTTGTCTTTTGGTCTTTTAGTTTATTTACGATAAAAGGATAAGTTAGGCTTTTATTTTGTTTGCTTGAAAGGATAAGTTAGGCTTTTATGTTGTTTGCTTGAAAGGATAAGTTAGGCTTTTATGTTGTTTGCTTGATATATTTTGTTTTTTATTTTTTATGGTTTTTTTGCCTTATAGTAAATGATTTTTTAGCTTTGGATTTAGAGATTTTTTCATAGTTATTTTTGTGTAATTTTGAAATTTGTTTTTTTTTTTGATTTATTGATCGTTTGTTTTATGGTTTTAGTTTACGGTTGTTGTAGATGCACTCTTTTATAAATTTCTGGCTTGAAATGGTACGATAACAATCTTAGTTTAAAGTGACAATAATTAATTAAGCATGAAATGAACTCATTTGCTGGCTTCTTTCTCTTGCTGATAATTCTCCAATCTGAAGTTCTATAGGATCTCATAAAGAGTAGAACCTCATGAAGAGTGATTATTTGAAAAACAGTTTTCAAAATTCTTAAACGGTGAATGAAAATACTGGGGATACTGTAAGTCTAATAAGAATATGAAAAATTTCAGCTTATTTTTGTAATAAGAATATGAAATTCGAAAGAATTTAAAGCGGCCGTAATATGTAATAAGAATATGAAAAATTCGAAAGAATTTAAAACAGCTTATTGTTAAAGATGGAAGTTAAATGAGAGAGCCACTAAAAACAATCATCTCTAATTTAATTCTTTATACCTAATCAAGTAGGCCATAAGGGAAAGTTTAGCAAATTTGAAGTTTCCAAGAAAAATGGATGGTTTTTATGTGAGACAATCAAGTATTAAACAAAGATAAAAAAATTAGCATCATATTTTTCTAGAACAAATTTTATTTTACAAATAGGACTTAAATAATGGTCACTGGTTTTTGGGGATTTCTGAGGCCAAAGAAAATGTCTACTCATACATTCAAATCATTAATTACATTTATTTCATTTCATCCGGCTCTAATATTACCCAAGTTTCTAGAAAACTTTCAAAACTTCATTTATGAAAGCACACCCATGTATTTAAGATAGCGAGATTTAGGTATGTATATATTTTGGAATGTTCTGGTTACAAAAATATTCATGCGATATTTTTAGGCTCCATTTTATGAAATGCCGAGATGTTTTATCTTCTTTAGTAGATTTATTCCATTTCAAAACACTTTTTCAAGCTTTACGATTCCTTTTCCAGCTTTTATCCTAAAAAATCAACCTATGTCACTATATTACTGATTGCTTAAAAAAATGGAAAAATAAGCAAATATTAGTAGGAAAATAAATGAAACAGACATGAAACTGAAGAAGAAAGATTTGAATTAAATAGGATAAATAAACAAATCAGTAATCAATTCAATCATAGAAATTTAAAAGTTTTGTTAAAATTGAAATTTACAGGAAAAGGTATATCTATTTATATAAGACAAAATAATCTTTTATGACAAGTTAATAGCAACAAATTTCTGTTTTTGCATTTTAAAAATGAAAAAATTTTTGTTAAAATTTGCACGAAAACAACAGGTTGTATGAAAGAAAAAAGTGAATAATAAAGATTTATTGCTATTTCTGGTGACACTAACGGAGCATAAATGTTTACAAAAAGGAAAAAGTTCATTTTTGACAACAATTCTCCATACTTGCCATATACCATCATCATATGATATATTATTCATCTCAACCAATAGTTAGTTGTCTATTGTTAAATTAAATTTATTATATTCATCTTTAAAATAGATAAAAGCCAAGGCCGTTTTATCAATGATTTAAATAAATTTTAATAATGGGCAATTAATGGCCAAAAATAAATTATCTATAAAACCGACCAAAGGTTATTTCAAAACGTATACGTCTTTCACTCATAGAAAGTTTTGATGTGATTGTTTCACTCAAATGATTTTTTACATCAATTTTTGGCATATAAAACAATAGAACAAGAAACCTGTGAGATAAATTAAGTATCGTAAAAGTTAAGTTATTTACAAGTATAAAATAGTTAAAACTTAATTTATCGATTAGTTTTTTTCCTTTTTGCCATTTTATTCTTACAATATTTTAAAATCATTTTCCGCTCTGATTCAATAGATTTGTAATGATAAGATATAAAACTGATTTTTCTTCAAAATCGAAAATTACATTAATCCTTCAAATAAGAAGGTTAAGTTGTCGAATGATTTTCTTGCATTATCATCTTATTAGATCCCCTGATAAAATTCAGTCAAGAAAAAGTTTAAATAAGTACTCTCTTCAGATGTTCTCGTGTAAATAAATAAATTGAATATGTTTGACTTTGCATATAAAAAGATTAAACAAATTTATCATAAAATCGTTGAAAATAATGAATCAGTATTGTGATTGTTCAACAATATTAGGCACAGTAATTTGAAAAATTTGTAGCTAAGCATTTATCAGTGAATTCTATAATGAGCTGAAGAAGATTCTGATAATACTAGAACAAATATTCGGAATACCATGACCAATAGATCACCTGAAATACATGAATGATGTGCCTTTTATAACTGCATACGATATATGTAATATGTCAATCAATTCAAAATTTCGATTCTAATATCAGCTGGTGTCTTTTCACTTCTGCAATTATTTTATTGAAAATTTTTTAATCTTTTGTTCATAAGTTGGAGTTACTTCAAATCAACAAATTATTTCGAAAGCTTGCATTGAAGCATGCAAAAATGCGGGAAATATGATGCTTGACAAACGATCTATACGATCTGGTGTCCAAGAAGAAGATTTCCAACGTGATCGACACCATTTCAACTCAAATCCTTCCACCGGAAGCATAAATCTTTTCTCGAATTCGCAAAGACCTTTCGGACTTGATTCCACTCCTTCGATCTAGATATTTTAATTGAATAACAACTTGTCATTTTAAACTGAAATAAGGTTCGAATTTCGTTGATAAATTAAGAGGAAAAAAAACATTCACTTTTAAGATCTGTGCCATGAAAACACAGAGTTTGAAGATTATTAAAAATAAGGTGGATAGTTCACTCAAAATTATTCAGCAGGCCATTATGCTTTCGTAATGTGAAATGATTTTGAAAAAAAAGAAAAAAAACTTACATTTTACAATGTAACTTCCTTGGTCGTTGACCGCTCTCCATATTTTTACTTTCGAACCGATTATTGCTAGTTCAATTAATGATGAAAATATGAAAGTCATTGAAACTAACATCCATACATCTGAATAATGATTCAATGATCATTATCTGATCTGATAAGGGATGGATATCATCTTACAGTCATCTTCAATGTGTGTATCAGACAACTGATCTTTCTTGCTTATATGTTGATTTGAATGATTCATATGTTCTATCATATCTCTTTTCTCTTAGAGATTCATATACATTAAGATTATAATATCCTTTTTTTTAAAAAATAAATTAAAGACTGGTCTTGCAGAATATTTATTATTTTAAATGATAATTTTGAAACTTTGAATTTAAAATTTAGTTTTTTAAAATTTAGACTTTCATTTCTTTCAGATATTAATATAAAAGTATACCAATAGCTTTGATATAGGATACTCTAGGCAAATTTCGCATAATATTGCCAAATTGGAATATCATTGCCAAGAGAGCATTAACACCAAGCATTGTACGGGCTGGTATTGCTCGTGGTCCTAATGAAAATGATACCCAGCTGAAAAATGAATCTTTCAAAATTTTTAATCAAATTTTTGAAACATTCGTGCGAATGATTATTCGTTGTGTAAAAGATATCTTACACTTTATCATAAGTCTAACATAATATGACACACACATATAAACATATAATTGGAACTTAGGATTGTTTAGAAATTTTTCATTTTTGTGTTATTTAATCATAATAATTATTTGAAATAGTATATTATCAGATTATATGTAAATTACTTGATATTCACTTAATAAAAACAAACTGATCTGGAATTATCAAGAGGTCAAGAAATATCAATTTTTGTTTCGGTTGCTTACTTGCTTATCTAAAAGATTAAAAAATTTTAATTTTGTTCAATTTTCAACCTCTTAATAATTTCATACGCTTCCTTCTAATCAATAAAATATCCAAAATAATTACCTAATGAAAATAGTAAGATAGGTAGGAACATAGGCTTGCATGAAATACCATATGCAGCGCCTTTCGAATGTTAAATTCACATGTAATTCATCCCACATACCGGCTGGATACTTCTAAATTCAAATAATAATAAGTTCTTTATTTACAATTTCGATTTCAATTCAATAATATAAGTTAAGATTCAATCTTGTAATTAATTATAATTTTATTGGTATTTAAGAAGTTTAATTAATTAAATCAAATGCGCATTTCGGTTCCATTATCCAAATTACTTACATAATGATTATAATAATAAATTATTGTTAAAAAAAGTGCTAACTATTCCTTCGCTGCTTCTATTATGATTTTTCAAGCAACTTTCTTAATGTTGCGAAATTAAGAATATATTATTGAATTGAAAAAAAAAGAGATCCATGCAATTAATATGAAGAAATTAGCATACTTCTATCCTAAGAGTCGATGAAATATTAATTAAAATAAAATCAGGTAGCAATATTTCACTGACGACATAAACTGGACTTGGATTAATTGTATTCCAACGCATTCTTACCTCTTGGTTATTGTAATTAAAGCTGAAATTGAACTTATTTATATTTTCAATTAATTATTGTAATGCAAAATTATTAAATAAGTCAATTTCAAGAATTTTTCTTATTGATCTAATTCTTATTATTATCAGTAATATCCTTCCTGAATTATTAACACATTGTATTTAACCTTTCATAAATTAAATGGCAAGTTTGTACATCCATCGGAAAATTTGACAAATCCATGATACATGGCCCTTTTACTCGAACTCTCTGTAGTAAATTGCAACTTATTAACATTAATTTCATTACTGAATTCAGCATAATAAGTTACATTTTTGGATAGCACATTTTACTTCTGTATTCTTCCTCTCATAGGAATTTTGAGATCTTCATCAAGATTATGGATTTAGAGCAAAAATTCAAAATTAATAAAAAGAGTTATTTATTGATTCTATTTTTCTATATTATTTTTGTTATTATTATCACTGCTGAGAAAAACAATTGAACATACATAATTGACCCAAACAGTACCATTTGGATAAAGCATCAGGAATATGTTTCTAAAATGTCAAAATTATTATTATTTATTTGTTTATCTGTATATCTAATTATTATTTTCACATAAAATTTATCGATCTTTCCATTAATATATTTTTATTTTTCGAAACGGATAATTTTTATCGGGATATAAATCGCTAAAAAACAAAAAGTTTTTTATATTGGTGTACTTTCATTGATTTATGAAAATTAATATTTAAAAAAAAATTCCTGAAAGGAGATTCGTGAATCTCAGCAATTTTACTGTTAATAAAACAGCTATTCGGAGTCCAGAGTCGATCTAGAACCTGATGATTCAATGATAAGTTATCTTTGCATGGAGTAAGATGTTCGAAATTTAAAGCAGGATCAAGCCACATTTCATTGATGTAAATTTCCATCTAAATGATTAAAATAAACAGGCTGGAGTGGCTATTCGTTGTTTGGCAATATTTTAAGAATTCGGTATTTTTTCCTTCGTTTCAATAATTTTTGATTTCGAAGGGTATGATTTGCATATAATATAATAGAATGGGTAAAATGATAAAAACGTTAAAAATACGTCAAATGTCAAGAGTAATGAAAAATACAATGAAATAACAAGAATTTTGATAAAAATTAAAAATAAATAAGAATAAATTTCAGTAAAATTAATAATGAATAAGAAGATTTCACCATTTACTCTTAATCCCCGGAATATTTCAACAAAATTTCAATAAAAAAATGAATTTAACATGCATAACTGATCATCGACGATCACTAAAAAATGAAGAATGAACTTTTAATAATCGATGATTAAGCAAATTATTTACAAAATGATGAAGCTTACCTCAAAATCATTGGTGATTTCATTGATCGATGTAATTGACTGTATCCAAAACTCGACAGCGACATCGACCCCAGTTTCTACTGCAAAATATATTTTTGCAAATTTGAATATTGGAAAAATTCGTTGTTTATAAAAGAAATGATAAGATCGGTTATAATTTATACTATACTGTTTTCTTGGATTATATTTTAAAAAAAGTTCATTTTTTTAAATTTAAATTTAATTTTAATGATAAGGTAATATGCATAACGATGATATGAATCAAGCAATGCTAATTTTTAAATCGAACCATCATTATTTTTATACTTTATATGTTCAAATCCAAATATTTTTCATTGGAATAAAGCATTCAACAAATGACTATGCTCAAATAATGAGGGAGCATAAATCTTAATAATAATCGGTAATGTAACTTATAACAAAATCACAAAGAAAAAACAGTAATATAGGGTTTTTCCATGATGTCCTTTGAACTTTGAATTTATTAATTTCATAAATGTTTCATAAAACTATGAATTTCAGCTTTTCAAAAATCAATTTCGCTGTTGATAGTCGTCGGAATAGGTTATATAAAATCTCTTAGTTATCAAAATTCCGTATTCTTAAAGTAAAAAAAACTTTTTCCCCATCTAAGCATTTTTCATTTCTTTTTTAAGCAATTGAACTAAATGAAAGCGACAGCTCGCAAAATTTCATCCTCCAAAAGCTTTCACAAAATGGCGGCGGTTCCTATGCATAAGTATGAAAGAAAATGACAAAAAATATTCCATAACTTATTGCGTCATTTATTTGTCGTGAAAAATCTTTTTATAAAAAAATTGCTTCAACCATAATATTTGAAAAAATTTAGAATAATAAAAATTTTTAAACATTTAATTTTTACAAAATTTGAATACTATTATATCATATCACTTTTGTGATTATTAATATTCAGTCAATCAATTATGATAACAATTGAGCATGGCAAAGTTGGTATTTATTTATTGGAAAAAACTCGATGGCAAGATTAATTTTACAGTTAAAATACTAAACTAAAAGTACACATGTAAATGTGTAGCTGTAAATTTAAATATAAATCAAACTAATTAACAACTCAATGATAGCGAAGGAAAGTAATATAAATGTTGTAATTCTCTTTGTCGGTATGAAAAAGTAAAATAAAACAAAAAAATCGAACGAAGAAAAATGTGGCAATGTAATTAGTCTTATCCAACGAAAAATGTTGCAAATTTCAACTAATCAAATGAACTATTCGACAAGCTATTTTTCATTTTATGTACAGTTATCACACAATCATTTTGTATCACTATAAGGTCATTATAGTCACTTAAGGTCACAATAATCACCGATAAATTTTAAAACTACTGGGTAATGTCTATTGATTATCCATTAAGTAATAGTTTATTCATTAAAAAAAAGAAAACTTATTGGAAAGTAAATGAAAAGTACTTTCCTGAAAAATTAGTCAAATTAGTGCTATGAATTAAAATTTAACTATCTTCTACGCCTAGCATAAATTATAGATGAAAAACGAATATTCTAAACTGAGATGAGAATAGATTATTGCATTTTAAAGCAACTTTTCTTATCCCAAAAGGTATCAAAAAGATTCAAAGTTTATATATCTGTCGTATATAGAAATGATTTGAGCAAAATGCTAAAAGAATTTTTAAATTAATTGATAATTATTTATTTAAAATATTATTTGGATTTCTGAATGGAAAATAAACCCAACAAAATATAGCATTTAAAAAGTATTTTGATATTACAAATATTTCTGAAAAGTTTTAATTTTGCCAGAATTTTATTTCACAAAATTCTAAATCAGTTCAAGTATTCTGCACTATAATACTAATTTCATAAAAAATTTCCGAAGGATTTTCATGATAGTGCATGTTAAATTCCAAAAGTTTTTCATGATGATGTGTGGCAAACGTGAAAAAGGAGATTTTAAGACGAAGACCAAAAATTTCTTAGTGATTCAGAAACCATTCATCATTTAATTTCTCTTCTGTTTACACGAATACTTAAGTGATGCAAAAATCAAAACCTAATTTAAAAAAGACTGAAAATCACATCAAATCTATCAACATCACCCATTCTTTGCTTGTCAGAAGGAGAAATGTTTAAAAATAAATATTATTTTCGTAGCAATCAAAAGGAGAGAAATAAGTTAATAAAAGATGAAGTTGAAAATATTTTTTAATTCGGCTGGGGATGAATAAATTGCACACTTCGGAAAGAATCAACTGAAGAGATAGTTAATGCTATTATTAATAAAAAAGACTTTTAAATTCAATATAGAAAATTTCCTGAAATTTAAGCATTCATGTTTATTAAATTCAAATTTCATTATTTTCAAAAATTTTGATTTTATCGTTGGATGAGCACTTGAAATTATTACGCTGCTGCATTCTCGAATAGAGAATTTTCTGAGGAAGAAAAAAATAAGTATCACAACCTATTTCATAATATTATGTTTGAGAATTGAGTCTTTCCATCGCTTTTCGTAATGCAGTAAAAATTCAATTAATTTTAATTATCATAGCCTTGTTTTTTGAAGATAATTATGCAAATTTATATTAATTTAAATTTCATCTTAGGTTTAAATGTTGTTTCAGAAATTAGAATTATGCAAAATTAATTTATCATTTGCTTTGAAATATTTCTTAGAAATCTCTGAATTAAAATGAATTAATATTTTTAAGATTTTTTGTATGTCTGGCTTTTGAGAAGTCTCAAATGAAAAGCTAAAATTCCAATCTTTTCAGATATTGTTAGATAAATTCTTCAAAAATAAACAAAAATAGTGATAAGATAGAAAACCAAAAGTTCAAACATGCGGCATATTTTAAAGCTGGAAATACCAAAATAAATATTATCTAAATTTTCCACTCATTTAAAAACTATAAATTCTAAAAAAGTCGATCGATAAGCCCATTTCTATATCAAAATAAACCCGTATTCTCATCTTTGTGTCTTTGGTATTTCGAAAATTGCAGGGTTTTTTATTTTTTCAAAATTATCAAAGCTCTTTCCTTAGCTAGCTGAAAATCTATGTCGAATCAATAAAAATTTATATTAAATTGCCACTTGAATAGAATTTCATATACTAAAACGATAAGCTGGTTGTCAACATCTCGGATTGTTTTCGCTTCTTTACCTTTCTCTTCTAAATACTTTTTCATTCATCTGGAATTAATGAAATCAAATAAAGCTGCAACGTTCTTATGTCTTGCATCTTCTTCCCTAAATTTCTCCCGGAGGATATTTCCATCCACTTTTGAATCCGTTGCCATCTATAAATATATCCTAGCACTGCAATTTTTTCTGTCCTTTTTCATTAATTTTTTTCAAAGCAATTCAGATAAATCCATTCTCTTCTGACATTTAATCCTTCAAACTAAGTGGCAAGTTTTTCAGCATTACATATATCTTCTCATTCAAGAGGAAAGAAAACTTATCTGTGCTCAATGCATGTCAAAATTGATCCCTTGAGATTCTTTTTAAAACCATTTTTCACCACCAATTGATTTCGCCGAATTGATGACCTTTCCTTCCGATTTCAAAGTGTTTTTTTCAGACTATCTTCTCATAACTTTGGATTCTGATCCATACTATTTGCTATGCTCTTTCTCAGATGAACGAAAATTTTTGAAATGCAAATTTACATATAGGACAATAATTTAATAATATAATACATTAAGAAAATTTATATTAAAATATGCAAAAGGTCCTATGATCGGTTTTAAAGTTAAACATAAGCATAAATCATTCGATAATCTATTTTTAACATTATTTGTTATTTGTGATCGAAATTTAGTAGCTATTACCAGAAAGTTGGGCAATTATTAATAATTAATTTTGAAAGCATATTTTGAGATAAGTTGTTCTTAAATTAATTTCGTATAAAATTTCTTAAAAGAAAATAAAATAATGTCAGACTAATTAGTTTATATATAAAATTCATTCTAAAAGATATTTGGTAAAAAATATTAAATTACGATAATGATCGGCATAAATTGCTTGAAAATGATAGAGATCAACGAGAATATCTGATCATTAGTATTCAAAGTATTCAATATTCGATCATTCAGTGCATTGATCGATCGTTAATGAAACATTAAATAATATTATAAGTGAATTTCCCAAGATGAGATTCACAATATCAGCATTAGAGAAATTCATCTAATTTCGTCAGTTTATTTAGCTAGTGATGATTTAAAAAAAAAAAATTAAATTAGGTTATCAACGAAGTGAATGAGTAATCGTGGGATTTATTCAGAAATATGAATCGAAATATTTCAAGAATTCTGAATAAGAAAAAATGATGTCATTTATGCTGTGCATCTTCTGTACGCTATTAAGTGGAATGGTAGAACTAATTATTATATTTTAAAAGTTGAAAATGTCATTAAATGAACTTTATCAAAACACTTCCTTTTAAGCTATCGAGGAAAGTCGTTGCAAAGCAATTTTCCAACAGTCTTCTTCAATTCTGTTATTTTTATCAAATAATCAATCGGAAATATTTCACATATAATCGTAAAAATTTTCAGATTTTTCTGATCTCATTAAACTAATTCAAAAAAATGATTTAAATTTCAAAGAATATGTTGAATATAAATGAAACGTTGAATTATATACTTACAAGGAAGACGATATTTGTTATAGCCGGTACCATTGAGCAGCTTATCAATGATAACTGTTTCAGTACTACAGTTCCGTCGTCGCATGCCATTTTTTTCATCGGATGAATCGTTTTTTTCTTTTGTTGTTCATCTTCCAAAACATCACCCCAAAAGACATCAGCCGGTTTTTGATTCTCATCCAAATCATTATCCAAATAATCATAATCGCTATTATCAGCAGTTATTGCTATCTTTTCAGTGATTAAAGACCAGGCAATCAAGACAATCATATAAAAACCCATCAATGAAAATATCGGCAATCACAACTCTTCTATTCTTCTCCAGTAAACAAGAATTTAAAGAAGTCTGAAATCTCGAGCCAAGCAGAGGTAGAGATTGACAGATTTACTTAATTCGTTAATAAT
This sequence comes from Dirofilaria immitis, assembly GCA_024305405.1. Taxonomy (NCBI): domain Eukaryota; kingdom Metazoa; phylum Nematoda; class Chromadorea; order Rhabditida; family Onchocercidae; genus Dirofilaria; species Dirofilaria immitis. Next base: position 3,264,657 of record JAKNDB010000088.1, on the reverse strand, counting down.
TAATTAAAGAAGATGTGTGAAACGAGAAGACACAGAATAATGTTCAATCTTTGGAAAAGATTGAAAATATCTTCCTGAAATATTTCATAGAAATAATTTTAATCCAACACGTATAATTAATTACGAACTATGATAATAGCATATTGTAATAATAGAAATATAAAAATTGTTTGAACAGTTTTTTGTAAACGAAAATTAAAAATTGTTGACCTTTATGACCTTAGGAATATTTATGAAGAGAATATGATATTTTACAAATGATATAAGTAACCATTTCTATGGATAGATAACGTAAATATAGATTGTATGTCATATTCTTCGGACTTTGACAGATAATTAACCACGCCTATATGTGAAATGGAGAAGCAAAATAAATGGATGATAACTATTCTCGTAATATTTGTAAAATTTATTTAAACAAGATGAATACTCGATGATGATCAGATTGAATTGAAGTAAATTATTTTTTAAAGAAATAATTATAATATTTATTTCAATTATTTATTTTCCTTTTCTATTCTATTAATTAATTAAAATATGATAGAAGAAAGAATTGAGGAAGAATAAGCTAATAGGAAAAAAATAATAATTTTGTCGAGAAAAAAAGAAAGCAAATTTAAAGAGAAGAATGAAAACAAAAAAATAAATTGTCTGATGATAAAGAAGTCAAAATACTTAATCAAAATACTTAAATTTAAAATATAAATATCAAATTGCTATCCAATTTGTAAAGGAAATGCTAAGAAATAATTAAAGTTATTTTTGGAAGAAATTATTCTGCTATATTGCTTAGTTTTTCAAATTTGTTGTTCAATTTCAAGTAATACTTCTCTTTTTTAAATTATTTAATTTGCTTCCAATTGCTTCATTTCTTTTTTCTATTCGAAATCAATTTCTGCGCTAACTTTGATAATAGTTTGATGAAACTATTTAAAACGTATTATTTGTTTTTCAACATATATTTTGTACTTTCAAAATAGCATTTTTGCGCATGAAGAAAAATCACATCATATTAAAAAAAAAATTGAATGCCAAAATTTTCCTTTGTAATTTAACATCTAATCTCTTGAAATGATTATAGGTTTCTTAAAATCGTTCTCGAATAAACGTAAATAGTAAAAATCTAACTATGTCATGGAAATTTATGCAAAGTTCATTCAGTTCTATGCAGCTAAAATAGGTAAATAAATGTGCAAGCCAAAGATTTATCAAGAATAGATGAACGCATTTATTGATTGATTTCATTTCAAATCTAACATATTAAAAAAATAATTGAAGATATGGAAATTTATAAGCAATTATAAAATTTCTAAAATTTATTGAAAATTTCTAGAATCTTAGCAAATAATTTCATCAAAAATCTTTTTTAAAATTAAACTTATCCAATATAATAATTTAATTCTCATAGTAAAAGCACGCTAATATTTATTTTTCAGCTCTTAAAATTTTTTTTTCTCACTTCTAAATTTAACTCTTCAAACTATCAGAAGCCATCAGCAGCTTAATTAGCAGGTGCATTAAGTGAAATGATTAAATGGAAGAGACTGCAATCTTAAAATATGCCAGGTGTGTAGTGATCATCAATAAGTCAATGATAATTCTGCATTTTGTTTTATAATTCGCAAAATGTCATTAAGCTAAAATGACATGACAGTGGGAAACTGAAGTTTTAATAACATTTAAAAGATAGAGGTAAATGAGAAATGAAAACATTAATAAACAGATAAGGAATATACAACTTATCAATTCATGTATTCCAAATTTTGCTTTTACCAAAAATTTTTAAAGTTCGAAGTGTTTTACAGTTAAATGTTGAAAATTAGTGAAAAGATTTTTATCCATTCATAGTATTTTTCAATTTAGATCATTATTTGAACTTACCATCCTTTGGCGTAGTTTATTTTAGTACAGAATTATCATATATTTTTCCTACAGAAAACCTTTGAATTTTGAAAAATTCAAATTTTTATACAACGATACGAGAACTGTGTAGAAGTTTTTATAAAACATGAAAATATTAATATAAGTATACAAAAGAATTCTCTGTACTTTCCTGAAGTGCCAAGCATGAAGGAAACCAATGACAAATGTGATAATATGCCTTTTAGAAAAAAAAACTTGAAATTAATTTTTATGTTTTAAAGCATTTTCAGTGTTATTTTAATTAACCAGAACATTAACACATAATTGGAAAAGGAATGAAATGGCAGTTTTAGACAATCTCGACATTTCCCCGAGACTTATATTAAATGGATCCATAATTTCGCCTGCAATTTAAAAGAGTAAAAACATCAAATCGCATTAAATAATCTGGTCAACTTGACACTGAGATCAAGAACTTTTGAAAAGCTGGAAATAAATTTAACAGTAGGAAGTGCCAAATTCCAATTAAAGAAAGCAATGAAAATAATTGAGTATTGCTGCTTCGTTACATTATCTGGAAATTTTTAGAGTTGAATTCACATTTGTAGTTATTGAATAATGGAGACAATATAATTAGGTCTATACTTCGATCAAATTGTTGCAGGAAATAAAGAAGAGGAAATATATTCCGTTCTTTTATCACTATCATTAACAAATCTGAAGGTACAAGTAATTATCAACATATTTTCTATCCTTCTTAAACAAAGAAAAAATAAGCAATTTAGTACGAATGATTTTTATTTAATAAATTTTTATTTATGCTATTTTCATAACATTCGTCTTTGATACCATTTTAAGAAGAGATTGTCAAAATTAATAAATTAAATTCAAGCAACGGCACTTCGATACGACAAAAGTTTGCATAATTGTTAATTAATAGCAAGAAGTTTTCAAAATATATGCTTACTAGATTTTTAAGATTGTTAAAATATTAACTGAATCATAGCAAGAAGAAATGATCATAATTCATTACAACTAAAAAGGTTTTTCTGAATTTTTCTAATAATTATTGTGGCAAATGAAAGAAACGAATTTTTTTGACATTTTGGCAAAAATTTTCTTCGTCAAAAGAAATACTAAGAGCAGTTTATCCCTTTTGCTGATGACAAAACTGAATTAGCTAATCATCCTTAATGTTTACTTCATCTAGCAAATGTCTACATCTGATCTCGGAAGTTTGTCACATTTGAATCATTGCATTTGCCTATTGGTTGTAAAATTCCTCTGGGACAACACAACATTCAACATCGAGATTGTTCACAGCGATACATAAAAAATATTCCTGAAACTGTAAGAAAAGTTTGGAAAGAAATAAAGACCCAGATAACATTGAAGAATTCGAGAGCAATGTGTAAGGAAAACAAAAATTTAGCCTTTCATTGGAAGACTATTACTGAATTAATTAAATTTAAAGAATTTTATTGAAAATAAGTCTATTTCAAACGAAAGCTTTTTCATTCATCCTGCAATAAAATGATAAAAAAATCTAAGAAAGAGATAAAATATTTATAATTTTAGACAATCTGATTATTTTATGCCGAAAGTGATACTTTAAGATGATCAGTCCGAAGGAAATATAATTCGAGAACCTGAAATTTTCTTACCAAATCCTTATAGCTGAACTTTTGCTTTCATTAATTATTACGTTTGATACCTGTACAAGTGGTAGTTTACGTATCAAGAGAATAGTAAAGTGAACTACTATTATGAGCAATGATTGTAGAACGATTCGAACGAATGCTTTAGTTAGAAGAACGATGAATTATTTGATCATTTCAATAACCATAAGATATTTGAATGAATCTAAAATATGAAGTTTTATCTTTGAATTTTTTTGATTAACTGATAATATCAATAATTATCACATGCTTCTTTCTTATATTCCATAAATGAAATTGATGAGAAATTGTGAAAATAAAATTGTAATAATAAGACGACCGACAAATTGTTATTTCAAAGTAAACAAATCATTGAAGGCTATCTATATATCACTATGTAATCATTCCTGATCATTACTTCTTTCAAAGAAGCATATAAGTGGAAATGATTGGCACTTTTGCATTGCAATATCACCGACCAAATATTTGCAGTCCTTTTTCTTTGCATAATCTGAAGAAGCGATGGATAAACTTTCTATTTTATTTAATCAAAATTTCATGCTTATAATATATAAATTCAACTGAAACAAGCTAAATACTAAATTTTATGTCAAACATTGACATTAGGAATATAAAAAAAGAAAAACTTTAATTTTTACTTTTCAAAAAACACATCCAAATTTGATAAATGAAAATATAAACAATAAAATTCAATGAAATCTGATATATATTTATACATATATATAATTGTTTGAAATTCTAATTCGGATAAAAATATTTCGAATTACAAATAATTTTGCTGATTTCAAATTTATTTATCACTTATATCAACGGATTACTTGAAAAGTGTAAATGATTCCATTTGCAGAAAAAGCTAGAATATTTTTCGAATAAATTTTCGATTTTCAAAAATCATTCAGCTGCAAATGACCTTTTGATCCAGGAAAAAGAATAAATACACTTAAAGATTAAAGTTTAAGGAAGTGAATATCAAGAAAATGTGAAGATTTCAACTATCAAATTCAAATTCAAAAATAAATCGTTTTTCATATTGCTCGAAAGATGGACTGCAAAACATTTATATTAAATCTCAAAGAATTTTAAATAATCTGATACACTAATACCAAAGTATGATAATATAGAAGAAGTTTAGAATTTAGCCTTCCAATAATCAAATAAAATATTTCCGTGAAAGCTTGGATCAAGAACAATTTAACATTGATCACGATTTTTTGATAACACAAAAATATATATGAAATGATATAATTTTAAATTCAATTCTTGCCATGCCATCTAATATTTATATTTTTCATTTTGCTTAAAATTGCTTCTGCTAGCATGATTCATAATATATCCACCCTTAAAATTCATCCAGCTATATTTATTTATTGGTTAAAATAAATTTCATATTGGCAAGAAGCTAAAAAGACATGCCCATGTCATTATTCAAAACGTTTAATTAATTGAAATAATATATTGACATACAAGAGATAGATAGAATTATACTCTTTCCATATTATCATTCATTCTCTATACATTAATTGATAACAACAATAATTTCTATAACTGAAGTATTCAGAATTTATAATCACCGAAAAAGCTAAGTAGCTTGATGTTTTGATAGCATCCCAAAGCACCGACTAGAGATGCTTCATAAAAACTAATTAAATTAAATTCTCGTTGAGTACCTTAGCAACAATGTGATGATCAAGAAATAATTCAATTAAAGTTTCAACAAAATTAAGCAAAAAACTTCGATAAAATGCTTAATTTTATTGCCAAAATTTTGTTGCTTAATTTCATTAAAAAGTTTGTTTTGTAACTATGCAATTAAAATTCTAGAAAGTTTATTGCTTGATTTTGTTGTAATTGATTGAGAAATAAAATCCCAAAAGTTTTATTGCTTAATTAATTTTTATTGAAATTTTATTGTTTTATCTGCTAGAAAAAAAATTTTTCCGCTTGCAAATTTTTTAGAAAAATCATATAAGCAAACAAATAAGAATCATTTCTTTTTGTTAACAATTTAGAAAAGTGAGTAATTCTTAGTTGGAAAAAACAAGAAAATATTTGATAATTGAATACTGTACAGAAATTATCTCAAATTGAAAGTAACGAAAAAATATGATCAAATAACGAGAAAAAAGCGCCTAGCGAATAATATTTTGAAAAGGTTTTTTTAATTAAGAAATTTTTCAGATTCTGCAAAAATGCTTCAGAATTGGAGATCGATGTGAATAGAGAAATGAGTGCAAAACATCCTATTAGCACTTAATGAATAATTGATAACACTTGCAAGTAAACTTCCAGAATCAATGAGACATATACGAGTACCAGTGAGACAAAAGCGCCTAAGTCACCTTTTAAAGAAATAAGATAATTTAATTTAAACAACCGTGATATTTTAATTTTCTTATCTCACTTCTTGACATAAAATAATACTAATTAATTATTCCATCTTCACAAAGATAAAATTGGAAATGAACAATTTAAAGGTCACCTTAGGCATCTTTAACTATCAAATCAAATTAAGTACCAGTTAAAAGCGAAATTGGAATTTAAAATGCATAAAAATGAGCATAATAATGATATTGGCAAAAAAAAAAATTTAGCCTAATGAATGATGCTAATTATGAAGCAATGGCAGACAAACAATTAATTGCTTCAAAATTGAGGCAGATTAAATTGATAGAAAATTTTTTCAATATTATTCGCAAGAAGATGAATGAAATATGGAATCAAAAATTTATTCTTAACAGGCAAAAATTTAATGAATTTCAAATAGTTCCAAGAAATGAAACATCATCCGATCATCGATTTGCTACTATTGCAGTATTGCTTCTTGATCATGCTCGTTGAATATAAGATCATAGTGAATGTCAATCGATTAAGCACTTGTGACTCGATACGTATGTTCACGGACGTATTTTATTGGTGGTGATGGTCTGGATGGTGCCACATTATATTTCTCCAGAAGCGGTGGTTCAGCGTCCGAACGGAAATGTGTGCCAGAGCTGAAGATAGGTATTTGATCAGGTTTCCTGCAAATGCTAATTCCTTGTTCAATAAGATTCTTTCTTATTTTGAAGCTATGAAAAGACCTTTTCATTTTTGTCCTAAAGTTAAACAGGACTAAACTAAAAAGTAATTTCAAGTTCAATTTCAGTAAAAATGCTAATTAAATGACCTAATAATTCCGATGTTTTCATTTATTATAAAATTCGTTTGCAATTTCAATCAAATGGAATTCTATTTTGATTAAATGCTAATAATAATGGGATATTAAAGAAGAAAAAATCGGACTAAAAACTATCTTATTGATTATTATTGATTTTACTGATCGTTTGCTTAAGCAATGCTTTTCATTTGCATATCAAATTAAAACAATAAACAAAATACGAATGAAAATATGATGGAATGAAATAGAAAAATTTAATATCATTTTCAAAAAGAGCTATTTAAATTGATGAATTTTTCGAGCCAATGTATATTTATGAAGTTTTGATATCTTTTCATAGGAATGGAGGATTATACTGGATATTATGTCATCCCCTGTCATCGCTGCTGTTTCAATTAGAGCATAAAATGCAAACAACTTTTACTACTTATCTAACAAATTTGTTTTGTAAGCTAACGACTTAGGGTTGTCGTCATGGAAAGCGCTTTAACTGATACATAAATAATTACTTTCCGAAATTCCGGCTAATGAACATAAAATAGAGTAATGAAACTGAAGAAAATAAACTTGAAAGTTTTAAGTTTGCTTTTGTTTAATTCTGAACAACCAACAATTCACCCGCGGAAAGTAATCGATGAAAATATCAATTAGTTTTTTTTTTTAGACTTAATATATGTTTTTAAAAATGTCATAAATTGATGATAAGGTTGACAAAAATTATACGATGAACTTGGCCAATTACAAGACTGATAATTATTTGACCAAGAATATATACTCTAATGCCTCAAGTATATAGAAAATCTAGTTTGAAAAAGAAAAAATGTGTAAATTATTGACTTTATACTTAATGAGAACTAAACCTTTCAGAATTCATTTTAGCGAGTATGAAAAAAATACTTATTATCAGAATATCACACATATTGATAATATTAACTATAACCTAATTTAGGAACATTTTCGTAAATGCAAAATATCTCACCGAGAAGAATATCGTTCCGTGAAAAATTTATAGGTCGTAAGTAAAGCGAATACAAAAGCAAACATCCAACATAGTGTACCAAATAAATGTACATAAAATGCATAACCGATTCGTTGCTAAAATATAAAAAGAGTTTAATACTGAATAAACTTAATTTTTAATGTTCGACTTGAAATTTGAAAAATATAAATAAATTAAAATTTATTCTATAAACTTAAAAATTTGAAATATGGAAATAGAAATCTAATAAATTATCATTATTTTTTATACCTAAAAGCTGTGATTTTTTTCCAGAAATTTCGAAATTTAAATACAGATTTGAAAATCTTGAAAAATTCAACGACATGGAACTGATTTCTAAAATTTCTACAACATAGACATATACAAAACCAGTCTATTACTCTATTTTGATCATTTCAACAAAATAATGACGTGTAAAACTAACTTCATAACTACCAACCATTCCTTGTACAAAACGATTGTCTACTCTATTTGCGGCCAAAAGAAGACACCATCAGCGATTAATGAGCATAGCACTGGAATAATCGAAATTTAATTTATTAGTAATTAATTTCATTTAAATTAAATTTATCTATTCACCATTTAATAATTGCCAAAATTTTACATTGTTTCAAAGAATTTCAGGCACTTTGAAATACAGTTTATGCTATCAGTTATTGATTAAGAATAAAAGATCAGAATATAAAAAGATAAGGCACTTGGCATTTGAATTCAATAATTAATAGTAACCATGAAGTAAGTAATGATTAAAAATAAATTTAATTAGTTGCATGAAATTTAATTAAAAGAGCTTACAGGCGAAGAAAAGCGATAAGGTAAAAATAAATGCTGTAGGTCGAAAGCAAGGTATGCAAACTCCAGTGCATAATGAAATAAACGCAAGGAATTGCGAAAAGATAATGAAGAAAAGAATTGCCTTGTGCCATGCTGAAATTAATAATTAGCAAATCATTTTCTTCTTCTAAATATGATCAATTTCAAATATTTTCTGAAAACAATATGGATATTCTTAATGATAAATGATCCATAGACATTTAAAAAGAAATTACTGCGTTCATAAAATTACTGAAAGTTTATTGCCATCTGAGGAAACGAAAAATTTAGCTGAATTGCGAAAATATGCAGTTAGATTATCAGGAATAATTGTATTATAGTATAGTTTTGATGTTTGCACAATATTGGCAATAAATATTTCAAATTTTAAAAATACTAAAGAAAAAAAACGAAATAACGCTACCCCAAAATCGATGATGTTCAGATTCACCAGCAGCTCCATCTTCGTCAATATTATTCAGCGTTGCTTCAATCACTAATGCTGCGCTATGATCGAACTTATACATACAGTGTAATGGTTCTTCAGCATAGAAATCGCCCACGGCGACGACATGCTTCTCCGCTCGAGTACAATCCCACCAAAGTCCATGCTTAATTAATATTCTAATTAATATTTTGAATTAAATCTACAAGGTTAATTTATGCACACTAATGTTAGAATAATACAAACATCCGATCAGATAAATAGTGTATGAGTGATAAATTCAAATGTATAAGTGATAAATTCAATTTGGAAACATAACGAAATATCTGACAAGCCTATAAACAATGCGAAATTAGTATTACGAAAGTAATGAGATATATTGCAGAAATCTTCATTTAAACTCTTGTAATATCCATATACTCCGCGACATTCAATATTTCAACAATGTTAATCAACAGTTTGCTATTAATCATTGTTTACTTCTAATAATTTCCTCACTCTTTTAAATTCCTATTTTGCATTTCAAAATCAGATCTCAATATTAAATTCGTCATTGATGTTGAAATGAGTTGAACTAATTATCATTCGAAATAAAAATGAAATTAATTAATCACTAAAATTTCGGATTAGTTGTGAATAATAATTAACGTTTTTTCACGATGTGGAATGAAAAGTTATGAGCGACTTGTTTAAAATTTTTGAATCAAAATTTAGGCCAAAGAAAATATTTATTAGGATAATTAATCGAATTCCACTTTGAAATAATCGAAATCCAACTTCTGAATATGACTGAATCAAGCAAGAATCATTGTTAAATTATGCTATGTATTTATTTAGAAATTATTTAATCCGTAGTATATCAATTAATAATAAAGTCATAAAAGGTGCTAAAATTAAACAAATATTTTTATCAATGTTTGTTTCAGTTTTCTTCAGTTTTGAAAATTTCTCATAATATGCTCCGTTTAAAAAAAAAATAACTTTACTTGATGCTCGGCTCGAAATTCGCGAATATCGACTACTTGCCAGGCTGGTGAAAATACTCCAGCAAAAGTAAGCCCAAAGCCAATGACAATCAATAGAATGCTTAGTACTAATAATCCTTTTGAACTGCGGTGCTTCCCATTTAGATTCACTGTAAATTTTCATAAATATTTCAAAATTTGAGAGAAAAATAAAATCCAGGTTTTTTTTTTTAATCATATTGAATATTCTATTGATGTGATTAAAAATATTGGGGTTTTTTCGAAAATTAAAAGAACTGCATTGAAATTAAAATATCGAAATAGATTTAGATACAATATATATCAAAAAATAAAAAACAAATTTGATTGAAAAAAAGACAAATCGATGGAACAACGAATAAACTTAGTAACGCTGGGTTTCTTTTGAATTTAAATTAATAGCTAGTCTTTAATTGTTTCTTGGCTTGGCCTAACAATGATTATTATAGAAGTAATGATAGTAACAACAGTGATCAATAGAATAGTAAAGAAAGGTAACGATGAATAATTTATCAATTTTCTGCAGAAAAAGGAAAAAAAAGAATTGTAAAATTAAAATCACTGATGTCCGCTCACTTCGTTGTCATCAGTTTGTCCCTCCATAACACGTCTATCTGAAACAGCCAAGAACGAAAATGTTATTCAAGAACTGGTTTACATAGTCCTTCACATACACATCAATACACATCTATACATAGTGTAGCAACTATAATTTACAGTAACTGTTGGCAGGAGTGCCCGGTATCACCGATCGATCTGTTCAATGTCTAATGTCTACTTAATTAATGATGATACAGTATGATCCTTTCTAAAATAGTTAGAATGATTCGAAGCATTTTTCAAAATAAAACAATTATAAAAAGTATCATTGATCATTCGCACAGATAATATAGCAACAACAATAATAATAATAAATAGTAAATATTAAAATAGTAACATTATTAAAAGTAACAATGATAACAGTGTAATTATTTAAAAATAATGTATATGTTTTTATAAAATCATAAAATAATGGTATTCCAATTTCAAAAAAAAAGGTATAAAATTCATGAATTCTTCACTCTTTTTTTTTTGGAATTTTAGAATCTTAAATGTATCGATTCAGAGAAATGCAAAAAAGAAAAAAGCAAGAAGTATCACAAAAATTTATCCCACTTTTGATGACTTCATAATTCGTTGATTACTATTGGAAAATGTATCTTGTATACCAGCAGTAAAGATTCAATAATTGTACGACTGCAAAGATAATCAATCTAGCGACAGAACTCGTAAACAGCTCTTTAAAATATATTTGTAACTTTTTGACACAACTATCATTTCACTTTTTCTTTCAGATGTGCATTATATTCCATGAACCAATCTATAAGAAATAATTCCGATGTTAAAAATGACAATATTGATTGCTTATCTTTAATATTACGATTAATACTTTGCAGATTGTTTGCATTTCTTTGAATCGATGCATCTGTCCTCATAGTAAAAGATAATCGTTGGATGATATATTTCATTGCTGAATATTTAATTTAACAAAAAATAACTATAAATTATTAAAAATCATTTGCTGAAAATAATCTAATACTTTTTCTAAATAAAAGTATTGCGAATGAAATGACTTTGGTTTTCGAAGAATGCTATCAAAAATTAAACTTTAGCCTGAAATTTTGAACCAGAAGATATTTCACAGTTTTTCGCTCCACAACTATGTGTTCAACATTTCAACACTATCCGAATTCCTAAATACTGGTTTTGATAAGAAGAGTAGAGCATAAAAACTGGAGCTAGGTGACTTGTCGTTATCAAAACAAGTCGCCTCTCTGATCTTTAGTTGTATTCCAATAAAATGTAACCATATTATCAAATTCAAATTGAAATTTTGCTTTGATTAATTCCTAGTAATGGATGATAGGATTCTAATAATAATTAATTAAATTCTAGTGGTAGATGACAATATCTGAAACAAAAATTTTTTTATTTTCCAGTGATATCGAATTATATTATAATAATTTCAAGTAAACTTTCAATTTCTGATCAAAACGCAAAAAGAAGCGAAGTAATGTGAATAATAGCTTTCTGAAATAATAAAGTAATGTGCAGCTCGAAACTGTGAAATTCAATTTGAAATTAAATTTGACCATTAATTTAATTGGAAAAAAGAAATCTGAATTTGGAACTAATTTTTAGTTGAAAGATTAGTTAAAAATATGTATGAAATACTAAAAATTGAAGAGAAAAAGTGGTCATTAAAAGAAATTGAAATTTACACTCTGTACTCTCAGGAACTCTTGTTATCATCTTTAAATGAAATATTGAAAAAGATTCTGTCTCGATACAAAATTGCATTATCGACCATTTAAAAATTTGAAAACAAACTTTTCGATTGATTAAAACTTTCTACACGAAATGAAAGGGAATCTGTCAGATAAATATCAAAAAGAGCTGAAAAAGAAAAAGATTTAAGTAAAATGAAAAATATGCAAAAGAAGAAAGTCACTAAATTTGCAAGAATTTTTATAAATTGTAATAACGATTAAATTGATCGAGAAAATTTTCAGTAAAATTTATTAATGCTTCGTTTTTTTTGTCCATAAATATCTGCTCGAAAAATAAGTCCATTATCGAGAAGAGAATATCACTGAATAAATAATGTCACATTGGAATTAATTCAATCTTCTTGAATACAAAGACCTCTAAAGGATAATTTTAGTATAGCATAAGTAAAAACTCAATTCTACTGAGGACTAATGAATTTGTAAAATAATCCATCATACAGATCTTTCATAAATATCACAGCTTTATGATTATGCCAGCTTTCGGTACTATTTAAAACATCACTGCATAAATTCAAAAAACTTATCTTATCAAAGTTTAAAGACATTAAACTTTACTACGATTTTATTAAAAGAAATGAAAGTAATTACGTGATTTGAGAAGATTATCTTTTGTCTTGAAATCGAATTTCCTTCTTCCACATATTCTAACGAGATGAAATAGTTGAACGATACGGTGAGACAAAGTATATGTCGTAGTTGGGAATTACGCGAACAGCAAAAATCAGCATTAGATAGGGTAAATGAAATGATTTATTTCGATAAATATTACGTCAGCAGTAGTTGAAAATGAAAATTTGACGAAATTTCTGAAATTTGAAATCAGATTTTTATAACAGATAATTGCTGGCGCCAAATTTGCAAATAATTCAAATATAAGTCTAAGACAAACAATAATAACAATTCAAAATGGTAATTAAAGTAATTCCAACATTGACAAAAATAATCACAATGGTGAAATTCCGACAAGAATCAACAAGATTCTAATAATTATGTACATATATTAAAATTTTTGACGTTTCGATGAAAAAAATCTATTGAAATTGAAATTTCATGATAGTTCTAAAAGCAATAACTAAAAAACTATAGTAAACCAAATAATATTATGATCATTATTTCCATTTAGAAAGCTTAGATTTTTGATTTCTTAAAATTCAAGAAATTTGAAACTATCTGCTAATGATTATAACAATGAGTAATGACAATGAAAGTTATCCTACTATTAGCTTCCGGAATTTTTTTATTTTAAAATTCTAAATTTTTTAATTTTTGGCATATCAAAACAGTGTGGAAAAACTGTATTTTAAATTATTATGTATTTCTGATTGTTGTTTTTTATCTAAACATTGTGACAAACAAAAAGAATAGCACAGATTTGAAACATATATTTTAATTTAAAGATTACATTTTCATAATCAATACCAGCATTTTTAAAGATTTAGCTGACAAATTATCCAACTCATTTATCGATAATGTAAAATAATTAGTTTGTCAGACGTTACTTTAGAAAAATTTAATGCTAGCATAAACCTTAACAAAATTTCTTTTTGATTGAATATTATGACAAAATTACATTTTGAATTCAAGAACTTAATTTAATTTATCATTTACATTTGGTTATTTCCGTCGTATCAGTTAGTGAGATCAAAATAATGATATTGATAAATAGGTCAGTTACAATAAAAGTGATAAAATATCCCACAGAGTAGTCAATATTTATTCAAAATTCTTTCATTTTATTTGATCGGGATTTCGATTAATTTGATCTAAATTACATATTTTTCAATCTGAAACATTCAACAAGGCCATATGAGCAATACATTCCAGAAAATAATTTACGAATTTTAAAAAGTTTTCGAAAAAACGAACAAAAAAAGATTATATACGGAAGGAACTACAACAATGGGATAAGATGACGAAGTATTGCAACTAGCATGGTCATTACTCATTAATAAACAGTACTGCAAAACGATCTTATCGATTAGTTTAATGACCTTTAAAAAAATTAGTTTAAGGATATATGATAACTCTGCTTATTTTCTAATACTTTCTGACATGATCTAACGATGGAAGATAACGCAGAATAAGAGCTAATTGACAATGATCGTTTAAAAGTGATCAAATATCCATTAAAATCTTTAAAATCAATATGATTTTTATAGAATTTTGAAAAAAATTTTCGTTGCTGTCAAAGATTCATTTATTGGACTGCGATTTTGACCATCTAATTTTACAAATCAATAGATATCAAAGCTGGAATATTAAAAATGGACTGATGAAATCTAGCGATTTATCATCATTAGTACCCCTGAGATACTTTCTCGTATAAGAATCAATGGAGTAATACTAAGTACTGTATATTTAATATTTTGATCGATCAATAGATCAAGATATGACTTATCGGGAGGAAAAAAACAATATTCATTATACCAAATCATTACATGACAAGTAGAAGAAGTGGAAAATATTTATGGATGGTTAAAGTGGACGAAATTGCTTGACTTAAAACAAATTTAACAAAGATTTTTGTACCAAAATCGATCGATAATTGCAAAAATTAATAGTGAAATTTGCATTATTAGGCAATAGCCATTAATGAAATGAATACAAAGATGGAGGAACAAAGGATGAAGAGGTGGGAAAGAGTGTCCTCGAAATGGTCAATCGAAATGACCTAAATTTAAATCACTGGTAACTAGAAAGTGTCTCTTCTTTTCCTTTCTCCATTATTCATTTCAAATTTGTATATTGCTAAATAATATGATGGCCATCAATAGATAGAGAAAATTTTTCTATTAAATTGGGGAACTTTCTAATGTAAATAAATTTATCTTTGTAATCAATCAAATGTTGAATAAATGAAAATAGTACGTATCTTTTTCTTGAAAAATACTATGCTATTATATAGAGTTATCATCTGAAGAATGATTCTGAAATAGTTCAGATATATGACATGTGTGAAAACTTAATTCAAAATACTATTGAAGATTAAAAGTTCTTTTTAAACAATTAATTAATTATATTGCAATTAAATTCAAGATATTATCAGAAATGACGAACAATTAATTATATTACAATTGACTATTTATATTATCCAAATGAAGACATATGAGATTAATATTAATATTCTGAACTAAAATGTTAAAAATCACAATTCCAATAATTATTTCTATAAATGATTAGGTAAGATATCGGATTTTTGATTTAAAAGATGATTGAGGTCAGATGAGATTTTTAAATATGAATCATATGAATGAGTCACGTAAATAATGTTGATTAGTCATTGATATTACTTCTGAATTTTTTTAATGAAAGAAAATATTGAATTTCGTTAGGCGGAAAAATAGCCATCAATACAAGATTGCTTGCGTATCTATCTGATCGGAAAAATAAGACATTATGAGTCATCATTTGTTTTCGAAACGATAAAATTCAAAACAGTTATTTGCAAGTACACGAGAGCATACGCTCATTTAATTGACCGACGATTTTATAATGAATTTCAAAAGTTTAAAAATTATTTGAACTAATGCAAACAGAGCTTTCCACTCCCTACTCTCTAGCTATATCACAAAAATTTTCAGTAATACTACTTTTTGCTTGCTTTTTCATTCTTAATGAGTTTCGAATTTATCTGAACTTTTAATTAAATTATAAGAAATCAAATCGATAATAAAGTCGATACAATATTAGAAGAAATAAAAAATATGTCAAATGTTGCACACGACATGCATGCACAGCATGCGATAACGCTACAGAATTAAATATGTTGAATAGTGGGTTATTCATTCGAGAAATGAGACATGGAATGACGTACTTCTCTTAACAACGATAAATTCCATCGTACCATTTTGAATTTTTTTTTTGTTAGAAGGCAAATACTTTAAATTGAAAAGTTTGTGTCGACTGGAAATTCAATTATAGGTGATCTCAAGTCGATCATATTCTCTTGAAATGTCAACAATGAATTTATGACCACAAATCAAATAAATATGAATTATTATCGTGCATATTACACAATACCATTGAAATCTAAAATCAATCAGCACATCGAGTCCATTTCTAAATATCAAAAATCATAGCAATCATAGAATTGGTAATTACAATTCCATACAGACAGATTTTATGAAAAATTAAGTTATCGATTGCTATTTACAGTCATAAACAACAACGATTTCGGGAAAAAGTTGAAATCTAACATCAATCGATATAGCTATTTCTGCATACAGCATATGCTTAGATATAACCTCCGAGAAATCGCTAACTATCCCGCGACAAAACAAATTCATATATTTGTCAACTACATGTGATAATTTTCAAAAAGATTTTTATTTCAATTCTATCTTTAAAATAAACGAATAAATATCCTAATTTTGTTTCATTGAGACCTTCAAAAAATGTACTTCTTATTTTCTGCTGCATTAGGAAAAGAATGCATATTTCGCTTTTTAAATTTTGATATCATCAAACGTGACGAAAATGAATTCCTATGAGATTTTATCATTGAAATCTTTGATCCTACAAAAATGCTTTGATTTTCAACAGTAAGATCTAATGGAGAAATATGTATGAAATTCAAAATATTTTTTATAATGCAGAAATGCATTCAATACGATATGAATATGTACGAAATTCAAAATATCTATTAATAATGAGGAAATGCATTCCATACAATATGAGAATGTCTCTGATATCAAATTGATTAGTTAAATAAATTCATAATGAATACTTAGCCAAATATTAAAAAATAATATTGGGATAGGAACTAAAGTTTCTTCACTGATAAACAATTCTGAACATTATCACTTATGGTTAATTTCGTTTCTTTTCAAAAAGATAAGTGAAATTTATTTCAAATACTATTAAAATATTTAAAATAGCAGCGATCACTGATGACGAAATCGAAACTTAACAATAAACATTTGATTGCAAAGATTCACGACGAATATTTAACGAAAGCATTCAATAGAACCTGTTTCTCATGGCATTCTCGATAATGATAACTGTTATATTTGAGTATAATCTTTGCCTTGTTGAAATTTTCTTATTTCCCTTTGTGTATAAGTAAAACCGATTTACCTTCATCAAATTAAAATCTTTCTATCTTATATATTTTCCATGATCTTTTAGATTACCGACTCGAAGCGATATATATTATGCATGTGTCTGTCGCGAATTGGTAGGTATGAAAGATTCTCGAAATAATAAAAGTGTATAGGAATTAGCGAAATGAAAAATCGATGTGTTACTGAGAAAAGTAGATGAGGCCCCAACTCTCCGGCTGGATGGAAAAGAAATGACACACCGGACACCGACACCATGGTTACGTCAAAAATGTTGAAAGGTATGCAGAGGTAGATGTGTATTTATATATATGTGTGTGTGTGTATGTGTGTATGTCGATGTATATATTGGTGCATGATGTTCTATGTATTTTATATGTTTACTTATAATTTCAAAATTTAATTTCATGAAAATCAATAAATCTAAGAGAAGGACAAGTCAGTTTTATCATTATTTTGAGAAGTAGTATTGAAAGAAATGAACAAATGGAAAATTTTAGAATCTATGAAAGAATTTCCCTTAATACTAATTAATTGTGTTGGTACTAATTAGTTCGTTGGTAAAATATAAGGAAAGAATTATTCGAAAATGCAACTATGATCCAATTTTCTGTTTTTGTCATTCCTTCGTATGAATAAATAATTTTTTGGTAAATAGGTTTAATTTAATTACTGAATTTGAAATGAGCTAACAGAATGAAATTGAACAAAAATATTGTCTGAAAAATAATATTATATAGTATCCAAGGTGATATCTGAATGTTAGAACTATCTGAATCTTAGATATCAATTGTCTGATCATCATTTGACATTTCACTTGAAATTAGATGACAGAACAAATTACATGCATCAATTACTTTTATTACAGGACCGTTTTTATCCTAATATCCGTAGGATACAAATTATCGATGTATTGTTATTATAATATATAAAGTTTGACTTTCCAAACTTATTGTTATTTTATCAAATCGTTGGAAATTGGAGAAATATGAAAAGTTCAGGAATGAGAGGTCATGAAATATTCGATGTGAAATAGGCAATATATAAAATACTTCAAGAACTTTTCACGATCGTATGATTGTCAAAATTAACGAATTTATTATATCAAACAATTAAACGAATTATATATTGAATTAATTTGCGCTAATATGGTATTTTCAACATTTGACCTTACTGCACTTCTTCCCTTCCAGTGCATTACTTTTACATAAAAACTGCTAATGATAATTAGAGAATTTAATTAGTAAGAAATATGATATTTAATTAGTAAGAAATATGATTATTCAACTTACGATGTATCTAGAAAGAGTAAAAATTTAAATTTTGGGAAAGAAAAAAAAACAAGAAAATATCAGTTTGCTAATCGTATGATAATTTGATAGAGCAAAGTTCTGCATATTTTGTTGGAATCCTCGTAATGATCACATTTCACATCTCACTTATAAAAAATCTGATAAAGTAATAAGGATTATTAAGTAAAGGTAATATGTGTGACGTCACTCAATTAGATTTTATATTTTATAATTTATGCCAAAATTAGGCATCGAAAATCAGCGAAAAGTTCAATGATTCATTTCTATCCTGAACCGCCTACTTCCCAATAGTGTGAACCTATTATCACATTATCATTTACGTACCGATATGCTTATTTATAGCAAAATGGTTGTGCTGAAATTATGAAATGCTCTATTTTTGATATTAATAATTTATTCTAAAAGCTTTGATCTCATCAACCTAATTTGATATTGGATCAAATTTTACCGTCTTGTTGTATCCTTACAAGGTGTCGGAAGAAAACGAAAGGATATAAGTTGTAGGATATATCACAAAATCAAATAAAATTCAAAGTGAAGATTTTCAGGATTAAAACTTTGTGAGGATATAGCAAAAATGACTAAAATAGAGAAATTGGTGATTTATTTATTTCTCATTGAGTATTATATCATATGAGACTTCACACTCCGCTGTACTTGAATGCAAATAAATCTAAGGATTCTTTATGATTTCTTCAAGAACCGCTGTTTAAACTTTTAAAATATACTATGCTAATAAAACTATTTTTGGGAGCAGTGTTCCCAAGTTTCCAAAATATCGTATCCAATTATAAAATCGAAATTATGAAATTCAGTCTGTCACATCTACTAGAATTTTAGGTGCAGAATGGTGTGAATAATTTACGATACCTTTTCAGAGTGATAAGTCGTACCTGCTTATTCTTGATAGCAAATGCGTATATCTGGTAGATTTGTATTAAATTCTCAATTAATCTATCTGGTAATTTTATTCAGAATCTATTTCAAGCATAAAATGATTGCATCTGCTCATATAGTTGCTGGAAAATCTTGAAGTGAACAGAATTATTTTTCAGGTAAATTAAGTTATTGTTAATTTTGATCGCGTGATCTTTTTTTCGAGTTTTCAATCACGTATCAATAGTTAACTTTTGATTACGATTATGATGAAATATCGAAATCAATTATAATAAAGGACTTTTAAAAAATTAAATGATATGATTATAGTAAGATTTTCATAGCTTAAAGTTATTTTTTAAGAAATTTGTTAAAAACTAAAAATTTAAATAAATTCGAAATAAATCATATCCTATTTAACATAAATTTAAATGTTTATTAAGAATTAACGATGCACTAACAAATTTCTCTATTACTTTTCTTATTTATTCTCCTAATTATTCATATATATGTGAGAAGTCTGCTCTATAAAGCCTTCATCAGTCATATGCCTATTTAATTTATAAACGATCAGTCGAATCAAATACAAATTTCGTTGTTGCTTTATATAAAAATAATTATTATTTATAGACTGGCAATTATCATTTATAGATTAGGATTTACAATTTCTGAAAATTATATTAAATCTTTCAATTTAATAGTTCCGAATAATTTTAATTTTCAGTTTAATTCACACTTTGTAATTCGTATAATTTTTAAATGATGCAGAAGATAAAACGATATTTTAATATTTCATTTGCAATAAAATGTTAATACAAATTTCATGCTGAATTTCGCTTATAAAAAAAAACGCGAATAAGTTGATAATGATTATCACCTGATGAATTGATTTAAAAAAATAATATATCCAAAACAAATACTATGTATATATATATATCAATTTTGGTATATTATTTGATAATTTAATAAATTGGTAGGAATCAACCCGATGGTGCAATGTGCATTCGAAATCTTTGTGCTCAATGAGTTTTCAAAGAATTTGAAGAAAACAACTTCCTAATGTGACAGATTTAGAGAAGTTGTAGGCGGCACATTTACTTCATAATAAAACTGGTACTTTTACTTCACTAAAACTTGTCCCTTTTAGATTTTTCCAAAGATAGTCTTATCGTTACATTTAATAGATTGGAATAAGTTTGCTTGCTTTGATATACTTGATAATTCCAATTTAAACCAATGGTAAAAGTATACCTGTATTTATTCCATTTCTTTTTGATCTTAAATTAAACCATTATCTTTAATAAGTTTGTCTTATTTTGATATAGAAATGAATTCAATCTATCTTAATCAGAAAATATTTTTGTAAAATTTTAATCTTGCCTGAATACAAAATGCTTCACTTCACAAAATTTTGCCTATTTTTCATTACCATCTAAAAATAAACAAAGTTAAAAAAGGGAATAGAACAGTGTACTTGGAAGATCTTATCTTTTTTCATTTACTCCTTTCCATCTTTTATTTTCGTTTCGCAAATGTCATTTTAATTAATATTAAAAGGTTTAATTTTAATAAGACAAAAGTTGATTTTTATCAATTAAATTTGTATGATTAAATTAAAATTTATGTAAGAAACATCAAAAAGACGAAAGCCTAAAAGGTAATTTTACAGGTTTTAATTCTAGGATGGAATAACAAAGAATCCAACGAATATCATAAGTCCTAATTAATGGAAGGAATAGAAAAGAATCCGTTGAATATTAATAAAATGATGTACAGGAATGTTGATCAATGCCTTCCATCATTTTATCTCTCAATAAATCCTCACTTGTTTTCAAAATTTCTATAATTTTTTATTTTGATTTATTCTATGAGATTCTTAATAAAGATCTATTCGTAAATGTAGCTAAGGTCAAATTTTCTAAATTAAAAAAATTGTTTTTATCGATAAGTTATTTATTTTTTCATTTTCTGTTTCATTGAAAATGAATTTTATTTAAAAAATAAAAAAATATTTTTAAGTCTTGAATGATTTCGTTCTTTTTAACAATACTAAACTTTGTCAACCGAATATTTTTACTTAAAAATAATTAAAATTTAACGGATTCTTTTTATTCCTTCCATTAGTTGTTTTATACATCAAGAATATAGCAGGATTTGTTTCTTATAACAGCTTTTTATCTATAATTTTTGATTTATTTCTCTTAGGAACTAATTATTTTCTCGAACTTCTAGCAAGAGTTAACAGTTCAATTATAATTTTTTTAGTAGCAATGAACCAAAAGCCAACTAAACATAATAGTTATGTAGAGGCTATTGAGTTTTACGGTAAACAAAATTAGTTCTTTTCGAAAGATATGTATGTACATCTCTGTTTCAGGTGTGTAGTCAAAATATTACGCTTTGCTCGGAGATTTAACTTTGATTATTCTGATAAATGAAGGTCTAATCAGAATTCGAAACGAATTAATATAAATTTTTGAATGAAAATAGAAAGACACAATGTGATATTTTCGTTCGAAATTTTTGATTCAAATTCAGCAGGGATATCAACGGAATATGAAAAATTTATTAAAATTATATGAATTTGATTATTATTATTGTTTATAAACAATAATGCGTGATAAAAATCTAAGGAAGTAGAAAAAACAATATTTAAAAAAATTATAATAAGCTAAAGCTTAGTAACTGATTCATTTAATGGAAATTCTATCCAGCAAGAATTTCAAATTCTGCATATTCAAATTATACTTACGATGTAGTTTTCAATTTTTAGAAAGCTATCGCTGATGTCGTTAATGGATTTCAAAAATGATACTGAGATAGTTGCGATGATAGATCCAAAACCTACTGCCTTGCAAAGTTTGTTAATTTTTAAACTTTTAGTTTATTAAATTTAAAACTATTCATTTTTTTTTAAAACGATTCCTTCGGCTGATTCAAATTAATGATAAGTTGAAGAAATTTATCAAATCAGGACATTTTAAGAAAACTAAAATTAATAATCACTGAATTACATTCATATATCAAGACTGTGGTATTATGTCTGAAACGCTGAATTTTTCAATGAAATCAGTAATTTCAGCTTGGGGCATTGGTCTTACTATCGTAACGAACACGGCGTTTGGACCTTCAATTTGTATTATTATCGTGCCATTTCTCAGCAAAACACTTTATGAATTATTTATGACATTTCTCGTCGCTTTCGGCGTCGGTACGCTTTCCGGCTCAACACTCTACGTACTTTTACCAGGGGTGTGTTCTTTTGTTCTATAGCAGGATTCAAGAAGGAATAGTCACTGATAGAATAGTTTTTGAAATTTGAAATTCTTTCTTATTAAATAAGATTAGAAAGCTAAAATGGAATATCAAAGAAGTAAAAGTCTATAAGAGTACTAGATATTGATCCAAGGCTTATTTCCAGGCACTTGGTCTAGATGTTGCGAAACAGAGTTATTACAGGATAAAGATTTCCATAATACTTGTGGTACTATATGCATTTTTTTCAGTAGATCGAATTCTGGCTTATGTTCTGCATTTTCGAAAAGTAATTTCAATTAAAATTTTCAATAACTTTTAATTAAAATCTTTTAAATAAATATCTTATTTCATTAAATAATTCTATACTGCGCATCGAAGTTATTAATCTTATAAGATCATGTATAAAATACAATGTTTTTGTTGTTTCTAAAACTGTTAAAAAATTCAAAAATTATTTTCCATAAAATAAGAAATATTTAGATTCGATCGAAAGGTCAAAAGGTTCATCAGTCAACGCTAGATAAAATTCTTAAAAAGACAAGCATAGAAATGAAGTAACATCAATGGACGATAATCCTGCAATGTCGCGAATTATACTGACATCAGAAAATCGAAATAACAATAAAGATAACGACATGGAATACTATGAATTAGAAAAAGAACGTTTAAAGGTATGTAGATATATATATATGTGTAAGGATAAAAACTTTAAAAAGAATAAATTCTATATCAAATTAAAAAATTAATAAAACTTATTGAAGAAATTATTGAAGAAATTTTTTTGTGTCCATTATTTTGCTGATACTCTAATTGTCTATTATAGTTTATTTAAATCTGAAGAAGAAATATCCATTTAAAACTGTTCATCTACATCTGACAAAATTGAATTTAATATATGCACAAATTATATTTTCAATAATCAGTATTATTTCAGAACGAATTTGAAGCCGCGGTAGTCAGTAATATGCTTTTAAGGAAGGTCATTCTGATTTTTTAATTTATGAATTTTTTCTCATTAACAATTTATTAAACTTATTCATAGAAGAAAAAAATTGTAAAAGCCTGATGTGAAAATGATCTTAGAATCCTCGATTTCTGTGCTTTTCCACAGTTTAAAAAAATAAAAATTTCTGGGATTTAGACGAGACGTTATATGTTGATAATTCTACGGAATCAGGTTAACAATTTGCTTTTTCAGATGTCATGCAAGCATCAGTCGACCTTACTGACAATATTGGATGACAATAAAACTTCAGCAGAAAACAGTCCAGACCATAAAATTGTATTCTTATTTTTTTCATTAATGGAAAATAAAAATTGTTACTTAGTAATAATAGAAATTAAAAATTTTACTTAGTAATATAGTTAGAAATAAGATATAATAATAGCCTTAGAAATACTTAGATTTTATTATTTAGTAGAACAATTTCACAAAATTGATTTTAATTTGAATTAATAATTACAGATAAAATGATTTGGAAATTTTAATTTCCCATATTAAATAGTTTTCGTAATTGAAAAAACACTTTAAAAGTAATTAATTTAAGTATTTCTAAGGCTATTATTATATTTTATTTCTAACTATATTACTAAGTAACTAATTTTAATTTCTATTAAAAGTGTTGACATATATAGTTCAATTCCAGAATTTTAGTCTCAAGTATTTTATTTTTGATTATTGCTTGCTTCAAAATTAAAACTTAAAAAATTTTGGAACTTCGAAATTGCTTAGTAAAATTGCAGAAAGATCCAAATGATGAGTTAGCAGTGAATGTGGAAATAGTAGAGGAAAAGATATTGGATCCATCAGATCTCGATGTTGCAACAGTTGCTTGGATGATAATGTTCGGCAGTTTGGTTAACAATTTCCTAGATGGCATGAGCAACGGTGTTGCATTTGCAAATTCCTTGACACGTGGTTTTTCTGTGGGTATCGCAGTGATCACTCAACAACTTCCACAAGAGACCGGTATTTATAGATTTCTATTTTTGCAGTCGAGCATCAAATACCGCATCGACATCAATGAATATGCTAATTAAATGGATATGATGCTTAAATGTAGATCATCGATTGATTGATTGTTAAATTTATGATATTAAGGTATTTTAAATTTTTATAATCTTCAATTTAATCACTGAATATCCTTGGAAACTATATTCATGTTTCAGGAACTTTGGCAATTTTAATCCAATCAGGTCTTGGATTCAAAAGAACGCTTTTACTAAACTTATTCCCAAATTCGCTTAGTTATCTAGGCTTTATAATTGGTGTATTAATTGGTAATGCGGATGATTCCTATGGAAATTATGTCTTCGCCGTATCATCCGGCATGTATTTATATGTTTTTCTTGGTACTTTGGTAAGTGATTCTTATACTTTATATGCTAACAATATGTTACTTTATCGTTACTTCGCTTCAATATCATACATCTACTGATTTGTTATTCAGACTGAATGATCATCAGATGTAATATCTGCGTATTTCAATAAAATTGATTCACTCTCCTGAAGACAATATTTTCACAGCTTATTCACTGAATCCGTTCGAGAACTTAACCGATAAGTTTTTTGATCAAATAAATTTGGCAAAATTTAAGATCCCGGAAATTCGTGATTCGATAAATGAGCAAATCAAAGTGGACTTGAAAAGAAGTATTCGATCAACAGCTTTGCAAGCTATTGGTATAGCTGCAGGAGCTAATCTGATGTATTTGATATGTAAATATGGGAATCAAATTCAAATACTGTGACATCAAAATGAAGATAACGGAAGAAATGAAAATTTATAACTTATTAACGATCGTGAGAACTGATAAATTTCTGCTTATATCCTAAGCAGCCAGTTTCAGCGAGCTCCATATGATTCTTTTCCTTTTGTGAGTACAATCGCGGTCATCCTCTTCTCTCTTTCAATAGTACCGTCATTTTCTTACCATCCTTTTTAATAATTACTAATTAACCCACCTGTCTTCCTTTTTACTATTTATCAGTTATCATCTTGCCTTCCCTTTCTATAACCGCTATCACTTTCTTATCTTTCTTTCCAGTGACCAAGGTCATTTTTTACCTTCAGTTACCTGATTTTCATATTGATATGTATGATGAACTTGTATGTAATTAAGAATAAAAAGAATGATGAAGTGCATCGCTATCAAATTCACAAGTTGCCTATCCTATGTGTCTTCCAAAGAGCTCACTTACAAATCCATTCATAAAAATTCAGATATCGGCAAATTCGATTTGATAAAAATCAAACTTAACGGACCACTTGCACCCTATAAAATTTTAGTTATCTTTGTTAAGGTGCTATGATGACATGTATGTGTATATGTGTGTCATGTGTATATACAAATACGTACGTCTTCATAAATATGCACCCTGAATACGTGTACGTGTATAATATTTGATTTATCATATAGATTAATAAAAGTAGTATTGTTGCTTGATAAGGAAAGAGAAAAAGAAAATGCCGGATTCTTTAAAATATATTATTTTCTGGAAAGGAAATTAGTCTCTTACATATTCCTCCTTTCGTATTAGCGCTTCATCGGACTCGGATTGTTGCTAGTGATGCTAGTTTACTTTACATATAGAAAAAGTGAAATCGCTTGGTGCTAATATTGCAGAAATGCTCGAAGCATGCAAAAAGTGAAGCAATGAGACTGTTTGCATCTTGCATCGCGCTGCTGTACTTTGACAGTGCAATATGTATCCATTTCCCACAAAGCTTAATGAATAAATATCGGTAAGTTTGATTCATTCCGCTAAGATTATTGCGTTATTTTATATAATCTATCCTGTTGCATATATTCGACCATAAGATAAGGATTGAACTATTTAATTTTTCTTTAAATTTGGTTAAATTGTTTTAAAAATAATTTAACTTGATTTCATTAGAGATAGTTGAAGTATGCCTTATGAGAGATATTAATTTATTCAATCGCCACCTAGTTTGTTGTTATGAGGATTGCATTTCGTTGTATTTTTGGACGTTTAAGATAGGTACTGCAATTTGAAATATCTGATTGCCATATCTCAAACTAAGTATCAAGTGACTAGAGAGTTAACCAACTTTTTAGGTTAATATTGTGAAGAAATTCTGAAAAAAAATCTCATAAATGTAATTCATATAGTTATATCCGAAGAAGTTAAAGCCCTTAAAAATTACTTAATTCTTGCTTCGTTGATGTTTCTATAATTGTTAAATATCAAATTTATTTCGCTGATGTATAACTTTTAGTGCATATAACGGGTCTTAAAATGCAGTCAGTTATCATATTGTACGGAAGGAAAAGGAAGATTTCTAGTAATAATTTTATTGCAGCGATAAAGTAAAAGCGATGTTTTATCATGCGTACAACAGTTATCTTTTATATGCTTACCCGCTGGATGAATTGAAACCACTTTCATGTTCCGGTATGATTCGTATCTTAATAGATTTTAATATTTTACTGAAATTTTTTAATAAGAAGTAATCCATTCAATTTTCACGAAGCAAAAAAATTTAATCGTGAAATATCTGGCATTGGTATGATTGTCTGATTATAAGCTAACATAGTGCTGAAATGTATCATTCTATTTGTAATTCTTTTATTGAAATTTCCGAAGAAAAATGAGAAAGAATTGCTCCATTATCCATCTGATTCAAATTTTCTGAAGGATTTCAGAACCTCTTAAATTTAAGTGTTGACATTATGACGGCATATTTTTAGTTAACCAAATACTAAAGTTATATTCCGTTTTAGGTGTGGATACATGGGGAAGCTTTAGTTTAACGCTAATCGATTCGTTGGATACATTACTTATTATGGGTAATGAAACAGAATTCATGCGTGCTGCTGAAATTGTTCTTCATACTGTTAAAGTTTGTTAGTTCTATTAATTGTTTTTTTATTTTATTTTTGCTTATTTTTTTAATGGGCAAAAACTGGTACCTGTTTGTTTGGTATTTCAAAATGCATTTCTGAAGCATAGTTTTATTGATTTATAAACAGTTTCAATTGTCATGTTGAATGTAATAATTTGAAGTGCGCAGTTCGTTCGTCATCCAATTACAGCGATCATTAAATAATAGAAATAAATCATGATTGGAAATGGTGTAAATTTTTTATATCAAAAATAAGAGTATTTGAAAAAACTAATAAATTTTGAAAGATTTAGAAATTTCGAAAAAATTTTGAAAGAAGAATTTTGAAAGAAATTTTGAAAGATTACTCGAGCTTTTTCATCTTAATTATTCCTTTTACTTTTTTCTTCTTGTTAGGTCGATATGGATATTAATGTATCAGTGTTTGAAACCAATATACGGATAATCGGTGGACTACTAAGCGCTCATATGCTTTCCGGACGAGTGAAAGGTTAACTTTTTCTATTGGTAGTAGCTTATTCTTTCATTAGTAGTAGCATTCTTGCCAAAATAAGATTTTTTTCAAAAAGAACCATATTTTTATTTCTCATTTTATTTTAAGGAATGGCATTAGAACCGGGGTGGCCTTGCTCGGGTCCTTTGTTACGGTTGGCTGAACGTTTCATTCAAAAATTGATACCTGCTTTTAAATCTGCTACTGGAATGCCTTACGGAACGATTAATTTGAAGTCGGTTTCTTATTTTTTTGTTTGCAAGAAAATTTAAAGAAAACAAACGATGGCACTATTGAAACGTTAGTATATAGGATTAAGAGTTATAAAAATCTATAAAATATAATTCTCTTTTAAAAGCTAAGTATATAGGATTAAGAGTTATAAAAAATCTATAAAATATAATTCTCCTTTAAAAGCTACACAGTGTGTTTTTTCCAGATCAGTTCAGATAGGTGATTGCATATTGAAATCTTTCAGATATGGTCTTCATCGAAATGAAACAGCTATAACATGTACTGCTGGCGTCGGCACAATGCTATTGGAATTTGGGACGTTGTCACGTCTTACCGTAAGAACTTGTAAATGAGCTTGATATGGAATAAGTTTTTGATTCAAAATTTGCATATTTTCTATTTGTTTGAATTTGAATTCGATCTTTCGGATAAATATTGTGGTGTTTCTTGAATGTGATTAATAATATTGTAATTAGATCTTATTTTTGACTGGAAATCTATAAACACAAATTTGGTAAGATTTTAACAAATATCTTATTTTTGGGTAATCCACATTATGAACGAATAGCTCTGAGAGCAATAGATGCTCTATGGAAACTACGTTCACCACTGAATTTGGTTGGAAATCACATTAATGTGGAAACTGGAGAATGGACTGCAACAGATGCTGGAATTGGTGCTGGTGTGGATTCATATTTCGAGTATCTTGCAAAAGCTTCATTATTATTTCAACGGCCGGAATTAATGGAACAGTTCAAGAGTAAGATGGATATGTGTTTCACTTGCTCTTATGACAAACATTATTTTATATTTTAGTGCGCTATTTGATGCACTTTCTAAAGGATAAAGGATGATTTACTTAACCTAATCTTATTTTCTGAGGCAATATAAAACAATGGATAAGAACTCTGTTTTTAAGCATATGTATTCTTATATATAAATTTGAATTATTTTGTTGCTTTCATTTAAAAAAGCAATAAACTGCAGCATATGTAAAGGCAATCAACAAATATATTCGAAAGGATGATTGGTTTGTATGGATTTCAATGACCAGCGGGCAATTATCGATGCCCATATTCCAATCATTGGAATCATTTTGGCCTGGTGTATTAGTTAGTTGTTTGAATTTCCTATCAAATTTCCTGCTAGTGGATTAAGATTCAATTCTTACCATATCTTTTTAGGCATTGACCGGAGATGTTGACGATGCTCAACGAATAATTTATCAATATAGTCAAGTAATACGACAGTATGGATTTCCACCGGAGTTTTTCAATCTTCCAAAGCAGGAAGCAGTTCGTCTTTGCATTTCTCTGATTCTGATGGCATTAATGCTTTGAATTTCGTCGTAATAAAGCTTCATTAATTGTTTAGATCAATTAAAATAAATTCAGTATTTTTTCTATTCATTTAACGGATTAGCAAACAAAAGTGTTTGATTTGAATATAGAAAATATCTGAATGATTTATGCAGTCGCATAGTTACTGCGAAAGATTATACATACATAGGTGTCGAAACGTGCTGGTTATCCCCTGAGACCAGAATTTGTCGAAAGTTTATATTATGTTTATCGAGCTACGCAAGACCCTTTATTACTAGAGATTGCTGCTGAAATTGTTGATGTAAGTTCCAGTTTATTTATTTAATTGACTAGAATGTATAATCTTAATCTTCTGCTGTTGTAAATTTTGCTAATTATATTGTGATATGAGTTATATTTTTCAACTGAATTAATTTGTTCGTTCAATACTAGATCAACTATAAGAAAAATTTCCGTAGTACAATTATAATTTATTAATTTTAGGCTATTGAGTATAGCTGCCGTACAAAATGCGGTTACGCTACAGTCTTAAATGCAGAACATCACTCAATTGAAGACAGGTTTTATTTCTTATACGTACTTTAGAAGTGCTTTCTTTTAATTTATAATATAATATCACTAATAATGAGAACTAACTACCCAAATTTTCTGGAAATTAATTTCTTTTGAAATAGGATGGAATCATTTTTCCTATCCGAAACTACAAAATATCTTTATTTGCTCTTCGATCCAGACAATTTCATCAATTCTGATGGAACCACTGCACGTATTATTGAAACGCCAAACGGACAATGTATCATCGATGGTGAATTTTCATATTTAGCGGCATTTCTTTTTTCTCGTTATTTTTTTTCTGTTTTTGAATCCAAGTATAATGCTTTAAAACAATTATATATTCGTGAAGTAAAACATTATTTATTTTGAGCTGGTGCTTATATATTCAATACTGAAGCTCATCCACTCGATCCAGCAATCGTTTATTGTTGTAGCGCAAAACGTAATAGCGATTTAGAAATTATAGCACGATTCGAAAATAACATTGATCTTGCCTCATTGATGGGAATTTTTGATGAAACATTACATCCTTTCGGAAGGAGTTCAGATTTTGTAAGTAATAATGCTTATTATTAAGTTGTGAATATGTTTAATATGTTTAATAGTTCAGAATCAGCATCAATTGACTGATTTGAATTTATTTTATTATATAATTTAGACAGTTATTAGTTCGCCTAGTTAAATGTTTTTCGTGGATAGTTAATTTAATTAACAAATGATTAGCAAATTACGATAAAAGATACTAGTAAGTAATTTTCTGTCATTATCATTCTTAAAGATTAATGTTTGCATTGTAGATTTTTGTTGAATACGGTCGTTTATCGAAAAGATTTATTTTTTGAGTTTATAGATCTTGGAAATTTTAATAGCTATGCTATTGATTAGTTTACATAATCGAGAATCAAATTTTAAGGAAAATATGGAAAATCGTATCCAAATGCACAAAAATTTGCTTAAACAATCATCTTTAACAAACCCTTGGTTTTATGATCATGTTACTGTATACGATGACCGTTGCTTGGTGAGAATTATTTTTCTGCTAACAAGTTTTATGTCCTATTTGCCAAACATAGTTGAAATAGATTAACATGTGATAAAATTTGTAATTTGAAGGAAATGAAAGATATAGTTAAGCTATCTGACTACTATGGAAAGTTCTGGCTTTAACACTTTTAACGTCAAGCATCAATTGAACTATACGAGTGATGGATATAGAATAGACTTTTGTCAGTGTAAACGTGGTTAAAGTGCTAAGATTTCAGAATTGCTGTTGGCCTACAGATTTCAACATTGAAAATACACCATTCCAGCGTTTTCTAAATGCAGTATTTGCCAAACATATTTATCCTGCATCGGGTATCCAGTTTATTATTGGATTAATCTGTTTGCCAACTGGTGACAGAGATCTCGAAGCTTTGTATGAATTTGATTGTAAGTTTTTATCCAATTTCGTGCATTATTTTAGGAGAGATTTCAAGTGATAAAGTGAGTGTCAAGTCATATTTTCTTAAAATACGATTTTGGATTTTCATTATGAAATTCCCAGCATTTTGATTACAGATATGCATGAAATGGATGCTTCTCAGAAGTTTAGTTCGGTTGAAGAAATACACTTTAACAAATTTCGTTATCGAAATATGGCTGAAATAGGTTACGATATGCTTTTAACACCACCGCTCTCTTATCTTTCAAGATTTACTGGATTAGGGCAGGTGAAACCTAAATCTGATGATGCATGATACTAATTTTTGTAGCATTTTTTTGTTTCGAAACTGTAGATGATTCGTACAATAGTCAGCCTTAGTCATAGTCATTATGCCTATACCCCAAAATTTTTCTTAGTTATTATATCACTGTCTTTGTTTTTTTTACAATTTTTGCATCAGAATTATGCGATTATGTGAATATGACTTCCAGTCTAGGTATTAGCTTTATATCTATACTTTTATATTTTAACCGTTGTCCTTATAGAACAAATACTTTATACCAAAATTTTGGGTAACATTGGCTGTAGGATTTATCATTGCTATCAATTATTATTTTCTACTTCATTAATCTTTATAATGCAAATAATATTTACATACTTATTTTTTAATTATGTCGCAATTTTTAATGTTCCGCTTAATTTTTTTTTATTTTTGAATTCCATTGTCGATTACTTTATCTTGTTTGCTTTTTTGTCTTCAAGACTTTATTTATTCGATTTTTTCAATTTTTGCAATTCTCGATTATTATCATTTTTTGATTTCTTATGAAATCCTGTCTTGTTGTTGTTTATCTTATTTATTGTGTTATATCCAGGTCGTTAAATTTCTTTCAAATTTTGCTGTAATAATATAATGCCTGCGATTTTCCTGATAAAAATTTTTGGATAGTATTTTCATTTCCTATCAGTATTTTTAAGCATTATGCCAAGAATGTGTTCTAAGATGTTGTAATATCTTTTTTAATTTTTACCATATTTGGAAATTGTGTGATATGTATTCATTTATTTTCTAATTCTCAAAATTTCTTTCTTGTATGAAGAAAACCATTGGGTATATTTTTGCAGTTTTCGTCTTTTACCTTGAATTTGTATGAATTATATAAATCAGTTCTTTATTCTGCACAATTTTTTGATATTGTTTTGCAGTTCCAACACTTCCTTTATCGGTTTCATTTGTAGATCTCATTACAAATTCAGATATGCAAATATTATCTGTTTTGCTTTATTTATATCTTGGCCTATATAGTAATTTAACTAAATGATTTTCTAGGTGGTGAATGATGTTGCGATATCAGTTATTTTTGCGTGATAAGGCTTTTTTATTGCTCGGCGATGTTCTGTTAATGATTTTACGCTTCGTACGCATACCTGTGGAGAACTACGTATAATACATGAAAGTTTGTTTATTCTTTTTTTTTTTCAGGAAATCAGGATTTCTTTTATTTTTAAGAGTTATATCAAGACTTAAGCATGGCTTGCGTATAAGAGCTTTGTTTGAATCATTACGTGACATGCTCTAAGGGAACTTGTTAAACAGCATTTAAAGCAATATCTTATGCAATACATTACTTTTTTTTTAACTGAGATAGATGATTTGACTCGTGGGAGTTATTTTATTTATTATGATTAGGATTGATTTTCTCATGGTTTATTTTTGATCATTGAAAATGATCTTTTATTGTTTAGGCCAAAAAGTTATTCTATATGGATGGTTGCAAGCTAACCGTTTGAATCGTTTCCTCGTTTTGCGAGATGCTTATGGCTGTGTGCAGGTCAGAATTCCCGAAAAAAGGGAGGATTTAATCAAAAAATCAAAATAATCAATTGCGAATCTGTTTTAAAAATTGAAGGAGTAGTTATAGATCGAGGTGAAGAATATCGCAATGCAAATATGCAAACAGGAGATATTGAGATAAGTTTTCATTCTTAAAAATAATTGCAAACGACAAAATTATTGGTTATTATTCGTTCCATCTATAATGACTTAAATCGTTCAAATCATTGTCCTTCTGTTTAGTATTTTGATTTTTGATGCAATCTAACTAAGAATTCAAGACTGGTACTTATAATTTTTATTCCAAGCATTTTGGAAAATTTGTTTGGAACCAAAAGATTTTTCAGGTATTAGTAAATGATTTACAAATGCTGAATACTTCGCCAGCAAGTTATCCGCTAGATGAGTTGACATCAACCGAGGAAACGAGACTTCGGTATCGTTTTCTAGATTTGAGGACGAAGCGAATGCAGCGAGCACTCAGGTCTCCATTAACATTCTTGGTATTGGCTATTCTATCTAAAATAAATATAATATGATTTTTATGAATTGTTTTCAAGGCTAAGAGCAAATGTTGTTCATGGAATACGAAGGTACTTGATCGAAAAAGCAAATTTTATTGAGGTAAATGCTAAGAATTTTCAAAGTTCTTAGAATTTTTATTTTCTTTTCGTTTTCGACGCCAAAATTTTATTAAATCAGATAAGAATTGATAACTTTTTTTGATACCATACATTTCACTCCGGAAATGTATATTCCAAAGTATAGATTTTCTTATACTGTAGTGATGGCTTTGAATTATTTTGCATTTGCAATGGTAAATAAAGTATTCTACAAAAATTATCTTTAAGGAAGTTGAATTTGCACTGCGATTTAATAAGTTACATTTCTTTCTTATATTCAATACTTCACTAAAAATTTGTTGAAAATATTTATGTGAGGTAAATACATTGTAGCAAAACTTTTATTGAAATTAAGATCTTGGTTTAATCTAGTTATGTATTTTCTTTTCATGAGCTTTCTTTGGCAAACAAAATATGTTCCAATTGATACAGGTTGAAACACCAACACTGTTTCGACGAACGCCCGGTGGTTCACATGAGTTTATTGTTCCCGCACCAAAACCGAATCTCAAGAAGTTTTATTCTTTGCCTCAAAGCCCTCAACAATTCAAACAATTGCTAATGTGTGGTGGCATTGATAGGTACTTTCAGGTAAATAGAATAAAATACTTCGAAATTTGTCTTCGAAATAATAAATGAAGTATGTAACCATTGCTTAAAAAGCTATGTATAATAATTAAATATTAGTGAATGTTAGAGATTGGATCAGCAGACTTTGCTAATATGTTGAATTATTTTCTGAAATAGCTAGAATATTAATTAACTGCGAAAAACTGCAAGAAATAAATGATAGAGAAGCGAATTTGCGAGAATTATTTTAGTGGAAAACTTATTCAGTGTTAAGGTTTCTAACAGCATAAATTTGAAATTTTTAACGATTGCTCGGTGTTATCGTGATGAAGGTGCAAAGTCAGATCGACAACCTGAATTCACACAAGTTGATATTGAATTGTCTTTCACTGATCAAGACAATGTCATGAAACTGATAGAGAATATTATTGTGGAATCATGGCCCGGAGAACTGGTACGTATCTGAAGTTGAATATGCATTTCTTAATTTCTGCACTAATTTGAACGTCGATCGCATTTAGGAATGAAAATTTGATGACAAAATAATTATTGTGGTGAACATTACACTACTGATATTTCAGGATGACTTGAAGCCTTCAATACCATTTAAGAGAATGAAACATCTGAAGGCAAAACGTTTGTTTGGCACCGATAAACCAGATTTGCGCATTCCATGGACTATCGAAGATTGCACTCCTGAGTTTTCTTTCTTGCGAAAGCATGAAATTCCAAATTTCGTTGTGAAAATTTTCATTGCCAAAAGTGCAGAAAATGTTGTTAATGAACAGAATTTGAGTGAATGGACTCGAATTTTACGAGGCAATGCATTATCACAGGTTTGCAATGTTATCGATTTATCACTATATGTCAGATTTTCATAGTCTGTTCCATTCTTCAGTACTTAGATGTTTTATATCCTTTCTTTCCCAATTTTTCTCGTTGATTTTCTGATGAGAAATTTTGGCATCAAAAAAATTTGTTTTTGTCGCCAGTTTCTTTTCCTTTACTTTTAATTCTTTATAACAAATGTTCATTATTATTATTTCCCAAGAGAATGAAATTTCAGAATTTTAAATTTTTGAAAGCGTCGGAGAAAAACTGGTTCGTGGAAATTCGAAATGATGTTCTAATAGGAAAATTTGATATCAAAGAAAAGACGTTGCTGTCATGTCGTAAGTTTTAATGAATTTCTTTATTTTTGATTTTTATAGTGAATTCTTACGTTTTAAGCCATTATTGGATATCGAATTTCTAGTTAATGAGTAGTTAATGATTAATATGGTTTTTTGCAGCGAATTTTGTTGTTAATAACAATTTGACCGTTAGTGATGACATTTAATAAAGAAGACACTGCTGAAATAATAAAAATTACATTGTTATCAAGTAAAGCTGGCAGTGTATTTACTTTTCATCCTTTATCCCATATTGTAAGGAGTTAACAGTATGGTTAAATTTTTTTTCAAGATGAAACTAAATGATTTTGTTTATGTGGGGTGATGATGCTGGCGTAAAATGGACACTTGGTCAACTACGGCACTTAGTTGGTGAAGCAATGCATCTACGAGCCGAGCAGCGCATGGAATTTGTTTGGATAACACATTTCCCATTGTTCACAGTTAATGCAGAAGGTCGTCTAGAAAGTGCGCATCATCCTTTTACTGCTCCTATTCCCGATGATTTATCATTACTCTACAAGCCAAACAAACTTCTTTCGATTACCGGTTTTTTTCATCTTGAATTTTATTTTAATGACTTAATTTTGTAAAAGATGAAACTAAAATGTGAATGGATACAAATTTAACATTTATATCACAGTGAATGTGTGAATTGTTTAAATTATAATTTTTTTCGTTTTTCGTTTTTTTTTTTAATACGATAAGTAATGGAAAACAGTATTGCAGGTCAGCATTATGATTTAGTGTTGAATGGTGTTGAGCTGGGTGGCGGTTCAATTCGAATTCATAATGAGGATGTTCAGCGACATGTGTTATCTACGATACTCGGCGAATCATCAGAAGAACTTGTATGTTGTGCAATGCAGTGTTCTTTTTTTAGTTTAACACAATACATTCCTTGTATTTAATTATATAACTGAACAAGCATTTTATGAATCATGACTGTATATGTATATCTGTATTTATTCTGTTTTATCTGATGGACAATACAGAACTACTTTTTCAAATTTCATCATTTATTAAAATGCTTTGATTATGGATTTTAATATTATTTATGTTCAGGGACATATGCTAGAAGCATTATCTTATGGAGCTCCACCTCATGGTGGTTTTGCAATTGGTCTTGACCGATATATGGCTTTACTAGTTGGACGAGGAGATTCAAGCGTACCAATTCGAGAAGTCATAGCTTTTCCGAAAAGCAAGGAAGGCAATGATCTCATGACTAAATGTCCTGTTGAAGCTACTCCATTACAATTAAGCAGGTATGGATCCCATTAAATTTTAGTTGATTTTAAATATGTCAACTTTTAAGATACAACTCTCTTTCTTTGGGCATTATAGAAAGATGCTTTCCTAATGATGTCGCCCAATTAACAAATGAATAACAGTAAGAAACGGTCGATATAAGAAGCATTTTTTTTTAATGGTGCAATTATTTATTCTACACATATTCATATGTTTGCATATTTAGATACGGTATCTCTGTATCTGTGACGAATGATGTAAAAATAGCAGGTAGCGAAAGTCCTAAAGAAAAAGATGGCAAGACTCAAACATCAGCACATTAGCGATTTATTTTTATGAAACTGTTACTGTTATTAATTATGGAAATATTTAATAGGAATGTAATTGTTTTAGAAATATACAATTTTAAGTAAAATATGGATAAATAGTTATCCATAAGTAAGTAATACTTGAATATGCCGAAAAAATATTGTTGTCATTTGTTCTATTTTAAAAAGTGATGCATACATAAATTGTACAGTTGTAAAATATGCCATTGAACAGAATTATCGAATCAGTGGATTAGCATCTTCGGCTTAGATTGATTAAAAGGATTATATAAATCACGGTCTTTCCAGAAATTCAAATAATGCATAAATAATTTTACTAAATCTGCTTTGTTAAACTCTGTTATAAATAGAGTACCGTTTATGTGCTTTAAGAATTATTCATAATTAAATTTCAGTCGATTTCAAACACTAGAATGAATCTAAGTTTGATTAAATTTCATTTTTAAGATTGGTTTAGGTTTGATCCTTACACATTACCCGTTTTAATAGCATTTATATTGAGAACAGTTATATTAGGCGATAAATATTTGTGTGGGTTTGATATGATTAGAAATCCATTGAGTTCATACCGGAATATCTTTTTATCGTTAAGATATTTTGAAATAAAAACTGGACTCTTCATAGAATGAATACGCTTATCATTGTACTGCTTGCATATTTCTGATTGGAATAGCATCATGATGGAACAATAGTGATTTAAACCAGTTCTAACTCCTAAAGGATATGTTTCCATATTTTGGATGAGAGCGGGTAATGAGCGAACGTGAGTGGACATGACACTGCTATTTGGAGATGCGAAATAGAATATATAAGCAAGTTCAAAGGGTGTTTCGTGAGAAAAGTTTTCAATTCACATTGAATCGAGATTTCATTTCTTTATGCTGGTAAATCATTAGAATTTCAGGACCAATTTTTTATCAAGTTTTTCTTCCATTCGAAATAAAGTATTGTGATGCTCTCAGGAATGTATAATCCAACCAATTTTGGCTAGATTTATTTCCGTATGAAAGAAAAGCGGAAAAACTTCCATTCTCGTTAGTGATTCCGTGTAAGAATTCCGAGAGATTTCATAGAAGTTTAGTAGTGGATAAAATTTAGAATTGACATTGAATTTCTTTCGAATACTGTTTATCACTGCAGTCACAGGTCATTATCAAGTGATATGGAAATAGTTGTAACCAATGTCTAACTATTTTAACTGATAATTTAACAAAGCATTCGAGTTCTAATTTTATAGCTTATAATATCGGCCAGATTATTACTTTATAGTTAGAAAAGTTTATGGTCTATATTTCATAACTTTAAAGAAGGCTTAATATTTTATTAGAATTAGCTACTAGAAAAGGTTAAGATTCAGGTCTGACTTTAATATTGATCACAAATATTGCTGATATATATGATATACAATTTATAGTTGATTACTCAAATATTTACGAAAAACTAATTATGACCCATAATTAGTGATATAATTGCGTGTTTTTTAGTGTTATACTAATCGATTTCACTTTTCAGAATAAAATGTTTTGCTAATGCAGGATTAGTTATCTAATAATGTAACGCAGAAATAAGTCATGAAAAATAAGAACTTTGACTTGTATTCTTACTTTCCATCAGTATAGTATAGTTCCTGTTTATTTAAATTTCTTTTAATATATCTCGCTGACTCTTCTTCATATTTTCCGCTCTATTCTCATATTGTATCAAATTATGCATATAAATGAAAATATGTAGTTAATTCTTTTTTCATCATTTAAATTCTAAAGAATGATAAAAAGCAGAATTCAAGTTTGCTTTCATTGTTTCTTTGATGCTTGTTGTAATTTTTTATTAGATTAAATAGATGAAATTATTTTTTCGATGAACTTTATACAAAATATCAGATGATCAATTTGTGTCAATGAAATCGATCAGAAGATGAGTAATCTAAATAAGGCAATAGAGAAATGGATATTACTATTGATGCATTAACACTTATAAAGACTTTCATTTTACAAACACCGCGTAGCATACTTTTACGGCTTTGCTCTTCTTGTTCATATTGCGAAGGATTCCTTTAACAATTGTTAACAGCGTTATCAGTATTATCGATTTTAAATTATTTTTGAAAACTGTTATTGCTTTTTTGGTTTTTTATGAAAAATGTTCGTATTTTTGTGGTCATCTTTTCAATCTGTCGATATTTTTAGCAGTTTTTCCAGTATATAAATTTCAATAATAGGAACAATTTTTAAACTTCAAAATTGTAAATTAAATATTACTGAAATGACATTGTTTGTTCTATATTCGATTTTGATTGTTATCCTGAAACTTATTGCTGATTTCGAGAATTTGTTCAGATGATATTGTTGACGCTGTGGTTAGCTCTTATCAGGTTATTATTGCAATATCCACAAAGTGCTTCAAGTCAAAAATTAAGCACATCTTCAGTGACAACAGTAACAACTTTATCAAGGTATTCTTTTATCATATTGAAAGTTTTATGTTCCGAGTTTTCATGTTTGATAATAAATTTGAGATCTTTTACAATCTGAGAAGTTTGTCCAATTGTACATTTTCTATCTCATAAAAAGCCGCTTTCTGAATAAAAAAATGCGAATTATCAGATCTTTAGAATAAAATTTTGCTCTTTCTAAAAAATATGCAAAACTTTTAGCTTAAATCACATGGCTAATCAGGAGACATGCTGTGGTCAATGCGCAGTGCAATTGGTCAATGATTTAATAAAAAGTATTGGAATGAATGAAACTTCCGATCTACTCAATCTTAATTACAATAGTTTTTTATTTGCAATGGCCAATATTACCATTCTTCATCATTTCTGCAAGTTCGTTCTTTTTCTTGTATTAAAAATAATTTTATGATAAAAATGAAACGAAAAATGAGTATTTCAGTCAGTGAGTTAAAATATATTTTCTTTGCTTTCTCCATTATCTTTGTTGACTGACTGGTTTTTTCAAATCTAGTTTTATCTCTTGAATTTTGAAATTCAACTTTTGAATTTGAATTCTTAAATACTTAAGTTTTTCATTTATCCTTAAATACGCAATTCTAATCGTGCCTTCACTATTTTCATCATACTGCAGCACTGATTTTTTGAAACTTTGTATTTTCGTTTTAACAAATAATAATTCATTTAAGTCATCATAAGTTATCAATTCGTGTTCTAATTTTCCAGCCTATATTTCGAGTATAAGAAATAGAAAATCAAAAAATAATAATTGGGATAAAGTAAAATAACTCTAAAATAAATGAACAAAAAACCTTATTTGAAAAATGATACGAATTTAATCATAAACAAAACATATATGATATTCCAAATTGATTCTCCATATTTTAAAGTATTGTCATTTTTTATTATTTTTAACTTTGTATATTTTGAATTCAATGTTTGAGAGAATTTCATCAATTTGAATATTGCTGTTCAATGTGTATTCCCAGTTATTCACGAGAGATTTTGATGGGATACTCCCAAATTATCGATCATATATGTATCTACAATTTTAAAGGTATATATCATGTGATCGCAGCTGAATTCGATATATTTTTTAATTCTAATATTCATAATCCTTTTTGAATACCTTTAATAGGAAATTCTCTTATTTCTATTTTTTTTTAATTTCATAAATTTAATTAGCTTCTGAATGTATTTTACATCAAATTTAATAAATTTTTCCCTATTAATTTTTTTTGTCGTCCAATACTTGCCACTTCTCACATTTTGCAGATAAATTTTAAAAATTATTATATTTTAAAAGATCCAATGAATAATTTGGTTTTGTTCTTTAATCAAATAATTTGTATTTTTAAAAATCTTATTGCTAATCGTTCTTAAATGATTATGGGAATATTTATGAAATTCAGATATCAAAGAAAATTTTGGATGTTTGGCTCGACTAGATCCACAAATAAAACAGTTTTGTATGCGTACTTGCACAAAATATCAAGAAGCGTTTCATTCTATAGCGCGGAATTTTCGGCATTTCATTCTTAATAGTGATGCAACCATCCTCGAAAATTACCTAAATGATTCATGCGAGTAAGTTATTTAATAATTACTTAAAATTTATTAATGTAATGTTATTGAATAAACAAGAGAAGTTAAAATAAATGATTATGAGATTCGGATTATGGAGTTTTACTACAGGAGAAAAGGCAAGTATTTTGATATATGTATAGCTATATCATCAAAAGAATGCGATGACAATTTTGGTTTCTTATTATTTGAATTGATCAGCTTAACTACTAAAACGACTGGTTCGCTTGTTTCAGATATGTCCTTTGTTCGCTGCATTGCGATTTTCCAATGATCGCGCATAATTGCGGTTATGAAATTGTTGAAAAAGTAATTTCATTAACGAGGAAATCATTTAAATCCATGAAAAAGATGTCCCTTGACACAGCAGTGATTAGCAGGTTTTTAATTTTTCAATGATGGCAAATATAGATTTACAACTGAATATTTGGATGAAGAGAAATTCTGAATTAATTTCAAGCCTGTAAGGGCTCATATGATCACCGGCGCCAAATATATACATTGTTTGAATTATCAAGATATCAACACATCGCTATTTTTCAAATAGTAATAGAGACTTGAGAGTCAAAAATCTGAGTCAATTTTGTAAGATGAAATAATTCGAAAAGGAAATATCAATATATCAGTACAATTTATAAAAAATAATAAGGTTTTTTCTGTTTATCAATAGAATTAAGAAATCTATGAATGAAAGACGTCAGAAGTATTAATTTCAGGTGGCCCCAAGCGTGTGCCGAAGTAATTACTTATAAGATACCTGAACGAAATTTAACAAATATGCAACAAACTAATGCAAATATCACAATTCCACTACACCAGATAAATCAAAAATCAAGTGGCCAACAAAGTCAAAAATTAATTAAATTATTACCATTATTATTATTATCATTGATCATCTACTTTACTGGAATAAAATTATTGGATTACTGAAATAAAACTATCAAGAATCTAGTATTTATTGAAAAAAAATACGATAAATTAGATGGTTTCGATTAATCACCGCAAATTGTAGAATGATAAAATTTCGAAAATATAGAATCAGTTCGCTAATTTGTCTACATTAATTAATTAATCAGTCATCTGATACTCTACCTATAATTTTCATATAGGAACACGTCTCTCTATAAAAAAAATAATTCCATATAACTATTTCAATAGTATTCTATCAATCATTTACGCTGGTACTTCATTCAGTGTTAACAAGTTCAATCTCCAGAAATACGCTGAAAATTAGGAATAGTCAGATCAAATTGTATGATTAAATAGTTGCTTGCTATTGTTAAGTTTAAATTACATTTACTTTTTTCTTACAATAAGATATGGTTTCTTCTTCTTTTGCGGTGAGATTTGAAAATTATTGAGCAAATTGAAAATTGCTTAGTGAATAAAGAAACTCAATGTAGAGAAGATTTCCGGGAGTAAGTTGTCTTCTGTTTGAAATTTAAGCTTGAATGATTTATGAATTTATAAGGATATAATAAAACCAACATTGATTCAGAGAAAGAAGTTTTGAAAATTCGCTATCCTGCTAATGACAACGTCAAACAAATCTATCAACGTTTCGTTTACAGTAATAAGTTTTCGATTAATACTTGAAATTCTAGCAGTCCCTTAAATTGGACAATTGTTCAAATTTGCATCGTGTTTGATTTCAATCATTTAGTAAATTTTTTTCATCTCAGTAATAATTCAAACGAGTATGGCTTGACTTATGGTACTTTATTATGGAATGATGACAGCAGTATAATCAAAATTCAAATGCTAAAAAAATGTTCACGAAAATGAGAGCATATGAAGATAAGTAATAACTTTGATTTATCCTTGAAATTGATAAAGCCAAAATGGAAATTTTGATTGAATGTGTCACATAAAATTACTCATGTATATCGTCTTTCGCTGAGAAAAAAAATCAGTTTGTTCGTAAGTTTCCTGTCCTTTGTCCTATGATACGAATCATCCTACTATTTTCAAGGTTGCTAAATTTACAAATTTAAGGAATGATGGTATTTATTTTATGCTTCTTTATTCCTGCCTGGCTGTTTGTTGACATATTCTCTTCGCATAAAATATTCAGTGAAATATTCTTGTTTCATGAAAAATCAAATAAAAAATTTAATATTAAAAAAATTTTGCTGAATATTTCAAGATTTCTCTAAATTTAAAATATCATTGAATTATAAGTTCCAAATACTTATTTAATTAAAAGTTTAGGTTATCCTTCGAATTTCTCTATTCCCATGATTGCATGTATAACTTAAGCTAATCAAATTACGGAAATATTAAA
The DNA here is from genome assembly GCA_024305405.1 of Dirofilaria immitis. Taxonomy (NCBI): domain Eukaryota; kingdom Metazoa; phylum Nematoda; class Chromadorea; order Rhabditida; family Onchocercidae; genus Dirofilaria; species Dirofilaria immitis. The sequence continues at coordinate 3,220,865 of JAKNDB010000088.1, read as the reverse complement.
TTTGAATTTAGCTGAACTCTGCAACATTGTTAAGTATCGAGCAAAACATTTAAAATTGTTTTATTTGCATAAATACGAATTACCCATTAGAAATACCTGTGCGGAGCAACTGCAGCAGTAATAGCACGGTTTTGTAAGTTTGATTTAGACAAAGGACACGAACTTTACCGACTCTTCGAGAATTGAATTTTGTAAGCACTTATCCTTTTCAATACTTCTTGTAAGCCACTGTTAGAAATGTTTGATATGTAAATGCCTCAACTCAACTGATCAGTTTTTTAAATCACTCTTTCTTCTAATTAAAATGAACAAATTATTTTACCATTTCCGATTGATCGACCTGTCACATCTGTTTCAGAAAATTTTTTGAAAATTTAAAATTTTCAAAAATCTTTTTCTTTCAAGTATTTAGTCAGCAATATTTCAAGCGGAAAGCTGTTAATTTATTTCACTAAAATGAAAAATTCCACAAATTTTAGTTTTTGTTTTTCGCTATTTCCGATAATAAAAAGTTCTTTTGGATTGACTTTTTTCTTCCCATAATAATTTTACATTTATTTTGCACAATCGTTTTCATAAGTATAATCTATTATTATTGTTGTTATTATTACTAAAATATTTGTTAGACATGCATTACGGATTCGTGGCGCATTATTTACTATATCTTTTCCTTGGTGTCATGGAAATTTCTACTGAAACGGTTTGTTTTGTTTATTAAACTGAATTAATTTCTTTCGAAGCTTAACAATTCTATGAAAAACTTTTCGTATCAAATTAATCAATAAGATAAAAATAAAATTGGAATACCGCATGTTTTTGAACATCTCACAAGAAATTTGTTCTACCTGAAATTATGATTTTTATGAAAATTATTTAAGAACGTACGCTTTCTCTCACGTTGAATGATTAAGATACTTGAGATACATAATTATTTGCAATATACTGTGTTAATCTAATGGACAATAACCGCCAAATTTTTGTTTTAATTTATCAAGAAATTAATTTGATAAAAGATTGGATAACTACATAGACAATTTTTAGTTCTATGTCAAAGCGAATTAGACGGTAGATGCAATGTGGATGTTATGTAAATATCAGATTTCATGATATCAGCATCATAAAGTTTATTAAAATTTTATCAAAATTAAAGTTTCAAACTGAAAGCTTGTTTGGAAAGAAACATCTTTGAGCTTGCAAATTTTACTAAATACTAGTAAATGATTCAAATATTTATGCTTAAGCAGAAATACTTCAAAATTGCTTTAGTTAGCCAAGAAATTAGTGGCTTATTTTCTTGATAATTTATTATTTTCGTGAAACGAATGTTTATTTATTTTACCTGAAATGAGATAGATCGTGATTGAATGAGAGGAAAGTATGTTTACATAATATAATTAACTTCAACACATAGTTGAATTGAACCAGTACAACCTTTACTGTATTTAAATTCTATAAATTTTGCAATATATAGCAACGCATTGTAATTGATCTTCATATACTCCAAACTGTATTCCATAATTTTTTTTCATCCAGAAATTTTCTCGAACTTTAAGTCAAAAAATATCCATAATTTTTAATTAAATGTTTAAGTGTGAAACAATTCGAGGATTTTAATAATAATAATCGTAGAAGTAAATTAATTCTGAAATTTGAATTGCAAAGCAGAAATTATTAAGTTCTAAGGAGAAATTTAGAAAATAGGCAAAATTTAAAAAACAGAAAAAACTGATTTTGAGATAAAAAAATCTAAGTATTATTTTTGCATTTAGCAATACGAGTTAATCTTAATTTTAGCTGCTTTTTTCAGTTCAGTTCAAAATTATCTTCATTTATAGAATGCTTCAAAATTTATTGGGAGAGCAAAGCGGCACTGTTGCATGCAAATGGATGCATGCTGTGGATTGCCAAAACAACAACAACAAATGGTGGCAGTAGTACCACTAACGACATCGCATCCATTTCATCCGGCACCGGTATTACAACAAGAAAAGCAGTGCGATTGTCGCAATTTACTTACACAGGTTTATTTCTTTATCTCTACTAATTTTATCCCTTTTATTATATATAGTCGTGTGATTAGATATAGAATAATTTTAAACAATTAAACTATAAATTTAATGGATGAATAACATTAAATGGCGAACATTACTGTACATTTAGGTGGATTAAAGAAACATGAAACAGAAAGTTCGAAAATCTAATTAAGAATGCAACTTTAATCTTAATAAATATAAAATGAGACTAGCATGAATCAGCGTTTTTTTTTTTTACTGAAAAGCTACAACAATGTACATCGATCGTACACAAAAGTTTAATTATCCTGCACTACAAGAGCAATTTTCAACGTGTGAATGTAGACCACTTAATTATGATGTAATTATAACATAATTCTCCGGAATAAATTACATATTACATCATAATTATGCTCCGTCTGTTTGAAAGTGCTTATCATATTGTAAACTTCATTATCATCATCGTCACTTTATCATTATGATCATTATTTATCATTCCTCAATAGTTATCACTATCATTCATTAATAGCAATCATTATCATTCATGTATCGGAACAATTATTTTTCCATAGGTAAAAATATGATCCGGTTAACTTACAAGACATCTTATAAGATTAGGATTTTACGAAACTCATCGATCCAATTTGGCGCTTTTTTCTAAAGAACGTTGCAAATGCTTGGAGGTAACGGGATCTTTTCATTGTCGCTTGCTTATATATGATACTTCATACCTCTTTATTGCATTGAATAATGAATTAATGAAGTATTGTGATATAGACAGTTGCCATTTTAATTGTAGGTAACTTGCGAATGCCCGCAACAAAGGATAAAACATTGTGTACGTTCATGCATGCTTGACTGCTCACAGCAATGTCTTCATCAACAGCAGACAATATTTTCTAGCCAATATCAACAACAACAACAACAACAACAACAACAACAACAACAACAACAACAACAGCAACAACAAATGGAGGTAATGAAGAAAAATTAGATAAGAATAGCTAACACTCTATTGCCTACAATGGATAGATCCAGAAAAGTGATACTATTTCTATTAAAATGAGGAACAGTAAATGAAATGAGGAACAGTAAACGAAATGAGGGAAAAGATGATCGGTGATCTTTTTATAATAATTTTTATTTAAATTTATTGCAGTGCAATGCATTTTGTATACCGTTATGCGAGCAACAGTGCGTGAAAATGTTTGAGCCAAGCCAGATGCGATCTTTCTTGCGATTTCATATACCGCAGTTGCAGTCTCAACCACCTTTCATTATGCAACCTGAATTCCCTTATTTCCTTCAAGGTCATCAGCAACCATCTATCATATTGCCCTCGCGAGATCGATCTTCTCTACTCTTTCCATTACAGCCTTGTCCATACCGGTGTAGTAACCCAGATTGTTGTCAAATGTGTCACAACTTGTCACCCTGTAATCAGCCTGCTGTCCCACAGAGTCAGCATTCAGTTTTAAAACAACTGAAGCAACCGCGATGTGTAGCAATCTGCATGCCAGATTGTGAACCCCACTGCATTCAACAAGCCTGCCCACCTGCTTGTCAGCCGATGTGCGAACCAGAGTGCCTGCACAAAGTACAGAGCCAGGTAATGATCCTTGCACGAGAAGAATCACAATTACCTCAACCACATCTATTTCAGTTTCCATTCCAATCACATTTGTCTCAACTTTCATCTCAGTCGGTACAACCATTTATGCAAGCATTACGGCCACCACCTGAACCACAAGTGCTTCAGACATATTGTGTAGAGCAATGTATGCCTCAATGCTTGCAACAATGTATGCAAAAAGTTTGCGTTGACGCATGCAAGCCTGCTTGTTTACCAGAATGTATGGAACAGCAAGAAAAAATTTTTCTTGTCGCACAACAACAACAACAACAACATAAACAACAACGACAACAACCACAACAACAACAACATCTACACCAACAGCACCAGCAGCAACAACAACAACAACAACAACAACATCTACACCAACAGCACCAGCAACAACAACAACAACAACAACAGAAACAACAGCAATGTGTAACAAAGTGCCAGCCTGAATGTGAAGCGACATGTATAGAGCAAGCATGCGTATCAGCTTGCCAACCCATGTGTGATCCCGAGTGCATGCAGCAACAGAAATCTCTGGTGGTAACAACAGAAACATTGCAAAATTCACCTTTCACAGTGTGTTCATCAGCATGCATGCCACATTGTTTGCCAAACTGCTTGCAAAAACAACAACAAATGCAATCAATTCATTTCCTCCCGTATTGTCCAGAAGTATGTCAACCGACTTGCGATAGGCAATGTATAGATCAACAACAAATTTGCACTCAAAAGTGTTTATCGTCATGTCAATCATCCTGCAGTAAGAATGCACGCTGTATGAAAAAATGTACTGCAAGCTGTGAACAGTCATGCATGGATTTTGCGCAAAAATTCTCCTATTAAATCCTCCTATAAAACAACGGCTACCAGAACGCAAAATACAAGAATGTGGTATAAGCTGTAAGGTTTGAGTTATTGTTCTGCTTCGCATTCGTTTTCTAAAAATTTCATTTAACTACTAATTTCTTCATCACTTATAAGTTTCTAGAAAAGGTGGATAGATAATTATTGCAGACTACAGAACCATTCCATTGCGTACCGCAATGTCAGCCAACATGCATGAAATCGTGCATAGAGCAGCAAGCATCAAGCGAAAACCAACATTTTCTATCTAGAAGGGATTGCGTGCAACAACAGTCGTATCAACAAGGATGTTCATGCATGATCGGATATACACCTTGCTCGCAAAACATTTGTTGCTTGAGACGGCGACGTCATATCACGCAAAAGCAATAATAAAAGCTACATGTATTGCATCAACATGCTATTATAATAATTAATTGTTTTTAAATGAAATTTTCAAAAAAAATTGTATTATCAAATTATTTCGTTGCAATTAGAATTCAAAATTTCCAAATTAATTCATATAACTTTTACAGCGCTTGATTTCACGCAAGTACCCGAAAATTTGCTTATGATTGACGAAATTACGTGGCTTCATGTGAAGGAGATTTTGTTTCATTTTGATTCTGTATTATAACAATTTCTATGAAAAAAAAATAAAAATAAAAGCTTCTTTGTCCAAGCCTATACTTTTTTATTTCATTATAGTTTTACTTAAGCAATCTTTCGACTGTTTGAAATATGAAGTAAGTAAAAATCATGTTTCACTGATAAGTGAGAGTTAGAATGAATCTTTATCACTTTTTTGAATAATCGAACTATACCTTCAGATTCCTTTAACGTCACGTACGTCAGACTTTGCTATTTGTGCTATTTAAGGTGTTTATTCCATCGGGTATTGCAGTAATTTTTGTTATTAATGTCATGTGTTCGAAATAGAAAACAATATTTTATTTCATTTTTATGAAATTTTAAATGCGGACAGAAAGAATCAAATTGAATAATTTAAATCGCTTTTACTCTATGTTTTGTTTCTTTTTCTGTCCTATAAACAATAGTAGTATTCATAATTTTGACGAAATTTCTACGAAATATAAAATTTACATCAATATAAAACAGGAAATATAAATATGATTCTCGACATTTCCATCGTCATAATTCACATCGTTCAAATGACTTAAACATTTTTTTAATTGATAATTTTAAATTTAAATAGGAAAAAAGGCACACGATCATTAAAATCAAGTCATAAATAACTAAAATAAGTTCAATATTCCTTTTGCAAAGCAAACTTGTTTCAAAATTATCAACTAATTAGACTTCAAAATAATTCTTAAATGCATGGAAAATATTGATAATACAAAGATGGAGCAAATCTACATATAATATAATGGTTTCAATTTTTTGATTTTAATATACTCTTAATTCTTGTATTTAATTACACGTTATAATTTTAATTCATTCACATTAATAAATTAACCTGAAAATGAATTTATAGATAAAGTCATCATACCAATGAGATTAATTAAAAATAGAAATAAAAGCATCAACATCCTTCATTTAAATTTTGTGAAATATTCAAATAAAGCTGAGAATTAAAATGATAATTTATTGTTTGTATCTCTTTTGTTAATTATATCGTATAAATTTATGTCGCAGAGTTCGATCCTTTTAAAAACTTTGAAGTGAGAAATTTTCAACTTTTGGTTTCTAATAAACTGGAAGTTTGAATTGTAAGCTTAGAAAGAAAGATTGGAAAGAAATGGAAAAAGAAGTCGAGAGTTTGGGAAAGTAAAGTCATCAGATTTGGAATAAAACTGTTAAACAAGTTTAATAATTTGAATAAATCATTTGTTAGTTAGAATTAGCTAATTTAAATGAGAATTTTGGTAATTTAAATCAAATGCGGAATGAAGACGAAAAGAGGAATAGTGGAAAGAACCGGGAATGTTTGATTTGTCAAGTTTCTTGTAAAAGTCCTTTCAAAAGGCTGATTTTGTGATGACACATGTACGTTTCTCATGTACTGCACTATTAATCATCGGTGGTATGCCACAATTCCAAGCAAATGGGCGAAAGTTTTGAGTTTTTCGGTGGTCATAACAACGTTTCAATCTTGCACAGTTCAAATAGATGATAATCATTAAGAAAAAGACCTGCAAAAAGAATATATTTTACCCTAAATTATCTTTCTTGCATTCATACCTGTTTTTGTTAACCTTTTGTTTGTCTTCCTATCTTTTTATCTTTCTGTTAAAATTTATTTTCCTCAAGAAGTACCTAATTTAATATGGATCACTGACCAATAAGACGATCATAATTATCGGTATGATAACGAATGCCATTTTAGTCATTTGCTTTTTCTCATTTGAAATTATGTTTCCAACAAAACCATGCTCAAATTGAACTGCATTTAAATTGAATATCTGAAATGACAGACGTCAAATTTTTAAAGGAAAACGAATTTCTCGAAATATTTCATAAGATGCTAATAGATAAACTAAACAAAATTGATAATAAAGGCTAAGAAAAAATAGCTTCCAAAATAAAATTTAGTTTTAAAATTATCAATATGACATCAAATAGCATACAAAATTATATATAACTTACTTCGAACAACTAGTTTTATTTCTAGTCCACTGCTAATTTTATCCAAGAATACCTATGACAAATGTACATGTTTGAAATAGTTCATTATTTTAGCGATAATTTATTATTAGCATCTTTTGCTACTTGACATTGTTTACAAAAATATCATGTGCATAATTCTGATTGATACTTCTATCAACCCGAGATTTAGTACTTATGGACATAGAAAAAATGTTTTATAATTATATCTATAGATTGTAATGGCATTCCAGAATTATCTATCTAGCACTTTGATCATATTTATGATTAATATTGATATCAGCTTGATCTTTTATGATAGTAATGTATTATATTCAAATGACTTCATACATGGGTATGATACATATTAATGCTATTCAACTGGTGACATTTATCTCATGATATGTATATAATCTAAAATATGACTATCATATATAGGTTGTCGCGTTAAAAATCACATAAAATGATATTTTTGTAATTGAATTGCATATCGCCGGTAGGATTATCATTTTAATACTAACCGATTTCTCTGTACCTCGAGTCCAATTCACTACGAAAGGATTTTTAATTTTAGAATTGTTGAATGCACAAATACGCAAACCATATTGATAAGTTATTGGATCAATGGTTTGATTAGTGTGTAACGAATAAGGAGCTGTTAAAAATAGCCCATTTTGTAAAATTTTCTGCAAATATTAAATTTTGAAATGGGTTGTTAGAACAGTTGAAACATTTAAAGAAACAAATTTAAGACGAAAAACTAGTTTGCAAATCAAATTTGAATTTGAAATTTAGAAAATATCGGAATTTAGGAAAAAAATACTAACATTGGCTCGAATAACGACTTTATTGCTTTTTCATTCTGTTCATCGAAAATAACTTCATTGGATGAAATTTGTCCTTCTATAATATGCTTTACGCGTCCGAATTCCAGGAATATTCGATCATAATTAGTATACTTTTTAATTTCATTATAAATCTGCATATAACTCTTAATTAATTGTTATAAATTTACTCATTTTTCAATTTTTTAAAAAAATTTTTTTAATTTTCAATAAATTTGGTTTATGAAATATTTTTATGGAATTTCATGCTATCAAAGAAAAATGCAAAAGCTATAACATTAACTAAATTTGTTTTTCAATGAATCTATGAAAATTATTCGTAAAATCATTTTCTATTAGTAGGAAAGCCAAGGTAAAGAGTACCTATAAAGAATCTAATCACTGTTGACAAGAAAAGAAGGTGAATGAAAGACCTTTCTTTAGCAACATTTCCTACTTCAGTTGATCTTTAAGAGAAATTTGAAATCTAACGAAAGACATCAAACCTTCTTGCTTTGGATCTGTAATGTATGCATCCATGGATTCCAGATGGCTTTAACATCAGATGTTGAGAAGCATAAGAAATGATCATACTGCGGTAAGCACGCACCGTTATCCATCAGGACAAGAGAGCCTTGAGGACAATTGCATCTTAAAAAATAAAATCATAAAATCATTTTCATATATTTTTCAACATTTCATTCTTTTTGAAAATTTGAATCATTTCATTACTCAAATATTTATTAGTTTTTATGATTTTTTCTATCAAAAATGGATGATACGAGAGAGATAATTGCTGTAGCAATTCAATTATATATTTTTTTATAAACAAAAACGAAAATCAATTTTTATTTTTAAAACTTTCCTGGAAGATTACTTTTAACGAATTTTATAATTATTAGTATCTATTTAGCTTTCTTAATTTATTAAATCAAAATATAGTATGATATTTTCAATTATTATATTGAATTATTCCCAAACTATAAATTTATGCGCAAATCTTACTAAGCACACTACAAGAGTAAGCTTAAAAATTAAATGTTTTGGTTATTAAAAAAAACTTCCGATTTTATATGATTCTGAAAATAAACAGCAAATAATTTAGAAGACAATTTAATCAATCATGATACTGATATGAGGACAAAGTTCCAAAAATATTAACTTAGTCTGATCGATGCAACCAAATTCGCATATAACACCATTAGAAAGTGTGCATAAATTTCGATAAGACTGCAAGTTTTCTTCATTTGATGCCGTTACAATGTGAGATTTTTGAGCAGTTGTTGAAACTCTGAAAAATTCGACTTTCAGAAAAGTATGATGCGAAAGTACATTCGAGCTTAGAAAATCGACTTAAATGAATTCCAATTACGAACTACTACTTTAAAGGAAGAAAAATATAAAAAGTATATCATGAAGACACATTGCCATACTTACTCGATTACGTTTCTTGAATTTGACGCTAGGAGAGTGGTTTGAACTTTACGTAAGGTAGCATTCAGCGCTATCGTTGATTCTGCTTCGTTTTTACTGGCAAATGATTCTTTTGTTGGCTGTTTTGTGGAGTGAATTTCAGATTCAGATGGCGCCAAGTTTGCATTAGTTTCTGTCCTAAATTTTGATATTTTAAAAGTTATATTTCATTGTAAATTTAAGCACAATAATTTTAGAAAAATAATGGAAAGATAAAAATACACAAAAATTTAAATATTGAAACGTCAAAAAATGATTTGCATTGAAAGTAATAAATTTGTAGCCGCTCATTATTGACAAAATTAAAACTTACAAAGATGTTTTCAATTTAGTTGCAAATTTGACTGGTAGTTGTAGAGTTGTAGTGTCAAAATTTTCACGAATAATCTGAAAGCTGATTTTTCAAAATTTTAGAAACCTTGAAAATTGAAATTAAACTTAAAGGCTAATGATATAAGCAGCTTGAAACAAACCGTAATCGGTTGTCTGCCAATCACATTAGCATTTGTAACATCTGGTGGTGAATCAATAAATACATCTGATGGCAATACCGTTAATGAATTTAATAAGTTGTCTTCATCTGAAATTTGTAAACAACAAAAACTAAGTTATGATTATACTGAAATTCATTAAAATATTACATGGAAAGTAATCGGTTATAAAGTTTATGAGAAAAAGTTTATTATTTCATTGAATTCATTATTCAGTTTTTACAACATTTCATTTTATCATCATTCATTTGTTTGTTATTATTATTACCGTTATCATTATTCATACTTTATGCAAGATCAGAGGTAACTTTGTTTACTATACTCCAGATTCTTTATAATTATCACTAATATTTGAATTAGAAATTGAGTCAAAATCATTTTTAATCATTGCTTAAGTTCCTCACCTTTCATATTGGAAACATTAGAGATGATTCCAGCCGAGATGCAACCATTCCCACCTTTTGGATGACAGCGACGCGATAACAATAAAGAACCTTCGATTTTAGTGCATTCACCGCAACGTCCAAACGGTTCGGCCGCTGAAATTCTACAGATGTGAGAAAATCAGAAATGAATTGATGGGAAGCAATAAGAATTGAATTGTTATTTTCAAAAGAATTGGACGTTGAAAACGGAAATAATTTTACATTTACAATTACAAGAAATGAGGAAATAATAAAGGTCGCAAGAAGTTATGAAAAGTTTGATATTATATTAATGCAGAAGAAGATCCGTAAACAGCATAATAGACAGATGAATGAACAAAATTTTTAGCAATAGCTGAAGAAACCAGTAATTAAATAGTATTATTTGAGCCAAAGTATTAAATAATTAATAGAATGAGTAGGCAATTAATGACTAGACTGAACAAATTTCCAGCAAAACTTACGAGTTGTTTTACAGGAAGTGCATATAAAGGGTATAACGCGCATTAATTCAAATTTTGGTTTCTTTCGATGTTCGTTATAAACGCCACATACTTGTATTCCATAATCGATGTCAGGATCTATTTGAAGTTGTAAACTTGTACTATTTCCGCTTACTTTCATTTCATGCAATGATGCAATTTTCCATGATGCAAGTGGCGATGCACCCTAAACGCATTTTATTGTTGAATTTATTTTTATTAATTTTATAGAGTTTTTTCATCAAATTCAAAGATACAATTTAAGTATTTTATTTAACTTTCTATAACTTTCATTCTATTTTTACTTCCAGTCGTTCCTACTACATCAAACTGCTATTTGGACTATGAATTAGAAATCGAGAATCATCTCTTCCATTCATCACAGAGTAAAACAATAAGAAATTCTCATTCACGGCTAACAAACTCTCGATAAATGCAAGAAGATGAAGATAAGAAATTATCATAAACATTATTTATATTTAAATAATCCTATGCAGGCAAATTCTTTCTTCGTCTTTTAATTCATTAATAAACTTAAAGCGTTTTTTAAAATTTGCATAAATAATATGCCTGCATTGCGGCTGGACCATATCGAATATGATAATAAAGTGGTGCGCCGAAGCCAACCTGTGGTGACCACATAATTGTCACATTATTTCCGTGACCCCAGACGTCAATTACCTCTGTACACTGCGGCGCAACTCTAGAAATGATTTTTTCAAAGCATTAAATCGATGAAAAAAAGGATGCAACAAAAGTTATTAAAAGTTTAAAAAATTTGAGATAATTCAAATAAACATACCACCATGTCTGCACACATCAAGAGAGGTCAACTTTTCACAGTCAAGCTCGAATGACTGTTGAATGCTGAACGGTTCTAATCGAATGCACCGCGGTAACATTTGTACCTCTGCCCAAACTCTACATTTACTATCAAGCACTTCAGATGGTAATGATATCCGTAAACGACCACCGCCTTTTCTTAATTCCTGAATATTTGCATATGAGTCAAACTGTTAGATGCTGAACGGTTCTAATCAACCAATTTAATTCTTATATCAAATTTTATTGCATAATTTAGTTATATTCCTCTTATGATGTCATTTTGTAGTAAATTTCTGACTAACTAATCCGGTCAGAATATACTACGCTATGTTTGCTTAAATCTGATTAAAACAAAGGCTAACCACAGATGGTGATGGTAATTCGGCTTCTGGTGAATTACATTGAACCGGATAAATTGCTGGACCTTCATAGCCATATATATCCTCATCGACATAACCGATCGGATTTTCCCACGAAATGTAAACGACTATCTTGTCATCATCCGCATTGTAAGTTGGTAATGCAGTTCGGATCTAAAATAAGTGGAGGAAGGTGTTCGTACACTGGTGACAACATTTCGCACTAATTACAATGATTTGCGAATATTTACTGTAACGAAATACTTTCAATTCAAAATAATCGCAGGTCATCTAAAAACAGTGAAATTGTTCATTTCAATGAATCATTTAAGCTAATACAAATTTTCACATCCGTATGATTTATAAACTCAATTAATTTGATATTATGAATCATTTATCAAATCATAGATGGAGAAAAAACAATGTTTAGTAAATTTTACTTATTACACATTTCAAAAAAATTGATTGATCCTTATAGTATAATGATGCAATTGAGTATCTCATCAAAAAGTATTTAGAAAAAGAACCTTGTCAGGTGTTATAACGAATTTAGGTAAATCAACTGGTATTATTCGTGGTCGGTAAACGATGAGCCAGCGATCTCGATCTTCGCTCTTTAAAATTACAATTACTCGGAACTGATAATCCCTACAGGCGTCTTTGATTGCAAAGGTTATATCTGATGAGGAGTTAATGCCCTGAAAGTAATTACTAAAATTAATATGAAAAAAATTAGAAAGCAATTAAATGAAACAATTATACGCGTGTATATGCTTCTATGACTTTATGAAACTTTAAGTAAGTTATGATAAAAATAAGTAAATATGCAGATAATAAGTGATTTTACAAATTGAATGGATGAAAAATGTAATAGAGTAGTTAGTAAGCAAACTTCTGAAATATACAAATTCAACAGAGTAATGAATTATTACAAATGAAGACATGTGTTGTGAATTTTTTAAACTATAAATCGATCTGAAATAATGTCTCTGATTCATGAAGTATATAGTGGAAAATAATTTATAATTATATTATTTAATATATCATTTGCAAAAGACGAATCAATTCAATTCTTTGGATTAAATATAATTTATATTTTATGTATTTTGCAATAGTTTAATCTAATTACAGAGAAATTACGTTCATTATACATCTAAAATTAATAGATATTTACAATAGTTTAATTCAATCCAAATATTTTTAATTGAATAAATAAAGTATACAGAAGAGTTTTTATATGAATAGGAAGAACTGATATTAAAATGATACCGGAAATTAATTATTATAAAATGAAATTAAACAAGCATTCCGTGAAGATTCCATTAACAAAATACTTACAAGTAAATCAATCGAATTATTCCGTCTTTAACTTAACTTTTAATCTCATCATTAAAATAACTGCAAATTGAAACTAACAGCAAATATCCAATTATCTGGTGCGGTAGTAACTGTTGAATATTCAAAAATATAGAGGATTGCATTAACATTGCCTTCATTCATTTGTATTTGAATCTTTCTTGAATCCAAATATTTTGTCTTCACCGGTATTACATCATTTCTCATACTATCTGCAACAGTTTTTTTTCTAAAATATAAATAAGAAATTTATTAAGTTTATTTTTATTCGAAAAGAAGATTTTTCACTTTGATAAATTTTTTGATGCGGGAAATTATTCAAAAAGATCGATAAAAAGCTGAATTTGTGTTTGATGAATAGTGCCTTAAATTTTTCAAGATAATATAACTATTTTGCAATTATTTGATATCGCTAATCTTTTTGGATGGATAAGTTTAGCGAAAAAACTTTCAGAAATTGTATATAATGTTCCACTGTTCTGTACCTATTTTTTCTCGAAGGAATTATTTCTTTCAGCTAAATGCAAATGAAATTGATTATGTTCAATGTTCAAGAAATCAGAAAATTTGATTCAATTATTCCAAAAAGAAAAATCGATTCTAATCTTCGATTCAAAATAAGTTCATAAATTAATTTCTGGAAATCTCCAAATTTTCATTAATTTAATGGCTTACTTTGTATAATACTTTCGTCCAAATTTACCGAACATAATTTTCCATTGGTTTTAGTACTACAATTGCATGTTGTCGTATTTAACTGCAAATTCTACTATTTTATTAATTGCATATAAACATTTTAAAATGATGACATATCTGGAATTTGAATACCTTGTATACTACTGAACTGTCGGGAAATAAGGACTAAATTATTAATAACAATATCAGATAATTGGTAATACCATATTATTATTTATTACATGTTATTAAATTTCATATCTCATACAGATATTTCTTGACTGTCGAAAAAATTGATCCACCCATTAATTCGAATTTATATTATTTGCATTTGAAAATGTAATGTCCCTAATATAGTGTGATAGATTTGAGATTTAATTAAAAATTTAGTGAGTTAAAATTTCCAGAAGTAATATTCTTCAATAAATTTATTATTGCCTTAAATCATTCGTTAATATTCAAAGGTCATGTAACAACGATACAAATAGAATAAACTAATATTTCATTTCTGTCAATTATTTTCAATTTATAAACAGAATGGATTGTCTTTGATCTTCGCATTTTCCATCTTATTGCTGATCGAAACACAAAGTGATTGACACTTTAATGAGCGGAGGTGAATGATTGAAGGAAATGACCATGAATAAATTGGAAAAACAAATTATTCAAAGCTGTTTGAAAATATTTTTTTCTACTTCTTCTTTTTCTTTTTCTTCTCATAAGAAAATTGTCGTGAAATAAAAATTTGGTCAAGGACAACGAAGATAATTTAAGGGAAGGACATCGTAAATATTCTTTAGTACTTCGCTAAACTTGTTTAACCTACATTTCATCTCAATAGCAACAATAGGACAGATTACAACATTATACTATTGTCGGGAAAAAGATAGCTTATAAATTCATTGAAGCTTAAAGGATTATGCAACGTACGAATAAATATCGTTCCAATAATTGTATCTATCACAATGAACAAAAGAGAATTAGCACAGTTAAAAATAATTTTAACATAAAAATCGAATTTAATTCTTTTTTCAATCATAATATTTACTTAATATTGTCATGTAAATAAATTTAAGATATTTAGCTTTAAATGCTATTATAATTTTGTAGAATATCAAATTTATTTTTAGAGATTAACATGATAGATCAATTTGATTACATAGAGTAAATTAATCCCAAATGCTAATCCTAATAATTGTAAGCAGAAAAGCGAATGAAAATATTTCAAAGTTTAATGTGATTTATAAAAATTTAAATTGCAAGATGAAACGATGAAAATATTTAAAATAGAAGATGGCAATTTTAGCTTAAAAATATAAACAATTTGATATAAGGAATAATTTAAACAAAAAAATGTGCATAAAGTTTCCTTTGCTTCGACCCCTAACTTCATTTTAATTTAATGTTGAAATTTGTATATACTTTCTGGCTGAGTAGTCGTTTAAATTTTAAAAGATATGAGATGTTGAAAAGCAAAGAGAAGATCTGAAAATTCGAAAGAAACTTAGGCGCAAATGATATATCATACAATATAAGTAATATATTCTCTGTGAATATAAGGCTTTCTATAATCCATGGATTATCATAGATTACAAGAAGCAAGACTTCTGATGTGAAATGATACTACAGCAATAACAGCAAAATTAGATCTTATCCATCAAAAGACCTGATTAGCTATGATCGTAAATTTAACTATGTTTCGGTTTGCCTGTTTATTATCATTTTCTTTCTGCATTTGTATTTCTGCTTGATTTATTAGAAAGAATAAAAATTAATAACAAATAACTGACCAGGCCAACGATGAGACACTTCTGATAGCAATCAATTAGACATTTGACCTCTCGACTTATGACGCCATCCGTCCTGGCTACACATAACGACAGAAGTAGAGCTAATAATAACATGGTATCATTCAGATTCGACTGAAAACAGAAAACTTAAGAGATTATGAACTGTTCTTTGTTCTTTGAACAAATCGCACAAAAAATAATTATGAATAGTTCTTGGAATAAGTCCCTGAAGAAATAAAATTGATGGCAATACTATCTTCCGTAATCAAATATAAATATGAATTAGGAAAGAGAGAGATGAGTAAGAAGGTGACAAATAGAAAGTAAAGTTTCTTATGGTATTGGCAGAAGTGATTATTTCAACATTTAACATAAATATATCTTAGACCCAGCAGAATAGACTTAATTTAATGTAAGACTATAAGTATTACTGTATATGAACAATTAGTCGCCTCTGATTTTGAAATTTTTCATTCAAATTATTTTTAATGGTTCGCAAGATTGTCAAGATAACCTGACAATTTATATGTTAAAGAAATAATACTTTTCCTAAATTTATTCAAAATAGATGAGAAATGAAAAATTATGATCTATAAACGATTTCCAATATCAGAATATAAAGTGCTGAAAAAAGTAACAAGCATGTTTCAATTTTTACAATATGTGATATATAGTATTCTTATCAGTTTCATCTATCCTCAAGCAAAAAGAATCTTTTTTATTTTTCATCAATTTCTTCTAAAATTCTCTAATTTCATTCAGAATCCAGTTTGATTGTTGTCTCAGATGTAAAAAAGAAAGAATATCAAGGAAATTTACGCAAAATTCAAGTTTGAAGAAAACGAAGTTCTACGAAAATTTGGTAATAAATTTCAGCAGGATTGAATACTTTGATTTTTGGCAAGCAAGAAATACAGAAGTTGAGATTGAATTACAAACAACTTTATGTTAAAATATCTGGAAAAAGGAAAAAAACTTCATTGATTTTATTTCACTTTTTTTTTCTTCATCAAATTTTATTCCACTGTTTTTCCTCCAATAGTGCAATGGTCGTAGAAGTCCATTTTAATCGGAGGAAAAAATTATGTTGCAATCTGATTAAAACAATCGGGAACCCTTCAAGATTTCAGAAATTCGATGCATGTAATGCACATATCATACTTGCATTTTAAAATTATTCAATTTCGAAATATATGCTTAATGGTAATATCACCAATGCAGATCGCATCTTCAAAACACTTCAATTATCATAAAATGGAGCAAATTAAACTATCAACAGATAAATTTAAGTAAATTAACTTGTGACTACAAAACAGGATATGAAGCGAATAATGTAAAATTAATTGTTTATTTGTTGTAAATGAATTTATAAAAATGATAAATTATTATTCACATTCAATGAAAAATGTTTATCAACAATTTCATTAATTAATTTATTTGCCTTGGAAATTTTACTTCTCTTCATGAAATGACAAAATTTTCGACAATAAATCAGCAAATTCCTGTTATTTTCAACGAAACGTTGGTACCATGAATATCGTGGTACCAATGCTTCACATTTTTTTATTTTGGTCTTATTAACTTAAATTGCACTAAAATGTATAGGTAAGAATACAAATTTATCACTTTAAAAATGCGATATCATTACTTGTACGGTTCTCGATTTCAATCAAATTTAGTTTTATTTATCCATACTAATATAAAGCATCAAGATCAGTACTATGCGAGTCAATAAGCAATTTTAAATTTATATCAAACAAAGCTGACAGATTATATTTTGACAAATTTGGTCGCGTGATAATTAAAACAATGTTAGATTTGTTAACATTTCTAGATAAATAAACTGTCGCATCATAAATACAAGAAGCTGAAATTTGATTATTTGTTAAATTAAATTGAATTCATAAATAAAATTGTTTTTTTCGGCTTCATTATCTTTATTTAAGAAATGCATGAATATTCTAACTTTTATTGCTGTCAAATATTCTAAATTAATTTCATTACTCTATTAGATAGTATTTTTAAATGAAAAAATCATTAGATATATTTGTATTCACCTGGAAACATTGAAAAAAAATGATATTTCATGAAGATAACATAAAATATTAATCGATTTCAATCATAATCATTGTAATTGAAATAATAATAATGGCAATAATAATCATCTTATGATTTAGTTGTATTAAAAAGAAGATAAGGGTATAATGATTTCCAATGATATTAATTGCAATAATATGATAGCCAAAAACTATACTGTAACAAAATTTACGGACCAGGCCTTTTATAATACTATAATAACATCATATGTTCAACTAATGCTGTCAGGTACATAAAATTTTTAGATTTCAGTTACTGAACTGATTAGGAAAATTCAAATGATATAATTATACTATGGATTCATTGGATTCTACTTAGCATCATACAATATCAACAGTAGAGCAATGAAATTATAAATTCACTTTATTGTCAAACGAAGATTTAATGACAAATATGAAGACCTTGAGTTTTAATCTAAATATTTCTAGCGAAAAGATTTATTTATAATCCTCAGCCGTTGCCATTTATTATATGATTTGGCAACAAATATTTCAACTTCAAATAATTTTTTTCTATTTTTCACGCTCCAATAAAAAAGCCAAGAATTATAATTTCTTTGACCTGATTTTTTTGTATTTGACCAAAAAAATAAGCAAATTTATGAAACTTAAAGAAAAAAATGAAATTTTTCTAGAAAAACGATTAACACTTTTCTCAATTTTTTAACTTTCTCTGGAATGATAATAGGATCGATATCAATCATATGCCACCATAGAAAGATTATATTTACAGGACATTGGTAGAAGAGAAATAGCATAAAGTTCATGAAAAAATTAAACAAATATGAATGACTGGGTTGCTGATAAAGAAAAGTATAATTATCTGACATTTATCAGTATTAGCAATGATGTGTTGAGATGGAATTAGACGAAATAAGAAAATGAAATGGATTAAAACAAAGAATGAATGAGATGAAAAAAGGTGATTCAGAGAATTGGAGAATAGATTAAAAAACAAGGATTAAAAAACAAGGATTAGAAACGGATTAAAACAAAGAATTGAATGAGATGAAAAAAGGTGATTCAGAGAATTTGAACTTAACAAAGATAAAATAAAATAAAATGCGGAAGTTTGTTAGAATCGATGATTTTATTATCATCATTCATTTTGTACTAAAATGAAAAAACATGTAATAAAATGATTATCATTATTATAAAAGATGTGGAAATGGCGAGAAGAGCAATAAGACTACAATATCTTTCTTTATCATTTATCTCTTTCCTTGATCGTGATTGGATATTTTTGAAAGAGAAATGAATTAAGGAATAAGCAATACCTGTTCTGTGATGCAATCATGCTATTTGTTTAAAAGATTGACAACGGTATATTATTTTTATTAATTGATTGATTGAAAAGATTCTGACAAAACTAAACTTGTTTTATGATTAATTCTTACAAAAATTAATTTATCCATATTCTATTCTTCATTTCATCATTTCAGTAATATTTTATAAGATTTCGAACAGACAAATATTTCAATTCTTTTTATCTAATTGTTAATTAATATTGTATTGATAATGATGATTAATCACTAAGCTATAACGGTACTTTTTTAGAAAAATGATAAATTAACAGTAGATCTTAGTAAAATTTTAGCTTATTGTTCAGAAATTTAATATCCTATAAATAAAACTAAAAATTCATATTTGCATTAAATTATTTAATTACAAACATACTAAATTATTTAATTACAGAATAGATAGTTTTAATTAAATCAGTCAAAAAAATTAATGATCACAAATAGTTGTAATAATTAAGCAATGTATTGGATAAGGAATAAAAGATCAGAATTTTACCGGCTAAAGAATATTTTAATTCAAATCTAAAGTTTGAATATTAGGTCACATGTTTAAATTTAAATGATATTCAGGACGAGATTACTTTGGTGTTAATTGTTCAATGGGTCATTTGCTGGTAATATTCGGAAAAGTAGGACAGAAATATAAATTTTCTGAGCGATCGGTTGAGGTAATGAGGCAATGAGTAGTTTATGGAATATATTGGAACGATTGCCTAATTGTTACGCACTTAAAAGTTACAGAAAAAGGATTACACTTATAACTATTACCCGCCGAATTCATATTTACCTTCAACATTTTCTAATTTTTCTTAAAATTTTCAAAATCTTTCAAAATTTTAAAATTCGAATGGTGCATGCTTATAATTGAATGTAATATAAATGATCAAAATGACCTGTTTCTTCTCTTTTCTCTTTTTCATTCTCTTATTGAAAAAAAAAAAACGAATGAAAAAAGGTTGCAGGGTTATTAATGAAAATGAATAAAAATGATGACCCCACTATTATATAAAAGGAGGAGAAGAAGAAGAAGAAGAAGAAGAAAGGCGTCATATTTAATAGAAGAGGAACTTTTCTTTCCAGCAATTTCAATGAGGCAGAATTACTGAACTGGATAACGAAGAAGATTGACGACATGCCTCCTGTCACCTCTCTAATTCCTATCATATAACCATATCCGCCTTCAATTAGCATATTCTTGCTTTATTTTAGGATTAAGGTTGTAATTCATATATTCAGCCTTTCAACCTATTCTTTTCTTTACCTATTAGCTATTAAAAAATATAAAAATATTTCCTAAAGAAGCATCTGAATTTCGATCATTCTCTTTTTAACACTAACAAAAATATATTTTACATTTAAATGAGCCAACATTTTATAATTCTGCCAAATAAAGAACAGATTGTTTTTGGTGAGGCTAGTGCCAAAATTTGACTTTGATCATTGCGATCAACTAGAATATAATTTGTTTGCATATCAATGATATACGATATTCAGATATTTCAAGAAAAATGCACTGACTACTGAAAAAATATGCAACTTATATATATATATATTATAGCTATAGAGAAATCAAAATCAAAAATTTTATAGAAAATTTTCTTGTCAAATAAATCACAATAGAACTGATTTCATCTCCCACTCCTTATCATTTCATTTCTTCCAATCGGTTATTTAAATTACACATTTATCAGCAAAATTTATGATTAATTTCAACAGTTACAATGTTTGAAGTTGTTATATGAAACCAGTTTTGCAGTTGTGAAAGATTTATTTCAATAAATACTCACCAAAATGATGCTAAGACTAGTGAAATTTAAACTTTTGTTAAGTGAGATCAGACATTATCCACTAAACATGAGATATGATGATAATTCATTCCTTCATATCAAATGTACAAGGATTAGTGGAACATATTTATTTCCTCAAAACGATAATAGACGATTATAGTGGGAAGAAAATAATCTAATGCATGATGATACTACTATGCATGTGGTAATTATTATGCCAAGATATTCTTTGTGGTTCATCTTCTTGCATTTTAATCATATAAATATATTTTGGAACTTTCTCGAAAATTATCTATGCGAGAAAGATTTTAAAAAACTATGAATACTAAGTTTTACAGAACAAACAAATGAACTTTCTAGATAAAATTATAATGAATGTCTCTCATGCTAATTAATTTTCTTATGCTGAATTATTCTCTAAGACATGCCCATTTTCAAGATTGAACTGAGAGATTTTTAAAGATTTCACGAGAATTTTTATAACATTTTATATAATTTGGAAAGTTTTGCAACATTTCCAGAAGTATAGAATATATTGTTATTTAAATAAATATTATCAAAAGCAAAATAGTATTTGAATAAATTTTTTAAATCAACAGCTGCCACAAAATTAAAACAAATATATCCAATTTAAAAAAATAAGTTTTTATGCAAATACGCCAGCTTCATAGAAAATGCAATTGAAAGAGTTTGTTTGTCGATCTATGTAATGGTATTTGAAATTTAGGGAAAATTTGTCTAATTAAAATTTACGAAGATTTTCTTCAAATTTGAGGAAAACCTGTTCAATCTACAAATAATCATTCTTTTAAAATAATAACGTATATGAAATAGAACTATTTACTCTTTTTTCATATTTCTGATTTCTTCATATTGTTATTATTACATTTGCTCCTAACAATGTTTTTTGGAAATCTAAATGGTATTTTCATCGCATATAAATAAAAGAAAGTTAATATGCATTAAATTCTAAAATTTTTTGAAATCTTCTGAAATCTTAAATAATTAGTTCCTGAATAAGATGATGGAAGAAATAATCTAAGATGGCGATATTGGAGTGGATTATAACTTGTCAATTTTGCTTCTTATTTTTGTATAGCAAAGATTAATTTATTTGCATAATAAGAATGAATAATTGCAGTATAATGTCAGAGTTGCTATCGCGATTTGGCTATTTACGATTCTTTACTGATTCTAGCATAGTTAGAAAGGGATTAAACGATGAATTAGTATTTCAAGAATTTTCAATAATTATAATTTATCATATATGAAACGAGCATTTATGCATCATCCATTTTCGATTCGATTCATTGAACAAATATGTCTGTTGGAAAATTTGAGTGATATTAAAATTTTATTATATTTAAAAAACATAAAAAAGTAACGATAATTTTGAATTTATCAATTAGGCTCATTTCATTTCATCATTATCCTTCTTTTTTTTTTTTTGATCATTCATGCATTCTAATTAATTCATCTCCTTTTAATATAGTTTGTTTTGGGAAGAAATGGTAATTTATTAAGCATGTTTTTTTCCTTTAATTTGACCAAGGAAATAATTGAAATTATTTTTCCATTATAATTCCCTGGTATAAAATAATTCAACAATCTGAAGGAAATTTTAAAAAATAGAAAAAACATTGGGACGAAATCTAAAATATCTAGATATCTCATGCTGTTAATTCATAATTCCAATATTCATAATGAATAGAACTGGAAGAGTTCAAAAATTGCAAGAGAATAACGAGAATATTTCAAATGTCCAGCATATTTTAGTATTAATACAAAATTTAATATTCACCTCGCAATTCTGGGATAGAAAGTGAAATCTTTCTCTAATCTATCGCTATCTCATCTATGAGAACTTTAATGAGAAATTAATCGCAATGAAAATTTGTGTAAAGATAGTGGTAATAATTGTTGCAATATTGTTATCGATAAACTTGATTACAAAACGCATTGTCAGAACGCAGTCGGTTTTTGATGGAGGGATAGCATGATAATGATTACGCAAAATCATTGATTTTATCACAGCTTTTCAAACAATTATTTTAATGATAGAAGAAATTTAGGTTGAATTTAATTAGAAATAAAGATTAAATAATTTACTTTTTTAGATACCTGATTTTTTCTAAAATCATTTATATCGTAATTCATGGATGTTGACAAGAAGAATTTAATTATTACTGCTTTATGATTACAATTGCAAATTATTTACAAAAATATGAATAGACATAAAATTTCGACCATTTGATTTATTTGTTAATGCAACTATATTTCAAACAAATTCAAGCACAAATCTTAGATGATTAGTTATATCAACCAATTTAATCAAACCTATTGTCGCTCATTTATTATTTTTTGAATTTTCAATTTATTCATAGCCTTTAAAATTACGTCTCACTTTGCTTTAATCTTATTATTTTTTACTTCTAAAAGTTGCTTATAAAATCTTAATTTTATTAAATATATATATATATATAGAAAATGATAAAAAATCAATGCAGCGAAAATTTAACTTTTTCGGTTATTCAAGTCATTCCTTAATAATATTAGTAAATATCCTTTATTAAAAGCGAAATGACTCATTGATAAAGTTCTTTCTTTGAGATTCTTGAAATAATTTTATATAACAATTGGACATTGTTCATGTTCTATCTGCTTAATAGATGTTTTAGAATATCTCATAATAATTAAAAGTAATTTTACCCGATTGAGGATCAAATTCTTCTCAAAATATGAAATGCAAATAGTAAATTCCTATAAAATATGTATCGGTGAAAAATGATGTCAAAAGATTATATTCATAATTTTCATAACAAAGAATAACGAAGCCTCCAGGCAATTTTGATTCCATTCTGATATTTTTATCGAATACTTCAAATTTCTTATTAAAATCCCTTTTTTTCTATAATCATTTCTTTCTTCACTTTTTACATTTTTATCGTTTTAAATAAAATGAAAATAAATCTTTCTTTCTTCGAAAATTTTTAAATTTATCCAATTTAAAAATGCCATTAAGAGAAAAAAGAAAGCACGAAAGAATAAAATAAATATGCTTTTATAACCATTTAAACCATTATATGCCATGATGTACGACAAATAATCATTGTATATTAAGTGATTGAGAATATAAAAAGAAAAAAACACATCAATATTCGCTGAATTGATGAATCAGTCTTGAGAAAATTACAAAAACTTTTTTTTCATGAATTACAGAAAGTATTTAAGCTAAAATGTAATTTAGGAATGTTGAAAAAAGTTTCACATGCAATAAAATTCTTCCCTTTTAAGCTTTTTTACTGAATTCTTATATTCAAATCATTCTTATTTTGCAACTTGACTAGAATAAAGAAATGAAATGAAATAATATTTGCTTGCTGTTTATCAGTAAAAGATTCGAAAAAGCAATTAATGTTTTAAAAAGTGCAAAACTGAAAAGTAATGGTTTTAACAATTTTAAAATAACAGCATAAATTGTTAGCGTAGTATGATATATGATAATTAAGTGATTGAATGGCAGATAAGAGCAAAGATAGGGTTCCGAAAAAGTTTTGAAAAACAGTTGCAGAAGAGTGATAAAAGTAAGTATCAAAACGTTACAGTTCAAGAGCAGGGATGTAAAAAATTGATCTTTAATCAATAAAAATAAGTTTCTATCTTGTAAAAACACATTTTGCCATAAAATCTGCTCGATGAAAGATGATTACCGTATCAATGGATTATTTATTATATATATACGAAGAATCCATATGCTTAATATGACTTCAGATTCAAAGTGATAACAGAGAAAAATTTGCAGAAATAGAGAGAAATTCTTGATTTCATTTGAAATTTGCTACATAATACTTCCTAACAAGAAGTTAGTTTTTCCCACAAGAAATGAACATCATAATTTTTCGAGAATTGCTTATAAAATATGTAAACTAGGGAAATCTGAGTCGTTTACAACCGATCTTTGCATGCTATGTTTTTAAAATGAAACGATTCAAAGTTTGTTATCTAATCAGCATTCAAGTTTCAAATTTTAAAGAGCAAATAAAGTCTGCTTGCATCTATGGTAGTTGAATATATTTGATTGAGTAAAGTTAAATTACATTGTATAAAACTTGTAAGCAGGAATTTTATGTGAATTTAATTGTCATAGAAAAGAAGAAATATGATGAATTAATTACAACTAAATAATTGGCTATGTCGATAATCAATTATAATCAGTATAATTAAATTCGTCTTTCAGAAGATTGAGATGAAATAAGTTGAGAGTGTCCTGCAAACAGACTGAATTAGGTCTACAAATAAAAGACGTTTCTTCATTTTCTTGAAAGTTGAAGATATGAAGTAACAGTCCAAGTTCTCTACTTTATATCGGATAATTTGAACCTATGAAAACATTGATTTTTAATTGCTTGATATGTGATAGATAAAAAGTATTTTTATTTCCTTATAATTTTTATCTACTTATAGATAATAATTATTATATTTGTAATGCTTAAGTTTTTAGTTTTCACAAAATTTTTGCTACTAATTATAAATATTAGGTTAAATGAATAAATTACAATGTATGCTTTATTTACAATATGAAATCTTTTGATATAATTCAGCGTCAAATAATGTTCGCGTTAGTGGTAAAATAGGACTGCAAACTGACTTCATCTGGAAATTCAATAATTAAATTTAAATTGAGATAATATATCAAAAAGTAATAAGTCAATTGCAAATGAATAAATTTACTCAATTATTGTTTCTAGTGAAATGAAAGAAAACAACGAGGAATAAACAAACTTTCAGATAATCTTTAATCTTGTTTTATTTTCTTTTTGATCAAAACTAATCTTTTTAATTGTTATTATTTTTGTAGTATAATTTTTAAATTTGCCAGCTTAAAGAAAAATGTGTAAAATCATCAATCAAGAACATTTCCTATTCACTCTAAAAATCTCTCAACAAAGATATTTAACAAAAAATTTTTCAATAATTTCAGAAATCAAAGAACGGTGCATTCAGACTTTTCCATCAGGTGCGATCTCAATAGTACATAAATGACAGTTATTTATATAACTGTGAGGCGCTTGCAGATGCCACGGTACTGTAGCTGTTCCATCGGATAGTACAAATATTCCAGTGATATTACTGACAATCACGACACATCTGAAATAACAACTTGTCCTACAAATTATGATTATTCGATTATCGTAACTTCCTATTTTAGATCGAAAAAAGATGAGGCTTTTAAAACTGGCAATTATTATAAAACTATTAATTTCTTAATTACTGATTAAAACAAATAAATAACTTTGATTAAATTCATTCCAATTATATAAATTATTATTAAGTAAAATTATTAATAAACAAAATTTTAGGGACCTTAAATGTATTTAAATTTCGCCTGAATTAATGACAAAGACTAGTTTGAACGAATTCTCGATATCAATAAAATATTTTATAGATATAGCGGAAAAAATTTCGAAAAATTAAAATTATGCTAATTTTAAAATATTCTGGTTTTTTATTGTAGTCTCGATAGAAAAGTTGATTTAATGTAAAGTAAATAGCGATTATATTTGTCATCATATTGTATTATATATTAAATCGAAAGAAAAAGTTGATGTAAAAAATTGATTTCTTTTTATGAGAACTGCTAGACATCTATCTTTTTTTTTAATTTGCATTTTTACTTATTGTACAAATTAATTTGTACAAAAATTATTGTACAAACATTATAATGAATGAGGCGAAACGAATGGATTTTAATTAATGCATGATGTTGATTGTTGTTCTATAGGTTTATTTGCAAAACAATCTTTTCTATTTTTCTTCTTTATTGTATGTTCAATAGCTCACTTTTTCAACATCTCATCTAAATCGAATGATATTATTCAAAACATTTCAGTACTTTAACATTTTTATCAATTTACAGGGATTCTCACATAACTCTGAACTTATTAGTTAAATATTATTCATAAAATTGAAATCGATAATGGAAGAAACGACAATTTACAATAAATAAATAAGAAATGAAAGATTATTGAAAAAATTGAAATTCTATTTTGATCTATTATTAGAAAAGTATGAATAAGATAATGATTACTACTTTTGCCTGATTGATTTCGTCAGTTTACCAAATTATATGTCATAAAAGTAATATCTTTCTAACGAGTATTTATTATTTTAATGTTTACACTGTGTACTATTAATAGCTACTTGTCAGCTTGATTTTCTTAACTTAATTTGAACTTGAAAATCGAACAAATAAATAATGAAATGATTACCTGTCCTCAAAATTTAAAATAATATGCTCGTAAAATCGTTGTAACCTATGTACGAATTCTTGCGGTGCCTCATTTTTGAAAGTTCTTCAGGCTTTAACAACGGTACATAAGTTTTATTGGGTTTTAGAATGCCTTCTTGTTGCAACTAAGAATGAAAATCAAAAGTATATTTATCTAATTAATTAAGCAAAAATAGAATGTTATGGAAATACTCGATATTAATGATAAGATTCATTACTTCAATTTATATTACTAAAATAAATATTTTGCAGTATTATATATATATATATATATATATATATAATACTGCAAAATATATATATATTGCAATTTATTATAAGAACTTAATAAGAGAAACTAAAATTTATAAAATTCTCGAATGAATCATTTATATCAAACAAAATGATAAATTATACTCTTTCAATTGTAAACCAATATTGTTCAGCGCCATCCCGAAATCTTGCATATTCAGCTAATGATGGTTCTACACATAAATCGCAATTATCAATATGCAATGAACGTTGAATTGAATGAGCTGTTTCAATGCATCTCAATTCGGGAGATGTGAAAATCTATGTGTAATAAATAATATTTTTGAAATTTATCATTAAGTCAATTAGTTTCCGAAAAGTTGAAACTCTCTCTGAATTGATGATAAAAGATAAAATTACAATTTTAGGTTTGTATCCAGCAAGTAAAAACCCTCGTCCGATTAATGCAGCGCAAATTTTTCCATGTTCAGTGATCGGTGAATCAGTTTGATATTGTATAATTGGTCGCCTATAACTTGCGTCCAAGTTAAAATACACTTTGTAATGAACTAAGAAGAAATGACATTAAAAAATTAAATGTAATAATCTTCTCATCTAAATAACAAATTTTAATTAATAGAACGAATCTTCTAGTTGTAATTCTAATCATTCTCTTTCATATTTTCTGACTAACCTTCCAATCATCAATAATAATAATAATAATAATAATAATAATAATAATAATATTTGACGTTCTTCCAGCTTATATTGATCTATGTTACGCGGTATTTTGGTACTTTTATAATTGTGATAAATTAACTTTAATAAAGTTAATGGCATATTCAAGTCATATGGCCGATAAGCGGCATCATTTCCACTTCCTACGAATGCTCGATTGAACCAATTAGGAAATATCAAATCGATTGTTTCAGCATTAGTTATTCCGAACAAAGTAAGCGAATATGATCGTTGCACCTTAAAAATATTTACAATGAAAGTTTAAGAAATTTAAATTATCAAATGTTCAGTTAATTTTCTAAAAAAAGTATGAGTAGGGGAATAAAAAAATGTCATAATAATATTATTATGAAAAAAAAGACAAAAATTTATCGATTTTTTGAAATAATTCATTAAAAAAAACTTGCTTTTATATTTGCGATAAGAGATGATAATGGAACTGTAGAAACCATTCTAAAATAGTAGAAAATTTTCAAAATATTATATATAATTGAAGGCAACAATGAAATAATTAATCTTATAAAATTAATTCAATTCATAACCAAAGCTTTGTAAAACTAAATTGAAGGTATAATTAGAAAATATTTAATCGATCGTTTCAGCATTAGTTTTTCTGAGTAAGGTATTAAACTTAAAGATAATTGATAAAAGATGAGTTTTAGTAATCTATTAAATAATTACTTTATAATAACTAAATATTATTACACATTTTCTTCTCCTTAATATATATGATGCAAAAAACAGCACATATGTGAGAAATACTTTATTCCTGAACAAGTGTAAGACGAACTTTAGTCGAGAATCCTCATATCGTATAGAAGTCAGTTCTCTGTGATTTTTGTACACTGGAGTATTTGCTCTACTGAATGCTGTAAATAATTTCCTAAGGGAAATGATTGATTAATTATATAAATTAGCATTGTATTATTGAAAATAATACTTTCAAAATTTGAATTATTTTTTTACTATGCAAATATAACCAACTACATTGAAAGAAATTTTTGATTTATCATCGAATTTCAAATTATAACACCAGTCATATGTTGTTTAAAGGAATCTTTAAAAAAAAAAAATCTTGAAATTGTCACATATCAGTCAGGATCCATCAAATAAACAAAATAATCTTTCCAAAACGTAAACAATAAATATATGATTTTCTTCAATAACTGAACTATTATTTTTGGTTTACGATTAATATTTTGAAGTTATTAGTTCGGAATAATTTATAATATAAACATCAATTCATATAAAATTTACTTCTGCCTTTTTGACGTATTGCAGTTCGTGATCTTATATTGTGCTGATTATCTTCTTCCCTTTTAGTATTTCTTCTAATCAACATTCCTAAAAATTTTTTTTCTACATCTATGAATCTCATCTTAGCTATATTTCACATATCTCGTGTCCGCAATAAGTTGTGATCCAAGTTGTTACCGAAAAATTCTCTAACATATCTGGAAATTCTATGCATTAAAAATTGTTATGCGAATACCAAAATTTAAACATTAAGATGATTGGATTATTAGAATTTCCAAAGTTTCTCAGTTTCTGTATCATTGGACTATGGTGTTTTTACAATATCTGAAAATCCGACTGGATTTCTGGTCAAATTTGGAATCAGAATTGATTATAAAGATCTAACTAAGAAGAAACTTTCTAGGATTTTCAAATCGAATTTAGCATTTATGACGAAAACTTAAGAATCTAAATTACATTTATTCATCATCAACTGAGCGAATCACAGGTTAAAACGGAATCAGTTTTTAGCATGCTTACTTTTAGCCATCTCTAACAGACCATGCGTCGTTAGCTTAATATTCGTAATTGAATTCTGACAACTTTTAAAAACTTTAGTGCATATTTTGCATATTTGAAATTAAAAAATAAAAATTTATAATTTAAGTGTTTAAAGTATGGTAGCATTTCATTCTTTTACTAAGGCTTAATTTGCTGAATGGTATGTATCGAATTTATTTTAAACAATAATTGAATATTTTATGCATTTTCCCACATAAAAATTACGTATATATATATATCTTTGATGAGTAAAAATCAATGGTGAAACTAAAATTATCTAAAACGAACCTCAGAGTAATATGACATATAGCTACATTTGATGAAATTTTGTTTTTTTTTTTTTTTGAATAAAATTTTAGACGAAACATTGTTGTAAGTTGAACTCAGGAAAATCATCATAAGAAGAAATTAATATCAGAAATGCATCTCCATATTTCGATTCCTAACCATCGAAATGAAGAATTTCACATTCAGACGAGTGAATTACAAATACCACAGTGTGCATCAGATGCTTATCAATATATCAGTCGAATCATTGAAAATGCGTTGGAGCAAACTGAACAAATATTGTTAAAATTAAAGACGCAACATGATGATACGATAATAAATATCAAAAATAAAAGAGGTTTTTTCAATCTCTATAATTTTCCTATATAGCAGAAATTTTAATTCCATGAAAATATACCTATATCTAATTTTTTTTCCTTAATCTTCTTCAGTATGAATTCAGTGATCAATATAACAAATTTTTAATCACACTGAAGAAAATAGATAACTAACGAGGTTCAATAAAATTTTACTGATTATTCTTAAATTTTTATCCAATTTGTGAATAATTTTAGCACGAATTTAAGCTTTATCTGAATTAAATTATATTTATAATATGCATTTTTAGTAAAATTGATTGAACGAAATATAACAAAAAAAAGCCTTCTGAAGTTCACAAAAAGAATTCCGCATTGTCATTGAATAAGCTTGGATTCAGTGCTGAACAAATCGTAAGAGATGTGATATTTTATAAAAAAATTCTCGATGAAGACATGACAATAACGTTTCATAAAATATCCCGCCATTACATGAGACATTAGTGAAGTGCATTAAGTTGCAGCCAGATGATAATGCAGCTGGGACATTGCCAGTTTCCGTACCACAAAATCTACGTAAGACAAATAATGCATCCCGACAGATTTCAAATCTGCTGCATTTTCCTATAGATGATGAGGAGCGGAATTTACGATTTACTGATCGAATTTTCATATCTCTCGATCAGAAATCAATAATGCTTATGCGTGAATATGATAGCTCCCCCAATCATCAACATCATCATCAGCAGCAGGGACCTAAATTGAACGACTGGTATCAACAACAAGCAAAAGAAATGGATCAATGTTGTCTTAATTTTAATCGTCTAATTAATTATCTGAATTAAAAGATCAACATAAATAACAAATAAATACTCCATATCGCTTCAATAACGACTAAATTTTAGCGAATAATTTCAACACTATAATCTACCTTATCGGTATGAATCACTACCAAACGATTTTCATGAACAACAGTTAAGTAAACATTAGCAATTAAAAGGACACGAAATTTCAGATTTACAACAAATCAAGAAGATCGGTACACATCATTTAACTCCAACCAACAGTACTCAGCCGAAACAATTTCAATATGGACAACTTCAACAACAAACCGAAATAATTCAACAACAACCTCATCAACGAATATCACGGATACAGAAGCACGAAGTTGACGAATACAAAAGGTTTTGACGTCTCATTATTTTATCATTTTGTTTTAATCCATTTTCTTTCCTTGTTTTTTTGAATTTTTCTTGCCTTGTTTTGGTATAAAGATAAAAGTAGAGCAAGATAGAATAAAAAAAGCATAATCTTTGGATTCTGGTTTAAATGTCCTTTTGATCGCAGCGTTACTAATAAATCTATTTTAAATAATATTTTATAATTTTAGATTGGCTGACAAAGAAAAAATCTCATCATCAAGCCAAACTGCGACAACTTCGCCATCATTTCCTACAAATGCTCAAGTTGAATTCAAATCATTGAGTAAAGATAAGGATTATTATGGGAAAGCACAGTTGAACCGGTGAGTTTAAAACCTTATTTTTGGTTGAAGGATGTTTTATACCTGCCTTAGGAAGAATTTGATTGGCGTGTGACAAGCTTGAAAAAATTTAGGAAAAAACGGCTCTATTCTTGACGCGGAGGTAATTTTAAGTGGAATGCTGTTTTAGTTATTTATTTATTTAATTAATCTTAATGAGTTGATTAAGTATCGAATGTGTAAATACACAACGGATTTGAGAAAATTAATGGTGTCTAATAACAAACAGTTAATTTCATAATATGTTCCTTACTGATATTATTATCCTAATAAGATAACGAAAAATTCGATGTAATCGATAGCTACATTATCTAGGAATTAAAAACGATAAGAGATAAGTATAACTTGATATTATCATTGCTATCTTCAACAATAACATTTATACAAGAAATATTTTTATCATTAGATGGAAGAGAAGACATCAGAGAAGCTACAGAAGATAAAACCACATAAAGAACGAAAAAGTCTGATCAGAAATCGAAATTACATCGTGAGGAATTAAATGAAAGTCTGATCAGCTTTCAAGTTAATGATCAAACGACAGCCAATGAAAAAACCGATAGTGTCAAGCTATCAACTTCTGATACTTCTCTCCATCGTCAGTATTCATTGATAGCTGATAAATCAAATATCATGAAATATATTACATTTAGTGAACTGAAATAAAATGACTAAAAATCAAATTGAATTGAATGAGAATATTATTTTATTTTATTAGAATAATATTTAAAAGTGAAAAATAATGTGAAATTATTGGAGAAGTAAACCTGCACTATAGTAGTAATAATTAATTACATTTAAGGGCGAAACTTTCAAGAATTTGGAACCAGAATTTTGTAGTTATTTTTGAAGTAGCTTAATTTTAAATTGATTAATATGAATTTCTAAAGTAGAAATTTTGCATTTGAGGTCGTAAAATGAGACGCAAAACTGCACATAAGAAAACTGCAAGCTTAGAACATGAATTGGCTGCGATATCGCCTTCAATGTCAAGTAAGACAGAATATAATTTTTGTTTTATCTTTTACTCCTGTACCTATTCATTAAGTTATTCGTCTTCTTGCTTTTTAATCTTATCATTTCATGTATTTTTTGGTCGGTTTTTTCTTTTTTTTTGTGCAAATTTCTATTGCCTTACTATCGACTGATTAATGTGACATTTTCATAATAAACAACATTATTTAGAAATAGTTTTATTAAGTTTACTATCTAGCGCTGTACGCAGGCGTATGAAATTTTAGGCCTTCTTAAATTTTTTGTTTTAGGTATTGGAATCTTTAGCAATGTCAGTAGTAATATATACAGCGCTACAAGATCAAGCGAGAGATTAAATATTTAATTAAATGATTAATGATAATATGACTATCAGAATTTGAGATATTATATCTAGACAAAATGTTTTGATGGATTTCACCGAAAAACATTACTTTAAACTCTTCGGGTCTTTGATTATGATCACGGAACGGTTCGAGAAAAATGTGCTTGCAGTATATTATAATGAATGTAGTAGTAATTTAGAAGAGGAAGAAATGAATGAGCGATACGAAGGATCAGATGAAGTATATCAAATTGGGAAGCGTAAAAAGAACGAATGAAGAAAAAGCAGCAGTCTAAAGAGCAGCATTTCACTACCGGGCCTACTTTGAAGCATTCTCGATCAACAATAATTGATCCAATGGGCCATCGAAAATTAAGCATTGTTTTAAAAAATTTTATCATTTAAATAAGCAAATTTTAAAATAATATGGATAATTTTAGAATAATTTAAAAAGATTTGGTTTTTCCTTTTAGCTAGCCAACAATGCTGAATATACTACAATAAGCTCTAAATCGTATTTCAGATTGTAATGAAAGGATGGAAACCGCATTTCAAAGTGAAAAGATATGGTTGCAAGATCTCTCCAAAGAATAAAACTATTTCAAACAAATTGTTAAATTTTAACTGCTAATAAATAAATAAAGAATTATCTTTTATTTACTTTCATTTCCTGTAAAAAGATTGAAATTATAGAGATAGTATGCAAGATTTGGAAGTTGAGAATAATTCGATAAGTTAAAAACGCTTTTATACGGGAAATTCTCAAAGTGAAGAACAATAATGAAAAGTTTTGATAAGATAATTATGATAACATTTCAGGTTACTGAATTTTATAATTATTATAACTGAAATCAGAATATAGTAATTATATTCCCTCGATTTGTCGCCATAATTTATACTATTAATGAACATGTATTTCTAATATTTAACGTCTGACATGACACTTGATATTTCAAGTTTCTTTTTCTAGTCTATACTGTAATAAATAATTTTTTCTTAAGGATTCAAAACTTCAGATTAATTATCAGATTATTCTGCTGAATAAATTGACAATACGAATATCAAAGAATTTCAGATCGGGAAATAATATTAATGTATTCTTACTTTTTCAGGCACTTTTTTTGAAAGTGATTTTTAAAGAAATAAAAGTGCAAAAAGATAGCAAAGATTAGAAATAATTACAAATATCATTTACTATCAATTAGAAATATCATTTATTAGATGGTAACAATCTTCAGGTGCTTCCATTCGGTTTGAACGATAATGCAAAACGATTCTTTGCAGCGAAATATAAGTGAACGAATGCACAGCAAAAATGAATGATTAACATTGCTGTGATCAGATGGAAGAGTATCTGATGAGTTGATATTATTAAGAAATAAATTGTTTGAGCGGTTGATATTAGCGAGAATCCACATCGCGTAATATGAGCATAAAGGAACTATAACTTTATTGTTCTTCAAATAAGTTTGAAATATTGGGAAATAAGAATAATGACGGATGATGAGGAAGAACATCGGTCAATTTTAAGGATTGTTTTTGAAAATGTCAAAAAAATTGGTATTATTTGGTCCAGGCTATAATATTAGACAGCCATTTTTAAAAAGTTTTCATGACAGAAAACTAATTTAAGAATAGTAAAGAAAAGCGCAATTTCATTGTTCTATGGCTATAAGCTTACCAGGTATTTTTTCCAGATAGGAACATAATATTCTATTATTCCTTGATTATTTCTGTATTCTTCAAGATATAAATGGAGAGAATGAGTTAGGATCAGCCAAATGATGATAGATGAGGTAAAAGCCGTATTACACAATGGATACAACATACTGTAACCTTTGAAATCGATTGTGAAAAGCAGTATTATAATCGCCGTTAATGCGGCCGCCTGAAAATGATATATTTGTGAAAATGGTAAAGTTATGAAGTTTATCCTATTGCCCCGAATTCGATTTTCTCATCTATATAATGCTTCATTCTGCAGAAACTGCTCTACAACTGCAGCTGAATTTAATTGTAACTGATTATTTGCTGCTTCTTAATTAGATGCTTAAGATTTTGTATTTAAAAGAAAAAAAAGAAAATATGATGGATGATGGTGACTTCCGTTTCAATCAACGACAACATTAGCAAAAATTAAACTTTATTGAAAAAAAGCATTTTTAAATTTCAATATTGAAATTTAACATTGTAAGATTCTTTTAGCTAGAAAAAACGAATTTACTAGTTCCAGACTGCTGACACCAACTGATATTGTACGCTTCATCAGATAGTTTCCTTTTTCGGTTTTTTATAGAATATTTCCTCCTGTACTTCTTTTGCGAATGGTGAATTCACATCAATTTCCAATGCACCATCATTATTCGCTTCCACATGATCATCTTCACGAACTTAAAAAATGTATAATCTAAGTTGCGGCTGGGTTTCAAACGAAATAATTAATTAAATTTTTCATTCAATTTATTATAATTCCAACTACAATTAATGGCTAAAAGAAAATTTTTAAAACAAAGAAAGCTAAAATTATATTTTAGAAACTTCAGCTTTATTTTTCTAGCATTTTTCTGCAAAATATCTCTGAAAAGAAAATAATTTAAATATTTAGGCATATTTGCTTCCATTTAAATCTATATAATTTAATATTAAATATCTATACCAATATTTGAACAATTATCTTAAAATCTTGTTTATGAAATATTTACAACATAGATATAAGGTGTTGTTAAGCTAATGGATTGATTGTATCATTGCAAAATTGGTGCCGTTAAAGCAAAAATAAATGACTTAAGGAAAGATTTGGATTTTATTTTTAGAAGCCAAAGTTTGATCAACAGATAAGATTAACTAAGTAAATTGATAATATCAATTCTAAAGATTACATAGCGAAAATTTTAAATGTTTATTTTTCTTAGTCCATAACGTATTGTCCCATTGAGTGACATCAAATTGCATTTCATTCTGCAATTCCATTTTCGTTAATTGACTAATTAAGTTGTTGAATAGCAAGTGT
Source organism: Dirofilaria immitis (assembly GCA_024305405.1). NCBI lineage: Eukaryota > Metazoa > Nematoda > Chromadorea > Rhabditida > Onchocercidae > Dirofilaria > Dirofilaria immitis. Next base: position 3,184,388 of record JAKNDB010000088.1, on the reverse strand, counting down.
TCAAATTAGGAGATTAATTAGGATATCAATGATCTAATCGATATAATAGCAAGCCATCTCTCAATATTAAGCTCAATATTTCCAATCAGCAGTGGGATTCTCAAATGTTTAAAAAGAAAAATAAAGTTTTAAATTTTCAAATCACTTCTGATTAAAAATAAAGGCCGGAAACTTAAACGAAAATTAAAATGGACGACTTCTACATTTTCTTACAGCAACTGACTCTGAGTCTTCTATAACAAATAAAACTTAATTCATAAATTCCTGATGTTCTTATTGGTGATAGATGAGATATCCTTTTTTGTTATCATGTTAAAAATCAAATAAACAGAACTTTAGACAATCTATCTGTTATAAAATCTCCGGGAATTGTTGATGTTGCAGAATATTGATTTTTATTTCTTTTCTTTTTAATCATTTTTCCGAATCGTTCCCATCTACGCGGCATATTTTGTCTTTTCAGTTGAACATGATCACTTGTGTCAGTATTACTGATATTTGAACTTTGATTTCTTACACGTTCTTGTGATTGTCTATATAATATGTTAACAAAAATGATATGATAATACATTTATTCCAATAAATTTTATCTAGCGATTAAGAACAACTTTTTTCATCATCAATTATGAATCTTCCTTTATCAGTGAATTTTATATATTTGAAGATTCCCGACTGAAAGAACATCACCGACCTGATCATTTTTTCCTCCATATTTTGGCTAATCGATTTTGAGCATTCTTTTCTACTTTCTCCATCCGACTTTGTTTTAATCATATAATTTAACTGATATGAGCGTGTTGCAAATAGCAGCGATAGTAAATGAACGATTTTTGTTTTCCGATAATTCTCATATATTGGCCCTTTTACGGATTTTAATTTGCATAAAAATATAATTTAATTTCATCAATCCATCAAATCCAACACAAATTATTCATTGAAAACCTTTCATTCATTCATGATGGCAAATGCAGCAACAAGCACTCAGTTGAATGCAGCAACAAGCACTCAGTTGCATGCATGATGCATGTCTGCATGCTGCTTCAACTTGTAATACTACCAATGAAATAAGTATAAAGCTTATTAAGATGAAGGCTTTCTAAAGCAGAATACTACTGAAAAGATGATACTCATAAAATTTACGTTGAAATGAGAAGTGAGACAGTAAATTCATTAACACTATGAAAATAATTTGTCTTTAAGATTTTCACTGTTACTTATTTTTGCTACACTAATGCTTCACTTTTTGAAAAATAATTCAATCAATTTCTGCCTTATTTATGATTGATTTATAATTAATTCAATATTCCAATATGAATTATTGAATAGAAAAGTTAGACTAAACTAAACTATACCTGATTGACAGATAAACATGAATGTTTACATTTATTTTCAAAGAGAGAATGATTCATTATTTCTTAATGGATTTCTTCAGATTACTAACTATTGCTCGATACATTGTCTTATACTACTACTACTAAAAATATGCTATTTATTTATTCTCTTAAGACTTTCGGTTTTTAAGCAAATGTTGAGACGAAAGTTTGAACTGTCAAAAGTTCAAAAGTGAGGGTCAAATTCATTTGCTCATTATTGATTTATTCATAAATGACAAATAATAATAATAAATTTTCAAATAAAATTTAAGCTTAAATAAGTAAAAATGAACCGAATTAAATTGTATTAAAATATTTATAAATAACAATGGAATATGTTGCAATAATTGCATTACCAAATGAAATTTTCCCATGCTAGGATGAATCGTTAAGAAATGAATGGATACAAAATGATATTTTATAAGAAACCTGGTCTGTATGATGGTGACAGTCATTCAAAGTTCGTGCAATATTTTCGTTTTAATTAAAAATTGATTTCAGAATTTCTATCAACATGGACACGGATAATTAAATATTACTTTTAAATTTGGAATTAAAAAAATTTTGATTTGACTTAGATTTAACTTTATTCCAGTCTCAGACTTTAATGTCTCGCAATTATTAGCAGTTTTCTTCTCATGTCAGTGAATAAATTCAATTCTTCAATAAATTTGAAAAGTAAATCAAATTCGAAAACTAACTGGCCAAATAATAAACAGAGCGTAACATGGTGCTAAAAAGATTGCCGAAAAGAATAATAAGAATCGAAAAAATAATGAGAATCAGTTCATCTTTACGGTGATGGAAGATGGAAAACAGTTTTGTTCACAATACAATTTAAATTACGGTTTCAATCAATCGGAAGAAATAAATAACCGATCAGAGTGAGGAATAGGGAGGAAATGTTTTAGTCTTAAATCAAGTTAGTCTGCAATTCAAACTTCACTTTACATAAAGCAATCCGAAAATCTAATTCCATCTGCCAATGTCGACAAAATTGCTTAGAACCAACCCAAATTTTAGAGACATCACTTTTCAATGTGTACAAACCATCGCATTTCGCGACTTGTCATTGTCACCTACTGATTATTAATCTAACAAAAGAAGCAAGTGAGCCTTTAATCGTCGATAAGGTTGTGTGGCACGATTTTTATTTGGGAACAGAAAACTTATTGGCATTGGGTGATGTTATTAAAAGCTAAACTGGAATTGGAGTCGTCTTGAATCTGTCCATTATACATATATATAAAGGAATGAGATAACACCGAGGATTATTCTTTTTGAAGTATTGATTTGCAAGTCTTGATACTTCATTTTGATGTTTTGATTTTGCTTACGATCAAATATTGTAATATTTAAAGATTGGAAGAAATACTATTGTCTTTTGCAAAGAAATATCGCGTAGTCTGTTGTTTCTGATTGTTCATTCAGTTTCTTCTGATGGATTCAATTCATTTTGAAAAAGTTAGTCTTCGGTTTCTTTGTATCTTTAATTTGCAGTTGCAGGAGAAATTTTTATTCTGTTCATTCTATTAATAAATTGGGTCACATTGTGAAAATAAGACATATATACATATATTTTAAGCATATTTGTATTATTTTATTTAACATAATAAGCCTAATATTTATTTTTGTACAGCAGGAAGCATCACTATGTGCTCAACATGCTGTGAACATGTTGCTTCAAGGTTCCTATTTCACAGCCGTTGATTTGGCCGAAATTGCTTCTGACATTGATAGCCGTGAAGGAAGAGTATTGAATGAGCAGGATATGATGAGTCACAATGTCGACGATTCTGGTTACTTTTCGCTGCAAGTAAGTAATTTACATTTCTTTGGGGTTTAAACCGATCACAGACATTTTTGTAGAGGGGCGAATTTCATTCATTTACATACTCCATTTAATGACTTGAACATTAAAAGTTTGATATATTCGATGATCTAAAATTTGCGTTCTGAGAAATGGCAGATATGGCTTCTTGAGATGAAATCTCAAATGTTTTTACTCATTATTGTTTAAATCAAGTTTTTATAATAATTTTAGGTCATTGCTGAAGCACTTAAAGTTTTCAATCTAGAACTTATTCCTCTTAATAATCCTCGTGCTGCGGCATATCGCGATGATCCGACGTAAGAGATTGGTGTGATCGATAAGTAATTGTTGATCAAAAATTTCGTTCTCTGCTGCATTGCTTTTGAATAATATATATTTCTCTAGCTTTTTTTTCGAGTCCAAGAGTTATATCAAGTTGAAAAAGAAATTTATATCTAATTCTTCTTATTTTCTTGTTAGGAAATAACTGCTTCTCTCTATAAAAGTTTTATATATTTATATATATATATATTTTAGAATATCTATATCAACTTATTTTAATAGTTGTGAGTTGATTATTTTATCAGTTTACTTCAAATTTTAATAAAATATTTGACTTGCAGGTTGGGGCAGGCTTACATATGCAATTTGAATGAACACTGGTTTGCTGTTCGTCGTCTAGGCTTCCAGTGGTTCACACTGAATTCGTTGCTTCCAACGCCAAGACTTATTTCTGATACTTATCTCAGTCTTTTCTTTGCTCAGCTAATCAATGACGGTAAATAAGGAAATTATCTTTGTCAAAAAAATCCTTTTCTGAGTTTTAAATTTCGATTTTTTGAAAAAAATTGCTTAAGTGATGCTACGATTTAAAAATAGTTGGGGTTTTTTTAAATAAAGATTACTTCGCTTTAAATTATCTTTCGTTTCACGTTAAAATCAAAAATATTGCGAAGATGTAAACGAGTATTCGGATATGTTGAAATATAAAGCGTGGACATGACTGTCGTAAATTTTTAGTCCTTTGTTAAACAGGATTTGAATACTATTGTAAAATTCATTCATATTTCTAGGTTATTCGATATTCGTTGTAGAAGGTGTCTTACCGCTGTGTACTGCTGATGAACAACTTTCTCAATTTCCTGTTGATCCAGCATTAGCAGGCATGAATGATTCATTTCGTGATAATCACTCAAAGAATCCTGGTATTGCAAGATCTGAAGCAGTATCTAGTGAAGAGGTGTGTTCTGGATTTTTCTCTTACTCGAAATTTCATGGTGGTGTATTGCAAGTTATTCTTCTAAGTTATAAAATTTCTTTGATTTTATGAATTTCATCGCACCAGATCACTCTGATACACTTTCCGTTTAATAGCGGTAACCAACATTTGACATTTTTGGAAAAAAATTGTTAGCTTATAAATTTTTACACTTATATAATTAAAATCAAAATTTTTTTTATTCGTAAATAAAGATGAAATTCAGATTATCTTGGGAATTTGATTGCTTTTCTTTTTAACAAAGAAAGGTATAGGCGAAAAAGATCCATGGTACTTTCAAAGCTTATTTTTGCTTGATTAATAGTATCATTTACCAAGTTTCATTTTTTTCTACAGACCAAAGATGATGAAGATTTACGGCTTGCAATAGAGCTGAGTCGACAAACGGTAAAAGAAAATTCATCATACAAGGTAAATATTTTGAGTTTATTTTCTTTCCAATTTTTATCTGCATCGACTCAAAAACTTTATTTTTCATGGTTGATTCATGATAACTATTCTTTATATATGATCCTAAATATATCGTTATTCTATAGGAGGCATTATGCAACAGCTTGACAGATGCACAGCAAAAGAACATTTTGGATGAAAATGATGAAGAGTTGTATGAGAGACAATTTCAAAAAGCTATTCAAATGAGCTTGGAGAGTGTTCGGGAACGATGCGGAGTGGAATCATCCAAAGCAACATCGAGTTCAGCTGAAAGTAATAAAGCACTGACAGCCATTAAAGAGACCAAAGAAAGTATTTCTCAGATTCCTCGAAGTGAAGAAATCCGCAGAAAAGAGAAAACTTCTTGAAACAGCTTGAGAAATGAATTCTGTTTCCTCATTCTTATTTGATAATAAGATTGTTTTATGATCAGCAAGTTCATTTCTTTTTTTTTGATTTTATTTATTTCGGCTCTTATCAGTTCCAAATTTTTGGCTGGGACTTTTTCGCTGTATTTCTGCTTATTATTACGTAAATTAGGACAAACTAAGTGTCAGAGAGTCTTAAAATCTTTGTTCATTAAATATTGTCTGTCGGGTGCATTTTATTTTTAGTATGAGTTTTTGTGAATGTTGGTGAATCATATTTTAGAGATCAAGTTTACCTGAATCAGTAACTGATTAATTTCGAAATTCGCCTTCAAGCCTTTGTATAGCGGAGTTCATCATTAACCTGACTGAATCATAAGCATCAAATTTATAAGTGTCGGGATATCGGTGATTTTATACTTATATTATTTGAATTGATCAATACATCTGTGTTTTTGATGTTTTATAACAAGTTGGCAAATGAAACTAGCTTTTGTCAAATGCGTCCAGGCTTTATAAGATGTTCAATAAGAATTGTAAATAAAAACGCAAATAATTTGTTTTAAGAAAAAAATGGTGTAAAAGGCTTGTGTTTAAAAATTTATAGTCTTACAATGAATTCGCATTTTATAGTGTTGGACGGTGTGCTATAATGTTTTCTTTTTTCAAATCTTTTCTTTTGCGGTGCTTTTTATAATATTGTCATATATATATATATATATATATATATATATATATATATATATACATATATATAGATATGTGCAAATAAAATTAATTATTCTTTGGTATAATACCATAGTATTCAAATATTATTTATAGCAGTTATTATCACAATACTTCAAAAATTATGTACGAAACGTAAATATTACCAAAAGAGAAGCTGACAAAGCTGCTATGTAGATCATCGTTTGACTAATATATGCAATTATTCGGATCACTTAATGTAGAAATAAGTAATTTAATCCTCATCCAGAATGTATTAAATTTTGCAAGTCACAGTAGGAGAATATATTGATTTCTCAGTTAACTGTTAGTTATTAGTTATTGATGATGTTGTCCTGGAAGATGTAGAAGGGAGGAATTACGCCATAATATTACTGCTTTAAAAGCATCAACTATGTCATTAATTGCTGGAAGTTTATTCACTGAATTGTTTCAAATTCTAAAAGAATGGAAAAAAGAAAATTTGGTTTTGTAGAATGCGAAAGAGTCGGTTGGAATGTTTGAAGGTAGTGTTACACAAAATCTAAGCAAGCATTAAGAAAATTAATGTAATAAAGAGCTAGTCGATCTTATAAATAATAAAGCGTGAAATTTGCGGGAATCTGGATAGTAGTAAATCACTTTATCATTTATATCGATCTAGAACATTGCTGTTTCAATTACTTGATAACAAAATTGTTATTGTTGTTGAATTTATAACGAACATTTTGTACAATAAATTTTTGGATGCTTCATTCTCTTATGAATATTTAATTCATAGGGAAACTGAAATCAAGTTTAATATTTACAGATTTTTGGAACGTCATTGAACTAAAAAAATCGATTCATTATGGCTTCAATTGAAGGTAGTGTTTTGGAATCTTTTCTTCGGATCCGTTTTTTTGAACTGAAATAGAATTTTATCAGACTTGCTACCTAATCAAATTCATCTGAGTTCAAGGTAGCATTTAAGGTTAAAGTATTCTTAATTCCTCAACAATTAGTCTGCATCCGATTAAATGGTTTTAGTTTATTTTCAAGAAATCCCAGTTCCTTTAAAGTATGGAACGCTTGTTACCAATTATACGTTTAATGTGATCTCCCGGAAGGAAGGATGATTCTAGAACTAAATTTGTTTCGCCGTTTCATCAGTAACTTAGCATTCAGATGCAATTGATCTTGATTTTGCCGAAGATGAGCTGCTGGGCGATGAATTATCTAGTGCAGAAGGAGTCGAACCTACAGAAACTTCCATCTCTTTTGAGGTTAACTCATTTATCCTTTTTTTGCACATATATTTATTTCGATTATTTCAATGTGTTACCAAACAACTACATTACCAGAACGAATTCAATTGTTTATTTGACTGAGGCGCACTCCTTTCAGACAATATCTTAAGAAGTGGTAGAATTTCTGAATAGATTTCCTTCCTGGTAGAAAATTAGAAAAGGATTGAACATGGGAAAATTTTTAACTAGAATTACCGGCATCATCGGTGTTTAAAAATTTATGCTTCGAACTCAAAAATACCTGAATATTATAAGCTATCGATTACATGTAAAATTTTAGAAAAAGTAAATTTTAATGATCATAAAAATCCACGAGTTTTTTCTGGTGTAATCTATAAATATAAATGGTGTATCTAAGCATAAGTAGACTTTAAAAGCTAATCATTCAAAAATTGTTGCTTTTTCGCTAAGGCTATCAATGAAACACAGGCACGTATTCTATTCATGGAGATCTTTCGTGTGTTTAAATTTTATAAGATGCAGACGGATGGACTTTTCATTGTTTTCGTAAATGAGACATTTAGCAAAGAAGGAAGCCACTATTAATCCATATTAAAGCTCGCATTCGAAAAAAATTGTCATGCAGTGCTGAGAAAGACAGTGGAAGAAAAAGAAAAAAGATCAATTATTATTTTATCATTCGATATGCTATGGTGAAATAGTTGTAGAATCACGCTGTAGCACCAAATCAGAAATTTATTTTTCTTTCAGATTTTTAAGAATCTAACGGGAAGTGTTGTGTTATATTCTTTTTGTTTTACTGTGAACATTTTGAAATTTAGTAAGAGAATCTAAAATAAAGTACAATTACGAGAATGTATAAACAACTATCCAGAGCTATCGTGAAGTGAGATATGAGATGGTACTGTTTGAAAAAAATTGTTTTGACATTTTGTTGATGATAATGACTGCGTGGAAGAAAAATTATTCGTTTTCTTCTAACTGTTAGCAACGTAACATATATAAAATAAGGTGTATGGGTGTGTATTTATACATTTCTGTTTGTGCATTGGTTATGTATATATGTGTATGTGTATATATGTGTGTATGTATGTCTATGTGTATGTGTATGTGTGTGTGTGTGTATGTTTATGTGTGTGGTAATATATATTTAATAGTTTTTCATTTTTGTTTGTGCATTGTTGTTCGTTTTGTAAAATGCAATTGCTTTTGAATGATTCAACATGAGATACTTGTAGCTTTTAAAAAACTTCTTAAAATTTCAAGAAAATATTGGAATAATAAAAGCGACCCAAACCACATGGTAGTATCAAAGAATGTTAATAGATAAGTAATCCAATTCTCTATTATTTTACAATCTGATAGATATTCTCTGGCAATTTGGAGGATGGAGTTTATGAACATAACATAATGAAATAGATTCAGATAAATTTTATACCACATATATAGCTTAATAATGAGTTCGAAATAAAGCATAAAATAAGAAACAAACTGACAACGAAAGATTATCGATTAAATATATCCCGAGATTTTTAGTGTCATTGTATGATATCAGTTCTGAAATGAAATAGGAAGTAGAGAAAGCATCATTATTTGATTATTGCGTTATATCCAGAATATGTTGCATGATTATCTGTTATGATACTACATTATGTATGAAGGGATAACATAGGTTTATATTAACATTATAATTTATATGTCGAAAAGATCAACAAAATACGTAATGCTTGAACGGAGGAAAAAATAGATAAAGATGCAAACATATTTGCTGCGGGATGTTGAGCGAACGTAAAATGATCGTCGATTATGATCAAGTAATTTGGCCGGTGGAAAAGATAGATACGTTTTGGACGAATTAAAGTTGGTATTCCTATGAAGATGTAAAATAAGTAATATCATAGGAAAGATAAATTAAACATCAAGTAATAACTTGAACTGGGTTTGTAAATAAACATATACTGTTTGGCCAGGTAGATATCACAAGTTGATTATCCTGATGTTTGTACATAAAGTGGTATAGAAAAAACTTATAATTAGCATAGCGTCGCATAATTTTTATTTTTAGAAAGCTTAATTTCGTCATTTTCAAGAGCTTTGTTAGTATGGAAATAGGATAATATTGTAAAGAAAAGCAATGGCTGCAAATTTTCTAAATATGAAATTGGAACATTTGACTTTCTGATTAGTGTTGTTGCTCTAAGAGTTACAACAGAGCATAATTCTCATGTATTGACTGTTTGAGAAACAGATGTGATGAAGAAACACACACACACACACGATAGATGATGATGATAGCAGGTGGTTTGAACTGCGTTTATTGAGAAGGTGTGAGTTCTGGTGCTGTTGCTCTAGTGCGACACACTAGTATATCCTGAATCCATCTTTTTCCGCCCTTTTCATTATCCGAACAGTGTCATCTTAATTCTTAAGAAACCACCTGCTGCACTGCTTGTCATCAATAAATATTAATTCGCGAAAAATTGGAATACAGTTGTTTTTCTTTTTGTTTTAAATTGTTTTTCTTTTTCTTTTTTTTTTTTTGTGCTGTTAGTTTGAATTGTTCCCTCGTACATGAAACGTTATATGAGCCATCGACATGAAATTTATTATCAATATACGAAGAAAGAATTTTGTCGGTCATCATTCGTAGAGTAGGAGAAAAAGCGCATTTGTCCACATTATTCTGAACTGAGATTCGCTTTATCATCTATCAAATGGTCGGTCCTATTCTACTCTGCTCCATCTTCCTACGTTCATGTTATTTTGGATGGATCGAATTACAAATGACTTGCTTTTTGCCACCAATTGCTCGTGATATTTTGAAATAATATCTGGGCATCTACCCGGCAAGGCATATTTTTATGTAAGAATTGAGTAGTGAGTTACGTGAATTTAGTGAAATAAACTGAAAATGACAAGGAAGCGCTCGAAATGATAGCGCTGGAGATATGAATTTGATAGAAACTTAGTGATGAGTAATGTCAATTTTAGATACACATTTGATTTAATCATCCATGATCAATATACACGCTTAGTAACCTGCGAATTCTTTCTTTCTGCGCATATTTTATGCTGAAAGTCTACCTAAGTGATAACATCTGCTTCTTGTGAATTTGACTTATATCAACATGTTTGCGTCAGCAGTGCGATCTTTACAGTTTTCTTATTTATTTGGACAAGATGGGAAATAAATGATGGAAGAAAGGAAGCAAGTTATTTGTATAATTGTCTCATCAAGAGAGAGTGGCCGGTCACTGATACAAATGAAAACCGCCGTTACCAGTCCTTGCTATCATATAATTATTCATGTGCTTGGCTATAAAAAAGAAAGATGGATAGATGGATAGATGGATGGACGGATGGATGGATGGATGGATGGATGGTTGGTCGGTTGGTTGGTTGGTTGGATAGATGGTGATCATCCGTCGATCAGAGAAAGGAGTGAGCAGAAAGCGCCGAGCCGAAGCAAACAATATCTGATGGCCCTTCTCTCCTTCTGTGTGTATTATGCAACTAGGCCCCATACTCTATCTCCCTTTCCTCTCTCTCTTCCTTTCCTTTTATCCATTCATCTATTCACAGCAATTTTGATATCAGTATGTGTGTGTGGCTCTCTTTGTCTCTGTGAGTTATAATTATGTATACGAGTGATAGTATGCCGATAGTAGCTTTGAAATCATACTAATCATTCCCGTATGATTCATTGAAAACAATCATTCTTATTGTTATCTTGAAAGATCGCATCTGTCTTCTTCGGTACAACATGCTCTCTCATCAAAACTTATTGTCATCACAACATTATATGCACAAAGGAAGTGCATTTAGGAGCTGTCATATTGCGTATTTACGATTTTTCCTTTGTTCAAGCAGCGATCATTCGAAATTGATAGCAAAGGAGTGTTATGGTGAAGTGTTCGATTTTTGAAAGATCGGGAGGGTGGGGAAAGTGGAATCAGATAAATTTACACACCACGTGGAGAACATTTTAATTCATCGTTTTCCTGCCTTATATTTTTATTTGTATTTAGCCAGTTGTACTTTCATAATGCATTTATTTGTATACATCACTGCTCTATCATTTTTGTTTTCACTTCTTTCATCTGTCTATTCTATCGATAAATGGGTAAATCGCGTTGAATTGTGATGAGAACTGTGTGATTTACTGATATCTAAACAACGATAGATTCATTCTTCACTTTTCTGTTCGGATTTTTTAATTTTTCATGGCTTCTAATCAATTTATTCTAGTAAGAGATGATTGATGAACTGAGTTTTTGAAACTGAAGAATGTTAGAAAATTTATAGGCAAGTGATGATGTGACGTACGTGATAGTAGTAAATAAATACAAGCGTTTGTTAGATTATAAGCAAGAAGTATACATTCCTTGGGAAATTATGAATTATACTTCTAACGCAAATTTGTTTAACAGTAATGATATGAATATAGCTTTTTTTTTTTAGCTATGATGATTCTTTTGACTTTTCATCTGTGAATGTAGTTAGCGTATGCTATAATATATAGAATGAAATTTGCCTCGCATATCTTAATAAAGGGAACTTAAGTAATCGTTGTTGTAGACATGTCGTATAAAAAAGGATAGGCGAAGACTTGAAGATTTCCATAAGTGGGATAGCAAATGTGTCATATCACTATCTAATGAAGTAATTCTGGATAAAGCAGTCAATCCTTAACAATGAAATATGCACGATTTATCATTGACAAATGTATAAGGACTTGACCAATTTTCTAGAAATCAATCAAAATTTGCCACTTTGATTTCATCATTGAGCTGGTGGGTATTCAAAAAATATGTAAATTATCATTTACTTTCTACTTATTTCCCTGCTCACCTATATTCAAAAATCTAATATATATTTGTGGCATAATATTGAATAAGCAAATTAAATTGATGATACTAGAAAAAGATAATCGTTCTAATTTGCAAATGATGCTAATTTTCATATATCTTGCATAGTTTCATTTATTTTAGCACGGGAAGAGTGTTTATTAATTTTAATTTTCCTATTCTCTCATTTATTTGGTCACATTTATCGAACATCTTGTTGAGGAGTGAAGGTATCGAAAAGTATTTGATTCTCTTAGAAGTATGGCATTAATAGAGTGAACATTATGCTTCTGATTACAGTAGATTTTATTTTATATCAGGTCTTCCTTTATTCCACTGCAATGGATCATTACGAATGTCTCATTTATCGGTATTGCCAAAGGGAAATACCAATACTCATTCGAAATGAAAGTCTCGATAGGCTAGTTTATTGCTGAAGTCATAATTTTTATTCTTATATTGTTTTTTTAATTTCTCGTTATTTTAACGCTATTTAACGATTTCATTCTCGTGATTTGTTGTTTGATGTTAATTGCAAGATTTAAAGAAGAAGAACCAATTTATTTTTTATAACTGAACTCAGAGATTTTTGTGGCAGTGATTAATTTTATTTAGAATCTATACTTGATATTCGTGTTATAGTAGTAATGCTTTATTTTCTATCATTAAGCTTCAAGTGAAACAATCATACTAATTACAGAAGGCCCTTACGTGTTTCTGTCAGTTTTAAGCATTGATTGGGTAAATAGTTCGAATTAAATCTACTCGAAAATTTTATTTCCTTGATAAAGTGGTCTACGAAAGTTGGCACTCGTTAATAATACCACTATTCAGTGTAAATAGATTACTGTAGACTTACAGTTCATTCCTTTTTGAAGGATAATGGAACAAACTGTATTGTTTGTTCTAAGGAGGAAATTATTTGTATGACGATGACCATCATATCATTGTTCTTCTTGGTCAAATGCATCTATGCATTTTCAAATAGGTGATGATGATGATTATGTAGTAGTAGTCTCATCTTCATTCTTCCTCCGGATAGTTGTGTAGTTATCACGTATTGCTACAATAAATTGAATGATAATGGTGAAGTCGGTCTTTCATCTTCTGAATTTCATGAATTTCATATATCTATGGTAATGAGGTTAATCAGGTTAGTCTTTCATCTTTTGGTTCTTATATTTTAGTAATCTGATGGTTGGATCATGGGAATTATAAAGGGTCTACCAAATAGTCAAACCTTTCTTCCCTCTTTCTGAAGTAATTTCGCAGTTTTTTTCATTCATTTTTCCATACATATTTTCATGTCCAAATGTAATATGCGATCACTACTATTCGTTTATCACATAGCCAGTATATTCATAAGTTCGGATTTCATTTTATGATTTCCTGAGGTATGTTTTTTTGACTTCTCAGGATTTCTTCAACTTTAAGTAATGTTACATTTTCTAATACTTTGGGGTGATACGGTATGTCATGGCGATGATTGTTATAATGTTTATATTGAAGTGTATAACGTAAATGAAAAGAAATGAGGTAGAAGGGTGTTTGAATTGCAGGAAGGTGGTATTGAGCAAGCGATGATATAGTTGAATACCTGAATAATAATATAGTAGGAACAAGTCGAATTACGTCTTCATTGCCAATAACTTTAGCTGTAAAAGATTGTTGCAATGACGAGGAAAAGTAGGTAGAAATCTCCTTAATTGTTCATTCATTATCTCCAGTTAAGAGAAAATGAAGCATCTCATATCTAATTTTTGTAGAGATAACTCGAACAGTATTGTTGTGGCGTTTGGATTCGAGTTTGAATGGTTTTAAGCTTGGACGAAATTGACTATTGTTTTTCGAAAATATGCTGTAGCATTTAAAAACTCCTCAAAAGAAGTCAGAGGATAAATTTTGACTATTTCGAGAGGAGTTATATTTTTAGCTACCGTGAATCCCAAAAATCTATCCTTGAACAATCTTTTCAGAAGTTTGTTTCTTGAACATTTAGTGCCATAAAAATTTATTCTGCTTCCGTATGGTGATATTGAGTGTTACAGTTGATTTCCAAAAATGTATTAATTTATTACTATTGATGTGCTTCTTCGAATACTAGTTGTAAATGAATGGAAAAGGTATTTATCGATTTGCCATTCATTTCTATAGATTTTTTATTGCTTTATTTGCATTCATTCAAATTAATACTCACTTCTTATTTTGCTGTCTTTGCTTTTATGAAATCAGTAGTTTTATTTTATGGTTCAGAAGCATAATAGAACGGTCAGTAACTCTGCTTCGTTATAATTTGGTCGATTTATAAACAAATTTTTAATTGGTCGAATTCGAAGGTGATTGTTTACATATTTGAAATTTTGATGAAATAAAATCACTCCTTGAAATTATCGTTTATTAACTGATGTCTTCTCAATTACCATAATTCTGCATCATCCGATAATTAATAATGATGAGCAAATATCATCATTTTTGGTATTATTAGTACATTGATTAAAGAGTGATATTTCGATGCGGGAGTGCATACTTCATGAAGCCAAATCAAGTTAAGTATTTTATTGCTCGTTTCATCGTGTCTACCATTAGAGTGTTTTTGTGTTTGATATATAGCTGGGATTGTTTAATATTGTGCTTCGCTACTTAGTATAGCGTTAACGTCCACTCGCCGTGAAGAATTATCGAGGAATCAGTATCAAGCAACTAATTTGAAAAAAGGGATGAAAACGATGACTAGTTTAATTATAAACGGCTTTATTGGAGCAAAAGAGTTGCTGGGTCCGATCAATCTCGTCAGGTATTATTTCACACAAGAATTATCGAGATTAGTTTGATATCTTGAAACTCAATCCTAATATATGATTAATCCAGGTTATTGTTGAGGATATGCACAAGAAAGTGTTTAAATATCTTCCATGCTCTTTTTTTTTTGTCAGAGTTGCATATCATTTAAGTAGTAACTTCACATTTTAACTATATATTTCCTGCCGATATTTCTACTATTGTTTGTTTGCCTACTTATTCATTTTAAAATTCTTTCAAATAATAAGCGAAAATAAGGAAAAGAGGATTAAATAATGAAAGTTTACATAATAATGATGAGGGCGAGAGGGGGTGACAAGAGAGGCGATATTCTCTACTCCTCACAGAAAGTGTCAATCGCCGTTGCTGACATTGGGCGTATGAGTGCGTAAATTGCTGAATTGCGAAGGTTAAGGGATAATGAGAGGAGCATTGAAGAATGGTTTGAGGAAGAGGATTGAGAGGTTGAAAATAGTGAAAAGGGATGAAGTTAAAGCTATCAACCATTAAAATTTAAATACAGGTTCTCGTCAATATTTTCTATCTCTCTTGTCACACGCCTTTCTCACCCAATACTCTTTCGGTTTGTTTCTTGAGGAGGGCTCTTCAAGTGGGTTTTGTACTAATTTCCTCATTGATTTCCTTTCGCCTCTATTGTCATGGATGGTTGAGAGTGTGATGGACTGTGTGGGACATGTCATCTATCCACCTTGACAGCCGACTGATATCACTCATTGCGGAGTTAGTATTCAGGATGGGAGGTAAAGTTGATTAGTTGATGACAGTCACCCGAAATGAGGACCAGAAACAAGACGTATTCCGCAATAAGCAATTTCATATTAGCAATACCGAAACTGTCTTTATGCAGTACCGTACCTATCGAAATTTCATCTTCATCATATCAAAGCATTCATTAAATTACGATGATGATACGCTGAATTCAACGATTAATTGGTTGTATTGAGAAAATATAGACTATAATATATAAGCATTCATTCCAATCTGAATTTATGAATCTCGATTTCCAGAACATAACGATTAGTCTATCACACAAACATTAGAAAAATATCGAATTGCTTTCCTATGTCGCAGAAACAAATTTTGCATGAATTTAGGCTCCTGAATTTGATTTATTTTGGCTTTCGTTAATAAACGATTGCTTGTTATTTTAACTTCGATTATTTGCCAATTGTATAAGATCAGCTTAATTTATTATTGTTTATTCAAGTTTGCATTAAAACAGTGCCACTGAAAAGTACTAAGGAAATTGATATAGTTTGAAGTAGCAAAACTGATGTTCATACATTAACTGTATATAGTACACATCCTGAAATATTCCATATAGCGATTGGATAGGAAGGACGGCGAAGACATCACTAAGTTGTGGAAGAGGCAGTAACCAGAATGTTCCTTGGACTCTTCAATAAGTTGCTAAAAGTCAATCTGATGGAAATGAAAATGAAGTTGGTCATGGGTCGAAAGAAGATCAGTTCTAATTGCCAGTCAGTAATAATCGGCAAGCGGGAACGATCAGCGAAGCGTGATGATCGCTCTATTCTATTGGCCATTTGCTCTGTCTCCACACTGGTATATCGAAGGACACCAGCCATTCTTCTTCTGTTTTTACTTTCTTTCCTTGCTCCCTCTCTACCCTCTGTAATCACATTTGTTTGTTGGGGTTGATTGGTTTGTGAGTTGTGCGAAAAGTTGACACATTGTGAACCGCTTGTGTCCATAATATGTAGGTGCATGTATATATGTATATGTATATTGTATATATGTATGTGTATGTGTATGTGTATGTGTATGTGTATGTGTATGTGTATGTGTATGTGTACGTGTATGTGTATGGTCTTGGGTATATATGTGACATGACATGTGAAAAGTGAGTACACTTTGCATTTGCATCATTCGTCATTATATCCATTGGAACGAAAACGGCATCCTTCCCTCCATTTATTGTCAGTTTTTTGTTATTTTAAGATCCTTCCTTCATTCATCTCTTCACAACTTATCATTTTTCTCTTTTTCTCCTTTTGTTTTTGGCTAATTTTTTCCTTTCTTCTAATATCTCTATAATTCGACTAATAGAAATATTATCCATCGATGAAAATTTCTCTCAGCAATCAAAATTCACAAATTCTTGCAGTGTTCATGCTGATATGGCGTCATAGAACTATCGGAAGCGAAAGCGAATGAATAATGAACCATTCCATTTAGCATAGATTTCTTGAGATTTTTATTGAATATATTTTTGTTTGAAGGAAAAATATACTAAAAAATGAGATATTTTTAGTATAGGACATATATTGTTATTGTTTACGTTTGATTTACCTCACATCTTATGATATATTTACTTTTGATCATCAAACTGAGTTTTATGAGTTATTGATTTACGCAATGTTTCGGTGATCAAATATTCCATTACTAATTTTAGAAACATGGACCTTACTTTAATGTCTTTCGTTGCCATTAAAGAGATGGTCTTTCTTTTCCTACACTTTCTCCTGACACTCATTTGAAGATTAACCTATATGCTGATACGATTTGCGTGAATAAATATCAGTCACGATTTCTAAGAACAGCAAGTTAATAATGTTATTCTACCTTACATGTAAACTGTTTATATGTCTTTAATCGAAATTAGTAGGGTGTTTTTCTATTGTTCTAAAACTGATTTTGGAATATACAATGAAGTTTTTTTGTTCGCTATTTTGAAATTTTTTTCCTTCACATGTTCCCTTCATATGGTAACGCATCAATTATAATAGACTGCTTGCCATTGCAGTTTCTGATGACTTTATAGAAATGGTTGCATTTTAGGAAGTTGGCAATCTTTGTTTATATTTTGACGAGTCTAGTATTCAGCTACTCGGTATAAACAATCTGTACAGTGCGGAATAATTTAATCAGGTATGATATAATTCAACATAACGACGAGAATTTTTCATTTTCGTCAAAGATGAGGGATGCTTTATAATATGAGCAACTTTTATTAATTTGCATTTCTTGCATGTTGCAGCATTGAATGCGTTGCAGTTTTTAGTGGCTAATCAAGTGTTCAAATTAAAGACTAATCAAATATTCAAAAAAAAATAGAAATTATCTGAATTCCCTTACTACTTATATGTATATATATATATATATATATGGAGAGAGAGAGAGAGAGAGGAGGAGGATGTATACCTCATCTTTTTCCCAAATATGGCATTATCTTCTCCATCGCATACATTTTATACACTATTTCCATTGGTATGCATTTGTAGTTAGTTAGTTGGTCTCGAAATCTCATCGTTATTTTTTTTTCGAATAATCGAGTTTCATGATGTTATGGAGATCTCTTCTTCATCTGGATGTCATATCTGTGATCGTTTATTGATAGTTCGTTAGCCTCTGCTATTGCTTATAGAGAAGTGTGATTTTGATACAATTCATTGATTTTTTAAAACTTACTATTTCTGAGCAGTCTTATTTTTGAGAAATCATAGTTTTGTTTTGTTATGACTGGTTATAACAATTGAAATTTCCGTGTAGCTATGCAGATGATGTTGGAAGTGGGATGGAGGTAGTATAGGGAATTCTGTCCAAGGTGTACATATTATCTTTCCACTTGCCCATTGTAGATATAGGCCGTGCGTGAAATATGAATGGATACGTATTGGCTAAGAGAAAGGAGCATGACGGGTCATCGTTAAAAGTTGGCCAGTGTGTTAAGTGAGTTAAGGTGACTAGATAATCTTGGAAACGCAAGAGGAATGGAGAGCGAAGAAGAAGCTTAGACGAGCATTGCTACTTGCTCCGTAGCATATATATGGTAGTCATGTCACCACATATAGAGGAAAGAGAGGTAACTAAGGGTCATGGTATGGGTGTGCAAGCTAAAGCCAAATATGAACAAAAAGAGGGGAGATGAGTGAATTGGCCAGAGGATGGAAGGGTAAGAAAGGGACGGGGATTGAATTTCACGAATGGCGATGCCGAGAGTGAGCTTGCTTGCCTGCTTATTTTTGTTTGATACCCCAAGGCGGCAAGCAAGACTTAGTAAACACTCACTTTAGCCCATCAACCATTGCTGGCCCATCAGCCATCGTTGTTGTCGTCATTGTCGTGGCGATTGTACATTGTTAACGCTTCTGTTTTCTCATCCATTTCCCATGCAGTCACTTCATGTAAGCAAGCAAGCAAGCAGCGCCAGATGGAGGCATTAAACCGCTGGCAAATCTCTTGGCTTTTGTTCTAAGTCTATGTTGAGCTAATCACTGAGCCTGGTAACAGTGGTGGTAGTAGTAGTAGTAATAGTAATGGCTATGGGCAAGAGTTAGGAGTTGCTATTGCTACTGTTCTGCCCTCAATAACAGCATTTTTATACTCGTCTTTGCTTTCTCATTTCTTATCACTTCTTTTTCACGAAAATTTGTTTAAAAAGTTTTTTTCATCTACATGAATCTTGGAGTTTTCCTTTTTCGGTGCTATAAATAATAATGGTTGCAAAAAGTAGTATGAAAGAAGTTGAGAGATACATTCAAACAGAGGAAAAAGTTGACGGTTGTTTTCAATGAGTCAGCGCAGTGGTGACAGAGGAATTAAGAAGCGGTTTTTTGATTTTATTGCTTTTTAAAGCTGTTAGGGATTGAATTATGCCAAGTATTTTGGCATCAGAGATTTCTTGCAGATTCCTTATGGTAAATTTGTGATGTTATAAAATAGACTGCATTTTTATCTCTTATGTTTAAAATGATATGTTTGTATTTGAACCGAAGTTTCTAAAGATGGCAAGGCGGAAAATTAGTGGATGGGGAAGGAAGTGGTTGCTAAGGGAGCGTGGATTTATTCAAAGCGTACGATGATTTGATCATTAATGTTAATTAAGATTTCTCGATAATTTTACTCTAGTATGCCTCGAAGAATCAACTGCTTAATTCTCATTGAAATTGGTCATACAGAAAAAAAAGAAAAAAACGACGTTTCTGTACTTATCTGTCATTGATCTTTACATTCTTTAACCAATAGGAAGTTTCGGACATTATAATAAAAATATGCTAGATATGAATGCAGTTGTACTGATCAGTGGCGTTCGAAGTGGACATCAATGTCGTCGTGATCTATCCTGTCCATTTCGAAACTGTTTCAATGCTCTTTATTGTCTTCTCCCGCTCAATCCATTAAAATGAGTCAGTTGGCAGTAGTGCTCTACATATGTTGCCACTCATCTTGATCGTGATCGATTTCCATGAGTATAGTTGTACATTTGGTCTTGGCTTTTCTAGTGAGAACCAATAGTGATACCGAAGATTTACCAGTCTTCATTCCCGATCTAGCTGAAGAGAGTGCTCGGCGCCTGGGACTTCGACTCAACCTAAGTATTTTCAAGCATAGGTGAGCAAAGTTTCAGGTGTTCGAGCGCCTTCGCATTTTCTACTTTTTGCCTTTTCGATTTGATGAAGTAATAAAGACAGTCTGTTTGAATATTTGCATTAAATAGTACTGTAGAATGAAGTCATTTTGTCAGATGATCCAGAGTTACCTGTAGCAAAAGAAAAGACATGAGGTATGTAATGTCCCGTCTCCAATTACTGCGACGTATGCTTAGTGACTTGCGTTATTGAGGGGACAGGAGGGAGAAACCGCAGGTAGTGAAGGGAAGAGAAGAGGTCGTTTGGACTGGATGGTCGTGGCACTGGGAACAATTATAGTGGCAGTTGTGTACGAATTTATTTGTTGTATGCAAGTGTTGATGCGCTTCATTGTTGAATTGAACCGTCGGGAGATTGAAAGAGGAAGTAGTTATTGATTTCTTTTTTTTGCTGCTACCGTTGAAGGGCACTAATTAAACTTCTAGGCTTCTCTGATGTGGAGCATGTATGAATTGTTCTCTCCAGTCCTTTCCACCCTATCATATGAATGAAATATATCTATCTGCTATACATTGGGCATCCAGCAGGGACCGATCTCAATGACACCAGTTTTTTTTTTTTTTTTTGTCACGTTGAAGTGTCAGTGTAAATAAATGAATTCTCTACAACTACCCTGTGTGTAATTGAGAAACGCTTTCTGAACAGTGAGTAAATTGAATGGTTTAAATTCAACATTAGAGATATGGAAAATAAAATAAACTATCTTGGATATATTAGAGGAACTTTTGAAATTGGATTGTGGGAAACAAGATTACAGTAAGACTGTTGTGATCCTAGTGGTTTAGTCTGTCTATTTGGTGCAAGAGATATTCGAACAAATGAGTCTCATTAGAAGAAAGCACTCTCCGTTAGTATTCATGGGGGTACTGTAAAAGGGTAAGGATGTTCATCTAAGCTTACTTTGACTCTCCTGTTATATCCTTGGTTGTTGATTGTGGACAGTTTGTCAATCAACAGCCGCATTATTTGGGAAGGAGCGAGGGATTGGGGATGGGACTGTTCTATCGTTGGTTATTGGGGATGCAGTAATAAGTAAACGATACAAATAACGATTGATTCCAGCATTGAAAGCACGAATGAGAAAGGTTGTAATGGATCCTGTTTTGGTAATGCAGTTGTTTTGGTCAGTAAAAATTTCAAAATTTAAATTACAATACAGTCTTAAAAGATATCAGATTGATTTTCTTAATCTTAGTTGAGTATGTCAGCTAAGCTACATATCAAAATATTTGTCGATGATAAAGGAAATCATAAAGTTTAATCAGAATTTTAAGTGAGGTTTTTTACGATAGTTTTTAAAAGCGATGAGATGTAAGCAAAATTGTTTACAGCTAAATAAACCGATTCATGGAGAAGAGCAACCAGAGCAGGAGATCCGGAAAAGTCGTTGTAGACATACACATGTACGTTACCACTCGCCACCTACCTCCGAGAGTGATGGCGACTCAAGAAGCACTTCATTCCAACATGATAATTCTGGTCCTTTCGTGTTGGAATCAAATTTCCAAAGACGTGAAAACGGTTGGCACACGCTCGACGTTTTGGTATTGATCCGCCATCGCAAACTGTCGATGTAAGCCTTCTTTGATCCCATTCATGTTTTGTGACGTTCCTTTTAGTGTCAATTTCAATGCGATCATAGAATGTTTGGGCGTGTTAATCCTCAAGATTAGTATTATTTATAACTTACATGACGTACCTGCGCAATATAGTGCATTATTTTGTAGTTGATTCTAATAATTGGCATTTTCCGCAGATGTTAGGTTTTTACTACTCTGAACTGATTATAATAACTCTTGGAGCTATCACTGTTACTAATTTGAGACAATGTCTCCAATTCGTTTAATATCTGTTGTAAAACTAGTGGCTAATAAGTAAACATAGACTCGTATTTCATCATTTCTGATATTGACTGATCAATATTTGCAAAATATATGTAAGAATCGAACTTGCAAAATTAATTTACCATCAGAATCATCCACAACCTAATATTTAATAGGATTTATGGCAGGATTGCAAATAATAATTTGTAGCAATTTTGAAAGATTCTAGAGAATATCTAGAACAGGACTGGTATCGGTATAATAGAAAAGTATGAATTTTTAAAATATGCATTGATGAGATGAAAGATTTAACGTATCTAGTTATTTTAAGGATATTACAAGATAGCTATGAATGACGGAACTGTTAAAAAACTTTTCTCAAACTTATAGTTAAATAAGGTTTTTGCAAAAGGAAGTGCGTAAAGCTTCCTATTAGTTCCATCAAATTTGAGTGATACTGAAAGGACATTTTGGGCATTAACTATAATATAGAAGTAAGGAATCTTATGCCTGCAATTCCGCCCCATCAAGGAGAGATGGAAAATGGAAAGGTCAATGAGGGAAAGTGTAGTGAAAGAGTTGAAGGAATGCCTGAACTAATAATATGATTTATTACTTCCATATGGTTGAGTTAATTTGTGTATTCATTTTACAGTATTGAGACATTGCAGCAGTGCAAAGTTTTTATGCGTCGTTTGCAATGTGTTATATCTAGACGACCAATTCCGTCATGTGTAATACAGTAATAGTAGCAATTGTTGTTAACACTTTGCTGTAATGTTTATTTTTTTAAATTAATGAAACGTGTCTATTCAGACGAGGGATGAAAAAAATTGTTGATAATTGCACGTTTTATGAGATTCGAGAACAATTCGAGAACAACTGAATGCAAAAGCCATCCCGGAAATTGATTTGGACAGGGTCAAGGCGGATATGTAACAACACACTGCGAGAAAGAAGAGTCAGGGTGGATGAGGCATTATCGATCTTCAGTGTCATCAAAAATTATCTCTTGAAAGAGTTCTTATAAATTCGAAATGAATATCGTTAGAATTAAGTATGAATTTAAATAATGAAATTTTAATAGGCTTTTGTTTCTACTTTTTATTTCGGGACTTTGCAGATTATTTTTAGAGGAATTTCGATAACTGATTGAAGAAAACTTCCTGCTATTCATCAACTCGAGCAACAGAATATTTTTTTTCAGATAGCCCTAATTTGCAAAGCTTGTAGTATCGTTTTTAGGTGTTGTTCTTTAACCTTTCATTTCCAAAGACTGATATACTTATCACTTATAAGGCGTCATCTTGTGCATTTCTTAGATAATTAGGCATTTAATTATTAGATATCTTAGAAAACTTTGTGTTATGCTCTAATGTTTATATGTGTGATTTGTACACAAGTGTTTGGGCCCTTCCAAAATTGTGTTTTCTTTTTCTAGTGTGGAAATAAATGAAATCGAAACTGGATTGAATATAGGCGATATATGGTTCATGCTTCTTTTGCATTAGAATTCCATAACTATTTTTCCGTTTAAGTTTTCATAACTATTATAGCTAAGCATATAGGCAAGGAAATGATGAATTTTCCAGGTTAAGGAAGATGAAGTGGAGGAATTATATCGGTCAATGGGCGTCCAGGCGTACAATTCTCGTCATAGGCTTCATTCTGTATATGTGCGAGGTGTTGATGGTCTTTCAACATATGAAATTGAAAAGTAAGCTTCAATTCTAGTATACTTCTTTTGATTACTTCCTGTTTGTTGTTTGGTTTAATTCTATCAGCGACTCCATGTCTACTGTCTTTCTAAACTTATCCGATGACTCGATAAGTTTAGAATCTAATCTCGAATGAGATGTTTTTTTGAAAAGTTTTGATCAACGTAGGAAAGATTGATGCGAAAATGTTCCGTGAGAGTTGAAAGCGAGGGAAAGCATTCATTATAATGTAGGATAAGGTAGCACAATTTTATATGATCAGTAGTCTGATTTCTTCACTTCATTTCAGAATGTTCGCTGAATTTGATCCGGTAGCGGTTGAGATGATTGATGAAGTAAGCTGTAATGTTATTTGGAATGATCGCTTTGCTGTTGCTAAAGTATAGTCTTTTCTTTTCCCGAAAATAATGAGTCCTTGTTTTCAAAAAGAATTTGCTGCATTCAAGATCTTAGATTTTATTTAGTGACGCTTAATGGTGTTTAACACTTATTCTCATGTTTGTTTTTCTAGATTCTAGTGTTCAATGCATATATATTGCTTGCGGACTATAAAGATATTAATGATTTCTTGAATTAGAGGAGACATATTATGTACAACTTTTGCAAAGTATGCGCTTTGTGTTAATTAAAACTTACATGATGTTTCTGTTGAAGATGATGTTAGAAATGACGAAACCATTAAAACGAATTCGTAATAGGCGGCAAGTGGAAGAGGGTGAAGTTGCGGATAGTGGTGAGGAGGAAGAGGATGGTGAAATGCGAGAAGAGCAGGGAGATGATGTAACGATCAGTATGGTTAAAGGTTCCTTATCTACCCAATTTTAGCACAAAAATTTTCTAAGCAAACAGTGAGAATAGGAAATGGATTGATAAGAATTAGAATTTGAAGTCGCTTTCGTCGAATGTGATTGCAAATGATTTTAAGAAATTAAAAAATAAGGACAGTAGTGTTTGCGAAAATCGAAAGATATTATTGGAATTCATGAATGTATGAAAAAATTATACGCAAAATCTGTATGGAGGTTTTTGAAAAATTTAGTTCACTGTCTTAGGATCGTCGAATAAACGAAACACGGAAGCCAATGTAATTGAAATAGAAGTTGATCAAGTTGAAGTACCACCTGGTGAGTTTGATTTAAAGTGTCGCTTGGAAGGGATAGGTTAAGTTGATTGAGAGCTACACTTCCTTGAAATATGCATTAAGAAAGCATTAAATATTCATAATTCTTGATGCAGTGGAAGGATGGGAATAAAAACACAAATAGGATGATAAAGGCTTTTTTGTAAGAAATGGCTTGAAAAGAGGATCTTTATAGAAACGAACAACTTATTTGGGAAATCCTTTCCTTTTAGATGAACTTTTATCTGTTAAGAAAATTTTCTCAAGAATTGTGGGGCACTATAGTGGTGTCTCTTCTACTTGCTAGAATAACGATTTATAAAATAAATAACTGATAACGAATTACACTAAATACTAATTTTATAGGAAAATGGCGAGTAATAACGAAGCATGTCGGACATAAGCGACTAATTATTTTGAGATTCAGTCTAAGAGAAGATATAGCAAAAGTAAGGTTCTTTTAAATTTTCTTCATAATACTTAGTAAATAAAGAGTTTATATACAATTCCAATTAAATTTAATAGGAATAGAATCAAGCGATAGAGACAATGATTTCGAATATCTGAGCCGGAATGATGAGATGAAAAAGAGGGATGAAAAAGATAGGTTGAAAGGGATCGTCGAATAAAAGCTATTGTGGATGAAAACTCAGAATTTTGTTTTTAATGTTCGCTGTCTATTTCAGCTTTCATTTATTAATTTAGTGGTTTTGTTACTTTTGTATTTATTTATAACCATGCGAATTTCATTAAATATTACAGTTTTAAGGGTCGCAAAAATTTTGTGGCTACACGACAGAGAGTTAGTTCGATCTCAGTGGATCCGGGTAAGAATTGATTATGAATTGTTATTTCTCCTCTCTTTTGTTTAGCATTTGTATGCTAAAGTTAAAAATTTATAGATTTTCCAAAATTTCCGGTAATCCTTTTGTTCTTAGTTAAAAACCCGGAAGTGTAGATTTTTGTAATTTTATAAAACATTTTGATTTTAGATGGTTACACTTACAAATGGATGAATCGAAAAATCGAGTACGACCGGGATTAAATATTTTCGATGAGAAAGGTAACGAATTGGAATGGGATTATGAGCATGATACAAGGTACGGTTGGATAAGATTCTAAAAACTGATATATTCCTAAACATGAGGCAAGAATGGACTGAAATGATTCCGAGTAATAAATATTCATTTTCTTTACAGATTTTATGAAGAATTGGAAAAAACAGTGGAGGAGGAGAAGGATAGATCGCCAGTATCGAAAGATGATAAAATAATTGTTGTCGGTACGAGAAAACACAAGATTAGGACACGTGGACGTGGAGCAAAACGATTTAAAATTGTTGCTGATTTATTATCTGATAGTGGATCATTGGCAGCTGACCGTGAAGAGCTTCAGTAAGAATTATTTATCTTTTTATATTTAGTTCAAAAAAGGCGCGAAATAGTGAATATAGACGTAGGGGTTTAAAAGTTTTGGTTTCACCAAAATTTTTAAAAAATGATACTAATTTGAGTTCATAGTGTTGAGTTCTTTAATTCTTCGGTTTGAATAGTTAGGTTGATGGAGTCTAGACACTTGAAGCCGATAAAATAGTAGTAGTTAAAATAAAAATAAAACTGTAATACTTGATCTCTGCCTTCAGCGAGTAATCTGTGATTTCAGCCCATACAAAGGAAAGTCAGCAGGTAGCAATCGTGGAAACGATATTGGTGATGAGGATAAAAGTGATCTGAGCGATGATCGAGATCCCAGTCCAACACCACAGCCTTGGGATTTGAAGAAAACTGGTGTCCGTTTGCTCATATCTTCAAAAAAAAGTGATCAAAATAAAAACAGTACTGTTTCACGTCAGAATTGATGGCAATAATAGCTAATTTTAGTTGTAAAACTTTTTAAAGTGGGAAGTTTCTGTTGCACAGATTGTGTGTTTAATTAAGCTGAGAAAAATATTATACTATAAGAAGCAAGAGAGGGGAAGTAAAAGATAGGTGGAAAGAAGGTAGGAAAAGGAAATTATTATTATTTAATAAGTGAATGCAACTAGCATAGCAGCCCTCCGTTTTCACTTTGTGATGTTTGTAAATGTCAAGATTTCTTTTTGAGAGGGAGGCTGCAGCAGTTATGTTTTCTACTTCTTTTTTTTGGAGGTACAGTGTTGGAAAAGTTCCATTTTTTAAAAGATAGCAGTGGTACGGTAGGCTTTAATTTTTCTATTAGTAAAGAACTTATTTTAGAAATGACGAGTACTTATTGAAGTCCCAAAAGTAATTAAATGCTAATTAATTAATGAATGTACTTCTTATGATTTGTTTTGTTTGTCTGTTAGCGCAAGATTGCTAGAAATTCAAAATATTAATTAGTCTATACAAGTTTCGATGCTTATATATATGTCGTATCATCATATACAATCATAATATATTATTTTGACATTCTCGAGATATCTCGAAAAGAAATTTCTCGAATTCCTGAAGTTTTGTTCAGTGTTTATTTTACAGAAACTCTGCTATAAAGTATATGTTGTCATGTTATGTGATGTGAGTTTCATGCCGCAGCGAAATTATACTGGCGTCGAGGAATTCTATCGAAAAGTATATTCGCTGGATTTGAATGTTTTTAGTGGCTATTGGTGAACCATCTGTAAAAAAAAGTGTATCGATGTACTTTTATGAACACATTTATACAATCTCTGTGGATCGTTGTCGTCTAATTGTAAAGATGGTTTTGTAAGGTGAGGTACTGAATAACATCAATAAGTACCGGAAAGAAGTCTGGCACTTGGATAGGGACGATATGGAACAAAGGATGTCGCGAAAGCTTCACGATAATTCAGTCTGGAAATTCTGTAATATTGAAAAAAACGGACAATTTACTTCACTCGAAGATACGGTAGTCCTCAGAGCATTATTGGGCGAGATGATGTATAATTAGGATCGGAATGCGCAATTTGTCAGCCATGAGGTATGGCTTATGTCTGATCCGCACAGTATCAGAACGTCCACTTTATGTGATAGAAAGTAGCAGAAAATATACGGTGAGGTACTTTTGGCGGGTACGTTAAATTTCAAAACTGTTGGAGAAGATTATATAGTTGTGGTCTACTAGAGTACTTCATTCATCCTGTAATGATAATGAAATTGAATTGGTTAGTCGTACCGGAGTCGTGACGGTAATTTTGAGACTTGATCAGTCTTAAGAAGTTTTTGGTCCTTGGAAGAATTCAAACTTCTATAACATTTCGATAAATTACTTTTTATTAGCTACAAACGATGTTGTATCTAAGAGAAGTCAATCATATGGGGGAGGGCGGAGGGGAGGGGGATTTATCTGTTATATATGAATTTCGTTATACTTATTGCGCTACTAAATACTGCCGGTAGTCCTGAATATCCCCGGAAATATTTCAGATAATTAATCGTTTCTTGACCTAGCCTTTAATTACAATGGTTCAACCTATTAAACGAGCTTCCAACTGTTACGTAGTGAAACGAGGTATGTCACGCAGAATTTTTATTTTTAGCTGATTGAATAAATTATCATTAAAGGATCACTAATAAGTGACAAATATTCGATACCATGATGAGGCCTGTATTTTATGGTTACATCTTGTTTATAATAAAAAAAAAGAAATTGTGCTTATGAGTTCAATCGTCTGTGAACTTGAAATGTTAGGCTATTGGAATGCTAAGCTTCTGCTCAAATTTACTATATGCAGCAACTATGCAAAGGGATCGTGTTTATACATATGTATTTCAGATGGTCGACATGAGGCTGTTTCTTTTGATAAAATTTCTCGCCGTATTATGAAACTATGTTATGGTCTAAGCCAGGAACGAGTAGATCACGTAAAATATATATTAGTTTTCAATAGTTACTGATGAACTTTGGAAATCACATATAATAACATCATTTCTAAAAATTGGATTTCGATTGAAGGGTCTATGTCGCTCATGGTTTTTAGATTGAAATATCACAGAAAGTGATTGCTGGCCTGTATAAAGGTGTAACAACTACTGAATTGGATAATTTGGCTGCGGAAATTGCAGCTGATATGATAACTAAACATCCAGACTATGCGATTTTGGCATCTCGAATTGCCATATCTAATTTGCATAAAAAAACTGAAAAGGTTATTTTTAAATACAATCCTTAGAAATGGTAACTAATATGTATTTTAGGGAAGATATTTTAGAATTCCAACATCAATTTCCAGTTTAATATGTTAAATTCTTTTGATTTTAGGTAGCAGTGATTAATTTAAATAGTTTATTTAAGAAAGGTCTTTTGTTTAGTTGATTCAATCCAATAAAAGAGTCAAGAAATATTGTGTAAAAATTAAGCAAATTAAATGCATTTGCCAACGATGATCTGATAAAAATATACTTTGTTCATTGTATCATTTAAAAGGCTTTTAAAATAATGTTCTTGTTCCAGTTATTTTCGAAGGTCTCCAGAAAACTGTACAATGCTGTACATCCAAAATCTGGTCGGCGTATGCCACTGATTAGCAAAGAATTATTCGATATCATCCAAAACAATGCGGATGTAAGTTGATGTCAATAGTTGATTTTAAGGTACTTAAAGAATATAAGTTAAAAACCGCTAATTGACATGAGTTTTCTGCTTGCATTCTTTTAGTAAACAGCGTTTCCAGAAATGTAGAAACAATTGTTGAGTTTCACTGAAATTGTGCGATCTTAGAAATTTCATTATTTCAAATTGAAAGGAGAATGATATAATGATGTGGTGGTGTTTTAGCAGAATAGTGTATATTTTATAAATTCTTTCTATTCAATGGTTTATTTGCTTTTGACAAGTTTTTATTCACTCAAATTTTTCCTTATTTTTACTTTGCAAAAACTGTTTTTCAGATTCTCGACTCATCAATAGTTCATGAGCGTGACTATTTATACACATACTTTGGTTTAAAGACATTAGAACGCTCTTATCTTTTGCAAATTAACGGAGAGTTAGTCGAACGCCCACAGCATATGTTGATGAGGGTTGCACTTGGGATTCACAGTGAAGATATTGAAGCTGCCCTTGAAGTATGATTGATTATATTCAATTTAACAAATTTTTAGGTAAGCATCGAATGAAATGTAAAATATTATGTTAAACTTATATGCTCG
Organism: Dirofilaria immitis; assembly: GCA_024305405.1. Classification (NCBI taxonomy): domain Eukaryota; kingdom Metazoa; phylum Nematoda; class Chromadorea; order Rhabditida; family Onchocercidae; genus Dirofilaria; species Dirofilaria immitis. The sequence continues at coordinate 3,154,318 of JAKNDB010000088.1, read as the reverse complement.
GAAAAAAATTCCAAATATGTGTCGGTGGAAAATTTCAAAAGTTTAATTTGAATTTTGGGTGAACAGCTGCGATATTCATATAAATTTATCACCAACGTTATAAAGTTTTAATTTCAGACTTACAATCTGATGTCTGAAAGGTGGTTTATTCACGCAACACCAACACTTTTTAACAGTGGCACATGTACACCGCAAATGAGTTCATGCTTCTTGTTGACGATGTTTGAAGACAGCATTGAAGGAATATTCGAAACACTGAAGAAATGTGCATTGATTTCAAAAAGTGCAGGTGGTATTGGCTTAAATGTACATTGCATACGTGCCACTGGTTCGGCTATTGCTGGAGTATGTGCTCAGTATTAATTGTCAATATACTGAAAGTTTAAATAAATGGATTATCACGTTTTAAGTCATTTTTTACGACTTTGAGAGAATTATTAATTCAATATACTAAAAATTAGGGCATCAAAATGAATGAAGAGACAAGTTAGAGATGCTTCCACTTGAAATTCTTAACTATTTGTAATAATTTGATTGATAATAAAAATATATTTGGGAACTTAAAACTTTGAGAAAATGGAAGTTTGAATCAAGAAATTTCGAATTATTTAGACAAATGGCGTTTCAAATGGCTTGGTACCAATGCTTCGGGTGTTCAATAATGCAGCACGATACGTCGATCAAGGTGGGAATAAGGTCAGCATATGTTTTTAATGTCTAGAAATTTTTTCTTCATTTCTCAGTATTCATATCTTGAATTATGAAATTCTTTTATTGCTTTTTTAACGTAATGAACGACTATAAAATCTGTATCTTGAAAAAATTGAAATTTGTTGCAGAGACCAGGCGCATTTGCTATTTATTTGGAGCCATGGCATGCAGATATTTTTGAATTTCTAGAGCTCAGAAAGAATGTAGGTGATGAACTCGAACGTTGTCGTGATTTATTCCTTGGTTTATGGGTACCAGATCTTTTCATGGAACGTGTGCGTGACGATAAAATATGGTCATTAATGTGTCCAGCTGAATGTCCAGGGTTGGAAGATTCGTGGGGCAAGGCATTTGAGAAATTGTATACAGAGTAAGAAAAATTCTATTTATGCTTGTTTTCTCATTTGTATAATAAACAAGCGATGCAAATGATTTTAGATTCTGAATTTGAAAGGAAATTGTAGGTATGAAGGAGGAGGCCGATATAGAAAACAGATACCCGCTAGAAAATTATGGGAGACGATCGTTTGTACACAAATAGAAACTGGTCTGCCATATATGGTATATAAGGTAATGTTATGCTGGTTTCAAGAACTGCTTGGCTGTTTTATTGAATTGATGTAAAATGTACATCAAATACAGTTGTTCTGTTTGTAATAAAGAATTCAGTTATTTTCACAGTGTCTAAATTAGTAGTATTTACTTTCACTTTCTTTTGAATATAAATTTGTATATTCTTTCTGTCGTGCATGCATTATAATTAACTATTCAGAATAGGATCAATAAGCTAGTAATTTTTTCATTTTGATTAATGAAAGGTGTGTTTTTGAAACAGTGTTTGTAATGAAGAAATATTAAATGAACCTTGAATTTGCAGGATGCGTGCAATCGAAAAACTAATCAACAAAACTTAGGTACCATCAAATGTTCCAATTTATGTACTGAAGTAGTGCTCTATTCGTCTCGTGAAGAGATTGCCGTGTGTAATTTGGCATCCATTGCTCTTAGCCGTTTTGTTACATCAGGGATGACATTTGATTTCAAAATGCTGCGAGAGGTATATATATACATATATATGTATATAGAAATGTATATACAAGATTGTTCAGAATAGATTAAATTTTGGATTCATTATGAATCTTCGTTATATAGAGAATATGGATTGTATTTCAGGTCACGAAGGTAGTGGTTAAGAATTTGAATAAAGTTATTGATCGCAATTATTATCCAGTACCGGAAGCGGAACGATCTAATAAAGACATCGTCCAATTGGCATTGGTGTTCAGGGCCTAGCTGATGCTTTCATCCTCATGCGGTTTTTCTTTTTAATTTCTACGGATTAAAAAATTGTTAAATAAATTTGTTGAATTTCTTGGTTTTTTAGATGTCCATTTACTAGCGAAAAAGCTCGCGATCTTAATAAGCGAATCTTTGAAACGATATATTATGCAGCACTTGAAGCTTCTTGTGAACTTGCAATGAAGCAAGGTCCGTATGATAGTTACGAAAATTCGCCTGTTAGCAAAGGAGTTAGTATTTCGTGACTGATGTTTCTTATCATATTGCAGTGCCTTATGTTGTTTGCAGTATCTAATTTCTTAAAATTTTTTAAGCTTTCCAGTGTTTTGGTTTTTAAATTTTATGTTTCGTAACAGCATGCTTCCATAAATTTCAAATGGCAAAACTGTATGTCAGATTTTGCAATTTGATATGTGGAATGTGACACCGACAGATCAGTGTGATTGGGGAACTTTACGCGAAAAAATTGCAATGTACGGCATTCGGAATAGCGTGTTATTGGCACCAATGCCTACTGCTTCAACCGCCCAAGTACTGGGCAACAATGAAAGTATTGAGCCTTATACTAGCAATGTGTATACCCGCAATGTCTTGTCCGGAAATTTTCAGGTAAAGTCTCAAGGTGTTTTACTGAAATTCTTTGAACGGTTTATCCCAGAAATAATTTTTTATCCTATTTCTCCAATAACATTTCGTTATCTGCATAATTATTTAATTTTTTGAAGATCTTCAATATGCACCTTATGAATGATTTAATGGATCTCGGTTTATGGGATGATGATATGAAATTAGAAATAATTAAAAACAAAGGATCTGTTCAAAATATTGAACGCATCCCGCGAAAAATCCGGGATCTTTATAAGACAGTTTGGGAAATGTCGCAACGAGTAAGTGTCAATAATAAAGAAATCAGAAAAAATTAAAAGCAAGATTTTTTAAATTTTCAGAAGCATTATGTATTTTATAAATAGGGAAATTTAATTGAAATGATTGTCAATTTAAATTAAAGGACATTATTGATATGGCTGCTGATCGTGGTGCATTTATCGATCAGTCACAGTCGTTAAATATATTTATAGCACGTCCCAATTACAGCAATATTACCAGCATGCATTTTTATGGATGGCAAAAGGTATATATGGACATTTTTAATGTATGGATTTCTTATATTTCAGTAAAATTTCATAAATATTTTTATTTGCTCTTAGTTTTTCAAGATTTTCAATTTTTATCAGGGTCTGAAAACTGGGATGTATTACTTGCGCACGAGACCAGCAGTTGACGCAGTACAGTTCACAGTTGACAAAACTCGTTTTAAAGAATATGATAATGTTGGTGCAGATAATGGCTCTAAGTCGAGCTCTATTCCTGATCTTGGTTCTGCCAATGAACTGACAAAAAAATGATAGAGTGTAGGATGAGCGATGAAGGTGAATGTTTGATGTGTAGTAGCTAGAGTATGGGAATGACCGTATGGAGCATTTACTTGATATAAGTGTGTCATTCTTTTGAAAAAGAATAAGAAAGAATTCTTATATATATTCGATGCAAAAAAATTTTTAAGGCACGTATGATTGAGATTGGAATAGCTTACTTTTAAGATTATTTTAAAAGTGTTTTTCGAAATTTAGAGAAGAAGAAGGGTAATTATTCAAAGTAGAATATGGTTGAATAACGTGCGATTGACATGGCGTTAAACAGGACTGTTTGCTGAATACATTTACGAATATTTTCAAACTATTTTCTTTATGTTTAAAGTTCCAAATTATTGTGAATTGAAATGCTTCTTTTGTTATTTTTGGATTTTGATTTTAACATTCCTTTTATTATAGATATTGGCTATGTTAATTGATTTTTTGTTCGTCTTTATATAGAAATATTTTTTATATTTTTATTTTTTATATATGGGACGAATTGAATTTGGAAGATGTGGTATTATTTTCAAATTTGGAATTAATTTGGCTTAAGTTTCAATCTTACTGTATTTTTTCTCTTCAAGATTACTCATCTTATTACTTTGAAGCCTTCGCATATTTGCTCACCATATGCAAAAGTACTATACATTTCCTGCATATTTCTTGTTTCTTTCTCTCTGAAAAAATAAAATACAACAACGAGATTTATTCATACTTGAATTTGTTGTTGATAAATCGAAATAAAAATCAAATTTGCCAAATTGAGCGTACTGAAACGCTAGAAATACTAAAATATGGGTTCATTAACTGAATGTAGGATGAATCATTTTCAGGGACTGACAGTATCATTCTTTGAAAACTTTGTGCCTACCTTATTCTGGGATTGAAAATATTCTCTGGAAAGCAAATAACCTGCACGGAAATCCTGAACTCTTTCCATGAAATTTGACGTCTATGACTCCTGTCCGAGCCCTGAGAGCAGTTGTATATAGTGGTTCGGCTATGTGGTGATTTGCGGTTAGTACATCTTTGTAGCTTCGCGAGTGTACGATTCCTAGGTATTTGGAAAGGATTTATGGTGATATGGTATACATATGATGCAATTATCTCCAATAAAAGTATTCAATAGCTGAAACGAACGATATGAGCTATGGGTGTTCCGGTGATTCAGGTTCTTATATTTGCTATAGTGTAGAAGGCAAATTTCGAAACTGAAATTATTCTATTAAAATAGAATTTTTATGAAAGCTAAAAAGTTGAGAGGAATTATTTCCAGTGAGTTTTGAATTCATTATACCAAATATTTCTTTCAGCTCGTGGTGGCATTTGGGCGGCAAATGTCACGCCCGTTGGCACGCAAGATTATAGCTTATGCAATAAAACATCCATATCTTAGAAACAGAATCCTTGTTCCGGTGGGCAGAAGTAAGTCTTCCAAGATTCCGATATATAACAAATAAAAATTCTATATTTAAGTTAGTAAATGAGGTTACGCTTTGCTTTGGCTTTCGAAAAAAATTGTAGCAGCTATTGTTTCTCGGTTCTTGCTCTCAAATCATGAATTAAAACGTTGAATTTTAAATAGTAAATGGCATTTTTTTGTTGTAGGTCTGCACGCTATTTCATTTCGTTTACGGATCAAAAGCATAGGTCTTGCCGTTCCATCTAAAACACCAAATGTAACCGAACAACAAGCAATCGAAATGGTACTGTTTCAAGTGGGGTGTGTCTCATTCAACTTTAATCACTAGTTATGCATAATTCTCATTTTTATTTCCAGGCTAGCGAAACGCTTGTAGAAGCACTTATTTACCTGTTAACTGTATTACTGATATATGCAATCTATCGATCGAATCCAGAAAAGGCTAAAGCCAGCGATGTGGAAAAATATATTAAAGTATATTTTTGTATATCATTGATAGTTCAGGCTTAAGAAAGTATGATAGGTAATATAAGGTTATATGCATTTTGCAGGAAAATGAAGAGAGGATAGAAAAGTTTGAAGAGAAGCTAAAAGAACAAGGCGAAATAACGGTAAAGATTGTGAAAATCATCCGTGAAAATAAACTGGTTAGTACTTTTTTAACATTATTCCACATGATTTTAATACGGTGGTGTTTAAAAACGGAACTGCTAAGTGAAGTCAAGAATTTCATTAGCGATTAATATACATGAATTTATTAGTGACCATAGCCCAGATTTTCATTGTATTTAAATATATGTTTAATTCAAATTCATGTGAATTTTTTAAACAATTTTACAGGATGACAGGAATATTTTAACAGACAAGGGTCAGAAAGGTCAACTTCTGTCTTTTATTGGTGGTAAAATGAAAACATTGATACCTGGGCAAGATAAAACATCTCGCTAGCATTAACCTGAACTGGTATTATAACTAATATGATTAATTAGACTGGTATTATAATTTATATGATTTTGTCCTTGACAGGAGGGTGTTTTCAATTATTATTCTATAAAGAAAGCGCAATTTCTGAAATTCCTCGAATTTGCCCCATACAAAACAAACACTGCTGTTTTTCTCTTGCGCGTTATTTCCTAGGTTCTAGTTATATGTAAATTTGATTTAAAATATTAATAAAATTACTGAACAAGTTCATGTATCTTATCACCAGTGCTGCCAATTAACATTTGGTGAAAAATAAGATGAAGTGAAGCACTTCTAATAATTCACATTTCCGTACGGTCGAGCACTTTTTTTTTCAGAATTCCGAAGGGATTTTCGCTCTTAAGCAACGGTAGGACATTTGAAAAAAATTGCTATTACTAAAAAAGTATGACGTAAAAAGCGAAGTGTCTGAAAATTTTCATTTCTTGATGTGAGAAATATTAACAGTAGATGTAAGAGACCAATTAAAGTACTAGTGTATCACTATACTTCTTTCAACCGTTTTTGGAATAGAGATCGAATTGTCCGGCATTTTTCCTCCATTACCTTGCAAGCTTCCATAACTAGTTCTGCACTTCTCAATGCACCGGTGCTTTCAACACTAACTGAAGTAGTTTGCTGACTTTCATTTATTACAAGAATTTGGGATTTGTGCTACGCCAAATAACTATATACTGCAATATTTATATTAGGAACATCAACCCGAAAGGGATGAAATTTATCGGAATTTAGGATTTACAACAAACTGGAAAATATAATTAAGTTGTTATAAAAAATAAATTCATGCAGCATGGAAAAATGTCGAGATACCATGGGTATGAATATTACAACTAATAAATAGCATACGAAGCGCTAAGAAATGATGGAACTTACAAATGAAATGGTCTTTGATCTTTGATAGTTCAATATACTCTGCCAGATCCTCATGTCGTAAGATATTTCGGCTGCAAGTGTCACATCGTGCATCTTTCACAACAGCTATTCCATCTGTAATTAAGGAAAAATTCTAAAACTGATAAATCTTCGAAAATTTACGCAAAAATTCTAAAACTGATTCGAAATTTTTACTGAGTTTCACAATTTTTCTACAATATTTCTAAAATAATTCAGTGATTGAAATTAAAATTGAGTACAGCAAAAATCGGATGAGTTGGGATGAATTGTGTCGAAGATAAAATATTCGCCTGCACAACAACTAGCGTAATATGGGGAAACCAAGAATCAAATTATTTATTTGAAGCTACGGTTTAGATGGATAATTCCTTTTAATCCGAGTATGAGACAGCAAGGTTCTCAGTTGAAAAACATTCTTCATAAGTTAAATAAATAGTACGTAGAGGAAAAGTGAGATACCTGCGTTAATTTCAATAACACCTTCCGAAAAGGAATTCTTGACTCTTTGGGCATCTGTACCACTGAATTTCTTTTTAAATATTATCTGAGGTAACAAACGATAAGACGCAGTAGCGACTGGTGAAAACTTTGCATGATCGCGTCCTAATCCTTTCAAGCAATGACATCTAGAACAAAAATTGAGTTTGGACGAGCAAGAAAAATGATCCTAGTTAAAAACCCATCTCAAATACTAAGTTTTCGAAGTAAAGAGTGATTGAATGTGGAGAAAATTTGATTTACCTAGCTTCGATTTCTTGTCCAGGTCGTAAATGCGCAACTAAAATATCATCATGTACCATTGATGGTGGATACGGAAGTGAAACAGACTGGTCACCGATTGGTATCCACGTGAATAAATTTGAATAAACAAGAGCATTCTCATAAATTTCTTTCGGATTTGTTGCTGTTTTCAAAGCATTTGAATTCCAACTGCAGGCAACTTTAATTTCAAAATGAGATTTCTGAAATAATTGCTTCTAAGCAATGCAGCTATTACTAATTTCTCTCATACTTTGACATGGTGAATTTACTGTGAAAATTCTAAGCGTTACAGATTTTTCTGCCATGTCTTAAGCAATGATTTAGTGTTGATTTTCTGTGTTCTTTTGCTGTTGAGAATATACTCCTAGCAAAAAGAAGTCTGCCAGGACAATTCATTTAAATATTGTGCATAAAGTCAATTTTTGCAAATGAAGCCAGTATACTTAAATACTCAAATAATTAAGTGTTTTATCGACTATTAAATCCTCAACGGATACAATTCAAGAATATTCATCAAAAAATTGCAAAAATTATTTTTATTAACCTCTTTGGATCACCGGCTGGTTCTTCGTTACAATCAACACCGGATTCACCGATCTCAGCAACACGCGTAAGAGGCATTTCAAATAATCGTGGATCTGCTTTGATTGGAAGCAAACCAAGACGATGACTCAGTACTTCATCCTAAATTCATTTGGAAATTTTAACATTCTTCCATATAATCAAGAAACCAAGAAATAATTTATACAAAAATATATACCGGTATAATTGACGTATTCTGATAGAGATACACCTTCTCGATTGCTATGCTAGGAAGCTGCAAATAATAAAAAAAAAGAAAGATAATATTGCTGAATTTCGATTTTCATTCGAAATTTCTAATGAAATGCCACAACATTAATGATATCACAACACATTCGGAAAAGTAAACGCAGATAACAAAATAAATATAAAAATAAAATGAAATCAAAATCCTCGAAATTGAAATGAAATTTGAACCGAACTGAACTGTTTGTTAACGAAATATAGAAACATACTTCTGCAATAAGCACCCTTCTGATGGCATTTGCAATTGGGGCTTCAACGCCAACTAAATCAAACTCTAATGCCATGCCATCTTCACTTTCGTTTACTATAAATACTTCGATTTTTGATACATAAATAGTTGCATCCCACCGAATCGCATTGTTGCCAAAATCGCTATCAGCATCATATGTCTGTAAATGATTATACTTTTTATTTTACAGTTTGTAAGATCCAGCAAAAACAAGAACAGTCACTGTTGTGAAAAGCTGTAATAACAGTAACTATATTAAATAATAATTTGCTTACTATCAATTTAATAATATGCAAGAAAAAAGTCAAGTTCAATAAATGATTAGACTAGATGATGAAAATATGTAAACAACAGTGGTGTACTTTATAAAACTTCATTCAACAGTTTCTCACAGATGTAAAAAAGTATTTTCTTGAAATGAATATTTAAAATACAAAGTGGAAATGGATATATATTTTTTTGCTTTCTAATACAAAAACTTCGCTAAAAATAATTTGTCATCGAGTTGCTACAAATGTAATCGCAATTTCTCCTTTTGAATTCTGCTTATTTTACAAAATTTTATGATCAACATAATCCTATTTATAAACCACCTAAATTTTTCTTTGCCCAATATTTCTTTTGTTCATGCCTTATTTCTTATTAAATTTGTTCCTTGTATCTTCATTTTGAGTTCAAAAAGAGCAGTAAAGACAATCTGCAATTTAATTCAAGAATTATTAACAACTGTAATGCAATCGAGGCTGAAAAGATTTGGAATGAGACGAAAGCCTTAATAGGGAAACTGTAGTGCCAAGCCGGACAGCAATCAATTTTACAACCAATATAATAGAATCATAAAATTGTAAAAAAATCGAAAAATTTAGAATTAACATACAAATAATTATGCAGTATTTGAAAGCCTACATTTAGCACTCTTTCGGCTTCCATGACGAGTTTGTTTTCCATATTTTGTTCATTTTTTCGATGAGATTTACTTGGATTTCCTGGCATTGTTATGCAAAAATAGAGACTGCAACGTATTACGCAAATTTATTTTCCAGCAATCTTTTTTGAACCTATTCAGTCCGGCTTACTAAAATTTAAAACTACCCTATCCAGGTTCAGTTATGCTGACTATGAGAACTTTCTTGAGCATACCCAAAGTGGATAAGTTTTTAATCAGAAAATAAATGAACGAGTATTTTATTAACGAGTAAACTAAGACCTAAAGCAAGGTCGTGAATGGATAAATACAAAAGTGGTACCGAAAATTTTATATTTTTGAATAAAGCCAACAACGAAGAGAAAACAATACAGCAAACGGGAAAAGGATTCATTTCAAAAATACCACAACTTGTCATATTTTCAATGCTATCTCCAATAAAACCATGAACATGGAATATCAACAAAGATTAGAAATAAAATTGAGCACATCGGATGAATTATACCATCTAAATTGAAAAAAAACCATTAGTAGATTCATAAAAAATCATCTACTAACAGCACCGAAAATAATTAAACTTTCATGCATTCTGAATACAACACTGAGGTACTTATGATAGTTGAAAAACAACGTCGAAATATGTGTGATATATTCTCAAAAAATTCCATATGTTTAGAAAACGCTGTCATATATCAGTTAACTAAGATAAGTTAAAACCAAGCAACAACCAACAACAAGTTATTAGAATAATTTTCAACAGAAAAGTTTTGATAGTCTCTCAACAATATAAGATATCCTCCAAAAACGCAATCATATTGCAACAGATGTGCTGCAACCAATAACTGCATGATCACAGTGACACATTTTATATACAAAAAGACACTTTGCAAAAAGGGTTCAAATAACCGTACAATAATATTAAAAAGTCTAGAATTATGAGTCTGTTTTTACATCCAAAACTGCATAATTCACTGATATGTTTAAACTTGAATTAAACTCATAAATTCTAAAGCAAATTACAATCCCAAATACCAGTTGTATAGCGAAACCAAATGAGCATTAAATCACGACCCATTTGAATCCAAGAAATTACAGGCACTATTTTCGAACCATCAACTTCATGCCATGTCACCGGTACTTCGCGGATTGGAATGTTGAATTGTTCAGCGAGAAACAATAACTCGACGTCAAATGCCCACCGTTCGATATGTAGCAATGGGAATAACTGTAATATGTGTAACGTATTGCATACATATTGTTGAAATTCAAAAATCTATGATCTGGAAAACACAGAATGTATTAGATTCATTGATTTAATTAAATTTATAAATTTTGTGGTTGCTTTGCATTTGAAAAGCATATAAGGATAAGCAACCACACATATTTTTCTTCATAAATTTCGAAAACTGTTCAGTGACTGACTTAAAAACTTACAGATATTTTTGGCTAAGTATTTTGAAAAAATCGGGAATTTATGAAGGATTATTATTTTTGCAAAATTCTGGAGAAAAAATTAACACAAAATCATGACAAGAGCTTACTTTTGAAACTGCTCCACGTGTAAATAATTTGAATCCACATTGAGTATCGCGTACTGTTCGTACCGTGAAAATATACACTATCACATGGAAACCTATCATCAGGAAGGTTCGTGCTAGAGAACGTGTTGCTATACTTTTTTCTCCATATGTGATCTAAAAAGTAGAATATACCCTTTTTTCCTTCTTTTCGCTTAAAACTCTGATATAGCATCTACTTGTCGATGTCGATAAAAAGACTTTAATGAATTTGACACAAGTATGAAATGAGCAGTGATGTTGCTACTTTAAATAGTATCGGTTTACTTTTATGATTCATTTATGAAATTGAAAGAATATTAAAGAAATTTTAAAAAGAAAACAGCAAGAGGATAAAAATTAATGCGAAAAAGTCGACTTCTCTAAAAAATCATAAAACCTTGAAATTTAAAAACGGTTCAGTCAGTGCTATGAAGATTATTATCTAATAAAATGATAAATTTAAATTTATAATAAAACAAAGGTTTAGCTTCTTAAGAAAAATAAAACCATTACATTCATTTTTCATGAAACATATTCTTTATACAAACAAACCAAACAAACCTTGAACCAATAGCTATAGCAGGAATAATCCAATCAAAATTGGCTCTTTTTTTGAAATACAACCATTTAGTGCTATTAAATCAAGTAAATGTTCTTCTAAATACTGGAAATCGGCGAATTTCGTAGCACCATCTGCATCTGCGAACATAATTAATGAACCGCGCGCACATAATACACCTCTACGCACTGCTCCACCTAAAACAGCATGGTTAGTAGTAAAATTTCTAAAAATAAATAAAATTAAATACCTTTTCCCAGATTCTTCTTCAGCTTTAATACTCTGACTTTCCCTTTATACTTCTCCATGTACTGATAACCTGTATCAGCAGTTCCATCTGTACTGCCATCGTCTACCACAATAATCTGCAAATAAATATCAGATATTTATGAAATAAAAAATTAAACTAGAACATATTGAAATTGTTTCCAAATTTAATTAACATTTTCTATTTTTAAGCGAATTTTACATATCGCAATAGTTCAGAAAACAACATTTCCTATTACACTCTATAGTGAAAATTTTGAAATTAAGAGACAAAATAATATTTTGAATTCCGTGTCTCATTTCTACGACTGAGAAGTTATGCTTTTCCAATTGACCTGGTAACATCTCATTTTGAAATTTTCATTCCGTAACATTTACACTTAATTAATAGTTTCATAAGGCATTTACTTCGTATGTAAATGAACTATCTTCGGCCTGCCGCTCTTCCAGATAAGGTAGACATTCATTCAACATAATCGGAAGTCTTTCCTGAAAAATTCAATTGCATTGATGCTGCACTATATGTTCAGCATTGTTCCTTTAGACGCACATACAAATTGTGATATGATATACCTCTAAGTATATCGATTAGAAAATCGATACTTCTATTAAAATCAAAAAATATATCGATTAGTTAATACCGTATACCTCTATTAAAATCAAATGTAAATTTTAACATATACTAATAAACGGTAACCAAAATTGAAATGCTTCTTAAAAATGAAAAATTTAATCACGTTATTAAAGAAAAATATAAAAAGAGTTCATATGAAAAAATAATCATATGCAAAGGAAGATTGATAAAGGAAATTACCTGTTCATTCATAGCAGGAATAATAACAGAAAGATACAAATCTGGTTTAGTACAATGAAGTTCTCCGGACGAATCATCATCATAAGTGAACAATGACCTGAATTCTTCGGTTCCAGGGTTAGCCGGAGTGTAAACAAACACTGGCTGTAATAGATCTTTTCGTGTTCGAATAGGCCAAGGAGTAACCCACGATAGGAGATAAAGACAAGTGATAGCGAGGGAATAGAAGATATTAAGAATCCTAGCAGTACCACTATCAAATCCATATGGTTATACTGAAATGTGCTGCATTCTTCATTAAATATTATTTGGCAAAGTTTATAACGGAAATAATCAACATATTATTAGCACTAGTATCTCTTTATAACAATGATATGAAAATAAAAAATACGAGTGCCATTATATTTCTTCACATCGCTTCAATCCAAGCAAATATTAAAATAAAACTATAGAAACAAAGTATGAAATTAATAAAACTAAGTCTTACATATGACTAAATACTTTAATATTGGTTAAACAAATGATGAAAATGTTCCAGTAAATGCTACTGTTATGTTTCCTCTAGAAAAAAAAATTAAAATAACAGTAAGAATTAATATGATTTTTAAATGTTTATAAATATAAGCTCCAACTTAAAAATAAGCTTCATATAAGATAATCACCTGGGCAGAAATCATGAATTATGAAATAATAATAATAATAGAGAGTAGATGACTAATACTATTAACACTACAGTTTTTGAATAAAATAAAATAAATTTTTGCAACGAAAAAGTAAGATGTTTCATTCTCGCTCATCCTAACGCATCTCTCCGAACAAAAAATAATGCATAATCCAGCTTTATCCCTCGAAGATCGCAATTTGAACATAAACCTTCTCATGTAAATTTATGAAACTTTGTGAATCAATCGAGAATAACTCCGAATGGATTTTGTGAGGCAAAGTATGCGGGAATGTCTAGAAATGCACTGTTGTATGTGTTGATAGTTACAAGTGCGAACCGAGAGAATCATCATTACACTTATGAGGGAGAAAGGATTAAACATCAAAATCAATTCAATCATCTATTATAATAAGTGCAGTCATGATTTTATGAAAGACAACAAATTCATGTCGAATGATATTATTATTGTAGTCGAACACTTCATTTATATCATCTGTTTTTTTGTTTCAATCAGAAATTTTAATTAATTATTAATAGGGATAATTTAAATGGCGCTAAATTCACGAATAGATTAGTCAAGATCGAAATAAATACGAATAATTTTGTAATGCCATTGATCACGAGAAACGTAGTATGGTCTTGTCCATAACGTATTCACGTTTCGTGCTGGACAGTACGCTCCTAATATGTACCATTGTATAAGAAGCCGACTAGATGATTTTCCGTTGATCAGATTGTTTCTCATTGTTATTTCGGCCTAAAATGAATGAAAAATTGTTTTGTAGTCTTAAACAACCTATTTGAAGTATTTGTTTATTTCTTCGAATCATGTCTTTTTATTGTTACCATTTCGATCATTCATTTACTTTAATTACTGCATAGTTTTCATTAATTAATCTTTTCATCTATTTTCAATGTTTATTTTTAATATTCAAGAATATACGAAGAAGTACTCCCCTCTTTTTTCCTGGGATCCCTTCGGGAAATTCATGACTTATTTGTATAAATTTATTTTAAAGATAATTGGTTCAAAATAATACGTAAATTAAAGCTTTGAAATTATATTTCATTCTTGTTTTATTCTCCAACTCTGTTTTGTTATTACTTTGACATTGAACTATATGTTTTTATTTATTATCTGAGTTATTATCGAGTTTAAATATTTATTTCCGAATATTTATTTCTTGTCTTATTAACTTATCCATATAAGTGAAAAATATGAAATCTGAATCTTGCTTACAGCACTGGTACGCCCTGGCGGTAGTAAAAATTTGGTTGGATGAATGTTTAATTCACTGTTGTTAGTGAGAATTCGAATAGCAGCCCAATCGTTACAATAAGTATTTTTCAGATTCAGAATTCCATTGCTGCTGGTGTTGACGACGAATGGCTGAAATTACTTTTTTGTGATAATAAATTACAGACAATAATAATTATAATAATTGATAAAGGATAATAATTGAGTAGAAGATTCCGGTGAAAGATTGGACTATTGAGTGAACTCAGTCGATATAGTAAAATAAATAAAGATCATGTCACTAGGACTGTCGGGTCAAAAGGATTTAACGGATTTAGTTTCCTGTTCAGAGTAATGATTTATCAGCTGATTTATCGTTGCAGTGAATTTTTGAAGGAAACCGAAGAGTCTACCATAAAATCATCCGCTTAATGTATCTTCTGATTCATGAAAAGATTTATTGTAAAATATATTATCACTATCTGTGATTGCTAACCTCTGGTGAAAGTTCGATGGTATTATGTTTTAAGCGAAGCGGTGCAGAATGTACTGTACCTGTCGATACATTACTTTCTTGTTGCAATGATTTGGCATTTTTTGTTAATTCTTCACTCACCAAAGGATCATCCTTCTTTTACTTCTTAGTTTAGTCGATCCGATGGTGATCAAGAGAAGAGCAGTTATCATATACAATGCACCAATCAGATACGCAGATATTATTGCTACCTATTTTTGCTGATATTATTAAACTTTAAAAGATAGCCATCTTTTAGTAATTACTGACCTGGTAATGATCAAAAGTTTCTGTGTAATAAAAGAATAAGAAATAATTTTCCATGAATATTTGTATGGTTATATTTTTGGAAATGAATTTACCATGGAAATTTAATAATTAATACCAGAAATTTATTTATGAATATTTTCATTAGATTAAAAAAAACTGGTTGATGCGGAAATTTGATCAAAATATAATAAGCTTTTGCTTATTTGTGAAGTAAATTAAGAACAGTACATTCTACAGCTATTCATTCCCTAAAATTTATATTGGCTATCTATTCAAATCGGTTTTGAAATAGATATTAATACGGAAATGAACTCATTTTGGATTATAAAACTTTTATGGCAGATAAATGTGTTATTGTAAAATCTAAGTTATATCCTGAAATGGATAACGGAAAATGCAGAACTGGATTTTACCATCCAATGTTTTGTTTTAAAAGTACATTCCAAATGAAATGATTGTTCAAATGAATTAATCTCTCTGCCTATAAAATATGCCGATAAATGATAAATAATAGCGAATGCAGTACCATAGTATATCATGAATATTTTTACTGCGTGAATACGGGAAGCTTTTTCATTTATCTGAAGAAAGTTCTAATTAAAATCAAATTAAAACTAAAAATTAATCTACTTCTATTCGAATGTCTTTGACTTTTCTGTAATTACCATTTACCAGTTTTCATGATATCATCTCAAATTTCCTTTGCCTCAAAATCTTTAAGTATTTTATTGAAAATTAGTTTTATTAATTCTTGAATAACTTACTGTAGCGATCATACAAAATGCAAAAGTTGGTATATGCAACAGTGGTAAAAAACCAAATGGGATGAAAAGTAGCGAAAGAAGAGAAGTATTGCGGAATATCTGTGGAAGAAATATCAGTTCAGCGATATGACGTTCTACACTATTACTTTCGCAGGTCACTATTGCGGGAATCCATGATGAAATAAGCAAACATGCGGAAATAACTATCTAAACTGAGATGATAATAAAATTAATATATTGAAAAATTAAGGTTGATACAATTTACAGGAGGATAAGGATGCATTTACTAATTAATTTTTATAAGTTTTTTGCATTGTTTGTAGAAGAAACATAAGCATCTTTAACACATTCGACTATTTGCCAGTTATCAGAATAATAAACCTTTCTTGGAGCATAATAATATATATATATATATATATATATATATATATAGATTTTTTTAAGAAAAATTCTCCAATATAGTGATACTAATTCGTTTTAGAATCATTTGCAAAAATAAATTATCATAAATTTATATATATTACTTACATTTAAGGTAATAAGGAAAAGAGAACATTTTTGAATTTCATTTAAAGTACCGCTTGGCAGAAATGATGAAAGACTGAATAGTATAATTTTTATGTATCGACGATTGATATAACATAATAAAACATTCCATGGCACAATGATAAATATTAGACCGATCAGTAAGTATAGCATATGACTGCTATTAAATTCCTGTTGTATAATATCAACAATCCATTGCTCATTACATTGTGATGCAATACAGTAGCACAATTTTGTAGCTCCTGTAATGATGAATTTCTTATTTTTATGTTTATAAAATTTCTAATCAATCCTGTGTTTAGTTGAATTTTGAAATGAATAATGATAAATCTTAAAGCAGAACCGGAAGGACTGATTTAAAAAATTTTTATTAGGTATAAAATTTCTAATTAATTCTAATCAATCCTGTGTTTAGTTGAAAATTTTGAAATGAGATGAAATGCTTCAAATTGCTAGTGAATGAAATGAAATTAGAACTATTTGACATTTAATTTAAATTATCATTTAAATTATCAATTGAGGCCCCCATATGTATCGACCGAAAAAATTATGGAATCCTAATCTTGTCAACATTCTCTTAACAAGAAACAAGCCTGATAAAATGCAAATTTGTTGATAATCATCATTTGGTGGTATATATGCAAGTGCAGCTGCTCGTTGATTATCTGGTTGATCACATCCGAATTGTTCAAATTTACCGTAAATCGTTGTAAATAAGAGATGATAACAATATTTGGTTGCATTGCATAGAATATCCCTACCAGAGTTCAAGCATATCATATGTTCGTTTGTTAAATTCCTGTCACAATGAAAAAAAATTATATAGAAATCTAGCTTCAAATAATAAGTCGGGAAATTTTTAAAATGATTTACATAATCAAATCAAATTTCCCCTTTAAATTTTAATTAATAGTATACTTTTAAATAATTTCGAATACGTAAATTTCGCATGAAATTTGGAGCAGAAAGAAAACAGGTAATCGTTTGAAAAATTAGTAGTAAATTAAAGTATTCATGTTCATCAATTAATTTTTCATACCTTATAATCTTATTTGATTATTAGAATTTTAACTTTTCCATATCACTATTGCTTATTCATTTTTTCTTGAATTTTTTATGACATTATTAATAGTTTTACATATTTATTTTTAATCGTACAATTTAGATTTTGATCTTTTCTTAAAAGCAAACATAAATTTCAAAAATTTTCTTCTTAACAGTTTAAAAGAATCTCACTGAATAGTAGAAGTCGTCGACAGCAACAGCCGTTCTTCCGTCATGTCTGATTTGCAGTAAATTTCACAAAACTTGAAGACTACACTATTAAAATACAAAATCTGTATAAACGACTGCTTTCTGCATTCTCCGAATTTTGAAAC
The DNA here is from genome assembly GCA_024305405.1 of Dirofilaria immitis. Lineage (NCBI taxonomy): Eukaryota > Metazoa > Nematoda > Chromadorea > Rhabditida > Onchocercidae > Dirofilaria > Dirofilaria immitis. The sequence goes on along the minus strand of JAKNDB010000088.1, from coordinate 3,136,275 downwards.
CATATAAGAAATGCAAATTTATATAAAACATTTAAATTTCCGAAATTCGAAAATGTTCAGTTCCTTTCATTTTAAATAACATGTTTTAAATTAGCAAATTTTCATAGTATGTTAGATTCTATCGCAATTCGGTTTCTCGTTTTATCCTCTGATTTACACATCATTAATCATTGGAATCACTTTTATGTAATTGAAATTAATTTCACTATGTAATTAAGACCATCGTATCGTCTAAGATTGTTTGATATGATGAAATATTTAGATAAATTTGTCGAAAAAGGTAAACATGACAAATTTATTTACAAGTGAAATCGATCAACAGAAGCAGATATTAAATTAAAAGCAAAAACAATGATTATGTACATGAAACCATAATTTAAGTTAGTATCAAAAAGTTTCCAGAGGGAATTTCTTATAAATTTCTATTAAATTTAATAAGTATCTACGATGAATTTACAATTCAATTCTATAATTGGAATTGATAGGGATCATGAAAAGGAAAATAATTAGTGAAGTTTTGAGTTTTAGAAATAAAGGAGTTAGGAAAAATATTAAAGCTTAGAATTATACGCTAAAAATAAAACAAAATTTTAGCAGTGTACATTTAAATACTTTTGTTAGTTATCAAATTCGATAGGTATTAAAGAGACAAAATAACAGAATTATAAATGTACTATATATCGTATATTTGAATAATTATATATACATATATATATATATATATATAATTATTCGTATATATATATATATATATATATGTATATGTAAATGTATATATTTATATGTGAGGTACAAACGAAACAGAAATCACATACTCTATATTATTTATATACGCAATATATCCCATTTCTTCAGCTGTGTTTTTCTCACTAAAGTTTGATTAGATCTCATTAACATTGTTGCTAAATTTTCGATAAATCATCAACAGAATTATTCAGAACTTTTAATAGCTTCCTTAGAGAATCTTGAATTTATTTATTGATTTTGAATGAATAAAATCCTAGAAAATCTTCTATTATTCATCATTTCTTAATTATATACTTATTTTGAATATTTCTTCATCTATCAATATTCTATCGATAAGTTTTCAACACAGGTTGAATATCAAATATTGGCTAATGTTGTTTTCGAATTACTACGTTTGTTTGTTTGCTTGTTTCGTTTTTTTTTTTTTGTTTACAATATTATTTAACAGATTAATGACTATAAAATTTTCAAATTTCAAAAGATGACTTAAATTGGGAAAATAATTCGAAGTATTGTAAATTCATCAGAATTCTTCGAGTTTACAAATAATTTTTAAGAAGTCTTAATGTGGCGGATGAAAAGTTAAAATTAATACGCGGCGGAAAATTTCAATTAATTTTGTAAAATTATTGAATTTTTGTTACTTTTCGAAACGTTTCAAAAGCAAAGAGAATAAAGGCGAAATTAATGAATACAGAAAATTATGCTTTTGTTCATCTATTTCTCGTTATAGAAGTCAAGATATGGATTGCAATCAGAAATGTCTCCTTGCCGTGTAACATTCTGCCAGGCTCCACAACAATTCAGATAACCCTCGGTTACTATTGATTCTGTAGGTGATAGGAATGGTTTGAGGTAGCATGGTTCAGTGAATCGCGTTGTTGCCAGTTCTTTGATGGATGTATAAGTTGCCAACGCACCGCCGATGAATCCAAATACTTCAATAAAAATAACATCATAAAACCATAACGCAAAATTTCCTTAATAGAATCTTATCACTTTTTCATAATGCTATTGCTCGAAGAATTCTTAAAATTACAAATTTCTTGGAGCTGAAAAGAATCAATCCTAATTTTTGAAATTTTTTTCGATTAATTTTTTTCCTTCAGAAATATTACCGGAAAATGCATTGATATCATTTCAGAAGTGAAAATGGCTTTAAAAAATAGTTGAACTTTGACTTCTTTTAAGAAAAATTTTTTTTCCATATATGTGGAAAGACGGAAAGGATGCAAAACGTTGTTATTATTTAACTTTATCTTTCTGCCAAATTTTCATCCAATGAGCTATTCTAATTTATGTATGGATATAACCTATTGAATAAATTAATTCAAAAATTTTTGTTAAAAATTTCTAAAGCTCTTTAAAATTACATAATTTATTTCCCTTACTATTTCATAAAACCATAAATTACAATTTTTTAATTAATCTTTCATCGAAGATTATAATTTCATGCTTGAGCACTTTCACATATTTACTGCTATAATTCTTGATGCACACATGATCAGAATGATCATACGACTGAATTTCAAAATATTTTGATTTTCGTTCAAAGAAGATCTGTTTTTATTATGCCGAATATATAGCATCAAAATATTGTGCACATTAATTGAGTCACATTTTTGGCTGCCATAAAATAATTAAAATTTTATAGGTTTATTGTTATAGTTTTATTAAATTTTATAGCTCGATTAAAATTCCATCAACTTTTTAAGATAAGATACTGATGATTGTCATTTAAAATACATTCATTTAATAAATTATATACATAAATTTATTTTATTTCAGATTCTTCATTACACTCACATCTTAATGCATCCCGTATGCTAACATCTTCTTTCTTTTCAAATCATCTATTTTAGATAATAAATGATAAGCATTTATCATTACTTTAAAAGATTGAAATAAAAATTTATTGATGATAAATAAAAAAAAAACTTGACTAACCAATGATTAATGAACAGATGATCAAGCGTCGTCTGGGTGATTTTACCAATACTCTATAAATAATATATTATATTCATAAAGAAATTAACTGTGATGGTATTTAAGACTGAATGTCATATTTTTAAGGATCAAATTAAACTTTTTCGAATTTTTCTGCAAATTTCATGATAATTTGAAATACTAAATTAAGTTAAATTTGAATGGATGATTGATCGTTAAGTGATCATTTAAATTTCTTAAATCATGACATTCAATTTCAAAGGATTTTTAATTTTCACTACGAATCAATTTATTAGTCTATTTATAAATGAATAATTAAATAAAAGAAATCTAACTGGACAAATGAAGGTATCTCATCTGGTTTTTTCATTCCTTTTTCTTCTGCTATTTGATCGCCAACTGTTAAGTAAAGATAAAACATGCATGGGAAAATAAGCGAAGTAAGAGTTAAGGTTGAACTACCCACTAAACCCAATAACGGTCCAAATGAAGGCAAACTTTCTGCTACGAAAACCACAGACATCATCATTCCTGTTCGAACCAGTACTCTTTGCCAACAAAAATCTGAATTTAATATTTTTCAATTTACATTAAGTAAACTATTATTACTTTTATTACGCTCCTTTTAACAGTCATTATTGTAATTATTATTATTATTATTATTATTATTATTATTATTATTATTATTATTATTATTACTGCAATTATTATAGTTATAATTTCAATTATTGAATCAATGTTGCAATCAATATGTAAATGATTTTTCAAAAGTTTCAGAAATTTAATTATAATTTGAAATAAGCTAATTATTAAAAAAGAACTAACGATGTGGGACGCTAAAAATTTCTTCAGCTTCCTGATTAAGAGGATTGAACACAATTGTTAATGTAAGTATACAATGAAGTGTGATTAAAATATTAGCTCCTTGCTGTAATGCTGTATTTTGAACCGAATTAAGAATCGATTCACGTAACGAATTACCATAGGTCAAGTAAGCCAGAATGCAAACAGGTGTATAAAGTATAAACACAACTGTAAACAATTTATGATGAATAATCGGAATGTAAAATAGTAGAATCAATTAAGAAATGAATAAATTAAAAAATGGAATGGTCAGTCATATGAAAAGTATGTCTCAATTCATTAAGTTGACAATTTCATTTTCAGATGCAAGCATGAGAGTACTTGTTGCGTAGGATAAAGGAATTAAAAATTTTATATTAAAATCGAAAATTCTTGATAATATAAGCTACTAAATTTAACTTACTAGCAAAGGCCAAAATGGATGATCGTGTAAAGTGATATGGTTTTCGCATGTCATGAAGAATCGTTGGAAATGCAGCATGTCCCCGTACGAGAATAGGAAGGTTCCAAGTGCAAGAAAATAATTCGTCGGCACAACATTTTCATTAAAGGCGATTTCTGGAGAACAGGTAGAATAATCCATCACTGCTCCAATCATTACCATTATTAGAGCAAGGGTCGTTGTAATCATTGCCAATATTATAGCCCACCTTTAAAAGTAATCATGACATTTACAATCATTCGATACTGAATATTTCATTTTCAGAATTATTTTTTATTTTGGAATATTTCGTTAAAATGAATTAGAATCCAAATCTTATGAATTTTGCATTCTATTATAGGTTTTTTCAATTTTCTTAAAATTTTCTAATTTACTCAAAAATTTCTTAAAACCTTTAACTCTTTTAGAATTATTTTTATATTGTAAAAACAAAAGTTACCAGAAATCTTGTGGCGATTTCAAGAATGTAACCGGTAGAAGGCAAATACCAACTACCAATATTACATAGCAAAATGATATTTCAATTTTGAAGAAAGCATCGATAAAATCGCTTATATTTTTAGCTGATAATATCAGATACACGACAGCAATACCAAATTGTGTTATGTCAATGCACACTGATACTATATGCCTAAATAATGGGCAAAATTTCTATAAATTAATTGTCATTAATTAATATATTTGGAATTATTCAAATTAATTAACTTATTAACTGCAAATTAATTCAAATATATTATATAATATATTATTTCTACTTTTATTTAAGCATTTTCGAAAATATATCTCAAAATTTTTTATATTCGTATATGTACGTTTTTTAAATAATATTCGAAATAAACAGAAATATTCAAAATGAAATGTCTAAAAGAAAGTAAAGAAGAAATCGGCATTTACATAAGGAAGTGGTTTAGCGTATTAGCAGAACTGGATTAATTGGGAGGTCAAAGTTCAACTTGGTTCCGAGCAGACCAACAATCATTCAGACAAAATAATTCTTTTGCTTTCATATTTTATTAGTTTTCATTATTGAATTTGAAAATTCGGTAAAAAGGTTAAACTTACTTTATAGTATTACCCATTGCACGTGCACCCATTTCCGGATACGGTTTTCGACAGTGTTCCCGATATTCCGGCCATCTGCGCTGGAGAATAGTCCAGCCAAGGCCCAACATGTGTGATGTATATGTCATTGATAAAGCCATTACGATGTTCATCACTAATCCAGGCCAAAAATCTGGAAAAGTTTTAATAAGATTTCATCATTTGATTTTTCTTTTTTACTTATATTTAGAAAATGCTGAAGAAATACTTTTTTTAGAAACTTAGCATTCTGAAAGTTTTGTCCTAATTTTCAGTTTGAGCATGTTGCAAGCTTACTTGTTTGCACAATAGCCGCTGGTAGGGCGACAATTCCACCACCAGCCAGGTCACCGACCACAAAAAACTTGTTATAATCCATCCTAAGCCTTGTTCATTACGATGTCTTTCATTCATATTTTTTTCACTTTCTACTATTCCGAAAGATCCAACGGTTGGCAAAGTTTTTCCTTTTGTCATAGTTTCTAAAATATTAATGAACTCAAAACATACATATTCAAATTTATTAAAAGATAAGGACACGTTATCAGTAATAAAATTATGCAACGCTAGTAAGATTTTTATTATTTGGAAAAAAAGTTGAAATTTCAGAATTAATAAATGATTTGAAAATGATATTCAATAAATTGAATTGGATGCTGAAATCAAAATGAAACATTTGGACAAAATTGAAATTAAACACAAATTTCTTATCATTTAATTTGAAAAAAATAACACAAATCCATATAATCATTTTAACAGAATAGATATTAAAGGACAAGCATATTCCTTTTCAGCCAATGAATTAATTATGTGTCTTTTGGCTGACCCTGCTAATTTTTATAGTTCAATTTTGCATTTAATTTGGGGTGGTACTATAAGAAGATGTCAGTGAGAGAGGGAGAGAGAGAAAGAAAGAGGGAGAGAAAGAAAAGGAGAGAGAGGGTATAAAGAAAAAGAAACATAGGTATTGATCAAAAAAAAGGTACTAAATTAGATTTTGGATCGAAAGAGGTGGGATTCGAATCGTTCAGCAATTAAATTCCATTCAGAACTGAACATTCTCCTGCAAAGAATTCATAGAAGTCCAACCTTTCACAGTAAACAAACTTTTCTCCAAATGGAGCAGAGTTGGGGCATTTCATTTGATTATTGAATGAAAATCAACGATCATACTGGAATAGAACTGTAAAATTGAACAAGAATGGCAAAAATAGCAATATTTGTGACAGCATGAAATTAAGCTAAGTTTCATTGTTCGTCATATTTGCAAAATTAATAGTGCAAAAGTCATATTTGCAAAATTAATAGTGCAAAAATATACTCATATAAAAAAGTAGCATCTGTTGGCAATACCATATCAATTCAACTATTGACAATGTCATATCATTCATTATATCACATTTTAATTCTCACCTTGAAAGAATAATTACAGGTATTAAAAATATAGCTATAAATGCAAATTAGCTTATCGTTATCATGAATAAGAACAGTTGGAATGATTTAGTCCATGAATGAATTTTGCTTCTCAAAGCTGTTAATTCAGTAATGATGATAAAAATTCGAGATTGGAGAGATTGAGATTTTTATTAAGAATATTTGGTAACTCTATGATCAATATTATTAATTATAGTAAAAAAAAGAAAAAAAATCAAAAATAGATCTTATATTATAATGATGACAATAATTTTTATCTCGGATTTCAAATAATTCAAAAATTAAATTTGACTATTTATCCACCAATCCCATAATAATTAATGCTTCAAATATAATTACAGTACGATTCACATGGAACCGATGTCACCCTACTCTCGTTAGATCCGTTTTTACGCATCCACGAAAAGAAACTCGTTTAATAAAGGAAGCGGGTAATCACGTCCGTCCGTTATTGAAAAAAAAAAAAAAGAAAGAAAAGAAAAGTTTCTCCACTCATTTGCAGCAAATTCCGCAAAAACATGTTTTCCTTTGAAAAATAAAGTTCAGATGTTAAAACGAAAAGTGGCATTAGAAATTTCTTACTTCCATCATCAATTTCATTGTAATATTATGAAATGAAATCGACAATAAATTTCCATAAATTTAAATACAAACTTATCCGAGCTAAAATAAACTTAGTCATTAAACCATTAAACATTGTAATAGAGCTAAACAGAACCGTAATAATAAAGTATTAGGTAAAACGATCTCTTTTATTAGATAGACATAAATGTCTATTACAATGAAAGGTCAGATGCGATAAGAGTGTAATAAATAGTAGATTTACTAATAGATCATTTAACACACCAATGCCAATCCCATCAGACAACATCAGTATCAACATTCGTTTAGAGATTGCCCGTTAAGATTACTTCTGTCGACGCCTTCAAAACAGAACCATAAAATGAAATTTTGTTTCTAATAATATCTCAGAATTCCCTGGTTATTGGATTTAATGTCAAAAGTTAATTTCAATTCGGGATATGCAGATTATTATTATTATTTTTATTATTATTATCCATTGGAATGTGGTTACTGAATTATTGATTTAATGGAAATAAAAATCATTAAAAATTTTATGACCTATGATCTGTTAGAATTTAGCATTTTTAGCTTTATGCAACAGCAATGAAACAATACCTGAAAATAATGAGTAATTTAATACTAATCAATTTTTTATGCTCTTTTATCACAAATTTTATAATTAAATGAAATTTTTTTAAGCAAAAATATTCGAATTTTTATTGAATTTTTTAAATTTTAATCCGAATATTTAGTTGATTATTCGTATTAGATATGGTTGATATTTAAAATTGAAGCATTAATCTGCATGCATTGTTTTAGCTTTCAAATTGAATTGCATTTGATTGTAACATGGAAGTATATATGATTGTATAATATTAGATTTTAAATTATTTTGAATATTTGGTAATAAAACATGATATTATTTTCTCAATTCTTTAATTATACTTAATTTAAAACGTCTTATATGACTCCACAATAACCCTTAATCAAAGTATTCAGCATGTACATTTAACTGAAACCAAATTTTATTTACATTCAAAACTATAGCTTTCATAAACATTCACAACATATAACCTCTATGAAACATAATTTTTGTGTTTGATATCAAAATTTACTGGTTGATAAAAAGTGCAGTTCAATTCTCGTTGATATAATATTTTTTTTCAAACGTTTAACAAATTCTCAAGTAAATCAGGTCTTTATCATAATGCGATGACACTTTAATGATTAATCAAATTCAAATATCAGATAATGATCTTACTGAAAAATTTTTATCAATTGTTTTGGCGAAAGATTGTTTAGATTAATTATGAAAAATATTTGCCTTCGCATTAATATTTTTAAAATTTCGGAAATTCTAAGAAATTATGTTTCATAGAGGTTACCTTTTTGTATTTTAAGTTTTCAATTAACTTTCAATCAATAATATCGATTATAGATGTTATAATTCGAAGTTCTATGCATTATTTTCATTTTTATTATGATTGTATCGCATTTTTTTTGCATTTTAAAATACTTCGTGCCGGTTATGAGATCCAACAGCAGTACAACTGTCACATTTAAGTCTGAAAAAAATTTTGATTATAGCTAATCGTTAAAATTTTTTTGAATTTGCAGGAGGTTTGCTTTAGTGATAGGTTGACGACTTTATGACATTATTTTTACTGAAATTTTTATTGAAATACAGGATATATCACATTTTCTTCTCTCTGCAAAATTAATTACTTAATAAAGTTTAATTTCAAAACTTTAAGTCGGCAATTTTAAGTAAATATATATTATAAATATGATTTGAAACCTCTACGTGAACCATATTTCTAGAGTTGGAAATTATAATCTGAACGGTATAACTGATATTACGTCAATTAAAGCGATCACATAGATTTATGCGTATGGATTCGGATAATTTGTATTAAAGTATATCAAGTTTGAAAATAAGTCATCGGCTGATATAAGACATCTGAAGACGAATCACTTTCACTTCTAATAAAAGCTACAAGCATTGCTGATGAATGTAGACTTTGCTAAATGATTTAAACAGTTTTGTATATTTCAACATTTTTTTAGTGATGCTGAAATTGACAATTAGAACGACAATGTATTTATCAACTTTGATGCAATGTATTACCGCAATTACAACTACAATTAATAGATTGTCATTTAACTGAAATGCACTTTAATGATAAGAGAATATCATCATCGTTTCTGATTTTTTTTCTTCATGTATTATGTTTTTTTGCATAAAAGGACGACTATAGAGTTGTGTCACAGGTGGCGAAACCATTCGTCTTTATCTGTTCTCAATTTTAAACAAGTTTGGAAGATAATTAAAAGACGGAAGTATTTAATTAAAGATGCAACGATCGAATAACAATAGTTATTAAAAGGTAGAAATAGTTTGAACTTATATCAGTGATAAAATAACGGGAGATGATAAATGAAAATGATAAGAATTATATAACATTATATATTTTAGGGTTCTTTCCAGATATGAAAATGTCAAATTCATCGAGACAAGAATCAGGAAATATTAAAATAGCATCTAAGTCAGCACAAATGAAATCCAATTTAAACAAAATTAAAACAGACTGAGCTAAAAAAAACATAAAAGAATCGAATTAGTAAAAATTAAAACTGAAGGAAATTGAATTTGAAGAAGTATGAAATACAAAAAAATTATTGATTTTTCTAGGCATATTTGATAGAAACTACTTCGTGATATAATATAATATATATATGCGTCGATATCTGATGAATCTCAAAAATATTCAATGTTTAATTGACTAATTCATAAATTTTTGTAAAAATGCTTGCTCAAACTAATTAATTCTTACTTTTCTCATCAAACTAGTTTTCTCTCTCTCTCTCTCTCTCTCTCCCTCTCTCCCTCTCTCTTTCTCCTTCCAATCTTTTGCTATATCTTTTATCAGTGATAAATTTCAACCAGAAGTTCTTCACTGACAAATGTATAATAAATATAATAAATAAAATGTATGCAAAAAGTGCTTTCTTCACTGAATTTTTGAACCAAATTGTCATTGGAAAGTTTGAACAAAAAGAAAGCCGAAAAAGTTAAATGTCAACGGTAATAACATTTTTTTGGAAATTTTTTTCTTATTCGGTTTACACATATATATTTGTATATATATATATATATATATATACACACACACACTCACATACACACATATACGCATGTATATATATACATACATACACACATACATAGATGTATGATATACACCGTAATTTGAACTGTTAAAATGCGCCGAAAAAGTTCTCTTCAATCTTCAGATTAGTTTTCAATGTTAACAAATAGATTTTGGAACTTGAAAACCTTGAAAAGTGCACTGAAAGAATCGAATTTTGAAAAAAAAGGAAAATTTTGAAATTTAATAATATTGCAAATAAAAAATTTTTAATTCATTCTAAATGGATAAGATTTGAATCAGCGATACAATGAAATATTTTAATATGAAAATGAAAAAATAACGTATTGTAAGATGAATGAATTTGTATAAAGGTTGTTCATAATTCGTTTCTTCTTTATGGTTCTTCCGCAGAAACCTTTAAATTTTGGGAATTTGAGTCTTGAAAACTGAATATATATACTGATTTTCGAAAATTGTTCTAATCAGGAATTAAATATAAAGATTTGAGGAAGCTTAAAAAGGCTTGAAACTCATCATCATCGAAAATTTCCATAAATCGACAAAACGTTACCCATTTTAGAAATTCGACAGTGATATAAAATAATTCTTTTCAAAATCTGAATATGCTATAAATGATAATTCTTTAGCAGAATCTTCCATATCCTACCGATACAATCCAGCAGTTATCTCCAGTATACCCAGCATTTCAGCCTTAACAAAAAAAAATTCCTTTGTTTGTATAATGCTTCATAATTAATCGTTATTTTATTCTCTTATCTAATCATGAATAGTTAGCTTAATGAATATATGAAATAAATTGAATAACTTCATGCGTTTTATGCTATAAATAGATGATATATATGATATATTCATCTACTATTATTATATATCATTTTCTTCTAATTGCTTCATTAATTTTGTCAAAACTAATTCGTTATAAAATTTATTCATATTTTTTAATTCTAATGCTCTGATTAATTCTAGAAAAAGTTATAAGCTTTTATTGTTCTATACTTATTCTATTTAGCTTGAATGAATTGTACATTTTTAATTTTTGATTGCTTCTTAATAAATAGTTTATAAATTGTAAATTATATTGTTTGAAATTCTTTTCATATTATTTCTTGCAATAAATTATTAAGTTTTAAATTCTCGAATTGATTATATATGGTTTTCAAAAATTCCTTGCGGATGAATAGAGCAGTCTCAAGAATCATCAAGAGTAGCATCTTATATATTTCAGGAGTAGTATCTCGTGTACCAATCGATTCACAGCTATAAATGTCCAAAAATAAATTCCTTTATTGTCATCTTCATCCTTTCTTCTCTTCCAAACTATTTCTTCGAGAGCAAACAAACAAGAACATACTGTCATTGTTCTCACTTTTTCTAAATAAAACTTTTTCCCTTTATTGCTTAGCTCCTTTTTTACTATTATTGTTATTACTGTTAATATCTTTTCAAAATTTTCCATGCGTCAATTAGTCAAACATTTATGTCATGGGAATGAGAACTTCTACCAAACATCGTATACAAATATTGAAAGGATTAATGAAAGGAAATGGCACGAGGAAAATAATCTTTGATCAGAACCGATCGTGAAAACTGTGACAGCACTGCAAAATTCACAACAATATTAGTGGTGGAAATTTGAGGAGCAACAGAAAGTTTACGCTGACAAAGTTATAGAAAGAACATGCACTGATCCGAAATACATTGATTTCAAAATTTAACGTTCATTTGTAGCAAACTTGAACTGTTCCAATATCTGTTCAGTTTTCGCTGCGGTCGTAACTTTAGTTTTCTTCACCGTCATATTCTACGTCAAGTACAACTTGGCAAGTTAACTAATATCACTGAAATCTCTTTTACGAGATCAAGTATTTCCATTTCTTGGCTTTTTCTCTACTACGAAATGGGCTCATTCCATTAGTTTATAATGCTAACATTATATGCTTTTTGATAAGCTTAAGTTACGATAAAATTATTAATTTTGAAAAAAACAAACAAAATTCTAATAATCTTAAAGAGAATGAACATTTTGAAAAAAAACCGCTAAAATATGAGTTCCCGAATAAATTACTGAAAATATGAAAAGTCATTTGCGAAGATTTATAAAAGCAAATATTGCAAGCGTATTTTGGGAAATTTCAGAAAAACACAATATTGAAAATTATTGACTAATTTTCAAATAGTCGGAATTTCAAATATTCAATATTAGGGCCATAATATATACACAAATGTTACAAATACAGATGGTCCCTTTTTAATCATTCGTATATATTCTGTAAAATGATTTGATTTATTTGTTCGGTGATAAAAAGTTTCCATTCTTATAAGAGAAAAATTATAAATTTTGAAATTTGAAATATCCCACAGATTATATCGCTCAACAAATAGTTATTTTAAATTATGGATGTTTGAGAAATTCCCACACATCTTTTTGACTTAATCGCGCTAATTTGAGTGTATACTTAGCTTTATTAGAGACATCTTGCGCGACATGATATATTTCAATAAGATATTTCAGATGGTGAAAACGATTGAGCATTCTTATCTTTCGGAAACCTTATTATGTCTTCAACTTCTTTGATCTTCTGTCGTTAACTTTAAATTTCAATATATGCATTCTTCCGGTTTCCTCGTCTCTCTGCATTACTTCACCAAGCAATAACCATAGTGACCCAGAGATCTTTTATTACCTATCAGTGATATCTAGTCTCATCCAAAAATGGCATTAGTTCTCTCTTATATTATAAAAGTAATCTTCAAGTCAATTGTTTAAAAGCAGAAGAAACCTTAAACGGTTAAATAGAACCGCTGAAGAATTCGAATCCAATCACTATGACTTTTCCAGCAATATTTTAAAACAAATGGCATCAAATTTTCACACCAGTGACGCAGTGATCGGCGTACAATATATAGATAGATCATGCAATGATGTTTTTCTATAATACCTACATTTACTGATCATTTCAAAAATTGTAATTTTTGAAATAAAAAGTTATGCATTGTTATAAAACACAAATTATAAATAATAGAAATTTTAGCATATAGGGTGGATATGATTAGAAGTATATTTTATGTATATTTTATCATTGTATATAATTCCACACAAATGGGATACGATATAGACGTATGATGAAATTTTTAAAATTCATTCTTTGAAAACGCATAGAAGGTCGGCGCGTAATATATAAAAGACATTTCAATGAAAAATTCATCCGTTCAAGAATGCTTCGACATGAGGTCTTTAGATATTAATCTACCATAATTGACATACTTTCTACATAGAGAAGGCCAACGACCGCTGATAAAATGTCTCATGAATACAGTAACGATTTTTCCCCTTAAAATACGATACCTTTCTCAATAACTAATTCGCTTCATTTTCATTAATAACTTGTTCCTCTTATTTCATTTAAAATTTGAACTTCGTTTTATTAGAAATTCTGTCATATCGTTCAGTAATTCTATAAATTAATAGATAATATTCCTGTACCTGAATTTGATCGTATCTGAAGTACAATTTCTTACCGATTATTTCAATAAATCCCTTAAGCAGTCCTTCATAAAGTACTTGAAAGTAACTCTGTTGAAGGACTTTCAAAGCATGTCTCCTTCAAAAGATAAAATTATTTAAATAATCCCTTACGCAATTTTCCACAAAATATTCATATAAGTTTTCCTCTCTCCACTTTCTCAGTCCACCTAAAGTCCATTTTATTCCAACTTGTAAGACAACATTTCGTCAGTGCTATTTCTTAAAGTTTAAAATAAAACTTGAAATGGTTGCATAATTGAACTGATGCCATCGCAATACAGAATAGCTTCACTTCAACCATCATCCAGTACTTTTTCTTCTTTTATTATTTTATTGTATGGGCAGGCAGATATTTTCATGAATAATAGCAGTATGATAATGATAACGAAAATTTTTCAGAGACTATTATGGATGATTGGAGTTTACTGAATGAGGTTCGCTTATTTTTCATCCTCTCTGTTTAATGATAATATTTGGAATTCTTCAATTCGAATTTACATACCAAAAATAATTAAATTTATTAAATTTTCAGTATAACTTGCTCTGTAAGAATATATATTTTATGCATACTTTGACTTGACGTTGCAGTATGTCTTGTTTTAGTGATGCAATTTGTGGAAAATTGCTATATGTTTTAATATACTATTTATCGGTTGATTAGATGGCCTACAGTCAAAACTGATTGATTCTTTGCAATTAATCAATATATATTGCATACCGTAATATTTAAATTGCAAATTGCTTTATAATTTAATTTCATCAGAAACTTCTCATGGAACTTTCTCATTCAAATTTTCAGGTGGATGTGTTAGCAAAATTACCGGAACAGTTCAACGAATGGTTGGAATCAAAAAAATGGACAGAAAGACGTGACGCCTTGCAATCATTGCTAAATGAAATAGCTAAAACTCCTCGGCTCGACCCCAAAATCGATTATTTCAGCATAACACAAAGCTTGCGAAATGTAACTTTTAAAGTTTATTTTCGAGATAATATTTTAGTTAGTTTAATAGATTTTTAATAATGTAAAAAAGAGAGGAATGAAAACAGATGTAAAGAAATCTCCTAGAAATTTTCTTGGAAATTTGATGTGAAACTCTGAAAAATTCTCATATCTTTTTCTAAAATAGTTCCATCGTCTTAATTATATCAGTAAAAAAATTATTTGAACGAATCACTCAGACTTACTCAGAAGAAGATATGAGAATTTTATTTGATATGATACAATTAGACAGTGGAACTGTTTTCCTTTCCGCTAATTTTATAAATAAAATTATGCTATTAATCTCAGGTTCTTGCAAAAGATGCAAATATTAATGTATGTGCTCTCGCAGCAAAATGCATCACAGGTCTTGCGAATGGTCTTCGAACGAAATTTGCACAGTTTGCTACACTGGTATTAGTTAACCTTTCTACGTATTTATTACATGAGAATTCCAAAAAGTCCACGAACCTTTTCGATTAACTTTTAGTCGATTCCATGAATTTGATACCATATAATAAATCAGTCCGAATTAATCTAATTAATAAAAGTAAGTTTATATGGTTTTTCTTAAATATCTATTTGAAAAGAACTGAAATTTTAGTAATATTTACTAATCTATTGAAAGCGATATATGTATGATGATGTTTTATGACTTATCAGTATTAAAACAGTAGTGGAAATGCTAATAATGATGCGTGATGATAGTAGCATATGTTTATAACCATATAACAACGATTGTTTTTGTTGAAATATAGTTACGGTGCTAATGTTAACGCATAATTATTTGTTATCGTGCAGTTGTAGTAATTACAAATATAAGACATCAATTCTTGACATTTTTCAGTATATCTCAGTCATTTTCGAACGTTTCAAGGAAAAGAAGTCAACTCTGCGTGATCCTTTGATTGAATGTATTGATACAATAGCACTTACAGTGAGTTCAGATTTTCGGATCACGTTTTGAATAAATTTTAATTGTATTTCCTATGTTTTTATTTTTATTGTGATTTTTTTATTCTTTTTTATCCTTTCATACTTTCTTTTTTGATACGTAGGTCAATTTGGATATGTTGGTAGATGAACTCTGTGGTTGTTTTGACAAACCAAATCCACAAATCAAGTTGCAAGCATGCAATTTCATTTATCGAGTAATGAAGAACCATAGTCCAACATTGGCACCTAAAAAACTATTAAAACTGTAACACCAATTCTGGTTAAGGTAGTATTTATGCTATTAATATTATTTTTTACGATTTTATGTTGTTTTTTTCACCAACAATTTAAAGAAAAACTTCAAAATCGTTAATTTCCAGTTTACGGCTGATCCGGATGCAGAAGTACGAGAAGCAGCATACATTGGTCTTGGATCGATTATGCGTTTAACAGGTGATAAAGTAATGAATACATTCCTGGGTAATTTGCTAGAAGATAAAGCCAAAATGAAAAAGGTTTGTATTTTTGGGATTTTTACAACTCTTAGTTGGTTGACAAATGACATGCTTCAGTAACTACTATTTTGACTAAGTTATTATAATAAGTTATTGAACTTTTTATCCTGAAAACTTCAGCTCTTTATATGTTTTTGTTGGTATTTGTGTTTGCTGAAGTTCCTTGATATAAACTGATTTGTAATTATTTCAAATCTTATCAATTCATATAGTTAGTCATTTTATAGTAAGGAATAACACGATTGCCAATTTTTCGTCTCAAAAAATAATTTTAGTTTTATATTATTGATTCAGTTGTATATAATGAAAATTATAGTAAAAAAATGAATTCTATCCTCGTTCCATAATCTTCATCGCCATATTTTTTTCCCAAGTTTTATTCTACAAATTTTTTTCCGAATTTTCAAAGGAGCAGTTTTGGATTCGTTCTCATTTCTAGTTTTGAATTCTTTCTTATGCGAACGACAAAATTTATAACACGATCCAGTTTTTCATAAAATTTTCATGGAATAAAGAGAGAAAAGGAGAGATATATTGTAGCACAGATTCTTTAAGCTTTTGACTTAATTACTTTCTTTTAAGATATATGATGGCAGAGATCAGGCCACTACTGAATATATTGAAGAAGCAAAGTTAAAAAGAATCAGTACCCTGTGAAAACGTTGTTGTTCCCAATGCAGATGTTATTGCTGTTGGATCTACAATTGCAGGTATTAAAAGTCGCTGATTTCAAAAAAAATTATGCTGCAATATGTATATTTTATTATTTCAATAGGCACCGAATCAATCGCACATGAAATCGATCCCTGGGATATGTTGGATCCTGTGGATGTACTTTCAAAATTACCAGGAAATTTTATGGAAGATATTGACTCGAAAAAATGGCAAGAACGGAGAGATGCGTTGCAATCATTGCTTGTTCTTTGCCATGAAAATCCAAAACTTTGTCCAAAGGCTAATTATGGAGAATTTGTAGCTTTCCTTAAGAAGGTAAATAAAGTCCATGTAAATGCAACTTTTTTCTTGGGAAATTTTTTCTTAGGTATAATTTGATTAAAAAGAAAATAATAATTTTCATAAATTGCTTAATGCAGTGTGCCATCATCGTCTCTTTTGAGTAACATACTTTCTCATTTCCTGAAGTTTCGTTCTCCTTCAGGATAGTTAGAGGAGAGCACATAGGAAGTTTTTATTATAAGAAGTTTGTGTAATATGCTTATTTTCTGAAAACATTTCTTCATTGAGATTCTCGAGAAAGATGCGAATATCAATGTTTGTGCTGTAGCAGCTCGATGTCTTACGGCATTTGCAACAGGTTTACGTAAAAAATTTGCGCAATATGCAACCATGGTTGCACCAACGATATTTGAAAAATTCAAAGAAAAGAAACCTGTTCTGAGGGATCCACTTATTGATTGCATTGATGCTGTTGCTGCTTCGGTAGGTTTTTTATTAAATTAGAAAAAATTTATGAGTTTCTAGTCTTTTATGAAGTAGAATCGAGCTTTCATTCTCATATTTAGACTACTTTGGAAGCATTAGCCGAAGACATCCAAGCAGCTCTTAATAAACAGAATCCTCATATCAAAATTCAAACGAATCTTTTTCTCTATCGAGTGTTCAAACGACATAATTCACAAACTGTCCCTAAGAAAGTTTTGAAATTATTGGCTCCAACAATTGTAAAGCTCACCGGTGACTCCGATCCTGAAGTACGTGATGCTTCCTATGCTGCATTAGGTGCTGCTATGAAAGCTGTTGGTGAAAAGTTGTGTCTGGCTTTGCTTGCTGATATTGCAGAAGATAAGGTGAAGATGACAAAAGTATGTTATCAGGTTTTCTAATTTTTTTCCAGTCTCTAAGTCGGAAATTTCAATATTGCGTTTTGATAAAAATAGAAAGTTTGGACTGAATATTTCTCAAATAATTGTTCAGTGCCATTTTATTATTAATTTTCGAAAGTGATATTAGATTTAAATTCACAAGGCTTTATTAAATTGATCTATATGTGATACATATTTCAGTGTTCCATAACGTTTCTTTTTTCCCAAAAATATGTGAATAAGGAGAAAAAAAGAGAGGAGTTAACCGTATTCTAAAACTTATATCATAATGCTTTGAAATTGAAAGTAATAAATTATAGATCTTTAAACCAGATTATTCTTCAACACTCTATTACCAGCATTATAAATAATTTGCAGATCAGAGATTTCTGCGAAAAAGCTGTTCAAGAAGCTGGCACTGATATTGTTTCAATTATGGTACAAAGCATGCATAAAAGCAATGTTAGTCATCATTACATGCATTATCATATTAGTAGTGATAATATTGATAAAACCAGAACTTTTTGAGTATTTAATCAATTCTAGCTAATGTCATTGACCCATATGACGGGTCAGTTATTTCTAGCATCCATCATGCTAGTTGTTTAATCACTTATCCATATTTACTCTTTCGATAGATTCTAAATTGTGACAGTCAGTAAATTAATTGGCGAAAATATCGTGGATTCAATTTAGGTCTGAAGTGTTTTATTTTTTTCAGAATTATTCTCTCATTTGTTTTCCACGAATGCTCTATTTAAATTAGAAAAAAATTGCTTTTTGTGTAATGTGTTTAGCGTGCTTCAAAAGTTTTCTTTTGTTTTGGTTTTCGATGTGATACTTTGATTGCTTTCGTCTTCAATGTTGTGTTTATTATTGTGTTTTATGTTGTTTTTTTCTTTTCTTTTTCTTTATGGTGAATGCCATTTAGCACGAAAATGGAGCAGGTGTCGGAAACGCTAGTTCAAATTCAGCTTCAGTAAGTCGCTTTTTCTTCATTTTCATTTGTTCAATTTTTAAATTTCATGAGAAACTTTAGCCAAAAGCTTCTTGTCGGAAAATTTTCTTTATTGTATATCAAGCATTTGTGTTTGTGTGGAATGATTTTCAATATTCCATCTACCATATTCGTAATATGGTATCATCGTGCTAAAGTTGACGTTGTGAGTAATTCCTGAAATAAGATCAGAAAAAGCGTTGAAGATTTAAATAATCATGAGTAATTAAAATGGAAATTAAGTGTTCAGTGAGGTGTATCATTTTAATCTTCTTCTGGCTTTTGTAATTGATTGGCAGTTATTTTTCATTTGCCAGAAAATACATGAGTTTGACCAAACATTTAATTTAGTTTTTTGCATGCTTATCATTTCGTAACAGAAATAGTGATTTCTGTTATCTTGCGTTTGATTTTCCTGAAAATGCGATAACTTACCTCAGTATATGGATTTTCAGCATTCACTTACTGTCTTTCTTCATTCTATAAGCGGATTCTTCATAAAAGTTTTTTTAATGCTTTGTTTCATAAAATTGAATTGTTTTTTAGCCTCTAAAACCACCAGCACCAGGTGTAGGAAATTCGAATGTTGGTGGGAAAACATCTTCGAAAGAAGTCATGGAAGAGGATAATATGGAAGAGAAGCCATCAAAAACATTTAAGAAAGAATTTGAAACTGTAAAAGTTTGTTTCAATTATAGTTTCTTAAACGTTTTAGCATTGGTTAATTTTATTGTTTGTTTCAAAAATAAGTATTATTGGCATTGTAACATCTAGATATTGAAAATAGCATGCAAATTGGTTTTGTAGGAATCCGAAGAATCAATGAAATCGAAGGACGGATTTTTGGCGATTAACAAAGACAAAGTTGCCAGGTTAAAGGATGAAAGAAATCTTCGGGCATGTTTTTTCGTTTCCAAAATTGTTTAATTTTTTCCTAAATTATAATATAACGAGTAATAACTAACTAATCAAATCATATTTTTTTGGAAACTTTTATTTAGCTAGTTTCAGGTCCTTAAATGGAATTTCGATCAACCTGATATTGAGCATGTTGAGCAACTGAAAACATTACTGGGTAACGTCACGCAAGCATCTTTGTTGACGCTTCTGTTTAATAAGGATTTCAAACAGCAAGTTAAGGGAATCGACATTCTACAATCGGTAGATTATCAAATAATTACTGACATATCCTTTTTTTTTTTAATGAGGATTCTGTTCTACTAACAATAGAATAGTCTTCCTAAAATAAAATACAAATAAAATAAATATCTGAAAATGTTTAAGGATATATATTTCAAACGTCGCATAATGTAAATAAAATTTAATTCCTCAAATTAAAAAATTTTTATTGAGAATAATCATGATTTTTAAAGTAAAATAAAATAGAAATTACTTCGTGCGAAAGTTGTAGTCCAGTGTTTTATTTATTCTTCTTTTTAAAAACTTTCCACTTCATATTCTTTCTTTTTTTCAGTTGGTCACTGATTGTCCAGAATCTTTGATATCAAATAGTGATTTATTGCTAAAATGGATTTCATTACGATTTTTCGAAACGAATCCAACAGTATTGATGAAAGTGCTTGATTTAGCGCAAGAAATATTCAACCTTTTGTTACAACATAACGAGTCTTTCTCAGATCAAGAGATGTACTCTTTTGTCCCATACTTACTTCTTAAGGTTTGATTTCTTTCTAAAATTCACACTTTTTATGAATGATGATCTTTTTCTTGCAGAAGAATTTCCATTGGCCTTTATAGCAGTTAATGCCCTAGGTCTTTGAATTTTGATTCTGTTTCTAATTACACCAGAGAATTAATAACTTGATTTTCATACACTGAAAAAAGAGGAAAGCTTATATTTTAAAACTGCAACGCTAATTCAGAGAAATTTAATAACAAGTTTTATCAGCTAAGTTTTTTCACCACATAATCATCCTTCAAAAAGGTATAAAAACATTACTAAAGACATAGAGAACATTTTGTATAATTTTGTAATAAATGAGAATAGTGAATTTACTGTAGAGCAACTAAATAAGTTGAGATACTCCAAGAATTATTACTAAACTATAGATAAATTTGTCAAGTTCCACTAAGGTACTTTACATGTTATTTTTGTATGGCACGGAAATAACTTTAAAACATTTCCATCAAGTAGGATTATGGTTTCCGGTGAGATTTATTTTGTTTATTCTAGAATCCAAATTTCTAATTTTTTCCTTTGGACATTAACAAATAACATGCCGGATTGTTGCTCATTACTCAATAAATTAAATTTACGATATAATGCTAAAAATTTCTTTTTCAGTTAGGGGAACCGAAAGATTCAGTTCGCACACCAGTCCGTACTATAATCCAACTGGTCACCGAACTGGTCAGCCCTCCAAAAATATTTCCACTTATAGTTGAGGGCCTGAAGACGAAGAACTCAAGACAACGAACAGAATGCCTGCAAGTGTTAGAGCAATTACTTGATACAACGGGAATGGCTGCCACTACAACACCAGCTGTAAATTTTTTTATTCTATTGTTTTTTCAGAGAGTCGTAGAATCCAGCTCTTCAGAAGAAATTAAAATTTGAAGTTCGCCAAATTTTGAAACATTCACAATAAAATTTTGGAAATATTTTGGGAATTTGTTTTACATTAGCCACTTGTTAAATGCTTTATACAACTATATTGATCGCTCTCAGTCATTCGAAAAACTGAATTTTTGCTTTTTTTCGATACAAACACACATATGTGCATTTTTAGTATTTGCATTAAAATATAAAATATTTGTAGCAGTCCTTGAAACAAATCGCAGCATGCATCGGTGACCGTGATAATAATGTACGTAACGCGGCAATTAATGCTGTCGTAGTGGCTTGGAAAGAAGAAGGTGATCGAGTTTTTCAACTTATCGGCAAAATGAATGATAAAAGTAAAGCAATGCTGGATGAACGTATAAAGAGAAGTGGCGTAGTTTCGAAAGCACGAGGTAGAAGTGTCTTTTCCTCAGTGAATCTCTTATCACTATAATTTAGTGCCATAGTATTAAATGCAATAATCATATGTCCAAAATATGGTGCAAAAGATTTTTATATTTGTCCTGTATTGATGAATGATAATAGGAAGGTAAACTAAATCAACTAAATTTTTTTATGCGAAAAATTTTTTTATAGGAGGTCCAGAAAGAATTGGTACATCAGCCAAACGTAGTGCAAATATTTCTGTTGCCATTAAAGGTCTTTTTGCTTGCTTGCATCATATTGCTTTATTTTCTAATACTTCAATGTAATTTTGGTGAAATTATTAGAGACATAAGGTATAAAGTCAGAAAACTCAACGTTGATTGTTCTCCCATATCAAATGGACGCAATGCGCAAATATATTTTCCTGCTCTCGATCAAATCACTGCCTATTTTTGTTGCTTATTTCAGGAAAAGGACTCAGAAGTGATCGATCATCAAGTAGGATGGGTAGGAATACTCATAGAAGTCACAGCGTTTCTCGTGATTCAAGTCCAATTGAAGAAAGAAACAATCGTACGTTTACAATGCAAGTATGTTAAACTTGTACTGAATTTATAGCACACCAAACAGGGTATTTAACATTTGTGACACGATTTTTGAGTATATTAATAATTTTCATGTCCTTCAACATAATATATATATATACATATATAGAAATGAAATTTATGAAATTTCAATAAATCGACTTAAAGAGTGTGATTTGACTATATAATATTATCTACATTATGAGAAGTTCTCCAACTGCATTTTCTTAAATTTAATTTTGCTTTAAAAATTATTTATTTTGTTTAGTTTATATTTGAAGTTTTTGCAGAAAGGAGATGCTGGTGATCATAGTGATGATAACGATGGAACTCGTAAACGTTTTGCTTTGAATCTGGATGTAAGTTATGTAATGATGATTTCTTACTGAAATATATCTGAAAAGGGAGTGGCTGAACTTGAAAAAATTGTTCATTTCAGAAAGCTAATTTCTCTTCATTCTTATTTTTTTCTTTTTATCTTGATAAATTTTTGGATAGTGAAAAGTGTTGTTTCGACATAGTAATTTTATTTAGAATATCGAAAATTCAGTGATATTATGAGCTTCATTCATCGAGTTACATCAAACAATTGCGTTATCAACAATTGAATGGATGAGTTTTGTTGATCTGTTTTACTTTACTCTCTCAGTTTTACAGCTTCTGAAACTTGAGAACAACGATAGAGCTATCGAATATCCCGAGGTAGATACTAATACGCTGGAAATGTTGGAACCAATTGAACCAGTTGTCCGTAAACGGAAACATCCACCACAATATTCAGACCGAGCAGAATCTGTCAGTTCATTGACTTCCCTAGAATCTGCAACAGGCGATGTAGACAAGGTTTTTACCTTTAGATGAATTTTCCTTTGAAAAAGTGCGAAAGAATATTTACTTAGTAGCAGCTCTTTGTGTGTTTTTATAGGTTGTTCATGGCATAGCTTCGATGTCACAAGCAACTGCAACAGCAGCTATTAGTCAGTTACAATTTTTATTCGGTGATCCGAGTAACTTTCGTTATGTTGCGGATCGAACTGACGCTGTTGTACAAGCTATTGTTACACAGTCCTCTATTATACGCAGTCGTCATCTTGATGACGTTAGCGCATTGGAGGAGCTGAATGAACTTGTCCGAACAATATGTCATTTTTTAAGTTCGGTATGTTTTTTAGAAAGAACAGAACACTCATACTGCAGACAAATGTGCACATGAATTGAATAGAAATCTTTTAGATTAGCATTTCAGTAATATATGGATCTATGAATTTGACAACTTTACAAATTCTGTTTTTGTGTTGTAAATTTAATTGTATTAATTGCAGAAAAACCGATTTCTGAATAAAATAATTGTTTTTATTTTACTTTTAAAGAGATTAGTGTTTCAGCTTATTAAAGAAACAACAACATGCTCCCGGATTTCTTCTGAAGCTTTGAAGATGCTTATACAAGAATTTCTATACCTTTTGAAAGATGAACGCATGGAACAACTAAAAGATATTCAGTCTGTAAGTATAAAGTTTTAATATTTAATTTTCTGTTTTATTATCGAAACGTAAAATTGTGTGTCAGTTTATCATAAATAACTTTTTGTTCTTTGCAGATATTTCGTTCGCTTAACTACTTATCGATTCGAATATGTGATAATGCTGATCCAACTGCTTGTTTCCTTGCTCTTTGTTCGATGTTAACGTCTGCTTTGCACGACCCACGAAATAAAACTGTGGAACTTATAAATAAGGTATAAGTTACAGTCTTCTTTTGAATGTTAAATATTTTTATTTGTTTTCTTTCATTAATTTATACAAAGTATTTAGCAATAGTTTCCAGCAGAATATTTTACGTAATGTTCATAAATTGAAATTGAAGTTATATTGAAACAGATTAAATTTTGGAATTATTTTGATTTAATAGTATAACTTTTATTTTAGATATATCATATATAACATTTCAGTGCATTTATAAGCAATCCGAGTTATTTCTTCGTGATGTGCCAATGAATTTAGATGAAATCGTAAAGGCAATTCATACTTTCATGCAGGAATTCCGTCCTCGAGTGGACGAAAATACAAACATCAAAAATTCCATGCATTCAATGGAGTTATGCATACAGCGTTTGGTAGCAGGAACAAAATCATCGGTTTGTTTAAATTTTAAACTTCCTAATAGATACAGGGATGGAATGTTTCTAAAATTTGAAAAACATTTTTATTTTAGGTAATGCAGCATATCGGAGAAATAAGAAATCCTGATTCAAGTGAAGCTGTAATTTACATGAGGAAATGTGTTCGTGGCTTGCAAAACAAAAGTAATCAAAATAGCTTAGCATCATCAGCTTGTGGAGAACTGCCAGGACAGGCAAATTTATTAATTTTTATAGCAGTGAACAATAGTATTTTTTCGTAATTTTTCTTAAACTATTAAAATTTTTTTGCTAAAATTAATTTTTTGTAATAGTTTTTCCAAAAAGATAAAAGTTTTCCAGGTGCTATCATCCAGTTACGAAGAATCAGTACGAAATCTAATTTCGAAAATTGTTGAGAATCCATTTGGAAAGGTCAATGAAAAAATTTATTTTGTTTTCTCTCTTTCTCTTTCTCCTTACGCTTCCCTTATTTCTTTTCCGCTGTTTTATGTTGAATGAAACTAAGAAATTATGATCAATATAACAGTAAGGTCGTTATTTATTTGATATAATTTTTCTTCTAAAAACTATTACGAAAATTTCTTCAGCATCTACGACTTTTGCATACGTTTCTGAAGATGAATCCAGATGCCCGAAAGATTTTGGAAGAAGAGCTAAAAAGCATTTTCGAATTCGGGTTAGTTTGTTATAAAGGTTTCATAAAAATTGTAACTACTGTTTTTATTTTACTTCTCTATTGACCTTAATTGAAATAACTAACTTATTTGAATATTTGTTACCTTGGATGTTATAAGACTAGAAAATTATGAAACTAGGTCTTGTGTCGTTCAGAATATTCAGGTATGCTCCCACAGTTCAATCCAACAGTAACTTAGCTGGTCATTTAAGTTGGAGAGAGATGATTTGTTACTGCAACGTAGATTTGCTTTAAAAAAATTTTGTAAACTCTTTTTTGCCTTATACTGTATCGTCATCGAAAAGTTATCCTCTACTAAATGATGGGATAGTTTTAATAAAAATCCTCTTTACTAATAATTTCGTAGCAAATGCAATTAAGTGTAAAGATTTAATTCCATAATTATTGCTTGTGAGATCTGAATTATACTTGTTAAAGGGTCATATAATAAAGCGCCTTCCATATAAGGTGAGCGTTAACAACAACTGTCCAATTTTTCTTTTTGCTCACCTCAAGACTTTGTCAGTTGCAAATTTCAACTTCGATGTTTATTTCTTATTTTTGTAGCATGGCTTTTGCAACGAATTGCTATACCTTTTTTTTTCACGAATGAATATTCTGAATCACATATGTCCATATACTGCTTTTGATTTTGTATTTTGTACTCGGCTTAATACAAAGTGAACTTTAAAAATTTATTGTAGTAGTATCCACATTTGCAGGATTTTATTCTTCTTCATTTAAAGAAGTTGGATTTAGAAGATCGGGAAACACCAGAAGTTACCGACGAATTATACAATGTGAGTTGTCTTTTAATGCCGTTTCTATCAATTGATATTTTTAGTTCTTTTTTAAATTTGAATTTTCAAGAAAGATTTGGTTGTTGAAAAAGATTTAAGTTTTTTAGCTGTATTGACAGATTATGGCATGCTAACTATTGACTGAATTGAAAGAAAAATTTTAAGATTCCAGTTTCTGAAATATACAAGCTTTGTTAGTTGTTACCTCTGTCAAATCTGCTCGAAAATGCATCACTATATATTTCCAAAGGTAATGGAATCCATTCGCGCACTCCGTGAGGCGTTACGTAGTTATCGTCAGACAGGCTGGTGGACTGGTGATGCTGTTAGTGCTCAAGCTATATCAGCCGATGAAAATGCCAAGCCAGTGGCCGCACGTCGGTCATTTCAAAGGTCAATTTATAGGGTTTTTTTCTACATTTGAATACTATTCATATGCTCTTATGAGTATATATTAATTGGTTTTATAAATGATATATGCTTTTTTAATTTATACTGTTAAAAATTTTTATGATACATTCTGTTGTAGTTTGCACCATATTTTAATTTTAGGCTACCACTGGAAGGAGCACCAGAAAATGAACTAGTTACACCAGTGCATGCAAAGCCGAAACTTACAGCTAGTGATGTTGAACCACTGAAACAACTGTTGAATATGCGACGACAGCAACAGTGAATGAAATATTTATGATCTTATTTTTTTCATCAAAAGGAATGTCGAAAATAATGATGGGTTTCAATGAATACTTTCATTTTCCAAAAATAAATTTTTTTGTCGAATATTTTTAAGTCGTCGCTAAGTTCACTTAATTTTTAATAAAAGAATTTAATTTATAAAAATAATCAGAATTCTTCAAATTTCCATGAAAATGAGATGAGATGAAAAGTTAATGATTTCTAAGATATCAAAATACGTAAGAGAAAAGCAGAAAATAGCCAAGTAAAAATATTTAAATGAGTTTTATATGAATTCATTAATTACGGTTATTTTGTTTGCTTACTTACAGTTTTCTACAATGTCGATTTTATCCTTTTGGTTACGTTCACTCACGCTTCATTTTAGCTTTATTTTATTTATTTCATTATTTGAATTTATGTTATTCTTTTGCCGTTTTTAGAAAATATTGTAATACTGCTTATTTTTTCGTTTTATTATATGTTACAAAGTGGGCTTCCATATGTTTGTCTTATTCGCATTTATTATCTTATATAAATGAATATGTGTGTATTTATATAGTATTGATTGTAAATGTTGCACCTCTGTTTGATTTGTTAGTACTGAAGACAGGTGTTCTTGTAAAAAATTCATACATTATATTAATAATTTCTGAATAAAAATATTTCATTCCAAACAATAGTTGCTTTTCCTTTTCGACAACGAAGAAATAATGGTGTTAAAATGATTTTTGAAAATATCTTTTAATAAAGAACGTTTTTGTTTTCAATTTCTTTTAGTTTATTTCTTCTTTCAACTATTTGCAAATCAATCGGCAAATAACCATTTAGCGTAGCAGACGTTGAAGGAGTCGGTGATACATGTAGTGTTCAATTTTTGTCTTATTGATGATGCAATATACTACCTAGACATTTTAATCTTCCTGAACTAGAACTGCGTTATCTTCAATTGCTGAATCACTGAGACATGGAATTTGATGAAAAGTGTCAGAGGAATATAACTCTATGGAATAAATAATAATGCTACACTATAAGGAAAAGAAGCGATTGTTTAAAGATAGAACTATAAACTAATCTACTCATGGTTTCTCGTAAATCTCGAAGTGTATTTACTGTGTTTGAACAGGATTTCATTAGTTCCTAATATATTGAAACTAAACTTTTGACTAAGAATTATTGTAGCATGATCAGGGCTGAGTGGTCTAGTGGTATGATTCTCGCTTCGGGTGCGAGAGGTCCCGGTTTCGATCACCGGCTCAGCCCACCCTGTTTGCTGATTTTGAAAATGATCATTTCAGTTAAGCGGCTGTCTTCGAGAATGTTTGTCGATGTTGAAGGGAAGGAAAGTGCAAAACAATCTCTGCATTTATATATGTCTCCTCGAACAGATTTTCCAATTTCATTTCAAGATTCGAATTGTCGAATTGTAGACGTCTGTTAGGAATGAAATGCTTCAATTGTCGACTTAACTGCACCTTTACATTTAACTGATTATATTACATTATCGGTTAGTATAGTATTGAGATTTCATTAGACGAAATTACTTCTTTTCAAGTTAAGCTGACAATCCTACCACTTTTCTATTCAGCTAATTGCTCAAAATATTGGCGCAGCTCTTTAAAGCATTTTATTAGTTCTAAAATTTCGAAAATAATATGTATCATTCATGCATATATTATGATGATCTTATCATTTATTTATATCAAGAATTGTCGTTTTTGATAAAGTATTACGTTTATGGAATTATATGAATTTCAACCGATCAATAAATCTATCTTCTTTCTAACATCTTTTCTCAATGTCTTTCATGATGAATTCACATTATCCTTTTCTTATACTGCTTACAATAATTTATGCATGATTTATATTATGGATTCATATGATGGTACGATTGAAATTTAAACTTACAATTTTTATATTAGCCATACTTCAATTCAGCAGCAGGAAGACAATCTTCGAAGCAATTCAATTTTAACTATTTCTGCAGGCTCTGTTTTCATTCATCTAGTAAATGATACTATCATTTTATCATCTTCTCATTTTTTGTTCCATGTTGAAGGAAAGGAATGATAAAGTTTATCGAATTTTCTGCGAAAGATAGTTCTTCAGCTATTCGCTATCTATCATTAGTTAAGATGTGATATGAAAAACTATTTTTGTATTGCTTATTTTTAATAAAATTTCGAGAGTCTAACTGAATATAAACAATAAATCGTATCCGATGATTTTTTTAAACGCTCCGTTGAAATATTAGTATAGTATAGGTTAGTATCTTTCTTTTAATATCCTATGATACATTACTATCATATACATATATTTATTTAAAATCTTTCTCAATATCATTATAAATCCTATTATTTCCCAATATTTTAATACTTCATTCAACTTTAATCCTATTAAATTGGTATGGGTAGTATTATACTAATTGAAAATCATTGAAATATTGTGATATGTATAAGCCATATGATATGAAGAGATAATAAAACAGGTAAACTGTACTTATATGATGATCTGTGGAATATTTTGTATAGAAAGAGGTAAAGAAAGAGAGAGAGAGAGAGAGAGAGAGAGAGAAAGAGAGAGAGAGAGGGAGAGAGAGAGAAAATGATTATTGATTATTGACTAGTTATCGTTAAAGCCATTTGTGATGTGACGCATACATGATTCCTTCTTTTCAACGTTTTTCAATCAAACTTCTAATTAATTTATTTATGCGAGTTGTATATGCAAGAATGATTACTGTATTGAAATGAATGATAATTTAGAATGATATGGAGTTGCTTTTATGTTAATTATTTATTCGAGAATATGAATGGATGATAAATGATAAAATATCCATCTTATAAAAGGTAGATGTACTCTTACTCAATCATTCTTATCCTTAGAATTACATTGAATTGTAATGAATTGCTCTGGAAATACTACTGATAAGAACATTTCATTGCAGTATGCAGTGATAAAAAACTGTTCAAAATATTTCGCAATGATTTAATCATAGAGGAAACTTCTTTTGACTACTTCTGATTCATTCCTTACATTTTTTTCAGTAACATTTTTACTGGTTATGAACTAATGCAAAGACCGAAGTACAATCTGGTTTCTGGATTCGATACATTCATTATTGCTGTAACAGTCTTTTACTAAATGAAAAATAAGTTTATACTTACCTGTAGAGTATATATTCGAAGATGCCTACCTGATATGTTAACTTCTTAGAATTTTTAAAACAAGTGCTTATTAATTTCCATAGATTCAGAGTGTGGTTACATCGAGAATTTCTAAAAATAACCTTTATCTCGATAGAAATAATAGATCAAAAATCATCCATCGTCCTCATTTTACCTTTTCTAGAGACATTATATGTATGAGTAATATATATAAACGTATGTGTCGTGTTCTCTTGTCATGGGTGCCATTTAATGTGTACATTGTTATTATTGATCGTTGTGTAGATGGCAGCTGGCCTTTTCATTTATTGCTTCTCTCATCTTCTCCGTTTACTTTTGTTATCTGAGAGAGATTGATCCGGAATAATAATTGTTGAACGATGAATCATTTCTTGCCTAGGCTCCTGATAAATATCACCAGAAATTGTTTCTCAATTTTCTCCATTTCCTTTACTCTTATCCTATCATCAATTAGATAATAGATCGATTATTCGTATATTGAGATTAGTATTAATATATATATTGATATGTATGATAACATTTGGAGCATCAAAAATAATATCGAGAATTATATTCGGATTATTCAATCATAATTCATTTACATAATACAGCCTTTTTTAAATTTAATTCATGATTTGTCATTGAAAATTCATTCTTCATCTTCAATTCATTTGTTCAGTTGGCAGTAGGCCTATTTTTCATTTCCTTCTTTCATTCCTTTTCTTTATTAGTATTAAGTTATTCACTTGTTTGCTTAATAATTCATTTACTTTCTTGTTTGTTAAAAAAAAATTTTCATTACTTAAACATTTATCTTCATTGCATCATATATTGTTGCATCGTTGTAAACGTTATTTCATTTCAACAAATATCGATCTTTATTTTATTATAGAATAAAAAATGGCGCAGCAGTTTGGTTATGGGCAACCGCCGTACGCTGGTCAACCTCCGTATCCTGGGCAACCGGCTTATCAACAGCAAGGTTATTATCAAGGAAATCAATATCAGCAAAGTGCACCGCCTCCTGGTTTCAATCCTCAAGGTTGCGTGTTTTTTTAAAGCAACATTTACACTTAAAATAGTTCATTCATTTGTATGCGAATGTTGCTGCCGAAATATTGTACCATTTAATTCCATTTTTCTTTTCTGAAAACTTTTGAGATTGTGTTCCGTCGTTTCTCAACGTTTGCATAGCTTTTGTATTATATTTTGTATGAAATATAATGATTAAGTCTAATATATCCACTTTAAAACCTTTATGGATATGTTAATATTTCCAATATATCCATTCATTTTTTTATTTCCGATTTTCGAAACTTAGAGATTTCATAGATCTGTTTATATTCTGTTACATTTTAAAGTGGATATTATGGAAAAACATAACGCAAATCCGTCAAATTAATTTTGCTGTGAAACTTAGGATTTTTATTGTGACGATGCAGAGTGATATTGTGGATCTTAAATCGCGTAAATATATTGTGCCACTCTCAAATGTGTGAAATTTTATTTTAAAATTTGAAAAAAATTGTAATTTAAGGAAATGTTTATTGTGATTATTATATTTTAGTATTCATGCCACCGCCTTCAATGCGCCCTGGCGTTGATGCATATGTCGAAAGTGGAGATATTAAATCAGATTTTGGCTTTAATTCAGCATCTGTCCGAGCAGCTTTTATCAGAAAGGTTTTCATACTTGTTGGCATTATGGTATGTTGTTTTTCAATCTGTAGAGATATTGCAGTTCATTTTTGCTTAATATTTAGATTTCAGTTCTTGGAGTATGAAAACAATGATCATTTTAAGGGAACAAATATCAGAAGGGAATAGATCACAGGCAGTCTTAAAGGCATCGATATTGAAAGATTTAAAATTATCGTGAAACTTCAAATTTTTTCGTTTTGTTTCAGTTAACAGTAGTCACACTGATGACTGCCATACCATTTCTTCATCAAGGAACAATGACGTTTGTGCAAAGTACGCCTTCATTGTACTTTCTGAGTTACTTCGTTTTTCTAGTGGTCTATTTGACATTAATGTGCTGTGAAAGTGTGCGAAGGTTCATTTTTGGATATATATTTTTTTAAAAAATTAAGTGAAAATATAAACGCTAATGGATACAAATAGTTTTTAAATTGAATAAAATAGACTATGTGCTCTATACTGTTTCTATGACGATATTTAATTTGTAATTTATCATACTTCTTTTTAGATATAGTCAACACTAGACTTAAGAAAGCAAAGCAAATCCTAGACTTTAGTTTCGAGTAATAATTGGTTTAAAAAGAAATGAATATCTCCAAATGCAAAATATCTCTTTGAGTGTTTAGAATTTGTGAAAATTGATTTGAGCTTAAATTTCAGGTCATTTCCGGGTAATTTGGTCGCACTAAGTATCTTAACGCTGGCCATTGGCTATATGACCATGATGATTTGTTCTTATAACCAAATAATCTCGGTATTACTTTGCTTGATAATAACAGCCGTTTGCTGCGGTGGAATTATCATTTTTCGTCGCAGACGAAATATGACCTTACAAGGTTTGTAATAAAGTTTTTGAAATTAGGATTTGATTGATTTATTTACCTTTGAGAATTTCTAAGTTCCAAAATGCGTCTTACGAGACTTCAAGCAACAATCTCAATATTGAAGACTTTATTAATTATCCGCAGACGGTTTGCAGTAGCTTCTAGTAAGGAATTTGTGACATTAAATAGAATTCGGAAGTATTTCATGTATTTCGTAGTTTTTCAATATCGATTATGGTAATTGTTCGAGTAGTCTATAATTTTGATTGATTTGATCAAAGATCGAATTACTGAGCCTTGATTTTATATCCTTTGAAATAAATGTTGAAGATAGTACGAGATAGATCGTGTGGTTGTTAGAGTTGGATTATGATATTGATACAGAGTAAACGGCGATAATCTAACATTATGGATTCATAGGGATTTTAATCGATATCTTCATATTGGACTCTTATGCCTGGATCATGTAGTAGTCAACTAAAAATAGACTTAGATCACAGTTTTAGTGGAAGCAGCATTCCGGATATAAATATCTTTTCAGTATGTATGGTATAATGTTCATCATTTCATTGGTTCTGCTGATTTTCGGTATCGTCGCAGTTGTTGCTGCTGTCGCATTTCATGTAACATGGTTATATACTATTTATGCTGGATTCGCTGCACTGGTTTTCATGGTTTATTTAGCTATTGACATTCAGGTGACTTTTAGAGAACTAACGAAAATATGGAAATGAGTTTAGGGCTGCTCGTAAAATCTTTTTCGAAATCTCTTTGCCTCGTTTTTAATTGAATTGTTTCTCAAAGGATTGCGATGAGAAACGACACGTAATTTTAGGATTATTGAGAACTAAAAGTTTTGGAAGTTAAGACTTTTTCTTTCTTAAGAAATGATCAACTCTATTTGATCTAATTCTTTTTCATATACATGAACAAAATATTTTTTTTGAAATATTGTAGACAATAATGGGAGGACGAAAATACGAAATTTCTCCTGAAGATTATATATTCGCTGCAATTCAAGTTTTCATGGATATTGTCTACATCTTTTGGATGTTACTTTCTCTATTTGGTTCAAACAAGTAAATTTTTACGGATCATACATATGCATGTTCTTGTATGCATGCTCAGTTGCATACTATTTTGTAAGTTACATTGAATTACTGAACATGAATTCAGGAATTTATATTGTATGTTGAAAATTTGTTAGCTGTTAGTGGGCAGGAAATGCTATACCTCTGTCATCTAATGTTTCGGAATGAATCTTTGATTATTTTAATAATTTTTTCTTTTTGCTGAAAGTTGATGGTTTCTGATTTAAGTAAATTAATCTTGATTATATGCAAATAAAGCAGAATGTATTGACATAGGACAAATGTCATGAAGTTATTTTATTTTTTCGAAAAGTTTATAAATAATAAGAAATGGAAAAAATCAATAATAGCTTTTGAAAATGTTGTGGGTTTTCTAGGATCTTATTTGTCAAGATATTATTTAAAAAAACATAATTTTCCCGGAGACCCGTTTGTGCCATAAAAAGCTCTACGTCACGACTCACTGCTTCTATCAATTAAATTGAGTTCATAAAAGGAAGGAATACTCAGCTATATAAACGTGAATAACAATTTAAATAATGCTTTTACGTAATTCGTGATGTGTGGTAATCATTATACCAAAAGCTCATTTCATCTTATTTATGAATAGCTACAATGAAAATGTTAGGAACTGTATGAAAGGCGAGATTTGGTATATGTCCTGAATTTTATCCTTCAAAGGTTTCGAACGAATAGGTAGAGTGACTGTGCTTGTTCTCGATTCCCTTGTTTGCGTTTCTTCTTAACATAAAGTCATTTAACGTTTCATTTATTATGATTTATGTGAATTTATTCAACTATTTTAATTGTTATAGAAAAAATCAAAACTTGATAGATTACCTTTTGCATCATTTATATTATGTTGCATTACTTAACACATTTCGTATTGTCAGTGCATTGTCATATTGTATGTTTCTTATATTGCTTTCGCTTAGCTCAACTTCTTCCGGAATTTGCAAGAACTTTCATACTGAAATTCAAATTTTGATGTTCATTTCAGGGAATAAGAATGAACAGAGTGAGCTATTATAAGGATTATACAAATAATCGATTCGACCATTTTTCCTGCAAATTATTTTTTTCAGAAGTCATTTCAGTGTTGAGTTCCCCATTTAGTTGATGTTTTTATAAGAAATTAGCAAGCGTGTATAATTTGATAAACATTCATATCCAAAAGCGTTTAATTTTTATTAATGGTACCCATGAATTTAAAAAGATAATCATATCCATGAAAAACTGATCTTTGGAAAAATGAAAAGAATTCTTAATGGAGAGTTGGATTGGAAGTAGCAATAAATTACCGCGAGTTTCTGACAGTTTTTGTGGTATCTTAATTGTAATATCGACAGCAGTGTACTGAAATCACAGTTGGATATAATTTTTCAAGAATATTTCATGTCTTTAATGGGGAAAGAATCTCCATAAAAACTGCTGAGATCTTGCTTTTGTTTTATAAATTAATAGCATTTGAATATGCCAGCAACTGAGAGTCTAATAATATAGCAGTATATGGTGTGCTATTGGTTATTCTTCGAATGTCTGACGGTGCTATATTTTGTACTCTTGAAAGAGAAATGTATTTCATCGAGAACGATAGATAACTTTTTTCCTATTTTTGTCTTTAATTATATTCAAAATTTTTTTTTTTAGTTCTTTAATCCTATCCGTCTGCTTTTTGCTGACATCCATTGTCAGCAGTTTGGAAGTTGATCTGCTAAAGATTTTATAGCGTTACTTGTGAGAGGTTTGAATAAGTGTGCACTGCAAAATAAAAGATAAAAAGCAATCAATAGATGTGTACTGAAGGTGATGATTATTTCGAAACTTCAGGTTTATGTTTTTGATTTATGATTTCGATTTTGATTGATTAATAGTCTTGGAATAACGTGTATTCGAGTACTTAGAAAAGCTATTTCAAAGGCTTTTAATTCATAATTACGTATATACTGTCTGAAATATTATGTTGTATTGTATCCTATAATTTTTATTTCCATTTCATTATTTCTTCTCTAAATTTTCTGTTCTTTTTGAAATTTTGTTCTGTAATTATTAAGTATGTGAAGTAAAGAAGTATTTCTTCCGTATTGTTTTTCTCGTCTTTGATTCGTGGGTTTTAGAAATGTATCCAATAATTTTGCCAGTTGACACTATTTTGAGATATGTTTTTGTCGTTTAAAAATGAAGCTTTTTTATTCTGAACTTAAGTAATTAAACTCGGAGCAGTGGTATATTTGGGAGGTATGTGTGATATGAACTAGTAATATTTATATATTTTATTTGATAGAAATTATATAAATTGATGAAACAGTTAGAGATATGTTAAAATTCAGCCCAAAGTGAAAGAAAAGTATGAGGAATGAAAGGAAGCTTGTTCATTCATTTTGCAAGATAATTTTGTGGGGCTTAGTTCTCTGTATCGGTATTTTTTAACTTTTTTATTTGTTGGAATGATTTGCAGTCGTTGATTATTATCTTTTAATGTTTTAGAATTGATTATTATTTTAATGTTTTATAACTTCAGTTTGAAATTATTTTCATTATAAAATTGAACTATTGCTTAAGGTGTGATTATTGTCAGTGCAGGTAGGATCATGGGGAATGTTATGAAAGTAAATATTTGAATTGATAAGTGAGATTAAAAACCGCCGTTCAAATGAACAGGCTTTCTTTCATCCTTCATATTTTTCTTTCATTTTGGGCTGAATTTTAACATCTCCAATTGTTTCATTAATTTATATAATTTCTAATATTGAATGCTTTTCGTGAAGTTCGATATTTTTAATTAATTGTGGGCAGAGTTTGAGAATAGACATGAACATGAAATAAACATTTCTGTCATCGATCATCCCTGTTATTGAGTTTTGGATGACATATGGTTATTATAGTATAATAATGATTTTGATATGTATTGAGATGATATGATCTAAGACTATATTGCCATAATGAAGTGATTAACTGCATTGTAATTTAATTTGTGAATGGTCTACTGTAACCCAAAAAAATTCAATCACGGCGATCATCAATTATCGATTGTCCATTTTCTTAACAAATTATCTTGATAAATCACTGGAGCATAGATAAAAAAACATTGTGATATGCGGAAGAAAATATGTTACGGACAATTTCTCAGATCACTAACCGCAAACAGAGGAAGATTTAGGAGGAATATTATATAATGAGGAATATTATATAATTTTTTCATCGGATTAAAATGCTCGGTAGACTGTAAAGATGCACTTTAAGGCTTATGTCTGCTAAATATTAATACTTTAATGAATAGAAGAAAAATGATGGGTAAAGTTCGTTGTGACCTTTCCACTCTTGTCCCATGTTGATTGAAAGTTATGCAGCGTTGCTATTTGGAAACAACTTTCAAATTTGGATCAATTTAAAACTTAAAGATTAAGCAACGGTTTTTACATGAAAGCTTTATCAGTAGCAAACAATACGAAACAAATACGCAACTAATTTTGAGATATAAATTTGACAATGCATGTAATGATGCATGGATAAATGCAAGTCTAGAAGTTATTTATTAATATTTACATGAATGCAACAATATAAATGCGCATGATGATGCCTGCATTTTTGTTCTCAAGATATAATTTCATTAAATCTGATTCTTTATACATTTATTTATTCATTATAATATATATAGCATTTGTTCGATATGACCAAGAATTGTTCTCGATTGAGCGTGCTCGGGATAAAGTTTCAATGCTTTTAGTACCATTGTTCGACTTTCGTCAAATTGTCCGATCTGGAAAAATAGTTTTTGATGAAACCGAAAAATTGTAATTAATTTTATATTACATAGAATCATTTTGAGAATTTAGCAGTGAGAAATATTAGACGTTGATAAGTGATAGTAAAATGCTTATCTGATAAGTAAGCAAAGCAAGATTATAACATGGCTCAAACAAATGTGGTCCTTTTTCAATTGCGGAACGGAACAACGATCGACTCTGATCTATTTTGCCATCCCGCATTTGCAATATAGCAAAATTACATATACTTTCTGCATGATTCGGATCCGCTGCCATTGCCAACTGGAAACATCGCGATGCCATTTTGACATCGCCAGATGACTAAAATCAGAATTTAAAAAAAAAAAAAGAAAATTCTTAAGCTTTATGATTCCTAATGGTTAACATATTAATTTATAATTGATACTTACTAGAAAAACATTCCCAGTATTATACCAGACATCGGCAATAACATCATCATTAGCTGATGCTTGCGCTCGTTCAATGCACGATATTGCAAGATCGAATTGTTGACAGAAAAAACAACATAGGCCAAGGTTCATAAATAGCTCTGCACTGTTGACACCCATTTGCAAGATGCGTCTAAAAACAAAAAAAAAAGACTATTTGCAATTTCTCTCTTGAATCTTCTGAAAAAATACCAGCATTAATTAAGCTAATTAATTAATTTCTATAAAAAATCAAAACTATCGAATCATTTTGATGATCTATCTATCTAAGTTTATACGTTTATCATAATATTACTGATGCTTCTGCTTTAGAACTTATAAATCAGACGTAATCTCTTACAGATTAATTGATTAATCACCTATAGTAGCGAAGAGCAATTTCCGGTTGATCATTATAAAAATAATTGGTTCCAATACATGCAATTGCTTCTACATTTGTTGGATCTTGTTCTAATATAATTTTATATGCTTTTATACAATTTTCGATATCTCCAAGATGCTGGAAATTAAATGTTATTAATTCATAAATCGAATAAGTGATAGCTATCATAAGAGTTTGTGTTATGCAAGCAGATTTTCTATCATTTTGAATCCTCTATTACGATAGGTTTTAACGATCACATATTAAAACGTAAGTTTAGCTATGTAAGTATTTTAGTAAGAGTTATTAATTGATCTTTTTGATAATGCTTCAGATATCAGATTATTTCAACTAATGATGAAATCGTTATTTATTGTAAAAGAACAGCTTCATATTTGTGGCTTTTCATTTTTTTTTGAAAATTTAGGAGAACATCAATGAAATTTACATTAATTTAGCATTTAACCTCTTGAACTCGAGCTAGGCCAATTAATAAAGTGATATCGTTCCGAAATATTTGCAAACCAGAATTATATTGATCAATGGCCATCAGTGGTTGATCAATTCGACAGTATGTCTAAAATCATCATATTTATTTGCTTATTTATTTATGGACGAAAAATGAATAAAAAAATTGAATAGCAATTTCTTCAATAAAAAAGCATTTATAAATTAGAGAGAATGAAGATTTATTGTAAATTATATAATAAAAGAATTATCTTAGCCAAATAAGCGTATGTTTCTGCCATTTTCTGATTATTTAATGAAGATTGGAAATGTTTTAGCGCATCGTTAAATAATCCTAATCGATAACAACTTTTCCCAAGTTGATTCTTCCAATACCAATCCATATCATTAGCATTTTTGTTGCTATAACTGCAATCTGAAAAAAAATACTAAGATAAAGTAAAAAATAATATTGCGACATTGATTTCCACTCACTTGATGTGCCACTTTCATATCACTTTCGTGATAGAAGATATATTCGAAAAGACTTCGATTAACTTGTGAATCAGCAGCATATTTATCAATATTAAGTCTCGATAGATTCACAAATGGCCCATTAGGTTCTGATATCATTGATGCCTGCAAATAATACATAATCAAGGAATTACAAAGTTTTATTTGTTTTTTTATAAGATTTGCAAAGTCATCGAAATCTCTCTCCAAATAAGTGCTATTAATAAAATAATAGATATAATAATTGTTACTGTTATTTCAATTATTATCATTTATCTAAATCTATTTATTTATATGACTAATAGATTAGATATCATAATAATTAGCACTTTATCTGTTTTTATGTAATTATTTATTATTTCAATTCCTTATGTGCTCACATTGTTTATTTCTTAAAAGTTAACCTTCTTTTTAAATGATTCACATCATAATTACTTGAATTATAATTAATTTTCTAATAGTGCTTTTATTTTTTTCGAAGCAACGAATTGAACAACAAGTCATAAAGAGTATTACAAATTTATAAGGAAAAATTATTCGTTATTGAAATGATCATCTACCGTTCCAAGACGAACAAATCTGGCAGAGCTGGATGAGGTCGCACGAGTAGTCCTGAAAGTTCTTGATGTACGCAAAGTTTGTTCCATAGTATCGTGTCGTTCACGAGTTTCAGGTCTTAAAACGCCGCTAATAGGCCTTCCACTGCTCGAAACTGGTCTACAAGAAGGTTGATCTTGTTTCATGGCATGTGTGAATAGAATACTCAGTCTTCAAAATAATATAATAACTTATTTTTAAGATTATCGCAAATTTCTAATTTTCAACAAAATGTGCGAAAAATGAATGAATAAAAAACCTAATAGCTTGTCTAGATGTTTGTCCTGAAGCAACTGGCCTAGACAGCGAAGTTCCAGGCCTTGCTCTTGATGCCAGTTGAGCATCATCCAAAAATATTTCCGCGATGCCACATTCGTCATTTTCAAGTTCATCAACATAAAACTCCTCTGTTAAACAGTTCAGTTTCAAACTCCAAACTGTCTAAAAACTGTAATTTCGAGAACTTGACTTCTTGCATTGTTTATTCTTTTTTGGAGAAAACTTTCCTCAAAATCAAAAACTTTATTTTAGGTTTTATTAAAAGCAAACAAAATTCAAATTAATAATTTGAGTGAAAATATTGAAATCGATAGTGAAACAGGAAGAAAACAGCAAGCAATCGAGTTGTATGCACATTTGTGATAAGCAAATAAGACGAGAAATGGAAAAATGATAATGAAGTGATAGTAATATATCTGACCTGGTTACACGGATTCTTCTCCAGTATATCACTGCAAATTTTGATTGCTTTTTCAATATTGTTTTGCTTAAAATGAAGTAAGGCTCTAAAGAGAGGATCGTCCATCTTTGTCGTCCCCTACAACTAACTACTTGCTTTTCAACAACTTCATTTCTTCGGAAATGGTTACCAATAGCAACCAAATCTTGAGCAATAGTTAATGTGATATATTGATTTTTCTTTTTGACCAAAAAGCTATTTCAAATGTTAAAAGTTAGATTTCCAAATCAATTTTCCCATTCTTTCATATATAAAAGAATTACTGGAAGAAGTTAGTGTAACAATGATGTCATACATCACTTCGTAAGTCATCTATCAATTGACTTTATTTTGAGCAACCGTTTCCAGCCTTCAAATATATTTGCAAGATTTGAAGACTAATTGGAAATTTATTTTAAAATATTTCAGAAAAAGTTTGAAGAAATAGACGAGTCAAAAATCAGAAATGTAATTTATTCACCAGAAATGTAATTTATTCACTTCAACTGAGATTAAAGTTAAATGTCGAGAATTCTTATAAATGGATTTATTATATATAAATTTATTTTATGTCCAACTTTAGATTACACTCTAACTTCATCAGAGAGCCAATTATTTTTATTAATAGTTAAAAAAATGTTATGAGATGATAAATAAATAAAAATTTGTAAAGTAGTTTATTATTGGATATTTTAATAAATTAAAAAAGATTATCTTAAGCAAAGATAATATCATTGGGATTATAAACATACCTAAAACTGTTCACTTATTTCATAATAAATATCGAAAATTTAAATATACAAACACTCTTTTAAAATGTCGCATTGTGATTTATCCGCAATTTAGTCGTTAAATTTCTATTCCTTTGTACCACTCATTAAAATATTAGTTGAATATGGTCGTCATGTATTGTTTGAAAATTCGAAAATGTTGTTTCAGAAATGAACAAAACATTTTCACTAATATTACAAAATTAATTCAAATATTAAATTTTGGATATCCTCGAAATTCCTTCTATCCAACATTTCCTTATTCATTTATATATTTTTTCGTCGATGCTTTCACAATTTTTTTTTCGATATTATAGAAAATATCCAAGAATCTCGGTTACCAAATAATACTGCAGAAAAATCTGCAGTAGAAAAATATGCAAGTGATATTTCGTTATTACTAATTCCTTGAGATTATCATCTATATAAATTTTGTTCTTGGCCTTTATAATTGATTGATTGTTGATAAAGCCGAAAAAAATTTATTGAATTTCTGATAAAAATACCTCCATAAAATATTTAATTTAAGCATATTTTATGATAATGAATTATTATGCATTAATTTGTTCATTATCAAAAATATTATAAAGTTATTTTTAAATATAAAAAAATTGGCAGATTTTCGAAAAAAGATAATACATTATATTTTCTCGTGATTTTACAGATGAGAAAGCGATATGCTCAATGTTTATTGCATAGAGAAAAAGTGGGCTAATCGTTCCATAAGTGAAATCAAATTTGCGAGCTACCAAAATAGTTGATGGGAAATGCTTTAAAATTTCAACAAATTTTGATCATCAAAATTTGAAAATGAACATGATTGAATCCCACTGATAGTATATTTTTTATTTAGCCGTAATTATCTTATGATTAAAATTAGATAAACATTTAAATTGATACGATCGAAACATTGAGCTGAAATAAATAAATATTCAAAATTTTTCGAAATCTGAATTCATTTAAAAATACTTTCTAAAACATCTGCTAACTATTATTATGACGATGGAAAAAAGAATTTAAGGCAACATTTTATTAGGTAGATAGTGGAAAAGGAGAAAGAAACTACAATGGGAAGATAAGATTGAATTCGAAGGCCACAACGTGTTATTCTGAAAGAAATAATGGTACTGTATGTAAACTTTACAGCTGCTTAAACGATGAAATATTTCTATTCCAATTATTTGATGATTATCAACATCAAACACTGATATATGATTATCGTTGATACATCAAATTTTACCATAAACGTCGTACATATTCACCGCGTACGTCACGAGGAGTTCCAAAGGCAGACATTCCAGTCTGTAATATACAGTATTTTTTGATTACTCATTCTACTTTCTAACTTCAGAACTTCAAAATTAATCTTATTTTCATTTCAAAAATGATTTTAAATTTATTTAATAGGGAATTAAATCTGAAATATGAAAAAGAATCAAGAAAAACCAGATCAAAACGCCACCTGATTTGCAAATTCACTTTCTTGTCCTGACCAGAATGGTACTTCTGGCCGTCGAGCCATATCTAATGGTAACTCTTCGTGTGAATCATCCACGAATGGAGTATAAACCTGAAACAATACTTTTAATAGTTATTAGATCAGGAAAATACGATCCAAGTATTCAACTACTCTTTTCTATAGTGTTAAAGAAGTATCTATGATTTTATGCATATTTAAGAAATTGGACTGAAAAATAAATTTGTGATCGAGTTATGGTTGATTTATGAAAAGCGAAATATAAAAGCACTCTATAACACGCGCTTACTATAAATATGAATATTTTTGATAGGTTGCAAGATCTAATCCAATGAGTAATACCTGTCTTGGCATCCCAAAACCTGTTTTACCAGCCTGAGAATCAAGGAAGTTCACGCCCATCTGATACGGTATCATACCTTGTGACCGTTGTTCTTGAGCTTGCATATTTGCTACAGTATTATTTCGAAATGCACCAAAACCTGACATCCCCGCTTGTGATGCACCTATAAATTATTTTCACGAAAGAGCAGAATAAGGAATTTTAGTTGCATTGCAGAGAAATCAACATTTCTTCGAGAATCGCATGTGGGAAAGACAGAAATTTAAAGATGGAACAGTTTAACGATAAAATGGTAATCCGATAGTTACGATCCGAAAGAGATACTGGATACAAGAATACTCACCGTCTTTCCATCCGCTAGTTTGTCGTGACATGGTTGATTCATCGTTAGGCATTTCACCTCTGATTTCATCTTTATATTTGGTGATATTATGTCGAGGCATGCCAAAACCAGTCATGCCGGACTGATTAGCGAAACGATTGGTACCCATTTGAAGATGGATGAATCCTTGACTATTTCGATCTTGTTCATCGGTTTTCCTCACTAAAATTTGTAAGTCTTCATTTAATATTAAGAAGATTTTTGAACTTAGAAGAATGCATTATCAATCCAGATAGCACTTGTAGGAGCTATAGATAAATGCCAATTAAATAATTCAGAAATGCGAGATACTGTCACGAAATCTTTAATGAATGTAAATAACCAATGAAATTACTTTCCCGTTATCTTGCTCAGAGCGATACTGTAAACGACGCAATTTATAATGCAAGCAAAGATTTCGTTAAAAACATACCATCAACGATTCGCGGCATACCCATACCAGTCATACCAGCTTGAGAAGCTAATTTATTTGTACCAGATTGTAACGGCACGATACCATCGGTTGCTCGTGCTTTATCCTCCGGCACCTCGCTTGCACCTCCGGTGCCTTTTGTTTTGTAATTCACATCACGAGGTGAACCAAATCCTGTTCAAAAAGAAAAAAATCGTAACTCGATGTATGATTGCAACGAAAATGGTCATATATAAAGAATAGAATTTATATGACACG
This sequence comes from Dirofilaria immitis, assembly GCA_024305405.1. Lineage (NCBI taxonomy): Eukaryota > Metazoa > Nematoda > Chromadorea > Rhabditida > Onchocercidae > Dirofilaria > Dirofilaria immitis. The sequence goes on along the minus strand of JAKNDB010000088.1, from coordinate 3,092,143 downwards.
TTCAATTTCTTTTTTTATCATAATTGATAAATTGATAAGATTATACCAGTCTGCCCTTTTTGTGATGCAAATTTGTTGGTACCGGATTGCAGCCAAGTTGACTGTTTCAGATTCTTTATTTTTCAGCATCCGTTATTTCTTGCAAGTTATCTGCTTTAACTTTGTCAATTACATCACGAGGAGCACCAAAACCTGGAATTTTTACTAAGTTTATCAAGATTCGACATGTCTTACTAATGCAAAATATCATCATCACTAAACATTTCTGTTTCAAGTATATGTTTAAATAAAAGTTTGATGATAGATGTTGAAAGTAATAAATACGATGGATAAATAAATGATAAGCATTCAGTATCACGTGCATGAGCAAAGATTGTCTATCCTCCCAAATTCTAGGATATCCAAATCTGAATTATTAATTAAAATACTTTTGCAAACGGATATGATCGAAATAGAAAACCGATAAAAATTAAAATAAAAATTGATGAGTTCGATTAAAAATTTCCGCTTTCCCAAAAATCAAATTTTAGAAGGATTATTTAGAAAGCTCGAGCTAATTCATGATTTTACTTTCCAAAAATGCTATCCATAACTGTTGCCTTTCTAACTTCCTCTATTTTTTCTCATTTATTTTTGAAATAATTATAGAAGATGATTGTTGCATATTTCGAAAATTTTATGCACGATTTTATAATTTTCAACAGATGCGCTACTATCCGATACTTCAAATCTTTTTTAGAAATTCTTATAATCTTTTATTTATTAGCGTAATTTCTCGTCTTACTAAATTTTATTCATGACTGCTAAAATTTCCCGTATTTCTCAAATATTATATAACAAGTGAACGGCAGTTTTATTGCCTAAAATCGCCGATATAATTAAATGCAACTTTGTAGATTCAATTGCTGAAGGTTTAGTTACTGAACCCTATTTGTTAATGTACATAAAGCTTATTTATGAATGTACTTTTTATTTACTAACTCACTTTGTGATTAAACTAATTGATTTCATTGCCTGAACTTTTCAATTAAGGTTGATGTGGATATTGAAAATTGAATAATAAATTTTTAAAATAAGATAACCCACTTTAATATCATAGTGTACGATGATATGATATGTTAAGATGAAAAATATGCAGGAATCATTTCGAGATGGATGGGTTAAGATAAATAAATATTTTCTTGTTATTTCATCTTTCAACAATAAAGAATGAAAGGGAAAATATGAAATTTCTCATGTTATTGGAAAACGACAGCTGTTCTCAGCATTTCAAATGTTTTTGTTTAAAACTAATTTTTTCTAAAATAATTTAAAATTACCTAAAACTGTATAAATATTCTCATTCACAAAAATAAAATTTAATTTACCGAAAATGTCATATGGCAATATTTCGAAATGTTTTATGAAAATTATCATTAAATTATCTAATGAGTATTTTCGATTAATCTTTATAATGACAAACATATTTCTTAGCCATAAATTCGAGTAAAATAAAGGAAACGAAAGATACAAAATCTCAATCTTTTCTTTTTCAACCAAATTTAGATAATAGAACTGTCTAGCATTTTTTTTTAATATTATAGGTATTAAAGGAGTATGTAATTGTAACAAAGGTCAAGATAGATAAATTCTTAAATTTGAATGAGAACTTTTTTTTTGGAAATTATTAAATAAAAATTTAAAAAATATTCGGATAGATAAATCTTTAAAAATCCTTAAAAATGTTTATTATTTTCAATAATATTCTAATAAATTAGAGTAAATTAATGAATAAAAAATTAGAGGTTGCAATTTCTCCAATCCTTTTCTTTTTTGTTTATCGAAAACATTATAAGAATGATACGAATTTTAATTTTTTTTAATTACAAATTTTTAAATCAATTTTTATTTTTCATTTCGTCGCATTTTCCTTTTTTTTTTTAAACTAACCAGTCATTCCTCGTTGTGATGCATATTTGTTGGATCCAGCCTGAATAGGAATAATGCCTTCGGAGCGCATCAACTTGTCCTTATCATGTTTTGATGGTTTACCACCGGAGTAATGTGCTGCACGTCGTTGAAGAGACTTTGGTACTTCTGGTACGCCATATTGACGACCAGGTGTTGGACTTTAATGCCAATTGGTGGTGGAAGCTTCGTGACTTCTTTCTTAGGCTCTTCATTCTCCTCATTTTCTTCCTGAAACAGAATAATGTGTCTGGAATAAACTATGCGAATTCGTTTCTTATTAACTTTGTTTCTTTTTTTTCTTTTCAAGAATGAGGATATTGTAAAATTTAACAAATGTCCATTTTAAAAGAATAAGTCAATATTGAAATACTTTGGATACATTAAAAATGTATCCAAAGAAGATTCTAATGGATGAAATTGCCTTTAAATTATATGAATTTAAATGCTTAATAAAAAAATTTATAACAATTATAAGTGTTTCTTTAAAATAAAAGTAATATACTATATGTGATATTTGATAATCAAATAAGTAAGAATCATCGGATCATTGTACATTACAATATCACTTATTTTTTTTTTTTTAATTTCAAACATTTCAAAATTTCTTTTCTTTTAATAGTTTTGAATTGCTATTATAAATTTATACATATATATATATATATATATATATATATATATAACAAATCAATACATATATATAACAAATCAATACATATATATATATATATATAAATACCATAATAAGAAAAATATAATATTTGAATATATCTGTCACTGACATGAAAATATTAACTGGTAAATGTCCAGGTAATAATATTATACTATCGATAGTGTATAACTTTCACATTACCAATAGCAGTAAATAATTTTTTTGAAATGATTTTTTTGAGCATTTGATTAGAAACGCAATCATAATGCTTTGATTGGAATAAACTAAATAATTAGTGGCAAAGAATGATAGAAGCAATCGTTAAACTCACCGCTGCATTTTCTTCCCCTTCTTCATCCTCATTTTCTTCCTGAGATTCCTCAGCTTCATCTACGATGTCCTCTTCATCGGCCATGCTTATTTTCTACTTACTTTCGCTCTTCCAAGCTTCTGTTAATTAATCCTTTAACTAAAAGTTGTTATGCTATTGCTTGCTGCTTTGTTCCACCTACAGGGCTGTTCTGCTTCAGCTAGACCTGAAAATTTTACATATAGCTGTGTATGTCTGTGCGTATCTGTATGTGTATGTGTGTATGTAAGTATATGTATATATATATGTGGATATGTATATATATGTGTGTGTGTTCTGTGTATGTTATATATTGTGGCTAATCCTGTTGATAGAAATGTATGATTTGAAGTGTATCATTTCAGTTCAAAATGTTGAAAAGCATAGAGAGAACTTTAAAAAGCAATGGCTGGTTAACTAACACCTCTTTCCTAAAATATTATCATTTTCATCTTATCATCATTATCATCATCATCATCAACATCAACATCATCAGCATCAGCAGCAGCCGCAGCAACAACAGAAGTTTGAGCTTAGAATTGAACTTTATTTATATCTCTAACATACATGCTGCTCACAGCATTCTTTAACAAATGTTATTTCAAATTCAGGAGATCTATGTCTCTAAATCCTTCTTATTCATTCTTCCGTACATACATATACATAAAGAAGTACTGAATTTAATGGATTTTAAAATAATTCCAATAAAATTACTGTAATGATTCGCTAATAAAAATGCAAAAAAATGAAATCGAAATTTGAAAATAAGTTGAAACTGAAATAAAATATAGAAAATTGTTAATTTAAAATATAAAAAGCATATAATAGATATTCTAAAAATTTCGACATTTTTCCGCATTTAAATTCAAAATATGATATGAAATAAAAAAGAAAGAAATGAAATCTTCATGATTTTTAACTCAGAAAACGATAGGCAAATATAGTTCTACTATTATTTATCGAAATATTGATATCTATTAATTTGTTTTTGGAGCTGCTTTTTATAGAAAATGCTAACAAATATTTTAAAATCAAGTTGCAATTTCATTCTTATATGTTTTTCTAACTATATAAATACTTAAATTAAAATTAAAATTTCAGATTAGGTCTATGTTAAAAAAATTTTTTTAAATTATTTTTTTGAGACTATTAGTCGAAATCTGTTTTTGAATTTATCAGGTGACACGAGACGATTAAGGCAATAAATTCTTGTAACAAATCCATATCACTTTTGTTATTTTGTTCTACATCTATTTTAAAAATGAAACATATTATATAAAAAAATTAACTTGAAATGTTTCCAATTTCAGTTCAATTGGTTGAGTTTAATCTATTCTAATCACACAGCATTTTAAATATATGAAAAATTTCATATATGAATGGACAATGAATAAAGCTGAAATAAACTAACTTTACCAGTTTTTATCTCAATTTTTCTTTTTAATTTTTAATTATGTTACGAAATGAAAAATATTTATAAATTATAAAAAAATTCTTGTCGAATATTTTTGTTTTAAAATTATAAACTAATGAAATTTTACTAAATTTATTATATTTATGAATTTTAAAAATGAAAAAATATTGTCAAATTTAATTTTTTTGCTAAAAAGTTGAACTGAAAAAAGATATTTTCGGTGGAAATTATTTTACGAAATTCAATTCATACAATTCTGTTTAATATAAAAATTTAGTAAATTATTTGCTAGTGCAATACAAATAGTATCAATTAATTGTCAAATTGTTCGGCCTGTTATTATCAGTTGATGGAACAAATAAACAATAATTTCATAAAATACCCAAACATCAAATGAATATTCCAAAAATGATTATTGCTTAGCACAAACTGAAAAAATATAATGGTAATTCAAAAGCAGGAGTAGAATTATGAAAATAATAGAAATGACAGGAGAAAATAAGCCTAGAAACTTAGAGAAGACAGAAGGGAAGAATTGGAATTAGACTAGGAATTATTTTATAGAATCTCTTCCATTTCCTCTGATCATTCTCTCTATTTTTTAATTACAATTTTAAAATTCTATTAAAAATAGTGATTTGCTTAACTGTATATTACTTTGTCAGATATATACAGATACAGACATAAGAAAGAAATCTCTCTTTCAAACAACTGAAGAAACGAAATTCTGAAAGAACCATTGATCGTTACATGATTATCTCATTGAGTGAATCAAGATTCACCTCCTACTAATTCATCGGACAAAGTTGTAAGAAAAGAAATGGTTTGCTGATGAAACTATTAGTTGCCATTGAATCCTTCCTAACATTAATCCGTGAGTGAGTGTATGTGGTTGTAACAAAATATCAATAATATCAGCAACTGTCTTAAAACATATATAATTCACATAGTAGTCTATTTCAATCGGGTAGTTGCAGTCAGCGATAGATTTTGTTGTCTCAAATCTTTCCTTCATTTATACTTAAATTGATGATAACATATCATCAAATAAGATTGTTTTCATAGCTTTAGACTACCCAAAACTTTTACTATTCTGGAAGATTCATAGTAAAAAAACTTGAAAAAAAAATAAGCTAACTACTTCGACAGTTACACCAACACTTTCTTAAACTAACTGCTCAATCTGCTGACCTGTAATTTGAAAAAATCGATCCAAAATAAATTGATATTTAGTAAGTTAAAGGTAAGATTATCACTTTATAAAATAGATCAAAGCTTAAACCGAGGTTTCTAGACTTAATCTGGAACAGAATTCGAGAGAATGGTACAGATATAATGTAGGATTTAATGAAGAAAAGGGAAAGGAGTAGTGTTAAGCTATTTCCACTTCCCGTATCAGAATTTAAAAATACTTTTCATATCATCATCTAATGTCAAATGAATCAAAATTAATTAGACAATTCCATGACTCTCTCTCTTGGCTAGAACATAACAAATAAGGCTAAATAATGAAAGAACTGTTCTTGCTCATTCTTATCCTGCAAAGTTTTTAGAATCGAAAATCTTACGCTGCTTCTCAAATGATTATCCTACGACTTCGATATTCTTTCCTTCTTCGGAACACATCTTTCATTCATTCCGCTTTTAATAACAAACAAGAAACTTGCCTTACTAATCTTTTTCTTTTAATTAAAAGTATATTAAATAGAAATTGTATAGCAAAGGTATGCTCAATGTATACATATCTGTTGTAATACTTCCGAACATGTGTCTAGTACTTGCTATAATTCTCGAGAAATCTTTTAGAATAGAATCCGTTTTTTCATCTTTTCATTCCAAACGCTTTTCACTCATTCATACATACATATAACAAACACACACACACACACACACACACACATACATACATAAACACACATACATAAACACACATAAACATATACAAATATGAAACACATACACATATTATACGCATAAACTGCAAAACAAGAATAAAGTACAATGCGAAATTTTTTAAGGAAGATCATTTTTTTTTTAAATTTCTTGCCTAAAGGATCAAAAATCATCATAAACAATAATTCAGACATTACAAATTTGAATTTTGTGAATTATAGTGATCTGCAAGAAAGACTATTAAATGAAAAGATTAGAACTGATTCTGAAATTATCTCAAATCTAAAGCCTTATAAAATTAAAGGGAAAAATGTAATAGTAGCTTACTTGGCCATATTTTTAACAAATTCAATTGCATTTTATTTGGCAGCATAAGATGATGGAATATGTAAAATGTCATCACAATTAATCATAAACATAAACATAGTTATAAATTTGTCTGAATGTTGTGTATGCTGAATGTATTAATCACAATTAATTGAAACTGATAAACCGTCAACAACAATTCGTTACTGTCCCTATTTTCTCGAAAAAACAAGGTTATAACCAAAGTAAAGCAGTTATTCTTTCATTGCAATGATAAAGTTCACATAATATTTCATCAGAATCCAGTCATAGTAGCACAATAAATTTGCAATTGATTCATAGATGTGCTAGATTTGGTGATTGGCGTATATTTCTCCTGTCGCATGGACCCATGAAATATTGGGTTTGGTAGATGATCAAGTGGTGGATTCAGAGTTTGTTACATGAGATTTCTCAGTAATTATTAATTTTTATCTCGTTCCCTTACTTTTTGGACTTACTTCAGCTAATGGAATGGATGTCATAAATTGTAAAGATAGGATCGTACAGGAAGTAAAAATGAATGGGGATTGATTCGAAGAACATATTGGTTCAGTTATTCTTTTCCAATTTCCTCTCGTTATTTGATACAGCCGTTACTCCAGGATCGATGATACAGGATTACGAGGTTACTCGGAAATTGTGGGATGGACGTATTCCGGTGCAGTTTATCCTCGATAAACTGGAATTCATGCAGTGTTCAGCCAAACCATTTTGTGTTAGTTTTTGTTTGGATTTCGAATTTTTTAAGGATATAATTTCAAGCGAAAAATTTCGAAACGTACTTGTTAGCGGGGAGCAACGTATTCTGCTTCTAATCTTATTTGAATTTATGCAATAATGTATCTTTAATGCAGAGTTCTTATATTTCAAGACATCATTGTTTAATAAGACTACATTACTGAGAAAAACTTTGTCATTGAAATATGCTACAATAAGATATCAGCAAAATTTAATGTGGAGCTGCATACCTAGTCGGTCTGATAACATATCATGTTTGTAATTAGTGCAGCCCTATAGTTTTATTTTCATGTTTAGAATGGAGGAATTTTTCAACAGTTTTCAGATTATGGTTCCAGGGATGAGTTATTTCCTCTAATTTTGCCACGGGTTTTGCAATATTTTATGGCTGTTATTGATCATTTCGATGCAGAATCAGTATGGCTGTGGTACAACACTAAACCGCTGAAATGGTACTTGTTCATTTTTGTCTTCCCTTCTCTAAATATTTTACACTTATGCAATTTGGGATGTAATTCATTCATTTCAATAAGAATATTACTTGCTATGTATTATTTTATTCTTATTTATTTTGTTGCTTAGTTTCAATGATTTTTTAAAGCGATTTAGAAAAAAAAGTGGAATTTTTATACATTAAGGACTGTTATTTATAATGATCGTTCTAGGCATTATCCAGTGGGTGTTTTATTTGATTTGTTGAAGAAGGACGATCTTTTACCATGGACTATTGTGTTGAAAACTAAAGTTTGTTATCTTTTTTATATTTCTATTTTAGATTGTTTTTTATAGCAGTTTGGATTTTTATCTACTAATATATTCATTTTTTAATCTTCATCTCGTCTGTAAACGTAAAATCTATGCGAATTAACAAAGGAAAATGTGTTGCTGAATGATCACTTCATCTCATAATGTTACATCAGGATTCTCCGAAAGAAGTGATGCGATTTAGGGGCAACGATTTAGAAAGTTCATACATTCAATCAGTTAAGGAAGCTGATCAGCTGAAACATAAAGGTAGAGTGGTCAATTCAATGAAAGTTGATGAACATCGGCAGTTATGGAGCAGTATACTGCATGGTTATTTATCTTGCTATTCAAAACGTGCTTTGTTTTTGTGTCTACCTTTCTTTTTTCTTTATATAATGCTTATGAATAATTTGAAAGAAAAAAAGGAGAATGGGATTAGGTCATCATGACTGTTTTGCAGAAAAGAATCTCGATTACAAGACTGCTTGATTTTTCTATGACATGTTGTTGATCAGAACTAATTATTTGAATACTTTGCTTCATTCCAGACAAATTTGATGAATTTTGGGCGATAAATAAGAAACTAATGGAATCTAGTGAAAACGAACCTATGTTACATGTTCCTATTCGTATTTATCAGGTACACTGCTTTTGTTTTCAAATAATTCGAATTGATTGCGCATTCCTAGAATGGTTTTGATTGCTAGTTTATCTGCCACTGCGGATTTAATATGAAATATTGAGATAAACTGAAAATATATTGCAGTTTGCTAAAGTATGAAATATGCAAAGTATCTTAAAATTTGTCATATTTCCTTGATCTTGACAAATAGCAACTTAGCTTCACTGATTTTTTTGATGCTTTATAAAGCTGTTTTCTCGGTACTTTTCGGATTTGATGATTTCACCACAAATTTTGCTCTTTCAGGCCGATTGTTCTTTCCAACAACCGTTAATTACACCATTTGATGAATCAGATCGAGCACATACTATCGTTGATGCACTAAAAGTTGTAAATATTGAAACTCATTCAACTGTGATCTCTCATGGTATTAAAATACCCCCAACAACTCCTCTTATTTGGATGATTCAAAATCTTTCATATCTTGATAATTTTATTCATATTATTGTACTCCCATCTTCAACACAATAACAGAATATTTTATTACTTAATAATACTGTTAATAGCTGTATAAAATTCCATCAAGCTTATTGCACTATCATGAATCAAACAAGAGAACAATGAAATTTCAGCATTGAATGTTCAGAATGTTAGGGATTTAAATGATTAAGAGCGCTCGTTTACTCCATTCGCCAGTAGACATCAATGTTTTGTAATGTATTCATAAGAAAAAGTTATTTGACAAAGATTTAAGATTTCCTTACTTATTATATGTAAGTCAGATTTTAGATGACAGAGATATCATTTATAGCTGTTTAGTATATAATCGATTCTCAAAGTTGCAAGGAAGTCTGAATTCTCTGTTTGCTGATTTGAATAATTTTGAATGTGACCTACGAAGAAAGAAGGATAAGTTTAGTCTTGGGGAATAACACTTGAAATTTTGTGAGTACCTGGTTTATGGAATATAAAACTTGGCTAAATTTTGAATGAGTTCTAGTGGGATTTCTGTATTCGTCTAAACGAAAGTAGAATAAGAAGGATAGAATTTCATGCTTAACATTCTTCGCGCCAAAGTAAAAAAGGCAAACTAATGCCGTATTTGTTCGAAGATGCCTTGAAATAAATTCAAAAAAAAGTGAGAAATAAAATATAGGGTTGTTTGAGTATCTCGTTATTTATAAGTAAAAGAAGCAAAATTTCAGATATGGGAATTTCTTTGTAAATCATCCAAATGTAATGGGACATCTGTTGGTGTGATTTCCATTTATTCAATCAGGGTGGAATACACTTTCATTATGTATTTTGATTTGTATTTTTTCATAGAGAACGAAAGTGATGATTTAGAGATTCCCGATGGGTTTTTTTGTTTTTGGAAGAATCTTGTGGGATTTGACAATCGATCAAATTGTCAATGTTTTGCTAATTGGAAGCAATTTATTGTGCCTAATCTGCACTTAAAATATTCGTTTAGCTTTATTTGTTTGATTCAATAAATAATCCACGAATTAATAAAATTCCTTAAGACTCGATCTATTTTTTTGGTCAATAAGAAGTCGTGCGATATTTCTCATATTTTATTACGCCTCATCATCATTGAAAATAATTCGAGAATTGACAATATCAATTTCAAACAAAAACTAATCCCAGAAAAATTTATCTAAGAAAAAAAAATTTATATTGATAGAATCATAAACCTCTTTCATTTCAATAAATTGTTATAATAACGTTATCGCTGTTATCAACGATAAAAGTACTAGTAACATTGATAATAGTAAATTTTAATTTTTTCTTTTAATAACAGTAGACGAGGCAAGAATATTTCTTATCATTCCATTACAACTGAACAAATTTTTTATCTGCACTTTACTAGTCTTTTACTAGCAATAAAATTTCAGCTTTCAGCCGAAACAAATTTATTTTTATTGAGTGGTCGTATAAATGTCGGCTTCTCTGTATAGATGTAAGAAATCACAAATCGCACATAAATATCTCTTAGTTTCTGCCACTGTTTCTTCATTTATTACAATTCAAAGAAAACTTTTTTATAATATCTTCTATTTCTTACTACTCCTTTTCAAATTTTTAACGTTTTGAACTAAATAAACGAATCCTAGATGGGCTTTTGATTTTCGAGAAACATAAAATCATATAATTTGAAATTCCACTTTACATTGTTTCTTCGTCAAAGTATTATCTAAGCTTGGATATTAAGAGAAGACACTTTTTCTCCCTATCAGCTACTTTCGTATTTAATGAAATTGACACTGATACGTTAAAGAAAAAAAGAAGCCATTTTTATGGTTATTTTTCAGACTAGTCAATAGGATGATATGATAATTTCTTAGTAAAAAATCTAAACCTGATATTGGGGATATAGGTTCACAACACTCCTATTATATCTCTGTAAAATTTATTTATAAAACTTACAGAATATAAATGACAAAAAGAAAGGGAAATAATTTTGTCAAAAATAAAAATATCCTTATGACGATCAATTTTAAAATTTGACCGAAACGGACGTATGTTTTAAAACCAAATTAATTTTATAGTGAAAGTTTTGACTAAATAATAATCATAATTAAGTAAAATAACTCATAATTTAAAATTTAGCAGACTTAATTTTATTATTTTTTATTTGCTTCTGGAATCTCGTTTTAAGCTTTTGATATAATGAAGAGAAATGTCGATAATTAGTAGTCAATTAATATTTTGTCATTTTTTTTAAATCAATGAAACTTTTAGAAGATGCTTTCGAGGCGAACCATTATTGCATATAACATCATCTTGAAGCATTCATTGAAAGACTTATTTGCATATATCACACTTCATAATTAAAAAATATATTTTTATAACAGATGATTGAAAAGAAAGATTTGTTACAATGTTACAAAAGTGATAATATAAATAAATAAATAAATAACTTTACATCGAAATAACACATTGTATCAACCTTTTCTAATCGATTTAATCAAATTTTTATCATTTATAATATTTATAATTAATTAATCTAATGCTGCAGAAAGAGATTAAATTTAGTGATTTTTGCAAATATCATCAATGAATTGATTGAACGTACTTTCTGAACTGCAATTCAGCAGCTGTTCTACAACGTGGATCGCAATATGTCTGGTAGAGCCATTTCGCGGGATATGAACTAACATATTTTTCCTTCCCTTCCTTCCTTCTTTCCCAGGATGAATCTTTTTAAAGTCACAGATTCTCCTCGCATTGATGTATCTTACTAATTGCACATATTTTTTTAAATACCAATTTTGCTCGTGTTTTGCTTCTATACGAATAACAATTATTATCATTATTTGAAGAACTCAAGAGCTTATGAACAGAAATTCACAAAATTCTTTCTAATAATTCGTTTGAATTTTATTAAAATTTTATGCAATTTTGAATTCATATACAAACTTCCAATATTGTTCAGTATGGATTTCACGCTTAGGCTTCAAACGTTTCTTTTGGATTTAATTTGATTCTTCTTGATTTCAATGAATGACAAAATGCTTTTTAATAAATTCACTGCAAGTAATTTTGAATATTCCTTTTCTCGCACTAATATATAAAAGCATTTTAACTCATCGATATCAGCAGGATTAAAGCTAAAATTGTTAGCAATACCTAGATCACCACCAGAAATTTTATCTCTATAATTTGTTTCTATGAATAATTCTAGTGTTCCTTTTGATTTTCACAAATACTACCAGTAACATGTTCACATTTCCCAGAATCTCTTCATTTGTAATGCTTGGTTCATTTTTGTTATATCAGGCTTATATGATGTTATTATTTGGTTGCTAAAATTAAAACTTATTTCTTTTTCAAATTCATTCGGAATTATACATGACTGTTCAGACATTCATTTTCGCCATTATGGTTCTCGGGAGAAATTCGTTAGATGAGAAACTTCGTTTGTGGCATAGGAATTTATGGCGATATAATTTATATTAATGTAGGCTTTGGTTAGTTTGAATCTTACTAACCTATCGATAATTAATAAATCAAAAAACTCTAGAAAATCATTCATACATTTTGCTTAAAATTTAAGTTTGCAATGAGAATATATATATATTCAGAAAACCGTATATCTAAATGATAGAAGAAAAGATAGATTGTAAATTTGATAAGCAATAGTAATGAAAATTTCAAATAGTTACAATGAATGATTGGTGTTATTTCTGCTTGAACTTATAAAGGTTGAAAAGCAATTTTACAGCACATATTGATGGTGAATATATCCTGCCCGTATCCTCTTTCCTCTTACTTTTTCGTAATCTTCAATTCCTTCTTGTTTTCAAATTTATAATGCCATGTTGAACAGGTACTTTACTATCAGACATTGTGTCGACAAATAATAAATTTGGTATAAAGTATTGCACTTCAGGTAATGCATATTTGTAACAGTGGACTAGAAATAATATTTAAGAGTACAGCATTATTTATATTGATAAAATGTATCGGAGGTCAAGAAATGTTGGAAAATGCTCGATGTAATCATTATCCTAACAGAGGCACTTGTGAAGATCGTGGATTCATAACAAAATGGTACTATGATCGATATGCACATCGATGTCGAGAGTTTCATTATGGTGGTTGTGAAGGCAACGACAATCGTTTTGATTCATTTGAAGGTGTCGTTTCAAGTTTATCATGAGAAGCAATCGACGGAATAACGAGACTTGTAATCTCGGAAAGTTTAAAAATTGATGGCAGTATGCTTAGAGTATACTAATGAAATATTTTCGAGTGCGAATATTGCATTTCTTTTGATTAACTGGTTGATACATATTGCAGAATGTAACCGAGCGTGCAAGTATGAATCTTTAGATGATCCGAAGAAAAGATGTGTTCTTCCACATGACCCCGGGAGTTGTGCTGGTAACTTTGAACGTTGGTATTTTGACATGCGAACGCGACAGTGTGTCTGCAGGTAGATATATTTCTATTATTTTTTTCTTTACAAGTTGATACTTCTACATCTCATTTCGCAGAATTTTTTATCTTTCGTTCGTTTCTTAGAATTTATTTTTCTGATCTAAATTTTTTTAGTATTGATTGCCAATCAGATTCAAATAAAATTCATAAATTACAATCTATGGATTTTATGTTACAATAAAAACTTGAAAGATTGAAATGTTTCATGCATTGATTGCATCGTCAATTTGCAAATGTCATAAGTCTTATAAATAAATTTTCAAAACTTTCTAGAAAAATTTTGAAAAATTTCAAAATTTCAAATTAATATCAATTTGAAAATCTAATACAACATTAAAATTCAAAAATTGGAACAATTTGAAATTTCAGCTGGTGGTCAGGATGTGGTGGTAATTCTAATATGTTTTACTCTTACATGCATTGTATGTCAATTTGTGGAATTTTCGCAGATAATCGCACTTCTGATACCAAAATGACCTTTCGGCGATGCGTTTATGAACCGAAAAGGAATCAAGTCCGTTATATGGATGATTTCATGAAATATTTAGATTTCTGTATGAATCAGGAAATGAAGAAAAAGAAGAAATTTGAAAGTTCTGTAACTTGAGCATTTCTGATTGGCAAGGCAGTTTTTCTCAGTGTCTAAAAATGAGTTCTAAATTTTCTATCTCCATTTTTTTCTAGATTAAATCTTGCTCTCTTACTTCCAAAAGTGCGATATCATTTTCTTCCAATTGTTTGAAATAGTAGTTAGATAAAGAAGTCGAAAGAAAATGAAATTTCAAAATGATTAAAATTAAAATTTCAAAAGTTGAAACTTCTATAAAGATTATCAACTGCGGTTAAAATCTTCCATTTCAATAAGTAAAATATATTTCGCATGATTTTTATTTTTAGCATAATAAAACTATGTCGCCGAGAGAAGGACGACAGTATCGTGACTTATTTGCAAAGAGAAGTCGTTTACAATATAGTGGACGATTACCTGGAAAGGTATCTTCAAACATTTCCCCAGATGTTTGATTCATCTAAAGATTATAAATATGAAAACCCTAAGCATTACGAATTATTTTGATCTGCTCGCAGTTGATAATTCAGAATTAAAAATAAAGGATTAGTGAAGCAGTGGTTAAATTTGAATTGGGAGGCCAAATTGAATCTACAGACAATCCAAGCTAATAGACCGCAACAAATGATATGCTATCAATAAATATAGTATAACAAACAGATCAAACACATTATTCAATTCTATAAATGACTAAATAATTTTTTTATATCAAAAACTTCTTCATAGCAATAATCTTTTAATAATTTCAGAGATTAAGGCCAATGAGTGTACAAAATGGCCAACATCGAGATGGTCAGCTGGCTAGAAGATATCATTATTTGGTTCATTATAGTCCATCCCAACAATGGAAAGTGTTTTCAAATCATTTTAAGCAAGATCCAAGACAGGAATATAGTATTGGCATGATATCACATAAACGTGATCATCTGTCTCCAGCGTCAGAGAGAGTGCCAATGTTACACGAACGTCAAGGAAGAATAGGGATTAGTGAGACGGAATATTATGGACATTCTGAACAGTCAAGAGGACAAACCAGTTATTCAAGAGCTCAAGAAGTATCACAAAGTACGCCCTATGACAGTCCTATTTATTCTACAGCTCCATCACCTGAAGATCTTCATGCGAAAGACATTGAAGCATATGTTCAACAATTGCAAACTCATGAACGTGCACGTGCTCAAGCTTTGCGTGAACGTGATAGGATAATGCAGCAACGTCGTGACGAATATGAACGAGCGATGATGATATATAAGCAAGAATTGCAACAATATCAACAAGCAGTTCAATCTGCACAAAATCGCGTACCGAAAGAAAGAGTAGATGATACGAACCAGCATCAGATATCTTTGCAAGGACAATATTTGAACTTAGATCAAACTAATGCATTCTCTAATGGATCTTCACTAGCAAATGTTCAGACATCTGAAGAAGTTAGACGTGAAAAGTTGAAACATCGGAAGCTTTTGAATTTCGAAAAATTAAAACGACTAGAGAAAGATCGAAAAATATTGAAAACAACCTCAAAATCACTTCAACAGATGCAACAACAAAGGGTTATACCCGACCAGAAACGACAGTTCAAGAACAACGACTTTTACATCAGACGAAACAATCGGAAAGAGATAGTCAAAGCAATCAACTTCATCTAAAATACGGACAGTTCCATACATTTAAATCCCAGCATCAACAACCAACTCAGTTGCACCAAACTTCTTCAAACTCACATCGAGCAGAAGATCAAGATCAGCAAATCAGTGGCGAACCCTCAAAAAGAATATCACTATCTGATAAATATCAAGGTTTCTTTTTTTAATTATTAAATTTTATAACGCCAATGATTTTGTATATTATTTATCAGAGTATTTTACACAAATACATCTTACTGGACCTTTAATTCAGATCATTTCGAAAAATCAATACAGTCTGGTAAATTCCAAATGATCGCTTATACTGAAAGTAATCATATTGCACTCCCAAACTTCGAAACTGAAAGAGAAAGTCAAAGAAGTGGACGTGATTTAGAATATAGCTATTGTCCCTGGAAACTTGAAAATTTCTAATAACTAAACAATTGGCAAGGTCATGAATGAATTCATGTTAGTACTAAATCAGGTCTGGACCGAAGCATAGCCAATCAATCAGTTAGCGAAGGATATTGGCATAATAATCAAGTGCAACCAGATACAGAACATTTCCCATTTGGCATGATTATCGCCGCTGATCGACTTCCTGATGATCAAGATGTTCGCGTTGCAGAAACCATTAGTGCAAGTCCGTTACCAAGCAAAAATTTTGCTCAAGAGAAGCAGACGATTGCCATTGAAGATTACAATGACGATGAAAATTATGCATACGATCAACAAACTGAAGATGGTTGGTTCACATGTGCTCTCTTGTCTTTCTCTATACATGTCCGTTTTGTCTATCTTAATTAATTATTAATTTTTAAGTCTTACTCGAATTGCTTAATTTTGAATCAGATTTTTAATCTTAAGACTTCCAAAAAACAAGACATTTATTACTATTCTAATTAAATTTTTATACAGAAGGTATATCCAATAAAGAAATACATCAGATAATGTGTTTCTAATAGTAATGCAAAATGGAATTTCAAATTTTCAGACGATCAACTATCAGCTCTTCTAGAACATATTCCAGTAGCAGATGCAGAAGGACGATGGGCGTTATCAATAGCTGCACAACCAACTTCTGCTGAAAGTTCCACTAATCTTTCTACTGATGGGCAGAAAATGGAAACAATTAACGCTATATCAACAACAGTGATGAAATCAGATATGGTACCAGCTGTGGTAGAAATTACACCATTTCAAGAGGACATTAGAGCAGATGAAGATCATAATGTGAAGATTTTGAAAGATGAAAATCAGTTTGGAGGAAATGAGAATGAGAAAACAATGTTTTGGCAAGGTCAAACATAGTGGACGGATGATATTGGCATAATTATTAAATAAGTTTACTTTCAGTGTAAGCTAAATATAAATTTAGATTTTAAGAGCACTGTGTTTTTTCCAAAATTTGCTAAAATTTACCTAATACAGTGTTATGATTGAAACAATGAATTGAAACTATTAAAAGACATTAATTAGAGTACGATGATATTGTTAAAATGAAAATTCTATAGTGAAGCAGGTGGAGTTGGACAAGTAAAAACATTTTATTATTATCGAAATAATTGAGTCTTGAGATCTCGAGATCTAATGAAAGCTTGCAAATGTATATTATTTGAATATCAAATTCAAAAATGAATAAATCGCTTTTGAGTTCAAAATTATTCGAATCGTAGTATATGATCAAAAGGAAATAGAATATTTATTTAAAAAGAAATTGGCCGCTATGATAGAACTTCAATGTATTACTTTAACTTTTTGAATTCATTCTAAAATTATTCCTACTGCCATATTTCCTTTTCTTATAATATCTGTTGGATCTTTCCGCTGTAATAAAGTAGTGTATCGTTGCATACATTAAATGTTCTAATTGAAATTTTCACAATGAGACAACTTATCTAAGAAAATACAATGCCGAATTTATTGTTTTGATTGTGTGCTTCATGCTAATATGCATATTATCAATCCATGAAACATATAATGATTATCATTACACACGAAATATAAGATGATGGTATGTTTCATGTACATCTGAAAATTACACGATTCATGTAACTCCTGCGAAACTCAATCTGAAAAATAAAACCTATTGATTAATTTATTGCACAAATTTTTTGTGACATAACTTTAACTTATATTATCAATTAATACGAAATGTTTTGTAAAAAATATTATAACTGAGAAAATGAAAATGCGAATTGCGTAGCAGAATATTGTATCGTCTTATGCATTTAACATTTTAATTAAATTGAAATTTTCAAAATGAGACAACTTATCCAAGAGTAAATTTAACATGTCTTTTAGTATCATTTCACAAATTATTATATGTACAAGCGGTCAAATGAATACAGAAGGATTATAAGATACGAAAAGCAATAAAAATGAATTATGTGAGTTCTTTTTCCATGACATTTAATTTTAATTAACATTCGTCTTATCCTCTTTTCATACCTATATTTTCATGAGAATAGGTTTAATTTCAATTGTATTCTAATAGCTTGCTGATAGAATTAAGAGACAGACAGAATAAGGGTAAATATGATAGGCTCTTTGAAGAGAAAAATTGAAAAATGTTTAATATTTGATATCTGATAATTAAATTCAAAGAATGGTCGATCTGATGATCTATTCTTCTATAATTGGGAATTTGATTTAAAAAAGTTATCTTTGAAATATATGCATACATCAATTTTAATACGATTTCATTGTTGTATTTAATAATTGCAAATATTTTACATCAGAAGTTCTACAAGAATGCATAGCTAATCTCTCAAATGCTTTTATCATTTTCCTGCATAGCAAATATACTCTTAGTACAATTTATCATTATCAATTGTTCTCAAATATACAAAATGAAAACAATAATCTTTTATTTTCTGAAGATTAAGATTAAAGTATAAAATGTATGTTTCAGAGTATTGAAATGAGTAAACCAAAAGTGACCTTTGCTCAAAAATTAGTGCAACAACAAATCGATTCAAAAATTACAACTATCAGCAAATTGCTAAATTATTAAAGCAAAGATTTGACAGTATATATGGCATCGGTTGGCAATGCATTATTGGCAATAGTTTTGGTTGCTACATAACACATTTACCTGACTGCTTCCTATATTTTTCTGTCGAACCTTTTTCAGTAATACTTTTTCGTACGAACATAACTACTTAATGATTTCAATTTTTTTTTTTTTATTCATAAGTTGAAAAATATCGTGAAGAAAAAATTTGTTAAGTTTAGGATGAAATGTGCTATTGATAGATCATTTCGGTGCATATTTTTAAACATTTCCAATTGTTTCGAACTATTTCAATTCAATACTGATTGCCTTCTGACCTTTGAATTGACATCATAACAGCAACATTTTATAGCTTCTTTAATTCTCGACTCTTGCATGATCATTCCATCGGAATTTTAAATATACACAACAAAAAATTTCTTCCATCTACCAAAAATTCTTTCTGACATTTAAACATTCGCAATTATGCTAATTTTAAGCAAATAAATTTTAAGCGTTATTCTGGACAAATTTAAGAAGGTAGCACAAATATTTCAGATTCTTTTCTTCACTTCCTGTTTTTTATAACCCGTATTAATGAAAACTATCATAACGCATCATCGTACATCTTAAAAATTAAAAATTCGAAATTTGAAAATAATTGAAGACAAGCAGGAGAATTTTAAATAAATAACTTCTAAAAACATAAATAATTTCATGTTACATAATGAATTGAAGATGAATTTACCATTCATAACACTTGAATGTTCTCAACGGAAATGATATCACGAAATTACTAATTAATATAAACTTCAATGCTGCTTATTTTACTACCCGAAATATTTGCTTCATGAAATGTATTTTGAATTTTTTTCTTTATAAGCTTGGGAATAAGTTTGAAATAAAATTTTGAAAAGTTGTTTAACAAAGAAAAATTCTAGCATACAGTATGCTCAGTTCGAGACTACAACAATAACTGTCATAATCGATTTAGAATCGAAAAATGTCTAAGTAATTGAAAACAATGAAATGCAATTGTGATAGATAAAAAAAATTTTTTTGGAATAATTCACTTGGAATAATTTACCATTATAGAACATTTATTTTTATTTGATCGTGTGTAAATTTCTTATTTTTAAACACATTCCATGTGGAATAATTATAATATATATATCTGTAATTATTTGTTTCTATATGTATATATATATATATATTTCTTTTGAATTTAGAAAAATTCATTTGAATTTATTCAATAGGAAAGTACTGAGTCTTTTAATATTTAAAATCCATTTTTTCTCATTTTTTCAATTTCTGCTCATCCCAAATTTTTTTAAGTTTTACAAGACTTAATAAGTTTGAAAATATTAAAAACTCTTATAGACGCAATTAAAATTATCACTAATTTAAGAGAAACAAAGTACTGTGCATTAGTTCTGATTTCCGAAATATTTGAATCAATTCAATGTCATAATAGTTGTATCAGTTGTTTGACAACAAGCATTTCAGATTTGTATCAGAAAATACCGAAGAAAAAATGAGATAAAAGCATGCCAATCTTAATTAGAATCATTTTAGAACAAAACAAAAAAATAATTTAGTTAAAACTTATACTTCAAAATTCTCAACTTTGAAATTGGAATTTATAATAGCTTAAAAGCAGGTTAAAATTTCTATGAAAAATTAGAATTCCAACATGATTGAATTTTCGATCACCCCTTCCGTGGTGAATATAGTCGGTTTAGAATAATTTTTTTATCTTTCTAAAATTCAAGTCACATCGCGATAATAAGAAAGTTATGCCACGTTTATCAGACAACAACAAATAGGATTATTAGGATTATTATAACAAATAGAATTATTATTTTCGAGATGTAGTCAATCCTAAGATAGTTAGCAAATCTTCCGGTACACATCTGCAATCGTGAGTTAAATTGTCACCAAAGTTTTTGCATTTTCCTGACAAAAATTAAGACTGTCGACACATCTATTATGACTTGCGTCATAGGAACAACCGCGAGCCTGAAATTTCACAAGATTCAGAAGTTTTTTCATTTCAATCAATATTGATTTCCTCATGGCTATAGAAGAAAAATATCCATAAAATTTCTATTATTTTTCTTTCTTTTTAATAAGTTTGGATTGCACAATGAATAAAAAGTATTTGGACTATCTCGAGATCAATTCAGCCCATTCGATTAGGCCAGATCTTTCTTCGCTTTTCCATAGATAGTAATTTACATCAAAATACTCATCCAATAATCGAAAATTTATTGAATGATTGATCATTTAGTATCAATTTGTAATTTCATTATTTTACCATGAACTTATTCTTATCGTTGAGAATATTGGCTCCTACGAATTTCGCAGCCAAAGTATGGCTACTTATTGTTGTCATTTCTGCATTATCAAGCAAAATGCCACGGTCCAGTAAATTCATCGGGATTTCGGGCGTTTGAGATATTACATTGTCATTATCATATGGTACTATCATATTTGGCGGTCCTGCAATAACATAAACTATCTCGAACTACTTGACTCGTAATATTCTTAAAAATTTATTGCAATTTAAAATTTTTGAAAGTATTTCAGCAAGCTCAATCCATTTATTATTATATTTTTTTTAAATTTATCAAAAATTATGGATGAAACATAAGTACCAATCATATATGATTTTGTATTATAATTTTGCAATTGATAGTCCGGATATAGATTCCACTGTCCAAGGAATCGTTGGCATGGTACATCAGTCATTATAATATCGGCACATCCACCATCATATCCAAATCCTATCATCAAAAATTATAAAATGATATTTAAAAGTTATACTTTCAAGTACTTAAATATCTGTTTATATATGTACATACATTTAAAAAATAAAGTTATTCACTCTATTCTAATTAGCTTATTTACAACGTTTGAGAATAATTCTATTTCAATCTAAAAATTTTTCAAGTTTTAAAATTTCAAAAAAATGACTTATTGACGTTATGTTGCATATAGTGCCAAACAGATATTTGCAAATAACAGGCAATAATATCTAATAAGATTTAAGAAATTTATATATTAAATCAAAAAAAAAAAGGAAATTGAACAAACAAATTGATTTAATAAAAAGAAATTTAAGAAAAAAAACCTTGATATGAATATGGATCATAAAAGGAATCATATGTTTCGCATGGATGCCAAACTTGTCCAACAATAATTGTAGCCAATTTGATAATAATAATTAATAGCTTTCTCGCATACATCTGAAGATTTATCGCATTCACAAATTTTGGAATATGGCAATTAAAATTCAGTGATTGTGAGAATCACTGAAATATTTATATATGAAAAAGAAATTTGAAAGAGAGAAGAGAAAGATACTGAATAGAAAGGTAAAGTACGAGATGTTACCGATTTACATTCATATTGAAAAATTGAAGAAGCATTTATCCTCGAAAGAGTCGTTCGACAAAAGGCTTATAGAAAAATTTAGGTCAAAGAACGTTTTGGTAAAGGTAACTGGAATTTTCAAGGTTCAAAAATTCGTCCGCGTAAAAATTTTCTGTACAAATTAAAATTTTAAAAAATTGAAGGAAATTATACATATTATTTGATGATATATTTGTACATCAATCAGATCGTTTTAAAAAACAAATCACTATCTGCTATCCATTCAATAAATTATATTGACCCATAAGTAGTAATAGTAGTAGCATATAGCATATATACGTTTGAGAAACATGAAATTCAAAAAAAAAAAAATAAATAAGTAAAGAATTTTTTAAATTGCTCATAACGGTAATTGAATTTCCAATATCATTATTGGAAAGCAAATAAGTAGTAGTTAGTTGTTATAAAGAGTACTAGCTTGTTTAATTCCATAGACTCATACTATATTTCAAGGTTAAAAATTTTCTATTATTCATTCATATTTGAAAACTTTTCTCATTGACCTTGTTGTAAGAAGATGCAAATAAAAATACATCTTATAAAATTCACATAATTTTGATTTCTTTTAAAATACATTTTGACGTTTATCTTCCTCACATTTATTTTCAATTTTAATTTTACTGAATAACAACATTTTTTCTTTTGAATATTCAATTACATATAATAATAGTAAATATTCACGATGAAGGAAGATTTGTCTTCAATCCAAAATTTTAATTAAAATATCTCTCAATTCATGAAAAAAAAGAGTAGTAATCCTGACACAGAATTGGCATATCATTTTCCATGTCAATTGAATGAATCTTGGAAAAAAGCCAATTAAATCATCATTGCTTTTAATAGCTAATCTCGAGATCGAATTGCACTATTATCTCTCGAATCATTCCACTAAATTATCCTCATTATTTATTAAATCAACACATTATATCGAAGAAAAAAAGCTGATTATATTTTGTGATTTTTAAATGAAATTTTGATATATTTTATGTGTATATTATTGAATGGAATAATCATACAATAGCATGTTGCAATAGGTCAGTTTCGTGATATAAGAAATGACGGATTCGAATGAATACTGAAGGGAAATGTCCAGAAAATATGGTCAGATGATTGGCGTGTTCTACAAAGAATGGCTCTACAGCACGTGGAAACTGTTCCACCAATATTTCACTATGACTTTTTGGTATAACACTGTCCATATCACCGTGACAAATTAGTACAGGGACATTGACTTCTGCAGCTCTATCATAACTTCAAACAATAAAATGAAATAGGTTGGAATAAAATAAATCAAAGAATAAAGTATTAATTATTTTTGAAATAATTTTTGTTAAGTAATTTAGCAATTAACAATAATAATTTTTCGCAAATTTTCAAATAAAGTTAAATTTGAGAGAAAATAGAATTTCCCGAAAAGCATTTAATTTATTAGTTTCAGTTGCAGATTTGATGAGCAAGATTTCTCAAAGACTTTCAATGTAGTTTAAAAACTTTAATTTTAAAATTTTAAGGAGCTAAAAATGATACCTTAAAAATCGATCCATGCACCAAGTTCGCTCGACTTTTGCGCACAATCTTAGACCAGATGCAAATGGTGCAACGAGTACAATACCACAAAGATTTGGCGGATGTTTAGAAGCTATATAAACTGTCGGTGCTGTACCAATACTATAACCAAGTAATGCAATCTGGAATTATTTACTAATTATCCATGAATACATTTCATTAATTAATCTATTATTATTATTAGATGCCTGAATATTTATTCATAATTATTTTATTGATTTATCCCATTTTTTTCTTTTTTAAGCAAATTATTGCAAAGTCAATGAACTTATCCTGTCAACTTCTTCTCTTATCTATATTAACTTTAGCCATTGTCATTAATTATTTGATTTCAATGATCAATTATGAATTATCAATTTACATTTAATAATTTTCAGTGAATCCAAATGAATCCATAATACGTTGTTATTAGTTGTAAATTTTGAATTAAGAAATGAGAAGATGATAGCGAAGTTTTTCATAGATTATTTTATTTTTATATATTATTTTTATTCAACAGAAGGCTTACTCGAACATGTGGTCCTTGAGATTCCGAAATATATTTATAAACAGCTTCAATATCAGCGTAAATATTTTTTTTCTGATGGGCTACCAGTGCTAATGCCATATCCGGAATAATCATAGGCATACATATTTGTTTGCAACAAGTCAGAGATATTCCTAAAAATATAAATGTACCTTATTTGGACAGTACAATCAATCTAAAGGAGAAATTCAATGATAATAACCGTTTAATTGTTCATTTTATTCTATTTTATACCTAAATTTTCATAGGACTTATAAATCCTTACGTCGGGATTTATATACGCGACATACGCGACATAGCTAAATATCTCAGCACAGAAAATTAACTGCACGTTAGATTTTTCTGCTGCGAATATTTCGAGTTTCAGTGTTGATAATTCGATATCACTGACATTTGAAAATATAATCACTATGATGACTTCTTATTAATGGATATTTACCTGAAATTTATTCCGTGTGGTTGAAAATAACATCCCAAATCAGAACTATTTGGTTGCGAAAATAATACAACCTAAAAAATTTTACCAACATTTCACAATTAAAATAAACTTGCGGAAGAGAAAGAATGAGAAAGGGATGATTAAAGATTAAGAAGAAAGATTGAAACTTGAATTAGTAAAACTGGAGAAGTAAAATTTTCTTGAGAATACGTTTAATTTGATATAAAAAGAAGACAATTTATTCGAAAACGAATTCAACTAAAAAAGCAAAGTAAAAAAAATGACGCAATATCAGTAAGATTCAGAAGTTATAAAATCTACTAAAGTATCCTACCAAATCTTTAGATTCATCATTTGACTCATAAATTAAGCTATTGATTCTCAAAATTGGTAGATACGAGCTGCGTCTTGTTCTAATTATTGCGATCTCAACACCTTCCATTGGAACTGATGATCCTTCAGTGAGATTTTGTGCTTCAAATTCTAGTGATGTAAATTTAGATGCCTGGAATTTCAAATTTTGGTTCATCAACTTCTGAAAATTTTTTCTGGATAATACAACTAATGTAGATATCCTGTAATCGAAAATTATTTTAATTTCACACATATTTTTAACCTAAGAATTTTTCTTAATTTTGAATTTTGATTAAAATACCTTTTTGGCATTATTAGTTCGTACAAAATTGCCATGAGCATCCTTTCCGCGTACGAGATATGTTCTCCCTCTACTTAATGGATGAAATGCTAATTTTCGAGTAATCATTTCCGGTACCGGTGGACAACAAAATACATAACATAATATACCAATATACTGAAATGAAGGCAATTTATTGAAATTAATCATATAATCATTTATGATTTTAAATGAAATTATAAATGATTTTGGAAGACGAAGAATTATGAATCGAACCTTAAGAAGTAGCATGCATAATTGGCAGCAATTACATCCATGTCTTTTGGTACTTTCTGAATTGCAACTGAATTTGCATGATGAAGGTCAAAATAATTCTTGGATTGTAAATGATGATGCTCCATACATTCTCCTCTCTTCTCATCACTTTTTTAAATTCTTAAAATTAAAATTTCTTGGTATTTCATCAATAGAAAAGTATATATATTAGCTCACATATCCTTATATATGTACTTCAATTTTTCTTTTAAACGAAATCAATGTTTCGATCAATTAAACAAATGAGGTGTGTTTTTCATATTTCACATTTCACTAAATAACAGAAAATATTGACGTTTTAGATAGAAATTTATTTGAAAAGTTCAACATACATAAACTTACAAACGATTGTTTTAATGGTTTCTTCCATTTATCATGATGAAAATAATAATGCACCGATGGCCTCTACAAAAAAATTCCAACGGTACTGTATATTCTTATGATGTAAGTGATCAGAGGTCACAAGAAATGACAATGCTAACTGATATGTATGTACATCCTTCAAAATTAACTTTTTTTCATAATCTTCTTGAATGTTGTATCATTTGAAGATGATCAAAATTAATTGATTTTTATTGCATTTAATTGCTTTCCGCTTTTTAAAATTTCTCTGCTAATTTATTTCATTAAAGTAGCAAAACTCATAAGAATTCACCACGTTATCAGTAATATCAAAAAGGAGTTCATCACTCATAAAAGTTCCTGTTGCACTTATCGCTTCCAGATTTGAAACTTCTTCATCAGCGTCAACAGAAACATTCATCACTCTTAATCAATTTTCATAATCCATCGAAGTGCACAAAAACAACCGTATAACACTATCACTATTCTTAACAATGACTTTCGTCAAGATTTGAAGGATTTTATTCAGCAATTTAGGTTCATAGATATAGAAATTGAATTAAATCCGAACTTCTGGACTATAACTTCTCTCACCAAAAGAAAGTACGAGAATTGTTTAATCTTAAGTTTTTCTAAGAATTTCCAAGAAACTCTAGAAAACAAAATTAAGTAATTCTGAATCGCCTCTCAATTCATAATCCATTTTTACGTGTTTATTTTTGATCTCTCCCAGCAATGTAAATATATATTCCAAGAAGTATTGCAAGATAAAACTGATCATGAAAAAATTCATTGAAATACACGATGTCAACAGTGACAAAATTGAAATGCAAGTCTTAAGTGCATATAACTTCAAAACTCAAATTATGCATTATATACTTCTCAAAAAAACCACAGAGAAAAGT
The DNA here is from genome assembly GCA_024305405.1 of Dirofilaria immitis. Lineage (NCBI taxonomy): Eukaryota > Metazoa > Nematoda > Chromadorea > Rhabditida > Onchocercidae > Dirofilaria > Dirofilaria immitis. The sequence continues at coordinate 3,065,133 of JAKNDB010000088.1, read as the reverse complement.
TTATCAACCAATCCATCAATGATAAAAACGATATCATTTCATGCATATATTGCATTTAAATAATGTATAAACCGAAATTTTCCATTGTTAATAATGAGAATCTGAACAAAACGTAATAAAATTATAATGATTCATTCGAGTTAAACAGTCAAAAATTTAATTCTTTATAATATTTTGAATTCCTTACGATTCGATTTCTTGATATATTGAATTACAAAAGCACATAATTCAACTAGATCCTTTTCACTAGGGACAATCTTTCTAATTTTGTGTTATTTAAAAATGTTCTATTGCGCATTTAATTTTTTTGAACTAAAATTCGTTCATTGCTATGTCAACAATCAATAAAAATATTCAGATTTTGCTAAAGCGAAGAAAACTTGCATTATATGTGCATTTGCAACCGTGAGTAGAAAGGTCACTGTAACTATTAGAATCTTTGTAAAATGATCTGTTAAATTTGGAGACCCAAAAAAATCTCGGAAAAATAAACAACCAATAAACCAAAAATGAAAAATGAATAAAAATTATATATAACATGTAAGAAAAAACAGAGGGCAATAACAATCCATCAACAAGTTCAGCATAATAATAAGTTCAGTTTTGATAAACGCCAAATTTAATCAGAAATTATTTGTCCAGTAGAGTAGTAGATAGAAGAATCATTAAGATGACAGTAATTAATTACAATAAAGGTTATATGAACAAAATTATTTAGATTTCTTGGTCATTTCTTCTTGATCGTCCACTTTGGTTCTTATTTAGCCACATGCCAGCATAATTACAGGAACCGCCGTCTTAGAAGTAATCCCGCGTTTTCCATATTTCTTAATACATATCTCTGCTATCTTCAGTTAACTGATTATCAATCTTATCTGATGCAACATGGAATGATAACGTTAATAAAAGCATTAATGAAAATTTTTTCAATAGTTTTGCTGTCTGTTAATGAATGATTCCCATGCGGCATCACGGTACCGCCGGATCTGAGTATTAATATCATCTACACCAGTAATTGCTCGCCCCACTACCACAATATCATTCCCATCTACACCTATTGCATTCTCGACTGTGCGCCAGTTTTGACCAATTCCATCGCTCACTGCATCCATATGAACTCCTGTGACGCAATCATTTTAGCAAACAATTCATAATTCCCAGCAATAATCATTAAAAAAAAAATTTTCAAAATCATAAGCCAAAGTTCTTTCTTTTATCCATATGGTTTTTTCTTGCATATTCAAAAGTAAATTGTATAGATTTGTTTAATAATTAAAAATTGAGTAAGTCAAGGAACAATTACAAGAAGCTCAAAGGAATATTAACTTAAAGCAGTTACAATAAAAACAATCGCTTATTACTTCCTACCTGCTGTCCAGTAGAGAAAACTTGGTACATCAGCGCAACGTTTCTGACAAATAAATCCACTTACGATATCACGATTATTTTTGCCAATTCCAGTGCAGCTGAAAAACACACAAGACATAGAACTATTCCCATTACGATGCAAACAGAAATTCTAAAATTTATTTCAGCTAAAATAAGTTTTAATATCTATTAAAATAAATAGTAATTTTTCATTTCATAATAAATATAACTATGTCATGATAATATATAACTATAATATAACTATATCATGATATATGATACAGTTATATTATTTCAAAACGAGATCATCTTATTCATAACAGATTCTACTTTTTTCTTCGGGAAATAATCAAGTAATTCATTCTGATAAAAAATATTATCTTTAAGAAGCTCCAACACATAAGGGAAATAAGTAAAGTTAGTTTGCTGAAATAAGAATAACAAAGAATAGAGATGATAATTTAAATTCCAAAATAAAATTATTTTATTCATTCGTCTACCGTTCAAATATTCTTTCGAATTAGTGAAACTTCCGTCAGAACTCATTTCCACAACCAGTAAAACTCCTGTAAGTTTTGTCGTTGGTTGTTCAACAATCTGAAAGGAATACATATATTTCCCCTTATTCATCTTCCCTAATCGTATCATATCTGCCATCTTACAAGTAATGAGATTCATTACATTTAACTTGACTATGTAATACAAAAACATACATCAAATAAACATGCAGACATAAATTTGTTAAAACAGATGGAAAATAAGTTTCGCATTAATGCTTTTTTTTTTTGAAAAGCTAAATTTGAAGCCTTCGAATTTCCGGAAAAAATCCTATAAATATTATTTTTGAGTTGAATGCATTAAACCTTTCTTATAATATTCAAAACAGACTGCCCAGAAAAAGCATGTACAGAGACAAGTTGTGCCCAAGATTCTATTTTGAATGGACCTTTCGTAAGTTGCAATTTCGTCGTATAGCCAGTATCAGCTAACTTCCTAAAAAATAAGAAAAATTGGTCAGTCAAAAATATCCTATATATATATTTATGTTAAAAGACATTATAAATTTTCCAACTTACTTTTTAGCGTGTACTTGTCATATTTGCATAATTATTGCATACCTGTCTTCAAAAATGATGAAATCAAGATTATTAGCCAATGAAGTAAGTTTTTGCACAAACGCATCATTGAAATCTTCAATCACATCAGCATGCAGCTTTACAGCACAGATATAACCACCAGTTTTTTCAATAATTTGTATTATTTCCTCACATTTTGTGACATCAATTGCTATACACAAACATGTTTTTTCTGAAAGTATTGTTTTAAAAATACCCATGTAACGGCTTTTAAACTGTTAGATACTAATTGAAGTTAAAGCACCAAATCAGTTATATCATGTACTTTTTTTCCTTTTTTTTTAATTGAACGTTACTTTTTAATTTTGCATAGAAAGCGCTACACTTTCAGTAATGTCAAGTACAATCTTCCTAAAAATTCACAAGCAATCCTAAATATGATATTCTGCTATCTATAAAAATTAAAAATTTTAACAAACGAATTCATAAAAAACAAATACTAACCTTGTTCATTATTTCCAATAGCTTTTTATTTAAACAATTTAATGTAGCGTCTTTTCGTGATACTAATGACCAATCATCCTTGTATTGTATTTTGTTAGTGACAGATGGTGGAGGAAGTGTTAACTGATACAGGATATCCTCTTTCTTTTTTAGTGTAATGGTACCAATATCAATCAGGAAATCAAGCATTTTGTTCATTCCAAGTATACTATAAAATAAAACAATTTTCTGAAAGCTACTCAGTGGAAAAATCAGCATTCAGTATCAAAAAGAGAAATGAGAAGGAAGAAGGGAAACTGAATGAGATCGCAAATTGTCATTGATTGAATATTGAAACTCAATTCAGTTTGATGATTTTTGTAATCACAATACTACAAGATAAGCTGAATGAAACTAGTCATATGTCACATTAACATCTTTTCTTCAAAAAAAATTACCTATATAGAGTAATTCCTTGATCCTGGAGAAATTTTGGACCACCCTGCTCACGATCCAACACACATATGGCTTCGTTACAAATCAGACCTTCGCTGCGTAATGAAAGAACAGTTTCCAAGATACTTCCACCTAAAAACTATTAGTAAATAAGACATACATAAATAATTTAAAAATTTTTCATTACCATTTTTCATATTTTTCTTAAAATTAATCAAACAGCGATTAATGAATATCACTAGTATTCGCTCAATTTTTTAAAAAATATAGAGAGGAAACAAGACCTGAAGTCACAACATCTTCAATGATCAGAGCTCGTTTTTGGCTTCATAATTGCCCTCGAGAATTTTCTTCGTGCCATACGACTTTATTTCTTTACGTCGCAATAACATTGGTTTGTCCAAACGATCAGCAATAATCTAGTGAAGACATAACATTAAATATTGAACAAATTAAACTGAAGGACGTAAAATTTTGATAAAAACTAGTAAAACAACATTTTTCCAACGAGAACATACCGTCGAAAGTGGTAATGCTGCATACGGTACGCCAACGATATAATCGTACTTAAAATTTTTGCTGCTATCAGAGCACACATATAATTTGTTGTCAACTTCTAGAATTCAAGAATTCCATTCAGTTTAACAGATCTTAATATTAATTAAAATTTCAAAGAATCAAATATCATCCTCAACTAGTGAAAAAAGAAAGAAGTCGAAATTCAATGCCAAACTGATCTAACTTATAGATGTTCACTGATTTCACTTATATATATTAGTTAACGAATTTTCGACTTCTTCTTTTTGCATTTGACCTGCAAATATCGTTTATGTAGTAGCACATATAACTTGATATAATCACTGTCGATAAATTAAAGAAAAATCTCCATTATTTATGAATATAGTGATATTGGACGAGATACTACGATTTCCACAACAAACAATTTCATAATTAGAAACCTATGTGGCATATTATCTACACTTCATAGAATGAAGCGATGAAATTCGTTGTAATGTATCTCGAGCTATCTGTAGCACAGCAAAGATAGCTAACTATACGAATTAAAGAAAGAACTCACAAGCACTTTCGGTGACGTGAAGAGTAAACGTAGATCTATGTAGATCGGGCTATTCTGACCACTCTGCAACGTAAAACTGCCCAACTTGAACACTCCTACTTTTTTCAACTCCTCCATCAATAACCGATTGTCGATCATGTCACCAGCATCTGACATTTTTTTCACAACAATCTTAAATAAGTCCTATTTAAGAAAAAAAATCCTACTAATATAACGTTGTTCCCTCCGCCATAAATGGTAATGAAGATATGCCTGATAAATCGATTCTTAGATAGAAAAATTAAATATAAGCACGAATGTACGTAATGTAAATTATACATAAGGATTAATATGCACGATAGGTAGTGAACGAAGTATAAAAAATTTAACAGCAAAGTAATTAATGATGCCACACAAATCCGTTGATTAGAATACAAACAAGGAAATGATCTATACTCCGTGAACCTCCTTGAAAGATTCGCTACGCTCTTCTATACATAAAAATTAATGCACACGCGAGATGATAAATGAAAATGAACAAATTTGATAGCATATAATCAACGATGCCACACCATACACCGATGATTGATATTCAACAAGAATTGAATGACTATCACATGAAAAATAGAAATTAATCGCAGTTAATGTTAACGAAGAACAACTTGATGAAAATATAAACAAACAATTAAAAAATAGTAAATGGCCAGACAACTATTCTTATTTACTGATATTCTTTCCATAAGGAGAGAGGTCAGATACATTCAAATGAGATACCCGCATAATATTCCGCCTTCCTCTACGCAGTCAAGTCTTTGACAGGAGATCATAATTTGAATAAGATATTGATTCGACAAATATTAAAAATATATAAACAAACAACAATGAAGAATTAAATTAATTCCAATTTAGGCAATTCCCAAAGTCCTTATATTTCAACTGAAAATATTGCTACTATCTATCTAATCTTGTTTAACTTGCAATTAAGAAAGTTTTTAGTCCAATCTTCATTGTATCAAAAAGAATCTTATCACTCATTTATCACTAAGACTATTTAGTATATATTTACTATTGTCATTATCATTATCGTTGATATATTTTATTTATAATCTATTATGTGCTGCATACATGAGAGATAGAGACAACGATTGGGTGGGTCATCATCGTCGTTACGTTCAACAAAGCCAAAAAAATCGATTTATTTTAAAGATAGCGAGGATGGCCGTTTTTGTACGATTGCATTTTTACATATATTTAACATTTTGAAATAATAACAATAATGGCTATATTTTGTTTACGATTCATTCATCCATCCGTTCTTCATAGTCTTTTACTTAAACTTCTAATGTATAATCCAAAATTATATTTCAGATGAAAAAAATATATATCTTAATTTTGGTATTTAAACAAATTAGAATCAAGCAAAAAAAAAAGAAAAAGTAAAATTTTTCCGAACAGTGATAATCTGTTATTTTTACATTGAACGATAGCAAATAATAAGAAGGAAGTTTCTGAGAACAAGAGGGCGATAATTAGTTATGCAAAAGTTCAGAGAGCATTACCATATGTACATCTTATGAAGCATTATAAAAGTCAAAACATTGAAATGCATATTTCATTGTTCAGTGAATTCTTGCTGATTGGTGCATTCAATTCTCGAAAGTCTGTCTACACATAGGAAGGGTGTGGTTGGGTCTACTGTCTGGCTGAGTCAAAGTAGGATCGATCACCTGTTAATCATTGGAGCTTGATTGATTCCAACTTACTTCAAAAACTATTCAACTAAGCATTACGCTTTCAATGAATTTTAATAAAACAGATCAGCTGAATTAATATTTGAGTATTAAAATTATTGTCTAGAAAACTTTAAAATAAAGTCATCAAATCATCTACTATTCGATAGAAATGGAAGTGGCATATCGTTACATTGAACAAATTGAAACTACGCTTGAAACAATGCGGCGTCGATGCCTTGCGGTTTTTATTGCTTTTTTAAAATTAATTCATAAATCATACTTTTTGAAATTTATAAATAGTTTTAGATATGCCTTAAATTTCTTATAGTTATTAGTTTGACAGAATATTGCTTGAACTTAGTGCATATACATAATATGATCGTAATTATTCGCCAATTCTCAGATATTATAGGAAATTTGAAATTGGATTTAATAATACTTCTAGATTTATGATGGTATAATAAGCTTAGGACAGAAAACAATACGAGCTGCAGAGAAACTACGCGAATATGTCGAACCGATTATTTATGATATTTCTGAAAGCGTGTGTTTAAAAAGAAATAAGAGGAAAATCTAAAATATTTAATTAAAAATAGCGTAATTATGCAATTTGCTACTGCTGGTTACGCTCTTTTAAACTTCAACATTTCTATAAAATTATTTTTCCTGTCTTCACTTCAAAATGAAATATTGCACTAAAATTTTATTATTTAATTTTAAATGTACAAATTATATAAGAATTCCCAAAGTTCATTGAGTTTATTCCTTCGAGAAAATTTATTCCTTCACTTGATGTTCCAAAACTTGCCACAAAAATCTTGTAATCAAATTATTTCTACAGATACAAACTGCAGTAGAGGACTTGAGCCCATTGGATGCAAACGATAGAGAATTCCGCAACAACCTATTGGAGTTGTACCTAAGCTGTTCTGTCCTTTCAATTGGAATCAGTGCAGGTATTTAATAAAGTAGTAAATATTCTAAAGGTAATGAATCTTTTCACCTGATCAAAATATTTAGGACTCGACTCAGTTGTGCATCATAATTTCAGGAGAAATTTCGGGTGCACTTGTATTAGGAATGCTTTATCGAAAAATATTTGATTGGTGGTGGGAAATATTGTTGATAATTTTATTGCCATGTTACGTTTACCTTACATTTAGAAAAAATGCAGGTAACTTTTCAACACTTGACATGGATTTAAATTTCGGAACTTTAGAAAGACTTTTAAACAATAAATAAACAAAAAGTAAGATGAAATGATTTAAATTCGATTTAACGATGAATAGGCTACGATAAACGACGGGAAAAAACCATTTCAACAATTGAATTTGACATGTTTAATTTATCCCATCAAATAAGAAACTTCCTGATAACGATATTAATAACAATTTTATCTCGCAGCACTCGATGAAACTGAACGGCGTGTCAATTTGTTCGGCCTAGGCCTCGCGATCGGTTCCTGCATAGGGCACATGATGGGATATCGACTGATTTCAACCCTTCCATCAGTCAATTTTATCCAACCACTCATTCTAGCGCTGATGGTAAATCTGAAAAAGGAATCCCATATGTTTCAAAATTTTTACACTTCATCCTAAATTTTGATTTACTTTATTATTTTTCCAAATGACCTGAGAAAGCGCACAACTGCAAAATGAATATGAATTAATATGAAATGAGTTCCCAATAGAACTTATGAATTCTCGACAGGTGGATCCGGAACTTTCCCCACCAACCATATATTCACAACGACAGAATTTGTTAGCCGCAAGCACAGGTGTAGGTATTATTGCAGCTACATTTCTCAGCATGATCCATGGCCTGTCGTTCTGTATAATCTTATCAATCGCCATACAAGCCGCATTTCTCGCCATTCATTCTCAGGTATATTTAATACTGCTTATGCCCTCCAAGAAAATCAACTAATCCTAGCGTATGAATGTTACTTCATGTGATAGCGAATAGTAAAAGTGATAAACACAATAGAATTCCATTTCAAGCAAGGTTTCGCCTCTTAGGATTAATATTTATGCATAAGACAATACAAACTGACACCTTCATTTATTCGAACAGTTCTAAAAACACGGATAAGGTTAAGTCCCTTTATTAACTTTACTAATTATGCCATTATATGTTTTATCAAATCCATAGGTCGTATTATATACAATGAAAAACAAATCGTATGGTGTCGGAGAAGCTCAACTGTGTTACGTACTTGGATCGATAATTACCCAAATCCCGCTAGCAATTGTTTTCGGTACTAGCAATATGGATTCTGTCAATTAATTTAAATCTAATTCACTCAACCATAAGACACTTACCCATGAAAAATTTTATTACACAATCATAACAAGGACAAAATTAAAAGTTCAGCAGCTTTTTGTTTGTGATCACATTGAAATGATATTTGCTATAAACCAATATTCAATGCAGCGTATATGTATACGGTGACAACAATATAATCATTGAATGAATACTCCGAGAGATTCCAGAAATGATTAATTTAATCATTTTCAAAATATGCATCCTCCAAATCTCGATCGCACATTGCTTCATATTCCTTTGTTATTACGTTGTCGACACGAGAGTAATCATAAAACTCCGTATCGTCACCTATAATTCCATTGTATGTAACCGTTTTTTATTTTTGGCTAAGACCAAAACCAGATATGCTTGCTATTATAATGAATTCCTAAAATCTACTGAATAATACGATTAAATTTTAAATGATTTTTACAAAAGCTTCACTTCAATTATAGCTAAATTCGAATTTTTTCAAATGGGATCATTTCAAAAAAGGAAAAAAAACGGAACCTTTCAAGAATCGTTGCTCCATATGATCAATAAAGTCGGCTCTCAATTGTATTTGATCATGGTCTTCATCCGAAGATTCCGATATCATTTCTTCTTCCATCTTATGACTAGAATTTGGTTTAAGATCACCATTAAGAACTTCGTCATAATCGTCTCCGGATTTTATTTCGTCGTTACTACCACTTCCCACTTCTTCACAGAGCCGGCTCCTTGCATGTTGTATTAAATCACCAAATTTTGATGTATTTCGCCATTCATACTATAAATACTATAAAAATTACATTACTCCAGAAAGAATCATCATACACATTTTACAGTTATCACGATGCAATTAATTTCCAACCTTCCGTTAAAAATAATCAAATTGCAGATTAATGCAATGAATAACCAAACTCATCTAAATACTAGTTTAAAAAACTAAAAGACATAAGAAAAGTGATAAAAAATAAGTTCGTTACCTTAAAATCATTCCATTCATTTAGATGAACATTTCGTCTATTTGAAATAATTTGGGAATCCTCAAATTGCATAAAAACACCAGATAAAGAATCGTTTTCAACAGTTGGCCTAAGATAAATCTGCTCTTCTTCGGGTAGAAATCTGCCAATCATTTTGTCAAACAGTAACGGCTCACGCTCTCGCATTTTTTGTCCGAAAAATAATCTGTTTCCTTCTTTAGTCGCAGTAATTCTATATAACGTTGATTTCGAAGTTTCACACTCTATAAAATGACAGAACGCCGAAAAGTTATATTATCTTCCATTTACTAAGTGCAGCGCAAAAGAATTCATAATAGTGATAGCATACTACTTCAAGAGAAATCGAAAATGGCGACTTCAAAATTTAAATTGAATTCAATAAATAAAAACAAGAATATTATTTCCTAAATCCACTCAGACGAATCATGTATGAGAAATGAAAGTACCTTTCGTTTTTCGGTGTCTGTGTCTTTACACCTTTCTATGATTGCCTTTACATAAAATTGAATTTCGTAATCATTTTGATCAAAAAAGTCGCAATCCTCTATCGCGAGATACTTGTGATATCGTCTCATGAATAAATGTGAGTTTCTCATATATAAATCTTCCAGCAATTCCCTGCAAATTTTTCCTTTTTTTCTCGCAAGTACATATATTAAATTATGAACTCTATAAATTTCTATATCACACATCAATCAATCTACTATTCAATTTCATTTTCATAAATGCTAAAACTTAATGTTAAATACTGCTCTCTTTTCATGTTTACATTTTAATGTTAAATATTGACGTCTTTCCATGTTTTAATTTACAGCAATTAACTACTGGATTTCGAAATTTCGAAAAAAACTCTGATTCGAAACCTTTTTTCTTGTATTGTTAAATCGGGCGTATCACGTTGCTCTAACCGATAGAAGATATCGTCGTGTGATATAATTCTGTCAATCATTCTATCCAATCTTGGTGTTATTTTCACTTAAAGTTTGAAAAATGACATTACTTTGTAAAATATTCTCAAATTTTTATAAACTTAATAGAATAAAACAGATAAGTTAGATTCAAATTGCGTATATCGACTTTTTCATACATTTCATAATAGAAAATAGAAAGTAAAACTTACAGTCCGTCAACTTTTCTGCAATACCCATTGCTTTACATAAATCGTCGCAATTCCACTTATTAACCAAAACTTGACGAATTACCAACAAAACTCAAGTAGAATAGAAGGTAAAAACAAGGGACTATAGAAATTTCATTGTGGCCGTTTGGTTTACTTAGTAACCTATGGAAATGAAAAATTTTGTGTCACGGATTTGTGGGGCATTTAGGTTGACAATGACGCTGACATGTCACGTGTTACGTGAGGGTCGGGACTTGCTGGCTCTAATTATTATGCCCAATGAAGAGAACGTAGGAATATTAATTATGCAATTGCTACCCGGTCTTATTCTAGTCTTTCTTTCGGGAATATATTTAAGTCCTCTTAATCATCGAACCATCCAGCAATATGAGCATCATTAGTCGCGGAACAAGACGTCAGACCTTGCCGTTCACGTACTGTTAAATATTTTTGGTGGTAAGGTTTTTGATGCGTAGGGACTTGTTTTATCGAAAATGAACAGTCAATTAAAATTTTTTCAGTCTCTTGAGTCCGGATATTTTTATTTCCCGTCATTTCAACGCTAGAAATTAATGCTTAAAATTTTAGCAGAAAAGTTAATTTAAAGCAGTTAATTTCAAGTTGCAATTAGTGATAAAATTGGTCTATTTTTTTTTGTTCTAAAGAAAAATATAGTAATGTCAGTACGTACCTATAATGATACGATAGATCGATTTACTTTATATTCTTGAATTACGATCGTTATTCTTACAATCCAGATGCTGACATACAAGTAGAACTTTATAATTAGGAAGCATTTCTCATCCTTTTTCTGTCTTCTTTATTTTTTCTACTATCAACGTAATAAATCACGCGTCGATTACATTTTTATCTCTGATTGCGAGTTTGTAAAACGCTTTTGCCACTACATCAAATAATATTGAAAATTAAAGGATTGTGGAAGATGCCGACAAAAGCCAAAGGAGAAACGGTAATTGCTTTTATTAGAGTCTAATCAGTCGACGATCTTCTTTCATCCTTTTTAATGAAAATTTTTATTGAATTCGATGAAGAATTTAAAATGGTCGATTACTCAAAAATTCGTTCTTCGTCAAATTTTTTTTTTTTTATAGCTAAGAGAGTTTATCGTGGTCGGACGTAAATTACCATCTGCGAAGGAACATAATCCACCAATTTATAAAATGCAAATCTTTGCAACAAACCACGTGATTGCAAAGTCTCGATTCTGGTATTTTACCAGTATGTTACGACGAGTTAAGAAGGCGAATGGAGAAATTCTTGAATGCAAAGAAGTAAGTCTAATGATGTAATAATCACTCCTTCTTTTTCAGCAAATTTGTGTTTCTATTCAGCTTCACTCCTCTTTATTATCTTTCAACAACGATTGATAAAATTTTCCGTTCAAGAAACTTTAATATGAATTCATTTATCGCAGTGATACCTAATATCAAAAAAAAATAGAAATATTTTTCTCTGTATTGTTGCTGGTTTGTAGAATAATGCAAGGAATAGCAACAGGTGGAGAAACAAGTATTAATTCGCCCTTTTGATAGATCACTCAAGCAATAAAAAATCTAAGGTTTTTAGGCAGCATGAAAGATTTTAGTGGTGCTGAATTTTTAACAGAGATTTCTTAATTGAGTATGCTAGTGTTACTTGTCCTTCAACCTGGAATTTGCGATCTTTAATATCAAGCTTACCGTTGCTGCTAATACTATTACCTAATTTTGCTCCTTCAAGCCAGAACTCTTCAATTTCAGTAACACCTCTTCGTATGAAAAAGTGCGTTACACTTATCAAAATATATACCCTCATTTTTTATAACTTTTTATACCAGGCAATGAAGACGTACATAATAAAAATAGATAATGGAGTATATTTGATAGAGAAATTATTAATGGATAGTATACCATAATGTTTTCATCTCTCTCTCTTTCGAAAATTAGAAATAGATCTTTCATATATAAATTTATCAATATTTGATTCAAATTCATGAAGCATATTCTGCCAAAATAATGACTCTTTTTGGTGTTATTTGACAAGCAGCAGAGTGTGTGCCATTTTCCTTTTGTTTCGTGGCACGTTTTAATTCACAAAGAAACAGCAAAAATATTTAACAGAGAAAAGGGACAAGTTTCTGTTTTTTCTAAATAATTTCTGTTTTTATAACGATTACTAAAGCATTTGATAGTTACCATCTAAATATCGATAGTGTTTATAATGTAAGAATAAATAAATCTTGTTTATTGTTTATATTTATAGAAGTGAAAAATGTTTGCGTATTGTTAAAAAATCAGTAACTTATTATTGAGCGACCTTCTAAATTTGAGAAATGTAATTGTGTGTTGACTTCAGTTTGTCAGAATTGACTCTATTACATCCGAGAATTACTATTGTAGGTGTTAGCAATATTGCAAATCCAGTTCTTCCATATATATGATTGTTTGCTTCTTCAATTTTATAGGTTTTCGAAAAAGACCTGGTTATATCAAAAATTATGGAATTTGGCTACGGTACGATTCGCGCACAAACCATCACAACATGTATCGTGAATACCGAGACAATACTATTGCAGGAGCCGTAACACAGTGTTATCGAGATATGGGTGCTCGTCATCGAGCACAGGCTGATCGAATTCAGGTATCAATCTAATTTGAAAAAGAAACATGTAATTTAATTACGCTTCATTAATGTCTTTTAATAATAAGTCATAAAAAAAAATTTTGGTTTTTTCACTCGAACTATGTATCTTCGCTGTTTTACAAGTTGGTTGCAACTATATCTTGGAATTGAAAAATTAATATTTCATGTTTATCTACAGATCATCAAAGTACAAGTAATTAAAGCATCTGATTGTAAGCGAGCGGCTATTAAGCAATTCCATAATTCGAAGATTTGTTTCCCATTACCACATCGCATTGCTAAAAGAAAAAATGCTGCTGTTTTCACTACTCGTCGTCCAAGAACACATTTCTCATAAATACATTGTTTTGTTACTGTTATAAGAATAAAAATTTTCAAATATGCACACGCGGAAATGTTTGGAAGAAAACTTGTTCAGAATATATCATACTCATATCTTTTCTTAGCATTTTACTCTTATAATTTACGATTCTTAAGAATGAAATTAGTGATACCAATTGGATGATGTATAAGTATCGCAAAGTATATCTCATTGGGTATTTTAGGAGATAGTACTGATTGTTTGCAGATTTTTTTCTTGCTTGATAAAAACTACTGTGATCAAGAATCTGTAAGATGTGAGTGGGTAACTGAATCAAAGACATATAGCCATGTTTGTATGTTCGAGGTGTTTCCTCATCGCGGAGAAATTTGCGCTATTTTGGTGGATGGGATTTAGTGTTCCAAATCCGAAATCATGTGAGAGATCACATTAATGTTGCTGTCTAAGGTATTATAAAATTGCAGTTTTAGATTAGCAAGATGGATTGCTTTGTTGGTGCATCCACTGGTGCTTTGAAAGGTAGGTAAAACATCCTCACTTAAAAGATTGATAATAGTAGATGTTAAACCGTGGTATACGTTGAGTTTACTGAAGCGGCAATCTGACCATTATACTGGAAATAACTGAATACTTGAATGGTGGTTATATGAAGCCAATTTCAGGTATTTCTTTCAAGGACAATGCTTTCAGTAATGTAAATGAGATTGCTTCATTAAAACCAAAACAAGATGAAATAACATGTATGAGTTGGGCGAGTGAGGATCAAGTGAGGGATTACATTTGCCACAATATTTTTCAAACTTCTGTTTAAATTAATTTTAGAAGACGTTTGTATATTATGATATTGCAATTAATTTGTTCTCAGACTGAACTGCTAACAGCCCAAATGGATAAGCAACTAAGATTGTTCGATACGACTTCGAATTCATATACGACACTTTTACTTTGGGAAATGGCAGTGGTGCAATTAAGGGAATCAAAAGGACTTCAATGTATGTTTAGGGTTATATTTACTGTTTAAAGAAAATCAAAGAATCTACTAATAGCGTATCGTTGAATTGGATGAAATATTATCCTTTGGAATAAGTTTAATTTAGATAGTACTTGTCGGAATTACGTAAAAAGATAATTTAGATTAAATTAAAAGTTTAAATTTTTTAATATAGCACGCATTTTAGATTGCACGAGAACTAGTCAGCAATTCAAATTTTCAATTTTTTGGAGTTATTAGTTTGATATTTTTTGAACATACTAGGATTCGAAAGCCACTTTTTAGGGGTACATACATATCAGCAGTTGAATCTGGCGAACTTTCTATTTCTTCCCCATCTGGTGAAACAGTAAAGGAATTGAACGCAGGAAATAATCTGATTGTAATGGTACCCAATAATGAACGGGAAGGACATTATGCAACTGGCGGTAAAGAGAATCCTTTAAAAATATGGGATGTAGAAAAGGCGAAAAATTTTTACTGCCAAAAACGTACGACCAGATGAACTGCAGCTTAGAGTTCCGATATGGGTTAATGACATACGGTTTATACCGAAATCGCAAAACGTTGTGACAGTTACTGGTAAACATCAGGTAATTAATATACTTTCTCTTTTTATTGAATTTATGGAAGATTTTTCGAACTTTAATGTTACCGAAGTTGATGGACTTTTGATTACTGGTATGCGTTATTGGTATATGATATCGATTGAAGCGGAATAATATTAGAGAAAAAATAAATGATTTTTCTAAATTTCCAAAAATTCAAAAACTAGGCAATTTGTACTGCTGACTGTTTAGCTAGTGAAAACTATTCACAATAGCATTCGTTAAATCATAAGTGAAATATAGTGTGTTGATGATTCTTTTAGTAAACAAGTAAATTACTTAGATTGAATAATGGCCAAAGTTCCACAGATTTGTTAACAATTTGATCGTTACAAATTATTGGTTTGAATTCTGAATGACAGATAAGACTTTATGATCCTCGCACACAGCGAAGGCCGATAAAGGAGTTGGAATGGGCAGAGGAACCGCTGACGGCAATGTCTTTGTGTCGAAACGAAATGCAAATAGTTGCTGGCAATACGCGTGGCGATATAGGATTATTTGACTTACGTAATAAAAGTATGCTTCAGCTTTTCTTCTTTCATTTTTAGTTTTTTAATGATCCATGAATTACAAGGAGACAAGAGAGTAATAAAGCTGGAAATTAGACGATCTAATGATAACGGCACTGTTGAAAATAGTCCACCATAACGGAATAAAAGACTGAAGGAAATTTATAATGAAGTTTTATTTCTCTTTGTATGAATTTCTGCACAACATAGGAGTCATGCAATATATTGAAGATTTCAGTTTAGTAATCTTTTTCAGTGCATATGATATGTAAATATAGGGGTTGTGCTGGTTCTATCAGTGGAATTGATGCGCATCAATCAGCTGAATATATTGCCTCTTGCTCCCTTGATCGATTTGTGAGGCTGCATGAATTGAACTCTAAGAGACTTGTCAAAAAGGTATTAACTGCAAATATAGCCATTAATTTCTGCAATAACTTGTTCCTGATATCTTAATTTTCTTCAAAGCAGTTTCGCATCCTTTGAACATTTTCTAACTACTGCAGCATCCATAAAGTTATTAACACAGTTCAGTTTTGCATTTGCTTCGGTTTTAATTTAGTTTTTCTTAGCTGGAAGTCAAATGAAAGTTTAATTCGTATTGACCTGACACATTTTATCAATGTACTGACAAAAAAACTCATTTTTTCGCAAGCCAATAGTAACATAGATTTATTGCTGAACAATTTTAATTTAGATTCATTTGTAGCTCTTTATTTTTTCTCATCAGTGCTTTCAAATTCTTTTTAGGTTTACTGCAAGGCTCGTTTGAATCGAATTTTGCTTCGTGATAAACTTTCCTTTCTTAATAATGAGGATGAAAGCGAAAAAAATGGAAAATCATGGTGATAACCTCAAAGTGAAGGTTTGGAAAATTGGGATGATTTGCCTGCTGATTTGTATTATTAATTAGTGATAATGATTTCATTTAGCAGCTTTGTAGGATCGTAATGATAGATAACATAATTGGAAGTCCTGTTTACAGCTGTTTCTTTAGCATCATTTTAAATAGTCTAGAACAATCAAGTCAATTCTTCAGGAAAATGATAACAGTGAAAGTAGTGAGGATGAAGCTTTATGGAACGACATGAAAGAGATTACAGAAAAGGAACGAAGAGGAAGTCGACGGTATATCTATGCGATTATTTTCAGTCAAATTACAGATTTCAGAGATGGACGAATTTATTGCAGTAGAGCTATTAAAACGAAAAATTTTATCGGATAGGAGAAAAGTATTTAAAAATTCACTGGATCCGGGGTGTATATCGACAGCCTAAATCTTGAATGAGGAATTGTCTTCCGGGATGTTTCTGATTTCAGTTTCATGTTGCAGGAAGACGATTTCAAGGAAGTGATTAAGAAGGCAAAGTCGTGGAGAAGAAAACGAAAAATGATATTACGAAAATAGACATTTCGAAACGGAAAAAGCTAATAACAAGGTTGAAGAGGAAAAGCGAAAGTGCCGATGAGACAGCAGTACCGCTTCCATCAAAAAATTGTTCCGCATTATTTAGTTCTCATCATTTCAAAAGTGAGTGATAGTCGCCACTGTCATTGCCTCCTCACTTTGTTAAAAAAACTTAAAGAAAACTGGTTTTTGTCTAACAGATTCAGAGAGCATTTAGAAATGAATGTTCATGGGCTACCATCATATTTATATAGACTATTGCATCACAGTCGGAATTCAATGAAGGTGCCAGACCTATTGCTTTATAGAAACGGGAATTGTATCAGATATAAATGATGTGACAATTCAATATAGATTTTGGTCGAGTAATAAATTTCAAGCCCTCCCTGCCCCGACTTGATCTTGTTCCTAACAATGATATGTATTGTATTCATATTTATGTTTATTTATTTTGGCGTATAAAAAGCAACAAACGCTCCTTTTTAACATATTGAAAACAGTAAAAGACTCAAGAACAAATTTCAAGCTGCCATAGAACATTCCTAATTTGCGGTCGCATCAATTCCGATTCTGAAAACGGACGTGTTTCCTTTTCTTCTGCGTATTTTATTCTTAATTCAAATATGTGAACTACTTACCGAAGTTCATCTCAAACTCATAAGAAAGGATGTGTCCTACGTATTGACCATACAAATGATTTCACACTCACCAAACGGTATCCTATTTGGCATATTGTTTTCTTCCGGGAACCTGATAACACCACTCTCATCACGATACTAAAAAAGCGTAAAAATATGAGAGTTAAAATAAGGTTGTGGCATTCCATAAATTCAAAAATAAGCCTAAAGAATTCTTGAATTTAACGCACAATCTCCCGTAGGGGTCCTGGTATCATATGTGGAGAAAGATAAGCTGGCCAAGCTGTTCCGATTATTTTATGAGCAAGTTTTAACAAGGTAAGGAACTGATTTTGCAAGGCTCGTGCTTCTTCAATAGCATCAATAGCGACTAGCGTGGGTAATAAGAGGATTAGTTCATCTGAAAAAGGAAGGCATGTAATAACTGATAAATTGCTCAGAATTCGACAAAACATGATGACAGGCAAAATGTAGTATAAAAGATTCATTAAAACATAATTGAGATTATTCAATTTATTTCCTAAAACTAAAGTAGTAGATACAGGTCATATGATTAAAAGGCATAATATTTGAAAAATACCTTGCTGAGAATCGATAAGTAGAACAGTGTCTTTCAAAGCATTCAAAAGCGCTGCATCTTCATATTGCGTACCTTCTTTCAGTTTTTTTTCTTCCTGTAACAGCATAGAAAAATTTTCGTAAACGATATTAATGTCATTAATAATAGCATTCGAGATCACAGAACTCAGATGGCACAATAATCCTCTATTGATCGATAATAAAAATGGTTTGGAAGACCGACAGCTCTGTGATCATGATATAAATTACCAGGAACGCAAAAATTTTACTTAAGTCATTCCTGCAGTGAATGAAAACTGAACGATAGGAGCTATTTACTGAATCTTAGTGTAAAGAATGTGCATTTAAAATTTTTCTAAAACGAATAATTTTTTATATCATTTACATGTATAAGGTATGCAGAAAATTGCATGATATATCAACTCGTACTCAACCGTCTACTAGTTCGAGTCACTCACTTTTCAACGTGTTTTCGGCGACGAGCTGAAACTGCAGAAGTTGCTGAAATCTTCGACATATCACTCACGGTAGTGGATGTTTCACTGAAAACCTAAATAAAATTTTATTTTTATTGTGAAAGCCATTTGAGTTTTTCAAAAATTTTAAATTAAAATATGAATTTCAAGTTGCCTAGAAATAAACTACTATTTGACTCAAATCAGATATATGAAAATATTAAATAAGAATAGATAGTGATAGCGTCTAAATAATTTCATCAAAATATTTACGTCACCTTACAAATTAATTTCAAAAATAACAAGAGAAATCTACTTCCGCTGTTGATAGATCTTGATCTTCGAATCGCTTGATAGCTGCTTCCAGTGATTTTTTTATTTTGCCGTACTAATTCCAAACGACAGCAATATTGTTCCAATAAGTTTTTCCAATTTTCTGTGGCTTGCAAAATTTGTTCGCAACGAATGGAAGCCATTTTAGAAACAATTTCTGTTAACTCTGCATAAAATAATAATGCTAATATCAAAATACTGCTTAGCTCATACCGATATATATATATCAATGTTGATAATTGATGTGTTTTACTTGTTGGAGTTAATGTCGGGATTTACTATAATGTCGGTCTAGTGAATTTTTCTTTTGCTGTTCCTTAAAGTTTTGTAAAGATGGATGCTTTATATGGTTGACGCGAAACACTGTATATATAAAATATTGCAAATATAAATATGTATTAAATATTTATGCATATATAAATATGTTTTAGAATATTGGCATAGTATTTTGAAAAAAATTACCTTCATTCCCAAAAGCAAGATTCATGGCAAAATCCCAGGCATCTGCTTTACAGTAATATTCTACTACTTGCATCTTGTTAGACTGAAAAAGAATAAAATTTTTTCTATGCTTTTCTCTTTCACATTCAATTTCCTAATAAGGACCA
Source organism: Dirofilaria immitis (assembly GCA_024305405.1). Taxonomy (NCBI): domain Eukaryota; kingdom Metazoa; phylum Nematoda; class Chromadorea; order Rhabditida; family Onchocercidae; genus Dirofilaria; species Dirofilaria immitis. The sequence goes on along the minus strand of JAKNDB010000088.1, from coordinate 3,045,447 downwards.
CACGAAATGGATTCTCTCTGACTCTGCTACGAAACGATTTGTCCATTACCTGAGCATCTTGATTCATAAAACTAAGTAGTAGTTTCACAAACTATATCATTATTTGTTGAATTTGACAATTGACAGCACTAATGACATTATCAAGCTGAATTATTTCGTCATACCTCTTTATCAATAAATGATAAGATTTCGGCAATATTCATAAAGTTCCTCTTGTTCTCAAAATGTGGAATCATCTTTTGAAGCAAATCGTCCAACATTTCCTTCTCCATATTCATGATCCGCCCACATTCTATAACCCCTTTCCAGTTTTGAACACTCTTATAGCATTGCAATGCCAGAACTACATTATTTGCGCGTTTAAACAACAATGCAGCTTCTTCAAAGCATCGTTTATTCATTAAGTGAGTGGCGCATAACTCGCACGCTTTCTAAATTACCAATAATTCTTATCAGCATGATTTCTAAATGAGTTAATTAGTATATTTTGATTTCATAAAAGAGTCCTCAATTCCATTAAAAAGCAATCAGTCACAGTAAAATATCAAAATTATAAATCATGAATCTGACATGGCAATATATCAGGAAACAATGGTAACAGAATTCATTCATTCAAGTTCAAAATGAAAACACACATTTAAGTTCTTTCACAAATGCATCAAATTATCTGGATCATCCTTTTCTCGCTCTCTCAACAACATGAATTACCAGTTTTTGTAAACGGCTTTGCCAAAACAAAATTTTAAAAATATATACCAGATAGGTTTTCTTTCCCCGATATATTGCCAGAGCTTCCGCATATAAATTCTGCCGTTTGATTATTTCAACAGCTTCATTCCAATGATCATCTAATTCTGACAAATTTCGAACAGCTCGTTGGAACAATCCCAAATGAATGTCGATTTTATACTTTTGATAAGAAAGAGGAACTGGGCTTGAAAATTCGCTATCAATGGTAAATATTCTTTTGGATCCTAAAAATGAATGAAGCAAATATATAAAATGAAATATTAGTAAGCAAGGTAAAACTAATTTATAATATTTCAATGAAATCTACACAATGGAATTTTCTGAGAGTAATAGGCAACACTAAACTTTTACCATTTGAGAATTTTGTGCAACAGCATGTGCCAAACTTAAATCATAGGTTGATAATGCTAAACTGAATAGATTTTCATTAGGAGCAAGCAAAGATATATAAGCAATCCATTCTTTTTCCAATATCATTCCATTAGATACTAAAAAAGACAAACTTAATGAAAAATGTGATCCTATTATAGTTAGAAATTGTTTCTAATTTACTTGACGGATCGAAAGGACTTTAAACAAAATAACGAAACAGAAAAAAGTAAGTTCTAATTTTCTGTTCGAAGGAATAGAAGAAAACAGAACACTGGATTCTCAAGAATTAAGTTTAATTTAATTATATCTTTCAGCACTTAATTCCAAAATAATTAGTTTTTCCAAATGAACTAAGTTCTAATTCAATTTTGGAGTTTTTCTGGAACGGAGTTTCCTGCCAATGTATTAAAAATACTTTTTTTTTTACATTTCAAAGATCGTTCTCGCAATGCTGATAGAGCTTTAGAGATCTGTGGAGGTTGTTCTTTCAAATACGTCGATATAACAGTTGTATATAAATCAGTAATATGAGCATCATCGAGACTCAAAATATACTCCCGAATGGCGGTGCAAACATTTTGGACCTTAACGAATACTAAATATTCAATGTAAGTAAAAATTAGAACGTTTCATTTTCATTGATCTACGTTTTATTTTTGACTTGTTTTGACTCTTAATTTAGTCCGTAATCACTATCCAATACAAGTAAAATTAAACTAAAATGATAATTGCGGGAGATGAAAGACTAACTTAATTCAATTTCTGAACAACGGAATAACATCGCTAATTTATCTCTTAAACTTCTTCAAGAAATAAAAAGATTTGGCAACACAACCTTAGTTTTCCCATTTTTTCTGCTCTTTTATCAAATTTTGCATGACTGTTATTGATATAGTTTCCGAGATAAGCATCGGTCGGAACATTATCATTATTCAAACTTGCTATGAATAAGTTCAATAATTCAGCAGAGCCTATATCTTCGACAAATTGCCCAATGTGCTTCATGAAAAACTAAATTAGGAAAATAAATTAAGCAAAATTTCGAACATAACAATGAACATGGTAGATAAAAATTGTTCAAGGTTCTTGCTCAGCATTTTCAAATGCCACTCTAATACGTAACAAATTCTTCGACACTTCCAACTCTATAAGTGCAGCATTTTCTTTAAGCGTGAATATTAATGATATCTTTAACGATGAATCTTGATTTTATTATATGGCTTCGCACAATAACTAACCTCTGGATTATGATCATAAAAGAGATTCATGTCAATACGATGCTTCTTCATTATGATGGCCGCATCCTTGAAAAGCAAGTTATTTAATAATTCTTTCAATTTCTTCAACAGCAATTCTTGTAGATATATTGTTTCCAAATTACCTGAAATACTTCAATAGGTTGAGAAGAAAGAAATGTTTCAAATTCTTAAAAATTCTGAATTTTCAAAAAAGTGTAAGAGAACAAGTATGTTAAGGCAATTACTAAAAAAGTCTTATAGATTTCCAGAATGCAATAAAACAATTCTGACCCCGAGGCATTTGCAACCAAATCCGAGTACCACCAACTTCATGTCCAATTAACATTGCACCTCTTTCAACAGTTCGACTAGTTTTATAGCTTATTTTATTATCAATTGTTAAAATATCCTTTAATTCAACGACTTGTAATTTTGATGAATTTAAACACGAAACAAATGTTATGGTTAACAAATAATCCTGATCCACTGTATATGATCCAATATTTTTCAAAACTGATCGGGAATTCACAATCAAATCCCTCGTTTTGTTGATTCCAAAAATGCTATCCTTAAAATTAAATATTTTTCTTCTACATTTAAATTAAAATGCCCATAATATAGTTGTCCGGCAATTGTTAATAAAGTATAAAGTTAATGCAATGTCTTCAATCTGCAACTTGTAAATTTCTTGAAAATAAAGATAGCAAAAGAGATGGTATGATCGAAAAAATCAAGAAATGAAATCATTCAGAAAAAATATACGATTTTTTAAATCTTTAAAATAACATACTTTAGTCGGTGAATAATAACAACAATGCAATGCTGATCCTGTCCCGAAAAGCTTTTGTGTTTTTAGATAATAATTTTCCTTATCTTCGTCCTTTGTCAACGAAAACCATTCTCCATCAACCCTTTGTATTATATAACCATTGGAAACGCAGCTATGCCAAATGAATGGTTTTTCCATAGAATACAAACAAATGCTAAAAAAAATAGAACATAAGACAGTGGAATAAAAGAAGACTGCATCCAAATTCTTATAAAGTTGAGCATATTTCTGGAATTTTCATAAAAATTCGCGATCGGCTAATAAACAAATCTGATTTTAGAAAAATTTGAAAACTTACGCCCAAAAACTGTCTGGTATGTATAATTGCTATTGACTGCAAAATCACAACACTACGTAACAACTTTAAAACAATTACAAAAATAGTCAGTCACATACAGAATCACATTCGAATAATACGAAATTAGGGAAAGATACCAAATATTCTATCATTTTAGAATATGTTTGACAAATTCAGACCTAGAATATTAGATGCGTATATTATTGTCAAGCAATTACCTTCCTCTGTGATTCATTTTAAATTTAAACTATATAAATTATATCGAGAAGAAACAACAATGGCAGAAAGTTGGTCAAAATCATTCAGATAAAGATTGTAACAAATGCAGTTCTCCGGCAAATCGATAGTGCCATATTCAGCATATTTTTCGAATTTTCCTTCTCGAAGTTTGTCTGCAAAACAGTAATCCATAAAGTTAAACATAATAATCAGAAAGAAATATACAGAAGTTTTCTTTAGGCGAGAATTAAGCGCATTTTTAATGTATATTCTCGCCAAACTAAAAGCGCTATGATAATGGCGATATCTAAGTTTGCTTGATAAACTAGTGATAAAAAAATAAAGTATATATATTTTGCTAATATAAGGAATATTCCAGAACTGTTTTACGAACAAAAATTTTTCCACTACTTCGAGAATTTGAAACAAAATCATACATGCAAAAAGCGAATGATCAGCAAGTAGAAAAGCTGCAACATCGTTGTATTGTACAACTTCACAAACAGTGTTTGGAAAAATAAGTTCATAGTGGCACATTGGTGGTGGAATTGGCGCTGTTTTCAGATTTGTTACACGTACATTAGCTGGAAACTAATCTTAAAAGCGAATTAAAAATCCTTTACTTAGTGTTCCATTTAATGAGAAAGAACTATCTTTTGCATAAATATATTATGATGTAAGTCTTATTGTCAATGAAATATGTATTCTCAATCGTGTGTTGATATTGTCAAATGTTAATGCTTATTAATATTTCTACTACATATGAATTACATCCGAACGTGTTTTAACACCGGATGTCAGCTTTAGCTTCACAGAATGAAATATGATTTAAAACTGCAGAAAGAAAAAATTGACCAGTCGAAACTACGGATTAATCAATAGACGTTTCTTACCACATCATTTTTTCTCAATTTATTATTTCAAAAATTTGTTATTCTCCAAAGATATAATTTTTCTGAGTAACATTTCGAAATAAACAACTTACATCCTGCTATCGACAAAACAATTCCATCACAAAAATTGTATATGAAATCAAACTCAATAAAAATAGCACGACCATTTTGCGTAATATAGCAAAATTGATTAGGATTACTTTCATGCCAACAAACGAATAAAAACCCATTAATAACCATTATGCGATACTTTAGCATCCAATCATAATTACTGACGCACCAAAAACTCACTAAAGTAAAAGTCTTATCCAAAAATATTTATAAATTTTTTTCTTTTAAAAATCTGAAGATTTTATTTTTTTATAGCAATGCTATACTCTTCTTCTTCAGCAGTTCCTGCTGAATTCTTGGTTTGTACACAGAGGATATTCCCATCTGTGTTCCAACCTATCCAATTAACTATTGTTCCTTTATGTGGTCCAGAAACAAATTTCGATCGCCTTTGTCCGTTACGTTCGTAAAAATTATCTCACGTTTATCATCATCACACCGACTTGCTGCAATAAGGTTTCCCGTGGGCCTGAATGGAAAACCGCTTTATTATATAGAGAAACTAAAAATATTAAAAAAATGCAGCACTGATAAGCATTTACAAAACAGCAAGTCAGGATTATCAGCGAATAAAAATAAATTATAAGGTTCTACATTGTTTAAATAATTTTATTAATATTTTCATCATCAATTTTTTTAATTTACTCTTTGAAAATCATTACTAACTTCTGGATTTGTTATTCATTACTAATAACATTAATATTAATATACAAAACTATGAAACTTATAACCAAAAGAATAAATCATTAGCAAATATTCTGAAAAATTATAATAAACTGTAAAAACATGGAAAAAGATGTCAGCGTAATACTCAGAACAAAAATAATTTTCACCTATAAGCCAGCGTTTCTTCAACATTGCTAACTTGCTCCAGATGACTAATAAGTTCGCTTTCATGATCGAAAACACAAAATCGCCGGGAATTAGTTTCATTATCTACATAACTAACAGCCACGTAATTGGCATCACCGTTCCACGCCAACAATATCCTACGCTGATCATATTCATCCACAGTGGTAGACTGTTGTTCCATACCAGCCTAAAATATTTTATATCGAAATAATTGAAATTAAGAGATCTTTGGAACTTAATGATGCAATATTAAAAAGTCAAAAGTTTCACAAAAGTTTTGCTTCTTTAACAGAAATTATACCTTCCCGAACTGTTTCCTCGCTGCGATGCCTTGAAATTGCGTTTTTTAGAACCCCAACCAACCGTCATCAATTCCTCTACAAATAACTACTACATCAGAATCATTTAATTATAAAAAAATATGCTACAAAAACTAATTAGTAACACCAGTACTCCATAAAAGATGCTTTCATTAATAAATGCATCATAGTAGATACGAAATATATCAGCTCACTGATAGCTCAAACTTCCTTTTAAATTCAAATTCCAGAAAAATTTAACAAATACTTAGTACCTTTGAATACATAGTAGTACTAAAATTTTATGAAAAATTAGACACTGCACTACCTCTGCCAGACTTCGATGATTTGAGCGGTTGTACATTCAGAATGTCAAACTGACGTGTAACAAAATACAACATCTCCGAAGATGCAAGCAACAAAACGTGGAAGTCAGGAGCCCATCTTGCGGAACAGATTTCAGATGGTGTTATATCAAATCGTTCAACCTAAAATGCTAATTGTTTTTCAAGTATCAGTCATAAAAATCTTCGATAATAAAAGAATATCTCATTACTACCAGAAAAAAAAACTGAAAATATGAAGTGTCGATAGATACATATTCCTCTATAAACCTAAGATCAAAAGCAGAAAATAAAGGAGTGCCCTTAGAATACTCATTCTTTGGACGAACATGATTAGAAAAAAATATTGACAAAAATACCAACAGTTTCACTTTCATAATCTACAATCAGTACAGCTCCTGACGAGAGCACAGCACATAAGACGTATTCGTCATTGAGATAATCGAATGAAATGATTTTGGCACCATTACGTTGCTTTATCCATTCGACTAGATGCTAAAAAAGAAATTTAAATTAAAAGGATCTCATTTCTTCAGCATTGGCTCCACTATTTCATGTTCTACTAGATAATATAAATATTACAGAGCATTAAATTACGGAAAATACTTATAATTCCAAAAGTTATACGAAACAGACAATCCCATAAGTTGTATCATGATCAAAGTTTGATAAGATAAAAATTGAAAATCGATCATTTCATACCGATCACAACCGTTTAAAAGTAAGTTCCACGAATGCTAAATTAGTCATCTACTGCAATCAACATAATTTAGTTTATTTAACATATCAAAGTTCTGAATATTTCAACATTTTTTCACCATTCCTTCAAAAAATGCATGGAAAGAAAAATAAAGAAGCCAAGAAGCTGCAATAAATACAGTAAACTTACAAATTTTTCAGATGATAACTCACATATTCCAGCATAGCAAGCACAGAAAATTCTATCTTCAACACTCAAACATATCGCTTCAATTTCTAAAATTGAACGATTTTTTCTAAAGAAAAACATCGTGAAAAATAGTATTCTGTACCACACATATGTATTTACATTGCTTCACATACAAATTTTGCTTGTTCTCTAATTTTTTAAAATCACGTTTTGAAATTTACCACTAGATGAGAGGAAATCGGAAGAGCTTCATTCCGCTGGATTTCATTTTTCGTATTTGATAACCATGTATTATGCACTACCGTCGATCGGATTTTAAGATTCCGCATCTAAAATAAAAGCTGATATACTCCCAGACTACTTTTGAAGAACGGAGATTCATAAGTAAGAATTCGAAAAGCCATAAACAGCATAAATTTCACATCATTAAATCAGCAACTTAACTATAAATAACTTGAAACACAATATTGCATAAACTGCTCTTGAACTCCTGATGGGCTTCAATACAAATAGCTAAAAAACAACCAGTGAAATGAACTCTCCTTTTACTCCTATTTAAACATTTTCTCCTTAAAAATAGTTATTTTCTTTCTTTTTCTGAAAAATGTGAATTGCTTACTTTTATTCCTATTTTAGCGAATTGTTTCTCAACTTTATACCTCTTTCGATTTGTCATTATGATGCATTTTGTGTTCTTATGTAAAGTCTATCATGAAATGGGCACTTCTCTCTCTCATAACATTTTACTAATAGTTGTGATCATCGTATTGAAGTGATTGACAAAATGGTTTTTAAGTGGCAATTTTTATGTATACAATGGTATGTTGGATATATTGTATGCTTTTCGAGTATCTTCAAAACTCAGTGCGTTCTCGACACCGTATTTAATACTATCCTCTGGTATTTTCGATGTTAGTGCTGTAATTATTCAAAATTTCAAATAGGATTGTTGAATTCATCACCCATGCAATCATTTGGATTTGCGCATTTCGTCTTTTTGCAAAAAGTCGAACAAATTAATGATTAATACTTCTTATTAAGTTACGGATTGCATGTGATGGTTGACGTTTCATACGAATCTCTCCTAGATGTCTGTGTCTCAGCAGCAATGACTTCGGTTAGAAATATGAATTACGATCATATTGGAGAGCTATTGGATAATGATGGTGAGAAGAAAATTGATGATATCATTGATAATATATCACAAGTTTGTTTTCATTATTTTTATTTTTAGTTTTTCTTCTATTAATATTCAACACAAGCTAATTAGATTTAATTATTTCTTCCTCGCTGCGAGTGTCAAATATGAAATTGGCTTCCTAGGGTTTGGTGCATTAAGTAGTATTACTTATTTCACCTATCTAGAACATCTGTCTTCATTTCTTGAATCTTTTATTGAAATTGGTAATTAGTATTGCATTATAATCCATCTTCTCAATTTTTTTAGGTCCGAACTTTGCCTACCGAGCGCGAAATGGGTCTTGTGCAAAACAAATCGCTTGCGGAATGGAATTTATCACAGGAACCAAAAATTGAAGAGGCTAAAAGGCGGTTGCGAAATACTTATGAAGAAGCGGTTAAAGTTAAAGAGGAAGTAATACGGCTTAAAGGAAAATTGAGTGAGTTCTTAACAGTTTCCAGTTCTTTTATTTCAGAAGTAATTAAGTTCCATATATTGCTTATTAGCTACTGATGTAACCGTTATCTAACTATTATTCAGCAAAAATGGTATAAACTAAAGGGATGACTTCATTCCACAGTACTATATGTTTAAATAGTGAGTTTTTTCTTTATCCTCCTTTAATGGTTGAGAGGATCAACAGAGAAGGCTATTCCAAAAGTTATGAAAAATAATCTCATTTTTAGATTCTTTATCAGAAGAAAGATCGTTAGACACATCAAGCGCCTTGTTACAAGCTGCTGCACAAACTGCTGATGATGAAAGCGAAGTAAGTTAATCGATTTACATGAAATTTAAATATAGGTGTTCATCAGATCACAGACTTATGTAAATTCGGGATATAGAATGAATTGCTGCTTAGGATTATCAGCATTTGGTTTCTCCTTTGAATGCTTGGTTTTTTTAAATCTGTTCGCTCATATTTAATCAGTCAAAGCTGCTTTTTCACTTTATTATATCAGCAAGACAATTTCATACTGACATATTGTTGAAATTATTTGAAACCAATTAATTTTTAGAAGCGTTCTATGTATAATATTTCGTAGTGAGTGAGCACAGTGTATGTATAAAAATCCTTAATTTCAAACTTTTCAATTTCAGCTTCAGTTATTTTTCAAATATTAGATTATTTTCGAATGAACAAATAATTTTAAGCACGGTCACAATTTTTATTTTTAATTAATATTGTAAAATATTATTAGTAAACAATTTGGAATTAAAACGTCAAACACAAGAAAAGTGTACAAGAAAACACAAGGAAAATCTAAGACTATTTTGATAAGACATAAATGATTTCGATTTATTAAATTTTTTGAAAGCAACTGCCGATTGCAGTGAACCATCGATAAGCTGAAAAATAAAGCATCAAGATAATATGACATTTGATGCATTGTTCCTCAGGAGACTAATGATATACAATTATATCTAGAATGCAATCATTATCGGAAACGCGGAATACTGGTGTCTCTTAATAGTGTTTTTTTTTTTTGGAATATTTATTTCAGGCGATCGCCGATCGATATTTAAATGGCGAAATAGAAGTTGACCAGTTCCTGAAAGAATTCATTGAGAAGAAGACTCTTGCCCATATGAGGTTCAGTTTTCTCCAATTTTTTATTTTTTGCAATTGCTTAAAATAAGTTTAAATTTTCACAGTAAGGGAATCTTTTAACATCCCATGAAAGGATCTTGTTTATTATTTCACCCTTTAAGCTTGGATCTATTAGTTAAAGATACGCGAAATGATCATTTGAACAGTGGTTATGACTTCATCCATATTGTTTCCTTTTATTTTATAGAAAAATCAAATCTGAAAAGCTGTTGGCGATTTTGCGGCAACAGCAGTATCCTCAGCAGCCAAGTTCGAATTTCAGGGGATACCATATCCTACAAAAGGTGGACTGTACCCGCAGCCTGTTAATCTACCATCATCCCGTCAGTCATTCTGGTATTAATTAATGTTCATATAATTTATACGTTGATAAATTGTGCTGGGTCTATTATAACTGAGATAAATTTTATACGTCTAAAATTATTTGAAATTGAATAGAAGACGGAAAAATTTGAGAAATTTTTTCTGATCTATGTCAATTTGAGAAATTTTTCTGGTCTGTGTCAATTTGAGAAATTTTTTCTGATCTATGTTAAATTGACATAGTTTATTTCATCGCTTTTCGAACATTTACTCTCGCCGAATATGAAAAATTATCTGCTTCCTCTTAAAATGATAATGTTGTCAATGAATTATGGATGTCAAGATGAACTTCCATCTCACATTTTCATTGTTTCATTTGACATTATGTATTTGTATTGTACTATGCCTCTTTAAGGAAATAATAAATCACATTTTAGAATTTAATTTTTACGGTCTAGTATTCGTGATTTCGAATAAGAGAGAGCAACTTTCTTTTAACTACCGAACATCTCCTTTAACTGCTACCAATATGGAATATTTCTGGAACACCAATACCTAACAGTTGTCCCATTAAAAACAGAAACAGTGCGCGTTGGTAAGAGGCGCTGTATCCTCGTCAGCAAAGCGCCGGGAAACGGAAATACAGACAATAATGCTGGAATCTTAGCAATAGTTCCAATACAGCACGAGCGGCATAGCTTTAGCGATACGACGCACCAAAGACACAGCATGTGCGCCCCGGATAACCCCGGGGACGCGGTCCAAAAAATCAACCCGCAAGACAGACGAGTCCGTCGAGCGAGGGATCCCGAGAACAGTTGTTCAAGGGCGAAACCCAACAATGATTAACAGGTGAGTAATTTAGGCTTCCTTGCAGACCACATTCAGTGGTTTGAGTTACAATATTACGTATTTTCGACGTTTTCTCTACCACATGTTGTCTCGCCTTTCTGAAGCATTCTCTGCCTCTCTCCGAAGAGAGCGTTAAATTATAAATGAATGTCTAATTTTTGCAATTGTTCCCGACTCCTTACATAGGATTTTCTAAGACTTGTCAGATAGTGCTCTTTTTGAAAGAGACTTTCCGGGGACCCCAGTGAATGTAATTTAAGCAATAGGACATGTCATCGTGAGAATCAGTGGATTAATTAGTTTGAGTTACAATATTATGAAGTGAAAGTAGACTGGAAATAAGTTAGTGGCAACAAACGGCTGGATTGGATAAGTTGGGGTTAAAAGGTCAAGAGATTTTTTAATAATGCCATAGTCACATTTGTTGATTTGATGAAAGAGGAGTAAAAATTCAACGAAACGAGATGTTAGATTGATGTGATCTTGTGAATTCGATTCTGTTTTTACATAATATATTCAGTATTTCATTTCAAATTAGTGCAGTTCATTTCATTTAATTCTGAAATTCAATATTGTGATACTAATTCAGTGAAATCAGTGCTCCTTTGCAAGCCATTGCTGCGTTATTATTCTTACTTAGTAATTCTTCAAACTTCTATCTTTTTTAATTTCAAAATAATGCATTCAGAGGATTCATAGGAATGTGATGTATTATGGCGAAACTCTCTAGTTTTTACTACACATCGTTTCGCTACGTGATCACACGAGGAACTGTGGAAATCGCATATGATTTCATTCTGGAACAAGGCCTACAATACCAATTATCAAACTATTTTCTGTCATATAATTTTATTATCTGGCTTGTTTAGCAAAAGATTTTTTGGATAACGTTGTTAATAATGTATTCCCATAGATTGCATGGTTTGATAGTATGTTTTAGATTCATCTATGAAACTGCTGAAACTGCAGCGGGTTATTGGAACTGCAGCAATACAACAAATTCGAGAAGTATCTCTTAGGGCAAAGGTCAAGAAAGTTGACCCATGGCAGTTGTACGAACCAGCGATTAAAAATGAGAAAATTTATCCTGAATATCCACTGCTTACTCTTCAATTGGATTCAATGGATTTTGTACCGCTTGAAAAGTTTCACAGTTACACGCACAGAAAGGCACGTCAATTCGAATTCAAAGTAGTCGATAGGTATGATTTCATATTGGTTTCAGTTACATTCAAATTACAGATTTATGCAACAATAAATTTTTTCAAAGTTTCAACGATAAATATATTAGGACTATCTGGAGATTTAACACATAGCTTGTACGAATCAGCGATTAAAAGTCAGAAAGCTTTTTAAAATATTCATTGTTACTGTATGAATCAGCGGTTAAGAATTAAGTATCAGCTCTCAATGAGAGTCATTTTATTTCTTCAATGAGTTATTTTAAGTCTTTGCCTGCTTAATTCGTCATTATTCTTTGTTAAATAAAAATTTAAATGAAAATTTTAATTTTTGCAAATTTTTATCTTTGCTATTTTTTCTGTTTTTCATTGAACTCAAGTATTGATTCCTATTCTTTTTTTTTTTTTAATTTAAACTGAATTTAGACTTTCAACGTTTTTAGCTATGCGATTCCTCCTACAAAAATTTTACTGATACCAGAGAAACTTGACAAAAGGAAACAAGAAAAAAACCTAGTATTGTCAACGTTTCATCGATTTCTGCGACTGGGTGAAGTACCATCTGTTCGTCTCTCGCTCTACCTTTATCTTATACAGGTTCATTTTTTTCCGTTATTTCATCTTATTTGTAGAAAAAGACTGATTGCCCATTGTAAAATTAGCTTATTTTCATTTCCGTATCTTGTTCAATACATATATGAATATTCGGAAAAACCACGGCCTAGATTACTTGCTTATTAAATGTGTTACCGAGATATATCCTCAAATTCTGCCCAATTTGCTTTATTTTGATCAGCATATTTCTTGATAATATCAGCGTTTTTAAACTTTGGTCTTATTCATTTTTCATTTTAGGATTCCATTTCAATATCCTCATTCATGTTGATTTTTTCTTTCTTTATAGGCCCATGCACCTGTTGGTATTACGATAAAAATTAAAAAACAGGAGCAAATAGATGAGGATATCAGGTATATACCGGATGAGATTTTGGAAGCTCGAAAAGCAGAACTGATTAGTCTAGATGATCCAAAAACGAGGAAATTGCTCGGCTGGGAGTGATTAATCATAAACTTGGAAACTATTTTTAAGAAATATGGATGAATAATGTAGATTTTTATTAAATTCAGTAAATCCCACAACAAACAATAGGCAGTTGTCGTTTTGAACCGACTTGTAGTTTTTGCAAGACTTAATATCCTCTATCTATTTCCGTTATCTATGTTTTGATCCTTATGCTTGTTATTCTTAGAGGAAGATTGATTTGAATAGATTTGTGGAACTTCAGTGTGTGTGTTTCGATTTTGATATCACTATGCCTAAATTTTGTGAAATTTCAGTACCGGATATTTTTATTGCTTGTTGTAGATTTATTGGATTTAAAAAATTCAAGAATCATTTTTCATAATTACGAAATTAAAATTAAAATAGTGTTATTAAAGAAAGCATTTATCTGTAAATCGGTTAATACATACTACCATCTGATGATAAATTATTGTATATGTCTCACTATTTTTTAATCATTTGTTTTAAAAAAAAAGCTATTTGAACAGTAGCAATCAATGCTTTATCACTTGATGAAGGTCAAAGCAGACAATCTTTGTCACTTTATAAAAATCAGCAGATAACTCTTACATTGATGAGGGATGTAATCTCCTGGATTACATGTATGATAAAAAATATGCTTGCTTTTATGTAAAAATAATATGGATCCAATAAATTTTTTCTTTGAAAATGATGTTACATGAATGAATTATAACCTGTTACCAAAAAAGAAAAATTTTACAATTTAATGGACGAGAAATTGAACAACCTAAAGGAAATTTGACAATGTCTCAGTTTATTTATTGGAAAAAACCAAAAAAATGATTGTTTGCCTCCAAAAATGTCAAGAATTTCCGCATTCATCAAAATATTTATGAACTTCACGGTTCCGAGTTTTTACTTGACCGAACGTTTAATTAAAAAAAAAGTGCTATGGAAAGAGGGAATACAATTTGATATGAAGGAAGGGTGATAAGGAGACATTTAAGGTAAGGCAACGAAATGAAAGTTAAAAACGAAAATCAAAAAGGATACTATGTATTATTTACATATGCTAGAGTAGTAATTACTTTTTACGTGATTGTCAGTTTAAAAATCGGTTCATAATTACGAAATCGTATTTCAGTAATGTGTTTTATTTATGGAATTTAGCAATTAAGTTATTCCATTGATTTTAAATGGTTACTTCTCCACTACTAATAAAATATCGCTACTTCTCAACTACTTGATGTATTTGAAAATATTTTCATGCTCTGTGATAGTCGATCAATTTGGGAACTAATTTTCTCATTTTTAGGACAATTTTGTTGAAAATAATTAAAAGTTCGCAAGATTCGTATATTTATTTTGATAAACTTTGCATATAAAATAAATTTTTTATATTGCAGAAAAAACACATATATAATTGGCGAATTAATCATTTTTGCATACAAAGAATGAAAATATGCAAGAAATTTATGCCATCAGAAGTCAAGTTGCTTTCGCAATAATGATCGTAAGGTTCATCTGAAATAATATGAAGTATATGCCTAATTTCACGAGGAAAATGAAGAATATATATATGCGTATTTTTATTTATTTTCCATTCAAAAAAATATCCAATGTGATACATCGGATAAGCATTGTAACCCATAATCATGTCGTCGTTAGTGCCGATTGATATCATCTGAATGAGCCAATAAATGATATGAATTGTTATATCTTAGAATTATTTGTCTAGATAAACAATTATTTGCTGTTTAAAAATTGACAAACAAATTTTGTGAGAAATAGTAGATATATTTCTTTGGCAAAACTATAATTAGAATGATTTTAGTTTTTATTGTAGTTTTAAAGTTTTTTCTTTTTGTCTGAAAATATTTAAACTCCAAATATATACAATTGAATTAAAATTATAGCAATTTATGAAGATTAAATCTAATATACTTTAACACGAATAGCGAATTCGCAAACTTGAAATCAGAAAAATGATAGGATAAAATAATTTTTGGATTCCAGTTGAAAACTGATTTAATTCTCGGTAATCTCTCGACACAGCAGTGATACTTGATGAATATTATATTAATGATATATTCAGCAATCTGATAGCTTTTCAATTGAAAAAAAATGGCAGAAAGTAAGTGACTTTTCGGGAGCGAATCGTGCAATTGAGAAAAGAGAACAAATAAAGAATTGTTTATTTTCTTCACACATCGAGAATCTCGACGGATTAAATATGCTGAAAGGTTGTGCTTATTGTGCTTACTATTGTGAAAATGTTTGAATGGACAAGTATGCATATAAAATGATTCATTTAATAATAAAATTACTGTGTGTGCTTGGAGAAACAAACAGTGCATATAAACTGGTTTTGTCTCACTCAGGCTAATTATTGTAAAAATATAAGAAGTAATAGAGAGAAATTTTCTTGTTGAAGAGTTAGAAATGAAAAGATCTAAAGGCGAAGTTGAGGAGATGATGAAACTTTCTTGAATCAATCAAAAATTACTGTATTGATTGATTGAAAGGATAAAAAACGGTTAATGTAAAAGCAAGATAGTTACACAAACCAAAGAGAGAAGACCTATAAAAAGCACCTGAGAGGTGAAAATAGCTCCCATTCTCGAAATGGTACATTCAACAATTTTAATTTTTCTGCTACAGATATCAACGGTGCTAGTTATATCAAAGCCAAATGTATTGGTTTTATCAAAGCCTAATTTACCGTGGGGTTCCGACAGACGTCAACAGCTACCTCCATTTCCTCCGGTATGCTTTCTTTCTAATTTTTCATAAATCATCTGATTAGCTTTCGTGATTGATAATGCTTCTTCCCAATTCATTCATTTAATTCAGAGAATGCGGTTTTTTCATCAAAATATGAGAAAAATTTAAATCTTGTTTTAGAGGTCTATCTGAACCTAAGTTAATTATCATATTGAGTAGCATAAAATTAAGTTGAAAATTTATTTTTGAATAATAATTTCAATAATCTATTAAGATTTGCTGAAAGCACTAAACTTTAAGCAGTTAAAATCACAGAAATATGTTCGGTAACTCGTGAAGAAGTCATTAGGTGTTAGCGGAATGTCAGTATGATCACAGATGATTCAAAAGATCTTATAGAACTTAAGATGTCAGACTTGAAATACTTCAAACAATCTATCATTGAACTTGAAAAAATTATAAAGTTTCCAAAACAATTCTTAGATTTTGTATATAAAATAAATTAATGAATGAACAAGCCGGAATTAGCATATATTCAAAGACATACCTATTACCCATAATTGCGGGTAAATCTCCATCACTAACAAAATAAAATCGAGGAAACGAGTTTCGTTCACGTTCCACAGATTCACCCAAAGCCTTCTGAATCTTTCCAAGCATATCAGCTAGACGTTGTGATACATATTACACGTAATGCTGTAATTAAGTTTCCTGAATTAACTATTTAACTGCTAATATTACATCACTAATTATTTAGGGGCCTCCACCTGAATTCGAAGGCATTCTTCCGTCTGTAACTTTCGACGAACTCACCGCTATTCATCAGAATCAGTCATTGACAATACCGGTTAGAGAAATTCGTATATTTTGCTAACGAAAATATGAAGACAAGATAATGTGAAAATACATATATCCACATCTTTCATTGCTTCTCGCAGTTTCATATTCTTGATTTCAGAAACTAATTTTAAAATTATCTCTATCTATCTATATATATATATATATATATAGACAAGGAGAAGAAGAGAGAGAGAGAAAAGGAGGAAGAGAGGGAGAAAGAGGAAGAGAGAGAAATAGCTAAAAGGAAGAATATGGAACGCGGAAATTAAATTAAAAAGAGTAAATATGACTAAATAGAGCTCAAAAAAAAGCTATATTTTCCAAAAGTTATATATACATTTAATTCATCAAATTGTCGTATGCTATCGGTTACAGCAAAAGCTGGCAAAAATTGATGAAATTATGAAAGCTCTACCGGATGATGTTATGGAACGACTCCCCTTCCACCGATGTTCCGATTACTTCCGCAAAATGTCCAGGAAATGATGAAAACTGTACGAACAGCAAAAAATCTTACAGTGGACGAAAAACAGCTTCAAACGATGATTATCATTGAATCACTTCCAAAAGAACAACAACGAATGTTGCAACAAATGATGCCCAATTTTCCGCCGGTATTTTAAAGCATAATATAATATAATAACTGCTTTTATTTTAAATCAGGAAGATTCTCTTTTCATGTTTTATTAGATAACTGATACTGATAGTACGCAAGTATCGAAATTGAAAGTAAACGAGCAATACTAATAATAATGTAAAAACAATAGTAACAGATGATGGTAATTAATAATAATAATAATAATAATAATAATAATAATAATAATAATAATAATAATAATAATAATAATAATAATAATAATAATAATAATAATAATAATAATAATAATAATAATAATAATAATAATAATAATAATAATAATAATAATAAAATACTGTCAATAATAACAGTAATAATAATGAATAACAAATAGTTATGATAGCGATTATAACAACAATAATGATAAATAATCTTACCGGTATCGATAGAGAACAATTGCTTCATGGAAAATACCGATGGTAGGTTATCATCGGCAAGGTCACCCCGCACCACAAACACAGTTTGTTCTAAGAAGTGGAGGAAAGAAATTAGACTAAATGCAAGCGAAATAACAGCTGATGCGTTCATTTCATTTCTGGGCTCATTTACATTATCACTTTCTGGATTGAATGTAGTATAGATATGAAAAAAAAATTTATTAAGTCATTAACTCAGAAGGAAAAATTATCGGTATCAATGCTACTTTCTGATAAAACAGTGTTACCTCTTCCAGTAGAATAGTTGTTAATTAGCAGGAAAACCACGAGGAAATTATTGCTGTCAAAATGAATATGACTTGCACTATCGGATTCAGATGACAACGGAATAGAATTGAAATACAAACAGCTCAGCTCATTTTTTTTAGTAATATAAACAATTGCAGCCATAGCTATGAATTATAAATGACATTTTCTTATGCTTAAAATATTGGTAAATGTGTAACGAATTATCAAATGATTAATAATTAAATTTTTAGGGACCTTTGCCGGACTTGAAAGACATACTTCCAAGAGAAATCTGGGACAAACTTGTTGCAGTTTACCAGGATTTTAAACTCAGCAATATGGTAAGTTGTTTAATATTTTTATCAATATTTTAAGAAGAAAGATACAATTCCTTGTCATAACAATACCATATTTCATTTTAGTAAAGCAATCTTTCAAAACTATTCAAATATTCTAATCTTATTTTAGCAAAAATGAAAAGAATTGATGAAATAATTGATACTTTGCCGAGTTCAATTCGTCGGAAATTACCACTATCATCACCATTCCAAAAATTACCTGCTTATATACAGCAAAAATTACAAGCTATTCATATGCAGCAGGAATTATCAACAGAACAGCGATTTGAGAAAATAAAAGCAATAATTGAACCTTTGCCGTGGGAGATAAAAAAACTGTTATTCCCACATTAATACAGTACTTCATCCACAATACCAGCATAGTAATTCATATTTGTAATGTACTATTAATTGCTATCGTTGATTGCGTAATTTTAATAATTTTAGAAATAAATTTCATGTATAGAATAACCTTTAAAAACAAATGTTTAGAACAAAACTAAAAGGAAATCATGACATTCGACGGTTTTGCAACAAAAATCTCTGACAGAATCTTATTCATTCAGTTGCAGATCTAGTAAATCACTACAGACATTAAGTGAAGAACTACCTCCCAGTTTTGTGACTCGAGAAATTCAACTGACTATGCTGTTAAATGTGCTGAAGTTCATGTGTAATTTTTTAATATAAAGTATGAATGCGAATTACGGTAATTTAGAAGAAACAAACAGTAATCAATTCAATAAAAATTGCGAAGATTTGAATATTATAATTAGATATTTCTAAATCAATAACGGACGGAATAATGAAATATTTCGATACTTTCAAAAACAGCGATATATTGTTAAACGGTATCATTAACTTAGAATGAAACAAGGAAGCAATATTTGTTGTTTCATTAATAGTAAAAGCACGACATGCACAAACGATTAACTAATTTCCGACTTTTTCTTTTTTGATTTAATAGAAGATCTATTAAATCAAAGCAATGAAAAAAAGTCCTGATTTTCATGGTACATAGAAAAGGTAAAATAAGTAAATGCATCACGAAAATATGCAATTTCAAAATTCTATTTGAGTTAAAAACATCCATAATTAAGCTAGAAATAAATAGAAAGGCTAGGTAGCAAGACTGTGGTAAAATTAACTTAATATTCCAGAATTCCATCAATTTATCTTACTCTTAACCTAAGTCCAGCATTTAAACTACATCATTTTCCATCGAACAGAAAAGAAATTAAAATTTTTCGAAGATTCTATCCAGCATCACATAAAAAATAACGATAACCACTGGATATGTACAAATATTCCTTTGATTATACAATTTAATGACAAAAAAATCAATTAGAAATGTTATGTGATTATTTCTTATGCTGTAATATATTCAATTAATTTCATTTATATATGCTAAAGAAAAAGAAATTTATTCTCCGTTTAATTTTATATTAGTTGGATTTAACATAGGAAAATTTTTGCAGCAAAGTTCATTTCGATAAATTTAAATTAATTTCATGATAGTGTCAGCGATGAAAGCACTAAAATGTAAAAAGCTGTTATTCAGAAAAACAAAAGAATCTTTTTTTTTCAACATTTGTCTGTATAAAATAAGAAATAATATATGACAAAAACAGATCAAACCAAAATTAGTAGCCTTCGTATGAATATGTAATTTTATATTCAGGATATCTCTTTGTAATAAATCGACCGTTTTCTCATGCTTTGCCTGACCATATCTCTATAGAAATTAATAGTTAAACTAATAGTTAATAACTCTCACAATTTTACAAAATGTCATGATTTATTTAGAAAAGTTGATAGTCTTCCGCAAAATACTCTTTTGCCAAAATTCATTCCCGGTAATTATACAAATATCACGATTTACAGCCATAAAATGTGAAGAGTCTCTCGACAATAATATCTCGCAATACGTTAGAGATAGTAACATTTTGAACAAGTACTAGGCGTCTTTTTTCTATTCATCTAATACTTAAACTGTGGATGAAGAAATTTCATCTTTCATTTAAACTACTAAATTTTGCTGTTATTAAAAAGGACATTTTCATCACAACGAAAAATTTGCGAAATTTAAAATGTTACCTAAATATTGATTTTATGAATGATAATCTAAAATAACCTGCGAATAGCCGTAAACAAAAAGATTTTTCTTTTCAGGTTCATGCATTATTCGTCCACCACCAACACATTTTATTGAAAAAGCATAGCCAATTTCCTTTTCAGTTTGTTTGAAAATATTTTTATGCCATTTGCAGTGTTTATATCCTCGAATAATCAATTTCTCTTCGCCTGTTGATTTCACAGTGACCTGAAAAAAATATAGAATGAATGATAAATCGAATATATTAAGATAACATTGAAAAAGATCTAAGATCGATGATAATTTAGCTGACAGATGAATGAAATAAACATAGAACTTCAGAAAAACACTTAGAAATCCATACATAGATGCATATTCGATGTGTAATTAAGTCGATTACTCGAAAAGTTACCTTGATCATTATGTATTTAAATAAGCCTTCCGAATCTATATTCACATCTGGAATATCACCCAACGACATTGGATGTAAAATATTTACAGAAGACTAATATCGAATTGAATACTTAATTTATCCAAAACGTTCCTGAAAACTTTCAAAATTACAGAAATATGAATCCGTCCCAAACGACTTCACTTATATGTATTAAAATCCAAGATTCATACAATTCTAAGTTCCAGCAAAGAAAAAAAGACAGGAAAATAGCAGATAGGGGCAAAGAAATTAATAAGCAACTCAATATGACTGAACGAGTCAGTTACGAGAAATTAGCAGAAAAGAAATAAAGCGAATGTATTTATAATCAATCCGTTTTACTACATAAATCCAATAGGAATTCGTTCTATAATATCAGTAAGCATTTTTCGTAATTCCTTTACAACTGTGGAAAACACATAAACTATACGATAAATGTATATAACAAAAATAAGGAATTGTTAAATAGAATAAACTTTAAATTGAATCGTTAAGTAGTATTATTAAAAAGCAAATTAAAGTTGAAACTTCAGCCTGCGTCTTGATTTCATTCAAAATGAAAACAAAAAGAGAAGGTAATAATCATCTGAAGCAAGCAATATTTTGAAATAATATGACATATATTAAAACATAATCAAAAAGAATCAATATCCTTCGGTAGAGAAAGAAATCTTATAATCTGGATATTTTTCTCTCAAGATATCGACGCTTTTCTGGTGATCTGCTGGACCATAACCCTAAATATATGAAAATACGATGGATGTGGTCTAAAAGCGTAATGTTATTAAATAAGTTAGAATCTACTATGATTGATTTTTATAAGTCTCTTTTCTCAGTTTACTTCTGCTGAATAACTTAATCAATGCAACGATCCTAAGAAATTCTATGCTTTGAAAGCACAGCAACGATCAAAAAGATTTACTTCTCAAACTACATCGTTTCCAAATAAATCCTAACTTTTCTAACTTTTACAGAACTGTTGTAGAAGCAGTGATTTAATCAGTTACACCACATTTTTGCTATTGAATGATGACAACAATATAAGATACTCTAAAATTTAATTCTTAGAACGATCACAATAGACGAGAAGTCATCTCTCCATTGAACAATCGCTTACTAACATAAATTATGTGTTCAGATGATACTAAATCGTAATAAAATCTGATAACCTGTGAATAGCCATATACTAATATGTTGTGATTTTTTGATTCATGTTTGATTCTACCTCCACCCAAACATACTAATTCGTAATTTGAACCAAGTTCCTTTTCTGTCTCCTCCAGTACATCACCATGATAATCGCAGCGAGATATCCACGTACGATCAGTTTCTCTTTCCTCGAAACTTTTTCTATCACCTGTAATGATCTAAATCAATTCAACCATCTCACCAAACCAGCATTCTAAAAGAATTCACCAAACTGTTTAATAAACTTCTCTTTGCTTTCTTCACTAGCATGCTAACTTCGAATTATCAATTAAATAAATTTCAAATCATTCTAGATTACAATGAAAATTTCAGACAACTTAAAGATAATCACGATTTACTTTTTTAATAATAATTCTAAGGCCATATAAGTACCTTTATTAAGATATACTTGAATACACCATCAGGATCGATTTTAGCATTAGGCACGTCAGTTAATGGCATAATCGTTGCACTCGAAAATAGCTTATATGCCGAAATTGAGTAAGGCTTAATGAGACGGGAAATTTTGTCTACAAAAATTATTTGCACGAAGAACATCGGATGTATCCACGGTGGCAAATAAGTTATTTGGATTAATGATTTTCTAAATTTGATTATTAAATCTGCACATGAATTCTTTAATAGATTCATCGCTAGATTTTATCTACCACTTCCTTATGAATGAAATCATATTTGAATCATGTCATTCGAACTGCCACGCTGATGTAGCAATACACCAGGCAGTTGAATTTCACATGAAAGCTAACGTTTGTTTATTGAGGTATATAAACTCCATCAATTAAAAAGGAGAAAATGTTTGGTACAATCTGTAATAGCACATCAATATTTGGAAATTGAGACTAGAATCTTTCATTATATAAATCAAAACGCTAAAACTAAAATGTATGAATGTATATAAGAAACAAAAACATTCACAACGGAAAAAACTAAGACTTATCAAATTCCATAACAATTAACACGCCATCATCATTGCTGCATGGCATTTAACTCAACGCTTTTCAGAACTATGTTAGCATGTCTTTGGAACTATCTAACTAAATGAGCCAACGTATGTTTAATAAATAGCTCGAATTATTCCAGAAAACACATCATACCATCTGAAGTCAATCGGACAATAATATCGCGATCTCCATCACATCTCAATGTGCATATGCCAACTAGTGTAATTTTTTGTAATATGTCTACATCAGAAATATGATAATTTCAGCCTTATTACAAACTAAATGCATAAATGAGTCACTAGAGTAGATCAAGAAACTGAAACAAATCGAGAAATAACACCGCAAATTGCTGATATCTTTTGAAGATTAATATACGAACATGTCCGCTGTTCGAACTGTATTGGATAGAACAAATGATAATTATATGATAGATATTAGTCTCATAAGCATTATTAAGAACATGAAAAATTTTACAGTTTGCATTACGAAAACCAGAAATATAAGTTGTATTGTTTTCCAACACCTAGATATTAAATATTTGACAATAATATAACTGTAATTAGATTCAATCAGAAATCTCCGCAAATTCCTTAGAAATTTGATGATCACATTTTCGTTAACGCGTAATTGAACTGATGCTCGAAATTCTTCGCTGCTCTTGCTTTTCGAACAGATTCTAATGTATCATAAACTCGTTTTATTGTATTTCGGTTAAACAGTTTGGCCTAAAGAAAGCAGTAGTTATGACTAGGTAAATAATTTTCCTATACCTGAAAAATCAAAAATTCTTTTCCGTCTGTCTCTTTCGAAATTTGAATTAACTGAATTTCAGATAAAAATGCAAGATAAATAGTAACGTAACGTAGATCTTTTAGTTGCAATCCACGGTTATTAAATTCAAAATTCTTGGAAATAAAAAAAAGAAGATCCTCAATTCAATATTTGAAACAGCCTAATGACTTACTGTATAATTTTTCTGATGAACTGCTAATGTTACAACGTGTGCTTATGAAAGATGATTAACCATCAGACTACCTCAATAAATCTGCTCCTAATCTCTAAACTTTTTAGCAAGTAACAATGTCTTCTTTTTCTTGTTTATGTAATATCTACCACTTTATGCTTCATTACATAACTAATCATTTCAACTATTTACTTTGTAATAAGAATCAAATCTTATTATCCGAAACAACTATTAACAACTACCAATTTCTTGAATGCCATATAACGTTCAAGAAATTTAACTGTTACAGAAAATTATGAAACAACAACTCCTTACACCAAGCCTTTTTCTTACGGCTGCGGATGCGTTTGAATTGGTATCTTCTTGTCGTTTCCTCCTTCCACGTTTTACCTTTCCCCTCAAATTAACGCCAGTCGCAGCTTCGACATCTTTGATATATTTTTCTTCCTCCTTTGCATCATTTTCTGAGTTCTGAGGTTTCCTAAAAATCGAAGAAGCATCGAAATAATCTAAAGTTTAGGAAAAACTGTCAGAAAGAACAGGATTTAATTTTAGCTTTGATTTCTGAAAATTATATTTCTTTCAAGTTTTTGGGTTTTTTCCTTTTCCTTTAGATTTCATTTTTTTGATCACGTACTGAATGATTTCGTTCATTGGATATCCCATTTCATCGCGATCAATGATTTTCCCATGCAACGGACAACGCTTTAAATCCATGCGAGGACATAAAGTTCCATCACTAAGCGATGCACGGCATTGTCGACTGCCCTTTAATTGCTGACCAATAAATGTCATAACTCGTGCATGATATGCTTCTGCGATATCGAAATGTGTTGAACAGCTGCAATAAATTTTAAAATAAAACTAGTGAAAAACCAGATATAATAGATCACAACAGGTAAAGTGCAAAAAAATCAATATTTCATCAACCTTTCGTCCGAAGGACGCCAGAATCGATGACAATCGGCATTATTCCGTGGTATTTCAGCAGGTTTGACATCATTTTCACCCCAGTACTTGAGATCAAGTCCGTATAATAGTACTGGCACTTTACTTTCATGATCTTGATACTTTTTGTGAACTGAAATTGAAAACTCTCGATTTTTTTAATAAAATAAAAGTTAATCACAATAATCTTACCCAGAGGTGAATTTAGTAATTTCTGCGTTCCAGCAATTGCATTGGCGCCAGGCAAATCATTTTTCACCTTTTCTATTGTTTTCTTCAAAATATATTCCGGCAACTCTTCTGGTAGTTTATGATCCAATTCCAAACCTGGAAGCTATCACAATTTTCAATCAAAATATAAGATATCCAGAAATCTTTCACATACAATGGAAATGAAACAAATTATAAAGTGAAGAGAAAATTAGACTGCCTTCTTTTTCTGGTACGTCTTCAAGATCGTCACTCTCCGAATCTTCCTCATCTGACTTTTGTCTGTTTTGCAAATGCAGTTCTTCACATCTGAAATTTCATCATACCCAAGATTTCATCCTTATAAAATCCTTTAATAAATTTAGGAAGAAATTTCATTGAAATTTCAATACAAGGGAAGATCCATAAGTAATTTCATCAGCAATCAATTGAGAAGAAAAGGAAATGCAAACTTCTCTAATTCAACCGTAATTCTGTTTTTTAAATCAACGATTTCCTTGCATAGTTTCTGAGCATTACTCCCACCATATTTGCCTAACTTGAAAAGCCAGCGGTGCACGACTTTTTACAAAATTGCAACATTTTCATACAGTCCATCAAGGCATTTATGATTATTTCATTTTCCGCATTCACATTTACAATCGGTGCATCCAGTGGAACAGTTACAGCCACCGATTCAACGAAATTATATCCGTGGATCTTCTATAATTTTTTTAAGGATGAAATTATTCCCAATAATTTCTTAGTTTAACAGAAAGAATTTGGCATTAGATGAGATAAATTTACAAGGCTATATATCGAAAGTATCGGCGTTACAGTCTAGGAAAATAGAGAAAATAACACGCAATGACTTCGTCAGTTAAATTTCAAAAACTTTTTGCAAAAGTTAAATGTAAACCTCAGTTTCGCATCTCAAATCGCTTCCACGACCTGTACTTTCACTAACATCAAATCGTGGTACCAAGAGTTCGAGTGCATGTCGTGTCTCGTTGATACAACGCAAAATTTCCTCTTGTCGCTCTTTAAATTCTCCTTCAACTTTCTCGACTATTCGTTTACCTTGTTCATCTTTTTTCGATTTGCTTCTTCAGCGCGTTGTCGTTCAACCTAAAAATTATCTATCACAAATTTTAAATTTACAAAAAAATTGGAATAATTTAAGATTAAAATACTTCAGTAAATTCGAATAAGATAAACAAATACGTGACTAAATAAACAATACAAATACCAATTTTTAGAAGTAATAAAACAAAGAGCTTTTTTTGCAATATATTTTATGTAACATATTACGCAACATATTGATACATGTGTTGAGGTAATTATCCAAAAACGACAATCAAAATAATTGAAGTGCTTGTCATAATTATCGCATATTTTAACAATAAGATTAAAATCTTAATTTTTGGAAAATATAAAAGACAGTAACCTGAAGTTCGACACTGGCACGTTCAAAATCTAAACATTTTGAAGAGCGCAAGAAATTAACAGCAAAACCTAATTTTGGATAAGCTTCAGCATATTTTTCATGCCAAAGTTTGACAAACTTCAAGGATTCCAATTTAAGAATTTTGGCAGCTTCTCTGGGAGGTGGAAGAGGATAATGGATAGGATCCGTTTCCACTGTATGCAATAAAACTTCCTGCAAAGTTGATATAAATTCGATAGAAATGTGCCGCTATTACAGGAAAAAACGTTGAAGATCAGCCAAACGAAAATACTTTCTTCAAAATAATTTTGATAAGCCAAAAAAAAATTTTAAACGTGATCTCAGTACAAAGACTGAAGAAAATGATTAAAGGCCAGTCCCAGCAACTTTAATATTATTCCTCCTAATTTCAACTTCCATGATACAAACCTGCATATGATTAGTTAACTGAACACGGAAAATATGAGAACGTTGAAAGAATTCATTACAGAGTTGTAAAACAGCCAAACGATATTCACAGTCATTCTGTCGGAAATATTTCAAAAAATCAGTGAATATGGGTTCAATAATATCTGGGTTACTTTTCAGAATCTGCTTCAATTCTTTGAGTTTAACTTCATTCAGCACACGTCTATTGAAATCGAACTGAAAACAATAAAAATGAGTATCACGAAGCATTAAATAAATATTGGATACTATAACAACAGATATTAAATAACAAGTGATGGATTTCGAGATCTAAACGGCATGAAGAAGTGGAAGATTTATCTCTAGCAACGCTCTTTAGGTTAATTCATTATTTTATCCAGTGATATACCACTGTTCAAAGGAAATTAACAATAATAATAATTTTTATTTTCATGCTACAAATCCTTAAAAATGAACTATGCCCCAGTACTCGCAAAAATTATTTTACCTGTTTAACTAATTGGGATAGAATTCTTCTGGAAACTATCAGTTGAGGAAGTTGTTCGACCTCCATTCAGGAAATTCCAGATGTCATATAAGCATAATGCACATGATCTCTGACCATTAATCGACAAACCAAGACGATGAAATCTCTAAAAAACTTTTGGAACCAAAACGAGCTGATACATCTAGATAATCAGTTGTTGTTATATCCGGATAATCAGTTACGAAAGATATAGAAATACCTTCACCATTTTAATCCGCAATATTTCTTACTTTGCTGTATTTCCAAAATATTCGTTTCGAGAAACCTTCTTTAGTTCCTAGTTCTATTTTAGTCTCTGAAATTAAAAAAAATCACATAGTTCGTGTAATTTTATGTCTGAACCTCATTTTACATTTAAATGTCGTAAAATATGTCTTATGCGTAAGCATCCCTAATGACTTGGAAATCAAAATGTAATTTGACTGGGATTTCTTGAAGAGTGACATGAGAAATAATCAGACAAATACGAACTATTCGAAAATGAGGTTGCAGGTAAGATTGATATGTGAGTTGAGTAAGCAGAAAGATAAAAAGTAGAATCTCTGGCTTGGATAGAAATTTAAAAAAGCAAAAAAATATTTTGTGCCAAAAAAAAATGATTATTTAACCACAACAACTTCTTTTCAAAATTTTGTTCACAAAGTAACCTTCAAACATATCCCATAATTTACTTTTCAGCTATAGTGTCATAAATTTGCATAACGCTCCCCAATTCGATGGTTAGCATTTTTATGGAAAGTTTTTCCATCGTTGTGCCTCATTTAATCGGTATCGGCGGTGTGAGTAGAGTTGAATCTCAGGAGAAAAGGATGGGTGTTGGACTTCAGGCTTTCATTTTTGAAGCTCAGTTTCGAAACTCGAGATATTACTCTTTGAATTTCGATTCCGGGAAATCAAGGAGTCCTTATTGTATCTAAAGTTAATCCAATATAATGTCTCTGTTGTGAATCCAATTGTTATACTTCTTATTTCGCTGTGAATCATCTTATAAATTAAAATATTGACAAAGTTTTCAGGATTCTTTGCATTTTTTTCTAATATTAACTAACTCACATTTATAGTTTAATTTTAATTATGTCTGTCGTTCATTTAAACAGCTTCTAAAACAAATAGCTTATTTTGAGAAAGGTATAAAATAAATAATATGATACAAGTAAAATAAACAATAAAAAATAATATGAAATTGGAATTCCCATGTTCGTTGCTAAAATAAATTTGCATATTAAGAGTAATATATTTAAAATAATGAGAGATAAAGTGGGTTGAAAGACTGCTCCGATATAACGATACGTGGAAGTCAGAAATAATCATGAAGTCTATAATGTATTATAGTGTTTCTAATTTTAATGTTAATTATAATTTATGAAGTTAAGAGTATCAATTTGACTAAGAATAGAAAGAAGAATTGATTATTATAAAATGAATGAGTCATTATAAATGAATCCTTCGATATTAGCCTTAATTTACCACATTTCATTCGCCCAAATAGTTATGAATGAAATGGTATTCTAATAATGTAATAGAGTCTGTTCGAATAATAAACTATACAATGTATTATAATTAGAGTTCGAGATTAGACGAAACTTTTAATTGTGCTACGTTATGCAATCTAGAATGGAATATAAATTATGTTTAAGAATCGACCTAATTTAATGGAATAATACAGTTACATATAATTAATGTTCTATTTGATATCCTATTCATCATTAACAAAAAGACTTTCAATATAACAAACATAACTGTTTATTATACAATTAAATTAATATAGATGAAATATATGCATTTGGATCTGATCATCCAGTTCTAAGTAATGTTATTGGGACGCTAATAGATGAGCATGGGAACTGAATATCAATATGAAACTAGGTTCTTCAGTTAGTATTGCAGTTGAAAAGCGTAGGCTAATATAATTAGTAACTATTCGCTAATGTAACTTTGAATAATTGCCGACTTCGTCCCTGCAGTTAGGAAACCGCTCTGAGTTATCTATGTTTTTATCTTGTTTGCCAAAGATATGTAGTTGCAATTCTTTTGACTCTCTGCAATTTTATCTATTATATTTCCAAACAACTTTCATAATCCTAATTTTCGACCCTTATATTTATAAATCATAAATAAAACTTTTCTCATAGGTAGTCCGAAGCACATTCTAACTAAAATTTAAGTGAAAGAAATTTGAAGTGAAATAAAAGTTGGAAACTACAGAACTTATCTCCTTTTTCTCGCTAATGATTCCTGTCTTTCTTTAAAAGCCGCAGAAGTAATAGCACCAAAAATGATGTCGAAGTAAGTTCGTGGAAATCTTATAATTTGCTACTATATTGCTATTTATTGATCCGTCGAGATAAAACCGATTTGTATATTAAGATTTTGCGACTAGGTGATCTCGATAACAAGTAATCTTGATTCTGAATGGTAAGATTTTTGTCCTACGAATTCCGACAATAAATAAATTTTGCCAGTTAAGGCATGTCTCACAAAAACAAAGGGAGGATGGATATTCTTTTGCATATCGGTGGGCCGCACTCTGACTGTTAGTTTGAGTTATTGGATAAGGAAAAATTGGGTTCAACATTCTTGATTTTGCGTTCGGAATTTTTAAGGTCCTAGAATATTTTCGAGCTTTTTCCAGGTGCACATATAGGATGTCTTCGGGTGTTTTGGTCAATGCGCAATGCCAAACTGTCTTTCAGCAGCTTTCGGAGGAAAGCATCATAAATTGCGCTACATCATTTACAAAATCGAGGATAAAGAGGTTGTGGTGGAGGCAGCTGTCTCACCCGATGAAGTCAGTTCAGCCACATTTGAAATTTAGTTAATATTGGACAAACAAGTATATAGAGATTGCAATCTGAGAGGAAAAGCTAAATGATTCAGTCAGTGTTGTTGTCTTCGCTACGTGGATTAAGTCGTGCATAATGTGAGACTGGTCTTTTTTTTATGATTCTTAATTCAGGCACGGTATACTATTTCATTAAGAAATTGAATAATTAGATGATTTGTAAGTTTTGTTTAGTTATTAATTAATCTATGAAATCTAATTTTAATAGGCTATCATATTTATAGCTTGGTGTAACAGATGATGATCACGATGAAAATTCGAAAACCGCATACGAAGCATTTGTGCAAGACTTAAGAGAACGGACGAATGGTTTCAAAGATTGCCGTTATGCTGTTTTTGATTTCAAATTTTCGTGTAATCGACCCGGTGCAGGCACTTCAAAAATGGATAAAATTGTCTTCATACAGGTTGTGTGAAATTTAGGGTATAAATATTTATTATATATCTAAAACTCTAAATAAAGCATTTATAAATCATTTTGTGTTTTAATTATCATTCCAAGCATGAAAGAAGTAAACAAGTCTTCACTAAAACTTATTTAATTTGCAGCTATGTCCTGATGGTGCACCAATTAAAAAGAAAATGGTTTATGCTTCGTCTGCATCTGCAATCAAGTCTTCATTAGGAACCGCTAAAATTCTGCAGTTTCAAGTAAGTTTAATTTTCCGTGTCATTAATCTTTTGTTTAGCTTTCTCTAGTACTAGTAACATTGAAAGAAACGCAGTAAGAAGTTCGATAATCAAAGTTTCCTTCTTTTTACACTTGCTAGAATTTTGCACTCTTCCGAGGAAATTGCTCCTTTCGAAATTTTACTTGATCTTGCAATGATTTTCGTAAAAAATTATGCAATGATTACATATGAAGAATTTATTTTAAGGTATCAGATGATTCCGAAATCGCTCATAAGGAGCTTCTATCGAAACTGAGTGAAAAATATCGTGACAATTAATGTTTGCTGGTTGCGATAATTGTCAATTGGAGCGATGTACCTAATCAAACTGGATATTAGCCTCGTTGTTTTATGTTGATATTTATTTGGCTTACTATTAATGAAGATCAATTTAAAGAAATTGAATTTAGATTGAAGTCAAATTACTAGTAAAATTTTTCGTTTAAACTGTTTTGTTCGGTAACAGTCAGATGCTAGCATTTTGTAATTTGATAGTTCATACGAAAAGTTCTTATATTTTTTAGCTTTTAAAACACGGTTTATATTTATTACTAGTGTTGAAAATCCGGAAGAATATCGAAGTTAACTAGGTGAGGTGATTGAAAGTGATGAAAAGTGAAATGATAAGAATTCAAGAGATGATGTGATTGAAAGTGATGAAAAGTGAAGTGATAAGAATTCAAGAGAATTCATTGGATATCCAAAGTGATTTAAAAAAAAATCAACATACCTTTTATTATATAAACAGATATTTTTGAGATTGTAACTGAAGTTTCTTGTGTTGTTAACTTGTCTTACTTTAAGGAATGGTTCACGTATTTGTTAGGTGGAATTGAGTGCTTGAAGTGAAAAGTAGAAGTAAAGAAATGAGACGCTTGAAAATTCTATTGGATTCTTTCATTAAGAACTTAGCTCAAGAGTTTGTTTTCTCAAGAAGTTATGGGTGAATATCGAAGATAAGTTACGGCTACTTACGTTTAATTTGAAGAATTTCTTATGAGGTCATATTTTTTCCAAGTTCATAAACGTGATTTTGTCTTCTTCTTTCTTTGTATTTCTGCAATTCTTTATCCTGCTTTACAATTTCGAATTCATCATTCCTTGTCAATAAAATTCATTCAATATATGTCACTTTGTTTCATTCGCACTTATCATTCTTCAGTTCTTCCGTCTCATATAGGGTGCACACAAATGTATACATTTGTTCATCCTATATATTTTGTATACCACTGTGTACTAGATGTATTTGCATAAGAAAAGAAAACTTTTGTTTTAAAAATTTTTTTGGTTGGAAAATGGATTCTTCTTTAAAGTTTAAGTTGGATCTAAATATAGTTTATTTCGATTAATATTAATAAAGTATCTAATCAAGTTGTATGTGAAATTGACCAGTTATGAAATGCATCAATAATACTTCACTCTGTTAAAATAAAATATATTATCAAAATAGATGAGTGTATCGCTTGGACCAGGATTGACTTTGGATCCGAACAATTACCTTTTTCATATATTGAATATGAAAGAATGATAATTAGTATTGTAATTCTCTAACCTGTGCTGCGAGTCTTGAAGTACGATGTGAAATCATGAGCCCATAAGAAATGCATTATATTTAGTAGATTATAGAATAAAGGATTATTTCAATAAATGTTCAATGGAAATGGAGAACATTTTAAGTTGTTATTCCGACTAATTAATGGTATTGATGTTTGTTGAATTCTGAATTTTGTAGAAGAGCATAGCATAAATTGTATACTATATATCTGATTTTTACTAGTATTTACGAAAGTAGTGTTTCCTTAATTGAATGCCGATTCCTTTCTTAAAAATTGTGAAGTTTAGTGTAACATGTTTTCCCTCATGTATCAATTATTTTGGGAAATATTTCAAAAAATAGAAAATAATGTTCTGTTTATATTACAGATTTTCATTTAGAGAAATCTTTATTTCTATAATCGTCAAATGATGATGAACGCACCAATAATTCTTCTCAAAGAGGGAACAGAAGCCAAGTTTGGTAAACAACAAATAATTAGTAATATCAGTGCATGCAATGTGATCGCTGACAGTATTCGTACTACTTTGGGTCCTCGTGGTATGGATAAACTAATCATCGATTCTAAAGGTATTCTTTTTGCTAAACAGCACGTTCGATTCCGTATGATTTCGTTCTCTGCTTAAGCAGTTAAAGCATTAAGCAGAGTATGAACGACGGAAATGAAGAATTGATATCTCCGGACAAAGTATTATTTGCCTCTTTGGAATATAGCACAAATGAACTATATATCTGATTTTAAGATAGATGAATTGAGGTTAATTCCTAGTTTTATATTACGTATTTTTCCGAAATCATTTATGTCAAGATCTTTTTACAATATGGTCGTATTTGCGTAGATTTTAATTTTAGCCGACTAATGTTGTGATCATTAGTCGAAGCTCATGTTCGGTAAGCATTTCTTAGTGAATTGGATCTTTGAGCCAATATCAGAACAAATTTCTTGTTTCCCATATTTCCAGTATTCGATGTTTCTAGTTTTCCTAAGCTTTCTTTTTTTCAGACTTATTTGATTTCTATCAGGTCAGTCCATTGTTCCGAAAAAGTCCATGTAATGATATCACTTGAGGAATCGCTATTTGTGATTGATATTTTTGCATAAAATGATAGTGTATTCTTTGATAATCTGTAATATATTGTTTTTCACATTCTCGGCATTTAGGTAAAACAACGATCTCAAACGATGGAGCAACTATTCTGAAATTATTAGATGTTGTTTTTCCGGCAGCTCAAGTTATGGTTGATATAGCGAAAAGTCAAGATGCTGAAGTTGGCGATGGCACTACTTCAGGTAAATGTTTGTCGTAATCGGAACCAAATTACTAAAAAAATGTTTGCTATATAGTTATATTAGTCGGATGGTAATCTTTTAATTATTTTATGCTTTTCAGTTGTAATACTAGCGGCAGAACTTTTGAAACGTTCAAAACCTTTCATTGAAGATGGTGTCAGCCCGCAGCTAATAATTCGGTCCTATTCAAAGGCTTGTGAAGAGGTTGCTATTTTTGACTATTGCGTCATAATATCGAAATAACAAATGGATTACCAAAATTCAGCTATTTATAATTCTGAAACACTAGAATTTTAGCAGCTTATTAGTTTTGATAAATTTTTGACTTTTTTTTAACGCACTCAGTTGCTGGGTGGTTTGATACTACCTCGATCGATTACATGCATATAATGCCATTTTTGATGTCTTAAAGCAACTCAGAGATTAGTATTTGACTGCCTATGATATTATTAAAATGGATGCAGCGAGGAAGAAAAGGGTTTTCAGATGCTTTATAATTTAAGGCAATTAATCGGCTTAAACAACTGGCCATAAAAATCAGCGGTGATGCTAACATGCGTGAAATGCTGAAACGGTGTGCCGTTACTTGTCTCAGCAGTAAATTGGTGCGTTTTGCTCCATCATTATTCAGATATTTATAGGATTTTTGCCTTTTTTTTCAAAATACTTGTTACTAAATAGGCTATCAGACGAATATTTAGTTGGTTTCTAGCATTTTTTCCAGCTCTTGTATGCAGTCTTGTTTTATCAAAAGTGTATGAACCATCGACATGTCATGCGTAAGATTAGAGGACGAAAATAACTGTATTTAGAGAGAAAGCAAATAATATTTACATTTAAACTATTTGATTCAAGTTATTTAGCGTTTGAAAAGTCCTGATTTTCTTGCCTAATTAAATTATTTGTTTGGGCTGCTCGCATTTACCTTGATTTTCGACTGATTCGAAACTTGAAATAACTATCGTAAATAAATTCCTTTTTTCATGTTGCTTAGCGTTGAAAGGTATGAAACTGGTTTTTTCGCATTATTTGCATTTAATGGTGAAAATTCAAGATAAGCCAAGAGCGGAATTCTTCGCTGAAATAGCTGTCGATGCCGTCTCATACTTGGATGAAAATCTGTCATCAAATATGATAGGGATTAAAAAAGTCAGCGGTGGATCTCTTTCGGTATGTGTTTTCCTAAAGGATTGAATTCCTTGTTTTTATGAAATCCTTAGGCATCTGATACGCTGACATTAACCTTTCAGGATTCCCAGCTTGTTAAAGGTATTGCATTCAAAAAGGCATTCAGTTATGCAGGCTTTGAAATGCAGCCCAAAATTACAAGAATCCGCTCGTTGCATTACTTAACATTGAACTAGAATTAAAGGCTGAAAAAGACAATGCAGAATTGAGAATTCAAAGTGTGGATGAATATCAAAAGGTATTTGTTCCTGCAAAGATTTTATTTATACCTTAGATACTGGAGATTCTTACTGGTGTTATTCAAATTCTGTTATAGAAATTCTAATTGCGCTAGCAGTATTCTTTTCAAATTTTTCTTTATTTTGAGATTGTTGATGCTGAATGGACAATTTTATATGATAAACTAAGGAAAATCCATGAATCTGGAGCGAAAGTAGTGCTTTCGAAATTGCCAATTGGAGATGTGGCGACGCAATGGTTTGCTGACAGGTAAGTTTTACCGTTCATTGGTATTTTTATATTTATTTAAACTGCAGAAAGGTTCTCGGTTTAAATTTTGCAGAAAAATTTTAATCTAAACTATAATGACTTATTTCCATTTATATACAGACTTTCATTCAATATAAGTTTTATTTTTGTAGTTGAGAAAACTCTGGCCAAGTGATTATCTAATTTTTTTTTCCTAACACTTTTTATTCATTCTAATCTATACATCTGTCAGAAATTTACAGTTCCATCTATTTAATTTTTTGATTTGTGAAGACTTTCAAAGCATACTTTTATAGAGATATGTTCTGCGCTGGACGTGTAGAACAGGCTGATATGGATAGATTAATTGCCGCATGTGGTGGTACTATTCTCACAACAGTAAGTCAGATTAGTAAGGAACTTCTTGGAAGCTGCGCTGAATTTTACGAACAGCAAGTAGGAAGTGAACGGTATTATTTTTATTTTGGCTATATTATGTTTTTCATGTATTTAATTCAGAAATTAATAATTGATTTTAATACGGATAGTGAGAATGTTAAGTGCAAATTATGTTTCTATGGATTGTGGAATGGTGAATTGAAAGTTATTTTCAAGCTTTTCTGCATTGTTTTCAAATTTTTTGATATTTCTTTTCTCTTAGATATAATTTTTTCCTGGGTGGTTCAAAGGCGCAATCTTGCACTGTGATTTTGCGCGGTAGTGCAGAGCAATTCATCGCAGAAACCGAACGTTCTTTACACGACGCAATCATGATTGTACGACGTGCTAAAAAAATGATACAATTGTAGCAGGTTTGTTTTCCGTTATTATGCATAATTTTATATGATTTGGGTCACGTAGTTTATCCTTTTTCATTGACATTTCTACACTCGCATTTGCTTAACAACTTCTGCATCATTTTTTTTATTAGAGGTGTCTTATCGCGAAAATCCTATAATTTGGAGCATTGAGTCTCGAAAGAAGCTATTTTCATATAAGTAGATCTTCTTTATTGTAAAACTTTTAATTTCATGTAAAGGCTTTGCTTGATTATAACAAACAAAATGTACTAATAAAGTTACTAATTTATTCAACTTCAGGAGGTGGCGCTATTGAAATGGAACTTTCGCGACTTATTAGAGATATTTCTAAAACTATCGCTGGCAAAGAGCAGTTTTTTGGCAAGCATTTGCCAAGACTTTAGAGGTATCATTTTGTTTGGTCTTTGTTTTTTTGGACAATTTAATAATGGGACAACTGAAAACTTCGTTTTCATTTATTGTATTTGAAGCATTTAACTTGTTCGTTTATTAGTTATTTTATTCTCATTCAGTTTCATTGTCTGCTCTTCATTTGATGATCAAATCATAAATGCTTATGACAGTAAAATCTGAAATGTTTATCGTTTTCGTTTTTATTTGGTGCGACGTCTGTAGAAATTTTCTTTTATCCAGGCGATGATTTGCTTAATCAGTACTAGTTATTAATTACAAGTGAGGTTATATAAATTGAAAAGAATAACTCGCCTTATAAATTTAAGATAATTCCAAAACAGCTGTGCTACAATGGTGGCATAGATGCCACGGATATACTGAATCGATTACGACATCGACATGCGAAGGGTGACAAATGGGCGGGAATTGATATTTATGCAGAAGATGTCAGTGACAACATGGAAGCGTGTATTTGGGAACCAGCTATTGTGAAAATAGTTTGTTTTGCTTGAGTTTTTGTTATGAAATTTAACTCGCTTAATTCGTTTTTTGTGGAAACAGTAATCGAAGACGATGAATATATCTTAGAACTTAAGTCAAGTCAGAGGATATTCTAGATTCAGCTAGAGAAATGTGAAAAAATGGAAAAAATGTAAAAATATTCAAAGTGAAACTATTTTCAATTTAAATCATTAATATCTACGGATGTGAATGGAATATATGAAAAATATGAACTGTCGTTCTTAAACTATGCTTAAATTTGTTCTTCATTTGTTGGAGTTATCTACAAATATGCTAAGCATTTTCAGAATTCGTTAATAGCAGCAACCGAAGCGGCATGTCTAGTTTTAAGTATTGATCAAACGATCAAAAATCCTCGTGCAGCAAGTGGTAATCAATTACCTGATATGTAGAACATCTTTTATCAAGGTATCATTCGGTATGACATTGAAATTACTTTAATCAGAAATTTTGCTTAACAAAAAGAAGAAAATATAAAAGTAATCAAATTTTTTGCTTATAAACTAATCGATTTTCTTATTTCTTTTTATTAACTATAATTCTGTTTTTTTTTGATTTAATAACATCAAAGTTGTTTGGTTTTCTTTGTTTCGCATTTAAAATAAAAATATATCAATCAATTTTAATTGTCATTGTTTTCGTTTTTGTTGGAATGCTTTTTCGAATTTCTTTACGAATAAAATAATGCTTAAGCTTTTGGAGTTAAAGGCTGAATACAAATGTATAGAGAATCATTGTTCTGAATCAACGAATGTAAGGTTGAAATCTAGAATTTCTGGTGGAAACACAAGCCAAAAAGAGTTTCAATGTTTCTGAAACGAAATTTGAAAGTTTTTAGTTCGCACATTTCGGTTTATGAATCCTTTTAAAGTTCCTGATCTTTTAAAAATGAGCAGTGCATTTCATTACCGATGATTTTATATCAATCCATAGTTTTCTTTATTTTTTTGGAGGTTTCTATCTTTCAATGAATGATTCAGTAGTTTATGATATTGTTTCATGTTTACTCAATTTTTAGGTTCGTGTTGAAAACATTCATAAAATTCTGATTTCCAAGTAAAGATTAGAGTTATTGAGACTTTGAATTTAGAGAACTATGATTTCATACTTATATTTCATGCTAAATTTGAATGGAAATTAGACAACATTACTTCAAATCATTCGAGTGATTTCATTAAAGAATTTAAAAAATGCAAATTGTTTCAATAGAGGGTGATGTTTTTCGTTACTTTCCAGATTATAAACATCATTTCTAAGTTCGTTGGAGAGCTATAACCGCAGCGTGCATGATACACGTAAATTTGTAGAAATTGGTGCGCAGATGCTGCAGCTGAATTTAGGATAATCGTGCATGAGTACATTATTTTGTATTGCTCGAGATTTCTCGATGTTAGTTAGATACGGGATTTGTTTTGATTTTCTATAATCCATTTATTTAATGTAAAACATTTATTTATGATCACATATCTAAGTTATTTTCGCATCACTAAGAAGAGTACCATATTTAAACTCTTTTACGATTTGTTAATACTGAAATAACTGCGAAAAATGTTAATATTGATAAAAATTTGGAAAGTAGTAAATTCAACTGTCAAGAAATGCGATGGATACAACTTAACAGACACATCCGGGCCTTATAGACTTTCGAAAACTAACGGTACTCGTATTTATAGCATGGACAAATGCTTGTAATGACTATTTCAGATTTTCAGAAGCAACAGAGAAATAGTCATTATTAGAGTTAAAAAAAGTGAAATATTGAAAATTTCTTGACGATTTCATTGTCCATGACATTTTTATGAAATGAATAGTTGGAATTGCTTTTATATCATAAATTATTTAGAAAAATCTTTTCAAAAATGAAGATTTTCAATATTTTTACAAAATTGTAGCAACAGGACCAATGCATGTAAATATAATAATAATCGACAATTGTTATTACTGAGATATTGATAATTTAGATGTTTGGTGATACCACTATTTAGTCGATGGTGTGTTGTGCTTTACTATTTATTGAAAAATTTGCAAATTCTAATAGCGAATCACCTTGCGCACAGAATTCTAGCATAACTTATTCATCATATTCATTTAATTGGATGATTTTGTAAAAGTTAAATATGAATTTCTTTTCGGCTTTTTTTTGCAATAAACCAAAGATTTTAAATTAAGAAATTTTGGTAAGATTGGTTAGCGGATCAGAAGCTTCAGGGAATCATGTTCTCAAAAACTATTCCATTTAGTGCGGCAAAAATTTTGGTAAACGACAAAAATTTTGATGCTTACCTTCGAGAATGGTTCACCGGTAGAGCACGAGATGTACTTTTGCTGTAATATTTTTGCCTTCTTACGAGATTTATTAGTTGTTGTTCTTTTCCGACCAGCAATTCTAGTTGATTTACCGGTAGAACTTGGTGAGATTTTGAATGAGGATGGTTTCGACATTGACAGCATATGTGGGAATTTTTGTGAAGCTAAAATCGGTTGCCTAAGTGGTAGTAGGATGTCGCTATCGCTTTCCAATTGTTCCATTTCATCGGTATGGCGAGAAATAAAATTAGAATTAAATTCTCAGATTTTAAAACTTTCTAGAACGACTTAAAAATTAAAAGGTTGAGCGCACTTTACTGGATAATGAGAATGGCATTCGAAACGTTCATGATATCCATTATTATCAATGTAAACTTGCTCATCGTAGGCATTGTCCATGTAATCACTTTCGTAGATTTTATCCGAATCATCTCCATCATCCGAATATTCATCATAATGCGCTCTGAAGACCAAACTTCACTAAAACACGCACTGTATCTCACTGCAACGAATTGAACGATCTTTCACAATACATGTGTTGGAAATTTTATTTTTCGGAAAAATCCATATCCTAGCTCTTTGTGACAATAATGGGATGGCATTACTGTTTATCGCCTTTTTGAAATCTCGAGATTTCTGCAAAAATCTATCTTTTTCATTTTTGAATATTTCATCTGAAACATTTTATTCGGTCTTGAAGACCAGGAAGTATTGTCCGCCAACCATGCGTTCTTCTGAATCCTTCCCAAGCGACGACCATTCATACTTGCCAAGGTCAGTTCGGTATAATTGCGTGCTGTCAATGCTAAGAGATAAACCAGTTAAATATTAATGTTTTGTAAAAAACAACCATAATTTCCAAATCATTTATCTGAAAACACTTTCATCAAACTAGCACATTTATTAAAATTGCAAATAAATTAAATATGCAAGTATAAGAATGTGAAGAAGTCATCTAATAATATTCAGATTCTACAGAGATTTTTCTGATAACAATGAAAACTTATCTTTAATAAATTCAAATCTCATACAAGGCGTAATATAAAATTTCGCATCTTCTGAAAAAATGTCAATTCCGCATTTTCTAAAAATGTTAATTCTTCTAAATGTTAATTCGGTTAATTCTTAGTTGTATTTCAGAATTAGTTATGTGCAAATTACATATTGGAAATCATTTTCAATTAAAAAACTGAAAATCACTGATTAGTATAAACAGTAAAGAAGAATCTTCTCTCAACAATTCCGTTACAACAATAGCAAAAGGAATCAGAACATCTATCGAAAATTTATCTTCTAAAATCGTGTTTAGATAAAAAGCTTTTTAGTCGTAGTAAAGAGATTTTGTTAATATTAGAATCTCATATACCTTCAAAATTCTAACCGTGCAATAGATCCTAGGCCAGAAATCAACTTTGATTGAGATAATTTCTCTTTCATCACTGTATTGATAATTTCTCTTTCATCACTGTATTGATTATTAGTGCTAGTTTTGCATTACTACCTCTATATGCTTGCTTTCAAACAATTTGTAATTTTTTTTACTAGAAGCAAATATAGTATCAGTAAAATGAAAAGGATTATAATTCTATTGAGGATCAACACTCGACATGAATCGCTATATCAAAAAGATGAGGTAAATTTTTTTGCTTTGAAAATATTTTGTCTTTCGATCACTCCCCTAAATCATTTTTTTTCAAGAAGAATCTTTCAATCTTATGCTTTTGAAATAATTTTTAAAGAATTTTGACATCAGTCTAATCCTTTCAAAATGATATTTTTTATGGACAATATTTCGTAGTAATCTAGAAATTCTAGAAATTTCCAAAATGATTCTCGAAATTTCAATACTGATGGATAAAACTATTTGAATAATTACGAATTTTATCAAAAATCATTCATATTAAATTCACAGAATATTTTAAAATCTATTCGAATCAAAATTAACAATTTTAACTTTTGTTAAAGATATTATAATTACTTATTAAATATGTCACTTTTCTTTTTTGTCTTTTGTATAATTTGTGAAATTAGTCAATTTTTTAAATTTAGTTTCTTTTTAGATCTATTATCTCTATCTTAGTTATTCCATCCTTAGTTCATTATTATTATTGCTACTTTCCATTACCGATGATTTCTTCGATTAATCAAAGAATTTCTAATTATAACTTGCTTCATCTTCATTTCCTTTTATCATGAGAAGATTACAGTCTTTGGATTTTCTTACAGAAAAAATAATTTCTTCTATTATAACTAATGTTTTATTCATTTCCGTAGGCTATTTTGAGAATTGTAATTGATAAAATAAGTTAGAATCAAATTTAGTCATATCGAAGTGTTAATTGAAATTAATTTTTTAATTATTTATGACAGGCAGTCCAAAAACAAAATTAGATTAAGCATAATTTCTATTTGTCATATATTGCATAACAGATGCTGCTTGAATCCAATTTCATTTTCTTAAACAGTAATCAAAATATAGCATCACAATATGAAATCCTACACTTCTGGTGGCGATAAAAGAAATGATAACAGCGTGATTCAATTGGTGAATCGAAAAATTTTGAATATATAAAAATCATTCATCGTTCATTATAATTTCATTTCATTTCATGTCACATTCTCATTGGTATTTTTTAATATAAAATCATTCATCATTTATTATGAGAAATAGTTATCGGTTTATTTTCTAAACTTTGTATATCTCAAAATGAAAATGAATTCTCTATTAAAACTTTCAAATTATTTGGTATTCACCCGAATTAGCTGTTTCAGTAGTTTTCTTGACTATTGATTTTTATGATTTTTCCGTATTTTCTTTTTTCTTTTTTTGATGAATATACCTTCTTATTCTATTGCTATAGAATTATGGAAAATTTAAGGTATTTTCCAGCAAAAGTATTTTTATTTTTTATTTTTTTGAGTAAATAATTGGAATAAAATTAAAAAATAAGATTCTATGTTATATCTTCTGCAATTTGTAATCATTACGACTAATTGGCGCTAATATTTAATCTACAATCGTGCGAAAATATATACCTTTTTTTTGTTTATTTTTGATTTACTACTTTCTTTTTACGAAGTTCCTATAAATTCTAGCCTCTCATATCATATAACGTATATAGAAGTCTTCCAACTTATCATCTTATTCTCGTTTCTATGAAATAAAAATTTTAAAACTTGAAACTTCTCAAATAAAAGATTCTTTCTAATGTTTGTTCTTACAATAAGTTGAAATATTCCAATGTTTCAACTCATAATGACTAAAATTTTCAGAAAAATCAAGAAGCATCATGGCAATGCGACGTAAACGAAGAGCTGCAGAAGGTGAGCTTTTTCAGATTATAAAAATATTAAAGTATTAATCAAAATTTTATAAATCTCACGATAAATTTATACTCTATTTATTTAAATATGTAGTATCACTTCAAAAATATTTAATAAAATTTCGTTACATTTGAAAGTGAAAAGTTTCAATAGTGTCGAGATATTTGTATAAGATTTAAATAAGCAATAAAAAGCTGATGAATAGTAACAGTATGAGGTCAAAGGATATAAACTATTAATGTCACATTATTCAAGTAATAATATATGATAATATTTAAAATTAATAGCTTTTAAAATCAACAGCTAATACATTTAACAACACATATATTTAATATGATGTTATACTGATTTTTATCATTTCAAATTATTTTTTCAGTTGCACGCGAAGCGATAAGAACAACGATGCAAACGATCAAAAAAAGCATAGGTAAATCTTGACATAAACTTGAAATAATGCAATCAAATATCTGGATGATACTTTTTTGGTTCTCTAATTTAAAAACAAGAAAGTAAACTTGATAGCTGTAAAATTTTCTGCAGAAAATCAATTCGAAAGCAACCAATCGTTCACATCAAGAAAATTAATTCAATCGTATCGCAACAGGATAGTGTAATGGTCGCTAGCAGTGAGGTTAATAGTTTCAATTTCACATCTCATCATTATATTCTTCTCTCCCATTTTCTATCAATCTTGTGGAGTATCATTGAATTCCATAGGATTTCTGATGATGAATTTGAGAATGAAACTGAAGTTGTTCAGTATTTTGGCATTATTACTACCCTAATCATTTAGCAAACTTTTTTTTTTTCATAAATTTAGATCTTCC
Organism: Dirofilaria immitis; assembly: GCA_024305405.1. Taxonomy (NCBI): domain Eukaryota; kingdom Metazoa; phylum Nematoda; class Chromadorea; order Rhabditida; family Onchocercidae; genus Dirofilaria; species Dirofilaria immitis. The sequence continues at coordinate 3,001,607 of JAKNDB010000088.1, read as the reverse complement.
AAAATGATAATTCTTTCTTCGAGAGATACCGCTGCTTTCTATCCTAAATTTGATTTCATAAATTTTATGGTAATGTTTTAGGAATTTCCATATTAATATTTTAAACTAACAATAAATTTTTTTATTTATATATTCTAATCTTTTGTCCGATTACTTTGCTAATTTTTTTATTAAATAAAAAATGAAAAATGTTTCTTCATTTTGTTTATCACTTTTATAGATCCACTGATTTTGAAGTTTGAATTTTGATAAAAGTTGTTAAGAAATCGCTAATTAGTTTGTTCGATTTCAGTCACAATCCAATCAGTTAGCGATTAAAGCAGGCTCAAATCCATCAACCAGTTATGAGAAAAATGGAAACAGCCTTTCAACTCAAGTTGATGATCCTTTTATGATCAATTGAAACAATTGCCTGATGTTAGCACTTTATTTTTCACAGTTATATCAAAGAGATTTTTATTATTTTTAATAATTTTACAAAATTACGCATTTTTAAACTTTATCCCATTGCTTTTAAAAATATTCCAAATTGAAATTGACTGCTATTATATTTTTTTCTTGTATTTCATACTTTTTAATTAAAATATTAATAACTGATAGATTGAAGGATATTTAAATAATTAATATTCCACTTTTATTTATGTTTAAAAAATTTAATATCTTTATTCATATTTACTGATATTATATTTAATACTTTAGTATTAGATCAAACATACAAAATTTGTTGAATATCCTCAATTATTAAAATCACCTATTAATTTTTAATGATTAATTCATATAATCCTACGAATTATATTGTTCTTATTCGGTTTCTATATTGCATCTTTAGTCTAGTTAACTATCGCTTCTAGCCATTTTGATTCTTCAGAAACTACTGGTTCGATTGCCTTGCGGTGTAATTCGCGATGCCGCTGAGCATCTTAAAAATGTTAACTACAGTGCTTTGGCTGGATTTATCATCTTTCGAACCGATCTTCATCCTGTAATTCATTCAAAATTGATCTTCATATAGCCGAAAGCCTTTCTTTTTAGGGAATAAAAGCAAGAACGAAACAAGTAATTCTAATTGAGAAATAAAAGATGAACAAATTCTAACTCAACTTCATCAACTCAACAAGAGAAGATGAAGATATTGAGTATATATGATATGCTAGTACCATCAGGATTACAATATCAGGTGGTACGGCGTTGGCATTTTTCACGTAATAATACAGTAATACGTTGATAATAGCTGCAAATTTGTATTAATTAGGCTAAGAAATATATTAGTTAAAAAAAAATAATTGCTTTTGATCATATGATCCAGAATAACCAACATATGGCAATACCTTAATTCAATATAGGCTTCTGAACGCTTTCTTACCTACTAATTCTGGATAGATTCTAATCATTATTAGACTGGCTTTATTCATCTATCTATCCACTCATCGTCAGAAGTATTGATTTCAGTTCAATCAAGGACATAAACAGAAAATCGCCCATTGATTAGTTGTAACAAATTCAGTAACTGTCGTTATTTGCTATTTTATAAAATATTTTCATTGAATTCCATCGATCTCTTTGAAATCTTCCATATTTTATCGTTTTTTCCTTGTAATTTATTTTGACATATTTCACTAACATAATTGTAGTTAAATTTAATGGAGTAAACGTTAAACAATAGCTAATATCACTAGTCATATTCTTGAATTATTAAGAAAAGATAACTTATTTCATATTTTGATAAGCACCGGAAAGCTTTTCTTTTAAGTCGAGAGTAACAGATGAAAGATTCAGTGAAGTTGTTATTCTTCGGATGATAATTTCAATGAGTGGGGTTAACAAAGATTTGAATTTTGACTCAGAATTCAGATTACTTCCTTCGTGTTCTGAACCTGATAAAAGTAAACTTTTTAATAGCTATTCGTTTATTCGTTGGTGTTGTAAATATAATCTGCATATGTACTAATATATCATTGTATAAAAATTATGCATAAAATATATTCTTTCATTAAATATCTTTCTTTTGATATATTACCACATATATTGAATGCATTTACTTTTTTTTTGCATAACTTTGCAATATAACCATTTCTTCTGATAGATTTCATTTCATTATAAATCTGATCATAAGCAGCATCATTGATATGATAAAAGAATTGATGATACATATGAGATGAAAATTTGAAATCAGAAGAGTTTAATTTTCAAAAAATATAATTGCAAAAGATTATAAAATTAATAAATTGGACCAGCGAATTTTAATTATTCCAATGAAATGACATTCATTTATCAATAAAATTTTGTAAGTGGAACAGATTTTGCATAAGTAGAATGAATGATAAAATAAGTGGGTAGAGAAAGGATAATAATCATGATAGATCAATTATATCACAACTGTTAATCGGATTATTTTACAATTATTAGATTGCGTCATAGTGATATTAAAATGAAGATTAATAGTAATAATTATTATTAATACTGAAACCAATGCACAAAAATGAGAACGACGAGAGATAAATTTTGGTGAATAGATTTAACAAATGAAATTCTGAACAATGATATAAAAAAATATGAAGATTACGATGATCTTAGAAACCAGAAATGACGTGATATGATTCAAGAGCGGATAAAGCGAGGTAAATACACCAAAGTATAACGAACAAACCTGATGTAAGCACCTGAAATGCAGAAATTTATGAAAATTTTTCTGAAAATTTTGTGATCATAAAAATGATATAGTAAATGTAGCATATATTTTATTTGAATTATTTTATGTCTGTTTTAAAGAATTATTTGTTACTCACAAAGGATATAAAAAAATTAATCAAAAATTTATTGAATGAATTCAAATTTCAAATAGGACAATTTTAATTTGGCAAAGGTTAATTCAGTTCTTTAGAAAAATAAGTCTCGACAAACATTAAGAACTTTCGAGATACATAATTATTTTTTCTAAATCATCAACTTTATCCTATTTTACTGATTACTGGAATGTATTAAGTAATTAGTAGTGATCAATTGTATTTTTAGAATTCCAGGTGATTTATTAAATTCGATTAATTAGGCAAGAATTATTGACATTTAACCTTATATTTCATAGGACCACCTAGTTCACCACCAATAGGAGGACGTCGTCTTATTATAATCACAGCAATACAAATCAATGCTTCGATGCAAAATATTGTCACGGAAAACGCAAGTGTTCCCGGTTCAACGTAAAAATTATCACCATGCCACCAGTGATAAATTGCTGCGATCGTCCATGCTATTCCTAACGGGAAAGATCATATCATAAAATTATATTTTAAAAAACTTTTTCCAAAATGTTTATAAGATTTCTCGAGAAATGGTGCTACTAGAGGTAATTATTAGTATGATAAGCAGAATCCATAAACCATAGCAAATTTAAAAGGTAACAGAATTGACGAACCTATTCCTAGAAATACATTAACAGCATTTGAACCGGTAACATTACCGATTGATGAATCAGCATATTCATCTTGAGTTGCTGCCACTTTGGATGCAAATGTATCTAAAAAGTTTTCACTTCGAAAAGGTCATTAGGCTATGCCTTGAATTATCTATTCCAATATTTTTCATTTTTTAAAACTATTTTTAATTTTCAAAACTGAAATAAATGATGGATTATGCGAACAACTTTCTCATCTCATTTCAGCGTCTTGTGATATTCATAAATAAATAAATAATTCAATTTTCTATTCGACAGAAGTATCAGATCTAAAAATGGCTAAGTAATTTCTGTGAAATCATCATGTTTAATTCTTCTACTATCTCATGATGACTCAGCAATTTTAATAAGATGCTCATCAAATTACCTGGAACGGAGGTACCAAGTGCAACAAATGATATAGCAGTGACAGCATCTTTGAGACCAACCCAACATCCAAAATGTGTTGCTAAATCACCAACAATAGCTGTTAGTGCACCGATCAGAACGATTGATACGATGAAACAAGCCCAGCCATCCCAATAGTCTATGAAGATCATTTATATTCTTATTGATGAATGAAATGAGCTACATATCTTTTGAATCGAATATTAGATTTTCAATAATTCAATTAATAAAATAAGAAAGGTATGGAAGTATTATTACCTGTTGGTGGTATACTTGCAAATAGCAATTTCCATGGTAAGGATAAAAATGCATGAAATAATCAAAGAATACTGGTTTCTGTCTCTTCTCAATACTTCCCGTTTTAGAACGTTCTTCTTCATCTTCATCTTCTTGATCAATATTATTATCATCTTTAAAACCTGGAAAAGACAGCGCCAAATATTTTTTCAAAATGCTAAGATAATAGACGTTTAGTAACAGACGACGTACGTGACCGTATAGACGGCCTTCTAAAGATATAACATCGTTAAATTTGTGTTTAAGCTGAATCTTTTAGTAACATAAATATAGGAAAGATTAAATATAATGGGAAAAATGCAAATTACTAATCGATACCGGCGTGAACAGTTAAAGCATCAGTAAATTGTTCACGCCAACTTGTTGTACCGAGCATAAATGATGTATTCGCATTTCGCAACATGCGATCAATTACGCTCTGAAAATGCATAACTATTATTCAAAATTTAGACTGGTAGAAAATTTAAAAGAATCAAGATATTTAAATAGAATGTTTTCAATTCTTCATTTAGTCAAAACTTTAGAATTTAAAATTTTATCATTCATATCAACTTCAACTAAAATGCTGATAATATTTGAAAACAAAAGATAGATATTAACTCGGAATTCCTTGCTCTCCTTAATAGTAATTTGACATCGTTTAAATTTTCCCAAACGAGGCTTTCCCAATTCAGCAACTTCAAGCTCTTCTTTTGTTAACGATTCTCTTTAACAAAATCTTCAAAAAAATATGCCTTCTAATTTATATCAAAAAAAAAAAACAAATATTAGAAATGATTAATCTATATTTAATATCATATAATGAAAATATTTCAGCTTTTTGCAAAAATAAAATTTACAAGTTTTTCTGAATATTCAATAATATCGTACTATAAAAATAAAGTAAATATTATTATTTCACATGTATTTTTATACCTGATAGACGAAGAAAGATTATATATGCATGGAAATATATATCATAATAATTAACATAATCAATTTATTCCTTTTGATGAATTTGTCAAAACTTTCAAAATGTTTCTTGTTCTTAGAAGAAATACATGAGAAAAGACATGTGATAAGTGACAAAGTTATTGCATAAGATTCTGATTTGAGAATCTTCTAAGCAACCTCATACTTTCCAAATGAAGAAACTTGAATTTCTAATCAATCTACAATCTAAATATTTATGGCATCTTTTCTAATTTCTTTTATAAACTGCTGCTCATTAATCCACTCCATTTTTTTATTATTCCTTAAAATTTAATTAATTAAAATTATTTTTTAGTTTGTTCAGTAGACTGATCTAATTGATTTAAAAATTCTATTGCTTTGAATGGGTATTGCTGCTTAATTAGATTTTTTCAAATATAGGAATAATTTATATAAGAATTGTAGTTTATTGCTCAAATTATTCATACACCTATAAGTGATTCTCGAAAAATTCAGTTACTGTATTTTGAAACAGATGGCGCATTCTAGTCAAGACTATCAGCTAAGTTGATAATGAAATGATTGGATTTAAAGAGCCAATATATGCTTCAATCTTGAAGAAGATAAAATAGAAGCAGTAATTAATTATAAAAACATTTATGTTTATTATTTAAAATCTTATAAGGAAATCAAAAATAGAAATCAAAATACTTCTTATCTCATTACTAGAACTATATTAGCTTTTCTTATTTTTATAATATTAGCATATAACGATATTTTTCATGTTATATGCCCTTAATTTTTTTACTTAATTCAATTACAAGGCAAGTTTACGTAATTTTGGAGATGAAAAAGGAAAAACTCTAAATTACATGAAAAGTGATATTATCATATTTTGATAATGAACTTTCCGCCTAATATTGGTGGCATTTTAGATGTAATATCATAATTTAAAATTTTATGCTTAATCTCAATATATATCGATTCTTATCTAAAATTAAATGATAGCATAATTAATCATTTTAAAGCTTTTTTTTTCTTCAGTGATAAATCATGCCAGATAGAGCAACATAAAAGAAGTAATCTTAGTAATCTAAATTCTTCTCATTAGGAAAGTTGAATATATTGATAATTATTGCCTAAGAAAACAAATCATTGATAAATAAACACTAAAGTATTGAAAGCAATTGTAATATAAGTAAGTAAGCGATTAATCATAATTATATAAATGAAGAAGAAAGTATTCCTTTCAGTTAACAATTAACAAAGATGATGGTCAAAGGTTAGTGAAAACCTTCGTCTCGATTGCTCCAAGAACTCATTCGTTGTTTGAAAAGATTGGAAAGTTGAATAAGATTTGGAGAAGAGGAAGTGTGAGTTAAACCAACAGAGGATGTTGATGGATATATTGATGTTGCTGAAGTTACTAAATTTTTATCTGAAAGAAAGAAATGTATTCCATAATATAAACAACGGAAAATAGAAAAGATATTTCATGACTCTATTTTTCTGGAATTTTGATCTCTTTCAGTTTTAATTTCCGAGATTAAACAAAATATTGAAAATCTTACTAAAACTTATTAGACAGAATGATTTTATGACTTATAAGAATAATCTCGACAAGCGATCATTTTTTATTTTTCACATTTATATACTATACTATTCAAATCATAGATCATCATAAAAAAGATTATTTTTCGCATGAATTTTGAATAATTTTACTAGATTTATAACTTTTTTTTTTGAAATAAAGGTGCAATTACAAAAAAGTAAAAGTATTGAATTCAAGAAAAATACAGTTTCAATCAAAGTTGATATCAGCGAATAAAATTCATTTGGTTATAAAAATTTATTTTATTATTTCATGTAGTATACCTTCAGAATCAAATGATTCTTCACCGCTCTTCAAACTTCTCAATGATTCCTTCCTCTTTCGTTCCATTCGTTTCAAGAAACGCTTTTGGACTTTTCGCACATCTAAATTGATCATTTCTAAATAATGGCTTTTAAAAATCCATTTTTATGACCATTTTTGTTTTATCATCATCACTATGCATTTATTGGATTCTTTTATCAATAGTGAGAGACAAAATGTATTATTAATCTTCGAAATTATTTTTACTATAACAGGCTTACTCATATGAGGAATATCATTATCCTGATAATTTAATGCAAAAATATTAAATAACATTAGAACGTTAGAATCATGATTTAAATTGCTTAACAAATTAATATAGCTAATCGCAATTTATGGTTATTTTTTAAGATATAATAATCCTGGAAAGCGCTAGAGTTACCTGACATCTTCCTGGTCCAAATAGGCTGATCAAGTACAATAAAAAAATAATCCATGCGTTCATATTGTTCAGTATCCACTACATCTATCTCAATGAATGCTCTGAAAAAGATTTTTTTCAACTCAGTAAATTCTAAATAATAATTTTGAAAATAAATTTGAATAATTTGAATCCACACTATTTAATAGATTTCTTTTCTATTCATCATAACCTACTCAGTCTGATTGTCTTCGAAGGTAACTTCACTTTCTTCAAGTTCGTAATGTTTTCCACGTAAAGCCGTACCATCAATTGTCCTGAAAAGTAACAATTTATTGGTATTTTCCTCGAAAATATATATTAAACAAATACAAGAAGCTATATGAAATGTGAAGTATTTTTGCATCAAATATATTATTTTAAATTGAAAAAACAATGGAAAATTAACATTAAAAGTGGATTATTTCAATGTTTTGCAAAAATTAGAGAAATAAAGGAAAATAAAAGGAAAAATCAAATTCAAATTCAAGATTCAAGTACTTAATTCAAGTAATTCAAATTCTTAGTTCAAATTCAAAATTCTTAATTCATTGCAAAAAAGTAATATTATTTTGCTTACTTATAAAACGAACTTTTCCTTCTTATTAGTTGATAAAATATTTGCCAAATTCAATAATAGCCTTTTTCTAATCTTCTTAAATTATATAAAACTTAAAAGTATGCATCCAATTTTTTTCGCGACTTTATCAAAGTTTTTGAAAGTTTAGAGAAATTTAGTAAATTGCGAGTTATATTATAATCTTAAAAAGAAATTCAATTCTTAAATTTTATGTAAATATATCTTTTAAAAATATGCATTAGTATATTTTAATATAAAATACAAACTTATTTTTAGGATTGAAAATATCTAAAAACAACAAGAATTTTTTACATCAAATATTAATCGAATAAACAAACTCTTCCGCGAAAGCATATTTTCTGCATTTCAATGGTAATTATCTTGCAGATAATTTATCAAAATTTTCTCTTTTAAAACAATAAAATAACTCTGTTGTTAATAAAATTTCAATGAATTTACCTATACCGTACAATAACTTTGCCACGACATCCTGAACTTCGTTGTACTTTAAGCGACAAATGACCACAGTTTTCAATAATTTGGAAATGATCCTGCTCAAAAGAAAATATACCAGCATGATCATCATCTATAAATTTTGATCTTGATAGCATTTCGGATTTTCGAAATGTGCTCTTTCGAAAAATATAAAATAAAAAATTTTAAACTTAAGAATGGGTAAATAAAGAACTATGCAGACAAATAGTCACAAGGACAAATATATTGATAGCATTTCTTTCGCAGATACGGAAGAGAATATTTATGATAATTGAATTAGGAAATAAATAGGATTCGAACAAACCAAGAATCATGATTGTAGCTGTTGAAGGAAGTTCCAGGACAGCTAATGGTACACCACCAAGTTTTAATGGGTCTAGTACCAGGCCATCTTTAGTGCACACTTTTAAATTATTCAAGTGCAAATAAAAATGTTCATCTTCTTCAAAAACATCATCGTCCACAATTTCTATCGTTATTTTCTGCAAACGCTATTCTTTTTATAATTGAAATTTTTAATTTAAATGTTGAAATACAGTGTCTATAATAATTCAAACTTTTAAAAATTCTATTGTAATTTTAAATGAATTATTGCAACGATAAAATTTGGTCATAGCAAATGTTTTGCTATTTCCAAGTACAATTAATTAATTTTATCTTTCATTTTAACAGTTCATATGCTCATAAAATTATTAACTTTTGTTTTATCTTCTGGATAGAAAATTAGTGTCCCCTTGAGTGGAATATAATCATTTTCAGCATTAGCAGTACCATCTTCAGTGTAATAATCAACCATTACTGTAAGTCCTTCAGGTCCACCATCTCGTCCGATTACAACATCGAACGTTCCCACATTTTCAAGCACTGTATAATGAGCTGGATCAAAAAATATTCTGCAGGTATTTGCTCGTGATTGTTCCTTTTGCTCTTGAACAATCTTAAATTCAAATATTAATTAGCTTATTTGTTACTAAGATTATTTATTAAATAAATCAATCCATTCCAAATAGAAAGATATATGAGGCAAATTCTTAACTCAAGTAATTTGAATAAATTCAATAATTTAAGAAGTGCCATTAGATATTATATAGTGTACAATAATAAATCTTTCATCGACTAAGTATACAATCAATTCATTTCATTACATTACAACTTTGTAATCTTTGACTTTCTAAAAGGAAGTAGAAAATATTGTTTGTAAACATCGGATATTCATCTCATTCTCATTTCATTATAATTCACAACTATGTACTTCTTTCTACACTCGTCAATTTTGAAAATTCAACATATCCTATCGTAAAACGCCTAGAAATAAACCTGTATCCATGTTAATGGCTTATGATCATAATGATTTGCTGATCTGTGTTATGGTTAAATAATTTCTTTGCTAATAATTTAGATGAATTCATTTAAAAAAAAATGTTTGTAAAATTTAAACGAGGAAAGTTTTTTTAGTCATTCAAAATTTGTTTCTTTCAAAAAAAAAAAAAATAATGAAACATACGGCTTTAGCACATTTATGATGTTCTTTATCAAGTCGTGTTCTTATGATATGTCCACCACCAATTAATCGTCTAGTTGCTTGAACTCTAAATTACCCTAACAAGTTCATCGTTAGAACTGTAATTAATCATCAGTAGTAATAAGCAAACGAAAAATTTGATTTTTTTATCCGAGAAAACTTAAAAGATATTATTGTCGTTATCGATTATTATTACTATTTGCTTTATCATAACGAACTTATGAGATTTGACTTTTATAACCTCAATACGCTAAATAATTTTTGAGCCTCAATTACCTGTAAAAAGCTCTCGACTTCGGACCACGAGTGATCATTTCGTATTCGGCCTGTTTTTGCAGTTCAACTGGATCAATTTGTGGATTTTTTTCCTGATTTCGCGCATAATTTCGATAAACACTTTTCGATTATCTTCGAATGCTTTTACAGAAGGATCAATTATATTATCCTCAAATTTCAAGAAAATTGGAAAAAATCTGAGAAACTTTGGGATTTTCTTCAAATTCAATACTAGATAAAACTACAAGCAAAGTAGAAAAATATAAGATGAAATTTAAACAAGTCTTTATTGGTGATAAATGATAAGTCATGGAATTAATGACAGAACAAAAAAAAATCAGTGATTAATTGCAATTAAATTTGTGATTAAAAATAAGTTTGAATTTTTCCGAAAACTATAAAAGAGATTTCATCAACTACTAACTTCAAAATGGCTATTTTCTCCGAGAATTTCCATTTCTTCACCTTTTGTTGCAATAATTCCATGTGATGTTCTTCGATAACGATGCGGTATGAAACGCCTCTACATTCGAAAATATATGTTTAACTTTGGTTAAATCATAATATTATCATAATTATCAAAATTTAAACAACAAATTATCACTAATTAGATACATAAGAAACTAACCAACCTGTACGATTTTGATATCAGCTATATAAGCAGTTAATACTGTAATTGGAAAGAAGAGAAATGTTAAAAACCTTCCCATATTTCGATAATACCCGGTGAAAACACTGACAATATCAAATACATCCAAATATATGCAAACAGTGACCTAAACAAATTATCCTCGAAGTTTTTAAAATTAAAAATTTCCATTGAAAAAGATACGCAGCTTGATATATTGCAAGAATAAAGTTGTCGATTCCTAAATTCAAATATATATATTGAACATGGAGAGATCGAATCTTTTCATATCAAAATTTATGGCAATCTTTTAAAATCTTCAAAACTATCAATCAATTTTTTATTTATTATTAAATCGTCTACCAAAAAGATAAATATTAGCTAAAAAGCTTCTATATGATTCGCTTTATTTTATTGTCATTGGATAATGAACAAAAATAAATTTGTAAAATTAACTTTTTTAAAATAAAAATGTCACTAGTAATCTAAATTTTTCAGCAAATTTTATCGGACAGATTCCGATTTATCGAAAATCAATAAAATTTACCAGGCTGCGGTGATACAAAATACATCTAAATGTTTCTGACGTCGAACTTCTCCATTTGGTACAGTCATTACACATATAGCAATAATCATGAACAAATTAAACGCTGCTGAGCCAACAATTGTATTTGGTCCTAAATCTCCCGAATTAAAGCCTTTTCCTATCACCTAAAATGGCATTTTTAAAGTATAATGATAAATATTGAATGAAAATACAAGAATCCAGGGATTTGTTTGCAGTTAGGGTTAATGAGCTTTAAAATTTTAATAATTCTTTTTATTAGAAATATTCGATAAATTTAACTGCCAATTCTAAATTACTTATAAATTTTAAGCCTGAATATAATTGCAAGATGGCCAGAAACTTGCCATTACTTATTTTTTCTTCAAATTATAAATATTTCGGATAGATGAAGGAATTTTCGAGCAATGAAAAATGAACTAATTATTTGTTATTATTTGTCACAATATTCTTCTTACTTTTACTAATTAATTACCTCAATGATGGATAGGAGGATTTCAGGTGCAGATGAGCCTGAAATGAGAAGTTCGTTCCAAATTGTATTGAAAAGAATACATGATTTATTAATTTTGAATAATAATTTCAATAATCCAAGCATCGTCTCATTGTTTCTCTTATTATTGCAGTCAATATTCTTGTATGATTAAATAACAGTAATTGATAAAACGTTTGTGGAAATAAAGAAAAGAAAAAAATGCATTAATTAGAAATAATTTAAGTTCGCAACCTAATTGAAATTTTAAATCTGAAAAATTATAATTTTGGTGAATTGCTTAGTTTCATTTTTAACATTAAGCTATAATAGTTTTCGATTGCTCATATCATTTGTAAGTTTACTAAATAATGTACACATTATTTAAAATTCATCATCTTTCTCAAAATTGAGCAACGAGGAGATTGAAGACATTTTGGTGTGAATAGATGAAGTTATCTTATATTCTCAATTGTGAATTATTGAACAAACAAATTTCAGAGATACGGACATATACGATTTCTTTTACTTTACAAACATTTCTCAGCAAACAGTAGTTTCATCTTACTCATTACATCGAAATTTCTAACTTCTCCAGATCGATTTAATTAAGATTCTTGGATTTATTTTCACTTCTTTCTTTAAATTATTTCAAAATTTAGTCAAGAATTACAGCAAGATAATTTCTGATAAGAAGTATAAGAATCGGATGATTTTCAGTTGAAATTTGATTCGAATTTAAAGGCGATGATTCCTCTGACGACAATTTCAAAATTTTACAAAATATAAATGAAATAAGAAATGATATATTTTAAAAAATTCGGGATAAATAAGAATTGATAGGAAATTAAATTAAGCTACTAACCAAGTGCCATTAATGTAAGATTGCTAACGGTATCGTTCCATATTCTCACTTTTACTTTCAACGGTTCTAAGCTTGGCCTTTTAATCTGTACTGTTCTCTCCATACTGAATAAATAATCTTTTCTGTTATCAACAATTTTTTAAAAGAGTGAAATAAATTTACTATTATCGTTTTAATTTTAAATTCAAAAAAATAAGCATATTTTTGAAAAAAAAAAATTCAAAAAGAGCCTTTCTCTTATAAACGATATATGCAAATAATCGATAAAGACTGAAGAGAAGAAATGAAAAAAAGAGAAGGAAAGGAACTATTCCTGATGGAATATTGAAATAGGAAAAAATTAAAAAGTTTCCATCGATTATTTACAAACAAAATAACGGCTGAAAAATGTTTTTAAGAGAAGGAAATTAAACGCTGCTGTTTTATTTTAATCCATTAGATTTTTTCTTTTTTAAAATTTAATTTAAACCTGGTTATAACTTCAATAGATGACATGAAACGATCAGCAACAATAGATACACCTAGAAATAGATAGGCAATCACAATAAAGAATATTATACCACGAAATATACGATTTCCGGTGCTTAAATGCAGAAATGGACGCCTGGAACAAATTATTATTTCATGTTGAAATTTCTGCATTTTAAAAATTTTTATTCAAATTATAATTTGGCCATTCATTTCAGTTTGATTTCGATTTAAACTTTGGTATCTGAAAATATCGAATAGAATGAATAATGAAATTACAAAAAAATTATAAAAGAATTAAGAATTTCATTTAAATTCCTTTTGAGTTTTGACAATAAAAATTAAAAATTTAGCAAAATTTTTTTAAACTTATTTGTTTACATATTTGGCTGACAAATATCATATATAAATGCTTTTTTATGAACTTCTTTTATATATATCTTCGTATATTTTTACCAAAAAAAAATAAATAATTTAATGACTATATACTAATTAATTTTTTGCCATCATGTCAAGATTAATAAATGTCAGGAAATTGAAATAGGAAAAAATATAACTTACCAAATAGGTATAATCATACCATCAACACAATTCTTGATAGAATCTGCTTCTCCTGTATAATTTTGATCTGCTTGTACTAAATCAATTAAAGATGAACATACAACAATAATCCATATGGTTCGCATATGATAATTCAAATGAACAGAAAAGAAAATTTTCTCCATGTTAACTGTTCTCGGCATTTTAATTAATGACTTCCAACTTCGAGATATTAAACTGAAAAATAAAAAATACAAAAAACTTTTTCAATGAATCATTTAATAGCAAATATAAAATTCAGCAAATTAAAAATATTCAATAAATTTTAATGATCCATATGATAATTATATAAATTGAAGAATATATATTTTTTAATCGAATAAAATCGCAAATTTTGCGTGATAATTTATTTCTCTAAGCTTTAATTTTTATTTATAAAAATGATATGGAGAGGATAAAATGATAGAGAAAGAGAAAGCAGCTAATTCAAGGATAGAATTTATAAAAGTCAATAAGATTGGAAAATTGGTTGGTGAATGATAAATAGATGGATGGGCGACCAAAAATAGCATCAAATGAATAAATAGGAATAAATCAATGAAAATTTAAAAAAATTGGACAAAATTTTAATATGTAATTGGCATAATGAAAATTATTATTAAGCGAGAGAGAGAGAGAGAGAGGAAAGGAGAGGAAGAGAGAGAAAGGGAGGGAGAGAGAAAAACACATCCAATAAATTATTAATTTCAAAAATATATTCATTCAACTTTTATTTATTAATCAAAAATTTCGATAAATATGCGGATAAATGCAAATAAACAGACACACACACAGAGACACACACACACACACACACACACACGTAACGTACATAGAAATAGATATATAATAATACTTATAAGACTATACACTCTAATAGGCTTGTAATATTACTTGCTTAACGGCCTATTTTATTATCTGTTTGATATAAGACTATAAATCATAAGTCAATGCTAAATGTCGATAAGGAGTATAGCATATAATTGTTGCATATATTGTTGAACGAAGGTAGTTATCCCGTTCTCGAGAATATTTTGCAGTAGTTTTATAATTGAGAAGGTGGAGTCTTAAATAAGTAAAATTTATGTAAGACGAAAAAATTCTGATATAGCTACATTCATCCTTAGCATTTTATCTTTCATATCATTACATTGCACTAAGAATCGCGAAATCTTATCGATATTAGCTGCAAGCAAAATGAAGCAAAGCTTAAAGCTATCTGGTGATAAAAATTGAAATTAAATGATTTATTTCAATTCTATTCTATCATTGTTCATCTATTCATATATCTTATTTTTATTAAAGTTAAAAATTATAATTTATTGAAAAACGCTATATCCATTCTTAGAAACAAATAATCTTTCAAGAATTTACAGCTTTTTTTTATTTTACAAATTTCACTAATTATATTTTATTTAATATAGAAAACAATAGCAATATAAAAAAGGGAAAATTGTTGAAAAAAACATTTCAGCAAGGCTAATTTTTCGTCAACACTTTCAACTAATTAGACTAATAAAAGAAAAGAGATAATTTCAAATTTTACACAAAATTTTTGAAGAGTTAAATTTCCGATTGAAATTCTCGGCAAATATTGTTAAGAGAGAAAGTGTTTATTTAGGTTGTCATTTCTGATAGCAACAGATTCAAACACCGCCTGAAATACTCTTCTCTTTTCCTTCTCTCTCTCTTGTTTTCCTTTCCAAGTAACTTTTTTCTTCAACATAAATTCGTTTAATTGTTACATACTTAAATTCTTTTTCTAATCTTCTCTTCTCTTTCTTTGGTTGTTGTAATTTTTTTCCAAACATATGGCCAATTGATAGACAATAGTCAAATTTATATATAACATATATATGAATAAAAATAAAGCAGCAGGTGGTATATAACAATTTCAACTACTTCCAAGATAAGCTTTTTTCTCAGCTCTTCTAAGTTTACGAATTGAACTTGTTTCTCATTCGATTTATTCAATTCTAAAAGTTTCCTTTTTTTTTAATTCATTTGTTAAAAGAACAAACTAATTTGTTTAAATTTTTTATAAGAATATTTAAGTACTAATTTAACAATTAATTATAACATTTTTTTAAGTTTTCTCGTTTTAATTAAAAATACGGAATATGCATTTATGAATAATTTTTTCAGTATTTTTCATTCATAAATGTTATTTTTATTTAATTTTTCAAGCTAATTAAAAAATATTAATTAAAAATGATATATTAAAACATTTTGTTGACGAAGAAAAATTTTCCAATACATTAAGGAAATATAGCATAAAGATAAAATCAAATTTTAAATTAGATGATAAAGAATTTTAAATGAAAATAGTGATGATAGCATGATAATGTCAACTAATAATAATAGTCAGGAACTATTGAAATGTTTAATAAAAATACGATTAGTAGAAGCTGCTTTTATCAAATTAAATTTTCACTAAAAATTTTAAAATGTAATAATGACAACATAAAAGGTACAAATAGAGACATTAACAATTTAAATTATTTTTGATTATTCGGAAAACAAAAATATTTTCTTTTTTTTTTTCCACCATTCAAATACGAACGAGAAAAACAAAAATAATGGCGATCAATAATTAATTATTATGTAAGCAATAATAATAGCAACGAATATATATATGATATTAATCATCAGAACAATTATTTTTTTGTCCAAGAAAATTTTTCTAAGACAGAAAATAGGCATATGCTTCGTTCTTTTATGATAGATTGATCACGAAAAATCCGAAAAATGGATAGAAATTAATCGAATTGATTGAATTTTCCTTTCCCTTATAAAATTAAAAATATCAATTTATTGAGATCGGTAGGTTAATTTTAGATCTGAAAAATCAAACTTCATCGATCGATATTTTAACTTATCAGCTTCTTTGATCATCATTTAATAGGAAATAGAAAAGTTTCCGATACTAAAAATCATTTCATTTCATATTTGAAATTCAAAGAATAAATTTTTCTATTTACAACAAGAAGGAGGCACTTCACTCTTTTCAAAAAGTGTTGAATTGACACTTCCATATATTTACTCATAAAAGGGGAAATTCTCTTTCTGCTCATTTTCAACTTTCGTCTCTCGAATCTTTCAATTTTACATTGACTTATCTATCATTTATGATATAATAAAGTTCAATTGCTTTATTTAGTATTCCTTTTTCAAATCGAAATTAAAAGTTTTGGTTAGAAATAAATTTTAACAAATCCATTCATTTCAAAAGAGTATGAGTGAATAAATTAAAAATTACTATTAACTATTAACCTGATTTAGTAGAATATATGTTAAATACAATAATATTTCTGGAAAATAAACATATTAATGATATGGATAAAATGATGAATTAATTATGGATAAAATAAAAAATAAATTATTAAAAAAATTAATAAGTAAATTTAGAATGAGAAGCTCAGAATTAATAAATAAATTTAGTGAGTGAGTGAGAAAGTTTCAAAATTTTAATGCAATTCTGATTTTATATTACACTCATCAACAAGTTATAACTATTTTACGTCATTATTCACTATTCAAAAATTCTGTGCAAAAACTAGTTATCTAATTTATTCAGTATTTAATTATCTTCTAAAAATTTTGTAAGTGATTATTTTAATTCATAAAAATTATTTTATATTATTAGAGTGGATAGTTATAAATTGTATTATATTATTATCAGAATATCATATTATTATCTATAGTAATGAAAAGTATTTATCAGCAAGGGCATGTTTCCTTTATGAAATTAAGAATTGAAATTTTGATAATTAATTTATAAATCAAAACACAAAGGAACGATTTCAATTTATTGCCTAGGAATTAGCGTAAAAATTAATTAAAAACTTAATATCATTTTTTGATACTGCGATAGAAGTGTATAATTAATCAGATCGCTAATTCGCAAAATTTACATTCTGATTCTTCATTAGAAAGCTATTGATAAAATATTCCGACTCGCCAGCATTTTATGCAATTAAATCGAAAATTCGGAATTGTTGTCAATGGAACTTTTAGCAATAAATGTAGTCATTATTTCAGACTTATCTAATAAATTGAATAAGAAGAAAATTATTGTATTAGTGATTTAATTATTCAAATTACTATGATCATTAATTAGGCTATCCTAATTAAAGGCTATCATAATTTCATATATCGATTTCTGTAAGTATAATTAAGCATTAGTTGACGTCATAATTTTATTATTTTAAATTTAACGTTGAGCAAAATTGCAAACACTCAGAATTTAGATACGTTGATTTATTGACAAATAAAAACTAGAAACATTGCCGTAATTAAAACATCTGAAAATATAGTGCCAATGCTGCTACTAGCTATTAACTTTATTTTATATCTCAACTTTCTCATTGAACTTTTCAATATTATTGTAAAAACATGTGTCACATTAAAGTATTAAGAGTGAAACATTTTAGTAGGATTAAATAACGTCATCTTGAAAGTTTAATGTCAGTCATTTGATATATTATTTTGAATAAATGTTATACTACTTACATTATTGCTTTTAATAATGTTTCATTAGACTTTGATTTTATGATTTTAAATTTCGATTATAGGAAACATATTTCATTTGAGTACTTATTATTATTATAGTTAAAAAAAAAGAGAGCAACAGAAAAGTTTGGAGTAAATGACAATCAGAATCAACTTAATAGAAATTCACAAATGATATATTATTCAGCATCACTCACATATTCTCAAGTGATTTATAAAATCAACGCATATTATATGTGTAGGTATTATTATTTATAGACTGCATATTAAGGTATGCAAAAACTACGTAGATAAGAGAAATCTATAGAAAATAAGCAAACGTCTGATTTTACAACGTTTCTCGAAAAATCAGAAAAATTGCTTTTTGTTAAATCATGTTTTTTTGGATTTATGCAGAGAAATGCTGCAATATTCAGTGTATCATATTTACTAAGAAATTATTATCGTATTAGAATTGATATCAAAAAATTATTAGTAAAGTATAAAGATGATTATGATAAAGTATAAAGATGATTATGATATCAACATGCATATTCCGCTTAACAGTCACAAAATATATTTTTAATAAAATTACATAAGACTTTATATGTATTATATCAATGGAAAGTTAAATGATTTCAAACTTTCCTAAGAAAGTTTAATTTCGATAATCAATGGATGATATAATACATCTAACAATTAATGAATCTAATCTTTGTCAAAGAAACGGAACTACAAAATCTTATCGTTCGCTTAATAATATTCGAATTTTTTTTACAAAATATTCTCGATGAAGTATTTATATTTGAAAAAATAATTCAAGAGATAAAATATTTCATTCGAAACTGTAATCAAATTTAACATTCGTAATTTCCTGTTTTGGTTAGAATATTTGCTTAGAATTTACAAATAAATTATAGTCTGTAACATTCAAGTTGTAAGTTGGCGATCATCAAATGTTGCCTTAACTTTACAATTTAAATAAACCATTAAATATGATGCTTAATGACATATAATTTAATTTATTGACAATGTATATGAAAAAAAAAAAAAATAAATGGAGCTTATTATTCCATTAATTATTTAAAGAAAAAAACATAATAAATAATTTTTATTAAATTAAAAATTTTTAAAAAATTACAAATTTTTGAATAAATGTTTGAGATGTAAGTACACTTATAATATGAGCACAAATATGAAAATTAAAGCTATAAAAAACGAATAAAATATGTAAAGAGCTTATTTGAAATATTTAACATTTAAGAATCGCTCAAATTGTTATTAACATTTTTAACAGTATGAATATGACTTTATTTGGATTGTATCGCTGAATCATTTAGATTCAAAAAAAAAAAAATTATATAAATAAAGGGAAGTTGTAAATAAAAAAGTAAATAAAAAAATAAATAGATATTTGCTGTGCTATATTTAATTACCTTTTTAGATGAAACTATATGAAATAAAAATTTAATATTTTTCGAACATTTCGTAAAGATTTGTTTGTGAAATAAAAAATTTGTTAATAAATATAAATGCGCAAAATAAAGGATAAAGTAAAAAAAAGAAAAGGTTAAATATGCTTCTATAAATGAATATCATGGTTAAGTAAAACATTAAATAAGAACTTCATAATTAAAGAAAGATTTGATCCTAATAGAATAATAGATTTTATTTAGAACAATATCCATATTTGCATTGAGAGGAAAACAATATGAGTAGCTTTTCTAAAGTTTGAAATAATTTGTCACATCCATTCTACTTCCTGCATTGCGAGTCTCCTGTAGTAATGAAATAGTATTTGTAAATTGTAGCATATGTAAGATAAGAAATTATAATGAAGTGATATCTCCGGGAACAGAGAATTGATATAAGAATAATATAATTTAGGTACCCATTTGAATCTTTAAATAGATATATCAAACGTAAGATTGACGAAAAGGAAATGTTACATGTTTAACACAAAATAAATATTGTTGACTTCAAGTATTTATGATAAAATAAATGTTAACATTTATACATGCGTATCATCATCAAGAAATCCTTTATAAATTCAATGTATTTTTATATTCATTTCATTTGGAAGCATTCAAGAAGTTGTTGTAAAATAAAGTGCAAATATGAAGCAGAACCAATATGTTATGATTCTTCATTTCGGTTTCAAATCTGAAATCACAGTTGAGTATTCCAAATGAAATGAAAACAAAAATATGCTCATTTTATCGATTATCCAGGCTTAAGAATTGATACTAAGTTTCGTTTAATTTTTAATTCAATAAGGTAATATACATTTTATTTAAATGAGCAAAAAGTCCTTGATAATATCATGAGAATGGTAATGAAAGGCTAGTATTCAAGCAACTAGAAACTTTTTCGGAAGTTTTAAGCAGTACATCAGGTCGAATAGAAGGATTCGGATTCAATGCATCGGAGTCACCCCAAATTTAAAAAGAGCTTGGAAAGCTACTGAATTGGATTTAACAAATGATTCGAATGATGGAAATGAATTAATGAGATATTTGAAAAGGATGGCAGTAGGTAAAAGAAGGTTTTATTCATTCAACTATATCGAATTACTCGAATAATGCAAATGTAAACTTGAAAAATATGGATCGATTTTTTTGATTCATTTTTGACTATTCTTAGCCTTCGCAAATGTATCATAAGTTTTGTAAACTTTGTACAATCAATCTATGATTTTCGCTAAGATATTCATACTTTGATTAAAAAAGCAACAAAAACTTCGGGACTTTTAGAAATAGCCTTTCAGAATCGAAAAAAATTGCTCATGTTAAATTAAATAGTAAGCAAAGCTGATGTGGAAAGAAAAATAGCCCACATCATTTTCTAGGTCACTTTCAACTTATTATTTCAAATTAAACTTCATAATATTACCTTCAATATTCGACAAAAAGCCAATAAAGAGCAAGTTTCCTAATTTTACATCTCAAAGAATAATTTGAAATAATACTTGGCAATAGCATTGTATGAACTTGCAGCTGCCTACCTTATTTTCATAACATATTTTGAAATGGTACGATTTCTTTCTTCCATTTTCATGGAATAAATTTAACTTAATGAACTGAATGATTGGATAGCTCGGTTTGTCCAAGCAGCATATTAAGAAATCTTTGGTGCGAAATTAAAATATTTATTTCTCACAATAAAATTCAATTATTCAATTACTTTTAAATTGACAAAATGATTACTAATATATTTTAAAATGAAGAATTATGAAATGGATTGAAGAAATCATCAAAGGATAAAAAATCGGATTGCAGAAATAAATCAAATTAACAAGAAATAATAAAAATATAATTCTTAAAGTATATCGCATAAAGTGTGAAATACCATCTGACAATTACGAAATATGGCCTGATCATAAAATATTACAGGCTACGAAATATGGCCTGGTCATAAAATATTACAGGCTACGAAATATGGCCTGGTCATAAAATATTACAGGCTACGAAATACTATTCGGTTTGAAAATAATAAGAAACGAAATGGCGATGCAAAATATACGTTGAGAAGACCAAATCTCTAAAAGATAACATAAAAGTCAAGAATTATTATTTCAAATAACTCAAATTAAAATTGAAAATGAAAAATTTGCTTTTGTGAAATAACTTTGGAAAACATTTATGAATTAAATGAAAACAAAACATAAATCTATCATCATTCATCACTACAACATTTCATCATGATAAATCGCAGCATCATTTGTTTAATCTTTATACGATCCATATGGTAGGCTATCAAAGCTATCATCAAATTCAAAAATTTGCTAATGGAACTATCATATGATAATCAGGAAAGATGATAATTTATAGAGCTCATTAAGAAAAATGATATCTTAATTTATAGAACTCGAGCTGTTATTCTATCTATTCATATAGTTCAGATTTTTTCCTCATCTCTACTCTTTTCAACTTTTTAATTATCAATCAATAATATCTTAGAAGTATATGATGGATTATTTTTTCAAGATTTTATGAATGCTCTTAAAAGCTAGTTGTCATGAAGAAGTTGCCAAAAGATCAGCTCAAGCTGTATCTTATTCGGCTTATATAATAGCCAAGTTTGAAATAAAATGCAAAAATTGTTTTTAATATCAAGCAAATGCAAATAATATAGGAATTGTTAATGACCTATACTGCTAGTTTATCTCAGTTCAGTATATTTCGTGTAGTTAGCAATTCCTTTGAAACTCATACCTTATTATATCAATACATTCCATCATTTTTCATATCAATTGTTTAAATCATTCAATTTTCAATGAATTTAAGAGTATTTTGATAAGTTTCTAAGACCATTAATTTTTATTATGCACGATTGAAAGAGAAATAAAACATAAAAGTAAACAAATATATAACATCCTTAGCTAATCGAATTGTCTTCTTGAATGAAATATAGGTATCTTATCAATGGAAGTCTAAATAACTGACTGATCTTGCAACTAGTATTACGAATTTTATCAGCAAACCGATATATTGTTATATCCGGTGCATATTTACACTTTCCGGGGAAAATAATGTGTTGGTGATATATTTTGTATAAGTTTGCAAGGATCAGATTAATAGTAACAATTGTCTTCTGCTACTCAAAATAACTGTAGAATAAGACTGTGATAATGAAGATAGTTCAACCGGCGAAACAAAATGTGGGATCGAGATCAAAATTCTTAAATACCTGTTGAAAATATTATCAGATAAATATTATAAAAATTTTTAATGAAAGCGATCATAGGATTCAGAACAAAAGAACTATCCATGTTTCATCCTAGTATTCTTTTTATCGTGAACTTTGGATAGATAAATTATTGATTCATAATCTTCTAATCATTCAACTTTTCGAGTGAATAGTAAGAAGCACATAATTTTAAACAACAAGAATTTACTTAACGCTAAGTAATCAATATTGCTGATATCAAACAATATTTTTACCTGACTACTATGATGCTTAACGAAGTTGTAGAATTCTTTTTCACTTTAAGCCATTCAATTTCAATTGTAAAGAGCAGAGGCTTCCAAAATTTCTCATAAATCTGAATGGTTTAAAATGGAAGAAAAATTTGCATCGAAGAACAGAATCGATGGAATCTGCCTCCATTATTTTCACTAAACAACTCAGTGATAATTTTATTTTGAGGTTTCAAAGCAATGAATTTCGGAATGAATAAATTTTGCTTTATGAAGTAGAACAGAAATCTCCATATACAAACAACGGATAATATTGATGACATAGTGCTCGCAATCTAATCTCGAAAATTATTTTGAAGACGAAATTTTTCGCATTTCGATTTGCATTTTTAGTTTCACCAATTTGATTGATTTGTTGCTGATTTTTTTACCGATTTGATTGATTTGACTCTGATTTTTTTACCGATTTGATTGATTTTTGCGAAATTAAGTGGGAATGCTATGTGAATTCAGGAAATGTAGAGATTTGTTTATAGTATTCCACTTTCCTAATGTTAGTGAAAAATGTCAGATTGAAAAAGTTTAATTATGATTTTCGAGATTCATTGGAATGCCAAATGATTGTATTTCATCAGTTTTTGCCTTTGATTCTCTATTTACTTTGGAGAGATTCAAAATGCCAAATACTCTAAAATTTTCCCCTCTGCAAAATTGAGTTACATTTTTTTTTATCTGAGTTACTTTTAATCATAATGCATGACCTACTCGTCACAGTCTTAGGAAAAGAAATTAAGGTACTTTGTCATAAACCGTATCGTTACAGTGACAAAGTTATATCGATGAGAGCAATAGATAACATAGTTTATGGAAGAAACCATACACACTTTGAAATAAAATGACGAGAAACGTAAGAAATAAACGGTATTCTTTTTTGATTTAATTTTAAAAAATTATGTTCAAAAGGCGATAATGTCTGAATGTTCGAAGATATTTGAATATACAGTTAACTTCCTACACTAGGTGAAAATAACACTGTAACACCTTTACCGGTTGAATTGAATGAGGGTGAGAAAGCGCTTGGTGAAAAAAGCACCATACTAAGATAAGATGGCGAAAACCAAGATGGAGATAGGGCAAATGGGCTCGCGACTAGAGCGCCAAGTGCCGATGGTGAAAAAACGGAAGGATTTAAAGCAAATGGACTCATAATAGCCGCAGAAAGTATAGATGGTGATACAATACCCGGTGATAATGCGCTAGGCGATAATACGGACGGTGCTAATGCAGCAGGACTTAAAACACCAGGATTAAGGATAAATGGTGATAGAATAAGAGCGGCAAATGCTACTGGTGACAAGACGGCAGGATTAAGTAAATTTGGAGACAGTATTGTAGCAAGGAACGCACCTGGACTTAATATAGAAGGACCTACAACTGAAGGAGACAAAACTGTTAGTGAAAATGCTGAAGGTGACAGAACGGATAGACCACCCGCACTTGGAGAAATAACACTGGTAGTGAAAGCTGACGGAGTAAGTATGCTTTGCCGTTTTTGGCGTATTTTCAGTGAAGAATGCTTCTCAGCCATTTTACGAATATCACTAATGAGAAGACGATGCATATCACCTTCATTTAAAGACATGAAAAACTTCAACGATTTGCTGTCATTTAAAGGTGACTGTGGGCCATAGAACATCATTAGCTGCTTTGGGGTCATCATCGAGAATCCGGTTGAATTGAACTCCGCCATCTGTATCAATTCTGTATTATTAAATGGAATGGGAAACAATTATTCATTATTAATAACTTCCACTAATCTGCAATTTATTCCGTTTCCAGCAATGTTTTCAAAATCAGAAATGCTATAATTTTCAAAATATAAAGGTTCATTGGCCTTTTTAATATTAAATTGAAATCTATCTCATCAGTTTAAAGCGCTGAAGAATCATTTATCAATACTAATATAAGAAAATCAAACAAACCTGTTTCTGTGTAAGAGAATATGTTAAGTTTTCGAAAAGCTCCACTTTTCTGGCCAATTCTGGATCAATTTCTGTTACATTTTCTTTAGTAAAATACAATGGCTGACCATCAATTCCACGTGGCATTGATTTATAAGCAGGTGGTATCCAGTCCAATTCTTGCTTTTCCTGAATTATTTTTCAAAAAGTCGTTATGTCGAATTTATATTTAATTGGAAGTTTCAAAAAAATAAGAAAATTCATGAAGATATCCGAACTTTTAGTTTATCTATTGCGTCAGTTGTGCCGGACGCTTCTATAATGAAATTTAGCCATTCCTCATAATCTCTGTTACCGGCAATTTTCATCAATTTCGGAATACTGGTTAGTGCCTCTAAGCCTTCACCTTTATCGTGCATACTGAGAAACGAAGGAGATAAAATGGTGATCTGAAAGAAAAGTTTTATCAATTTTTTCCAAGTTAAATTTAAAATTTTCAAATAGCAACATTTTGTAATAAAAAAGTGAAGGATAACCCATTCAAAAACATAGAATTACAAATAGTGAGCACTGCGAAAAGATAGAATCATAAATATCAGAAGACATTCAAATAATTTAGTTTACTTTCAACAAACATCATATATTTTCCTAAAATCCATATTTATAGCAATAAACATTAAGAATTAATGACTTATCTGATCCTTAGCATCATCAGGTGCCATTGATAGTAGACGCGGTGAACCAAATCTAAGCGTCTTATTTTCCAACTCAGTACTATTAGCACCACTGAGAACCATCGCAAGTTTAATTGCTCGTCGAACGAGTTGAGCGATTTCCAAAGTTTTTTTGTTTTCACATTATTTTTACCCAACCCTTGCAAGGCATGATCTGATATGCTTAATTCCTTCAGTAAATTTTTTTCATTCTAAAAGAATAATTCATTTATTAATTCTTGCAGCTAAACGTTGACCGAGCCATTGTATACTGTAGAATTCATCGCAACAGTAAGAACAGGAAGTGATTAGTTTTTTTTTTTTTAATAAGAAAGATATAATCAATAATTCGCCAAAATTATTGAATGGGATAGAGAATTTTTTAAAAAATACTTACTGCTTTTAGCTTTGGTTCCACATTTCCAAAATACTGATTCAGTGAAAATCGCTTTCTTAATTGTTCATTTTTTCTTGTTGTCGTTTAATGTTTTCAATATCGTATAGCATTTTTTTCCATCTTAAATATATCATGTCATTTTTATTATTTTTTAAGGTGGTGCAAAAATTTGATTCGTAAAATGAATTTATGTAGATATATGCAGCAATCTAGATCACTTCAATTTCATTTCCTATATCGCCTTTTGAACAATTTCATTCTTTGATACATTTTGTAATGAAAAGTTATGATATATATATATATATACATTTAAAAATAAAACTGACGATGAATTCGGATTCTTATTTTTGACAATTTTTGTCATCTTTGACAAGTGTTTGCCGAGAATTCCAAAAGGTGTCAAATTCTCATATTCGGTATGTAACTTATAGTTGCGTCGATTGATTACACTTCGTCGCGTGCGAAATTCTACTTGTTTCATTTTTATACCTGACTCCACATTATCATAATGTGATTCAGATTGAATTAGAGTGTCGACTGTCTTCTGCTTCCGATCCAATAATTTTTGCAGCTTTTGTATATTATAAGCTACAGAAAGATGATATAAGCATCAATTAAACAACTTAGTCAAGTATCAAATTAAGTAATTATTATGGTAATATTTTAAGTGTTAGTTTATCCGAGATGTGATAAATTATTAACGCCATGTATGCATATAATACTGATATAAGTGTATGCAATATATGCTTTTGTTTTAATCTGCTAAATTTCTGAATATTCAAGCAACTGTATAACAGTTTTCCGTCATCTTTTCAAAGGAGCGAAAGAAGAGGTGAAAAAGTGAAACTACTAATATATTTTCAGAAGTGGAAACTTCACCTACTTCTTGTAGGATCTATCTGTTTAGGTTTTGCATCAATGGCTCGAACTAAACATCGTGCCTGTTCATGAATATCTTCGGCAGCACTTGAACACTTTTGAAGTCGACTCCGTTCATATTCGTTCAATTTATTTAGACTAAAGCAAACTTTTTTTAGCGTTGAATTACCGTTTCTTTTGCATTATTCACATTTATTTAAATGAAATTTTTCGAAGATGTAACTGCAATAGGAAAAATTATAACTTTTTTAAAAATATAAAATCGATCCAACTGTTACACAAATGTTGTGTTCTCTATCACCCGCAGGTTTAATGAATCCCTTGAAAGCTAACTAAAGACTGACTACTGAGTAGCAATACAAGCCATGATGCTACTAATTCCTTGATGAATCCATCGTTCAACTAGTTTAATTCCGGCTTCCTTTGATATTGGTATATTTAACTTTTTACCATCATAGTATTGTGCACCAGGCATTGTTTCTCGTGTGTATTGGAGAGAACTTGAAACCGGAGCAATAGAAATGCCTAAAGAGGTGAATGATAAAGTATATATGAAAATATCATAATAGCAATGTGAAGTCATATGTTAATGAAAACATGTTTCTCAAGTTTTATCGGCGAAAGCCGTATTAATTGTATATATCAAAAGATTAAATGAAAGACGTTAATAAAATTAAAGGATTTAATAATTATATGAGTGACATCAAAAGAACAAATAGGATGAAAGGGGGTGAGAATCAAAGGCTTTAAAAGGAATAAATTTCGATTCAAGGTATTAGTGTATCAGTTCAATCATTTCGATTCACTACAGCATTCGGATTCAGCAAGTGCCTGAAATAGTCCAACAGGACAATTCGAAGGAATAAAGATCAAGTGATAATGAGAAGCAAGCAGTAAAGCGGAAAAAGAATGAGAGCAATAAAAGAAGATTTACGACATCCTGCTAACATTCAAACGACTGGTGATATTTCTTCTTCTTTTACGGTGCATTATTCATATCATTGTTTTTATTCATAACCTTGTTCAACTTATATTACTGTGTAAATACAGTATTATAGCATTCTAGAACCCAATAAAGCCTATTATTAATCTATTCGAGTTACAATAGCAAGAACAACCATAAACAAAGAACAGGAACCTTTCCTTCAATTTTGTAAAGGAAGAAAAGAGTAAGTTTTTTTCCTAAACAAATTTTACTTTTGTATAAAGTATTCAAACGAATTCCAACTTACAAGCAATCCATATCACAGCCAGTATCGCTTTGTATTGCTTGTGATTTCTCATTTGGCAATATATGAATAACTGTAATTAAGACCAGAAAATCCTGCAAAATTAACCAAGTTTACCATTTTATTTGTAATATTAAAACTGTTGTTCGCAAACATTTGTTTTACGACCGCTTTGGGATCAACATTTAGTCGCTCATTGATAAATCAATGGAAAAAAAGTTATGATGACGAAACAGTCAGTACAAGTAGATAACTCTATACATAAACAATAATATGGGAAGAGATAAATAAATATATATTCAACAAATGTAATATGTATATGTTGCGGTGACCAAAAATTCTTTTACTATGTCACGAAAAATCGAAGACGAACTCTCAAATAGAATCGCTTTATTTATCTTAATTCATTAGGATAAAATCAAAGGAAGTGTAATTTAAATTGAAAATACCATTTGATTGAGTAGCACGACAGAATGATTCTTTATCGATAAATTGGAACGCCTTGTTTAATTATATTTTTGCGCCTTTCGAATATTGAATAGCATCCACTGAACGTTTCGACATCGATAATCACTTTAATCTGTCTGATAGATGTTTTTCGCAGTTAGGACTGTAAAATTTTGATTTATTAACCGATATTTTTATATCATTTTAATTTATTTGTAAGAATGATTCATTTTTGGAAACTCAATTGCTTCTTGCTATTTTTATAGATGCAGTAAACAATCATTACAATTTTTTAATTCATAAAGTAACGAATTGATGTAAGTTTGATACTCAAGCAAAATTTATGTGCTATAAAATTTCTTAATAGTTACATCAAAAATATGATACTATAATGCGTAATGAAACGCAATAAGCAGATATCTACACTTTGATGGATCACTGTATTCTTTATGTTTGACCATCATTAACTTTAAACAGTGAGATGGTGAAAAAATATTCACAAAATGCGTCGTTTGCTTGGGAAACATTTCAAGTAAAAGTTTTTGCTTATACTATTATATGTCGCCAAGTTTAAGTAACTGATAACATAATACTAATTACGCCTGTATGGTTTTCTTCCATTGAATTCAAGTTCAGTTTTTAAAGTCATATCTACTCAATCAATCAAATATCTAGTTGTTATAATATTCTCGAATTCCCTTGTCTGTTGAAATATTTATAGGTGAAATGGATTATTAAATCAGTGGAATAAATAAAGAAAAAATAATGCAAATATTTTAAACAGTCCCCGGTTTTCGGGTAATAATTCATTGGATTTTTAATACTCAATTTTATTTAAAAAAAAATAAAGAAAACATTAAATTTTATATAGTCGAAAGTCTTGTAAGGATTTGATAAGATACCATGTTAAGTAATATTAAAGAGTTACAACCAATATTTTAATGCTGGAATAGTTTGATTGATACTTAAAATTTTGAAATCATTTTGGCAACTAATAAGCATACATATCAACTTGCGTCATTTTGAGTATAAGCTATATTGAGATGAAATTTCTTCTACGCAATGTGGAAAGATTAATTCGAGAGGAATACTTTAAAGAGAAGACGAGGAAATCTATGGGCTTATGGAATTATCAATATCAAAACTTGCCACGTTATCAGATCATCACCATTTGAGATTAACACTTACTAAAGTGGTATCACTTTCTGAAACTGAGAATAATTTCGATGATTCTTATGCTGTTCATATCAATTGGAGCACTAGTTCGATAGCATTTATTATATTTGGGTCAAATTATATCTTTGAATGTTTATATTAACGATTTAAATGACCGATGCTGAAAACACCATAGAAAGTTGATGGAGCAGCGTATACAATAAATTAATTTCTTTCCTTCTTCCTACTTCAAAGTATGCCGGGAAATAGAGCTTGCGATTCGGTTATTTGGAACGGATGAAGGATTCTATATATTGGCATAATTTATAAAATAAAAGGATAGAAACAACTTCATGAAAGCGCAATTCAATCAAGAAGAAGGAAAATATACAAAAAAAAAAAAAAAAAAGAGTAATGAAATAATGATAAATTTTTAAATTATGGGATTTAAACATACAAATAGCATTAATATGTAAGATTTGGTAATACTAATACTTTCAAATGGCTAAACATATGTTAATCTTGCATCAAACTGCAAAATGTATACAGTTTTCAATAATTATGATGAAGTCTATCTTTTCCAAAGATCCCACAATTTTTAATTCAATCTTTACTATTGTATAATAGATACGAAGGCGAAATTCAAAATTTAAATCCTTTTTATGATTGGTACCTTCTGCTGAAGAAGCAAATTCTTGAATTCCATATAGTGCAGTAAATAGTATGCATTGATGAAATCCAACTGTAGGATCGTTATTCATTATTTTTTATATGAAATCCAAAAATCAGAGGAATATATAACATTTCAAATTTGATAATCAAGCATCTTCAGTTATTTGAACTTTATAATTCTACATACTCAGAGCCTCTGTCATTTGTTTTTAATGACCAGTTAATGTGACAGCGATATATCATTATATCAATTACTTTATCATTTATCTGAATGCCAGATGCTTAATTATGTAAGCTTTAAACATAGCCAGTCCTTGTCGGTCAGACCGAAAAAAATGTAATTAGTTGTAATCAACATAATTAGTTACATATGAGGATGTTAAAAGGGGTCAAATATTAATTTCAAAGGATCAATAAAATGAGAGAATCAAACAATGGATAGACAGCTTTGAAGGATTCAATAAGTTCCGAAGATATGAAAGAAGATGATTAAAAGATAGTAGAATTTAGTCAAAATTTAATTTAAGAACAATGCGATAACATTGTAAAAGTGGAATTCACAGTTCAAATAGCACGAACTAGAATTCATCAGAAATAACACTTTAATGGTGGATCGACAATAGCATGGAAATAGAAGAAAAAAGATGGAATGAAAGATGGACGATAGTTATAGAGGTAAAATACAATAGCATAATGAGCATTCAGAAGACTGTTCGTATTTTTAATCTTTATTATTTATTGTTCATTTCATTCTTACTATTGCATAAGCACAATAATGTGCAATATCATGCAAGACTAATAGAGGCTGTTACTGACTTACCGGAGTTACAACAACAAGAACAAAACAATTTTAGGAAAATTTTTTCCTTGACAAATTTTGTTGCAGTATGAGACAATCTTGAATTTCTTCGCCCTACTATGAAATTTTGCCATTTATGATAATATGCTTACTTTCTAAATAAAATCATTGCATATATTAAGAAATAAGAAAATTAATTGGTTGAAGAATTTAATAAAAATTCCATAAAGCAGCAGAATAATTCAAAAATTATACAATAAAGCAACAATTATTGATTTGAACTTTAATGCATAAAAGCGGCAAATATTCCATTTTTAACTTTGGTTATCGATTTAGAGGAAAAGACGGTGATCGAATAAGTGATAAGTTTCATACATTTCGAAGATGATATTTTGTAATATAATCAACTGTCCTGTGTTATTATACTGAAGCAACTCTTGCATTAACTGGATTAATAAAAGCTTTGTGTAATGTATTTATATAAGGAGAGACATAGATTGTGACAGAATTTAAATTAATTAACGATTAAGATGTCGCGAATATTAAATTTTGTTAAATTAAATTAATAAAATAAAGTAAAATAAATCGTATAAAAATGTAAATAAATATAATGAATCATGTAACTAATTTTATATTCTTTAAGGTCATCTTTATGCATCTAAAACTAAATGCATACTCTTTCTTTTACATCTAAAAACCAATTCACCCTTAATTTAATCAATGATCTCTTATAGTTTCTCTTGTTATTTAAATGAACATCTGTTAAAATATTTGCTGTAAATCACTCCTACTAAATGTGTTTTTATTATTCAAAATTTGCATATATAGTTATGATTAAGATGCAAAAGTCAGAATAAACATTTTCTACTCAACCTAGTGGACGATGTCACTATACCTCGTATCCCTTCAACTGCACGCCAAACCTACCGAGGAAACTACTTCAATAAATTCCATCCCAAAAATGAAATATTTCAAAAGTTAAAAATATCCCTCAATGAAAAACGTATTTTAGCCATATTGCGGATATAAGAAGTCATAGAACATTGCCAGAGCTTTGAGGTTATCGATAATTAGATTGTATTCAATTTCAACTGTAGCATTTGTATATTGTTGAGTGAAATGGTCTAAAATTTATTCAGACTGAAAATATTGGTT
Source organism: Dirofilaria immitis (assembly GCA_024305405.1). NCBI lineage: Eukaryota > Metazoa > Nematoda > Chromadorea > Rhabditida > Onchocercidae > Dirofilaria > Dirofilaria immitis. The sequence goes on along the minus strand of JAKNDB010000088.1, from coordinate 2,968,978 downwards.
ATTTTCACTCATTTGCAATTGACTCTGCTTGAGAGGGAAACTTTAAGATTAGGAATACTAAAATTTTTAATAATATGAGGCATTCGTTTTGATTTTAATCCTTCCGTGATGCAACGAATATTTTTAAATGATTCTCTTTAGGAATTTTTTTCGTCTATCTACAGAATGGTCAAACACTCGGGAAATCGTCCCAATAGGAAGATATGAAGAAGTGCAATAGCCTGACTCTATCTGAATCTTTTCTAAACAAACAGTGAATGAGTTAAGTTAGATTTGAAAGACTAACAGCCATGATTGAAAACTGACAACGTACTTATTTTGATGCAAAAATAAAGTGAAGAAATATCAGTTAGTTCAGAAGAAGAATGTGAAAAGTGTGGAAAGATTCTTGGATAAGAAATCTCCGACAGACTATTTGATTTCGTCATTTATTGAACAAGAGACAAATATCAACAAATGAATAAACTGAAATTGAAAATGAATTTAAAACGATGCCAAGCAACAATTTCTATAAAAACAAGAAGCATACGGCATTCCAGTATTCATTTTTCTAACTCTTTAATACGTGATTTTATTTGCAAGACAAGTGTGCAATTTATCAAGTTTTAGCATATATTGTCCTTCATTGGTTAGAAGTTTCTATGATCCTAAGTTAACATTATTCCAACTTCTCAATATTTTAATCATCTTCATTTTTATTTTGGTTCAGGTAACGGTAGTGTACAATGTTCCCATTCTACAGCCGCTATTCATCGATTACTGAAACGAACAGTATCATCTCAGGGAGTAATTTCAACGTGATAACATTACCAACAAAAGAGCAGGAAATTCTTGACTTTTTATTAACAATTTAAGATTTCAAAAGCAAAAGAAAATTTAGTGGCTGAAGAGGCACAAGTTACAACAACCGAATGCAAACTTTGTTATATCTAACAATTTTCCCGGTGCAAACCCTTTGGTGGATATCGGTCGACATGTCTTCTGCTCGGATTTTTGAAATTTTCCATTAAAATCCACATAAATTCTTCATGCAGTTAGTCGAAGTTTATCGCTGCTATGGGATTAGATTTCTTTATTTGGGTCATTATGACGTTTCGGTACTTTTCCTTGCTTCTTCCCACTGATATTTTCGCTTCCTGACTAATGGGAGTATCTTTTCTCGATAATTATTGGTTAATATTTCAACTTTAAAAATAAAATCTTTAATTCCCTATTTTCCCCATCAAATGAAAATGCTATTCTAAATACCAAAAATCGTCAATAATATTTTAAAACTGCGGAATATTCTGAAACGAAAAAGACTATACAGGGGATTTCAGAATTATTAAAAACGAATTTAATTTATTTCGAACATGATGCCAAAACATTATTATTCTATATATTCTCAATATAAAATTATCGTGACTTAATAATTTCAAGAAGCAAGCATAACATAAATTAAAAAAGATATCAGTAAAATTAATTCTTCGAGAAAATGCTATGCTTTTAAATAAACAGTTAGCATGACTACAATCCATAAAATATGGGATAAATTTAAAATGAAAAGCACTTAGCTGTATATCCTTATTATTCGTTAATGTTGAACAACTGATACTACCATGTCAGAACCATGAAACATTATTATACAAGCGTTTTCTAGCAATTATTTTTTATTGCAACAATGGTCAATTATTCGCTGGTTATCTCTAAACTATTACTGCATTTATTCGATCTTGAAACCATTAAAAAGATATTTCGTTCAATACTCAATTTGATAACTTCATATCTGGGCTTTCCTTAAACATCTATCGGTATATTAATGCAACGAGTACATTTGTTATCTTCAATTTTTCCTCCATTTCAGATTCTTCTCGAAACCGAGTAATCATCTAACTTGACTTAAACAATCCTTCGATTGTTCGATTGCGCAGCAACATAAATTGGCGCTCTACCCATACTACTCATATGATCCAATCACAGTGGTCAACTTTTTATGTTAAACTCCATTTCATCCTTTCAATTTAACTCCAATTATGGAAACGAAATTTACTTTGGCGCTTTAAGGCGTCAACAATTAAGTTCTGATAAATCTACTCGCTGATCTTTAAGAACCTGGAATAAATCAACAATAATAAAGATCAAAACATACTGCATCGACCGTAAAATTTGTTTAAAACATATGTTTCAAAGAAACTTTCGAGAAGAATGGCGGATTTCTTTTACCATTTCGACAGCGCAATATTTAGGGATCAACAATTTAGCTTAAAGTTTGCAACATCGTCTGCAACACAGCAATTTGAATTCAACGTCATTTTTACAGATAATGAAAAGATTAACATATAGTTAAGATATCCTTTATTTGCTTGCTTTACGTAGTATACAGAGTTGCAAATACTTTATTTTCATTTAAGCTCTAAAGCGTTGCAAAGATAAAGTACAAAGACAACAATCTCAAACTTGGGTAATTAAAATCGAATACAATAAGTTTTTCTAACACGACACGAACTCAACGATTAAAATTTCGATAAGACAAATTAATAATGGTAATAATGTGAAAAAGAGACGCATTATTTTTCTTAATATTGTCCATCCAACTGACCTTTCTTCTGAAAGTGATTTTGATGCTTAGAATCCTTCGCAGAGTTCAGAATATCAGTTCTGAGGTTATAAATGTCACTAATTTATTTGGAGCAAATAAACATAATACTAATGTGAATCGATTTAAAACATCTTGACCTATAAATTTACTTATGAATCATTATATTTTCTTTTATCACGGAACTTTCCCGTATTTGTTTACGACATAACAAACAAACCAATCATCAATTTACATTTGTATGAATTGATTTTAGATCAAAAAAGAAAATATATGAAAATCTTTTCCTACCAATTAATAATTTCTTAGAATTATTTTCTCAGTTGACTAATATAGTGAAAAGTCCATAGATTATTCAATCAAAAGAACACTCTTTTCTGTGGTCAACTTCGTCATTTATTATCAAATTTTTATCTTTTCGCTTAATTTGAATATACTTATGAAAACGCAAATACATAAGCAGTATTATGAAAAAATGTTGATAATGTTTGCATTTAATAAGCTTCAATAATTGAATAAGTTAATCTATAATTTCATATCTTAAAATTCCGACGAGAAATTGGATTTAATCTTTTTCAACATGAATTATTTGTTGATGAACAATTTTTTCTATTATTCAATTTCTTTAAGGGAAAAAACAAAGCATTATCTATTATGGTCAAAGAGCAACAATAATCTATTTATTGCATGTGAAATTGAAAAGTTAGAATAATAAACAATATTCATTTCAAATTTTGACAAATCGATAAATATTGACTTGTCAAAATTTACTAAATGTAATGCTTCCTATATATATATGAATACTTGGTTATAATAGCTGCAATAATTCCTAAGATAATCAGAGAGATCGATTTTTCATTTATTTTTCATTGCACATTTTCCATGAAATTTTGATGATCATTAATTAAGAGAGAAAATTATAATACTATAAATCTTAGTAGAAACTTAAATTCATCATTCAAAAGGGAATACTTATATCGTTGCATATTTATCTTTCCAAAGATTTTTTAGTCAATTTACAAAAGATATTTGATTGAAGCGAGTATTTATTCATATTTACTTCAATATTATACCTATCCAAATATTACTGGAATGAGTAAACAAGTAAAAAAAAATCAAATTAAATAATAAATGGAATGGATTAATAAAGTATGAAAAAACGAAGTAGTGCAAAAACTATAGAAAAAAATAACATTCGGTAAACAAAACAAATAAATAATGCGTCTGCTTTTTTTTAAAAAAAAAAGAAATTGAATAAATATACCGATTAAAATTGAAACGTTGTTTTGGTTTTTGCTTTGCTGAAAGCATATTTCTCTTTTCATTTATCGATGTATTATTAAGTACTTACAAAAGTATTGTTTTTAGAGGAACATGATTCATTTTCGTTTTTGCAAACATATCTGTTTTTTCCTCAATTAGTAAGAACTATGCTTAAATAAAATTCATGAAATTGCTGATAATAAATGGAAGTATCAATGATAACAAATATGTAAGTATATTTATTCCAGGAATAGGAAAATTTATCGGTGAAAATTGAAAGTATTAATTGTATAAAAATATATCAAAAGATTAAATGAAAGATGTCAGTAAAATCAAAGGATTTAATCATTACACAAGAAGTGTCAAAGAAACAAAGAGAGGTTAAAATATTTAAAAGGAAAGAATTTCGATCGAAAGAGTTCAGTTAGGTCAATCTAATAAGTGTCGTCCGATCGATAAGTAACAACAGTCAGCACCACCACCTCCATTCAGCATCATGATTGAACGAGTGACTTCTACAGTCTAACATCACAAACGACAGTTAGAAGGAACAGAGATTAAACGATAATGAGAAGCAAAAACAATTATGAAGTAGATGAAGATCAATGGCAACAAAGAAGGTTTACGAGATCTTGCTAATATCTGAACCACTGCTGATATCCTTTATTCCTTTACTGTGCATTATCCGTATAAATTTATCCCATTGTTTAATTACTACAATTTTTTAATCCCCTGCTTAATATATATCATTGTTTAATTCGCGCTATTATTTTAAAACGTAACGTTGTTCAATCCATATCATTGTATCATTGTATAAGCGCAATATGAATATTGTTGTCCTAGTCCTGTCAATTTCTTTTTTTTTTTTGTTTTTGATAATAAAAATGATCAACCTCCAATCGATAAGAGAAGTAGAGCATCCTCACCTCTAATTATTAATTTTATTTTAGTTATGAAGAGATATATTGTTTATTTTCTCAATAGAATTAAGTTTCAAATGCATTGATAACACAATAAATTTTTAATAAATAAACTCAAAATCAAATTTTAATTAGATTTGAAATCATTTTTAAGGACTAAATTTTAGGAAAAAGCACAAAATATTTATTGCGCTGAGAAATCCATGGAAAAAATGTTAAATTAATAAGCAAATTAACCATTCTACTTATGTATAATTTAATTTTTTTTTGATATGATGAAAATTTCCTTTAAAATATATGCAAACAATTTATGAAAAATGCAAAGGTTTTTAGAATGCGCAGCTTTTCTCATCTCCGCTTAATACTATTGATATCGGGAAAATATCATAACCAAGGTAGTTTTATAAAATAATTTCATCCAAATAACAAACCACTTGTATTTCGAAATCTTTCCTATCTTATCATTTAATCAATTCTAATATATATGTAAATTTCTTCTGCTCAAATTCTGTATATTTTAAGCACCTACAATCTATGTTTTCAACATCTAATAAATTAATTGAAATATAAATTCTTGTACTCTAAAACTAAGTTTACATTCAATGATTAAAATGTAATATGTAAATTAGCTTTTGCTTACTTATTTCTCCATCGAAAGAATTGTACAATACTCTACGCTTCTAAAATATCCGTTATCATCTTTGTATCCATATTTGTATCGTGTTGTATCCATCCGTTTACATTTTGTATTCAGTTAAATAGTATCAAGGCTTTCCCGCAATAACTTACACTTTATTCTTGTCTAATTATAAAGATTATTACAATTTATTTAAGACATCCCTTTTCGGTTATGCTGGACTAGAAGGATTCCATTATCATTCAATTCGTTTTTTTGTATTGTTTATTAATGGATAAATATTTCCAACTTCCTACTTCAAAAAAGTGTTATTACTGCTTCCAAATGAACCACGTCCAAGAAATATATTCAAGAAAAAGATTAAAACTACACTTCCTTACAACGAAAGAAAATCATCTCAAAAAAAATTAGATTTTATTTTCGTATTTGATGTGTCTAGATCAAAGCTCTCCTCAGTCGCATTCAAGAAGTTCACAACAATCGACGCTTTCTTCATGGAACTTTCATTCGTTCATATTTAATGTTTCCAATCGGAATTCGTCGTAAACTTCGTTGTGCATTTATTCCAATCTGGCCAGTATCGTCCTAAAACTAAGTACCTCAGTTCGAACTGATATTCCTGTTCGATTTTTTCTCTCCAAAAAAGTAGTAAAATTGTCCATTCAATTCTCGTCTTCTAATTTTTTTTCCTTTAAAATTTGATTAATTTGGCAATTGCTCACTTTGATTTTTTCTCAAAAAAAGTGTCGGAAAAATTTAATTAGTCAACTTCATAAACAAAAACACCGACCAGAAAGGGTAATATTCATTTTGTAAAATGCCTTCCCAGAATATCATCATGTTTAACACATTTTTTTAATTCTACGATTACAAATCAAATTTAAATAAAACTAATGCACTGAAAAAAACTGACCTTTAATCCGGTCACAGTATTCTTTTAAATTTGGCAGTTCCTTTTCAATTGCTATTTTTGGTGGGAAATCATATGGAGCGTAAACAATTTGACATAGCACTCCGAACAGTGCCGCATCAACCAGAAAGAATAATATTTACCAATTTACAATCGTAATTTTAGTACACTAATTAATTTCAGTGGATAGTTTAATTCAGATTACACTAAAAATTCCTTCTCAGCTTCTCTTTCTGATATTTGCAATACGAAAATTAAATTGAAACATTTTGCTTACTTTTGTCGGCTTAAAGCCAGTGAAATAATGCTTATTGCCAAGGTAGGATGAAATTGATTTTAAATCATCAATTGCAATATTTATGATTTCATCATGACTATGCTTTCCGATGGCAAGTAATGGCATTCTCTTTTTATCTGTAATTTCTACTTGTAGAAGTAGCATTCGATAAATTTTGCATCGAAATCATTTTGTTCACTGGAAATAAAAGTGATAGTGGTAGCTGAATATATGTTTCAAAATATTCTAAGAACTATGCATGATATCTAATCTAGGCTAAGTATAGAATGTTTCTAGCTGCAATTAGTTAATTATTCTAAGCTTTTAGTTTAGGATATTTATGTAAAATAATTTTGCAAATAATATTATAAACTTTCTTTGACATATTACCAAAAGCTAATCCGATATGTAATTATCTAAAAATTCGAAAAGCAATTTCATTATTATTTTTATTTTATCAATTAATATTATCATATCATCCAGACTTTTTAATGAATTTTTAGCTTTTAATTTACTTTTTAATTTTCTTCTCATTTTTTTATTTTGTTGAAAATTATAATATAAAAGTAATCATATCAACCAAAGAAAAACAGGTCCTTTTAATCATATCACAACATTCATCCATATATCATTCATTCTATATTATACTATCACTCAGAGAACAAGGATTTGTCTTTCTATTGCGAAAAAGTATGGTGAATAAAATATTACCTTAAAAGTCATCATCTTCTTTATTAAAAATTTCCAAATTGGTGTTAACATGCCAAATGCATCATTTGGTAACTGTTGAAATACTTCATCAAAGTGTTCCGTAAATCGAAAATAGCCATTGGCTATTGCCAACGAATTTTCAGCCATTGCTTCAAATGCTCGAGCTGTTGCTTTTTGTTCGTCATTCAAATGACTTTCCATTGATTCCTTAGAAAATATCACTGTCATATCCCTGAAAATTTGATTCTCTCAATGATTTATTCTTTTTATTTAGGTTACCAGTATAATGTGAATTTATGTGCAAATTTGCACTGCAATGAGTTAAAATACGATGAATATAGCATAAAGAAATGCAATAAGATGACCGATAATTAAATATTAAAATAAAATATGAAAAAAGTCTGAATGAAATACCGTATTGCAAGTGCTGAATCAGGGTATTCTTTGCCGTTATATTCCAAAAATGGCACTGTTCCTTCCAAAGAACGTGTACTCCAGGAGCATATATTCTAATTGGAAAAAATTATTATAATGAAATAATTATTTATCCCTTTGCCATCATTAACTAAGTGAATACCATCTTAAAAGATTTCTAAAAGAATCGTTCAATTCAATGGATTTTTAGAATATTTAATAAAATTTAAATTTCATCTAATAAGTAATCAAACTATAAATAATTTGAAATTTTTTATTCTAACTTCATATTGTATATCAGCCATACGAAGCCAAGTTTCCAATTTTAAGCAAAATGGTGAAATATTTGGTATATATTTCACTCACGGAAATTGATACAAATAAACCATGCCTAAAATAAATGGATAATTTCTTGAAACAAAAGTAATTAAATCAAAATTTTCTTCAAAAATTTCAGTCAAAATATCCAAATTCTTAAATTTTCAAAAGGCAATAAGAATTGCTCATTTTTTTTCATTCTATACATTTGTCGCTAGAAAAAAAAAATTAACAATTCCTTTGCAATGGATTTAACATTCAAAAGATATATGTGTTGTAATTGCGTAATTATTATATAATATAAATGTAAGTTAAAACATCCAATGTCCACTCAATGTCTATGACCTCTAAAAAAATAGCTTCATTTACATAAGTAACTAAAGGCGCTAATTCCTTCCTTATTTTCAGAATTGCACCTGATCTTCCACATAGTGGAAAAAGAATATCTTAAGCACCACCAAAACCATTGGAGAAAATGTGCTTTACCGAGTCACTTGGATAATCACATCGAGTATTATTTAATCTCCTTTTTTTTTTTTGAGTTATGTATAAATAACCTTATTAGAAATAGTGTATTAGTATTATTGAAATTCTATAACTGATATTGTAATCGCTGCATTTCATTTATGTATTATCGAATTTATCATAATTAAGGTTTAAGTGCTCAAGTTTGAGGTGCTACTATTGAAAAGCAAAAAGAATTATCAATTTTTGTTACGATTAAAGAAGATCGATGGCAACATTAATTTAATCTTTCTTAATTAATTTGATCTTTTTAGAATTAATTAATTCGATAATTTCAATGTAATTATTCACTAAAAAGTAAAAAAATTAATAAACAAATAAGTTAACATTACTGAATCAAACCTTGCTTATAATCATTTTTAATTGGTGTTTTGCGTTGTCGTTTAGCGATAATATATCTATATGGAATATAAAGTGCAAGAACGATTCCACCAATTGAAACAATTTTTGCACATGGTGTTGACTGTTCATAAAACTCACATGCATAATTTTTATTGATTCGAACGTCATCTACAAAAGATGATTTTCATTAAAAATCATTAATCATATTCTAACAATATATTGTTAAATGATATATTATTTCATTGACACTTCCTACGTACGTAAACATATATTAATTTATGATATATTTTATACTAATATTTAAAAAAGCATTATTATTAATGGCTAATAAAAATATATTTAAAATACATTTTCGTTATACATTAAGCCCAACCATAGACCGTATTCTTGTACAGTACAAATAATCATACTTTAATAGTACATTGCATGATATAGTACTTTCATTGATTAAAAATATAGCATAAATATAGAATATTAATTAATACGATTATAACAGAATTTCATCAATTATATTTAGGTTTAATAATTATATATGAAGATAGTTTTTATGATTATAACAAAATTTCATGATTTGAACTGGTTAAAACATGATTTGAACTGGTTAAGTTATGCTAAACTTCTAACATATTAAAGTATAATATGGAAATTATTCTTTATTTGATATTTTAAAAATAAATTAATACCAATATTAAGTAATTCATGTAGTTTAATATACTATTAATTTATGCAAAAGCAATTAAATGATTATTTCATTTGAAACATCTATGAAAATTGTCTCAAAATAAAAAATGATATATGACTTATATTTATAAGTTATAATGGAAAATTTATCTTCGTTATATTCTATAATACATGAAGTGCAGGAATAGAAATTATTCCATAATAGGATCAATAATTGTTAATGAAATGTTTTCAAATAACCGAATTAATTCGATCTAATCATAATCGCAATAATTAAAATTAGTTAATAATTTGAAAGAAATTTTCCATTTTAAAATCTATTTTATTTACCCAATTTTTAGAAGGTAATATAAATTAATGCAATAAAAATGTATTGCTTTTTGTAATAGTAAACAAATTTTAATTGAAATTAATTATTCTTTACCTGTTCAACTATGTCCAGAATTGTCAGTTTTATTTTATGCTAATTAACGATTTCTATCCGAAGATATAAATTTTCAAAAATGAACTATACATTGCATATTATTTGCACAACTTCGCACTGAGTATTAGCATAATGATGTAAGCTGTTTAAGAATTTATTTTAATCAATCAGTCGACTATGTTATTATCCGAAGATATGAATTTTCAAAAATGCACTATTCTCATTATGCTATTATTGATACGTATTTATTAACTGTTGCTTATATTTGGCCTATCGTTAATAACATTTCAATACCAATTCAAGTATATCGATAGTTATTTGATGCGCTAATCAAAGATTATAGTATTACATAAATTTACTTAAAATTTCACAACTATTATATCTTCTGATAGTTGAATTCATTTTATAATAGCATAATGAGAGTAAATACAATTTAGAGAAATAAAAGAAAATTAATTCAATTCGAACTAAAAATAAAGAAGAACGGTTTCAGTACTTTCCATTTCATGTTTTAAAGTTGTTAAGAGAAGTGAAAAGAATAAAAAAATAAATAAATCATAAAAGAAGGTAACGAAACGAAAGAATGCGCTATGCACATACTTCTATTTCTTTTTAAAATTAAGTAATGAACAATTAAGTAGAAAGTGTAAAATCGATTGACTCCTTCCTACTCTTCCCTCCACAAATTATTTATCTGAAACTTTGCAAAAGTATATAAGTCATCGGTATTAAATATGAATAAATTTATTTGAACAATAGTAGCCAGAATAAAATATGTATATGAAAATAAAATGAAAAAAAAGTATTTGGGAATTTATCTTTATCATTCTGAGAAGAATGATAAAGATAAATTTATAAGACAAAGACAAATAACATTTCAGGAATTGAAGACCGGCTCAAAATAGCACAGAATGAATGCTTTGAATTTGATTACTCTCATGCGGTTAATTAATTGATGGAAATTTTAAATAATATATTAGGAGCAATGAAGCATTTTAATTATTATCCTTCAACATTTTATTTCTCCGTTGAATAAAATGGCACAATTCAAATTTTTGAATTAAACCATACCATGACGAAACTTTATAAATTGTATGATAGATCTGCAGTTAACCATCTGCGGCATGAATAAAGAGAAAGAAGATAGTAAAGAAAAAATTCGTCGAAAATAAGAAAAACTTTAGGTCTAGGGTTATTTCGCTGAAATTTTCCATTGAATCATCGTCCCGACTGAGAATTTACGTCATTCTTTTATATTTCACTTTGTTTCAAAATGAAAAATTACGAGAAATAAAGGAAGTCAGTAAAATATATCGGATATATTAGCATATTGGGCAATTCTAGTATTTATTTCATTTTAAGTATATTAAACAATTTCAGTATTTAGTTTATTCCATACAACTTTATCAGATTAATTGCTATTATGAATTAATTCAAATTTTTTCAAAAGTTTAGCTTAGTGAATTTTGGAAGTTTCTACTTAAAAAATACGTAACAATAAATTACTACGTGTTATAAAATTCCAAGAATTATATCCATATCATTTCAATTATTTTTGCATAAAATATAATTAGAAAATTTATCATTGCATGCAATAATTAATATTTATGTTAATCAGTAATCGTTAATAATTATTCGTCCACTAACATAATAACTATTGAGAGTTGTCCAGCATATGATTATGTAATATTAAAGTATGTATAATTAATTGCAAATAAATGATTCAAATTATTTTATTTAACATCTTTATTAGATTAAGTTATAAATCATTTAGGAAATATTTCACAGTCCTTTGATTATCTGAACATATTTATGCTAAAGTGATTTCGGTTTTTCCAACAATCTTAGTTACCAGGACTTTCTTTTTCATAGGAACCTCTAACCCAAAAGTTCTATTAATTTGCAATCATAGTCAAATAAGAGATCTTCCAGTAAGTATGCAAATGAGGTCAAAAATCAGCTGATCTCTTCTATACGATAATGATAACAGCTTTTCTAATACTCTGCAGCATTCTTGGCTTAGTTCAATCAACTGACTAACATCTTTATTAGATTAAGTTATAAATCATTTAGGAAATATTTCACAGTCCTTTGATTATCTGAACATATTTATGCTTTATTTTTGTTGTTGGATCGATAACAACAGATATTGTTACTGTCAAATTTTGATTTATCATTACTACAAAGGAAACCTTCTACTAAGTGACATAAACCTAATGTCACATCCACACCAAAACTCATATAATGGTTATAATAACGATTTCAACGACTTTACCCACTTCAAGTCCCATTCGACCAAACCTCGTAAACTCAACAATACTTCCACAACAGATATTGTTACTGTCAAATTTTGATTTATTGATTTCCTTTATACGTGAAATATTTATGTTGATCTTTGTCACCTCTTTATTAAGCACTTTTTTTATTGTATGCTCTTTACTAGCTTCGAAAATTGACACAAGCTTCCTTTCAAACGTTTCTTCAAGCAACCAAATAATTCTTTAGCGTTTCACGAATATCGATTATTCGTTTTTATCGCCAGAATATTAATTTAAAAAAGATAAATGATAATCAGAAATGAATGGCTAAAAAATTTGTTTTTCTTTGTGGACAAAATATACAGTTGAGAAGTTATCATTCTCTTATATTCCATAAGTTAAATCACTGTTGACAGCAATTCTCTACTGTTAACTTGAAATAATTGATAATAATCAGCCACATTAGGACCGCCATTCATTTATCGTGGAAATTTTCGATTTTTGGCACAAACGAATGGTTGTGATAAAGGCTTATTGATTGTAGATTTGTTTTTCGTACACATTATGACACAAACAGTTATCCTAAAATATCCAAATAAAGTTGACAATTATCCGAAAATATTTTTAACTGATTGATCAATTAGACTTTTGTTGCTGTTCAGTTCTAGAATTACTCCTGGATCTACTTTTGAGAATTTCTTTAAGCGATAGATTAAGGTCGTATGATCGTCCGTTTCTCAGTATTAATCCTTCTGATTTATCCTAGCTTTTTATAGTAGAAGTTTGTATTTACCTATGTCGCTGAAATTTCGAGGAAAATTAGAAAATTAGAAATTCAATGCTTTCCTTTGTGTTTGATTTCACACGGGCACGGGGATATGTTTTGTATTTTACTGTACGATGTCAACGGGGATATGTTTTGTATCTTACTGTACGATGTAAGTTAAAATTGACACCTTTGTCTATGAGCCGTACTCCCATCCTAACAAAGCCCTATTCCTTACAACCACAATTGTACTGGGATTCTCAACTCACAAAAGAAGAGAGTTCTGATCATCAGACTATTATAGAGGATGTCCATCGACGTAGCCGGTTTATTCAACAAGACGGGCGTTTCTCTTATTTTTTCTTGAATTATACTATCATCATTAAACTTGTCTTAATGATATCTTTGAAATTGAATGATTGATTTAATCACCGTTCGTTGATGTATTATCATGTTACCGTAATAAAGGTTTAATTACCCAAGTTTAGAGTTCTTTCAAAGTTCGAGAAACATGAAACTGAAGAAAAATGTGGAGACTGTGGAGAAATGAGTTACCCACGTCAAGTTTGTCACGATCAGAAAGAAATTATTGACAGCTTACATGTCAACGCAAGCACAATTTACAATACATTAATATAAAGTAAAAAGAATTTTATTTACTCCATGCGTATCACCATAGCACATAACAATTTACAGTATGTTTGTTAACTATAGCGTAGAGTTCAAAAACTTGATTATAAATTAATCATAAAAGATGCTTTGGTTATTTCATCATATCTATATTCTATAAAAATATTTTGATTCTTCCGATATCATCCATCTCATAAAAATGAACTCTTTTATTGTGATGCAAAATCGATATTCTTAATATGCTCCTTTTTTTTTTCTTATGAAATGAAGTTCTTTCTTAGAACTGGTAGATCAATGGACGGACAATTTTGGCTTACATTTTACATTACACAGTAAATCAGCATATAACATATTATCTAGCAATATTAAATCCAGAACAAAGGAATTACTAATTCTTTGACTTTCCTCACGATTTCAGCGACAATTTGTTATTTTTCTTTTTTTGGGGAATTTTTTTAGTCTATGAGGGACAAAGGCAGGAGAAAAATTACTATTCCTAAAAGCAGTAAACTTTAAATGAGGGTTTTTAGTTGTATAGTAATTAATTAACAAATTTTATATTTGAATCTAAATCTTCATTTAAAGTTTACTGCTTTTAGGAATAGTAGTTTTTCTCCTGCCTTTGTAGTTTAGCTTTTTTTTTACAAAAAAGGAGTTAGCTTCAAACCTCATAAAGGCAATAATAAAGTTGGGTAATAAAGCATGCATCCACATTATGTGATTAATCTTCGTTTGTACCTTTGCCGAATACTAATTCAAAAAATGAACTTGTAAGATTTGTTTGACGAAGCTTAAATATTAATGTTCTCTTTAGGATCAATCATCAAATTTATAATAATGGACAATAATCAATCCGTTGCAAAAGCGAAGTTATGTAGCATTCATCAACATTTTCCTTTCCTCATAATTATGTATATTTAGATAAAATGATCTACTACAAACAAAAAGTCCATCAGCTTTTTCATGTGTGAATTAATATTAGAGCGATAAATTTTAATGATTGGCTTTTTGCTCTGTCTTTGGATAGATCATTCTGATTAACTCGGTATGATTAAACTTACGTTTATAATGATAGTATTGCTTCAATCGTTTCTTATGAATAAAATTTTTACTTTAATGTCGAGAAGTGAATTTTTCAATTTTTAGCTTCGACCTTGTATTCATTATTTACGTATATGATTTTTCCCAAAAATGTTTTTTTCTTTAGAATAGAAAACTTAAATATGTCTTTTTAACAGATCTGAAAAATCACCTACTGGGAGCATTGAGGATTCATATGCGAAATACACCACATCTAATTATTTTTAATTTCATATTTGCTCATTACACTATTTATTGAATTCGTTATTATTTGCATTGATTAAATGACTTTTAGATTTATAATCTGAGAGCAAGGTTAGAGAAAATGAAACTGAGGTCACATATGTGCTCGAGATCTCAAGAGCGGACTTGATGCGTCGCTCAAATTCTCTACCATCTATGAAACAGTTAGAAGCTTTGAATCTCTGTAGCACGACCGGGATCTGGAATAAGATCTTAAAAGTGAGAATGAGTTTGTGCCCCAATTACTCGAACAATAACAACAAATCGATCTGCAACTACATTTGTAGAAGAAAGAATGAATACCCACACTGATCATCGACCAGTGTGGGTATTCATGTAATCTATGCTTTTTTAATAAATGAGCATAGAAGATAATAGCAAGTAGTTTAAAGCAAAGAAGGATTGATCTTAGTTTATGTTTCAGTGTTCCCGGATCAATGAATAGTAAGACATGAAGAAAGAATGCGCCAGAACCAACACGCTCAGAGGTAGCGGAAGATTTACGGGCATCAGAAAATTTCTGATGTTCCTCGAATATATTTCACTTTAATATTACCATTAGTAAATTTAAGTTAGTCTCGGTAGAAAATCTTATATAGATGATTCTATATATAAAATTTTTTTATATAGATTTTTTTTTTATATTTTACAAAAATAATCGATCATTTGGAGCAGGAAAATGTCACAAAGCAATTTAGTTTAGGTCAGACAGTTTGGCCCAGAAATCCCCAAGCGATTAAGAAAAGAAAAATATCACTAGAACTGAAGTTAAAAATCACAAAACCCAAAATTTAAAAGGCGGCTGAAGTGTGATGTATGCGGTAATAAGTCTGAATTTCCAAGCGAGTTGCAATATCATACGGTAGTAGAAGAGGGAAAAAAATTCAAAAAGTGTGATATATGCGGCAATCGATTTCGTATTGAGTCTAGAAAATAACCGCAAGATTCTCCACGGTTTCTATTTCGAGAATGCGTTTAACTATTTCATGTTTCGTCGGAGTCAACTGATCATTATCCATGAATCATTATCCATCGAAAGTTTAATAACCAAACAAAAGATTAGGTTAATTTTTCCTTTTGCTTATTAAATAGATAAAATATTTTTAATTGGAATAGTGATTAATTTCATCTGTCTACCATTAATCAACCGTTGACAATCTTATATTTCTTTAGTTTAATCCAAATTTTATTCGTCGTGGAACTAGAATAAGTGAAATAATTATGCCTGTTGGTAATACGAAAATAGGCCGGTTTAAAGTTTCCAGTCAAATCACTGTGAGTCCTTTTAACTGAAATTACTGCGATATCAATTCTATCTTTTACAGCGAATTTCTTGACGTTGATATCGATATTTTTGCTACAAATATTTTAATAAACAAAATAATTTCACTGACACGTCTATAACTTGTTATATTGTATTTAATTATAAATACAATGTTTGCATGTCCTATCATTGCATTCTGTGGGACAAAATTTTATAATCCATTTATCACTTCATATGTTATTCTGTTCAATACTGATAATATTCCACTTTTGCTGCAATCGAAAAAATTGCGAGGTAATGTATAAATTCTGTTTCGAATTTCTTGTTTTCTTTTGTATCGAAAATTAATTTTTAATGATTTACAGTATCTGAAATTATTCAGAAGAAAAAGAAAAATAATTAATTTTGAATTAAAAATTCTTACTCTGCTTTATTTTATCAAAGGTCATGCAACCACTATGAAATATTACGATTAAATTTAATTGTTCTGTGCCATGTTTTATAATTCATTCGAATTTTGCATCTTTCAATCTTCCAAAATGTTTATAAGTTTGCTTAAATGGGCGATCAAACAGGCGATCAATCTGAATTCTCCATTTTTACCTTCTTAATCCATACTACAAAGTGACAAGCATCATATTTTTCATTAAAACACCCACATCTTAATTAAAATTTTGCTAAATTTTTGGCAATCATATTTATTGATCGAATGCGCAAGCGTTAAGTATGAGAAATCAATTAAGTTAATATTCATTCACTCAATCATCAATATATTTAATTTAAATTATCATCATGTAGCATGATACATTTCGATCATAATCCTTAGTTTACTTTTGATTTCAAATATTTTTAAGTTTGGTAACAACAAATATGCATCATTTTATTAATTTTTCAAGCCATCATCTATTTGTAATCGATTCTTTTTCCTAGGAATATTGATTATCATATATCTGCGTTTTATGTTTTAATATAAATTTGCATAAAATCATTTATTATGTGAGCATAATAGCAGAATTGTTATTCAAATTATTCTCCTACATTCATCATACCATATTCAAATAATTTCATACTGTGCTACAATACAAATTGTTCATCCATTTGTTCACAGATAGTTTGAATAAAATTTTATTGCAATGATGCACAGAGGAAAAGTACTCAATTTAATCAAATATTAACGATGAAAAAGAATAGTAAAACATCCAAAAAATTAATGTTTGCTATTTAAAGGATTGAATCAACATTACAAGAATCTCTGAAGTGTAATATTCATACCGTAAGCAGAAAAAGTTTTTTCCGTTGAATAATTTAATATGTTATTTTTCTGAAGAAATTTATAAATAAAAATTATACATTTTTTGAAGATCGCAAAAATTAATAGCAAGTAATTAATTAATTTATGAATTTTGATACAATGTTTCATGTTATAATTTATCAAAGATCAATATGATCTTTAATAAATTACATATACCCCAGGCTGATTTTTTTACTTCAAAATTAATATTTATTTCAAATTTTGCAGAAATTAAAATTTTTTCTTCTTTCAAATTAAGTAAAAAGTTTTTTTCGAATTTTGAATTTTTGAAATATGTTTTTGGCAACTGAATAGAGAAAATTATATTGGGGAATAATTTTTGGCTAAAGTTGTACACAAAATTTTATTCATTTCTATAATACTAATTGTATCACATGAATGAGTTAATGCATTATAGTCAAAGATGCATAAATGATAAAAAACTATTCTCTTATCAATGATTGTCATAATAAAATTGATATATATTTATTTTACACAAACTTTTTTCCTTAAATTTTACTTCAATTTAAATTTAAATTAACGGTTAAGTTAGCATTTAAATTTAAATTAACATTAGGTTTTAATATCAAATTACAAATCAGCAATAAATTGTTCTTATTTATAAAAAAATAACTAAAAATACTGCAAAATTTCCTAATATTCGAGAATATAATTTGATATATATGTATTTATTATTGCATTAGTATCTTTGCTGTTTTGAAATTTATTGAACCAACTATTTTAATAATTTTTACAATCATTTTCGTGTGACATAAATCCTTTCATCCTTATTTCTTAAATGTTTCTAATCGGATTCTCTCGATGTTAGTTAATTTCTGATTTTTTTTTTTTGCAAAATACTTTGGTTGTTTTTCTCATCAACTTTTTTTTTAAAAACGAATTTAAAATTAAGAAAAAGTATGACAAAAAGAACTTCTATCATCGCATCGTTTAACTTGAATTTACCTATATACTATATTGATCCAGTCTTCAAATCATGAGCTAAAGTATCATAGGCTTAAAATTTAATATAATCCAAGCAAATATAAAATAAAGTATCCTCATTTATCTGTTACTTTCTTTTTTCTCGTCTTTATCACTTCTATTTATCAACATTTCATCATTTCTAATTGTTTGGTTATCATTTAAAAAATTTTAACTCTCATTATTGATATAAAAAATTATGATTAAATCAATATTTTATCATCAATCTAACAACGTTTAATTGAAATTTCAGATTTATTATTCAGCAAACAAAATAATACTTTTTTTTTTAAAATATTCATGGCACTCGTAAACTTTTTTGTAATTTGAAAATAAGAAAGCAAAGCGGAGAAAATGGAGTTTGCTCTACACATTGGGGACTACAGTACTTATTAAAATTTTATTACCGCACAGTTTGAAGTATACTGTAATCAAATTGCAGTACACTTCGAATATATGAAAGTATTAAATTTTTAAAACACTTAAAAGTATTCAAAAGAAATAGTAGTATGGAATATTGCTCCTCAATAATCATAATAATAAGTATAATATTACGAATTAAAATATGCTCTGATTTTGTATTATATCGTTTCTTCTATGATTATATTTAATGTACAAATTTTTCTCCTTTTTCTTTATCGAAATTATGATAATAATTATCACTTGATCATAAATTTCCATAAGAATAATATGAGTCAAAATTTTTAAAATGATAGATAACAAAGTAATTAAATGTATGAAATGGCTAATATGAATAAATTGTACATTCTATAGTTTTTGAATAATTTAAATTATGAATTTAAAAATAATAGAAGAGGAAATGATATAAATGGCACAATAAATATTTCATTTTACACTTATGTCAATAAAATTTATTAAAAAAAAAGGAAAAACGAGAAAAGATAAAAAAATGGAAAGGTAAGAATAGAAAATAATAGAAATGATTACATGAAAAAGTTAACTGAATTTATCAAAATACATTTAGACAATAATAATTCCTGAGTTTGAATAATTCTATTTATAAGCAATTAAATGAATCATTGCATATCATATGAAATGATAAAGCGAGGTGACATATATATTTAAATTATCATGAGATAGGATAATAATTCTTTTCTAGTTATTTATTTTCTTTTTTTTTCACATACCGATAATTTTATCACAAAATGATAAATAATAGAAAATATAAAATGAATAAATGAAATAATACAAAAATTACATTACATTACACTTAAATCATTCATCAAACTTTCATATTTCTGACATAATATGATTAAAATGTTGGCATGAAAATGAAAATAATCTCGAAATGTTTCAATCAATTTTTAATTTTACAAAGCAAATCTAATTTGTTGATGGCGATTAGGAAGTGTTGCAGGGTTTAAAATTTGTGAATTTCGTTGAAATTCAAACGATTTTCGTCGTGATTTAAATATTTTATGTTTCAATAAAAATGGTGCATTTTGAAGTGAACTTTGAACTGCATTTGGTACTACAATCGATACTGACATAGCAAATACGCTATTGATTCGTTTCCGTCGAAGGTATTCCATTTTCTTTCGTTCCAATGCAATTTTATTAAAACCTTTATCGGTATAAATTGGTTTAAACCACCATGGGAAGAAATAATCACGCAATATCCAAAGATTGAAGATAAACCATGAAATTAAGCAGAATAATCCAAATATATAGTAAATATTTTCACGTAATTCGATAAGAGTAAGCAGACTGCACACCTGTAAGAAAATTTCATCTTTAAATTTAGCTATATATCCAAATAAAAACTTTATTCAAAAAGTTTTCAATGTTATTTTCTTTTATTTTCTAATTTCTACTCTATACCACTTTTATTTCCCTAATAATTATAAATTAAATAAAAGAAAATTTTGGTTAAAAAATTTTTGCAAAAATAAGAAATTTATTTCCAATTTTTTGCAATAACTTTTCGTTTTTTTCAATTTTCATAGAACAATTAAAAATTTAAGAAAATTTTTGGAAAAAATAAAAATGAATTTTTTAAGTAACTTCTTTTGCATACAATTTTTTGTTTTTAAAGAAAAATTATATTTTTAAACTTTTTTATTTTTTTGGGAAAAAAGCTAACATAGCGAATTAATTATATAATTTCTGAATGGAACAATTGTCTATTATATTCTTCAATTGAGATGAAAAAGAAAGTAAATAAGCAAAATTTAGAATTATTCAGGTTTAAGACAATGAAGATTAAAGTTTGAAATTTTATTTGTATGATTACATCGATTAGAACTGATTGATTTTTAATTAATTAATTTATTTTTAAAAACCAATACATGTCACAAACGAAATATATAAATTATTTATATTTCATTAGCTCTCGATAGATATATTTCGGATTAGAAAGTTAAAACTTTTAAAACTAAAAAATCATCTTACCATTTAACTAACAAAACAATTATATCTGCTAAACACCTAGCATAACATTGTTTACTTTAACATAGTATTTATTTAGATAGCTTGCAAACTTGAATACTTAACTTAAAACGAAAAAATCAATTTTTTATTTATTTTATGCATTCCAATTTCATTTAGTCTGACATATATTTCTAATATTTTAAAATTTTTGAAATAAACAAATTTAAGTTTTTGACTGCAAAAACAAGTTTGCTTAGTTTTCTCAAATTTCTACTTAACTTAAAATAACAAAATTAAAAATACAAAAATTTTTATAAAAGACCTAATAATATATGTATTTAATTTACTTAATTATTGTTAAATCCAATTTATTTTATTAAAATATTTGCATATGGATGTAATTATTCTTTTATAAATGAATATTTTCATCTCTCATTAATCGTATATTCATCGTTTTCACTAAAATTTTTTAGATGAATTTTTTTTGAAACTAATTTTTGATAAGTAATTTTTTCTTAATGTTAATTTTTGATATTTGTTTATCAAAATGCTCATCAGCTAACATATTTGATTTACCCATCAAATTTCCGATTCGTTTTATTGTTTTTCTTAAATTCATTTTTTAAAGATGAATATCTTTATCCTTTTTCTTATTTCAAAATTTCTCTCCGTTTTTCAACAATATTTTTTTCATTTAAAGTTTTAAAGAGAAGGTAAAAAGAAAAACAAAAATTGTCATTGAATTTTTGCGTATTTAATTTATTTTTGACTTATTAATTATAACATTTATTTTGTAATAAAATCATTGAAATAATAAAATTTTATTTTTCGAAAAAATGAATTAATTAGAAATTAATTAATTTTACTAAAATAGAAAAATGATTTTACTTTTTGAAGGAAAAAGGAATTAATTAAATCGAACTTGAAAATCAGTCAAATTTTTTCCAAATAATAATTAAAAAAAAAATATTTGTTAAACAATTAACAAATATTTTCTTCTTTTGTTTTCAGATTTATAATTTCATTAACTGAAAAGCACTCAAAATTTTGTGTAAATTATTTCATGGAAAAGTATCATATTTTTTTTTTAAATGTTGTCCATAATCATTAAGTTTAAATTTTTATTTCGATCATTTTTTTCATTCAAATAAATTTTCAAACATTTAAAATTTTCAATTCATAAAAATTTATCAGTTATGGTAAATAGTTTTTTCAGACAATAATTGATTTATCTAATATAAAATTTTGAATTTAAAAGTTTATTAATTTATGATAAATATTTTCAGATAATAGTTTATCTAACTGTTCGAGATAGTCAAAACAGTTTGACAAATAAATTAAAAAATTTAATTTTAATAATTCGACTATTTCTAAATTTATTGAATTAAATTAACGAAAAAAAATTAATAAAATTTCAATCAATACATGTTTGAACAAAATAATGAAAAAATCAATAATTACCATATGAATCTATTAAATAAAAAAAGAAGACAAATTTTCTTATATTATTATCCATAAGCTATATCTAAATTCAATTGAATATTAATTATAAATTTGTTGTATAAAACAGATAAAATCTTAAACCAAAATTATAAAAATAATTAATCTTTTTAGGATGTATGCTAAAACATTTTATTATAATAACTTAAAATTGTGCTATTAATGAAAAAAAACTTTCAATTCTTTTTGAAAGTTTGAAAAACAAATAACAATTGCTTGGAAAACAATTTTTTGATTAATTGATTATAAGAAGATAAGAAAAGAAACAAGAAAATAATACTTTGAAGTATTGTTCAAGATCACATATACATCAAACAGAGCAAGAAGTAGTCTTATCTCCTGAAATTAGTTATGATAATTATTATTATCAATTATGATTATCAGGAACAATAACAATCCATGATAATAGAATTATTCTTATTATCAATTATAATTATAATAGCAGCAATAATAATAACAGTAATACAAAATAGTGATACAATAATGTGCAATAATGATAATAGTTTTGATAGCAGATAATAATTATGATAATAATAATAATAATAGCAATTTTTTAAAATAGCAATTCTTAAATTTAATTTGAAACATAATAAATTCTCAAATTTATAATAAATTATTTGAATTTACCGAAAAGCACTGAGATGTTTATAATAAAAAGGATCGAAGCATATTTTTTTAAATTAAAATAATATTAATATTAATAAAAAATTTTTATTCAATAATTTTCTTATTGAAAAAAATTTTTTTGGAAATGAAAAGATAAAATAGTACGATTACTTCATAATATTTGAAATTTAATTCCAATTATAATTACTTATTTGAAAAAAAAGAAAAGTAAGAATAATGTTTTATTTATTCAAAAAATAATAATGAAATAAAATAAAAATTCTATTAACATATTTAATTGAGCTTTTTGTTTTCCTTCCATTTTCACTTATATTTCAAATTCATTTTCATTTATAATTAAATTTTATAAATAAAAGTGCATAATGTAATGTGAATATTATTATATTACAAAACGATTACGCGTCATATTTGATGCAACGATTTTTTTATTACAAATTAATTCATATATTCATCATCAAAATATCACAGATTATCAGCTATTTATTATAGTTATTATGATACTACTTTGATTTGTAATTATACTTTTGTTTTACTCAATAATAAGAATAATCATTACATTTGATTATAATTATATTCTTTTATTTTATGCAAGTAATTATATTCTATCTGCAAGATAGAGAATCGAAAAGTTGGAAAAAACTTTTAAATACTTATTTTAAAGGAAAAAACAGTAAATACAATTGCGGGAAAAAAGTTAAACTTTGAAAATTAATTTTTAAATTCAATTGAGAAAACTAAAAAGTCGAAATCGTTCGTATTTATATTTAAAACTAACAATATACAAATGAAAATGATTATTGATAAATTATAAGAATTGTAATCTTTGAAAAATTTCCAAATTTTTTGTTGCTTCATTATTTATCTAAAATTAATGGCATTATTATATTTTAGAGATTTTTAAAACTATTTGTCCGTTCTATTAATAAATTGCATATTTTAGTGAATATTCCTAAATTATCAAATGTATTATTATTTAATTATTAAATTACGAAATTTTAAATCTTGAAGAAAGTTGAAAAAGTTCGAGAATCAAAAGTTAGTTTAGCATTATACTAAATGATCCACTTTCTTTTATTGTATAATTTGGATTTTTTTTTCTCTAATGATAATAAACATTAAAATAGAAATGCTGGATACATTTTTAAAAAAATTTAGCAATTGGAAAATATTGCTTATAAAATTTTCTTAAAAAAATTCTGATTTTGAGTAAAAAATTGCAATTTTTAATTTTTGTTAGAAACGTAACTGTAAATTTTTACCGAAAAAATTTTTAAATTAAATTAAAATTTAAAAAAAATTTTGAATTATTTCTTTTTGTTTCAATATGATAAATAAATAAATAATAACAAATTAAGTTTGCCTAAATTTACCTACCTGAAAATTAGATAAAATAAAGCTTTTGAAACTTGTTACTATGCTCGCAATCTTATAAAACGGCTATCGATACGTTAAAAAAAGAAAGCCAATAAATGTAGCATTTAGGCAGCAGTTGATTAATCAAATTGGCCTAATCATTTGGCCTAGATGAAGCAAAAAGAATGGCCTTATTTTATTAGAGCTTGATTTAAGATTAAAAAACAATGAATGCCTTTGCAAAATATTTGAAAAATTCAAAAACTTAAAATTCAGAAAAAATGGCAAAATTTTTTCGGAAAAAATTTAATAAAATTTTATTAAATTTCTAATTTTTATTTTTATTTTTCACATTTTTTAAGAAAAGTTTATAAAAATGACAATTTTCTTAGAAGAAAATGGATTAATTCTAATTTTATTAAAATTGTAATTTTTAGCGCATTTAATGTTTTTATTAGATTGCTAATTTTCATTTTCATTTTCCATTTTAAAATTTTATCATAACAGCGAAATGATTAGATAAGAAGAATTGATAATAAAAATATAATTCATTGAAATAATAATGCTTAAAGTAATTCTAGCCAAGATACTCAAGTAATTCTAGCCAGGATAATTCTATCCAGGCCAATTCAGATATTTAATATACCAAAAAGTAATAATGTTTGCATGTGAGCATCATTTTTTTTTTTGCTTTGTTCATTTCTTCAATTTTTTCATGTTTGATGAGGTATTCGTATATTTCACATTTTAAATTCTATGCAATACAATTTAGGCGTTAAAAGAGGTTATTCAAGAATGAAAAAAGGAAAGAGGAAAAGAGAGAGAGAGAGAGAGAGAGAGAGGAGTGAGAGAAAGAGAAAGAAAGAAATGAAGCTTAAAATGTGAAATAAAAAAAAAGACAATGTAATCCAGGAAATTCATTCATTTTATTCGTCAATTTTAAAAATTCTATTTACAATTGATGTTAAAATAAATTTATTTGAAAGATACTTTATTACTTCTAAAAATATGCTACTTTTTAGAATCTTTCTTTTTGTATCTTATGTTTTTAATTTTCTTAAAATTTTCATTTTAACTTATCCTATTGAAAATAACTAACAAAATTTGTGAGACTACCAAATATTATTCGCAAGATGCAAAAGAAATTCACAATTGTCAATCATTGTATTGCAAAGATGTCAATAAAAATTGACATAAAATGTGATATATGATAAGTGACAAAACAATATCAACATATGCATTATGTTTTTAAAAAACGAACTTATTTTTATTCCAAATAAATTTTGAAAAAATTGATAAATAATTATAAATGCTCTCTCCTCCCTTTCTCAAGAATAAATGATATATAGTTATCATTGTGTTATCATTAAATGATATTTTTTTCCTCTAATCATATTCGTTATTTATGCAATATTTCTCTGTGCTATTGTATTATTTTGTTAATTTACATCTAAATGATATTTGATTTCTATTGTTTTGTTATTTATCCATTAAACAATATTTTTTATATCATTGTATTATTTTGTTATCAATTGAATAAATAATATTATTTTTGTATCATTGTATTTTTTTATTATTTACCTAATACCTAATTTACCTAATAACTAATATTTTTGATACAATTGTATTATTTTTATTTGTCCATTAAATAGTATTTCTTATTTACTCACCAAGCAATACCATTAAAAATAAAATTTTGTTATTTACCCAGCAAGCAATTTTTTTTTGTATTATTGTATTATTTTATTATTTACTCGCTGAATGATATTTTTGCATCCTTGTATTGTTTTCTTATTTACTCAATAAATTATTTACCCATTAAGCAATATTTTTTGCATAGAAATTTTGATAAGAAAAGTATGAAAAAATTAAATGAAACTGATTATAAATATTTGAACAAATAAATAGTTCAGCGTTGCGTTTTATTATTTACTTATTAAAAATGTTTTTATAAAATTATTAATAAGAAATATATAGAAATGAAAATGTAGTTGATTTTAAATAATCTTAAAAAACAAATAATTATTATTATATTAATTTGTTAATCTTCTATTAATCGATAATGATATCAATAAGAAAAATATCAAAATAAAATCAAGAAAAAATTATGCAAAAATTACAGTAAAAATAAATCAAATAAAACAAAATTGATAAGTAGATAATATGTATATACAACATATATATATATATATATATATATCGTTCATTTTATTGCAAAATAATTCAAGAAAATTTATTCGCCTGTGAAATTTTCGGGCAAATGCATTTTACTATATAATAAAATTTAGAAAAAGAAGATAAAAAGGGGAAAAAAGTAGCAAAAAAAAGAAAGGAAGAAAGAAGAAAAGATGAATTCCAAAAAAAGAAATAAATTTTGAAAATGTGTCATCACTATATGACTATTTTATTGAAAACGAAACAAATTCAAATTCAACCGAATGAACATTGTTCAAATTGAGATACCTTATCTGAAATCATTTTGAAAAAAAATTTTTTTGATCCAAAAAGAGTATGATGATAAGCCTAAAAATACTAAAAAGCCAAGAAAATGATAATAAGCCGACAATAAAAAAAAAAAAACATTATACTGATAATTATTTCAGTAAGATGTTTATTACAACAATAATAAGAGAAATTTTGCTATAGAAATGATTATAATGATTGTTGCTTATGCAAATTGCAAAATACTTCCTTAGATGACATATATTTTCAAAGAAACCAAGAAGTCTTATGGTAAGCCAAGAGCCAAGAATAAAGAAAAGTATTGCAACGATAGCTATTGTCAATGAGATGAATGAATTTTATTGCAATCTGAATAAGGAATTGTGACTGTCACCATGCAAATCGAAAATATTTCCTTTGCTGACATATTTCTTTTCAGAGAAGCCAAAGAGGATAAAGTAAACCAAGAAGATTAAAGCCAAGAGCTAAGAATAAAGTAAAAGCATTACAAATGATAGTTATTTACAATGAGGTAAATGGATATTATTGCAATATGAATAAGAAAAATTTTGCCATAGAAATAACTATTGTGATTGTCATTATGCCAAAAAAAAATTTTGGCTAAAAGCAAAAATAAATTATGATGCTTTTTAAAATAATATATAATTTTGGCTGAAAAAAAACAGCAATATTTTTATGTATGTATAATTTGGAAAAAATAAATATAAGAAAAAGCGCGGAATAATGATAAGAAAAAGTGCCGAATAATGATAAGAAAAAGTGCCGAATAATGATAAAGGGAAATTTACCAAAAATAATAGCCAACAATAGATAACTATGAAATGTTCTTCGATAATTTATTTTAATCAATATATCAAAAGTGTCAGGCATAATTTTTCATATAATTTGCGAAATTTATTTTTCAATAATTTTATATCAAAATATTTTGATGATAATATGAAAGATATAGCTTAGAAAGGATAAGAAAGAGACACGGCAACAGAAATAAAAAAACTAAAAAAGATCGAAATGGGATTAAAAGATCAAAAGGTCAATCAGTTGATTTAATATCTTAATTCTAGAAATTAATTCAAATCACCAAAATTTTAAAAATTTCTAGAAACTAATTAAAAATATCAAATTTGCAATAATTTCTCTTTGCTTTTCAAGTATAGGAATTTATCAATTATAATAAAATAATAATTTATTTACAGAACCATTGTCTGTTTAACAAAGAAAATAAATTACATTAAATTTTTCAATTTTGTTTGATAAAAATAATAACATTTGAAATAGTAATGCCAAATAATTACGCAAATTTTCAAATCTGTTTATTTTGCATCGAATTTATTAAATTTCAAAATTAAGCCCTTAAAATCTCTTGAAAAATTTTAGCATTTATCCTTTCAAAGAGAAAAGATGAGAATTTATAAAATTCCAAATTGTTTTATTTTGCACAAAGTTTATTCAATCCTAAAATTAAATCTTTAAATATTAATAATAATTTAGAATTTTTTTTCAAAACAAAAAGAAAAAGAAATAATTTTACATATTTGAATAAATTCCATAATTTTTTCAATCTTTTTCGTTTAAAAAATATTCTCAAAAATTTTTTATTAATTCAAAAGTGTATTATAAATTAAGAAAAAAATACATATGATTTAAATATTTTATCAAACAAATAATCATCTCTAATAAGCTGTAATTGTAAAAATTATTTAGCATTTGATGATGTTTAATTCAAATTTTATCGTAAAATGTTAAATCAAACCTTTCTTGCTTGAATAAATTATTCATTTTATCATATATCACTTAAGATCAAATATTAATATATTCAATTTTATTCATTATGTGATGAAAACGTAACACTGATCATATCATTAATTTGAGAAATGATTTTTACGATTATAATTTTTACGTTTATTTTATTTTACGTTGTTACCAATAAATAAGGAATAAGCTCTTCTGTTGTCTTCAAATATTTTAAATATGTATAATTATTAGGATGAAAAGACTTACACCTTAGCTGAGAATTAAAATTAGCTTTCAACATTCATGAGAAAATTGAACCTGAATTATTTTATGTCTTAAATTTCGCTAACTCTTTCCATCCTCAAACAACCTATTTGCATTTCTTCTTTCGATACCACTATTATTATTATAAATTATGCCATTTCAATTTAATCAAATTTAAAATATTTTCTATCAAACTTCCTTTGTTTTCTTAAAAGTTTATTTCATCATTGAATTATTAATAATTAGCTTGTCAATAATTTTTCTTTTTTCCTTTTAATTCTTTGTATTCATAAAAAAAAAAATGATTTCGTTAAATGTTATTTGAGGATGGCATGAAAACAAGTTCTAATGACAATAATGCTGATTTTTCATTTTAACGATTTATTGAAAATGATGAAGGTTAATTGGAAAAGTTTCGATTTATGTTTACTCAATCTTTAGCAAATGACTTTGAGAGAATTTCAAAAATTTTCAAGATAATTAATTAAAACTCGATGGCATTATGCAATGAATTTCAACACTTGAAAATCATTTTTAGATTATTGTATATACAAATATTGAGATATGGCTAATCACTTTATGATAGGTACAAGCAACTGTAAAAGTTATTGCATAATGCTATCTGAAAATTTTAGTTTTTTATAAAAATTTCTTGATTAGCAAATTCTGGAATTTTCAAATAAAATAAAGGAAAAGGGAAAATCGCTTGCATAGCACAGTTTTGACATATGTTTGAAATATTTATTCAATCCCTTACGTTAGCCTTAACTTCATCAATCATTCATTAATTACTGAAGTAGGAAACAATTTATTGTTACTGCATTCTTATTCAATTTTCCACATCATCTTTTAAATTTTTTTGAGCTTTTTTATTCTGAAAAACTTTTCCATCAATGTTTTCGTAATTTTCTATTTCATAAATTTGTATGCGAAGGATAAATAGGATTTCATATTTTATTATCATTTTTATAAATTTAAAAATGAAAATAAACATTTATTGTTATTCTTCTATTTACATCATTTCAAATTGTTATTTCTTATTTTGTACCATTTAAATTATATCGAAAACATTAAACTGAAAGTGTTTAATAACATAGTATTTCAATTTATATATATAAATATATATATCATTTTATTTTAAATATTCAATCCAAATATACTTTTTACTAAGATTATTGATATTATTCATTATTTAACATAAATTTTTTAAAATCTATTCAGTAATCTTATCAGTAATATGTAAATTCTACATGCAGAAGCAACAGCTTGGAGGACAATTCCACAGCAATAAGAATCACAGTTCAATGACACAAGCAATTACATTGATGAAATCTAAAGGAGAGAAATAGTGGCAAAGGAAAGGTACGACATCGTAATAAATAAGCATCTAGACATTTACCCGTTATTCCTCGATTTTGCTTTGATATTTCTGTGTATTGTACACTTGATCCATTCCATTGTATAAGTACACAATGTAGAGTGATAATGTTGTAATATCATAATAACCCACGAATCACAACAGCAAGATAAAATCACTCTCCATTCAACAAGCTAATAAACAAATAAGAGGATTCTTATCTTCTCCATTCCCTCGAAGGAAAGTTAAAAAAATTCTCAACAGAGCCTGATTATTATTCCAGTCTGATTTAAATTTTGAGACGATTGGATGAACAGTTTCATGTTTTTACTTTTATAATTTTGAAATGAAATTTGAAAATTATTTTATCTTACATTTAGCAAAACAATAACTTCTATAGTTGTACCGCAAACATTTTGCGGTTGTATTAGAAGAAATGTTATGAATTGATAGTATCTTTGGGAAAGCTTTGTTTTTTTTTTTTTTTTTTTTAGATAAACCAATTTTTTTGCATTTCAATCGATTTTTTTCATAAAAGAAAATCAAAAAATTTTTTAAATTATGCAAACATACAAATTGCCAATTTTTTTCTTTTTAAAAAGTTATTTCCCAAATTTCATCTTTTATTTGCTTAAAATCTGTCAATTTTTAATGATATTATTAGAATAAATTACACCTTTTTTTAATAAAAAATTTGTAAAAATTACGATTAAATTAAATAAGAATCAATCCAATGATTATTAAATTAGATAAGAATCAATCCAATGATTATTAAATTAGATAAGAATCAATCCAATGATTATTAAATTAGATAAGAATCAATCCAATGATTATTAAATTAGATAAGAATCAATCCAATGATTATTAAATTAGATAAGAATCAATCCAATGATTATTAAATTAGATAAGAATCAATCCAATGATTATTAAATTAGATAAGAATCAATCCAATGATTATTAAATTAGATAAGAATCAATCCAATGATTATTAAATTAGATAAGAATCAATCCAATGATTATTAAATTAGATAAGAATCAATCCAATGATTATTAAATTAGATAAGAATCAATCCAATGATTATTAAATTAGATAAGAATCAATCCAATGATTATTAAATTAGATAAGAATCAATCCAATGATTATTAAATTAGATAAGAATCAATCCAATGATTATTAAATTAGATAAGAATCAATCCAATGATTATTAAATTAGATAAGAATCAATCCAATGATTATTAAATTAGATAAGAATCAATCCAATGATTATTAAATTAGATAAGAATCAATCCAATGATTATTAAATTAGATAAGAATCAATCCAATGATTATTAAATTAGATAAGAATCAATCCAATGATTATTAAATTAGATAAGAATCAATCCAATGATTATTAAATTAGATAAGAATCAATCCAATGATTATTAAATTAGATAAGAATCAATCCAATGATTATTAAATTAGATAAGAATCAATCCAATGATTATTAAATTAGATAAGAATCAATCCAATGATTATTAAATTAGATAAGAATCAATCCAATGATTATTAAATTAGATAAGAATCAATCCAATGATTATTAAATTAGATAAGAATCAATCCAATGATTATTAAATTAGATAAGAATCAATCCAATGATTATTAAATTAGATAAGAATCAATCCAATGATTATTAAATTAGATAAGAATCAATCCAATGATTATTAAATTAGATAAGAATCAATCCAATGATTATTAAATTAGATAAGAATCAATCCAATGATTATTAAATTAGATAAGAATCAATCCAATGATTATTAAATTAGATAAGAATCAATCCAATGATTATTAAATTAGATAAGAATCAATCCAATGATTATTAAATTAGATAAGAATCAATCCAATGATTAATTGCGCATTTCTTCAAATTTTTTTCTTTTTTTTTTTAAATGAAAATTGAAATTAATTAATATATAGGATGGCAATTACTTTCAATATTTTTATTAAAAGAACATCTTGAAAATGTAATCTAATTTCCTCAATCGTTATAGTTATACATTGTTTTCATTTTTATATAATTTAATACCGAATCATCGACAAATCAATATCACATTTGCGGCCGCAATTTCATTCATTATAAATGCAAACAACATAACTTTTAGTAGTATCGAACAAGTTAACCTTTAACCTCTCTGCCTTGTCAAACCTTCATTAGTCATTCTTTATAAATTATATTTTACTCGCTATTTTAGCCAAACATACCACTTATTTATATATCGCTTCCATTATATTGTAATATAATTCCACCTGCTTCAAAAAAACAATGTTACAGTTTACAGCATAATAAACATACAATATATTAATAAAGCCAACCAATTTTGTCGATCGACGACCTATTTTATTGGCCATTATCTCACAGCTCATATCTACTCGCTACATGTCATATACCTCGCGTATTTCACTCGAAGCATCCCAAGGTGTCCTAAGTTTATCATCATTGCTGTGTATCAACACACATTACACTATTAAATAATATATATTTTATTTGTTGTAAATTTATGATGGATTGAAATGAAATGAGAGTATTAGAGAAATTAATATCTACATATACTTCAATATACATATATACATATACAGAGGTATTCATACATACATATACATACATACATTCATATTCATTCATATACATAGACAAATACAAAAATATAAACATAAGCATACATATACATAAATGTATATACACAGACATAACGATACATACACCCACATTCACGTACTTTCTTGATTTATTCTATATTCTCAATACACTTCTATATTTCAAGATGTTATGTATATTTAGGATAGATGTATCTGTATGTATGTATGTATGTATGTATGTATGTATGTATGTGTATGTGTAGGCATATGTGAAGATATATGTAGGTTATATGTGGATGGATAAGACGGTGTATGTATGTGTATAAGATATACATATGTATAGAGTACACATATGTATATAGACATATGTACAGATTCTTGCAAATACAAATAATCTCTAACATTATATTATTCCTCAGATTCTAGCAATCTCTAACATTATATTATTTCTCAGATTCTAGCAATCTCTAACATTATATTATTTCTCAGATTCTAGCAATCTCTAGCATGATACTATATCTCAAATGCTAGTAATCTCTAGCATTATATTATTTCTCAGATTCTAACAATCTCTAACATTATATTATTTCTCAGATTCTAGCAATCTCTAGCATGATACTATATCTCAAATGCTAGTAATCTCTAGCATTATATTATTCCGCAGATGCTAGCAATCTCCAATAATATTATTCCGCAGATGCTAGCAGTCTTCAATAATATTATTCCGCAGACGCTAGCAGTCTTCAATAATATTATTCCGCAGATGCTAGCAATCCCCAATAATATTATTCCGCAGATGCTAGCAATCCCCAATAATATTATTCCGCAGATGCTTAGCAATCTCCAATAATATTATTCCGCAGATGCTAGCACTCTCCAATAATATTATTCCGCAGACGCTAGCAGTCTTCAATAATATTATTCCGCAGACGCTAGCAATCCCCAATAATATTATTCCGCAGATGCTAGCTATCTCCAATAACATTATTCCGCAGATGCTGGCAGTCCTAACATGATATTATTCCTCAGATTCTAGCAATCTCTAGCATGATATTATATTTCAAATGCTAGTATTCTCTAGCATTATATTATTCCGCAGATGCTAGCAATCTCCAATAATATTATTCCGCAGATGTTGGTAGTCCTAACATGATATTATTTTGCAAATGCTAGAAATCATAGCACAATACTATCCTGCAAATTTTCATTTTAGAAATGGAAATTTATTTTAAAATTTTGTATGCCAAAAACCAGTTGGGTTACATTCAATGATACTATCATTAATTACATCATTGCCTCCAAAAATGCATTCATATTACATGTTGAACTATGGCATGCTAAGTAAATCTTTCGTTCGATTACTTGTCATGAATGATAATTGACACCTTTGGCGTTTGAAAGATCTCATAGATTTTCTTTCTCTCTTTCCATTTAGTAATCAACAATTATCACAACTTTATTCATTAAAAATTTATGTCATTGTCATTAGAAACATTCTTATCAATATTATCATTTTTCAGTAATATCGTTTATATGTATCAAATCTATGCTATCGTTATCATTTTAATGATATAAGTTTGGACTATAACAAAAAGCGGGAAGGGCATTTATCAGTTAAATAAGTTATTGAAGTAATCATTTCTTCAAATATTTGTATCAAAATGTTACATTAAAGTATGCATTTTCAATAGAAATTAAATCCCATAACTTTATCATTTTATCAAATGAGAAATTTTGCTCGTTAAATGAAATAATAAAATTGAGGTTATTAGTCGATGCAATAGGAGGAAATGATTCAGAAACTGAGTATTCAGCTTAGCTATATTAAGCCAATGATCTTACG
The DNA here is from genome assembly GCA_024305405.1 of Dirofilaria immitis. Lineage (NCBI taxonomy): Eukaryota > Metazoa > Nematoda > Chromadorea > Rhabditida > Onchocercidae > Dirofilaria > Dirofilaria immitis. The sequence goes on along the minus strand of JAKNDB010000088.1, from coordinate 2,934,322 downwards.
ATATAATCTTTTCATCACTAAGGAGTACTATTATCAATTATTATCAATATGTAGCTATGTAAGTAGTTACCAAAGTTTTAATTTCATTACGACATTTAAATTGAAAATTTAACGGTTGAGAATTAATTTAAAATATTCCAACAATTTAATTTTTTTCCCCATTGTTCCGATAAAATTTTATTTTAAAAAATAGAAATCGGAAAAAAATTTTCTTTTTCCAATCATTGATGCTTATTCTAATTTCCTTCATCGATATTTTTTTATTCTCGAGAATTTTTATTTTAGGCAAGCAATATGTATGACATAAAATATATTACTTTAATATACTGTATAATACTGCAACACATTTTACTGCTTGCTGTACGATATATTTGTTCCATTTCAACAAAGTATTCTATTTTTTCGCTGGAACTTTTTGTTTAAAAAAATGCGATGTACATTAATTAATAAAATATTTACCGTAATATTAGCTGCAAATAATATCATTATTTTGAACTTAAAATTCAAATCGCAAATAAAAATCTTGACAAATAATAAATCTCAGTTTTAAGAATTCAGTTTGAACTTCAGTTCTAAAAAAGAAGAATTAGATAAATTTTTAAGTTAAATTTTTACCATATAAATTGAGAAAATCAAAATTTGATAAATATAAAATTATTGTTATTAGTTAATCAACTAATCGATCATATTAATATTCAAAAAATTCAGCTAGTAAATTGTCGATATTGAAGATTTTATTGATTTTTATCAAAAATTTTGTTACAGATTAGATGATAATATATTTATTACCTTTAATTCGAAATAGTTACAATTTATTATAATAATTAATAAATTATATAATGATATTTATATGATAACAAAAATAAATGATAACTTTCTCGTCATATTTTTGTAATAAACTTTTTTATTTGAAAAAATAACGAAATTTCTTTCTTCCCTCATTAGTAATATTACTAAAAATTTTTGCGTAAACATAAATTTCACATTTATCATTTTTTTCTTTCTGCTTTTTACTTTTCATTTTTTACTTTTTTTTTTATTTTCGCAATGTTAGGAATAGAGCAGTTTTGAAAAAAAGTTAGGATTCATTGCTTTTAAGAAGTAATGTTGAAGAAAGTAATCGAATCGTTAAATATTGAGCTCGAGAGTTGTAAAGAAGAAGAACAAATATTTCATTCTTTTTCTATAATAAATTTTAAATTTTATTATTTTTCATCCTTCCTACTTTATCTTTCGTTGCTATATGATGATTTTTAGATGAATCGAATAAACGTTTATTTTTCTTTAATTGAAATGGTCAAAAATTCATTTAATCATTTGTTTCTGTTCTCTTGAAAATTTCTTATTATTCTAAATTAATAAGTTGGAGGAAATAGAAAAATAATCAATTCCTGTATAAGTTGTTTGTTTATTAATTGTTTATATATAATTGTATAATTGTTTATTTTATTTGAAAAATTTCAATATGAAAGAATAAATGATTTTAATTTGTAAATTCTAAATATACGACATATGTATATATATATATATCGTATATTTAGATTGCGTCGTTTTCATTCGAAGACTCTGCCAATAAAACAATATAATAACATTAATATTAATACTAAATTCTACTACTAATAATAGTAATAATAATAATAATAATGGTAATAATAATAATAATGATAATAATAATAATAATAATAATTATAATAATAATAATAATAATGGTAATAATAATAATAATAATAATAATAATAATAATAATAATAATAATAATAATGGTAATAATAATAATAATAATAATAATAATAATGGTAATAATAATAATAATAATAATAATAATAATAATAATAATAATAATAATAATAATAATAATAATAATAATAATAATAATAATAATAATAACAGTAATAATGATAATAATAATAATTTAACATGAATTATTAAATTTAGATTAAAATTGTTGGGAAAATTAAAATATGTAATAATCTGGCATCAGCTTTTTCTTGTTATCACATTATTGATAGGTGTCATTATCTTCATAATTTTTATTTATCGTCATCAGTAGTATAAATTATTACACTAATGATTACACCATTATTATTGAATTATGATTATTAAATATATATCAAAGATTTCATCTTCGATATATATTTAATTTTTATTCTTTTTTTTTTTAAAACAGTCACCGATTCAATCTTATAATGATTGAACGGTAAATGTAAACGAACAGAAGAACAAAGAAATAATAAAGTAAAAAAAAATTCGACGAAAACGAAGGAAAAGTAAAGAGGTAAAAAATGAATAAACAATTATTTTTACCATCAATCAATCTCCATCAATTTTTTCATTCCAGCAGATACTGCTAACTGCTGGCGGCTTCAAATGTAAAATATGAAATTTCGCATTTTTAAGGATTAGACGAGAATTGTGAATTTGACGAAGATATTTCTGTTAGAATGTTAATGATGATGATGATGATGATGATGAGATTATGATTCGCAATGATTTATAATTTATATCGAGATATTTTAAGAATGCTAATAATAATAATAATGATAATAATAATAATAATAATAATAATAATAATAATAATAATAATAATAATAATAATAATAATAATAATAATAATAATAATAATAATAATAATAATAATAATAATTAATAATAATAATAATTAATAATTGATAATAATAATAATAATTAATAATAATAATAAATAATTAATAATAATAATAATAATAATAATGGTATGATGGTGATAGTTTACAATTATTATTGGGGATTTAATTATAAAATTATATTATTATCACTAATGAATATTTATAATGATAATAATAATGATGGTAGCAATGATGATTATCGTTTACAATTATTATTACTCTTATCAACTACGTTATCAGTTATTACTTCTACGTAATTTTTATTAAATTATTATTACTAATATTGCCATCATTATCATCAATCAATACTAAGATTATCATTATCACTACTGCTATTACATTTGCGAAATTATATTATTATTTATCATTGTTATGCTATCAGTCAGTATTTATTCTTTTACTATTATTTCATGCTGAAATGAAGAAGTTGAAATTTTTGCTGTTATTGCTGTTGATGTTTTGCTTTTAGGATTGATTATGAAGCTGGAGATTCAATTTTTAGTTGAGTGTAATAAAAAAAAATTTATATCATTTCGTGAACTGCTCTTCTCGTATATATGTATGTATGTATGTATGTATGTATGTATGTATGTATGTATATATGTATGTATGTATGTATGTATGTATATATGTATGTATGTATGTATATGTATGTATGTATGTATGTATGTATGTATGTATATATGTATGTATGTATGTATATATGTATGTATGTATGTATATATGTATGTATGTATGTATGTATATATGTATGTATGTATGTATATGTATGTATGTATGTATGTATGTATGTATGTATGTATGTATGTATATATGTATGTATGTATGTATATATGTATGTATGTATGTATGTATGTATGTATGTATGTATGTATGTATGTATGTATGTATGTATGTATGTATGTAGATGTTGTGGATATTTATATTATGAGGGACACCTGTTGCTTAATTCATTCAATCGTTTATCCGTTTTACTTGTGCTTTAGATGTGTTGATAATGATTGAGCATCGTTCTACAATTTCTAATATTTTATTTTTTATAGCTTAAATATCATCAGTCAAGTTTCAATAGATTTTTTTAATCTCAAAATTATTTCACAATTTTTCTGATATATATGTATGTGTATGTATGTATGTATGTATGTATGTATGTATGTGTGTGTGTGTATGTATGCATGTGTGTATGTTGTACGTTTTAACTATCGATTATTTCATATAAATGTATGCATATTTCATACTAATATATATATATATATAATTCTAGTATTCGAAATTTCAATTTTGTAAATATTTTTAAATTTATATATATTATTATTTTCATAAAATTTCCAATTTTCTTTTTTTGCAAATCTATCAGAAACTTTTCGAAAGTTTTCTTTGTATTTTTTATTATTGGATAATTTGAGAAAAAGAATATTTGAATATAATATAATATTAATTAATTTTTAATCATAAATTATTGAGAGAAAAGTATTTTTAGAAGAAAATAAAAAAATGAAATATTGTAAAAATAAAAAAACAAATGAATCATTTTATTATATTTTCTTAATCCCAATTCATTTTTTCTTTAAATAATTCCATTTTTTTTTCGTTTCCAATTTTTGGAAGAAATATGGGCCTGGAATTTATGAAAAATACATATGTAAGTATTTAAAAACATTTATACTGATATAAGTATAAAAACTGAGCAAATAAATAATTAAATAAATAAATAAATAGTCAAATAAGCAAATATTATAATGATTATATTTTTAAATAAGTGATAGGCCAAAATAGCCAAACAATATTTCTTTTCAGCAGCACAATTTATATTGTTGGATACGATATTTAAATAAAATAAATAACAAATGTTATCTAATTGGCTTACTAATTGACAATGTAATCAAATAGCTAAATTCCAACTGTATTATTGCTGGTATAAATTAAAGTCAATGGTATGCAAAATTATCAGAAACAAAGATTGTTATATAATTTTTTATTAGTACCAACAATTATCAAATCAAATCAATAAATCTTTTTTTAAACATCTTAGTACTCTCGAGATTATACTTCATTTATCGAGAATAGTTACATTTTCATCGGATTAATAATAATTTTGCTTAATTTGGCATTTAATAGTTTTATCATTATTTTAAATAATGATTTTTTTGATTAAAAATTAATCCCAACAGTATTATATCATAATATATAATATTTATTGACCACTTCGATGAATATTTTTTAAATTCGTTTTTTCTTTTAAATCTATTATATATTATGATTGGCATATGTATATGGCTAAAACTATGAATCAATTTCATCTTAAATAAACATTTTCTAATAATTATATTACTATTTTAAACTTAATTAATAATTTTGTTAATTTTGAAAAGTTTTTAAAAAAATGTTTAGACTTAAAATGAATAAAATTTAAGAAATATATTATTGTTTTAAAAACGAATTAACTAATAGTTTTAAATAAAAAGAAAATTTAATTTCCAATGTTTCAAAATTTTTCTAATTTGCCTAACTTTTTTTCTTTTTCAATTTTATTTTTAGCTTTGAAAATTTTGACAAATAAAAAAATTAAAAAATTGTGTGATAAATCAAAATTATTAGCTACTATTTTAGAAAACATTTTGTATGCTATTATAAATTAGTATTTGTATATAATAGCACAGAAATGTCAAAATAGTTCTTAAATATTTCCATTCTTTTGCATTTTGCTTTCACTTCATCATATTCATTTACTTTCACATATAAACATATAAATTTATCACATTTTCTTTTTTCATAATTCAATTACAACATATAAATCATCAAGATTATTTTCATATTATTCATTTCTTTTACGTAATAACTTAAAATTTACTTTTTTTGTAATTAACTACAACTATATAAACCAATAAGATTTGTCATAAATTAAACATCATTTTTTTTTTTTTTTTTTTTATAATTTTGATCTCATATATATTCATTCCCATCTCGTTTTCAAATATTATGCGTTTTGCAACTTACCACTACATTTATTCACGAATATTTTACGTTTATAACAATTTGCGGTAAAAATTATAAGTTGAAATTATTATATTTCGTAAAAAAAATCAAAATATTAATGGGTTATGTAAAGTAATACGAGAATTACGCAAAATGATCGGATTTATTTTTGAAGGAAGGGAAAAGAAAATGGCAATGCTGACGGATCATGAACGTCGTAAGCAAATAAGCGTACGTGGAATTGCTCAAGTGGAAAATGTTACGAATATAAAAATTCCTTCAATCGCCATCTTCATTTTTCCATCATTAAGGTTTTTTCTTTTGTTATCACATGAGATGATTTTACTAAAACAATAAACAATAAATTATGAAATAAATAAGATTTCTCGAACAAAATGAAATCAATTTTTGGAATGAATCTAAAAAATTTATTCTGATCAAAAAAGGAATGGAAAAATTATATTTGTTAGCAGAATAAAAAGATTATTCAATCAAGCAAAATATGTCAAGGAAAAAAAGATTTAATTAATTTTAAAAGATTTTTAATTGCTACGAAAATTTACTTCTCTTATCTTTCGCTCATTAACTGATTAATTAATTGACTAACTGATTAGATTACAAGTTGAAACGTAGTAACATCTAATGCTTGCTTATTAATTAATGGAATAAATTATAGATTAAAATATGGCAAATAGTTAATAGCTAAAGAAAAGCAATATCTTTACCATTTGCTTCATTAATTAATTGGCTGAATTACAGGATCGAAATGTAGCAACACCTCGAGACTATTATTTTGCTCTAGCAAATACTGTTCGAGATCATTTAGTAAGTCGATGGATACGTACGCAACAATATTACTATGATAAAGATCCGAAGGTTATTTTTTTCATTTTGCAATAAAAATTTTAATTCTTATAACTGAAATTTTTGATTTTCTTTTATAAAACTTCATATTTCTTTTGTGTAAATTACTTTTAATTGAAATAGGTTTTTTGTTTTGTTTCTAGCGTGTTTACTATTTGTCGTTGGAATTTTACATGGGTCGAACGTTATCCAATACAATGATGAATATCGGTATTCAAGCAGCTGTTGATGAAGCTTTATATCAGGTACGATATGACTGTAAATTAATAATAGTTCAAATTTTACAAGAAATTATCATTTATGATTATTTGATAATGAATTAGAATTTTATTAGAAAAGATTGATCATTAAAAATTATTGAGTTTATAAATATATTTGATCTATTCTTGGTAGAAGATTATTGGAAATACAGATCAGTTTACGAATTTATCGCGGAAAAAAATAATCTTTTAAGATTTTGTTATAGTGTTCGAAGCTTTATAATTGACGTAATCCTTATCATTCCTATATCACATTATAATTATCAATCACTTTCATTAACTCAGCATAATTCTTCAGCTTTGCAAGCTAATTATTTAATTAAATCAAAAACATAAATTAAAATAGAATCTTCTTTTTCACATATCCAAAAATAAAAAAGGGCTAAAAACAAAGATAAAATAACAAAAAAAAAAAACACAAACTGAACTAAATCCTCTAATTGCAAATTAGAAATTTTTAAAACTTAAACTATAACAGCAAAAAAATAACTAAAAACATGATAAAAATCTAATACATAACAAAATTGAAACAAAAAATCATAATATTTCAAACCTTGATTAAATCTTAACATAGAAACCAAAAAAAAAAAAACAAACAAATAACCAAGACCCAAAGACATTAACGTCATAATCAACAATAATAAAACCTTTAGAAAAAATGTAATACTTAAAGGAACATTAAAAGACACCATCAATATCTCAAAACTAAAAAAATTTAAAAAGCCATTATAAACATAAGAAATAACAAAAATATAGTAAAATAATAAAAAAACAAATACTTTATTAAAGGATAAAATACCCAAAACACAACAACAATCAATTAAATGACTCTATAGAACTGATAATTACCACATCACAATAATTTCGTAACAAAAAAAAAAAAAGAAAAATCACTACAAAAATTAATCAACGCAACAAAATAAGGCAACTTCTGCAAAGTTAAAAACCATAAAACAAATCACTTTTTAATCTGATGATGTGTGTTTCCGTATTGAAATTTGAAATAAAAATTTTATATTTAAAATAAAAACTTAGCTTGGCCTTGATGTGGAAGAATTGCAAGAAATTGAAGAAGATGCTGGTCTTGGAAATGGTGGTCTTGGCCGTTTGGCAGCATGTTTTCTCGATTCAATGGCCACATTGGGTATCGCTGCATACGGTTATGGCTTACGGTACGAATACGGTATTTTCAAGCAACTTATTCGAAATGGTTGGCAAGTATGTTTATTAATTTACTGATTTATAAAGTGATAAAATTAATTGCAATGATAAATTTATTGGGAAGTGTACATCAGTGTTCATAGTTTCAGAAACATGTATTAATTTAATAGGAAATTTATCACTGAGAAATTTAAAATTGTTTGATAATTAGTAATGCTGATTATTTTTATTTAATGAAAATTTATGCTATTTAAGATTCCAAAATTTAACCTAAATTTTGAATGATATATAGATTGTTATAGCTTATAGATTCATAGGTAAGAAAATTTTAAATTTAATTATAATTAATTGCGTTAATCATTACGTTTGCTTAGTTACAGTTCATGCTATTTATGATTTTAAATCATATTTCATTATTAAATTTCAATAATAATGCAAATTATTAAAATCTACTGTAGGAGATATTTACACTTATTTTTCTATTTATAACTTTCTGCACTAAACAACGCAATTGCGGGAATTGATAAATTATTTAAGTTATTACGATAAACAATAGCAGTTGCGGGATAAGTTATTTCAGCAAAAGAAGTATTTTTTTATACTTCATTAAGAGAGACAAGTTTTCATATTTTATTGCATAAAGAAGAAATTGTAATATAAAAAATTTATGAAATGTTTTTAAGGTTGAAGAACCAGATGATTGGTTACGATTTGGTAATCCATGGGAGAAATCACGTCCCGAATATATGCTACCAATTAATTTTTATGGTAGAGTTGAAAAAGATGCAAATGGCAATGTAAGTAAAATATATACATATATTTAATATTAATCAAAACATTTATTTAATTTAATAAATTTTGTATTGAATAGTTTTGATAGTCTAGATGATAAATTTTTCTTTGAGGTTCTAATGAAATAGGAAACATTAATTTCTTTGAGGTTCTAATGAAATAGGAAACATTAATTTATTATATTTCATTTGTTTGAATTAGTAAATTAAAAAATCTTCCTTTTTTGAAAAAATTTCTTGTTGAACAATTTTTTCCATTTTAATTTTGCACCGTTCAAAATTTTATTATTCAATAAAAAATTTAATGTTTTTTTTCATATCTAAAGAAATTAACAATTTAAAAAAACAAATGAAATATTTTAGAGTAGATGGGTGGATACACATTTAATGTTTGCAATGCCATACGATACACCAGTACCGGGTTTTCGGAATAATGTTGTAAATACATTACGTTTATGGTCAGCAAAAGCGGAAAATAAATTTCATTTGAAATTTTGTACGTTTTGTTTTTCTTTTCGATTAACCAATTAAAATTTTCAATTTAAAAGTAAGATTTCTGTGTCTTTTTGGTAGGAAAATCATAGGTTTATAATTTAGGTTAAACAAAAATTTAATAATAAAAATTATGTTCATAATCATTATAATTAATTTTGCAGTCAATGATGGTGATTATGTGCAAGCAGTAATGGATCGTAATATTTCCGAGAATATCACTCGTGTTTTGTATCCCAATGATAATGTATTGTTTGTTTGACCTTTCAGTAATCTATTTAATTAATGATCCATTAATAAGTGCTAAGTGATTTAATTAATGGTTAGGTGGTAACATAATAGTGATTAACGAAATAAATATTAAGATACTAATTTAAGAAATCATTATCAATATATGATAATATTTCACAACTAAATATTTTGCTATTTGATAAAGAGATTGAAGTTGACTTTATGTTTCAGTTATGATATGATCAATAAAGTTATAATGCAAAATTTTATTTCGTCGTTATAGACGAAATAATCATTATTGATTTGTTGAATACGATAGATTATTTTTTTAGGTTTTTATTGGAAAGGAACTTCGTCTTAAACAAGAATATTTCCTAGTAGCAGCAACATTACAAGATATCATCAGACGTTTTAAATCAAGCAAATATGGTTGCCGTGATACTGTTCGATCATCATTGGATAATTTCCATGAAAAGATAATTAATTACAAAATTACGGATTAAAATTTAATTTGTTATTAATAACATGTTGAATCAGTTCAAAATTATTTTTGAATTTTAAGAATAAAATTTCAAAATTCAATTTAATATTTTCTCTTCTTCTACCATCATTACTACAATTAAATTATTTTATTTTTCAACTGAGAAAATGAAATACATTTAATCGTGAAATGACCTTAAATAAAATAAATTAGTAATTGGTGAAAAGAAATGAAAGTTCAATTCCTATTTCAAATAAAGTTTCATTTGAAATATTATAATTTTGAACACTACAATTACCTAAACTTGATTTACTTATCGTGTCTTATTTCAGGTTGCAATTCAATTAAACGATACTCATCCATCAATTGGTATTCCGGAATTGATACGTTTATTTGTTGATATCGAAGGTTTTGTTATAAATCATTTCTTTCAATCATTCAGTTTATTCCTGATTAAAGATAATTTTAGCAATTTCTTTTCATAGTATTTTATCTTGACAAGATATAATCTTTGCCTATTTTTTGTAGAAAACAAAAGTCGGAGTTTTTAATTTCAGGATTACCATTCGAGAAAGCGTTTGATATTTGCGTGAAAACATTTGCATACACAAATCATACGCTTTTACCGGAAGCACTTGAACGGTGGCCAGTATCGTTACTTGCGAATTTATTGCCGCGACATTTGGAAATCATTTATCAAATTAATCAAATTTTCATGGATGTAAATTGATTTATTTTACATTTTTAAAATAATTAAACAATTTTAATAATTAAATTTCGAATTTTAATTCGTTTTTTGGAACCTGAATTAAATTTATTCCGAAATTGGTAAGAAATATTTGGAAGTATTTTTGCTTTTTTGAAACCTATTTTATTCTCTTTTCTTTTTAGTTAAATCAAAAATATTTAAAATTTGATATTTTTTGCTATCTATAGGAATAGAGAAATTGTAATTGTTAAGGCAATAGCTGCACGATATCCAGGAGATTTTGATCGTATGCGTCGTATGTCAATTGTGGAAGAAGCTGATACATTTGGTGAGAAACGAATTAATATGGCACATTTATGTATCGTTGGGTCACATGCAATTAATGGTGTTGCTGCTTTACATTCAGATTTGCTGCAAAAACGGTGTAAGATTGATTTCGAAAAATTTAATATATATTATAAGTATCAATTACTTTAAACAGAAATTACTAATTACTTTAAGCTAATTAAATTATTATATCGGAAAAATACATACCTAAGCTTAATATTCTAAGATTCATTCCATTTTCATTGCGTTACTCTGAGATGAACGCGTAATATAGAGAAATATAGAACTTTGATTTCATTTCTTAAGTCTTAGTAAGTTTGAACATTCGAGGCACTAATTATGTGAAGGTGTTATATCAAAGGAGAGAACGTCTTATATTATGCTTATGATGCTAAGATTCATTTCATTCTTTGTTACATTATTCCGTCATGAAACGCATAATATGAAAAAATGTGAAAAACTGAAGCTTAAATGGTAAGCTATTATTTGTACTATTTTGTAAATATCACGTTTTTTTGAAATAATATCTTGTTCATAAGAATATTTTACAATCATTTATTCATTTCGCGATAGAAAAATTACCATAGGAAGTTGATTTTGATCCTTGATTAATTTGATAGTTTATGAATTTTATTTCAGATTCAAGGACTTTTATGAGTTCTTCCCGAATCGATTCCAAAATAAAACCAATGGCATAACACCACGACGTTGGCTTTTGCTGTCAAATCCATCACTTGCTGATATTATCTGTGAAGTAAGATTATATTATTTTAACAAAGGTATCATAAATATTTTTAGCATTTACATATTGATTAGAAAAGCTACGATCTAATAACGGCTGTTTAGTATGATATACTCTCTAATCTTATCCGAAAAGACAGTATGTCGATTTTCTGGATGGTGATTTCAATTTTAAACTATCTCATTTTTAAATCAGGTTGCAGTTAACATGGAGATTTTAAATTTTCGAACGGTATTTGTTGAATCAACTTAACATCAAATTTTTTTCCAGAGAATCGGGGAAGATTGGATTACGGATCTTGACAAGTTGCAAGAACTGAAGAAATTTGCTGATGATTTAGGATTTCTGGATGCGATTCGCCGAGTGAAACAAGAAAATAAAATGCGTTTAGCACAATTTCTGGATGACGAATATAATGTTAAAATCAATCCATCTAGTATTTTTGATATTCATGTACGTTCTATTTGCAGAACTTGTTGTTATATCTTAAGTTATAATTTAAGAAATTATGTGAAAGTTTTGTTTCTTATTTGTTCTGTATTATATTACTTACGAAGTGATTTATGCAGAATGAAAGAGGAATAATCGTGCTCTCTATATATGCATGATGAGGAATATCGAATACGAATTCTTATTTCATATTTAAGTATTTTGTATTATATACAGATTACGTGAGATTTTTTGAGCTGCGATTGAAAAGTGTGTCTGCTATTCTAAAGTTTTTAAGAAGATAAAACTTGATAAGTTTTTGAACCAACATTTTTACACAAAGCTCTTCTAAATAAATTGCTTTTCTTTACTAAACGAATGGTTTAAATAGTCAATTACAGGTTAAGCGAATGCATGAATATAAACGTCAACTGTTAAATGTATTGCATGTAATTACAATTTATAATCGTATTAAAACTAATCCAAATGCAGATGTTGTTCCGCGTACTGTAATCTTTGGAGGAAAGGTTGCATTTTTATCATTTATGGTTTGCCTAAGAGTTTTTAATTTTTTCGTATAGTTCATTGAACGAGAAATTAGATATTGTGTTTATAAATTTTTTCTTACTCCTAATATTTATTAGAAAAGCTTTTGTTTAAAATTTCTGTTTACAAAATAAAAACTGGTGTGAATCTTTTTTCTAAATTTTCTAAAATCTTTTCATGTATTGATTTTGTTGCAGGCAGCCCCAGGATATCATATGGCGAAACAAATTATCAAATTGATCGGCTGTGTTTCGGATATAATAAACAATGATCCAATTGTTGGAAATAAACTAAAGGTTTTAATTTTTAAGCAGCAAAATGGATTTTTCTTTACATCACATTGTAAGTGAGTAAGACGAAATTGATTTGAGTTTTTATCAATTAAACATTAAGACAAAAATAAGCACTTGGTAAATCTTTCTAGAAATTGACCATTCCAGGTAATATTCCTAGAAAATTATCGTGTTTCTTTGGCAGAAAAATTATTCCGGCTGCAGATCTTAGTGAACAGATTTCAACTGCTGGCACGGAAGCTAGTGGAACGGGTAATATGAAATTCATGGTTAGCTTTGTAACTATGTTTTACTAATATATAAACTTACAGTTGCTAATCGTATATTCCTTAGTAATATTTTTGATTCCATATTCCTCGATGTCTTATAATAATGTTTTACTGTTATTTGGAACCTGTTGATGTGCTTATCGTGCTATAAAAATCTACTTTAAGACACAGAATTTGCTGTACTAAGATTTAATGTTTTAGTAAAAAAACTATGAATACAATGAATTATATCGGTTATAAATAAAATTTATAGAAAAAAAGTAATATTTATAAGTAATGATTGTACAATATAGTAGGGAGTTATTTAAGTTGAATGGTGCGCTAACCATTGGTACACTTGATGGAGCTAATGTAGAAATGATGGAAGAAATGGGTCGTGAGAATATTTTCATCTTTGGTATGGAAGTTAATGATGTTGCCGAACTTGGCAAAAAGGGTAAATTTGTTTCATTGAAATGATTAATATTTCATCCTTATTCTTTTCTAGCAGCGTGAATTTTTGTTGTCATTTATATGTCATTTTTTTCTTTCAGTTACAATCCAGAAGATTTTATTTCTAAAAATCCAGAACTTGCAAAAATCGTCGATCAAATTGATACCGGTTTCTTCTCTCCTGATCAACCTGATTTATTGCGAGATGTTGCGATGGCACTGAAGAAATGGGATCGGTAAATTCTTTTTAATTTTATAGCACGTTATTTCATGTTCCTTCTTCACATTCTTGTGAAGTGACTATTACGGAATAAAGAACATCTATTCTCTGAGAAAGTAAGCAACATTTTTGGATCAAAAATTAAGAATAAATGATTATTTAAAGCATACTTAAAGAGTTTGTTATATAAGGCACTGTTTTAAGTTGAACTGGTTTTAGTTCGATTTTCACCCTTCAAATTTTGAATTAATTAAAAATGAATTTGCTTGCTTTTGCTTAACCCTTTTTTAAGTTTTATGGTATGTGCTGATTACGATGCATTCATTAAATGTCAGCAGGAAGTGGAACAAACTTATCAGGTTTGCGTATCGGTTCAATTCATAGTAAAATTTCATAGCTAAAATATTTTGAATATTTATTTTCCGAATTTTTATGCAAGAGCTAGATCGCTATAGAAATTTTCATCCCTGAAAAAGGACAATGAGACCTGAACAACCTTTTAACTCACTTTATTTATTAACTTCATTTTCATACTTGCATAATTAGGCCTATTCCTTATCATATTTGCAAATGATTTTATATACCGAATAAAATTCATTCCAGAATCCGGACAAATGGACAAGAATGACTTTAATGAACATTGCAAGTAGCGGTAAATTCAGTACAGATCGTACAATTGCTGAATATGCTCGACAAATTTGGGATGTTGTACCAGGCGAACTGAAATTACCGGCACCATTTGAGAGTGCTGAACAACAACAGAATAGCAAATAAAATCATTTCAACTTCATTAACCATGCTTTTTGTAGTTCGTATTGCAGTGATTAGGAATGAAACTGATTTTAATTTTCCTTTAGTTTTTTAAAAGTTTTTTTCTCTCATTTTCACGTAGATTTCTTTGTTATTGTTTTTAAATATTGCGAATACGGTAATTTATCTTTTTTGCCTACATAGTTCAATTGTATTGCTTGTATTCGGCCATATTTTAACGAGTACCGATATGCCTTTACAATTATGCCATGATTTTTTCAAATTATATTTTGTGAATGATTTATGGTGTGCCTTTATATATTCGATGAAATATTTTATGGGTAAAAAAACTTTCTAATTCGTTTCTATTTATTATTAAAAATAATTCAGTGAAATTATCGAAATTGATTGAAGTTATCGATTCAGTCCATTCTTATCTTTTGTAAATTTCTGAATTGGAAGTTTTTCTAGAAATTAACTTCTATACATTTTATTACTTTATTAACTTCTTCATGTAACCATAAGTAGGATTAATGAGCTCTTGATTTTTGATTATTATGTTCAGCTGAAAATGATGTAATAGAATACTGATTGCTATACCGAAGTGTTTGCATAATATTTAAGCAGGAATAAATGATAGAAATATATACAAATTTAATCATAGAGATACGAAATGAGACTACGTTTGGAATCATTAAATTTGCAGAAGATTTCAATGCTCAAAAACATAAAATTCAATTTTTCAATTCCAGGAATTATTATAATCTTCATTAGCTATTTTTTCTAATTTCGACAGTGTAGTACTAGTAGTTTTTTTAATTATTAATAGTTAGGTAGGATATTAATTCTCGGAATTTTTTTTGTTCGTTGCATTTTACCAAATATGTTGTGGTAATAGCCTGTGAATTTCATTAAGAATAAAGGTTTTTTTTTCTGAGAATTATTTTCCGTGTGCTTAAATTCAGCATTTCAAAGGTGATAAAAATATCAGTAGTAGTTAGGATCGATGGAACGCTAAGATGGTTTAGATGATAAAAATATGAGGTTGATGATTGAATTCAACTAGAACTAAGTTGCCGCAGATGGATAAGATTCTCGAGAATTCGGAGGAACTATTTAAGCGAATTCAATTTATTCCATTTCTGTACTATAAGAATGTAGAAATGACGATAGGATTTTACAATTATAAAAATATATTTATAAAATATATCGAAAATTATGAATTATGGTCATAATTATGTGATTGTCACGATAATGAGTAATGATAATCATAAATAATAAGGCGTGTGGTATATGGGGTTGTATACATTGTATATTTTCTTGAAACTTTAGGTCAAAAACATTCCAAATTTCTCAGATCATTACCAAAAAACCGTAGCGATGAGTTATACGCATGCATATGTGTTGGATGGAATTTTTCAAATATAGTTTAAATGATTTAAGAGAATCTAAAGTTTGAATATGTCAATTCGACCATCTTCATCTCACGTTACTGCTACGGATGATCCCCATATGGTACGTTTGACGGAAGAAGAAGATGAACTTCCCAATACTCAGGTAATCATTTTAGAGTTTAATTATTGATTCGAAATTTGTTTAGTAATTTTAACGAGTCGTGAATATTAAAATATTGTTAAGTTGGCTTAATTAAATGATTAGTTTGGATTATCATAACAGATAAATTATATCCGCGGGATTTTTTTAATATATTTGAACAATTACAGGTAATAATTGATATAAAATCATAATTAATTATTAAAAAATAACAATAATATGACAGTTTAGCTTAGCTAAATAATTTCAGATGTTACAACGATATCTGATTGATATTTATGCGATTACCGGTGCAGTAGACGATATTGGAATGGTATATCGGAATTTAAGGCCAATATGGGCGAATAATACTGTTTCACATTTGGTAGATCCTTGTATAAAAATTTTATCAAAAATTCCGAGTTCCAGGTGTGACTAATTTTGATATATCTTTGAAGTCTAAAAATGATCCAGTAGTCATATAAATTTTCGACTTAATTTTACAAATTTAAGGGAAACAGAACGTTTTTGAATCAGAAAATTATTAAGAATGGAAATTTTGACTGCTTAATAGGGATTAATATTTTTTAAAATGAGTGTTATATCTGCCATATAAATTTTTGACTTAATTTTACGACAGTACTGAATTTTGGAATGATTCTGATAAAAATAGTTCTTGTTTAGATTTGGTTAAAGATTTATACTTTTGATTAAGAAAGATTTCTTGTCTTACTAATCTATTCAAAGATTTAATATCCATATTAAATTTTCGATTATTCCTATTTTCCTGTCGTTTACATCATGTATTTTATATCATTGCTTATTTCTGTAGACCTGCTGTTTTGAATTATGTTGGCATGTTGACACATGAAGCAACGCACTTGTATTTATCGAAAAAGAGAATCCTCATATCGGTTAGATTAATTTAATTTATTCAAGAATTCTCGTCTAAATAATGATTGAGGGATTTATAAGTCAAGTCAGAAGAGGTGAATATAATATGTATCCACTAAATATAGCTATATTTGGTCTCCTGGTATTATGTTATGATATAGAAAATATTAAATTGAATAATCCGTCGATCACTTTCACGTCATTATATGACATTTGGACGAGAACGTAGCTTTCCTGGGAAAATTTGAATTGTATTTCTAAGGAAGGAGAGGAATTCATGAACTTTATTTCATAACATTCAATCTGTTTATCTATAATTTAGAATAGAACAGTGATTGGAAAAGTTAAAAAGTATTGAATGATTAGATGCATATATTATTAGGAAAACTGTCTTTTAGTTTTGCTAAATTAAAATGCTTGAACCTAGATTGATAAGCAGATGATTAAAAAGCGAAGATTTATCAATTGTTATCTATTGAGAGACTAGTATGTATATCTTTTATAGCATGATATGTTTTTGCTATCTTTGGAAGATTTTTTTAAACATTTAATGTAATCGATAATTCATGGGAATGTGATAATTTTTCAGTCCAATTTTGTTTTCTAGAAATTTGAATTTTGTTATTTGAACTTACTTTTTATCATTTAAAAAATATAAAATAATTTTGATATTTTAGCAGCCGATACTACCAATATTGAGCGTGCTATACGAAAGCTTACAAGTGAATTTCGGCGTTTACTGATTAGAACACAATCAAAAGGCTTTGCATTTGATATCCTTGTGGTATAGTTCCTTTTTATGTTTCTTATCTAATCATTTATAGTAACTATTAATGTAATCAGAAATTATATAGCACTCATGTTTTGATAGAGTCTCTGAATATAAAAGATATATTAAGAAAAATTTCGGTTTATCAAGAAATTAAATCGGTTAAAATAAGTTTCGGACGAATTAAAATAGCTTAATAATTAATTTATTTGTTCTCTCTAGGCTGACAGGCAGATCGAAAAGATTTTAGCTACAATAGTAATTACAGTGTTCCGAGAGTTTGATTTATAAATGCTGCGAGCTGATTAATTGATACCTTCGATAGATATTTATAAGAATAGGCGGCGTATGATTCAAAAAAATTTTGGCTGCAACTGCTGATCTGAAATTTCGCATCATTTGTCAATAAAAATTTCATTAAAATTCAAAAGAAATAGATTCTACAAAATGAAAATTAGAGAATTCAGTGTGAAGATTTAGAAGTTTTATCTCGAAATTGCTGTTACTAATTGAAAGTTTCTTTTTCTCAGTGGGCTTGTAATTTGTTTGTTGAAATTTGTAAATATAATTACGAACGTCCAATTGCAAAAAATACTGGCATTGCACCACCTTCTTTACTTGGTTTATTCGATTCATGTCCAGCTGTTTCAAGTGTTATTAAATTAACCGATAAGGCAATCGCTTTATTGTGAGTTTTTTAAGCGTATCACAAATCTCTTATGATTTTTGAATAAGATCATTTAATTATTATTTTGAATGCGATCATTTGATCATTTATACGGAAAAGAAAAAAACTGCTATCTTTCTTTAACACAGTTTTCTATAGCAAGTATGTGGAATTTATGGAATGATTTAAAATTATGCAAATATGCAACTTGTCAACAACTACATATCTTTTTTTTTCAGCTATTAATAATAATTTCAGACTAAATACTACACCTGACGAATGTCTTTCTGTACTGATTGATGCTTCTGCACATGGTTTCTGTTTTGCCTGGATATGGTTGCACATTGCGTGAGTTTAAGCTTATCCGGTGAAATTTCTTTAAATATTTAATTTTCTTTATAAATAATGGCAAATAGTTATTTTGTGACATATAATATAGGATGGAATTTCAAAATTGCAACCGCTTAGTTGTAAATTTTCATCCTTTTTTTAAACTCAATGAAATCTTTTTTTTTCAGTTTAAATTTGAAATTTTATCTGAATAATGTGAAATTTCGTTTTTGTTTGAAATTTTGAATAATCTTGAAGAAATTACTCATTCTATTTACAGTGTTTCATTTCCTGATACTATTGTTGCTCATTTATTGAAGATAGGAATACAAGACTTCAAGCACTATCTCAATGCAGTGCTGGTAATTTTTCAATTCTTCATAAATAACTTCGAATTACGATTAGTTTTGGATATTTAATAGATCTATAATATCAATCAACATTATTGTAAATAAATTATAGAGTGGATAATTTCCATATAATATTCGCATTTTTATTGTTAAATAAATCTTTAAACACATATTTATTTTGTTTATTGTTTAGTCTGAATTTTTTATAGCTGTATTGTTTTATACAGTCTTATCTCACCCAGTATTTCCATTTTTGCGGTACTACAGAATATGTTGGATATTTCTTCAAATTTTCGGGCTCAAGTTTCATCGCCGATTAATCATATTTTTAGACCAATCAAGCACCCATGGAGCTTCATGAAAGTTACAAGCAAAAATTTCTATCAATCTGTGATGTATTTACATTTCTTGCTAGTCAAAACAACGCTGAATTGAGGAACGCAATGCGAGAAATGATAAATGTACGTTTCTTAAACTTAATATTGCAATAGATGCGAAAACTTAATTCCTCCGTTTGACTTGAGTTGATTGATCTTATCATTTGTATCAAAAAACATTCTTATTAGTCAAAGCTAATGTGTAACATTAAATTAAGTGAATTTCTTCACTGCGGTCGATACAAAATAGCTAACATTTCCACATCATTTAAAACCACAAAAGAATTGCTTTGATAGTTGTATACAATACTTTTGCAGAAAGATCGAGAAGTTTTGGAAAATTCAACATCTACCGTAGAACAGTTGCAGAATCTATCATTAGCATTTCTGATCAAAATAGTAGCAAATTCTGCTGAAATATTGCGATTTTTGGTACATAATGTTTACGATTTAGGTTAGTTATCGTTTTTAATTGATTTAGGTATTCCTATTTAAGAATTTAATCAGTCGGAATTCCTGTTTTGGTTGTAATTTTAGAAGAATTGTTAGGATTTTATCTCTTAATCAAAAGATGTTTATTGTAAGTAAGCCTTTTAATTGAGTTTCTATTTGAAAGATGAAATTGTAATTTATAAATAGAAATTTCAGTAACAACAGATTTTATTATCAGTGGAGCAAAATATGTTTCACAGCTAAACAAGCAATGCCTACTGCCACTACTACCAAATATGGAATATACTTATACTGCGTTTATGCGCCAGATGGCTTTCTATCTTAATTCGGATGCTTTGGCGCACATTGTAGAACTATTATTACCAATAGCTTTCAATGATAATATTTTCGAAAGTTTGTGGCTTTTCGTTACTCTTACTTATTTTCTTGTCTTTGTGTTACAAATACTTTTACTATGCCTCTTATTATAATAGTAATATCATATTGTTGTTCAAATAGTTTTTGTCACGAATTTTTCAATCAGGAAGTGTGATGTCGAATATTAGCTAAATACCACCAGTGTTTCAACGGGTTGATTTGTTGTGTTAGTTGATCAGCTTACTATGGTTCGCTGAGGTGAATTGAGTTGAGTTGTGTTGTGTTGAGTTATGCTGAGTTGAAATGAATTGGGCTGGTTGGAATTGTGTTGAATTGTGTCGAGTTGAATTGAATTGGGCTGGTTTACAACTTTGTTAAGTCCATTCGATAGTAAAAACTTTTATTCGTAAAAAGATATCTGTTTTGTCATACAATAGG
This sequence comes from Dirofilaria immitis, assembly GCA_024305405.1. Lineage (NCBI taxonomy): Eukaryota > Metazoa > Nematoda > Chromadorea > Rhabditida > Onchocercidae > Dirofilaria > Dirofilaria immitis. The sequence continues at coordinate 2,913,536 of JAKNDB010000088.1, read as the reverse complement.
GCTTGTATGGATTAGGAGATGGGAGTGGTTTTCCCAAACAGCCCGTTGGCTGTTAAGACTCAATTACAACCTAGACAAAATCCAATGAGAAAATTAGGATGAGAATTTGGACAAAGATGTGAATTTTAGATAGATATTATAAACGATTGCTAACAAAGGCATTTCCGATGAGTATGAGCTCAGATAAAAACAAAAACATGCGAGAACCTAAAAAATGTAAAATCGGTTAAATGATTCATATATTGTTGACATTTATTAGAATCAGAAATTTTATTTGATAGTTCATTTAGTCGGAGTCTCGCGAATACGAATTCATTGCAGTTTTCGTTAAATTTAAATTCTTTTGTTCGCGGAAATTAAGTTTAATTCTTTTTTAGTTTTTTTAAATTTTTTTAGAAGATTTTCGCAGAAATTAAGCCTAATTTTTAGAATTCGATAATTACGATCAATCGTTCCAGCAATCGATGAAAGGTAGTGCGTTACAAATTCTGGTAAGTTCTAACGAACTTATTTTGAAGTAAAAACTTGATAATAACAAATGTATTTTTACGATTCATTTTTATTTCTAGACAGAAATAATTGGTATGGTGGTATCATTAGTTCATAATCAAGCAATGCATAATGTCGGTGAATGCGCTCTCTTGAAACGATGTGCCAATAGTTTTGAAGTTCTGGAAGAATCTGTGCAATATTCAATGGCTGGCGGTGAAAGGTTCATATTTTTTTTGCATTACAGTTTTTATTAGTTTACATTGAAACTTGGAATTTTTAGCATAAATTGGATTCCATTTTCCCAGTTTTTTGATATTAGTAATTTGATCAAAATTAGTTTTTCTTGATATACATTAATAGTTTGGATCAAAAACCTTGTTTTTATAATTGCTTGATTATCTCTCGAAGACTCGAATAATTTTAATAAAACATTTGTTCATTTCAGATCAAAATTGTTCATTCCATATATTCATGCATTTTGCATTGCTTCCGGTCCTCTACGCACAGCAGAAGTTATCGTACGATATATTATTGAAGCAAAAGATGAAAAACAGGTGAGAATTTTTGTTTAATTAGAACTTGCATACCTTTGTTATCGTTTCAAATGATTAAAGAATGTTTGCGCAAACCAATTTTAAATCCATTGGAATTGTAAATGCATTTATTTCCTCTCACTTTAAAAAGGTGCTTTTTATTTTTCAGCTTATTTGCCTGATTGCACTGTTAACATCATTAATTATCTTCGCACCAAATACTTCTGAAGATGCGATAACAAATTTTTTGCTAATCGTACAATGTTAATGATTGAGAAGAAACGTAAATCTTCGAAGAAATTTGTTCAAATTAGTAAGCTTTACATTATTTGGATTAATTCAATTAATTCAAATTCAATTTTTTTACAGACAAATTTGAAGAATAATTGATTAGTTCAGAACAGATGGACTTTTAAGTTCGATTTTTTATACATTTGCTTAGCATCAGCATTGGTAAAAAGTTTGATATAGAATGATAAATATAATGAAACCGAATAATAGTATTTTCTTTAAATATCACATTGTTTTGATCGATCAAGTCAAGAATGATCTATTATTCAGAATATTTGTTTAGATAGTTTATCCGATGCTGAGAAGTTTTTGGAAAATGATTTTTATGATATCAAATGGCTGCATAACTTACGTACCTTGAACGAGTGGGAAAAAATGGCAGATGATGAACACGCTATTAAATATATAAGGTTGATTGTTTCAAATTTCCTTGAATTTTGTATTTTTTCCACATTTAATTTTTTTATATTAATTTTAAGTCAATGTTTATTTTGGAAGTTTAACTAGGGAATACATATAAATACTTATTAGTTGTATATTTTTTAGGTTTGAAATGTCAAAACATTACGGTGAACTTGCAACCGAAATTTTGAGATGGGCATTAGATGTTTTATCTTGTTTGAAACAAAAAGAAAAGGTGAAAATTTATTAGTTTAATTTTTCAAAATTAAAAAGTTTCAATTTTTTTTAAAAAGTTCATAAGGATAGTATTCATAAGAACAATATTTTTAAGGGTTTCACCGAAAAAGATGCTATTACATCAAATATTTCAGAATGAATCGCTAAAAGCAGTGAGAGACTCTATAGCAGAAGCGGCTTTATCGCTGTGTTCTTCAATAGGACCACCATCGGTACTCGAGCCAAAATATCCGTACAAATTAAGCGCCCAGTTTGCATCACTGATAATTTTTTTGCTTGATTATGTTGGCCGAGGTTGATATTGCTTGATAATTTCTTGAAAGAATTTTTAAATATTCTTTAAATAAATTTTATTATGGAAATGCGATGGAAAATGATTTTTCAAACTCTTTTAAGTCGTTGTTACCATTTTATTAGGCAATCGGAATGAAATTAAAATGGTCATCGTCATATCTTGATAATCTATTGATCATAATTGGTGTGGCTGTGGTTAACATTATTACCGAAATCAGTAATATTAGGTGAATCGTATTGGGGAGCTGGAATATTGCTGATAATCATTTGGAGATATATTACTCCAATCAAATATTTCTGAAATATTTGAAGAATTCTTCTTTTAAACTTTACATAAAGTTACATAAAGTTATTACAAGTTATTACAAAGTTGTGATAACTTTGTCTTTTTATACAGTTATAGAAGATGATTTGATTTATAATAAAGTCATAACTTTTTGAAGATGATCCGACAGGATTACCTTTGTTTACAAATGCATGTACATGTGCTAGCGAATTTTTGGCTTCACAAGTGGGATATGTTCGGGAACAATTTATTATTCATCTGCTTGATGAAGCTTTAGCGGTTAGTTGTAATTCTTTTGTATTTTTTGCTAAAGCTATTTTTCAAGTTTGCAACGAATCATAAAGAAATTTTTTAAAATGCAATGGGATTCGATATGATTCAGATAGTTCAGAATATTGTTTCTTTATCTCAACTACCTTCAGGAAATTACTTTCTGTTTTTCATTTCAAATAAAAATTCTTTCTTTTGAAATAAAATTTTTATTTTAGAATCAAATTTCAGAAAGCGTCGTCTCTATTTGGTTGCTCATCGTTAAATGCATGGGAAACGGAATTACAGTTTTCAAGTGGTTTTCAGCGAACGGATCATTCAACTGATATATTAGATGTCGAAGAGAATGATGAATTAGAGGAATCGTTGTTTGATTTAGCTCGAAAATTGCCATTATATAAGCAGAAAGCTGTGCATTTGGCACATTCCGGAATTATTGGTCGAGGTGCGAAACGATTGGAGGTTAAAAATGTTAAGGTATCATGATTATTCAATGACTCATTTTTTTCCTTCTCTCTCTCTCTCTCTCTCTTTGAATTATGTTCAAACTCATATTTGATTATCAACTTAAGCTGAGGTGTAAATATTTAAAGTCGTGTAGAATAAATTTTGTTTCATATAAACATTCATTTATGAACTCGATCGAGCTAATAACTGATTAAATTTTGCATTTTATCTAATCTAATAAAGCTTATTTTATCAGTATCATAAATGTCTATTTTGAATTCTATTGATATTTATGTGTGTCGAGTTATGGGAATTTGCGGACTTTTATGTTTGATTTTTTATTAATTGTAAAAATTTTGAGTTAAAGAATTAGAGTTTTAGAATGGAAGTACAATGCGTCGTTTAGTTTTCTTCGAATGTCTCCAACGATTCTGTAGTACAGTGGGACCGGATCGAAATTTAGTGCCATTTCAACAAGTTCATAAACAATTGGTATTTTTCCTTCTTTACATTTATAGTATAGATTCTAAAATTTAAAAAAAATTGTTTTTTTTTCTATTCTTAGCGGAGATGGAAAATCAATCACGAATTAAAAAACGATTTGCATTGCTAAATAAAATTTTTGTGGGAGTTAATGAATCGATTTCATTTTCCAGTTTTAATTAAAGCTTTTATTCTGAATCATATACTACGGGATTTATCAGAATAACGGAGGACGGTTAACAAATTAATACTTTTTTCTTGAATTTTGCTTCTCTTGCATTATTAGTTCTATAGGCAATACGATTAACGGATCGAGTATGCAAAGATGGTCTTGCTTCTAGTTTCGTTTGGGAAGAATGGGAACAAGCACGTGAAGTCATTCCAAGGTTATTAATTTCTTTGTATTAAAGTTTTTCAAATTTCCTCATAGGTTAAAACAAATCTTTTCTTATTAAAAGTACATTTTCAAAGTGTTTCACTGTGATAGATTAATGAACTTTCCTGTAGTGATAGTTGAAAGAATATATATTAGACGAAATTTTCTTAATTTCTTTATTAATTCGATTGATATATCTATGACAAATGTCGATTCAGTTCATATTAGGCACTAATTGAAGCTTGGATATTTGGAAGTTTTCTTCCCTTTTAAATAATTGCTTTGTATTTATAGATATATCGCAGTTTCAAGAAGACTCACTGAAATTCCAATCATTTGGGATGTGATGTTGGCATTAGCCGAAGTTCATCCTTGTCTGTGGTATTGTTGTCCACTCTTAAAAGTGAGTACGAAGCTTTTTTTGTCGAAAATTATTTAGAATCATTTTCGCATTCACATTTAAAGTATGCTAACTTCCATGAAATTTCATCTTTATTTACAATTTCTTCACTCTTAGAAATATCCGAATAATTTAGCTAAAACTGTTGGCAATCGATATGTAACAAATCTTATCCTTTTGTTTTAAAACTTTCGTAAAGAGGTAACTTGAAGTTTCTGATATTTCATTATAATATTTTAGGCATACTTTGCTGTTATTATGATTCAGTTTGAAAATAGTTCGGATCAGAAATCCTTACCACGTAATCAGCTTACCAATATGCTTGATAAGTGGTTTTATTGGCTCGTAAGGTTTGTTTGTCATTTATTAGTTTTCGATATAATTAATCGGATTTTTGATTTACTTTTAAATTATGAATAGGCTTTTATTGCAACAGGATAATATCTGATGTATTAGTGCCTACATTTCTTTTAACGAATGACATTAACCTTTGTACATTATCAAGTAAAATGTTGAAGACTGAAAGCTTTCTAAAATACTATCATTTAAACTGATTAATTTGATTATAAAGAGAAAGATTTCATGATGAATAAAAGACTGTTTGTGAGACTTTGAAAAAGAAATCATTTTATATAACTTTTTAGAAATATGAGCTAATTAAGTTGTTTCTACCTTAATTGAAATAGTTTTCAAAATCTTAGAATTTAACTCGTATCAAAAAGGTAACGTTTTTAAGTTAAAATTTGATTTTTCAAAATTCAAGAAACTGATTATTCAATAATATTTCTATGTAGATTTTTGTTGACTTATTTTTTCAATATTTTAGGGCCAATTGTTACCGAAACAAATGATTTATTATTTTGAATTAATTACGAGAGTAAGTTATCGCGAAGGATTCGTAATTTTATTAGATATTTGGCAATATTTCCAGGTGAAGTTTTTTTTTATTTTGTGATTTCGAAAATTTAAATATTCCATAAAATATTTTTAGAAATTTTATGTAAAAAATTTTATGTATTACTTATTTGTTTCCTACAGTTTCGCAGTTTTCCTCGCTGTCATATATATTTTTTTAACAATTCATTACTTTCAATGAATCTCTAATTCGTTAATATTTCCACTAAAAATATCAATGTAGTATAAAAAATTATGTTACTATAGTATTTGTTGCTTTCGTTCTAAATATATTTTATGATATCATCGATAGGATCAAATATATTTAATAAGAGAAATCATATCTTTATCCTTTCCTTTTTAACACTCAATGTACAATATGTGGTAATTGTTTTTAGTAACAATTATTTTAATATTTATCATTGAAATAATGAAATTTTTATTACGTAACGAAGCATGCAGAAATTATATATGATGATGCAATCGACTGTTAAATTAGCTTCTAATAAATTAGGTTAACAGCTAACTTTATGCCTAATTAGAAGTGGATATATTCATATTAGAAAAATTAATGGAATCTGAAAATAATTACTGATAAATAAAAAGTTTACGCAGGCCTAAAAAAATCAGCTTAATCATCTGTTAATTCACTAAAAATTAAAAAATAGGAGATATCTTATCGATATAATGAGCTTAAATTGTAAACTAATAAAACTGTCAAGTGATAAAAAAATTTTAGCAAACTTATAATAATAAAAGAAATTACCTAGTTTCAGAGTGTTTTGGATGCTGAAGTATCAGCAGTAAATATGATCAATGCTGCATTTGATCGTTCGCTAAATTCACCTATTGATTCTATTCAGGTATGTTAAAGTTGTACGGAGAAATTTATTCGAAATTTCTGCTGTAATATTGGAACTTAACTTTTACTTAATACAATCAATTCATTTCGATTTATGCAAAATATTAAGCTTTATATTTATTGTACTTTATATAAATTTTTTTCTATTCTTTTATCCTTAAAATAATGAACAGCTTTTTATTTTTATTCTTTAAAACAAGTTCCGTATAGCTTAGATATAATATAATTTCAAAAATATGAACCAATGATAGGCAGTTATTTAACTGATAACCATTTTTAATATGATTTAGCAAAAAGTGCGAATCGAGAGAAAAAAACTAAAAAATTATAAGAAGATGTGATCACAATAGAAACGCTTATCAGTTAAGATATTTTCAAATCGTTACTAATATTATTGGATTATTTGTAATCATTACAACGTGTGAGTTTATCGGAAACAGAAAATTAACTTTTACAGGGTGATCCAACAAAATTTCGAGAATCATGTCGGCTTGTCATACAACGAAATATTGCTAAGCTCGGTTACATTTTTCCATTAATATTCGCCGATGAGTTAAATTCAAAATCATAGTCCCGATCAAAGCAAAAATTGTATAATCAGTGGGTAATTCTGAATTAATTGATGGCTAAGTTGATTTTCTGTATATTCATATTTTTACTCAGAAATGGGTTGTCATTCTAATTGAAGGTATCACCTTCCGTGTATATTTTAATGTTTCAGTAATTTATTTAAGAGATTTTGAGATTTTCCAGTTTTATGTCGTTTATCCTGAAATATAGTGTCATGACTATACTCTTTCCTTATTCATTATTCAATGATTTAAAGTTCAAAATGAAGATTTTAGGTTGGAAATGATTTTTTTTGATCTTGTTGCTATCATTATTATTGGATTTTAGAAATCAATTTTGCTACAGTTGATTGCCCAATTATTTTTATGAGTCGAGTATACTAATTATAAATGAATTTTTTATTATTTGATTTAATTTTCAGTATAAAATGTCTTCTAGATCTCATGTAAATTCTCATTATTAGACATTTATATTATCATGCCTCGAATTTTTACTGTTAAATATTCATCATTCATTAAAATCCTTTCATTTCATCAATATTTTTTCCGCATAATTAAAAAATATCAACAATTTATTTTCACTGCTGACAAATGTTATCAAATAATCTTATCTAATTAGTTTTTGTTATATTAATCAACAAATCGTTTAGAATTGATAAAGGGATACTTTCTAGTATTTCTTTTACAACAAATTAATTGATATATAAAGCGTAAAAAGAGATGAGCGGACAAGAATGAAAATCTAATTAATGCCGAAAATTATTGTTACATTCGAGAAACATGTCAAGAAGTTCTGCAAAATTTTCGACATTCGAAATAATTCAAAAACTAATTTTTTGCACAAATTTATTAGAAAACTGAAAAGTAAACTAAAAGTTGAACTTACCATCTAATTTTTGCTATAATTAATGTTAATTATCAGCTAATACAAACAATTGTGATTGTTTATAATTTACAAAATAATATTATTTTATATACTAATATACAATAGCAGAATTACAATTCCTTTAAGAACCGAATTTTATTGAAATTGAATGAGATAAATTAAAATTTCAGAATTATTTGCATAATATTATCAATTATTTAGCAATTACAATATGTAAATGGATCAGGATCTTTTCTAGGACATCAGATCTTGTCTTAAATTTGGCTGAAAAAAATTTTTAAAAAAATTGAAAAAATTAAGAAAAAGATTAAAAATTGGTTAAAATCTCAGTTATATTTTGTATCAGTTATTTAGCAATTATAATCGATAATAAATGATTGGAAGTTTTCAATTTTAATTCTTTCAGCTAAATCTTTTTTCACTAAAATATATTTGTATAAAATTTTATTTTAGATGGTAATTTTGTATCATATTCGAGATTGATTATTAGTTATTGCAATTTCAATTCTTTATATAAATATTTTTAAATATATATTTTTAAATATATATATATATATATATTTATACATATATACATGGTCAAAAATACTTCATTAACGCCTTTTTCCTTCTCATTCAAAATAATTTTTTTGATGTTAATTGAATTATTAAATTATTTTTTTGAAATATTATTAATATAAATCGATATTAATTATATTTTTCATCTTTAGATTTTACATATCCTTATATTTGAATTATATTTAAATATTCTCTTACGTTTAAATTTCTGTTTTAATAATTCTTTGTTACAATATTTTGTATTGAGAATTTTCAAACCAAGTGTCTGATTAATAAAGTGAATAAATAAAAAGGATAAAGATATGATATTGATATGACGCTTATAATAAAGATAAGAGAGATCAGATAATGATATAATAAGAATAATTCGAAATATATTTGTGAAACTTTTGTAACAACAAATCATGAAAGCAATGTTGCTTGTTAGCTTATCAAATAGCTTAATTTAGATGCTTTGATAGCTTATCTGAAGTTTAATCCAAGCGTTTTGTTAGATTATCAAATAGCTTCACGAAAATGATAATAGAAAGAATAGGATAGATTAGATGGAATAATAATTGAAAATACTGAGCTTGATTTAAGCAATTTTTCTAAGGTTAATGTTCAATCCAGGATTTCTTATTTCTCGGGAAGTTATTCAAAATAAATAAATTATGTAAATCCTTTCAAATGTAATTTGATAAAAATTATTTTTCAACCATCTTTTATGCTATTATTAGAATATAATTAATAAATCATTTCATATTACTTAATAATCAGGAAAAATTATTTATGGTTAAGGAATTTTAATTCAAAAATGATTGCCAAAACTAAAAATGCCGTATAAAAGTGATAGGAAAGTAATATCAATCAATCTTTTTCCATTAATATTGCATTGATATTGATTTACTGAAAATTTAGCTTCTTCCAGCTGTGTTGTCGAGAATAAAAATAAATGATTTGAGAATAACTAACAAAATTCTCGACAATAGCAAGAATATTGCGCTTTTAATTTTTTATGACATGATAAAAATTTTTATTGTTATTATTCATAGTACATATATATTTTTTAAAATGTCTTTTCCAAATTCTTAATTTTCAATTTTTATTTTTCATTTTTAATTCTTCAATTCAATCCTTTTTTATTGAATATTTTCATTCATTTATCTTTTTTCTTCAAATAATGTTCAGCAAAATGCTCTTCTAAATTTCAAATATAAGAACATTTATTTTCTACCATCGTTTGTTCATTTTCATATTATTTTCATTCTTACTGCATTGGCGTTATTGTTATTTTGATGATAAAGTGATCGAGAATAGTCATCAAAATTCTCGACAATGGCAAAAATATTACTGTGTCACTGTTATCTTTCATTGTTTATATAAAAAAGAAAAAGAAAGACCTAGCATTTTCTGATATATCCTAATAATTTAAGCAAACAGATTAAACAAAAAGGAATTGATTACTAAACAAGTTGATAACGATAACAATAGTTTTATATAAAAATTGATAAAGATAGTTTTGTATGATTTCTTTGTGATTGAAAAAATTCAAATATTTTTTCCAATAATTTGTATGAAATTTTGATTGATAATTTTATTTTATTTAAAAACTTTCAATTTTTCGATCATAAAATTTAATTATTATTAATTTTACTAATTATTTAATTTCATTTTAATCGAACAGATAAATTTCCTATTTTTTCTTTCTCAAATAAAATATTAATTGATATGGAATTGATTAATCGATTATATTCTCTGATATTTGATAATGAATAGAATTTAAATAATTAATATAAATGAAAAGTATTAAATAATGTCTTATTGACTCATATATTTCGATTTATCTATTTACTTTAAATTACTAGAGAGGTTTTTTGATAATTTTTTTCTTTTGATATTTCTAAGCAATTTTTTCTTTCTATTTAGATAGCAAGCAGATAAATTATTTTTTTATCCAAAAAGTATTTGCCTTTTTGTTGGCCTAAATAAAAATTTTACTAAATAATTTTGCATATAAATTCGAGAAAATTAGGAAAAAAAAGTAAAATTATAACGTCAAAAAAACAAAGGTAAATAAATGTGTGACAGAGATGTTTATTTATTTAGAATAAATGGATGAAATTAAGATAAATTTTAAAAACGGCAAAAATTAAATAAATAAACAATGAAAAATAAAACGATTTTAAAGATTGAGAATATATTTTAATAATTAATTTAAAAAATATTTTAAAAAAATAAAACTTAACGATCGAATAAATTTATATTTTATAAAAAAATATTCATTCTAAATTTTTAATCATTTGATATCAATTTTTAATCATTTGATATTATTGTTTTCTCTTTCTCATTTAATTGTTTTCTTTTCCTTTTTTTTTGGTATACTGTCAGTTATTAACTTTAAAACAAATGATAATTTAAGGAAAGTATTTAGTTATAAGTAAGTGTTTGTAAATTATTAGTTATGATTGATTAGTTAAAGTTATCATCAGTTTGTTGGTTACCGTTAAGTAACAATTAATAAAGTTATAATATATAAGTTTAATGTATTAGTATTATGAATAAGATTTCAATTTTTCATTAATTCAGTTATGATTAGCTGATCAAAATTATTGAGTTTTTTGATTATTATTGATTAACAATAAAATTGTCATCTGTGTTTAATTAATTAAAATTATCGGTTTCTTATAATAGCAATTAATGTAATTAGCCGTATAAACAATGTTCAAAAATTTTATTAATTTAGAAAAAGATATTAGTTATGATTAATTAGTTAATGTTATCAATTAACTAATCATTACTATTTAACAATTAATAATTTTAATATCAATTTAGCGATGAAAATGTATTATTTAATTTAATAAGAAATTTGTATTCAATGATTAATTGTGTGCGATTTTAGTAAAATAATACATAATTTGATAAAATAATTAAAACTTATCGATAATTTGATAAATAATCAAAAATTTATTGTATTAAACATTTAGTTCTAAATTTTGATAATTTATTAATATTTAATTTTTGTTTATTTATTTGTACTAAACCTTTCACATGTAAAATCATATCATATCATTTTAATTAAATTTAATGATCATATCATTTAATTAACCCAAAAATTTAAAATTTTCATTTTATTTGTCTACACCATAACTTAGATAATTTTTATCATTTAAAGAACTCAATAACTAAAATCTTCATCCTAAAATTAAAACAGACAATCATATTCTTCAAATTCAGTTACAATAATTGTAATGATTTCTATCCGATTTTAATCACATATATCGCAATACACACAATTACATAAATTATGTACTGATTATATGATATGTTAATTTCTTTACTATAACATAATCCTTTATAATCTTTTCAAAGTTTTTGAGTATTAATTTTTGATATCAAAATATTAATGTCTGAATTTTTAACAAAAATTCAGACATTAATAACTATTATTATTTAAAATCAAATTTATTTTTTCTATATGTATATTTATATTTAAAATTATAATTGTAAACATAAATAATATCAAAAAAATTCATTCTTATCATTTACTCTTCATTTCCTATATTATTTTTCAGCATGTTATGATTTGAAAATTTTAATAAACAAATAAAAAATTATACGAGAAATGCGAAGAAAAGCTTGTTTATTATCTTTTAATTTTTATATTAACGTAAAAATATGTCAACAAATGGATGAAAATTCAAAAAAAATTTTAAACAAACAAAATTAAAAAAATAATAAAATTTTCAACATTTATGCATCAATTTAATATAATATTACAAAATATACAAATATGAAATATCCTAAAATAAACCAAATTATTTACAATTTATTATCAATTCATCTATAGTTCTTTTTTTAGGAGTGAAGTAATATTAAACTGATAAATTGATTAGTATCGAAAAGATATAATAAATGTTTAATTATATAAAATATTGAAAATTTAAATTTTAAAGTATAAATTTTCAAAATTGATATTTAATCGATTTTTACTTTTTTTAGATTATACTTTTCATTAAACTTATTTTATTTTAATTAATCACTTAGCAATTTGATATTTTTATATTTTATTATTATTAGATGGCACATTTTTGGTTATACTTTAATTATTTAAGTTGACTCATTTTTAATTGAGCAAAATTTATTACTTACCAAAAATTTTTAATGAATCATTAATTTCAAAATGATATATGCCTTTGCATCATATAACGTTCTTCTATCTTTTCCATTATTTTTATTCATTCGTAAAACATCATCAGATAATAACATTATTTACCTGATCAAGGTATGATAGTAATAAAAATCAATAAATGGATTAAAATTCTTTTAATAATTATGATATTAGTAAATCTTATGTAAATTATCGTTAACAAGAGAATGAATATGTATACATATATATTATTTTCATTTAAACAATTTCCATTTCAAATAATTTATTCCATTTTTGATAATAATTATTTTTTTCAAATTTGATTTATAATTTTTCCTTTTTTTTTTTATTTTTATTTATTTTGCCTTGATTATTATTCTTTTTTATTTCTGTTATTTAATAAACTTAGTTACAGCAACCTTTGAATTGAATATTTCCTTGAAAAGTTTAAAGTTTATTATTTTGCTCTTAAAAATAAACTTTTCTGTTTCCTCTCACTATTATTTACTGATCATTTTGTCTTTTAATATCATATCATTTATTTTCCTTTTTTTTTTTAATATGTAAACATTCTTTAATTTGTAAATAAGGCATCAGATTCCTAATCCATTTTTATGTTCTTATTTATTTACCATAGAAAAAAAAGATATGAATTATTTATTGTTTAATTAAATAATAGAAGTTTGTTGGTTCCATGATAAATTAATGAATTAATCAATATTTTAGGATTGTCCTTTTCATTTGAATAGTTAGATATTAAACAAATATAAGTTTATTGCTCAAAGTAAGTCAATAATCAATTAATCAACTTTTGATAATTTTCCATTTTATTTTTTTAAGTATTTGGATATTAAGTAAATATAAAATTTGTTAATGCAAATATGATTTTTTATATATCATAGCGTAATTTTATATATTTTAATTTGTATACGATACTTTGTCAATAATTATCGTATAACACAATGAAATATTATATGCAATTGGAAACGATATACAACAACAACAAAGAAAATGAAATTATACGATTTGATAACATTTGTTTTATCATATATCGTTGTTATTTCTTTTCTTGTGATTATATTTTTTTGCTGATAAAGTTCTTTTTGATTCGTCATCAAATCATAAATAGATCGCTCGATGATTCTATGTCGCTTTCATTGAGAGACTTGTTTGTAATTCTGTATCACTTTCATTGATAGACTCCGTCGTGATTCTGCACGATTTTGATTACTAGATTCCTTCGTTAATCTTTGTACTTTCATTGATACCTTAATCGCATCGCTTTCATCGATTTTTTCATAATTTTTGTCTATCAATAGTTTGATCTCTCTTTAATGAAAAAGATTTCTTTATGGTTTATTGGTAGATTTCTTCATGATTCTGGATTCTTGATCGCTTTCATTGAATGATTTTTTTTCGTAATTCTTTATCAGATCATTAATAAACTTAATCATTCTTTATCGTTTTATATACTTTTATTGATAGACTTTTTTTGGTAATTCTATATTGTTTTTATTAATAAATTCCTTCGTGATTCTGTAGCTTCAATATAACTTTGCATAACAAATAATGTTCAGCAAAATTTTGCTTTTTCAAAATAATAACAATGAAATATGTTAGTTTTATTACAGAGAAATACATATATTATTTTAGGATCACTTATCAGTGTTATCATTTACTGAGATATAATATAAATAATAATCTTTCAATTAGCAAATAACACAAATTTAAATTGGTAAGTTGACAAAAGAAAAAATTAAAAATCCTCATTATTCTTTATCGCTTTTATTAAATGATTGATTTGTTATGCTTCCATTGACAAAATTCTTTATGATTCTGCGACAGTTTTATATTGGTAGTAGATTCTTCGTGATTCCGTATCATTTTCATTCGTAGATTCCTTCATTGATTCATTATATCTTTTATTGATCATTCATGTGATGTTTTTTATCAAATCATTGATAGATTTCGTTGCGATTCCATATCAATTTTCATCGATAGATTTCTTTATTTGATTCTTTTCAACTTTTAAATGATCAAATATGCAGGTAGTATTTCTCTGTATCGTAAGAAGATAATGGTACCGGTTTTTCTATTTACCTTATAATCGCTTTTTTTTTCTTACCTTTCCATTATGTTTTACAGAAGTAATGCCCGCAAATAATTTTTATATTCAGGTAAAAATTCTCCTTTCATTGGTTTGTTGAATTTATTTTCGGATTTTTTCAATAAAAGCAATTTTATTGGAATTAAAAAAATTTTTACAAAACTAATTTTGCTGCTTTTAACTTCTTTATGGCCTTCTGTTTCCTTCTTTCTTTCTCTCTCTCTCTTTCTCTCTCCTTCAGAATTTTCGTGAATAAAATAAAAATATAAAATATGGTGTAAAATTTCCAATTTAATAAATATTATCAATTTTTTTTCTAAACAGCATTTCTAGAATATTTTATTTCTAATCAATGATAAGAAATTGTTTTGGCCTTCCAAATATATAGTATTCATGGAAAATTTTATTTTTAAGTTAAGAAGTTTTTAAAATTTTAAAAATAAAAAGTATTAGAAGCTATAAAATTCAACTCGATAATTACTTAATCATTGCAAGCAAAATGATATGTAAGAAAATTATCAATGAAATAATTATATTATCATTGTCTTTTCCTCAATTTTTCACTTTTTTCAGCGTTTTTAAAATTATGAAAATATAGTTTTAAGTTTTTAATTTTTTTTATTTTTATTTCTTCTTTATTTTCTTTTTATTCCCTTAATTTATCGTTGTTTTTTAAGAGAAGTATTAAAGTGAAGAAAGAAATATACAAAACTTTTATATTATCAACATTATTATAGAATCATATATAAAAGAAGAAAATGAATCATAGAATGACACAAATGCTTTAGAAACATTACCACCAAATGATAATGACAATGGCAAAAGAAAACCTATAAATAATACATAGATTTTATATTATTCTAGCAATTAAACATAGAAAATTTAAGTATATAAGTTTGAAAAAAGAAGGCGAGAATAAAAAAAGGGTTATTCGAAATTTGATTATTGACAATTTATCCTGTTTTAATTGATAACGATTAAAAATTCTTCATTTTTCGTTTCATTAACAGAAAATTATAATAATAGTTAAAAATGAGTTGTCATTAATATCAATTAGTCAATTTCTTTTATTCTTTCTTTCTCTAATTATTACATTAGTTAATCAGATTTATCATTATTTTATTATTATTAATTGCTATTAATTATTAATCAGTTAGTTAGCATTCTCCAAAATTATTCCTATCCAAAATATAATTATTACAGAAATTATTCATTTATCTTTGCATAAATTATTTCTAATCATTTTTTATTAATTAATTTAATAAAATACTATATATTTCTCCCATCTTTTTTAGCATAATTACTTTTCATCCATTGATATTATTATTTTATAATTTTTTTTTCTTTTTGATTTCATCTGTAAAATATTTATCAAAATATTTTAATCAAATTTCACATTTTTTGATAAAAATATTTGATAGATTAGAACAATTAACAAATGCTTTTTTGATTGAAATATTTGAATCGTTTAATTTTTAAAAAATTCGTTAAATAAAAATTTATTATACATTAGCTATCTGCAAAAAATGGGTAAAATTGATTAGTAAATAAATTATCCATTAATGATTGCTAGGTAAAGTTAACGAATAAATAAGTTATTCATTAATGATACTATCTATAATATATATATATATATATATATATATATATATATAAAATATATATATGTAACTGAATGAAAATTAGAATATTTAAATTTAAATATTTAAAAAATGAAAATCAGAATAAAAACACTTGTTCTATTCAATGCAAAAATAATTTTTTATATAAATTTAAATTTAAATAATAGAATATCAATAAAAAAATTTCTTTCAATTATGACGGTATCTGAAATCTTTTTTGATTAATAGAAACATTAAAATATATATATTTTTCTTGTTAATAAGTTATTAATTAATAGATTAAAAATTGCATTTCCATTCTTTTTTATTGAAGAAGTTAAAATTTCATTTTTTCCTTGCTACTAGATTGTTTATTGCTGTGATTATTTATTAATCGAATTTGCCATTTCATTAGATGTATTTACTATTCATTTTATCAATTAATTAATTAATTTATCATTTTTGTCCGTAACAAAAAAGAAAAAGTTTTATTATCTTTTTTGTCCCAATTATTATTTAATAATTTGCCTTTTGCAAAAATAAAAATAAAGAAATTGACCTAAATTTTTTATTTGTTTTTTTTTATCAATAATTAATTTATCTTTTTGTGAGCATTGAACAGATTGCGCTATTTTGAATTTTTTATTTATTATTAATAATATTACTAAATTCTTGCTACAAAATTAAATATACAAAAAAGCGAAAGAGAGGGAGAGAAGGAAAGAGAGAGAGAGAGAGAGGGAGAAAAGGAGAAAGAGAGAGACTTTTGAATTAGCAAATGAAATAAATATTTTTCTTTAAGATAAATTTAAATAAAATTATGCGATATTCAATAGTAATTGTAAGATGAAATCTTTTTAAAATTATTTTTGAAAAGACCATAAAGAACAAAAAAAAGGAATATTAAAATTAATAAACTTATAAAATTAGTCGTTTTTTTAAAAAGAATAATGACATTTGGGATTGTGGAAGATGAATATTTCATTTTATAATCATTTAATACCGGTTTTTCATTTCGTAATTTATCATCGTTTATTTTCATAATTTGATAAATAAACTGATATTATCCGATATTACTAAACAACTACTGTTCTAAATATTCATTATTGATAATATTCTAAAATTTATCATCAATCGATAAATTTTTTTCCTCTTAAATATCTGCTTTTATTTATTTGAAAAGTACAGAATATTCGTTTTTTTGATGAACAAAGATTATAAGAAATTATATATTTTCGTTTTGTGATGTTCACATTTGCTGTAAAACTTTTTTTAATTCCACTACCATTCATTCTTTGGTGTGATATGAAATTCTTCTATGATATGTAATCAAAAAAAAGAGTCATTTAAAATTTTGTTATCTTTTCAAATAGGTATTGTGTTAATTGTTCAATTTTCTTTTTTTTTTTTAATTAAAACATTTTAAAAAAAAAGTTTTTTTTGTTTATTTGTATAGATTTAAACATCAAAAAAGTAAAATAAATTGGGTCATTCCTGGATTTCTTTTTTTTTTGTTTTAAGAATTTGAATGAATTAAATAAATTAATAATAAGATTTGTTCTTTTAATCGTTTTTAAATTATCAATTTTTTTTCTTTTATGAATTTTAGAATTTGTTATTTTGATAAGTTGGAAAAATGACATTATTAAATGATTGATATATATGAATTCTTTTATTGATTTTTAATTATCCAAGCTTTTTCTTTTCTTACTTATTCATATGAATTACAGGTTTTATAATTTTGATAACATAGAAAATAATGATTTCCGAAGAATTCGATTTGTGAAAGAAAGAGTAAACTGGAATTAAAAATTTTTAATGGAACCGGAATTGAGATTTTGCAAAATAATGTAATGAGCAAAAAATAAGCTAACTGAATATATTAAATCGAATGGCTTGGTGAATTAATTTAATTGACAAATTGATCAATGATTAACTGATTTTTTTAATTGATTAGAATTAACATTTTGTAGCATTGCTTTTTATAATTAAGCAAAATTCTGCTTTTTAAAATAATAACAATGATGAAATGTTAGTTTTATTATAAAAAATATACTTATCATTTTAGAAACACTTATCAGTATTATCAGTTGAATTGTTGAAATGTAATAAAAAAGTAACCTTTCAATTAACAAATAACTCAAATTGAAGTTAATAAATTCAAAAAAGATTTAATTATTATTTTTAATATGATCCCTTCTATCAATAATTTTTTATTTCTTTAACAAGATTTTATTTAAAAATATTTTCGAAATTATTGATTAGTTTTTCTCTTATTATTTATCAATGAATTATTCATAAATTTCTTTTACAATTATGCCAATGAAATAATTGAACAGAATGAAATAGATTAGCATAACGTTATTATCTAAAAATTTTAAAATATCATTATTATTTTTGATAAAATTTATTTCAAAATTTTTGTCATATTTCAGCTATTTTCAGCATTTTTTCTAATTTTTTAAAATTTCTCTTCCAACAAATCCTTTAAAAAAGCCATTCATAATTGAATGAATGAATGAATGAATGAATCATTCAAATTATTTATCAAATCAACAATTATGATTATAACGGAATTGAAAAAAATACGGTAAGGAAAGAATTCATGAAATGCTTTTAGAATTTTTACCTTGGAAATTTAAGAGAGAAAGAGAAAGAGAGAGAGAGGCTAGAGAAAAACGAAACGACGAACTCTTTTTAGAAAAAAATTTTTTTTTGGAATTTTTCCTTTTCAAAACATTAAATGAGACATTTTAATAAAAATTCACTCAACTATTATGAATTTTTTGTTCCTTTTTGAATCAAATAACTTTGCTGCAAAATGGAAACAAAAAAAACTTTTAGGACTTTAAGAAGAACAAACTTTTTCTTCAAACTTTTTTGCAGAAAATCCTTGAAATTGAATACTTTTTAAAAAATTTTTATTGAATTTTAATTTATCATCATTGAAATGGCATTCTATAAATTGACGTTTTCAAATTATGTTTTCGGCTTATTTGAAGTGCTGAATATTTATATTATTCATCATCTTGCTGCGAATCTTTTCCCATCCAAATTTACCATCCTTTCTTCTTCTTCTTTTCTGAATTAGAATTAATTTATATTTTCATAATTAAGTTTATTATTTTTAAATTAGCAACTATTGAATTGATTTGTAAAATTCAAAGTTCTTAGAATTATGTAAGTTTTAAAATAGAAATTTTGTTGAAACTTACATTTATTAGTATCTCTTGATTGTTATCATTTAATTATTTATTAGATATAACTATATAATATGATTAAATTAATCATTATTTTATCGATTTTTTATTTTCGCATGATTTATTTAATTAATGAAATTAATATGAGGGATTTTCTTGTAATAGCAATTTAGATATTAAATAAATTTAATTTAAATTTGTTTCTTAAATTATTAAATTTAATTTGGGCTTATTTTTAAAAAAACATTTTTATATATAAAATTGCACCATACTAATCTGAAATTATTCACGGCAACTTTGTTTTAAACTTTTTTAGTATTTGCATTAATATTTATTGCAAATTAATTTTAATATTTTATTTCAATTTATCTTGAAGTCTTTGCTGAATGTTTTTCATTAAAAAATTTGCAAAATTTTTGTTTATTTCGAATAAATAAATATAAAATAGACAAGAGAAATAAAAATTTGACATTATCTGGCATTTGCTTCCTTTTTCGATCCAATATTAATTATATCATGCTAAATTTGCGTTAAATTCACAAGAATTGTTCAGAATAATTTTTTTAGAAATTAAAATAATCAATTAATTAAATTTTAAAATATAATAAATTAAAATAATCGAAAAATTCTTCAAATTATTTTTTGAAGAAAATTATGAGAATTCGAAAATTTTTTTCTTATTTTTTTGAAATTTCAATCTTTGAATTAAATTTTCGTCTAAAAAATCCTTCATATTTTTAATTTTACCAAAACTTTTTAACTTAAAATTTTATCATTCACTTTTAAATTCGTTTTTATATCTACGATCTGAATTTATCATTCAATCAAGAAGTCCGTTTGGAACAATTTCAATCCTACTGAACCCCAAATACGGTATTTAATTTTAGATTTGGCTTAGGTTATCAAATTTTCAAATTAAATATGATGTATAATATTATTATGATATATTTATGTATTATTTCGTTAATATTATTTAATCAAAATCATATTACTAAATAATATATTCAATTACGAGTATTTTTTCTATTATCTAGAAAATATATTATTTCGAATTTTTATTTAAAAATAATGAAAATTTCACTGTTTCCTTTTTATTATCATTTGGCATTTTATCATTGATACGGTATAATAAATTCTTCATCAGTGATAAAAACAAAATGATAATATTTTGCTTATAATATAATTCATTTCTAATTTATCAATATTATAATTAACAAATTACTCGATTAAATAGAATTAATTAAAAATGCAATATTATCAGAGTTATTTCTTCATTAGCCGAATAATTTTCTTTTTTTTCTATCTATTCTTTCCTCTAATAATTTTCGTTTAATTATAAATAATGATAATAATATGTTAATGATAAATGATAATGATAATACCAAATAATAATAGCTAAATGAAGATTATCCAATAATCTTTTTTTCTTCTATCTATGCTTTCTTAATTATATTCTTCGTCACTCATATATATCACTCATTTAATAATAAATGATTAATGATGTTGATGATGAAAGCAGTGATGATAAACAAAATATACCATGAAATAATTACAAATATTATCATTTTAATGATCGCGCTTAATGATTATGAATATCGTTAGAAGATCTTCATTCAGTTACTATTATTCGATATCATCGTTCATTGTTATCATTATCGCTATCATTATTATTATCTATTATTAAATAGGAGACATTAAAAAACGCATACAATTAAGAAAGCAAAGAAACATTAAATAATTTCAAAATAAAGAAAAATCAATGGACTTTATCTATTATCATTTGATATCATCTATTATCACTTGATATCATCATTATCATCATCACCATCAATAGATTGATTTGTCATTGTATTCCCTTTGTCACCATATTATCATTATCATTGTTATATAGTATTAAAGAAAGGCATTAAAGGAAAGAATTTTAAGAAAGGCATCGAAGAATTGAATTTAGATGAACTTTAATCATCTATCATCGTTCGACGTCATCATCATTGTTATCACTGTCATCATCATCATCGTTGTCAGAAATTGATTGCTGTTTCAGTAAGGCTCGATTAAAAATATACTCCTATATTTTTTCAATCTTTTTAAATAAATTTCCTTCTTTTTCAAAAGGAGAAATAGAACGGAAAAATATAAAATAAATATTTTCGTTTCATCATTCCCATCTTCTTCCGCCTTCCTCCTTCTCGACTGTATTTGTACTTTTTCTTCATTGAATCGATGGCATTCTTTTTCCGATGGCGATACTGATGTTGTTGATGATGATGATGATGATGATGGATGACGATGATGGATGATGATGATGGATGATGATGATGGATGATGATGGATGATGATGATGGATGATGATGATGATGATGATGATGATGATGATGATGATGATGATGATGATGATGATGATGATAAAATATACATTTAGTTTTTTGTTTTTAAAATTTACAATTTGCAATTTGTCGAATATAATTCATTCAAATTGATAATATAATTTAACGATGTCATTATTATCTTTAATTTTGCCTCAAAATTTATAAAAATTAAAATTGATAAACTTTCTCGAATTAATTCATTTTTACATTATTATTTCAGATATGTTAGAATTGTTAAATTTATCGTATTTTCCATTGAATTAATTTATATTTGTTTCATCAAAATAATTATAAAATTATTGATTCATATCATTTGATATATGAAAATTAGAATTTAAACATTTTTTCTCCAATTAAATCCGTTTTAATTTTTATGTAAAATAATAGAGCTATAGCTTGTCGTTTTCTGACTGTTCATTTTAATATATTAGAATTATAGAATTTTTGATTTTTCATCGATTCATTTCAAATATGTTTAATTAATGAAACCGCGGTAATTTTTCTCGGTAATTGATTTCGAATATACGTAAAATTGCAAAACTTTTTTGTTTTTATGAATTCAATTCTCATTTATTAAAATTAGAAAATTCGTCAATTAAAATTAATTCTCGAATTAACTCATTTTTGGTGCATGTAAATAAATGAAATTATGGTATTTTCTTCTGATAATTCATTTTACTATGTATTAGAATTTGGAAATTCTTTTGTTTTTGTTTTTATGAAAACCGAATATATCAGAATTAGAACTACTGATTTTTTCTCGAGAATTATAATTCATTTTACATTTGAATAAATACGAGAGCTATGGTATTTTTTCAATGATTCATTTCGGATATGCTTAAACTGACGATTTCTTACTTTTTATATTAATTCATTTCGAATTTATGAAAATAAAGATTTGTTTGAAAAAACAAGCATAATCATCATACTTTTCTTATCAATCAATCAAGATCACTGATTAACATATCATTCTGAATCCTTCTTATATTATCGACAGATCATTCTGAATGATTGACTAGAAATATTTGCAGTTTATCTGTGAAAGATATCATCATTCCAAAATTATCAGGTCAAAAATTTATGGCATTGAAAAAGTTAAAAATATGTCATTTACGATGTCACGCCATTGATGCGTAATCATCACGTTATTTCTTTTTCTGTACATTATTTCGACATGATTTGGCAATATTTGGAATACTTGGAAATTTAAAATTTGCGAATAATAATTTCAAGAAAGTTATAATATAAATAATGAAAGATAGATATGGAAATCATAAGTAGCAGCTATACCAAGAATTTATCAAAAAATAAACACACACTATGATATTTAGCTTTCACCTTATCAAATATGATAAGATGATGAAGTTTGCTTGATAGTATAATAATAACATATGATGATAATTAACTGGTGATAATTAATTCCATCCAATTTATTACTATTTTTAAGGTCGAAGAAAGCTTTTTATTTTTCATTTAGATGCATTATTATGATTAGAAAAATTATCAATTAATCTTTTATATTACAATAATTAATTCTTCTTATTTAAATTGCTGAATAATTTTTTCCTTAATTTACAGAGCAAAAATGTTTATTTAATTTTATCAAAATAAAAAAACAAAATTGATGCTTAAATTTTATCTCAAATAAATCATTTATTTTTATAATTTTGATTAAAGTTTCTTAACAAATAAATCATTTCTTAACTAATTTTTTTAAATTTGCAAAAAAATATTTTGTATTTTTCATTTATTTTATATTTACTTAAAAAATAAATACTTTCTATTTTTATTTATTTATTTTATGAAACGATAAAAAACAAATGGTTGTTCAACTTGCCATTTATTCTTGCCTTTCTTTTATTCTGATAATTTTTATCAATAAGAATTGTTATATCATATTTTGAATTTATTTCCAATGTTTAATGATGGATAAAAAAAACGATAATATGAATAAGAAAAAGATTACTAAATAAAAAAATTGGAGATGATATGACTATTTTTGCTGATATTATTGATAAGAAGCAAATAATTGAATTTAAATAGATTTTTATCACAATTACATCATCATTTTAACGATAATAATGACAGCAACTATAAATTTCAATAATAACAATAATAGCAGCAATAAATCGCAGCAAATAAAGAAATGATTATTACACGAGCGTATCAATAAGGTTTATTTATTTTTCGATTTATTAAATTTAATTTTTTTATAAAAAATTTAAAATATAAATTTAATTTGTATATATTATAAGTCAAATAATAGTAAATTATTTGTTGTATTACATTAATTGAAGTTATATACAAATGATTTTTTATATTCGATGTAATCTTTTATTTTTTGACTAATTAGCTGAAAATTAATTATTTTAATAAATCATTTGTTCTCTCATATTATTTTCAATTTAATTAAATATAGTTTTCCATGTTCGATATCTTTTCTTTTTAATTAATTATTCAAAAAAATAGTAATAACTTTTGCTTAATTTAATAACTTATAAATTATCTTTTTACTTTTAATTTTTCAATTAATTAAAAATTTTTTAAAGTATTTTTTTTCAGTTAACCAATAAATACATTTGTTGTGTTTTTTATTAATTTGAACGTATTTTATGCATAATTCTATGCGTGCGATACAATTTTATCAGTTTTTTTAATGCGAAATTAATTATTTATATATTTCATAGGAAGGAAATTCAATAATTGAAATGGAAATTAAAATGATGGAAAAAGAATTATTATGAAAATAATTTCCTTATTATACCAAAACGACAATTATCGAGCAAATTTTGCTGTAATTGCTCATTTTCCTTTTATTTTTTTGAAAGGAACGAAAAAAGTTGATTCATTCGATCATCAAATTATGGATGTAGCAACTACATTATGTCAAATTTGGGTAAGTTTATTTTTTCTTAACAATTACATTATGCCTATTTGAGTGAGATTCTAGTCTCGAAAGTTTTTTCTAAATAAAATTATTCTCGTGATAAATTCCGGTTTATCCAAATTGTTCTATATTAAGATTTTTAATTGAAACAGTGGTTTATCATAAAATTATTTCACAAATGTTAAAATAATGCTTAAATAAATTCAAAATATTATTTTGTATTTGTTTAAAAACTATTATTTAGCATTGCTTAATTTCAATTCCTATTCAGTAATTTGATTTCCTTTTCTAATATCAATTATTTAATGGATAAAGGTTATTAATGATTATTGCTATTACAATTTTGAACAAACTATAAAATTAAATAAAATTATGAATTTTACAAATATAATAAATCTTTGCTTATAATTAAAAATAATTATTAGCATTGATAATATCGAAATTAAAAGCCATAAAGTTGATATTATTGTTATATTTCAAAGTTATAAACTTAAATGAATTGCATTATTTGAAAAATACTGAAATAAATCATTCAAAAATATTTCTTCTAAAAATTTCACAAATTACACACCATCCCACTTTTTCCACTCCTTTAATTTTTAACAATTTTTCAAATTTATCCATTAAAGCATTGAACGAGAAAATTTCAATTAATTTTTAATATCTAAATTAGCAAATTCCATTATTTCATTATTCAATTATTTATACGTCAAATATTTGTTACATCCACAAATTTTAACGAAAATGGTCAAATTTAAATAATTTTTCTCGAAATAGTTTCATTGTTCATTCTTAATAAATATAACTAAGCAAGGTAAAACAAATAATAAAAGAAATGAAATTCATTGAAAAAATTTTCAAATTTTTTAACAAAATTTCTTAATTTAATTAAACATTTTTTTCTACAAATATTTTTCTAATTTCTAAGATGATTATTGCAAGATTTCATATCGTAGTTTTCTCGAATAATCAATGTATTAAATTGCAAGGATGAAAAATTTGGATTAGAATTTCTCGAGAAATATAATTCGTAAGAGCGAAAATTGGTTTCAGTGGTTTTACATTAATTTTTACGATTATTAATTTTACGGGTTTTTTAAAATAAATAGTGTTTAATTATTTTTTTAATATTCAATGAAAATGTACTGAATTTATTTATTATCACTTCAGAACAATTTCAATAAATTTTCTAAAAATTATTAAAATATACATACCATCGAACTATCGGTCTTCGTTTAAATTTTAGAAAATATTTTTGAAGAATTTTGATACCATATAGATTTTTGCAATCGCTTCTATGTAATAATCAGCTATATTCTTATTATTCCTATTATCGCATATAAACTGAATTTTACTGTTAGGTGCACGAAACTGTATCTTTCGGCATAGTATACTTTTTAACAATTTCTTCTGCACACTTTTCCAACTTATTCTTTTTCTTATCTTATGCCATTAAATATTCTCCGATATTTCAGTGAAGGCACACCTTCTCACAGATTCTTTCAATATATGACTATATTTCTATTACCGTATATTATTTTAATTCATTGTTGGATACACGAAACTGTATTTTTCGATACAGTATGCTTTTTTACAAGTTTTTTAGATCCACCTTCAGCTCATCGTTCTTTTAAGCTTATAGTAATAAATATTCTCGAAAACAAATACATGTACTAATAATTAAATATATCGAATGATAATATATGATAAATATATAGTTATTAACTATTATATCGAAATTATCTTTTGAATATAGTTATACGATTAGAATATTTCTAAAATTATACAAATTTATTCGTATTTTAGTAAAAATATTTGTGAAATTTTCAAAATTATTCCAATTTTTTTGCAATTGGAATTAAGAAATAAATATTAAAATGAAAGATATACTATCTCTACGATTGCTAATATGACTAAATAAAATATATATATCTATGGAGAAATAAATAAATAAAATAATTTTGATTCTAAATGTAAATATTGCTTGTAAACTATTCTTTCCTCTTTATTGATGACAATCACATAAAATCAACAATTGTCAATCCTGATATTGTTTACTAGTGTTAGGTACACTGTCTAGACATATTCATCCTTTTATTCGAGATACTTATTGAACACAATTTTCTAGGTCATCTTCAATCTTCATATTTATTATTTCAACTTTCAATCTTGTAGAAAGTTCAAAGATATATACGATCAAATATTTTCAGCATTTTAAATTTCTAATTCGTTGCATTTTTCTTCTTTTCTAAAATGATATTTTTAATTTATTAATTAAATTTGATCTATCAATGGAAGATTTTTCTTTTTATCATTGGTTATTTTATTCTAAATTTCGAAGTAATATTTCAAATTTTCATATCAAATTTACAAATTTGAATAAATAAAAGGTCAAATCTCAATTTCCTTTCGTCACTTCCAAATAAATTTGGATTTTTGACACAAAAATTTTTAGGAAATTTCAAACTGAAAATCCAAATAAATTATTTTCAAGAATTTTAAAAATTAATCATCTGTTTACTAAATTATTATTAGAATATTAGTTAGTATATAGGATGAAAAATTTTCAATTCAATTTCAATTCAATTCCTTCTAAATTCTAATACCAATAATATTGTCAACATTATGATGATGCAAAATCGATGGTCATCAGTTTGAAAAAGTTTATTTAATTTATTAGCTTTAATGCATCTGCTATTGATCTTATTTTTTTTGCTTTAAATTATAGCTTAAAAAGTTTTAGTTGAGGTGTGAAAGTTAAATATGATTCATCAAATTGATAGAGGAATATATTTTTAGGGAAATGTGTAAAGTGTTGCATTTGCTATTTTTAATCAAATCATTCCATCGATTTTGCTTTTCTTTTTGACTAATCTATGATAACATTAAAATACTTGGGAATATATAGATAGCATTAATTTGATAATAAGTAATTTACTTTATTTTATTGATATTATATTCTCAAACATTTTCATCAGTTTCATTCACTGATATAACTGTGATTAACGAATTTGGGAATATATAGATAACATCAATTTGATAAAAATAATTTATATATTAACGTTCGTTGATACATAGTCCCGAACATGAGAAGAATCTGTATTTTCTATTTTTTACTTAAACTCAACGAAACAAAGATATAATTGAGAGGTTAAATTGAAATTGAAAAAAGTAAGATTAGCATCGTAAAACCGAGATTTTGAAAATTTGAGATTATTTTAAAGTTGAGATTTAAAAATTCTGATTTAAAAATTGAAATTGGCATTGTAAATTATGCAAAGTACTTTTATCAAATTGCTGCTAATCATAGAATGGCTATTAATTATTATTTCTCTTTTTCCTAGAAGAAAAGTAACATTCAATTTGCTATATCAATATTTAGTAATCCTGTGATAACAATGTTGCAATAATAATATTGAAAAGATAAGTTTTGTATAAATAATAACTTATATTGTGATAAAAAATTAAATTTAAAAATTTTCAAAACTTCTAGATTTCAATTATTTTCGTTGAAACTTTAGCATTACTTTTCATTTTTTTCGTTCATATCTTGGATGATAATATGCTACTTTATTATCATAATTAGGAATATTATCATTTATCAATGTTGCAAAG
Organism: Dirofilaria immitis; assembly: GCA_024305405.1. Taxonomy (NCBI): domain Eukaryota; kingdom Metazoa; phylum Nematoda; class Chromadorea; order Rhabditida; family Onchocercidae; genus Dirofilaria; species Dirofilaria immitis. The sequence goes on along the minus strand of JAKNDB010000088.1, from coordinate 2,885,348 downwards.
AAGAAATTGCTAACATCACTTATATTAGTAATATTTCTAATAGCATTATTAACCATTCAAATTAATAATAGTAATAATAACAATAATCAGTTCAATATTTAAATGTGAAATTGATTAATTAGTAATATTTATGATATTGTATCATTGGATTATACCAATTATTTTTTGTTAAAATTGTCACAATAATATTTCGTAATATTTTTGCAAAATTGCAAATTTTCAAATTAATTTTCTTTTGGGAATATGAAAATTACTGTATTAATTTGAATTTAATTGCAAAAATTTTTTAAATTCAAAATTTGAAATGCAAATTATGTAATAATATATTTGAAATGCAAATTATGTAATAATATATTTGAAATGCAAATTATGTAATAATATATTTGAAATGCAAATTATGTAATAATATATTTGAAATGCAAATTATGTAATAATATATTTGAAATGCTTTTTTTTTGAAATTTTCAGATTAATTTTTCCTCTTTGCGTACAAAAGATTATTTATTGTATCAATTTGAATTTAATTGTGAAAGATTTTTTAATACAAAAATTTGAATTCAAATTTGTCATTTACGATGCTATCATTCATTTGAAAAAAAAACTATTATCTTTTATCAACTTATTCCTTTCTTTTTACATTTTTGTTTTCGATAACAAAAGCAAAAAAAAATTCAAATAATTTCAAATCCCGCCAACTGAATGAAGGATAGTAATAAATGCTATTTTCATACTGACAAGCTGAAAACTATCATTTCAAATTTATTTTCAAAATTTGTTCTTTTTCTTACCAATCTGACAGCTCAATGAACTATTTCAATACATCACTTTTTTTTGGTTTTTTCGATGATAATTTTTAATTTGCATATTTAAGATGATAACAAACGTCGATAAATTGCATTAATAATTTCAAATAAGAATTTTTAATAAATCAAAGAATAAAATATCAACATTCGTAATATGCTTACGTTCCGTAATATACGTTACGTTCGTTACGTTTGCTAATTACGTATTACATAATCATGAATTAATTTCCTTTTTCTTTTTACGTTTTTTTATCGAGAAATTCTCAATTTTGTATATTGAAACAGCAATATCAATAAATTACGGTTCAATTTTATAAATTAATGTTAAAAAAACTAATTATAACTTACGTTACGCTAAGTACTTTTTCAGTTTTTATTTGCCATGTTTAAAAAATTTGTTAATATTTAACAAAAAGTTTTACATATAAAATTGTATTATAAATAAAATGAAATTTGAATAATTGAAATTAAATTATCAACTTCAAATTGATATTTTTTAAATTTAATTTCAATAAATTAGGCTAAATTATTTTGTGCGTATCTTAAAGAAATATCATTGATAAATGTTTTTATTTATTATATTTGAAAATATCAATTTGAAGTCTTTTTCAAAGAAGAATGAAATTCGAATAATAGAAATTGAAATACTACTAATTTAATTAATAATTCGTATTTTTCAACCGAAAAATTCTATCTTTAGGGTCATGAAATAGCTTTTAATTTTTGAAACTATATATTTAAAGTTTAAATAATTAAAATTAAAATATCATAAATTTAAAACATTTTAATTTTATTTCGATAAATTAAGCTAAATCATCGAGACATATCTAAGAAAATGTCATTGATAGAAATTAATATATTCCGAAAATTTTCCAATCATATTTTATGGAATTTTTTTGAAGCACAATTTTTTGATTTTTAAATTTTACAACAAAAAAATTAAAAGCAAAAAACAATTAATTTTTTTTTCTAACAAAAAGCGGCAAAATTATTTGATCCTTATCGTCTTTCTTTAAAATGATTTTAGCGATTTTTTAATGTGCTGCTGATTAAAAAGTGTAATGAAAATTACTGATATCATTTAAATTTTGCAAGATAAAAATTTAATCATTTATTTCTTAAAATATGTTTTTTTTTTTAATTCTAAGCTTTCTATTAGATAATTCTTAAATTTAGGCCATTTAATTATTCATATATTATTTTAATTGTGTATTATATATGAATACTAGTATTATATCGATACTTTATTTATGCATAAATAAATTAAATAAAAATGATATAAATTACTATAATATTGCAATGGTGAAATATAATGCTTTTTTTGCAAGCTAATTTCAATAAAATTTTACTTAGAAAAAAACGAGGCCATATCTAATCTGATTTATTAGCTAAATCAAAAAAGACACCTTTGATTTTTTTACATGTAGAAAAGTTTTGGTAGATAAATGAATAAAATTTTCTAATGATAAAAATTGGAAAAAATGTTTTATATCTGCAATCATTTTTATAAGTGGAATTTTTTTAAATTTAGCCTAGGCTGATTTTTATACTTTCATTATTTGAACTATCAGAAACACAAATTATTTCGATATTATTTGAATCAATAATTTTTGAATTAATAATATAGTTAATGGATTCAATTATTAATTAACTAAATGAATAGTTTTATTGAATAAAATTTAAATCGTAAAATATCTTACATTTTGCATGTTATTATCAAATATTTCAATTTCAATAGCATTCCAATAGTAAAATACTAAATTTCAAAAATTTTAATTAAAAAATTATTTTTGGCTATCAGTAAAGTTTGGAAAAAATCTAAAAAAAACCATTTAAGCAAAGCAAATGAATAGAAATCGATTTGATGAGATGATAATTAATTAAATATGACTAATCGAAACATCAATTACAAAATATCTGAGCTTGACGCTTTTTTTTGATTTCCGTTGATTGAAAAAAAGTGGGAAAGAAGATTTTCATTTTTGTTCCACTTCTAATGATTTCTTCCTTTTTTTGAGCAGCAATAATTAACATTCCGCATCATTTACAATCATTTTTCCATAATATCAGTTAAGAATTCCATTCCGTCTTTCTAACATGAATAATAATGATTCCATTCCGATTCATTCGAATTTTTTTTAAAAATAAATGATAATTTCGATCCGTTTCATTCATATACTACTTTTTTATAAAAAAAAGATCATATTTACTGCAGCACAAATGATGAATCCTCTCCGATCTGTTCCCGATCAGCGGGCAATTAATAATTCCATTCCGCATCGCTTATGAATATTTTTCACAGTACCAATTAAAAATGACTTTAATTCCGTCCCGTCTTCATAATATAACTGATACCTCCATTACCTCTTCATTTGGGTAATTTTTTTAGAATAAATAGATAAATAATAATTTCGTTCCGTTTTCTCTTGTTTATTTTTCATAGAATAAATTATGATCCCGTTCTGTTTCATTTTCGAATATTTTGTAAAAAAAAATTATTTCTCTTCTTAACCGTTTTGTGGTTTATAATTTCTATAAATGCAATTATTAAAAGTTGAAAATTCATTTTTTTTGTTTCGAAAAAATATTTCAACAATTCAACGCTAATTTATTTCACTCAAAATATATACAAAATTTTGCGAAATTTTTTCTAAATGTTAAATTTTGTCTTTTTATTTTCATTTTTATTCTTTATTAATAATTATAAGTTTTACGATTCATTTTTACGTAAAGTTACGCATCATTTCGAAATTTAACAAATTTCAATTTTCTTATTAACCATTTTCTATTAATAATTATAAGTTTTACGATTCATTTTTACGTAAAGTTACGCATCATTTCGAAATTTAACAAATTTCAATTTTCTTATAAACCATTTTCTATTAATAATTTGCGACATAATTTTATTTAACCAAACAATTTCATTATTTCAGTTATAAATTTTGTTTTCCTATTTCTTTTAAATAAATATTATTTTCCTATTTTTCTTTAAGTAATAATTTCTTAATACTGATGCTCTAATTTCATATAAGAATAACGATTTCTATATGCATACGTATGTCTAGTTGGGCTCGTCTGTTTTAAGCAAATAGAAGTATAGAAATGTAAATATTTTATCATCGCTTGTAAATATGCATTAATTCTTTAACAGATAATTTAAAAAAAATGAATTTAAATAAAGATGAAAGTTTCCAAAGGAAAAAGAAGTATTTCAGTATTTCGGTACGAGGAAAGGAAAAATTTATTTCCAAAGTTATCAAAATTAAAATATTCAGAGTTCTAAATTTAAAAATTATTATCATATTGTATTTCTTATCATATTTTCTTTTCTTATTTTTCTTTGATTTCAAATATTTTAATTATTAAGTCATTAAAACAATATTTGAATGTAAGCAAATTTAGTTAATTATTTGTTTATTTAATTAAGCAAGCATGAAATGCGATATTATTATATAATATTTTATTTAATATTTAAATTTTTTCCATTCATTTATTATAATTTTAATTAAATTATATTTGATTAAAAATTTCAAATTTCTAACATAATCTTTTCATTTCAAATTTTCTCAATTTCTTTTGTTTATTTTTCTTTCGTTACACTTTTTATAAGAATTGCTGTTATTTATTGAATAAATTGGCAGTAGTATCATTTGGATTGGATTTGTCCTTGGAAATTATATTTGGCACTAAAAATCGATGTTTTAAAAAAGTTCTCGTTTGGATGTTTTGAAAAATGAATGATATGAAAATGTAACGAAATTTTTTGAAAAATATGAAATGAAAATTCAAATACTTACTCTTCTTCCTTTTTAATTTCAATATAATTATAATTTTATTAGTGTTTTCGTTTATTACTTTTGATAATTGTATCATTTTTTTTTTTGTAATAATTATTTCTATAAATTATAATTCCGATTATCCATCCATTCATCGAAATATTTATAAAACGATTAAATGATTTTTATTTATAATAAAATACGAAAATTTTTATAATTATTTATAATTAAAATGCTGAATTATTTATAATTTAAATGCTGAATTACAATTATGAATTGCAACTTAGTTATTAAATTAAAATTCATTTATGCTTATGCAAATATAAATTAGTAAAAGTGAAATTATAAATTTGAGCTATTATAAATTTGAAAAAAATTGTTCCTTAAATTTTACTGGCATTCCTAATTCCTTAAAACTTAATTTTTTTTTTTAACAAACGAAAGCTTTTTCATCTCTATGATATCAATTATTGATTTATCATTTTTCAAATTAAAAAGAAAACTGAAGACAAATGAGGCTGTTTTATTCTTCTATTTAACCAATTTCCATTTTGGCCATTTCATCGCCATTTTAATGCCAAAACTTTTAATCAATCAATCAATCAATCAATCAATTTCTTGTCCATATTTGTGGCAAAAAATTCATATTTAAATCTTTCTTTTATGATAATTTCCCGGAAATTTTTAATCATGTTGTCTTATTATTATTTGATAAATAAATTCTGATAAAATTATTCAATTACTTTAGAAATGATTTTTTTAGTAATAATAAAATGGCAATGAAATATTTTAATTTTTAAGTCTTTTTAGAGAAAATATTTTACAAATTTTTTGACAATTTATGCATTATTAATCATATTTTTATATATAAATGTTAATCAAATAATCAATTAATTGATAAATAATAATAGTAATAATAAGTTTTCCGATGATGAATTAATATTAGCTAAAATTAATTATAACGTTTTTTTCTTTCGAAAAGAAAAAAAAGATAGTATTATATTTATTTTACATTTTCGTTTTTTTGCCTTTTTTTCATAGACTCGAAAATCGGAAATTTTTTTAAAAAATTTTTGCTTTTCTTCACACATTCTTTTATTTTATTTTTCTTTTTCAAATAGCAACAACTGCAAACGAAACAAACAAAATTTCCATAAAATAAATAAAATTTATTCGATTCTTAAATTCCAATATTTTTGATATTCCAATTTTTATTTAATTTAATATTTTTTATTTTTGAAAAAATGAGAAAAAATTATGATTTATTATTGTTTAAAGAATTAAAAATTTGAGAGCAAAAAAATTTTTTCGGAAGATTTATTCGTTTATTCAAAAATTAGAAATTTTTTAATTTAGAAAAAAGAATTTCAATTTTTGATTTTTTCATTCTGTGTTTGATTTAAGCGATTTGATAAATTCTTTACGGAAAATTTTGCAAGACATAAAAGTGTAATTTGCTTAATTTCTATTCTTCGAATTTTTGATATCTTATCAATTTTCGAAGTCGATATTTTGTCTCTAATGATTACTTGATTAAATAAATAAATAACTCCATGAAATTCAAGCATCGGTTAAAACAAACTTAATGATACTTATTATCATTTGTTTATCAGTTGACTAGCATCAATTTCAGAAATGAAAAATAAATGAATAACTTTTTTGTTTTCAAGCAAATTATCAATATTTCGGCATTTAAATTTTATAAAATGAATATTAAATAATTTTACTGATTTATTGATTGATAATTATTATTCGATAATAATTTAAACAAATTAACTCAGAACCTATTTCTCTGAATTCGGAAACTTGTTGTTTTCTTTCCTATGTTGAAAACTTTGGAGTTTACTTTTCTGACTTCCGAAACTTGACCATAATTGATTAAAATTTGATTAATGACTAAAACTTGATGTTTATCATTTTGCAAAAACTTCCTAACTTTAATTACAATAATAATTGCAAAAAAACTATGATATTATCATATTACTTGAATTATCACTTATTTTTTCGTAATCAGGTACCGCAATAATATAATTGCCAATTATTGCATATTAATCAAAGTTCAAAGGTTCACATCATTTTCAATAACTTCATTAATTTCATACTTTGATTTCACATTCCAATATATATATTTCATTAAATGGACAATTTATTAATGATTATTGCATACTTCTCTAATGACATATGTCAAATATAAAATTTAAAATTTCATTGGCAAAGCTATAAAATATTGATTAAGGAGAATGAGAGAAAGGGAGAGAGAAAGAGAGGGAGATATAAAAAAGAAATCAAAATGAGAAGCAAATAAACCTTTTCATTTCAAACTTTTTTTTCGATTTTTGTTTCTTTCTTCAATATACAATTTGATTGATAAGCATTTGATATTTCATTTTATCATACCAATATTTTTATTCTATTCCATCCTATTCTTTGACAATTTTTTCGTTTTACAAAAATATCTATTTTTTGTAATTTTATCTATATGCAATATTTTTTTACTCAAAGAATTTTTCAATTCTTTTAATTAGCATTGCTTTTTCCAACTTAATAAATTTATTAAAAGAATTTTTTAAATTAACATTTTCTTATTCAAAAAGTTGAAAAAAGTTTTTTTTTCAAAATAAATACAAAAAGGGAAAAAAATTGGCATAATATGTATGTATTGTTTATAAAATTTTCTTATTTTTATATTAACAAATTTTTATTCAAAAAATTTTACAATTTTTTAATTAATATTTTTTTGGTAAAAAAGAAAATCCCTAAATTCAAAAAAAAGATAATAGAAAATTTTAAAATTTTATCGTTTTTTTTCGTTTATTTTTGTTAACTCCAATTTTATACAACATATAGGAACGATAAAAATAAAGGATAATTAAATTAATGACTTTTTAAAAGAAAGAGAGAAAAAACCTGTTAATCAATTTACCGGTTCTATCGATTATCATTACCGTTCTTCATTTGTTTAATTTCATTTCTAATCAATTCCTTATCGTACATTATCAATTAATGGAGCAAAAGTTAAATTTTAAAAATTAAACTATTATATATATATATCTCTTTCTTTTTCTCTTTGTTTTTGCTACCTTTTTTCTTTTTTTTCAACTCCACTTTAATGTTTAATGCTATTTTTCATGTATATTTACAAATTGAAGCATTTTTGTATTTTATATATGCAGAATTAATTAATTCATAAATTAAGCATATTTTACTTTTCTCTCTTCTTTTCTTAATGAAGCTTATTCAAATAAAATATTGATTAATGATTTAAATTTTCTTTTTCATTTTTTTATATTTATTTTGTCATCAATAATTTTTAATCTTTATTTTGTTGATGTATTTCATTGTTGAGAATTAATTAGTTTAAATTTTGGCCAAAAAAATAAACATTCGTTTATTTACCAATTTTCATTCATTCGATATATTTATCGATATATTGATTAAAGAATAATTTTAAAAATATTGTTTGTTGATTTATATCGGTATGAATTGATGTAAATTCGAAATAATTTTTCTTGCTGTCATATTCTTATATTTGTTTATTTTTCCATTTATTTCCTTGTTTGTTTATATTTTTTTTGACTGATAAATATATTTTCATTGCCATATGATAACAAAATTAATCGATCCTATTAATTGTGTTGATTAATCTTGAAAAACTTTATTAAGCATTGTTTTTTTTCTCAAATTTTCGTTAATGATTGATTTTATCAAATATTAGCAACAATTTTTAATCTTTTACTTGAACAGATTAATTATTCTATTTGAACCAATTGATTAAATCGAAATTATTCGGATAAATTTGAGATATAAGTAATCATTCTGAACAAAAATAGAATTCTCTTAATGAGTGAAATTTATTGATATAATTTAAAATAATCAATTTCAAAATTACTAAATTAAAAATCAAATATTTTCAAGAAAATTTAATTTTGTTCCTTTTTTGTTCGAGCAAAGAGTTTGGATATAAAATTATCATTTTTATATTTTATTATTATAAGTTATATCACTAAATAGGCAATTTTCTTGCTTTAAAAAGAAAGGAAAAATATTTCTATTTTCTATATTTTAAACAATTAATTTTAAAAATAAAAAATGAAGAGAAGAGAAGAGAAAGGGAAATTAAAAATTAATTTTAAGAACGAAAATTTAAAAAAAAAGAGCGAGGAAACAAAAAAACTTATTCGTGCCAAATGATCATAAAATTTAATTGGAAAATACGAAAATAGAATTTCTCTTTTTAGAAGAATCAAAATTACGATAATATGATGTTATCACCAAAAAAATTGATCATTGCGGTGATAATTATTGATTGATTGATTAATTTTAGCTTTTTTAAATTTGAACAAATTAAAATTTAAAACAAGTTTAGGCTTTTCTTTCTTTCTTTGTTTTCGTTTTAATTTTTTAATTTTGTTGTAATTTTATTAATCTTATAAATTTCATCTTTGAATTAAGTTTTTAATATAACAAGGAGAAAGAGGGAGAAAATGCGAGAGAAAGAGAGGAAGAGAAGGAGAAAAGAGAAAGAGCAAAGTTTGCATCATAATGAATTAAATTTTGATATCAAATTTATCAATGAGATATGAAATGAACGTTTTCGAATATTATATAGATGACATACATATATTTGCTTTTATCAAATTAAAATTTAATATTTATTCGCAGGAATTACCAATTAATCGTAGTGATAATTTATAATATTTATAATTACTATTTATAAATATAATCATTGTTATCTTCATCTCTTTGCTAATTATTACCATTGAAATTATTTTTATCAATTTTTTTGTTAAGAAGATTATTATTGAATCAATTTTTACTTTTCATTCTATCTAATTGAACTTTTTCGATCGAATCATTGTTTCACGTATTAAGATTTAATTTCTTTTTATTGTTTCATAAGTTGCAATTAATTAATTCAGTTAAAATTTCTCTAAATCTATCGTGTATTTTTATTAAAAATTCAATTGATTAATTCGATCAATTCATTTAATACCTTTTCCAAATCTCTTATTATACATTCCTATAAAAATAGAAATATCTTCCTTCTTTTAGTTTCTATAAATTTTTCAATATTTTTTTATATTATTCATATAATATTTGTTTCGTAATTTAATTAACAAAACACTTTTTTTCAATCCTGTCATACATTAATATCAAAGCTAATTAATTAATTGATTGGTTGATTAGTTAGAAATTAATTAATTTTAATCAATCAATATTTTTCCAAAGCTATCATACATTTCTAGCAAAACTGAAGTTTCTATTTTAAATGTCATAAAATTTTTCAATATTTTCTTTAAAAATTATTCATATAAAATTTACTTTACGTATAATTTATTTATTTAATAATTAATAAAAGTTTTCATCGATGTCAAATCTTTTTGTACTTTGCCTTTTCAATTTTTATTCATATTATTGTTAATTTGTAAAAATTTTATTTTATTTAAAATATTTCAATTTATTATTTGAAGGAAAATATGAAATGGAAATATATTCCAATTTAGTTATAAATCAAATTAACAAATACATTTTTAATGGTCCTCGAAAAGAGTAAAAGTGTAACAAAGTTCAGTGTATTCATTATTTATTCAACAGGATGTAGTAAATTTGAATGGATGATTTATTTGGAATATTATTATTATTATTACTATTGCTATTATCATCATTGTCATCATCATCAACTGGTCATTATCATCATTATTCTGCCATCATTTTATGACAATGTAATTTGTCAACTATTTGTTATTACTGCTGTCATCAACTGTCATTATCATTATTATTGCATTTATCACCATATGAATATCTAATGTTGTGACATGATTTGTCAATTATCATTTTTACTACTATTCATTAATCGTCATTATCATCATCATCATTGCCATCATCTTGTAACATTATAATTTAATTAATTAGTTATGAAGTGAAAAATAAAATGATGATATTTTTTTATTTTACAATAATATTATTTTAAACTATAATGGTCTTGAAAATAATAGAAATAGATGTATTGAAAACTATATGCATGATTTAATTGACAACTTAACAATTTTTTTTTTTTTAGTAGTTGAATGATCTAAATACTATAAAGGAAATTATTAAAAATCAATAATTATCTCGACTATAGGAACAATTAATCGCAGAATTACTTATTTTTAATTTAATTGAAGAAAAAGTAATCAATTCGTTTAAGCCTAATTTGAGTCTAATTTGAAAAATTTTATCAATAATTTGAAATTAATTTTAAATAATTAACGTTGAACATTTTTGCTATCAATATTATTTCAATAACTCACCTTTTTATTATTTTGATTTCTATTTCTTAATTCGAAGTTATAATTAAAAACATAATCAATTAATTTAGCTAAATTTTCAATTCTATGCTGCATATAGTTGATTCTTATCAGTTTTTGCTTTTTAAAATATTTTAAATGATAAAAGAGTATTTAATTAATCAAATTATATTTTTCTATTCTTTTAAAAATATTTTTCATCATTTTTAATAATATTTTTTAACGATAATGACTTTTTGATATATTTCAAATATTGTTCTCATCCATTTTTTCTTAATTGAAAATATATCATAAACTTGAAATTAATATAAATGATATAATATATAAATATATTCCTTTATGATTGACGTTCTAAAATTATTTATCTAATATATGAAATGGAATAATTAATACATTACAAATTTGAAATTGATATAAATGACAGTATACTATGTAATTTTTGCAGCTGTCTTTTTAATTTTCCCATTTAATTATCCATTATGCCGTAATTCGATTAATTAATTAGAATTAAGATGCAAAATTTCGGAGTTATCAATGAACATAAATACAATCGATATTATCAGTTAACAAAATATAATCGAAAAATATTTGAATTAATTGAAAAGAAATTAAGATGAAAAGAAGGCTTTTGGAAACGATTAAGAAGTCATTATTAGATTGAAAATTAATGAGGTCATTTTAAACTAACTATATCACTTTGATTTATATTTTATTTATATTATACAACTTCCTTCAATTAATTCGCATCATTTTTCGATGAATAATTCGTATCGCAAAATTTTTTTCGAATTCTCGAAATGAAGAGAAAATAAAAATAAAATCTGATACTTAAAAAACTAAATATTCAAATTGCTGTTCTTTTTTATTTTTGTTTTTTATCTTTTCCTCGCATTCATTTGTTAAATACAAATGAACTTGCTTTTGAATTCGATTTCAGGTCAATATATTTTAATTTCTTATTAAAACTTGAAATGAATTTTTAAATATTTATATAATACTGAAATGATCATTTATTCATCAATTTTTCGTGTTTTTTGTTGATAATTCAATGAAATAATATCAATATCAATGATATTTATTGAATTTATTACTTATTAAAAAAATTTGAATTAAAATAAAATTTGGAATAATTTAAAATTAATAAATAAAAAAATTTTAATAGTTATTAGGATTATCGCATAAAATTTTGATCATCTGAAAAGAAATTATAGATATTATCATGTAATGTATTATATTTAAGTAAAATACTTTCAGATTGAAATTAACTTGTTAAAAGGATGGAAATTGATAAATTATTTACTGAAATAATTAAGAGGAATTTTGAACTGCTACAATTGTTATTTGAAGAACATAATTACCCGATAACGATCATGGTTATCATTATACGGCATCATATTTTTATTAAACTACTGCTCTAAATTATTCGAGATAAGAAATGAGTTAATCTATAAATATTTTCTTAAATGCAAAAAGATTTTTATTCAGAACTTTAAAATGAATTAAAATTAAAGTGTTTAATCTATCAGATTATGGTTTAAAAAAAACCAATGATGCTAAAATTGATTAAAATGATAAATGATAATATAGAGATTATTAATTGATATTTAATATTTTTTTGACAAAATAAAAACAGTAATTAAATGAAATTCAAGCATTTAAATTATCATGTATTATAATTCGAAAAAGTGTTAAGCGTTATTAAAATGATAAATGATAATATGCAATTTATCAGATTAACGTTATTGTTTTTTTGAAAAATAAAAGGAAAAGATAAAGGAATATGTCTAAAATATTTTTTTAGCAGCAAAAAAATTCGATCTGCCCAAAATTTGCTTGTTTACAACTAAAATAATCTTTCAATCATTACAACCGTTTTGTTTACTTATGTTTGTTTATTCATTTATCGTTTAAAAACGAAAAATTTCTTTTTCGCCAAACGATTGTTGAATATGTGCACATAAAATTATATGTTTTATCGTTATTATTGATAGTGATAAAAAAATTTTTTACTTATTTTAATTAACTAATTAATTGTTTATTCGATATTATTTTTCCTATTTTCCATATTTTTATATATAATATTGATAATACTTCAGAACTATTATCTCTTCTAAATATTATTTTTATTTCTAATATTATTTTTTTACTTTTTTAAATTACAAATATAATTATCTAAGAAGTTTTCGTAATATTTTATATATAAGTATTAATGATAATTACAATTATATCAGTATTTGACAAAATTTTTTCTATTATTAGTGTTAATTTTTTTTGCATAATATTATTTTAAATTAAAAAAAAGAGAGTAATATGATCTTTTCTCCTTTCGATATCAAAAAATTGATTAATATTTACATATTTGGAATAAAATAATCATACTACACAATCATTTGTTGAACATATCACGGCTTATGCAAATAAACTTAATCAATCATATCATATATTCTATCAGGATTGTTTATTAATTACTTGTATTATATTATATTATTGTGGTTTATTATTGCTGTACCACTATTATTGTCATGATCATTTTGTTAATAATATTATTATTATTATTGCTATATATTTAAAGAAATAAATAAATTTAAAGTTGATTAATTTATATTGGAATATATAACAGATTACTACCTATGCTTATTGCTTAAGTAATATCCCTATTTTTAAGTTAACAAGTATATAATTTATTATAGAAGCAGCAAGATATGTATATATATATATATATATATGCATATAGATTAATTATATAAGTCTAGAATTAAGTTTAGTTTTTTTTTCTTCACAATTTTCGGATTAAATAAATGATGCATATATTTTCATATAAGCAATCATAATGTTTAAATAATCAGATATATATTTTCATATAAATAATCTTATTATTTTACGTATATATTTACATATGAAATAATTATTTAAGTTTTCATTTGTTAACTAATTATTTTTTTTTTTATAATTTTTAGATTATTATTTATTGTTGAAATAGCATAAATGAATAATAAATGAGTTTTGAATGTTATAAAATTTTGAATTTCTCTTCATCAAAAGGAATGTCTTAGTAAAGAATAAAATTTTAAACCAATAATTAAACAAAATTTCAAGGCTATATGTGCAATATTAGTCGATGCATTCATTATATTTAAATAAAAATTTCAATTACATCAAAGTGACATATGGATGGATGTATTTAGAGGAGGGCAAAAAGATCACAATTTGATAAATTGATAATTCATCTTTGCTACCATTTTAACAACATTTCCTTTTTATCCTTTCTCTCCCCTTCTCTCTTTTGCTCTCTCCCTCTTCCCTTCTTTTTATTTTCATTCATTTACATATATTTTTTTAAGCATTTTTTTCTTATTATTTATTTTTATTTTCTTATCGTTTATCACTTATTATTTTCACTTATTCATACATATTTATTTGGTTTATTTTATTGAACCTGCAATGATTATGAATTGGAAATTTTAAAAATTTTTTATTATATATATTAAATTACTATTTGATATCATTTTTCTTATTTTCGATTATCAATTTTTATTATTTTTGATATCAGTTTTTGTCATTTTTGATTATTATTTTTGTTATTTTCCTCTTTACATATCATTTATATTAAATTCAAAAATAATATTTCTATATGAATTATAATGATTAGAATGATATAAATCATCTTATCATATATCTTTCATTGATATTTTGATCTTTTGGCTAAACTATTCATTTAACGAATTTACTTTCTAAATATTTGCTATTTATTATCTTTAGTTTGATTTCATTTTATCATGATTATTGATCATCAATGACTCTTATAATGATCGTTTCTTGGTTTTTGTCTATTATGGTTATTTCAGCACGATTATCCTCACAAAATCTTATCATAATGACTATCACTAGGAATATTATTCGCATGAATAAATGCAATCATGACTATTATTATCACCAAATCTTATCATGATTGTCCTCTGCCGTGAATAAAGCTTATCCATAATGTTGTGATCAATGTTAGTTTTATCACGATTATTCCCATAATCCCATATAGTTGTTGTCATCATCAATGAATCTTGATTTGATTATTCTCATGAGCTAGATTTTTCTTATCATAATTACTTTTATCGTAATCTGAATTTTACTTAGTATCATAAATCTCAAATTAAAATCAAATATTATTTCCACCCATTATGAAATGTCATTCGTTCATAAAAATGAAAATTTGAAACCTCGAAATTCCAGAATTCCGAAATCTCAAAAAATTTATCACTAAAAATAATCAAAGGAAAACGATTCTAAGATATAAATTCAAATCATTTATTTGGAATCATTCAAATCAACCTTTTAAAAGATTGATTTTGTAATTATCTGGATTATCATAATTTTATCATATTTTATAATCTTAAAATTATTAGGCTTATAATTAGACAATTTTGCATAATTCATTTTTCCGAATGGGTATTTTATTTTATTAAATAATTCATCAGTTCATTCCAACTAAGTTCATTTCTCGAGATTTTCCCTTTCTTTTTTCTGTTAATCATATAACTAAATATTTAACCAAATAATTCCGATATTTAGCAAAAATTAAGATAATTCGATAATTATTTTTACGCGATAATTGATTATCGAATAATTTTGCATTTTTTTTGACAATAAATTGGAAATATTTTAGAATAATATTATTTAGCATTATAAAATGGTAAATTGTTATAAATAATTTAGCAAAAATTATTTCGGCAAATTGAAATTTTTATAAAAGTAAAAATTTTTGAAATTAAAATTATAATTTTACCATTTTATTAACAAACAATATATATGTTACAAGTATTGACGAGAAAAAGTGCTATTTTAAAAATATCAGCAAGTTTGTCAATTTATCATATCAATTTCTTTTATTTGAAAAAAAGAATTATTGGGATATTTGATTAATTTATTATCTCATTTTCTTTTCTTATTATAAATAAATAGCTTAAAAATTTTGTAACAAATGCTTTTTAAATAAAATTTTCTTGACATTGAAACTTTTTTTTAAAATAATTAATCCAAAATTAAATTTCATTATGATAACTTAGTATCATACTTAAATGATATTGATAATTAATATCATACTGAAATATTATTATAATTTTTGATTTGTCGTTATTATTCAGCACATTTTGTTTTATTTATCATTATTACTTCATGTCTTATTTGTAAGGAATGAGAAATAAAAATGGAAGTTTAAAGAATAATAATAGGAAATAAAATTAAAAATTGAATGAAACAAAGTTAACGAGCTAATGAATTAATTGAATTAAATGAAATTAAAAATAATGTTAGAATTTTATATAGAAAATGGAATTTATAATGTAAAATGATTGTTTTGCGCTAAAATGTTTATATTTCTGACAAATATTTTCATTTCTTTCAATTCCCAAACTAATTATTTATTTTTAATTATAATTTTAGTACCAATAAATTGATAAGAAGGTGTGAATATTTTAAAACTTATTTATTTCACCTAGAAATATTGTAAACAAAATTAGATGAATAAAGAAATAAAAATCCTATATTTGAAATAAGAAATAAAATAACAAAAAATTATAATTTGTAATTGATTGCATTGAATTTCTTAAAAACATATCCAAAATTAAAATTTCTCAACGCAAGTCTTAAAAGTCACTTTAAAATTACAATGTTATAAATTTGAAATAACGGTAATATAATAATTATCACAGAAGATTATCATGAATTATACTAATCTTTAAGAACTTGAAATGATTTTTATCTTTTCGTTTTTGTTATAAGTATTCATATTCCTATCAGCTTTTTTCCGATGTGTTGTTAGGAAATTGTATTATTGCATTTCATTTCGTATTATTCGAAATAATTTTTCTAAAATTTTCTTTTTTTTTTAAATTTAATCTCAATTTTAGATGGTTACAAATGATAGTGGAAAGTTTTACTTAAAAGTTGAAAAAGGACGAAAACCTCGTGTACAGTTATTTGAAAAATTACGGAATGCGCAGGTTTGTTTTAATTATTTTAATTTTTATTTATTTATTTTATTCAAAAAAATCCTTCATTATTATGCAAATTTTCATTTTTACTATTTTATTTAATAAGAAATCTCTGAAATTTTTGACAATTTTTAATTTATACAAAATTTATTGGAAATTTAAAAAATTTCTGTTTTACTTTTAGCTCATTTTATTTTCGCAAATTTATAAAATTTATGCAAATTTCTATTTTTTCATTATTTTTTTGATTTGAAATGTTTCGAAATTTTTGAACTTTTTTAATTTAATTTTTGTGCGAGAAAATTCAAAATTTTGTTCCATAAATAATTTATTTATCGAAATTTTTAGAATTTTTTAATTTATGCAATATTTCGTTGCAAATTCTTCGATTTTTTACATAACGAAATTACAGAAAAAATTTTTCAAATGTCTAAATCTTTATTTAGCAAAATTTTCATAAAAATAATTTTTCAATTATTTTTATGAAAGTTTCAAAGGTATCTACGAGAAGTATTGTGAAATCTTTTCTGAAATTATTAAAAAATAAATTTAAATATGATATTGTTGCAATTTTACTTATATGATAATATGATAGGTAAGATACCGTTACAATTTTTTATTTCTAATGAAATAATACGATATTGTTGTAATGTTTAGGCAAAAGAAATTTTAGAAAAATATGTGAGAAAAATATTTAAGCATATTTCAAGTTTTATTTTCATTAATTTTAATTATTTCAATTTTATTTTCTTTACGAAAAGTTTTTGCAATGATAATTTTATTTATTAAATTTTTTATATAAGTATAGAATTTAAGATTTATTTTTCTTTTTTTATTATTATTCAATTATGAATTTTGGATGAAAACCATTATAAATATATTGTGGAAGTTAAAATTAGTTTTAAGCATTCATTCTGACTCATTTATTTATTTTTCATTTATTTTCTTCATATAAATTAATTTTTTTAGTATTTTATTATGAAAATATTGATTTTTAAATTTTAATTTTTGTTAGTTATATTATCGATCATTGTAATTTTATTTTTTAATTAATCATTTATAATATTAAGTTAAGAATTTCCTTTTAATTGAATTTTGATAAATGTAATTTTATTTTTTAATTAAATTATTTTTTTCAGGTAACAATACCTTATGATCAATCAATTAAATGGCCACCAATACGTGTACAAATGAGTGGTGGTATAACAGTTATTGTACAACGATTAGAACAACAATATAAAATTACTGTTCAACATATTGTAAGATTAAAAATTTAATAAGTATTTTAATATTTAATTTATTTTTAAGTAATCTAATCTAAAATTTATTTTCAAATAATAATTTTTGAAATAAATTTTATCGAAAATATTTTAAAAATTTGATTAAAATACTAAATTCACTTAGTTTTTCTTTTTTTTTTAGATGGAACGTAAACCGGATATATGCGTTTATGTTAATGCTTTAGCACATGAACGTGATATTCGAACGTGTGTACGTGATGTTAATACGCAACTAAATCATATAGGTGTAGCAGGTCCTAATCTTGAGGTATATAAAAACTTAATATTTCAAATAAATAATATAAATACATGATATTCGAACATGCGTATATGTTACTAATATTGATACGAACTAAAACATGCGAATCATTATGATCAATTATAATTTTGAGGTAATCTAAGGAATGTATTATTTAAGTATAGGAGTAAATAAATTCAAATAAATAAATAAATTTTAAGCAAATAAATGAATTCATTTTTGATTCATATTTAAAATGGGTTAAAAATTAATTAAATGTTCAAAGATATTTAAATGAATTAAAAATTCATGAATTGAATAATTAATTGCTAAATGATAAAATCATCAAAATAGAATTGTTCATATTCATGTAACTAATTTTTAGCTTAGTTTCTTAAGTAATATATAATCATGCTGATTACCTGTAATTCGATAATCACTTTTTTTAGGTAACTGGTCATATTAAAGCTATTAAGGTAACGTTTGAATCAACGGTTGGAGCATTACATACTAATTCAAAATTATCTGCTCGTAGTATTATCCTCAAAGCTCAGCATATTTTCATCAAACCAGAAGCTTTGTTTATGTGTTCGAAATTACGGGTTTGTTTATTTTTACGTGAAATTTATTTTGCCCATTCACGTAACGAATTTTTATCAAATGCAAAGTTTTATTTATATGTTCAAAATTATGAAATATTACGTGAAATTTGTTTATCTATTCATGTATCTCATATTTTCATCTAGCTGAATTACTATTCTCACGTTTATAAATTACGAATGAACGTGAAAATAGTACAGAAATTACGAATTTTTCATATGCTGCGTGAAATTTATTTGTTTATTTATCTACCTCATATTTTCATCAAACCCTAAACTTTGTTTACAAATTATGAATTTATCAGAAATTGCGAGTTTTTTTATATAACGTGAAATTTTGTTTATTTATTCAAATATCTCATTTTTTTAACTTGATAATTAATTAATAGCTATCTATCACTTATTTTTTTATATTCAAATTTACGAATATTGTCTATAAAAAATATATTATGGATTTCTTATTCTTATTCACGTTACAGATTTCTATTTAAGCATCAAAATCACGTGTTTTCATTCACGTATCTATTCATCTATCTATCTATCGATTGCAATTATAAGACGATTTTATGTTTTTATTTAAACCTTTCAAAAACAGAATATTTTAAATTATTATTATCAATTACAAATTTATTTATTTTAAAAATAAAATTATTTCTATTATTCTCTCTAAAAATTATGACTAATTAATGAAGTATTAATTAATCAACAGCTATCATATCATTTCATTAGCTTATCAAATTATATTCAGATGATATCACGACGTGTTCAAATTGATGGACGAATATGTTGCTCAGATCAAATGTCATCGAAAATGTCAATATTTATTGATTCTGCTTTATTACATATCGGTGTTGATGGTATAATTGGTACTACACGATCATCGATTGATAAATCTGTAATTTATCTAATTATTTATCTTAAATTTTTAAGAAAGATTAATTAATGAGTTAAAATTAATTGCGATTAATAAGCGAATATTAAATAGCAAAATACAGATATCATTAATAATTAAATAATTGAAATATTAATAAATGAATGAATTAATAAAAGGTCGCTAACAATTCGAATTAAAAATTCAAAATTCTTTATTTGAATAAATTCGCAGAGATTAATTAGCAGAGGTTAAAATTTATTAAAATTAATAGAAATAACAAAAAGATAATATTTTATTAAAATAACAATTAGTAAATAAATAATAATAAAAACTTAAAAAGAGTTTGAATTTATATCGATGCAAATATTAGATTTCAATAAATTTAATTAATTGATATCTTTTTTTCTAATACTATTATGTATTCAATTTTTACATACATAAGAAAATCAAAAATCTTTTTTGGATCAATGGTAAATATATAAATAATGAATATATCGTTGTAAATAAATAAACACAATATTTTAATTAAATCGAATAATAAATTAATTAATTATCAAATCAACGAAAATTTCTTTCAAATTTTATATACATTTCTTTCATTTACATATATTTTTTCATTCGTTTACATATATTTTTTCTTTATCATTATCTCTTATATATTCTATCATGTTTATCATGTATATATATACATTAATAATATTGTTTATATTCTATCATGTTTATCATATATATATATACATTAATAATATTGTTTATATTCTATCATGTTTATCATATATATATATATACATTAATAATATTATTTGTCATTATATACATCTATCATTATAATTCATTTATCAAAAAATTTGATTGATCAGCTGGTCAAAAAAACGCAAAATTTTTTCGTTTTTAAAATTTTAGATATCGAAAATATCGGAAAATCTTGTAAATGTTCTTCATTTTCGTTTAACCGGTTGTTTGGCTAATTTTGGTTTTATCGGTTCACAAAATGAAATGGAAATTCATATTGATGGAAGTATTTTATCATTGCAAGATAGTAGAATTGATAGCGCTTCGAGAGGGTATATTTATTTTCATTTTTAAGATATAATAATTTGATTATTATAATAAGTAACACATTTCTAATAATATTCTTTTTTGTCACAGATATTTGAAATTGCTTTTTTGTTTTCAAATTGTGATAGATCAGTTTCAGAAAAAATAATAATAATTGGGAAAAAATTTGTTATTTAAATTATCATAATAATTGCATATTTCATATATCTTCTAATCTAATTATAATTATTCAAAATTTTCCTTTTTGATTAATATTACTTTAAATAATTCTTGATTGGTTTTAATTATTTTTTTGAATAAGTAGTTATAGATAGCTATAACTGTAATTGTAATTTTATAATAATTGTGCGAATAAATCATAAAAATTAATCATGATTATTCCTGTATTTTTGTTAATCATTTCTAATATTTTATCCTATCTTCTATTATTTTTTAAATTAAAATTTTAATTTTACTTATATTATTTCAGGTATGCAGCTTTAAAACAAATTAAAGGTATTAGCAGTGAAGCATCTGATTCATTACCAACGAGTAGTACTCTTAGTTCGGCAATTTTATATGAAAAACCGGATACGGTAGCTCAACTATTAGAAGATGGCGTTGACTTAAATGATTCTGTTAAGGTTTTTAAAGAAAATTTGTATAAAAGGAAATGTTAAAAATTGGAATTAATGAAAATTTTTGATTATCAAATTTTATTTTTTCTACCATTTCTAATTAAAATGTTTCATTTTTTGGAAGATTATTGAAATTAATAAATTTTTTTAATTTCTGATTAATTCTTACAGACAAATAATATGGATGATAATACACCAAGAAAGATAGCTAATAGAAAATATAAAACAATACAAGCATCAGAAAGGCGTAATAAAATGCGTGAAAAGATAACATTAATTCAAGCTCTTATCAGTACGCATGATTGGAAACGTGGTGTTATCACTTCCAATAATATTAATGCAAAGGTAAATATAATGGAATTAATGTAATTTGATTGTTTTTTTAAGTCGTGGAAAACGAAATGTAATTTGATTTAATAATTAATGGAAGATTACAAATAATTTCGTTTTAATAATAATAATAATAATAAATTTCTGAAAAAATGGAAAAATTATTTGTTAGTAAAAATTTAATTGATGCAGTAAGTAATTTCAGTGGCTTATCATTGTTATCAATTAAAATAATAAATCTTTATGTTAATAATATTCCTGTATATTTATATAAGTATGCAAAATCAATTCCGATTATAATTATATATATATATATAATTATATATATATACATACATAATATGAAATAAAAATTTATTCATTCATAAAAAGCTTAATTAAATATGAAATTAAATTTGATCGAACTAGAATTAAATTTAAAAGAAAACCAAAAATTAAAATCATTTTAATGATCGATGACAGATTTACATTATTATTTGATTAAATTAAACTTTAAGTTGAAATCATTTTAGAAAAAGTTAATCAAATTTTACGCCATTTTTTTATATTTCTACGATGCTTAGTTACAATCGTTTATTAATTATTTCATTTTGAAAAAAATTTTTTTAATTACTTAATTTGCGTAATTATTCAATTATAATTTCTATCATAGATATATGTTAATGAAAATTTTTAAAGAAATGTGAAATTTTATTTAATTTAGAAAATTAGAAAAATTGGTAATTTTGTTTATTCAATTAATTGAATAAACAAATTGTTATTACTACATTACAACAATTTATTATTACAATTTTATTTATTTACTTCTTTACTTCCTATTTTTTCTTGGCCTTTTATTTCTTGTAGTTTAATTAATTAATTTATTTATTTCAAAAATAATAAATGACTTAAAATTATTGCTAATAGTAAATTTGAAATTATGCTGAAATATAAAATTAAACTTTTTCATTGAGAAATAGTATGTAAAATTGCCGTCGGATATGATGGATCCTTTGATGGATGAAAGTATTTTATAAAATTTAATTTTTTTAGTTATTAAATTTAATTATTAAAGATTGGACGAGATTGTGCTGATTGTGCGCAATTTCGTAGTGGTACATTGGCGTTGACAATTTATGGAAATGCAAAATGTGAAGCAAAATCAATTTGGACCGGTGGTTCGGTTACGGTAATAGTAGGCCATGATTTAATTATCGAAGGTAATATATTAAATTTCAAATGATTAAATCGTTTAAAATTAGATGATAGCTAGAGATAATGATGATATATTGTGAAAAAAAGCAATTTTTAGTAAATTGATTTTTTTATAACCTAATTTAATCCTTATATTTTAAATATTTTTATTTATAGGCCAAGTAAAACATGTAAATTTGGATGTATCATGTGGAGGTAATATGGCTACAACCGAAGAATCAATTATTAGCCAAGAACAATGGGTTAAGGTTAAAATTTCTTTTCTATTCAATTTAATTTTAATTTTAATGAATATTTTTAATAGATGAAACTCAAAACATTTCCCTTATCTGAACTATTTACTATTTATATATTTATTTGATTCTCCGATTGAGAAATATAATAATCAATCAATTTTATTAACTAATTATTAAATTCAATAATCAATAATAATTCTTTAAGATTTAATAATTTAAGAGTATTGAAGAATATTTGTATTTAAAAAAATATTTTAAAATACATATATAACCGGAATTCTTAATTTTTCAAAAGAATTATTTCTAGTCATTGCAAATTAAATAATTTTTTAAACTTCCTCAAGAAATTAAAAGTTACTTTTGTCAAACTAAGCGATAATTCTTACTAATATACTGGCTATTTAAATTAAGATATAAGGTATAAAAATTAAAATTTCAAAAAATTTTGTTAATACAATAATTTTTTTTTATAATTTTATCTCAGATAATTTCGACCGCATTTTGTGTTGCTGGAATTTGGTCAGTTGGTGAACAATTCAGTTTAGATGTTAAATCGGCCACGTTTTTGGAAGAATCGTATTTGGAAGTTGATTATTTTGAAGGAGCGGTTAGCGAATGTTGTTATAATTCTGGTAATTAAATATATTCTAATTATATTCAATTTTGATCCTTCAGTCATTCTATTCCAGATTATCAATCTCTCTTATCTTTTATCTTATCAAATATTAATAGAGTTTAAAGTTATCTCTATTCCTAATTTTTGCGAACATATAGAGCAATTATTTAATTGTGCAATTATAATTGATTAACGAATAATTAATGAAAGTATTTTAGAGAAAGACAATATTCGAAGAAATGGAAACATTAATTTTAAAATTGTTGGAATTTTTTAGACTAAATAATAAAGAAAAAGAAATTCTTGTAATATTTTCTTGCGAAACAAACTTATTAATTATTCATTTATTAATTATAACATATCGATTAAATGGGAAGTTATAATTTCGTAATTGATAATTTGGAATGAATTTTCTCATACAAAATCCATTCTTTATATCATTTATTAATTATCGAATATAAATTAATTAGAATAATTTTTATAAATTTTTGATTCATAATTTTAAACAAATTTCTAAAAATTTATTCTATTTCTTAATAATATTATTAAAACAATTTAAAAAAATAGTTAATAATAATAATTAATTAATTTTGTTTTGCTTTTTTTTTTCAGGAACATGGCAAACTCGTTTTATATCATTAACTGTTCAAGGTGACTTATTTACTTTACATACTGGAAAAGTTTTTGTTGAAGAAACAACAACAATCGAAGCATTATCATTTAATAATTGTGGTTTATGGAAAATTAAGGAAGCAATTAAAATTATGCTTAAAGGATCAGCAAATTTTTATGCGTCATCAAAATTTAGCGCTAATTTATTGAAAATAATCGCTGAAGGTCAATGTACTATTGCTGGATATTTAGCATTAGAAAATTTTCTCGTTTATATACGTAATGATATGATAACGACACCTGGTGCACGAGTTAATATAACAATAGGCGGTACTGTCGCAGTTGGAACATTTCGTAATGATTCATCATGGTATCTTGATGGAAATTTACATTTACATACTGCATGTTTTGAGCAATCTGAAGATGCAATTATTTTTGTGAAAGATACGCTTACAATGATATTTTATGATGTATCAGAAGAGCGTTGTCATGGACGAATTGTTGCGAATTATTTAATTATGAACATAGCAAAACGTGTACGTTTTGATGGTTATATTCGAGTTAATCAAATTGAAATAAGCGTACCGCACGTGAACGAATCACGTCTAACAATTGGTGGTCAACTTGAAATACTCGATGGACCGCTAATTTTGAAAGGACGAAGTTTGAAAGATTTCAATATTTCATCATGTTCAACATTAACAACTATATTATCATTTGTTACACATTCATATCCGGCATTTATTCTCGAAGGACAATTAAAAGCTGAAGCTATTATTGCACCATTTTTAGCCATTCTACTTTCAACATCATCTTATTCATTACTTTCCGGAATGGATTCGATAGCAAATAATGCTACATATCGTACACTAATATCATGCAATTCATTACATACGCAGCGTACTTCATTGATTGATTCCGTTCCAGGAAAACTTTTATTTCCGGAAGGTATTTTATGTGCTACAGCATGGCTTCATGAAGGACAAATTCGTTTTAATGGTGAAAAAGTTTATATTATCACGGATGGTTTAATTAATCGTGGCCGTTTAACAAGTGGTGATAAATTACAAAATCATATGCGTGAAGTAGTTCTATTGGTGGAGAATCTCTTTCACAACGATGCCGTATTTTCAGCTGATCGTATTGAAATTTCTGGAAACGGTGAACTACAAAATACTAATCGTATTTTTGCTAATGATGAGATGAATATACGTTTAGCAAATTTTTGTAGTGAATCTGGACAAACTCAATTAGAAGGTACACAACCAAAATTACTCTCAGCAAGCAATGAATGGAATCACGTAACTGAAGGTCGTATTGAAGCGCAACGTGGAAATTTTGGCGCAACAACATCAAAA
Source organism: Dirofilaria immitis (assembly GCA_024305405.1). Classification (NCBI taxonomy): domain Eukaryota; kingdom Metazoa; phylum Nematoda; class Chromadorea; order Rhabditida; family Onchocercidae; genus Dirofilaria; species Dirofilaria immitis. The sequence goes on along the minus strand of JAKNDB010000088.1, from coordinate 2,859,482 downwards.
ACTTGCATAGCATTAAATCATAAATTTGATAGACAAGTTCAAATAACTGCTCGATCTCGATTATTTATTGATAATGATATTATTGATGGTCGAAATAATATTGCATTTATAGCACGTGATGCAATACTATTCAACTCACGCATAATTGCAAATATTCTAGAAGTAACACTTGGTGTTGCATATATTACGGAATTTGTTGTAAAAAGGATGCTTTGATAACAGCTAATCAATTACGAATAACCGGAAGTTGCAAATATCTTACGTTAATTATTGACGGTGAATTAACGTGTGGATCGATGATTATTGATGCAAGAATTCGACAAGTTAAAATGGTTGGTGCTGGAATTTTATCATGCCGTAGATCATGCAAAATAGATGGTGATTCAATTATTCTAGCAATACGTGACATACGTATGACCGAATTAATATCTTCAATGATAACATTAGCTTCAGATGGTACACTAAGTTTATCATCATCTGATTCTCATCTAAAAACCATATCAATTTATGCAGATAATTGTTATTTGCAAGGGCGAATATTTGTTGAACATAAAATTATTCTAAAAATTAATCATGGAATATGCCATATTAGTGGTGAAATTATTGGAATCTGTGAAAGCAGTGAATTCTCTTTAGAATCTGATGATTTATTTCTAATCGGAACAATAGCAAATTTTGACTTTCTCGAATGCTATACACATAAAAAAATTGAGCATTACGAAAAAGCAATGATTAAAAATGTTAAAAATATCGTTTTTGAAGCGGAATTTATTTCAATTGATGGTAAAATTATTGGTTCAGAATCTTTAATTGCTACCGGTGATGAAGTGAATATAGAAGGAATTTTATATCAAAATCATGAATATGCTAAAACTGCATATTCAATATTTGGCAAAAAATTCTTTTGATGGTGAAACACACGGTTCAATACATTTGGAATTAAGCGGATCGGAGATTACATTTTCTGGAATTTCAACAAATCTCAAATTTCTTGATATTGATGCAAATTTAGCTATTATAACACCACGTGGAATGAAATGTGAAAATTTCAATTTTATCGCTTATTCCGCTATTTTAGACGGTAATTTTGAAATTGCAATATTTACAGTAACAATTCAGACAACATTATTTATACGAACTGATTTAACTGATTGTATCAAATGTAAATTTGTTGCACCGTTAATAATTGCGCTAAATTGTCCAATGTCACCGAAAATGGATATTTGTTCATTGATCTATGTATTTGAACGATTTGAATTAGAATGTTGCGCAAAATTTTCGGAATTATTATCCCCAAAACCACAGTTTCGCCGAACATCAAATAATAATTCATTATCAAAATCTACATCTATCAGTAATAATACTACCATGCTTCCTACTATTCAACAATCATTCAATGATAATATTAATCGATTAAGTCAAAGTTTTGTTGAAATTTCATTTCACTCTGGCATTATTAATCATTATACGATCAAAAATTATGATTTGTGGTGGAATACATTTGAAATAATTGGTGATTGTTTTAAAAATTCTGATACAACAACTTATGATGAAATTCATGAAGCATTGAAAAAGTTGATCAAATGATATCAATTGGTATATCATTGCCAACAACAAGTCGATTATATTTGATATTATTGAAATTACTAAACGAACTACATATCGAACATATTTTAATGCGTAATTTTCCCAAATTATTCCATCTGATATGTAATATTGCTAATAATAATAATGACAATGTCAATGGCGATGATAATGATAATGATGAAATGAAATATTCGGAAATATTTATCGAACAACGAGAAAGGTTCTTTTTTTTTTTGGAATCAATATTGTTTTGTTAATCTTTTACAATTTTTAAATGCCATCAATACGTAATAGTTATTTTTACGTATTTCAATTTAAATAAAATTACATTGAATTTTGAATTTCATCATTTCATATAGAAAAAAATTAAATTTCATTATTTCATATAAATTAAATGCCAATTATCGATATTATATTTTTGCATATTATCATTTGATACGCAAAAATAATTTTTACTTATTATTATATATGAAAAAAAATTCGCTCATTTTATATGATTATTTGTGTATTCGATTAAATATTTATTAGCATTTACATTTTTACACATATTATTTATCATATATTTTTATGTATTCCTATATATTTCAATTTTTTTATATATAATTTTAAATGTTTAATTAATTACAATTCATAAAATTCATCTTATATAAAATTTAAGTAACCATTGTTTTGAATTTTTTTATTTCGAATAAACAAAAATCATTTATTATTCAATTAATAGATTCGATTCACAAGCATTGAACGAAATAATTAATCGATTCCGAATACGATCACGTAAATTTGGATTACGACGTATTGAACATAATTCTGCTGATGATGATATTGGTTATGTTAGTCGTAGTTCTAGCGAAGAAATTGATGAAAAACGTCAAAATATCAATGATCCACGTGATACACTGTAATCTAATATCTCCAGATATTTTCACTTTTTTTTTAATACTTTAATTTCTATAAAATTTTTGATTTTAAATTTTATTTATTTCAATTCTTTTTGAAGAATTTTCGAAAAAAATTTTGCACAAATATTCGTCTTTTTTTACAATTACTTTATAGATCTTGCACAAATTTGGATAAAGAATCGTTTAGATCCGTATCAAAAGTAACGATTAGTGACGAAGATGATTGTACGGATAAAGATACTGTAACAGATGACGAATTACGGTAAGTATTTGATGGTATTAAATTTGAAATTATCCAATAAACTTGGAATATGAGTTACCATTGCTACTTACCGTTTAGCAATATTTGATAATATCAAATCTATAATTAACCAATAAATTTTTTAAAGAATTGAGTTGCGATTAATATTTACCGTATGATTTGATATACTAAACATAAAATTATCCAATTAATGATTCAAAATTGAATCATGATTAGTATTATTATATATTTGATAGCTCAAACTGAAAGTTATCTAATAAATTTTATTTATACCTAAGACTGCTTAATAAATATTCAATTCATAATGTGGGTTACGATCAGTACTTACCGTACGAATTGATTTTACTGAACTTGAAGTTTCTTAATAAATATTTATTTCAAAATTCGAATTACTATTATTATCTGTCGCATAATTTTGTAAAATTAGAATCATCAATGAATGTTTTGCTGAGAATTTTAGAATTGGTACATTTCCATAATTAAAAAAATAGAACAGAAGTTTTTTTTCATAGTATCAGCATGGAGGAGATATAACTTATCGTTGAGCATTACTTTGTAAATTTTTTTACCTTTGAGAATTTTTACTGTTTATAATTATCAATATCGTTTAAACTAGACAGGTAGCGAAATACAGAATATTGAAGATCTAATAAATTAGTGATATAGCTCTAACATATAGTATAGTATGTAATTAAAAAAGAATTAAATAAAACTGATGACAAATAATCAATTGAACTCATTATGATAACACCTATCACATATTTAGCAATATCGAGACATTAAATGATGATATGCGTGGAAGTCAAAAAATTGAAGAGAGCTACAATACGACGTATGTTTTAAACGGTGAACGACGAGTACTAATTGGTTATATTGATTTCAATCGATTGGATATTGTTATCACGAAACCAGAATTCTTGACTCGCCGAAAAATTCCCTCTAGTGGTACTGATTTAGCCTTCAAAAAAATACAGGTATAAATTTTTTTAATCTAATTAGCAAAATAATTTTTGGATTTATTTCAAAAATTATTTGGACAAATATTTTTATAAATTGAATTTAAAATATTAAAAGGAAATAAAAAATATGAAATTATATCAAATTATTCATTGCAATATATATTTTCAGATTTTAATGAAAAAATTATTTAATTTCAAATATTTACCAGCTATATCGAATCATTCCATCCAATTTCCCTATTTAATTAATCAATAAGTATAGGATAAAATTGAATTATTTTGAAAAAAATATTTGAAAAAAAATTGAATTTTTTTTTTCAGATTAATTAATCAATAAGTATAGGATAAAATTGAATTATGATTAAAATAAATTAAAAAAAAGCTTTTGAAATATAAATTTATAAGATTAATTCAATATAAGGTGCAATAAATAAAATTAAATTAATAACAATAAAAACAAATTTTAAATTTTGTAAATGAAAGAAGTGAAATTTGAAAAAACATTAAGAATTTAACAACCTGATAAAGTTTTAAAACTTTTGAGAATCATTTAAGATTCATTAAAACTTAAACAATTTATAGTGTAAATAAATCCTATATGTATTGAAAGAGAATTTATAAAATATTTTTTTTTGAATAAAATTTTAAATTTTAGGTAAAAGCAACTTTGCCAACGTTGGAATTGAATTCATTCGGTAGTGAATCATCCTTGGCATCATTTGATGAAAAAACTTTAATGCATTCCATTCCTACACCAATGAAACGATCACTTATTCCACGTGTTGCTGTACCAACTAACAATAATGGTACGTTAAAAAATCACATACGGTCATTAATTGATACGTAATACCTGGATTGTTAGTTAGTATATACGTAAAATAATATGTGACCAATTTCTTTCAGTAATATATAATTGTAATATATTGAAAAAAAATGTAAATAGTAGAATTAAAGAAGTTACACGGCCAGATTATTTATGATACGTAATTATGCTATGTAAATTGTTTATTTATGAATACGTAATTATAATTACGTGAATAATTCGTTCATTATAATACATTCGAAAAATAAGCAGTGATAGTAATTAAAGAAAATCATATGTGGCATTATTTAAGTGATACGTGATTCATTAATTTAAGGATACGTAATTATGATGCGTAAAATGTTTACTCAGAAATTATGCATAAGCGTAAATATCGAAGTAAATACTTAATAAAGAAAAGCTTTGATACTAATATGAAAAGAATAATATGCATTACATCTAATTCATCAATTATTATCATTTCACTTGATATCGTCTAATAACTTTTTCTCTCTCTCTCCTTGTTTTTTCATTACCTGCAATCTGATAAGATATTGTATGATAGAAATTTTCTTATCAGGATCGTCATAACTATACATAGTAATTTAAGTTTAAATAATTTAGAAAAATAGAACAAATTTGCATATATTACCATCATTTTTGCTTCTACTGATAATTTTATTTCAATGAATTGATAAGATTTGATAATTATTTTTATCCTTCAATTTTTAACTAAATTTAAAATAATTAGGTGAATACGACATTTAATTATTAATAATTTCGTTTTCAATAAATTTTCTAAAATTTAATAATATCTTTCCTTTTGGATTTGTAAAGCATTTTTTTAAAAAAGTCTATTAGATAACTGTTCTTATCGGAGCATTTCATTTGAATTAATGATTATTTAACATTAACGAAGAAATCATTAAAAATGAATTTGTCAAAAAAATGTTTGAATTCTTTCGATTCTTTTTTTTTAAAGATTTTATTTATCAATTGCAAGAATAGGATAAATAAAAAATTTTTTTAAATGTAATTAAATAACTAAGTCTTTTTCTCACTAAAATGTCCTATATTCCAATTCTAAAATATTCTAAAACTTTTCGAAAATCCTATGAAAGATTTAATAGAAAATAATGCAATTTAAAATATTTAATTTTCGTTTAAATTTTGAAATTAATTTTTTCACTTTTATAAAGTATGAGAATTTTTTTGTCTAAATAAAATTATAGATAAATAGAAAAGTTATAACCGAAAAATTGAAAACTTTTCGAATAAGATAAATGATAAAAATAGTTAGCATAATTAGGCAAAATATAAAATAATTAAATTAGCAAAAGTAAATATTTGGCTTTTTGTCTTAGAAAAATTGAAATTATTAACAAAAACTGAAGTAATCAAAAAAAGAAAAAAATTGGAATTTATGAGATTTTTATACTAAATAATTTGCAGAAATAGCTAATATAAATAAATACATTAAATAAACAACAAAGCAAATTCATTTCTATTATACAATTTCTATTCTTTGATTCGATTAATCTTTTCTCTTCTTTTTATGTTTTAAAGTAAAGTGATTTTTTATTATTGTAATTAATTTCTTTTTTGTAAAAATGCTAAAGGAGAAAATTATCATTCATACTGCATGTAAAGGAGAAAATTATCATTTCATACTATGCAAAATTTTAATTTCTGAAGAAAATAAATATTAACATAAAAGATTAATAATTATGATAAGTGATAGAGTTGAGAAAGCATCAAAATTAACTGATTGATGAATCAATTAATTAATTAATTCCTGCGATAGATAACATTAAAAGATGAAAGATGGATGTTATTTGTTTTAACTTTCTCCTTTGTTACTATAATAATGAGACCGTAATTTGTAACTGTAATAATATAGTGGTTGTTTATTTGAAAAAATATCGATAAAAAGGAAATTGAAAAGGAGAACTTTTCTTCTCGATATGATAATTTACTCAATTAAAGATTAGAAATTTCATCGTTATATTACTAAATTAGCCATCATTCTTCTTTTTTCATTTATTTTAGGCAAAAAAATTTAATTAATTAAAATAAATCAGTCATTTTTATTAGCAAAATTAAAGCAACAAAAAAGGATATTTTTTTAAAGCAATTAATAGAATATTTAACTTTTTTCTTAATTTGTTGTGACATTTTCGAAATGATATCTTTTATCATTTTAATTGTAAATGAATTTTTATAAATTTTCTTCTAATATTATAAAATTTTATAACTGTTCATTTTTTTAATTTTAAATTATAAATTATTATCTGTTTATATGCATTAGTTTCATTTTATTCATTTTTGATTTTGTATTTGTTTATTTTTTTTAGAACTGTGTTTGTTTTTAGTATTCTTTCTGAGAGATATTTTGAATTTGCAATTTGACGTGCATTCTAAATTAAATTTGAAATTGATATATATTTTTATCATTTTGTATATTATTGTTACTTTTACAATCTTATCACTTAGAAATTTTCTATATGATTAAACGGGTCTAATCATTGTTCTGATCAGTACTTATTTATTGAGCATAACGTAATGTTATGCAAAAATGTATATTCGGTTCAGTTAATTGATTAAATCAGAATAAATTTGAACTAAAATTGATAAAATCCTAATCATCAAAAAATATACCAACGCTTTTGTTATAAGTTTTACTATTATTCTTATTATTAGTAATTAAACTTACATTGAGATTTCTTATTTAGTTTTTTTGTCTTATCAATTTTCCTATTAATTACTATTAATTATCCAATAAGCTATATTTTTAAACAAAAATTCAAAATTTAGAAATTTTTTAATTGATGCTAACCAATTTTCTCGTATTCCAGGAAATATTTTAATAATTTTTCATTTCAAAAAAAAAATAAAATTCATTGAATTAACAAAAGAGAGAGGGCGAGAGAGATGAAAGGAGAGAGGGAGAGAGAGATAAAGGAGAGAGAGAGATAAAGGAAAAAATCATTGTCAAAAACTAAAATTCGTCACACTTTTTTTTAATTTTTCATTTATTTTTAGCATTTTTTCCCCTAAAACTACCCAACCATTCCACCAAAAATTACCCAATCATTTCCTTTATCTCTTTCTCCTCTCTCTCTCCATTTCTCTCTCTGTCCTTCTTTCTCTTTTACAATTTGTGTCAAAAAAGCGAACACATAGTATTTGAGTATTTATTGATTAAAATTATATTTTTAGAATTTGTTAAATCATTTTTTAACCATAAAATTTTCTTTATTTTGGAAAAAAGCTTTTCAAATCTTTTGATTATTTTGTTGTTTTATAATTTTGTCATGAAATTTTTATTAGAAAATCGATGTCTTCTCGAAATAGATAGTATTATTTGTTGTGTTATCAAAACTTTATTATGAGACTTGTTTATCGTCGCAACTACAATACAATACAATTTCTCGATGAATATGAAGATTAAAATCGTCGAATTATCAATGGAGACTATTGGTGATCTCGGGAAATAATCTTGACCTCTTTATATGAAAATTTTTATGATATTTTTGAATAGCACCCTACGATCATCAATACAGTAATGGATCAGATAATTGTTTCATTGAAATAATTTTGCATTATTTTAACCTTTTCATATAATTGGGTTATTAAGAGTTGAAGAGATGATTTCTTTGTTTTGGAAATACGAATCAAAATAATTTCATCTTATAAAATAGAGATATTTATATAATCCAAAAATATCATGATTATTTCAACAATATATTTATATTATTAAACATTTCAAGTCTTTCGACAAACTGAATCTTATGAAAGAATGATCATGAAGGTCAAGAATTATTTAAAAATATTTGGAAAATGTGCATATGCTTGTTATTTATATGCAGCAATTTTATCAATATTGTTAAAATTATATTGTTTTGATCTATCACTTTAAATAAATCAATAAAAGTTGTTGTATCATTTCAATTTATGACAAAAAAGATAAAAAATCAGTAAAAATATAAATACATTATCAATAATTGTTAAAAATAAAGCCGTCCTCTTCTTCGTCATAATAACTTTTCTTTTTGAATTTCTGATTTCTTGATAATAAATAAAGCAAATAAATTACTCGAATAGAAAAGTTTCACTTCACCACTATTCTACTCTTTCCGTCCTCCTTTTATCCTGGCTGTAATTTTATTGTTCAAATCATAAATAATATAATCACCATTGATTTCAAATATCCAGTTATCAATTTCATGATGTCCTTTCTTTCAGCAAATACATGAGGAATAATTGTTTTCTAAATTTTTAAAAAGAATGAAAAACTTGTTGGGAATGAAATAAAATAATTTAAATTAAAAATCTAATCAAACAATGAAACATTTCCATTTTTATTTAATTATTCTGAAATTATTTTTTCATATTTTTACTGCCATTTTCAGAGTTTTTTTTTAATTCTACTAAATGCATTATTATTAATTATTTCAATTTTTATAATTTTTTTGAACTAACATTATAAATATCAATCGATACACTCTATCTGTATCTTTTGGGAGTTTTCTTGAAGAATAACAAGAAAGTTAATAGCATGTTAACAATTGATCAATTTCAGAGCAAATAATTTTGAAGAAACTAAAATTCTCTTATAACAATGAAAAAAGTAGCCAATAATAAATATACTTATCAATTTCCCTAAAATTACTGAAAAATTTTAAGATATAAATTTGAAAAAATGGATAGCGAAATAAATAAATTTTTATTTCTTATGTTTAAAAATTTAAATATATTAATAAGAGATACAATATTAGTTGTAACTTTTTCCTATTTCATTCAAACTAAAGCATAAAAGTTCATTAAATTAATTCATTTATTAATATAATTAAATGAGTTGAGTTAATTATCAGTTCAATAAGTTATTACATATAAAATTGAAAAATGAACATTTAATCATTTCCAGTAGTTGAACAATTTCATTTAAAAATTAATAAACTTTTTCGAACTTTTTCATTTGATCTTATTTTTTATGTTTTCAATATTTCTATCTTTTTTCGTAAGCATAAAAGTTAGCAATTTCTTTCATTTATATTCCTAACAAATTATAAAATCAATAATTAATTTTACTCTTATTACTACTGATATAACTTATCAATTAATGAATGTTTCATGTTTTTGCAAACTTAAATAATGCTAATTTTAATAATCAAAAATACTTAAATTTAATAAGTTATGTAATACAACAAATAATACGTAGTATATTATATATTTTGTATAATTAAAAATATGAAAAGCCTTATCATAAAGGTCATTATAAAATTAATTATAGGTAACGTTATATCAATTATAGATAATATTGCATGTTAATCAAAGGTTTAATTGTTGATTACATTTAATAGCAATATTTTGCATATTCATAAATAAATTGATTTAGTAGAAGATATACTATAAGAGATTAATTATTTATTTCTAACATACAGTAACATTATACATTGAAGAAACGATTAAAGAAAGAAATTATAGTTATTAAAAAAATCATTATTATTATCATTATTATTAATTATTATTACAACGATGCTAAGTTAACCAATTTTATCATTAATATAACATTTACAAAACATTTAAATTAAAAAAATTAGGAAAAAAGTAACAATATATGCTATATGAATAAAAATTTGAAAATGTTCTCCATGAATTTTATCGTTAATTCCTTCCTTTGATACTGTAATAAAAATTCCTTCTGTAGTATTTTCAAAATACAGTAGTCAAAAATCCAATTATGAAATAAAATATGATAAAATGAGATAATCAAACAATTTTGTAGAGCAAAGAAATTTGTAAGATTTCTCACCTAAATGAATCATTTATCCAAATCATGATACAAAGATCCTTTGTTCTTCCATTTTCCAATCTGCTAATGAAAGCTTACGTTCATTGCTTTAAGATGTTAGAGTCCATGTTAATTGTCTGGAATGTTGTATATTTCAAATATTGTCAATTTCTCATCTTTTATTCTGATAACTAAATCTTTTAATCACTCCATTATAAAGACCGATAATCATTGATATAAAATGGAGCTTCTCGCAAATTAATTGGCAATGTTTCAATCAGTAATTATTATTCATTTAATCAATACCAGCATTTATTCAACTTATTTGATATTCTAATATTTTAATTCAATTCAATTCACTTAAATTCAGTCCATCCATACTACAATCAGCTGATCAAGTTCAATCAAGATATTATCTGATTTTATGCTATCTTATGACATAAGTGAAGGAATAAATTCGTTAAAAATGAATCTTTCGTATCAAAATTTATTTATGCTACAAATTCAACAAAACTTTCCCGACAATAGCTAATCGTAGAAATATTAAAAATTTTCGGGAAAAATGAAATAAAACCAAGTTTCATGCCTTTTTTATATAAAGATAATGATAAAAAAATTTTGTAAAATTTGAATCTTTTCGTTTATAAAAATTAAAAAAATGTAATAAAACTGTTCCAAAAACTTAATCTTTTCTTTTGAAATTTAAATGTGAATTTTTATTTCTCTCACTAAAGTCATGGCAATCAAAGCTTTGAATATGCTATCCTTCTTATGTTAATTAAATTTATTTATTTATTCTTAGCAAATATCCTTTTTAATTAATCAATTTTTTTCCTTTTAGTAACACATTTTTTCTATAAATAACTTACGAAAAAAATCGCTTTAAAAATTAAAATTAGAAAAGCGCTTTTCCCTTCTCACATATTCCCAATTTTGTCCTTTCATTTATTTCATTTACTTTTATCTCTTTGTAATTTCTAAAAATATTCGAAATATTTATTTTTATTTGCATATTTATAAAAAATTAAAATTACAAAATTTTAACTTTCTAAGGAAAGAAAGAGAATTATATTTGTTTCAAATTCGATCGAGAAATAATTTCATTTAGTAATTCATTTTAGCTTATTTCAAGAATTCTACCTGTTTGTTTTCTTACTTTATTTCAAGTAAAAAAAGTAGTGAATAGAATTTTGGGAATTTTTAGGCAGTTATAAAAATTTTAGAATTTTTTTGTGAGACTAAAATATTCTCTTTCCTTTGTTTTAGGAGGAAGAAAAATAAATGAATTTATGCTGCTGTCTTCATTTTTCTAAATATATTTTTAAATATTTTCATCCTTTTCATTTTTCATCTGCTTGATATTTTACTGTTGAAATATTTCACTATTAAAATCAATATTTTGCTATTAAGTTTTTATGAAAATAAGAAAATTAAGTTGAAAGAAAAAAACAGAAGCAAAGAAAATATAAGAGCCAAAAACTTATTGAAATAAAAATATTATTGAAGATTTTAGTCAAAATATAATTTTTCTCTCATTTACTTTCACCAATTTTTTATTTCAATCAAAGAACAAAGGAAACAAATTTTGAAAAATTCATTTAAATTCTTCGTTGTTTTGTTTATTAATAAAAATGATTTCTTATGCATATTTAAATCATTTTAATTGTGTTGTTCTTTTTTTAACCCTTTTCTCCTACATGCATGAAACCATTTAGCAATTTATGATTATCTTTTTTTTTGGAAATTAATTTTAAAAAATCTTTGTTTTTTATTTTCGTCAAAATTATTTGTTTCTTTTTGGTTTTTAAAGTTAAAAATAAAAACGAAAAATGAATTCTCTTCAATTGAAACCAATTGGTTTATGTAAAAGTTTCTCTTTTTCTTTTCTTTTCTTTTTATCGTTTTTTTTCTTGACGAAATTATTTGCGATAAAATAGCGAATATAATAAACAAAGTTATCATTTCTCTTCTTTCGTTTTCCTTTCCTTTTTTTTCTTTCAAAATCCTTTTGTTGAAAAATTGATTAAAGCATAGGAGAAAAAGTTTTCATATTCATTGTTACTTTGCTTTCTATCACTGTCGAATTATTATGGAAAAAATTCGATGCTTATATATATGATTTTTAGATATTCGTTTTCGACAAAATTCAATTATTTATGTAAATATAAACAAAAAAGATTAGATAGATAAATATTTAATAATTAAACTTAAACTAAAAAGAAAGAAACAAATTAATATTTAATATGAATGATTTCGAAATTTATAAACAAACCTATATCCAATAAAGGATCATTGATCACTTTCTTCCTTCTAATCAATTATCAGAAGATAAAATATTTCGCCTTACTGAAGAAGAATGTGATTTAAAATATTTCATGAAATTTTTCGCAGTATAATGTTTAAGTTGTTTATTAACCCATTTCAGTTATAATTATTTAAGAATTTATTATTATCATCATAGTTGCTTAAGTTAATTATTATCACCATAATTAATTAAAAATTTACTACAAAATCGTTCTTCATCATTATTATTATTATGATCATTAAACATTTCACCATTATCATCATAATCATATCAGGAGATTGTCTTTATTACTACAATTATCTAAGTGAACTATTATTTATTATTACTTCTTTACCGCTAATTCACTGCTCATCATCATTCTTCTTATCATAACCAGTTCGGCTTTAGCGTTATTATCAGTCAAGAATTTATCACTATTGCTGTGATACTGAACTGTGCTGTTATTATTATGGTTGCTTAAGAATTCACTATTAATTGAATGACTCATCACTATTATCATAATCATTTAACACTTCATCATTATGATTATTCAACTTTGTTGTAATGATCATTCAAAATTTGCTATTATCACTTATAAACACTACAGTTATTAATTGCTTTTAATCTCTCCTAACAGATAAATCACTTTTACAAATTTAGCAAAATCAATATAGACGTTATTACTGAACTACATGAATATGTTATTCCAAAAATTTGAGAAATTTTGCTAATTAAATAAAATCGCTTATTTCATGTTATTCAAAAAAAAAAAACAAAAACAATTTGATACGTGTGAATGAAAAATCAGACACCTTTTAACAAATATAAAATTAATAATAAAGGTCAGAAGGTCAAAGGACAAGAGTACAAAGTCCAAATATAATTATTTTTGTAATTTTTTATATGCCAAATTGTGCGAATAAAAATAATTTTTAAAAATTTTTTTTGTTCGTTTTCTTTCAAATTTCCTTTATAAAATAAGCTGAAATGAAATGTTATTACTAAATCAGACATGGATATATATACACATATTTTTATCCAAGTACGACAGATGTTTAAATATTAGCTTGTATAACTTCTTCATTTTCCGAAAACTTTTTCATATGATCGATTTGTAATAATTTGAATTTTCATTCTAAAATACCAATTTATATGGCTTAAGGAAGGATGAAAAAATATCAAATATTTAATTAAATATTCTTTACGAATGTTAACAAAATTAATAGAATTTTTTTCATTGCATTTTTTAATTAAATAAAAATGGAAAAAATCAGTCAATTTATACTTGTAGTAAATAATTGTATTTATTTATTTTAATTTATTGTTAATTTGAAACGATAGCAATAGTTCCGCTTTTTCCATCCTTCCCCTTTTTATATTCCTTCCAATTTCTCTTTTTTCAATTAGAAGATTAATTTTAAAATTTATCGTAAAATTTTTAATCTATAGTGAAGTTTTATTTTTCGTATAATTTAATATTTAATAAATACCAATATTTTTCTCCAAATTATTCCATCATGAAATTAAATTTTAAAAGATAGAAATAGAATAAATAAATTTATGAAAAATATTTCAATGAAAAACGAAACTCTGATATGTTGTAGTAGTCATTTGAAATGTTTGAAAATGATTGCATTAAATTGTAAAATTATAAGAAGCGATGTGATTAATTTGAAAAAATTTTAACAGAGATTTTGATAACTGTTAATAATTATTTCATAAATCGTGAATTAATTTTTTAGGCGACAATTTTGTATTAAATGATCAAATAATCTTTCATAAAATATCAAAAATTTTACGATAAATTTTAAAATTAATTTTCTTAATTAAAAAAAAGATTGGAAGAAATATAAAAAAGGTATTGCTATCTTTCCAAATTAATAATAAATTAAAATAGATAAATACAATTATTTACTACAAACGTCAATTGATTGATTTTTCTTATTTTTATTATTTAAAAAGATGCTACTAAGAAATTCTATAAATTTAATCAACAATCAAATTATGTAATCATTTGTTACTCATTTTTATCGAATAAACATTCGTGACATATTTTAACTTTCTCATAATAATACAACATAATATAATAATTTTAAATAATCATTATCATAAAATATCATTTTTAAAATGGTCGTTAAATAAAATGTTGTTGATTTACTTTTCCTTTTAAAATTTAATTTTTCTGACAGTAAATGTAATGTACTGAAAAAAATTACATAATAAATTTAATCCTTTAACTTATTTTGTAGAGAAATACGGGTTGTTTATCAAATATATTATTAATGAAATAATTTTTCAAATAAATTAAGTTTATTATCAGTTTTTTACTTACAATACCAACTTCTTAAATATTGGTTAAAATTTATCTAATCATTTTATTTCAATGATAAGAAGCTGACAAGCATTGAATGTTATTTATAATTTTTTAAAATATTCTTAATACTATTCATTTTAGCTTCCTAAATGTCATTTTAAAAAATTTTTCTGACTGAACTTTTTCAAAAAATTTAGAAAAACATCTGATTCGCTTGAAAAATTTTCCCTTATAATTATTTAAAAAAAAAATTGAAAATAATATATTTGAGCTGATATAGCAAATATTAAAAAAATCAAATTATTTTTCACCTTTGATAAAAATAAAAACAAAATCTCAAAAAAATAAAAACTTTTTAATCAATTTTTCAGGAAATTTTTTCCGGTTTTCGAAAATGCCTTCCTCTTTTCATTTTTTTGCATTTTAATTGCTGACTTAATTAAAATTTTTTTCAGGATTTTATTTTTATTCCTATTTTTATTATTAACTTCATGCAACTGCAATCTTTGTTCTAATTTACAGCCTTAGCAAAAATTTGGTTAAGTCAATAAGATTGATAGGAAACTTTTTCCGGCTCTGCAGAAATTTATCCCATGAGAAAGATTTTATTATTTTTTCTTCTTTTGTTTACAACTAGGTTGTAATTATCAAAAAAAAAAAAAATTGAGCAAAGTTAGCAAGACTAATGCGAAAAATTTTTTCAATCTTTCAAAATTCTACGCAAATATTTCCGTCATTTTTCTCTTTCCTTTTTTTGTTTACAATTAAATTTTAATCGAAGTCTAATTAAAGTATTATTGAAAATATTTTTAATACTTTTTTTAATATTTTAAAATAAATTTTGATCCCAATTTTTGCGCAAAGAAATTATTGCCTTTTAGCTCACTTTTTTTAGAATTTTATTTTCGTTTACTTAACATATCATCAAATAATGTAATAAATTTTACTATTTAGAGAACTTTTTTGTTTTTCATTGCAATGCAATAAATCTCAGACAAAATTGCTTCCTTTTTATTCTCTTTTTTTTCGAGAAAATTTGGTGCGACAGAAAATTAAATTTTATTTTTGATCTAAAATAGCAAAGAAGCAATTTGGTTATTCATTTTTTATGAGTTATTTTTTTAGTTAAAGAAAAATTTGGGAAATATTAGACAGAAATAGAACTTATTAATTTATTGCTCACTGTATTTATTACTCATATTTTTAATAATATTTGATAAATAAGGTTTAGCACTTTTTATTTTGAACAAAAATTCATAAACCTTTCTTATCTATCATTATCACTTATTTTTTTTTTGATAACGGAAAAATAATTTCCAATGTTTTGAATAAAATGCTAAAACGCATTCGAAAAAAATTTTCTTAAATTTAATTTATTTTTAAATAATCACTTCATTTGTTTTTGCAAATGCTTTCATTTATTCTTTCTTGAAAAAAAATTGATTTGCTAAATGACTGATCAAATTTAACTTATCATCAAATCAAGAACACATCAATTTGTTAATTAATTTAATAAGCATGAAACTAAATTGCGTTCAAATTTTAATTTAATTCAATAAAATTATATTAATTAATTTTTTTTATAATTGCAGAGCATATATATAATATCCCTTTGCCTAATGTCAGCGACTGATATTATCAATGATACGGTATTGTTTGGTATGAATTATCAAAATATCAATTTTGAATCATTAAATCGATTACCAACAGAAGTTGTATGCTTTTTCAATTTTTTTTTGTTTTACTCTAAACTATGGAAAAAATCGTTGAAAATAATTTGTGCTAATGGAAAAAAATCGTAATTATAAACGTTAAATTAATAATAGTAATTTCATTTCAGTTAAATATTTTTACAATCAAAAAAATCATATTTTTTTATTTAGAATTTTAATTTGAAAAATTTGATTTTTAAAAATTTAATCTTAATTTATTTATTTATTCAAATTTTTTCTAATGAATGGAAAAATAATTTTCAGATAATGAAAATTATGAAATTTTCATTAAATCGTCTTTAATTTAATAGTGTATCATGATAATGATTCATGATTCGTGATAATAATTTATTGGAATGAAATATGTTGATAACATTTTCCTAGTCAGAATTTTCTTCCTGATTTAATGAAATTAATCGCTTATCAACTTTTCATACTATTCTGATTTAGTTTGTTATCATTTTCACCATGTATAAGCATATTTTATTGATTTAAATTTTTTCGTTTCAAATTTAATTTTGTTTGTTTGGAAAAATTTATAAAAATAATTGTAATACTACTAAAGATTGAAACGATGACTGGTCAAAATAATTATGTATGATATATTATCATAGATTGAAATAATTATTAATGAAAAATAATTATGATATTATCACAAATTTATATATAATATTATTATATGTTGAAATAATCGTTAATAAAAATTAATTATAGTGCTATTACAAGTTGAAATAATAATTAACATTATTACAGGGTGGAATGACAATTGTTATAATTAGTTTTTGTTAATTAATAACAATTGATATTATTACAGGTTGAAATAATAATATATTTATTATGTCTCTGCATTGGTGGCCCATTAAATGTAATATGCTTTAATCGAACATTTCGATTATATGTGAAAAGTCGAAAGCAACGAAATCAAATGCTTTTCTCAGGCTACATTTAAATATTGCTGATTTATTAACAATTTTTATTTATACACCTTCACAAATCATTTGGATGGCAACATTTCAAGTATTTCAATTCCATTCCTTTTTCAATTTTATCCATGCAATTTTAAACTTTTCATAAAATTACAAAAGGCGAAAAACAAATATTTCGAAAAGTTTTCGAAATATTAAAAAGAAAATGAAAATAATCATAGAAATCAAACCGGCAAGTCAGATACTTATAATTGTATGTAAATTTAAATTATTTTTTAATAATTATTATTTTAAATTCGAAATGCTTCATTATATGTATACATCAATATTAGAAATTGAAATTATTGCATAATTTAAATTAGAATAATTATTTCATATTATTGCAATAAAATTTGATTTGAAATATAAATTTTTATTAGATGCTTCTAAATGATGTAAATTCAAATCATTTCAATAGATATTATTCCAAATTTTAAATATCAAAAATATATATTTCAGTTAGATTGTTGAAATTAATTATGAATTCAAATTGTAGTACCACTTCATATTATCTTAAATTTCAGATATTTATAGAAATATCAGTTTAAAATACAGTATTAGCTTATATTATTACAATTATTATTTCATTCTTTATTATTGAAATAATAAATCATAGTATAATAGTAATTTAAATTAATATCTCAGATTCGAAATGCCACAAAGAAACTATTCAGAAAACTACAATTTATAAAAATTTAAATCACTTCGAACAACTACAGCTTCAAATTTTAAATGCCGAAAATATTAATTGGATTAAATTGTAATATTATTTCATTTTAAATTTCAAATATCACAAATATAACTTTTCTATAAGACAATTTTATTTGATATATGCTTAACCGTTATTAATGTAAATTTTAGTATTGTAATAATAAATTTTATTATAATATTTCATAACTGATGTTCTAAACTTTAAATGCGACGAATGAATCACTCGAGAATTGAAAATGATATAATTTGTATTATTTCGTGTAATATTATTGTAAATCTTAAAAATCATAAATATGTAATTTGTCATTTTTTGAAAAATTTACTTGTAGAAAAATTTCAAATGCATTCGAAAATAATTATTCTTTCGAGTAATTCATTTTTATTTTTAATTTCTAAATAAAAATTGTGTTATGCATACTTCCAAAATATCATCAATTATTCTGCAATATAATTGAAAAGAATTATTATTTAAATTAATTTTAACATAAATTAACAAAATTTTAGTAACATTAAATTTATATTTTGGTTTGTTGCAATGAAATAAAATAATGAAATTGTAATAATAGTTATTGAAATATCGATATAAAAGTGGTATAATTTGTAATTTTGGAAATAAAAATTGAATGAATTTTAATTAATTAATTGATTAATTAATTTTCAGTGGTATGGCGGTGATGTTTTATGTCGTATATGTAAATTTTTTACACATTTAATTTTTATTTGAATTCATTTGTTATTGCGGTAATAGCAATTGATCGAGCACAGGGAGCATATCGAATAAAGTTAGTTCAATTTTCAATACCTTTTATTCTTATCAAATTTATATCTTTCCTTAATTTAATTTAATTTCATTCCATTTTATCAATATTATTTTCAAACCAGATTTAATATCATCAATTTTGAAATTGTTTAATTTAATTTGATTTTGTCGAGGTTATCACCTTATCAAATAATATTATTTTCAGATTAGATTTTAATATTACGAATCTTAAAATTTAATATAATTTTCCATTTATTTTACTTTTCAATTTTTCCAAATTTTATTAGAGATGTAAAATGATTAAATTGTTGCGCGAAAAATATCATTTTGAACATTTGATAATTTATGATTTATTATCACTCTATTATCTATGAACAATACTGAAAAATTTTATTGTATTTCGAAAACTAGATCTTGAAGAAATGATAAATAAAACATTTTTAACATGTAGTATTCAATAAATGAATGCCATTTAATATGTAAAATTTGTTATTTATTTATTCTTTTTTGCTGAAACTTTTTTTAGTTATAATATAATGGATATTAAAAGAAAATTCAATTTCTTCTTGGCACCAAATTTGCTCTTTTTCTAATTTTACTTCTAGTAGAAATCAAAAGTATAATTTAGGACTCTTGAAAATTGCATAAATCTCGAGATTTTATGAAATATTTTCAAAAAATGAAATATAAATTCAAATTATTATCGTTGGGAAAATAAAATTGATTTTATCATTTTTGATTTAATTTACTTTCTGCATATTCTCTTTAAAAAAGAAAAATTTAAGCTTTTTCAAAATGATTTAAAGAAAAATGTATATTTAAAGGTTCAAAAATTTACACGATTTATTGTTATATTTGTATTAAAAATGAAAAATATAATATTTATAAAACTAATTTTTATTAAAAGAAAATAATTAAATATTCAAAACTACGCATTGATTACGCTGATAAAGTACATTTTTTCTTTTATTTCATTTCAATTTATTCTATTAAAATTATTTTTGTTAATTAAATTTCATCAATTTTCATATTAAATAAGTTAGTTTTGCTAATCTAACTTTATATTAATTTAATCGGAAATTTAAATTAAAAATTATAAAATAAATTTAAATATATATTTATTTTTTTGCATATTATTTTTTATAGTAATATAGAAGCATCAAAGTTAGCATTTTGTTGGGACAAATATATGCTTGTATCATCGTATGTTGCTGCGACTATTTTTTCCATACCACAGATATTCATATTTCGTGTATATCAACCAAATGAAAGTATCGAATTCCGGTAATTAAATTTATTTTACTTTTCCAATTTTTACAAATTTATTTAATATTATATATATTAGTCATAAATTTTTAAATATAATTTAATCAATAATCGGATAACTGAAAATGAAAAAAAATAAATTAATTAAATAAAAATAATGATTGGTAGAAATAAGGCATCTAACAAGAATTTTTTAATAAGTTAATTTTATTTAAGTAAATAAGTTTTGAAAGATTGATGAACATTCAATGCTGCACATTAGTAGGAAATATATCAAGAAATTTCCTGATTTCGAAGCAGTACTAATTGATTTCCTAATTTTGGACTATTACTTATAGATTTCTTAATTTGGAACTTTCCTCATTTTGCCTGGTACCAATATATCTCCTTTTAATTTCGGATTTTTAATATGTTGAGAAATTGAAAAACAGATGGCGGTAAAGTTGTTATATTAATAAAAATGATGGAGATCAATTTCCTCTGTAAACAAGCACAATCCGATTTCACTCTCTGCTACGTAACCTAAAGTTCATCCTCTGCCATATGATCTGTGATTCTCGATTATCGCATGTCTTAAAATTCATCCTTTGTTACAAAAGTCAGAATTCATATCACATGGTCTTGTTGGATTCACTTTTTATCGGATAATTTTTTCTAAGATTTTTTCCTCGTATTATCTAAGGCCCACAGTTTATTATGTAATCTCGAGAATATTCTTCATCGTATATTTCCTGGATTCTTTCGTTATCATATAACCTAAAATATATTCCTTATCACATAACCTGGAATTCTTTGTTTGCTATATAATCTTCAAAAAATTACACGTAATATTTAGCGTAACATTTAATATGCTGAAGTATTAAAATCTAAAACTTTAAATTGAGATTGTAATATGACACATTTACCTCTTCAAAGTTTAATTTTTCTCTTAGTTGGATATGATAAGAATAGTAATAATTATATAATAAACAAATATAATAAGAATAAATTTTTCTGAATAAAATTTCATTTAACTTCTAAATTATTTTCCCATAAATCTTATTTTTATTTTGTAATTAATTTTAAATTTAATTTTCTATTTTTTTTCTACGAATTATTAGCCAATGTACACCTATATGGACAATTTATGCATATAGATATGATCTGCAAATGCGATTAGCTAAAACGGATCATGAAAAACAACTTTAGCAACCAATTTCTACCAGGTATATCTATTAATTAATTAATTTTTAATATATATTTTGAATAAAATTACAAAAAGAATGTAATAATTTACTCAATAATTATTTCTTTACATAAAAATATAGTTTTGATATATGATATGACAAGAAGAAAAACTAAGCATTTGATAAATTAACGATATAATTTTATTGATTTTTTTTGACATTTAATTACTTAACAGTGAGAATAATGAATTTTACGTAAAGAATATTTAAATATTGAAAAACGAGGACAGTAGCTTAGCTTACATTGAAATATTGTAATAAATCAGTTTGTTGTACTGTACACGTACAGCAGCAAACTACAGTAAATACAGTAGTAAATCATTTTATGATACAATATGGGATTATTTTCTGATATTCTGCTATACCATATCAAATTGTTTGAGTGGATCATTGCAAATAAATAATCAATGATTAGAGCTAACGATATCATCAAAGTTTTTCCAATATGCATATAACATATGTTAAAATTGTACTTTTTAAAATTTTAGAACAAATGAAAAATAAAACGAACCAAACGAACAATATGATAAAAGATAGTTATCAAATAAACAACGAAAAAGTTAAAAAATTGAATAAGATAGAAAGAGAGAGAAAGGGAGAGGAAGATAGAGAGAGAGAGAGAGAGAGAAAAATGAAATAATCAGAAAAGAATCGAATTGTATATATGCTTGATTATATAATGACTGATAAATTTTATAATTATGTATTTAAGTATTATACGCAAAAATTATCATAAAAGTATTAACTGTCAAAATTTGTTCTGTGCAATTTATTTTGATAAATTATATAAAATTTATTGAAATATTTTTGCTGAATTTCTCATTTCAAATTTATTCTCAGGATTTAATCGACTGAATTTCAATTGATCGAATTTTTTTAAATTGATTGATTAAATTAATTCAATTACAGGTTCACCGACTAGAGAAAATATATAATATAACACATTTATTATTTGTTTTTTGGATACCAACAACAATTATTGTATTTTCTTATATATTTATCATTTGTAAATTTAATTCAATGAAACGATCAACTTTGCGAGGTCAAAGTTTCAAAAACTAAGAAGATTATATTAATTAAAAGTTTTTTGCTAATTTTAAATATAAATCCTACAAATTAATAATTAATTTGCGATTGCAATTTTGTTTATGATTAAAATATAAATATGTTTGATATAAAAATTATACAAATGATAATGTGCCATTTGAAAATATTATTTTAATATTAAAATTTGAGGATCGAAATGATTTAGTATTATCATTGAATATAATGAATTTAGGCACTATTATGTACGAAATTCAAATTTCTCTAATGAAATATCTAAAATCAACAATTTTTAGAAATGGCACAAACAATATTTTTTTAGAATTTATTAAAAATCAAGTTTTGTCTAGAATTCAATTAATTATTTTATTATAATCATACCTATTTGATTAATTTGACTCTAATGATGCAATCAATAATAACAGGAAATTTTAAAAATTTAATTTTAATACATCTATTATCACACAATCATATCAATGAAAAAGATTGCAATGATGCAATCAATAATAAAAGTTTTGCTACACCTATTCAAATATACCTATTAAAATTTTTGAATTCAGTAAAATCAGCTAACAATTTATATTCAAAAATTTTTCAATTTTTAAAAGAGCACATTTGAAGGTTTAAAAATTATTTGTAATTTAAATTAATTTCAAATTTTTTAAATTTTCAGCTAGTCGATTTTCGTATATTACTTATACTATTTCACGTTTATTACGCAACAATCAATATGGCAATTTGAACGATAACTCGTAAGTGAATAGAATAAAATAAAGACTTTTATTTATTTATTTTTTTCATTTACTAAAAGATAATTGAAAGATTGAAATGATAAGCTTCCTCCTTCCATTTTTTATCATTCCTTTTACATAAAAATGAATTAACAATTCCATTATACTTTAAATTTATTATGCGAATGAAAATTTAAAATACAAAAAAACTCCGAAAATTATACGAATAATCTGAATTGCAAAAAGAAAATTGTTGAAAAATTTTTCATTATTAAATTATATCCAAATAACAATTTGATGTAAACAAATAAAAATTTATTCATTTCAAATTTAGTATTAAATTTAATGGTTCAGAGCTTGAATTCATCGGAAAAAAAATAAAACACTCACTATATCGTTTATAAAATTATTAATAAAATTTGATAAATTTTTTATTTTAAATTTTCGTTTTTAATTTTTTAGACAGATGGCGGTGAGAGCAGTAAAGTCAGCGTTAACTGATACGCATACAATCTCGATCGAGAATAATTCTGCCACTGTTGCATTAAAATCAGCTGTCTCTATTGGTCCATTAGCTTTACAAACTTTAAGTAAAGCTTCTAAGGTATATATCATTTCATTTTTGTTAATTTAATTAATTTATAACTTATGAAAATTGAGACAATAAAATTTGAGACGTTCAAGTCAAGCTGTCATCTAAATAATTTTTATGTTTAAGTCATTTTTGCGTTTAAGTATATATCATTTTTGTTAATTTATTACGTTTAAGTCAAGCTGTCATCTAAATAATAAAATTATCAATAGTCGTATCAGAATCACAATTGATAAAATAAAAAACGACTTTTCTTTTTGTCTCTTTTGAAGTTTCATCGATGCATTTCACGTACGTCAATAAGTGTTTATATTAGATTAGACAAAAATATCTTAATATTGAAGACAATTTTTCAAAGTTCCAGCATTTTTGAATAAAGATAATATTGAATGATTTTGAATTATCACTGGTCTTATCAAAATGAAATTAATTTTATAAATATTAATTATTTTTTTTGCTTCTTGTCTCTTTAAAATTTACATACAAATATTGAATATATCAACATCAAAATTTTGATATTAAAGAATGAATATGGCAATTTTTAATTTAAAAATTTTATAAATTTTTTATATATAAAGTATTATTTTTAAAGTGAAATCGATTAAAATAGTTCATTTAAATAATTTCTTATCTTTCATATCATTTATTTCCATTTTTCTTGAAGAAATAAAAATTCAAACGATTGATTATTTTAAATTTAACGGAATTACCAAAATGTTAGCGATATGCAAATGCGAAAAATATGACATTATGAAATAATTTATACTTAAAATCGAAATGATTTAAATCAATATTAATTAATTTGAATTATTTCGAATAGAATTTATTGCTGCCTTTTTTTCCGTCTCAACAATGATTGTTGATTATCAAAGCAATTGTTATAACTTTATTTGATTAAAATTTATTCGGCTAAATAATACAAAAACATATTTATGAAGAGTTTGAAGGAAAGATGAGATGTTAAAATAAAATTCGTTTCTTTTTCTTTTAAAATAAACAAAATGTAAATCAGAAAAAATGAAGGAATTAAATTAGAATTGAAAGAATTGAATAGAAATTTAAAATTTTGTTCAGTCCCAATCAGTAATCTCAAATTTTAATCTAGTTTTTCATATATAATCATTTTCATCTGTACATGACAATATCTAAATTTAAATTGAAAATATTCATTAAAATTTAATTTTTAGTTTTTTAGTATATTTAAATTAAATCATTTCCCATTGCTTGTAATTTATATTTGAAATGTATTTGACAATTTATAAAAAATTTTTCGTTTTTGATAATCAAAATATCATTTATATGCCAAAACTTTAGTTATCATATATTTACAGAATTAATCATAAAAATTGATTTAAAAATTTTTTTATTTTTACAAAATTTTTTCCTTTCTTTTTAACCAAACTTTTTTAACAATCAAAATATCAATATCAATTGAAGTTTTTATTTTATCAATTTTGTATTATTCATACGAAACCGTCTAGTAAAATGTTTTCATAAAATTTTAATTTAAAAAATTTTCTCATTTACAAAGATTGGTGCTTTTCCTTTTTAGCTGTATTCTACTTGATTGAAATACCAATCAAAATTTGTTATCATATTTTATCAAAATTAATCATAAAAGCTGATTTGGAATTTTTCTCATTTTTGCAAATATGAATTGAAATTTCGTTGCCTTATAATATTTATTTACTTCTTATCTTCTAAAAAATATATTATAAAATTTGATTTAAAAATTTTTCAATTTTCCCAATAACTTTTAATTTTTGCTTTTAGCCAACTTTTTTTTTTGGTAATCGAAATATCAATTCAAATTTGTTTCGATTCTCTCGAAAGTATTATCGTAAAAATGTTTTCAAAAATTTAAAAAAATATTAATTTCGATATAATTAATTTTCATAAAAATTTTTATTTTCTTTTTCTTCAACTTATTCGTCTTTGTGCTTTTTAGATAGCAAAACGACAAGCAGCAATGACATTAATTGCATATTTAGTCTTATGGTCACCGTACAATATGTTAGCAATGATGAATACGGTAACAAATGATGAAATTATCGCGGATAAACTAAATTTTTAAATGCATTAATTGTTGTTAATCCCGTTGTTAATCCTATAATTTATGGTCTTTTTTAACATTAAAATTAGTTATCATTCTTATTTTCATTCATTCTTTTATTTATTTACATATTTATTAATAATAGTAATAATAAATTAATCATTGTTTCTGTTGTTAATTTTAATTTTATTAAAGTTATTATTTTAATCTTCATGATTATTAATGTATGTATTAACAAAAAAATAAATAAATAAAATATAATTTTGATGAATTGTTTTAATAGCATAGAATTAATAAATGAAATTAAAGATAAAAATGATAATATATGCAAATATATCATCGTTACTATGAATGATCTTTTTTCAACCTTTTTAAATTTTTTTCAATGATTATTAATAATCATGATGATGAAATAATGATTTTAATTAATATTATCAAAAATCCCAGAATTACTTTATTATCATGATAAATAATGATTATTAAGTTATGCATGTTAATTATTTATTAGTTAAATTACAAATTAATAGACAAATCATGAATTTATAGTAAAATTTACTATTTTTATACTAATATTTAAATTATATTTCTATAATTTCTTTTCTATTTTAAAATACTATTTTTTTAATTTCATTTTTGAAAACAAATTTATTGGAAGATCAAAATTATTTTGAGCATATTTTAAAGTTAAATAATCAGAAATATTGTAATGATGCATAAAATAAACAAAACATTCAAATATGTCAACAAATTATTATCAAAAAATAAAAATAAAAATATTTAAATATGTAAATAAAGGAATTCAATATATTGATGACAAATAAATTTAAGTAAAAATTTTCACTTCAAATTTATTTTATGGAAAAAAGTCAAGTAAATCCTGCGATACTAAACATTCACCACTTTATATTTTCAATTTGCAAAAGCAAACAAGTTTGTTTACAATAAAACGATTTCAAATATGTATTCTAAATTTGAATTTTGTACAAAATGATCCCAGAGCTTTTAAATACAAAATTTCATGGTTTAAGCTTAGATGGAAGGATTAAAGCAAATAATGCTTATTTTTCATTTTCCTCTCCTCCTATTCAATTAACAAATATCATAAATTAGATGTGAAATTGAATTAAATAGTTTTTAAACTATAAGTGTAAACATTTTTGAAAACTAATTTGTTTTGGAATGTATAGAAGTTTAAAGAATTTCTAGAAAATTAATTTTGAAATCTGGTTATTTAAAATTTTTACTAGCTACTTGAAATTAACAATTATTTAAAGATAGCAATGCGCGATAAAAAAATCAGGAAAACTTACGCAGCAAACAATTTATAAATATTTTTCATCTAAAGCTAACGAATACTTAATCTTAATTTACAGCAATAAATCTACGCACAGTAATTTTATCATGATACTGTAGTTATACAGTAATCGAGGGAAATAAAATTGGAAATGAAATGAATGAATAGTTGTTGTTTGTAAATACAAATAATAAATTTTTTCTTTCATCAGCCTTGTAATAAACGAAGAAATTGAGGTATTTGGTGAAATAAACCACCACCGTCTTCATCTATTATTTCTCCCGATCCGTATCCATTACCAGTAAACTGTGATATACTGTTGGAAATTAAGCTAAGTAACGATCCGGAACCAGAAGGACTAGAAGGCCAATATGGCCGCACTGTTGGTTTCAGTGAAGGTTGTGGATCAATAATTCGAACATATGGATTTATCAATTCACTCGAAATTCCCCAAACCATGGTAGTAATTGTGGTGGTCGGGTTATTGATGATATCCAAGATTTTGCCGATGTATTATCGGTAAATCTTGGTACTTTAGCTCGAGGTACTATAGTAGTTGCTAAAAATGGTGCTACCAATGGTATTGGTGATGATGGTGTTATCATGGAAGCAGGATGACGAGTAGTAAAGAATGGTACAAATAATCCAGTACCTGAAAACATAATTTCTCAATCATATCAATAACTTAAGAATTCTGTTCTCTCATATTTACTAGCAAAACAATATGAATATAAATTCTGTTCTTATCATCTTTAATCAATTAAAATTATCCTATTTCGAATTTTATTGTATAATTTCAATAAGAAATAACTAATTAATATTTTTCTTCTTTAACTAATAATTATTTTATTAATTTAATTTTTTTCAAAATTATCACCAAGCATTGCTCTTATTGATATAAATTAGGTATATCAAACTTGTAAATTAGAAATAAAAGTATTTTTTTTTTTATGTCAGCTTTAACTAAAATAAAATTTATATACCTTTACAAACTTTAGTCTTTTCCATACATTCGTCTACTGTATCAAATAAATTTTGATTTGTTTCAATTGTACGACAACCTGGAAACCAGAATTCTTCACATCGTTGATTATATCTGAAAAAAAAATATATAACAATGATATTTATTAATGAACAACTTTTGAATCACTAATTTTTTCAAATTTTTCAAAAATTATAAATTACTTCTTTCCTCTACCTCATTTTTAATGAATGAAAATTATTATACTAGGAATTGGCTATCATTGATAAAAAGAAATCTATAGTAAGCTCTTATACTTTTTACATTTAATGATAAATTTAATCACTTTTTATTTTAAATTTTATATTGTCTTTTTAAAAAAATTTTGAAAAAATTACAGAAAGGTTATATTGCAAGAAAAAAGAAAATTTGTACTGATAACAGTTAGTGATGACTCTTTTATTAGAGATACTTTTATTCTATTTTAAAATAGCTATTACAGGAGATTATTACTATTACTATTTATCATTACTATTACTGTTATCATTATTATTACCATGATTATTATTATGTTGATAATGAAGTAATTTTTGGGATAGTGGCTTATCATTACGCAAAAATGATAATTGGGGCAAAAATTGAATTACAATAATTTCAATTTCGTTTAAAATTTAAAAATTAACCTGTTATAAGCAACTTTAATTTTAAATCCACAAAATTTTCCTTGTGGTTGATCCAAATTACAAATATCAACAGAACTATCAATTAGTTTTGTCGGTAATTCTGCAAAATTAGAACGAATAAATTAAAATTATTATTAGATTTAATTAACAATTTTTAAATAATTCTCAAATTTTGTATGAGTAAATTTCATATGACAATAACTTTCCATAATTGAAAGATTACAAAATTTACGATTTGAAATGAATTAATTTTAAAAAAAATTGTAATTTATGTGAAATAAGCAAAATTTATTAAATTAAATAAAAAAATTTTAAGAAAGTAATAAATGATTTTAAAAAATCTAAAATGTTAAGAATTAATTGTGTAAAAAAATAAAATTTTAAAATTTTAATGTAAACGGAAATTTGAATTATAATCGAAATGAAATAGGCAAAACTAATATCGCATCATTTTAAACTATATTGATTACTAGAAATAATTAACATTCCAATTAGATTATAAATTATCAAGATAAGGGTTTTACATCAATGATTAACATATCATTTGTTGCTATCAAACATTTCGGGACTAATTACTTGAGAAATATATGTGATGTAACTAAATTAATTTCACTAATATATTATCAATTCAAATGAAATTGAAATTCGCAGCAAATATTCGAATTGAAACGCATTAAATAAAAATATAATTAAATATTCGAAGTGAAAAAAATAAAAAATATATTTCGATATACCTTCAATAGGAATAGATGATAATTCCTTATCGGTTGACGATGATGATGATGTAGCTGTTGTTGTTACTGCTGTTAATTTCGATTCTATGATATTTGAAATTTTAATTTCATTATCGGTAAATAAATTAGCATTAGTAGTTACTGCTAACGGTATTCCATCATTTGCCGCGGTCAAACACTGCAAAAATTTTTTTGAGAAGTTAAATAATTTTTTTATCGAAAAAAATTCAATTATAAATTGAAGAATTAAAATAAAAAGGCTTATTATCTCAGCTTTATGCAAATTTAAACGAATAAAATAAAATATTAGAAGGATATATTTAATTACAAATTTATTCAATAAATTTTAATTTGTTTATTATTTCCCTTTTTCTGAACTTTTTTTAGTATTATATATTGTTGTAAATCTTCAATAAAAAGTAAAAATTATATGAAAAGTTTTTTTTATTTTTTATTATCATTTATTATCATTGATAGTTCTTTAAAAAAAGCAAAAAATTCACATTATCAGGTATTTTAAAGCACGTATTACTTGTCTCATCCTGATATTTTGCTACAGGTCGTCTACAAAGCTCACGTGGAAAATTACACACGTATGGCTTACAATCACGTAAACCGACGTTCGACCATTTATTATCCGAAAGAAAATCTTCGCCTATAATTCGACTATTATTCATTTTCTTCTTTTATTTTCTAATCCTAATTATATGCATAATTTGTGTAAAATGTAAAATAACATCCATGC
Organism: Dirofilaria immitis; assembly: GCA_024305405.1. Taxonomy (NCBI): domain Eukaryota; kingdom Metazoa; phylum Nematoda; class Chromadorea; order Rhabditida; family Onchocercidae; genus Dirofilaria; species Dirofilaria immitis. The sequence goes on along the minus strand of JAKNDB010000088.1, from coordinate 2,829,104 downwards.
ATATCAAATATCCTTACATGCAAGCAGGCATGCATGCATGCATACATGCGTGTCACTTATTTTAAGTGAAGTGGGAAAAAATAAAAATAAACTAACATTCTGCATGTTCAAATAATATTTCGAGAAATGAATCGAAATTATCCGGAAATGTTAATGCATTAATTGTATTATGATAATGCATCGATCCGATCATCATCATAACTACCACTATTATCATGATCAGTATCATTATATCAACAATACTATTTGTTCAAATTGATAATAATTGTTGATATCCTGTTTAATATTATCTCATCATTTGTCGAATTTTATCATTCAAAGTAATTCAATACTTAGATTAACAAGTATAAAAATTTTTTTATTGTAAATACAATAATAATAACAATAATAATAAAAATAATAATAATAATAATAATAATAATAATGATAATAATAATAATAATAATAATAATAATAATAATAATAATAATAATAATAATAATAATAATAATAATAAATAATAATAATAATAATAATAATAATAATAATAATAATAATAATAATAATAATAATAATAATAATAATAATAATAATAATAATAATAATAATAATAATAATAATAATAATAATAATAATAATAATAATAATAATAATAATAATAATAATAATAATAATAATAATAATAATAATAATAATAATAATAATAATAATAATAATAATAATAATAATGATAATAATAATAATAATAATAATAATAATAATAATAATAATAATAATAATAATAATAATAATAATAATAATAATAATAATAATAATAATCAATACCCATAATGATGATTGTTAATTTTTAAATTAACAACAATGGCTAAAATATAAACACACAATTTTTGACAAACTATTGATAGAAAGAAGTAGTTTGAATAAAATTTTCACCCATTCTCTTTCTCTTCCTCCCTTTTTCTCTCTGACCTCCTAATATACAACATGTATATATATATATATATGCGTATATATATTTATATACATATATATGTGTGTGTGTATGTATGTGTGTGTACATGCATTTATATATATATGTGTGTGTGTGTATGTGTGTGTGGGTGTGTGTGTGTGTGTGTGGGTGTATACGTGTATGTATGTTTGTATACGTTATACGTCATAAATCCTGTTTTATAACATGATTTTGTTGAACCAATACATTTATTAATCATACCCTTAATAACATCGTAAATATTATTAAGATAATAAATATATATTATATTGATAATTTAATCATATATTTTCCAGCTTATGCAAATATATATATTTGCATAAATTGAAATTTACAGAAAAAACGAAAATGAAATTTGATAAAACTAAAAAAAAAGAAAAAATAGAGTGAAAAAAGCGAGAAATAAATGATATGATATGATAAGAAGAGAAAAGAGGAAATAAAAGAGAAATGTAAATTAAGAAAAAAACAAAAATTGAGAGAAAAAGCTATAAAATTTTATGAAATTATAAATTTTATTTAAAACAAATTTTCCCTTTTTCGTTAATTTTATTTTATTTTCCTTTTTCTTGCTCGATTTCTCTTCTTCTGTTCATCTCTTTTCTTTTCTTATGTTTCTTTTTATTTTTGCAGCTGTTCGTCTCTCTCTCTCTCTCTCTCTCTCTCTCTCTCTCTCGCTTCACATTTTATTCTTTTTTAAAATAATTTTATAATCAATTAACTAATTAATTAATTCATTCATTTAGAAATTATAAAATAATTAATTTGATTTAACATTTTAGAATTTCAATTTCTCCTCTTTCATACATTTTGCTTTTTTCCGCTTAATAAATTTTATTTTATACAGACCATTCATAATATAATGATTAAAAAAAAATGTTTTGTAAAATAAGAATTGAAATGAAATGAATTGAATTGAATTGAAATAAAATGAAATGAATTAACAATAAAAATTATATACAGAGATAATGGTAGTAACAAACGGAACAATGAAAAAGTCATGAAAATATATTTATCATTTCAATATCTTTCCTATCTGTTATTTCATTCTTTATTATTTCTTCTTCTTGTTTCTCCTTCTCCCACTTCTTCGTTGTCATCTTCTTTTATTAATAAATCATCGATTAGAAAATTTAACTAATATTTTTAATTTTTAAAATTATCTAATTCTTATTAAATACTTCATTCTTTAAAAAATTGTTTAATATTTTAATTTATTTAAATTTGAAATTTCTTTTTTCTTTTTGTTTCGTTCTTATTTTAGCATATTAATTAAATTTGTATATTTATTTATTTTAATTTTTATTTTTGAAAAAATGCTCGATTTTTCAGCTTCATTTTCATTATTTCTATAACTATTTGTTGATTATTTTTTGGGTAAATCTTTGAATATTTCAAAAATTTTATTTCACAAAAATTATTTCTAAATAAATTGCTAAAATTTTCATATATTTAATTAATCAATAATTCAATATAATCATAAAAGATTAATTTTATGTTTTGTTTATTTTTTTTGTGTTGATGAATAAAAATTCAAAAATAATCTTGCTCCGTTTAGTTGATCACTTCTCATTTATCGCTTTTTAAATAGTTTTTTTAATTTGCTAAATTTCTTTAAAAATTCTTTTTCTCGAAAATTCTTTTCCAAACATTTTGATCTTTTGCTTTTTAAATATCATTTTAAATTTGTTAAATTTAAAAATTTTTTTTTAAATTTTTTTACTATTTGAAATAATAATTATAACGCGATGAGTTCAAAATATAATTGCTATATTCATAACTAAATTTTTAGCTTTTCAGAATGTCTTTTAATCTAACTAAATTTTAATATTTAAATAATGTAATTAAATTTAAATTCAGATTATCATTCGCATAATACTCAAGTTTAGCGATACATATTGATAATAAGTTGCTAAATTTAATATATAAATAACAATTATTTATAGTATGGGTATTAATATAAAAATATATTATGATTAAAGAAAAAATCAAATTATCAAATATCACATTTTCTAAAATACTTTTAATCATAATTATAATTTATGATTATATTCGAATTTAATAATACAAATAATATTGACAATAATTTACTAAATTTAATAATGTAAATAACAATATTGAAAAATCAGAAAAAAACACTACTAATACAATGATAAAATTCATGTTTTCTTTTTCTTGTTTTGTTTTTTTAAAATAAAAACAGGAAAAAATACATTAATTCTTCTTTTTTTCCCAAACTTTCATTAATTTTTTCTTTTTAGTATTCAAAAAAATAAAGTTAGTATTCATTCGATGGTAATCAATAGAAGAATGATAACATTTAAAAATTCAATGTACAGCTGTAAAATAATCGATGATATTAACACTTTTAGTATTGAATTGAGAAAAGAAAAAAATTAACGAAAAGAAAAATAAATGAAATTTTTTTGTTAAATAAATTTTTGGTTGAATCATATAAACAATTACCAATCATCATTACTGTTTTTAGGTTAATAATAAATTTAGAAATGAAAGTAAGAATAAAAAAATTACGATTAGTTATAAATATATATATGTATTTTTGGAACAAAAATTTTGGATAATTATTTCTGCTTTAAAATTATTTATAACAGTCTGGCAAAAAATTATAATCAAATTATTGATAGACTATTATTCTCTTTTTTTTAAAGAAAATCATACTTCAAAGTAAACAACATGCTTGGATAATTATTTACGCTTTAATTATTGATGTGTAAATTTGAAAAATGATCAGTCGTTAGTCAATTATTTGAAAAATCATAATTTAAAATAAGCGAGCATTTAAATAATTATTCTTTCCTTACTTATGCATTTATACAACATGACAACTTGATCTGCTTTGGTAAATATGGCTGTCTTATAAAATCAATATCTATTTTATGGTAAAGATAAGAACTATCACATATCATAAATCAAAAAAACATGATCATTTACTAGCACATTTTCAGTGAAATCATGATTCGAAATGGGAAAGATTTAGGCAATTTAATCCATTTTGGTAAATGTAATTGTCCTGTAAAATTAACATTTCACAACATAATGTATCTTAAACTAATTCCTTTTAACATGAATCCTTAATTAGATATTCAAAAATTGAAAGTCATTCATGAGATATGAAGTCTTGAAACTCCAATATCACTTGCTCAGTTAGAAGAAAAAAACAAAGGAACTGTAGTTATACTGTATTTGTGCTCTATTGTATAGTAATTATAAATAACCTCTAATATATTTTTTTCTTTTTTCTTCTTCGATAGATAGAGGTAGTTCAATATATATACTTATTTAAAAAAATTTTTTTTGAAATTCATGAAAATTCTGTTTTTTATGATTGGAAAAAAACTCTCTTCCATCTTCCAATTCCTTTATTTTTTCCGCTTCATTTAAAGCAAAAATGATTAATGCATTAATATTTTAATTAATTATAAATGAAAATAATATCGCGGAAAAATCAAGCGAATGCAAAAATCCGGAATTAATGGCGGTGTAATAGACGAAAAAAGATTTAAGAAAGAGTTAGCAAAATTTAAGATTTAATTTGAAATATCATTCCGATATATTCAAATTAATTCCGGATTTTATCTATGGCAAAATTAATTAATTCAAGTTCTATCATTTCTAAATTATTAAAAACTTACATAATCATATAGTTGTATAAAATGAAGCAAAAAAATGAACAACACATTTTAGGTGAAATTAAACGTAATTTACGTGGATAAAATAAGACTATATGTACGATAATTATAACACTTGCAAAAGAATGATATTAATAATAATTAATGCCTCGTCAAACTTAGCTAATTTGCTTTTTAATCTAGATTTATTCCATTATTATATATTTAGCGTTAGCTAAAAATTAGTTTCAAAAAATTTAAATGTTTCGATTTCATTTTAAAAAAGTTTTTCTATTCCATTCCAATAAAGTGAATCATTATTATATGTTTAATTAATGAAATAACTTCGAAAGAAAAAAGAAGGAATGAAATTGGGACAATTGAAATAAATATTTAAAAATTTAATTCAGGCAAGACATTAAAAATCGAAATTTATATTTAATATTTGTGGTTTAAAATTTCCCATTTCCATCGCCCAGATTTTAAAATATATTAACAGAAATTATCAGCTTAATGCATCTGTAAATTAATATATAAATTGCTAATTATCAAACTCCAATTAAGCTGTTACCTGTAGTAAATAAAGTAGAAGTGAAGGGATAAAAATAAAAACTTTTAATAATAATAATAATAAAATAACAATAACAGTAATAATGATAGTAATGATAATAATAATAATATATATAATAATAATAATAATAATAATAATAATAATAATAATAATAATAATAATAATAATAATAATAATAATAATAATAATAATAATAATAATAATAATAATAATAATAATAATAATAATAATAATAATAATAATAATAATAATAATAATAATAATAATAATAATAATAATAATAATAATAATAATAATAATAATAATAATAATAATAATAATAATAATAATAATAATAATAATAATAATAATAATAATAATAATAATAATAATAATAATAATAATAATAACGATAATAATAATAATAATAATAATAATAATTAAAATTGAAATAAGAATTATTTTAAGTATTTAGAAATATAACAATGCCTGGTAATCTAATGAGACTGTCATTTAATAATCTAATTTTAAACAATTATGAATAAATAGGAAGTAATAAAAAGTAAAGAATGACAACTTCTAAAAAATATTTAGTGCTTTTATTGTTATTATTAAAAGTTTTATGCTAATTAAAAATACATCTGTATGCTAATTACCGTGACAAATAAGTAGATAGTAATTATTAAAGTTAAAATAAAAATTCCTCCCAACTATAAAAAAAAATAAACTTACACAATTCATAATTATCACATATATATTTTTAATTAATATAAAAAAATTTCTAATAAAATTTCTGATTTGTTAGTAATTTATTCTAATTGCAATGCTAACTTGTTAACTTGAGCTATTTTAATAAATAGTAATGATTAACAATAACATAAAGTGATTAGTGATCAATTTTGCAAAGCATTAAATTTTATGAAATAAAAACAAAAATAAAATCTAGATTAGCTGTTTCCATCTTATCATTGCCATAACTGGTAAAACGTTACTAATCGGGATTTATCACTTACTAATGATAATTTTATTCCAAATTATCACGAAGGAAAAATTTTGCAAAGCAATTAATTAAACGAAATCATTGCAAATAAATAGCAGATAAAAATCATCCCAATTAACCCTTTCCATCTTATCAGTTATCACCACCGATAAGACAAGATCTGAACTATTCCAACTTATCATTTATCAACCATAACTTTATTTCAAATTACTACAAAAGAAATGGAGCTGAAACAGATGTTTTACATTTTACAACGGAATTTCCTTGTAGTTTTCCTGAATTGTAGGGGACAAATAGCTAAAATGCTGGAAGAAATTCGAGATAGCAGACAGGAAGAAGGAAAGAACAAAGTGTATTGGAAAAAGAGAAGGAAAGGGAAGAATAGATTTACATAGAGAATCGAATAATTAATTGAATTAATAACTGCAGAATATTTCTAGTATTTCAATGCACAGGAAACATTATTTTTTCTGTCATAGATTTTAAAAAGATAACAAAAAAACAACATGACTAAACAAAATAGAAAAAATGAGCAATGTAAAAGAATTGTGAGTTAGACGAAATACAAAAACAAAAAAGCATATGATGTAAATCAAAGGCAAATGATGAGAGATTATATGGACAGTTTTTTGATTTTTAGCATCGTGCCTATAAAACCTTGTGGAATTGAATTTGAACATATTTCCAGAAATTGTATAATGATGCGACACTTCCCGAAGGCGAAGTAATGGTTGTTTTGTTATAGCTGGAGGTGGGTTTCCCGTACGGTTGCCTGTGCGGGTAGGTTTCTGGATTGTCCGTTTGGTAGATTTCCGATTATTCGGAGGTGGATTATTAGATTATGCGTAGAGATAGGTTTTCAAATTATAAATAAAAGGAGTATCTGGGTTATTGAAGAATACGCCTCCAGATTATTCATGTGATTGATTCCTGAATTATTGTCGAAAAATGAATTTCCATATTGTACATAGGGATAGATATGATTATTGAAGAGGAAAAAATATGTTTCTGGGTTGCGTAATAGGTTTTTTTCTCGATTTTCGGAGAATAAATTAATTTTCGAATTGCCCGGAGTGATGGATTTTCAAATTATATGTATAAGCAGGTTTCTGATTTGCCCATATTGGATTATTAGATTCTGAGTTACGCGTACGCTTAAATTTTCGGATTGTTCACGAAGTGAATTTCGGCTTACCTCTATGATTGCGTTGTTGAGTTATCTCTGCGGGTAAATTTTCGGTTTTCGGATTATCCGTGTGGGAAGATTTCGGGATCACGGATGAGTTTCTAGGTTATTCTTTGCTAAATGCGCATATGCATGTCTAAGTAAAAATATCTGATTGAAAACTATACGCTTTTTTTTGGATAACACTTTATAGAGGAATGTGGAGTTGGATAAAAAAACATTTCGAATTTTTTTTTGTATGGCCTCTGGTCAAAGCGGACTTTGGTTGGTTTAAGATCAAAATTGAGATTTTGGATTCTGCGCGAAATTTTCTATTTGATGGTTAAATTTCGTTTTAAAACTTTTCTTTTTGAAGGATTATTTAGATGGATCACTTACAAGCATTAATTGATCCAAGCAAACAGTTCGCTAAAGATTCAATTCGATTGGTGAAAAGATGCACAAAACCGGATCGGAAAGGTAACATATATTCTGATTTATTCGGTCTTTATCTAAAGTGTAGAGCTAATAATCGTAACGGCAATTATTTACTAAGGTTCGGGTGATACCATTTCAAAGAACTGCTTTAATATATCAGCAAATGTTTCATAATTAAAATAATAAGGAAATGAAATTTTTAATAAATTTAGGATTGAAGTACATATTGGTCGAGATTAGGGAAATGAAATTAGGTAATAGATTTTATAAATTAATCACTGAAATCACATAAATGCTTACATAGAAAAAATGAAGGATTAAAATAGTAATTATTTAACAGAAATTTCAAAGATGTTAATAGATTATATGAAAGTACAGTGAATTTGGCTCTCATTCTAATCATTTACGATAAAAGATTAGCTCACACTTTCTTCTTCCTCATCCATTCATCTTATTTTTATGTTTCTTTCGCTCCTACTGTTGTTAATGTCTTTTCTTTTTCTATTTTTTTTTAAAGTACATTTGAAATGGATGAATAAGATCGCTAGAAGTTTTTTTTCGTTATTTGCAATCAAGTGAATAATATCAGTAGATGAGAAAAAGTAACAGAAAAAGGAAAGAAGAAAGGAGAAGAATTTTTAAGACTGAAAATCATTTCAAAGAATGAAATTTTTAATTTTGAAATGTATAAAAAAGTATAGGCAGGCGATCAGTCGTAAATCAAAACATATTTTAGACCAAGAGATGAATAATTGCAAAAGAATTATCGATATTTTATTCATAATTTTTGAAATTGTTTTAAATTTAAATTTGAATTTTTCGGTCAGATTTTCACTTTAACTCTTTGAAGTTTCAATTGTTTTTCAAGTGGATCTATTACTGCAGTATCGTATATGTGTATTATAGTTTCAGTCATTATCTCATTAAGAGTATGAAAGCTTAAAATTGCTGAATTTACTCTCACATCTTATTTAAATTGTGGTATTTCCCTCAAAATGTTTAAAAAAATTTTTTTTTAGTATGAACTATGTAAGCGACATATAAGTAGAAAAGAATCAAATTTAAATGCAATAAATATAAAAAAAGTTTAAATTCATTGGCAATGAGGAAATTAAAGAATCAGTATACATATCATTACTATAAATGAATATTTCAGAATACCAAAAAATCGCGGTAGCAACAGCAGTTGGATTTGCCATAATGGGTTTTATTGGTTTCTTCGTCAAGTTGATCCATATCCCGATTAATAATATTATCGTTGGTGGATAACCGACATGATATGATACATGTAGTCCATGTGATATTCCTTGCTAGAAGCTACCAATAATTTATATCTGTTATGTGTTTGCCAGTTTTTGTACCATATCTTTGTTTTTTTCTTTTTTTTTCTGGCAATATTTCTGTTATCTAATATTGAATGGATTAAAATAGTTGTTTGAAATTTTAAATAAATTATTTTGAACCGATGAAGTTTATTTTGTTTCGTTTCCAACAAAACTTTTTCAGAAAATTTCGGATGATTTTTATTATTCTGAAGTTTTTGGGAACATAAATTGTCCATTCCTCGAACTGAAAGATGAATAAATACTGTGCTAGGAAATCAGAGTGATTTATGATTGAAAAAAATTCTGCCTCTGAAAAGGACAGTATTTTTCTTCAATTTTTCTACCTAAAGCAGATAATTGTTCATTGTTGATTTCTCAATTGTTAGAAGATTGCGATAAATCAATAATAGTAATTTATCGTAAACTCTTTAGATAGTAAAGTTTACAATGTGGGGTTCTGTATCTTTGATATTTGTTTTTTGCAGTAACTGTTATGTAAAAATTCTAGCATTCCATTTATCTCTTTCAGGAAGTAATTACATGATCGTATATTTTACACAAGTTTGACCGTTTCTAGAAGATTCAGAGTGCGCGTTTTGGGCGATAATTTTGATGGGTGAAATTTTTTGCTGGTGAAATCATGTATCGAATTTTTGAATTTCTATTAATATTATGAGAGAATTTTTACAATTACTTTCGAAATTTAATTTTATTCGAAATCGTTGCAGAGAAATGAAATCTTTGGTTATCTGTCTTTCTGGTAAACGGAAAAGTGGTAAAGATTTTGTGGGAAATTTGTTAGCGAATCGATTAAAAGGAATTGGTTATAAAGTTATCATTTATGGTGTAAGTTATCCGCTGAAAGAAGAATATGCTCAATTGAATAGTATTGACGCTGAACGTTTAAAATACGATATGCAATACAAGGAGATATATCGTCAAGATATGATTATATGGGCTGAAAAGATCCGAAAAGATGATCCTGGATATTTTTGCAAGTAAGCAAGCTAAAAAAAAAACCACTTGTATTTATATTTATCCCTTAAATAATTAACAAAAAAAGAGAATAGATTTGGAAGATAGAAAAAAATTAAAATTCTTTACACAAGGTTAAATTGAATCAAATAATTTGGTCATTTCAGAAAAGTTTTAGTAAAAGCAAATTTGGCTGATGTGTTAATTGTACCGGATTGTCGACGGCTTTCTGATATTGAATTTTTTAAGACGCATTGTGGTTCTCGTTTGAGGTATATAATTTTTGTATGGTTGATTATTTATAAGTTATTATTATTTTTCAGACCGACTTGATTGGTATTGTTATTCTTATCGAATGATTGTGTTAAGATTTATTCCTAAATTATCTTTCTTATTAAGCAGAAATATAACTCTCAGTTAAAATATTTTATAGATTGTTACGCGTCGAGTCAACGCTATCGATGCGAGAAATGCGTGGTTTTGTATTTACTCGAGGAATTGACGATAAGATGACTGAATGTGATCTTGATGAATATACTGATTGGGATGTTATAGTTGCTAATAATGTTCAAATTGTGAACGAAAAACTACCAGTTAATTTAGATGAATGCTTAACTCGCCTTTGTTCTGAGATTCATCAATTAATGTTGAATCAGAAATGATTTCCTGCCGTCCTATTTGATTCTGAAATTGAAAAGTATGGAAAATAGTAAAGAAGCAGACGAAGAAGAAATAGATTAAGTTATTATTGCTTTTTCTGTATTCGATAAATTATTTGTTACTTTTTTCAGATTTTTATTTAAACAGATTTGTAATCTTAATTACAAATCATTTTGTTGTTGAATTTGCGGATTATCGATATTATTGTATTTCTGCTGATAAACTAACCTAAAATTATTGCAACCTGCTAAAATTTTTATTATTTTTCCAAATAACACAATCAAATCATACATTATTAATATTGAGCTATAAAAATTATTCATTTTTTATTATGGAAAACTTATTGCAACATATATTTGTAGCTATAAAATCATAAAAAAATAACAACATATATTATAAAATAATAATTATTTATTACATCATAACAGGACGGTAAATTAATTATTAAATTTTGAAATTAAATTTCGCTCAAAAATTTTCTAATCTGGCAACATATTGATTGATATATGTGCACGAATGAACAATTAAAATTAGATGAGTATAATTTTTGAATATAATTTTTGTTGAATTGCCTTTATTAAGGTCAATTACCTGTAATATTTCATATTAACTAGTTGAAAGTAATGAAAAGACCGAATATTAAACAAGTTGCAAAATAGTAATAAATATTTCTGATAATGGAGAAAATAGGAATTGGAGCAACAACATGGGAAATATAAATAATTTTTTAAATAAAATGCTAGTCGAGGATTTACCGTATTTTTAAATGTATTCAATCATTTATAATTAGATTCTGGAGAAACTCATTTTAAAATTATAAATTATAAGTTATGAATAAAACGATATTCATATATTTAAACATTAAAAAATATGCATCATCTTCCCAAGAAATTTTCCCGCTTGCAGTTTACAAGTTACATTTTCAATTTTCAAGCATTCAAGTTTAATTATTATTTCTGCCAAAAAAATGGGAATGCAGTAATTGGAGAAATTAGTTAACAAATTGGATTTCGAAAAGTTTGTCATTTTTATCTAGGTGATATATGACTATTATAGCTTTATAATATTAGATTGTTAATTAATCATTTATGGAATTGATTATTAATAATAATTATTGATTCAGTTGACTCGTGACAATGAAATTGTATTTGTGGTTGATGAAGGAATGAATAATTTATTTATTTTACAGTAAATTTTATAATAGGCGAAAATTATGATCAAATTAAATCATTCAATCTCGATTATTTTGTTAAATATTTTTTTATGCAAAAATTTCAACAAAAGATTACTATTTTTATTAAACATTTTATTTCGTATAAAATAACCTACAATATATGTAATAATTAGAAGCGAGTTCGTGAAATACCTAGAAAATTTAAAATTTAGAATAATTGGATGTTTAAAAATTGCTCAGTAATAAATAAAGCATTTAATGTATCAATCAATTAATAATGAATTCATGAAATGCATGAAACAATTAATTTTGATTAAAATAAACATTTTTTATCTTATAATAATAAAAATGATAAAAAACTGATAAGATTATCGTCAATTAATTTATCTACAACCTATTTATATGCTTGCTTAGATTACTACCATTAAAAAGAATTTCTCTAAATTTGATTATTATTTATAATTTATACAAAATATCAATTTAAATATAAATTTCGCTTACACTACGGTAATTTTAAATTTTTAGTAGTTTATGCATTATCTTCTAAATGTGTTTGCAAGAAGTAGATATGCTTAAATGATTGTAGATTGCTCTTCATTATTTATTGTCATTATTATTATTATTATCATCGTTACCGTTATTGTTCATATCATCATTATTACTATAAATTGTCAGCTAATTATTTAGATATCTAAAAATGTAAACAAATGAATAATAAAAAGTGGAATAATTCTATTATTATTTATCTTTATTGCTTCATTCCACCATTACCATTATTATTATTATTATTCTTGCTAATACTAATATATTATTGCTAGTTTCCAGCTAATTATATGAACATTTAGAAAATTTAAACAAAAGATTGATAAGAAGAAGAAATAAAAATGAAAAACTTTTATGGTTTCAATGGAAATTTATGCATTCCACGAATAATTTTTTCATAATTTTTCAATTTTAAAAATGTACAAGGGAAGAAAAGCAATGTAAGCATTAATAATATTGAAAGAATCAAAAAAAAAGAGAAAATCTTGAAATAAAATCAAAAGAAATACTAAAAATGAAAAGAATGTTATAATTATACTGATATATGTTGATAAAATTTTAGTCTCTTCATTTATTTCAATTTAAAATTCCTTCAATAGTACTAAGATTTGCTTGTTATTGCTTCAATTAATGATTACTTATAGACATAATTTTATTAGTATATATATGAAAAAGATAAGTGATTATAATCGAGGGATGAATCTACTGATGAAAAAAGTGAGTGATAAATTTATCAGTGATAAAAAGAACGGATAGTAAATTAGACAGAAAAGGCGGGAAATAAATTCATTGTAAACAGAAAGGGGCGAAAAATAAGTCCATTGGTAAATAGAAAAAGCGGGAAATGAATTCATTGGTGAATAAGAAATGAGAGGGAGAAGTATATGGTAATAAAAAGGAAGATTTAAGAAGAAACAATTACAATGAATTTGATATATTTGTAAAATTTTAATTTTACGTTTGTTTATTATATTTCAAAAATTTATCGATAACAAATAATAAGCCTTTGTTTGTTTATTTCATTTCGAAAAATTTTCAATATTATTAAACTTAGTTTGTTATTGCTTCATTAACAAATACTTATGGGGATAATTTTATTGGTATATACATTGGAAAGATAAATGAAATAAACTTGGCTTGTTTTAGTTTGAAAATTTTCCAAGCGAATAAGTTTGACTTATTACTGCTTCGTTAACAAATACTTATTAGAATGATTTTATTGGTATGTATACATATATATACAAAGATGATTTAAAAACAGGGGCAGTTAAATAAAAGACAATGGAGAAGAGAAAGATGAAGTGTATTTGAAAAGCACAAAAAAGATCTAACTTACTGATAAATATATTTATTCAAATATTTCAAATCCTTTCATTTTCAGAAATCTTCTCTCTCTCTCAATTCCTAAAATTATAAGGAAAAACATTCAATGCATACTATTATTATTTGGTTTTTTTCATCAAAACTATCACTCTCTTAAGGAAAAAAAAGACTTCAAAATTTTTAAATGTCCCAACTGCTTTTTTTTCCATTTTCTTTCTTTCCTTCTTTGTCCAATAATCTAAAAAAAAAGAGAAAAAGATGAAAATGTTAAAGCCTTTTAGTAAAATGTAAGAAGAAATTTGTTCAAATATTTTCCACTCTATCAACTGCATTTAACTTACATCCTTATTTCCCATTTTTTCAATTTTTTTTTATTTAATCACAATTTTCTTTTCTTACTTTTTTTTTAAAATTGATTACTGTGAAAGTTTTAGCTGATAAAATGATAAAATTGCTTATTTACTTGAAATTAATTACTGTAATAATTGATAAAATCGCTTTTATGTTCGAAATTAATTATTATGAAAGTTTTGAACAATAAAAATATTAATAAAATTACTTATATAATTGAAATTGATTTTTCTAATATTTTAAACTGGTAAAATGATAAAATTGCTTACATATTTCAAACTAATTATTATGAAAGTTTTAATTGACGATAAATTATTTATATATTTAAAGGTAATTCTAATGTATGTTTTAATTGCTAAAAAGCAATTTTTCTAGCAATTAAAAACGCTTGCAAAACTGCACTTATATTTGAAGTCAATTTAAATTAGTGAGGAATTAATTACTTGTAATTGACTGCTATGAAAGTTTTAGATTCTAAAAACATTGTTGAAACCGATTAATACGAATGTTCCAATTGATAAAATGTTGATAATTTGCTTACATATTTTAAATTAGTTGATCTGAAAGTCCTGTTTGATAAAAACGTTGATAAGATTGCCTTAGTTTTATAATGTTAATCTTTATATTTTTATAATATTATATTGTAGTTAAAGAATAGAGACAAGCGAGAATTTTTCAGCTGCTGTTTTCTGTGGAAATATGTCAAATACTCCTATTTCAGGTTTGTTCATTTTTTCTGATTACTTCGATTTTGATTAATTAAGTGTTCAAATATTCAGCGGTTAATTTTTTCAAGCGAAGTTCAATGATTTGAGGTAAGGTGGAATAAAATGCGGTAATTAAGATAATTAAGATAATCAAATGATAAGAAAAAGTAAGAGGAACATTTGAAAATAAATTTCAGAAATAAAATTTGAGTGAGAATTATTAAATAAATCAAAAATAAGATAATCAACGCGCTGAGATGAAAATGGAAATTTTTTCAAATTTCAAAAAGTTATCATCAGTCTATTTGATCCTTTCTACTTCGCTTATTTCCTTCTTTCCCATTCATCATTTTACATTTAAAAAGTTTATCAAAGACCTGAAAACTTTTTATAATCGAAAATTACTCGGATGACTTGATAATTCTGCAATTGCTCATGTATATATATATATATTTTTTTTATAATTTAAATGGCATAATTTAGTTTGACTAAAATTAATGTTATCATTAAATGATTTTATCGTAAGAAATTATTAAGAAATAAAATCCAAGTTTATTACCAATGTTATTTGTTTAAATTTAAGAAATGAAAAGTATATATAAATTAACTAATGCTGAATTGTTTGCTTAATGATTTCAACAAACATTTCATTAGTCGTTCACTTTGTTACAAAAAAGTTTCATTTGTTTTTATTAAACAAAAAGGAAAATATTTATTCGAAAAATTCATTAGATTTATTAAATTATATACTAAAAAATTTGGAATATGTAGTTCAGTACTTAATACTGATCTATGGACATTCAGCTTAGCGATCGATGTTGGACTAAACTTTCTATTAATTAAAATTTGAAATATTTAGCTTAGTGACCAGTATTTAAATAAACTTTATATTGATCAAAATTTGAAATATTGAAGTAAACTTTAGCCCAGTAAAATCTGAAATATTTTAGTCCAATATCAACAGCTAATTAACAAGGATCAATATAATTACTTCATATTTTTGTTATCACAAAGTAATTCACAACTTTTTCTCGAATGGAAAAAGCAAAAAAAGAGGAATGTGAATTGAGTTGTTGAGGTTTTTTTGTTGTTTAAAAATTCTTCATAATTTTCACAAATTGTAAGTATTTCCTAATTAAAATATAACATGAACATTTTTTTCTGAATGATAACAAAAGATTTTTATAAAGAAATTTTTCTCATAAAATGTTTCAAGAAAATAATAACTGTAATGTGCATGTTTTAATAATTGTGATATTAATTTTCTATTATTATCTTTGAATTATTAACAATAAAACAAATTTATGAGAATTTATTTTCTGACTAATTTTGTTTAATAAAATGCTCCCAAGATTTTATTCGATTTCATTCAGTGACTGATTAATTTATATTTAATGATTTTTCTCTTAATTTATAATAATAAATTAGCAATAGAATAATAACAAATTAACAGTAATGATAATAATAGCAAAGAAAATAATAATAATGAGAGCAGTAATAATAGTAATAATAATAATAATAATAATAATAATAATAATAATAATAATAGTAATAATAATAATAATAATAATAGCCATAATAACAATTAATGATAATAATAGTAAACAATAATAATAGTTTTAATTTGAATTTTCTGCGAGAAATTTTAAATATAAAATAAAAAAACGAGGAAAAAACGAAGGTAAAAAATTCAAATAAAAAATGAAAAATGAAATAGCAAAATCTTTATTCCTAATTATACTCTATGGGATTTTAATAGTTTTCAAGTACCATTTTCAAATCACCATAAATATAAAGGAAAGAGTAAATAAAACAACAATAAGGGAGAAAGAATGTCGTAGAAGGAAAGGAAGAAAAAAATTGGACGAATTGCTTTCTTTTATAATTTCAAATATTTGCTATTTTTACAAAAAAAAAAAGGAAAAAGAAATACATATTTATTAGCAGAAAATAATTGACTTCTCCAATAAATTTATTTGACATTTGTTTTATTACACAAAGAGGATAACAAATAATACATTATTTTGCTATTAGAAATGGGAAATCTTATTTTTATAAAAAAAAATTTAAGAATTATTAGATATTTCCGAAAAAAATAAATTAAAATAATGAAGGAAATATAAAAATAAAATTGAAGAAAATAAGTAAAAAAGAAAATAGAAAAATAGAAAAAAAACAATGAACGATCTAAATAATTAATATCAAAAAGAATAATTTTCAAATAAATTAATTGGGAAAAATGAGCAGAAACAGAAAAAATTTTTATTAAATTTAAAAATCTGTTATTCCAAACTGTTCTTAAAATATACAAATCAATTCGCCTTAAATTGAACGATATAATTTTTTTTTCCATTTTTTCAATATGAATTAATTATTTCGCTTTAAATTGATAAATATATATATGAAATGACCAGCGGGAAAGCTTTTCAAGGATTAATAAGGAATTAATAATATTTGTAATATATTGAATTAATCAATTAATCAGTACCGCCTAAATATTATCATTTATTTTCTAGTCCTTTATAGTTATATTTGTTTTTAATTAAAAATATATGCATATAAGAATTTAAAAATATTTGAATTGTATATTTTAATATGTGATAATATTCATTTTATTTGATTAATTTAACGATGATAAAATTTGACAGTTATAAATTGTTTCATCCTTCCGCTTCTGTTTTTCATTACTTTTTTAGTAAAATTAATTTAATTTTTAAATTTTAATAAAAAATTTTGATTTAATTATTTCATGCATAAATTTATGCTATTTTTCCAGGAGTACATAATCCATCACCATATCTTCGTCGTTATCGATTACCAACAATTAATTCGCATGCAACAGTTTCCGCTTATGATGACTTATTAAGTCCTATTGATAACTGCGCCAAACTGGCCTATATTTCGGCTCTAAATTTTCAAAATAAGGTTTGCACAGAGTAATTTGGTTTTTAGTTAAATTTTACTCGAGAAAATTAAAAACTTTTGAAAAATTAAAGAATGAAATTTAAAAAGTCAGGAAAAATTTAAAGTGAGTAATTGAAAGCATAGTTCTTAATATGATTTCGATAAAACATTTCGATAGCAAATAAATATAAAATATTAGAAAAACTTATTTCTTTTTATTTACTACTTAAAAATAGTTACCGTCGGAAATATTGTAGTAAGTAGTAGTAAGTATGTAATCGACATTTTAATTTAAAAAAATGAAATAAAATAAAATAGAAACTTTTACATATGTTTGTTGGAATAATCTCTTCATGTGTATGTTTGTCTATTCATAAATTTTTCATTTCATTCAATTCATTTAAATTCCTTTTAATTAAAACAGTAATATCACATATCTATAGTTATTTTACTTAAATATATCATTTGAAATCTATATTTTTTTGTATAGAATTCTAATTTTTTGGACTATTTAACAGAGTAAAATTAGTTTAAAATAATAAATATCCTTTTTTTGGTACTCATTGATTTATTGACGATAAAATGAATGAAAAAAATTTCGCTTTATTTAATTCTTATTCTTCCAAATATTTATCAAATTTTGAATTTAATAAAATTAATCAGAAATTCACAATTCCTACGAATATAGTAAAAAGCAATTTTGGAAAAATAAAATTTAATAAAAAGTTGAAATATCAAAGTTGATGAGGAAGCTCCAAAATATATGATAAATATTAGCGCTTATTATTTATGCTTAAATTTCGTTTTCAGAAACTGATTGAAGTTAATAATTAAAATTAACTTAACTACTTCAGAAAAAATAACTTAGTAAAAAGTTATGCATTATTTTGAAACAGATTATTAACAATATTCCTAGAAATTATGAATTTCTGATTAGTTTGATTGAATTTAGTTTTAGTTTTTATGATTAGTTTTTATGAATTTCTGATTAGAAATGTGAATAATCAGTGATTTTGATGTATTCATAATAACTGTTATGTTTTTAATTTTCCTATTACCGTACTTTCTTTTTTGTTTTAGCAATTTTGCATTTCAAAACCAACGGTACCTCCGAATAGTACAGTATCGAATGATAATAGAAGAGAATTAAGCACTGAAAGGGCAAATTCGACTAGGACTTCTGCCATTTCTTATATGTTAGTTTATTAATTTATTTCTTTTCTCAAGCGGTAAGATGCTGCAAAATTTCAATGAAATATTTATTTCTAATATTTAATCAAAATTTTTATTGATTTAATTCTTTTATTTTCAAGCTATTTGATTAACATAAAAATTGTATGACTTCAACTTATTCAAGCAATAAGTATGTTTATATCGTGTTGCACTTCGATAAAGTTCATGATAAATTATTAAATAACAATAGTAATTAAAGTTAAAGTAATAAAAGAGCAATTATATATGTATTTGAGTAATATTTAGTAAATGCATTAGTAGGAGATGCAAGAAATAATAATAATAATAATAATAAGTAAGAAATAATTGGGATGCTATAATTATGATAGATATAAAATACTGCAGAATTATTGATAATAAAAATTTATATTAGTAAAAGATAAAATAATACAATAACTCACTGCAGGTTTCATAACACTGATTCTATTTTCTCTCTTTTAGCAATAAAAATAAAAAAATTTCAGCCACTAAAATAAATTCTACCTTTTTCCTTTGTCAACCAAAATGTTTCTCCTAATTATTTATCATTATTCCTAATTATTTATCATCATTCCTAATTATTTATCATCATTCCTAATTATTTATTATTAGTGCAAATGCATTACTATATGAATAATTGACGTAATTCATCCTTTCGTCTATTATTCATCTTTAGTTCTATTAAAATTGAAAAAAAAAAAGACAAAAGGTACTGGAAAACACATATAATAAAATTTATTCACCGAAATCCATTTGTGTCTTGTTATCGTAACCTCATTCTGAAATACTCCTACTCTAATGTGTCTTTATTCATCAATAATTTTTATTATGGTAGCTTCATTCCGTAATATTCTTTTCACTGTAACTCTATTCTGGAATAAAATTATTAATTTTCTAATTGAATCGATAGGAAATGATTGATATATTTGATCAATACCAATTAAAAGAAAACTAATAAATTCTTTTCTTTCTTTTTGCTAACAAATAGTCGTAATAATTTAACTTATCAATTAATATTTTACATAAACTTTTCGTTTTTTCTGAAATAAAGAAAAAAAAGCTTTTCAGCAAAGAAAAACTATGAATATTTTCCTTTTATTTTTTTCAATAAAACAAAGCTTCTCGAAATTTCCAAAAAAATTTTAAAAGCATATACTAATACATTATAAGATATATATTATTTCGTATCCATTCTTCGCTGATTTTTTCTTCCCTTTTATTTGCAAATCATTTGACATAAATTTCAAATTTAGTTGAATAAATTGAAATGGAAAAAGAAAAACGAAATAGATGAAAATGAAATCTATTTGCTTGATGAAATTTCTTACGACAAATTTGTATGAAATAAAATCAAACAGAGAGAAAATAGAGAGGAGAAAGCGAAAGAATGAATTTTTGACATTACAAAATTTTAATTGCTGTCAAACTTTAAAACTCGATTCAGCAATTTTTAGTGACACATCGACAATAACAGATCAAGAAAATTCATTAAACAAGACAGCAACTGATTTCGAATTTCGATTTGTTGCAACGGAATTGGAAAAGAAATGCCATGAATATGATCGGATAGTCGACATTACAGTAAGTAAAACAGTCAATGAAAGTAAAAGTGATAATAAAATTTTGTAAATATTGCAGATATTATTATTTGAAATATGAAAATAAAACATGCTTACATTTTGTTGATCTGCAAATTTATGAATAATGACAAGACTTGTACGATTTATTGATTAACTTTTAATTTTTATTTAAATCTCTCAATTTCATCATTTTTTTGATTATCTTAATTTTGTGATATGTATACATAATTGCAACATAAAAATTAAATTTTTCAAGAAAAAAGAAAACAAAAACAACAAAATAAAAGGGAATTTTTGATATTCAAATATGATATTTACATATTTTTTTTAAAGAATAAGTACTTTTTGTGGAAAGAAAACATAAAAAGGTCTAAATATGAAAGACTTAATTTTCTAGCAATTTAAATGAAAAAAACACTTGATTGAATATTGGAATAAAATAAGATCACAGAACTTATTTGATTTTGAAATTATTATCAAATTCCCATTTCATATTTCTTCCTTTTACTCTTTTTGATAATCATTACGAACACAATTTTCAACATATGTTCATCGCATATACAGCTAATAAGATGAATAAGAAAAACAAGCCGAAAAATTTACTTTTAAATATTCATCTTGATAATTATTTAGATAAATAATCTTATCAGTAATACTTCTAGTACTTTAATTTTAAGCTCGATTTTATCTTGCTTTGTCATTATCAGAAAAAATAAAACGTAATTTTAGCTACAATAATGTCGCTATGAAAAGGACGTAAAATCCATGATAAACCTATTAAATAGTCATGATGATCCATGATCCGTGAAATAATCCTGGTAAGATAACCTCAGAGAATGATGTTCTTATAATTTAAAAAAGCCTTTTGATAAAAGTGTCCTAGTGTTATTTTGTCGATAATTAAATTCTTAATAGAAAATTTCAAAACGATTTTAACTATTATTACTTATGGTTCAACCTATCATATCATTTGATCGTTGCACAGTAGCGATCGAAAGTGGTTGATGCAATGATGATTTTCTAAAACTTGATTTTAGGGTTGTTGAAATGAATGAATTTTTGTAGTTGGCAATGGTGTTGTTGTCGTTGGACAATGATCACGTTCATTGCACGGACGTGATTCGTAACTTTTACCCTTGCATCCCTTTACCAAAAATGAAGTTTCGTAATGGCATATTCGTGTTCGAATTTGCTTTCCACAAAAGCATCGCTGCCAACCGGTCCATTCTGACCAATTTGATACTAAAAACAAACGAAATTTTTTTATTGAAAGAAAGCCAAAAAAAATCGAATTTACTATTTAATTATACCTGACAAGAATTAAAATTCTATTTTTTCCAAGAAATCAAAACAATTCACTTATTATTTTGAACATAAGAATAGAAATTTTTCAAATTAATATTCCATGTCATACTGTATTTTATTATCATATTCTATTGCTACCATACTAAGGCGTTGATGTTATAGATTTATCTTGTTATCATAAATTAATTCTTATCAGATGGAGATATTACGAAGTTTTAAAATGGCAGACAGGTAAAAATGATAAGATGAAAAGATGATAAGACAAAAAGATTTGAGAAATTCTTAAATTGAACTATTGTCGATAAAGAATTAAGCTAGTTCAATAGATTTGAAACTTACTTTCGATTATAATAAAAACGTTGACTGACTAAATCCGGTTTATAGTTTGCACTATTCAACAAGTTATCAAAAATTAAATCGTTCAGCTAATAAATGATATATCAATCTCTGATCATTCCATTTTCAAATTCCCTTTGGGATTTAATTCGAAAATTTCCCTAACGTATAACAAATCGTTGAAATATTATGTAGATATTACAATTGCCAAGATTCATAATAAATCATGCTTATTTTATGAATCAAAAGATTCCTAATATATCAAAGGAAAAGACTGTTTGATTTGAAACTAACCACTATTTTCATGTTGTGATAACAAAAATATTCTTGATTGATCGATAATTGTTGGTGGTGTCAACGGAAGTGATGTTGATGTTGGTGGTCCTCTTGGTACCAAATTTAAATCCATCGCTTTTGAGATACATCAATCTTATCATTTTTATCAATTGCTTTCTAAAATGTAATTTTTTTCAATTTTTATGCAATTTTATTTTGAAATTTATTTTTAAATTTGTGAAATCTGAAATGTTTCTATAAAATAAGGTTCATTTCAAAAACTTATTTATTAGATTTGAAAATTGAAAAATGTTTTTTTAGCATAAATTGATAAGAAAAAATTAATGTTTGCATCCGTTAACGTTAACATCGACAAATTAGACAAATTAAATCGCAAAAATTTTTAATTCAATAAAATTAAAATTGCATTACCTGCATTTCTCGCAGAGTTTCCTTTAGACTTTCGACTTTTTCCTTCATTTCTTTCATTTCTTTTTCAGTAGCACGTAACTGATCACTGTATAAATTCTGAAGAAAAAACAAAATGAAAAAACAATATAGGATTTAAGCCAGAACTTAAAATATCAGGATATCTTATAGTAATTATATTTTATCGAATTTATATTATATTTTAAGATGAGTTTTTCCATTTTGATAATTGAACAATAACAGAAGATATTCAATAAGTGAGTCATATATTAGCCAAATGCGGTAATAGCAAAAATTCCTGTTATTACAACTATGGTGGCAATGATAATAATAATATTGATAATAATGACAATATCAAAAATTTTTAAAATTGCTGAAAAAATTTCTTAACAGTAATGACGCTAGATATTTGAAGGCTGAATTTTTATTTCGAATAAATCAATAAACTTTAATTTGAATAATAATATTTAAATTTAGGCCGATTAATAAAATGCTATTTAAGAAAATAATAAAATACCTACCGCACCTGAAATTAATTTAATTAAAATATTTCAAATGAAACGAAAAAGAAAAAATTATTTCAAATTGAACACACAATAATATTTATCACTTTTTCTTTTATAATGAGTTTAAATTAAATGTTTTGCAACAAAAATGGCAATTTAATACTAATATAGTATTAATAAAAATCTGTTATTCAAATTTAATTTTTAAATTAAAATTTTAGACACAAATATTTAGTATTACTATTATCCAGATTTTTTTGATAATTTTAAATACAAATTAGATGATAAACAGTGATGGATTCTATCGAACAAGATATTATTAAATCATAAATTCAATCTTTATAATTTTTTTTTTAAATTGCAAATACATAATTTAATGCTTTAATAAAAATATTTCAATTTAATATATTTTGCCACATATTTTAATATTTAAAAATCACTTAATTATCAATTAATTAATAACCTTATCAAGTAATAATTTCATATTCGATTGGTCGATATCATCATTGAGCATTGCTTTCATTAATAAATCCAATGCTTTTATCGCAATGACACTATCATTATTTCCTAATATCAATACAAATTAAATTATTTCATTTCTAAATTATTCCATTCATCTATATGATTTTTTTCGTTAAAATTTTTTGCTAAAAAATTTTTTCATAATACTAATATTTCATCTATTTAGCCTAATAATTTATTATGCTTTATTCTTCTGATTCTTTTCCTAATAAATAGTAAAATAATATTGTTGTTCGTATTTCCACTAAATTCTAATAAGAAATTGGCACTGTTATCATCACTTTAATATTTTCTAATTATTATTATAAAATTCAATTGTTAAAATTTAAAATGTTCATATAATATAGTTTGTTATAATATTTAACTTATATACTTGCAATAATTAAACTCAAATTGCACTTTATTATATTTTCTAATTATTATAAAATTTTAATCATATGGCAGTTCTTATTTAATAATTCATGTCGTTGAAATCGCGAAGAGAACATGAAAATCAGAGAAGATAGTGATCCCGTTGTGTTGGATTACATGAAAGAGTAGGGTATATGTTGTATGTGCGCATTTACTGTATAATGCAAAATGTAAGCTAAACATGTTTCGCCTTTGTCTATGAGAAGATATAACTCCTACTCAAACCCACCTCCTCCCTCTCGGTCTATTCTTATATATACAACTGTATCATGGTCCAATACCATGTTCTTCATTGAAGCAGTTGGGCTAGTGGGTGTTATTTGATGTTCTTCTCCTTTAAGGAATGTCGTCATCGTTAAAATTGTTTTATTGGAATCATTGAATTTGTATATTTATCATCTAATTGCTGCGCTCATTGATACATTATCATTTATCGCAATAAAAGTTTAATTATCCAAGTTTGAGGTGCTACTACCTTTGAAAGGCAGAGAAATCCCTCAATTTTTTGTCACATTAAAGAAGAACGCGACAGTTTAATATTGAAATCCTTTTAAGTAAATAATGAAGTAATTTTGATAATTATGACTATTTCCCATCACATAATCGGAATTTTTGAACTAAATGTTTTTATTTAATGAGTGAATATTCAAATTCCTTAAATGAATAGTAATAAATTAAATTTTTCTAATAATGATAAATTAAATTTCCATACATTATGAAATAGATAATTAATGATTATTTATGATAGCAATTTTTTGAATTAAATAACTTTACTTAATGATTCAGTAATTTCTTTCAGATAAATAATGAAACGATTTGAACAAATATGAATCATTTCCTAATTTCTGTTCTGATTATAGTTACTTTTCATACTAATAAATTTTTCCAATTAATAAGAAATGAAAATTTTCATATAATATTTATTATTACTTAAGAAATTACTTATTCTCTCGACTATTAAAATAAGTCTTCTTTCTTTCTCATTAGTAAAAAGTTTTAATTAGTTAATATTGATACCTTATGAAAATCAATATCACCATCTTGCGCATTTAATACTGGTTGATCGGCTGCAAATATTTTCGAAGCTAATAAATTTGATTCGATTTGTGATGATGGAACAAATACCGAATTATCAGTATTTTCGATGATATATTTCGACGGTTGTTGTTGTCGTTGTATTGTTTGTTGGTTTGCTCCTCTATTTGATGATTTCTTTGATGAATTATTGATTTTTTAAATTTTTTCACAATTTTCATGCAAATTTTGCTTCTTCCCAAAAAAAGAGATCTTTTGCAGTCACATGACGATAGACAGAACAAAAAAATTAGAGATGAGTATGCTTAATCAATAATGAATAATGAATAAAAAAGCAATGAATTTTTAAAATTCGAAAAATTCATAAAATGGAATTATCAAATTTAAAAACTTACAAAAATTGATTAGGTTTTTGTGATGATATTCCAGATCTATGATTTCTCGATATAATATCAATAGGAATTGATTCTGATTGCATCGCATTTGCTTCCGGAAGTATAAATTGAAAATTTTGGTCGGGAAATTGATCATTTCTTATTGATTCATCAATAGCATTCATTGGGATTAATGAATTAGTTATTGGTATTGGTTCGACCAATTGGGAATCAAATGGAATTTTCATTCCATTCATTAAAAATGATAGAGGTGATGGTGATGATGATGATGATGATGATAATGATGATGGTGGTGATGATGATGGTGTTTCATTTGATTGTGATATAAAGGTTTTTGATGTAGAAGCATTTGATAGTGGAAAAATCGAAAGAGTTCTAAGATTTTCTGAAGATGATAATGTTGTTGTTGTTGTTGTTAAAATATCAGAAAATTTTAAATTATTATTAGTATTGTCTGGTGAAATCCAGTTGCTAACATCTGATGGTGTCCATATTAAAACTTTTGATGGTGAAACTTCTTCATCGTCATTCGAAGAAATTATCTGATCTTCTACTCCTTTATCGATTAAAATTTCTGTTAAATCAGGTGTAAAAAGAACTGATCGCTTGATCTCTTCAGGATTATTTTGCGAATTTTGTCCAAAAATTTGTGAGTGACCAATCTGTTCATTGCTTGGTAGATTTGGCGAATTTGATATTTCAGGTAATCGTAAAGCTTTTGGTGCGTGATAACGGTTATGTTGTAGACGTGACGATCCTGATATGATCGAAGGCTGTTTCATTGATGATACCGATAATTTAGAAGTTTTTGTTGTATTTGTTGTTGTTGCCGCTGCTGTTGCCATTGCTGTTGTTGTTGTTGTTGTTGTTGTTGTTGTTGTTGTTGTTGTTGTTGTTGTTGTTGCTGCTGCTGCTGCTGCTGTTGTTGCTGTTGCTGTTGTTGTTGTTGTTGTTGTTCTTGTCTTTGATGATTTAATTTTGATTTATCACTATCCAATAATAATGCAGGAGTGGTAACTTTTGCAAACGGTGATACTGTTATTGATTCTCTTATTGTAGCATCAAAATTTTGAATACCTGATGCAGAAACTGAAATCTCTTGGAAAATATTATAAAATTGTATAATATCAATCAATGCTCATTAATTAATTAATTAATGTTATGAATCAATTTATTTAATGTTAACTTTTAAAATTATTTATTTATTCATTGCTGCAATTCAATAATTATTATAAATTGGTGTATGGGAAAAATCATTGAAAAAAATAAAACTTACCGGTTTCATTTTTATGCAACATCCCTTGATCGAACTTTAATTGACTAACATTAGTAGTGTCTTCAATTACAGCCCGTGCTAAAGGATATCATAATTATGACTATTGTCATGCCAAAAAAATATTATCATTATCACTGATATTATCGTTAAATTTTGGCAAATAACTTATCTCTAATCTTTTTCACATTTTCCTTTTCCATATCACGTTCGGCTGAAATAAACTTTTCCTGCTTTAAACTTATTATCACTAATTATCATTTCTGATCATTCGACCCATTTTCTTAAAATTTTTCAAATCTGATTTACCATTTTTGCAGAATACCAATTTTAATAATTATGCTATCGTTATTCTTAATGGCTTTATAAACCAAACTAATAAAATACCTTCAAAATATGCTTTTTTTCGATTTATTTTTTTCATAAAGTAAAAAAATCAATAACATTCTGCAAATAATAAGAAGTCCTGAAATTACTTCAGAAACCGGGAAAAAAAGAAATGAAAGAAAGATGGACTTCGTTCACGTTGACGAATCCCTGATTTCTGCGGAACAAATTCGACTTTATTATCGATTGAGTCGATCTTTTTAAATTCATCTGATGAGTATTTGTGAGAATAAAGTTGCTTCATAGCTTCAAGTCGATCTTCCTCCCATGGATCAATAACTGTATAATCCGAATCATGCAATTCAGGTTGTATAGTAGTATGATCTAAGTCGCATTCCATAAATTCCTTAAAACAAATCAAAGAGCTAATTTGAATTTTCTTTTTTTTTTTTGGAATTTCGAAATTTAATTTAATACAATTGCAAAATTATATTTTAGTTTTAAAATAATATCTGAAAGAAGAAATCATTGATTTTTTTGATAATGTAATTATGAATTACCTGTTTTTTACCGAGACAAGAGAATCCTCGCACTGTATTGCATGCTCGTACACGTACACGTACTTTATTCACGCAGAATGACCATGCTGACCATGATGCCCATATTGAACCATATACTGTAAACTAACTTTTTTAAATTGTAAATTTTACAAAATATTTCATTCATTAATTATTATAAATAATAATTTTATCATAAAATTATATTTGCTAATTTTTATTTATTTTTAAATTTAAATTTTAACGTATATATTAATAGGAATGGATGAAATCTTTTCTATTACTATAAACAGTTTGTCATCGCAAAAAAACAAAAACAAAACAAAAGAGATCATCAGATTATTGTTATGATCTTTTATATTATTATTTCGTGCACCATACATCTATGTATTTGCGAGTGTATATACATGTGGTGTGTGTGAGTGTGTGTGTGTGTGTGTGTGTGTGTGTGTGTGTGTGTGTGTGTGTGTGTGTGTGTGTGTGTGTGTGTGTGTGTGTGTGTGTGTGTGTGTGTGTGTGTGTATACGTCTTTTCATTTGTTTACATTACTCTTTTATCATATATATGTTATTAATATATAAATATGCATAATATATGTCCGAAGTGTATGTATGTGTGTATGCGTGTGTATATATGAGTATATCTGAATATTTTTTATGTTTTTTTTTAAGTAATCTATTATTTATTAATGCGTAGGTGTGCATAATGTATGTTCATAAGTATAAGCACGTGTGTATTTGTTTGTGTTTGTGTGTGTATGTCACATGCATATGTATATGTATGTGCGTATGTCACATGCTTGAGCATATATCTTTTCACCTGTTTATTGATTTATCACTTATTAATGTGCAGATGTGGTTAATGTATGTCCATACGTGCGTGGTCGGGTATATCATTAGCACGTAGACTTATATATAGTACAGCCATACGTGCGTGTGCATGTGTATTCCTTTTTCATCATTTTAGGTTATTGTAAAAAAGTTAAGCAAAAATCTGACTCTAATTTACATCAAATACTTACTGTATGGGCCATTAGTTGGTAATGGTTTACGTGGTGTAACTAATCCAACAAATTGATTTAATTTTCCGGTACGGTATTGAAATGGATATTCTGTAACTGCATCGCCAAGTACTGTAAAAAAAAAAGAATTTATGAATTATTAATAATTTGAAGGTTAACAAAGATAAATAAAATAATAAAATATTCCATAATATTATCAACAACAAAAATAAATAAAATAATAAAATATTCCATAATATTAAAAGTGAAGAATAAATAAAAAGTTTGAGTAAAATTTTTAATTTATCTTTAAATATTACAAAGAAATTAATTGGAAAAATGAGCATAATAAATTCAAAAATTGATAATAAACAATTGTAGATATAGAAAAATTAATTTAAAAATGGAAATTTATAAGGAAAATAAATACTAAATTTACTGTTTATTCCAAATTTCAAATCTTATATTTATATTAATCTTTAAAAATTAAAAATATTACAAATATTAAGATTAAAATATATTTCAAAAATTGTTCAAAAAAATTGGAATCCTTCTCTCCGTAATCTGATTAGAGTATGGAATAATTTGTAAGACTTGGATAAAATTTTAATCTGTCTGGAATATATCCCAGAATAAGGTCAAATATAAATAAATGTGGACGTTACATCCTATCTATTGCAAATCCTGAATAATAAAAGGATAAAAATGCAATCATCATTTAATTATATTTTAGTCATACTTGTAACTATAATACGGAAATAGTTTTACAGTAAGTTCAACTGGAATATATGCTTAATTTTGTATAACAATTTTTGAATATGTAATATAAATATATGAAATATTTTAGTAGACAATATAAATATATAACAGAAATATTCAAATATAATGTAAATATTCAAATATATAACGTAAATATATAACAGAAATATTCAAATATATATAAATAAATGTATAATAAGAATATTTAAATATATATATATATATAAATGTATAATAGAAATATTCAATTATATGTATACATCTAATTCGATATATATAATGTAAACACTTAATTGTATAATGGAAATATAAATTGCTACATAAATATTTAATCGTTTCCATGAAATCAATTTATATTTTCAAAGCAAAAGAATTTTTTGCTTTTTTGCTAAAATTTTATGTCAAATTCATTTTGAAAAATTACTTCAAATTAAAAAATTATTTGTTGAAATTGCTGCGTAATTTTGATTTTACTATTTTCATTCAAAAGAAAAATTAAGGTATTTATGATAATAATTATTATGAAAGATGAATATATGATTTGACGCAATTTGGTATAAGGATAATAACAACTATAATAAGAGTTTATCAAAATTATTATTAAATTATAGCAATTTTGCTGCTATAGAAAATTCATTCTAACAACTGTAATAATATTAATACTAATTAATTAATTAATAAAAATTGCAATAATGATGTTGATATTTTAATAATAAAAATACGATTGTTATTGTATAAAATTATATTTGTAATACTGCAATTAATATATAAACACAAAAATCTCAAAAAATTCTTGTCCATAATTTTAAATATATTCGAAATGAATATTCTTGAAGTTTGATATGATAAGAATATTCAAATATTATCTATTGATGTAATAGTAAATGGAATGCGTTAGTTCAAGTAATTATAGATATGATAAATTTTTATAAATAAATTATCAAATGAAGAATAAAACTAAAAATTTATATATCCTTAAATTATATAGCTACAGTTACTGATCGCTTTATATATCAGAATTATTGATATCTTATCAAACTTATCGTAAATGATAAAACATAGGAAGTAATATTTGCCTGATCAAGAGTGATATTATTTCATTAATATCTTATCTAAACGAACCTCTTGTAAGTGATAAAATAGCAGGCAATAATATTTGGTTAATCAAGAGCGATACCATCCGATGAGATTCTCCAATTTGATAAAATTCAAATATTTTCTGGTCGTTCTAAAAATAAAGAAATGTTTATTAAATTAAAAATTTAAAAAAAACGATAAAAAATAGGAAACTTCAGTCTGTATTTAAAAAAATAAAAACACAGGAAAATATGCTTCAATAATAATAATAATAATGATAGCGATAATGATAATAATGGTGATGATAATAATAAGATAAAAAAGAAAATGAAACATTACAGCTTACTAGAAATGAATATTTTAAAGAAACGAAGAAATATAAAAATGTTTATTAGCAATAAAACAACGGCATTATTCAATAGCAATAATAATAGTAGTGATAACGATAATGACAATGGTGATAGTGGTGATAATAATGATGTAACTTTTCCGATGTCGAGGAAATAGATGATGAAATATTATCGTTAACTGGAAATGGTTGTATTTCGGGTTAGGAATAGATGGATTAAAATTTTCAAAGAATTTTGGAAAAGACAATTGGGTCACAATTTACAATCATTAGGGGCAAAAGGAGCTCAATGTTGAAAATATCACTATAAACAGTGAGATGCAAAAGATGAAGAAGAATGAAGAATAAATGTTAAAAATAACGAATTATACAAACAGATGAATTTGAAATTTAATTTTGATACAAATATGGAATAGAATGATTTAAAAGTTTTCGGGGTAAAGTTCGATGAATAACGATGAAATGTTGCTATATGAATTTTGAGCCATTTTCCGTTCTATCTTTTTCATCATCCATTTTAGATTTTTATTGTTTTCCTTCTCATTTCACCTTTTACCTATTTCTTTTTTAAAACGCCTACTCATTCTTATCATTCACTCCTTTTTATCACCCACTTCTTTTTATCACCCATTCCTTTTTTGTATCATTCTATTTTATCGAACACTTCATTTTTTTGCAACCCTTTTTTTTATATACTTTTTTCGCAATGTTAAACGGATGATGATAATCCCATGAAATTGTTGCTAGATACAAATACAAATCTTTTACTTAAATTTATTGATCAATTTTTTCCTCGATAGATTTCATGCTATTGATAAAATTAGTGCTTTTTTATCATTTCACATGTGTGCATACCTATAAATTGATTTCATCTTTTCCGTCTTTTTCCTTCCGTTCTTTCGTCCTCTGTTCGTTATTCGACACTTTTTTTTACAAAATTAATTTGTGAAAAGATTAAAAATTCCCATATGTATAAGTGAACAAAGAAAAAAATGAATTAAACAAAAATTTTCTCATTTTTCATTTTCGTTTTTCTCTAAATTCTGTAAAATCTATACGAAATTTTAAAGCAAATTTTAGTTTATCTTCATGATAATGATGATAACATTTTATTTTTTTTTGAACGAAGAAAAATTCGTAAAATATAAATAAACAAATTACTGATAAGAGTTAAATTAATCTTCATATCTTATATAAACAGTTGTCATCAATTCAAATTTATGACTTTTCATTTCCTTCTTTTTTTTTTTTTAATTTCGTAAGTTTATTCCGAAATTTTGAAGCAAATTTTAATCTATTTGATAAATAGTGATGATGATAATTATGATTTTTTTTTGAATAAGAGGAAATTGATAAACAAAATAAATAAATTATTGGATAAAATTAAATTAAAAAAAATAAAAGTAATGTTTTATGTAATT
This sequence comes from Dirofilaria immitis, assembly GCA_024305405.1. Classification (NCBI taxonomy): domain Eukaryota; kingdom Metazoa; phylum Nematoda; class Chromadorea; order Rhabditida; family Onchocercidae; genus Dirofilaria; species Dirofilaria immitis. The sequence goes on along the minus strand of JAKNDB010000088.1, from coordinate 2,796,620 downwards.
AGTTAACATCAATTTCAACACTGATTTCAACGTAATTGTCAAACGTCTCGTCATATCAGGTTGTTAATTTTAGTATCAATTTCAGTGTTAATTTTGATATCGATGGAAAATTTTTTTAGCACATCATTTGTTGGGTATAACCTTGCAAAACAAAACTGATATGGTTTATGAATATTTCGGAAATTGTCAAATAATTCGTTGTTTCATTGTAAAATTGAATAGCGCAATTTTTATTAACTTATTTATATCGTATAGTTTTTGAACTGAAAACTTTTAATTTTTTTGAAACTTTAAAAATTTCAAAAATTTGCATATATTCATGTTAATCAATTCCTTTTTATTTCCATTTCAATTTGATAATTTTTTTTATTATACAAATGACTTAAATATTTATTCAATATTCAAAGTGTATTAATTACATTTTGAATATTTAAATACGTAGCATACAAATTGAATAGTGAAATTAATATATTTGAAAAAATTAAATTATATGCAAAACACTTGGTACAACAGAGAAAAGTTGCATTTGAAATTATTAAGTTTCAAATATATTAATTTAATAGATTCATTCATCTTTAGAATAACATTCATTATTTGAATCATTTCTCTTCTATTTTTATTAAACGATAATTTATTAATTAAATGTATCAAACCTAATTTTATCAATTATTATATTTCAGCTATTTCAAATAATAAATCAACAAACAATATGCTTAACAATTCATAGAAAAATTAAATAATCAAATTAATTGTGCAAATTATGCGTAATGAATGTAATTAAATAAATATAAAATTGTTTTCAGAAAAATAAAGTTTACGTTTTTTTTGTTTACAAAGAATTTAATTCTTGAAATTTCGAAAATTATTTCAATCACGATGAATTTTGATCACTTTAATTGATTTAGGATTAATCTTTGATCGTCTTTTGAAATTTATCGCTGCAATTTCATTTTCGATCATAAAAGGATTTGAGCCGATTAACTTTTTGACCTGTATTTTTATCGCTATTTGATTCGAAACAAAATTGTCTTTCCGTTTCGTTCTGCTTTAGTTGACAAAGCATTGATGAAGGATAATCAATGGTTACATTATCAATCGAATCGATGTTACTATTGATAGCAGTAATATCAATAGTTTTCGATGATAAACATGTACGAAATCGTAAACGTCCACCGTTCTTACATTCCGTCCAGCTACTCCATTCTTGCCAATCTGATAATTTCATTAAATCTGAAAAATTTCAAATGATAAATTAATAAACTTGTCGATAAAACATTTTTGACTTGCAATTTCAAACATTTACAATTTTCATTATATAATAATTTTATGATTATGCACAAATTTTACGGCATAGGAAAAATATATATATTAAAAATATTAGAAAAAGAAAAATTCGGACTTTTTATTATAATAGCTGTATATCAGATATATATTAAATTATAAGTTTTTGAATTATCGATTAATAAATTCTCTTTTCTGCAATAAATTTTATGAACTTTTGACAAATTATGACAAAAATTATAAAGACATAAGCTTTATAATAACAAAAAATATATGGCAAGAGATGACGAATCAATAATCAATCAATAATTCATATTCTTTATAATTACACACATAATAATTGTTAAAAAAATCAGCGAATTAACAAAACTGATAAAAATATATAAGCATAAGCAACACAAAAGAAAATTAATAGAAAAACATATATAATGTTGAAACTCATTTGAAAAATAATGCAAATTAATAAATCTCAACAACCAAATCACCAATTGTTATTCTTTATTATTACGTACATTATAATTATTATACATATATAACGTATATAATAATGAATGATAGGGATTATTGATTTATTAATTTCTATCATTTTTCTAAATTAATTAACACTGCATATGTTTAAAGCAAAAAATAAACCCTTATTAAAAAATACAAAAATTTAAAAAAGAAATATTCGCTTTCATATAAATCTGTCACTGTATTCTTTTAAAAAAATATTTTTAAAATTCTCTTTTTGTCTTCAAATTTTATGAATTCAATTATAAAATGTCCTAATCATTTTTTCGCTCTTTTATTTGTAAAAAAATTTTTAAGTAAAAATTAAAATATTAATTAAACCATTATGGAATTTATGATGCAAAAAAATTTTCCTCTTTACTTTTATTTAAAAAAAAGATTAAAAAGCTACAAGAAAGTTTAAAAAATTTTCGTTTTTTTCTTTTTGCACTTTTTTTTTATAAATTCAAAAGAAAAATTATATTATGAATCGATTAAGTCAACGTATAATTTAATTTGTAATCAAATGTGAATGAATAATATCGAAAAAAAATTAAAAAATCAAAAGAAAATGATTGAATAATAAAAGCACTGCAAAAAATTATTTGATTTCATATATACAAATATATATATATATATATATATATACATATGTCGGATAAAATATATATAAATATGCTTAACAAAATGAAAAATTAAAAGTAAAACTAATAAAGTCTAGACGAAAATTCTCTAAATGTTTTATTTTTAATTTGAAATTTCTATTCAAAATTCTTTTATTTTTGCATAACAAATTATTAAAAAATTTTGATACAATTAATATAAGCAAAGAAATAAATGTGAGAAAAAATAAATAAAAATGAAACCAAAAATTAAGATATTATTAATTAATTTATTTTTAATTTTTGATAATTATCAATTTCTTAAACAACAAATTATAACTAATGTTCTTATTAATTAAAAATGTAAACTAAAGAATTAATTTTTTTAAATAGAAAAATTTTGTTTTGCACATTTAGTCATTGCTATACAAAAACAAAAGATAAATAAACAAACAAATAAAAAGTAAAAATATGAAGAAATATTTACCAAATCATTTAATCATTCTTCTAAAGCAAATAATGTTATTATTATATTTACTTTGCATTTTTTTCGTTTAAAACTAAAATGATTAATGCAAATTTTGAAGGAAAAACCTCATTGACAATAATTTTATTTTAAATAAATAAAAACAAAAAGCGGAAAAATGCGAAACTTACAAAGTGAAAGAAAAAAGAATCAAACACATTCATTGTCAATAAATGTTTTGATCATGTTGCAAGATATTTTAAAAATAGTATCATCGAGAAAAAAACACATATTATCGAGAAAAAACACATATTATCGAGAAAAAAACAAAAGCACAAACACACACACACACACACACACATACATACATACACACACACACACACAAACACATAGACACACACACACACACACATATAATGCATGCATATACAATAGTATATTAATTTCGTGTTTAAAAGAAATTTTAAAAAAATGGAAAAAATAAGAAGAAAAAACTGAAAATTTATTTTTAACTTAAAAGAAAAAGTTCCTTCAAATTTTATTTTTCATGAATAAATGAATTTTGAAAGAAACGATAATATATTATTTCGATAAAAAAATTTTATTTTTTATTCACCAAATATTGCTATTAAATTTTTAACATTATCTTTTCATATTCATCATTATTTTTAATCTCATTTTTACAATTTGAAGGTTGAAATTTTAAAAGCGATAGGCAGGCAGAAATTTCGAATTTTTCAATTTTTCATTTTGTCATTTTCTACCACAAACGTGATAATTCTCTTAACAGTGATAATTGTTTTAACAGTGATAATTGTTTTAACAGTGATAATTGTTTATTTTTAACGAAAAGACAAGCGTAATTTCGCAGACAAAAATAATATTGGAATAAATAAAAAAATTCAAGCAAAAGACATTGTGATATTTTTAATAAAAAGTTTTGGAATTTTAACTTCTAATCACAAAGAGAGAGATGACATTTCAAAATTTAACTCTTTTATTCAATCTTTTTTCAGCACAAAACATGCTTGATAGTGATAATGCATTATTTTTATGATAAAAAATATTTACATCATAAATCAATTCTTCTAATTTTGTTTAATTTTAATTTATCATAAAAATAATATACAGTAAAATAATAAATTTTTTTCATGAAAAATTTGTTTAAAGTATTATATTTTCTGCAAGCGTTCTGCAATTTGAAATGGTTTGAATTTTTATTTTTTAACAGATAAAAACAATAATAATTATCAATTATTTTATTTTTGCCTTTTGTTTTAAAATTTCCATCAAAAAAATCAAAAAATTCTATTAAATTTATCGTTGCTAAAATTACTTACAGATTGATGAAATTTCAAATATTATTTATTTATTTTAAGGCGAAAAATATTAGCAAAATAAAAGCAAAATTTTCATATCCATTTTTTCTTTTTAAAAATTTTTTTGTTTAAATTAAAATCAAAACTTATCATAAATGAAATTTATTGTAAAATGTCCATTTTTTTCTTCAATTGTTAATTGATTTTATGCGAATTTTAATTCCTACGAAATTTGATCTAAAATAAATAATAAAATTTGAATTTGTATTAAATTTATTAAAATTTAAAATATTTCAATGAACAAAAAAGAGCTTACGTTTAAAATGAAAATGACAAAATTTTAATTCGAATCTTTTCCCCTTATCAGTAAAACACGAAATTTATTTAAAATTTCTTCTAAAATTTTCAATGATAGCTTTGCGCATTTCCGCATAATGATGCGGAAGCTGACAGCAGAATTCGATCCCTAAAATATTGATGTGATTCGAATTTCCTGTAATAATATGTTTCAATGATTTTCATTTTTAAAGTTAAAAGTTTTGAATTTTTCATCCTTTCAAAAAATGCGTCGAATTAATTATTGAATTATTGCTTTTTCTTTTTTACAAAAATTTACTCATATAAATTAATAAATTGATTTATCAAATCAAATACGAATTTAATTGATAAAATAAATAAGCGTTGAAGAAATCAAAAAAAAAATTTCCTTCTCTCAGTTTATAATTACTAATTAGAATATACGGTATAATTTAATAATTTATCAAGTTTATGAACTTCACCAAATTCGTCCCTCCTTCTTCCTTTATCAGAATTAATGATTTATAAAATACCGTAATCAAAATATAAAATTTTAGTTTAATATTACATTAAATTTATATTTTTTGAATTCTTTTTGCATTTCTTTTGATTTTTTATAATTGTATTTAATGAGTTAAAAAATAAAAATTTAATTTAATATTCTATTAGAATTTTACGAATATTTCTTCCTTTCTGTTTAGTTTTTCTTGAAAAAAATTTTTAAAATGAAGTTTAAATTTAAACAAAGAAGTTTTATTTTAATTGACGCTTATTATCAATTGTCTTCGATTTTATTTTCCCCAATAATAGCAAAATATGAATGATTGTTTTGGCTTCAGCTCATATCATTTCTTAATTTCATGCTTATCATTTATCATTTTTAAATTAACATAAATTTCATCAAATTTCGTCATCATTATTTTTGCTCTTCTTTTTCGTAACTTTTTTTCTTTGTCGAAATATTTGTTGAGTTTTTTTGCAGCTAATTAAAAATAACATTCATAAAATAAGGCCTTAAACTTTGTTTCGAACAAATTAATTTGTTCGAAAAAAGTTTTTTTCAGTGAATTACAAATTAAGCATTTTTTCGATTTTTTTCTCCTTCTTACATGCTTATTGATAAAAATTGTTATTTTTAAAAGCCAATAAAAGCTTACAAAGATTTTCCTATTCCTCCAATTTTTTTAATAAACAAAGTCAAAGAAAATGTTTTTTAAAAAGTAAATACAATTATTACGCCTATTTAATCTATCCATTATAATTTAGGACGTTTCGTAAATTTTTAATTTTCATCTATCCTTTTTCCTATTATTTTTCATTTTTTTTTGCAAAAATGAGGAACAGGAAATTTTAGAAATTTATCTTTCATATGTCATTATCAACTTTTTAAAAATATCCATCTTAATTTTTAAAGAAAAATTTTTTCTGACAATTTTTATCAAAAAAATTTCTCATGTAACGGAATGCATTAATAATCATATTAAGGTGTATGTATGACAACTGTAACTTGTAAAATAGAATTTTAATTCTTTCAAAAGAAGATCAAAATAATTTTGACAAATTATTCAAATAGATTAACAATTATTATCGTTTAAAAAAATTCAAAACGATCGAGTAATTTTCAATAATTTAATTATTAATTATAATATATATGCATACACGCATATGCATGCATGCATGATTATCTTTTTAAACTTACAAAAACAAAAAAAACGAGATTTATATCAATTAAATAATATTAATACTAATAGAATTTGTGTTAATAATTTGTCATATTTTCGTTTTTGTTTTAAAATATTTTAGTAAATTAAATTTTTGCGTAAATTTTTTTCTTTTCGTTTACTAAATTTGAAATTCTACTAAAATACTTAAATTATTTAACGAAAAATAAGAATTATTAAAATGTTTTCGAGAAGAAAAATTTTTCATTTTATGCAATAAAAATATTAAATTTTACTTAAATTTTTTCTCATTTCATTTTTGCTAAAATTTAATTATTATCGAATTATTCATTTATTTTTTCGTTTGTTTTTTCTGTATTTTCTCCCTTTTAAAATTTCTAAAATATTTAACAAATATCATTCGATAGAAGTGATACGAAAATTAATTTTATCTAACGAAATTGCATTATTTAATTATCTAATTACTTCATTGATTGATTTCTGATATTGATATCTCACAGTATTAATTAAATACTTATTTTTGCCTTTAAATTTCCCCGTTTTTCTTTTTAAAAGAAAAATTGAAATCAAAATTGGCACTATAAAGTAAGCTTTAATAAAAGGAAACGAAAATTGTTTGCTTTCAAAAATTGCATTATCTAATTACTTCCCTGTTTTCATCACTTTATTTTTCTATTCGATATGTACATATATATATACAAAACATATATATATATCTATATATATATATATATATATGTTTTGACTAATATTAAATTAAGCTATCCATTATTCTCTGATTTATTGCGCATTTGCAAAACGAAAATTTTGTTTAGCAAAATATTTTGCTAAAAATTTTGTTTCAATACAATCCATTTCAAATATTTATTATTTTTCTCTCTCTCTCTTTTTCCACTTCTCTCTCTCTCTCTCTCGCTTTTTTAATTTATTAGTTTAGATTTTAAAAATTTATCGAAAATATATTTCACAATGTGCTTTATTGCTACCAATTTTTATTTCTCTTCTATACTTCGGATTTCGTTTAGCTTTCAAATCATTCTTTTTCATTATTTCTACTTATTTTTCATCTTTACTATTTATTCCTATTCTTATTTTTTATTTTTCTTATTTTGTTATTTGTATTTTATTTATATTTTTTATTTTTAATTTCATTTTCATTCTATTCTTTTCTTATTTTATTTATTCATTCTTCATTTTTATTTTTTGATGTTTATTTTACATTGAAAAGAAAAAACATTTATTTGTTTGTTTTGGAATGTTTATTTGTACTAAAAAGAAAAATATTTTGAATTAAAAATAAAAATTTTTAAACAAAAAAACGATAATTAAAATTTAAGCGAATGTTTTTGCCTTTTTTTGGAAGGATTATTGTTATTAACTTTCGTCATTGTTATTATTATTATTATTATTATCATTTTTTCTTTATCGCTATCATTATCAATATTATTGGTTTGTTGCTGTTATTAATACTTATTGGCAACACATAGGATTCTTTTTGCTAGTAAAAGTTTCGCTATTATATCTATCGTTATCATTCGCAATAAATAATTTTTCCTATTATTATTATTATTAATTCTTATTAGCATTACTTTTGTCTTCCTCATCGCTATTATTATTTTTATCGTTATTTTTGTCTATTATTTTTAGTTTTATTTCTTATCATTAGTGATAACTAACATTTTATTAGAATTGCTAATAAATTATTACTAATGCTTATAATGATGTAACTTTTTCCTTTATCAATATTTTTATTATTATTAATTTTTATATTTTCTTTATTATCAATATCAATAAGTAAGTTCTTTTTCTAATTATTGCTTACTAATTACTATCAATTCGAATCAGCCGTAGTATTCTCTTCATTTTTGCTGATTATTTTTATTACTATCTTCGTAGCTATTTAATTTTGTCATTTTCATTATCAATAAATAATTTTTTTGAGACCATCATTATTTCTCACCAAAAATTATTTTGTTATCTTCATCGTTATCATCATTGTTTGTCGAGATTACATCATTATTTCGTCTTTATTATTATTATCATTATTAATAAATAATTCTTATTTCCTGCACCTACCGTTAGTATTAATTACTTTCTGATTTTTCTTTTTCAAAAGAGTATTTTATATTATTTATTATTACTTGTTACCACTTACATTACTATTCTTGCATTTTTGATAATTTTTATCAATTATCAATTAAATAATTCAAAATTTTGGAAAGATTATCAGCATAAATTCATATTTTCTTAAATATATTGCTAATATCAGCTATTCTCTGGTTGTTTCAAATTTTCATTTTTTGTTCCCCATTTAAATTAATTCATCGTTATCACTCCATCTTCCAATATAATCATCCGATTAATGATGTATAAATATTCATGCTTATTTTTAATTATTCTACCATTCCCATTTATTTATTTTCTTATTTTTTTCCTTTTGTTTTTCTTACATCGATAATAAAAATAACTTCATGCCATCTTATTTTATCCGCTACCATATGCTAGATCTGTTAACCCATGCTAGGCATAGTATATACTGTAACAAAATACTGTACGTATGTTACAAAAGAAATCAATAAATAATCCAAAAACTTTTAAGCGCTTCAATTTTACCGAAATTTTATTTGCAAAACAAAATTTTAAGTATAATTTTATAAATTTTTCAAATTTATTAATCATAAGGTCATTTTTTCTTTGTACTGTTTACATTTACTATAATCATACAACACTAATTAGCTTGAAGTTATCATTATTTTACATAAATTAATTTACAAAATACTAGATGATAATATAATAGATAAGCTAATCAGATGTAAAAACAAATGATAAGGTATTGTTTGCAGTCTGATAAAAATTCAATAATGGTAATTATCATTTAAGCCAGTAATAATGATTACGACTTGGATATTCGCTCAGCAATAACAATTATGGTTTGAATAAATACTCTATGATTATGATTATGGTACTAATAATTACTTTACTCGCAATGACAACGGTTTTGGTAACTGAGTTGATTACAGTTTACAAAATTGCTCTATGATAACGAATACGAATTGCTGGTAATAATAGTTACATAATGAGTATAATGATAATGATTCTTTGTTAAATTATCATGATAAAATTTTGATGAAGTTAATAATCGAAATGTTGAAAGATGAAATGAACCGTTATAAAAATGATTGAATAAAAATAATTTACTGATTTTTGAGAATTTTTCTGCTTTTCGTAATCAATTTAAAACGAAATTTTAATTCGAAATAACTTACGAAATTTTTTATTAATTTGTTGGAATGATTTCAAATTTGCAGGCGATGAGTGCACTTCTTTATCAGATAAGGTATATCCGTCACATTTTTACTACTTTCCTGAAATTAAATTCAAATATTCCAGGCCAATCTATATCACTTCTAAAATTGTTTTCTAGTTCTAATCATAATACATTTAGCAATCCTAGTAAGAAAAAGAAAGTATATATTTTTGGCAATTAGTTATCGATTAGATTAATTAATATTTCATATAAAATATTTATTTTCTATTATTTTCTTTCGACGCATAAATTAATTTGATTACAAGTACATTAATTCCATTGATTACATATTATCATTATATTTGATAATTTTCTGAAGTTATCACTGTTTTACAATTTCTCGAATTTACACTAGATGAAATTTTGATAAAATACTGAACGGACTTAATTTTTTATTGGGCCATTATTACTACTAATTATACAATAATAGAATTCATTTATTATTAACTGAATCAATTTTGTTACCTTATTTTGAATATATTATTAATCAAGTATTTAATTATCAACACTAAATTAATTTTATTGATTAGGCGAAACAAATCTATTTCATTATTACCTAAATTTGCTAAGTATTTTAATTATTGATTAAATGATAAGTGGGAATTTTTACAAACGTTGCGAAATTTATTAAAAAAAATTAAAATGTAAAAGTTAATAAAAAGCTCTCTTGTATCAATGTTACTTTAATGATTTCTATTCTTTGATGTTATCAATTTATATCTTTTAATAATGTTTTATCAGCGAAAAAAATATTCAAATTCTGATAGAAATAATTTTACTATTAACTTTTGCTTATTAAATTATTAAATGTTAGTAATCTTTTGATGTTAGTTAAAATAAATTATTAAAAAATCATAAATGTATTAAAATTTCGAATATGAATTAAATATAAAAATTAGAATTTTAAATATAAATAAAATATTTTAATTTAATGAGTATATTAAAATATTAAAGAATATATAATTTATTTATGAGAATAATTAAAAATATTCCAATTTTTTCAATAGCATTAATCTAAATTTAACTTCCAAAAATTTTTAAAAATGATAACGTAAAATTGATTGAGAAACCTTTGATCTTTCAAATAGTTTTAATTGTAGTTTCATTTCTAATAATATCTAAACTAATAGTGTGAGGATTTGAATATACAATTTATGTGAATATAAATAATTTCCAAAAATTCGAGATGTTTAAATTAAATTTCAAAGTAAAAAATTTGTAAATTTTAGAAAAATTTTCACTTCCATAAAGCCAAGCAAACATCATAAACGAATAATAGCAATTTCGAGAATAAAAAAGAAATTTAATATGAAGATAAAAGAAATTATAATTATATATTTTAGAATGAAATTTCTGGGAATTATTCGAAGTAAACTTTTTCTAAATTTTATAATTTTTACGTATATATTTCAAAACAACATTTCTCCACATTTTAGTGAATAAAATTTAACCATTAATTTTAAATTGATAAATAAAACACTACTTACATTAATAATTATCAGAATCATGGCACATTAATAATTATCAGAATCATCGCCTTATATTAAAGTGATAGGGAATTTATTTATGAAAAAATTAGTTTACATTTTATATTTTATCATAGATTGTTATATCGTATATTTCAAAATTTTATTCCATATATTGTCATTTAATATAAATATGTATTAAAATTAATTTAGAAAAAATCTTATATTAATATATTGAAATTAATTTCATTTATCTGTTATCACTCATTATCAATTACTCATTTTTTTCTTTTAAAAACGAAACATTATTGCATATACTATTTTTGCAATTAACGAATGAATAGAATTCTCAATTTTCTTTTTCTCTTTTTTCTGTCCTTTTCTGAGAAAAAGAGAAAAAAATATTTAAAAAGATGAAATAAATAGATAGGAAATAAATAAATGAATAAGTAAAAAGAACAAATGAAGAAAAGTTAATATTAAGTCAACAGGAAAGAAAGAAATATACAATGAAAGTAAAAGCGAAGAAATAGAAAAATGAAACTTTTTTAAAATTTGAAGAAAGAGGAAGCTCAAAAAGAATTCTCGAAAAAGGAAGTATAGAAAAGAGAAAATATGTAAAAATGTTCTAATTTTTATCAAATTTGTTGCCCTCTTATTGAATACATTTTTTTCTTTGACCAAAATTTTTTTGAGAAAAAAGTAAATAAGTATATTAATATTTATATTTCATAGCAATATAAAACTTTGAAGTTTGTAAAGAGGAGAAAAAAATATAAAAATTGCTTTCAAGTGGTTAAATTTTTGATGATAATAGCAATTGAAATTGATTACTCGTTTGAAGAAGTGATTTTTTTTTGGATATATAGTAATTGGATTTTAGGATTTAGTGAACAAATTTATTTTTCGCATTTTTTGCCATTTTTTAATGCATAAGATATTATTTTGTATTTGCAATTAAAAATTTGAGATCTGAAATCGATTACTCATTCAAAAACAATAATAAAAATATGAAGAGATTATTTTTAATACAATACATATTAGTTATGTATGAGATTTTTTTACTCGGAAATAACGTTAAAAAATAAAAATCTTTGAAAAAGAATATTAATTCGAAATTGATTACTCATTTACAGAACGCTATAATATATAATAAAATTCTCTTATATTTTTCTAATTGAAATGTAGAAATTTTATCTCAATTAAATTGAAAATTTTAAATAAAAAATACTAATTCCAAATTAATTCTGCATTTAAAAAAAAGGACAAAATAATCTAAATAAAATGAATAAGTTCTCATCTCTTTTTCCATTAAATTTATAAAGTTTATTTTAATTATATTTATGATACAAATTAAGAGAATTAATTTTATCATACAAAATTTGAATAGAAAACGAAAGCTAATTTCAAATTGATAATTTACTTGGACATGTAGTAAATAACAAATTTGTTGATCAAAACTTGAAATAATTATAATGATATAAATTATGATACATGCATATTAATAATTCCAATAATTATAATAATTTAGTATTTTAAAGTATATGAATATAATAATCATCCTATACGTAAATTCATAATATATTAATTTGAGTTTTATTAATAGAAAAATTAATTAATCTTTCCAACAAATAAGTGGGATAAATAAGGGATGAAATCGGATTTTATTAGTTCTTTAATCGCTATATTTCATTATTCAATTACTTGTCTTATATTAGATGAAAATTTTATTATCAAATAAATCGAAATGATGAAAGTAAAAAAATAGTATGAAGGGTAAAAAGATAAAAAAATCAGGTAAAAAATATACCAGGCAAAATAAAAAAATTAATAAAATTAGGGAATATGGGAAAGAATTATTCAATACATTAAATTATTATTTCGACGAATATAGCATAGTAAAGAAACTTTTTACAATATTATACAAATAAATGGTAAATTGATAAGGTGATAATTTCAAATAAATCACCGATTATTTGGAAATTTTTGGCCATATCCATTTTGAGTAACCAAAATTCGAAGTCATTGTGGAAGTAATTAAAAAATGATGAAATAGAAGTTTCAATTAAAAATGAATTTTTATCATTTCCTATCAATAAAATTAACATTTTTAGAAGATTTAATTAATAATTAAAGACTTACACTGCCATTAACGATAATTTCAATTGAGGAATTTGTTGATAATGCATACGCTGCAAGAAAGAAGTGATAATTAATTAATTATTTTTTATTAAATAAAATTAAATAAGTAATACATACTAAGACGACGAAATAAATAATTTGAAACGTAGAAAATTAAAAAATTTATTATAATTTGTTCTAAATTTATTTTCATATTAATTAATTTTCGTTTTCGTCTTCTAAAAGTTTTATTTTTACTTTTTGCAAAAAAGCTATAAAATGATAAAGCCAAACGTGATAATGTTATCAGTAATAGTGATTTGTAGGAATTCTTATTGCTTATCCTGTCATCAATCATAATTATTTCACTAAAATGAGCAATAAGGCAAAATATAAATTTTATCATCAATAATTTAATCTTATCAACATCGTAATCTCTAATTTGTTGCTTTTCTTAAAGGATAAGTACTATATAAATAATTTCACTTCATATCATTATTTTTATTGCTATCATTTCTCACAATATAATTATCATGGTCAATAATTTTTAATCTTATCAATTAACATTATCATTATTTTTTCTATTTCATGAAATATATAATTCTTATCGTCAGTAATTTTGTTTTTAATTATTATAGCTATTCTTAGATAATTTTATCATTAATCAATTTTACGATTAATAAATTTTTCCTTATCACTATCATATCATTTCTATTAATATTATCACTTTCACACTTTTTTTTACAAATTTTTCTTTTCATACAAACAATATATGAAAAATTATAACGATAAATCGTAATGAAAAAGAACAAACAAATTTTGGTTGGGAAAAAATGTGCGACATTTATTCATATTTTTTTTCTTTTCTTTTTTCGGCAAAATATCGGAAATGAAATGAAATAAAATACATATATAAATATAAATATAATAATTATAAAAAGAAAATATGAGGAAAAAGATTTAAACACACCTATCATTCTCAAAATATTTTTGTTATAAAAATTTTCGCATAAAAAAAAAAATTCAAAGATATATTACATTTCCATGATGAACGTATCATTGATTTCTCGAAATATTTTTATATAAAATTCTTACAAAAAAAATGGAAAAAGAGAAGAAAAAAACAGAATGAAAAACAATTTCAATTTCTAATATATTTAATTAAATGAATATTTTGTAAACTTAATCGATTATTCTTATCAGTCATTTCTTTTTTTCTCAAAATTGCAAATAATAATATAGAATCGAAAAATTGTTTGATAAGATAATCGATGAAGTTTTTGCAACAACTTATCAATTAGTTCGAATGTTATCAAATAATATTTAACAAATTATTTATGTAAATGATTCATTGTTTTTTTGTTTTCATTTCTATCTTTTATATTATCAATTTATCAGAAATTTAGAGATTAGTAACTTATCAAAATTATAAAGTTTACTAGGATTGATGGAAAAAACTTTTCTTTTTGTCAAATTTCTAAACATATGTTTGTATTTTGTAAGAAATTTTTAAAACTTTACACATATTAAACTTTATCTTCACTTTCGCTTCTCGCCTTCTCTATGCCTTTTTTATAGCTAGGCTTCTTTTCTAACTTTTAGCTAGGCTTCATTTTGATAATATAAATTTGCTCAGCTTTACTTGCCTGAGAAATAATTTTCGTACTTTTTTTCGAAAAGAAGCATTTTATATTTAATGGTTCACTTAGGCTACAAAAATATGTTTATATACATATATATATATCTGTTCTTTTTAAAAAACTGTTCAATCTCTTGGCTATATTACTAGCCCTTTTTTATTCTATTAATTTTCAATAATTCGCATTATTCCGTAATAAACATTTTGAATTAATCGAATTCAGATTTTAAAATTATTAATAAGTGGTTAGATCTCATAATAATATTATTTATACTCTAAAGCGATTAATTAGGAATAATTATTAATAAGTATCATACTTCCAAAATACATTTAACATTTTAATACCTTTATTTTCATAATTTTTTTATTACTTTTATTTGTTAATATATGATATATGATGTAATTGATATATATGAAATAATTATAATTAGTATTATATTTGTAATAAATTAAATTCTTCCATATATATTGTTAATAAGTATTGCATTTTCGAGCATATTTGCTATATTCTAATTAAGTATAATACTAATTATAATTGTTTCATATGTTTATTCATATTATATTATATATTTATATAATATATAATATTCTATTTTATGTTTTATTATTTTATAATTAGTATTGAAATTTTGAATTAATTAAATTGAATTTTTAGATTAATAAATGTTAACATATTGGTATGAAAATATTCCTCATATTTTTGTAATTCCTATTTATCGTAATTTTTATTTAGCTTACTTTCATTATTATATAACATATTCATAATTAACATTTATGCATATAATTTAATTAAATTTTGCTATTATAATTACTAATAAATATTACATTTCTGAACATATATTATATAAAAATACTTAATAACTAGCATATTTGGATTTATGATTAAAATTAAAGTTTTTTCTTAAATAATTATTAATACATTAGTGAAAATTTATATCTATTTTGTGTTATTCTAAAATTCACAAATATTCAACTATTATTTGTTAATTATTTTACCTTAACAAACCATTTTAATTTATTTAGTATTCAATTAATTTTTAACAATTCATTTAGTATTTAATTAATTTTCTTCCTTTTTTGAAGAATATATAAAAATTTTCGCATTTAATTAATATTTTTGATCCGAATAAAATTCAGTTAATACATCTTATGTGCTTTATATTTAGCTTTATTTTATCTTATCAAATATTCCATTCCTCTCTCTCTCTCTCTCTCTCTCCTCTCTCTCTTTCAATTATTAATTAATAAATACATTTCATATTATGCATCTCTTAACACCCTTATTTTGTATTTTGCTATCCTTTAATCATAATTAATATGATTAATAATAGAAAAATAGCGATAGATTAATACTAATTAATAAATTCCTATAATCAATTCCAATTATTAAATTCTTTTTATTTTATCTTAAAACATTCCATTTTTATCTTTTTTAATTATAATAAAATTATTAAAAGTACAATTAATAAAATTGTGAGAAATAGCAAAGGTATAATTAATTACCTGTGCAATTTCATGAATTCTATACTCCATATTCATTAGTTTTATCTATTATTTTTCTCGAAATTTCCTATAGATGACAAAATGAAAAATGAACTTTTGTCACACCAATAAGAAGAAAAAAAAGCAAACGTTTTTCTATTACATATAATATTTAAAAGTTTCGATGTATGTATGTATGTGTCTGTCTGTTTTTTAATGCATGTATATGTTTATGTGTCGGTTTATCGGTTTGATATGTTTTATTCAAAATTTTTCCATTCAATTACTATTATTAGGAAAATATAAAATTTGGTTATGTAGAATAAGCAAATGGCTTCTATGTAAGGTAAAATGAATTTTTATTTTACTAAAAATTATTTGTATAATTCATTTATTTTAAGTTTAATTAAATAATTTCAATCCAATTAAGTATTTATTTTTATATAATCCATTCATTCATGATTATGAAATCATAATATACATAAATAATTCAATAATCTATTAAAAAAGAAACTTCGGAGTTTTCTTTGATTATAACATTTAGAATAATATAAATATTTATTTATTTATTTATTTATACGTTTCATTCCTTCCTATTCAATTAATTCATTTATTTATAAATTAATAATTTATATAAAAAGTTTTCAAATTATTTAATTATATCAATTTGTATTTCTATAAAAATATCCTATACTTACGAATAATATAATATTTCTTATAAATTTTTAATTATTAAATGATTTTTATAATTATTTTAAGAAATTATTAATAATTTTAATTTAATCCTTCGTATTTCGTTCTTTTTTACGAACAATAATTTGTGGAAAATTTTCACAGAATTTATACTATAAATTTCGAAAAATTAATAACAAATTTGAAAAATAGTATTTTAGTTAATTAATTCAATTCCAGTTTAGCAAAATGGTAATGAAAATTGATAAATAAAATTTTTAATTTTTAACTATTGCGAAGGAATCAGTAAAAAATAAAAAATTTTATTTTTATTCTGATTCTATTCTTATCTTTTACCATTTTATATTTCTATTTCAATTTCTTATTCATAATTTCAATTCTTATTTTTAAGTACTCGTGCTTTTGATTACTATATTTTCGTTGAAAATTTTTTATTTATATCATTTATTTTTTCTATTTATGCATTTCTTATTCCTATTATTGTTTCAATTTTATACTCGTGAATTTTAATTTCTATTCAAATATTACATATCAATTCATAACCTTATTTATATTCCTATTCCGGTTTCCTGTTCATAAATCTAATTCCTATTTTAACTATTACATTTTCTTTTTTCCTTTAACTTACATTTATTGTTGTATATGTACTTTGCAATTTTTCCCTATTTGTATTCTTATTCCAATTTTCTGTTCGTAATTTCAATTCCTATTTTAAGTATTACATTTCCGTTTTCATTCTTAGCTTATATCATTTATTACACATGCAATGTATGTGTATATATGTATGTATTTATGTTTATGTGTCTATAAAAACTTGGATTTTTCAATCGATTTTAATTTTTTATTGAACCAAATTTTTTGTATTAAACTAAAAATTCTTCTTCTCTTCCAACTATTACTTTCCTTTTTCTTTTTAATTAATTAATTATTTAATTTATTTCTTAAAATATCAATTTTATTAATACAAATATAATAAAAATGATTTTATTTCCTATATTTTCTGAAATAAAACAAAAGAAATTTTAAATTATTTAAATAAAAAAATCGATATTTCATAAAAATTATATGTACCATTCAATTATTATATCCTTCAATTTGAAAGGAATAATTTATTTACAAAAATATTAATTGAGATAAGAAAGGAAATAAATTTTTGGATACACAAAAATTGATATTAAATTTAAAATTTATATCGTTTATATATATTTGATTAAAAAAAAGAAAGATTTTTATCATAAATTCTGATAAGATTTCGAAAATGATTTAATTCATTTTGAATAAGATAGCAATAAGTTTATTAGATATCTGGGAAATTTAAATTATTTCTGTTAAGCTAGGAAAAATCTAAATTAAGTTTTTCGATAAGTAAAGAATTGCATAAAATTCTTAAATTATTCCGAATCAAATTCTGATAAGAATTACGATTGGATTTATTTAGATAAGCTAAATTGATCAGAATGATTTATTATGAAGATTAAAAAATGATTCATTTAAATCAATCATCAATAACGATTAAGACGATTTAAGGCAAGCTCTATTACTAATTAAAACTTACTTAATTCATTTAAATAAATTAATAATAAATTTAAATAAATAAATATTGCAAACTTTTCGCCTTTTATTCAAATTTATCGCTGAAATTTCTGTCAAAATACATTATATTATTAAATACAATCTTTAATATATTTTCTCATAGATTAAAATCAAAAATTATTGTTATGATAAAATATATAAATTATTGATTACCTGTATATGCAATAAAGAAAGCGATGATAATATGTACCATTATGATGAGGATAGTTGCTGGCAATATAACGATATGACAAGGTCGAAAGTGATCATTTCTATTCGTGATAAACAACTACTGACCAAATGGACGTCGTTATGGACTAATTAATAATAATGATAAATATTATCAAATAATTGCAAATTATCATCCCATTAATGATTATAATTCAAAATTATTTTGATACAGAGGCATACTTATTATTGACATGTTTATCAGTAATTATTGATCCGTAGGTAATCATATGTTCACGAACAATCGTATTTTTATCAATAATCATATATATTTATATCAAATAGATGTCATTCAGATAGATGCTCATATAACTCATATATCTATAAGTAATCATATCATATTATCATTATCATAATTGTCCAATAATCTTTTGATCATAATAGCTGCATGTCATCAGTAATCGTATATCTATCGAAAAATCGTATATTTGTTACTAATATATCAATATATTTATTAGAAATCATATATCTGCAAATAATCATATTATATTATTAATATTATATATCTATCAATAATCTTTTATCATAATCGTACACCAATATTTATCAATAGTCAAAACACTTATCAGGGATTGTATATCTGACAGTATTCCATAATCATATATTTATAAATAATCTTTGATCGTATATCTATCAATATTATGTATTTATGAACAATCATATAACTACATATATATCGTAATCTTATGTCAATCAGTAAGCGTATGTATATCATTAATTGTATATCCTCCACTAATTGTATGCTTATCATTAACCTATCAGTATATCTATCAATAATCGTATATCTTATATCGGTCAATATTCGTGTATGCATGTATTATATATAAATACATAAATTTTAATATGAATTAAATATTCTGATATCATTCTTTATCATTTCAAATGATATCAATATCCCATTAATACTGTTTTTAAATTGAAGAATTAATTAGACAATCAATTATTAGTAATTATATGGTTCTTAATTACAAATAAATTAAAAATTCTTATCATATGATATTGAATAACTAAACTATTTCAATTATCAAATTGTCTTAAAATTAATTTGATAAGAAAAAAGTTTCTCTTTTTTTTTAAATATGTTAAAATTGATAAAACTAATTAAATGTGATTATCGTCTTTTTATCGAATAATATAATAATACTTTCTGAAAAAAATAATTAATTATGAGAAAATCGATTAAAGAAAAAGGAAAAAAATGAAAAAAAAGAAAATTCAAAAATTAAAAATTTAAAAGTACAAATTTTAATTTCCTCAAATTGTAATTCGTCAAACAATTTGTTCATCATTTTATTGAAATTTGAATGTTCGAAAAAATTGAGCAAATCAAAATTTGATCAGTTCATCAACTGATTGATCGGTCAATCATTTATTTAATTTCATTTTAGTTCCAGTAATTTTTTCAAATTAATAAAAAAATACTAAAAAGTTCAAAATAATATTCTTACATTGTTTTTATGTAAAGATACAAAATTTAATTTATCTATTTCTTTAAAAAAATATACAAAAATTATTATTATTATTTTTCATTTTGATATCATCTAAATCATGTTTTCTTATTATTGTGTTGTTTCGAAAAATTTTTATCAAATAATAATTAAATTAAAATTAATGAGCTAATAGGATTATACTAATTAATGCACAGTATTAGCATTAATTGATAATTGAATAATCAATTAATAATTAATAAATTACTATTAGCATTAACTGATAATTGAATGAGCTAATTTAATAAATGAATGAAATAATGTAAGCAGTAATTGCTAATTAAATAAATCGATAATAGATAATCAAATGAATTAATAATCGATAATTAAATGAATTAATACTAACATTTTTTTCGCCTTTTACATCACATCTTCATTAATGCGAATAATTTCAATTTCAGTCTTTTTTCAAAAATTCAATTTCAATCTTTTCCCTTGATTGATTGACATATTTGATCTCTAAAATTTGTCATATATCCGATGAGTATTTCAAATTTTTGCTCCCAAACTATGAAAAGTTAAGTTGAAATTCAAACGAATGAAATGCTTAAATTAAATAAAATGTATTCGAATAAAAATAATAATATTTTAAGCTATTTATTATTATTAATAATTATTTCAATATAAAATTATTTATTTCTTTTTATTTTACTTCTTTTTTGGTTTTCCGTTTAATTTCTTTTAAATTAATTTGAATTATATTACAGAAATTTTTCATTAAGAATTTTTAATTGAGTTCGTTCTTTCCTTCATTTTTTTCAATTTGAACAAATATTTATCACTTTGAATTATCATTGTATTTAAATAATGAACAAATATAAAATGCTAATAGCTCTTTTAAACCTATTATTTATTAATTTTTTCCGATAAAAACATAATCAATAATAATTTGATTATTTTAATATTTTATCTAATCAATAATATTTATATGTGCAAATTTTTTCAATTTCTATTTAATTTCTATTTTTCGAATTTAACTGAAATACGAAAAATATGAATTTTATTCTGAAAGTTATTTTATATTTCAATTTGTTTCGTTTTTTTGGAATACTAAAATATTTTGTTATTTATTATAAAAGGAATAATTTAAAGTTTATCATTAATTTATCATTATGCTTATCATCATCGTATTTCATTTTATTCATACCTTTTTTTTGAATCATTTTTCAATTCAATTAAATATTGTTAACGATGAATTTAAAAGCAGTTGAATTATTATGATATTAATTTTAATTATATATATGTACATGTAATAGGAATTTAATTTAATTAATATATAAAATTTTTTATTATTTAAGAAATTTTTAATGATGGAAAGAAGGATGTTATAGATGGGATAGGATTAAAAATATTTTATGAATGATAATAAATTATCATTCAATATTTATTGTTTAAACAATTTTTGAGTATTCAGTTTAAATATTTCATTTCTTTAAAAGCAAGTAAATATATTTGATGTAAATGAAATTTTCAATTTTTATTAATTCTTAGATTAATTTGAATATTTGTTCAGAATCATACAAAATTTAGTTAGTTATTCCTATTAAAACTTTGAATGAAACCAAAGGAAATTTTAAATTGAATTTAAAATTAATTTCAAGTAAACACAAATGAATAAATTAATAAATAAACCTATACATATATATGCAAACTAAAGCGAACAAGATTTTAATTTTAAATTTTTATTTATTAAATTTATTTAAATTGTACTTTTAAAATTTCGCAACTTCTTCTTTTGATTTTATATTTTTGATAATTTTTAAAATCTTTTTTGTAATTATTTTTGAGTATTAAATTTTAATATTTTATTTGCCATTTCATTTGTACTTTCCTACTAAACAAAGTTATACTCGTTTTTAATCAATTCTTGGTTTCTTTCTGAATTAATTATAAATTAAATTCTTTATTATCAACATAAATGGCCGGAATATTCATCATTATGCTGATTTATTAAAATTCAGAACATAAAGAAATAGAAATAGAATTTCAAAAAAATGGTTAAAAAATTGATTTTTTCCTTTAGGAGAAAAGAGAAGTAAAAAAGTTTTAAAAATGAATTTTGCTCGTAGAAAATGACAATGTTTTGGCTTTTTTTTAAAAAAATAAACTTTTGTTCATTTAAGACTTTTAGCTAAAGAAAAATTTATAATAATTAAAAATTAAAATTTAAATTTTTGAATTTAAAATTATCAAAAATTTGGATTTTTTAGTGAAAAGTTGGAATGTACTATAAAATTTTCTTTCGGTTGAAAAATTTCCAAATTCATTTCAAATAATAAAACTTTCTTTTTTTCTATTCAAATGATTATTTTTATAAAATATTATTTTTAAAATCGGAAAATTGATAGATAATTTATTAAGAATTTCTATTTGCTATCAAATTGTAAATGTTTTTTTCCTCAACCAAATAAAAAAATTTTTCGAAATGCTATTTAAATAGTTTTAATATTTTCTTTTTCGATATTATACGACATTTTCGTTTTTGTTTTTATTGAGAAAAATTTTCAAAAGCCAATAAATATGGCATATAAAAATAAATAATTTTTGCATATTTTAGGCTTTTGCTATTTTATGAGTTATTTTTGGACAAAATTAGCATTTTTATTAAGAAAAAAATTTTTAAACGAAAATGAATTTAAAAAATGAGTAAAAATAGGGGTACAATGAAGTATTATTGAAATAAATTGAAATAATAAGAAATTGAATTTTCATTAATCAATTAGTTAATATGAATATTTAATTATATTAATTAAAATTGATATCCTAAAATATTTGTTAATTAAATGAAATATTTTTATCCATCATTTCCTAACTAAATATTTTCAAATATTATATTCCGTTCCAATAATGCAATGTAATAAATATTTTAAAACTGGCCCTGTTAAATATTCAATTTGTAAATTTCATGAATATGTTATTACCGTTATCGATCAATGTTTTCGTCTTATCAAAGCATTAATCGATATTTTCATCCTTACCAAATATTATATCTTAAACGTTTTTTTTTTCAAAATTTATTTAAAAATATTTATCAAAGGAAACGAAATTATTTTCACTGTCTTATTACTAATTTTTGCAATAATGGAATTATTAATTATATTGAAGTCTTTTCAATTCAAAATAAATTTTGAAAAAATTCAAATTTATTCTAATTTTAATTACTTAATTTTTCAAATTTAACTCTCATAAATTCGTTGTTTCGATAATAAAACATTTGAAAATAAATCAAAAAATTGATATAAAGTCAATTAAAAACAAAAGGATTTATTCATTTTAATCGAAAGAAATTTTTATAATTTTTAAAATATTTCTTTAAAAAAATTCTATTTTGTCAATTAATTCATTTCAAATTTTTTCATTTACAAAAATGTTTTTAAATAAAACTTATACAAATTATTTGTGACCTTTTCATCTCCTTTGTCCTTTTAATAAAATAAATAAAGGAAACTAAAAGAAACAGAAGGAAAACAAAACTTCAATTCTTTTTTTGAATTGAAAAGTTTTCCGTTTTCTAATTTTCTTCAAAAAAATTCAATCGATTCGATTTTTCTTCATTTACGAATTTTGCATTTTTTCGTTTTAACAAAATTTCCTAAATTTAGCAAATGTCAGAGCCAAAAAACGCTCCTTTTTGCCTTGGCTCTTTCATTAGGAAATAATTTACAGCTTATAACCTTTAATCAGATGGCCGAATTTTTATTGCCTTTTTTCACTTGGCTAGTTTTTCTTCATTTTTTTCGCCCAAGCCATTTCCCGCATTCCTTAATTCCCCGACCTTTTCTGCTCTCGCGGCTTTTCCGTTCTTTGTGTTCATTTCCAGCTTTGCTTCTTCCGTTTCTCTACTTGTTGTTATCTTTTTCTTCACTCCTAATTTTTGATTTGGCAAAATTTAATTTTGGGCTCTTTTTCTCGACCCTATTTATCCAACTTATCAGCATTCAAAATTACTTTCATTTCTTTTTTCCATTGTATTCATTTAACTATTTGTCAATCGAATATCATTTGATGTTAATCAAGTAACAATAATTTACAAATTGAAATTTTATAATTTTTCTTTCTCTATGCAACCAAAAAAATAAAAAAAGAAAACTTAAAAAGACATACAATTATGATACTGTAATTTAAACATGAACTATGTAAAAGCTTCTAAATTTTACAGTAATGGAATCTACGGTACCAGTTATTTGCTACGGTAGTTCTTTTGATGAGATTTGTTGTTGTCAGTTTGAATATTCATTAGTGTAATCAAATAGTAATAATTCAAAAATCGAAATTTTACAGTTTCTTTTTTTTCAAATAAGCAAAAATAAACGGAAGCTTGTAGTGACAAATAGTTGTTATACTGTAATTTAAACTTAAAAGATTCATACTGTAAAAGATTCATAAATTCAACAGCGCCGTAGTTTACTATTGTTTTGATAAAATCCATTAAATGGCTTATTTTAATTTATGATTCAATTAAGGTAAGCCTAAGAAAACATTACTTAATTTTATTATTGCTATATTGTTATACTATTATTAATATTATTGTTAATATTAAACTTTATTATTTTTGTTATCATTATTATCATTAATTTCATTATTATTGTTATTATTAGCATTGTAATGTATCATCATCATTATCGTTGCTACTATCATCTATTATTAACATCAGTGTTACTTACTGTAATGTTTCTTATATTTCTCATCATTCCGGAAAATTTTTCTTTTAATCTAATATTTTAAGGAAAACTTCTTTTTCATTCATTGCAAAAAAAAGAAAAGAATTTTTAAAAAGTAAACAATAAAATAAAAAAAAGAAAGCAAAAAAATAAAAACAACAATAAACTTGAAAGGAAAAGACCGACGAAAAGAGAAAGACAACTAAAGGATAAAAGAAAACTTTCTAATATCTTCCTTTCTTAAATTTAAAAATCCATTCATCCCAATCTATTTTTACACTTAAAATTAGCATTTAGAAAAAAAGAATTATTTCTTTGATCTATGAAAATAAAATAAACATCAATGTAAAGGGAATTAATAGTAATGAAATTGAAATAATTTCTTATCTTATTTGTTGATTATTGATTATATCACATTTGTATTCATACATATACAAGTATATATATGTAAATAAAAATCTTTTCTAACAAGACTTATATAATTATTCATTTACCATAAATAATTTATCAATTAAAAGGAAAAGTATTTCACTATTAAAATTACTTCTACATTTTCGATCTTATTTTCTCATCTGTCCTTTGCTCTTTTTTCTTTTCTTTTTCTTAATATTAAATTTTCGATAATTTACTTTTTCATATTTCTACCTTTTATTTTTCTGCCATTTTTCCTTTTTTTCTTTTTTAATTCAAATTTCATTGTCTCCTTTTTAATTTTTCTTTTCTATGAAACTTATTTTCCTTATGAATTTAATTAGAATAGAAATTTTGTATTTTAGTGAAATTTGAAGAAGACATAAGAATAGATAATTTTATGCAAAATAAGTAAAGAATAAATTGTGAATTTAAATGATATAAATAAGTTTTTGACGTAAATAAACGTAAATTTAAAATAATTATGTTTCGTATAATTAATAAATAAACCTAAATTAGATAATAAGAAAAGATTAAGTGAAGCATAAATTGTGAACTTAAATAATGTAAATAAGCGTTAAGTTTAAATGATTACATCGCATAAATAAATAAACTTAAATTAGATAATACGTAAAGATTAAGTAGATATAGAATGTATTTACATAAGTGTTGAAAAGAAGAAAAAATTCTGAACTTACTACTTAGATAGTCAAATTATTATAATTAATTATTCAAATGACAAAATGGAAGTGATGATTGATATTAAGTGAAAATCATTATAATAAGCTTTGAAATATCGATCGTATTAAATATATATATATATATATATGTATATGTCTGATTATTATTATCATTTATATATGAAAGTGTCACAGAAAAATGAATGATAATATTAGTGGTAATAATATTGTAATCTATACATATAGATAAGAAAATGAAATATATAAGAATCATTAATTTTATATAAAATATTTAACATTATTTAATTAATTTTTTAAAATTCAACCATTTTGATCATCAAGAATTGATTTTATAAATGGCCAACAGATAAATCAATAATCAAGTAAATCAATTATGATTTATATCAATTTCCTTCAATCATATTAGTAAATATATAAATATATATATCTATCAGACGAGAAAATATTTTATTAAATTCCGATTGAAGTAGTGAAAAAGACTAATCATATACGAATATATAGATAATTTATCCGACTCATGCGAAATTTAATAAACTTTTTCTAAGGGAAAGTAAAAATTTAATAGAATGATTTAATGATAATATCATATTATGATTTATTAATAAAAATTAATCACATTTATATTTTAGTAATATTCAAATAATAAATTACTTATTATCAAAAAAGGTGGCAGCAATGAAATAAATGAATGTGATATATTTCAATCGATATTATTTTATCATTTTAAATAGCAATCATTATATGAAATTATTTTTAAGTTACGTATTCGTTTACTTTTATTTCACTACAATCAATTTATTACTAATCATTCGTTTTTCCTTTTTTTTCGTAATTTCTCTATCACAGGCAAAAAAAGAAATCGAATAATAAATATTAATGTTTATTATATCAGCTTTTTGGCTTGATTAAATTGAAAAAAAAACGCTGCAGCATAGGTTGTTAATCTTACTTGATAATAATTTTATATTCCTTTTCTTTTGCTGCCAATTTTTCACTTATTGATTACAATATTTATATATACATATATATAATTTATATATTCTCAAGTAATTTCGATCATAACGAATGATAAAAATAATAATGATAATGATGAGATGATGATAATATTCACATTCATTTGTATATATATTATTTTTATTGTATAGATATATATAGTTGTGATAATGATCGCTGGCAATATATTATCATCAGCCTTTAGTAACAATAAATGGTGTATGATGAGGACAATAATATTATTGGTAATAATAATAGTATAATGATAGTGATGATAATAATGATGCATGTTGTAATAATAATAATGGTGATAATGATACTAATGATAATAAAAGTAATAGTAAGAATAATGATGATGCATGATTTATATTAATAATATTCGTATATGATGATGATGATAATGACGACATATATACCTAATTATTATGCTTTTTCCTTCTCTCTCTCTCTCTTTCTCTCTCAAAAACAAATCAATTAAAGCTTCTATTAAGTTAAATTAATTTAATTTTTTGGTTGTGATATGTTTTTTTTACATTTCACAAACTGTTTATTATATTGAGCTTATCGATTGATTTTATCATTATCAGTATATGCTAAAAGCTGTAAACGAAATAATTATCCACTTGAAGTAATTCATCATCATTTCCCTTTCATTCATTTCATTCAATTCATCCATTTCATCCATCTATCATCATTCATCATTTCCATCATACAAAGATCAAATAGAAGTTGTTATTTTGTTATTTTGTGATGTTTCATTTTCATTTTCTTCTCTTTCATTTATTTATTTTCTTTTCTTTTGGAAAAAAAAATTAGGAAAAAAATTGATGATGGTAAATGATATTATTCTTTGGTCAATTTTAATTTTTTTTCTTCCTTCATATTGATTAAAATTTTATAAATAATCATTCCCACACAATATAATATATCAATTAAGAAAAAATAATGAAAATAATTATATAAATTTAGAAAAAGAACAGAATTATCAATTTTAAAATAATTATTTCATAATCACATAGACTTAGAGAAAAATTGAATTATCAATTTTATATAATAATTACACTAATTTTATCAATCAAACACATTATACATGCTAAACCTTTTCTTTCCAACTTAAATTATCTTTGCAAATTTTTTGTTTATCCGAAAGTTTTTTAGAATTTTAAATTTATAACTTATCGAATTAGAGAAAAGAAAATAGCAAATTAAAGTGAGGAAAAAGAAAGCTCAATTTTTAATATCTATTTAGCAATCAAAATAATTATGAGAACAATTTTAAATTTCAAATGAAAATTCTTTTTCTTTTAAATGCTATTTAAATTATTTGAAAAAAAGAGAACAAATCATAACTTTTATTTTAAATTTTTATTTTGAAAAATTCATTATAAAAAAGATGAAAAGCTTTCATTCATTGAATAATTTTAATTAATATTTTTGACATTTTTTAAAATAAGTCATAAAAATGATATCGAGAATTTTCCATTACGTAACTTAAAGTATCACAAAAATCTAGCAAATTTTGTCTTCACGTAATACAGTTGGAAAAAGTTAAAAATTTTCTCATTACATATAGTAGTGGAAAAAACGTCAAGAGTTTTTTCATCAAATGCTGAAAATTTTCGCTTCCGTAAAATATAACAACAAAATATTAATGGGAGAAACGTCGAGAATTTTCTCGTCATCAAACGTAATGGATAAAACGTCAGAAACTTTTCTCATCACGTGACTAACAAATAACCTAATTTTCTCTTCACACAAAACGTAATACAAATCTAAACTTTCTTTTCACATCGCATAAAAGCTAATAATATTATAAGTTTCGAATTTAATTCATCAATTTTTTATTTTTAATTATAGAAATTCAAATTCATAAATATTCATTTAATGAATGTGTTGTTTATAATATTATTTGTTTGTTTATTTATCATTCGCACTTTGCTGTCGATTGATTCCTCACTTCGTTCACAAACTCCTTCATTCATTATTTCATAGCCATATAGTTGTTAATTAGACATAGGAAAAAAAAGTTAATAAACATATTATATACCTCAATATAATATAATTCATCCATTATTTATTCCCTTTCTATTCTATTCTATTCCATTTCTTCCTCTATTCCATTTCTTTGATATCATTTATTCGTTTTATTCTATTCTTTTTCTATTCCGAGAAATTTCATTCATATTTCAGTTATTTTAATTAATCTTTCTGTTCCATCTCTTTCAAATTCCAATTATTCAATTAATTTTTTTATAGAATTTCTTTAGCGTTCCAACTATTTAATTATCCATTATATTCCATCTTTTTCATATTCAAATATTCAATTACTCATTTTAATTCCATTTTTGTTAATAATTTTAAGTATTCAATTAAGTATGAAAATTAAATTCCAAAAAATCAATTAATTGTAATAATATATCACTTATTTCGTCTTTTTTATCACTTATTTTTCTTCTAAAATTCATTTTTCATCCATTTATTTCATTTAATTCTATTTTTCTTATTTTTCACCTCTTTCGTTCATTCATTTATTGGTAATAAAATAAACATATTAGGATGAAATAGGAATTGAAAGAATTATTTTCTTCAACTGATAAATAATATTTATGATAGGTTGAATTAATTGATCACATTGTACAAATCATTTTCCCCAAACTTTATTCAATCAAATTTCTTTCGCACTTTTATTTTAATATCTCTCTGATTTTTTCTTCCTTTTTTTCCCCACTCTTTCAATCTCGTAAGAAATTTTTATTTTTAGAAATTAATTTTATTTTTGTCTTAATTAAGTATTACATGATTTCTTTTATCTTTTGACTATCATGTTTAACAATGTTTTCATCCACTAATAACAGTATTGCTATCTAATTTTATCTGCTAAATGATCATCGAGATTTTACGGGTCATCGAGATTTTACGGATCATCGAATTTAATAAATCATTTTTTTATCCACTAGTAACAATGCATTATCACTATCATGTTTTATATGCAAAAAATGTAAAAAAATGAAAAATATCATAAAAAAATTTTTATGATTATCAAGATTTTCGAGATTACTGATTTTGAGTGGAATTTTTGATAATTACGAATTTTATGACAATAATATCAACACATTTACTGCTACTAGCATTATAACAAATTATATATTATTATCATGTGATTATCAACAATTCACGGATTAGCTAATTCGAGAGGAATTTTAGTAATTAAGATTTTAGAAAAATTTAATTAAAGATTTAAGTAATATCAACTATATGTATTTATTAAGTATTAGCTAATATAATAATTATTAACAGATATTTTCATATTTTAATTCATATAATCTTTTTTTTCTTTTTTGCATAATCCTTTCTATATCTAATTATATAAATAAAAAATTTGAAATTCGATTATTTTTGATAATTTCATTAATTCATAAAATTTTATTTGACTAAAATGATATCAATTAAAAAAGGATCATAAAATAAATATTTGTTCAAAATATATTTTTTCAATTTTTTTCTTTGTTATATTCATCTGTCAGTTATTGCTTATCAAAATTTATCACTGCTTAAATTGCCTAAATTATTTTCAATAATTTAGGCAATTTTTTAACAATTTATTTTTATTATTTATAATCTGTCGTTTGTTAAAAAATGGTAAGGAATGTCTGATTTTGTTATCATTTATAAAGTTATTCATTGAAATTTTTTGTCAATGATTAGACTATCCACAAATCATAATAATGTTATCGATAGTAATAATGACTGGCAATAATAATAGTAGTAGTATCAATGATAAATAATAGTGATGATGATAATAACAGTAATTAATATAGCAATAATAGTAATATCATCAAAATTATTATAACAATTTGAATTAAAATTAAATGAAATTATTTGAGAAAGGAACGATGATTAAAATATATTTTAATATTATAATTAATAAAAATAAATTGTTTAAAAAAATCCAAAATTATTTCCAATTATTTGAGTATTTTGATAAACATTTCCCACATTGTTTATATAATTAAACTAATTTTCTCTAAAACAATTTCACAATAATTAAAATAATATATTTTATTTTTGGAAAACTTTTCATGTAAATAATTTATAAAATAATAAATTTATAAAATAAACAATAAAAGTATTATGAAATCGTAATATTAAAATCAATTAAATTCAACTATAGAATGTATTTTATATATTTTATATTGTATAATCTATATTTATATATTCTATATAATATATTCTATATTTTTTTAATTCAGAAAATACTTTGAAAATTTTTGATTAATTTCAATTCGATTTACTTATTTTATAGACAAATATTCTTAATGTAATAATTTATTAAGTAATAGATTATTAAGTAATAATTTATTGAGTAATAGATTATTAAGTAAGATGTACAATAACAAATAATCATAGAATTTTTTTTTATTTATTAAGATATTCGAATTAATTGAAGTATTAATATGTGGAATTATTAAAATATAATTGAACTAATGAAATAGAAATTTTTAACGAACTTTCTTATCAAAAATTTGATATATTATTAAAAAGAAAAAATATAAAACATAAAAAATGAATTAATTAATAAAATAGAGAACTTAAAAAGAGAGCATTCCTTATATATCAACATATATTTATGTAAATTATTACTCATAAAAACTATCAAAAATATTGATAATAAATATGACTAAAAATTGGGCGAGAAAAGTAAGAATGAAATTCTGAAAAAGAGAGACAAAAAAGGAGAGAGAGAGAAATGAAAGAAAGATATTATGGTAATATAAATTTTTCTTGTGTTACTGTTGTACATTTATCAATATATAAATGTAAATTATCGATTAGAAAAAATTTATCAAAAAAATTGGTAATAAATAAGATCAAAAATTGGCTGGCAGTAGGGAGAGAGAGAGAGAAGAGAGAGAGAAAGAGAAAGGGAGAAAGAGAGAGGGAGAAAGAGAAAATGAGAAAGAGGAGAAAAGAAAAAGGTATTATGATAAGATAATATAAATTAAAAGCGAAAAACGACAAAAAATGTAAATTAAATTTTTTTTTTAAGGCTAAAAACATGAAGGAAGCAAAATATTATTTACATTTAAAAAAAAAAAAGAATAAAGATTATTACTATCAATACGTAAATAAAAAAGAAAAAGAAAGGAAAAATGCAAAAAAAAATAATATTTAATGCAATCAAGCGGAATGAATAAAATGAATAGAAATTTTTTTTTTTGCTGAATTTTCATCGAGAATTCTTTTTTCTCTCGTTCTCTCATTTTATTCATTCATTCCTATTTTTACTCATTTAACACCTTTCATATGTATATACATTACGTATATATTTACATCGACAAATAAGTAGATTTGATATTTAACTTAGTTTTTCTGCCGTTTCTTCTTTTTACTTTTTTTCTAATTTCTTTTAAAAATCTAAAAGTAAAATATAAAGTTGGAAATTAAAAATGTTTGCCTAAATTGAATATGAAATTAGTCAATACGAATATGCATACATATATATATATATATAATATGTATATTCGAATATACATATACATATATATATATAAAATATGGGCATGAGAATAAATTTAACTTAAATTTTCTTTCTTTCTTTTTTTTAAAAATCGCCTGCTTTTAATTACATTTTGAAATCTAAAAGTTTAAAATTTAAAGTAAGAAATTGAAAAATCTTTTTTTTCTGAGTGTAAAACTATGACTCATTGCTATAAATTGTTACATTTTATATATAAACATGCAAACATAAATTTAATTAAACTTTTTCGTTTTCTTTGAAAACGCTTTTTTCCAATTTCATTTTAAAAATTAAAAGCAAAATTATTTCGAAAATTTAAGTTAAAATTTCAACATTATAATTATAAATTTGGCATATATTTATTTATTATACTGGAAAATCATTAATTAAAATTTCGAAATATGCAAAAATTATGTATTGTTAATGTTGTTAATGAACTATTTTTATTTTTGTTTTTAAAGAGTTATTAATTTATCAATTAGTTCGATATTGCTATTATGGAATTCTTATGTCAGAATTTTAATTATAAATTTATCATGCTTCTTCATGTATCAAATGATTAATCGAACTTATTAATTTATCAGTTCATTTAATACTATTATTATAAAATTCTGATTTTTACATTATAATTACAAATTTAACATATATTTTTATATTATGAAACAGTTAATTAAAAATATATGTATTGTAAATATATTTATTAATTGCTAAAATTTGCTGGAATTCTTAATCTGATCAATTAGTCTAATATTGTTATTATGAAATTCTTATATCAATATTTTAATTATAAATTTAGCGAGTATTTTTATGTTATAATATAATTCAAAATTTTGATTATATATATTATGTATTATTAACTAATTATTTCTTTTTATTCTTTTTAAACTTACTATCATAAATTTATTTATGTTAATTCAATTTCTTTTTTCTCAAAATTTAATTTAAATTTTTTTGTTTTCCAGAAATAACATTATGGATAGCGAATATCGTATTATTCTAAATGTTGGTGGTATACGTCATGAAACATATAAGCATACGCTTAAAAAAATTCCGGCTACACG
This sequence comes from Dirofilaria immitis, assembly GCA_024305405.1. Lineage (NCBI taxonomy): Eukaryota > Metazoa > Nematoda > Chromadorea > Rhabditida > Onchocercidae > Dirofilaria > Dirofilaria immitis. The sequence continues at coordinate 2,763,138 of JAKNDB010000088.1, read as the reverse complement.
TTTAAGTCGTTTGACGCAAAATTTGGCGAATTATGATCCCGTCCTTAATGAATATTTCTTTGATCGTCATCCAGGTGTTTTTGCGCTTATTTTAAATTATTATCGTACCGGTAAACTGCATTATCCGATGGATGTTTGTGGACCACTTTTTGAGGAAGAATTAAAAGTACTTTTTAATTTTAATTATTCTTAATTAATAATATATTTATGCTTCAAATATTATAGTGTTATAATTTAATTTAGATAGCGATATATGCCTAAAATATTCTAATATTTTGCGATTTATTAGAAAAATATTTTCAAACTGTGAATTAATTCATATTTTATTTTTATTAATTATATTTTTAAAATTAAATAAAATAAAATCATTTAAGCCAATTTATCCTTTTATAATTTATATGTTGATAAAATTTAAAATATTCTAGATCATTTTTTTACACAATAAAATTTTCGTTTCATAAAATTTCTAACTATCAGCAATTAATTATAAGTTGTATTAAAATAATTCGAAAATAAGAATTACTTAAAATATTGTTTCAAACTAAACTAATGTGCTTTAATCAAAATATATAATTAAAATATTATAATATTTGTCAATTTCTTTTTAAATAAATATTTTCAGTCATGAATTAACCCATATTTTGTTGCCAATTAATTATATTATTACTTGAATTGGAAGTAATTATTTAAACTAATTTATTCTTTTATAATTACATATTTTATGTATTATTAATATTATATTTAAATAGCTAATTTTTTTCTTCCCTTTATCATTCAAAATTTTATCTTCTTAATTATAAATATTAGGATAATTAACATCAACATAATTAATTATAAAATGTTAATTTAAAAAAACCATAACTTAGAATATTATCTAAATGATGTTTTATTCATTTCACTTTTTAAACCAATACATATTCGTTCTGTTGTATTTCGTGATCAAAAGTAATGGCTATTTCTTCCATAATATTTTATAATAAAAAATAATACATAATTTAATAATTAAAAGTTCTGACATATTTATATCGTAAATGAAAAAATTATTAATTAGTTAAAAAAATCCGAGTAAATTCTTGGCTCATTTATAAGAGGAAAATAATATTTTGCAAACCTAAAATGTTTACTTGTTATTTTGAAAAAAAATTTACTTAAACAATTTAGTATTTTTTTAATAGTATTGGGGCTTAGACGCTAACGAAGTTGAGCCATGCTGTTGGATGACGTATACACAACATCGTGATACCCAAGAAGTATTAACCACTCTCGACAAACTTGATATTGATTTTGATGAAAGTCGTCTGAAAGATCCGGAAGAAGTTTATCGAAGGTAATTTGGAATATGATCTAGTAATTACGTAAAAAATAAATTATGGAAATTCCTAAAAATTTTCCTATTGAGAGTTTTTATATTTGTAATTTGAAAAAGCTAAGTTAAGTTTCTTTAGATAATTATGCGAAAAATATTGAAATTTAGGAAATTAATTTTTTACTATTCAAAACTACTATCCTCGCAATTAAAAATTAAATTAAATTTATTAAAAAGTTTTCGAAAAATCATCGGATTTTTTAAAATTAAAAATCAATTTTTATTTGAAACTCAAGATTACTGTATTTTTATTTGAAGACTAAATCAAATTCATTAAAGAATTTGTTTAAAAAGTAATTGAAATTTGAATACTTTATATTTCTTACCAAAATAATAACTACTATTTTTGAAAACTTTTATTTGTAATAAAAATTCAAATGCATTCATTACGTACAGTTGCATAATTATATGTAATTTCAAAAATTTGGAGCTTAAATATCAAAATTTTGTTTTTAATATATTTTAAACTTCTATTTTTAGTATATGCATTCTTTATAAAATTCGTCTTTTTGAGTTCCCAAAAAAGAAAATTTTCAAATTTTCAGATTTGGTTGGGAGAATGATTATCATAATCATTCACTGTCAAGATGGCAAAAACTGAAACCAAAAATTTGGCATTTATTCGATGAGCCTTATTCATCTCATGGGGCAAAAGTTTGTCAATTACTTTTTCTTTCCTCATTTCTAAAAAGTTATTTTGGAATACATAACAATCTTAAATTTAAAATTTTTTTTGGCAGCTAAATAAACCACATGACGAATATCAACAATTGACAAAATTTTGCAGGGCAAAAATATTTACTTAAAATTTTTTTGAAAATTTTGCAAGTTCGAAATTTAGTCTTTGATCAAAAATAAAAATAAAAACTGAATAAAACATTATCAACAAAAGTTATCATTGTTTTTGCTTTTTGATAGAAAAAAATAAGTATTGTAGAACGAAATTATTATGGGTCAAGTAATGTGAAGGATTTAAAAGTGAGAAATTTTGAATTTTAGCAATTAATAGGCAATTAAGATTTTATGATCAGATATGATAAACAATGAATAATTAAGTAATAATATAAGTTTGATGAAGTAAAATATTGATTTAGCTTTTAATTTAAAATAATTATAACTTAGCAAAGTAATGAAGTCATTGATTGATTAAACAAACGAACGAAATAATGAATGGATAATTAAGATTCAGTGATTAAACGCCTAGGTAAATCTGGCTAAGCAAAACTGATCGTTCTGACTCAAATTCAAAATAATTAATTGAGCATATTGTTGAGTTTGAATTTTTAAACTTGGTGTTATTGGCATGGTTGAGTCAGAATTGGATCCTTAATGTTATGATTAGGCTAAGTGATGAAGTAGTATGAATAAAATAAACAAAGTAATTAATGGATAGCTAAGATATTAAATTATTAAGTAATGAGAAGAATTTGCTTAAATGAAATAACTTAATTTAAATTAATTCAAAGCAATTAAATAAACATATATTTTGATTATCTTAATTTTTGAATCGAATTTTTTTGCTATTACTTTTATATTATAATTTAATTACTTCATTTCAATCTTATTGGTCGAAATGATAATAAACTTGCAAATCGAAATAAACCATTTAATAACTTTTTCAATTCTGATTAATGTTTTAGCTTCATATTTATCCAGAATTTTATTAACTATAATTAATATCATTTAAGTAACATTTAAGCTTATATAAATTTTTCAGGTAATTGCTGTCGTATCAGTTTTTTTCCTTATCATAGCAGTCTTCACATTTTGTCTTAAAACACATCCAAGTTTACGGGTTGCTGAATTGGATGATATGCAAATTAATACTACTACCACTGGCCGTTATTATCGTTCCATTGGTTTTCCAAATAAGTATCGTACCAGTACAATTGGTATTGATAAGCAAAATTCAAAACCACATCCAGGTTTCTTAGTAAGTTCATTTCTTTCAGTTAAAAATTTTTGAATTATTCAACTTTTCCTTATGTCTCATTTTGGTAAGCTAAAAATTATTCAAGTTTTGTTTCCTAAGTCTTCGTCGTTTAAACTTTGGGTTATTAAGATTCTGTTAACAAATATATTTTCTTCAATCTGAGCTTTGAATTATTCAAGTTTTTCTACCAAGTTATTTTAATGTATATGATAAGCGTTATTGAATTAAATTAAATAAAGCAACTTGTATTTTTACTGATAATTTTGCATAAAAATATAAATTTTCATTTTCGTTTTCTTTTATTAAATTTCAAATTAAATTGATTTTTTAATTTACTATTTTTAGATAGTTGAAGCAATATGTAATGTATGGTTTACAATCGAAATACTTATTCGTTTTATAACATGTCCTAACAAAATTAAATATTTTAAAACACCGGTAAGATAAATATAATATGATATAAATAAATATTTTGCTTATTGTTTTTTTCTTAATTTTCCTCTTTCCTTTTTTATTTTTATTTTGAAAAAATATATATATTTCATATTCTCGACATTAAATATAATATTTTTTTACAAGAATCATTAAAAAGTTGAAGAAAAAGCAAAAACAATTCATTTAATATTCCTGAAAAATAATCATCATATTTATTAATCTCATTTTTTCCAATTTTCTAGAAATACAATTAGCATACCCACCAACTTATTTCAAGTTTAACATTCTCTAATTAACGATTTTAATAAGTTAGAATTTGGATTTTTTCCAAAAAAATAGTTTATTTCATACTCTCGACACTAAATTAAATTAAATTTTTTTTCAGAGAAAAGTTTAATTTTTTTACTGATAGCAATTTTACAGGTAAATATAATAGATTTGATAGCTACGCTAACATTTTATTTGGATTTGCTTATGACGACATATGGTTCAACAGCCGATCTCGAGTTCTTTTCAATTATTAGAATTATGCGCTTATTCAAACTTACCCAACATTCTAGTGGCCTCAAAATACTCATACATACTTTCAGGTGCTTTTTTAAACTGGTATTATGATAATTATCATAAATCCGTTTTCAGCATATCTTGGGCCATATTCATGCATGTACACCTATTTCAAGATTAATATTTATTTTCTTCAATTCATTATATTGATTTGAACTAATTTCTAAAATATCTAGTTTTAAAATATAATTATCAATTACTTGCTCAAGCATGACTTTATATCGTTACTTATTTAAAGATTAAAACTTATTTAAAGATTAATCGATAACAACTTGATTTCAAATTACGAGTATTTTAATACACTTATTTTAAATTAATACATAGTTAATTTGAATTTTTGCACAGTTTATCAATTATATATATATTAAAAAATTTGCATAGAGATTTTTGATGCATTTAACTTAAAGATTAATAATTATTTTTAATTCATATAAAATATATTTTTAATGTTTAAGATTAATTTATACTATATATTTTTAAATTTTATGTATTTATTAATTACGTTTATCGAAAAAAATTTACATTGGATATATTTTACATGTATCCTATTAATTTTTATTATAATTTTGTTTTAATAAATCTATAAATAAATTCATAAAGAAATTTTTATTTTACAAAAAAATTTACAAAAAAATATTTTAAGGGCAAGTGCTAAAGAATTGATGTTATTGGTATTTTTTCTTGTCCTTGGTATTGTCGTTTTTGCATCATTGGTTTATTATGCAGAACGAATTGAAGTAAATCCGGAAAATCAATTTCAAAGTATTCCATTGGGTTTATGGTGGGCTGTAAGTAAATAAATAATTCACTAGAAATATATATATATATATATACATATATCTTTTTCTACTTCATTTATTTCAATTTTCGATTGATTCATTCCTTTAAATTATTTTTATTCAAATTAATATTAAATAATAATGAATTTGGAAGAAAAAAAAAGATGTCGCCGACCTCATTTACGGTGACAAAAATCGAGGGATCTTTCTGCCTTTCAAAGGTAGTAGCACCTCAAACTTGGATAATTAAACTTTTATTGCGATAAATGATAATGTATCAATGAGCGCAGCAATTAGATGATAAATATACAAATTCAATGATTCCAATAAAACAATTTTAACGATGACGACATTCCTTAAAGGAGAAGAACATCAAATAACACCCACTAGCCCAACTGCTTCAATGAAGAACATGGTATTGGACCATGATACAGTTGTATATATAAGAATAGACCGAGAGGGAGGAGGTGGGTTTGAGTAGGAGTTATATCTTCTCATAGACAAAGGCGAAACATGTTTAGCTTACATTTTGCATTATACAGTAAATGCGCACATACAACATATACCCTACTCTTTCATGTAATCCAACACAACGGGATCACTATCTTCTCTGATTTTCATGTTCTCTTCGCGATTTCAACGACGAAAGGAAAACAAGAATATTAATTATTAATTCAAAAACCTAATGAAATTAATAGTAAATAAATGATTAAAGTAAAAGGACTTAAATGTAAATACTTACATATTTATTTTATAGATAGTAACGATGACAACAATTGGTTACGGTGACATGACACCACATACATATTTGGGACGTATTATTGGTTCAGTATGTGCACTTACCGGTGTTTTAACTATTGCATTACCTGTTCCTGTAAATTTTACAATAATAACTATGATAATTAATAATAATGATAATGATGTAGATAATGATAACAAGATGATAAGTGATAACAAATAACAGAAGCCAATAATAATATAATAATGATAACATTTGCAACAGTAGCAATGATAATAATAATAATAAAATAAGCAATAAGATAACAATAATTTATGAGGCGGTAGATGATAAGAAATAGATGATGAGAGATAGAAAATGCTAATTAATAATAGCAATAATAAATAATGATGGAAAAAAATCGGTAATAGTAATAATAACTATTAATAGGAACAGATGATGGTTTAAATATTTGTCAAGTAAGTCTATATTTCCAGCTAATTAATTAATTGATTAGTTTAATTGATTAGCACAATTTTCTTTTAAATTATTGATTTGAAATTTTCGAAATGAACAATTATCATTAACAAATTAAATATATTTATTTTTCAGGTAATAGTTAGTAATTTTGCTCTATTTTATTCACATACACAAGCTCGTTCGAAATTACCCAAAAAACGTCGAGGTGTTTTAAGTATCGATCAAGTAAGCGTCATATTTTTTGAATACTTTTCATTTAATTTATTACTTACCTATAAAAAAAATTATTACACGATAAATCATAAACTATAATAAAAACGTAACAATAACATAAAATCATGCGTAAAATAAAATCATAAAGAAATATGTCATAACTATATAAAAACATAATAATAATATGAAAATAAAATATACGCCAAATTTTTTCCCCTTCTATACGTAAAATAATATACTAAAGATAATATACTGATATAATTATATAAAAATGTGAAAGTCATACATTAATAAGGGAAATATTTATAATTATTAATGAAACAAAAAAGAAATTTCTTTTTATTTAGTAAAACTTTTACATCTAAAAAATGTAGAAAAGATTTGAGAAAATTTTCAATTTGAACTCTCTCGCCAAAATTCGTTGCAACTTTCCTTCACGGTACTAGTATATGCTATCGATCTCGTGACCATAGTTACTCTTAGATAAGGTTTTCACTCTCCTCTTTAAGCTGTAATCTTAAGTAACCTGACTCCAATGTATAACTTATCATAACTTTTCTCATCCATACAGTCTAGTAACACCTTCTATAGACCGTAGCTAAACATAACAAAAACAACAATAAAAATCATTGGATTTTTTTGTATGTAATGATTTCATTGTTATTTATAAATATTCAAAGTAAGTAAACAAAAATATTTCATCTCATTTATCATAATTGTCAATTATTTGAATAATTAATTTTCTTTTGCATTTATTTAATGAATAAAGGATATAAATTATAAAAAAGTGAAATTAATTTCGAAAAAAGTATTAATAGCTTCGAATAAAACACTTCCTCCGTTTTTTCTCTATTCTCTCTTATCTTTTCAAAAAAATTTTCAGGTAAAACAACAACCAGCTATGATACAAAAACGTATCCAGGTACTACGTGAAAGACAAGCACCAGTTAAAGAACCATTAATGATTAAACATAATGGTCCACCAGACACACATCAATAAAATGATCAATATATTTTCTTTTCATCAATCTTTTTTTGCAAAAATTACAATCCTAAAGTGTAAGCTTTCGTCTACTTTCTTTCTCTGGAATATTCTATTCATAAATGTTACTTCAATTATTTTTAGCATTAAAATTAAATTTTTACAGTATTTCTAGTCAATCGAAATCCATACTATTGATGAAAAGTTTTTATAATTAGTTCTCTGTTTTTTATTTTCATTACTCCCCAAAATTCATAATCTTTAATCGTTTCTTTTTGGATGAATACATCTATTTCATTTTTATATTTCAGATAAATAATCAATGAAACATCTATTTCATTTTTATATTTCAGATAAATAATCAATGAAAGACAAGTTCCGCAATTTTTATCTTCTAAGTTGTTCTATTTTTCCATCCTTACTGACCATGACTACAAATTGTAGATCGTATTAAATCTATTAATAAGTCATATTAAATCTATTAGTCAAAATCTTTAATCAAAACTCTCAGATCAACTCTCAGATTATGAAAAAAAAATTTTCAAATAGATATGACAGAATCTGAACTTTACGACGGCTAAAATCGACTGATCAATTTTTGATTGAAAATGAAACAAATATATTTCAATTTCCAAGTGCCAATTCATTTCATACAATTTCATGTTCACATCAAATTGAATTTAATCGACCGATCAGAATTGATTTCACTCACTTTTCTAGCTATTCCTTGGCACTATTATCTGATTTAGGATTCAAAAATGAATCCTTTTTTTCTTGTGACCATGATATGATAATGCATTATAAAGTACTGAAATATTATATGCAGCTATTAGTCTCTTAAAATAACATCATTATTTATTAAATTGTACTTCATATTTGTGTACAGAATATTGGCATAAATTGTAAGATGTAATTCCTATTTTGTTGATTTCTTTCGCCCAGTTCTGATGCCTTTCATTTCAATCAATGCGAAAAATATATACTAGTATTCACAGGCAAATTTCAGTACTACGTTTAATTTTTGCAAACATGAATAAAATTGATTTCAATAATACTATAAGTCACCGAACAGTATAATAAAGCTCGTTTTAACTAACTTCCAATTCTGCTAGGAATTATTAATCTAAGAAGAAAATATTAACCTATAATTTACATAAATTATTTATAAATACTATTTAGGATATATGTTATTTGCTACATATGACAAAAAAACTTTTATCACTAAATAAAAAACAATGGTATAATAAACAAATTGAAAAAATTTATGAGAACGAACCAAAATGAAATACAACGTATGTAACTCGAGCTATAAATTGCTCAAACGAAAATTCAAATGTCGACAGAAAATTATTATAATTGTTACTAAAACAAACTGCGGTCAATTCCCGAATGAGTAACTATTACTGGAAAGCAAATGACAATACTTTTCATTTCTTTCTCAAATTAACTTTATGTAGATATAAGCGAAAGCTTACTGAACATACAGTAACGCTGCAATAATACTACATGCCGAATGTCATGATGACGATATTATTAACTGAAATTATTGAGCTGTACAGAAATAACAGCTGAAAAGGGGATTGGAAAGAGAAAAAACTATGGAACCTGAAACATATATCAGGGACGAAATTACTATAAGTATTAGGTTTTAACAAAACATCTAACTAAGAAATACGGATGAAAAGAATCGAGCCTGATATCGATGTTCTTTCAAGATGTAAATTAAAACCTACGGCTGCTACATTCAAAAAAATCACATTTCTTAACTTAAATTCGAATTTATTTTCAAAAAGAAAGAATCTTTTCCGAATGATATAGCTTTTGTTTTAAAGAGACATTATTAATTTTACAAAGATAGTATGATCATTCGATACATATACATTATCACCTAGCTATTACTGAACTGTCCCTAATTTAATTATCCCATTAAAAACTGGGAGCATCTATAAAAAGCTAAATTTCACAAGAATACTTACTCGAAATTCTTTATATCATTAATCATCTTCGTCAGCAAATGCGACATGAGAGTCACCATCCTGATCAATTTCAGCTTCATCACCAGGTGGCTCACTATCACTATGATTATTATCCTTACCTGTTTCCTGCTCGTCCTCATGTAGCTGTTTTAGTCCTTTTTCTTCATCGCCATTCGTGCATTCTTCTTCTCCGAAATCCTCAAAAGACTAGTGAAATATTTAATTCCGTAAATATGCAAAACTTCTAATCATAAAAATATAGGAAGTTCTAATAGCAAAATAAATATAAATAATTGAAAAATGAAGTAAGTTGCTTAGAATAAATTCAGGGCTCTTTCAAGAAATAATCGGAAATCATAATTTATTCTCTTCATCATATTGCTCTCTGAAAAACCAACGCACGTAAATGTAAAATTCTGAAAATTACCCGCAATGAAGATTCCATAGATACTTCCGCCACTACTTCCCTTTCTTTAGTTTCATCACCATCCACATTTTTGCTGCCAATTTCACTATCTGAAGGCTTATTTGTTGCGTTCATTTTTGCAGAGGAACGCATAGTTACTGGAGTTTCAGAGTGCTCTGCATCAGATTCTCCTTCATCTATTTGCTTGTTTTCTGGAGTTTTCAAATCAGCCTCCATCTGTTGCCGCCGATGCTCAATAAGCGCTGGAAATAAAAATTCAAAATTATATTTAAAAATAAAAAGAAATTAATTAGCAGCAACAGTCATTTCAAGCAGCACATGTTTTATTGCAAACATACAAATATTTCCATAAGAAATAACAGACTTACCATCGATCTTCTTTGAAGACACTTTCAAGAGTTCGAGGGTCCGTAATGTATGTTTGGCAGGTAAGTAGAATACTGGCGGTTTCGCTTTAGTTTGAATAAAATTTTGCAATTTACGATAATGCTCCTGCTTTTGCTCTGCCTGAAACACACTATTTTATTAGAGGATAATGGTAAACTATTCCAAATAAATCCCTACGCACTACTGCTAGTCAAACAATTGCTTGGTCTACTAAGACTTGTTCCATAATTGTCCATTACTGAGTAAATATGTTATAAAATTTGTGAGATTTCTTCATAAATTCACTCAAGAAATAGGGAGTGTTTTTTAATTCCGTACAAGTTTATCAAAGTAACATTTTTTCGGCTTATAACTTCACTGCTCTTTTAATTCTATGCTTGGACAAATGTTTGAATTGGAAAACGTTGAATTATATTTTAAAGTATCTAATTATAAACTTCCAGTTTTGCTATATTCCCGAAATACTTTCTGATTTACACTTCTCCAGAAAATACGTAGAACATATAGTTCACTATTAATTAGTAAGGAAATCATATTTTGACTTTAAAGTCATTTCTCAGTTAGAAACTTACATATTGAATGATCGCTTTCCTTCGCTGTAATGATTTAATTAAACGTTCTTTTTCACGTCGTTTCCCAAGCAGAGCGGCTTTTTCCCGCGCTAACCGTTCACGTTCTTCCTCTTCTGATTCTCTCAAACGCCTTTCAACCTCTTTCTGTTTTTCAGCCTTTAAATTTGATAGAGTATAATTACTGAAAATTTTAGAAGGTGTGAACAAATCATATCAGCCAGAAATGATACCTGGACTTTTTCTACCGATGATATTTTCTTTTCATCCATCTGAAAACGCTGCAGTGTCCCAAGCAATAAATTTGAAAACATTCGACGGTTTCTGCAAAAATATTTTTTCAATTTTAACTTCTATTACGCTTCGAACATATGTATATTTGTTTCGATTAAAATATATCAATATCAAATATGAAAGAATATAGATCTATCAATCTTAATTGGCATGATTGCATAAAATTATTATTTTTCCTTCAATATTGAATCCGAAATTCAGTGTGATTGATTTGATCTTGACTAATGATCTGGAATGTATACAAAGAAATTCTATCCTATCTATTTTTATTATTTTAAATAATCCAAAAGACTTTTAAGATTTCAGTAATGGTATGAAATATCCGATTTTTCAATACAACCAATAATGCTATGCTCATTTTCATCTATTTGCCTCTCTAACTATAAATGAGAATAAATGTTAAAACTTATTGACTCATTACTTAATAACATAAAATCTAACCTGACATTCACTTCCTTTTTTCTGCCCCTTTTAACTCAGATATGGCAGCTTTACGTGACTTTGTCTCAATTGTAGGCATCACAACTGATGACTGTACAGTACGTCGTACAGCTTCGTCTTCCCTATCATCATATCGTGCCCGCTTGTCTGAACCCTCATATAAACTGCAACGCATTCCATGATGAAAACTTCTTCAAAAATATTATTGAATCATCTCAAAGATGAATTAAATGCATCTAAACAAATTTTTGAAACCCTAAAATGTGCATTCAAAACTGACGTGGAATAAATTAATACTACAATTTTAAATTATAATAAGAACTTACTCATTCTCAGCAGATATAACTAAACGACGTTTATTCGGACCCGATGAATCTAAGCTTACTGTACGTGCATCACGTCTGCAAATAATTCTTTGCACAATTTACCGATAAAATAATTCCAAATTCTCAAATATGGATAGCACATAAAATATGATTAGTGCATTAGGTGATCATACCTTTCATATCCATAATTATTAGGACGACTACCAGAATCCAAAATACGTCTCCTGCCCGTACCAAATCTTTAAAATCAAAAATATTTGAAAGAACGAATTTCTAATATAAACTAGAAATTACATAACATATATATACCTCTGATATTGATTATTGATATAGAACGAAAGAGTTTCCAATACTCAAAGTTCACAGCATATTTTAGAAAGAAAATTAGGGAATTTTTCTTCTCAAATATTGTATAAAACCGTGATAGAAAATATAAAGCAGTAAGCAATCATTTTCAAATTAAACTAACTTTAAAAATTAAAAAAGTAAAAAGAGACGATGCGTTTCATACGCCACTTTAAATATATCATTTAAAACTCCTGTTTCGCATAGCATTTTAAAAAAGAAGCACCACAATCCAGAAAAAAGTCACCTCTCCTTTCCCGACAATGATATAATCGATTCCTCGATAGTTCGTAAGTCGTCGTATGCCTTTGATATATCAGCGGTCAATACATCCAATTCCATCGCTATCCTGCAAAAAAAAACAGAAATATTTCCAAATTTCTTCATTAACAAAAGTCTGACACAACATTCTACTATAATGTATGATGTAATTTCTTCACAAAACCTTGCTATTCCTATACATTACAAACAATAATAAAATCAAAACTATCTAAAATCATAATTTGCTAAAAAGCGAATTGTTAACTTTCAGCCAACATATTGTCAGTAAAAATAGTCAGTTTTTTTGATCACCTAATCTTTCACCTGTACTTTTTTCTTTCAATTATCATTTATAAAACTTATGGTATCAAAATCCAACCAAAAAAAAAAAAAAACCGAAGTTAAAATATAAAGACCGTAGAATTCTTTTAGCCCAGAGAGGAAGAAAAAAATATGAAGATCTCTTTGGCTCTTAATTTCGAACTAAATGCTAAATCTAGTCCAAATTTCCATATTATTTACCGTAATACCTTTCATCCTATATTTTTTCTTAGCTATCACTTATAAAAATAAAGATATCAACAGTTGCAACTCCATTAGTCATAACGAAAATCAAAATTGTAATAAATTCGAAAAAAGAAAATTGAAATTTTCTTTTATTCATTTTATTTTTCTTAAAAACTTTTATTTATTTTCCCACACATATCAGCTTTATTCTGGCTAAAAAAAAAAATCAACAAACAAGCTGACAACACAAACATAAACAAACAACCAATCAATAAACAAACCATAACCTACGCATTCCCAAATTCTAACTTTACCGCATTCCTGTGCATACTCATTATGCATTGGGAAAATTGCCAGAAATTTTCTATGAACTCATCACTACAGCACAAAAGCACCGGGATCCTACACCGCATTTCTCGTCGTGACTTTTGCATTTTTATTCGTGGGAGGAAGTAATAATTCAGGTTTCCAACTCTTTTTTCTATTGATTAAATTAATTTAGGGATTTTATGCCCGTTTATTAAAATAGTTCATGTGAAATACAAGCCGAATTATGCACAGAATTATTGCTTTTTGATTAAACTAAATTCACTTCTAATTTATATCTGTGTAACAGAAGAAAGATCATTTATTAAGATCAAAAAACAAATTAAGTCATACACTGTTAGGATTTACAGATCAATTAAATATTTAATGGCTAATTTCTTGTTCTTCCTCTTCATGTGCTAATTTCTTGTTCTTCCTCTTCATCATCCATCATATCTTCGTCTATTAAATCTTCGTCGTCTTCATTGTTAGCACTTTCATCATTTGGCGCCCACCATAATACACATCCTAATCCAGTTTCTGCCATTGATCCAATAATCTGATACGATTTTTCTCGTTTCAATTCATCTTGGCTACTATTCGGATCTACATCTCTACAAAATCAGAAGTATTATTCTTTAAACTTTAATCTTCCCCATAATATATTGATTAACTTAAGTAAAGAAAACGGACGCTTCTTTCTTCTGCATATATAATATATATTTTCCCTTTAATCTCTATACTTACATGTTCATTGATTGAATGGTTCAGCATCTGCACTATCATGTTATGATCACTGATACTCTAAATAGTCTCGTAAAAGATTACTCGAGATTGACATCAATCCAAAGTGTTGCTTTCCTTAAGTATCAAATACTTACAAAATAATTTGATCCTAAACTTTAAAAGCCTATTATTAATGAATACATTCTATAACAATAAAAGTAATCACTTGAAAATATTTTCAATAACTCGAAAACGGACAGTTTTACCAGGATCCATATATAACTTAGCAGACTGTCCATCTTCAGGTTGATATTCCCAGTACCAAATCTGTAATTTCAAAAAATTCTCAACATTCTAGTAGAAAAGTAGGAAAAGAAAAATTACAGTTCAAATGCAAATATAACTGCATTAAGTCATACTTTAATCAAAGAAAAGAGCTAATTCATCAGTCATTACTTTTCTATGTCTTTTTTATTCTATGTTAACTGATAAATTTAATTCCAACTTGTTCTTCCTCTTCGAAGATTGATGGTTGTGGCAAACGATGCGCTGGTATAAATATATCATCAAAAAATATCACTGATAACGTCAGTCCTTCAGCATTACTTGTTAGCACTTTGGCTTCAATAACTTCATCGATAAAGGTCGAAATACAACAAATCGAAACTGAAATCATCCAGAATTCACGATCTATTTCGATTACGAATAAATTAGCTATTTATTATTTAATAAGAATTTTGAATTAACTTTAATTTCATCCTTCCAATTCTATCCCGGTTGACTATTGTCTCGATTATTTTCCATATATATAAAGAATAAACGAAATAATCCAAAAAGAAATTTTTTCGAATTTATTCACTGACCTACTAGAATAAAAAACTGAGATCTGTCATCTTCAAATGCAAAGATACTGTTTTCTCTTCAAAAAAGTAGTTAATACAGCTAATGAACTAAGAGAAATTTATAAGAAATTCCTTTAAAAAAGTTTGAAAATTTTTCAAGCAATACAACTGAAACTTAGATTACCTTAACTTTTGTATGTGTACTACCATCACCCGGTAGTATATACGACACGCCAACATCAATGAGATCGTAAATTATAATACATAATCCTAAACCTGGTATAATTTTGTTAGCGAACTGCTCATTTAGACGTTTCATTAACATCTGAAATAATAAAAACATTAGTCTTAAAAAACATTTTTTCTACTGTAAAACGAATAAATCTACTCAGATTTTCTTGTCTTTTTTATTCCGTTCTCATCTAATTATCGTAGCCTTAGCTTGCATTTCAGAAATTGCAAACGAATTACAGTAGCAAACCAATATAATGGAAAGGTAGACGATAAACAATTTACTAAGTCCTTTCAATTAATTCGTTAAAACTAAGCTATCTTGTTATCAAATTATCATGCGATAATTAAAAAACTAATCCACTAAATTGTTTCTAATGAATTCATTGCAGTCAAGCTATATCGACTCCAAATTATTCATATTAAATATGCCATAGATAATTAGAATCTATTACAACACTCTCTTATTATCCACATTATATATTTAATGAATTCAAAAGAATTTTTTAAAATATATTTTTTTCATAGGAATTTTATCCGAAATATTTAAATGAAAGATTTAAGGATTTCAAGAAGGAAGCGAAATAAATTAATAATTTCATTTTTTTTTTTAAATTTATTTTGCCAATACAAGTATACGCTACCATCATATATTTTAATATGTAAAAAAAAGTTTACCGATTCAAAGGTTCACCGAATTGATGCGGTTTAATTCGTACCGTATCTTCCAATAATGCTAAGACGAACATATTTCTATGCTAATTTTATTATCGCATAAAAATTGCTGAATTCTTTTCATATGACTAACGATTATTGATTGAAATCTGTAAAATATTTTATTTATTTCATAACATACATCAGTGATATATATAAATATATCAAACTTTTCAATATCAAATCGTGAAGCGAAATATCAATTTATATTTGTTTGGAAATGATGAATAATTCACATGAGATAGTATATATAATCATGATTAAAATAAATACTAATTTAGTGCAATTAAAAATCAATTCAATTATATATTTTCCTATTAGAAATAACTTTTCATCTCCATAAGAATTATAAATAATATGATATTAGAATTACAATGTATCAGTTTTGATAGGAACAACTGCATCAAGAGTAATTGTTAATAGTATGCTAGAATATTGAAATTTGGAATTATATTATTAATAATTTTTATTTAAATAGTCAATCATTTGAGCGAACAAACAATCCTTATTCATATGAATAGTTACACTACCGCAACCCCATTACCATAATTCTTCTGTATTAAAATATGAAAATGGAACATTTAATTGAGATAACTGATTTCTTGAAGAAATTTTGCAACAAATGTTAAGCATAACAATAAGCAATTGAACAAAAAATAAACAATTTTATTCACACATACAGTTACTGCACTTCTATATCGTAATCCGTTCTGTACAAATGATTCTTATTTATATGTTCCTGTTTCGCTAAATGATAAAATATGAAAATAGAGCATACAGTTAAGGCAACTGCTTTCTTGATGAAATTCTACAATTAGTACAGCAAATGCTAAGTACAGTATGAGAAGGATTCCGTCTTTATAACGTTAAAAACCACATAAATTTCAACTTAAAAAATGGAATCACAGGATTTTACTTCGAATTTAAGCATATCGCTGGATTTAATTAAATCTCATAAGTAATTTTCTAAATACGAAAATCTGGAAATTTCGTTTTTAATGAGAAATCAGGAAATGACATAATTCATACATATATATCATGTGTATGACTAAAAATGTGTATGACGAAAATTTAAGTTATATCTTCATCCTGATGTCACATCATATAATAAAATCAACATCACTTAGATTGCATCAAAAATAAGTATCTCAGCTCTTCTTAAGATAATATATTTCCATGAGTATTTCTTAAAAAAAAATTTGAAAAAACTTCTTATACAACAATTCGAAATTTGGGAAGTATATCAAATGTAATCCTGGTTCTTGAAATGTTTCATTATAATAATTCAACAATTATCATTGGCTAGAGATGATTGATTGAAAATCAATATTTGTTTATCTATCCATATGTATAACATTAGATATATATCTCAAAAACGGAGTTAAACACGACGTTTTGCGCTATTACAAAAGAATCAAAGCTAATGATGAAACAGAACTTCATACTATTATTCTTACTTCTACTATCTATCCGAATTTACGGAGAAATATTCACATTCTCAAGAAAAAAAAGACATCCCAAGCATATTAAATATTTAGCATGTTTCAAAGTATTTGTTCTGTTGGCTTTAAAAGTAATCGTTATTTGAAATGGCAAAAAAATCATTAATAAGAAAAAAAGCAAGTCAAATGAAGAGTAATTCGTTTATGAATCAATGAGATTTGGTAGTATAAATCCTAATTTTAACAAACTGAAAAGCTATAACTGCGATTGTTCTGCAAACAGTTCCTCCATTGAAATAACCTGAAAAAGAAACAGCACGTAACTTTTGCATCAAAAAAATTATTTATCTACCACTTTCAGTATTTCAACTTTTACTTCTATCAGGATTAACTTGGTAATAGATTACTTGACTTGATAATGAGTTAAATTAATTTTGAATAAACAAACTGGAAAATATATCAATAACGCTCGATATGAGCAAAATATTTCAACTCAATTGTTAATCTATTTCATCGATCATGAAAAAAGTCAGAAAAATTACATAATTTCAAAATATTTTCTTAACCTTATTTGATATACGCAGTCGTGAATGTCGACTTGGTTGTTTCCGCTCTTTTACATCGCCTCCATTCTCATCGAAAACCTAATTCGATTCATTCAGTAATTAATATTATAAAATAAATTTGATAAAGTGACTGCGTTCCTTCAAAAAAGGAAAGCGTATGTAGTTGGCATATGCAACCGCTTGATAAAAACAGAATATAATGAATTGAATATTTCACAGCTAAATCTAAATCTTTTGAATAAAAATATAAATGACCATGAAAGGAGCTTGATGCATTTCACTTCTTGGTATACCATCAATTCGTGCATCGCTCCATTTTGTGGGATCCCAACTATTTTGTACAAATGCCACATGAGCTAAATTATCTCCGAAACTTTTGGCACCAACAAATTTTCTTCATCAAATGCTTCATCACCCTGGATTAAGATCTTTTTCTTTTAAAATTATCTGTAAAGGAAATTAATATTGACTTACTTCTTTTTCTAATTTACGGAATAAAGGAAAATTTTTCAAAATTTTGAGCTGAGAACCTCAATAAATTGAACTACAGTAATCATCAGTTGACAAAAGATACATAACTACTTGCTGATTTTGACTTGATATGTGAAGTACTGTGTAGTGTACGCCTCGAATACATGGAAAGCCTTATCTTTTTCACAGTGGCAAAAAATTGAAAAAAGAACCCAATATATAATATAACTGAAAGAAAACTGCAAAACGTGATTCCATCACTTAAAATTTTCCACATACTTTAAAGTATACCTCATGGATCAGATTTTTCAATTTGAAATCACAAAATTTTGTAATGTCTAATTTCTTCAGAAATAAACTATTTTATTTTCTTACTTGGTAGATTTGAAAAGCATTTCCTTTCTTTGCATCGTCTAGATGACACGAATTAGTACCAGGATGCAATCTGCCAGGTCTTTTAGATGAATCTCGAAATACTGGTGCCTCATGATTCGGACCCAAACCTGAAAATAATGACCAAAACAATTTTCTCTATTACTAAAATTGAAGTGCACACTTTTGCTCTGTGAATAGTTTAAACTTTAATCAAATTTTTTAAAATTACGAAAAACTAAAACTAAGTTTAAGAAAATTTATTTCAATAATACATTTACCGGTTAGTTGACCAAGTGCTAATCGCTCCATACTCAGTTCATTTTCATCAACAAAATCATTTTCACTATCACTTAAATTTCGCAGTGCTCGAATTTGACGCATTTCCAAGGCATCTGATGCATCATTTAATAAATCTAACGGTTCAGCACACTGTTCCCGACCACGTTTGAGAACTATTCGCGCTCCATTTACATCATATGAATTTTCACGAATCTGGAAACACGATATAAATGGATTCCGTAAGAATACTATCAACAGTTCACTAACAGTAACAAAAGATCAGAGACTAACTGTATTTACCACCTAATTCTGGTCTCATATTCCAGTTTTCAATTCCAAAACAACTCTTAACAAAAACTGAGAAAATTCTTTTAGGTTAATAAACAAAGTGAAATTCCTTCAGATTCCATCAAGAGTAATTTATTTGAAAATAATAATGCTTTAATAACATTACTTCAGCCCATCTAACATAAAATTTGGCCAAACGACGACAACACCCAGCAAGATAAGCACGTTCAAAGAATGTATCCACATTTGCATCAGATTTATTCTCGACTAATTTTATCCAAAACTTCAGCATTCTTTCATCATTCAAAAATTCTTCACGATAACCAAAAGTATTGATTATGCGTGTTAATATCGAAAACAGATACGACTGTTTTCCTATAAAATTAGAATTCAAATTTTCTCCTAACGAATAAAATTATTATTATGATCAATAATTAATTATAGCATATCCATTCTAAACATACGTTATTAAAGATCCAACTATTTTGTTTCATTCACATGTTTGACAAACTTTTAATTAATAGTTTTGCATATTATTTAAGTGAAGATTAATATACATTTAAAGTTTGAAAATACATCAACATAATATATCAAATGAAGCTTATTATTCAAATACTTTACCATCTAAGAAAAAATCTATAGTCCTTTCTACGAAGCTTAGATTCTAAATGAAATGTTAAACCGGTTATACAACCTGTTGGAAAATGTTCCTCAAACCAGATTATATAATTCAAACATATGTCCAACGGATCATCTGACGCTTTTGCTTCTTCGAAGTCCTTCTCGAAGCGTTTTTCGGCTTCGATTATTGTGATTTTGTCACCTGATAATGCAAAATTTCAATTTTAATGAACTTATAGTATATTTGTAAGAGTGGATATTGATTTTAATATAATACCACAACCCATTATTACTCGCAAACAATAAGGATAATTTTAGCATTAGTAATCAATATGTATTACAAAATGATATCTTTTTGCTTAATTTAAAGGGGACTAGCTTATTCTAGATAAATTACACATACGCAACATAACTCTTTACTTGCTAAAGGTTATATAAATATGTAAACTCAAGATAATTACAGAGTAAAACAAGAGATAATTTTGCAACTAAATCTTACTACTTATAAAGAATACTTACCACCAAATACATTATTTATTGATTTGACCTTCCGGCCACTTCGGAGTGGCCGTATATTCTCACGATTTAGCTCCCATTCATGATCTGCTATATCAGTCATCTGCTTCACTTCTGATATTAATCAAGTTACAAACAATCTTTAAAATAAAATCACCAAGTCGACAGATATATAATTCCCAACCATTTCCAAGTAAATTCACAATGCTATGATGTCGGGAAGTGGAAAAATTAGTGATGACTTAACGTTAAATTCGAAACTTTCTAGCACAATTCAGGCAGTTCTGTGAAATTATAATAACGCAATATTTCTTATTTAATCAATAATTGTTGATATCTCAAAAAAATTGATTTAACTTTATTTTTAAATAATTAATAAATCTAAATTAATGGGATAAACAAGGGTCGATAAATACCCCAAAAGAGATGCCACTAGTTGAGTTAATCATTTATTTCTTTATATTTTATTAAATCAACACTGCACTGAATTATTTCAAATCATCACTGAAGCACATTTTTTAAATTCCATGAAAATCATTATATTGATGATTTGAAAGTATCAATTATACAAATTTAGCATGAATTAATAGATTATAAAATACAAATTTGGAAAAATATGGAAAAACAAAAACAGTCAAATAAACAGCAACACGCAAAAATACACCTATAAATAATGCATAATATCCACAAATTATGTATGCCGTAAAAATTCATTATGACTTACCAAAATCCAGCACCACACGATATATTTTCGATTAAAAATTTTGGCGATTTTTTACCGTAATAATTATATGCGAATATTCAAAAAATTTTTCCATCCAAAATTCATGCTACACAGTAATATTTTTCTAATAGATTCTGCGCAACATATTGATTTCCACTTGCCAAATAGATCAATGCCAAATTATGTGCAGCCATGGGTTGAAGATTATATCTGAATAAGAATGAATCAAATAAATCGAAAACACGAAGTTTCATGAGATCTCACTTTCCATGAATTAAATTTACGGTAGAAAACATAAACGATGTATAGATAAAGAATAAGAAAAAGGATCTAATTTAAAATAAAAAAAAAAACAAAAATTACTCTTCAGCTTCCGATGTAAATTCTTCACCCGTAGCTTCATCTGTAATTACAATTTTCGGAATATCAGTCTGAAAAATGAAAACTAAACCATTAAAAAAATTAAACTACAGCAGTTTGATCATTTCCAATTCTAGAAAATCTCATTTTTATTTTCTAGACAATCATAAACTTATAACAACTGAGCAATTATAACTTACCTTTAAACATTTTTCATAAAAATACATAGCTAAAGGTAAAATATTCATCTGGTGAAACATTCGTCCAATATTATAGTATGTTTCCTGATTATCACCACGGAGTTGTTGATAACGATTCATAAATGCCAATCCCTTTAAAGATCACCGATTTGTTTCCGACTTTTTATTTTCTTTCCTTATTATTTATACCGAAGGTTTTATATTCCCTAATTATAATTTTTACACCAAATTTTGATTCATATACAGCACATGAATCGCATCTTGCATTTTCCTCATTAAACTTCATTTAGAGATGTGAAAACATAGTTTGAATCATATTGATTTTTATAAATAAGATACTCTTATTGATTATCATTCTTTTCAACAAGACAACCATTTTCATCACTTTCTTCTTCAGTAAAAAATAAATAAGTAATTGCTCGTTTTTTTCCTTCATATAAACGTAAAAATGTTTTCAAAAAAGTGATATTAAACAGCTGAAAAAACTCACTCTAAGTGCCACCATATGGCGACTGAATATATCCTTTTGCAAGACATGTGGATAAATGTAAGGCCAATAAGCATGCAAACAAGTGGATTATCTGGAACTTGTTTCCAAACATGCAGATATTCACCTGTAATCAATTTATTCCTTTCTATTGCCTTAAAAAAAAAATCTTATGCAACAATTTCCAACGGCTCATCATCATTACTTGTTTCCTGTGTTCGCAAAAATTTGAGAAAAAACTCATCACAATAATCTCAAAGAAAAAGCCTCCATTATTACTTACCAAGAGCATGACGATATGCACCAGTAATTAAAGAATTATTTCCAGAAATCATTTGAAGCGCTAAATTGCCTGGAGAGCGTACTAATGCTCTCATTATATATCGGTGATAGCTGACATTCTGAGAATGACAGAAAACGAAATTCATTGCATTGAAAATACGAGTGAACAAAGATCACGATCCGATGGCAATAAAAGAGGATTATTGCCCTGCAAAAGAGAGTAATTTCGGGACTATTAGAAAAACATGAAAACGAAATAGCTGCATAACTAATTTGGATTTCTTTCAAAAATTGTGGTCACATTTGTCAGATAAATCATCACTGAGCATCGTTTTATTACGACAGGACAATCCCAATGATAAAATTTACAAAAAAATTTTCTAGTCGACAAATGTTTGACTGCAGCGAATCTAAAATAAAATAATTCATTAGATTCTAAATAACAGATGTTAATTACAAAAGAAATTACATTTAATAATTTTTAAGTCATGCAAATTATCTAACCATAGAAAGTGTATGAAACCATCGTAAGTATTCGAATGCCAGTGGCCAAACATGTGCTCGCAATGAACAATACAAAAGAAGGTTTTGGAATGTTTCCAACGTTCTGAAGAATGAAGTAGTTCATAAAAATGAATTTAAAATGGTAATGCTATATTAAACAAGCAATAGGTAAAAAACTATAGGATTTACCTTAGTACTAGTTTACTTACTTAATATTTTTGCTGATAAGTGGCTGTAAATAAGCAAAACAGCAAACATGCAATGCATCCAAACATCTCTTTTGCTGTAGCAATGTTTCCAATAATTTAAAGCAGTAATCATGCAACTAAAAAGAGAATCTATTCGATCAAATGAAAATAAAGTCTGTCTAGTCAAAAAAAAGTTATTTTCAAAGAATTCCAAAGGATTACTAAAAATAATCTTTGGTTTCAGATCTTACAGAACATAATGAATTCATATTACATAAGGGATTTCTAGAACGGCGGGATGGAATAATTCTGTTAAAAAGATTCCTGTTAAAAAAATGATCGTGAAAACTAATGAGCTTAAAAAATGACCGGGACATAACATTCCCGAAATCGAGAAAGCAGAAATGGAGATATTAATATGATAATAATAATCGACTGTAAAACCACTTCGTGATAACTTAATCCTACGATTGAAAAGGTCATGTAATTTCAAACAAAAAATAAGGAAAAAAGGGATCTAAATCATTAATCAGTCGCAGGCATTTTTATTACCGATCACTTATATCTCCATGACGTAGCAAATTTTGAAGTTAATATAAAAATTAAATTACCTGTGTACCCGTGATTTCGCTTGGTCCATGTTCTTCCGCTGCCGCGAGTTGTCCTACGCGTTTTACATATTTTTCAAATGCTGAGCCACGAACAGCATTGAATGCCTGTACACGAATACCATGGCAAATAGCTATAATTGTTAGCTATGAACTATCTCAAACTTTAAAGTTGTATGAAATTTGAGATTTTTCTCAACTACAGGAAATAAAATTTTAATACTTATTTAAGAATTATTATATCTAATTTAATAAATAACAAAAGTTTTCATGGAACTTACTAACATGACAAAAATAGGAAAATAAAAAATTACTTCCTCGTTCACTTGCTGATAATCTCTTCTTTAACAAAGCCATATTGTTCAAATAAATTTCGTAAAAATGCGGAGCAAGCAACATTCGAACGCAACGCGCAAATTCATCCATTCGTTTGCGTTCAAATAGGAAATCCGCCTGACGCACCAATAACCTTTCATCCTATAAATTGAGAAAAGATAATCAGGATATTATAACTGAGGAAGAAATAGTTTCCCATACCAAAAATATTACCTCTTGAAAAATTAAATTAATATTGAAAGTTATTTGAAATTGAAACTGAGTAAAATTTTGAAGCTGAGATCAGTTTAAAGCAAACTTAAACTAACATGCCAAATTAAGAGTCAAAGAAAAAATAGTGAAGAGACCCTAGAAAGACTCAAAAATAATGATCCAGTAATTCCTAAATTTCAATCCATAGAAAAAAAAAGAATATAATAAACTACTTACTGGTAAACTACTCCCAGCATCCAACACATACTCACGCAGTGTTTCAAACGCTTCATCAACCATACCCAATCGTTGTTGAATTGTCGAATAATTGATGCGAGCATCAACATGTGAAGGTTGTAGATCCAGTGCATGCTGATAAGCTTTACATGCATCCTTATATTTTTACGAATCTGAAAATTATTCATATGCTGTAATAAATGCCCTCTCATAGCCATAAAATTCTAAACAGAACTAAATATAAAAATTAAATGCTATCAAACTGCAGCTCTTAAGAACTTGCCAAATTGAAAAACATACGGAAAGAAAGAGACCGTAAAGATACCACGCTTCGGCAACATCTAAAAATGTGGACGAGCTAATAAATGTTCCATATATTTTTGGGCATGTGCTACACAGTCGACAGCATGATAAGCATGTGCTATATCCAAGTAGATTTGTTGGTCTTGCACGAGAATAACTCTTTCGAAAAGTTTGTCTACGAGAGTCTTAAATACATATCAGAAATAATTTCGATTAACGTATGGATTTCATAATTTAACAAAACCAACTATTATTCAGCTGTATTGTTTCATCTGATGCTTTAATTTTAAAATGCACTACCCAGTGAAAGTACACCATAGTATTGAAAAAATCTTAAGCATGATATCATAATTAAATCTTTTCCCTAAAAGTAATGTCGATACAAATGGACCTCACAATTTTCGCTAATTCAATCCAAAATGTAACGTAATAAAATACATTGTTAGAAATAAATCGATCAACAATATTAGTACTTAAAAGTCTTATGAATGAAACGACTTGAAAAATACTCAAAAATCTTACCGGAGCCAGATCTTTACGGCCAAGTCTGATGAAACATATCACGAGACGTGCCAGGAGAACTGTTGGTAAACTTTCACCAACAACAAAGCGATGCACTTTTTCGGGAGGGAATGGTTTAACCGTATAACTTGCGTTATTGTACTTAATCTAAATTTGACAATAACAATCACCAACTTTGCACTCTACAATCTTATGTTTGTTTAGTCATTCGACAGACATATGACATGGCTCAACATTAAATTTATAACGTCAACTCTGGATGCACCTTCCACTCAACCTTGCGATTAATTTTTAGAACTTTGACTTCAAATTTTCATTAATCTGTGTAATATAGAGTTATTTACCTCAACAGCAAAACGCCCCATTTCATCGAGAGCAGTAATTCCAGGACAGAGAGCGAAAACAGACTTTGCTGCATCTTCGAAACGATGGCTATTCATCAACAAGCCTGAAGCTCGTTGTTCTTTTTCTTTCTAGGAAAAGTGACATAAAGTTTTCTAAAAATCACTAGTGAAACTTACGGACGACAGTTTTATGTTGCTCAGTAGCATCACGATTATATTCACGACTACGTAGGACGAATGTTTCTAATGCTGCTACTGCTTTTTCTTCGTCATTCATTTTGATGTAGTGATCGGCAGCCTGAAAAAATTATGTGTGTCAAATTTCCTATTTAATTACAGCAATAATTTCTAAATATCAGTTTTTCAAAATCTTCTATAGCATTTGGACTGTGATTATTTGGTATTGCATATTCTTCAGTAATAATGTAACTGATTTTTTCACTTTTTAAAAAGAGACTTACAATATAAGTTTTCAGATCATTCCATTTCATTTATTTGTAAAATAAACAAACTATGATACATTTAACCGATACACATATAACTTACGATCGTTATCATATTTCTAAACCATTCGAAATCCACTTGCCCTCGATCAACTGACTGTGCAGCCATAAAACGTGTTCGCATTGCAAGAACATTAAGTCCAGCCTTCTCAAGTGCATCAATCCTCTTTTCGTAGTAGAAATGATTGGATGGATCGGCTCGTATTGCTAAAAATATCCATACACAAAAAATATAAAAAGGTAATAAAATTCCCTGATACTTCGCCAAATCCTTCAGAAAATATTTTGAATTAAAGAATTAGTTCAAAAGATCGAAATTTGGATCAAATCATATGTAGAGAATGGATCATAACTATAATGTTGATCACAATATTAAAGTAATCATAATAACGGACAAATACAAGAAATGGAAAGACAAAGTGATAAAAAATCAATCATTAACCTCTTCCGTAACAGGCAGCAGCTTCTTCACTTTTATCCAACTTCAAAGCATAATCACCCAAATCTGCCCATTCGACAGAAGATGTACGATTACCGTTCAAATGAGCAGCCAGCAAACCGTACTGTAAAGATTTTTGAGGTCGATTTAGATCATTATAAATATCAGCAACTTGTCGATATGGTTCCGGATTACGCGGTTCTTGTCTGATCACCTAAAAATAACACTAAAATAGATAAATTCCTGTTTTTATTAAATGTTACAGGTAGTAATTTCGATTTATGAAAATCAATGTCTAATAATAATAAAATCAATATAAGATGCGTATGTTTATTATAAATACATTAAGTGTCTCACTAACATAAAGCAAAGAAAAGTACATTACCTCCAGAAGCATAGTTAATGCTTCTCGTGTTTGTCCTTTTGCATAAATAACATTTGCCTGTCCGATCAAAGCATCCAATGTTCTAAAAAGCAATAAGTTTACATTATTAGATTAACATCACTAATTTAGTTGTAAAAATATCTTACATACAATTTTATCAGGATATGTAGGAAGAAAATAATAACAACCATATATAATAAGAGCGTATAATTTCAAAATATAAAAATACTTGTCCGTTTTCATTCGTCTTTCTCCACCGAATCCAGTAATTTTCGCTTCTGAAATTGGTTCACCAAGTAATTCACTATTTCTGAGTTCCAGTGGTATGCCCAACAATCGATCTTCATCAACTTCTTCCAACGATCGTTCATGTGGAGCTATTTTTGAAATCGATGGTTGCTAAAGATAAAAAACATCTAGAAATAAAAAGGATATATATCGAGGATAATTGGAATCACATTAAACACTCTTAAGAATTAGACGAAAACATATTTAATAACAAAGTTACCAAAAGCGAATCCTGTAAGAATCGCGTATTTCCCAACAAAAAAAGGATAAATTCTAATGAACTAAAACTTACGAATGATGTGCTCGTCACTTCTTCCGATTCAGTAAAAACATCATCGTATGCATCTGTTTCATTATCAACGTCGATCTCAGTACTTTGACTAAGCAATGAAGTAAAGTTATATTTTCGATAAGAAATGCAAAATGCTCTAGACAGGAATTGTTGCAATCAATATTAATCATTAAAAACATGAGGTTTTATCATATTTAATTTTCCTCACTGACAATACTTAAAACACAAATTATGCCACTGGAACAGCGAATGATCTCAGAGAAGATTTTAAAGTGAGTTCATCAAAATTTTCTTTACAAACGCACAAATCTATCCATGTGAACTGCTTTTGCATATCAGTTTATTTAATTCATTAAATAATGTGATAATAATTCACTGCAATTGAAAAAAAACCGACCTTTGTGATGCAAATTGCGTTCGCGATCGTTTGCTATATTCGACAGCGTCTAAAGAAACAAAATTTCCATTCCAGCAAATAAAAACAAGATTTTGATTTAAAAAGCCACAAAATTTTTGAAAAAGCTTAAAATCACCTTCATTAACATCGTAACCTGCTTCTTCTTCATCCAGTCCCACACCGCCTACAAAACAGCTTTTTCAAGCAGTATATATGAATAATTGGAACAAATAGTTATATGGAATTTAACGACAAACATTTCTGAAGAAATTCTGAAAATTTCCACCAAATATTATACCTAAATTTTTATTCAAAGAAAAAAATTACGGGTAAGTTTTGTGCAAGTGCTGTTTCTATATATTTGGCAAAATTAGCACTTGAAAAAGCAGTTGCTAAGCTTCCTGTAAAATGTAAATTTATATCTAATCATAGTTGAGTGGAGTTACTATGGGTATAGTTGAGATTAGATCAAAATCATGCAAAGACAAGGTCGAAAACCTCTGCCATTATCCAAGTGTTATTACTTTAATAGCTTGATGTAATAAATATATCGCCTCTCTATTCTGAAATTTTATGTAAGCATAAAGTCCTTTATCTTTGCAACATCACTCAAATCTATAAAACT
Organism: Dirofilaria immitis; assembly: GCA_024305405.1. Taxonomy (NCBI): domain Eukaryota; kingdom Metazoa; phylum Nematoda; class Chromadorea; order Rhabditida; family Onchocercidae; genus Dirofilaria; species Dirofilaria immitis. The sequence continues at coordinate 2,734,542 of JAKNDB010000088.1, read as the reverse complement.
AAGTTTACCTAGATTTTTTATATTTCATATAAAATATATATGTATTTTGTAAATTGGAATTTATAATCATTAATTGGTACAGTTTATGAATTACGTAAAATATAGAAGAATATGAAAAGACAAAATGTAATAAAATTATCCAGCCAATTAACTTAGTTTGTAATCACGTAAATGTAATTACCGGTCATTTGCATAAATTCATTGTAGGCAATTTCATTACGCATAAATCGTTCCAATGGTTCGTCAAATTCTAAACCGTCGTTGGCTTCTTCAACAGCTGATGTTGAAGCATTTGGCGGTTCGAAATAGGCTGATACATTAACTCCATCGATCATACCATCTGATTCTAAGAGATCGGATTGTGAGCAACGTTTTGCTTCATGTGCCAAATCTGCAAAACTTAGATAATAATTTTTCTTGAATATCAAATAATAAATAATTAAAACTATGCGTATCAAATTTTTTTGCTACATTTTCTAACTTTACGGTTCCAAATTTAAGAATAGATTTCTTTCTTTTTCATGCATAAACATCAGATTAGTCTAAATATTAATTAAATTATGATTGAAGAAAGCTTATAAAACGAATTGCATTCAACAAATGATATCTAAAAGAAAAATATATTTGAATTTAAAAAAATCAAGCGAAGACAAACTTTTTTATGTGTAAAAATTCAACAATAAAGAAAAAAGTTTTTAGACTATCCTATCAAAAACGTGAAGCGGTAAAACTTCAAGAATATCTATGAGAATTTTATAGATGTATTTATTATAAATATAGATTTATTAAAAATTTTTACATCGCCATAGACTTCAACTTTCTAACCAAAATACCAATAAAAAAAAACTCACAATCAGCAATAGTTGATTGCACGCTATCACGTCGTACTCGCATCGGTGCTAAATTCACAAGTTCTTCACTGCTATTATCATCCATTATTTTTAACTTAAATTTTATTTTTTATATTCTTTAATTCAACGAAACCTTCTCGGTATTTTACACCAGCAATTTAATTTCAATCTATTTACGTGAACTTATGACCTTTCTCAGATCAAACTAAAATGTTCGTTTTAAATTAAAAATCCCCGCCCAAACTGAACTGATCATGTTTCTTAGGCAAATTATTCGGATGTATTAAATTCACGCACTTCTATCGTAAATGATAAATGGGAATAAACTGCGAAACACGCAGCTTCTGAGAAGATCAGGCAACAAAAGACTAATTGTGTATATAGTGAAACATAGAAATATGTAGCGGTGTGTCACAAGTGTAAGTAACGTGAATTGTAGATGCAGATTTGAAAGGTTGGCGTTGGATGGGAGGCTGTGAATCGCAGTGACATGGAGAAGGGATATGCGTATTTAATGTTATGGGTAGTATCCTTGTGAATATTATACGTGACATTTGACGTACATTTGAACAGTATTTCCTGTGATTTCATAATAATACATTTAATTATGCTAAATTTTTGATATACATGAAATGTCGCTTATGAAGAATTATATTAAAATTATATATGACTTATGCCGTTATCTGAAAATGTGTAATTTAAAAAATATATATATATATATATATATATATATACATATATTTATATCCCAAGAAATCAAAGTTAAAATAATACTACTACTAAAATTCATGCGACCTGTATAGAAAATCATGAAAATGTGGAAAAGTTTGTATAAAAAAAAAAAAAAACGTTTAGAATTAACAAAGACCAATTTATAACAGTTAAGATAACAATATTTTACGATGAACATGTGACTAAAATATCGTTTATGAAGAATTACATCAAAGTTAGATGCTGGATTAAAACTATTCATGGTATTATCTGGAAGCATATATCCAAATTTCAAAAAATACAAATTTTTTAATTTAAAATATATACGAATTTGCATAAACATTAGGATTTGTTAGGCCAACTTAACTCATAACAGTTAACTGATAATAGATTTATCACGTAAATATATAGATCAATAAAAATTAACGAGTTAAGGGATTAAATTACAAGTTCATCATATATATGTATATATATGATGTTATTAATTTTGATCGTTAATTTTATTGATCTATATTTACGATAAATCAATATGCAAAGTTTATTATAATGCGAGCAAATATTATCATAACTATCATAACATAATAAGTATGTTTTGTATTTACGTTTTTTAAAAAATTTTTGCAAAAGCTTTATGGGAAATATTTAAAAGAAAACTTACAGTAATTAAAAATTAAAAACTTTTCCCGGGTGTATTTACCATCTATGGTACTTTAACTTTCAGATATCCTAGTTTTTATATCGAATTAATTTTTTTGTGAAAATTTTTTTAAGAAAAAGTCAGAGTACCATAATCTGTAAGTGCATTCGAAAAACGAAATTTCCATTTATTGAGGTTATTTTTATTCTAGATAAACATTACAATTATAGTAATATTACAACGATTTATGCAATAATCAAAATGATCTAAAATAATGCTTGATAAATCGGTCGAGATTTTTTTCCAATCGATTATCCAGATATATTTTTATCACTTATCATCGGCAAATTAGGATAATTACTATATCATAAAGTTCAATTTTTCACGTCATATATGATTATCACTGCCTTACAACGCATTTTTTGATTTTTAGAATTATTCTCTATAAAACTGTATTTGATTACATTTTTCAGGTTTGATTTTTTTCTTTGTACTTCATATATTTTCAAAATTCTAAAGCAACATGATGAAATCTAAAATGCTGTTAATTTAATTTATTTTATAGATATCCAATAAGATTTCTGAAGCAATCATCAAATTCTATTTTTATTTAAATTCGAGAATTTGAAGCAAATCGATCATTCATTATGAAAATGGAATTCAAATGGTAGATATGACAAATGGAAAAAGATAAACAAAATAAAATTACAAAAACAAAAATTTTTCTTAATATTTGTAAATTCAGAAGCAACAGAGCAAAATTTTTCTTGCTTATCAAGCAATTCTTGAAATTAGGCTTTTGATAATTTTTTTTAGCTTAAATTTCCTAAGTAAAATATAAAACATTAATTATCAAAATTTGGTATCTTTTTCGCATGAAAATTTTCAACAATTTTGTTAAATTAACATTGAATTTTCTTTCTTTCTTATCATACCTTCATATTAGTCTATTTTTTTATTTCTCATCATAGCTTCGTATACTGAAACATACATCAAATAACTTTGATAATTTGTATTTAATTTATCCTGGATATTATATTTGCTTGTTATTTCGGGGTATTTTAAATTAGATATGTTTTTTCATTTTTATCGTAACATTATCATATCAGTAAAGTTGGAAATATCGGATATTGAAATGCATATCAAAATAACTTTGATACGTATTTTATTTTTATAGATATTACTTGGAACGCTTATTATTTCAAAATCTGATTTACCTCGCATTGTTATCATTTAATGGAAATTATAATGTGGCCTTTTTTGTTGATTCATTATAATTCAATCATACATTTTCTATCACTATCAATTTTTATTAATAATTATTTTCTAGTTTTAAAGATTATTATTTTTTTTTCAATCACAATGTTTCACGAATAAAATGAAAAATTTAAGAATCTTTCATTCTTTTTCCATTTTTTTCTCATTTCTTTTTAAACTCTATGAAATTTTTGAACATTGATTATATTGAAAACATTGTGAAGTTCTTTTTTTTTTTGATTTAGAAAAATTTGTCATGAATATATGCATACGTATTATTTATATGTATTTAACTTCGTTTATTGTCTATTATTATCATGAACATGAAATATGCGTATATTTATTCGGTTATTTATGTTTATTTACTATTTGTTTATTAAAATGAGATTGATTTCAAGTAAATTTTAATTTCATTAAAATTTAAAACATAATGTAATAAAAACATTAAAATTATCATAGTATAGCAATATTTGTTCATTTTTTTCCTAAGTTTTAAACAAATATTTATGAAAAAGTTAAAGAAGTGAAAATATTTATTCTATTTTAAAGATCAATTATTAAAAATAAAGAAAAAAGGGACAAGAAAAAAAAGTGATATTAGTAGAGAAAAAGGAAAAAATTGGTAGAAAAAATTTCTTATTTTTGTATTATTGAAATTTTTTGATTATGCAAATATGGAGAATGTAATCCAATATTAACAAAAATTATAATTTTAGCTTTTGCGAATTTAATTTTTTGGTAAAAATAGAAGCAAAAAATCGCTAGTCTCCACTTTTTACTAATTTAATTTGGATTAAAACTTCCCATCTCATTTTAAGTCTTCCTGGAAGTTTTCCTAAAAATTTATGCATTTTGATCGATAATGGATTGTAAATATAAAAATTCAATCAATAAGAATTTTGTTTTTTGATAGCGATATTTTTACTGTACCGATTGATTGAATGAATTCAGAATAATTTCGATGATGGAACAGAGCAAAAATCGCACGGTCGTTTTTTTTTAAATTTGATCGTCATTTCTCATATTTGGATCCTCCGTCCTAAGAAATTCATTAAAAGTGCATTCTGAATGTACAATACAATATATAGGATTGGCCATATCTTTAATTCGCGGGAAAATATTCGACTTATGATCATCGAATTGAAAAAGTATAAAAGCAACATTGTTGTTTCTATAAATTAAACTTTCCTATCGCAACACTATTAATATACATAGGATTGATCTATTAGCGAATCGTTATATGTTATTTGTATTGAAGAATTTCGAAATGCAACCAGTAATGGTGAAGAATCAGTAAAATCAAATGAGATTCTTGGTCAATCGATGTCGGCGAGAAAGCTGCAAAGCCTAGTAAATTCTGATGAGAGTGTTAGCAGTTTTTGCAAGAATAACGAGACAATATAGATAGGTTCCTTAAAATGGATAGAAACAAGAAAAGACAAATAGTGTCGCAGACAGAATCTATCGTTTGTTTCTCGCAGTGCCATTTGAAAAAAAAAAAAAGAAAGAAAATTCCGAAAAGGACATCAATGACAGAAACGCTTCATTGTACGAAGACATTTTGAATGACACGAAACTGAAACGATTTAAAGAAGGCATTAAGGAAGATGTCGAAATGGCACATAATTGGAAGGGCTGAAATTGTAGGCAACAGCTACTACTATTGGATTATGACCAAAGGAGCAAGGATTCGGAGAAAATGGAGCTGGAAATTTGAAAAAGATGAAAATCAAACATCAAAGGTCGATGATGTGAAAGAAAAGAAAAATGATGGCAAAGAGAGTTCGCTGGAATAAAGTTGAACAGATGATGATTGCAATGCCAAAGATTGAAATCGATGAATGTTACGATTTGCTCATACACGAATTTTGAGAAAAATTGTGAAAGCCAGATGAAAATTATCGTTCGCTGTGAAGTTTGGCGATGATGCTTTAAAAGGAAAACATAAAATTTCCAAATGAAAACAAAAGCTAAAGCAATATAAACAGATTGGATAAACAAAATAACACATATGTTATTATTTTTGATAATAACAAATGGACGAACTTCAGATATCATCAATATCATCATTTCATAAATATTCGAAATGTTAAAAAGATTCACAATTCGAAGAGAGTTCGAAGGATACGAATTATTCGATGGTTTTTTTTTCAAAGATGGCTAGAATGAAAAGCATCAAAGTGACGAAACCACTGCAGCAGAATGCCAGATAGAAATAAATAGCAGAAACTGAAAGTTATGAAAACCATGAAACAACAGTGATTTACGTAAAGAGCGACGTAAAAGAATCACAAATCATCAAACTTTGGGGAGAATTGTAGAGTAAAATAGCATTAATGCAGATAAGAAAGAATTCCAAATATTTGAATTTTATCAATTGCAGTAGGTATTACGAATTAATCGAGAACGATAAGCAAAAACGGAAAATGTTAGGAAATGAATTATTAAAAAGCAGAAATCTCATAGCGAAAAATCAACAGGGAGTCATCCGAGATATTCGAGAAAAAAGTTTAATTAATTAAAAAGGCAATAATTGCAAAATTTTATGAGATGCAAGATAAATTTATTTATTACGGCATTTTGGATTAAATTTTGATTAAAAAAGCATGCAATTCCTTAATTTTATCAGAAGACATCAAGAAGTAGAAATGTTGGGAAATATCTTTGCGATTCTATTGAAAGGAGTGAAAATATCGCACTGATAATTTAACAATGCTGATTATATTTTAATACAGAATGAAAAAATAATAGAGTTCATAATACAATTTCAATTTATATTTTAGTTATAATTAATAACTAATAATATCAAAAATAGAATTTAAAAAATGAATTTACTAATAAAATATTTAAAAATTAAAATATATTTTAATTCTAATTAATAAATAGCATTATTAAAAATAAAATCTGAAAAACGAATGATGAAATTAAAAAAATATAATAATTGAATGTTAAAATAAGTAAAAATACTACAAATGATTAAGTATTGTTTGATAAGAATGATAAAATAGTGATTGATGTAAGAGAAACAAAAAATGATCATTGTAAAATAATTGCTTAAAAATTTTTCGAATTAACATTTCATCAAAAGCAATTTATTAAAATTAATCTGTAAAAGAAAGAAAAATATAAAGAAAATTTTTTTCAAACATTAAATAAATACGCTGGAAATATTAATGAAAATACAAAGAACTTGTTTCGAGTAATTGGTACCTATCTATTTTAATTTTTAAGTTTTAATTTCTCATTTATCGTTCGAAAAAGTAAAAAGAGGTAAAATTCTTTTAAAATAGATATAATAAAAAAAAATATTCGAAAAAGACAAGAAAAGTTCAAATAAACAATTAATTTTTATTTTTTCATGTTCTTCCATTTTTCAATTTTTTGGCCAATCAATTTAGTTGATTAATTCAAAATGTTATATTATAAATGTTTATTGTTTTTATAAAAATAATTGATTAATAACTCTTTTTTCTTTCTTTAATTTCTATCCCGTATAACGCGAAATGATTCCACGATAAAAGAAAATGTAAAGATTCATAAACTGGATGTATTAGGGATGTATTAATTTGCAGCCAAAATATTGTAAATCGATTTATATTAGTAATCGTGCTTATGTGCTCCAAATACAGACAGTAATTTTTGTAACCTCAGAACTAACCTATGGAATCTGAGTGTCAAAATCATTTTCGAAAGATGTGCTCCAGGAGGTCAGCTTAATGGACAATATTAAACGCTATATTGGATCTCTTTTTCATATTGTTACCGTTATTGATTTGTTTTATCGAAACCATAATTGTTGAGTTCGTTGTCGTGTTAGAAAAACTTATTATATTGGAGGTTCAATTATCAAAGTTTAAGTTTATTGTCTTTGAACTTTATATTTGCAACGTTTTTTTCAAACTTAAAAGAAAATAAAGAATTTGCAGCTTTGTGCATCAGGTAAGATAAATAAAAATATCTTAACTAAAACTTAATTATTATAATTAGTAAAAGTTTTAAATTTGTTTGAACTTAATTTATATTTTAATACGAAAATTTAATCAAAAATTTTAATAAATAAGGATTTTTAACAATTCTATTTCCGTATAATTCACAAATAAGAAACTTTTCGACTGCACGATACCAACAACAATTTTTTGACTATGTGATATATATTAACGACTATTTGGCTGGGTCTTATATATTAAATTTTTGCATCATTTTTATTTGTATTTTTTCTGGCTATATGATATACATTTTTTTGGCTGTCCGATATGTATTGAAAATTTTTGACTGTATGATGCATATTAACAACTTTTTGGTTATATAACTTATTTGACAACTTTTTGGCTGTGCGACATGCACTGACAATTTTTGGCTACATGAGCCAATGACGATTTCTGGCTATATATTACGCGGACTTTCCGGCTGTATGGTATTAATTATATTAAATCAATTATTTTATGTTAAAGGTGCATTAAAACCAAGAACGTTGAAATAACATGAATTCATGTATCGAATTTCATAATTATCATTTTAATTTCTAAATTTTAAGAATTATTAAAAGAAAAAGTTCAATTTTCAATGCATCATTTAAATTGGTGCAAAGTGTAATTACGACAAAAATTGTAAAATAAAGTTTAATTCATAAAGTTTCTCTTTGGTAAAAGTATGCAATTAATGTTATTTGATAAACGAATTTATCTTGTACACAATTTAATTTCGAAATTATTGCTGATTTAATCTAAATCATTCTTATTTATTAATATTTTTCTGTTTTTATCACTGATAACAGTTCTGTTTTCATTTTTTTCGCAACAATTTTAATATAATTCCCTTTTCTGTTTTTAGCCCAATTTCATTTCCATTAGTTTTAATATAATTTCTTTTCTTATTTCTAGTTGAATTTCGTTTGCTTTTTTAAGTTGAAATTTCAATTTCATTAACTTTAATGTAATTTATTTGATTTTTTAGTCTATTATCATTTCCATTAGCATCAATATAATTCTTTATCGTATTTTAAGTCTAATTCAATTTCCGATTTCTATTAGTTTTTGTCGAATTTCATTTTACTAATCGCAATTCAATTTCTTTTCTATTTCTTATCCAATTTCACTTCCAATTTCATTTCTATCATACTCTTTCCGCATGATCGCTTAAATTCATATGCCAAATGATTGAAAGGAGGAATTTTTCGTTTTCTTTTTTTCAATTTTAAATAATTTCTTTCGCTCAAATTGATCAAAATGATGCTGTCAAAATGAATATTTTGCAAAATATCATAAAAATGAAAATTTGCTTTTTCATTCGTTTGTGCTTTCTGTTTTCATTCGTTTGTGCTTTCTGTTTTCATTCGTTTGTGCTTTCTGTTTTCATTCGTCACAAATTTTAAACTTTCTTCGTAATGCATTAAACTTAACACTTTTAATTTAGGGCAATAGAGCAGGAATAACGGGTAGGTTAAAGGAGAGGGAGAGCAATTATACGGAAAGATGAAATAATCAATACATTTTATATAATCAGCAATTTTTGTACAGTTTAAGAAAGAGAATTTTTAATTTTTCTTCCATAATTTATATTTCTTATTTATAAATGATAAATTATTCAGGTTGAAATGATAATTTCATATTAATTTCTTATTTTTTCACCCTTTATTAATCATTTTGCAAATTAAAAAATTCATCACATTTATTGTGATATTTAGTTTAATATTTAGTGTCATACACAATTTATTGTCACATTCAAAAAATTTGTCATATATATTTTATTAAAATAATTTAAATTTGCATACAATTTTATTAATTTATTACACTGTTTGTTTTCTCCCTCAAAATCTAAAATTTGAAAGTTTTTTGTTTTATTATATTTTTGGGATATTATAACAATTTATCAATCAACGAACGTATTTTATCACTTCCATCTCGTCTGTCCTTTTCATCATTATCATCATTTTATCACGTGTTTTTCTGGAACAATAATCGAAATATTTGATTCAAATAATTTAGATTTTTTTTGATATTCACTGAAATTTGGAATTCGAATAACTGATACGACAAATTTCCTTTTTTTCCCCAGATTATTTTTTACAAAATATTGAAATATATAATGAAGCTGTTGCTGAAACACTGATAGCATCAGATTTTTCAATGCTATTGGATGATATAAATATTCTCAAGCGATATTCAATCATTCAGAACAATTCTTTTTCATTATCAATTTTTGGATTTTATTTTATGGTTTTTTAAATTACTAATTTTGTTCAATTCGTTTTTACAGCTCTACACAATTTATTTTTCCGTTTTCTTTCAGTTCTCTCTTTCATTTTAGTATTAATCAGTGATTAAATTTGACTTCATAATTCGATATGTGAATTCATAATTAAACGATTTCATAATCAATAATTGCTTATCAATTGAATAATTTTTATTTTCGATTAAATCAATTGTAAATATATATGAAATGGATGTAGACTAAATTAAAAATTTTGTCAAGCCATTTTATTCTTCATTATTCTGCATATTTTATCATATTATTTTCTAACCCTTTAAACTTCAAAGGAATAATATTCTAATGATCTCATTTTCTTTCAATCCCAAATTAAAATTAAAATAAATCAATAATGAAGTAATAATAATAGAAAAGTAAATTGTTTTTTTCTTCTTTATTTTAGATCATCGAATATGTTTCTATGATTAATTACATGAATGATAAATTAATGATTGCAAAACTTATTTTTGATACTAGTACCAAATTTTAACTAATCGATTAATTCGTTATTTTTAATTGCGTCATACAGCATCACATTCTTTCAAATAGGCATCCTTTCTTTTTTTTTATAATCAAAATAACTTCTTATTTATGTTTGAAGTGCTCTTTTTTCTTTTTTTTATAACTAAAAAGTTAAATTTAAACGAAAAATTTCATTTCTTCCTATTTGTTTTATCAATTTCATCAATTTTTATTTTTTGTTGTTTGAACTGTTAATGATTTCAAAATATTTATACGTCACGTTATTCAATTTATTTGTCATCTTATCACGTAGAATTCAATTTATTTATTTTGACTTGTTTGATTGAAAATTGCAATTCAAAACAAATTTCGATATTGTTTTATAATGAAATTGACAGACAAAATTCTCTCTTCAATTTTGTTTGATTAAATTGAAATTTTATCAACAAAAAAGAAAAAAAAATGAAAGGAATGAAAAAAAAGGTAAACCACATTAATTTAAACAATGAATACTATATAATATGAATTTATTTTTTTCATATCAAATTCATTAATCCTTCATTATCGTATCATATTAAATTTAGAAAAATAGTAAAAAATATTCGATCATAAAATATTAAATTATAATATTAAATAAAAATATCAAAATGATTTAAGTTTTCCTTTTCTCTCCAATCGGCCTTTTAATTCGATAAGTTTTATTCGTTTTCATCTTTTTTTTAATTTTTATTGAAATAATTTTACTTTTCTTTTCGTTTTTTCCTTTTCTCATATTGCTTGCTTTATTTTTTTATTAATACCTCCCGAAATTTATGCAAATTAATTTATTTATACTACTTTTATTGAACATAATCATTTATATCAAAAAAAGGAGGAATTTGAGAATCGAGAAAATAAGTATATAAAAATAGAATCTATGGATAACCGAATAAGCACGATTACACTATCAGATGATCCGTTCAAATTGGATTCATTTGGTTACAAACGTTTTGAAAAATCATCTAATTACAACAATAACAGGTTAAATTTAAATTTTTATTTTAAATAAATAATTTATAAAAATTTTATGACTGAAATTAATGTTCGGTAAATTGGAATTTAAGCATTTCTTTTTTACTAAAAATAAAGACATATAAGAAGCAGCTGTTTCGAGAAAATTTATCGAAAAATGGATAAAAATAAATAATAGTTTTAAAACAAGTAAAAAGAATTTAATAAAAATCATTATACAAGCATTCGTCTGTAATTTTAGGGAATATTTTAATTAATATCTTAATTATAATTTTCAAAGAATGCTAAATTTTAATTTTATTTCATTGGAGTAAAATAAACATATATTAAATTTTATAAATATATTTTGTATTATTAAAGCTCATAAGAAAAGTGTTAAATTTTAATTTCATTACAACGAAATGAAAATTTATTTTTCAATTAAATTTAATCATTTACAATAGCTTAATAACAAATAATTCATAATTGTATATATCAATTTGACAATAACTTAATATTAAGAAATAAACATGATTTGCTATAATTGTTTTTCCCTATTTCTTATCACCTTTTTTTATTACCTTTTATTTGGCAATAATATTTGTTTATTATTTCACTATGCTTTATTATCGTACGTCACATTTAATCATAAATATTATCGATCTTATAAGAAAAATAGATTAATCACTTGTATAAAATATACGCGATGATATATTTATCAAATATTCTGACTAATTACAGTTATTAATAATCATATTTAAAAAATGTTTAAGAATTGATTCGTTATATACAGTAAATCAAAAGTAAGTTAATTTCTTACCTTTGGAAAAAAGAATGATTACTTGTTACAAATATATATGAAATACATTATCACGCATTTCAAGCAATTATAGTTGAAAATAATCATCTTTCAACCAAAAATTTATTAATTTCTTATCATCGAAATGAATGATTAGGCTATATAAATTATAATTGCACGGAACTCGTCATAAAATATGTATTCTTTCATTTTCGATACTTTGTATATTTCTCAATTTCCGATAATATTATTTACAAAACATGCCATAGAAATAGTAGTGTACACTGCTCTATAATACGATCTATTTACAGTATATAACATACCTTTTTGTTCCGCGATATTGTATACGGTATCGTCATACTTTAATATAATATTTTAATGTGTGAAAATTAAAGACACATTCAAAATATATATTCTCTCATTTCAATACTTCTTGTATTTCCCAATTATCAATAATATTATTTTCAAAATATGCTACAAAAACATGCTAAAATTGATATCAAAAAGATTAAAAACAACAATTTGATATTGATTTGAATAATAATTATATTCAATATTTAAATTATTCCCTCTCTTTTCATATTTTCTCTTCTCTCTAATTCCCTCTTCTTTTTTATTTCTTTTCTTGTTTTCCTTTCTCCGAAATTTTTCATGACTTATTTACACTATCAGATAGATATTAATTGCTTTTTGAAACATGTCTCTGTTGAATATAGCGATAATTATTAACGATTGATTTTAACAACGGCGTACAGCAGACATATATGTTTCCACTTTTCACAATAACCATTATTATTTATTCTTTGTTCTTTTGCAGCTGCTAACAGTTTCTTCAATAATTTAATCACCTTTAATTTTTGCTTTAAATGATAAATAATATGATAAATTTCATATATTTGCACATACACAAGCATATAAGCATATTTGTTTATGTATTTATCGATAATTACACAACTGAAATAAGTTAATTGCAATTATATAATCATGATTATTATAGTGATACATAATCAATAGATTAACGATATTTTCTTTTTCCTTTTAATGATGCTATTTGCATAATTTCGCTTTATTATTTCAAATTATTTATCATGTTCACATATATGCATATATATGTTCGTTTAGTTTTTAATTATGATTGCGTAATTGAAGTAATTAACTATGATTATGTAATCATGATTATATAATCGTAACATGATACATAACCAATAGATTAATGATGTTTTCTTCTCTCTCTTAATGATGTATTTTGCATAATTTTGCTTTATTACTTAAAATTATTTGCCGTACATATACGTATATAAATATTTATTTATTCATGATAATGCGACTGAGATAGGTTAATTGCAAATGCATATGATTTTGTAATGATACACAATCAATAGATTGACTACATTTTTTGATGCAACATCATAAATTATTGCTTAAAATCATTTATAAGAATATAATTATTCTTTACCGCAACAACATATGTATGAAATATTTACATATATAATGAAAATATACATACATGAAATAATCGTATGTTATATAAAATGAAATTAGTAATTATAAAATAAAAAAATTTTACAATTCCACTTGCTATCATTTTCTCATCTAATATTATTCATAAAATTAGTGCTTAGATTTTGTTTTTATATTTAATAAATACTTTTTAAATATTTAGTAAAAATTAAATTGTCGAAAAAAATTTTTGTTCTTTTCATACTTAAAATTTCATCTTTCTCATTTTTCTTCATCATTTTTCTCTCCCTCTCTCTCTCTCTATATATATATATATATATATATAGAAAATTAAAAAATAAAAACATATATATAATTTTTATTGACTATACTTTTGCTTTCTCAAATTCATAAATTTATTATAAAATTTCTGATATATAATGCAAAATAGCAATTTGAAATATTTTAAAATTTTAAGAATGAATTAAATTTTCCTTCTTTTTCAGTCCATTTTTTTGCGTATAACTGATAAAAATTAATCTTATAATGTTAATCAGTCATTTCATAATTATCACTTTTTTTCGTTCACTTATTTTCTTTTCTTTTTTTTCTCTAAAATAAATATCAAATACGTTTTAATTATTTGTTTTATAAAAAAAAAAAAAAAAAAAAACGAAGGAACGATTATGACGATGTGTTCTTCATCATTTATTTGATGTCAAAAAAAGATTTTTAGTTGTAAATTTTTCCGATGAAATAAACGTTTACCGTGATTTTTTTTCGGATGAAAAATATCAAAGTGTAAAAAGTTGTTAATTATTTTAATACACAATGATAATAACCGTCGGAAAATCAAAATCAAGTTCCGATCATATTGAATCGTTTGTTTTTAAATCGTTTGTTTTCGAAATCCAAATCAAATTCCGATCATATCGACTAATTTAATCGTTTGTTGATGTATTGATTTATGTGTATAACATACAATACGTATCTTTCGCATATATTAATTCCGTCTCTATGTCTGTATATATATTTATATATAAAGTGTGCGCACCCTCATCTCATAACCTCACAGTGACCTCCACGATCGATCCGCCGACATTCTGCTCCAATGAATGTAATCGTTATCCTTTTTTTTTAACTATTTACATTTATTGTGTTACTTTACAAGATCAATTTTCCGTTGATATCGCGTCTATATTTTGTTGTGCTGAATAAACGGTTCGATCAAATTGCTCGCCAACAATTTCCACAACAATATTTGGTTTTTTGTTCAAACTGATTTTGTAGTTTAAAAATTCAAATTGAAATTTTTGTTTTTCTATATTAGATTTACTGTTTTTAATTGATAGAATCCAGGTTCTTGATATTGGTTATTAGATTTACTGTTTTTAATTGATAGAATCCAGGTTCTTGATATTGGTTATTTTCCAAATTTAAAAATCAAATTTAAATTCAGAATAACAATTTTTATGATATTGATTTTTACCCAAATTATTATGCAGTTTAGAAATCAAATTAAAATTTCTGATTTTTCCATCCTTATCTTTCTTTATTCGAATTATTATTGCATGCTAATTTTGCTAAACTTTCGAATCGATTCTCTTCTTTGAAATCTCAATTTGTTTTTCTAAATATTTATGCAACTTATTAAACCACAATTTATATAATTTTTATGAAATATGAGTAGATACAGAATGTTTTGCAGGAAAGAAATTGATTCTTTCATATGTGATATGAAAATTATCATTTATCTATCTCGGAATTTCAACTCTTTTCTTCTTGAAACTTGCAACTGAATAATTTGGATAAATTATACTTTACACTTGGAATTTACTAAGCATTACAAATAGAAGATTTTATATCCAAATCATTAATTTGCGCATTGACCATAAATTACATGATAATTCAATTAATTGAGATTATTCTGATATACTTTGTTTATCAGTATAATGGATTCCAATAATAGGAAAATTTTACACTCTCGATCCGTAACATGATTTTTCTCGAAGTACGATTCATTAATGTAATTCCGATGAATGTAATTAAATAAATGTAACCTGCATATTTTAATATTTATATGAGCATATATATATTATTTCATAAAACTTTCTAAATTATATCATAATCAAATTATTGTACTTATTTTCTGTTTATGCTTCAATATCATTTATTTGTTTCGTCTCAATTTTATGAAAAGAAAAAATTAATGTTAAAATAAATTTAATCGACTATTAAATAATGTGACAATGGTCAATAAGGCTAATAATTGTCATATAATAAATGATAAAATGATAATAATTCATTTGTTGATTAATATAATGATAATTGATTTAACATTAAATTTGTTTCATTAACAATTCAAGTATCCAAAAATGTGAAACAACTGATATTATAAAATACCATAGCACAGTCAGGCGTACCGTAATTCTTCCTCTGTACGATAAAATGAATCAAAGATGATTAATCTGCACAGGATTTGCACTCGTGTTAACCTGATATTGTAATGACGATATTTATAGAACACTAAAAATTTATATCATGAAAAAAACCAAAAATTCGAAATTCTTGTAATTTTCTATTATTTCAAATTCCTTAACCTTTTCAAAATCTTTTATAGTATCACGATGTTACCCGCAGATGTAAAAATTAAAAATGGACTGGGAGATTATGTTTGCTTGATAATTTTGTTCATCATTAATTTGCTAAATTATATGGATCGATTTACAATTGCAGGTAAGTTATTATTCTCTTTATCGCATCCTAGATTCTTTTCGATGATTCTGATGTAAACTTTAAAGAGCATTGCAACTGAAATCGCAACTTTTATTCAAGGAAATAATCCAAATAATCAAAAATGAAAAACGATGTTTTTTCTCGTTGTTTTTTCATAAGTTTCATGATAATTATCAAATTATCATTATGCTGCTGTAAAAACATGACACCAAATTACGGTATTGCGGTATGCATTTTTGATAACAAGTCAGTCATGAAATATTACATAGTAACCAATTGGTAGTAAAATAAATTTCGTTAAAAAAATTTCTGTTAAATTGTTTTGCTAACTTCTCTATTACTACTACAAAGATGTTAAATTACGGTATCAAATCATACCAAATTATGATAATATAGTATGCGTTTTCGATATCGAATTAGTCATGAAAGGCTAGAATGCTGCACATTTTGCAATCTGTTGATAGTGAATTAAATTTCATAGATTTGTTTTATTAAGTTCTCTAATTTAAAAGAATAATACGATAATGAAATGGAACATTTTTCATCATTGTTCTTTTCATAAAAAATTATTAAATTTTATAATAATTATTAATTAAATTGGCGTTTTTCATTTAATTCCATTTTATGCAGCGATTAGATTTTTATGCTAATACTTATTATGGAAAAATTCACTGATACGATTAAGTTGAAGTTATGAAATATTATTAAAGAAATTTAAATTCAGTTGAACATTTAACTTTTAATTTGATCATATCATAAATAAATCCCAAACATATGCAAAATAATCATAAGAATAATCTTGTAGAATTTAAGTTAATCTGAAATCTATGCAAAATGATCCTATAATTTTTTTATTTTTTGTTCGAATAATTCTTCGTATTTATAATAAAAATAATCCCATAAAAAATGGCTAAATTATAAAAATATACGGAAAATAATTTTTTATAATATAATTCTTTATATTTATATAAAATTAATTTTATATAAATATTAAAAAAATAATCTGAAATATGTTATTATCTCAAAATTATGCAAATCTTTTTTTTCTCAGGTGTTTTAACACAAGTTCAAGCATTTTCTCAATTGAAAATAGCGGAGCTGGCTTATTGCAAACAGTATTTATCGTATTTTATATGATATTTGCGCCATTTTGTGGTTTTTTGGCGATCGTTATAATCGTAAATGGATAATGGTTGTTGGTATTACAATCTGGGTTCTTGCTTCTTTAGCATCATCATTTGTATCAGCTAATGTCAGATTTCTTTTTTTTTAGTAAATAAAATTTTTGAAATTTGAAAATCCGAATTTTAACCTTCAAATTTTTACAATTTTTCAAGTGAAATTTAAAAATTTTAATTTCATTTTTGCAAATTTTTAAAGAATTAAAATTATTTTACGACAAATATTTGTATTCAATTTATAGTCATATTGGTTATTCCTATTATTACGAGGTATTGTTGGTATTGGTGAAGCATCATATTCAACTGTTGCTCCTACAATAATTGGTGATTTATTTGCAACATCAGTACGTAGTCGAGCACTTATGTTTTTCTATTTTGCTATACCGATTGGAAGGTTAATTAATATCCATATTAATTAATTAGTATATGACAAAAAGGAAATGTTGTAACAATTTGAAATCAAATACCAAAATCATATATAATTTATTGAATTAATCATTGTTATCGCTTCTTTCATTTCCAATATTTTGTTTTTTCAGCAAATAGTAGTAGATTCATTAAAATTATCTCACTTATCACTATTTATACACACACACACACACACACACACACACACACACACACACACATAAAGGTTATAATTAATTTTATCAATACTTAAAAAATTAGTTCAATAGGGAAACAGAAAAAGGAGAAAATTATCATTCAGTAATTTATAAAAATTGTGATAATTATTAGAATAGTTTTTTTTTAAAAAAATCTTTGATTAAAAAAGTATACATATCAAGATAAAAAGTGATAAAAGTTTATTATAGTAATTTTTCGTGATTTATCAAAAATTTTTATAACTTATTTCTTTTTAATCATAATTGATAGGAATTTTCTTTTTTTTTTGCAGTGGTATGGGTTATATCATATCATCAACTGTTGCATCGTTATTGGGTGGTTGGCAATGGGGTCTTCGTGTGACACCAATTCTTGGCATAATATTTATCGTACTTGTTATCATCCTAATGAATGAACCAAAACGTGGTGAAGCGGAAAATGCTTATCCGAATAATATCGAACAAACATCATATTGGGAAGATATTAAAGCAATTTTAACAATGTAAAATTAAAATTCTTTTTTAAAAAAATTTTTGCAAAAAAATTGATCGCTTAGAAAATGTAAAATTTTAATATATTTTATTAATATAATAAATAGAAAAAAACAAAAAAATCTTTTATTAAAATTAAAATTTCTTGAAGTTTTTAAAAATTTTCTTTATTAAATTTGAAAAAAATATTTTTAAGTATAATTTTAAATATTTTCTTTATTTATTTGCCAAAATTTATCTCATACAAAATAAGATACTATCATATGCATTGATAAAATTTCTTTCTATTACAGTTAATTTGAAAATATTTGTATTATATTTATTAAATTGCAGTAATTTGCGTACTTTTTTTTTCAGACCAACTTATGTTTATACAACATTTGCATATACATCAGTGGTATTTGTTACTGGTACATTATCATGGTGGGGACCAACAGCTATCGAACATTCTGTTGCAATGAAACAAAATTTGAATAGTACTCATGAACTTAGTAATGAGGAAAAAAATAAGTAAATTATTATCTGAAAAAAATTTTTTTATCAGAAATTTCAATCGTTTATAAAAAAAATATAAATAGTTTGATAATACGTGAAAAGTTCGTGAAATAAATGAAATCATTTCAAATTACAGTAATCTGAATTATTAAAATAGGTTGAGATTTGATAAATCAGTCGAGGATAAAAATAAAAATTTTCAATATTGTTTAATAATAGATGGTTAAGAAAAGAAATGAATAAATATCCAAAAGTTTTCGAAGAATTTGCAATTTCAACATACAATAACCTGTTGTATTAAAATAGATCAATTTGATAATATTAGCATACATCAAGTTCTAACATCCAAAAATCACATCAATATAAATACGAACAAAAAGACAGTTAAACTCTTTTTGCATTTATAAATTAGCTAATATTACTTGAAATTTATTGACCTTATTCAAAATTTATTTATTATTGAATTTTTATTATTAAACTTTCTTAATTCTATTCTATCGGTTTGCTACCTGTCGAAATGCAATACATTGACCTTTACCATCTTGATGAATTTTTGTTTACATATTTTGATCAGTCTTCTCCTAACCTTGTCCCTAATGACAATGATCAAGCTTATAACTTGTCTCTTAGCAATGGAGGAGTAGTTAACAATGACCTTATGACCTTATTTATTTGTCACGGCTCCTTTTTTCCATCACTTTTTCCTCCTTCTACTGAAGCCATCTCCTTAACAGCATTATACTTCTACCATCAAACTTTTTTATTTCAGCTGCTTTTAATTGTCTAATTTTTTTCTTCTACCATCTCTTATCGTAATTAATAAATAAATTATACAAACAACAAATTATGAATAATTTATCATTTTTAATAACTACGTAAAGAGAAGATTTTACATTTGAAATTATCATAATCGAATTAAAATAAATATTTGCATTACCAAATCTTCGAAAGATAAAGATCGGATATCTTTAAATGGAATAATCAGGATATGAATAAGACGAAAAATTTAATTTCGATTCTATTAAAATTGCTATTATTGAATTATATTAACATTACTATTATTGAATAAAAATGCGTAATTATATTCGAATTATTGAAATTAATTATTAATTTAAATTAAATTCTTTAAAAGACAGAATATTAGATAAATAAATATAAGTAAGATTACAGGATACAATACAAAATATTGAACGTTTGAGATTAGGAATTATAAGATAATATCAAAAATATATTAAAATAAAAACTTTGGAAAAAATTTATTGTTGATATTTTATCTACGAAATTTTTCAAATTATTACAAAAATTCACAAAAATTTCTTGCAATATTTATTTGAAAAATTTATAAAAAAATTTCTGCATGAACATTTAATTAATTAAGTAATTATACTTGTTCATTTTTATATTCTGATATACGCAAAAATTTAGTATTTAAATTATTACATTTAACCATCGAGAAAATTGATTGAATAAAAGTAAAAATGTTGACAAAATGAAATATCGACATATATTTCAGCATATCACTAATATTTGGTATAATAACATTAACTGGTGGAATTTTGGGTGTTTCAGGTGGTACAATTTTATCGCAGGTTAGTCTTAATTATAATATTTGAAAAGTATCAAAATTAATTCCATATATGATATTAATGCTTGATCTGAAACTATCGAAATATTTATTTTTATTTCATTTCAATATTATCAATTTTTATAAATTATTTAATTGAGTCAGACTGATTAGATTTTATTTGAATTGATAAGGAATAATTATTAATAGCATTTATTTGCTTAATAATAAGCAACTTAATATTAAGAATTTTTAACTAATACTAATCACTAAATTAATTTGCATTTCTAAATGAATAATTTTTGTTATCTTAAAATCTTCGTTACTGTATCAAATAAAAAAAAATCTTGAAATTAAAAAAAGAAATGAATGAAAATTAAGAGCTTATTTATAATAATAATTATTTTTCATATTGAAATCAAATAATATTAATTAATCGAAATTTTAATAATAGAAAAATTATTTTATAAATTTAATTTTATATTAAGCACATTAATTCATTTCAAAATTTTAATAATTAAAAAAATTATTTTATAAATAATTTAGCTTTGGTCACATGGTAAATGGTGTTGTAAAGCGTTTAAAACAAATCGTGCCAATGCTTTAGTCTGTGCTATGGGATCCATTTTTGCGGTACCATTTCTTTTCTTTGGCCTCAATACGACAGATATCAATCAGGCCTGGGTATATACACATATTTTTTTATTCCCTCAATTTAATTTTCTTAAATATTTAATAATGCTCTATTTGATTCGAATAATTTTAATGAATGAAGAATTTAAGTTTAAACGAATATTTTCATTATAAAATGTTAAAAATAAATTTATGCATAAAATTAATTAAAGTTGTTGACTAAAAATTGGAGTTGATTAAAAATATAAGCTTGATTAAATTTAATTAGTATTAGTTATGAAAAAAAAATTGGTAGGAAAATTATCAATAAAAGCATAGATTTAATCATTAAATGATTAATTAATCACGGCAAGTATTCATTTGTTTTATTGAATTCTTATCGAAATTAAAAAGTTAATTAATCAATCAATTAATGACAAATAAATAGTAGTTTTATCAGTTTGTTTATTTGTTAGCTATAGCATCGACTGGTCAACCTTTAATCCATTTACTTAATTTATTTTTTTTTACTCGCATCTTTCTGTTGATTTTATTTCGATTAGCTTGTATACGGTATTTACCGTAAGGTTTACTCAATTATTTTTGCTTATCTTTCTGTTGATTTTATTTCAATTATAAGATTTTTTAACTCCTAAAGTTTATCTTTTTATGTTAATTGTATTACTTTTGCATTTTAATTTAGAGAAGTATAATTAATTGTATTACTTTTGTATTTTAATTTAGAGAATAATTTAATTTTTTTATTTATTTTATAGATATTAATCTTCTTGACAGTTATATCATTATGCTTAAATTGGGCTGTAAATGTCGATTTACTTCTTGTAAGTTTAGTTTTTACCTTTCTTTCTATTTTTCTGAAATATTTCTTATAAAATGATCATCTTTGATAGTAGAAATGATTTTGTACCATTTAAATAGTAATTGAATTGTTGGCTTTTGTTCATTTCTAAGAGAAAATTAATAAAAGCATTAATTAGTGGCAATGTGAAGGAAATAAAAGAAACTTTAGGGATTTCCGAAATTTTATTTATTGTGTTAAATTTCCAATATTTGACTAAATATAAAATAATATGAGTAAATAAAATGAACTTATTATTTGGTTCAATTTTTTTATTTAGGACATTATCGTACCACAACGACGATCGGTTGCCAATTCATGGCAAATTCTTATATCACACTTATTTGGTGATGCTTTTGGAGCATATATTATCGGTTTGGTAAGGAGATTATTTTTGAATATTATTTCAGTAAATATAAAATACGTAAAATACTCCCTTACATAATAGAATTATATTGAACATAAATATTAAAATTTCATTTATTTACAATCCGTAAGATCATAAATCATTTTGCAGATAGTTTATTAAATAATATTGTTTATCTTTTTAATTAATATTATTTAATTCTTATAAATTCTTTCTCTATTAAATAGATTTTTTCTTTCTATATCAAATGTCTATAATTAAATTTTAGGCATCTGATTGGATACGAGGTTCTGCAACTGATCCAGCAGCATCATATCAATCATTAGCTCAAGCATTTTACATATGTAATGTTATATTAATTATTAGTATTATATTATTCTCTGCTGCTGCAATGAATTTTGTTAACGATCGCAAAAAATTCTTACAACAAATTGGTTAGTATTTTTTTCTTTTAATGAAATGAAAAAAATATAACGATTTTTTGCAAAAATTTGCTAACCTATATTTGATATATTGTTTGGCTTCTTGTTTTTAACAAAATATTTTAACTAATATTATACTATAGTAACTAACTTCGTCTATAGTAAGCACCGTATTACTGAACTATATGTGTCAACTTCATTAACGACATTCCCAAAAATAGGAATTTAACGTTTCTTCAATGGCGAGATATAACTTAAGATGAAATGTATTTTGTAAACTTTGCCAGATTAAGATAAGGCTTGATCAAGCTTTATCTTAATTATATACTTTATTTTTATGATAGATCAATCTTAATTATATACTTTATTTTCTATGACAAATATCTAAAGAAAATAATTAGCTTTCGAAATTATCTCGTCACTGATATGCAAAGAACTTAATTATAGTCATAATTAATTCGAAAGAAAATTTACTCCATTTTTAGGTCATCATTCAAAATATGATAATACGAAAGCTAAATATAATGGAAAAGTGGTAGATATTGGAAATGGTGCAAGAAATAATGCATTTCAATAATTACGTTTAAATGGATTATTCGAATTTCGATTTTTTTTAACTATTATTTCAAATTAGCATTTCTTCGAAAAATTTGCTTAACTTAAGAACTAGAAATAGGATTTTCAATACTGCATACTTTTTGATGATTATAATATCGAAATTTTATTAATGAATTTTTTATTCTATATTATTTCCTTTTTTTTTTTTTAATCTTTTGGCCACATAAATCGTAAGGCGTTTGAATAATACATTTTCTACTAGAAATTTGCCTTCCTTTTTATAACTTTTAAAAGATACTTACTAACAAATGTATGAATATTTTTTTAAATTAAATTTTCTTCAAAATTGCACCAAATTTGTATTTTTTTCCTTTCAATTAAAAATTATCGAATTTTATAAAAAAAAATTAGAAATAATTTTTGATTTTCGCAAGTTTACGTTATTCTTTTAATTTTATCATTTTCAATAAACTTAAAGTATTTATTTTCTCGCAATATCATTTATAGTGTTGCCATACTTTCTATAATTAATTTTACATTCTAAAATTTATTTTTTGTTATATCATACGGGTAGTAATATTCTTATTCCTTTTTTTTTACTATCCTTAAAATTACTACTTACCTATTTACTTGAATATTCCTTTTTTTACTATCCTTAAAATTACTACTTACCTATTTACTTGAATATTCCTTTTTTTTACTATCCTTAAAATTACTACTTACCTATTTACTTGAATATTCCTTTTTTTTACTATCCTTAAAATTGCTACTTACCTATTTACTTACCTGTATAATTCTATGTCTTTTAATATTAGTAATGAAATTAATTTTTTCTTTTAGAAATTTTTAAAAAATGAAAAAAATTGATTTATTACGTGTGCTAATAAAATTAATTTAAAAATTTGAAAATTTCTAAATAAATGTTCTCGACCAGTTATGTCTTTTTGTTTTTAAAAAATTTATCTAATTTTGATCGATAACTAAAATCTATCTAATTTTGATCAAAAATTGAACAAAACAATGAAATCAATTCATTTATGTTCTCTATTGGAACGGTATATTATTTCACTTTTTTTTCAAACCTTTTTGACTATTTAAATTCTAAATCATTTGAATACTGTATTTTTACAACAAACTGTTATTGTCGTTTTTCTTTCGTAATTTTGAGAAAACATTTCCCAATAAATACATGAAAATTTTTATTTATTGTTGTTTAGAAACAATATTTTTCATCCCTTTTGATATTCCTTTTTTTTTCTTTCATTTTCAAAAAAAAAAAAGAAATATTTTGAATTGTATTTAATTAAAATTTACATTAATTAATTAATTATATATTACATTTATTTAATTATTATTGGAATATTATTGCAAAAATATTAGCAAATTTTTTATTGTTTATTTTTTCATTTCAAATTTATCAAAAAAGAAAAACGATTCTTTCAAAATAATAGTGATTATTGATTTAATAATATATACATATTTCAACAATTTCATCTAATAAACCATAGATTATTTTGTAATCCTTAATTACATATATATTATTAATATTATATATTTGTTTTTTTTCTCGATTTTTAGAAATGAATTAAAAATTAGATAGAATATTACGTTATATATATAATTTAGTACGTGTAATTGATAAATTGTTGTTTTATATTGATGATATATTCGAGAATTATAAAAATCACAGAAAAAAAAAGTCATTTATTTTGGAGTTTTAAATTTAATACAATGATATTAATTGTTGTAAAAGTGTCTGGATTTCTTGAAAATGAGAGAGAAGTTTGATGATAAGATGTCTCGTTGATGTGGCGAACGTTTTACGAATCGCAATAACATCTATTGACGTCGTATAATCGAATTTATAATCAAAATGGAAATATATTTAATAGCACGAGAGTATTTTGGGATAATTGGCAAAGTTGGATGAACCACTCGTCAAGTTGTTGATTCTAGATGAAAAGCTTTTGAATGAATGAGATCACCTTTTATAGTGAAAATATTTTTAAAAATTATCCCCACCGTGGGAGTGTTTAACGCTGTATTAGTAAAGTTGTTTTATTCCCATGCTATATTAACATAGCTAAATAGCTGTTCGGCAAGTATTCTCAAAAATTATACGTATATCAGAAATGTTTGTATATAAATTAGTTTACTATATTTTACTACTGAAAATAAGATTGATGATAAGGAACAAAGATTAAGAATTTGATAAGTGATTCATTATCAGTAGACATCGTAACATTCGTTTATATTAGATAATAATCAGTTTTTCCAACATATATTGATTGATATAAGCACAATTTTAACGTAAAATAACAAGTATTATTTGGTAAGTTGGATTGGTTTTATTGAAAAAAATTCTTTTAGGAATGGAATGTATTTTAAAATGAAATATATTTATGGATGTACTCAATTTTTAAATTAATCGATTTCGTATTAATAACATTATTCTATTAGAATGTTCAAAAATGCATTAAGAAATCGTGAAAGGTTTGAATATAACTTATTTATTTTATAGCGTATAAATTATACTAAATATTACCAGGAATTCTTGAGTAGGATAAATATTTCAGGAATTCTCGAATGGTACCATATGTGTAATATTAGCCATTTGATGATCTATGTTCCTATTATTGCATGATTCGTTAATAGTCTGATAAATAATTATCAAATAACAATTTTCGTTAAAGAATTCTGACAAATTCATTAAGTAATTCTAGTAAATAATTATCATATAATAATATTTATTTATATATTAATTCATTAAATAATTCAAGTAAATAATTACCATATAATAATATTTATTTGTGTATTGATCAATCAATAATGAATATCTTTCAATGTAAATATGAATCATCAAGAAGAATTTATACTTTGCATAATTTTTAACAAAGTACAAATTCTTCTTGATGATTCATTGCTATGAAACTTCAAAAGAAAAAATTAGCTCAGCTATAACATAAACATCTTTTTTTTCAATGATGTCGGAAAGTTTTAATAAAACAATCAGAGAAATGGGAAGAGAGTGAAGAAGATAGAATCAGAAGAAATCATATCAAAATATAAGTGATTAATTAAGCATATTAATAATCCGGTGACTGATTTTTTAGATATAATAATATCAAGATATAATGATATTGATTTAAAAATAATAATATCAACATATAATGATATTGATTTAAAAATAATAATATCAACATATAATGATATTGATTTAAAAATAATAATATCAAGATATAATGATATTGATTTAAAAATAATAATATCAACATATAATGATATTGATTTAAAAATAATAATAGCAAGATATAATGTTATTGATTTAAAATAATAATATCAAGATATAATGATATTGATTTAAACAAAAAAACTGCACATAAATTTAACGTAAGTTATTGATAAAAAAGCAAAATGATTATTTTAATAAACAATTAATTTTTCGATAAATATAAATAATTATCAAAAAATATTAAAATGAATCATTCATGAAGTAATTAAATATATAATACGCTAATAAAATATTTGTGTATTTTTATAAATATATATGTATTTAATCGAATCATTTTATTATTATTTTTTCTTTTTAATATGCATAGTTTTATAAATTAAGCATAATAAGTTTATGGAAAAGAGATAATAATTCAAATATTATTTTACTAATATTTATCTTTTTGTTATCATCCATTTTTGTTATCTTTAGATTTAAATTCATTAAATTACAATTGTTATTTATAAGTTTAAAAAATGATAAGTTTTTTTCTTTCGCATATTTTATAAATATTTGAAACGAAGAGATATTAGATATATTAATTGTAATGAATATGGAAAAATTTCTTCAGTAAATATGATATAAATATTCAATTTGCTATTCTAGCAATGACCTTTGACCATGGAATTTCATAAATTTGTAGACTACGATATTATTATGCTAGAATTATAATGATATCATCGTATGATGCATATGATGATGATGATGATGATAATTATCGCTAGTATCAATAAGAGCAATTGTTAGATATGAATTTATTGCAATGATTTAGAATTGATAATTAATTTTGTATCTGAAATGATGAAATTAATAATTAACTTAAATTGCAGTAATTATAGTAAAATATTTATAATCTTGAAAATTAAGTATCAAAATTTGATAAAGTTTGTAATATTTTATATAACAATAATAATGATTATTGATGATAATAATCATGATAAATTATTTAATTTTCGCATATTATTTAAATAAAAGTTAATTATTCAATAATTTTTTGCTATGAAGAAATTATAATACGATGCTAGATAATGCTGATAATCTATGCCAGTAAATTAATCAATATTTTATCATTTTAACAATTAAACATTTCTCATTCCTAAAGTTTTATTTTTTTATGCCAATATATTGTTAAAATTTAATGAAGAAAGTAAAGAAAAATAGATGGACCAAGAGATATGTGCGAAGTTCTTGAAAATAATTTAGTTTTTTAAAGTAACAATGGTCATTTGTAACACTACTCACTCACTGGAACGAATAATAGTGATTTTTGACCTTTGATCTCAACGGTTCATTTCGAACAACAGGTTTTTTTCTATTGAAATTTATAAAATTGCATATTGGAAACAAAGCGTTGCATTGTGAGCGCTGGGCGAAATGCCAAATTGTCATTTTTTGTTGATAGAAAAAAGAAGTCGGAGGAGATGAGGTAAAAAAACTGAGAAATGGTTGATTGGTTTTGTCAGTGTGGCTGGTTGATTGTTTTGGGCATACGAAATGACTATTTGTGTAGCGGTACCACCGGTAACATTGGTACAGATTCTATAAAAAAAAGAGGAATTTTGAATTTCTCCTTCAAATATGTTTTTTAAAAAATTATTTCCAAAAAAATTGGTAATCAATAGCAATGTATACATATATATGTATTTTTTTAGATATTCAGACTATTACTCATCCTATTTTCATTCGGTATTAAGTATTACATTAGGAAATGTTTCTTCATCCATTTCCTCTTTTAATTTGTTTTTTCCATTTATTATTACTATTATAATTTTTATCTCATATTTAAGAATGATTAAACTGTACGAGATATGTGATAAAAACTTATTTTCTTAAAATGTTTTTTTTACTTTTTATAATATTTTAATTTTATTAAATATTAACAATAATAGATGGAGACAAAATGAAAAAAAAAGAACTAATCATCATACTTAATAAATTTAAACTTAAATTATCGATGTACTACAAATTACTATTAACTATGCTTAGGCTATTAATTGATAAATAAGTATTTATAATTCTCTTATATTCTTCACAAATAAATATTTTATTGTGAGAACTTATTTGATTCGACGTATAATATGAGGAAATAAATCGAATTTTCTGGCAGTTATCACGAAGTTTTTTTTCTTATATTAAAATTTATTTAGTGTTGATATTCTTAGGTTAGAATGGTTTAGATAATGATTTTAAAATATTATTAATTGTTTATGGAAAAATAAATCAAATTTTTTTTTGTACTTTGTTTTCTCTTCTCGAAAGTATTTTCTTAGATTTTTTTATTGAATAAATTTTCGAATCAAAAAATTGCACCAAATAATGTATAATTCAAAAGTATAATGAAATGAATTCAAGTTATTAACTCTTGGATTTAAAATTTCAATTATTCAAGTGAAATGCTTGAAAATATCGGTGGTGCTTCTTCGCTACCGCTCTATAGGACTTTTAAATTCTAATTTTTCGCCGATGAATCGTAATTCATTTAAGATTTTAAGAAAAAAAGATTCCTAGAAGAAATGTAAAAATATTTTCTTAAGATTCTTTAGTCCAACAAATTTTCAAATCAGATAAAAGAAGAAAATATTTTTATATTTTTTCCAGTAGACTTTTTCTCGAACTATGCGAAATACTCTTTTGAGTAGTGAATGATATCGCAAGCTTGAATTAAATGTAATTTAATTTGTTCTCTTTACTCATATAAGTAAATAAATTGTATTGAATAATTTGCAATTTAAAGGGATAATGAGTTATCAACTTTCGGATTTCGAATTCTAATTATCAGAGTGAAATGACTGAAATTTTTAGATCTTATGGATTCAGGATTAGAGGAAACTGAGATCATTTTTGCACAAAAGTTGGCATCCGGTGAACCGATCACTCGTCGACGAGCCTTTCGAACATTATGTCAATGGATTCAAACTGAATCAGCCAAGCAAGGTTCAACTTTTTTTATTTTTTCAATATAGTTGAAATCATTACTCACATAGTTTATTTAGAATTCACAACTTCGGTAATTAGCGAAAAACTTTCTACAACGATTTGTTGGGTAGTTTTAGAAGGACTACTGCTGAATAGAAGTTAAACTTTGTAATTAAAGACCTAGAGAGAATATCATAGTATTGTAAAATTATCTAAAAACTATCTAATACAGCGTTGTACAATCTTTTTCTCAATTTAGCAATATTCAAGAAATGAATGGGTTTAAGGAATCTCGAAATTTCTTAAGTGGTGAAAAATAAAAAAGTAAATTGTTAGAAATGAATAAACTGAGCTAAATGAAGTCACATTTTTTCCTCAAAAGTTCGCTACTTGTTTTTACAGAATTTGATGATAAAGCAATGCTACATTTAACGAAAGGATTGCATTATGTAATGTGGATGCAAGATAAAATGTTATGGCAAGAACATCTTGCTGATAATATTGCGTCATTGTTGAATTTATTTGAAAGAGAGAAAGAATCTGTTTTGTTCATCAAATGTATGTTAATAACTATTTCTAATGAATGGTCACGAATCGATCGTTGGAGAATGGATAAGTTCCTCATGGTAATTTTTTTTTCTTGTCTTGATTGTTCAAAAAAATTTTATAAAAAATTGAAAAGAAAGATATTGGTTGGTGAATCTTCAAGAAGTTTAAAATTAGTTGAACCGTCATACAAGAGAAGATTTTTGTTTGTTTAGGTGAAAGTAAGGTTAAATAGCTTAAGAAAGTTGGTATCATTTATTTGTTCTTGTATTTTAGATTAATGTTAATGGTTATTTGGTGATGACTTATTCATTGAATTTTTGTTATCTTTAGTACGGAATATATTTACTGCTATATTTATTATATTTGATAAAGAGGTATTAATCTGACAGTTAACTTGAAATTCTAAATTCTAATTCGCTACATTCTGCATTTAAAGGACATTAGAATATTTTTCTACGTTAATACTATTATATAAAGTATTCAATAAAGTAGTGTAGTAAGTAGCACATCACATCAACTATATTTATATAATATTCGCATTATCAGTTTGTTAATCCGTTAATCTGTACTAATTTGTCGCCATTCTGATTTTTCGATATTGATTCCTTGTTTTATCTTTCAGCTGTTGCTGTTTTGTGTATCATATTGATATTTTAAAAATGAAGAAGGAAAAATAAAAACTTTCCATTGCTTTGGTATATTCATCAAAGCATATGAAAATTAAGTTACTATTAGAATAGTATATTATCATTCTAATGATCAAATTTATTAATATTGAATTTTTTGAAATAAATATGAATGATTCTAGTTGATACGCCGGCTTGTTCGTGCTCTTTTTCTGCGCTTACGTTCGAAAAATTGGAAGACGGCGATCACTGATATGTACATTAACGCTTTCAAAGATTGCGTTATTTCAAATGGTTAGATTTTAAGTTAACGGAAAATTTTCTATTGAAATTTTTATGTTGAATAAGTAGGAATAGCAGATTTCTAGTTCTTGACATGGTTTTCAATGGTTTTTTTGTTACATTCACACTTTGCCTGTTTCCATCACATTTTTGTTTCAGATAAATCGTTTTCGGAAGGATTGAAATTTCATTTCGCATCCGTTTATCTCGATGAACTGGATGGTGCCGGTTAGTTTTTGCTTTTATGTTTCTAAAAAGAAAAAATTTTTCATTCTTTATTCTTTTGAACGGAATGTTGCCGGTCAGCTTCTGTTGCTTTTCACATTTTTAAAAAATTTGCATTGCTCTTTATTTTGACTTTCTAAAGGCTACAGTTTCGTTTTTTATTTTTAGGTGGTTTGAGACCAGATCAGGTAACAGAACTTCTGAAACCGTACGCTGAACTTCTTGCTGATGAAACACTGTCGTAAGTAAATACTTATTCGTTGCATTAGTTTATATGATTAATTCCGTAGTAGTTTATATGAGTTTAACGTATCTTATATGAATGATGATGTCAAGATATCTGGCGTAGTGGATCTTTTTAAAAGGCTATCGTATGATACAAGTTGAAACTTTGCTATTTTGAAAGATGGACATTTCTAATTCCTTGATATTCTTATGGTGATTGTAGCAAAAAACAGTATAAGATTATCATTACCTGAGAGTTGCTATAACATGCATTATTCATCCATTAAACACTGTCCTTGTTAATTTCAATATTTTTAGGAAATATCTTTTTGATTCCATTATACAAGAAATATTTCTATCGATATTACATCAGTATGCTGAAGAAAAAGTAGGGAAGAAGAAGAAAAATGAACCAACTGTAGAAGGTGCTAGTGATCAAGGAATCAAAGTAAAATTATGGAATTGTTTTTTTTTCTTGTCAGCAGTCATTCCTACCTTTTAAATTTCATCCTTAATGGGATTCACTGCTGGGCGGTATCGTTTTCATTTTGGTGGAGCACGTGAACTAATCATTCGACATTTACATTTAATTTTTATATATCTAAATCATGCTCACATTCTTTAGTTTGTTAAGCATCCAAACATCTGTGCTAAAAATGCTAAAAAATATGCAATTTTGATTGGAATTCGAATTATTCAAATTTTATGTTTTAGTTCGATTATGGAGAAATAAGCAAATTATTGCTTGAAATTGGGAAGAAACCTAGCGTAAAAAGTGTTCGCAGGAAGAAGTTATATGGTGTGTCAAAGCGGTAAGTTTTTGACATGAATTTTTTTGATTTCTTATAAAATAGATGAAATACGCTGGAATTGAAGGTATGGTTTTTGAAATGATGAAATTTCATAAAACGAAAACAAAACTCCTAAATTGGGCAAAAGTCAATTAAATTTGTTTCTTTAGCATTTACATTTCCCAAAGTCTGTTTTGTCATCATAATTTTCACAAGAAAATAAAAGTATCTTAACTGTTAAACAAATAATGAGATAACTTATTGAAGTGTGAGAATTTATACTTCTGAAAAATTATGCCTCTCTTATTTTTATTAATCATTGTTTGCTCTTTAATAATTAAGATCTCACATTGTTTATTGTTAAAAAAATTGCTGATCATTATAAGGGTAGAGAATATAACTTAAAAAAATCATCTATTAATCGATATGATAAAAAATCGCATGTTCAAAGTAAATTAGGAATATGATATAAAATTTATGTTCTGAAGATTCAAAGCAGTCGAAAATGGTGAGATTCCGTTCGTGATGGTTACGAAAGAACAAACTCGATTGAAAGCAACCATACCGAAGTCAGAAATAGCTAGCGCTGTCTCGAGACTCATGAATGAAATGACGAAAGATAGATTAATCAAGAAGAAATCAAAATTAGCTTTGAAAAATAAAGCATCGCTGAGGTAAATTGTTTATTTTTTGAAGTTTTGAATTTTAATGCATTATAAAAATCAATCTATGTGTTAAGCTTCATTTCTAGTACTTATCATAATTGAAGCTTTAATTTTTCATTTAATTAATAGATTAAGTGATTTTTAATAATTTAAAAT
The DNA here is from genome assembly GCA_024305405.1 of Dirofilaria immitis. Taxonomy (NCBI): domain Eukaryota; kingdom Metazoa; phylum Nematoda; class Chromadorea; order Rhabditida; family Onchocercidae; genus Dirofilaria; species Dirofilaria immitis. The sequence goes on along the minus strand of JAKNDB010000088.1, from coordinate 2,701,552 downwards.
TTAATTTTAAACCGTTCCTTGTAACAATTTTTATTGACTGATCGATTTTGAGGGACAGTTGTTTGATTGAAGGACATAAAAGTTTTGTTTTTTTGCTGTTTTCCGAATTACATATTGTCATCTTTTATTTAGTTGCAAGTTGCCATTTTCTCCAAGTTCATGAGCTTTCTTTCAGTAAATATTCTTTTCTATTCTCCTAATTTACGCATTTTCAGGGATACCTCTCAACCCATGAAAGTTATTAACAGTGATATGAAAACTAAAAAAATTGTTAAAAAGTAAAACAACGAAATGGATTGATTCGCAAAAGCGCAAGCAACAGAAAAAGCTCTGAACCATCAGATATTTATTGACATGAAATGTTTGTTTAATTAGATATTTTATGACTTTTGTAATGACGTTTTGTTTCTTTCCTTTTTTTAAGTGTTAATTTTAAACGGGAAATCGCGATGAAAAAATTAGTTTGATATTTTCAGCAACAAATATAACATAGTTCCACAGTAACTTCATATATGGGGAAGCTTTATCAGGTTGAGAGAATCCCGATGAGTGAAATTTCATAATTTGAAAGAGTACATCATATTTTTATTAACGAACATTTCCACACATTTATATTTCGCTAAATTTTTTCAAGTCAAATTAAATACTTTTTCCGTCATGAACATATTACCTGAACATTTCTTTACAAAAAATTTAACTAGACTTTGTTGCGAACTTCTAGCATTTTTCCGGACTAACGATTCTGACGGAATTGTTTCCAACGAGAAAAATTCCAGTTGCGATTGTTTCGTGAAATATTCTGCTCTTATTGCTTTATTACAACATATATAAGAGATTTACTGTTAGGAAAAACCGAAATCATAAATCGAATTTTCCCTTTTTCGTTAGAAGAGTTCCTCCCGTAAATTTCCACACATGTATTTCATAACTGCGTGGATCTTTTTTTCTGACTTATTTCAAAAAAATGTAAGCATAATTAATTCTCTTCAAATTTTAACTAGTTAAAACTTTCATGTGAAAAGCATAAACATAAGATAAATGTTGAAATTGATGGTATATAATCATCAATACACTTGGTCGTTAAGCGTAAAAGATATGATTGATTGGAGAATAGAGTATATTCAAACAGTCTTGAATTTCTTATTTTTTAATTTTATAAATTGCCATCGTAAGTCTTTATTCAAATTCAAAATAATATGGAAATGGACCATAAATGGTAGCAATTGCTTTCTTGTTTCGATAATCCAAAAATGGTTGAGAGGAGAAATAATGGCAATATACATGACGGAAATCAAAAACAGTTACATATTTTAATTGAGCCCATTTAGTAAAAAATTCCATTGTTTTATTCAGTTTAATCAAAATTTAATTACATAGGCACGTATAATTATACTTTATTAATAATCTAATTATCTTGGATAATGCTCACCAATAACTCCGAAATACAGATAAGCGTTACGTTTAATCAAGACATAAGGATACACGAAAGATTTTAAATCTATTGAAGATCATGAATACACCGGTTAATTTCTTTGAAAAAAGAAAAATGGGTAAAATGAGATTAATCATTTCTCATATATTTAAAGAAAGAAAAAGAAATTCTTGGCTTTAAAATTGAGCACACATCTCTGTTCCATTTGGAATGCTATTTTTATCGTTGTCTGATTGCCAAAGCTTCACGAATACCTAAATTTTGAAGAATTAAGAATCACATAACACATTTAGTCGGGTAATTTCAAAAATTCAGGAGTTCCTCATTCGCGTTAGTTTTATTAACTTTTGAAAAGAAGTTTCGCTCTAATTTTTATGTTTTGGATTTATTATCTGTAATTTCTATTGAGAGTTATTATTATATGATCAAAGCAAGACAGAACAGTAATAATATTTAGCAATTGTCAGCTTTATCTACCGCTAATCTGATATTTTACCTCAGTGATAATCATAACACAAAAAATGAAAAAATTTCTCAGTTCAAATCTACAGAAAAAATAAAAATAAATGTTTTATACATGAGCTGCTGAAGTCTCATTATAACCTGTAAAAACATGGTATGGCTACTAGAGATATTTAAAGAATTCGCTTGATACTTTCCAACGTTGGAAAACAGTACCTTTTCATTCATGGAGTTTATTTCAGGGATTGAATCGGGACTTTCTTCCTTTGAGTCGTTGAGAGTTATCGTATCTTGTTCTTGATTGCTTCTAAGATCGGGTTGAGATGACACTGATGGCATCTAAAATTTTGCACATGAAGTCTGAAATTTATATAATCCATATTTTCCATATTTACTTTATTTTGAACGTTATGTGAAAGGCGGTAATTTCTTATTATGCTTTATTTACTGCTTCAATCCTAGAATGCAAGATAATTTAGGAAATGATTCTACAACATTCTATTTGATCATAATATACTGTATCTTTATTACTATAGAGATGCATAGTAATCCTTATTTTAGTATAATAATGATGTATAATTATGCTTTAATATTTCAGCTAAAAAGAAATTACTTAGCTTAATTGTAAAAGCACCAAAAGTATTCATTTCATTACGATAATTAATTTTGATTGGCTTAGTATGATCGCATAAATGCAGTGTGTTTCTGCATGCGTCATATACGTACAACAAACAATAATAATGAATACTGTATTTCAATTACTCGAACTTTTCATATTAAGATTTTTAAATTAATCAAAAATGTCTCTCAACTGTTCGCTAGAAAAACATCAATTATTCGGTCAAATTTTTTTGCTGGATATTCAGTTTAAATAAGAAAAATTTCAAATTAGTGGTAAATATTTTATTTTATGAATTAGATTAAACTTACTTCATGATGTTTATTTTTGCAATGAACTGCTAGATGACGACGTTCGCTGCATCGTTTGTCGCATGTCCCGCATGCAAAAGCAAGTTCTGATATACCAAGATGTCGTCGACGATGTTTCACGAATGCAGCTCGATTTTTCAATGGTTTTGCGCAAACATTGCATGTAATCGAATTGTTTTTCTGCTATCAAATATGAAAGTTAAAAAAATCGCATGATGAGCAAAATTTAAAAGTATAAAAATAGGCATCATAAAAATCGTTTCTACATCATAAAATGCATTTATCGATTTGGATGATGCGAAATACAATATTTGCTTCAGATATATTAACCAAGTAAAAATATATCGTCACTGCTTCCATCAGTTTTAATAAAACATAGTTTGTAACTTAAAAAATCATCAGAATCAGTAAATTCTAACTTGCACTGATCAATGTGCTTATACCAATTTATCCACATATCATTCATTCTATATTGAAATTTCACTTACTTGATACTTGAAATTATAGCAAAAAAATTGAAACTGAATGTGCTTAATTATCTAAGTTATGTTCAGGAAAGTGATGTTTTAGTGATGTCTAACATTTTCAGTACGATGAATGATGCTTCGAGCCCGTTTATCAGAATGGTTATTGAGTTGATCATGCATGCGCTGATTGCGTTGCTGAGCATTGATTAAATTTTGCATACTATAAGAGTATTTGTTTATGTAGATATATGTGAAAGCATTTGCAACCAAAATCTTACCAACGAAAAATGTGAAGTGGTGAAAGCGTTATAATAAAATATTACTTTACAATAATTCATTTTATGAATTAAACCTATTATTAGGAGCTTTATCCAACATTTCTCCCGCAATCTTTTGCAAATCTCCAGTAGATATTGACAAATCCTCAGGAGATAAATTCAAGTTTGTAATTGGATTAACTTGCATAGCCAACAATGGATTAACCAACAAACTCCATAAGACATTGGTAAAAAGAGGAAAAATCAAATTAGGCTGAAAAACATTAAATGAAGAAAAAATTTGAGAAATGAATCTTTTATCACATGAACGAGGAGAAGTGAAAATAGGGCCATTGATATAGCCGAAATAGGTTTTGAAGTAAAAAAACTTGAACTGAAATTGCAAAGAGATCCAAAATAATTTATCAATTATTTACTGCATTGTTTTTTATATGATCAAGTAATTATCATAAATATCCTAAAGATCATAAATAAAGATTATTTAATTCAAAGTCACCTGCTCTTCGAGAAAATGCTTGAGAGCATCTTTAGTTGCATTGTATTGAATTTCATACACAAGCATCAATTCATTGAAAAGAGGTATTTCGAGCAAGGATGCGAAATCTGTTGTGGATTGATCGAAAACCTGAAATAAAATTATTGTTTAAAATGGCAAAGTATTACTTTCAGAATTTTATCGCTATTCAATGACTGATTATGAATGATTTTAATCTATGATTAACTCATTTCATTTTTATTTCACTGTACTACAGATATGTTTCATTTACTCAAGCGGATAAGATAAAAATGCTGAAATATCCATTATTCAATAAATTAAAAATCCGAACACTTGTAAATGGTTAACGTAAATTTGAGATTCGTTTCATGGATATAAAATATAAACAGCTGTGTTTACAATAGCTGGGTTTAATTACAGCTTATGAATTGTACAATTATGGATTATTTTTGTATTCGTATATATTTAAGAAATAGAAAAGAATTTTTTCAAAAGATTTGAAAAGAATCTTTGAAGGTTTAATGATCTAGAATTTTTTATTCTTACAATAACAGCAAATCTTTTGTGCTTTCAAAATCTATAATTTGGAAAAAAACCTGTCGAAATTGATACTAATAAATTAGAATTCTAATTTTATCAGGTGACACTTTGATAGATTTAAAATATATTTCGAGGCGTTCAGAAAATTTGAAAAAGCCAATCGCTTAATAAAGTGAACTTTTTTCATTATATATTTAGTTTAATAAGTTTATTTTCAGAAATGTTATTTATTTTTTATTCTTACAATGACAGCAAATCAATATGCATATATGTAGTAAAAAGTTTCGCTCAAAAATTATTACGCTGAAAAAAGTAGAATTAATTTCAACTTTCCTTTGATAATGAAATAATATGGTCATAACTCACATCATTACCAATGTTTGATGGTGATAGCTGATTATCAACTTTGGAAGTAAAAATATTATTGTTTGCAGATGTAGATACTTGCTGTTGTTGTTTACTTTTCGCCATTTTTAGCTGCAAAAAGGATAATGATGATCTGCCAAAAATGAATTTTGTAATGGTTTAAATGAAATTATTTGAAACATGTCTTCGTAATTTTCGATATATTTTATAGTGATATCTATTGGTATAAAGTCGATCCTATAATTTATTTTTCTAATTTTTTAAATGAATTATTTCGAATTTCGAATTTAAGTTGTAAATATTCCTAAGGGCAGATAGAAAGAAAGTTTTGTGATATAAAAAATAAAGCATTAATTAAATTATTTGCCGAACAAATCAAATATTTTTTGTGTGATTATTTGTTTTGTATTAAATAGAATTTAAGGACTCGACGTCAAGATGAAACAATTTGTTGCAGAATAATTTTTAGCTTAAGAATCAATAACTGTAACAAAAACAGTGATACTTGTAAGAACAAGAATATATAAAGGGTAATGATCCATCAAACTTTTTTAGATTCAGAGTCCGAAGAAATAATGTTTGTTGAAATATTAGAAACAATTAGTTAATCGTAAAAGAAATAATTCGAGAATTGATTCGCATCAGGTAAGTCGAACCAGATCCTCTTCTGAAGAAATCGAATTTGTTCCAACTCAAAGAAAATTATTCTGCTAGAATTTCAGGAAGGATTCAATTCTGTCGTTCGACTTCTTTGTAGGGAAATATATATTAAATTCACATAACTAAAATGCGCTTTAAATCGCATGAATAACTAGAAAAGTTGAAATTACAAATGAATTTGATTCCGGATAACTAGAATAGATTGATTTCTCTGATCATCATGAGCCAATTCTGACCAGGATAAATTTAAATTCAAAAACGAAGAAATTTTTTGAGAAATACATTTTTCTAAGAAAAATCATAATAAAAATATTCTTCCGTGAAACTTGCATAAGAGACCATTGATTAATGATAAATGGAATAACCATTTTTTTGGCGAAAACAGAACCAATTTCACGGAAAAATTTGATTAAATTTTCATCCCAAAAAATACTTAAAAATATTCTGCTTCCCGATAATCGGTTAAAATTACGATATTATTGGAATAAAGTTCTATTTGACATAGATCCATGTTCTGCTTTTTTACAAAAAATTAGAATAATCTCGAATTTATTTTCGGATTTTTTTTAAATTTAAATTTATTAATTGAAAATTTTCAAATTTCAACCTTTTTCAATTCAAATAGAGGATGAAAAAACTAAGATAGGAACAAACCTTCCTTGCAGCTAATAACCGATAAAATAAGCAGTAAATGTACACTTGACGATAACGAAGGGCAATTTGACAGCATCGAAAAATATCAAGCCGTTGACGATTGAGCATGCTCCTTCTCCTGATATGCAAATTTCGATTTAAATGAAGAACATTGAATGTATATATATATATTCTGAGGAGTAAAACGGCATATAATACCTGTGCTTAGAAAACAAACCATGTTATATTACTACAAGAGAATTACTGTAATCAATGGCAGATATTATTTGAAATATCATCAAAAAAGATAGCCACCATTATGGATATACCGTAAGTATCGTAGGCAACATTAGAAGTACAGTTATTATAATTTAGAGAACTATAATCAATAAATTTTATCACAAACACGAAATATACCATAACTTAGATATCAATATGAAAATCTGCTACAACAGTTACAATAATTAATCTTAGATTGTTCGATTGATACAAAGATATCACTACTCTAGCTCAGATATTAATTATCATAATCGGAAATTTTGCACAGCTATTATTAAAATTGTAACGACGTTATTCAAATTAGTTTGCAACCATAATTCTTTCTTAAATACCATTAAAGAGTGTTAAAATCATAATTCAGATTAGTATTATAATCGAAGGTTCTACCGTAAGCAATATAAGATACTATTATTGTAATTCAGATATTACCAAAATCGCAACTTTCATGAAAAGCATCATTGAAATTATTGGATCACTATACTATTAAATGTATAATCACTAAATTTGCTAACAGTCATTGCTGGAAAAGAAGCGGAAAATGGCAACTATTAAATTTAAAATTATTACCGAATATACGAGAGAAAGAGATGAAAAAATCAGCTGCAATAAATAGTAAAGCAAAATATTGCCGAAAATACGATAGAAGAAGCCAAAAGAACCAGCGGTAATACCTTAAAACACTATCGGGAAGATGCGACAGAAAGAACCAAAAACAAGGTGGTATACAAAAGGCACTATTAGAAACAAAATATCGTAGAAAATAAAGAAGCCAAAAGAACCAGCAGTAATACTTCAAAACATCGGGAAGATACGGCAAAATGAACTGAAAGAACAACGATGATATATAAAGGTACCGTTAGAGAAAAATATTGCCAAAAATACGCCAAAAGAATCGGCAGTAATACCTTAAAGAGTCGAAAGAACCAACGGTAGTACCTTAAAGGACCATCGGGGCGATGCGGCAGAAGAACCAAAAGAACTAACGGTAATATACAAAAGTACCACCGTCAGAAATAGAATATCACCAGAGGTACCATCATAAATATCTACAACCACGCGGAAATGAATGTACAATTGCTGACGTGCAATTTTAGAAAACCAATTTAAAATTGAAGGCGCCAAATTAGAATTAGTTTTAAATAGTGTAAATTATTGGTAAGCAAAATATGGAATGGATTTGTAAGAAAATGAATGTGCATGGTACCATCGATATCTTTGGTTTCTTTGTGATTGTATATGTAGCGCTTAGTACCTTAATGACTTTCAAATTTTTCAAAGCATTTTATAGGTATGAATACTGGAATAAATTAGGGATACGTATGCTGTGTTGTGAGTAATTCTTAATATTATTTTAGGTTATTATTATAATAGGTAGTAATATTTAGATAATCATTGTAATAGGTAATAATATTTTAGGTAATAATTACAACAGATAATAATATTTCAGGTAGTCATTTTGATAAGTGATAGTAGTTTAGATAAATGGCGGTATTTTAGACAGTCATTATGATGAATAATATTGTTTTAAATAATCATTATGAAAGTGGTAGTATTTTATGATAACAATAATATTTTAAATAATCTTTAGATAGTTGATAATAGTATTTTAGGTTATCATTTGATATAAAAACATTTTAGATAATCGTTGTAATAGATAGTGTTTTAGATAATGTAGGTGATAGTATTTTAGATAATCGCTATAATAAGTGATAATATATGATAAGCAACAGCATTTGTTATGACATTAATATATTATGGCAAGTAATACTTTTTGGTATCGTAGTATCATATGTTGAATCTATTTGGTTATATTTTAAGAATTATATTTAATTTCTTGCAATATAATTAATGGTATTTTCTTTTTTTTTTCATTATATTAATTGAACGGAAGAAAAAAACTTTTTCCTAATTTCTTAAAATTTTTAAAATTTCACATTATTTAATTATCACCCAAATCATAAAGCTGGGTATGATAAAACTGTAGGAAAGAAAATATTAAAATTTGAATTTATTTATTTACTATTTGTTATGTTTACCATTTTTAGTTTTATTTATTATTTTTATGTTTTACATTTGCAACTTTAAGTTTATATTTTCATTTTTGCCTATATTTTATTTTTTTATATTTATTATTCTTATTTACTCCTTACTGTGTGTTGATAGAACGATGAATGTTATGTTTATAACAAATTTTCAAAATAATTATTAATAAATATTTTTTCTTTTTATTTTGACACTTTAAAAATTTTCAATCTTTTAACTTATTTATATTCCAAAATATATTTTTGCAATAAATGAATAATTGATAAGTAATAATTTGATAATATTAATTTGTTTCTAATATTTGTCTCGGAATTTTCATGCAAGTTGATCTTCAATGATGATTAAGTAATGTCAGGTAAGATAAGCTAAATGATAGGAAAGAAGCAGAAATGATACAACAATCATTGATAGCTTATTAGTCGACTTAAATATGCTCCAGTTTATCGATATCTTTACCTTGATTATTGAGCACAATTTTTGATAAGCAAAGTCTTGACCGTATTAATGAGCGAAGAATTCAGGATGAGGTAAGATATCGAAGAAAAAAATGATGCAAAAATAATAATAGACAAATCACGAATATAATTAATGAAAATTTAAAATTTCTATAAATTTCAAATCCGAAAATACTTTAATTTCCAAGATAGTGATTTCTAAACTTTCAATTATTATTCATTTTAAGGTTTTATTAATTTTTTTTTTTGTAAATGTGAAAATATCAAAGCGAATGATTCATTTATGATAAAAAAATAGTTGATAATCGAGTGCTGGACTGAATAATGCACTTGCGACAACAACTGATGTCGCGGTGCCATGATCTGGATGATGATCTAATTCTAATCCACGAACAATGCCTTATTTCATGATTGATGATCTATTGAATATTTTCAAAAATTTATATCTTACTTTGAATCACGTTCTATCAAAAGATGTTTGTTTTCGATTAAATTAATTTATAAACTTTTTTCTTTGTATTATTTAAAAAATTATTTTCCCCAATTTTCATTCTTTCTTTGCATTTTATTTTTCGCTTTTTTTCATATGTTTCAAATTAATTATAATTAATTCGTCTTAACTCTTGAATTCGTACGATTTTATCATTGATAAATTGTAACCTTTAATATTGAGAACAATCCTGGATATCTTATTTCCGGAAATTTTAAAATCGTTGTTTCAGTTAAATTTTTTAATTATATTATAATATATATATTACAGTTGCAATATGTAGTATTTTATCTATTATATATACAATATATTATTGAAAAGTATATTGATATAAATACTGCTCACTCTTTGACTTGGAAATTTTACTGAAAGTTACAAGTTTTTAAATTCGTCTATTTGTTCTACACAGTACTGAACATTTGACTTATATTACTGCACCAATAAATTGAACTAGATAATACATTGTAATTTAAGTATAAATTTTGATATTAGGAAATTAGTATATTTATAACATATAGCTTTTTCAGAAAAATCGTGATAGATATATATTTTGCAGATTATTTGACATTTATTGTCTTTATAATTGAATAAATTTTATTGAAGAATTTGGAATCCAACTACATGATTTGAACATATATATGAGCTTTTTTGTGAAATTAGCAAATTTATTTTTTTTGTGAAATTTTCTGCAAGATTTTTATCAAATTATATTTTACAAGTTATGAAAGACAGTTTAGTTGTTTACTTTTAGAAAGTTTTTATTTTTTTTGCTATTATCAAGTTTTGCAAAACTTCTTTGCTATTTCTATTGATTTACTATGATAGTTAAAATAGATAAAAGTACAATTTTTGCTGTTTAGTAAATATTTGTAAATTTTCAATCCAAATGTGCAACAACAATTGCTTCGATGTAAAAAGAATACATTACGATTAATTATATGTTTGAGAAAAAAAACGAGAAAACATTCGAGACTTTCTAATTTTTTTGCTATCCATTTTAGTTTAGTGATAATTTATGCATCAAAAGACTTAATTAGGCTAATTATCAATTGATCAAATTGTGGAGCAGATCATCTTATGATTATATTTCAGATCATCCTTTCGTTAACTTGTTGTTATAAAGATAGATGAGTGGTAAGTTTAATGAAATTTGAACAAATAGTTTATTGAAATCATGTTTTCTTTTTCACCCGTTTTCTATGTCATTTATTTTAGTATTATTTTACTCTGAAGCATGACATGTAGAAATGGGAAAACGTAAATCGGTAAATGTATGAAGTCTAGCTGGATTTTGTGATAAGTCATCTCGAAAGAATGGATATTCAAATGTATGTCGTGTGGCGATACTTGTTGCTGTTAACGCTCCACCGTAAGCCTGCAAACAATGATAAAACCAATAAGCGCATTTCATCTTCAATTATTATTACTTGGTATTTTTGAATATTGATTTTTAATCAGAGAATGAAATATGTTATTATCAAAATTGAAATATAACAGTTTTTTTTCTATCATTTCTGATTATCATATCAAAGTTTTTTAAGGAAGAAACATGAGCATAAATGTTGAAAATACAATGCAAAAATCATGTCATTAAAATTAAATGATCTGAATTATAGTACTTTAAAATACACAGTTTAAAGTATGATTTATTCTTTTATTTGTTTTGCTTGAGATTTGATTTGATCCATTTATTTAAGAATATTGTAAACATCTGTACAAAATACATCTATAACTTCACTTATCTCTTGAACTGTAGTATCAACTTGTCAACATGCCATACCAGGAGAAAATTTTAGAAGATAAAAAATTTTATACTTTTATTGTGAGAAGCAAATAAAAAAATTAATTATAATCCGTTTGAAATCACTGAATTATCAAACGATAAGTTAATTAAATGATATGTTTAACATCTGAAATTCATTCGTTCATTATTAAATATTAATTATACTGACGAAGATTTATTTTAGCTCAAAATACATGCTTCTTACTTTATGAACCTTTTTCAGACCAAGATATTCCTTCACAATGAGGCGATATTTAGAACTGAAAATGAGGTAGATGAAGATTGATGTTGCTGAATTCAAAGAGACCAAAATATTGGCAATTTCGACACTTTTTCAAATGCACTTTCATTTTCGCTGCTATCGATCTTATCCACAAATATCAAAATTTCAATTATGTTGTTGCAAAATGCTAAGCCTGTAAATTTTATTCATCCTTTTAAATCATTTTTTCAAAATAATAAATTTTATTATTTTATAGAATATAATGTAAAAATTCAACGCAAAGAAATGTTAGATTTAATTAATCATTGGTTTAACAATGGCATTAAGATGAAATGATGTATGTGTTAATGTGTATCTCAATTAGCGAAAGAATGAAAAGTGCTGATAACAAATAACTGAATTTTTTTTTTTTTAAGATAAACAATCGACGAATCATATCACTTTATATGTGATTATTCTTGAAAATATAAGATATCAAATTTTATGATGCTAGAATGTAGATTTTTTTTTAGATCTTAAAATCAAACAGGCAAACTAACCATTACAAGTAAGAAACATCGCAACAATAGCCAAAAGCATCAATGTTACTGAACTATCACGAGTTGATGAATGATAACTTGTTGTTGGCTTAGTCACTCTTGGCATCATTGGACGAAAGCTGTAAATATATAAATATATATACGCAAAAATGAATTGCTAAGATTTCATTTCAATTTATTCTATTAGATATCAATATCGGGAAAAGAAATATTTAAAAATTTTTTCTCATATCAGTTTAATTTAATTCAAATTTGAAAGTAAAAAAAATGGATAATTTAAAAATATATACTTGCTAAAATTTGTTGCAGAAAATTGTAAAGCTGTACTTGCGTATGATTGATTTAGTATTACGGCCATTTGATTTTGATTACTTTTTTGACTAAAATTAAAATATTTTCATATAAAACTTTTATATTTTCAAAATTTCCGCAAACACAATTAATTAAAGAATTATTAATTTACTCCGAAATGTAAATAAAGCTAGGATTTGAAAAAAGCATAAAATTAATTAAATTCTAGAAACTTTAAAAAACAAAAAGTAAATTTTAGAAGTTCTTGTAAATAACAATTTATTTTTTCTTGTTTTTAATTTCATAAATATAAATTGACGAAAGTGAATAAGAAATTCCATAGAAAATATAAAAGAAGATAAAACTATTTAAGAGCTAAGCAAACAACTAACAATAATATACCTGTTATTTATTTTGGATAAAAGTGATTTTCGACTTGTATGTAAAGCTCTCATATTTGAACTATGTTTCAGTGCAAGAATAATACGTGTATTGACAATAATCAGTATAAGAAATGGGAAAATAAACATAACCAATGTATAAGTAATCACTTTCATAACAATTCCATACATGTAATCCATTTGTAATTCGGTAAGTTGTATATGTCTATTTAAAAATAGTAATAATAATAATTCATTTAACTTTTTATTTATTTTACTTCTTTTTTAAAAAATTTAAAACCTTAGAAAAAAGAAAAAATTCATCTACAAAATTAATAATAATAATAATTATATTTGAATTTTTATTGTCATTACATTTGTAATTTGATATGTTTGAATATGTCTAACTTATTTCAATTTTTTTTTAGAATTAATTTTAATCCTAAAAAAATCACTTATAAATCAAGGATAATTATTTTTAAACTCACTGTTTCAATCATTTAAATTTACTATATGGTTTAAATTTACGAAATATAGATATGTCGAACTTGTATTAAGGGTCTTTCATATATAAAAATTATTTTTTTCGCATAAATTATTAGTAATTCTTTTAATAAAAATTGTTTTTCTGATTTTAATTTAAAGAATTAAAAAAAAGGCATAGTTAATTTTTTTTATAATATTACCTTGATAATTGATGAAATTCTTTGCTATAACATGGAACAACAGTAAGTTCAAGCCATGTTGTTGAATTGATAATGAATGAAAATAGGATGGAACCAAAAATAGCACATTTTACAGGTTTCCTAGATAAGAAGAAAAAATTATTTAAGAAGAAAAACAAAATTTGAATTAGCTAAACTTTTATTGTTACAAATAATTTTTTTGATAGAAAATTGAAAAATTTAATTAAAAATCAAGGGAAAAGCCAATAATTTTATGTGATATATCAATAAGTGTTAGGCATCAGTTCGTTAATATTATTCTCAAAAAAATCGAAATTGAAATTAAAATCTTATAGTGAAAGAAAAAATTTTCAAATATTTCATTCTTCTTTTCAAAACTTGTAATATTCAATGATTTGGAAGAATTTTAAAATAATTCAAAAAATTTTTTTAGTAATTTTTTCTCGTTGGTAAAATACATTTATTTTAATTTATCTTTAAAATATACCGGAATTTAGAGTACTATTTAAGGTATACTTTTATTCCAAGTATTAAGCATAAATGATTGAATTATCAGAATTCTATGAATATGTAATTATGTTATCACAAGGTAAATATAATTTTCATATTTGCCTTGATAATCTTATTATTATTAATATTACTATTATTATTTTTTCGCACACAAAATAAGTTGATTTTAATTTTTTTTAAATATGCTAAAGTATATAGCATATTGTTTAAAATATATTTTTATTGTAATCATTGAATACATTGATAAAAAATGACTCTTGTGTTGCTATGGATAGAATTTACTTTTGCATAATTAAAACATTTTGATAATAAAATCATTATTATTGTTGTTATTACTGTTGTTATTAATATTTTAATTTATCAATGATTTCTGTGTACTATTTAAAATTGTTATAAATATATTTATCTTTATCATTTTTCTTATTTAAATTATGTATCTGTTAGGCTTCGTTCTTTTTATTAATTTTTAATGGAAATACAATATATTTATCCGATTCTTCTTTTTTTTTAAATAATCATAATGCACCTAATTCTTTTTTCCTTATCGTAATAAAGATATTATTTCATATTACTACATTATAGAAAATAGTATTTTTAATAATGTAATGATAATCATTATTAATTAATTGATAGTTTTTGCACTATTTTATTAAAATTTAATTTTACTCCCTTTTCTCTTTTAATTTTCAAATTTCTCTCGCATCTTTTTTCAAACATAACTTCTTTTTTATCACTTTCATTTCACAATTCTCATAATTTATTTTATTTTAATTTAGTAGTAATAATTGCAATAATAAATCAAACTTGTAAAAGATATTATTATTATTAATTCTAATCAGTTAGATAGTAGTTTCACAAGCTTGTTCATGTATTGTTTTTAGTTTAGTAATATCAGTAAATAAAAAAACGAAAAATGAAAGCAGCAGAAAATGTTTTTGCAATAAAATATTTGATAATCCAATTTTCTTTTCATTTTCACTCAAATATTCATACATATGTTAAAAATAAATTAGCAACAAAATGTTTCGCAAATTTGAACATTTTCTAACAATGTATTGAAAAAAACTAATTATCATTTTTTTAATTAAATATATATATGTAATGAAAAAAAATGTGTTATTCAGTCGGCGATAAGTGCGAAAAATTTGCGAAATTAAAGAAAAAAATTTTTACCAATTAGCCTAGTGTTGAAATAGAATAACATTTTGTGTAATTATTTGTAGCAGAAAACTGCAAATTTTGAATTGATTTGTAGCATTACGGTAATGATATTAAAGCTAAATTTCTTATATACAGTAGTATATATATGTATATGTTATCTATTAAATTATAATTTTCAAAAAGGCAATTTAAGCGTTAAAATATAGTTAAATGGAAATGCGAAAAAGAGAAATTATGCATTTTATCATTTAAAAAATCATATGTTGTAATTGGCAGCATTACTGTAAAATATCGTAATTATGGTGTCATTGTAGTATTAATACCGCGGTAGTGTTACTATAACATAAACGTAATTTTTCTTATCGTTTATATGTAATATTAATACCGTTATTATAGTATTATTGCAGCATTAATATAATTCTACATATGGATTACATAAAAAATATATTTATATAATATTATTGATTGGATTATAATATTGATATTATAATTATAGTATTACTGTAGCATTAATGTTATTTTCTTTTTATCTAATTGATAAGTTATAAAAAGAAGAGAAGAAGAAAGGAAAAGAAGTTAAAACCCTGTAATCCATCGTTTTGCTTGAAATGGATGGCAAACACCAAGGTAACGATGTACCGATACGAATAAAGTCAGGTAGACACCACATGTTTGTGCTATCCTTGCCAATGGATAGCTATACCTGCAAATCTAATATATTTATTATTTCATTATAGTATTTTAATTATTAGTTTATTATTTTTCATTACTGATTATTCATTTATTTATCGTTTATTATTTCCATTTGTTCAGCTTTTATTCATTAATTCATTTGCCACTTCGTTCCTTATTTGTTTATTTTTTTTTTTAACAAACAGCTAAAGTTTTTGATATTATTTACTATTATTAAGTTATTAGTTTGTGATATTATTGCTACAGATAATATATTTCACTGAAACTATTAATATTTTACTACCCTATTATTCTTATAAAAATCTCTTATGGAAGCATTTATTTATGCGAAACTTTAGCCGTCTGTTAAAAAAAAACATGCAATTTTCTATTTATCTTATTTTTATTTATAACATAAATCTCAATTATAATTTTATCAATTTAATATTTACTGCAAAGAGAATTAACGAGAATTAAAACTTCGAAAAAAAATTCTGCATTTAAATTTTACTATTGATTAATTTTTGTTTACACTCATTTACATTTTAATCCAATTTAATTTTTTTCTTTAAATTACCAAAATAATTTATATTTTTCAATTTTATTTTCTAAAATATATGTTTTTCTTTTTTGGGTAATTTAAATTCTTGTTAAAATTTTAACAGAATTTCTCTCTTCTAATTAAAATATTTATCCGTTTTCTTTCCTCTTTTCCTCTTCCTTTTTTTTTATTGCTATCATTTTTTATGTGCAACTTTGGAAAAGAAAAACTTTCATCCATTTTTTAATGACTTAACTGATTTATGAAATTGCACTCTCGAGAAAGAATGCGGCAAAATTGTTATTTTCAAATTGTCTGCAAATACTATTTCAGAAAAAAAGAAACATAAAGCCATTAAAATAAAATAAGAAAAGTTAAGCAGAAAAAAAAGATGAAATGGAAGATATATGAAGAAAAAAAGAAACAAAAATTTAAAAAGCTTTTCTAATGAAAGCTTTTCTCGCAAAATAATACATTAATTTATTTATTATTTTTTATTGGCTTTTACTTAGTTAACGATGCTACCAACTTCAAGCAAAATGTTTCTAATATTAGTTTTAAAAAAAACACTTTTCTCAATAGATTGAAATTTTTTTACCGAATCATTTTAGCTGTGAAAATTCTGTTAATATCAATTTTATAAAATGCTAATATTTTAAGAAATTTTCAATACTCAAATTTCATTCTCATTCATTTCTAATCTGTTTATTTTCAATAAATAATCTAATTTGTTTAAGCAAATTGCAAGTCTTAATTTAATTTCTTAAAGTCAATTTTAAATTTGTTATTTGAAGTTATTTTAAAATTCATGGATGCAAGTTTTAATCTGATTTTTTAAAGTTAAAAGATATATCTATGATAGTGTATATTGTTAAAATTGGTCACTTCAGATTTGTCCAAAAGTTTATTTGCTCCAATAAATTGTTAAGTATTATTTTTCGCTCTTTAATTTATTTAATGTGAATATTCGTGAAAAAGGAAGGAAAAATATGAAAATCTTAAACCTCAATTTAGTATAAATCAATTATTATTAATTTATTTCGATTGGTATCAATTTATTGTCAATTGTTATCAGTTATCGCTGATATTATTGTCGATTTATTTTTATCTTTTATCGAACAAATATATCATTATTATAAAGAAAATTCGAAGAAATCATATTTAATATTTTCTTTATAAAATAACACTGACAATGGTAAATTTCAAAAAAGAAAAATTTAAAAAAATGAAAATTTGAAATTTTTAGGAAAAAGATGCAATAAATAATAAATGCAACATATTAAAGTTGCATTTTTCAACTATTATCAAAAACTTTTTTAGAAATGCTTAATATTTTAATAGCAAAAATGCTATGCAAAATGCATATTTTAAAAAAAAGAAAATTTGTGAGAATTATAAATTGAATTTTTTTATTTTAGGGAAAATAATAAATAGAATGAATGTTTGTTTGAAAAATAAAATTTTTGCAAATTTTTTTATCAAAAATGTAATAATAATAATAGCAATAATAATAATAATAACAGTAATAGTGATTACACTGATAATAGTAACATAAATGAAATGTTTTAAAAGGAAATAATTCATGTTTTTTGTAATGGTAACAAATTTTTTTTAAGGTTTGATGATAATACTACAATGAAAAAGTGATAATGATAATAATAATAAAAGTAATAAAAACAAACCTGAGTATTACCGGATAAATATCTTGTAGCATGAATGAATTAGAAAATAATGCAATTACAGGAAATAGAAGAAAGAAAAAATTGAAAATAAGCAGCAGTAAATCAGTGATGCTGATCGCAAGCAAGAATAAGTTTACCAAACTTTTACGCATATCTGGATGTGAGAAGATAATTATATTGATTAAATTGATAAGTATGCCAAATATTGAAATGGGTAAATTGCCATATAAACGATACTCCACCTGATCATTGGTGAAAATACCATCTAAGCAATATATTATGGTATCATTTTGTTTTAACATTGTTAATGATTTATTTTCATCCAATTCCATTTCCGATTTCTTTTTCTTACATCCTAAAATATGAATTATATATATATTTATATAAGTGAAATAAGCTTGTAACACAATTAATTGATTAATTAAAAAATTTAATAGTATCACTATTTCTAACATTGTTCATTCCATAATTTCATTTCTGACTTTTTTTTATCCTACCTCCTAGAATATTAATAATGATAATATGTATATATATATGAAACAAATCATAACTAACTTGCGATATAATTAATTGATTAATCAATTAATTCAAAAATCAAATACCATTATTATTTCTGGCATTTATCTTATTTTCATGTTATTTCTGAATTTTCCAATTTTTGATTTCTTACATTCTAAGATGAGAAAATATATATTATTTTATTATATAATCAAATTCAAAAAAAAAAAATTATTAAGCGAAATTAGTTGCAGATGAACTAATGAATGATAAAGGAGTATGAATAAGGGACATTAAGATACAATTGTATATTTTTCCAACATTTATTATATATTAATTGATAATTAATTAAATATAAATTATTTCAATAATATTACGAATACATAAAATTTATTCTATTCTTCTTCTTTATTTGATTTCATTTTATTTAACTGATTTTAAATTTTATTATTTGACTTTATTTTAATTAAGCTAAAATTTTTAATAACAAAATGAAACTTTCATAATGAAATAACTATTTTCTTCTTATTACAGTTTTATTAATTAACTAATATATTCTGCAGGAAAACTGTGTTAAATTAATATATATTTTACAGAAAAATTATATGCCAAAATATAACGAATTATTTTGCGAAAATTTTTAAATATTACACGTCAATTTCAGTTATGAAAATATTTTAAATGCATCGTGTATATGATCATAAAATGAATGGATTTCGGAAAAAAGACTATTATAATTACATGATAAACAAGCATAATATGAAAAAAAGCTATTACATTTACGTGATACGTGAAAACGCGGTATGAAATAAACTGCAATATTATTACGAATGAATATGTTGTTGAAAAAAGATAGCAACTTATTTGCGTGATACGTGAAAATATCAATAAAATTAATAATATCATTATGAAAATGAGGAAAGCGATTAGGGAAGGAAAATGAAAATAAATTTAGTTAAATTAATCTGATGAAAAATATATCAGTGATAAAGAAGGAAAATTATACACTCATAACATCGACGTATATGTAAATGAAATGATTATATTTTACTTCACTGAAGTTTTAGCATAAATATTTATTATAGGATTAAATTTTTTTTCTTTGCCAAACTATTTAATAATCTCTTAAATCATATTAAATTTTATTCAAACAATTTTTTATTTCTTAAAACTTTCATTATATTAGTTAAAATGATATTGATTATAATCAACATTTATCAATTTATGGCATTGGTTATCAATTATTATCCATAAATTTATGATATTGATTATCATCATTATCTATAAGCTTATGATATTGTTTTTTTGATTGCATGTATAATTAGATTAATGTTAATTCTTGCTAACAATATTCTATACTTTACTAAAGGTCGGGAATGCGGGAATACATTTGAAATATATAAGAAAAAAGATTAAAAATTGTAAATTTGAAATACTTAATAATTAAAACATTACGCTTAACATAATAACTATTTCTTTAAATAATAATAATACTAAATCGATAAATAATTATAATTTAGTTGAATTATAATTATTAAATAGATGAGAAAATATTTGCAAAAAAGGAAAGAGTAAAAGATGGAGAGAGAGAAAGAGAGAGGGATAGAGGGAGCGAGAGAGAGAGGAGAAAGTGAGGAGGGAGGGAGGGAGGGAGAAGGAGAGAGTGTTAAATAATAATTAATAATTAATGAAACAAATGGAAAGAGAAAACGATACATTTTTAATAATATTACTAATAGCATTTACTAAGGCAAATTTCTTAATATTATTTAATAATTTTTGAAAATTATTAAATAATTTTCAAAATTCATAATTTATTGCGCAATTATAAATTCAATTGAAATGGAAATTTTATTTTAATTAATAATTATTATATATGCAATAAAATAAATATTTAAATTAATATATCAAAAATTAATATATTAGAAATGATAATTCAATATACAAGGAAGAATTTCATTTTAATCATTACCATTTTCCTAAATAAAGTATATATTTGAATTAATATATTAAAAATTAATATAATTAAAATAATGATAGAATATGCATTATAATAATGTAGACTGAACTTATTAATTTTCAATGTATCAAAAATTAATATAATTGAAATAAATAATAAACGTAGGTTGAAGGTATACGATATTGAAAGTATACGGTAATATAGTTTATAAATCATCATAATCCACTAATATTCATCAATTTGCCTTGCTTTTCTCCATAATATGCATAATTTATATAATTGTTTCCACACTTATTATCTTAAATATATTTTGAAATTTTTAAGAAAAAAAAAGTATTTTATAAAGAAATTACAAACTCCTTTCCTTCGTCGTGATAAATTTTTAACATAAAATAAAATATAAATTGATTATTCAATTAAACTAAAACAAAAGAATATATGAAAATTTTAATTATAAAAATTTATTTAAAAAAAAATTATCAATTATTGCAAATGTCATTATCAACAATATAATTATCTTTCTAAGCAAAAAAAGAAAGAAACTACACGATCAATTCGAAAAACAATGCAAACTATTAATAATAATAATAATAATCTATTCTTGAATACAAGTAATATATAAGCATACAATAATGATAAACAGGAATCATCATCATTATCACTATCACTACTATTCAGTATTCATAATCAGTTAGAAATATGATCAATATTATTTGATCAATAACAAATAATAAACTAACAATAATCAATCCATGAATGTGAATAATGTATAAGTTTATGGTAGCAATATCCAAAGAAATTATTATCATTATCGCTATATCATTATTCGTAATCAATGAGTATTTATGATTACGAATAGGTTCGATTTCTATTTCGTTGAATATATGAGCAAAAATTTTTCCTCATATTCGATTTCACTTTTTTTTCTTTTCACCCTCAAGAAGAAGCAATTAAATTAAATAATGTTTGTGCAAACCACTTCGGTATTCCATTTCTTTCATTCCTTTGGGAAATAAAATATATAAAGAAAAAAAAAGGAAGAAAAAGTGAAAAAAATTGACGAATGAATCAATTCTTAATTAAGATTTTTAATCGAATAATTATTAATAGGAATTGAATCAATTGCAGTATATCAGTTTTAATTAAATTATGTTAAATTAATCCTTCAAATAAAAGTAGCGAAAAAAAGGTAATAATTATTGTTTGATTAAACATTAATTGTCTTTTCTGCATAAAGCAATTTATATCCATTATAAATAAGTAATATCAATCGAAATTTATACTCAAATTCGAATTCAAACTTTTTTTTATCATATGAAAGAACAATTATTTGAACAATTTTCGATTTATTTCAATTTTTTCCTGATTTTTTTATCAAAAAAATTTATGTTTAAATCCTCGAAATCAAAAAGCCAATTGATAAAAAGTTCAAATTCGGATTCTTATTAAAATTTTTTTGTTGCCATTACATGAAAGAATTATATGATATGATAATATATTCGTATGATTATTTATTAATATCATATGAAATGATAATTCATTTTTTTGCTAAAAGAAAAATTGTATTTTAATTTTGAAATTATAAGAAAAGGGATGGATTAAAAAATCGGAAAAATTTCTTCTTCCAACGATAAGTGTTTCAGTTAGCAAGAATAAGAAATAATTGTATGGAAAAGAGAAAGGAGAAATGGATTTTTCTTTTTCTTATTTAACAATTTTCGATTTAAAGTGTAAAAAAGGTTTTTCTTTTTGTTACTGCAAATTATTCAATAGTTGTTTGATTATTTATTACGAATTACGAAAAATAATGTAGAATAAGAGAACAAAAAAAGAAAGAAAAATAAGCCAAAAATATAACTTAAAGAATAATTAAGAAAAAAATAAAAAAATACAATATATTAATTAAGAAATTGAGAAAAAATGTATTATTTGAAGAAAAGAAAATGATAAAAAATACAATATATTAATTAAGAAATTGAGAAAAAATGTATTATTTGAAGAAAAGAAAAATGATATTGGAATAGAAAAATGTTAAAATGTAAACAAAATTTCCAATAAATAACACGGAAAGAAAATACATATATATATATATATATATTAATTAAGAAAAGGAAAATGCAATATTATTATTTGTCGAATATCCTTGAAGTTTCATATTCAATTCATATAAATGATTTAAAATTATGATGGCATTAAAAATTTAAATTTAAATTAGGAAATAATTAAATAATAAATTGAGAAATTAATTAAAAACAATAAAAAAGTAGTAAATAACAAGTTCTAAATATAAATTACAGAATAATAAAGCAAAAGCTAAAGAATTAATTAAGAAAAAATAAAAAAGTTAAAAATGAGTTTTCATCCGAAACTATGCAATTGAAATATTAAATTAAAGTTGTGAAATGATTCGTCCAAAGATTAACGAATTAATTTGAAATAAATAAAACAAAATGGAAAATAAGTTTTATATTTAAAAATAAAAATGAAACGTAATAATATATAATATAAAAGAGGAAAATAAAAATTGATAGTTGGGATAGGAGAAATACTGAAGTGCAACAAATTTCTGATAATATACTTCTTTCTCATTTTATTTCAAGCACTTTTTTACAACCCATTTTTTTCCTTCCATTAAAATTTGTTTATTAATTGATGTTTCCTTTCAAATTTAAACTAAATTGATTTTTCATTTTTATTGATAAATAAATGTTTTATGTGTAAAATTTTTAAAAATATTTTTAAAAATTTAATCAAAAATTTAATTGAAATCGAAATAAGCCACGAATAAAAACAAATATTGATATTAAGCGAATTTTAGATGCATTTAAAAAAACAAAAATCACACGCTTTATTCGGATAGGTATCGTAATAATTATATAATATACCTCTTCGAGATTTCAACAAAAAAATAATGGTATTTTTAAATTGTTGAAATACTATATGCGTACAGTAATGTATATATTACTGTATTGCATAAGAAGTGCTGCATACATATTGCATTATAGGTGGCAATACGGTGGTAAATCTATACAGTATACATAAAATTTACGAAATTACAGTCAGCTCAAAATTTTATTATTCTGCTCATATCATTATTTTATTTACTTTAATTTTGATTTTAGGTAAATATTGAAATATGTCCTTAGCTTCGATGAATGATTTTGGATTATCAAAAGGTTACATCTGGTTTTTTATCACTGTTACATTCAAATGAATTAATGAAATACTACTATAATTACTATATACATTAATCTTAAAAAAATTGTGTAATCAAAATTATTTATCAAGTAGTATATTTAATAATGAAGCAATAAAAACTTCTGAAAATAATATAAAAAATGCGAAAAAATATGCATAATAATTCAGAAAAAAATGAACAAATTAATTTTTTTTTGATTTAACAAATATTTTTTGAAATTTAAATTATAATAATTTCTTTTACGTAATTTTTTAAAGAAATGGATAAAACACGAAAATTAATCGAAATTTCAACCGTTCTTTTGAATAACAAAAAAACATATTTGAAATTTCAGATAAAACATTATTTAATTAAAGAAAAGAAAGCTCAATTATTTAAACTTATATTCTAACCATTTGAAAGTTTTTTTCTAAGCTAAAATAACAATCAATAAATTTCATTTTAAATTTATAAGCAAATTATTATTAAAATAATGCAAATAAATACGAATGAATAGGCTGTAGCTATACCAACTTATCGTTTGGCGTAAAATGATTTATTTATTAACAAAGCAAAATAAGCTAAAAATCAAGAAGTTTATTCGTAAATAAACACTTCAGAAATTGGTAAATGAAGCATAGAAATTATGCTAATATAGATGGCAAAATTATTATCATTGTCATTGCTATCATTAATATCATTATTATTATAACAAATTATGGTGATTACATAGTAATTATCATTAATAATAGCAGTAGTAAATAAATATTTATCATGCAAAAATTAGCTATTTTAGTCTTAACTTACGGTGTATGAGACGTTTGTTATCAATCGTTATTATCAATATTAGTATAAATAAGATATTTTAGAAATAGCAAGTGTTAGAAAACTAACAACTTTAGTCGTTAATTCATAGCAACATGAATCATCTGACAGTAAGTTTCTTGGTAAAAATAAAAATGGCTCCCAATGGAATTATCGGTTATATTTTGTTCCAATTGCTATTATTATTACTTAAAACGAATCGCTCAAAAAGTTTTAGCTTTTTTTTCGGTTATTTTTTATTTTAAACCATCAATAATTATGAAATTTCTTCGATTAATATAGAATAATCGTTAACAGTTACTAATTTATAAAATTTATTTTTTTCTGATCTACCACTTATACTTCAATTATTTGTCATTAAATAATTGATAACAAATATCAATTATTTATCATAATTATCATTAAATTGATTACTCAAAATTTAATGAATTAAAATTAATCATTTTTACAAATGCAATAATATTTGTTTAATGATAATCGCTTACTTATCATCATAAATGATTGTATTAAAAAGTAATTTCAATTTCATTCCTTTTCTTTTCTCTCATTTCATTTCATTTTTAATTAATTAATTATTATCTTATTTATTTTTCCTTCATTTTATATCATCTTTATTCCCCCTCCCCGGATAAAATGAATAGATTGTCAGCAATAAAATAATTTTGATATATTTTACTATGATATCATCTCAAATTTTAAAGCTCAATTTATTCTTTTTTGCAAAAAAAAAAAAAAAAAAAATTCAACTGATTAGATATGAAATTTATTCATTCATTCATTGATATCAATGAATGAATGGAAATGGAAATGGAATGAAAAATAAAATGAATGGATAAATTTAAATAGCCATAATAATTACTCTTCCGTATACATACACATATCTGTGTTTATTAAGTAAGCATGATATGTTAAGTGTATGCGTGGGTGTATATCTGTATATATCAACATTTATATGTTTATAAGCAAAATGAATAGATAAATTTGAACATATAAGATAACTTATCTATCTATGTATATATATATATATATGCATGGATGTGCCCGTGGGTGTGTGAGTGGGTGTATGCATTAGTATATGCATAGGTGTGTGTGTGTGTGTGTATATATATGTGAACATTTATGCCTTTATAATAATTATAATATACAGAGATACACACACACACACACACATAAAATATATTCATTGTAAGAATAGAATGTTATATATATACATATGCGTATTTATGAGTGGATGAATGTAGGTGAATGCGTAGGTGTGCGTGTGGTATATGGTGTAAGTGTGTGGGTGGATAGACGAGTATTAGGTGTTTACGTAGATGTGTATATATATATATATATAAACACATTTATTTATTTATAAATGTAATTTATGAAAATATACACATACATATGACAGGTAAATTTAATCGTTGTTAAATAAAAATGCTGTATTAGAATTTTTAAAATTGAAAAATTTTCTTCGAAAGGAAATCTGACTTTTGAGAGAGAAATATAAAAAGAATGAAAGAAAAAAAATGAATAAAAGAAAGAGAATATAAATAAATCGTTTAATATTATATGCTACAAAAAAAAGGAAGAAATTTTAAAAATGAAAAAGACAAATATTTTTGATTTAAAATTTTGCTCTTTTTTACAAAATTTATTTTTTCCAATATTTTTTCTTTGAATTTGATAAATAAATTTTATTATTTATAAAGAAAATTAAAGTTTTTCCTTTTCTTTCATATAGTACTTTCACAAATTTATAACAAATATTTTTTCATTGCCAATAGGAAAAGAAAGAAGCAAAAGAAAAAATTCTTTAGAAATTGGAAGAAAAAAATCTTTTATTTTTTGAAATTTTATTACTAAAATGAATTTTGTTGAATAAATGATTTATTAAAAGTTTAATTTAAAAAAATACTAAAAATATTACTGCTTGGATTATATCATTTGTTTCAGGTTTATATAAATATCGAATTTAGGTATAATGATCGATATCAAGAAAAGAAATCATGCAATAAAACAATCAATTATCATAAATTTATTAACTCAGTTGAATTAATGATTAATCCAATCACTAAATCAGATCGAATTAATGATTTGATTAATTAAGGATCAAATCAACTGATTCATTGATATCGATTTCTTCTAATAACAAATCAATTGAATTAATAATTGATTCAGTTAAATTTCATTCTTATCAATTATCAAGTCAATTGGATTAATAACTATTTTATGCGGATAAGAAAAAAGTGCCGTTATTATTATCGTTGTTATTATTACCATGTTATTATTATTTATCATGATTATTATTGACAAAAATCAATACTACTGAAAGCATTGAAACCTGATATTTTATATTGCAATTATACATGTTAATCAAAATATTATGCTTGGTAATAACAATTTCTGATCATTTATAAGTAATTTTTTCACAGACAAAAAAAGTTATTTTAATTCTCATTAATACTGCAACGAATGATAAACTTATTTAATAAATGATATATTAAATAATTCATTATTCAATAAATATAATTAGAAATATTTGTATTGAATAATATTCTATTACCAGCATTATATGCTTTCACCGTTTTTAACACATTTCTGTATTACGGTTTAACATGAATACCGTAACAATATGCCGTTAACATGTATCACGAGAAAAATATTTTTACACTACTCTATTATAGTTCAACATGAATATCGTAATACTTATGCCATAGATTATTGCAGAGTTAAAGTATATAACAACAAAAATATTTCTGTATTACGATTTAATATAAATACCTTTGCGCGACATAGAATTCTCTATATATTTTTTTGCATTACAGTATTATAGTTCTATTATGGTATTATTATTATAGTGAATATCGCAAAACATATATCAAATATATTTGATTCTGCAATTCACAACGATATATATGTTACAGTATTCATTATTGAACTGTCAAATACATTATTATATTACAGTTTCATATGAATGTCGCAATACATGCATCATTGAGTATTGAAAAATTAACATTTATGCCATGTCAAATATAAAAAAGAGATAATTACAAGAGAATGTTGATAAAAAAAAAAAAAAGATGAAGCGAAAAGAAAAAAACGAAAACTGAAATATTATGCATTTAAAAATATTTATCAGATTCAAGGCAAAATAAAAAAAGAAACCATTATGATAATAATAATTCAAATAGAACGTAATATTTATTTTTTGCATAATTTTTTCGATTATATTAATTTTCATTTTTAATTCATATTTGTTGCGTATTCAATTGAAATTGGAATTTTAGTTAAATATATTTATTTAAATTTTAACTTATTATTATTATCGTTGTTATTATCTTCCTTTTTTAATGCTATACAATAAATTTACAAAATTATGGCAAAATATTTTGAAAAATTATCTGAGACTGATAATAAAAATTAATAAATATAAATGCATGTGCTATGTATCAGTCTGTTTATCAGTTTATATCAATAATAATTTAATTATTCAAAATTAATAATGAAGCATAATTAAAAATTCAATCTTTTCAAAGAACATTCATAATAATGCTATTAGGAAAAAAAAATGTTTGATTATTAGGAAAGGAAATGGAAAATAGAAAAGTAAAAAAGAAAAATAAGTTAAATTAAGATTGGTATGAATTATAGCGAATGAAATAAAATTAAATTCAATCAAATAAAACTAAATTATCCTCAAATAATTGCTACACGAAAGGCACAAAAAAATGTAACAGAATATATTTTAAATAATTTTTTTTCTCAAAAACTTATATAAAATCAAATTTCTTCTATGATTATTTTATGATATCATATTGAAATTTTAACAACAAAGAAATGAGATATTTTAAGAAATGGAATAATTGAAAAGGTAAAACATAAAATAATAATATAATTAAAATATATTCCAATCTTTCGTTTCGATTATTTCATTTAAATTTTAGCATTTTCATTTGATTTTAAGTAAAATAATTTTAAATATTCAAAATCAAATATTTAAACTCATTTATTAGAGAAAAATTATTATTAAATTTCTATCATTTCTCAATAATATTTCAAAATAGTATTATTTAATTTCAATTAAATTACCTATACTATAATAAAAGATAATGAAAAAAAATTAGTTGTAATTTCAAAAAATATCATTTGAAAATTTTACAATAATTAAAATAATTAAGTACTACTTAAAATTAATTAAGTATTATAATGTACTATTAATTAAAAAAAACAAATAATTTTATTTTTAAATATGCTAATTCACAAATTTTATATCGATAATTAAAATCAATTAAACATTGTTTAGATTAAACACGAATTAAATTAAAAAAGTTAAATCAATTGTTAAAGAATTATTTAAATAAGTAATTAATTAATTAATTATTAGATAATATAATTAACGTTTATTTTTTTAATTGACTTAATTAAAATTACACAAATATTATGAATAATTTTAAATATTTTATCAAATAGAAATGCTATTTTTTAAAAAAGTAAAAATTTAAATTGAAAGTGTAAATTCTTTTTTTTGTTTCGATGAACTTTTAGAAAAAAAAGATTTGCTAAAATAATAATAAAATTTTATTTTTAAAAAAAATAATTTTTCAAAAATATTTTTTCAACTTCTTTTCCAAAAAAAAAAAGTTGGAGGAAACGAAAAAAGAAACTTTAATTTATTGGTATAAAATATGGAAAAATTAGAAAATGAAATCTCTTCTATGCATATATTGTGAAAAAGAAAAAGTGCGAAAGATAGAAAGATTAAGAGAATGAGAGAAAGAAAGAAAGTGAAAAATATTAGAACACTTTAATTAATTGAATTCGATTTAAAAAAGTGGAAAAGAACGGAAAGTTTTTGTTATATACAAATGTTTTCTAATAGAATGCAACTTTTATTTTAATACATTAAAATAAAGAAAAGAAAAACAAATAAAAGGAAGGAAATACGTATTTATAATGAATGATTGAAATTTGAATAATAGAAATCATTGATTAATAAACTAAAAGAATGAACTGATAATGAATGATTGAAATTTGAATAATAGAAATCATTGATTAATAAACTAAAAGAATGAACTGATAATGAATGATTGAAATTTGAATAATAGAAATCATTGATTAATAAACTAAAAGAATGAACTGATAATGAATGATTGAAATTTGAATAATAGAAATCATTGATTAATAAACTAAAAGAATGAACTGATAATGAATGATTGAAATTTGAATAATAGAAATCATTGATTAATAAACTAAAAGAATGAACTGATAATGAATGATTGAAATTTGAATAATAGAAATCATTGATTAATAAACTAAAAGAATGAACTGATAATGAATGATTGAAATTTGAATAATAGAAATCATTGATTAATAAACTAAAAGAATGAACTGATAATGAATGATTGAAATTTGAATAATAGAAATCATTGATTAATAAACTAAAAGAATGAACTGATAATGAATGATTGAAATTTGAATAATAGAAATCATTGATTAATAAACTAAAAGAATGAACTGATAATGAATGATTGAAATTTGAATAATAAAAAAAGATAATTTTGGGTGAAAATCATTGATTACTAAGAAATTAGAGGATAAAGTTAAATGAAATAACCAAAAATATATATATATATAAAGTCCATTCCAGATTTCCAAATTCATGCCATTAACTTATTATAAGCATAATCACTAATAATTAGTAGAAGATAATTTCTGAATCGTTAATTATGTTGAATGATATTTGGCCGCCAATCATAAATTTAATTTACTTAATTTCAATCAATTCCATTAATTGATACCTAATTAACTAAAAGGCTATTATCAATTTCAAATATCATTAATAATCATTTTTATATTTTACCACAGAAAAATAAATACGGAAGAGACTGAAAATTACTCCAAAATATTTGAAATCAATAATAATGCTATGAAAAGAAAAGTTAAGCTAACTGTAATATATTTAATTTTAAGCGAATTTTAAATAATTTAATAATTAAAAAATATATTTTTACATATTTGAATTAAAAATATACTGACAGTAATTCTTGATTTAAGCATATTAAATTAATAAGTAATTAATAAAATAAAAAATTGTTACAAAAATGAAATAATTCAAAAAATAATTTTAACGAATTTTTTTCTCATCAAAATCAATTATTATACATTTATTTCGATTGTTTTTTCTTTTCAATTTCAAATGTCATGCCATTTTTCTCAAATTATCATCAAAAAGTTGCAAACATTTTTTTCAACATTAAATTTGGCAAAAAAAATTTTTAATTAATTATTGAAAGTAACATTTAGAGTTTTTACAATGAAAAAAGCAGAAAAATATGAAAAATGAATTCATTTTAATTACTTGCAAAATAATAATCCAAATTAATATTTATTTATTTCCCATTAATTTTCACAAAAGATTTTATTTATAATTAAAATATGGAAAGCATTTTATTTTTTCCAACTTTTTTCCTCTTAAAATTTCGTGATTTTTTCTTCATTTTTGATAGTTTTGCGATTTTGACAAAAATTGAATGATTTCACAATTTATAATTAAAATATTTAAAAGCAATTTATTTCCCTAATTTCTTTTTTTTCAATAACTTTATGTTCCTTCCTATTTTCTTTACGAATATTACAACTTTAGAATAACAGAACTTAAAATGAAAATGTAAATGATAATTATTGATTATAATTACCAGAAGTTATGCAAACAATTATGTTCAATTTTCATAGTATAATTGAAAGATTTCTTTTTTCTCTTTTAATGCTGATTGTATTTGAAATAATAATAAAATAATAGGAATTGATTTATTAATTTGAATTTAATAATAGACTTATTAAATTATTTTATTAATTTTTTATTTCTTTTTGTTGACATAAGGTGAATAAAAGTTAGTATAGTATGAAAAATAAACGTCTGATAATTTATTAGAAAGAAGTTTTGCTCCATTTCTTGATTAATTTAATGCTTCTAGAAAGTATCTCAACAAATAAGTGCCTTAATTAAAAGCTTTAGATCTTCATCTAAAAATCTTAGGCTTATTTTATTGGCTGTTATTTTTTTCGTTTTGTGAATTTCTGCAAAAGTTTTAATCAAAATGAATGAATAATATATTTGGACAGATTTATACATTTTAGAGTATCGTTTTTATTTTTCAAATAAAAAAGAAGAAAAATTTCAAATTGCTGTTGAAATTTCGAAACAAAAAAGTTTACCCAAAAATAAGAAAATCCAAATTAAATGCGAATAAAAATATTTAAACTTAAATACAAATTATTGCAAAAAAATTCTACGATAAATTTGAAATGAAATAATTATTTGCATTAATAATTAAACAAGAGAATTATTGAATAAAAATTAATTATTGGATTAAAATATTAGTTAGCAGTATTGTATCAATTGTTTGATTCAATTTAATAATCATTTGTTTTGTAATATTTTATCGTTTATTTTTAAAACTTTTAAATAGCAATATTTTCATGTCTACAAGTATAAGTAAGAAAAAGGCAATTATATCATATTTCTCAGTTGGTAATCCGAAATCAATATCATTTTCTAGTTAAACTTAGCCATTATTATCACTCCTCTGTTAGCAGTCATTATTGATTTGCCTTAGTGGAAAATTTAGTAATTATAATTTGCCTTTATTCAATAATCCAGCAATCACTGTTATTTCTCAGTTGACACCTTGGCAATTCAGGAATCATTTTGAGAGCTGATAATTCAAAATTATTATTACTTCTCGGTTGAACTTATCAATCACTATAATTTGCAAATCGACATCACAATCAATCATATTATCACATCTTGATAGACAACTCACACTCGCGATCATTCTTCAATCAATAATTTAGCAGTTTTTTCATTTTTTTGGCTAAAAATTCAACAATCACTATTGTTTCTTTCATATCATTATTTGATTGATAATTTATGAAAATGATATCAATTTTGTAAAGTTCTAATAAAATAAAGAGGCTTTTCTAATCACTCAACAAATATAATTAAAATAATACTGATTTTTTTGAAAAGGAAGAAAGACATTTTAATCCTTTTCTATTAATTTCTTATTAATAATACTTATGCATATCCATAAAAATAAGCAATTAAAAGTAAATACAAAAACAAATAATTCATTATCAGTAACTTTTATTATTATCAGAAACGTACCGTACTATCGAATTAAAATTGTTTGTCATATCACATACTGTAATACACTGCCGTAATCAATGCACCATCCAATATACTGTATTGTGCGATATTAAAAATTAAGTATTTTTGGCAAGATTTTTTTGCAGTTATTTATTTTTTCGTACATTTTGCATTTTAGAAAGATAACTTTTAATTTTTGCTTTATTTTTTTTGAAATATATTTGTCATATTTTTAGTAAAGAATTGAAAAACATTAATTTTAAAATGATAATTTCTCTGTTGAAATATGATATGATTCTTTAAATTGCTATAAAAGAAAATAGAAAGAAAACAATTTGTTCAAGTGTTAATATTTGTTCGAATTATTCTTTTATACAATTTATTAATGAACTAATTATTAATCAACAATTTATAGTATAGAATTATCAAATTTACTATAAAATATATTACAAAATTAATCAAAAATATATAAAAAAATTTTACATTCAATTTCTTAAAATTTATTCGATCCATACGTCGATGAATGTTTAATTTATTTATTTAAATCGATTCATCAAAAAAATGATGAATGAAATCAAAATATTCAACAAAAAAACAATTTATTTTTTACTTATATTTTGATTTTCTTTGAAAAAAATTGACAAGAAATATTTGATATCCAATGATATTAAAAGGTTAAAGGTTAAAATTACCAAAAATTTAAACATTATGTATTTTCATTGAAAATAATTGCATAAATCGTTCGTGAATTCGTTAATCATAAAATTTACATTTATCATCCCTTTGATCATATATTTTATAAAAACCATAAAATTAAAAAAAAGAAAAGAATTAAAAATCCATGAATAATCTCGATGTTAGATCCAGAGAAAATGATTGCTAGATTTATAGTAATCGATAAATTGATACGAAATATACATATTACAATTTACGATGATAAATATGCATATCTTTGCTTCAAAAACTTTTTTCCTGAAAACTTTTTGCAAAACATTGATAAAAAACTTGCGCTTCTTGTAAAAATTTATTTGACAATTTAAAATTTTATTAGCACTATTCGAGATAGATTTCGTAATTCGAAGTGATTACTAACAATAATTCAACAATTCTGATTTTACGGAACTGTAATAAGATTATGAATGATAAAATTTAGTATTCATGAATTGAATTTAAATTTAGCAAAAATTAGCATATAGAAAAAATTACGAAATTATTCATAGGACCAACAGTACTGTATAAGATTTATGATATTGATAGTACTGTATAAAATCTATATAATATTGATAATACTGTATAAGATTATGAGTAATAAAATTGAATTTAGCATTTATTATTCAAATTAAGAAGATAAAATAACACACCTTCATATTTTCATATTTTAGAAAACAGTAATCACAATGGCAGTATAATTTATAAATTAGGAAGAATTCATATTTTAGAAAACAGTAATCACAATGGCAGTATAATTTATAAATTAGGAAGAATTCATATTTTAGAAAACAGTAATCACAATGGCAGTATAATTTATAAATTAGGAAGAATTCATATTTTAGAAAACAGTAATCACAATGACAGTATAATTTATAAATTAGGAAGAATTCATATTTTAGAAAACAGTAATCACAATGACAGTATAATTTATAAATTAGGAAGAATTCATATTTTAGAAAACAGTAATCACAATGGCAGTATAATTTATAAATTAGGAAGAATTCATATTTTAGAAAACAGTAATCACAATGACAGTATAATTTATAAATTAGGAAGAATTCATATTTTAGAAAACAGTAATCACAATGGCAGTATAATTTATAAATTAGGAAGAATTCATATTTCAGAAAACAGTAATCACAATGACAGTATAATTTATAAATTAGGAAGAAAAAATCAATTTCTTTGTTTTAATACAAAATTTTTAATATCAATATGATTGGGCTTAAAGATATTATGACATTTAGTATATTCATCAATACAATAAAAACAAATTTCTTTTTGATATCACAGAAAATTTTTTTTTAAATTTGACAAATTCTTAAAAAAAATTCTCATAAAAGAAAAGGTTGGAAATGATTGATGAAATTAATTATTCATGAATATCATAGAAAAAATAAAACAAAAATTTGTTCAATTTTGATTAAGCAAATATAAATAACGAAGATTTCAGGCGTTTTTTGGCAAATGATAAATTGTCAATAAGTCCTAAAGCATTATCACCAATTTATCAGTTATATTTCGCAAAAAATCTAATAATTTTTCTGCTCAAATTTAAAGAATTTGTGCTATCAAACAAGAAGCAACTAAATAATATCATTTATATATTATTTTCAGGCATAAGTTTGGTTTTAAATAAGAAAAAAAGGGAAAGAACCATTTCATTATAATCATCCATATTTGCGTTAATTGTCAAATAAGTTTATTCGTATTTTTCTTGTTACGTCATTAATCGAGATGAAAGAAAATGCTCATTGTTATCAATCAAGATTCGAAAAATTGCTCATTAAAAGAAAAGAGGATGACAAAATTTCATCAATTCTTTTGTTTATCAATGAAACTTAATAGAACATTTCATTTATCAAATATCTTCAAAAGTTCTTTTTTTTCCAATCAAATTCCTTGTTTCAATGGCGAATGAAATGATAAAAATTCTTCTTTTCATAAATTTTTTCCTTTTTTTTTGATAAACTTTTTCTATTTGTTTATAAGCAAATGTTCAACTTTGAAAATTTCTCAAAAAATATTTGATGGAATATTTTGTCAACTTTTCAAAATTTTTATAAGCCAAAAATTGCAATTTTGAAATAATCAGTAGAAGTAGAAAAAAAAGAAATATTTATCAAAATGATGGAAAGCAATTTATTGATAATTGTTGATTTTATTTCATGAATTCTGTATTGAATGTAATATGGATTAGAATGATAAATTTAATAAAATGATAATTATAAAAATTATTGTTAAAATATGTTAATGTAAAAAAATATTTTTTTCAATTAAATTATTAGAATAAATGAGCGAACTGATATTAGCAAAATGCTTTAAAAGTATAAATTAAAACTTAAAATACTTAAATGATTCTGATCTGATAATCGTAATTCCATTAATTATAAGCATATTAATAAAACAAACTAAAATTTGCAATATTCATGATTCTACATTGATAACTATAATTCTACAATATAAATTGAAGGTTATAACATCCGTATTTCTGCAATTCGAGATCAATAACGCAAATTAAAACTTACAATATTCAGGATTCCACTTTGATAATCGTATCTCGAATATTTATAATTAATTATTATTGAATAGATGTATCGCTAATTCTATCATTTTCACTTTTCAATTAAAATATTTGTAATTATTAATGACAATAAGGTGCAATGATTACTTATTTACCAAATATAAAATTGAAGAAATCAAAATTTATAATCTCTATTTATGTTCCAAATATTTCAGATATGTTGAATCAATTTCATTAATAAGATAATAAATCACCTGATCTCTTAATTATTATCAAATTAATAATGCAATATTTACATGTCTATTTCATTAAAGCTTATCATCAACCCAGTGAACAATTATTTAGGAACTATTTCTAATCATTGGATTACGAAATTCGAAAATCATTTGTTAAAATTTCGCTAAAATTCATAATTACCACTCTCATAATGTAATTGATACTAATATGATTGCGATAAATTATGATGGGTTTAGCAATGATACGAGAAGTGACTATTATCAGAATTACTTTGAAATTTCTGATTATGTAATAATTGTAATGAAGGAAGAAAAAAATCGAAATTATCATTAATGATCATAATGATAAATAATGGATTAAACAGATAGACGAGAAATTTAAAATATCTAATTTTCTGGAAAAAAAAAGCTAATTGAATAATGAATAATCTTTAAAAATAATACATTTCTCCATAGCTTACAATTTTATTTCAAACATTAAAAACAAATTTCAATAATCATATCACTTCACTTTTATCTCTTTTTTCAAATCAATTTTTATTTTTTGCTTATACATATACATCAAAAATAAATTATATATAAATATATTTTTCTGCCTTTTCACCTATCTATTATATGAGCCAAAAACTTTCTTTTGGCTTAAATAATTTTATTGTCATTTCGCCAGAAATTTTTTTTTGGCTAAATATTTGGATTATATATGTAAATAAATATTATTGTTTCTAATTTTCCTCATTATTAGCTGAATAATTGATCATATAAACAAATGTATATATTTTTTAATTAAAAAAATTATTGCCAAAAATATTTTTCTTTTTGTATACAAATATAGAAAAAAATAAATAAATAAGCGCATACTTTTTCTTTTTAGATTTTTCAAAAAAGAAAAACTTAAATAATTGAAAAATGCCAAAAATATTTTCTGAAAAAAAGAAACGGCGAAATATTTGAATAAATTATTATATGTATATTTATACATTTTGAGAAAAAACGCGAACAAAAATGCGAATTAATGTCTTTGACAAAAATTTTTTTGTTTTATCAGATTAACAAGAAACTTTCAATCATCCGATAAGTTTTTTTAATTTTTATTTTTGGATATTTAAATATAACCAAACT
The DNA here is from genome assembly GCA_024305405.1 of Dirofilaria immitis. Lineage (NCBI taxonomy): Eukaryota > Metazoa > Nematoda > Chromadorea > Rhabditida > Onchocercidae > Dirofilaria > Dirofilaria immitis. The sequence goes on along the minus strand of JAKNDB010000088.1, from coordinate 2,664,365 downwards.
TTTTCAATATTTTAGCATTTTCAAGTTTTGTTTTGTTTTTTTTCTTTTAACATTTGAAATTTCTAATATATCATAAATGATAAATAGAACAAATGAAAAGAAATGATTGTGGTGAAAAATTCAGATGGGAATAATTGATACTAAATTTTATGCCAAAAAAGATTTTTCAAATAGTTATTTATTTTTCAATCGTTTTTTCCTCTCTTTTTGTCCTTTTCTTTTCTTTCTCTTTTTTCATCTTTTTTCCTTACTTCCTTAATTTCAAAAAAAAGTTTTTAATAAAACAAAACTTTGTTAATAATAATAACAGCAAAAAAAATGATATTATTATGGAAGCTATAACTTTATACAACTTGATCATTTATTTATTTAATCAATAAATTGAGAAAATAAATTATGAAATAAATCTTTTGCAAAAAAGAAAAAATTTTTTTATCTTTAATGAGTAATAATGAAGAAAAATAAGAAATTAATTTTGAAATGCAAATAATCGAAATGATAATAAGTTTTATTTAAGGAATAATTAATAGTGGTTTAGAGAAAGATTTAGAAATAAATGGAAAACAATAACATATATTATAGCGATATAAATAAAACTTTTTGAATAGAAAATGTTATTAAAAATCTTTCAAACAAAATATTATTGAAAATATTTCATATGCTAATCTTTGTACTCTATTACAATTGCAAATAAAACAAATGTAAACATCTAAGCATATATGCAAAAAAAAAAGAAATATAAACGTATATGTAATAATAAATAATTACGCATATATACGTAAAATATACGTACCTCCTTAAAGGCTTTCCTCAAAATGTGAACGTTTATATATCTTATTGAAAGAAAATAAAATTTTACGTAAAATGTAAGCATTCAAATCGTGAAAAATAAATATAAACTTATGCGTAATAATTACGTATCTCTTTAGTTAAATATGTATGCATTAACGTTTCTCATAAAGTATTCATCGTTTATGTACAAACGTAATGAATTTCAGTTTCATTATTTTTATATCATTTCATTATTCATAAAATAAAAACATTTAATAAATAAATTCAATAATTAAATAATCAAATAATTATTATTAAAAAATTTTTGATCTTTTAAAATAGTACTAATTTTTTTTTTAATTTATAATATTTAATAATTTTCAATTTAAAAAAAAATAAAATCATCTATAATCGAAATTTATTTGATACAAATTACAAAAGTTTAAATGAATAATTATATTAACCAAATTAATTATACTAAATGTATATGCTTACATATATATATGCGCATTTGCGTGTTTGAAATGCGTGTTATATTCATGTATTTTAAATTTAGAATTAATAATGATAAATGCTACGAAATAAGAAAGAGTAGAAAATAGCGATGAAATTATAATCGCAAAAAACAAATTATAATTTAATCGCAAATTAATTTTGACTAAATTATGATTATATCTTTATTTTGCATCTGTTAATGACATTTTTGTATAATCTATCAAATATTCTGATTACGAATTCCGATAAATCATTAAACTCATTTGAATTTTATTCGCAAAATAGTTCATTAATTAGCTTACATCATTTATTGATGGTATATTGCGATACAGTATCTTCTGCAGCTAATTAATTTGGTATATCTTTTCAATTCCTATTAAGATTATCGCATTACACATTTATCATCCTAATCTTTTTATCTATTTATCTTATTAAAAATTAGCTATATTACTTTCTTTCATTCATTTTACGTACTTAATTTAAAATAAAATCGCTTTATTGTCGAAAATTACAATTTACAGTGTTATTACAGTAGTCATATAACATTGGTACATCAATAATATGTAATGTTGTTACAATAGTCGTACGATTTTTTACAGTAATAGCGGCAATCATTTTACTGTATTCCTTTCGTAAAATCTACAATAATCATAACAATATCTCCGCCGTAATCTTTTTCTCAAGAATTTTTGCATAAAATTGAAAAATATTAGTTACTATTCGACCACTTATTACGGTTCATTTATTACATATATCATTATTGTCACATCTTTTCTAATAGAAAAAAATCAACTATCCCAAAGTTATCCATATTAATTAATTAGTATAATTATTACAATTAGTAAAGAAGTAAAAATTTTGAGAATAAAAAATTAATTCGAATGAACAACAAATCAGCAAAGACTCTTAGTAATTTAATGAAAAAAGAAATAAAATAAAAATTTGAAATAAATTAATAATCAAACGTATTTATAATCAAAAAAAGCGAACGTAAAATTTAAAATGATGTAAAACAAATTTCAATACTATTGAAAGGAGCTAATTAATTAATTAATTTCAAAAAAAAAGCCAGAAAGGGAAAAACAAAGCCAAATAAAAAAGGCTTAAATAAATGATAGTTATTAAGGCTAGCAACAAGTGTTTCGGATGATATATATATCGAGGAAGTGAAAAATTAATTACCATTTAAAATCGTATCATTTTAAAATGAAACGTATCTAAAATCATTTTTATAGCCATAAATGATGATTTTATTTAGAATACATCGTTTACTTTCTTATTTTGTCCTAATTCTTTATGCAAATTTGTAATCAAATTTCAACGAAAACCATCGAATTTTTTTCAAATAATATTTCTACTATTACGAAAATTTTATACGATAAAAATAATTTTTAAATAGCTAAAATTTTGAAAAATAATCTTAAATAAATTTAATTCATTCGCTAATTATATTGCTGCATTGATAAGATTACCATAATGATAAGATAAAAATATTGCATTGAAAAAAATCGCAATAACAAAATAAAGATATTGCATGATAAGATAAAATGCTACGTTGATAACATAAATATTGGTTTAATAACAATTTGAATAAAATAATAGTTAAATGATTAATAATATATAAAATTTTCGAATAACATTTTAAACTATATTAGACCCAATCTGAATTATCATCCAATTGACCAATAAAAGCATCGAAGAGATATGAATGATATCAGTATTTTTAATGATAATTTTAAAATTCAAATTAATTAATATATGCATAACTTATTAATATATAACAATTTATAGCTTTGAAATGAATAAATAATCAAATTCAGAAATTTAAATGTATCATATACTTAAAATAACATATTCAACTCATACAATTTAAATTTGGTAAATAAATGTTATCGACAAAATATGAATAAATAATATCTTGAATGGTAACTCATTGATTAAAAATAATAATCAATTCTTTTTTTTAATTCAAATAAAACATATCTGATTGAAATATAATGCATAATTTAATTAAATATTGGAAAAAATTTTTCTTTTCATTTCCAATAAACATTAAATAAAAATTATTTATTCTTATATTTAATAAAATATTTCATTCATTTATCATAACTTCTTATCATTTCTTTACACAAATAAATAAATATGATTGATAATTTAAATGTGCTGAAACTTATTTATTTATTTTTCGAAAAAAATAAATAAATGAAACAAATGAAAAAATATATTTTTTCAAGAGATAAATAAATAAAACAAACAATTAAATAAACAAATGTATAAAATATACAAGTTTTAAATATATAAAAGTATATATTCCAAGTTTAATAAATAAAAACATTGATCTATGATAAATAAAGCAACAAAATTAATTAATAATAGTAATAAAAGAAAACAAAAATAAAAAAATATGTAAATGTTAATTTGTAAACAATTGAATGATACATGAAATATATAAAAGTATGAAAAATGTAATATCAATTGATAAGAAGCATTTATTTTCATTATTTTCAATAATGAAAATAAATGACAGATGTGACAGACAAAAAAAAGAAAAATTGGATTAAATGGCGTAATGGCATTTTTATATTACAAAAAAATAAATTAGTAAAATGTAATATGATAACGACTCCCCGAAGAAAATATTAATGGAATGAATAATTCGAATTACTATTATTATTATCATTATTATTACAAATGTTATAATAATAATTATTGTTATTACTGTTATTAGTGGCTATATTATTATCATTATTCAAATTGGTAATATTATAAGTAATTTTTCAAGTTTCTTTTCATAAGCAAAATATCAATATCGTGAATAGAATAAACAATCTTGACGATTATTATCATTTATTGTTATTCAAAATAATAATATTATAAACAATAAAAATCAATAGATAAGAAAAAGTGATTAAATAGATAGCGAACAAAAAACAAAATATTTTTTTTTTTTTGATATAAGCAAATGATTAAACGTTTTATTCATTATCGATAATATAATTTTAGTTTGAATAAAATTAAATTAAAAAAAATGCTATGATATATTAGTTTTAGTAATAAATTATTTCTCTTACGTTATATAATATAAAAGTGTGAGAAATATTTAAATTAATTTTTATTTTCTTTTTATTCATAAAATCTTTGAGTTTGAAATTCAAAAAATTATTATTTATTCATTTATCAATACCCAATATTAAAAATTATCACTCATTTCTTTTATCAATATTCAAAATAAACATTTATTTTTCTCATCAAATATCTAAATTCATTGCTTATTTTGCTAAAAACTTTTGAAGTTTTTTTAAATCGATATTCAAGTTTATTGCTTATTTTATTAAAAAGATTAAAATCACTTTTTATCAATAATTTATGATTATTACTTATAATTATTTATAAAAAAATAATATATAATAATATATGGTTAGAAGATATTAAATTATTGAAAAAATTAATTAAACGGATGATATATTTGAATAGATTATTATTACTATTTTTTTCCTCAAAATAATTTATTACTATTTCGTATAAATATTTCGTTGCAAAAAAGTTTCGATTATTTGTTTTTGATATTATTTCATGCATTATATGAAACAAAAAAATGATAAAAAAAGAGAATGATACATTTTTAGTAAGATAATGAATGATAAACATTGATAATTCTTTTGTTAAATGATATGATATCGTTTTATGCTAATTAATTAATTAATATATGGCTTAACACAAAATGACAATATTCATATTTATTTTTCAATCATATCAATACTAATGTTAATGTATTAATTTAGAAATTTTAATTTTTACTTGAAAATATTGAAAAAATAATCAGAAATGTTAATTAATTTGATTTAGAGGAGAAATTTGAACAAATTAAAATCATAGAAATAGGAAAATTATTTAAAATACATACTTTCATTATATGTTAATTAGAAATTACTAATAATTAAGTATAATATTGTTAATAGTAATAATAATAATAATAATGATAATCTAAATATACAATACAGCTAATTAAGTATAAAATTAGTAAATAATTAATAATCGATAGAAATGGGAAATCTTTTCGGAATAATCTCATTATATGCTAAATGGAAAATTATTATTTTTACCTGTAATATTATTAATAATAGTAATAATGATAATAGTCAAAAGTTCTAACGAGAAATGAATGGATTTGGACTCTCAATCAGAAATGCAATGAGTCAGAATTTTATGAGAAATGGAAAGCATTCAGAATCCTAATAAAAAAACGAAAGCATACAGAATCTGATGGGAAATGAATAGATTCGGAATCTTAATGAAGAATGCAAAAAGTCAGAATTTGATGAGAAACGGAGAGGATTTGAAATTTGGAAAATTAAATGGTAATTAAATTTTAAGGTATCATTTATAATGATTAGTTGATATGACATTGAAATTCAACTTTTCATTCATATTTTTCTACAAATTTTGTCATATGCTTCATTTTTTTCTTGTTAATTATTATAAATTATTGCTTATTGTTTTTTTTTTATTCTTAAAGAAAATACGATTGAAAATTAATTTCATTTTAATTTTATTTATTTTTGTTTTTCTTATAATTTCTCAAAATTAATTTAATTTTAAATTTAAGGGAATTAACAAAGTTTTTATTTAATAATCGAACCAAAAAAAGCATTTTTTTCCCAATTTTTAAACGATTCATATAAAAATTAAAATTATTGAAAGTTTTTATAAATTATAAGTTTCAGCGATTTATTTATAATTGTGAAAAAGATCAAATAAAATTGATATTAATTTTAATAAGCAGCAAACATAAAATATTATTTTATCTCATTATGATATTTTTATCATCAGTTTGATTGAATAGTATAGAATGATTTTAAAAGATTTTATTTATTCCTTTTATATATATAATTATTATCGAAATAAGAAATTAAAATCTTTAATTACATTTAGAGAAGTTGATAGGTCAATTGATGATTCAGCAAAAATAAAAGAAATGGAAGAATTATTATATTCAATGTAATATTGTTATCAATTTTATTGGGTCAATCTTTGGTAAGATCAAAAGTTTTTTAAATGAATTAAAATAAAAAGTAATCTGAACATATGTGGATGAATTGATCGGTGGAAAATGAAAGTCATTCCAATTGAGCCAATCAATCCAATCAATTCAATCAATCAATCATTTATTTGTTTTGTAAGATTGTCAAAAGAATTTATCAAAAAATAAATACGAAAAATGGTTGTCAAAATGAAATATATAAATTAAATTTTTAATAACAAATTTTTTATTTGAAACATATATCGCATGCGTTACAAATAATAATTATACATTGATTATTTTTATCATTTTATTTCTTCATAATTTTCGCTTTTTTGAAATATTTATGAATCTCTCTTTATCTTCAGAATCCATCGAATAAATCGCAATTCTAAATTTAAACATTATGCTAATAGCGAATAAATCGCAATTCTAAATTTAAATATTTAATATTAAATAGCGATATAATAGAAATAGCGAGAAAAATTAGCATGAAAATTTTGAATGGATTTATAGATATGAATGATATAATCGATCTTTCTTATTTTTATATGTCTAATCAAATTAGCGACTTCATGTAAATTTAATAATTTTTTTCATTCAATCTTAATTAATTCTTTTTTTTTTAAATAATAATATTTCATAACCTAATTGTTTCTTTTTGCATGTATTATTAATTATTGCACGTATTATCAATTATTGCATGTATTATCGTTTACTACACATATATTATTGATTATTATATGTATTATAGGATTATATGGTTGTCGATTATTATTATTATGCTATTAATTGCTGATTATCATTAATTATTTCATTGTTAATTAGTAATTCCATGTATTACTGATTATCTGTGTATTATCAATCACTGCATGCAAGACTATTATAGAAATATCACTGATTACTGCTCACTGTAGATATCATTGATTATTTTTCTATTATCTATCTCAAATGTATATCAATTATTTATTATAGCATGTATTATTGATCATTAATTGTATTGCACGTTTTATCAATTATTGCATGTATTTTTCACTGTTGTTTGCTTTATTGATTATTGCGTGCATAATTGATTATTACATGTATTATTGATTATTGCATGTACTATTGATTATTGTATGTACTATTGATTATTGTATATCTTATTGATTATTGCGTGCATAATTGATTATTGCATGTATTATTGATTATTGTATACCTTATTGATTATAGCATTCATAATTGATTATTGACATATTATTGATTATCACATGTATTGTTGACGTTTCAGAATCATTAATGCTGTCTTAAAATATTTCATAAGCGATATTAATGCTTCGCTAACAATGGATAGAGTGTATATATACATATATATATATATATATAAATATATATACATGTATATGTGCATCGTTTGCATTAATACATCGGTTACTTCCGCAAACAATGCGCAAGCTAACCGATTTGTAGACATAATTCACAAAGACCGGTCCATTCCTATATCTGTGATATATCAAGTTTATTCAGGCAGCTTATAACTTTAGAGTTATCCAACTAATGCTACCAAATGAACAAACATGTCATGTAACACACATACACACACACACACACACAACACACACACACACAGACACACACACACACACACATACACACACACACGCATATATATGTATACATATGCATTTTACATGCATGCTTCAACATAAAATGCAAATTCAACAGACAAACATTATAGATGATGATGACGGTGATGATGATGATGATGATGATGATGATGTTGATGATGATGATGATGATGATGATGATGATGATGATGATGATGATGATGATGATGATGATGATGATGATGATGATGTTGATGTTGATGATGATGATGTTGATGTTGATGATGATGATGATGATGATGATGATGATGATGATGATGATGATGATGATGATGATGATATATATGTGTAAATAGGAATGAAGGTTATGATCATTGTCAACCGTTTTCAATGGCTTATTTCTATTGTCACATATATAAATGAGTAATATATATTTTCATCATTTTTTCGCTCTTTGTTTTATCAATTTTTTTTTTCATATGCAAAAAAAAACTGATGAGAGATTTTAAAATATAAATAATAATTTGTATCATATTGATAATAATAATTTTAGAATAATCATTTTATTTTATAGTATTTTATAACCAAAATATTATATATATATATGCTTATTTTAATTATTTTTAAATATATATCATTGCATGCATATATATGTATGTATGTATGTATGTATATGTAAATATGCAAATTATCTAATAAATAATAATCATATGTTACTAAATTCTAAATTTATATTTTATAATTTTAATTATTATTGCTAAATTTTTAGGTTTTATTATTTTATGATTATTGAACATATATATATATATATTTGTAGTGATATACTTGATTTCTTGACAAAGTTTTTTTTTCATTTTATCCAGAAGTTATAATAATATCCATCTATATAAAAATAAGAAAAAGGAAGTATTTGTCAAAGTTTTGTGAGCAATATATATAGGTTGAAGTTTTACCGAATATAAATGAACACACACATATTCATTCAAACGAACCAGTTTATTTCTACTTTTTTAGGCTTTTATATTTTTATTGAAAAGTCACGAATACCTCGCTGAGAAATAAGCGTTTGTTTTCGAAAAAATAAGAAAAAAATATAATTTTTTTCTACTTTTCTTACAAATTTTTGAAAATTTCAGCTTATCATTAAAGCGTTGAAATATAATGTTAATAATAACAATTTTTCCTTTTTCACCTTGTATTAAAATTTCCTTCCTTCCATTTATTGGTGCTTATGAATGAAATTGCATAATTCGTTATGATATTTGATTAAAATGAGTAAATCTTTTTCATCATTTTTTCTCTTTTTTTAAAAATAGTTATGTGAACATAATGGAGATTATTTGTTTATCATATCTTACCATTGGTCGGAAATAATTAGTAAAATTAGTAAGTTATATTTTTGAATATAATAAATAAAAAGCATTTCCATCATAGAATCAAAATTACTGAAACCTTAATTTTTAGACCTTATATAATAATTTGTTCATTTAAAAATTTATCATTATTATTTCAAACAAATGAAATATAATCTTACGTAAAACGAAATGTTTATATAAATATATCATATATATTATATTATATTTTACTTTCTCATGATGTCACGTCTGATATGCTTTATTATTTTCTAACTTATCAATTTAATCTCGAAAAAATCATATTCATATTTAAGAAATCAATTTAATATATTTTATTATTTCTCAAAGTCATGTCTAATAAGCTTTGTGATTACAACATTGAGATTTAATACAGTTGATGAAAATATGCTCAAAAATGGTAATTGATAAAACAATTCCAACTGCTTTTTCTTTTCGTCTTTCTCTTCAACAGTGAAATAGACTTTTGATGTTTTCTGACGGTTTCTGTTTTGCTCAATTATAACTAATACAATAATCTAATGAAAAAGTATAATAAGATACAATTAATTTAATTTTTTTCTAAGTATTCAAGAAAATTATCAGACATCTATAACTTCAGACAATGGATGAATTTTTTTTATTTTAATTAATTTAAAGACTTTTATTTGAATTACTTTGAGTGTTTTTATTTTAAGTAACTTAAATATTTTGAGTATTTTTATGGATATGAAAGAGAAAATTTTTAACATCCAATCATTTATTTGAATATACAAAAAAAAAAAGAAAATGAAGAATTTAAAATTAAAACTTGGCATAAAAAGTTACAAAATATTTTAAATGTATATTTTAATTTGTATGATAACATAAGTGATAATAATAGATTCTACATCATTTATATAAAAATAAAAAGTAAAACTTTAATCTAATAATATTTAAAATTTGAAGTGGTTTTGGGTATGAGAAGTGTTAACAAAAATACAGTATATATTATTAAATAATAATTAATATATCAAATTTCAAAGATATTCCTTTTTTTCTCTCTCTCTCTCCTTCTCTTTTTCTTAAAGATGATTTATTTATCAATTGTCAAAATTGTTTTAAAAAAATATACAACAATGTTTTTAGGATAATTCAATTTAATACAACATGCTATGATTTCGTTGAAATTTTAGAAATCAACTTCTGATGGTAATTTATGCATTCGATTCGAGGCATCTTAATAAATCCATCATATTTATTGATTCCGAGGTTCTTTATCGTTTTCGGGCTTATTTTACATGTTAGAATAAATTTTATTATGTTATTCAAGAAATGATCGGTTCGAAAATTCTTTATTATGATAAAACATTTAATATGAATTAAATTGAATTCGGAAAGCAAACTGTTAAAAATATTTCGTATGATACTGTGATTGATCGAATTTAATTTAGTCGATTTCTTATAATATATAAAAATCAATTTGAATTTCAAACAAACTGCTTACTGATAAATCTATCGTTGCAATACATCTCGAGAGTGAATGCGAAGGAAAGGATAGAAAAGTTACAAAGATAGGATAAGAAAGAAGATTCAATAAAATTGACGAAAATTATTTCTTCAGGATTAATCATTGAAAATAAATAAAAAAGAAGCGGTCTTCTTCATACTATCCTTATCATTAAAAAAAAATCTTGAAATATAAAGAACATTAATTTTCTCTTAATCTAATCCTGATATTATATAATATCAAATTAATGAATGGTATGAATAAAAATTTAATTCTATTATTCAGGAATGAATCGATTGAATTTCTACTTATATTATTCATTTATGAATGATATAAATACATTCCTTTTCTTTCTTTCCTCTTTTGTTCCTCATTTGCTTTAACAATAAGTTTCAAACTTTCAGTTAATTAGAAAATAAAACAAAATGAATGTTTCATTTATTTCTATCATAACAAATTCTTCTCTTATCTGCCATGAAATAAACTATTTTATATTCCAAATGTGGACTATAAGAAAAATAATAGAAAATGATATTTTTAGCTATGTATGACTGATGTGACAATAATAATAGTCATGCAAAGGCAATCATCATCATCTTCATGCTTGCTCCGAACACTTCAAAATTCTCTCTATTAAATAGAAAATACTTTTGCGATTAGAGGAGAGAAATGGTTGATGATGATGATGATGATGATGATGATGATGATGGTGGCATCTGATGCCATCGTCATAATGTCACACAATTATCATCGAAATGATTGTGGTGGAGTTTTACGCTTTTTCTCCTCATTCAACTATACTACATCTATCTATTCTATCTTTTCTATTTATCGTTTGGTTTGAAGTTAAAACCGTGTCGTCTTATTATCTTCTTCTGTCAGCATATATTCGATAACAATAACGTAACAAAATGCTGATATTTTATCACGTTATTAATGATGATGATGATTATGATGATGGTAATGATGGTGATAACTATGATTACAAGTTTGGTAGATTGAATGAAGAAAGATGGCATAAACGAATGGCATCAAAAATTAACAATGCTCGCATGAATGCTATTACTACTACTACTACTACTACTACTAATACTACTACCATTTTTGCTGTCATTGATAGTTTGGTTGAATTGTTATACTATCGATTTCATTCATACCACTATAATATCATCTTCTCTTTACAACCATCTTTCAATCCTTCAGAAGGTCAACATTAAATGAAATTCCTTCTCTATGGTTTTGCCTTCAATTACTAAACAAACTTTTAATAATTCCATCTTTTTTATTATCAAAAGAAAATTATAAAAAATTTTTTTTCTGCAAAATCAAAATACGTGAAATATGGGAAATTATTTAGCATCTTTCTTTTTATTCTTATTTTTAAAGTAGAAGAAAAATATCATATTATTTAATAAATAAATATGTACGATAAGAAAAAATTTTATGAATTTCTTTTTTTTTTTGCATAATATTGATTGTTTATATTTATTGATACAAAAGATATCAGTAATTGATTAATTTTGCTATTCATTTAGAGAATTAATTTTTAGCATTATATGAAACTATGAAATCATTATCAATTATAATATATATTTACTTAATATCACTTTATTCCTGTAATATATTTATGATTGATATGCAAAATTTTCATCCCATCTTCAATTTTCGATTATTTGATTATTTAACAATTGGTTAATTATTCAATTAATCCTTTGCTATTATTTAAACTTACTTATGCTTATTAATTTCACATATATTTAAGCATAATTCAATACATATTTGAAATTATAATTAATACATACATACATATATATCAATTTATAAAAAAATTTTCATTATATATTTTTTTAATCAATATATTTCATTTATATTATATAAAATAACACTTTAGTTTTAATATTTATTAAAATTAATCTTTCTTTTTGCATATTTTATATGAATAATAATAAAATTAAACAATTAGATTAGATACGATGGATATATATATAGTACTTATTTTGTATGAATAATAAAATTAGCGATTAGATGGATAGAATGAATAAATGCGACATGCGACAAATAAATATATATATATTTTTTTGATTATTTATCACTTTTGCTTATTTTATATGAATAACGAAATTAAACAATTAGATACAATTTATATATGATAATAAATTGTAATTTTCTTATTATTTTCTACATTTTGCTTATTTTATATGATAGTAAGATTAATGATTAGTTATAAATAATTATATGATAATATTATAAATATTATATATGATAATATATCTATCTATCTATCTATCTATCTATCAATCTATCTATCTATATATATATATATATATATATATATGCGATAGTAAATACATTCGCATTTTACATAGATTTCCTTTCTTTCTTTTTTTTTCATCATATTTTTAAATATTTTTGTATTTTTTTATTTCATAATACTAAAAGATCGAATAAAGCGAGAGAATGTATCAGAAGGTAACTTCATCTGTTATCATAGAAATCATTCTCATTTTTCCTTTCTATACTTTCCTTCATATACTATCATCAGTTGTTAAAGATAGCAGTAACAGTGGTAGCAAGTAGTATTCACAAATTATCGTAGAAGTATTCGTTATGACATGAAGAAGAAGTGGGATAGATGGATAGATGGAAGGCTGGATGGATGGATGGATGGATGGATGGATGGACGGATGAATATGGATGGATGGATATGGCTAGATAGAAGGATGGATAGAAGAAGGCTAGAAGGATAGAAGAGCAACCATAATATCTGATGATTTTGCAAAGGGGATTTGATGGTGATGTGATGTGAGCTTGTAAAAATGTGATGGTTGATGAGGAAGAGGAAGAGGAGGAGGAAAAAGAGGGAGAAAAGGCAAAATTGAAAAGGTTCGTTCCTCTCTCTCATCGATGGATAGTCCTTCATATGTCCACATGTCCCTCTTTTATTGTCGTTTTGTCGTTTTATCGTTTGTCGTTTGTCGTTTGTCGTTATCGTTTTCGTTGTCGTTGTCGTTGTCATCTATCGTTGTCATCAGCATCTTGTAGACTCGCTATACTGACTGCTATTAATGAAACAAGACTTCTGCCTGTATAATTGCAGTATGTTGCAAAAAAAAGAAAACTACTTCATTTTCACTTCTTCTTTCTTTTTTTTCTTTTCTCCTTTTCCCAATTCTTTCATTCAAAAACTCTTAACTTCGGGATTGAATGTTAGCGGGATATGAGGAAGGAAGAAGGAAGAAGAAGGCGAAGAAGGCAAAGGCGAAGGAAGGAAAGAATGAAGGAATAGATGATGATGATGACGACGATGACGATGATGATGGTGGTTTATCGGGTGACGGCCGCTTTATGTTCGCGCTCGGTTTCGGTCCGATCGAGCATCAGCAATAGTAGTAGTAGCCTTCTTGTGTGTATTCCATTCCCCGCTCCGCCCGCTCTTATTATCTTCATCGTGCAACACTTCGCCCTCTCAGCCATCCATTTATCCATCCATCTATCCGTCCATCTATCCATCCAGCCATCTATCCATCTAGTCATCCCCTCCACCTATCTTTGCGTCCTTCCCATGTATTCTGTTCTACTTCATACGGCATAATAGCAACAGCAGCCAAACAGCACCTTCTCCATATCATTCATTCTATTTCGATAGACCTCAACCTTCAGTCATCTAATTTTTATAACTTCTTTCATTATTAGTTTCCTGAAATTTGTTTGATTGAAAGTGTTGATGAAAGAAGAAGTTAGAGCTTCTCGTTGATGTATGTTTTTTCTATTTTCATGTTTCTATATCGATTCATTTGCCTTCTTTCTAAGCTTGAAAGGAATTTCTTAGAATTCAGAAAGCAAAACGATTTTAGGAAGGAGAATCTTCATCAGTGCATTATATTTCCTCCTTATGAATTAAAATTTTACGATCTCTTGTTTTATTCTTTTTTTTTTTTTTTTATTTCTCAACAAAAAAAAAGAATTCGTTTGATTCGATATCGTTGTCAAGGAAAGAAGAAATGGAGCTATATTGGTGGTTTCGCTATTTTAATGCTTATATTTGAAATGATTCATTCCCTTTTTCTTTTTTTTTTTCGTTAAACAAAAGCTTTTCCAGGATTCAGAAAGATAAACTGATAACAAAGCAAGAATTTTCATCGGATTATATCGTCATATTAAAATTTCATTTTATAATTTCAAACAGTAATAGTATATCATAGTTGTATTATTTGATTTGCGGATTTTATGGGAGTTTGCTCATATTACAGAAGTAGTTCCATTTCTTCGACATTTAAATACTCAAATTTAGATTCATAAGTTTATAAAAGACAATGTTGTAGTATCGTTGTATTATTATAGAAAGCTTCTTGTTTTTCTTTGATTCGAGAATTTGAAATTTCATTTTCTTCAATTATTTTTATTTAGCAATATTATTGCATGTTTTACTTTTCTTTAAAGTTTCTTTATTATTAGTTGAGTGATAAAAAACTAACTGCTTCTTGATACTATGATTATTGCAGAGACTTCAATATTAAATCTAAATTCTTAAAAATCAATAGAGCATGCTTTGTTCAAATTTATTTACACTCTTTTTTTGAAACCTTGTGTTGAAACTTTTTGACATGAATGATAAATCTATGGCATATTTGTTTAAGAAGAAAAGTTTCAGCAAAACGATAAACTTCAGAATAATAAACTAATCCACCAGATAGTAATTTACATACCAGCGTATGCTAATTATCACTATGATAATCAATAAGTTAGTCATTGATGATTAGAACATCGAATCAATAGTTGTTTAAATGAACGAATTGCAATGTTTGTTTCAGAATCGTACTATATAGAATTCAAGAGGAGGGATTGGGAAAACAGTAAATATTTTATTCAAATGATCTATGCAGTGATTTTTTTTCTCGCTTTTTTACTTGTCTTTCTCTCTCTCTCTCTCTCTCTCTCTGTCTCTTTCTCTATCTTGTTTTTCTCGAAATACTATCAATGTAAGTTATCAAGAAATAATTAACAGCTGTATAAAGTTATTATTATTATTATTATCAGGAATGATAATTGAATGAATGAACAATGATGAAATGTAATGTTATCTAGAGATAAAAAAAGATTTTTCTTTCTACAGAATGAATTTTACATTGATTCATAACTATTAATTAAATATAGTCTAATTAATTTAAAAAGGAAAAAAAATGCCATAATTTATATTATTAGAATAAGTTGATCATTTCATTCTTAAACTTCCTAATCATACTTATATTTATTCATTCATATTTAATATCTACGATCTTTAGTAAATCAGCTTATTATCATACTAATCTATCATCATTGCAATAAAAACATTTATTTAATCATTGTGATTGTTCATCATGCATTGATATCGAGATAAGATTTTGTCATACTGTTAATAATTGCAATGAAATTTTTAAATTTCAATTCTTCCTCTTTTAATCCTCAAAATTATAAAATAAAATACTAAGGAAATAGCAACCAATTCAGAAGCAATACATTACTTTTAATGCTCAGATATTTTATAACAATATAAATAGCTGTAACAAAAATTTTTCAATATTAATTTTTCTCATTTTAATCCATACAAAAAAATATTTAATGAAATAATGAAAGTTTGTAGTCATTAATAATCATTAGTAATAGTAGTAGTAGTAATATTAGTGATAATTTGATAATAAAGAATGTTTGAATTTGAAGTGTTCTAATTTTTCTCCCTAAATTGCCATCATCATCATTCCGTGAAGAAACTTTTCTAGATGATGATAGTGTGAAGTTTATTTCATTTTATCTGAAGGATTGTGCAAAAGATGAATGAAGAAAAGAAGGACGGAAAGAAGAAGGGAAGCAGGAAGGAAAGAAGGGAAGAAGGAAGGTTTCGTTGATTTGTAGGCTGACGACGATGACAACGACTAGTTATCATCGGGTTGGAGCTTGCGTTGATCGTTTCGGCGCTCCCTCTGTTTGCTGAAATTTTTGCAAAAGGAGGGAAAGAAGATGAAGATGAAGAAGTCGTCGTCTTCTCCATCGTTCCTCCTGAAAGTCCATTGATGTCAGCTGTTATATTATCATTTAATACTAAAACTTAACCTATTGTGTTCCTTCTTTCTATTCAACTGCTTCTTCTTCTTCGTTTTCTTCATATTTTAATTTTTATCCTTCCTATTTCATCATCATCTTTTTTTTTTCTTTTTGTTGATTCTTCTTAATCATATGGAAGGAAGAAAATGAGTGAAATATTCGGTAAACTTTTTTTTTTTAACTAGTAAATTGTATTTTTATACAGTTTGTTTCAAATGATCTATCTCTCATCTTTCTTCAAATACTACACATACACATATATATACCTTTAAAACTTTCTCTCTTTTCCATTTGTTTTTTCGTTTTGAATATTTCCTTTTTTCTTTGTCAGTATCAATTTCAACTTTTTATTTATATTTTATTACTATTATTAATTGTTAACATTATTGCTACGCTCTCTTCTGTCTTTCAGTTTGAATATTTTATATTTGATTATTGTTATTATTATTACTGTTACTGTTACTTTGGTGATAAAAATAAAGATTTATCATTGAATTGTCTTGGTCAAATTCTTGATAATTTATCATTTATTTTTAATACCAATCTTTTTATGGTTGAATTCTTTATTCATCTTTGATGATTTAATCATTAATTGTTTATTCATTCTTGGTGGTTTGATCATTCGATTTTTTTTTATCATTTGATAGCATATCAGTAATTCTTCACTCATTCATTGATTTTCGATGACTGTTACGAATTCTTTGTTTTTATTCTCTTGATAATTTATCAATAATTTTTTAGATTATTTCATCCTTCATTCATTTTTGATAATTTCTTTTTTTTCTTATTTAAAATTTTTGTTGAAATATCTAGTTTGCATTTATTTTGGACAATGAAATTATAATTGAATTCATAATATTAAGTTTTAATATATTCTTTCGTATTTTTTTCTAAATTTTATTTTGCTCTTTGAAAATGTGTTAAGTAAGTGTTAACAGTGTCATAATTATTAAATAATATTAAAAAGTTTTTAATACAAAACATTATATTATATTTAAAAATATTAAAATAAATTATAAGAGTAAAAGGATTTATTTTATTTCCATTCAATTTTTACTATATTTCATAGAATTTTAATATTAGCGAAAATTTTAAATTTCTTAATTTCAATTTATTTATCAAATGATTGACATGTAATTGTAAAATGTAAAAATATTGTCACATTAGAACTGTTACTTTTTAATCTCTACCTTATTTATATTCATCAGAATCCTTCTCTCCAGTGTTTGATTAATTTTTTGTTTACATCTGAAGAATATATACTTTATGCACTTCTAATGCATCTGCAAGAAAGATTTATTTATAAGAGTAAAATTGTCGTTGTTGTTGATTATTCCGAAACATTTCATTTTGTGTTTGCATTTTGAGTCATACACAAACTTCCTTCGTATCCTTCAGACTGGCAGAGTTAACTATTGTTTCATGGTTTTCATAACTTTCAGTTTCTGCTATTTATTTCTATCTGGCATTCTGCTGCAGTGGTTTCGTCACTTTGATGCTTTTCATTCTAGCCATCTTTGAAAAAAAACCATCGAATAATTCGTATCCTTCGAACTCTCTTCGAATTGTGAATCTTTTTAACATTTCGAATATTTATGAAATGATGATATTGATGATATCTGAAGTTCGTCCATTTGTTATTATCAAAAATAATAACATATGTGTTATTTTGTTTATCCAATCTGTTTATATTGCTTTAGCTTTTGTTTTTCATTTGGAAATTTTATGTTTTCCTTTTAAAGCATCATCGCCAAACTTCACAGCGAACGATAATTTTCATCTGGCTTTCACAATTTTCTCAAAATTCGTGTATGAGCAAATCGTAACATTCATCGATTTCAATCTTTGGCATTGCAATCATCATCTGTTCAACTTTATTCCAGCGAACTCTCTTTGCCATCATTTTTCTTTTCTTTCACATCATCGACCTTTGATGTTTGATTTTCATCTTTTCAAATTTCCAGCTCCATTTTCTCCGAATCCTTGCTCCTTTGGTCATAATCCAATAGTAGTAGCTGTTGCCTACAATTTCAGCCCTTCCAATTATGTGCCATTTCGACATCTTCCCTTAATGCCTTCTTTAAATCGTTTCAGTTTCGTGTCATTCAAAATGTCTTCGTACAATGAAGCGTTTCTGTCATTTGATGTCCTTTTCGGAATTTTCTTTCGTTTTTTTTTTTCAAATGGCACTGCGAGAAACAAACGATAGATTCTGTCTGCGACACTATTTGTCTTTTCTTGTTTCTATCCATTTTAAGGAACCTATCTATATTGTCTCGTTATTCTTGCAAAAACTGCTAACACTCTCATCAGAATTTACTAGGCTTTGCAGCTTTCTCGCCGACATCGATTGACCAAGAATCTCATTTGATTTTACTGATTCTTCACCATTACCGATTAAATTTGGAAATTCTTCAATACAAATATCGTATAGTGATTTGCTAATAGATTCGATCCTATGTATGTTAAAAGTAGTGTCGCAGCAAAGAAGTTTAGTTTGTAAGGACAGCAATTCCTTTTGCACTTCTTCAACCTTGATGAATCATAATCCTAATATTTCCTAGGTAACTAAGAAGAAAGTTTTTAACAATTTTACTTCTACATTTAGTTTGACATTTTAATGGACTTCTTTCGAATAAATTGTCTCTGTAGGGACGAGTGTGTTGATAATTAAAAACGATCATTCGATTCTGCTCTATTTCATCATAGAAAGTCTTTATTCTCAATCAATACGAAAAAATTGTTTGTTATGTTGATTATTGTTACAAATCAAATGCGTCAATTAATATAGTTCACGTGAATTATTTGGATTCTAGAATCTCATCATCAAAACTTGATTTATGACCTGGAATTTGATGAGGTATTTGTTAAGAACGATAAAAGATAAAATAGAACTAAGCAAGAATGAATAAAAAGTGAGGACAAAAGATGAGAAAAGGCACAAAATGGAAAAAAAAAAACGAGGTAATATGTCTTGAAAAACTCTTTCTATATCAGTAGACTGGATATTTCATCCGTAATTTCAAAAATTTCTTTGTCACGTTCCTTAGTGAAATAGAGGATTGTTGTCAATGTCGCTTATTAATATTATCATTACTGATTTATCTCGACGATGAAATGCATTACTGTGAAATTTATTTCCTCGAAATACCTCAACTATTTCCATTTATCTTTCTCATTTATCAATATCTATAAATGTATTGAATTGATTAAAACAGATAATATGTTATGCTTATTTCATATATGCATTCATTCATGTATGCATTTTTATTAGCAATATTTTTATCAATAATTAATAATAATAACAAACATTGTTATTATTACTAAATTAATTGATAAAAATTGGACAAAAATTTCGTCAAATTATAAATGTCAAAAGAAACTTTTGTATTTTCGTAATTTTTTCTTTTGGCATTTATTAATTAACAAATATAATTTAGCACAATAAATATAATGTAATATAATAATTACAGGTTTGGAAAGGTTCAATTTATACTTTTCTTTTTGTTTTTTGTTTTTTCTTTTTGTTTTCTTTTCGTTACTTGGAAGAAGTGATAATTTCGTGAAATCCGGTCAGTTTATTTGGAATCCAATTTGGTTTGGATTGTGCAAAACTAGGCCGAAAAAAGGAAATGATCCGTGGTGGAACACCAACAGCAACGCAACGTGGGAGTAATAATAATAGTGGTACTTCATCTTTGCCATCAAATGTTCGAGACAATGTCATGCATCGTTTAATGCTTTCTACTCAAGGTAATTAATGAATTGAAGAATTTTTAATTGATCAACGTATATTATTGATTGTAGATTAATTGATTATAAATGAATTTTTGAACAGAATAGGAAAAATTTATATAAAGCGATTAATAGTCTCTTGTTATGATCAAAATGATTAAAATCTATTTATTGTGGTTATAGGTAATGGTCTTGATAAAATCGACGAAATAAGAATAACTATTTCGCATCTACTCATTCCTTTTTTTTGAAATGATTGTTTCATTGTAATTTCATACATTATTTGATTTTTTTAGCTTTTAGTGATATCATTTTGATTATACTGTATTGCCTGTGTTATAAGTAATCAAGCGCTCTTCGTGTATCAGCAATGTTTTTAATATTCGCATATAGCAATAATTAATGAAATATTCTCTCAATATAAATATTTATTTAACATAGGCATTTTCCGTTATTATCAAGATGAAAAGAAAATTTTATCAGAAAGTTTAACGAAAACTTCAAAAAACTATCCGTTTATTTTGTTTAATTATGACATTATTCATAATACTAGAAATTTATAATAAGAAAGAAAATTGTTTTTTTCCAGTTTAAAAATTGTAATATTTGTTGTTTATCTGTGACTTTTGCTATAATCGTATTTCTAACTTTTTGTTACTGTTATGTTATGGCCAAATGATTATTCGAGAGGGAGAAAAAAGTTTTCATGTAGATTTCTGCATTCCTTTTGTTTATTTCAGCTGGAGGTATAACAAACGGATCAGGACGAGCAGAACAACGATCACGAGAAGAAATGCAGCAATATATAGGACGAAATTTTCCAGCTCATACTTTTCAAACACCAGTAGGTTTATTTTGCTGGAATATTTTTGTGACATTGCATTAGATATTATTACTCATCATTTTGAAATATGTAAGTTAAAAAAAAATTATTGAAGATAGAAAAAAGTTTGTTCATAGCATATCATCAAATTTTTTTATGCTCTGATGGAATAATTCAGAAAGGCGAGAAATTTATCGTGTAGGATTAAAAATCAATATGCCAAGGATTTTTTTTTCTTGATTTGTTTATTGAAATCCAATTCTACCAAAAATTTTAGCAAGTAAATAGTGATGTAATGGATTTATGGCCGAATGTTTCAGGAACCGAGAATTTTTCATCTGCGATAAGTAAGATTGCTTTTTACATTGATTAATTTTAAAGATCCGAAAGTTATTGCAAAAAGCCATCAGACGGGATGTTTCAAGAGAGAGAGAAAGATTTAGAGGAAATGAAAAAGAAATAAGTAGGTCGAAATAGAGATTTAGTATCTTGAAATATGAGAAACCTTTACTGTGAAATAAATCAATGAAAAGATGTTTAAATTGCTGTAAAATCACAAAACAAAGAAACTTAATCTGAAAAAAAAAAGGAAAACCGACATTAATCACTTATGAAGAATTTTCCATTCTCTTTGTCTTTTATTGTATTACATATTTTTTGAACTTCTTTCTAATATTCGAACAATTTTAGGTGGGAATACATACGGTTATGGACCAGGACCAGGAGCATCAGCAATGTATTTACCAAATTTGCTCAACTTACCACCACTACCACCAGTATATTTGCGTTGTCCTGAATGTGGTATCTGTAAAATGAGCAGTGAAGAAATGGAGGTGATTTGCTGAAATAATAAACTGTCGTGGAAGTTTTCCTAAAAATTAGGGAAATGCCCAAAAATTTAAGTAACAATGGACAGAGATACAAATTATATTTGAATAGATGGAAAAGTAATGAAAATTTTTATAACTGTCAAGAATTTTCAATAAATAGGAAAAAATATCATTGGATACTTTGAAATTTTCCAGGTTCATATAAAAGTCGAACATTTACACTGGAGTCCTTTTCAATGCACTGAATGTTATGCAGAAAGATCGACGGATTTCCAGTTACGTGAACATGTTCATTCAACACATCGGAAAAATTATGATCATAAAGTATGGGTTATTTTATTATTATTATTGAAATCTGATTGTTTATTGTAGATAACGTGAATAAATTAAATTAATTAATTTAGAAAACAGATGTTTTAAAAGCAATTATGAACATAAAATAGAGGTCGTTAATAGTAATGAAAATCAAGTAGCATTCCTGAATCATCTAATCAATCCTTAATCTCGAGTGATCGGATAATCCTGAAAACTATCAGATTATTATTCGTAACTAATAGAAGGGAATCCGAAATGCTTTATCAACAATTTAACATTTAGTTATCGATCGAATATGATGATAGTTGCTCGACCGAACGAATTCCTTTTATCACTTCGATTAAATAACCTATTTCACTTGCGAGAGTTACAAACTTATACGACTGTGCGAAAGCGCTTTTGTTACCTTTACTTCAGCTGCAGAAGTTCTTAAAATATTTAAGAGAATGATGGGTAAGCGTATTGACTATAAAAGGGTGTTACTTTAGTAAGTGACAATTAGGATGTTCAGCAGAGCTGCTGCTATTTCAGATCTTCATAAACCTTTCTTTTACAATATTAATAACAGTAATGATAATAATAATTATAATAGTGATATATAATAATGATAACAAATGATAAGTTATAATAATAATAACAACAATAACAATAGTGGTAATAATTTAATAGCAATATTATTTAATAATTAAGTGATTAATAAAATTAAAAGCATTTCAAATCAGAATTGAAGAGATAATGGAAAAATTAATGCTGATTGATAATTTCTTAATCATTATATTTTAAAGGCCGTTTTCAGTCAATTTATCAATATTCGTACTTTGATAGGTATAGCGGTATATGACTTTTTTGCAGTATATTTACGCATACCATGACAATCCTACTGCGAAACGGTTACTTCAATTAATGATGGATCGTTGTTTGATGAATGCACGTCGTGCACAACCACCAGCATTAGTTAACAATTCTCAACCGTCCCCGACTGTAACGACAGCAACGACATTACCACCATCACATTTCCATGGTGCTACATTTCCGGTGAATAACGTGAGAGAAAGACTTATAACTCATACAAATGATTTGGTTAGTTG
The DNA here is from genome assembly GCA_024305405.1 of Dirofilaria immitis. Lineage (NCBI taxonomy): Eukaryota > Metazoa > Nematoda > Chromadorea > Rhabditida > Onchocercidae > Dirofilaria > Dirofilaria immitis. Next base: position 2,640,783 of record JAKNDB010000088.1, on the reverse strand, counting down.
AAAATTTTCATAGCAGAAGATACCCAAAAATCATTGATGTTTTAAAAATTATCCATGAGAAAATCGTTTATTGCATAATTTGGATTACTTTTCATTTCATGGATATAATTCATAGTATCAGTTAGATAGCGTTAAAAAATTTTGGGATTCTTTCTACTAATTGCCAATATTTCGAGAATTTTAGGATGGAGGATCGACAGCAAGTTTATCTCCTCAACATGATGCTGTTGTTGAAAATTCTATGCGTAATATTAATACATTGACAAATGGTCGAGATCACATATCAGTAAATCAGCAGTTACAAAGATCTGGACTAACACCAACGGCAACTGTTGGAGCGACAGCTACTGCTATTTCAAGGAAGCGACCAGCAAGGTAGTTATCTCATAATTATTAATTGTTCTGACTATTCTCGTAATCACTCATCAAGTTGGACTATGTCGTATAAAAACTGATTAATCTATAAGTTAACCAATAATTGTAATACTCATAACGTACGCAATTTAATGTAAAAATAATATTTACAATATTTTTTCATTTGCTGATTAACTCACTTGCTTATTTTTCTGTTGTTTATTATTTAAATATTTACATTCTTAACAATTATTTCGATTAGTGATAATACGATATCGTGGAATACAAACACTGATGCGGTGCTATCAGCAATACGTGTTGCAACTCATGAAAATGGTGATGAACAGGAAGGAGGTATTGAAGGATCTGGTGTGGAAGATGGTGTAATTGGAGTTGGAGGAGAAATAGATGATGAATTTAACGCTAATATAGCAAATGGTATACGTGATGTTAAAAGTGCATTTGATGTTGCAATAGAAGAATCAAGTAAGACTTTTTTGCTGATCTATTTTATTATATTTATTAAATGCAGTGTTATATCATGTTACTTAATATGAACAGCAAATATGACTTGATTTATTCGACTATTCAATGAAATAATTATTATATAACAGTTTGACCATATGTTAGCAATTTGCGTTTGTTTAAAAGAAAATTTATCAATATAAATGTGATAAAAACTACCTATTAATGAATCAATTAAGAATTTAAATGTTAAATCATGAATAATGAATGCAATTTTTAGAGAGTTCATAGCATTCATACTTTATTCCTTCATAATTTTCTGCTACAACATTTCATTTACATTTATCATTGCTCGTTTTACCTTTTGGTAGATTTTTCTTATTCATTCGTTAGATCCCTTAATAATGACGGAATTTGTTATCGAATTCATTTATTATTTCTCATCCCAACTACTTTTGTTAATTTAAATAAGAAATTTAATCCGAGCATAGTATATGGCAGCATAATTTAAAATGTTATCTGTATTTCGGGATTTACAAATCTGGATCAGAGTTTCATCCATGCTTTTTTTCTTTAGGAGAGTTTATAGTTCTTTTTCTCCAAAAATAGAGATTTTTTATTATTTTTCCAAAAATAGAGATTTTTATTATTTCAAAAATAGAGATTTCTAGTCTAAGATGGAAATATTGATTATAGATGTGCTTTCAATTATTATCTTCGTTACCTGTATCGTAATATTTGTCATAATAAATATTAGATTCATTTATCGTTTGGAAATCAAGCTTAATATATCCTTCAGCAGCTGAGCAATCCGATGAAGCGCTACTAGCAGCGACAGCAGTTGATGGCGGTCAAGATGCGACAGATATTCTCGGAAATGTTGCCGAAATATTTAGTGCCGGTGATATAGCGATTCCATGGAAACGACGAAATCGTGGTAGTGGTAGTGTCCATGATAATGGTAATATCACTGATTGTAGCACAAGAAATGAGCGTCCTAAAGCTACAAAGAGCAGGTTTATTTACATTAATCGACTTTTCATATCTGCTCAAATTTTTTGACAGAAATTTTCTTTCCAAATAAATGAATCTTTTGATTCACTAGTTTACTAAAAATGCAAATCGGGGAATATTTTTTATCCTTAATTTAGGTGCTCAATTAAATTTTAGCATTTTTTAGCCTAGCAAAAGGCGTATGATGGGAATATGCAAGTGTAAGCAGCTTATTACCGCTGGTGCACGACAAATGCACATCTTTTATCATATGGCAAAGGATCGTCAGGTTAGAAATATAAACTTATGCTTATGAACTTGCCTGTGGATTAAGTTATTTAAATTGCCCGAAACTTTTTTGGCATTTGAATAATTTGACTGTTTTATTTTTGCTCATTTATTGCCCTGTCGACGTTTTCAAGTCATTGTCATTCCCTACCATGACCACATAATTTTTCCAGAATTCTTATTATGTGAATTCTTGTACTTCTCTTATGAATTATTCATGGTGAGATTTTTAGCTTTTCCGTTTCCGTTGCAAATATCCGGGTTGTCAAGTTCAGCACTACAGGAAAGATCAAATGGAAAATCATCAGTCGAAGGTGCACGGCGCAATAAATCCTATGTTAATCGAAGATCGAACAGCTGAGTTGTTCAAAATTTCTCAGGTAGATTTAAATAATTTTCCTCTCTATTATTTCAATAAATACAAATAGAATTGCAAAATCAACTTTGTCCACTGCGATAATTAATGTCAAATTCCTCAGATAGATTTAAATAATTTTCCTCACTACTATTTCAATAAATACAAATAAAATTGCAAAATCAACTTTGTCCACTGCGATAATTAATGTCAAATGTATCTTTTTATAGGAAGTATCACTAGATCTTTTGGGAACAACAGGTAATAAACCTGGTCCTACAGCTGCACGAGCACAAATGATTTATGATCAAATGATGGCGGCGCAAGCGCGAAATCCGAGAAATTCAAGGAGAAAAAAAGAGCGGCTGAAAGGGTAAAATCTCATTTACTTTATTTGTAGAAAGAGTAAAACGACAAATGTGAATTTCAGTGTATCTGAAAAAGTAAGCATGAAAGAAATTGGAGATGAATTTGGAGATGTGTTGAATTTTAGGCTTTAGCTGTTGCGGCAGCTCGAGCTGTTGCTACAGCTCGAGTTGCAGTAGCAACGGCAGCAATGAATGCCCAAAGAATGGCTGCAATACAGGAAGCAAATCGATGCACTCCTGGCGAACAGTCGCAACAACATCTTCTCCCATCTGTTCCATCAACATCACGAGAAGTATCATTGATTGAGCAAACCGATGATCAACAATTGCATTGTCAAAAATGCCACAAATTATTACATAATAAGGTAACGTTATGATGAACTTCTTCGCAACACATTTGCGTATTGAATTTTACATAGATGGAATTCTCTCAATTAAACTCACTCTTCTCAGCTATTAAATTGTTTCTATACAATAGTATAATTACTGATGATAAATAAAGCATTGAAATATATTGGTTTTTTTTCTCGACTTTCTTGATTCTTGCAGGAACATGCATCTACCTATTTTCTGATTCTATTTAAATGAAGTTGCAATTAAATCTCTAGCCGGAGTGAACTTTACAACATTGAATTTTGTTTACGTATTGCACTTTTTGCTTATCCTTTTTGTTTTTTTCTAAAAACTTTTATGTTTTAGATACGTGGTTTCCATGTTCTATGGCATATGTCCAAAGATCTTGGTATCAATCGTTACATATGTAAATTTTGTGATTTTGGTCATGATCGAAAACAAGCTGTTGTAAGTCATGGAAGGAGGGAACATGGTACAGAGGACTGTTGCGAAGATCATGTTGAGGTTTTTTATTATTTTGTGATGAGTGTATTTATTTATTATGTGTATTTTTATGTTCCTGTTCTTTAAACACTTTATGAAGTAAATTGCTACAATGAAATTATTTTAGGAATATTCAGATGAGGTAAAGGCAATGACTGAACAATGCTTTGGTTTACAGTCAGCATCATCGCATGATAGTCGTATATCAAGCAAAGTAAATTTTCTTAATTTTTAAAATAAATATATCCAGTTATAATCAATTATTACTTAGCATTTGTATAAATTACATATCAGATTGATAAATGGAGGTAAGCTAGTAGCGAATTTATTTATTTTTTTAACCATTGAATTCTTTTGCATCTGCTATTTTGTAAAAAGTATTCCATTATTTAGTACAGTTGAAATTAGTGATTAAATGTTGTGAACTGTTTCAAAAGACAAATAGTAAATTAATTTAAAAATCAGTTTCTTTATTTCTTTGATGGAATAATATTTGCTAGTTTTTACATAATCTTCAACCAGATTATTGTATCTTATTAGCTGATTGGAAAATGAATAATACACAAAATTTGAAGATTTTAATTCCTGTTTTTGGGGTTTTCTCAATTTTCTATTAATCATTTTTCCTTAATTTTGAAGTTTTAGCTATCGGATCAAACAAATAACGATGAAGGAATGGTCATAGAATCTATGACGAATGCTAATACTACTCCTACAACTACGGTTTCAGAAGAAAATACGAATCCAGCAATATATGATGTAGTAAGTGTTAGAATTTGCAATATTCGAGTTTCCAGAGTTCAGTTTCTAATTCCAATTCTGAAAATTTGATTTTGGAAGTGCGGAACCATAAATTCATTTTTGGTAATTTGGAAATCTGCATTTTGATAAATCCAATACAAAAATTATTGATACCTAGAGCTTTTTTATTCATCGAAAATAATAGTTTTATTTATTTTTTACTGTTTGCTCATAAAGCAGTATTTGTAACTTTCTAGGATGAATATGACTTGAAGGCATCGTCAGCGTTGCATATCACTGAATCATCTCAGTTACCACCACATCAACTCGATTCGTCACCGATTGTGGCGTTGTCACGATCGTTTGCATCAGCATCGTCTTCGTCGTCATACCGTGATCGTATGAGAAAAGCTAGAAATCGTCGTTTTGGAATGCGGAAACCTCCATCTAAATTGAAGCGGAAAGAAATGGCAAAATTACGTGAAATTAGCATGAGGCTCGGTGGTGCGCAGTACTTTAAAAAGCGCTTCAATGAAGCTGCACATTGTCAGGTTATATTTCATTACAAAAATTGCGAATATAAAATTTCTGGAAATCCGCGATGAAATTTCTGAAGATAAAATTTCTAAAAATCAATTGCAGAAATGTGGTTTGCTAACAACATCGAGATTAAGTGATCATGCATACAAACATCTGGATGTGCAACTATTTCTGTGTCCGCAATGTGATATTGTAAGTTTTTTAATTGGTATTGGAATTCCTAGCTTCAAAAGTTTCCCATTTTCTTCAGCTTTTGTAAGAAGTGTTTTTTACTAGATTAGCAAAATAGTTATTACAAAGAAAATCAATCCTTCTTGATAAAAAAATATAAGTGAAATTGTGGAAAGTATAGAATCTAAACGGAATTCAAATAATGCCTAGAGATAATGATTTTAAAAAGCGTATTTTTCGTCGATTTTGCAATTATAGAAATTATATATATATTTCAAAATTAGTACTTTTCATTGACTGGTCCAGACCAGTAATTAAAAGTCAATTATTTATTATTAAAACAATTTTGACAGTTTTAATCTTGAAATTTATATATTGTAGGAAATCAATCACGTGATTTAGTAGTCAAGCACATTCGTGATGTGCATAGCAGTCAAGAACATCCAATTGATGAACGCTGGAAATATCGCGTTGAAATTAAAGAAATCATCCGTGAATGTTATCCGGCGTATTTTATCGATGCGCCGATACCAACTGCTGCTGATATCGAAAAATTGTACGCGAACTATTGTTTTTACTAAAAATTTTTGTTGTTCATGTGCGCAAATGTTGGCATATTGGAATGAACATAAAATTTTATATTTCATGTTTTGATTACTACGTAATAGTTACGCTTCTCGAAATTTCCAGAAAACAAAGCTTATCTTCGGGGCGATTTTTGATGTTCTCGGGTCCACAGATGATGATCAGCAGGAAAGCGTCGACGCAGCGCTCGAAAGAGATTTTGTTGGAGAAGCCGGTGATGGTGATACGGATGATGAGCGGCAAGGAGAAGGTGATGATAATTAATCTCACTTTTTTTCAAATAGAGTGGTAAGTCAAACCAGCCTCAGTGAAAGATGATATACTGACAAAAAAATTATCACTAGGAAAAATATATTTATGCTAATCAATCCAGTAATATCTGTTTATTAATGTTTTATGTTTTACGATCTTATTTTAACTAGAAAAGGCTAGCAGAAATGTGGTTTTAAAAAGAATTTACGAAAATACTAGCATCAAATTTTCCGATTTCGTTAGATATGTCAGTTTTCAGATTTCCGGAATAAAAATTTTATAATCGCAAGCATCTTCAGGTTTAGAAGCAGAACAGGATGCGCAATCGTTTATAGAAGGTGGTGATTATGGTGTAGACGATGGGATATTGTGTGAAGCAGATCATGCACAGGAACGTTTTGCGATGGAAAATGATGGTGATCAATCGGTGGACAGTGATACAAGTGGTGATGATATTATTGAAGAAAATGGGCATGACGAGGTGTTTATTGTGTTATTGATATTGCTTTATTACTTTTGCCTTCTTATTTCAAGATTTTCCAATGATTTTTTTCTAATGGTTTTTTTTGCGAAACTAAGAAATAAAGTTAGTATTTACATCTCTATTCTAAAACGAAGCGCAACATCAATCATCATGTTATCTCGTTATTTAATTTAATTTTATTTAGCAACATGTTGAGAATTTTTGCGTCATTAATATAATTTTTAAATATCCTCATTTAAAAATCTATGCAAATATTTTCCACTTTTAACTCATAAATTTTACGGCATCAGTTTCAGTTCAGGTCAATTTTTGTCTTTCAAAAAACATTAATATTGGTATATCAATAATTCCTTTAGATTATTATTGCACCAATTTTCTCTTTAGAGTATATTCAGTTATTTAAATATAAAAGTTGGAAGTATAGAAAATTCACATATGTCTTGCAGGCGGAAAGATTTGCTGGTGCGTCATCAGGACAGTCATCAATCACTGGATTACCGTTGCTGGAAAATGAAGATGTTTTAGGAAGCGGTGGAATTTTGGTGAAAAATGAGCCAGATAATCATTCTGATCTCACTGGAGAAGCTGAAATTGCGCATATTGTAGAGGAAGAGGAAGATGAAGGAGAAGAGGAAATGTGAATAAAAAATATTATAATTTTAGTTTTTCAGATTAAAAATTCTTATAATAGGTTTTGCAAAATGAAAATTTTGCTCATTTTTGAAATTATTGAATTTATCCCAGTTTTTTTTTTTCTTCTTTTTTTATTTCGAACTAATGACTTGTTGATCACCGGTTTCGTTTACATTAACTATTGTGATATGCTACGTTATTTATCATCGTAGATAATACGTGCAGTACGTTTTTAACTTCGGTAAAATAAAACGGGAAAACATCTCAAATCACATCGGTTTACATTGTTATTCGGTCAAAGCTTTAAATTTTATTAAATTTTTTTCGAGAAGCTACTAGAAATTTCTTAAAATTTTAAAAATCCATAGCTAAGTTTAATTTTAGCTCATATTTCATGCAAGTATTATTGTTATAATTGTAAAATCAATTTAAATTTTTGTTTTTATTTTCTTTTTCGTCCTACGTTTACGCTACGTCTGTTCTATTTTCATCATTAAATCAAAATTTTTTAATAGGTAACAGTCACCCTTATTTCAAGCCGATATATATTTTGTGGACTTGTGCCGGTATCTTTTACACGTCCACATTTATATATATTTATGAATTAAAATGAGAAGAAGTGAATAGTGTAAATATTTGAAATGATGCTAGTAATAACTGGAAGGATAGATCAACACTAATTAATGAATAATGAATGACTTTTTGGAAGATAAATGGAAAATATCAAACAAATTAATGTCATATATCAGCTAAAAATTCCATAAATATTAAATTGATTTATGGAATATGTTTAAAACTAAAATTGAATTAAATTACTTTTAGCTCCTTTTTTTCCGTAAAATATTTTAATATTATTGTGCGATTATTCTATGAAGCTTAAGTAAGTTTTTGATTTTTGGTTTTTATTACACTCTTGTTGAGCTTCTTGAAATTGTTTTTATATACAATAATGTATAATTGGTATATAGTTAATTTTACGATTTAATTTTTGCTTTTTCTTTTCGAAATTTTAATAGCGAAAAAGTGAAAAGATTTTGCTTAAATAATTTAAACAAAAGGAAAGATTGAATCGAATAATTAAATATATAACAATATGAAAATATATATTGAATTTTTAATCGTTCAACCATTATATATATGACGGAAAGTTGATTACGATTATTAAATAGTCAGGTTGATATAATTGCTATCAGTCTGAAATAATTTTAATGCAAACATAATAATGATAGCATATATTTTTATAGCTTACTTTTAATAAGATTATCATCAAAAAATATGTCAATTAGAAATAATCTAAAGAAGAAAAACGAAAAGAAATCGGTGTTTAGCAATTATTCTGTTTATTCTGTTAACAGTATACATATATATAATTTATGTTTAAAAAAAAATGTTTTATTCATTTTTTGTCATCTTTTTCTTTTTCATTTTTCCTTCTTTTTTTTCAGGAAAAGTTCGTTCATATCCGTTTCTGTTCCGTTAAGCTTTACATATACCTCCTATCCTATTAATTATTATTTTCTTCCTCTTTCCTTTCCTTTTTTTACATTTTTCTTTTTATGGATATTTAATTGCATGAATGTTTTCCTGTTAATTGATATACATAATTATATGTTAAGCATTACTTTTTTCATTTTTCTTTTCTTCTTGTTTTTTTCTTCTATCTCTTTCTCCACTTTTTTAGCTCTTTGAAATATTTTGAAATGCATAGATTACTTATGTATTAAGTTGAAAATAAGTAATATTATGTATTGCAAAAATTATTGTTCCAAAAAAGAGGAAATTGAACAAATGAATTGATGTATCAGTGTTGATGAAAAATGTTTTTGTCGAATTTGTTGTTCTAAAAATAAAATTATATAATTTGTAATTTTTCAATTAAAATTTAAACATATTATTATTATTTTTTGATATTTCGTTTGAAGAAAAGGTTGATCATATTAAAATATCAAGTAATTAGTTATATTCATTTTTAATTCAAATTTATCGATGGTGATTTACGTTATCAATAGTGATGGAACAATTTTATTCCATTTTCTTTTTTTTGTTTCATATTATCCAGCTGGAAAATGAATAAATTAAAGAAAAACTTTTTTTGTTTGAATTTATTTTTTGTTTGATTCTCACAATTGATTATATATTTTTCCGTATTACATACACGTAATAATTAATTAAGATTGGACAAATTAGAAATTCTTAATAAATTAAAAAATATAATATAATAGTTAACAACAGCAATATATAAATTACTATGAAATGATTTAAAATTTTCAATCGTAAAATTTAATTTTATTCCCTTCATTCCTTTCTCAAAGCTTATTTAGATATGCGATAATGATAATATTGAATAATAAAACCGTAATTAGCTAAGTTGTATTATAATATTACTTAATCCTTTGAAATTCTTTGGTACAATATTTACATTATTATAATAAGCAAATAATTAACAACTTGTCTAATTAGGATTCCATTATTCAGAGCTATCTATTTGTTTCGTAGGTTGACGTTTTGTAATTTTAATTGTACTCTTTCCTCTTCTTATATCTAAAATATTAAGTAAAAAAAATTTCAATTTCTATTAAATTTATAATACATTGCTAAATATTCTTCTCCATTTTCATTATAATATGAATAGGATGCATAATTTTCTAAACAAAAAAAAGTGATAAAATTGAACAAAGTTGTAAATTAGTTAGATGAGAATTCACTTTGATATAACTGAGAGAAATGAAATATATATAATAAAACAGAAATGGTTGTTAATTTATCCAATCAAATTTCACGAATGGTACTAAAAAAGTTTGCCGATAATTAAAAGAAAATTGATTATTCGATTAATTCAATTAATTAGAATTCTATTATTCACTATTATCTATTTATTTCATCGACTAATTTTAGTCCTTAATAAAAAATATAAAAACCAATAATGAACCAAAAAAACTGATAAGAAAATGATTAGAGAAAATTAATCGCTAACACGATTAGTAAAAATAGTTCTCATAGCACCAATGCGAGGACGAACCAACATTGCCATGAAACAAAACTAGAAAAAAAAACTAGCACTAAGAAAATCCCAAAAAATCAAAGTCAAAACAATACTACTAAAAACAATCAAACCATCCATCATACTAAGAACAAACAAAAAAGAAAAAAATAAATAAAACATGAGAAAACTTCTATTATATAAAAAGAACCATAAACAAAAACTAAGGAAACATTTCCAGTAATATATCATAAATTATTAAAAAATAATCAAATCTCAAAATTATAAACAAGAATAATTCTTAAAAAAAATCACTAAAACCAAAGTTAAAAACTCATTATAAAGCAAAAAAAAAAGAACACAAAAAATAAGCCAAACAAAAAGTTCCTATATCATAAATAAAAATTCAAAATAAACTAATAGGCCAAGGGGTTATTCCTTAATCAAATCAGAATTAAATAATTGAAACCATTCATAATTGGTATATTTCCGATATTTCGTTTCATTTAGAGAATATCTTTTGGATAGAAAAAAGAAGAAATTATAAGTTATAAATAGTATTTCGTATTCCTTTTTTTTTGATAATCACTTAATTTTCGAAAAATTTTTGTAATTTGAAAGAAAAAAATTTAGCGACATAAAATAGAATATATAAATCAATTCTTATTTACAAAATATATCAATCTATCATACTTAAAGATAGATATATTATTAACATATGAAAGAATGAATGTATAAATAGATTTTTTTGTTGAAAGAAAAAAAGAAAAGAAATAAAATGTGTGCAGTGATTGAAGAAAATAAATAATTAATAAAATTTGCATATTTATAATAAATAGCAACAAACTTTTTAAATGGAGAAATGATAAGAATTTTAAATTATCAATTTTTACAAATAACAATTAATCGATAATATAGTATATATATATATACTATATGTACAATTGAAAAGAAATTCATTTCCTAAATTTTACGAAATAAATTTGAAATTTTTTAAAAGTAATATAAATAAATTAGGCATATAATATAATTATAAAAAGTAAAAAGAATATAATCAAAAATTGTAAGCTATAAGAAATAATTATTTACATGCTATTATTAGAAATCTTCATATTTTAATTTTTTATAAAATACATATTGCTAAATTTTATCAATTACTTTCTAATTAAATGTCTAAAATTTAGATACATATTCATTTATTTCTATTCTTTTAAAATATGCAAATTTTAACTTTCAAAAAAGAACCATTTTCTATAAAAGGAATAATTTGCATTATAGATGTGAAAGAAAAAATCAAAACATATTGAAATATTTTGTTTATTAGTAAAATTGCCTTTCATCTATATTCAATAACATGCTATTATATATATGGTAAGCATATTTTAAAAGAAAAGTGTTTGGAGTGAGTTAAGATAATATAAAGTAGAATAATGATTTAAATCTCATCATTATTTTAGATACATATGTACGCATATTTGAATTCAAATATTATCATTATTTCTATATGTTTATTATCAATTCAAGCAAATATATATCGATAATTTATTCGGATTTTTGTATTTTTCTTCTTTTTTTATTCGTAATAGTCAATGCTTTCTGGAATTATAATTTTGATAATTCTTTATCAATTACTATTCAATTATCACTAATTTGAAAAAATAAAAGGAGGAAACAAGATTACAAATATTGTTGTATAGAAGACAGGAATATATAATATTATAGTAAACAAAGTTTTAATTTGGAAAAATACATCATTGATTTTATTGCAATAGAAAAGTTAGGGAAAATTAAATTTAAATATATATTTAGTAAATTATTGAAGCGATACGGTTAGCAAGTTCGATTATCGTATGTAACTTGATGATACAATAATTTCTTAAATACTAAGCATAAATTATGTGAAAGACAGTAATAATAAGGATTGATTTGGGAAAAGAACAAAAATGAAAAATGATAAGTTATGGATAAAAAGAATTTTTTTATTATGAATAATTTTCTCCATTCACTAATATTCGATAATATTTTTTATTCTTATATATAATATATATTTTTGATCTTGGAAATAAAAAGCGAATTGGATGTCAAGAGTGGAAACAGAATATAATTTTATCATATTGTGATTCTTCTTGATGATCCTTTTTGCTTACTTTTTTTCTTAATTTCATCAAATTAAACTGTAAATAATTCTCGCATTTGATCTTTTCTCTCTTCAAATACTGTAAAACATTTATTACATTTATCAAAAATAAAAAGTATATTATTTTTAACTTTTTAAAAAATTTCCATTTTTTCTCGAGAATATAAGTGAAAAGAATATTGAAATTAAAAGCTTTAAATTAATTAATTAAATTTTTACAAAAATTTCATTTTACATTGTTAAAAAAAATTTTGTTAATTATTTCAATTATATGTTTATATTCTCTTTTCCTAATTTCATTCTTTTTCATAAAAATAATTTAAAATTTTTCGATGGCCTAAAATTTGAATAATCAAAGAAATAAGAAAGAATTTTATTATTTAAATTTTAAAAGAAAGAATTAAATTAAAATAGAAATATGAGAAAAAGGTGCAGAAATTTTAAAAATAAAGTAAAAACAAGAAATTATTCAAAAATATGAAATTAAAGCACTAATTCATTAAGAATTTATAATTAATTACAAATAGCAAATTATACTTATAACTTAATTGCATGAAAATAATTTCTCAACAATTATATAAATAAATTTAAATGAAACATTTTATATGAAAGTTATATGCAAATTTTACAAAATAATTTATAAATATAAGATTAAAATAAAATTTAATTTAAAATGTTTCAAATTTCACATATTTTTTTAAAATAGCAAAACAAATTATCAATATAAATTGAACGATCGGTTGGTTAATTTTGATAAAAGAAATAATGACATTTGAACACGGTGGAAATAATCGTATGAACGGTTTCAACTTATCGATTTCTGTACCACCATTTGAAAGGTAATAAAAAATTTTTCTAAAAAAAAAAGATTTTACAAACATTTTCTAAAACAAGCCAAACTTATAAAGCCATTTTAATGCTTCATTTTTTTAATGCAAAATAAAAATAAAAAAATATTTCAACTTTTAAAATAAAAATTAAATAAAAAGAAAATTTGAAATTAATAAACCATTAAGAATCTATAATTACTTACAAATAGCCAAATATTATAATTATTTAATTGTAAATTAAAAATTTTTTCTAACATTTTTTAAAATTAAATCAAATTAAAAGCTTCTCAATGCATCATTTTGGTTATATCGATTTTAATCATTATAATATTTAATTTTTTTGAATTTCCAAAATCTACTGATGAAATGCAAAAATATATATAAATTAGAATTAATAATGAAACCTGAAATTATATACTAATAATATTGATGGAATGATTTCAAACTAAATCTTATAATTAAATTAGTAATTGACAAAAAGAGAAGAAAAGATTATTCTAAATGGAAGTATGATATTTATTGAAATCTCATAGTTCAAATTTTTTTTTGAATTAGAAATTTTGGTTTAAAAATTAATTTTTTCGCTTACCTAGTAATTAGTATTATATGTTTCCTGAACTAAATGTGTAATATTTGAATTAATATTTGAGTATTTGAAATAGTATTTTGATCTTTTTCTTTTCTAATTTTTTATAGATAGTGACGCTTATTAAATAATGTAATTATGATATTATATTATAATCATTTATACTATGTAATACGAAATTACGAAATTGGAAATGAATTCATATTTTAAATTGTAAATTGGAAAATTCAAATTTTCGATTATAAATTAGTTCTTAAGTATGAAATATTGATTCAAAAAAATTATAATTTGATTTTTTTAATATAAAAAGCATTTTTTCTTAGCTAACTTTATTCAAGCATACATCTATTATATTTAATTTAATAATTCATTTCAAAAATAGTCGTAATTTATTATTAACTTTTTATCCAATGATGTATTTAATAAAATATTCAAATACTAAATTTTTTTCAATGAAATAATTACTTTTTCCTCGAACAAAGTATCTTATAATTAAGATTGCAACTGAATAAGTGAAATTTCTCGGATTAAAATTTCATTCTCGAATTGAAATATTAAATTAAATAATAATTTAATAAATCTTTGAAGTGCATAAATTAGCTGCTATCTTTAGTATTATTAATCAATAAAATGATAAATATCAGAATTTACTTTATAGATAATTGAGTAAAAAGAATTAAAATAATGATTATTTTATCCCAAACTATATCAAATTTTGGAAATGATATCGTTTATTTATATTGAAATGAATTTAACGAAATTAAAACTAATAATAAATATATATATATTGAAGGCCAACTTATTCATTTGTGCTCGATTGGGAAAAGCAAAAGAACCGAAAGTGCCATTATCATCAAATGATGGCAGAAAAAAGAATAATATAAATTTGGACAGTAAGCTTTAGCAGTTAAAATAATCCAAAGAGAATTTGAATTTAAAATTTAAATTTAATTTGAATTTAAATTCAACGCATTTGATCGTTATTTAAAGTATTTGATTACGAGAAAAAATTAATTCAAATATTAAAATTTATTTATCAAAGTGTCATTACTTTTGTGTAAACCGATGGATAAGTAATTTTAATTTAAATAATCAAACTTATTCTAAGTTGAAAAATAAATTTTATTAAATTTTTTGATGTGATGATAGAATTAGAATACAATGAAACGATGCCAAAGCAATATCTTATTTTCAGCCAAGAATTAATGAGCCTAGAATAAGAACAATATATATTTGACAATGCAATTGATCTTGAATTAAAATTAAAAATTTGATGAAAATAATAATTTCAAAAATTTCTGATAATGTTATTGCTAAAAAATTTTTTCCTGCCTTAAAACCATCTAATCAATTCAATTGTAAAATAATTCTGATCATATATAATAAACATATATATATAGAAATATAAAAATGTTAAAATTAATTGAAATAATAATGAATGAAATATCGAAAATAAGTCGATAATGAAACATGAAAATATCGTTCTTTAGAGAATTATTAAGTTTTAAATTTTCAATAAAATGTACTGCTACAAATGATTTTGTTTATTTTTTATTTTGAAATTAAAAATATCTAAATTATAAACTTTATCATGCTCAATTCATTTTTATTATTATTTAACGAACTAACATATATGTTCTAAACAATGAGTTGTGAAATGAAATAGAAAACAAATTTTAATAGTTTTAAATTTAAATTAAAATAATAATTTATTTTATTATTTTGTCACAAATTTTCCAATAAAATTATTTTGCAGTGGAGCGTACAATTAAAGATGAACATTCATCGGTATTATCAAATGGTAATAATTTTAAATATACTTTTTTATTTAAATAATTTTTTTCAGAGTTTTTTAAACTCTCCTTCTTCATTCCACTAATAGAATCAATTGATGAATAAGTAAAATTTAGAAGGAAAAAGAAAAAGTTTTTAAATTTTAGTTAGCCAAATTTGAAAAAATTAAAAGTCGAAAAAAAACCAAGTATTACAGAAAGCTTACCCTTAAGTTTATCATCAGTGACGGAAAAAAGTCAAAATGAAGTAAAGGTCTCATTTAATTTATTCATAATAACTTAAATTTATTATAAATTTTGAAATTCTCGAAGATTATCAATTCTATGATTAATTATAGGATAACTTCTAATTTCAAGAGCTAAAAATCATTAATCATATCAATAAATGATAAGAGAACGAACGAAAATAATGATTGATAAATTTTCAGAAATTACTAATGATATAATCCTTATAAAATAATTTGTCAAAATTTCCAAACTCTTTAATCCTATGATTGATTATTACTAATTCAAGAATTAATAAAAAATAATCATACTATTTTTAAATAATAAACAAATGAAAGAATAATGACTGATAAAACTTTCACAAACTATAACATATAATCCACACACACACACACACACACACACACACACACACACACACACACACACACACACACACACACACACACACACACACACACACACACACACACACACACACACACACACACACACACACACACACACACACACACACACACACACACACACACACACACACACACACACACACACACACACACACACACACACACACACACACACACACACACACACACACACACACACACACACACACACACACACACACACACACACACACACACACACATACACACACACAATAATTTAGACTTTTACTAATATAAATTGTAAAATTGTTAAAAATTTTTTGAAATTCAAAATTCTATACATTTTTGAAATTTCTATAAATAATTAATTATTGGCAATTTAGGAGCTAAAAGAATGATCATATCATTAAAAATGATAGGGAAGAATGGAAAACAATTAGCTAATACATAACATTTTTAGCAATCATCATCAACTGATAAACGGGATTTTAAGCATTCCGAGTTAAAGCAAAAAATAAAAAGAATGAACGACATGACGATACGAAAAATCATAGTTTGATTAAAATTTTAAATTAAAAAAATTTTTTAATCAATATATCACAAAAGTTTCATAATTTCTGTTTATCCATTTAATTACTTTCAAATTTCCGATTATTTATTTAATTTTTTCGTATTAAAATTATTTTCGAATTAAATTGTATGACAAATTTCAAATATTAAAATTAAAAATTGGAAATTATTAAAAAAGAGAAGAGTCCCAATAAATGGAAAAATTACATTAAAGCAATGAATTTTGTAACCCAAACATATTTAGAAATTAATTTATAATTCAGATATTTTATTTAGATATTAAATTATAACTAAAATATATTTAGCTTACGATAATTTGAAAAATTATGATCAATCGGATGAAAATGATAAAACGCGACAAAAAAACTGGTAAATATTTTTTTGTTATGATTTGATTAATAAGGAAAATGATAATTGAAAAAAGAAGAGATTGATTTTATAACTCATCAATTCTTAATTTAAATTTTCAAATTTATAACTAATTATTTGAGATTTAAAAATTTAAATCAAAAAAATAATGTATCAAATAACAACGTGAAAATAGGAAGATAAGGAATTAAATAAAAATATGAAATTACAAATAATAAATGACAGATTGATTATTCCAAATCTTAAATTTTATTCGCTCTATGAAATTTAAAATCTCAAATGGCAATAATAATCAAAATTAGCATAATTATGATTGAATACAAATTAATAGAAACATTTTAATAATGAAAAAACTAATTCAAAAGAATTTTTGGTCCAATAAAATTAATCTGATAAGCAGAATTGTTGCGTACGATAATAACTGATAAGAATGTGATAAAAAAATTTAAATGAAATTCACAATCTATGATAGACGGTTCTTACCACCCATTTAAATTTTAATCATAAAAAGACTTTTTTCTGGAAATAAAAATAATAGAATTTTTTATTAACTCACAATAAGCTTATTATTACTTATTATCATTTATATATTAGCCATTTTATATTCATTAATTATAATAGAAATAAATAAAATATTATTTAAATAAATTCTTTTGTTTCTATGAACATAATTTTTTGATAGTTTCAAAAGGAATTTTTAGAAAAAAAGATGAAATCAAAAAAGGCCATGATTCATTGACTAAATTAACAGTAATCATTCGATATCATACAAACAATGATCAAACAGTTGAAAATGTTATCACTAATAAAGTGATCAGTTCAACAACCTTAATTGATGCATTAAGATTTATGCTTTCTAACACAACAATTTCACTAACGTATGTCATTTATCAAGAATTTCATGTCTCTTATTTACATTATTTACGCATATCACTCAAATTATTGTAGTGGCATATATCTAAAACGTGGAAAACTATGCAGTAGCGTCATCATAGAAATAGTTCTTTCAAATATTTTAAATGAAATTCTATAAATCTTATATTAAAAAAAAAAAAAACTTTTTATATCTAATAAAAAATATGAGATATAAAATTGCATTAATAAATATAGCATAAAAAATATATTAACGAATTACCAATATTTTTATTAATACAGTGTGAAAGGATTTAATATTAGCTAGCTATCTTAATGTATATATTTTCGAGAACTCATGTAATTCAAAAAAAAAATTATCGAATCCTTTCTTAATTGCGAATAATGTGAAACAAAAACTTTGTTTTTAATTTAATTTTAGTGGTAATGATTACGGTCGTTTGTTTATACTCCCGGACGGTAGAAGAGACGGTAAAGTACGCGAATTACCATATGATCAGAATTATTACAAACTTTTAACGGATTTTTGCAAATCAGGAAATGAATGTACATTATTACTGGATGTAACAAGTACATTTATGAAACAAGTGCCGTGAAAAATTCATAGACATTATGAATTTACAAGATTGGAAATGAAGAACTAGAATTCAATATAAAGACTAATACTATATATCGATTCTTCTTTTTTTCGTGTTATCGATTTAATAAAAACGATAAAGTTTGCTCAATATAAATGTAAAACTTAAATTTTGTATTTTAAATTAAAGGAAATGGAAGTGAATAAAAATTGGACTTAATTTATATCGATTCCGAATAGATAGTTATGTAAATAATAAATCTAAACTTTAAAAAATGTGCGAAAAAAGAAAGTAAAAGTTATATCGCAATCATTCTCAACTTTTTGGAAAAAAATTCATATCTTCATTTGTTGTTGAATATTATTAATACTCTAAGAATTTAAAGATTATTTTAAAAAATGCTGAAATTAACTTAAAAAGACAAGAGATGAAAACGTTTATAATCAATCCCGTTAGAGTCAACGCAAAATCGATACTTGATTTGATGATTTTAATGATTGATCATCATTAGCGGTGTAATATCATTATTATTGCAAGTAATTAATTTATGAATTTAGCATAGCGATTAGTTCTTATCTAAATCTTTAAATTTCCTATATATATATATATTTGCAAAAATTATCGCTATTCGAATTTGCATTTGATAAAATTTAAAATCTGAATGAATTGTCATTATATTATCTTCATGCTTTTTGCTATTTATTATTTATTTCAAACAAATTAAAATTAACGTTGCTAATTTTTGAGTTTAAAATACTACAAAAAAAAATTAAAGATATGAAACTATTCCTTTATATATACTACAAAGTTAACAATCTTATTTTATAGTTTGCATATGTAAATACTTTTATTCGGTTTTTTTTTTTGATTTATTTTAACAAACATTATATTAATCTTCATTGTTCAACGTCATGGTGTTAATTTTCCTTAAAAATATATATATATACATGATCAAATAATTATTCAAATCTTTTTCTTGTCTAATTTTTTTTCTTTTCCTTATTTGCATACATTCAAGAAAAAAAAGAGAAAAGAAATAAAAGAAAAACAAACTTGAAAAAAAGAAAATTAAAAATATATAAACTTGCATACATTATAAAAACAAATTAATCAAAAAAATAACAAGCAATGAAAAGAGAGAGAGAGGAGAGAGAGAGGAGGAAGAAAGTAAAGTAAAAATGAACATTTGCAAAAAAAAATTGAAAAGTAATCGAATACTACCAAACTGAATATTGTAAAACAAGAAAAAAATGATAATAATATCAAAAATACGAAAATTTTAAAATGAAATTGAAAAACAAGCATAATAAAGATATTTCTTTTTTTTCTTAAATTCATCTTTCAAATTTGAAAATATACGTAAGACGCGCTTTTTCCTTTCTAAAAAACTTCGGTTCCATACAAAATATAAGATTAATAATTGTATAATAATAATAATTCTATGCAAGTTTTCCTAGCAATGTTTCACATATTCATATTTCCATAATGCTCGATATATTCACATACTCACATACATAGACATACAAACATATAACGTATACACGCATAAGAAATAGCAGCCAATCCAAAAAGCATCACATAAAATCATTCATTATTTTTAAAAAGGAATAAAATTTAAAGAGACAAGTAGCACGAAGAGAAAAAAAACCTAAAGAGACGAGTAGCATAAAGTTGGAATACTAATGAATTATCAAGGAAGGTTTAGCTAATTAATTACCTTTCCTGAAACTCCAATTTCAAACAGTAAAATTTATATAATTCAAATGAAACGAACAAATAAAAGTATGAAATTAAATGAGAAAAAAAGATAAAGAATGAACGAAGAAAAGAGAACTACATGAGTTGAAATTTTTGTAAAAAAATTTAAGTTTATCGAAATACTTAAATTTGGATAAGATGAAATTTTAGTTGACTGAAAAAATAATCATCAATATGAAGAGTTTTTTATTTCAACAAGATGATCACTTGTATTTTCATATTTTCTTTCATACAAAATCATCACTTGTAAATTTCAAAATCAAAATTCAATTTTTTAGAAAATTCGTTTTGAAATTCAATACAAGAAAAAAAAGATGACGAGGAAAAAGGGGGAGAGAGAATGAAAGAAAGAAAGAAATGAAAGAGAAATTTTTTTATATAACAACGATTGATATGCAATATGAAGCGGAAAAAGCAGATTAAAAAAGAGGTGTTAAACAAATAAAACAAAACAATCATCAAATGATCGACTGATAATGACCAGTCAGATAATCAATCGATTGATTGATTGATTGGTATGATTGAATTTATTGACATTGTAAAATTTTAACAACATAAAGCTCATAATATAAAACAAATTTGGCAAAATAAAATGGAAAGAAATTTCTAAAAAAGAAAAGAAAGAAACTGAAGCAAATTGAAATTGAATGAAGTGAAATAAAGAAACATAGTAGCAGCAAATAATTAATAAATTCATTTGCATTATAGTAGCTAAAACAACTGGTCATACATGGATAATAATTAATTGAATAACTAGAATTATCGTATAAATCAGTAAAGAGCTTTACAACTTTTTTTATCCAAAATCTTTCGCAGTTATTAAAAAAGACTTCTGGTATCCAAGAATATATAATTAAAAACTCCCGATATTCAGAACTGAATTTCCTGAAAATGAAGCTTGACATACTTTAAAATCCTGTAAGCATTTTCTAACAACATCTAACATTTTTTTCGATTATACCCAAAATAAAAAGACTGAAGACTGACGGTCAAAAAAGTACCGACATGCTTAACAGTGAAATTTTTAAGCAAAACAATATAAACTTGCATACATAGATAACATATATATGATATAATAACATTTTGTAAACAATACAAATTTTTTGAATTACCCAAATCTTTGAAATAAAAAAAAAAAAAAGTTAATTTGTCATATTTCAACTCCTGTCGATTCACAGATATAAATTCATTTTCTAATTGAAATGATCGAATGAGAACGTTAATGATATTTCATAATTTTAGCTATGATAACTTATCAATCAATTCAAATAAAGCATTATATCCTAGTGCAACAAAAATTTAGAAAAAAAGCCTAGTGATGTAAAATTCATTATGAAGTGTTCTATAATTTGCTAATGCTAGAATGTAGATGATTCATTGTTAAAAAGCTAAATATATGTAAATAGAAATATAAAAATTATTCGAAAAATTGCTATTTTATATACGAGCCATATCATTTCGATTTGTCATTGACGATTGCATTGATGTTGCCATTTGTTGTGAATTTGCTCTTATAGGAGGACGTCGCAATGGCGGTCCTGGATGTTCCTATAATAAAATGATAACTTTAAAAATAAACTTGAAAGATGATAAATTCGATTAAAGAATTAAAATATTTCTAATTAATATCATTACTTTTGTATTATGAAAAATTTTCATTTCAAATATATATACATATATTTCCATTATTCCATAAATTATTACCATTTGCCTCAACAAAAGTATAATGATATAATGAAAGTATTTGAAAAATATATATATTAACTTCCTCAAATTTATAAGTCAGTTACAAAGAATTAGTCCCAATCCTCCACATATAGTTCGCCCAATTTTCTCTCCTAAGATTCTAAATCGATTACATTAAATATCCGAAAGCTTCGCTACTACTGAAAATAAAAACAAAGAAAAAGAAAAAAGTTCAACAGAATTTTTTTTGAACTATGAACAATTAAAACCTATCTAATGCTAAATTTTGAATAATAAAAGATTAAATTAACTTAATTAATGAAATTCAATACATACTTTTAAATAATTCATCCTAATTCCAAAATCTAAAAATTGAACAGCTCTCCTAATAAATTCTATGGGTAAGAAATATTCATAGTTAGCTCTATTTAGAGCTAAATTCTGCATAATAGTTGTTAAGTTCAACTTGAAGCAAAACATAAACTGTAGTATGCAAGCAATATTTAGATGAAAAGACAGCAGAGACATGCAACGTACCACAGCAAGAATTTCTTGACTTGTTAATTGAGCTGTGCAAAGCATGCCATTACGTCCTAGCGAAGAACCTTAAGTTTGAAATGAGTGAAAAGAAAAGCAGAAAAAAAACAATTAAATTTCAAAACAAAATAAATTTCATGTTGCAAAAACATCAAACACAATAATGATAAAATATTACATTTTATAATGCAAAGCTATCATATGCCTTAAGTAATCAATCAATTAATCAATTTTATGCCAGTCTTGAACCAGTAAGTTTGCATAAGAATTACATAAATTCTAGCATTTTGGTCAAATATTAATTGAAATTATGAAAAATGAATGGAATGTGATATTTTTTTAAAAAACGGTGAAATAGTCGTTGTTCTCGACAATAACTGCAAAAGCTTACCATCTGAGCTTTTGCTATGCGAACTTAATGGACGTGTTTTAGATTGCATCAATTCAAAATCACGTCGGGAAATACTATTTAAGGTTTGCGCACCATTCAAATTAGCTGCTGCCGCACTACTTGAACGCATTATCGGATTAATAAGTTGACGTACCTGCCAAATTTAGAATTAAATTGCTATCAGAATATTGCTAAGAAAATTACAATGGATTGTAAAATGAAAACAAGTGGGCAGTCACGTCTAATTATATTAATCACACATCTAATTATTTAAAATAATGTTAATCCTTCTACGAGTTACATTAATTTGCAATTTGAATTAATTCTATACTAAATTCAACTAATGAAAATCTTGCAACTAGCTAGTAAATGACACCTAATCATGTTACGCACACAACTAATTATTAGTTAAACATAACTTTAACCTTTTAAAAGAGTACATTACTTTGCTGTAAATTACAAGATGAATCCAAACTAATGAAAATCTTGGAACTATATGATATGAAGAAAATTCTAGAGAGATATCGTAATTTTAGAAAAAGCTAAAAATATCACAACAGTAGATAAAAGCAAAACGAACAACAGCAATAAAACAAAACAACAACATAATAGCAGTACAAATATTGTTACTATCGCTACCACTGCAAATATTGCTACTAATAATACTGAAACTTTAACACAACATGCTTTTCATTTTATGACAAAATAAATATAAGAATATCATGCAAAACTGAAAATCTGTAAAGAAATTATGTCTAAAACCAAGCTACATTTGAGACATAATGATTATAACAACAATAATCATATACAGCATTCCAATACAACAAAACAAACCCAGCATACCTTATCAGCAGCACCGATTCCAACAGACGAACTACTTTGTGAATGAGCTGTAGGACCAAGTTGTTTTAAATCCATCAAATTTTGTAATTCCAATCCTGCTCCAGGTCCCATATGAACGATATGGACAAAATCAGATGGACCACTGATCGGTAACTGACTTCGACGATCACCAATTCTTGAAAACATAATGTTAAAAATAATAAATCGTCGAAGTTTTTTAAAAATATGGAAAAATTTTTTACAGCTTATTTCTATTAAATAATTAAGCATTTAATAGAGAGATAAACTATATTCACATCTGCAACAACAAATATGAGCAAATGTAGAAAACATTCAGTTCTTCGTGCTATCTGATGTATCACACATAATGATATAATTTTTATTACGTGATAGTAACAAAGCAATAAATAACGAAAAAATATATATATAATAAAAAATAATATCCTAGGAATAAACTTTTTAAATTTATTTTAAAACTTCAAAAGTTTAAAACTTCTACCAAATAAGAAATGTTTTTAGCATTAATTTTGTTGAAATTTATAAAATATTACCTTCCGTGTCGATCATCATCACGTGCTGTACGTATAGAGAATTTTCGTCGACGTTTCGCCATACTTTTAAGAGAAAATGCCGTGTTCGCAACGCTTGACGATGTCCAAACAGGAATACTTACTGCATCTTCATCTGCAACGTATTAAAAATTAAATTCACAGATTATTAGTTAAAAAATTAATTTTAAATGAAAAAACCAACAATCAATCATAATAATTAAAGATTAATTTATTACGACAAGCGACTATATGATAATTTATCGATATGATCTATAAAGTGAAATTTTTTTTTAAAGATCTATCTATGAGCATTCTTATATAAATTAAAATATTTAAAAAGTAACTAAATTAAAGTAGTTAAATAAATGCCGCTATAAAAATGAATACTAATTAAACAAGACATAACTATAAATTTCAATTATTATAATTGCATGTTTGGTAAAAGAAAAAACAATCAGATTTTCTTCAATATAAACAGTCGATTATGACAAAGACCACTACATTTTTTACAAAAAAAAACGAAAAAAAGTTTATGAATATAAATACCTGAGAGTACATCTGAAAGCAGCACAACATATGGCATATCGTTTACCATACACATCGTCAACAAACCATTACTTGTTAGTGGAAATGCCTAAAAAGCTATTATTTTTTAAATTCATAAAAAGGAATTAAAAAGTTAATTTTTCATCAAAGCCGAAAATCGATTTTAGGATTCACCTCAAATCCGATCATATTTACAACTACAACTCAAATCATATTTACAAATATTATACAGATATATATATATATTTGGAAAAATTTTTCGATGTTAAAGAATATGTTGTCTTTATGTTAATGAAATGATTAAATTTTCAGATTATCCAAAAACTAAAGAGTTAAAGTAACTCGTAAAATTTTAAGGTATGCAAAAATACAATTTCATTTTCTTTTACACCAGATCTTTTAGAAAATTTCAATCTAAAATCAATGCTTGCATTCTAATTTTATAACGAGTCGTTAAAAACTTCCTTGAATATGACCTTATTCAAATTAACAGTTTGCACCCATTCAGCACTGTTAACATTGAAAACATCAATTTCATTAGCCGAATACACACACAAATGTGGCACTGTATAGACGAAACCACCTGGTGATGCTTCTGCTGGAAACATCAATTCCTGTGAACGACATCGACGACCTGGAAAGGATTTTCGAACTCCACTTCAATCAACAATTTTATTCGATAATGAAAAATTTACTAAGACAGACTATTACTTTCTGATCTATCTAATTTATACTTGTGTAATCAAATTACAGCCTAGTTATGCAAATGTTTGCTCTAAACTCTGTTTTAATAATAATATAATAACGTAAAATTTTCTGAAATATTCGAATTTAAGTGATAAATCACACTTACCCTGCGCATCGACATAAACACCAAGACGTGAGAATATCAAAAGAAATTCCTTCTGTTCATACCCGCTAACATTAATGATTAATTGAGCATCATATAATGTCTGATTAAGAAATTGGAGTGATGAATCTTCAAAATTTACTAATGCTGAAATTTATTTGAAAAAATGCAAAAACAATACATCTTTTAAAATACTATTCCAATAAATGTCGTTGCACAAATACAATGAATAGTTATCTTTGCCTATAAAACTTATTTATGCAATCATATTTTGTTATTCATGAAATTAGCATATCAAATAAGTCTTCACGGGTTAGGTCTAAAATTGCTAATTCTTATAAACAAAGTTTATATATAATTTAAAAGTTCCTTCAAAGTGAACACATCAATTCTGATAAGAAATTAGAATTTTCAATTGTTTAAAAAGCTAAAATTTTCCGATAATTTTCGAAGAAAATTGAAAAAGTTTCACATACCAGTAGTGGTATTATCCATGAGATCCCACATGCGGAAACCGGACGGATAACCAACACAGAGTTTACCACGCATCACTATCATTGTTTGCGGTTGTCCAGGCATTGCCAATTCTCGAACCTTTCGATGCCTTTTTTCACTCCGATCAATTTGAAAAACGAGCACCTTAAATAGAATGAAAATTATTCATAGTTAAATTAAAAAGCATTGAAAATAAAAATTTAAATTCTATTGTCAAAAGATTTATCATTGAAAGAGTTGTTTTTATTAAAATAAAAATTTTAAAAATTATTAAAAAGAACTACTCCATAAACTTTTTATGACCGACAAATGCTTTCATCGAAATCGAAGAATGCTTTTATCAAGGTCTAGAACTAAATTAATTTGGAAATAAATTATTTCAAAATATCATACAATAGTTCTATTCTACTACAAATTATTAGTAAGAATGCTAAGAATAACAGAATATTCAACACATAAATTCATTACCTGTAGTACAATTACACAGTAAATATAAATCTTCAAAAAATTGCAACAACTGCCCTTCGAGACTAAGTTATCAACAATATAAAATATTATTAAAAAACCTCAAATACGTTAACTAAATCTTCAACTATTTATTTTGCCAATTAAATATTTGAAGAAGAAAAAGACCGATTTCTTAATTGCAACACAGAAATAGTGGCATGGATCGCTCGAACTACCAGCACCCATCGTCATCAAATGACAACCTTTCGTTTCTGCTACTTTAATCCATTTCAAATCACGGCCATCAAGTGCAGCCATCGGTATCAGACGAACATGACGATCTTTTTGTGGACCAATTAATACCACAAATAGCTTAAAATAAAAGTCGCTATATTTCATTTTTCAAATATATGAATAAATTAAAATTTGAAACAAAATTTAGTTAATTTTACTTGAAAAATAAAAATTGAAAAGGAATACAAAATTTCAGTTATTTAAATAAAATATTGAATATTGTTAATTTCAAAAAATTTTTTCAACTATCTAAATAAAATGTTGAGTACACTAGATTTATCAACATTCTCTTCATCATTAAGCCAAATCCGCAATTTCAATACAACATACTTTTTTTTTGATGATGAATATATTTATTCCCAAGAACTGTCAATCATAGAAATGCTTCGAAATGGTTTATTAATGCTAATTTTTTGATCAGTTATGTTTAAACTAATCTCTTCAGTTAAATTTTTAATAAATACCTGTTCTTCCGCATTATACTCTACTCGTTCAACTGTTCGCTTATTATTTTCCTTCTCACCACCAACCAATGTTATTGACTGAAATTAATAATCATTAACATGTAAATTATGAATCCTTTCAAAATTACGCAAAATTAAATCAAATTTGTCGAAGAAAAATTTACATATTACTGGTTGGAAAAAAAATTATAAAATCTATTCTTATAACTTCATTTCTTCACTGCTACTTTCAAAAATTTAACTGAACCCTTCTTGTGATTAAGTTACGGTAAGTTTCAACGAAGTAACTAACTGATGCTTGAGATAATACATGCACCAAATGCATTACATAAGTCAAATAAAATTTGAAGTAAATTCATTTTTTCAAAGATAAAATGAACAAAAATATTATCAGTTTAAATAGAAGCATAAATCGCACATTTAGGATACATAAACCATTATTCTTATGTCCTAGAATAATTTGCTCTATCTTTTAAACTGTTCTTCTATCTATTGTAAAAATTCAAGCTCTCATTTTCTTCTGTCCAATTCAAATTATAAAGTGGGTCTGTGATCAAAAAAGCAAGAAGAAAATCAGAATTGAATGAGAAATAAACTTAAAATGTACAGCATAATTATTTTTACAACTTTAATCAATCTAATTTTTTTCCTAACCAAATTTAATCTATTTCTTATTTTTCTTTAGAGAAGAGGAATATTTTATATGCATTAAAAAAATTATTTTTTTAACATTTTGACAAATAAAATATTTTTCTTTCAAAATTTCTTTTATAGAAATTGATCAAAAAAATAAAAAAATCTAAAGATAAAATGGTATTAATACGAGCAATCAGTAAAATGTACATTGAAATAACCGCTTTAATGGCAACTTTTTGGGCATGTAATATAGCTCTGAAATATTTATACAAACATTATACAAATCGCTCATTCTTATACGAATTCATTGCCGTTTTATTATGTTATGTTATAATACCATTAATTACCTTCGCTAATATTATTAATCCGAAATTTGCAAAAATATGGCGAAAATATGGAATTTTACGAAATTCCAAAATTCTTCTTTTCACTATTATTGAAGTAAGTTAAGCTTAGGCTTACACCTAAGTTTATGTCTAATTTCCATTTTCCTTCGTATAAGGATAAAATTTGTCTCTCATTGTAAGAAAATATTTTAAATATACGACAGATATAGAAAAAAATTTTCTAAGTTTCAAAATATATGCAGCACATTTTTCTCCTGAGAAATCGTTATATCAAAAAATAATAATAATAGTTAAAACTATCGTGTTCCAATGAATGCAAATTGCATATCGATTATGTTGGAAATAATGTAGGCAACTAATTAATGTTTGATTGAGTAAGTAATTAATTAATATTTAACAAAACAAATAAAATTATTAATTAAATTATGGGCGAAGTTATTAAACGGATAACTGATTGGTCAAGTCAATGAAATTACTAATGAAGTAGATAAAAGACAGGTAAAAATAATAAGATCACATGGCTTCTAATAATAAAAACTTTCCAAATGTCCGATTTCAACGGAATTTTATAATCAAACAATAAATGAAGCCTTTTTACAGGGCATTTTATCAGGCTACATATTAAGTAACAGGGAACATTATCAAACAGTACCCATTTCTTGGTTTGTACCCTTAGGTATTGCATTTGCGACATACACGAAATATTTCAATATCGCCGCGTATGTCATCTTTCTAATATTTCCTTCCATTCTATTTAATTACCAAAATGAAATGACTAATTTAAACTAATCAAATAAATAAATGAATGAATAAATAATATATACCATGTACTCTGTTCAAGCAGTATTCGAAAACTTTTGTTTACTTTCCGAATATCGGCTAATTGAATATTAGGATTGAATATTTTGTTACGACATAAAATCAAAAGTTAAGAAAAAGCTAGCAAAAATGATAATGAAGCAAACAAATATATGAGCAAATTGAAATGGAATATATTAATACAAAACAAAATTACATGTGAAATTCGTTCATTGATAAGATAGAAATCTTATACTAAGTATTTACTCAAAAATAAAAATAAATTTTGAAAATTTTTGTAGATGTCCTGAAAAGTTGCTATTTGTATCAGTTGGATCGGGTGCAATCAATCAATTTATCTTTGGGCTAATTGTTGGAATTACATTATCATATTTATGCATTTCCATTATTTATGTTATTATTGGATTTTCCGCTCTTCAATTTTATATAGAAAAATATCATGAGGAAAAAGTAATTTATTTTGTCAGTAGAAAGAAATTTGTCAAAAAGAAACGAAAACTTGAATAAAATTTCTAATTATGTTGAAATCTAGGATAATATATCCGGCAAATCCGTACAGCTGCTATGTCTAACAGATAATGCATGGTAAAAATCTAACAAGATATATATTTAAACGCTTAATACTATCAATAGCGAAGAAATCCAAAAGAAAAAATTTTTAAAGAATCAAAAAATATATTATTTCTTGAAGATTTATAAATTCTAAGTAAAGTTTCAAGTTAAAAGTTTCATCTTCGCATTTCGCAAAGATATCGACTGGAATTTTTGTAATTAAATTCTTATGATATTTTCTATGTAAAACTATATTTGATTTCATTTTTAATTATATTCCTTGTTTTCATTCTTCAAAAAATTGTTGCAGAAATTGCATGAGTTATATCAAATGTTTTATATAATTGCGAATGTTTACGCTGAACTATTCATTAATTATATATTTGCTTATGGCATCTAAAATCACTCTTAATCAATTTCTTAATTTAAATAGCTATGCAGATATTTGTTGATACTATAGGTTTGAATAAATAATTAATAAAATATATCAAGTTTTAAATTTATGTTTTCTATATTAATGGGAAAAAACAGAGCGAAAAGTGAAATTCGGTACCTCACGATCCAGATCAACTGCATATAAACCATAATCTGTGAAACCTATAACAATTTTGCTTTTATCTATAATTGCAGCACACTGCGCATTTCGTAGTTCACGGAATGTTATCGAATCAAACACTTCCTAAATTTCAATTTTGATTTAAATTTTAAAAATCTAAGAAATATTAATGCTGATTCAATAATTTAAACCATATTCAAATACTATAAGAGGAAGAAAAAGAAACAGAGCTTCGTCCATGGCAAGTTATTAAGAAAACGCCAAAAATTTCAGAAAAATATACTTTGAAAGTCGAGAATCAGGGTTTTTATCCTATCTGCAAAAAAGATTGTTATCATTTATCTGCATTACCATGCTCTTGTTATCAATAATAATAATACTTACCTTAACCGTGAAAGCACTCTTATCAACGAGTTTTGTCCGACGTAGAAGACTTTTAATTCATTCAATGCAATTACCCATTTCGTTTTTTCCTAAATCACAAAATTTAATAAATTTAAATAATATAAAAAATTTCAATGTATCATCACAATATGTGATAATAATACTTGAAATGCTATCCAACCCATATTTTAAGCAAAGTTAGGCATATGTACTGTGATTTTGCTACACAGTCTCAGACTATAAAAATGACTGCAAGTCAGAAAAGAGCTCTAATTTCAACTTACTTCATGATTATCTGCCATAAGAAGAGTATACTGTCGTGAAACAGGTCCTTCCGATGAAGCGCTTCCGCTACTTGACGTCGATCCCGTCGTATTAATACCCGATGTTGGCAGTGTACTATGAATTTGGCTCGTTGTTATACGAAATATTTTCGGCAAATCAGATTTTGATGCATGGATAACATCAGCTTCCGTAACACCCGTTACTGTGAAATCTGTATCACGCATATCCAGAACCTAAAAGAAAATGCTTGCCGAATTTCATCGAAATTTGATAATTCCAAAATCAAAATCCTTAAAAATCTCGAAATGAACTATAAGCAAAATTAAAAAAATATTTAAATTTGATTCCAGAAAAGAAAAACTATTACAGTTACCTGTCTGATAACTGGATGAATATCGATCGCTTTTCCGTGTTTGTCTGTGTTACAGTCATACAGATACAACTTGAAATCACATACAACAACATATGTCGATTGCCAACCTCGTTTGACCCCTGACGGTTTTGGCGTTTTAACTAATCCTGAAAACAAATTCATAAACTTGTCGAAACTGGAATAAATATTAAAATAAATGATCATTTAAGGTCAGATTAAAAGTGCATGTAAGACTACTTGCTCTTTTACAAAAAAGTTGGGAGAAAAACGATCCAATAAATCAGGATATTTAAAACTACCTTCATAAGCAGTTCCTATCCCTCTCTGCGGATCAATGCCTAATGGCCTCCTTGCTTCCGGTGGAACCGGACAAACCAACGGTACTTTCGGTAAGCAAGAGACATGGCAAGCGTACTGACAATCTTGACAGAAAAGTCCTGAAAAAATGTAAAATAGGAAATTATATTTTTCAAACTGTTTAAATATATTAATCTTTTTGTACGTGAAATATCTGGTTGATTAAATGTTGACTGAAATTAAATATTCAGAAAATAGCTACAAGTTTGATTACTATCAGTAGCGTATTATCTATATAATTAATCATTAGCCAACAAATGCTAAAAAAAAGAAGCTATTCCAGAAAAAATTGTTTTATGATAACCTTGCCGATCCAAGCCGATCAAAATTGACGTACAGTAAGCACATTTCGAGGGTGCTTGCAAGTGTATATGAGAAAATCGATGACCTTTACCATTTAATGCATTATTCAAGGTCTGAATAACCTAAAAAACAAAAACTATAATTCTCATTAGTAAGAGTAAAAATTTTAAGAATCAGAGTGGTTTATCTTAGCAAATTAATAGAGAAACTCTGTTCTTAAAAAAATTAATATATGATTGATTAATGCTAAAGAAAATTATTTGTCAAATTAAAATATCTGAAATGCAAAAGAGAAATATTAAAACGATTACAATAACTAACTTTTGGACTGGCCCCTCGTCCTTGTGTACCCATAACCAATGTTGAAGCTGTACTCGGTGTTGGTGTAAGCACTCTGGTATTCTCGTAAGTTGGAGGTGATACAGGTGAAATACTACTAGAAAAATACAACAGAATTTTAATCAAAATAAGTGACTAATAGTGATTATTTTCATTTTTATCTTTTGTCTCTCCTTCATTTTCTGAAATGTTAAATTGACAATTAAATAAATGATTGGAACATTTTCATCAACCAATATACTATTTTATGCTTAGTTTGATCAACTAAAAACCTACCTATTAAAAGATTGTTGCTTCAATTGTTGATGTCGTCTCAACGAACTATTTGATACCTCATAATCACTTCCATTTGCTGGAGAAGAAGAAATATCGAAATTCTCACGATATACCGTTGAAACATTCTGAGCTAAAATAAAAAATTTGATTAAGACATTTTAAGCTAAACATTAAGAAAAATGTAATGATCAATAAAATCAACAAGAATTAATCAGCGGACAGATTAAACAAAATAGTTTAACAATCGGCATTTTTGATCCGTTCCTAAACATTAACTTGTGGTTGTATCCGATATGTTTATAACATTCACATTAAAAGATAAGATGCAACAAATGAAAGGTAATAAAATCTCTTTACCTGATGATAATTTGTCGCTATTAACATCACCAACAACACTGAAAAATGAGCTGCTCTGATCAGGAAAATCAGAATGCTGTGCTAAAACACGCGACAGTTGCTCTTTTTCTTCACTCAAGCGTTCGATTTCACGATTTTGCTCCGCAATCTAAAATATTGAAGATGAATTTTTAACAAAATTAATAATGCAACTGCAGACATTATTTATCTTTGATTTCTACCCAAATTTAAATAAAAATTATTACTAGTTTCATTTAAACTTAAATGTAATGGAAGAAAAATTGAACACGTCATGCGATTTGCATAGCTTATTCTATCGGAGATTCCACTTCTTATAGCTACATTTTTATTTACTTTTAACGATAGGTGCTCCATCGATTAGAGGGGTAATATATTCATCAATTACCCTCACAATTTTAAACTATCTCCAGAAATTTAGATTTCTTGGTCAAATGAAGCAATAATTCATTCCTTTCAAGATTTTAACTAATATTTGATTTGATCCGGCAAAGCTAGTCGAATTTTCAAATTTTATTATAAGAATTTAGATTTATTGAAATCCATTTCTAGTTAGTTACCGAAAATCCAATTTCATATTAAAAATTTAATTTTTTTCTTTTTGAGACAAAAAAATTATCAAATAATACAGTTAAGCAAATACCGGATATGCTTAAATTTTCTATTCAATCATAGAATTACTCCAACTTATTTTCTTTATTATTTCGTTTATCAGTTAAGATTTCAAGATGGCAATAGTAACCTGCTTATCAGATTCATCTAAACGCTGTTTGGTAGCTAAATAAGCCGATCTGATTTTCTTAAGCTCCTCCAAAAGTTGCTGTTTAGCGCGTATTTCAGACTGTAAAGCTTGTTGAGCTTCTAAGAGTTCGATCTTCGTCTGCTTATTTACTCGTCGTGATCCCCAACCACCACGTTCGGATCCGCCTGTAGCCACTGGAATTCCTGCAACACACATTTTAATTTTTACTTCGCCTATATTGAAATTCATAGAGAAATCATAACCGTAATAATTGTTGTTTCAAGTCTGATTTTAATAGAAGATCGAAAATAATATAATAGTCACTTATGTATCTACAAAAATAATTATCTAAAAAATTATAAGGGATATCAATTAAGTACCATTTGAATAAGGATTATTTGCTGATGATGACTGTTGTATTTTAAGCGATTCCACATCTCCGTGTAAGCGAGTTGCCAAATTCTGAAATGTTGAATAATCATGAATTATAAAAACAAATAAAATAAGAATATTTGAAAATTCTTGCTATTTGACTGATTACCTGCAGCGAATCTCTCGCATCTTTTTCATCATTAACCCATTGTAATAATTCCTGAAGTTGGCTTTCAGTAAGACCGGATGCATTAGGGAATGAAAGTGATGTTGAGAAACGCGATTTGCTGTAAATGAATTCCAATGAAAATTTGATGCAAAAATTTTTGAATTGGTTGACGAAAAAAGCAGACTACGCAAATTGATAAAGTACTGATCCAAACTATATTTCTGTCTAATATGATTCAAACAATTCATATCAGAGCAAAACAGTTACATAGATTTTAAGCACAAAATTTTCAAAAAAATTACAAAAGCAATTTACATTTCCGATTGCAACTTATTCATATCATTTCTCAACTCATCATTTTCTGTACCAAGTCGAGAATTTTCCCTTCCAACAATTTCAACCTTCTTTCATAAAGATTCTGAAAATGAAGTAGTTTGAAGAATTCGAAAAAGAAATAAACAAGGATCCTGGAATTGAAACACAAATGCTCAATACATATCTCGAAAATAGTTGTCTTATTTCAAATTTAAAATCATCTAAATAGACGACCTATCCATAAATAATTTATCAGGCACATAATTTTCCTAATACTTACCATTCTATTCAATGAAAATACAATATATGAAAAAAAGATCGAAAATTGCTCAAAAAATCAGAAAAATTATGTTTTTAAATAGTCACAAAAGAAACAAACTTCGATGCTAACTATTTGTTCTTCGTGTTTTGCACGCCATTCTATTCTTTCCTCATCATGGCGCTCTTTCAATCTCATTAATTCGTTTTGTTGTTGATCCAAACTATTTTGCAGATCGATCATTTGTGTCTGCAGAACATCATATTTTCAAAAAAAAAAAAATGAAAGAAAGAAAAATTTGTTAGATTTCAAATTTTAACTGAAGTATCATTCCTAATACATCCTCAAATAACTACTACATTCAAAAATAAATAAGAAATTTCGATTTAGAAGTTGTTCTTTCTGGATCTTGAGAAATGATCGGCAGAATTAACAAACGATAAATCGTGATTAACAATATAATGGTCTTTATAAAGAGCCAATTAGTTTAATCTAATTCACGATTAGACGGTACGGTATACAAGATAAATACTTATAAATCGCTTCAATTGATCTTATGAATACATTCATCTTATATCTGAGCAATAATTTTAATCCATTTAATTTATGCTACTCTATATGTGAATTTGAAATCAATTTTGATACTTCTCTTACACTGCACTTCATACCCCTCTAATTAGTTCTGAACAAATGGCAATCTTTAGTTTAAACCTGAGCATTATCAGATATATATGAAAAATATTACAAGGTAGCCGTGAGACGCAGTTCTTGATATTCTTTAAGTTTTTTCCAAAATATTTGATATCAAAGAAACAAACCTTCCAGTATTCTACCGTTTGCTGACGTTTTTCTCCTCTGAATCAACCATTTCTGCGTAACGCACATTTACTTTTGCAATTCCGATGTTAATCGTGCTACTTCTTCGCTTTCAGTTTTCGATTCCTGCGATGCAAGTTTTGTTTGCAATGTTTCACGTAGCAAACGTTCACTTAACAAATCTTGATGAGCACGTTCAGCTGCTGCTTCCACTTCTTTTCGAACTGCAATTGTTAGGTTAACAAAAATTTCCAAAAAGAAATCTTAAAATAAAAAAATCTAAAATAAGATAATTAATCTCAAATGCGATGTGTCATACAAAGTATATTCAAATAAAAAATTATCTAAAAAATTTTATAAAAAATTATGTAAAAAACTTTAAGCCATAAATTAATTGAAAAAAATTTCACAAAATCAATTCGTGTATCGTCAATATGTTATTTATAATAGTACGATAAGGATTGTAAGATTTCCAACCATGTCTTTCAAATAATTTGCAAATTTTCAATAAAATTAACCATTCTCAAGTTTTCGAAATTCCAATTTAAATACATCCAACTTTTGCTGTAATTGAAAAAGTTCCGACTCACGCTCTTTGACTAACTTTTCGGAACGTTTCAGTTTATCGCGCTCATCTAATAATGCTGTATTGAGCTGTAAAATGGAAAAAATTAGGCTCATACTAAAAAGAATTGTGATTAAATAATATGCGAAAAAAAAAATTCTTGATTCAACCGGTCTACAGTCCCGTATCAATTAAAGAATTCATTAAGGGATGATAGAAGACTGCCATATTGCAATACCCACTTCATCATAATCTTGCTTCGCCAAATCTCGATGCTTCACAGCTTCTTTCAGCTCTCTTGTCTGTATTGTCAATCTCTCAGATGTTTCCTCCAAATCCTAGAAATTAATATTATTTAATAAAAACGAATAAAATAATTAAAGAGTGTTCCACACAATTACATTTTCTAGACAGATTAAAAGAGCAATAGAATTATGTCTTATGTATTTGGGATCAGATAAAAACTCAGTCCAAATTAATTAAAAACTTAAAGAAACTAGTATTATAGGATAAATTAATAACAATACTCGTTGCAAATCTTGCTTATCCAAAATTAACTGTCGATTCTTTTCCTTCAATTCTTTCATTTTCTTCTCCAATTCCTCTTGGTTTAAATCTTTTGCTGGCCTCAACGATGAACTGTTTTCTTCTGCTAAGCGTTTTTTCAAGATCTGTAATTAAGAAAAACAGAAATAACTGGCAATTTGGATTTCAAACTTTATTGATTTAAATTATTTATCACCAAAGTCAAAAAAATGAACAAGTCAAAAAAAGATGAAAACTGATTTTCTGCAATAGCTAATAAATATGCAGGCATTTTTACAATAAATAAGTACCTGAACTTCATCCCTTAATTGGGCTATGGTTTGCTCATACTTAGTTGAATCATTCGTTATATCACCATCAGGAGCTGAACCATGAAAACGTGTCTGTATCAAGCGATTTGCTTCTATAAATTAAAAATTTAGTTATATCCAATCGGAAGCAATTAGATTAACACAATCTAAGCAAAGAAATTTCTAGTTAATACTTAACTTAAGGAAATGTTCATCAAGAATGAGTACATATATCTTAATTAATTATTTAAAAAGACTGTGTCGATTAATAAACCTTGAAATTTCCGAGAAAGTTCCGTCCTTTCTTGTTCAAGTCTTTGTATTCTCCTTTCATATGCTTCAGCCGTTAGAGCTGGCAATGAATCAGCGCTTGAATCTAATCCTGGTAATGATAAGCTCTTGCAATCCGACATCATACTAAAACGTGTTAACGTATAGGTTTTGTATATTTGAAATTGCAGTATTTTACGTAAATTGTTAACAAAAAATGAGATATTTCAAAATGATATCACCAAAAACACAAACAATACCTGTCATGAGTATAAGTAAATCCTATAAAGGGTAAGTGGTGACCAGTAAATGGCGCGGTGACATTGGGTGGTTTCGTATCCTAAAATAATTCGAAATTTCAAATTCGAAATTCGAAATTAATTACTACTTTAAATCAAAAAGAACGTGGTGATTCAACTATTTAACTGCAAAAAAACTTGCACAAGGTGTGAAATCTGGAGAACATGCTTCTATATCAAAATTTGATGTATCCGTAGGACTTGATACTTCCGGACGATATGGTGTATCCACTATAAATAATTATTAATTGTCTGATACTGGTTGGTTTAAATTATTTTACATTAAAGATATGTATCTGTAGAATTTAGAAAAGAACAAGGAGAAATTTCGTCTTATAACTTATGAGACATGAAATACGATTATGTATCTCATAATATCAACTACCAATTAATACCATTGATCAATGATTGGTTGAAGGATTGCTTTCTTGTTCACAAAAAACTACGTAAATAAATAGAAATTCTAAAAATTCAGCAAAACATAAATAAGACAGGATAATTACCAATACTAATACCAATACTTACTTTCACGTATAGCTTCCCAATCGATGCCTTCAAAAAATGGATGCGATGCAAAATCAACAAAGCCATTTTGTCCAAGTCGTGTTTCACGTGGACAAATTAGCCGTTTCATTAAATCTTTCGCTTCTTCCGAGATATCAATATCATCCGGAAAATCCAACATTTCCTAAACGTGAAAAAACTGCAAATTCTATATGCATAAGTTGGTAAGAAATGTCTTTTAATTCATATTATAATTCAATTTTTACTTAAAAAATCTTTTTAGGAATGGAAAAGATGAATAATAAGAAAATTTTAGATGACTTAAAAAAATGATTGGAAGCGGCGATATAAGAAAAGGAGAGAAGATTGGGAAATTATATTTATAAATTGAGCATTTTCTATCAATTTTTGCTTTTCAATTTTCATTTCAATTCTATCTGCTTTTGATAAAAAATGAAAAATACAATTTACACGAATAAAAAATGCCTTTATCACAACGGAAATAATCTATCATAAAAAAATAATTTTAATGAATTTCAACAACACAGTAATTCTATAATTTTTACTTTTTTTTTCCTATGATTTATGCATTGAATTAAATCGTAGCGTAGCAGGAACAATTAATTTTTTATTACTCAAAAGATAAAAAATTCAACAAAAATTACGATTCTTGTTATTATTATTATCAATAGCCTGCCTTTTTTATGCAAAATAATCATAAAAAATTTCCTTCATTTCAAAATTCTATTAGAGATAATATTAAAACTGAACATTTTACATATGATAAAAATATCTGATAGACTTTAGATTCTAGACCAGAATTTAAAAATATAATCTCTTAATCTTCATCGGAAAGTATCTATATTAATTTATAAATAATATGCATAATAATTATTACATTACTATAAATAACATTTGTGTATGATAAAAGAAATTAACAGAACCTTTCACTTCTACTTTAAAATCTTAATTTTCGATAGATAATCCCTCAATAATTTCTAAAACGGATGAATTAAAAAAAAAGTTGAATAGAAAGAATTCTTGATAGTTTCATAAGAGTTTATCCTCTCGATGAAACTATAAAAGACAATTCTTTAATTTAATAAGTTTAATCAATTTTTCGTAAACGTGGCAATATTATTCATGCTCTTTTTTAAATTACAGAAAAAATTATCTTAATAATAATCACTGGAGAAATCAATTAATCACTAAAACATTCAACGATACAATTTATATTTCAGTATAATTTAAAAAAGTGATTATTATTAAGATAATTTTATAACTAATTTATAAAATTTTTAAGATTTACTATGTAAAATGGTTACATATTTACTGATGGCAGGCTAGCTATTGGAGTTATGACTAAAATACAAAAACAAAATTTTCAAATTAAAAGTAAAAATCAAATTTTCTTTATAATAAAATATTAGGCTTAAAAAATTTTCTAAATATTAAATTTTAAAAAATTAGCTATTTAAGGTAAGTGGTTATGTACGAAGAAAACCAACCAATGAATAAATATCATTTCATTATCAATGAAATAAATTTTTGTTTAAAAAATAAACAAATAAATAAACCTGATGGCTCATAATTTTCCCGTACGTTTCTACCAAACTTTCAGCATAAAATGGTGCAACTCCATAAAGCATTTCATACATACATATGCCAAGAGACCACCAATCACATTCTGCACCATAACGTCCACGACCGTCTTCCATTGCCTATAATTTATTACATTCAAAATTCCGTCAAACTATTCAAATGATATTAAATAAAATCCTCAGAGTATAATAATAATTACAACAATAATAATCTTTACGTATAATGCATTTGGTAAATTGACAAAATATTTATATCCCTATATTGCATCATCAATCATATCAGATAACATTAAAAGTTCATCTTTAACCTTTTTTCGACTTTAAATTTTCGGAATTCTTTTAGACTTTAATTAACCATCAAAAGATTAAAATTTATTTGTTATTTGTACATTGCTATTAAGCTACCTCGATCACTGAAGTAATTAGCAAAATATATGATAGAACAACTGTGATTAGACAATTATACTTCTAATTCTTAATCCTTTTCAAATAACTATATGGATGGTACCATTCCATATCCATCAATAAACAACAACTAACTCGTAGTATTTCGGGTGATATGTAATCAGGTGTACCGACGGCAACATTAGAATGAACAGTTCCGTCAGGAAGTAATTTCAAGCAACTTCCAAAATCAGCTAGTCTAATATGACCATTGATATCTAGTAATACGTTATCCGGTTTAATATCTCTGCAAACCGGAGACAGATTTGACTATTTCAAGAAAAATAAAAACAAATGTTTCATGTTGCATCTTATATAGCAGCAAAAGATATTTTAAATAATTATTAAAACTAAAATTTAATGTTCGCTATATATTCTGAATTTTTCTGCAATCGCTGCATTCGAAATCTATTGAGCATCAAATAATCATGATTACCATAAAAGACTGATTATTAATTTCAGAGCTAGCATATTTTACACAAACTGTTATATCAGAATGTCCTAAAATTCAAATGAGAAATTCATAAAAGAACAGATAAGCATGGGATTACTGAAATTATTACAATAATGATGCTAATAATAATCAAACAAAAAATAACAGAAAAAAATGATAAAAATAAACCTGTGCACATATCCTAATCGATGAACAGAATCAATAGCAAGTACCATTTCGGCGATATAAAATCGTGCCATATCTTCCGGTATTCGTACTTCGAATTTCGACAACAACGTTAGTAAATCGCCACCTACATAGTAATCCATTATCAAGTACTGCAAAAAAAAATTCAAACTTGATATGAAATTTTTGCTGTGAAAATATATGGCATAAAAATGATTTCTATAGGATGCTATTCCCCATTATTGATATCCTTTCATCATTTTCTCATCCATCGCTGGGTATATTTTATTTACAATTCTTGAAACATAATAAAGAAC
Source organism: Dirofilaria immitis (assembly GCA_024305405.1). NCBI lineage: Eukaryota > Metazoa > Nematoda > Chromadorea > Rhabditida > Onchocercidae > Dirofilaria > Dirofilaria immitis. The sequence goes on along the minus strand of JAKNDB010000088.1, from coordinate 2,599,792 downwards.
AAATAGCATAATGAAAAAGGATATGAAACTCAAAGCATCAAAGGATCATTCATCACCAAATGATAATGAAGACGATACGGATGGCTAGTATAAAGAGATTTCGCTTACATATCACATATATCATTCTTCTCTAAACTTACTATTAATCATTTGCTTAAATTTAATTCTCTCCAGATGTTGAAATAAAACTAACCAAATTTCGCTCATCTTGAAAGGCGAAATGTAGATTAGTTATCCATCGGCGATCTCCATGGACCAAAACATCTCGTTCCTCGCGAAAACATGCTGTCTCAGCTCGTTTCAACATTTCCCATTTGTTGAGTATTTTCATCGCATATATCTAAAGAAGAAAAAAATGTATAATTTACTCCTTATTCCAGTCTTCCTTCTAGATCTCAGGATAGTTTCATATCTTATATAGATTAAATTTGCAAAAAAAAGAAAATCCTCTTGTAATTGGATAACAAAATTAATTTCACCAAACAAAACGCAAATGAATGCAATGAATCTTGCATAAACGATCAAGAAATGTCATAATTTATATCAATACGTAAAATAATATATATTCATCGACTGAAAAAATTAAAAATTTCAATTTAAAATAAGAAACTAATTTCAATTTGACGCACCCTTTCGGTATTGCGCATTCGTACGACAGCTACTTCGCCAAATGCACCTCGTCCGATTACTTTGAGTACTTCGAAATCTTCTCGACATAATCGTAATGCTTTCGCTTTCACTACCACTGGTTTCACTAAAAAAAAAAAGTTGACAATTGATTTTATCAAATCAAAATTCAAGTTTCGTAAATTAAGATTCCAATTTAAGCATTCAACCGGTTCAATATTTTAATTTCTTCAATTACTACGATATATGAGCTTTACAAATATTTCAATGTAAACCCATCAATTTAATGGTAACCTTCATCGCTGTTTACTGAGATGCAATTATATGAAAAGACCGTAGAATTACACTTTCAATTTAAAACTTGAATTTAATATTATTTAAAGTATTAAGATCTAAATTTTTTAGACATTGAATTTTTAAAAAAAACTGAAAATTTTAAAACAAAATTTCATAACTCTTAACGAAGGATTATATCACCAAAATTATAGCACATTTTTTCATGCTCTACATGATTTTTCATATTAACTCATACTAAATATTAATTTCTAAAAAATCAAATCATAGATTATTTGTAGATATTTTAATGGTTCAATCATACATTTTTAGAATACGAACTAACCATATTCAACGAAATCGGCAATATTTTTCTCTTTACGTAATGTTGAACTACAGCATTCATCGAATAAACATATGAGAGCATCTATTAATGACTCAATAGAGAGAACATCTTCACTACGTGAAACATTTAAATAACATTGTTCTAACTGTTTCAAACGTGTTGAACCGGCTTCACGTAATGACATTGTTCACGTCGAATTCTCGTTAAACCATACCTTCACTAACACTAAAAAATATATATAATAAAATTTTATGCAAAATAACAATAAAATACAATTCGAAACACGAATTTTTCAATCATTTATATAATATTTATTAATTACTAAATTAGCCATTAATAAATTAAATTATTAGACTTACCGTTGCAAATAATAATTTAACGCAAATAATAATTTACTATTCAATCTTTAATGTGTTATTTAAATCAAAAATAAAATATTATAAAATGCTACGAAAAAATATGAATTCACTCCTTCTCTAAAACTTCTCACAACATACAGCTATATCACTAAAAAATATTCTCATCGAAGTATCAATTAATTGAGCATATTGATAAAACGATCAATTATTTTTTAAAAGTTAATAATTTTTTTGATTTCCATAATCAATAGCTGATAGTGATAATTTATGCATAGACGTAAAACTCATAATCTGATTATAGACTATTTCATTATTCCAATTAAAAGTCAATTATGCATAAATTTTTTGAATGAATTTCAAGTAATTATTAGCAACATATCATATATTAAAATTTCGGAATAATCAATCCTCCAAAAGAGAAAATTTACTGATTTAATTTGCTATTATGAAATCATTCAAGCAAATTTCATCAATCATACATTGAATTAAATAAATTTATTCTCGGTAGCTAATTTTATCGTACTTTATCCACAGATAAGAAAGAAAACTAAACAAATCCATTATCTAAAGAATTAACTATGAATGGTATTAGTGAATAAACAAAAAAGAAAATCTATTCGATTAACTATTTTTCTAAATTGAAATAAGTCATTCAAAAGTTATAAAATCAAACTTTATATTTCACCATATAATCAATTCCATAGCTCATATTCGACAAAAATTAATATTCAAAATTATAAATTCATTATTTGAATTATTAATAATTTAAATATATCATATCTAAGATAAGTTTTGCTACCTGCTAAATTATTCTCATTCTTATATATTACATACAAAAAAAACTCATCATCCACTGATAGAAAGATATATGCAAAATTTGATAAAATTAATGAAAGAATGAATTTTGTCATCGTTATTACATCAAATTCTAATCAATATCATTGCTACTACTACTGTTACTGCAATTACTGTTACTAATGGTTTTGCCTTTTCTTTTAAAATACATTTGAAAAATTAAAATCAAGAAAAAATCTTCTTACAAATGCAAATTTTTACTACCTAATGTACTTTAGTTTATTTTTCTCAAAATTTTATTCCTTATCTTAAATCGTTCATATCTTTTCTTGACAATTTTTCCATTTCTTTTACTGTCTCTTCTTTTTCGTTCTATTAGATTTGTTATTGGATATTTATTACATTATCTCACCACATATTTTCTAGTAATTTCTTAGTTATATGTATTTATACATATATCATTCAATTCTATATAATTACAAATATTGCTAACATTTTCTTGAATAATAATAGAGTTGATCCAATAATATCACTATTTTTCAGTTAATGATAAAATCAATTCCATATTATTATCATTTTTCAAATAATAATAAAATTAATTCTAATATTCGAATAGCTGCTATTCTGTTGGATAATTGCATCCAAAATGAGTAGAAAAAGAAAAAAATGTGATACTATAAGATTTAAATTAATGCAAAAATTCAAATTGAAATTTCTTTAATTAAAATTAAAGAAATTTTAAAACCAATATAGCATCATTTAACGAAAAATGTTGTAATACCGCAAAATAGCATTTCAAACTATTTAATCTTTATGCTCAATATATCTGTATATAAAATCGTTTTAAATTAATACTAAGACAGAAATTAAATATTACATCATTTCTTGAACAGTTCACTCTAATGATCCATTTCAAATAAATTTGATATATAAATCTATTAGATCAATTTCACCTTTATACTTAAAGAAACTCTTACGTAAACAAACATTTTGCTAAACAAACTTTGTAATCAAATATCTCTTTCTCATGAAAAGCTATGAAAGAAATAATCAAAAATAAAGAGGGAAAGATAGAGAAAAAGGAAAAGAGAGATGCGGAAATTCTTGAAAAAAGCTTAAAATGATAAAAATCTCATATTTTTCTTAAAATTTTTATAATTCCCATTTCTTCATCAAAATTTTCTTTAAAAAATGAGTATATACATATATAGCATATACATATACACACATATATATTTTGATAAGGAGGAAAGAAACAAACAGAGAGGGAGAGAGAAAGGTAAAAGAAAGAAAGAAAGGTAGAAAGAGATAAGACTTCTTAAGAAAAAATGACTTAAAATGATAAAGACTCTCAAAAAGCTTTTTTTTCTAAATTTTCTATATTTCCCATTTTTTAATCATAATTTTATTTATTTATATATGTTTATTAACATATATAAATAAATATATTGATATAGTATTCATTTATAGAAAATAGTATTATTATCTGAATTAGAGAAAAAAGCGACTGTCACATCAAGCAGCACAACAATCAATAATCGATTTAATTCTTTCATTTTCATTTCCTTTTTCTAAAAAAATTTAACAAAAAAAAAGGAAAAAATAATCCTTTTCAGTGTTAAGAGGAAGAGAGAGAGAGAGAGAGAGAGGGCAAGAGTAGGAAAGAAAAAATTTACATACAAAAATAATACTTCACGAAAAAAAATTCTTTCAGTGTATTTTTCCAATGTGATTACTGAACACAATTTTTTAAAAATATTCTGTCCCCTTCTTTCCTGTTGTCTTTTATTCTCTTCTTTTTCTCATTGTATTTACTCATTTATTATTTTAGTTCAAAATGACGTATTGTTATATAGAAGAGGAAAAAAGAAGGAAGGAAAGAAAGGAAGAAAAAAGGACTTCCAATTTGGATAAACATTATTTCAATGCAACTTATCATTTTGAAACTATTGCAATTAATTTTTAAAATTTTTCTCAAAATTTTGAGTTCATTTTTTCCTTTTCGCTCCTTATCACTTTGTAGCATATCAACAAAACAAAATTGTCCTCAGAAATCAAAATAAAAAATTTGTCACTAAACTATCATTTTAAAATGATATACAATGTAGCGGAAAACTAATCAAACAAATACTATGAAAAGGTGAGGAAAAATATGTAAAGAAAGCTGATCAAAACAAATATTATAAAAGGTGAAGAAAAATATGTAAAAAAACTGATCAAAACAAATACTATGAAAAGGTGAAGAAAAAAATATGTAAAGAAAAGCGTCCGTTTTGCTTTGATATATTATTTATCTTGGAAAGATAAACAAATAAGCCTTAAGCTTAAATAAAATAAAATTTAATCGAAATATTTCGCATACATGAATTAAAAAAATAAGCTAACATAAAATAAAAATAGCTATTGAATACGATAATCATCAAAATTTTATCCAACATATCCGTTCGAAAATAACAATAATCAATAAGAAATAACAAATAATAAATAAGCACTAATAAATATCGTCTTTTTTGCTATAATATTTTGAAGACTTATATTACAAATGAAAAATAATGAATTCAAAGTAAATAAATCTAAGTAAAAAATCAATTTAAAAGTAAGAAAAATACCAATTAGTTAATTTAAAAAGAAAGAGGTTATGAATTTTTGAAAATTTCATTTTAAAATATACATTGATTGCTTTTCAATTGAAATTATTAGTTTATGTCGTAATGGAAAATTCAAGTTTTACATCGTAAAATGTATGCATCTGACTAAAAATAATGCCTTACATCATAACGATCACAATAACCTTATTCTAACAAATATATGTCTAAAGTAGATTAAAAAGACAAATTATGTGTGAAATATAAAAAGCTTTAATTAGTACTTATTTTGCATTAATAATAGAAAAAGAAATCGAATTATCAATCATCAATTCAATTTTTGCAATCCCTCAACTAGATCATATTTGGAAATGCAAACAAAGTACAACTATTTATATTTACATAAAATGTTAAATCAATAAACATTAAACGGCGTATAAAAATAAAAAATTCATCAAAATTCACTAAAATCTTATGAAAATAAAAAAATGAAAAATTATTAAATTTTATGATACAAAATATTGCTTTTCTTTAGAATTTTTCCGTATGCAATTAATCGAACTTTTTATTCTTTTCATTCACAAAAAAAAATCTCATTCTCTTTTCTCAAATATTTTGTCATACAAAAAAACACATTATTCGCTTCCATGTAATTTCATTTCCTTCTTATTATCTATACAGTAACGCTATTTTATTTTCTGTTAACAAAACACTATTATGTTCTTACTCATACAGTTTTAATAACAATAATTATTATTGCTTATACAATACAATATAATGTTCCAACACACTCTCTACCAGTACTACTTATGTAATGTGGATACCAAGAACTAAGAATCAATGTTAATTAACTTTAAATTTCAAATCTGAATTAAAATATTTCAAAAGAAAATAAAGCTTACTTTCCGATAATGATGATCGAACGAAAAAAGAGAATTTTGAAACGATTATAGTTCGAGAGTGATGATGACGTGATTACGAATTAAGCAGAGCGCAGCGGACGAAAATAGAAGCTAATTATGGTTGTTTTAGAAACAAGGTGAAGATAGCTTTCTTATATTGAATTGTATCTTCGCAGATATTTTTATCGTCGTCTTAGCAGCTTTCTTCGCAAAAAAACCCATACACATGATAGTGTTAACCTGAAAAGAAAAAAATTTTTTTAATAAACCAAGCTAAATTTTAATAAAAATATCACCTAAAAAGAAAGTGATAATTCCGAACGATTTTCTAATGAGAAAATATTAAGTATGAAATTTAATAATCGAGAATTACAATATTCATAAATATTGATACATCGGACACTACTGAATATCAACTATTTAAGTATGTCAACCATTATATTTTTTCTTGTTCCAGCGTCACAAGCAATCACGTAAAGTAAATTCATGCATTTAAAGTTTTAATCGTATTTGAAACTTTAAACTGCAAATAAGATATAATCCTTCTCTTTTCTCTCATTCTTTTCTTTCCTTTTCACATATATATATGTAAACTAATTATAATAAATAGAGTCAATAAATTTAAAGTTAACATTCAGATCAAAAAAATGTAAAGAATGGTTACACGGAAAATCAGCTTCAGCATTAAAACAACAGGTATGTAAAACGTTATATTTAAAGTAATAATGATGACGCATAATTCTATGCCGAATACAGCATATCGGACATTCTTACTAATTAGTTAATCAATAACTGGATACATATTTATGAATCTATAAACTTTTTACTAATCCATTCCACAATACCGAATATATGTGAACCAGTTTTCACGAACATAATACGATTTAAAAAAATGAAGAAAAGAATAATGATACTATAAAATATGACGAAAGCTAAAACAATTTCATATAAGTAGTATTTAAAATGAAAGACTTCGAATATATGAACTAAATTTTTTAAAAAAGGAAACTTTTGTATAAATATATTTATATCATAATGTAAGTAAATGAAATTAAATCGAAATAGACTTTAGACCTAATCAAAAATCTTATCTAAGATATAATCGGCTATCTATTCATTTGACTACAATTTATCCAAATTAATCCAGCAGATAAGTCTTAGCCAAATATGATGAATTAATTATTCATCTGACTAAAAATTTATTCGATTAATCGAATCATATCACTATCAACTCCTCTCTTGTCATTTCATATTTTCGCTTTTCTCATAAAAAAAAATAAGAATAGACAAAAAAATGAAAGAGTAATGTAGTTAATTTCCTTATTCTTATTGAAATCAATATTCCAGCAGATATTTCTCATGCCATTTTCAACAAAACATTTCATTGTCGTTCATCCTGAAATTAATATAAAAATTAAATGTATTATGACAATTTGCGGGTCTTTCGTTTTTCCCCGAAATAAGAAAAATAAAAATTTTAAAACAAAAAAACCGAAAATAAGAATAGCAATTACATGAAAAGATCCGTAAAATAATACGATATCATATATCAATCATAAAATCAAATACATTTCTATTTCCACTTTATGGCGAGCGAGAAAAAAATCCCATCTAACAAGACAAAGAATTTGAAAAAAATGAAACAGAGAAAGAGCAAGAAAAAAAATAAAAAGGAAGAGTATGATATAAAGCAGTCAAATTATTGTTTCTAATTTTACTTTTTCAGAAAAAAGAGAAAAAAAGAAAAAGAAATACTAAGTTTTCACTTTTCATCATTTCTTTAACAAAATATCAATCTACTATTATGTCAGCTTATCGGCATATCCAAAAATATATTTCGTACTTTTCAATTTTTATACAAAATTTCTCTAACAAAATTCTTCATTTGCTAAACGTTTTCCTCATTTTAAAAGCAATTTTTTCCAAATGACATAAGTATCAATCATTTAATTTGTCGAAAGTATATACTTCGACATAGTATCAATCATACATTATCTTCGAAAACATGCCTATGACATTATATATCAATTATCCCATTTTCTCTGAAAAATATCTTCAAAATCATATCGATATTAATCACAGAATTTCAACTGAAACATATATATGCTGAAATGAGAAGACATATTGATAAATTGCTTAAAATTTTTCGCTGATTGTATGAATTAAGTGGATAGTGTAAGTGAGAAAAAGCAAATTTTGCTAATAAAAATATATACATTAGTGAATAAAAAAACGCTTATAATTTGGATTCGAAAAGAAATGAATAGAATAAATTAAATGGAAAGGCGGCACCAAAATCAAAATATATTGACTAATTCTCGATTTGTACAAACTAATAAGATTTCTCGACAACTACGCTTTAATTTCTCAGTAAATTTAATAATAAACACTATCATAAATAAACAATGTGTTATATTTGATATTAATCTTTATATTTGTCCAATCAAAAAAATGGGAAAGTTAATCAATCATACAATCAAATAAAAAAAGTTATTTTTTACTTTAAAGAAAAGTGAATGTATCCTATTATTAGTTAGTAACAAATTTATTTAAACTAATGATAGAAATTTTGATTACGATATAACTAACAGTAAGCAGTAGATAACAATAACAACAACAATGACTTATTTAAACGAATAATGAAAACTCTTGATTAAAACTTGATTGAAAATTGGGAAAATAAAACAACGACAAATAATAAAGAATAACAACAGTAAATAGTAAACAATCAGCAACAAGCAACAAGCAATAAAGAACCAAGGGCAAACATCAAACACAAGCGATAACAAAACTAACAAAAACATTTCGCAAACAAAATTATCCGGAACATGGGGGCCTTCTTTTCTCACAGAAAAACGCGGCCCGTGCTTGAGGCCGCATAATTTTATAGCACAAATTTACAAAATCAAAACTATAGGCGCGGTTGAGTTTATGTTTTTATCAGCTGGGTTTGTACTTCCCTTTTTAAATTGTTTGCGGTGGTGTTTTTTTATTGAGAAGTCGCGGGTTATTCTTTCACCGAGAAACTGCCAATTATCATGCGATCTTATATTTGTAGTAGATGTTATTTTATCTTAACCTTTTAATCGATTATATGATTCTTCCAAGGATATTATGCGATTTTCTGTCGCATGAATGCGTTATCAAAGCGTTATCAAGAAATCATATTATGTTGTCGAGAATAAAAAAAAAAGATCATAGCTTCGAATACATATAGTGATGCTAAATGAACCTAGGATAATAATTCCGGATATACTTAAAATGATGCCAAAAAGTAAGTTTAGGATAATAATTTTGGATAAGCTTAATATAAATAGTGCTAGAAGTAAGCCTAGGATGATGATTTCGGTTAAGTTTAACAGAATAATGCTAGAAATAAGCCCAGAATAGTAATTTCCGTTTAATACAATGATTGCTAAATAAGCTTAAGAGTAGAAATAAACTAAAATTAGCATTTATAGTTGAATGTTTATCTTACCCGATTTGGAAACTCTAAATATTGCAATAATTCTTATCAGTTATTTTAAAAAAATGAAATTTCGATAACAATAATAATAATTTTTAATCGAAATTAAATTTTCATTTCGTTTTTAAATTCAAATAAAAGAATTAAAATTCAAATATAATATAATCAGTAGTATTTGTGAGATGTAATCCCAACTATTACATCGAATTTTTTTCCTTTCCCTTTTAGTTATAATAAAACATAATAAAATGATCCGCTTTATAGAATTATTTTGAAGGCCGCCGACAATTTTTTACAACTCTACCACACATACACACATACATCTACACATACACGCCATCATATATAATATACATATGCACAGATATATTCATACGAACAGATTTGCTCACACATATTTATACATACACATATATACGCATACACACATATATACACAAATATATACACGCTTATATATATGTACATACATATATATATGTTCACATACATATATATATATAGATATGGGCATACACATACACGTGCATATACACGTACACGTATCACTGACGCTTATATATATGTGCATACATATATATATACACATAAACGTCCATATGCACTTACATATACATACTCACACACGTACACATACACACACATACACACACACACACACATACACACACACACATACACACACACACACACATACACACATATGCGTGCACATAAACAGACATTTACACACATACATATTTACATACATATATACATACACATACATCATTCTTCTAACGATAATTACATCTCCGAAAACTTTTAACTGTGAAAGTTACAGGCAATAAAAGTTTTTTTTTCTTTCTAAAATCATTTCTTTCATCATTTCTGCATTCTTTACAAAAAAAGTAAAAGAAAAAAAAGGCAAAAATTCAATTATATTTCAAATTAACTAAATTTTCTTTTTTATTGTATTTCGAAATAAATAAAAAAATTTCGTTTTTTTTGAATTTTTGAAAATAAAACTTTTCAAATTGCCTTACTTTTTATCCTTAAAATTTTTACATTTTAATAGAAATTACTTTTTTCACCATTCATATCAATTATATAGTAACGAAAATATATGCTAAATCATTGCTAATAATCTAACAAAAATATGAAAAAAATAATATATAACTTTGGAAATACATTTGAATAATTAAAAATGTTTAAGTTGTAAACTTAATTGTTAATAAAAGCATGAGAAAGCATGAGAAACAAATGAAGAGAGGGAGAGAGAAAAAGAAAAGAAGCTTTTAAATAATAAAAATAGCCTTAATTAGAAGTATAATGTAAAAACAGAAAGTAAATAGGGAAGCTTATGTATCGCAAAATTCTGATAAATTTTAATCTATTCCTTATATGCATTATCCAATATAAACATAAAAAAAACGAAAATTGTTTTTTTCTTTTATTAAAAATTTGCAAAAACATTAGTTACAAGTTTGATTTGAATACGAAAGATGAATAGAAAATAGCATAGAAGCAGAATGAAATAGAATAGGAAAAAAACAATGATAGAAAGCGATAAAAAGAATAATAACAGTATAGAACAGATAAAAACAGAATGGAATAAGAATAGAGAATGACAAAAATAAAACAAATCGAGAATAAGAATGGATTAAAATGGTATAGGATAAGAAAACCGGATTATAGTGGAATAGAATAGAATTCTTGAAAAAATACGAATAGAATAAAATAGAATTAGAGTAGAGTCATAATATAATTGAATAGGATGGAATGAAATAGAAGAGGATAAGTAATAGAATGAAATAGAGAATGCTAGCTATAATGAAGACAGCATTGATCATCGACTAAAAAATTTTGAGTGAAATTATTGGTAAAATGTTAAAATGCTTGAAGTTGCCTCCTTCCTCTTCCTTTTTTTTCGCATAATCAATCTGAAATGACTAACTTTTGCAATAGTAATTTAACTATAACAATAAGAGCAATTAGTTGTAGTCTTATTGTTATAGCAATAATGGAAATAATTGTTGCAACAATGAATAATAGCTAGTTAATTCGTAATTTTATTGTCATAGTTACAGTATGAATAATTGCTGTTATTACTGTTGTTGCAATAATAATTTATAGCAATAGTTATAGCAGTGCATAGCAATTAACTGTATTCTTACTACTGTAATCATAATGATTGCTATAACAATAGTAATAGTAGTAGTTATTGGAATAGTAATTTAACTGTAGTAGTAAAATCAATTAGAATATAGTTTTGCTGTTATAAGAATGATAGAAATTATTGCTATTCTCTTATTGTTGTAGTAATTAATAATAGTAAGAATAAATTATTATCATTATAACAATCGCAACAGCAGCGGTAGAAAGAATAGTTTGTATGAGCTTTTCTTTTTTGCAACAGCAATTTAATTGTAGCAGTAAACAATAGTAATTAATTGTATAATTATAGTAGTAAGTAACTGTTATCATTACTACTACTATTATTGTAATTACTATTACTGTTACTATTGTTGTAAATAATTGCTCAAGCTAATCATTATAAACAATAACAATAATATCAATAACGATAACAATAACGATAGTAGTAAAAGTAGTAATAATAATAGTAATAGTAGCAGTAATATTTATAATAGTATCAACTATGACATTTCAAAAAAGGAAAAAAATCGATCGAAGCTGTAGATTGGTACGAAAGCTGCTCCTTTAATACTACTACTACTACTACTACTACTACTACTGCTACTACTGCTACTACTACTACTACTACTACTACTACTACTACTACTACTACTACTACTACTACTGCTACTACTACTACTACTACTACTACTACTACTACTACTACTACTACTACTACTACTACTGCTACTACTACTACTACTAATACTGCTCATTCTATGCTAATTTATGTTGATGATTTCGATTTAATTTTTACTCAGTATCTATCTGTCTATCTAAAATCTTTCAGCCCCCATTTTTTCCTTCTTCTCTCCTTCTCTCTTTCTATTCCCCTTACCTCTCTCTCTTTCCCTCCTCTTCTCTTTTTATTCTTCTTTTCATATCGTTTTAATTCCAGACAGAATATAACAGACAAGAGCTAATCATCATATGCCTTTGCTTAGTTCATTTTGTGACATTTCAACAGAATCCTATTAGCAATCGATCATTTCTGATATAGTTTAGGAAGAAGAGAAGGGATTAAGAAAAGAGGAAAAAATTATCATGAATCATTGTTATAGTAAAATCATTATTATTATTATCATTAATAATAATAATTATTATTATTATTATAATAATTATTAATGATAATAATAATATCATTAACAATAATAATTATTATTATTATAATTTAATTATAATAATAATTATAATAATAATTATAATTTAATTATAATAATAATTAATTATTATTATTATTATTATTGTTATTATTATTATTATTATTATTATTATTATTATTATTATTATTATTATTATTATTATTATTATTATCATTATTATTATTATTATTATTATTATCGATTACTATTATTATTATTATCAATTATTATTATTATCACTCTTTAATTTGTGTTTAGTGGTTGATTGTCTTTTTGAGTTAAAGAAGGGAAAGGAAAAAATGCTATCATGAGTTATCATTATTATTTGTCAATTTTCATTATTATGATCGAAGCATTATCATTATCACTTATCAATTTCCAGTTAATAATTTTTTTTGTTTGAGAAGGAATGAAGAAAAGCTATAGATCATCATTAGCATCATTCATCATCATAATCATAAATAATCATCATTATTATCACATCTGCATTTATTAATTACTATCACAATCATTGCCACCATCATTATCACAATTATTATCAAAGCCATCACCAATTATTATCCGTCAATTTTGATCATCATTACCGCACTCATTTAGTATTATCAATTTTCATTTATTGGACAGCAATTCCTACTGCCATCATCGTAATATTTATAATCATTGTTACAATTATAATTATGAATCATGATTATGATTATTATGACTATCATTGAGCAATTTCCAAATCGATTAAAATGGACGAAAAACTTTGTTTTTTCCTCTTTTATTCTTTTATAATAAAATATCATAATTTTCCTTTCTTTTATTTCAACAATTTTATTTAGAAAAAAGAAAGAGAAAAGAATAGAAAAATTTGAGAAAAAATATAATTACAAAAAGAAGCAAAGTTAAAAAAATTAAATGAAACCAAAATTTTCGATAATTTTTCCTTTTTTTTCTTTTTCTTTAAAAAGCAAAGTTTTTTGAAAAATTTGTGGATTGTTGAGAAAGTTTAAAGTGCCGAAAAAAATGAGAGAGAGAGAGGAGAGAAAGGGGAGAGAGAAGGAGAGAAATATTTGTACTTTATTATTAGGAATAAAAAAAAACGAAACAATAAGTAACAATTAATCAAAATAATTTCTCTTATTTTTAGTCTATTTGAATTTTTTATCATATTTATCACAAAAATAGATAATAAATGTTAATATTAAAATTTTCATTCTTTTTTTTATTTATTATAAATAAAATTTTTTTAATACTTAAAATGCTCTTTTGAAAAAAATTTCTCCTTTCTTCCTTTTCTTTCCTTTTTTTTTGTTACAAATATTCGAAATGAAATAATCAAATGTTATTGCAGTTATAAAAATTTCAAAATAGTGAAAAATTTCTTTTATCAAATTAGATAGTCAAATATTTGAAATACTGACCGAAAATTTTAAATCAAATTTGATGCTCAAATCAAATATCGAGCATTAGATTGAAATCTTTCATTAAATTAGGTACTCGATGTTGAGTACTGAGTGAAATACAACTACTAAACATGAATAATAAAATCGATATTGAATATAGTAGACTGGAAATTCTGGATAAAGATGAATAATAAATAATAAAATCTAATCATTTGAATTTTAATTAAAAATACAATTCAGTATTGTTTTATCCAAATCTTAATATTACAAATCCATTATATCAATATATTCGTCTACTTTTTTTCCTTTCTCGTTATTATATTTATATATTTATTTTTTTTTAATTTATATTTCTTATTTCTCTTTTCTTTTTCTGATTTTGAATTACTATTAAAATTTTTCTTTCTCATTAATGCATTTTTTGATTTCTGATTTTTTTGATTAATATGACAGGAAATGATATTCAAATATATGATTTATTCATTTCATTGCTATATATGCCAATCCTAATTTGTAGTGTTTAATTTTAAAGGATTGAATTAATAAAAAACGTGCGGTCCTACTATATACGCTTAAACTGATTATATATTTACTTATTTTTAGTATCAAATTTTTTTCATCACAATTACTATTGTAAGTGAAACAAAATTATTCAAAACTAATCGGATCATTATCATTATCATTATCATTTTTATTATCACCGTCATCATCATCATCAATAAAAAATGAATAAATTATTTGATGGCAGTATATTTGATACTATTTTATAATAAATATTCGAGCTATATCTGGAAATTAAGTCTTTAATAAGCAATTCTATGCAGACATAACATTTTTCCAAACAAAAATTACAAATATTATCATTATCATTATCATCATCAATAACAAAAAATGAATAAATAATTTGGTCGTAACATATGTGATGGTATTCTTGTAAATAAACATTCAAATTCAGCTATATTTAGTAACTAGTAACTTCAATAAACAATTTTACTTCAGTTCAACTTAAAAATTCCCGAACAAAGATTATGAAAAATTAATTTTTCCGAGAAATATTTAAATTAAAAATTTCTAATAAAATTTAATACTTAGATCAATGCTTTCTGCAGAAAGATTATAATTAGATTAAAATCTCCCCAAAAAAAGAAAGAAAAATTATATTTAGATTAATTCATTTGAGAAAACAATCATATATCTATTAAATAATTTTGATTTAAATTCATTCAATACGAGAATCCATCAAAAGAGATTCAGGATTAGTAAATATTCGACTTTAAATTTACACATTTAGAAATTATTCAGTATAAATAACAATTCGAATTATAATTAGGAAATGGGGAAAAAAGCTTACGCTAATTTAAATAAATTTACGTAAGCGTATAAATTACAATTAGGAAATGGAAAAAAGTTCACGCTAAAACAAATTTACGTAAGCGTATAAATTACAATTAGGAAATGGAAAAAAGTTCACGCTAACTTAAACAAATTTACGTAAGCGTATAAATTATTAATTCATTCTTTTTGCCAAAAAAGGTTCAAATGTCATTTTTAATCAATTAAAATATTTTTCTACCTTTAGTCGGAATATTTAATTTGTTCAAGAATTATATTTTGTTCAATACTTATATTATTGCAATTAAATTTGAAGATATATCCGTTTAGATAATAAATTGATTTATTTCACAGTTCTAAATTAGAATTTGATTACTCGATTCTTAAATTAAGATTCGAATTAATAGTTTACATTACCGTTAATTTAAGTCAGTTAAATTAATGCTAACTTTTCTATTTCAATAATTAGTTAATCAGGAATATTATTAAATATTAATCAATTATTGAATATTAAATATTAATCAACTAACTATTTCTATCTTAAATAATAATATCATTTATTCTACTTTTTGATGTCAAAAGAAAATTTCTTACTTAATTATTGAAATAGGAAAAAAACTTTCTTCTCTCAAGCTGAAATCAGTAGGCGCCATTTTAATTTGATATCCTAAATAATATGATATCCTAAAATATATTACTTTTATTTCAAAACAAATATTTGATTATTTTTATTTTTTAATTTATATTTGCCGAAGGAATCAATTCACAAAAACTAATTAATAAATAAACAATTTTTCGTTGAAAGATAAGAATTTTGCAGAAAAAAAAATGATGATTTTATTTAGTTTAATTAATAAGTTGAAAAATATGCAATAAAATATTCTTTTAATTTGTCTTCATAATAAGTTTTTTTTCTTTTTAAATTCAAAAATTTATTTTATATCATCTTTACAATAGGTTTTTTTTCTTTAAATTTAATTTGTCTAAAAAACTGAAAAGAAGTGATAGATTAAAAAATATGCAACAAAATTTACTCTTTGCAACAGGTTCCCTTTTTTTAATTTTATTTTATTTTTTCCAAAAAAGAAGAGATGTATATACAGCAAAATTCGTTTGCGCTATTTTTACAATAAATTCCTTTTTTTTTACAATTCAATTTTATTTTTTAAATTAAATTTCTCTGCGAAAAGAAAAAATGATAGGGTAGGAAAAAAAGTATGCAAATAAAATTCACTTCGATCATTTTTTATAATTCTCAAAATTAAATTTGTCTGAAAAAAGAAATTACTAAACGAGCAATATAATCGAATAATCTTTTCTTGTATGCAATAGTATTAATGTAAAATTGGCATAATCTTTTGCTAAATAAGAATTTAAAAGAAAAATAAATTTTGATATATCGGATTTATATAAATATTGATTTAAATTTTTGGAAGAAATTAAAATTAAATTTTTAATTGCAGTAAGAAAAATAGACATTAATTCGTATGAAAAATTAGTTAGAAAAAAATTTTAATTAGTTATGATAGGAGGAAAAAGAGTGGTTATCAATTCGTACAATATTCCGAAACTTTTCGGGATAATTGAGCTTTTCCGGATGATTATTTTGCCCTGTTCTAATATCATGGATCGGATTTTTTTACTATAAATAACAAGTAATTTAAATTATTATCTCTTCCAGCTTGAAAACTATAAAATAATATATTTTTTAATCTATACTTTTCAACTATTATATTTTACATTATTTCCTAAATCTTTAATTTCTTAATTTTTACTTAAAGATATTGTAATGTTTCTTCTTTTTCTTGTAATACCAAACTTACAAATGATTAAAAATACCTCTTGACCTTTGAACCAAATCATAAATAAAGAAATATCGATTGTTGATTAGATAAAAGGCAAAAGATCACATCGGAAAGGATGAAAAAATGAATGATGATTAGTAACAGCAGACATAATGGAGGCAGTAATGATCATATGGTCATCGGTCAAATTATGACCCGTTTGTAAACAACAATTTTAATCGATTCATCTTTAACATGAATCATCATTATTACCATCATTATCATCATGATTAGATTCATCATTATCATCATTGTCATTATTTATTATTATTATTATGACAAAATAATATTAAGAAATAAAACATATAACGATCATCGAAAATTTTGTTTAATACTAAAATTAATTAATAAATTAAAAAATTGATAAGAAAGAGATAATTAAGTAGTAACAATAAATTCAAATTAATATTAATTAATCGTAAATGATGATGATTCATTGTTATCAACATCATATTCATTATTTGATCAAATGTGTTGTTGTACAAATTCAAAATTTGGTATATATTTTGAATAACGATTGATAATTATGATAAGCATATTTCAGATATTAGTCGATAATAATGATAAATATATTTTACACAATGATCGATAATGATAGTAGTACTACTGCTATCGACTATCATTATTATAAATAATAATGATAATTAAAAAGACGGAAAGAAAAATGGCACAGAAGAATATATCAGTTGATATCGTTGCATTTGTTATTACTATTGACATATCATTTCAATGAATCTAATATTTAGTTAATATGACGCTAATACAATATTATAGTTGACGTCAAAATATGCGTAAAATAAAATCAAAAAAATTTTAACGTGAAAATATGAAAATAATAATTTAACTTCAAAAAGACGCAAATGTAAAATGAAAAGTTATATTATTCCACCATACAAAAGATGGATTTTATTATTATTTAGTTGAATAATAATAATGATTACGACAAGATAGAAATATAAGTAGAAATAAAGATTATGACAAGATAGATATATAAATAAAAATAAATATTACGGAAGAATAAATATATAAATAACATAAAAATTACGACGAGATAGACATAAAACGCAATTAAGAAAATATTTTATTCTACGAAAGAGAATACACGCAACACTTTTCTCTTTTGTATAAATAAAAAAAAGTTTTAAAAGTTTTTCTATAACTTTGGAAGAAATTTTACTGATAAATGCATGTTAAAAATCATTATTTATTAGGCTATTCATCAGATTATTTGTACGAAAGAATTGACACCAAATAATATTTTATAAGAATTCAAAACTTAATTTTATCTTCAATCTTATCATTTTCTATATTTATAAGAATTTAAAATACACGTAAATTATAAAAATTATAAATCAAAAACCATAAAAAAACAAAAAGAATAAAATTCCCTAAAAAAGCTTATAATTTTTGAAAATATTATTTAAAAAAATTAATCGTAAATTGTAGCTTAGTATTTAATTAGTCTAATTTAAATTAATTTTTGATATTGGTATTTAATGGAATTAGGGTAAAAAAAGGAATACTTAATTATTAAATATATTTCAATCTTATTTTACCTTCAACGGATAGTTTATTTAACGTTAGCTTCACGTATTATACACGTGGAAATCGCATTATTTACACGTTAGCTATAAATAATAGAGCAAAAAAATGTTTTTGAATGAGAGTAAAAAATTAATTTGAAAAGAAATGAAATTGATAGAAATAAATTTAAAAAAGAAGAAATCATTAAAATGTTTCAATTTATTAAATTATTTTTCATAACAATAATGTATCATTTGCGATATCACTTCTTTTTTATCAATAATTCATTACAAATAGACAGACTGATAACATATAATACGAAAATTAGTTGAAATATTGTATATTGATTTAAAAAATTAAATATTTAATTTGCGTTTAATTAATATATATCATATATATTCATTGCTTATGTATCATTCAACTATCAATTTCAAATACTTATTGATTTATCATTAATTTTTTATTTATCATAATTACTAATTTCATATATCCGTTAATTTGTCATTAATTTTATATATTTATTGCTAATTTGATATGCTTATCAATTTGCCATTAATCCCATTCATATTATCATTTGCATATGTTCACCAATTTATCACCAATTTCATATATTTCGTATCAATTTTAAATATTAATTGACTTGTCATTAATTTTATATATTTATTAATTTGCCATTAATTGGCATATATTTATTACTAATTTTATATATCTACTAATTTATCATTTATATTTATTATCAATTTCATTATTTCCATTAATTTACCATTAATTTGTTATGTTTAATATTAATCCCTATATTTCTTACTAAATTTTGAAGTAAAAAATTTCGTTCTATTTAAAAAAAAAAGACAAATCTTCAACATTTTTCATTCCATTTAATTTCATTTCCAAAACAAAACTGACCTTCTATTTTTGAACGCCAAACAATTACATTGTATTGAAATTAATGATCAATTTGTCCTAATTATTTGATTGATTCACAAAAATAAATAATTAAATTACAACAACGAATGATATGATTGATTAAGTAGTTGACTATATATGTGAATAATTAATTAATTAAATTAGTATGATATGATATGTTAACATAGAATTAAATTAAGGACTGAGAAATTGTATAATGTTGAAAAGAAATGAATTAACGAAATAATACGAATTAATTTGAATAATAATCCATCCATAATATATTCGCTAAAGGGTCAGCGACCTTAAATTTTGAGCATATACTGATGAAAATTTTCATTATTTCTTCTACATGTTATACAAACACAAATTGAATAATTGTAAATGTACGTAAACTTTAATAGTATATGAAAATTGAATTAGATGAAATAATTCATAATGAATTAAATAATTTGAAAATGAATTGAATTGAAATGGAAAGAAATTTGAATTAGGTTGAAATAATTATTTGATAATTGGAAAGAAATGAAATTATTTGTTAATTGAAAAATAAAAGAATTAATTGCAAAGCAATTTACTATTTTGAATTATTATAAAATTAGCTTAGCTCAGTTTGGCTGAGATTATTTGATAAATTTTCTTTTTTTAAACTTAATAATATTGCAAGAGGAGTGAATTAAAATGAATTAATTTATATCATTACTTGAATGAACTAAAATTTTAATATCTATCATTTGATTTAATTTTATTCTTTAATCAACTAAATTAATACCAAATATGCAATTTAATTAGAAAAGTATTAATTAGTATCGTTGTTAATTTAGTTGGATAAAATTTAAGAAATTAAAATTGCTGATTAATTTAACTCGTAAACTAATTAATACCAACTATTTAATGTTTCATTTGACTGAAAAGAGAAAAAAATTAATTATACATTGATCAATCGATCGGTCGATTGACTGATTGATTGATTAGTTGACTGATTGATTAATTTAAAAAAATTTAATTATTTTTTCTAAAATTTCAACTAAAGAAATGAAAAGTGCAAAAAGGTTAAATGGAAATTTTCAAATGAATAAAAAATGGCAGAAGATTGAGCGATGCGGAGAAGTAAAAGACATAAAAAGACGAAGGAAGAGGAAGAGGAGTAGGATGAGGAGGACGAAGAGAAGGAGGAGCAGGAGGGAGAGGAGGAGGACGAGGAGGATGAGGAGACGCGGAGGAGGAATGAGGAAAAGGACGAAAAAGGAGGAGGAGGAGAAGAGGAGGAGGAAAAAGAGGAGAATGAACGGATTGATTGAACTAACTGTTCGAATTCTTCTACTACTGCTAATAATAGTATTACACACCATCAATAAACAAAATTTCTCGACGAGTAGGAGGCGGGGTGTAATACAGGGGCGGATGAGGGTGGAATGCGAGAGTTGAAAATATCTTGTTTGAAAAGAATTGAAATTGACAAAATCCTATCAAATTGAAAAAGGAATGAAAAAGGAAGTTTAAAGAATAGTAAATTATAAATGATATATGTGCTAAAGAATGGAATGAATTTATGAAAACACAGGGATGCGAGAGAGAGAGAGAGAGAGAGAGGAAGGAGGGAGAGAGAGAGGTGATGAGAAAGAAATTTAAATGGTGAATAGAATGAAAGACAAAGGAAAATTTTATTTGTGAACAAAAGGATGAAAGTAGTCAACAAATTTATTATATATAGCAAGATCGGTAAATCGCGGGGATGAATAATGGAAGAGTGGGATAGATACCTACCCTACAGGGAAATTGATGTATTCGATTTATTGATGATATGTATTTATGAAGCTAAAATAACGAATTAATAACGAGTAATCATAATAATAGATGGTAATAATAATAATAATAATAATAATAATAATAATAATAATAATAATAATAATAATAATAATAATAATAATAATAATAATAATAATAATAATAATAATAATAATAATAATAATAATAATAATAATAATAATAATAATAATAATAATAATAATAATAATAATAATAATAATAATAATAATAATAATAATAATAATAATAATAATAATAATAATAATAATAATAATAATAATAATAATAATAATAATAATAATAATAATAATAATAATAATAATAATAATAATAATAATAATAATAATAATGATAATAATAACATTTATAATGGTGTAAAAATTAGAAACTCCGTAAGAAAATGAAGTAATATTCAGTTATTGATATGCATATGTAAGTTAAAATAACAAATAGTAGTAATAATGATAATAACTATACTGATAATCATATTCATAATAACGATGAAAATAGTAGTAATGATGATAATAATTATTACTTCTGTATGTTTGGATAAATTTATTTTAAATTTAAACAAGTTTAGATAGCTATAATTTGAATAAATTATTTACATTAGCTGACAGCTATCCATTGACAATTATGTACGATACTTATTTAAGCTTATCTAAGTATAATATAAATATTATTAGTTTAACTAAATTTGTTTAATTTAATTATACTAACAACAAATTTGCATTACGTTTAATTTGTTAATAAAAAGCATTAATTGTTGATAACAAAAATTGAAATTTATTTTTTGAACAATAGAAAAAAATTAGTTAATGATGTATGATAATAGTAACCCAGTGAGATATATTGCTATAAATAATGATAATTAATGATGGGCAAATGATTATAACCGATTTGATATCATTAACTGTTTAATAACAATTAATCGATAATACTGATTATAAACATGAATAATAATAATGATTATATCAATAGCAATAACTTCATCGTTGATAATATAATATAACTTTGATAAGTGACAAATATAATAATAACAAATAATGTTAACATTGGTAACAAAAAGTTGACAGTGTTGATGATAACAAATGATAACGGTGATGGTGTGGAATGATAACAAATAATAATAATAACAAACAATTGGTAGCAAAAATTGATGATGTTAATGATAACAAATGATGGCGGTGATGCTATAGAATAATAATAACAAATAATGTTAACAATTGGTGAAGAAAAGTTGATATTATTGATGATAACAAATGATGATGGTGATGATGCTGATGATGATAATGATGTTATGGAACTTTTTCATACCATCAATTTTAAATGTAACACCACAAATGAGTGACAGATTTGAAATTTTTCATGGTGAAAAAGATTTGATCAGATAATTTTCTGCAAAAATTTCGATTCTTTTAGTTAGCGAAATAGTTAAATTGAAGCAAATCGATATATTTCGGAATTTTTTCGAGAAATATTGTTTTCTTAATAGGAAATGTTGATAATCGGGAGATTTTTTTGCAAAGCAAATCATAAATAAACATCTTAATGTTTGAGAAAAAAATAATTAAACTTGAACCAAAATACTAATAAATAGTTACTTGTTATGATATCAATAATATAATAATAATAATAATAATAATAATAATAATAATAATAATAATAATAATAATAATAATAATAATAATAATAATAATAATAATAATAATAATAATAATAATAATAATAATAATAAACTTTGAAACTTTCCATTTCAAAAATTCATATTTTATTTTTTGGTGATAAAATTAAATTCTACTTTTTTTCATTGGTGATAAAATTATTCTCAATCAATTAAAATTCATGATAGCATGATAATGAAAAACAATGACGAAGAAGAAATGATTGTAAGTTATAACATAGAAAATAAGTAATTATGATGATTAGAATGTCTATCATAATTGACAGAGTAACACTGGTAATAATGATAAAGATGACGATTAGAACAATAGTGATAATAGAAATAGGAATGCAGCAATGATAATATCAATATAGCATTCATAATAATGATAATAAATTAAAATAACAATAACAATGATGAAAGGAATGTTTATTTAATGCATAACAATGATGATAAAGGATAATGTGATATTAATGATAATGATGGTATTGAAATAGTAATGATAGTAATGACTGGTATGCTTATTTGATGTTTAGCAATAATAAAAAAAGTCCATATAACATTAATAATAATGATAACGATGAATAATTAATATAACAATGACCATGATCAGAATAATAATAATAATGATAGAAATAAGTATAATAAGTACTTCATTACTGTGTAACAACGATAATGTCAATAGAACACTGATAATATAATGATACTTGATAATATGATATATTATACATTTGATAATAATGATAAGAAGCTATAAATAGAAATTTTTTTTTTTTTGAAATACCATATTAGAAGATAGAAAGATAAAAAAAAAGGGAAAAATGAAATTTAACATTAACAAATAGAAGTTGAAATAAAATAATGTTAAAATAGTAGAGTAGTAAAGAGATATCGTTCCTTCTTTTTTTTTTTTTCATTTTCTTTCTTTCAAGGGCATCAAGAAATTCAAAAAAAAAGAAAATGCCATATGACGACTGATGAATCCATTGGGAATTTAAAATTTTGTAAAAAAGAAATGGTAGAGAAAATTTGAAATGAGAGAAAAAAGAAAGAGGAAATAGAAAAGAAATTTTAAAATTTCCTTCAACTCTTTTTTTCTTGAAGAGATAAATTTGTTATTATTACTGATAATTGAAGATAGTAAACAAAAAAATGAACAAACAAACAAGCAAATAAATAAATAAACATATAGTCGATTTATCTTAACATTTTTGCTATTTCTTAAATTCTATTTCAATCTCAAATCATTTATATATATATATATATATATATATATATATATATATATATATATATATATATATATATATATATATATATATTATCAATGATATTATTCATTGAATCGATTTATTTCATTTTTTTATCATAATATTTCTGCTTTATATATTTCAATCTTAAATAATCATTAATATTATCATTGAAGATTATATATTATAATTTTAATTAAGAAGAAAATTTTTTATAAATTAATTAGCAAAATTATTCGTAAAATTTTCTTTTACTATTTTTGAAGAGTTTTACGACGTTCACATTTTTCGCAATTTAGATTTCTTATTTTTACAAATTTTTGAAAAATTTTCACTATGAATTTCTAAAATATTTTAATTAGAGAGATTTATTATTATTGAAGGATCGTTTTGTATAAATTTATATCGAAAAAATATTTTATACATTTAATTAACAATTAATTAAACTAATAATTGTATTATAAGTAAATTAAATAATCGTTTTAAAAATTTTATATTATCTAATGATTTTACAATCGTTCATGGGTTTCATATTTGAATTTTTCGATCTTTTCTAAATTTGAATATTTTCATTAAAATTTCAAACATTTTCATTTGCACTAATATTATAATTAAAAGTTGCATAATTTTCATCCGAAAAATATTTTATGATTTAACTAATATTAATTAACTAGCAGAATTGATCATTTATGAGTTAATTAAGATCAGTTAATTAATATTTAATTTGAGCAATTGCTTTTCAAACTCTAAAGATATCACATCGCTCATATTGTAAAATATTTGAATTTTCTTTTTTTTCTTCCAAATTTAATATTTTCATTATAATTTCAAATATTCCAATTACAAATAAAATTCTTTGCAAAAACTTTTTCGTTTTAAAACGAAAAAGTTTTAAATAGGAATTTTTTTTTTCAATCGAGATTTATTCAATCATATATGATTTGTTATTAACAATGCTGATAATACATATTGTAAATTTTTGTGATACTTTTCAATACTTTTAAGCCGGCCTTCATTTTTACTATTACTTCCTAACATATAATATAAAAAAAAAAAAAATGTTCCCGATAATCTGAAAAATGTCGGAAACATCATTCGATTATTTATTCTCGAAGACTGATCGTTTACTAATAGTAGCAATTTAGTAATATCTGTTGAAACACTCAAATTTTAATATTTCCGAAAAATTTCAAAAAGTTTTGTGCCTAATTTAAAATAATCTTTAAGCAACCTTAGAAAAAAATACTTTTCTTAACAATCAAAAAATGCTTCAAAAATTTTTATAATTTTAATATTTAATTTAAAATAAAATAAAAAAAGTAATTTTATTGGATTCTCAAAACAAAAAAAAATCCTATTATTATAAAAATTGAAAAAATTCATTTAAAATATCGCTATTTTATTTCTTTCAATTGACTGTTTAAAAATGGAAATAAAAATAACAACAATTGGAAATCGAACTAATAATATGTATTGAAATTGAAATGAAATTGAAAAGAAAATAAAAGTGTAAGGAATTACTTTATTTAATCGTGAAATTTAAAAAGAATTCCTTTAAAATTCCTCTATTTTTCACTTTTTAAATTTAAATTAATATTTAAAGATGGAAATAAACAATAATTATTGGAAATGGAAATAAATAATAACAAAAAAACATAATTGAAAATGGAAAATAAAATAAAATAGTAAAATGGCAGCATTTCTCATCCGATGTGTATCGTATTTTATGAGTTAAATGAGGCCGCGGAAGTTAGCGGAGCGGAAGAGCAATAAAGCGGAATGAAATTTGAGATCGAAAGAATGAAAAAGCGAAAAAAAATAAAAAATATTTTTATTATTAATAAACAAATAATTAAGAATGAAAATAAAAATAAAAAAACGAAACATTGAAGTATTTTATTATTATTTATCGCATAATATCAAAATACAAAAATAATTTTTAATTATTAAATTAAATTTTTAAATTAAAAATATTAAATTGAAAAATTAAAAATTCTTTATTAAATTAAAAATAATTTTTAATTTAATAAAAATAAATTCGAATTGAAAAATTCAAATACATAAAAGTAAAAGAGTTTTTCTCCGTTTTATTATTTTTTTTTTGGTTTCGTTTTTAGAGAAAAAAATTTTTTTAGAAAGAAAAAATGGGAAACAGTGAAAAGAAAATGATTTGATACAGAAAAGAAGGAGAGAAAAGATGGAAAAAATGAAAACGATTATTAAAATATTATTTTTTTAGAAAATGAAGGAAAAGAGATGGAGAGATAGGAAAGAGAAAGAGAAAGAGAAAAATAAAAATGATAATATTTCTTTTCCTATCATGCAGAATTATCAGTATATTGATTGAAACATCAAAATCATTAATAATTGTAAGTTGTAATTTATTATAATTTAATTGAAACAAATAAAATCAAATTCATTATTAATCAATGACTTTTTATAATTATTTTAAAATAGAATATATTCATAATAATTTATAATTTTAAATTTGTAATTTATGAAGTTTGCTTCAATAATAATCGATAAATTAAATTTATTAATAATCGTTAAAAAATTATATACCACAATCCAAATTAATAATTGCATGATCCAATTCATAAAATTTAATTAAATTAAATGGTATTTAATTGATATTATAAATACAAGGAAACAATAATGCACAAAAGACATAATTTTATAGTTTAAATGAAATTTTCTCATTTTTATTTAAATCATTTTTAATAACTTTTTATTGTTAAATGATCATTGACTAAAAAGATTTAATTAATACAAGTTTAGTAAACAAATTAATTAATCGAATTTTTAATGATTATTAAATATTTGCCATTTTTTCTTGGCCACAATTATTAGCCTTATTAATTCAAATAATAATTATTGGCCTTAAAAATTAAACTTTAGACTTTATAAATTTCTTTGAAAATTAAAAGAAATAATTATTGGATTTAGCAACTGAACTTTAAACTTTGCAATTATCAGTTTAAACGTGAAATAGAATTAGCTTAAGGAAAGTAAAAAGAATGGAAAAGTTAGAAGATAAATGATGAAATTTTATCAATGAAAGATCAAAGTACAGTGTATTTATCATTTTCTCATTTACAACATATAGGAAAAAAAGTGATATTAGTCTAGGAATACAAACTTAATGATTTCAAATGGAAATGAAATATAAAATTCTAATAACTTTCTTAAATTTGCTAAAAGTTTTTAATTTGAACGATTGAAAATTTTTAAAATAACAAAATTATCACATAGTTTTTAATGCAAATATTTATAGCATATATTTATATTTGGAATAAATGTTTAAAATAATATACTTTCATTTTAAATTTTTAGTTTAAAAATTCTTTTATACTCTCTCAATTATCAGTTATTATCATCATTTATTCCATCATTTGCATAATTTTGAATTCCCTTATTATCAACAATTATCATCATCATCATTATCACCATAAATAATCATTTTCTTTCATTATCATTTATTGCCCTCCTAATCTAAATCTTCTGTTTGTTTATCATCATTACTATGTCATTATCATTGCCATTATCACTAATTATTACTGTTATAGTACATCAACCATTGCAATATTTTTCCTATATCTAGCATTATCAGTTGTTTAAATCTGAGTTGAATAGTTCGAAGAGAAGACTTCGTTAAACAATTTTTGTTAAATTTTAAAATGCTTCATATAGCATATTAAAATTATCAAACTTTTAACATAAAAATATAAAACGCAATCAATGCTAAAGAAAAATAAATTTAATAATATATCAAATGTAATGATAATAACTATAATTAGTAATATTGATAATGATAGTGATAACTGTGACAGCGCAATAATAATAATAAATGATAAGAAATAATAATATTAGTAATAGATAATAACATTAGTAATAGCTGCGTTGATCGTAGCAGTGATGATAATAATGATGCTAATAATAATGATGATAATGACGATGATAATGATAATCAGAAACGAGAAAAAGATTACGATTTTAAGAATTATATTAAAAGAATAGATTTATATTTATCAAAAGAATGCAACAATTAAAATGATAAGAAAAGAAAAGAAAAAAATTTTTACGACATTAGTATGATAAACTAAAATGATAAATTGATGATTGAAATATGTAAAATAAAAATAACCAAATTACAAAAATGAAAAATTTGAATGGTAAAAAGGATTTTTATGATTTAAGAAAAAGAAAAAAATTACAAAATTTGCTTTTTCTTTATTTCATAAAAATGTATAAATAATAATTAAATAATAAAAGATAATTTCATGAGATTTTTAAAAAATGCTTTTTATTTTTAAAATTTTATCATAAAGACAGTACATTATAATGATTACGTTTAATCAAAAATGTAATTTTATTTATGCATAAATTAGATTATATTAATTATAATAACGATTATGTTTAATTAAACGTATAATTTCATCTCTATCTAAATTATATTCTGTTTATTATGATAATGAATTTATCAAAAATCTTAATTACGACAACTATAAAATTGTTTATCACGAGAATGCTTTAAATGTAATTACTTAAAAAATAATCATTAAAAGGCAAATTCGATATCATAAAAAAGTAATCAACAAAATTAATTAAATATTTTGTTTTATATAACCATTAGAGTTTTTATATCTATTAAATAATTTTATGGAATGAAAACAACGAAGAGCCTTTTTTTCTTTCAATCAAAAATAAATTCGATATTAAAACACTTAAAAAAATTAATGCGTATATTTTCAATTAATTAAAAATAAATTCAATATCGAAAAACTTTAAAAATCGATACAAAATAAGAAAAATAATCACCGTTTTGCATAATGCACATTGCGTACATACAGATTATCAATGAAAGTTTTGTCATAATTTAATTATTAATGAAATTTGAATAAAAAAATTCTGAATAACTCGAATACTTGAATACTATATATATATATATATATCTATATATGTCTATATATAACTATATTATATTTTAAAATATATAGATAATTAATATGCACATCTATATAATGCGTTTATGAGTAATATTTTTATCGCAATTTGATTAATCGGAATAATGAAATAATGAATAACTTGAATATTTGAATGTTATATGTGTATAATTATATTAAAATAATAAAATTGTTTTAAATGCAAATTCAAATATAACATGGATATATAATTTGAATATCATTACGAATTATTTTTAAGTAAAGAATTACGAAATAATTTGAATACTTAAACAGAAAAAATGCTATAATTATTTTTGCGTATTTAGGTATAATTTTAAATGAATGTTTATACAAATGGATTATTAATGATATTCTTATCACAATTTGATTATTAATAATATTTAAATAAAAAGTATAGAATGACTTGAATACATGAATGATATTTTATATATTTTAAAATATAATACAATTGCATATATGATATTCAAGTATTTACATTATTCGATGTACATCTATATAACTTGATTATTAGTAATATTTTTACCATTTTAACTACTAATAATTAATATTTGAATAAAGATTATAGAATAACTTGAATACTTACTATTTCAATATATATATAATCATATATAGCTATAGTTTTGTTAAATAAATAAACCTGAAAAGACATTTATATGAAAACATTTAGAATAATATATTTCCGTTCTTTGTGAATATATAATTCTGCAAAAGATTATTATTATTATTTTCAATAATAATTATTATTATTATCATTATTATTATTATTTTTAATGATTATTATTATTATTATTTTCAGTGATTATTATTATTATCATTTATTAATGCTCCATTTCAAATTTAAGAATGATAAAAGAATTAAAATATAATAAAATGCACGAAAAAGTTATTATATGATTAGTTCTGAAGGTCGATGATCGATTTAGTGCGAAAAGTCGTTCTAATCGTATTTACAATTATATGGCTTTATCTCCCATAGCATGAATAAAATTGGCTTTTAATAAAAGAATGAAAAAGGCTCAATTACTTTATGCTATACAATAAAAATGATAATAATGATCGATCATTTGTAAATCGGACGAACGATAGATATGGTGTGAATGATGAAAGTATCAAAATACTTGACCTAAATTTATGCAAATTTTACAATTTTCAAGGACAAAGATAAAAATTTTTAAAACTTTCAACATTTATTATAAATCATTTGAAAAAAATTCTATTTTCACTTTTAAATTTGAATGAAAAAAGAGAGGAAGAAAAATAGAAATGAAATTTTGTTTTTGATTGGAAAAAAATATATGTATATAATACGGATAGATTGGATATATACATTAGGGAATTTATAAAGAAAAAAAAACAAAATCAGAAATATTTATTTTCCTTCTTTTTGTTTATTATTTTTTGTTTTCAAATATATCAATTTTCCCTCTTTTGTTTTTTGTTTAGTTTTGAAAAATTTTTATAAAAATTTAATTCTTTTTTTATTTATCGTTTTTGGCATCCTATAAATTTGTTTAAATTTCATGTTATTTTATTTTGTTTTTGTTTTAATTTTCCTTAATTCTATAATAATAAAATAAACTTTAATAATTGTATTTTTTTAGATTAAATATAATTTTAATATAGCAAAATAGTCATCTATCCATTTCAATAATTAGCTGATATTAATAAAATAATATCTATTCCAATCGTAATCCTAGTGGGTATGATAAGAGTTTGAGTAAATATAATTCCATTATAATGAAATAATTATTAATTATCAATTATTCTTTGAATTAATCATCCTTACCAATGATAACAACACGTATTTTAAATTAATCATTTTTCTTTAAAACTAATCAATTCATTTTAATTAATAATCTTAATTAGTAAAATTTCATTTAATTAAGTTTTGATATTTTCCTTTTATTTTCTTAATTATTTATTTACAACAAATAAAAATTAGTTTTTTTTCTCGATAACCAAAAAAGAGATTTTTGTTAATATGAAAGGAATGAGAGAGAGAGTGAGAAAGAGAAAGAGAGAGAGAGGAGGGAGAGAGGGAAGAGAGAGAAAGGGAAAAGAGAGAGAGAAGAGTTAAAATTTGCATATTTTACTATAACATTTCAAAATGAACTGTTTTAATATAATTATTTCATTTCATTTTGGTAAAATAAATTTGTAAAATTATTTTGGTGAATTTTTAAACTTTTAGAAATTCAAAATTCCAAAATTCCTTCATTGTTGAATTCAAATTTGTTTTTTATGAATAGAATATTGACTTTTATCCGAAATTTATTAATCAAAATTTAGCAAAAAAGAAAGAGAAAGAGAGAGAAAAAATAGGATAAAAGATGAAATGAAAAGATTTATGGGAATGGATTGGAATTTTTAGAAAAATTTAATAATCGATAATTAAAATTTGTCAGAAAAATTCACATCGTATTTTTTCGTTTTTGAATTTGTTTGTTTTCTTTTTTTTGGATTAAACAATAAATCAATTTATAAATTAATTTAATCTTAGTTACCCAATTTTATTAATTTATTTTTCAAGTACGAAATAATAAATTAATTTAAATTTTACCATTAATTGAAATTATCACAGTAATTTAAGTCAATTATCATTAGACAGCTATTATCATTGCATAAATTCGAAATTTATATCAGTCAAAAAAATATGATAATAAATTTTTATTTTTAAGATAAAAACCGATAGATATAATTTAGTGGTATTATTAAGTACAATTTTTTTAATATAGTAAGAGCTTAAATTAAGAAATATTTAAACGAAAGTTTCCAAGATGGATTAAAATATTTTTTGATAAAAAAGCTATAAGTAAAATATAAACAAACAAAATTGGAGGGGAAATAGAAATTGTCTGCTTAGGTAAACAATACTCGCGTAATTTATAAAAACTTATAAAAATTTTGAAATGAAGTGTACTAGTGATAACAATAACAAAATAACAATAATAATAATAATACCAGTAACAATTGTGATAATAATACTACTAATAATAACGACTAATAACAATAATAATCCAGCAATAACTAACACCGATAATAAATATAGTAATAATTAAAAGAACAAACAAATTTTTTAATTAATAAGAAGGAAATCAGAAACGCGTGTTTTCAAACTAGGACTAATAATAATAATAATAATAAACAATAATAATAATAATAGCATCAATATTTTCTTAATTAATAAAAATAAAAATATGAGAAATGTATAAAATTTTTTAAAATAGTTCACATAAATTATCATAATATTCCGCTTTAATTGCTAATTATTGAAAGTAATTAGAGAAATTTTCAAAAATTTTCGAAAATTCCGGGATTTTTTATCAATTTTCTACAAAACTTATATACTTTTCCTAATAGATTTATGATCAAATAAATTGATTAAAAATTTAGCTCATATTGAAAATAATTCATGGTAAAATGAAGAAAAGTTTTTGCATATTTTCTAATATGATTTGCGGATGATAAGAAGAGTTATCAAAATGCTAATCAAAATTTTAAAATAACAAATAGAACAGAAATTAATACAATTATTCAATCAAATAACGAAAAAATCAAAAATTTTCAAAAAAAAAGACATAAAAATATATTTAAGCATCATGGCAGAATAAAAATGAAAACTTCTCAAAATTGCATAAATAAAAAATAATACAATAAAAATTTCTAAAATTTTAAAACATTTCAAATTCAAATTTATGATTTGTGCAATAAATAGAACAAAATTTAATATCTCATATCAAATAAGATCCAATAGATAAACGAGATTTCAGATCCGGAAAACTTACACTCCATGATGTTTCCAGACAATTCGGCAAATCGCTAATTTTATTTTCTGAGCATAAATCAATGCGGCGAAAATATTTAGATATTATTTTATCACTAATATTTCGATCAGTTGTTGAAAATAGCATAAATTTTATCAAACCAATAATAGCATTAGTGTTAGCTTCTATACGAATAATTTTAACGGTCCATTCACCGGGTGTTGTTTCATTTGAAAATAATTCCGTATATTGATTACCATATATGGAATCATATGAATTTACTTTTATTCGTTTAACTAGAAAATTTGATGGATTTATCCATTCAACGATTACTTCTGGGCTAGTAAAATTATGATGAACAGAGGTTGATAACGATTGAATTCTTCGCCATTTCAATTTTGCATAAATCGTATCGTCCTGAATTACTCTGTGCATCATTCTAAGCTATTTTAATTATACTAATAATAAGTGGCAATCAATAAAATGAAATGATTAATCATAAATAATAAATTATGATAAATGTATAACATTTAATCGTTGAAATATGAATTTGATAGAGTAGAAAATATAATTTCAAGATTTACTTATCAAGATAAATTTGAATAATTTTAGAAATAATTATCAGTCTATGTTACTGATGTTTAAGTTACATTACCAATCGCTATCATCAATATTCAAGCAAATTTTAGTGATATTTTAATTGATGATTACATTTTAAATACGTTGGATATAAGTAGTTATCAAACAAAATGAAATGATCATTATACTGTTAATCATAAATAATTATAAAAGAATAAAAACTAATAGTAATATGGAAAGTAAGTTAAATAGGTTATATAATGAAGAAGGAAAAAAAGAACCTCTGATAAAACATTATGATATTTTCGAAAAATTTCTTCTTTGAAATCAAAATCCGAACCAATTTCGACATTTTCCAATTCATAACCATTTACTGTTGCATCAATAAAGTTTATTGGATTGATTGATTCGACTAGTATTTGAATAAATTCCATTTTACTATTTTTGCATATGTAAGATGATCGATATATATTTTGAATATGTGCTTCATCGTTTTCTTTATATGCCGTTATCGATGAAAGATTTTCAAATATGCAATCTTGACTTGCTTCATAAGGTAATAATGAATGAGCAAAACTTTCTAGCAATGCTGAAAAAAATCTATCATTTATCAAATTGTCATTTAAACTTTACAGATTCCGAATTTTTTTCAAAATAAAATCCCCATAGACCTATTTGTTATTCATTCTAAGTTATAAGCAAATCGTGAAAAGAAAAAAAAGAAACTCATAAACTTTCATATCGTGCCATTTTGTGACAAGCATTAAAATGAAAAGAAGCCTAGCATCTAAAATCATATTATATATGTTTAACGACAGTCAATTTAATTGCTCCTTATGGCAAAATTTTGAAGAAAATATAAATATTCTGTTTAAAATTTAAAACAGAAAATTATTAAATTAGCATTGAAACATAAAATTCTAAGGTATATTTTATATTTTATAAAATATTATGCAAAATGCAATTGCAAATTCATTGTATTAAATTTATGAAAAAGTCATTTTAA
This sequence comes from Dirofilaria immitis, assembly GCA_024305405.1. Lineage (NCBI taxonomy): Eukaryota > Metazoa > Nematoda > Chromadorea > Rhabditida > Onchocercidae > Dirofilaria > Dirofilaria immitis. The sequence goes on along the minus strand of JAKNDB010000088.1, from coordinate 2,565,096 downwards.
CAAAGAATATTATCAATGGTAATGACCAAAATACAAATTTGAGGAAATAGCTAAAATGTAAGCAATATGAAAATTCTTGCCAAGAAAATTCGGCTAATATTGTATCATTAAATTATATATTACGCTTTATTATAATATGGAAAATCAATAAATCTTCCAATTACTTATCAAAAAATTATTTATTAGTGATAAGAAAAAACTGAATTCTGCAATCAGAAAAATGATTTACTTTCTTAGAAAATTTCTTCAATTTATAAATAACAACCTAATTGATCGAGTGGTGATGAATAAACGTTTATCCAAGATCTATTAAATGATGGATGATTGCTATCATTGGTATTATCAGAAAATCGTAATGCTTGTGCTTCAGCAATAGCAATAGCTCGTTGACTTATCATTGGATCAAATTTACGACCAAAAATACCACTCTATTTTTGACAGCCTATAAAAAAAAATTATTGGCTACTTCAAAGAATTTTGATTTCAGTATTTTCATTACAAACTAATTGATTACTTGTATCTGATAAATTTATAAAAATTAAATCCATGCAAAATGATAGCAATAATAATAATACCTTAATTGAAAATTTTGAGATATCAAAAAATCGAAAAGCAAGTGGTGAGCAACCGCACCAATCGACAATTTTTTCAATCCTACACAACGGCAACCCTGTCGACGTTTCCAATTTGTTAAATGCAAATTCCCTTTTACTATTTGTGTACAAAATTTCGAATTAGCTGCCAGCTATAATTATTTGATTTCTTTTCTTTTCCTTCTTTGAATATAAGCCATTTGAAAATATTCACATTTAACTAATGGGTGAATTATTTCTCCTAATAATTTGTAATAATTAAAATTATAATAAATAACTTTCAAGAAATATGTCTAAAAAAGAAAATCAATAGGAGAATAACTGCGATAAGATTAATGAAATTATTTGCAAATATTGTTAAAGTTATTTCACTTTAAAAAAATTGACTTTTTTGAAGAGCATTCTTGTTATCTGAGAGGAATCAAGCTCACAGAAACTAATTTTCCAGCAATTATTTTTTAACGACAGTCAATTTTGAGAAGAATAAGTAAATAATATTCACCTACAGTATGAAAGAAAGTTTCAGCTGGTAGCAAAACATTGGCGAAAAATTGTCGAAAATTTATGGGCAATTCCTCATCAGATAAAGCATACTCGGCAAAATCTCGACTGATAACAATCCAATCAGAGCCACCATCCAAGCGAATCGAATTTGGAAATTTTGTCCTACATAAATCATTAATAGTTTTACTTTTTTGTCTCATTATAATTCATTCTTCTTTATTCATTTCTAATTATTCGAAAAATGCTGTTCTGCAATCTACAAAATGACAATCTCTTTTCTCCTTAATAAATCCGTTGCTTTTTAGCAAGATTAATACTTATATTGGTAAAATTGAAACTAAAAAGTAAAATATGCTCATCGATTATTACAATTTTTAATCTTTAAATAGCGAAATAAATTAATTAACCGTTTCATTAGAAGCCACATTCGATCTTCACATTGCATAAATACATATTCTAATCCTTGTTTTTGAATAAATTTTGCCGTATCATAACCATGATTGCCCAAAAAATTCGTCCTTTATTTCTATAAAAAAAAATTCTAATTTTGAATAGATTAATAGGAAATGATTTAGTCATTATAATAAAAATTTGATATTATATTTTAAAATACTAAAAATTTTCCACGAAAACTTTGATTACAATATAATATATCAATAAAAAAATTAAGAAATAAAAATAAAAGCTAATTCGCTTAACGAAAAAAATTCATTTCAATCAATCAATAAGCTGAAATTCTTGTGAAAAAAAAAAGATAAAAAAACGTACCTTGCTAAATGAAATTCCAATTCAACCATTGAAAGGATGGGAAAATTACTTTCACTTAAATTTAACATGAAATCCCAATTAGTCCAGTTCAGAGAATATAATGCTATTTTGAGTACATCCAAAATCATAAATAATAATGTTGTACCTGCCCAAATTGTTGCATAACGTTTTTCCACCAAATAAACGTTCGCAAAACCTGCTCTTCGAATTGTCGCAACAACTTTCACCATTTCTATAATAAAAAGATAAAATAATTTTTTTTAAAAAAATAGAGGGAATTCAAAAATTAATATGTTGATTTTTCCAGCCTATAATTTATGATATCTCAACAATATAAATAATTAAATTTCTAATAACATTACTTTAAAATTTCATTCATAAAAAAACAAAATATGAAATTTATAAAAAATGAAAAACCTCAAAAAAAAGAAAGAAAAAGATAAATTTAGAAATTGTTAATAATTTTATAATTCAAAGATAACAAAAAATTACCTTCAAACATATATTGCTGCCGACTATCAACATGTATTATATAATAATGTTTTGGCGAATAAATAATGCGCAACAAGCGATTTATCTCAAAAAAGAAAAAAATTGCAAAATAAATTAGCTTAAACTTTGAAAAAACATTTATGAAGATATATATGAATTTAAACTATAGAATATATAAATTTGCGGCCATTGTCAATTGTAATCAATTATTTTTTAAGATAAATTTTTCAGAAATTTATCATCTTTAAAATCATTGTACAAATTCCAAAACTTTTTTTGCATACCTGTCGAGTATTTCGTCCATTCAATTGTAAAAGAAATAAAATTTGTACATTTGGCATACTATGGTCTGGTTCAGTATAATTTATTATCAATTGAAACTTTTCTAAAAAAAGCTTCTAAAAAAGAGACACAGTTGATCATAATCATTTAAATCAGACATGATAATCATTTAAATGAGAAATGAAAGACTAATTATTATAAACATAAATATATTAAAATTACCTATATACAAAAATTATAAATTTATATTCCTATCATCATGAAGTTAAGTATTCCGCAGCTAATACAAATCTCTGTCGCACTATTCTTTTCTCATCATCATTTAACAAATATCATATCATTATTTATTAAAAATTATCAATTTATATTCTTATCAAATTAAATTTAAATATTTTACAGTTAAATAAAAAACATAAATTTCTGTTGCTCATTAAAATTAAAAATTTATCATCTTATCATAACGAATTTAAATATTTTATAGTCATGACAATTTCTGCTGTACTATTATTTTCCCTATTATCATATTGATAAATATCACATCCATTATTTATTCAAATTATAAATTTATATTCTTATCACAATCAATTTAAGTATTTAACAGTTATAATTTCTACAGTGCTATATCACTATTATTCAGAACTATTCTGAGTTTTTATTCATATCTTTATTTTTAATCCTATCGTCCCATCTATAGACTTTGATTTTTAAAATATAATTGCTAGTTAGTTTCCAGCATTATTGTCATTAGCACTATTTCAAATCTATTTTTCAATGCTATAATTTTTTTTTAATTTCGTTATTTTATTTTTTCATCTTACTTTTATGGCTCATTTTACTATATCATAACTTATCGAATTTTATTATTTCTGTTATTGATGATTTTAATTTTCTTACTTATCCTACAGCTCTTTTTTCTATTCATTTTCTGTTAAATTCAAAAATTATCTTTTATAGCAATCAATATATATAAGGGAGAAAAGTCATTCTTGAAATGATTTTTAATTTCTTATTTCGATTAATAATGTACCGTAGAAATTTCAATTATTATTTATAAAAACTATTGCAATGTTTTAATTCTTGCCAGTTACATTGATATGATAAATATTTTTTAATTATAAAAATTATTGAAATCTTCTTTCCAATTATTTATATAAAAAGTAAAACTATTTAATCCCTTAATTCTCACCAATTATACCAGTACGATATACAGCAGCTGCATTATAACCACCACAAAATAAACTGTCATCATTATCACAATGATACCGTTCGCATGATATATCCGGAAGTGATGTAACACTTGTCAAACTGTCACCACAAAAACACTCATCACGATATTCAATACCTGCATTAAAATAATATCAGTAAAAATATCGATAAATTTTCATAAATAAATCTATAATCTAAGAAAAAAAAGTATGCATATAATGAATGAATTCAACGAAATGGTTCGGCATAGACAATATCGTAGAGTATTTTCTTTCGGGAAACTTTATTCGAAGTATAGTTTATATTATTAAAAACTAAGAAATACATTGTTTGAGTAAACAAATAAATAAGAATAATCCTAAAAAAATAACTTATCTGAGAATTTAAAAATTAAAGACTGCTTAAATTCATATTTGCTAACCTGCAAAACTATAACCTGCTCGAAGGCACATATTTACACAATATGATGGCGAATTATTTTTAAAATTATAAAAATGTCCATTAAGAAGACGAGAATTTGATGAATCTTTAAAACAACCCATATAATGACCACGTAAATTTTCATCTAAAATAAATAAATTGCAAATTATAATAATATGATTAAATTAATCAAATTATATGGAAAAAATTCGAAAAATTTTTAGCTAATATTAAATTCAATACAGCTCTATTTATTTTGATAAAGTTTAAAACAAAAATATACTTTCTGGCAAATTTTTTTCTTTTTTAAAAATATAGCTAACATCTTAGATAAATAAGTTTCAGTGAGATTGAAATATTTGCAAATAGTAAACATTTAGAAATGAATTATGTCATATTTAGAAATAAATATATGAAGTTTATGAAAGCTTTTAAAATTATTCCTTAAATACTTTCTAATATTTGAAATTTTAAATTTATTTTATTAATTTCTCTTGTTATTTTAAAATTGTATTAAATTATAATCTAACCATATTTTGGACACGTATTCGTAAGTGAATCAGGTATCAGCTGATTAATGTTACAAACGATATCACGAGCTTTCATGCGACATTGTTCTGTTTTCATTCTTGATAAAGCTCTTATTGTCAACGATCCGGAAAGAAGTTCACATGATGTAAACTTATCGATAGCATTTTGTGATTGATCTATTCGTTTATTATTAATCCAATTATTATCCTTAAATAAAAGTTACTTTATTAATGGAAATTCATTCGAAATTATTTTAAAAAATTGACTTATTTATTAATAAGTTATATTTTAATATAAGCCAATTTATTCTCATTTGATTTCTGCTAATTCATTTAACTTTCATGAAATTTTTATTTCTAATCTATTTTTAAATTAACATCAATATTATAGCCAATAAATAATTATTTAAATTAATAAAATTTTAGCATTAATAACAAAATAATAGAAATCAAATTAATAATTTATTATTATTGTTATTATTATTTGATTAATTTCATTTTGTAATAATTTATCATTTTCAGAAGAAAAAAATTTTGAAGTAACAAATGAATCAACAAAAAGTTAACTAAAAGTAAGTAAAAACTTGGATAATTTTGGTTGATAATTGATTCCAGCCATTTTAATTACCGTTTACTTAGTAACTTCATTATTTGATAATTCATTTCAAGTAATAATTAAAGATTCATTACAATAAAACAAATGATAATGATTTATTAAGTATGATAGTATATCAGTGCTATGATTAATTCGCTATATGTATTCAGTAGCTCAGCTTACGATTGCTTAAAAACTTTAATTTCAATTTCAGGATTCAAATTTACAAAGATATGAAATTTAAGAGTAACTTCAAAATTAAATTTCAAAGATTTAAATCCAGTATCGGCATTAAAAATTTTGACCCTAGAGATTTGGATAAAGCTTTAATTTTAAAATCAAATTTATGCAATTTAAAACTTGAACATTAATTTGGGAATAAAAATCCGAGCATAATATTAAGTTAAAATTTTAATAAAATCAAAAATCCAATTTTTATCTTAAAAAATCAAACATTTAATTTAATGCAAAAATAATGTGAAATATGAAAATTGATACCCGTAGATTTATTAGTTGTATAGGTAATTGCCAATCGATAAATCGTATGATCAAAATAAGATTACAAAAAATACAAATAATATTATATAGCCGATTCTACGATATTTTAAGATATATCGTATCCAATACATTACTGTTCTTAATTACATCTTGTATCCATAGATATCTTATTTTTTGTTGTTAATATTAATTACATGTTTTGCAATTTCATTTATCATGTATATCTGAAATAATTCCATCTTTTATTCATTGTAATTTAGAAAACTTTTGTTACCGTAATCTCTCCCTTATCATAGATTTAAATTTTAAAAAATAATTTATAAGAATGTTTATATTTAAGAAGATATACATCTTTTTACTGACATCTTCTTACTATTCCTTTGATTGCTATAAATAAACTTAATTTTCTTATTCTAATTTGTTTTGTATGGTATATCATTAGATAGATTTGTACGACGTAGCATTCTAAGTTTATACACAGTATATTACTTTGATATATTTGAGTATATTTTGATATATATTCGTACGGTAATCTTTCTAGTAATTTGAAAGAAGGAAGAAAATACTTTAAAAGGAAGTATGAAGAGAATCTCATTAACTTAAGAATTTCAGATATATCATTCTGCTGTAGCTAAATGAGAATTCATAAGTATAAGAGTTTAGTCGAGAGTCTCGAAACATCCTCATATCATATTTATAATTCTTCTTGATACTTGTCAACGACTTAAAATTCAATACTATTAGTTGTTGAAAATATCGAAAACAGGAAACTTTTGAAAAAAAAATTGAAATGAAATAATCTTTACCCTATTATCTACGCTATTAACGAGGAAAAAGAAAGTAAGAAAGGAAGAAAGAAAGGAAGAAAAGAAGAGAAAGAGGAAGAGAATGAAAAAAGATTTCCCAGATAAAAAGAAATTAAGAAAATAAAAAAATGTGTATTGGAATTTGATGATGGTAAAAAATTCTTCAATTTTTTCTTTCTTTCCTTATCTTCTGCTCAATAATTCTCTTTTTTGAAGAAAAATTAATGACTGATTACAAAAATTATTAATTAAAGAAAGAAAGAGAGGGAGGAAAAATAGCATAATAATTGGAGAGAAAACAGAAATTAATGGGTATATATTGTAACAGGATATCGCCTTGAAAATGTAAATTTAATAATCTATTCAATTCGTTTGATAGAAAAGGAAAGTGTATGAATGAAATTTAAGAAATAATGTAAAATAATGAAAAGATACGCGAGGCAGTATGGTATCTATCGAATTGAAAAGAAAGCACAACAGTACAAGAATTTAAAGAAAATTAATTATCGATGGCAAAAATCATTAATTAAAAGTTGGAAAGAAAAAAATAGTATCGGAATTTAAGAGAAACAAAAATAACCAAGTATGATGTAATAGGATATTGCTTTGAAAAGGTAAGCTTAACAATTTATTCAATTCATTTTTAAGGAAAAGTGTATGAATAAAATTTAAGAGATAATGTAAAATAATAAAAAAACTCGTGAGGTAGTACGGTAATCCATTGGACTGAAAGAAAAGCGAAATTTCTTCACAGGAAAACATTTATTTACCTTACAAAAACTGAAATGTAATTTTTCCGAATCGCCAAAGTGAGTTAGGACCAATTGGTTGGTTTTCGATACGCTAAAGTGTAAAATGTTCTTTAATCATCACGGTATTTTGCGGACTTATCGAATTAGGTGTTGACCTGTTTAGGAGAACGGGTGTTCCTCTTATTTTTTTCGCTTATTTATTAATTCAATTAATCGCTTGATGATTCATATGTTCATGTATCTAATTGCCAATTGATTTACTGATTTATCCATTTATTTGTTTATTTTCTTATTGTTTGATTTATTCATTCAAGCATTTATTTATATCTTCATATAAATTTGGTTTACTCATATACTCATTAACTTATTTATCTGAATACTTATTAATGATGCTAACGAAATATCTCACATAAAATTTTTATTTCACAGCAGTGAATATAATTTTTATTAATTTCTTTTATTAATCGCATAGTTTTATTAATTTTTGAATATTCCACTAAAAACTATGTGTAATTTTAATAGTTATAGTTGTAGCATTACACTTTTAAGACTAAATTTTCATTTCCTATTTTATTATAATTACATAATTAAATATACACAATTTTAATTTAATATACAGAGCCTTATTTTATTTACCTATTTATTTAGGTGTTTATTGATTTACATACATATATGATTTAGTTATACAATCATATAATTACAACAATAACAAATTATACAACTTCATATTATTATCCATTAAATAAAAGAAAATAATTATAAAAATAATGGCAATGTAAATACTTATTTATGTATATATTTAATTATGTAACTGTTTTATTGATTGAATTAATTAATTACATTAATTTTGATAATACCATTTACTAGAAGGAAGATAAAATGAGTATAACTTGAACGAAAAAAATGGACAGGTAAGTTATAAATTCTAAAAAAATTGTCATGTTTTCAAATGATTTTATCAATCGCAACAAATGAATGATGGATCAAATCATTAGGCAAAGTAAAAAGTTATTAGTTTTAAAAAAATTTTTTTAATCATAATTTCCACATTCCTTTTCTACTTCATGTGTTATTTATGTTGTTGCATATTTAATTTCTAATTTATATTGCTAAACTTGAAAATACTTAATTTCTAACTTATATTGAGGATATTTGATTTCTAATTTTTATCGCTAGACTTGAAAATATTTAATTTCTACTCTATATTGCTAGGCCTGATAATATTTAATTTCTAATTTATATCGCTAGGCCTGGTAGTATGTAATTTTCATTTTAATCGTTGAAGTAGTCATAAATTCTTTTTCTTATCCTATGCATATTAACAAATATTTATAACATTTACATTTGTCATTTTCTTTCCTAATTTTTATTTCCCTTTCATTAATGAATATAATACATAATATTATAATGTTATTTGAAGCCATTTCAATAGATGTTAAAATGTTCGCTTTATTTTTCTTTCCTAAATTAAATATTCGAATCCAGAAGAAGAAAATTTTCATCTATAAATATTATCATTTAAAATTTAGTCATTAGAATTCTGATAAATTAGGATGAGATTAATAAATTAGAGAGTCATAATTTAAATCTCGATTATTATCAGAAAATTCGGTAAATTAAAATAACTAATTAACATCAGTTTTTAAAAATTATTACTAAGTATTAATTATCATTCCTAATTACTATCGCCTTTTAACGATATCGAATTCTAATTTTTAGTTATTTTAATCCTGATTTAATTTCTAATCTTGCTCATGCTAAACATTCTCGATTAAACTTAGCTTTAGAACTGTAAAATGTCTGGCATTTGTATTAATATAATCTTATGTTAATTTTGATTAATCGATTCTCTTTTAATTTTGATTTTTTTATTTTGATTCATTTATTGATATCCATTATTATAATAGATTGAAAAATCCTGGCATATTTATCTTAACTGGACATATTCGAATAACTAATGCAATTTTAATTTAATTTTTGATTAATCGATTTCAAATTTTCTAATTTCTATATTAGTCACTTCCTGTTTTTTCCAGAATATAACAGCAGTTCTATGACTGTTTCAAAATCATGTCACAACAGGGATTACGTTCGTTCCTACGTGAAACGTCAGCAATATCTGAGAGGTTAAGTCAGCTGAAGAAATTATCAACCAATAATATCACAGATAGTAATGATGATACTTATGTGGTAGAAACGGAAATATTAACGGAACGTGCTCGCCAACTTGTATCCACGCTTAATCTCGATATGCTTGGTGCTGTATTACCGGATCGTCGCGGTTTGTTGATTTTACAAACCTTACTTTTTATAGTGATACGTGATATACTTAGATTATTGATTTAATATTGATAATTTCTTAGTAGTTTTGACTACTTCTCAAACAATACATTAACTTAATTTTTGGTATAAAATTCTTATCTCAGCATGATACAGGAATAAAACTGTTCAGATTATTTAGACATATCGCAGTTTTGTTTATATTCTCCATAACTTCTCATCAATTTAGAAAACGTTTTTATGATATCTTAGTTCGTTTTAAGTTTAAAATCTGTAAGATAATTTAGCTAGCGGATAGTTTAAACAAAGTGTTTGGTAGATGATATTATGGATTTTTTCCCCAAAATCAGTACATATATATATATATATATCCCATTCATAGTCGACATATATTCATATAATCAGTAGTAAAGAAATAAATGGATATTGCTGATACGAAAAAGATAATATATGCGAATGTTGCAAGATAAATAATTTGATATTCTCCAAATAACGGCAGAATATTCAATTATCGGATAATTGTTTATTCTATCTATTTTATCATTCCATAAAATTTTAAGAATTCTTTTTCACCAAATGCAATCGATTTCATTTCAAGTGATATGATTTGATATTTTACAGATCTTGAGTCAATGACAGCTCCAATATATTATATCGATATTTATGAATCGGAATATATTCATGCTTGTTTGTTTGGTTTCAAAAATTGTAATTTTTATTTCCGTTACACGATCATCCTGATATGTACGGATTTCTGAAGGTTCTTCGCGGTGCTTTGTCAATTAATTCTTACACCAAACTTTCTCATGATGAACAAGAGGCATTGAAAGAGATTAAATCAGATGCTCTCTCACCAAGCGTTACCATTGCTAAGTATGACTTCGTTTTCTTTTTTTTTTAAATTCTAGAATTATGAAAGTTCAAAAAAGTTTGCTCTCATTATCGAATACTTTGCGATTGTATGTGTATTCAGTACAGAAGTATTCTTCCGCGATGATTTGATCACATATGTTTATTTCTGAGATGTTAACTAGCCATCAAAATATTCCTTATTCCTTATAATTAAGTGGTTAGCTAAGGAATTATATCCATAACTATTAAGATTACATGATTACTATCAATCGTACCATTAATTTCTTGATTGAATTTTAGAAGATTGCAAGACATATATATTTATTGGCATTCCTTTAGAACTATATAATCATTATGTTTTTGTAATACGTGAAGATATTCAATGCTAATTTAAATAAGAAAACGGATTCCTTACTTTTTTCCCTCTCTCTCCTATCTACATTAATCAAATTTTGGTGTTTTTCTCTTCAAAAGAAATTAATATTCTATAAATATAAGCTTAAAAATTTTACAGATTTGAAGGTATCAGTAATCGTTGGCATAGTGATGATTGCGTATATTTGGGTCCTAAATTTAGTAATATTCATTCGTTAACACCGCTTGAAGATGGTGCAGCATTTTTTGACCTGCTAATGCCCGGTTATCGTGATAAGCCATGTACGTATTTTAAAAATATTGTACAAAATCCAAAATTAAAACAAGCATGTTTGTTGCAAAAATTGGTGAACCGGAGGATTACTATTGTCAAGTTTTACCTTATGAGAAAATTAAAACACTTTGATTATAATAACATCTTCTTTCGTTAAAATATTTTGTGAATTTGTGAAATTTGTGAATATTTTGCATATAAATATTAGGCTTGATTTCAGCTTATCTCTTTGATTATTATTTAATATAACTTACTTTTTAGACAATAATATCATTTCATTTTGAGATATGGAAGAATGAATTCTTTGCCTCTATGTAGGAAATTACTATGGAAATTCCAATAATCTGATATCAATCAGACAGTTCGACCTTGATTTGTTTTTTTTTAAACTTATCCAAAATCTTTAGAACTATTTGTTATTCATACCTATATATTATTAGCTGAAGTCAGGTCAAATTTTATTTGTTTTTAGTTCGCTTGTTAAGTAATTTCATGATGAAATTTTTGCTAATTTATTTGAATTTTAATAATATTAAAGACTGCCCAATTCATTCATAATCTCGTTCTTCAGAAAAGATTGGATTCAAATAAATAAAAAAGGTCATTGTAAAATTAAAAATTGGAAAATTAAAATTATTTATTCATTTGATCAAAAAATTATCATGTTGTCTTATTTTTAGATGATTATTAATATTTCTTTTATACAATATAATATAAAATGCACAAAAATAATAAAAGTAATGATATAATCTTATATTATTTTAATATACTGTTAGTTATTGATAGTCAAAATGCAAAAATTGGATACTTTGGAATTTTTTTAAATTATTATTTTTACTTTTTATTTTTGATATTCGATTGATTTGCTTGCAGCTTCTTATAAGAATAATTTCTGCTGACATCATCCAAAAATATCTATTTTGCCCATTCAATAATATTTGCCGTCAAATATTCAGCATTATCATTTATAAAAATTCAACTATCATATTTATCATTAAATGCCTTTCATATATCACCTTATATTGCTATTATCTTGCAATGATACTTGTTGCATATCTGTTGTAATAGGAAGTGGTTTGTTGATAATTAATCTTATCTGATAAACAAAGAGAGAAAAAAAGATTTCTTTCCATATTTAAATGAAACATTGGAAAAGTTAATAGATTAGTTCATACTAATAAATGGATTAATAATCAATTTTATGTCTCAAACAACATGATGCACATTTTTTATTATTTTATATTAATTTTTTTATAAGAAAAAATTTATAAAATTTCATCAATTAACAGAATTTAAGGATATTTATGAATAGATAAAAATATACTATTGATTGATTTTTGAATAAGTTATTAATGGTTTAATTGGTGAAATAAATAGGATAAGATAGTGTGAATGATAAGGAATGATCGTTCCAATGATAATACAGATAAAGCGCATAATCATTATTTAGACTGGTTAAAGTGTACGAATGAATCATTTAACAATTTATTTATTTGTTCCATTTTTTAATTATAGAAATGATGAATTTTTTCATAGATTTTAAGTATAATTAGTTTATAATCTTTTTTTTGCTTGGGATTATGCATTTTTAAAAAAATTGTAATTAAATGAATTTTTCATTTTGGTTTTGATTTTTTTAAAAGATTTTAAACATTTTAAGCCATGAACATTCTGGATAACCGAAACATTGTGTTAACAATAATGTAATCAGAAATATAATCATTAAAATACCAAAAATATCATTACAATTAAAATGAGGCATGATATTAAGCAAGCAATACGGGTGCTAAATGAATCTGTTTCGTCATCTTCTTCTGCCGAAAAAATTTTTTTTTTGATTGAATTTGAATTTTATTCGTTAAATAAGGCAAATGCGATACTTAAAGTAAAGTAATATTTAAAATTAACTAGGAGAAAAGATTAATCATTGTTTAATAATTCTATATATATTAGATAAGTGTAGCTAATTGAACTACGTTAATAAGATATTGTAAATAATTATTTGATATTGGTTCGAATAAGTGAAATGATAAGTGATAATATTCAAGTAAATAGGATGATTATTGGAATAAACTGATGTAACAGATCAAATTTATATTAAAGTAATAATAGTGATAATAAAGATTGATTAAATGTCAGAGTGATAGAAGGAAATATCGTAAATGAGATTTTTTGATAATGTATATTTAATATATATGAGATATGAAATTTTTAAATATGATATCAGAAATAGGAATGATTATAATTGCTTCTTTTATAATCATTTTTTCTCTTAAACAGTAAGCCTTGATGAACGATAATAACGGTAATAATAATAATAATAATGATAATACAAGACTAATTAAAACAGAATATTAGCAATATTTCTGAATGAATAAATAATCAATCATTTAAAAAAAACTATAACGTTAGACTCAATTTCTTAAAAGATGAATGCTATCTCATATTTCTTCATCTATTAATATTGTTTTAGGTTCATAATAGATTCATCTTAGTTTTCAGTTTAATACATATGAATTATTTAATTTTCATATATTGATTAATTATTATTTATATTAGCCGTAACGTACAACATTTTTTTCAGCTTCAATTCGATTAATAAACTATTTCAGTTATTATATTATTTCTATTCCTATTATATATTTTCTTAAAAAGAAAACGAGATAGGTTTATAATTTACATTGATTTCTCCTTTCTCAGAAGAAAAAGAAAAGAGCGAAGAAATTTTAAATCTTTTATTCCCCTGTGAACTAGGATTCTAGACTAAATATTACAAGTTTTCTATATGTTACCTTAATTGGTTGCATATAGTAGCTAGTAAGTTTACCTTGAAAAAATTAGAGTGCTCAATGCGGGCTAATGCCTGAATACTAGTGCATGGAATAATAAAATAGGATCTTGGTTCTATTTTGTTGGATTTCTGATCTGAGATAATGGTTAAGAGGGGCGGCGTTTCTTTCCATCTTATATCTTTTCGATATTTTGTAAACGATTTAAAATTTAAAATTAATAAAAATTATTAAAATAAACGTAAATAATACCTTTTTCTTTCTAGTTTTATTGTCGAATTTATTCTAAAAATTTATGAAATTATTAATTTCAACAATTTCATTTCTCTCGAAATCCTTTTTTGTTGGAATAAAATCGAAAAATCTTCTAAATGTTTCAATTTAACAACTAGCATTTATTTATTAATAAATTTATCTTCGCTCCAGGAAAAATACAATTCTAAATGTTTAAACTATAACAATAAAATTAAATTATAATTCAATGAAATCTAAATTTCTATTTAATAAGTATTAGAAGAAGAATAAATCATTGTAGTGTTTTAAAATTTAAAAAAATAAAAATAATATTTGAGAAAAAATACAAAAATTAATAAATAATATATGATTATATTTACCTTATAAAAATTTTTTTTAAATATAATTTATATATTTAAAAAAGAGGAATGATTCAAGAATTCTATGCTTACTTTTTTTCCACCCTTTAGTTGACCATGCTCCAATGCTAATGATGTAGGCGAAAAATCCGATGTAGGTGAAGGAAATTGAAATACTACAGGTGTACCGGGAGTAGATCGAGCAACAGGAGATGCTGGGGCAAAACCAACAGGTGGTGATGGTGATGGTGGTAGTGGTGGTGGTGGTGGTGGTGGTGGTGGTGGTGGTGGTACTCTAAAAAAATTAATCAAATTATTTTAAATTTTTCAATTTAAAATAATTTGAAAAAGAAAGATCAAAATTATCATTAAATACGATACTGTTATGCTGGTAATTATTACTATCATCATTATTTTTTCTTTATTATGGAAAAAGAAAAAGAAGTAAATTATAAAATGAATATATATATATTTTTTTAAATGAATAAATTTCTTTGAAATGCTAATGTATTTTTATATATTTAGGTATAATTTTTTTTTTTATAATTTATAGAAAATTTTAATCTTATTATCCTCTTGTAATTCGATAAATGTTAAGAATATGCTGTAAGAATTAAAGCTTATTATTTATTTCAAATTTATTCCTTGCATATATCTATCAATTAAAATGATTTGCATTAATAAAGAAAATAATATGAGAGGAAACTGAAATGTTAAAAAAAGAAAAATTCGAAAAACTTCAAACCTTCAAAATTTTAATAAAATAAGAAAAAATTTCAATAAATGATAGGAAAAAATCATTTTCTTCTCATAAATATTTAAAAAAATTTAGCGATGAAATTAATAAAATATAAAAATAATAAGAAATTATAACAAACCGCCTCCAACCGGACCTAATGGTTCATACTGATCACCCATAATATCGACCGTTCAGAAGCAACTACAAATAAATGATATGAAGTTATCAACATAAGCTTCTGCAATTATTATGAAGTATAAACAATAAAACTCACAAATCTTCAAGATAAAACTAAAATTGAAATTAAAATGAAATATTAAAATTAATTCTGCTCCAATCATCTTGGGAAATTTATTCCTAAATTTAAATATTATTCAATCTAACAATCATTACTGATAATTATAGCTGCAGGTAACTCGTACTAATTATATATATAGTTTGCTGTGAAGTATTATCACTTTATCATCCAAATTAACTTCATTTAGTTCATTAATAATTTAGTCATCGACTAATCAAATATTTCAATCCCAATCTTTGGCTTTTGCAATTCGTATCATATTGAAAATTTATTTTGCAGTCAAAAGATTTATCAAATTAATAGTTTTTATTTTATCGATAAAAGATTGAAATTTTATAACAAATTGATGTTCAAAAATCCTCAATAATATGAACGAATATTTAAATTTGCAGCAGGACATTTTTATGTATGCTAATATCAAACATTTTCTTCATAATTTCCAATTATTTCGCATCAAAATAAACACACATGCATATTCAAATCTCTTTATGAATAAGAAAAGGAAAATAAGAGATAATAATCATATATTAGTGATTACTGCAAGATTTATAAGATCGAAGATGATAAACGTCGCATCATTTCCAAACAATTATTTTTTGATTTTCGAGCCGACTGCGTTTCTTTAATCTTTTTTCCTTGTAATAACTGCAATATTTCATTTATACATTAAATTAATAATTTAGATAAGCGTTCGATTCACTCAGTATACTTTTTAACTTCAGATAGATGTATCATTAAAGAAAATGGAAAAAAATAAGTCCTAGCATTTAAATCTAAAATTATTTACTTTTATTCTGTCAGGTCCGATTTTCATAAAATCTTCATCTGTAAACACTGACTTATTGTTGGACTTTTCAACTTCCATTTATGATCTTGCACTCCATCTAAATATTAAGTATATAAAAGAAATGATTATAAAACCTCGGCATATAGAAATAAAACTGCTATAATATTTTTTCCTGAAAATTCCGTCAATTACTACAAGCTAAAAAAACATCTTGAAACAGTATGCGAAAATATAGCTTAATGTCAAAATCACATCAATCTTCACTAAACCCGTGCATTAAAAAAACAACTTAATGACTTCAAAAATTTTAAAAATTATAGGTAAAAATGAAGAAAAAAACTGATAAAAGAAACACAAACTATTTCGAAGACGCAACATGCGAAGAATCTTTTTCGACGGCGATTACGTTCATTCATGAAACCTAATAACTGCTTGGTTTTGTCAGTATCCAATTTACAATTCGTTTCATAAATCATATATTTAATGTTACGCTTTAATACATTCGGCTTATTCATTAAACGACTTTCTTCTAACAAAGAAATATTCTGAAAAAAATAATAAAAATTTTGGCTACGAAAATTAATAATGAAAATGAAAGATGGAATAAAATGAATTAAAATAAAACAACCGAATAATAAAGATAACATAAAAATGATCGATAAAATCGACAAGATGAAAAGGGAAAATAATTCATAAAATTAAAAAAACTATCTATTCAACAATTTCAAATTCTTTCTTAATTAATATGCGTTTCACAATGAAGGATTGTTTGAATTTTGGCCAAAATCGAAGCCATAAACTCATTTCGCACATTATGACAAAGTTTCACGACATGAATTATTCATCAAGGTATTATTAAATATGTTGTAACTAATAATTATTGTTTGGTTTAAATTCGCAAATAGAAAAAAAACCGAATAAAAAGTTGAAAAAGAAAAAAATTACTTTTCAAATTTACATCTAAAAATGCTGATTTCGGAAGAAATAATCACTATTAGGTTGCTAACTATTATTATTATGCAAATTAGTATTACCTTAGTTTTTTCTTGTATTTCATTGCATTTCGTCTCTGCATATTCGAATTTATGATAAAATCATCTGATTCTGGATCATATTCTGAAGTGGTAGCAACTGCAGCAAGTTGCTGACGATCACGTTCTGCTTTCGAAGGTTTTACTGATTTCCGTATAGTTTTCATATTTTTTATGTTATCATCTAGAAGTATGTCAAATTCCAAAAGAGTAAATAAATAAGTAAAAAATAATTTAAAACATTTCTATATAAAATGCTGTGGAAAATATAAAATGACGTGAGACATTACCTCCTCTCAATTTACCATTATTAATAATTGAATACAACAGCAGCAAAACTATATTCGGAATCATTTTATATCAGGCATACATTTAACAAGTTTTTTTACCTACTCATTTCTTAAAATAACAATAAAAATTAACAAACCGTCATTTGTAAGTTCGATAGCTTCCTTTAACAATTTCATCGACATTTTTACCAAATTTCAATTTCACTGTTAACGCTTGCTAAATTTAACATTTTAAAATCAGTACATTGGAAATATGGAGAAAACAGCAATACCTAATAATATTAATAGCTTATAATCTCATTTTCAATAAGCGAGAAAATTTTCAAGTGTTTAAATTCGAAACCGACAGTAATAGACCCTGATCGCGAAAACCCCAGAGAAAAAAATGCATTCTAGAAGAATAAAACCACAGATTATCACCGTTCTCATCAAATAATATGAACCATCTTCTATTTATTTGTTTCTTTTGGCCATTATTTGAGGTGACACGTGATAACATAAAACCCGTACACTATTCCAGACAGATGAATGAAATCACTTCCGGGATAATAAATATTGATATCTTTTACTTGGCATAAGATTAGTTTGCTTAAAAACAAAAATCAAATCAACAAATTTATTGTTATATGAGTAATAAATACATTATCAAATACAGCAGCATTTCAAATTATCGAAATATCAATCAACTTCGTCTTTATGCAGCATTCGAATTTGGTCCACGTTTTCTGCCTATTCCACTAACGGCTATATTGACAAATCGCCTGTTGTATTGAATACGACGAGCCGCTCGGCCTGAAATTATTGAATGACATATATTAAAATGAACAATAGCTAACACATATAAGTATATCAAGATACCACCGATAAGTTACTCAAAGAATAATTTCAATACATTACTCGCTAATATGAAATTTTAGAATCCAAATTCAAAACTAGGAAATAAAACCGCACCAGTCTTTTTCTTCTTTTTTCCTGTTTCTCAACCTTTGGGGTTTGAGCTCGAACTTTTCCTGCACGAGCTAACGAACCATGCACCTTACCTAAAACAAAATTAGAGATTTTCAGCAATTTTTATATTAAACCCCAGAGTGTATACTCGCATACTCGACTATCTTCGAGAATAAAAGGAAGGAAAAAGATGACAAAATATTGCCATAAATAGTATAAGCATTCTAATAACAATCATAGAACTGTATTACCTCCAAGAAGTCGGTAGGAAACATCAATACTTGCTTCATCACATATTCCGAAATTCATAAGTGGTGCTTTATCATCATCCAAAATTATGGCACCACATGTCAAAAGTGCGTCATCTACATGTAACAATGTCTAAAAACAAAAATAAATCTCACTGAACATAAGCTGATATCATGCTAATCTGATTGACTAGCTGGTGTTAACTTATTGAACTTCAAACAAAAATACAGTAGAACAATTGAAACTTAATACAATTACGAAAAACATTAATTCAAATGTTTTCATTTCTGCACAGCAGTAAAAATATTTATCTTACTAGAAAAAGTATTCCTATATTTCTTGACCGTTATTTCAGTAACGAAATAAGATGAGATGCCCTTCTTTGCAGCTTTTTTCAAGTAAAGTTCGTGATGAATATCGACTTACAAGATCTAATTTCCTAATTTTTAAATGAAGCACAGTAGTTCACTGAAAAAAATCCAATTTAAAAAAATGAAAATTTAGTAATTCCTGGGATCGTGATATGATACTACCTGACGAATCCTACATCAAATCGCAATAAATATTTCTGATAATATTTAACGATAGAATGAAAATATCGAAAATCAATCTTGCTATATTCAAAACACCTCTCTTAAGCATAATCAAACGAACCTTCAACTCAGCTACTGTACTCGTTTCCGGAATGCAAATCGATCTAACTCCATCGTCGATGCCTCGTACAAATATTTGCATTATTCCTAACTTTTTCTCCTAGGCGTCTTGGTAAGATAAAACTGCAGAGAAAAAAAGAAAAATAAATTTTAGTGCATTAGTTCCATTCCACAATTTTAAAACATACAACAGATAACAATCAAAAATCAATAAACAAATATTCAATATTTTTGAAATGAGAGCTATCACAAAGAAAAAAGTAAACTAATCTCATTAGTAATTAAACGAAAAAATCCTGATCATTGATGCATAAAACATTGGATAAGTATTTTACACTGCATTATAATATAATATTCGATAGTAATGTTTAAATGATGTCAAAGTAAAATGGGATAAAATATTAGAAATATTTTGATGCAAGCTAGCTGAAGAGCTAATGAAACATGTCAACTTCAGAAATTCTGAAATGACTTGATTTTAGCACTATCGACATAGAAAACCAAGTGCATAAAAAAGACGATTAATGTCATAATTCACTGACTAAATCAATTTCAATACTTTTGAAGAAGCCAATCCCACACTTTTTTTCCGAAGCATGCCAATGTCAGGATGAATTTCTCCAAATGCAATCGTTTAGAAGAGTTACTTCTAAATGTTTCCAGACAAAAATATCATCTAACATTACTTAGCAAAAACTTAACTAAGACCCCACCCAACCTCAAAGAAACAACTCAGGCACCTCCCGGGAAATTTTAGGCCTATCCGCCCAAAAGCCATCGTACACTACAATGATACAGCGACTCACTAGGTCACTTCAGTTGAGTCGAAATGCAATTCGAGTATCTCTACGTAAGCCTAACAGTAAGCAGTATACAACCACCAGTATTTGACAGACGGGGATAATTTCTCTATTGATTGATAAATGAAAAAAATAATTTTCATATATTTTATATCATCGAATGATAAGACTATCATACATCAATCCAGATAGCTGATTTTGTTAGGAAAAGTCAAGGAAAAATATATAATTTAGCAAAAGAAACAAATTTTTTCTTCCCATTTATTCTGTCCGATTTATTTTTCCTTCTCTTGCTTTATAAAATCGTCTGTCATTATATAACTATCATATATTACTTATCGATAGTATAAATCTAAATCGAATATAAATAATTCGCACAAGGTATTCATCGCGAATTCATAGTGAATTGAGCTGATGAAATGTGCAAAAATCAATCGAGGATAATAACATAATTTTTGATTTGTGCTAATTTTTAAATCACGCAAATTTGTAAATCACAGTCATATATAATACAAATAACAACATCGATATCACTTTAATATACAGAACTTATCATCCAATGTATTTTACAATAACTTTAAAATTAACAAGTCATCTGCATGGATTTTTCGAAATATGTTACTGGGAAACATAATGGGAAATATTACCCTACTTTAAAAACATTATGAAATATTACTTTACATAATGCTTCGCATTATGTAAATATCTTATCACATTTGTAACATTATCAAATTTTAGTATTACTATTTTATACTCATATTAATTAACGACATCTTCCATAAACAAAAGTGATAGCCAAATTATCCATAATATGTAAATTATCGGTACTTCTAATTCCGGATGTTATTTAAAAAAACACAACTATTAATTTTCGATTTTTCAATATTCAAATATTAGTTATTACTTTGTGCAATATAAGTATAACGAAGCGACTTACTATTTTTGATTAGTATAAATACGAATTAGTGTATTAATTTAAACCTATTTAATACAAGTAAATAACTCAGTCAGAAATTACTATTTTGCTAAAGAATAAAACAGACAAAACTAATACTAAGGATTTCGAAATATATGTGAATTAACATCATATACTAAAACTTTCACCACATCCACACGTACTCTTGATATTCGGATTTCGAAAAACGAATTCGGACGACACACGATCTTCTATATAATCCATTTCGCTACCTAATAACGTTAGCTGCGCTTTCGGATCAATCCATAAACGTACACCATCCTCAAAATTAGCTTGACATCAAGTTTCAATCGAAAATACAGAACTCAGCTATGAAATAGAAATACTAAACAGAAAGATTTCAATTACAAAAACTGTACTAATTTCATTTAGGCATAACCGATCACTCAAAATAACATCATCATCCGGTGATTGTTATCCTTTGTTAAAATGTTTTGTTTGGTGGCCCCAGTTGTTTTTAAGATTTACTTTTAAATGGGACCACCATGGATTGGGCAGTAGTCAGTGATGCATAAACGAAATATTTAGAAACAGTCAAAACGATCGTGCTAAATGAATCTGTATAAATAAATTAGGAAAAATTTATTAAATAATTAAGTTTAATAAAAGTTGTAAAAAAATCACCAATAAACAGTTTACCTGTACAACTTCTTCATCAAATTTTGCTTTCTGTTGGGCATAATCGAGATATAAGTTAATCCATTACAACCTCGTTGCCTTACGCTTATCTGCAATAAATTTTTCTCACATATCTTCCCACAATCCATAATATGAATTCAATCATCTTCAAACCTTGTACTGGGAATACCATCACAAACGTTCATTTGATTGAGACAATTCTAGCATTCTCAAAATTGTTGGAACAAAAATTTCTCAAGATATGATTCTTTTTCTACAATTCATATTTATTTATAGGATATCCTACAAAGAAAGTCGTCTTGAATTTTTATTAAATTAAATTATAGATTAAAATTTTCTTGCTAAATATTTTATTTACTTGTTTCAAATTTTGTAAGACAACGTGAAGTATCACACTTTTCTATTTATTCTGATATTTCTCGTTCCAAAAAAGTTGATATTTCATCTTGCTACCAAATTTTCAAAATTTTCCAACTTCAAATACAATTGATAAAGAATAAAGAATATTTAGATCTTTACAATCAAACCTACGAGTGAAATGAAAAATATACTTTTAATGCTGTCGTTTCCGGTTGCTTGCTTAGTAGATATTTTACACGTTTTACAGCTTCAGGTGTTAACCACAGTGCAATCTTGGATGGTACGCCACGGCGAATTGTGGTTTTAATAACGCGAGCTGCCGTACTAGCATGTCGCGAAGTCATATGCTTCAGCAGCTTCTTAGCAATTTTTCAACAAATATAAATCTGATTAATGAAAAATCTGAAAATAAACACAAAAAAATTGATAAAACATAAAAAAATTTTTAAAATTATAAAATTATTTCTCAATACTATCATTACTACTACTATTATTTTAAAGCTATCTATCTATCATTATCCATTATTACTTTTCATAATCAATATAATTATGTATCAAATAAGTCGTAAAATCAAAATAAAGATAACGATAAAATGCGAATAAAATTAAGATATAGCAAATTAAAATATAGTAACTATCTTCGCTATAATTTAAAAAAACTTCAAGAAAAGCAAAAAAATCAATATTTTCTAAATTACCATTTCAATAATTTGTTATTTCCAATTTTTAAAAAAAGTGAAAACAAGCATAAATATTCCATATATATAAGATTAGGAATCCTTCACATGAAAGGAGACATTTCATATTAGATAACAGTGTAAAAAAATTCATTTATTGATATACTATTTCATGATTATACATCGTAATTGAAACATATATAAATATCGAAATATCTTATTTACATTGTTGTAAAGTAATATTTTACCCATAAAAATATTAACAAATCATTTGTTTTGATTGCTATCTAAAATTTCAAAAATATTCAAAATTGATTAATTTACTAATATAATACAATAAAACTTATATCTAACATATGCGGCCTATAACAAATTTCAATATCTTAGGATGAAATAGGAAAACTACCTATCTTATAATGGAATACTTCATTAACCATGATTACTTATGTATAAATAAATCAAACATTCAAAATGTTTGAAGAGGCAAAAGTACTCCAACAGGCACACTGCTTCTATTTCCATATTCATCATATTCAATGGTGCACATATCAGCTGGACCCATTGATATCAATGTTGATGGATAAAACTGCAGAAATCAAAATTAATCACTTTGCATTCAGAATTGATCGTTTATTGTATAAGGATGAAAACGATGAATAAACAATGAATATTAGTTGAAAACGCACTCCTGATATGCTAAATTAATTAATACCAAGAGCTTTTAATAGATTATGTCAAATGCTGTTATTATATAATGAACGATTTTATCAACAGATCTAAAAGTCACAATTCATCCGGCATTTTCAACATGCTGCATTTATACCAATACATTGAAAAATTTTTGTGTAACGATAGGTAAAGCATTCTTCAATAAGTTGCTAATAAATACTGTAATTCAAATATATAAATGAAAGACAGAAAGGGACTTTCCAGGAATGAATCTCGATTCGTTTCAGAAACGCTTTATCGCTATCAATCAAGATAATTTTAGTTTATATCCTTTATACTTATATCAACATTTATAAATATCATAGTTATCAAACTATAAAATAAAACATGCACCTGGCCATCACTCCATGGTGCAAGGCATTTATCGCCAATTTTCCAAACCGGTATTCCTCCGTTCATTATAACATCATTGAAAGCTTGTTGCTCCCGTTGTTCATATGTTGACCGACAAATTGTATTTTGTTGATAATTACGATTTCTATTTTCAAAAAATACAGTTGATTGCGGAATATTACGATCTTTTTCACCGTTTGATCCATTGTTAACCGAAGAAAGATGCAATGCCATCAACTCTGCAAAAATAAACAAATAAGTACCAAGTATACACTAATAATTATTTTGATCTTAATAGGAACAAATGATGAATAATCATTCTCGTTAGGAATTAGTAAAAGCGGTCTTAGAAAGCTTTAGATGATATGAACAAATCCTTCATATTACTACTTCTAGATCACCCATCTGAGCTTCAATTCTCAAATGAATCTCCCAACTGTATCTTCTAGCTATTAGAATGATTATCTCTAAAAATAAGATTAATTAGATCACAAGAAATTACAACAAATGCTATTCTTGAATAACAAAACTACAATCATTCTGAATGACTTCATGGTAAACAAGGAAGCAAAATTTAAACAATAAGGAATCAAATAAAACGTTTGTTGGCCGTTGTAATCGATTGGTCATCGTTCGTATAATCCGATCGAGATCTTTCACCCATTGTATCAGTTGCACAATTCCGTTGGCGTTCTGATCGATTAAACTGTTTTCGATACCTATTTGAATTCGAAATTTCGATTGTACGCGAGCCAGTGTTGCTTTCAGGAATCTGCCGATTGCGAAATCCTAATAATGATGTCAAACTTATAAGATTAAACTAGTCTCCATGAGAAGTCAGAAAAAAATAATTTCGATAAAAAGATGAAATGATTCAGAATAATAACCTTTCACGTTAAATCTGTTCTTTCGTGAATGATCCAGCCCTTGAATTTCAACATTCTGCACATTTGCGTCGGTCCTTCTCATCTGAAATTGAATTCCACTCAAATAACTAAACGACTTGCAACAATTTTTTTTTCGAAAGATTTAATTTAAATCAGATTTTTTAAAGACATAACAATACTATTAACATTTAGTAAAAAGCTATAAAATAAAGATATAGAATCATTTATTGCTTACTAAAACATGAACATTTCACTAATAATACATTTTTCAGAGCATTAAAAGTTTCGTTGCAAAGAAGAGCAGAGTAAATATAGAAAATCTATCAACTTGTAAAGAAATGAACACAGCGTATTTTATAATAATTAAAAACTATTCTACTGATGTGTAAAAAATCCGACTAACTTGATCTCTACCATGATCTCGCTGGCCAGAAGGCTCATTTATAACGGAAACTTTCGGCTGCATAAAATCATAGAGAGTGGAAGGATTCGATGGCCGATGAACCGTTGATAAGTTTCTCTTATCATCGCGGACAAACCGTCGATTCTATTATAAAAATTATCAACCATCAATTTGAAACTATTATTTAAAGTCGAGGATTGAATTTCCCTACAAAATACAAAATACCTAATTAAACCGTTCTGTGCAGACCTCTAAGAAATTGTCGAAAAATCCTCGAATATCAAAACTAACAACTTCTTAGATCGAAAACAATTTAAAAATTTATTCGTTCCAAAGTTTCGAATTAAAACTATTGAAAGAAGAAAAGAAACTTTATTTTCCATATCAGGTTTTGCTTTTATCACTGGATCTTTCTTGTTACTATTATTCCATGAAGTAGATGCAGAATTTTCGAGTGATTTCGGTTTTAACTACAATAAAATTTCTTGCTTCTTTTTAATTTATTATAAAATTATTAAAAAATTAATATTTCAGAAAAAATCTATTAGATGTACACAACAGCATCATTCAGGATGTCAAGCAATATGCATTCAAGTTAATATTAGCATCAGCATCCAACTAATAGTAAAGATGATATTGAGTTTCGAAATTTTTCTTAGATTATATGAATTACCTGACTTCGGGCAAACTTCTTTATGGCATTATTTTCCACAACCTGTTCAATTTGAGCTTTTCTCGCAGCACTGAAATCATCATCATGTTCATCAGTCATTTTTTGTTCAATCCACTGATTATATCATTGGCTCGAAATACCTTATCAGTAGCATTAAGTGGAAGAGAAGACTGCGATGAACGCTGAAAAAACTTACAAATTAAAACCAAAATCTGAAAAAATAATCAAATTCTTTGATTAAAATGTTCTCGTCTAGATTGAAAAAAAAATTATAAAATAAGAGTAAAAATGCAATAAAAAAATTATTCTTTCACAAGTCGAATCGTCTGCTTTATTCTCTACTTTGATAGTTATGCATGAATAAAAAAAAGCCACAAGATTTCTTTCCCTATCTACTAAAGAATCAATGTAAAAGTACGTTCAGTAATGTCGAACAACTGATGAGTTTTTACCTGTTTGGAAAATTGAACCCATTTCAGAGCGTTACCTTCAGAGGTTCTTATTGGTTTTTGTAACCAATTCTGCAAATTTAATTGATTTGATAAATTTACGAACTAAAAACTATACATAACAAAAATTTATTATGGACATTTTTTCTAAAAACCTTTTCCAAATTCCATTTCTCGACCATCTTTTCAACATTGCCACCTAATACTTGGCAATTAGTTCCGTTGATTAATAACATTCCATTCTCGATTGGAATTTTTCCAATCAAAAGAACTTTTGTGCCTGGCGGCGTTCCTGCGCTGCAAAATTAAAAGATTTAATAACAAGAGAAAAGGAGGAACAAAATATAAAAATAATAATAATGAAAAAAGAAATGAAAATACAAAAGAATCAATTTTTAGGCAGATTCGGTTATTGTTTATACAAGTTTTCACGCCAATACTGTAACAGCGGACTGCGTTACAGTGTTCAAAAGTTGATCTCTCAAATGACAAAATTAATTAAAAGAATGTATTAAAATCTCCTGCCAATAATAACAATAATTTAGTTAGCATACTTTAATTTTGGTATAGGTTCAAACAGTAATGCATGAATGCTGGAAAAACCATCAGTTAATTGAATCTTGATAAGACCATCATTATGTGTTCCTTCACTATACTTTGGGTATGAAACATTTCGTGGCTTTAGAACTTGAACGATTAATGGTCCCTGAAGACTCAATTTTATCATTCCAGTATGATGTAAAATTCAAAAATTAGTTATGATATTCATTGTAATAAATTGTTAAAATATTTAGTCATGAAATATAAATTTTCTGATCTTTACTGAATTAATTTTTATAATATTCATCTACTAGCATTATGACATCATTACAAACGCCTAGAAAATTAAATTAAATCTGTGAATTCATCTCGCATTAGTAAGACGAAAAACCAAAATAATAGCACTATTAACAGAAAAAACGCCACCTGATAAAATTAAAAATAAACTCTAGAAAAAATATTCAAGAAATGCTTAAAAAACTGAAGTAATAGGATAAATAATAAACAAGTGTGTTTGTATGAATTTAGCATACCTTAAATTCACCTAACTGTTTATTAATACGATTTGAAAGTACTGGCAGAGCATATTCACGCATATCAGCCTGAAATATATAGGAGAAAACCTAGCATTATATCATTCATTCGTTCACTAAAACTAGAAAACCATGTAGTGATAACCTTCAAATTTTATTTGAAATAAAAAACTGCAATTTAAAGAAATATTTCAGCCAATAATTAGAAATTTATTAGGATGATTCTATGAATGATTACATATTTAAACTAATTCTTTTAATTAAAAAAATAAGGCAAAAAGAGTAAGAATATCATTTATGCTTTTTGTACTTAGGAGATGATATTTCCAAAATGGTTAGAAATCCATTAGAAATGAGGAATCTCCCGATTGATATTGCTCAAATTATAACCACATGATATATCATAAATTTAACACGTGGGATCGTGAATGAGCATTTTTCTATTTTCAAAAGTATCTAGATACCCAAGGTAAAATACACTGAACTTATGTATCTAGAATATTAAAACAATTTGCGCAACTTTCATAACTATCAACTAAGAAGAACAAAACTATTTAATAATTTATTCAACAGCATAGAGAAGCAATAATATTAGACATATTATATATTGCTAATATATTTCGTGCTCATACTTTAATTTTTCAATTTTCTTTGTTTTTTTCTACAATTTTATGATTTTCTTTGAAAAACATGTGTAAAACATAAAAGAGAATGAAAAATGGGAGAAAAAATTTGAAGTAAACTTACATTAAGAAGCTGTTTTTTAACCGATTAACATCTTGTATTTTTGAAATTGGTTCACCAATAAAATCACTAAGTTGATCTTCACCAATTGGCCATCCTTCACGTACCAATAATTCTTCCAATGCATCTCCATTCATCTGTTAAAAAATGATACATTTCAATTCGACAATAACAATAATAATAATAATAATACGCTTACGAGTAATATGTACGTGAAATTCCGCTTGAAAAACCAATATAAAAGAGTTGCAAAATTAACTCTTACAGTTTCTATTATATCTAACTATGTCTACAAGAAAAGGAGTGTTATAAATGTATTTAAGAAAAATAATTTTTTTTAAACATCTTATCGTAATAAATTTTATCAAATCAAAAATTTGCAAAATCTAAAAATTAAAAAAAACAAATATGATAATGCATAAAAGATGCTAAAATAAGTAAATTTCATTAAATTTATCAATGTTAAATCTACAAAATCTATACGATAAAACATAATAATAATAATATCACGATAAAATATAATAATAATAATATCATGAACTATTATTACTATTACACAAATTAATCCAACTTACACCCGACTGGATTAATTGTCTTTGCAAGTATATTACGTATACGCAATATACGAATCACATCCCAATTAATTATCATTTAATCTATTCGTCATAATTAAGCGCAAATGAATATAAAAACAAAATCAATAAATTAATTTAATACAAAAAATTTATTATATAGAATTTCGTTTAAAATCCGTTCTTTACTTGTGAATAAAAAAGCTAATTATTTTCATAATTTCTATTAACAAAAATAAAAATGAAAAAAACTGAGATAAAATAGAATTTGCCAGGTAAATCAGAATGATATATCACTAAAAAAATTAAATTCAATGAAATGAATTGCAGAAAAATATGTAAAAACATACAATAACACAATACCGACCGTTATTTGAAGTAATAATGAAATGAAACTGAAACATAAATCATAAAATCATACATTATATATTGATGGACAGATATGTTATTATCGCTAAAAGTTGCAAACTGATTGATTTTGCCAGGTCGAAGATAGATCAGTAAATGATCGAATAAACGGAAAAACGAAGAAGCAATAGCATTCATTGCTAATTAATTATATAATATTTCTTTGCATCAACCTGAAAATTAACTTTTTCAACAAAATGCAAATTTGTCGGAAATTGTTAATCAATTTCGATTTAAACGAAACTTAAAGAAATTAAAATATACTGTAATCACGACAACAAATTTTGAACAAACTAATTGGACTGGCCCAATTTGAATTTATCGAAAAACTAACTGATATTCTCATTTATCATCTCGCATTTTGAGCATAAACCTATTACGAAGAATTATTTTCCTGATCCGGTGGTTGTGATCTGCGACGATTAGTTATCACCCTGATTCTGCAGGAATTATCGGTTGATCTTTGGTCGTTGTTTATATCATTACTGTTGAATGGAATTTTCTTTATAATGATATCTTTCTCTTTACAGTAGTTTATTTTTCAAATTATTTTATATGAATTTGTTCCATCCTTGCCCTCTTCGCAATTATCATCAACAGTATGCTATTTTGTCATTCTTATCATAGTTTATTGCTTCTCCAAATGATCGATTTTTCATTCTTATCATTCTTTGTTTTTCTCTAAATGATTGATCTTTTATATTTATTCTCGTTGTAATCTTTATTAGTTGAAGTGTAGTTATATCTTTTATTATTATTTTCTTGTTTTTCTCCAATGAATTGATGTATTGTACTTATTCTCATCGCAATCATCATCACTTATTTCAAATTTTATGCTATTTTACATAATAATTTATTATTTTACCAATTTTAATTATTTAAGCTCTTTACCATATTCTTTAATTTATTCATATCATTTCCTGAATTTGACTGGAATAGAAATTGTTGTTGACTGAGGATTTATCAAATAGTAATAAGTTTAGTCCCATTTCAATATAGCCAAAATTTGTGGCAACTTTCCCAACATAAGCCTAACCGGAATAAGAGTTCATTATCGTTTGAAGACTTTGGATAAATGGTGACGGTTCCACTCTGATATGACCAAATCGATATTCCATCGAATCCTAAATCTATTCGGAAAAAACAGTAACGATTCTGTTTCGATAGGTCTAGAACTTCCGATAGTTCAATCCAGTCTTACATTTACCAGAACAGGAATCGGTTAATCGACTAGGAGTTTGTGTAAATAATAACAATTCTAAATCGGTGCATCCCAAATTTTCGGCACCTTAACCTAATTTTATTTTAATCGGGAAGGAGTCATTATCACTGAGGCGACTGGATATAGATTCAGATAGCATAAACGATTTAATAGCTGGAACCATATGTTTTTATAAAAATATTTCTATTTATGATCACCAATACATGATAATTGAATTAAATCTTATATTTAAAGAGAAATTGAATATCTGAAACCACTGCTTTTAGTAAGCCTTATTTTTCATTATTTCGTTTTTCCTTCCAGGATGAAAGCAAATGCAAAAAAAATTGATAAAGAAAGCTACAAAACTGATGAATGCAGAAAATGCTATCGATGGTACTACACGTTTTGAAAATATAGCAAGGTTATTTTAGGATATTTTTTTCGTTTGTTAATTTTCCTCCTCGTTTTCCTCTTATTTCTTTTAAATTAACTTTAAAGAAGCATATGGAAAAAAGCTCTTACATATAAGTTAATAATTTGTCTTTATTTAAATTGTTTTTTTTAAGAGAATTAGCAATAATTTGCTTTTATTTAATCCCAAAAAAGAAAAGACAACGAAATTTTTGCGAACTTTTTTACTTAGTAGATCTGATAGTTTACGTTATTAAATCTTCTTACGTTTTCTCATACGATATTAACTTAGTAATGTTTTTTTCTGATTTATTCTCGAATAAAATCTGATGAAATATTTAATGTCGTTTGCAGTCTTTTGCAGTTTTTTCTTGCATAATTAGGTGGTTAATTAATTTTCAGTGAAAAAGTTCATTTTGCGTTTTCGTGGGCAACACATTTGAATGACAAGGAATTTGAATGGATTTTTCAATTATTCGTAACTAATATGCGTACGATGTATCAGATGTCTCAGTGGGGTTACGATGAATTGAGTAAAAGGCAAGAACTTCGAGCTACTACATCCAGGTATTTATAGGATTCTATCTGAAAGATAATTTGAAGGGTAAAAGTACAAATATTTTTAAGGTAATGTTCTTTGAATTGAATGAAAGAGATGAGTTTATAATTTACAAGGAAAAGTTGCTTTCAGAATTCTTATTGTTATTTAATCAAGTATTTAATCAGTTTGATCATGACAGAAATAATTAAAATAATATTCTTATATCGAAGGAAAGTAATCCGAAATGTATTGGAACATATAAGATAAAATTTTTTAAACTTTGTCATATTATTATCTTAGACTTTACTATTCTTTATGATACTTAAGGTATATTATTGCGAAGAATATGAATAATACACCGATCGCTTATTTGCATTATCGTTTTGTTATTGATTCCGATTCAGCTGTATTATATTGGTGAGTAAACTATTAGCATTTGTTTCAAAGATAATGAAACATATAACATAATATTGTCGAATGGTTATAGTACCACTGCCACTTTACCAATATCTTATTTTGGTGACGATATTATTGATAAAAGATCACAATATACAGCAAAACATGTGTTTGGAAGTTCCATGTAAGTCTAAACGTAGTTGCTAAAAATCAGTCTGGCTGGGATGAATCGCTTATTTTTTAAACCAAATTCGCAGTTACTTACATCATTTACATCATTTGCAATTGATTGACTTGCTTTAGGAAATGCATCAGCATATGGTCTCATTATTATTATGAAATCGAGCTTATTTCTTATTTAAGCCGGAAGATTCAAAATTGAGCGTAAAAGTTTTATTTGCGAGAAGATTTTTTTCCGTATTCAGAAACTCTTATTTCAGTTATGAAATACAGGTGGAGGATAAATATCAAGTTAAAGGTATTGGATCAGCTCTTTTATCCATTGCTGAATGCCTTGCAAGAAAGTAATTTTAATCATTTTATGCTTTCTAACATTTTCTGTTTTTCTTTAGGCGGCAAGAAATGAAAGAAAGAAAAGTACTGTGATGTATCAATGGCCATTGAAACTGAAAATTGGATGCTTTTGTTGAATTCAAAATTATTTAAGTTTCATATGAAAGAATTGCTAAAACTAAAATTTATGTTAATTTTGCAATAGATTCTGTTGTGCATAAACTTTTTAGTAGATGTTTTCAAATGCTTTTCAATATTTGCATAATGAGACTAACGATATTTAGATGACAAATATTTTTTTGAGATAAATCGGAGAGTAACTTTTGGCTTTTCAATAGCGTTAAAAGTCGAGCGTTATATGACCTTCGCGATTACTAGTTTCTATTTTCGATTATTTTTCATCGCCATGTGCTATTCTCAGTCGGTGAACTAGCATTAGCTTTAAAATGATAATTATTAAAATGAAGTTTTTAGGCAATGAATTTTTGGCATGCTAATTTTCTAGAAAATTTTTTGAGGATGTCAATGGACAAATTGATGGCTACAGTGTTTGCATTTAATGGAAATTCGCTTGCATTTTTCACAAGAATGGCTTCAGTGTGGATCCATCATGTCCGGATGCTGGTGATTATTTGATTTTATCAAAATTGTTATCTGACTGACGATCTCAACTGATGTAGTTATTTTATAATTTCACTTTTTAAGAATTCATTTATTCCATGCTTTACCTGTATATAAAAATTGTTTTTGTTTTATTATAGTTGACATAGTTTACTATTGATTGAAAAAAACTAGATTCTTACAAAATTGATGATCTATTATAATTTGGATAGAAACAATAATTTCAAACACAAATTGTAGAGCACCTGAAAAAAGGTACTATTGTGTACATATAAATATACATGTATATGTATACATGTTAAGACAAATAATTGTTCATTGAATTATATATATATATATATAAAATATTAAATAATAATCACAAGGCAGGCCGTTCTCTTTTGCCATAATAAGTTGATTTTATGATGGAAATATAAGCACTAACAAGGAAATGAGAAGGTAGAAAAGTTGCTAGTGGGGTATTTAGGTTATTTTTATTGACAAGATTGAAGATGGGTCCAGATTAATAAATTGAGAGTGTAAGTGTAACCATTTAGTTGCTATATGTTTAAGATAAATCAAATTATATTGTTGTATATTTTTGATTCATAGCTGAGATAGCATCCTGTTTAAAATAATTAATTTTACAATTTCAATACTTAGTGCAATTTGAACTGTGAAATTCATTAAACTGTGGAAGTTTATTGTATTTGATGAAGTTGATTACTTTTATATCATTGATTTGTATGTTTGCTCACTTTTTCAGATGCATTAATATTATTAATTTGTGTTCCTAATAAATAAAATCGAATGATACTATAATTTTGCTCCGCACATCTTTTTTCTTATCATTTTCAATCAAATCAAGTTTCAACAAAATTATCAAATTACGAAATAACTCATTTGATATGTCATACTCACATGAAATTAACGAACACGAGAAAATATCAATTCATTTTCTTTTATTAAAATTTTCTTCAGTACCTAATGCCATTAGCGCCCTTTTGCTTTTATCGCTTTCAGTACTTTATTAAATCTGTTATGATAAGAAAAAGGAAAAGAAAATAGAGCTGATATGTAGTTGATATATCGGATATTATGGATGATAGTTCATTTCAGACTTCCATGAATTATCGTAAGAATGAGGAAAAAGATTTTAAGCGCAAAAAAGTTTCAAACAGTAAGAAAATATTGAGAGATTGTATTTTATTTAGAACCATCTGATCTGTGCTGAAGAAATATTAGAACAAAAGATATTTATTGTTTGATCGAACGAGAATTTCAATTTTATCAGTTACTGATAAAGGTTGGCCACAAATTCAGGTATGGTAGCTAATTTTTACCGTAACATCAAAGTGAAATTTTTCTGCCACTAGTGTAGTAATTTATAATATATTATTTATATAAATACAGTCGCACATACACACACACACACACACACACACACACACACACACGCACACGCAATACATATAAACAATATCACTTCGCCCTTATTTTGGTGACAAAAAAAGTCTCAAAAGTTTCGAGAATTCTGAGCAAAATTTGACGGCTTGTATCCGAGAAAAAACAACGAAAATTTATCGCATACCCGCTTAATCACCAAAATCGATCCTAAATATGTTTCTTTCGTCCTGGAGCAAATAAATACTCCAATTGTGGTGGTATTGTAGGAAGCAAATTAGGCGGTACGGTATAATTCTTGACAATTTTACAAGCTAAAAATATTGGTAAATTGAAATATGAATTATTTGTTAGTTTGAAAAAGCTTTTTTTTTTAAAGAAAACTAATTTATACATTATTGTAGTTGTTCTATTTATTAACACACAATTATTTTGCGAAAAAGAAAAATTCCATATCATAAAAAATTTTCTAAAATTAAATAAATTTTTTATTTTTAATAATTTGATTATTCAATTTAATTGGCAAAAAATTTTTACAAAATAAATACCTGTTCCTTAAGAGCATCCATTGCACCACCTGCATTTGCCCATCGTTGTAACCTTTGTATATTATCAATACCAATGGTTCGATCGATATGGCCTAACAATTTAGCTTGGCTATCCAATTTTTCGCTACCCAATGCAACCTAAGATTAAAATTATTGATGTAATTATTCATAATCATATATATAAGCTTGATTATGTTACACAGAGAATGATTAGTAGTATACAATGATAGCATACTGTAAATATTGAGGGCAAGCTAATGTGCAGTGATGGGTACTGAGGAAGAGTCAGTGTGTGATGATGGCATACTGTATTCATAACAAGTGAAAGATGACGCATGGTGTAGGGAACAGTCGATACGTACTAAATTATACTGTAAATATTAAGTAGCAATAAATGTACGATGATAGCATACTGTTTTCGTGGTTAAGGATAGGCCAATGTACGATGATTATATGCTAGTTTCAAATGCATGATAATGGCATACTGTACTCATATCACAATAGCATCATTAACGTTATTTGATCGATAGTTTTCGACTATATTATGAAATACATTGTTAGAAAAAAGAAGAATTAATGCACAAATAATGTTAAAATGTTAAATTTATATAATAATTTTTATAAATTTCAAAGAAAAAAAAGTATATATTGAATAAGATTTACTTCTAGAATATCAATTGCAGCGGATTCAACCGGTGTACCCTGTTCAAAATGATTGATCGCTTGATTTAAACCAACATCTGCTTTAGTTAGAAAACTCAATAATGCAGAAGGTTTAACCTGCAAAAAAAAAGGATAGATTTTAAAGTTTTAAAAGAGCTTAGAATAAGAATTGGAAATATAAAGACATAAAATTTTAAAAATAAAAAATTAAAAATCCAAAAATTGATTTTATTAAATGCTGCATTGAAGAGCGATATCAGAATAAATGAAGATAAAAATGATCAAATTTTCATTTAATTTCTGATAATTATGATAATAATCACAATCTTCTGAATCTCATTATAATAGTATAAAATTTTTTGATGTATTTTAATTGAAATTTTTTTTCATTTCTATTTGTTCGTATAATTTCTATTGCACTACGATTACGATTAAATTAAAAGTTTCTGATCAAAATTGAAAAAGAAAAAAATGAAACCGTTGTTGGTGCAGTTTGGGTTTTGAGAAAATCATCCGATAATGTCGGTAAAATACCAGCTGCTAAACCACCAATTCCAAGAGCTGGTACCGGTGGTGGTATAGCTGCACCAGATGGAATTGGTGGACCAAGACCATCACCGGTTGGCCCGAAACGATTTGGGACAAGTGCCGAATCACCGGTAAATATCGAATCTTCAATAACTTTGAATTAATTAATTTCATTAAAAATTTAATTTTCATTTTTCTTACAACTAGCAAATCCCAATTACAATCTCTGTTTCAGTTTCTATTTGATAAAGATTTTATTCTTCTTTTTCTTGAGCTTTTTAAAAATAAATTTATATTTAAAGATTTCGAAGAAAAAATAACCGTCCATTGATGGTACTCCACCAGTAATTGCATTTTGCATTGGTATTCGTCCTCTTCCGGTTCCAAATTCACCAATAAAGTCCGAAGGCGGTAATGCAGGAAGCAATCCGGAATTTTTCAAAATCGGTTCTGCCGGTTGCGGTGGGCCAAGACGTTCGACAGTTGTCGTTGATGATGTCATTAACGATGTTGTTTCAATCGGTGAATTCGTACTAACAATTTCTTTTGTTGTTTTTGATAATCTGAAATTTCGGCATTTTTGAATAATTTCTGGAAAATGATTTCTTTCATAAGTTGCTGAAAATGAAGTTATAAAATTATCTGAAATGATAGAATATGAAATTACTAGAAATAAAATGTAAAATTGCTAAATTACGGGAAACAGAATATAACGAAATCGGAGACGGAATATAAAATTACTGGAAATAAGTTGCAAAATTATTGGAAATGGACATTATGAAATTTAAGAAATGGAATACGAAATTACTGGAAATAGAATGTAAAATTATTGGAAATAAAATCATAAAACTATTGGAAATATAATGTTAAATTACTGATAATAGAATAGAGAATTACTAAAGTAGAATATAAAATTATTAGAAACAGTAAATTTCTTTTATGCTTGAAAAAGAAAATTACCGATTAGGATTATCAGTTGTTGAAAAATGATCTTCTGGCTGCTTATGATTATCGCTACCAAATACGCCAAAACTAGGCTCATTAAAATCAACCGGTGGTGGTCTACCTCCATCAAATTCTACTAAACCTTGTCCAAACGTTGGAAATTTGCCATTCCTAAATCCTGTTTCAATTTTACCAGATTCTGATAACAATCCATTTGTTGATGGATCCAAATTATCAGTTGATTCAATTAAATCATTCGAATTGCTTGATGTGTCAGAATTACTTGAAAAATCTGCAAAAAAGGAAGACGAAATTGAGGATACAATATATTTTTGAATTATTTTAAATTCAATTTTTCATTTCCTTTATTCATTTATCCATTTTTTTCATTTAAAACTTGAAAAAATACAAAAAAGTAATATCACTAATTTTGCTTCTTTTTCGATTTAAATTTAAAAAAAATTTGAAAAGAATATGATTAATACATAGCACAAAAATGATAATTTTACAGAAAAAAGATTAATTTTGCGAATTTCTTATTTTTTAAATCGAATTTCTTTCTGGAAAATTTTTTTTGAATCATTATTTTACTTCTTTTTAATATTTCTATTTTTCTTTCATTCAGATATTTCTCTTTTGATATGATTATTTACCCTAAATATTATGTTAAATTATTATCATATCATAGTTTTCATTCATTATTCGCTTATTTTTATTTTGATATGATTAATTCATACCATATCATACCATACGTATTTCTCATTTATTATTTTACAATTCATTTTTCTTATATGATTATTTCATATAAATATCATACTATATTTATTTTTCTCATCTATTATTTTATTATTTATTTTTTTCTGTAAATAATATATCATATCATATCGCCATTTACTTCTCATTCATTATTTCACAATTTATTTTATTCTGATATGATTATTTCGTATAAATATCACATCATATCATAATATATCACAATTATGTTTTTCAGCTTTCATTTATTATATCACTATCCATTTTTCTTCTGATATGATTGTTTCTTATAAATATCATTTACCATATCTTTTATTATGAAATACTATTATTTTGTAATAGTTTAATTGATGGCAAATAAATAGGTTATTCTTTTCATAAAAATTTAGTGCATAACTTTTCTACTCTTAATATTATTTACAAAATTTCTTTTTATCAATATCATCTCCTTATCTGTCCATTCATTTATCCATTCTTGTTTCCTAAAATCTTTTGTCCTCATTTTTCTCCTCTATTATTAAGTAATAATACTTTCTCGTTTGTTGGATAACAATTTGTTCAAATATTATCGTCTAATCCGTTCGGATTATTAATAAATTTAATTGTCATTTCCAAAATTTTCAACAAATTTTGAAATGGAAAGAAAGAAATTTGTTCGAACAATAGTAAATGAAAAGGAAAACATTGCATGAACAATAGTAAATAAAAAGGAAAAAATTTTGTTTGAACAATACTGCGTAATTTAACTAACCATTTTCATCATTATCTAATTTTATTTGTTGAATGTCATTTTCCAAATTTAATGGTGCAAGATGTGGTAAAATAATTGGGCTTCGTCCAAAAGCTGTTTTATTACCTCGTAACGGTCCTCCTTCCTCTAAAAATTAATTATTTAATTTATTAATTATTGAATTAATTAAAGTTTAAAAGAAAATATTTGTCTTATTTGAAAAACTAAATGAACGAATAAAAATGAAAATGAAAAAACAAAAAAAATATTCGCAATGATTATTTTAACATAAATTAAAATGAAGGAAATTACCGCATAAAATATAAATATATGATGAAAATTTCTTTTGCCTTCTTTATATTCCAAAATTTTTATTTAATTCTTAAATTTTAATTATTACTAAAATTTAAATTTCTGTTATAACTGACAAAAAATAAATTGTAAAAGCAAATAAATTAGTAAATTCAATTTTTTAAATTTCAATCTTTAATCTTTCAATCTTTTAATAATAAAATTAAATAAAAAATTAAATTTTACAAATTTTCTCAAAAACAAATAAACTATATGTGTAAATTGTATAATAATAGTATTTTTTTGTTTCAAATTTTATTTTAATTTCGAGTTTTTATTGAATTTATAGAAAATTATTTGTTATGCATCAATAAACATATACATATGAATCGAAAATGAATAATTATTTTCCAACATGATGACTTAAAAATACTACTTTTAAAAAATTATCACATGAAATGGAATACTTAAAAATTGTTATATTATCATAATGAGACTTTTCAATTTAATTTATATGTTTTACTTATTTATAAATTACGAGAAAAAACTGCTGATATATAAAATTTTCATAAAAATTAAATTTAGAATCTTTCAAATATAAAATTAACAACTGCGAATGATAATTTTTGGTAAATGATAATTGAAAAAAATGAACACCTGATTTACGTATTTTAAGACGTGGTTGTCGTCTAAATTTCTGAGCAAATTTGAATTTCTTCGCCGGTGTAACACGTCGGAAATGATAATCGTTTGCTGATGTGCTGAACGAAAATGATTTTGGTTCAATTGTTGAACTTATGCTCTCAAAATTAATCAATCTTGAAGAAGCAATAGAAGAATCAGATGACGATGATGATGATGATATTGATGATGATGAAGACGTGGTGGAAATGGTTGTTGTTGGTGGTGGTGTAATCATAATAGCTGATGTAATATCAGTAAAAATGATATCACTGGTCGCTGCTGTTGTCTCGGTAGTTATTGAGGTAATTTCGGTAGTGAAATCGATAATTGGAATCGTAGTAGTAGCATTTGTAATTGTTGAAAATGCGGTAGTAGTTGTTATTGGTTGTACTATTTCTTTTGGCCATTCATCTACTAAAAATCATCATTCACTTATTAAAATATTTTGCTGGAATAATAATAATAATAATAGCAATAATAATAATTAATAATAATAATAATAGCAATAATAATAATTAATAATAATAATAATAGCAATAACAATAATAATAATAATAGCAATAATAATAATAATAATAATAATAATAACAATAATAATAATAATAATAATAATAATAATAATAATAATAATAATAATAATAATAATAATAATAATAATAATAATAATAATAATAATAATAATAATAATAATAATAATAATAATAATAATAATAATAATAATGATAATAATAATAATAATAATAATAATAATAATAATAATAATAACAAAGATAAAACAGACATTTATAATCAATAAAATTTTTATTAAAAAATGTAACAAATTTTAAATTTTTATTCAAAAATATTTACACAAAAATTTTAAAAATATAAAAATTTTGCTAAAAATTATTTTTTTAAACTATTCGTAAAATAATTTTAACAATGAAAATTTTGGAAAAATAAAAAAATTACGACAAATCATTTTATCCCTTGATAAGAATTACTTAATTTGTTGCAAATTTTATTTTCGATTTTAAATGAATACGACAATTAAAGGATATGTATGGTTGACCCCAATTTAACTATAAGATGAAATGTTCATATATGTTCATATGATCCGAAAAATTCACCATATAACTTTCAATTTTATTGTTTAATTGTTCAATTATAATTGAAATTGACACTTTGATCAAGTTAAATTTTATCAAAAATTTGAAGAATTGGGACAATTAAAGAAATTACATCTAAAAATCAAAGAGCACAGTTTTTCTTTGTCGAATCTTATCTAATAATTATCAATGCGCTGGATTAATTAGTTAAATTATCGGTTAATTGTTTTACCAGGTGAAAAAAACAAATAAATGCGAAGAATTTGGTTAATCAATTTTATTATATCTGTCAAATATTTTATTAATTAATTTTTATCTCTATTAAAATATTTTCAAAAATGAAAATTAAGAAAAATGTAAAATAAAATACAAACCTTCTTTACTGGTGAAAATTCTTGATTTTATTTTAGCATTTGATAGTAATATTCCACCCACGCGCGGTCGTTTTTCAAACTTTTCCGCATTGATTTGTTTCATTTCTTGTTGTTGTTGTTGTTGCTGTCGTCGTTGTTGTTGTTGTTGCTGCTGCTGTTGCAGTTGTTGTTGTTGTTCTAATCGTTGTTTGATAATTTGTTTTATTCGATTTGAAAAATGAAACGAATTGTCGCCATCTGTTAAAACAACAGGACGCCAATTTCGTCGCGCGTATGGATACTGTATCGAATGTATTAATGGGCCCAATTTACGCCATCTAGCCTGAAAAGACATTTTAAGATTTTGAATAAAATTTAAATTATTAATGTTATCACTGTTTATTATAAATATTTGAAAGAAAAAATGATACAAAAATTTGATTAAAAAAGGAAAAAAAGGAAAAAATCAATATTTCTATCATTTTATCATTTAATCTACCCATCATTAAATTATACATTTATTGCGATAAAAGAAAACAATAATTATCATTCGTTCTTTTTCTAATTTAAGCAATATATAAAATAAATGATAAAATGAAAAGCAAATGCAAATATTGGTTTATCTTGTAAAAAAATCAGCCAATTTCTTTTTTACATCCAATTATTGCTTGTATTAATGTTTTCAAGTATCATTTTTCGCCTTGCTTAATTTTCTTACCTGTATTCTGGATCGTTTCGCTTCAATATCAGCTTCTGGTGATAAACGACTTAATATAATTGGGTATGTTGTTAGAGGTGTTATTCCTATTGTTGTTGCTAATAGCGTTGTTGTTGTTGTTGTTGTTATTGTTGTTGCTAGTGTTGCTGTTGCCGCAGCTGATGCTGTCGTTGTTGTTGCTGTTGTTGTCGCCGTTGATGGTGGTGTTGCTGTTGTTGCTGTCGATGTTGCTGTTGTTATTGTTGTTGCCGCTGTTGCTGTTATTGTTGTTATTGCGGTTGCTGTTGTTGTTGTTGATTGTAATTTTGGTTTTACAGTTATTGGCCTTTCTTCTCTATCATCATCATCGAAAATTTGTAGAAATGGTGAAATTGCTTTCGGTAATGCATGATTTATTCGCTGAAAAAAGATCACGAATTTTTACATAAAATAAATAATTTCTGATAAATAACAAGATTAATATTTATAGTTTCGGTAAACGAAAAAAGGAAGATGCTTCATTTTCAAAGAAAAAAACGAAGTTCTAGTTTTATCATACTTATATCACATCAAATACAGTACTATCCCATTAAGTTTTACTATATAAAATACCGTATCAGCGTACTAGTTCTGAAAATTTCGGGTCTAAAAATATCAGTTGACTTAATGAATTTAATTATGAGACATAGAAATAGAAAATAATAACGTATAGGAACAGAACTATTATAAAATGCAGGAATAGAAATTAGTGTAATAGAGAAATAGAATGTGATGAAGGAATGGAATAATAACAATAAATGAAGGAATAAAATGAGATAGAATAAAAGAATAACAATGAATTATAAGAATTGAATAGCGGAATAGAGAAGTAGAATGGTACAGAATGCAAGAATAGAATAGTAATGTAGCAAACGAAATACTGATGATACAGGAACAGAATAACAATAAGTGAAGGAGAATAAACACTATGGAATACAGGAATAGAAAAGAATTAAATATAGAAACGGAACAATAATAGAAGAATGGTATGATAATGAAATATTAAAAAAATAGAATAGTGGAATAGATAATAGAATAGGAAGGGTAGAAAATAAGGGAGTAAAAGAAAATGAAAAATACTGGAACATAGGAATATAACAGTAATAGAATAAAGAGCGGATAAATAATAGATTTTAAGTATAGAATAATGAAATATAGAGTAACTAAAATGCACAATTTCTTCATCAAAAGATCATCCTTCAACTTTTATTTTATTTCTTTAATTTTTACCAATGTATTTACTTCCGAATTAGACAAATATTACTAACTTTTGTAGCACGAGTTTTAGATGATTTTATTATTGGTCGAACATAAATTTGGCCTGTGACATTCTGTAATTGATTTCGAGAATATTCCACTATCGAATTATCCATTATTTGTGATGATTGTTTTCTAATGATACAGTAATGATTATATTTCATAAACATTATTAGATAGTAAGATTTAAATAATATTAGTAAAAATTTATTTCATCAAAATATTCGAAATTAATTATAATATCATTTGTTTTAGTAAAAACTCAATTAATATTTTTCTTTTATTATTTTTTGATTATTAATTGAA
Organism: Dirofilaria immitis; assembly: GCA_024305405.1. Classification (NCBI taxonomy): domain Eukaryota; kingdom Metazoa; phylum Nematoda; class Chromadorea; order Rhabditida; family Onchocercidae; genus Dirofilaria; species Dirofilaria immitis. The sequence continues at coordinate 2,521,818 of JAKNDB010000088.1, read as the reverse complement.
AAAGAAAATAATCTTACATTTGTCGATCAAATGTTTCCGTTATAATACCAGTAGCTTTAAATGGTCGTAATTTTTTATACTACCAATAATTTTTAAATTGCTCGGACGACGACGATAATCAAAATTTGAGGTAAAATATTGCTAAAAAAAATAACAATTTAATAATTAATGTCATAAATTATAAATTAATAATTTTTAATCGAAATATATAAATTTAAAGATATGCATATTTTTTTGAAATATATATAAAAATAAATTTATGCTTGTTGTTATAATAATCATGATTATTCGTTATATAAGTGTGTTTATCAGCGTAGCACTCATGATTATCTATTATGTAAGTATAATGATCTACAATTATCTGTTAACTTCAATACAATTGTTGCACATATATTTATAATATCATAGTCTGTATAATGATAATGATTTCTGTTGTAATTTATTATTATCATTTACTATTATGTAAGTAGAAAAGCAGGCTTGTATTCATATATATATATATATATATATATTATGGCATGCTTTTAGTCACGATAACCATGATTACTTATCATAATTAATTTTTATCAATTAAGAAAACAAATTAAAGATTTAATTTGATTACTATAAAATGAACAGATGCTAACATGCTAATATGTAAATAATAGTTTCTATATATTATTGTACAAATTCATTTTCCCTAATCTTTACTTTAAAAATTGGAAATTAATAATCTAATTAAATACGTTCCAATTTTTTATTTTTTTATCGATTAATCCATTATTCTTTTACAATTATATTCTTTTAATCATTTGGAAATATTATTTATTAGATTAAGCGATATATTTACAAAGTATTTTAAGTAATTAAACTTATTACTGACTGATAAAAATTTTCATTAATTTATTGAGTAACAAAAATTTCGCATATATTTTTCGTTCAGTTAAATTAAAAACTATTCTAATTGCTTTTAACAATATTTTAAGTAATTAAGTTAAATGTTATATTAAATTAAACGATATATTTAAACAAATATTTTAAATAATTAGATCAAATGTATTAAATAATAATATTAAAATTTTATGATTAATTAATTAAATATTATTTCTCTCTTTCTTCTTATTTATCCACTTTTTCTTTTCTTTTCCGTTTTTTGTTATAAATTATTAATTTTTTAAAATGACAATAAAATTAATTTATCAATTATTTTATTATTTCAATAAAATAATTATTAAATATTAAATTGATTAATGTATTGCCAATTTATTTATTAAAAAATATAATAAAAATATTTTTTTCCAATGTTTATTTCATTCTTTTATGAATTTTTCTTTTCTCTTTTTTTTGCCTTTTAATTTTTTAAATGAAATATTGTTTCAAACAAAAAATAAATAAATAAATAAGTAATGAAATGAATGAATGACACAAAAGAAAGATAGATGGGATGAAAAAAAAAATTTATGCCAATAAAACTATAAATCATCGGACTGCAACTTCCGTTCTTATATTAAAAAGAAAAAAAGTTTCACAAAATGATAAAAATTTTTACGCTAAATTATCAATTAATGGAAAAATGAGAGAGACAAAAAAGTATGAACAAAAGAAAGAGTAAAGACAATTTTTAAATATTATAAATTCCATTTTGCATATTTGTATAAAATTATTATAAACTGATAATGAAAAAATCGTTATTAACATTTCATTAAAATATAAATATTTGTAAATAATAATGATTTGATTTGTTTTCTCAAAACTTTATCACTCATTTCTGATAATCGTAATAATCATAATCATAAAATTTCTACCGCTTTATTCCTTTTAATCGGAATTGTAAAATTGATTTATCAAGTGAAGAGAAAAAATCTCATTTTACCATCTTTTAATAATCGATTATTTGTTTTGAGTATTAGTTTAGAAAATAATGCGATGTGTATATTGTTATGTTATCATTAAGGCATATGTTTATGTTATTATTAAGCCTATTCTCTCGATATATTCTTATCATATCTCATTATTTTATTATACTATCATCAAATCAAGCATATGTTTATGTTATTATTAAGCCTATTTTCTCGATATATTCTTATCATATCTCATTATTTTATTATACTATCATCAAATCAAGCATATGTTTATGTTATTATTAAGCCTATTCTCTCGATATATTCTTATCATATCTCATTATTTTATTATACTATCATCAAATCAAGCATATGTTTATGTTATTATTAAGCCTATTCTCTCGATATATTCTTATCATATCTCATTATTTTATTATACTATCATCAAATCAAGCATATGTTTATGTTATTATTAAGCCTATTCTCTCGATATATTCTTATCATATCTCATTATTTTATTATACTATCATCAAATTTATCTTGATATCTTGTCAGTACATCTGTTCTGATTTCGTACCGACTAGCATATCATCGATTCTAAAAAGAAATTTAGAAATAAAATATCGTGCAATAATAATTTTGCAAAATGATTTAAAATTTAAAAATTTCTTATAATTTGAAGTTTTATTTATATTTCAAGCTTAGTGATAAGTTAACACTATTACATATGAACAAAATATTTTATGATATATTATCGTTAATTATCATATTGATAATTTTAATCATTTTTATTTCAAATTAAGTTTCATTTTTTATCGTAAAATCGATATTTCATATTTTAAGATGTATTATGATTAAGAAGGAAATTTAATATTTAATTTTTAAAATTATCTTCAACCATGACAATCATTTACCTTCCGTAAAGCCGAGACATTTATTGATTAGATAAAATCATTTCTCAAAACGATTTTTCCTTAAACAAAAAAAAGGGAAAACATTTTTCTAAATTTAAAAATCCCTACCATATTCACATTCTATGACCTATTTCTTTTTCGTACGCTAAATAAAATAATACAAAATTACGATTTATTAAACTGATAGCTATTGTTATCAGTTGAAATTAAGCTAACATGATATCATTGTATTTTGAAGTTCCTACCAGAAGTATTATTTATATTTCATAATAATTTTAATTTGAAAAAAGCAAAAATTTATTTCGTTTCACTTATTATATACAATATTATAAACCAGTAATGTTTATTATTTTTTCCTTTTCTTTGATTAGTAATTTAAATTTTAAATTTTATATTTTAAATTTAAATTTCACATTTAAAATTTGCTATCATTTCTTAAAAAGATAACTTAAATTTTGTATTTTAAATTTATAGAATGGGAATATGTGAAAAATTAAATTTTGTATTTTAAATTTATAGAATGGGAATATATGAAAAATATTTTAAATTTATGGAATGGGAATATATGAAAAATATTTTAAATTTATAGAATGGGAATATATGAAAAAAAAATTTTCTATGAAAAATTTGAACAGCTTTATGGTCTTTTTTTTTAAAAAAAATCAATTATATGATCAAATTTTAATTTCATATTTTTCTTTCGACAATTAATTGTTTGTTTTAAATAAGTAATTATATTCCTATTTTATTTCTGCTAAATTATAGTATAAATTGAATAGGTATGAATGAATTGATAATTATTATTTTTATTTTTATAAAAATAAATTTTCTATCAATTATTTATGCATATATTTTATATATATAAGTGTGCGTTACAATTTTTAATGATAATTTAAAGTTTATTTGATGATAATTGGTTTTAATGATAATTTGAAATTTATAACATTGCAGCAACAGATGAAATAAATAATAATTCCAGGTGAAATTTTTAGGATAACATATACAAATCTATATCAGGTATAAAAACTAGTTTCTAAAATCAAGTTATCATGAATAAAAACTAGATCATTTAATTACTACTTTAGACTTGAAATAAGTTAAATTTCTTTTCATATGGAGAGAGAGAAAGAGAAAGAGAGAGAGAGAGGGAAAAAATGAATTGAATTCGCATTAATCCAATTTATACGATAATAAATAAAATTGAATTATTTTTTTTTACATAAAATTTCTTTTATATGAATGCAAATTCAAATTTTTATGAAAAAACATTACATATTTATGTATATTAAATATAATATTATAATATTTGATATTTTATTACTTAATATTAGAAATAATTAAAAAACTTAATTTTATTTAAATTTCTGATCACATACATAACGTTTTTTCGCTCTATCACATTTTTTATATGGCATAAATGATAATCTTACGATAGATTATTGCTGATGATGATGACTGATTTCTAAATTTATCACCAACTACTATCACTCATTAATTATCATTGTTGATAACAGTTGTCAAGTATCAACTATCATTATTATCAATCGTCAATTATTATTATTATTATTCATAGCAGTCAAGAACCAATCATCATTATTCTTTGACTGAAATAATTAATATGAATATTTTTCAATGATATGATTATTTCTGGTTAATGAAAAATTCGGGATATGTCAAAATTTGAATCCAAAGATAGAGATAACGAAGATATGAAGATAAATGAGAAAATAAAGGATATGAGAGAATGATTAATGGAAATTTGACGTATTTTTATTGAATTATTGCGCAAAATTATGTATATCATATAAGAAAACGGTAAATTTAATAATCAAAATGATTATCGACTTTTTCCTTAAAATAATAATTTGAAATAAATAGATAAATTAAAGAAAAAAGATAAGTTTTAATTTTTAGCTAAGTTTAAGAGACAATTAATTTGATGAAAAAATTAAGTATTATGCATTTATTCGATTAAAAGATAATAATTAAGTAATAATAAGATAATATTCGTTTACAATTAAAAATTCATCATTACTTATACATAATTTTTATAAAATTATTCATACTGACTTCAATTTATAATTTCATACAATTAAAATTTATTTCCATCAATAAATCTATTATTATTTTTCCAAATGTTTAAATTTCGATGGTTCTAAAATTTAAGAATTTTTAAATTTCTAAAAAATTTTTTTTGGAAGAAAAAATAAAAAATATTTGCAAATGCAATTAATAATAATTTCTTTCATTTCACTGAAAGCAAATTTTATAAATTATCAATTTTTCGTCTTCGAATAAATTTATCATTTCAATTTAATCAATCGTTTCATTTTTTTGTTTAGTTAACCGAGTGAAAAAATAAATTTGAATTAAAATGATTATTTTATCATCATATCCGTTATAAATATATATACAATTTCATTACTATTGTAGTATCTGTTAATTATCACCATTATCATATTATTACTATATTGTTATTATAATTATTACTCTTTTTTTTGATTTTTTAATAATTTTATAATCATTAAATTTTGAATAACATATAGCAATTTTGTTTTTCATCATGAAATTATAATGATTTTTACATTTTATTGAAAAATTTAATTTAATTTACATCGTTATCGTTGTATCGTCATAATGACAGTAATTATTATTTGCAGTGATTAAATTAAAAATACTTTATTCCTAATTTTTATTTTTTTAAGAAATAAACTAGTTTTGAATAAATCAAAGTAAATTCAATTAATTTAAAAAAATAGAAAGGAAACATGTTTCTTAGCCTTTAAGCAAATTTTATCGATTTAATAATAAGTTATAATATTTTTAGATTATAATTATCTTATAGTTATTTTTATAGCGTATCTATTTTATATTGAATATCTTTTTATAACTGATATAAATTTTTCTCATAGAATTATTTTTGTAGCGATTATCTTTTTGTAATATAAAATTTTTCTTATGAATATTTTATAGTGATCATTTATCAGTTATTCTATATTGAATATCTTTCTGTAAATAATGTAAACTTTTCTTATAGTCATTTTAGAGCTATTACCTTTTTACAAATAGTATAAAATTTTCCTTATTGATATCTTATAGTGATTAGTGATTATCTTTTATAATTATCATAAATTTTCTTCTAATCATTTTATATTTTTCGCAAGATCGATACGAACTTTCTAATTGCTAAAAAAATTTTTTCAAATTCAATCAAAAAAACAGTCAAAATTTTCTTTTTTACGGACGAAATAGAAGACAAAAATTGGAATAAAAGTAATTAAAAAAATAAAAAATAAATAATTGATAATCATACATGATAATTAAATAATTGATAATCACATATCATATATGATATAATATGCATTAATTTATATAATTAACTACGAATCCAAAAAATTTTATCATCAAACAAATCACTTAAATAACTGCACAAAAATGTTATATTTGAAAGGAACAAAAAATGGAAAAGAGAGAGATAGAGAGGGAGAGGAAGATTATTCAAATCTTAAAAGTCAAATATCTTTTAACGCATAATCAAAATAAATTTATTAGTTAATAATATTTTAGTAAATTAAAAAAATTTAATTATCTTAATGATATTAATATTATTTATACAAATAAAATTGTAAGAAATTTCATTACTATTTCCACATACTAAACTACTAATATAATTTTATAATTTTCAATTATAATTAAATTTTAAAAAACGAAAAAAAATACAATCTCAATTGGATAAATTTGGATTACGACGAGAAATTTTTCATTCATTTGTTATGGGAATTAATTGTTTTAAATCGAATAATAAATGAAGAAAAAAATGGAATTTTGTTGATTTTTTTCCTAAAATGCATCCCTAAGTTTACTGTATATACTGTATTAGATTACAGTAAAGAAAAGAGAAAATATGAAAAAAGATTAGGCCTACATTTTTAATTTAATTTCCATAAACTTTGTTAATATTACCTAAATTGCTTACTTTTGGTTTTTAAAATTATTAAAATACTTTTCGTTCTTAAATTACTATTATTAATCAATCCAGACTTTTCAAATTTTTCCATTTATTTGTTTTATTATTTAAATTTTTGATTATGCATAATTTTTAAAATATATATATTTGAAGTTGTAAAAAGAAAATTTTTAAATTACGAGATCTTATTTTTGTTATGTTTAAAAATAAAATTTCGAAAATAAATTACTCCGTTATGTAGAAAATCTTCCAGTTCTTCCTCTTTTATTATCCTTGCGTTTTCTTTTATTTTATGAGCAGAGCGATGGTTTCTATTGAAATTTAAAATATTCTTTAAATTTAATACCCAATTTTATGACCTCTAGGATGAAATTATATTTGAAATTTCAATGAAATGAAATGAAATAGCATAAGGTCGGGTAAGAAAAAATGAAATACATATATTATTTTATTAAATTATATTATATTATTTAAAAGAAAAATAATTCCAAATGTTTCAATTGAAAAAAAAGCATAATTTCTAATATTCGCTTTGTATTTTTAAATAATTGCTTCTTTCTTCCAAGCGAATTTGTAAAGTTTTAAAATTTGAATTGAATTCAATAAAACGTTATAAATTCATTTTTACAATTTCTTTCCTTTCTTTTTTGTCCCTCAAAATATTGCTTAAATTTTTTCCTAATTTCTTATTTTGAATAAAAAAATATTAAAATGAATCGATAGAAAAGCAATGTTTTTTCTCAAACAATTAGATATAAATTGAAATATTTCACTCCTTTTTTTTATTTTTATTTTTTCACAATCATACAAAACTTTTGATTTTTTTAAATAGTCAAATGAAAAATTTTTTTACTAAAAACTTGAAATATCTTTTTTGCTTCTGTCGTTGTTGTCGTTTTTTCTTTTTTCCTTTAAAATTATGTCAAAATTTTCTTTTTTTTTTGTAAAATTTTTTTAGCAAAATATGAATTGAAAAATGAAAAGTAACAAAATTTTTATTAAAATATTTTATGAACGTAATATTTTGATAGGTAAATAAAATTATAAATGTATGATTGAAAATTATGAACAGGAAACGGATCTAATCAAGTCTAAAATTCATTGCATTAAACATTAAATTTAAAAATAAGTCATCACATCAATTTTTAATTACCGGATTATTTCTCACCTTTAAATTTCCTCTATTTTTCTTTTTCTTTTATTCTTTCGTTGTTTTCATCCCTTTTTCATGTCCCTCTCGAAAACTATTTCAATTCGAATATTTTTGTTGTTGTACAAGTAAATGTAAATGATGAAAAATGGACACAATTTCATAAAGAGATAAAATAAACTTCTTCTTCTCTCTCTCTTCCTATCTCTCTCTCCTTTTCTCTTCTCTTTCTCCACATTCTTGAACGAAATCAATGATAGAAATAGAAATTAGTTAAATTTTGAAATTGAAAAAATGAGTAAAAAAAATTGAGAAGTGATAAGGATAAAATGAAATGAAGGAAAATGATAAAAGAAGAAAATAAGACAATAAGTAAGCATTTATTAAAATACTAAATAAGTTAAATAAATTAGCAAAACAATGTAAATACTATGATAATAATAATTAATTGTACCGTTACTAATAATGATAGTAATTGAAATGATAAAAAAAGCTTGTCAGTAAAAGTTAAGATTAAAAAACTTTAAAAGAAATAATTAATAATTTATGTTATCAAATTTTTTTACCATAAATTCCAAAATTTTCCTTTTAATTTTTGTTAATTGTCATAATTAGTAGAAATTTTTGAAGAATAAAAGAAGCAGTCGAGAAAAACATATTTTATTTTCATGAAAAGAGGCTAAAAATAATAAAAGATTCCTAATTGCTCGACTAAAAAGCTTTCATCCTAATAGTTATAAAACTATTAACATTGAAAATAAAATACTTAATTTTTAGTTCAACAATAATTAATGAATCGATTTGATCGAGCACCAATCTTATAATAATTATTTAAAACAACAGTTTTATTGGAGACGATTGTTTGTTTGGATCAAATAATTATTGCATTCCTTTTCAACAATCACTGTAATCTACATATAGTGTCTTTACCTTCATTCCATTTCCCAGAAAAAAATATTACTTGACTTTTTTCTTATTTAATTAATGAAAAATAATTCAATAAGGTCAAATCATATTGAATGAAATATTGTTTAAAACAATGCCTACTGTACATCAACTATTTTTCTGTACAATCTGATTCTTTTTCTTTCTTAGTTGCTATTATCAAAAAATCAATAATTTATATCTTTATTGATAAGTAAGCTTTATATGTTATATGTGAGTTGGAAAATTTTCTTTTACAATTTATTACTATGAAATTATTGCATGAAAGCAAAAATTAGCTAAGAAACTTTTCTTTTTGAAATTCTAATCAAATTCCAAAAGTCACTTTCATTTTTAAGCTAATTTAAATTATATTTTAGTAATTCCCTTCCTCCTTTTCTTCTTTCTCATTTAAATTTGATAAATAGCAGATGAAATATGATGACGATGCAAATTATAGTTTAAATGTTGCCCAGAATTGTATAATTCCTAAATATGCGCCCTCAATTTGGCTGTATCGGAATGATTTCCCGAAATGATCTGTGCATAAAATGTAAGCTACAATTAAAGGAAAAATATTTATACTACGACATAGAGAAATTTAAAATAGCTATAATGATTATAAATTAAGGCTAATGAATTTGGTTTAGCTCAAATGCTCATGCCATATGTTTATATTTAATGTCTAATATTTAACGAAATTATTTTCTATTTTTAATTTATGCTTTTCCATTTTGATCTATATATATTATAACAAAATTTCAATATTTAATATATATGTATGCATGTTTTTAAAATATTTTTACTTCTTTTCAGTTTTGAAATTTGAAATTTTAAAATTTCAAAAAATAACAATCATATCTCTGATATCCATTATTTAAATTAATTATTAGCTAGAAAGTAAACCTTTAATAAATCTATATATATATATATATATGTTTCGATATTTCCTATTCATCATATTTTATATTTTTAAAAATAAAAAAAAAAAGAAAAAAGCATACCGCATGACTAATATGTTGATTAATAATGAGGGACGGAAATATTAAATACAGCAGCAATAAATATTGTAAATAATACAATAGCGCAAACATTACTGACCATTTAGGTAATTATTGTAACAAATTTTCGATAAAAATTGTTTATCAATGATTTGTATTGTTGTTTATCAGCTAATAATACCGATAAATTGAATCGCATCATTGAATCTTACAATCTATATCAGTCATTTTTTATTTGGAAAAAATTATAGCAGTAATTTTAGAATATCATTTGCAAAGTTTCTCATTCATAAAAATCATTACGCAATAGCAAAATAATGTATAATAATCGTAGGAATCAGGTATTTCAGATCATTAGTATCAGAATTCAAAATTAAATAAATGATGGTATAGATGATGAAGAAGGACAAAAAGATCGAAACGATAGGTAGATGAATGAAATGAAATGATCAGATAAACTGTTGGTAATAAAATTGAACACTAACGGTGAAAAAAAAAAATTTCTTTTTCTAACCAGAATAATTGATGAATAAATGGATTTTTTTCTTCCTTTCTTTCTTTCTTTTCTCTAAAAAAGAACTTTGAAACAGTAAAAATTTCGGAATATTTGTGTATTTGAAGAAGGAAGAAATGTTGTTAAAGATTGGATAGAATGGAGTAAGTAGTAAAGAATCATTTTGATGACACCAATATCGGGGTGGAGACAGTCAGGATGATAATGATGACAACAACGACAATGACATAGTTTTTAAACCGGCGGTTGATCTACTGAATCTTTCATAATGAAACGAAATATTGAGTTGAACCACGTTTGATAACGCTAATTTATCATCATTATCATTATTGCTACTATTATTATCATTATTAATAAATAGATCGATGTGATATAATATTTAACAATAGATTTAATTAAAAATAAAATCCTAAAGTAAATTATGATTACAAAAATCACTTAAAATTCTAGTTTTCCTTTAAACATTTATTATTAAATATTACTATTTTTCAATTATTAATAATACACAATGAAACATATTTGTATAAACCAAATACTTAACTTCTGAATTCGGGAGGACGATAATTATACTAATTAATGACAATATTCTGCGATTGTTGAATTATTAAATATTTATCTATTCATTCAACAAAACGATTATAATTTATGCTTTTGTGAATGTTTGAAGAAGGAAATAAAAATGATAGAATTACATTGAACATATATTTCATACATTCATTTGTTATTCGATTAATTAATTAATTAATCGAATAATAATAATAATGATAACGACAATTTGATGCATTTAAATAAGATTTAGAATTATAATTTTTCTTGCAACATAAAAATACTGTTATCTACACTTATTTCTCAAAAATTAATAAAATTATTTATTAATTAATCAAGTAATGGTGATAATCCCATTTAATTAACAAATTTCTTCAAATAAATTAGTTCTCAGATATTATGTAACTTATCTAAAATTACTTTAAGAATTGATACAGAATTATTTTGTCTAAAATTACTTTAATGAAATTATTCGTGATAAAAAAAATTTTGTTGTTTTTCGTTTTTCATTGTTTTTTTCGGTTTCCTTTAATTCGTATGATATATTAAATGAGTTTAATGTATATATGCACAAATATTAATCAAAAAAATAGTTTCAGATTCCGTATACCAAACTGTTAAATAAAAACAAAACGAATTTTAAGTATACATAACATCAAATAAAAAATGAAACGTTTTTCATGAATTGTTGTATATAATGTGATAGTAGATTATCAGTTTCTTAGAATACGCCCATTAAATCATCATCATCGAAAATTTTGTTCGCATATTAAAAACAAATATGATAATAAGTAATATATCCATTGCGCAGTAGAATTCTGAAGCGGTTCTCAGAATAAAATCAGCTTAATTATATTATATTTGATATTATTGTTTCTGAATTTTCCTGATACATAGAAGTCATTGTCATTATATATGACAACAACCTGATAATGAAATTAAAATGAAAGATTATTTAATTACTAATACGAAATTTGGACTGGAAATACTTCTAATTTATTTGACAAAAGATCAAATTCTTAACAACGGTTGACTTTAGCATCGTTAAATTGGTGATAATGATAACAATTTATGTGCGTTGTTAAATTGATATACGAGAAATTAAAGCAAATCCACGGGAAAATTATTCCATTCTCTTCATTTTCTTTTGTTCAACAACACTTTATTTCACAAATATTTATCGCTGCAGCCATGCATTAACTTAGAATATGAACAAAGATGCTGAAGATATTATCGTTTCATAAAAACAACAAAAGTAGGAAATATATCAATGAAATTATCAATTAATAAAATCAATACTCTTTTCATTACAAGAATATTTTTGAATCACAGGAAGAATGTATTTTTGGCTTGATAGCTTACTCCAAGTAAATGTAAATGCACTTAGCGGAATGTTTCACTGAAAGAGAATAATTGATATGAACACGGAATAGTAAAATATTAAGTATTTAGATAGAAATAAAAGTTAGAATGTCGCCAAATTAGCTAGTGATTGCATCATAATATTTCAATCGCCACATTAAAATCAACAAATTTGAATTTAAAAAGTTTTCATAGTCTTCTAAATATTTTATGAATTTTAAAAAATTATAACATCACCTCTTGTTATTTAATTTCTTGAACTTAGTTGAGGAAAGCTTTGATCCAGGTATAGTCGAATACAGAAGTAAAGGTTGATTTTCTTTGGAGAGGAATTTTTTCGTTGTTTTAGGAAGCGTAGTTTTAACCTTTTCTTTAAATACATGTCCACAAGAGGTTTAGTACGGATGCTGTAGGAAAAATCGCTTTGTTGTTAGATGTCGTGAGGAATCGAATGGAAAATATTTATTCAGTACAAGGATTATCGAGTAATACAATGCAGTAAAATTGGCAGTGTGATATACAGAATAAAATGAAATAGATTACGGCAAGAAAGATGAATAATTCCGATAAAAAGGAGATTTCTTGAACGGATCTTAAGAGTATATATATATATATATATATATATATTGCTCATATGTGGATTGAGCTTACAATATTATGTAAATTACATGGAAAGAGACAGAATTAGTTTAATTTAAGAGGGAATTATATGGGAATTATTTTCTCGGAAACGGCAATTTCAAAGTTGTATGAGATTGAAAGCTTTCTCACTGTTGTGTGTGAGATTTGAAAGATGTAAATTTTACATTGTTTCTACTAAAAACAGTAGTAATATAACTCTTAATTTGAGCTACAGCTGAATCTTGCATTCTTGACGATATTTCCTCTGAAAGGCATTCAAATAACAGTTGTGATAACGTATATTATTTACTTATGTATAACTCACAACATCCTTTTGTTAGCTCTCTTATTCTACCTTCCTCATTGTTATGTATGAGAGCTGACAGGTGTGAGGATCTCTGTATATGGAAGAAATATATCTTTATACAATCTAAATATTAATTACCGTATAATTTAGGAAGTGATTCTTTTTCTCTAATGAATTTTCTGCTCTGCTTTTACCTGATCCCTATCTCGGTTTTTCCCGACAGATACAGTAATAACAGTGCTTTATGTAGAAAATTCGATTAGTGAATAGTACAGAAAACAGAGCAAAACGAGAGTGCAATCCTTTAGTCTATCACTAACCAAGAAGAGCACACTGGAATGGTGTTTTATAGTCATTCAAGGACAAAGAATAAGTTAGTTACTACGGGGATGTCCTGATACTATTTAACGGAACACAAAGATGTGATAGGAGGTATAAAGATGAGTAGGGAAATTTACAAGCGTAGAGTATCATACAATTCTTTTGGTGGGAAAATAGATGTATAAGCAAAGGCTAATTTATAGTACATAATTATTGAGTGTAAGTTTAGTTTTAAAGTATAAGAATTTATATGTAAATTAATTTACCAGATATTGAAGACACAGGTTTTCAGATGCTTATAAATATATGAATTTGAGTTGGAGAAACTTACATATGTATTAAAATTGATAGATTATAAAATAGAAAAGATTTCGAAATATAAGTGGCTTGTTACTTTGATAAGGAATGGATAGATAAATGGATGAATGGATGAATGAATGAATAAAAGAAAAGATAAAGGAAAAAAAGAATGAATAAATAAATAACATAATAATAATCTCGGTTTTTTCCCAACATTCCCGACTGACGAAATTATGACTTTCTGAAGGAAAAAATTTAAATTTGTATAGAAAAATATCCCAATTAATAGAAAGTTGTAATCTTTTATTGTTAGTAAAGAGAGTTTGTATTAAATTTATGAGAATAACATAAATTTATTATGGTTGCTTTTGATTTGAATTCCTAATACAATTTGAACTAAAAATAGATTTAATTAATTGGAATTTCAAATTAATGATAATCAATACAATTGACACCATAATATCCTTACTCCAATAGTAATCAATTGCCACTATATAGGAAATTCTCTGAGTTATTCTTACGTTAGTTGAATAGTTTAACTAAACTTATTTTTTTAATTGTTCTGCTATCTCCTGTTCTTTTTGATTGATCTCTTGCCAAAGATTTTCAGTTTTTTGTTGATAAAATATTTGGTTTTATAGTTCTTGTTTGTAAGCCGGTATCCATATATGAGTTCGATTGTATTCCGAAAGTCTGACTGACGTAATATTCAGGCCTTAATTTCTTCACAATACGATTTTTTAGGAATGTTAAACACTATATGAGATATCCATTTACATTTTTTGCTGCAAATCCTCCTATTGACAACATGGATATCCAATAACAAACTTGTTATTATGTGGTTTGAAGTGCTCTTTAGGATCCTAGTTCTTTGAGCAATAAATGTCTTTTGTTCTGTAATTTCATTTATGGAACTTTCAGATTGATTCTCTTGCTTTCTTCTAAAGGATGTAACATATATTTATTGGTCGTTTTAAAAGTTTTCCAAGGGATAATTCTATTAGAGTACTTCTCATTATTTCATGAGTACTTATATTAAGTCTCCTTATATTTACTATTTCCAGATAGGAGTTCCTGGTCAGTTTAATAATACTTCTTTTTCGGGAAGTCTTTCTACACTTCTACGAGATTTGTGTTCTAATTGTGTGCATCCCTTAAACTATTCAAATATTCGCCTTTCCATATTTCTCAAAATATGTCAAGAATTTCTGAAGTATTTAAGATAACCGTGCCGTGCTACAAATCTTCTGAGTATAAATGAGAAAATTTTCTGCAGATAAGTCATTTGCTATACCTAAGTGCTCCGCCCGTTTAATGAAGCAGGTAATAAGTTTATCCGCTTCTTTGTTAATCCTATCTCGATTAAGTTTATACTAAAAAAGCATGAAATATTATTATCTTAAATTAATCCTAGCAATTATGATTAAAATACTTATCCCCGCTAACGATTTTATATTTGATTCGGTTGAAGTTTATTGCATTCTGAGAAATTAGAATCTTTAACTGAAGTAATTAGGCAACTTTAGTGCCACATATGAATTAGTCTCAAGCTAATAATATAAATAAATTAAAGAAGGCAGAATTATCTTCCTTATTCTAAGTTAATTTTAAAAGAGTAAATTCATTTAATCAAAGTTGGATAGCAAATATTAGTCTCAGTTAATTGTGTAAATGAAAAACGAAGGAAAGCAAATTATAATTCACTTTCTGTTCTCTTAACCAAAATTATATGCCCAAATATTAATTTTACCCCAGTTGTATAAGTGAATAAATTAAAAACAAAATTATAAATCTACATTGCATCTGCATATTCTAGGCCATATATGCTCGGATATGTATGGATTGTTCAAACAGCTATCAGACTAAATGTGCGCTTTTAGCAAAATTGATGAAAACGAACATTTTCGTTCAATATTTTATGCTCATAACATTCATAGAAAGCGAGCCATATGTATGGATAGTCTTGTTTTTGTTCTTTACTACTTTTTTTTCCAATTTTTGCCAAATTTTAATTCAAAAAGCTTGAAAAATGCAGATTTTATGTAAAATTTTATAAAAATATCAAACAAAATTTGCATTTTTTCATTAATTATTATAGAAAGCGATGAAATTATTTTCTTTTATTCCATTACTTGTTGATCAATCGATATTTTTATTATTATTAAATAGCTTAAAAACTCGAAGTTTCATCGTATTTCATTGATTGTTTTATTAACTGAAATCTTTCTCCCATCAAACTTGTTACGAATAGATGACGAAAGAACGAGATGAAAAATAACTCAATTCCATCATCGTTTTATAATTTAATTTAAAATTTTCAGTAATAACGATAATATCATTTATCAGTTTTATTGAATGACAAAATGACAGAGTCATTTGCCATTGTATGCAAAAAATGGCATGTTTACCTGGAAATAACATATTTATTGAAACTTTCATACTGTATCAATGTGAAAGATAGCATATTTACCTGAACAACGATATATTTATGCTTACATGGAAAAATTAACAATTCGCATAAAGAAGAGCATATTTATTATCTAAGGGACAATAAATTTATACAAAAAAAAAGGTCAAAAATATGGTTGAAAAGATAAACGGATAAGAATGAAAAAATAAAAAAGATTAAACTATCTTTAACAATTTTTCAATAATTTCTCATCAAAATCTTTAATAACAACAATGAGCAAATATGAAAGGAAAACGAAAAAAGAAGACCGGAATGAAATTTTTTCATTGAGAAAAAGTACCAAAGTCCCTTAAGTAAAACTCATTAGATTCATCAGCTTAATTACATAAGCTTGAGCTAATTTAATGTTTCGGCCCTAAGTTTTGGCTATTATAGTTCGCAGCAAAATTTTAGGACGCTATTTGCCTGCATCAGCGAGACAACAGTAAATGATATGACATAAACATGAGATGATGGGTAAGGAATTATAAGCATTGAAGGAATGTGGCGGTGGAAAAATGCTTCCATGTTCGGTTAATGTTTGCGGCATATCATGCTGAAAACACGATATCTCATCTAATCTGTTTGGTTAAACGGCGTTAAATCTGGTTAGTGCTTGGATCATGTATGACTTGCAAATAGTATTAGGTGTTGTTTGTGAACATATTTTATTTTCGAAAACTTTGCAATAATAATTACAAATTATTGTTGGCTAGTACTTCAATTAGAATCTAATTGCTTCGTTTCCATTGAAATAACGTAAATTAATTATTATTTTTGAATACAATAACTAAAAATAAGATTTTATTAATGTGCCATTCCTATTTCACAATATTAATATGACTAAGTATCGGATATATTGGTAATATATCAGTGTCCGTTTATTCCATCAATTTCTTTTTGGCAATATTTTCTTAACATATTGAAGTTTCCAAGTCTTATCTTAGCTTTTGCTAATTCAGATAACTGACATTATTTTCTTGGCTTATTTATGAAATCTCTCAGGATATATCCTATCTTAATGGTTATATTCGTTGGGAATTTCCGCTATAAGTACATATCGTTTGAATTCGTTCACATTTTTGAAGTCCACAGCTTTTTCTTTAAAAAAATAATCTTTTAATCGCTTTCTGGCAATAAATTGAGATGAAACAGATAGTAAAAAAATTTTATTATTTATTTTTAAAAAAAAAGAAAGAATATTCTCTCATATTTATAAACAATTTTGCATAACAAAAAAATAATGTATCTGAGCCTAAAAAGCAGTTCGTAAAAAGTCTGAATTTATTTACTATTTACGATTAAACCTATATCTCAGCATAAATGCAAATCATTCAGGCTTATTTATCATGACTTCATTCTGATAAATTAATTATTGCTAATTAAATAAGACTTTACTATCATATATGTCTGAATAATCTTTGTTGACTTTTTTTTTTTATAATCAATGCTATGCTCGCAATCTATTTTATCTTTCGCTAAAATGAACAATTATAAATTATTATTGCTTTAATAATTAATTGCAATTTAAATTTCTGATGCGTATTAAATATTTTTAATCTTTTTTGCCACTTTTTCCCACAGTTCTACACCATCAAGTTATCATTTTTGGAAAAAACTATTGAAGTTTGAAATATCAAATATTTCTTGTTTACATCTTGGTGTTTTGAAATTTATTTTTTAATTTTTCAAATTTTTTAAACAGTTTTTTAATAGTCAACAAAAATAAACAATATATTAAAAAGAAAAGTCTTGATGAGATCTAAATAACTTATTTGAGCATTTATTCGAATTTGCCGAACTATTATTGTCATTATTAATAATAGTGTTATTTTTATTATTGTTATTTTAAAATAAAAATATTATATTTAAAAGTAATATAACAAAAATTATCTAATTTGTTATTTAAATTTTACAATTTTAAAAACTTTCATGAATTTCTTTTTTAGATATTTTAAATTATTTACTATTCTAAATTGTGTAGAAAATCTTCTTACAACTAAAAAAATCTCGATGATTAATTTTTTCGTATTTTTAGTAATGCCTTTCTTTTAACTATCCCAAAATCTAATTTCCGTTAAAACTGACCAAGGATGTTATTATTTCTATTCAGATTATTCTCCTCTCAATTATTTTCAATTTAATCTAAATTTCATAATTTAATTTTAATTAAAACTAAGCAATGATGATGATACTAACTAACTGTCAATAATTATACAATTACCATACTAAATCAATTTTAAAATATTCGTTTGAAATAGTTTTTGCTGTATTCTTTTAGCATACAATATCCTTTTGCAAAAAAAAATAATAAAAGTTTCAATTTACATTTATAAAATGAAATTTTGATTTTTTCAAGTGCTAAAAATTTTTTTATTTTTATGTAAAATGAATAATTTGAAACGAATATTAGCATTGAAAAAGTGAGAAAAGCAAGAATGCAGCTGCTTAGGAAATAACAAAATTAAATAATCCATTAAAGTTTAAATCGATTATTTCAAATTTTAATTTGTTGTTCTCGTAAAAGAAAATTCCTGAAAACGAGCAATATCAATAGCAATAATAATAACTTCTTTCGAATTTATTTGGGACAAATTTGCTAAAATATTTTGGCGATATATCAAAATCATTTAACTATTTTTTTATTTTTAAAATGAAATGGAAAAGAAATTAATTTGAAAAAGATTCTATTATTTACATATCTTTTTTCTGACAACAAAATATGTTATATAACTTTAAAAGAAAAGGCGCAAATAATTTCATCGAAAATGCTTTATGCTTTTAATGCAATTATTGATTTAATTTTCAAAAATAATTAATATATTTCAATTCTCTTTTTTTTAAAATCATTTTATTTCGAAAAACAAAAATAAAAATATTCGCTACTTATTTGGATAAATTATAAGCAAGAAAAAATGGATAATAGTTGAAAATTAACATTTTATCTTTTTTGAATAAGCATTTTAAAAAAACTTGCAGCTATTGATTTAATTTATTAATCAACAATTATTCAATAATGATTTTATCGAATTTATAATTAATTCTTCATTTTTCAATTTTATTCATGCATATATTTAAAATTGCGATATTTTATGTGACTCTTTTTTTTTCATTTATCATTCGTAAATTTTACATCGCTTTTGCATCGATTTGTAAGTTTGGGAAAAAAATTGCTAAGAAATAGAAAAAAAAAGAGCTTTAATGGGATTTTTAATGGTAGAAAATCTTAGAATTTAAAAAAAGAAAGGCAAAAAATGCACTATATTGGCTTTCATTTGATTAACAATTCTATAAATTTAATTTTTAAATTTTCCAAAAAAAATCTCTATAATCTCGGGGCAAACAAAAGGAAAAGAATAAAAGGAAATGAAGCACAGAAAAATATATATATAATATATATATATGAATTTAATGTGGAATGAATGGGTAAATTTTAAAGCAAGAAATATGTGATATAATATATAAATGAATTTTTTAATTGCATTTCTTTTACCACTTTTTGTTTATTTAAAAAAACAATTTATATTATTGTTTTTTTTAAACAAAAGCGTAAAACAATATCGAGAAATGATTTACAAAATATGCCTAAAATAAGCAAACGTTTCATTTTTGCTTATTAAACTAAAAAAAGTACTAATATCAACGATTTCAAATATATGCATATTCCAAATGATTTATCCGGATGCTTAAAATAAACAACCATTTCATATTTTGTTTATTAAACAATTCTTTTTTCATGAAAACTAAAAACAAGTACTAATATCAACCATCCCAAAAATATTTGTATTTTAGTAATATATCATCAATATGAATTTCTCATATGTGTAAAAAGTTAAGTGGTAGCAAAAAAATTATAAAAATGCTTGAAAAGCATTTGAAACGAATAAACCATAACGATAGTAATAAAATTGAAAATTAGAATTTTATTGAATTTTATAAATAGAATTCGATGTAACAACCATTATCATTTGATAGGATGAAAAATGAAATAATTTTATTTGTTAATGCAAGCTTTTCTTTTCGTTTTTAAATTTCTATCAATTCAATTTTGTTTCAAATCTTTATTATCAAAAAAGTGAAGAGAAATTTTAGAATAATAAAAGGTTTGAAATATAATTAATAGCACTGCGAAGAGAATGCAATTTAAATTTTTGTTATTTAGTTGACTGCGATGAAATATTATTGATAAGTTTGCATTTTTAATTTGAAATTTCAAAAGCTCAATTCAAGAGCTATTATTTGGTTTGTATTTGAATTTTCAATTTCTTCAATTCTTATTTTTACTAACTTCTCACGAATAATTTAATTGGATTGAAATTATAATAAGAAAAATATGACAATACATAATTTGAATTTTAGATGAAAAATGTAGAAAAATTTTTAAAAATTTTGATATTTTGATTTTTTAAAATCTTTTTCCGATATTAATTCATTAAAAAATCTACAAAATTTAGCGCTTTTATAACTTTATTTTGTCACATCTTTAAGTTTAATTATTTTAAAATCATGTATCTTTCATTTAATCAAAAATTTTTTCCATACAAAAATTTTTTCCTATTTAGAAAATAAATATTAAATAATATGTATCGAATCCTACAAAACCATGATAAAGATTCTTTAACTTATTTTTGTACGATTGTTTTTTCTATCAATCAGTCATTTATTGTAAATTACTATGGAAAAAAGTTGAAAATAAAATTTGCTATTATTTTCATCGAAAAGCATAAAACAATCGAATAAATGAAATCAAAAATATTGAATAAATTGGTTGGTCAAATTAAATCTAATTCAAAATTAAGTCTAATTCAAAATTATCAAATTAAATCGAATTCAAAATTAAGTCTAATTCAAAATAGTCGAATTAAATACAATTCAAAAATGGTTGAATAATTGTTGCTTGTGATAACTTATATTTCATTCATTTGCTACTTTAGTAATCGGAATATTTTATTTTTGGAAAAAAATTTTTTTAAATCTTTCCTATTTGTTATAAAATAAAAAAGTTTAAATTTTTTATAATAAATTATTTTGACAAAATTGGTTTAGCAATTTTCGTGAAAAAAGTTTTAAACGAATATTTTAAATAAATGAAAAAATTTATTTCATAAAAGATTAATAACTATTTTTTCTTCAATCCAAACTTTTCTGCTTTCATAGGTAATGAGATTGGAATATTCTCTAAAAAAAGATTTTTGATAATATTTGTGAAATTTAAATATTTATTTTACGCAAAATAAATTTTATATTAATCGAATAATCCACAAAAATTGTAAGCATTTTATCAAAATACCTAATTAATTTGAATAGTTTAATGTTAGAATTAATATAATTCAATTGATTTTAATTTCAACTATTTATGTTGATTTTGAGAAAGAAATTTTTTTGTTTCAAAAAAATTGATATTCAATTTTACAAAAAAAAAACATTTAGACTTCGTAAATAAAATCCATTAGTTAGCCTTCCAGATGTAATCCAATTTTCCTTCTCGATAAGATTGATTGATTATTTGTTATCATATTTCATTTCAGTCGATTAAATTCATTTAATCTTTAAAAACGAGAAATGATAAATAAATCATACCTGAAATATTCAGAAAAATATTTTTTCTAATCTTTAATAAGAAATTGATTAATTTATTGTTATGAATTAATCGCTAACATTATCATTGATAGTTATATTATTGATTATTTTGTTATCATATTTTGCTATCGTAGTTCTTTTTTTTGATCCGCAATTCTTCTTCTTTCGTTTTAAATTTGAAAAAATTTTTAATATAAAAAAGTAAATATTTTAATTATTATAATTAAAAGACTTTGTTTTAATTTTTTGAGTGAATGCTATTTTACTAATTAATTGTTTATTTCAGTAAATATATATTATATTTCTAATTAATTTATTATATAGGATAATAGTAAAATTATAAATTGAATTTAGTATAGGATAATTTGTATCTTATATTTGCTTTCATTTTCTTTTCCTTTTGGCTACAGATCGTTCATTCCCATGAGTATTTTATGTAATTCGCCAAAAGCTAAGGCTATTTTTTTTGTTATTTCTTTGGCTCATACAATTAGGAGCAAAATTCACCACTTTATTTCCTGCCTATTTCGTAATGCTTTATAATAATATCAATCTATTTCATAAGCACTCATAATATCACTTAATCATATCTTTTAATTTGTACCTTTATTAAAAAGAAAAAATGAGAGATTCTAGTTGGAAGAAACTTCGGTTGTTTTTAATTCATTATAATATGCTTAATTAGATTAATATATGTATATGTCTATATATAAATGTTTATCAAAATAAATAATTTTAAGTTTTATATTAGATAATTATGCTCTTTTGTTGCATGAAAAAATAATTTTAAAATTCCTACTTAAAAAAGATTTTTAATTTTATATATATATATATAGATGAAAAAATGTTTTTGATAAATGATAAGAAAAATGAATTTTACATATATAAAATGACGTATTAAATGAAAAAATTTGAAATGTTTCGATGAAATTGTTTTGCAATAATAATAATAGAAGAAATCTTCTGATAATTTATAATTTTGCTTACCGTACTGATAATGATAACAAAATGAATTTTTACATATGCATAGCGTTTTAAATAAAAATAAATTTTTCTATGAAAAATTTGTACATAAGTGTGTTAGCAGATTATTTATTAAATATTGGTGATTTGTTTTATCAAGTTAATTTTGTTTTATCAAATCAGTTTGTTTCATCAAATTAATTAATGTAAATCAGTAATATATCTAAAAATGATTTTCAGCATCTGTGTAATAAATTATTAGCTCGATATTTGAAATAAAAAAAAAAAACAAATGAATGCTACAAATTTATTCACTGATCAATTCGATGAATACGATCGCAAATTGGAACACGAAATATGTCTTGAACCAGATAAATCTATTAGCGGTGCGTTAGCTTTTCGATTAGGCGGAAGTAAAACACGTGGTGTCTTCATACAATATATAAATCAAAAATCAAAACAGGTATTAATAATAAACAATCTGATATTATGAAATTGAAAAAACGAAAAGTGATTGTGTACATATGATATGATATTGGAAAAAGAAAAAACATAAATGACTCCTTTCATTGCATATTGTATCACAATAATTCAAAATAAAAAAAAAAGAAGTATAAAAATGACTTGTAATTCATAAAAATAAAAATGAAAATTAAAAAGGGATTAAAAATAATGTGATCTATCAAGAGAAGCAATGATAAAAATTTAATTGATCAATTAAATTTATTTGAATTGATTGATTAAATTGAAGTAATTAAATTGAGTATTTTATTTTTTCTTTCTTCTATCTTTTTCTATTCCATAGCTACTAATATTTAAATGAATAAATTTGTGAATTATAAAAAAAAATCTGCCTAAAAATTTTTTGCATAGAATAGACATCTTAAGTCTAGATTTAGTAAAATTGAAAGAGGAATATCTCTTTAAAATTAAACATATAAACTTAAGTCAATTATATTTGAAATTAAATATATATTTATTTTCAATCTTTCGAATATTTTTGTTAATCAATTCATCTACGAGCAATTATATCCCGATAATAAAAATTGAAAATCCTTTTTCCATTCAGTGTTTTCCGCATGTTACAGTCAAAAATTCTCTACAAAGGTGATCAAATATTGAAAGTGAATGGTATTGATGTACGTCGTTTAACGTGTGATCAAATTGTTAATATACTTCGATTAGCTGTATATAATAATGGTTACGCGCTAGTACAGGTAATTTTTATTTAATCAGATAAAGTTACAAGGATAAATTAAATTGGAGAAAAAAGGAAAATGAAAAAATAGGAATAAGTTTATAGAAACAAAGAATGAAAAATTTTTTTTTCAATTCAAAAATTATAATATTTTGCATTTCGGAAAATTCTTAAAAATTTAATTTTTAGGTTAATCGAAAAATGCGATATGAAGATGATGCATTAAATTATGTTAGTAAGGATGAAAATGGTAATTTTCGCTATTGTTATCCGATACATGATAATCTAATAACAAATGATAACAATATTGCTTTACCCATATCATTTTCTGATATGACTGGATTAAATGAATCAGCAGTTTATGCTCGAGTGAGAAACAATTTGCTTCATTTATTTGAGAAAAAGTTGTTGTTTTTACCAAAAAAAAGCATTAAAGAAATTGGTAAAGCAATGAATTGCTTTAAGGAAATTGTTAAACAAGTAAATTAATAAGCAAACAATTATAATTTAACAAGGAAAACGCATAACCAAAATTTTTAGTTTTATCTTTTGAAAAATTATTTGATAGTAAATTTAAAAAGTATGGTTTTAGAAAAATGTATTTATAAAAATATTTCATCATTTAATATCTTTTAAACAAACTGCTAAATTTGATAAATGAATTATCCAAATTAAATTTTATTGTTAATTTTTTAAAATTATTTTAATAATAAATATTAGGTCCAAATAATGTAAGAATTAATTGTGAATATGAGAGGCATGAATTCTAGTCAATCTATTTCCTTTATGACTGAAATTATAATTATCTTCTTTTAATTAAATAATTTTCTTGAAATTCAAAAATTTTTGTTTTTCGATTGCAAAATTATTTTCGAATAATAAGTAATTATATTCCAATAAATAATTAAAATTTCGTAATATATATAGGCAATAACTTCCTTTCATTATTATGATAACTTGACAAGAATGGAATGTTCACAATTAGTTTGCTTCAGTGAAGCAAATAAACAACAATTTTCGATATGTAAACAACGAAGGTAAGAATTTTAAAATTGCTAAAATTCTTTTCCAAAAAAATGGTTGAAAAACGATGAAAGAAAATTTGGAATGTTTAATTTACAAAATTTAAAATTTGAAAAATTTAAAAATAATTTTTAAGGAAATTTCCTATGTTTGGTTACGTTAAACAATTAAGTAATGATGAAAATGAATGTGAATATGAGGAAAAATATGCTGAATGTTCAAAATGTTCTGCGAAGGTCAGGGTCAGTTTATAATTAATACAAATAATAATAGCGATTTATTGTTCTATTAAAATGCTAAATATGATTGTAACAATAATAATAAAATAATTTATGTTTAACAAATAGCTTATTTCATCAGAAAATGTTTGTTAGATATAAGAATAATTTATGCTTGACAAATAGTTATTTGATTAGAAAAATTTGTAAGACAATATTAAAATGGTGTAATAGCTATTGAAATTTTAGATGTAATTGTAATAATAATAATAATAATAATTTGTGCTTACAAAGCTTATTTGATCAGAAAAATTTTTGTATGATAATATTAAGGTAAAAAAGATGCAGAAGGATTAGAATAAAATATATTCATTTCTCATTAAAAGATTTATTTATCCACTTCTTATTTTTTTATTTGTAAATTAATTTTACAAGAAAGTTATTTAATTTCAATCAGTTTAAATATCAGCTTTAATTTATTATTTAATTATGATTTTTTTGAAAAAATTTGTTACAATTCGAAAATTAATTTTTTTAGTGGCGTTGGCACATTGTAAAACATCATTGGGCAAGAAATGCGATGAAATTTCTACCGAAATCTGCGTCCGATTTCTTTGGATTACGCATTTATCAAAAGCTTATTATAATTTAATTTAAATTAAATTAATTATGGTAATTTTTTATTATAAAAAATAATCACCATTATTCTAGGCTACAAGACAGAATAGATTCTTGGAAAATTTTATCTAAATTAAATTTTAGTTTGATTAATGTTTGAACATTTCAATGATTACTACCCGTATTATTCCTTTGTTTCAAAGTTATATATTAGTAAGTTGCTGAAATATTCCGAAATTGTAATCAAACTCTTAATAAGTATATAAATATTGTTATACATATTTTTTATATACAAAATTTTACCTACAAACATTATTATTTTAATTTTTAGTTCCATTTTTATCCATTGTAGCTTATTACTTGTTCCAATCATCATACTTTCTTAATAACAAAATTATTTAATATCAAATTAAGAATTGTTTTTGACGCATCAGATCTTAAAATCTAAACGATGCTTTATTTCGTGGATCAATAACGCTCCCGATTTAATCGGCGTATTGCTTCGCTTCCAAGGAATGAAAAATTGCATCAGGAATTAAAAGAATCGTAAGGAAAATATGTAATCTTTACTGACATTAAAAAACAATTGTCCAAGAAAGGATTTAGTGTTCTCATAATGTTGATGCATTTTATACGTGCATCCTTTATATACAGTTTTTGACAGAAGTGAGGTTGGTTTCTGAGAATTCTCATCTTTCTCGTGCATTACATTAGGATGCCAGAATATACATTTGTACTATTTTTCCGATACTACCATCAACGATAATATTTTCGCTGTTCGATTTGATTGTTGCTTCTACTTGCATTCGTTGCCTTATAGGACTTCATATTTTTAGTGCATTAGTTCTTTATATTCTTCAATTTCTTTTGCGATTATTGATTGAGTCGTTGCGGATTATTAAGGACCTTCCATCTGGCATTTCTATCAGGGTCTTATTTTGCGATCTCTATCCTTTATAGTCTCCTTTAATTTAGCTAATTTCTATATAATATGGATCGTCTGATTCAATCTCTATTCCTTATAGTTTCCTTTAATTTAGCTAATTTCGATATAATGTGGAACGTCAGATTCATTGACTAATATTATATTATTTCTTCTTGTAGATTCTTGTTTTTACCATTCTAGGGAAATATATTTATTCTGTATTCGCTCCTCAAGACTAATTAGATATTCATTTTTCCATATTTCTCAGAATGTGTCCTAACTTTTAGTAGTATTAGTCCAGTACTTAATGAATTTTTTTGAATGCTTTAAAGAGTCTATCGTTTACAAGCCACGCATTTGCTTATGATTCATTTGATTTCTAATGGATATAATTCTTTTGGAAAAATCCTTTTTCAATATCAGCTCACATTTTTCATTCTCGGAAGCGAAGTAATATTCGGATTAACTCATTTAGCGTTATTGGACACGATATAAAATATCGTTGATTTTTCATTCCTTTAAGATTTGATGTGTCATAAACGATTTTTAATTTGTCGTTAAATAATCTTACTCTTAAGAAGTATAATGATGGAAACGAGCCGATGGCACTCTCGTGAAGCAGGAAAGCGCCACAAAATTCTACGTCAGTTTGACGGGATTTTTGCTAAAAGTTTCACTACACATGCGGATTGTAGCACACTCACGTCCTAGACCGCACTTATCACATAGTTGGGAAAGTGGTAATCTATCCCTAATGATGAGCATCATTCCGAACTCAAGAGTTGCGGCTGATCCACTCGATAACAGAATCATGGATATTACGAATAAAGTATATGAGAACTCGTTGTTGCTGAGAAGAAATCTTGTACACAATTCTGCTGCCTTAAATGGAGTAAAATATCTTTTAATAATGCTTTATCTAAATTAGTGATAACGCTATTAATAGAGCAGCATTAGGCTAATCGAATATGTTCTGCTGTTGAGGCTATCGCCAAACTTAAACATGAAAGTGTCGGAGGTTTAATGCACACCGTAGTAAATTTGCTTCGAGGTGCCGAGAACTTGCTCTTGGACTATATCAGAGTTAAACATGGCACTAGCGTATGTGGGATCGATTCTCCTAAATCATATATCAGATAGTCAACTGGAACAAAAGACTCATAATGTTTTTAATAATTGCGATAGTGGATACAATAGATAATATTGATAATAATATGAAACCTTTTAAGAATGGGAGGAGGTAGTAGAAAATGCGGAATTAATAAGGTTAATGGTTGATATTGAGAGAAAGATCAGTACTTTATAGAAACAGCATAAAAATGCCGAACAAGGCTTTCAATTTTGGAGCTTTACCTAGAGTGCGGAACATATTGTTGGCGTCGTATATATACCGTTGTGCTAGGTTACGGTACAACAATTTTGGGCTTGAACTTGTGTACAGACACGATTATTATTAATCGTTTGATTGTTTCACAGACCGTAAGAATAGTTTATATAATAATATATCGCTGAAGACGAAAAGAGACCCAATGCCTATCATGCTGAAATCATTGGCCCATTCTTTGCATCGGATTGGGTTATTGAATTGCGTTTACAGGAATAATATGGTATGTTATTTCGGTGGTGGCAATTTTCCTGCAAACTGGGGGCATACATCTGCTAGCTCGTTGCCACCATGATCTGATAACCTTTCACGACAATTCCACCTGATTACACTTCGTTTAATAGCCACTTTCTTTTATTTTTGTTTGCTGGGATAGTTTGTACAACTTCCATGGGAAGTGGTAAGAACTTGTTCGTTGAATTTCTTAAGTTCTAATCGACCCACTAAATCATTAGATATGCATCATAGCATTCTTTTTCAATTGATAAATTATTATCGTCGGACCCAATTTTTCATTATTTGGACCAGCCATTTCTAACCTATATGTTTGTCATGACACAAGAAGATATTACATGAGCTTCTGGAACGAAAGTACAAACTTCCATTCCAGTGCATTTGACACATGTCCTTTTGGAGACAGTTAATACATGCTTTACTTTTCTAAAATATTCTATTTGTTATTTGAGTATTGGACAAGTTTGACATTCGCTATCCCAAACAGTCCTTGTTACAAAAGGCATAAGGTATTTATTTTCCTTTGGTTTGTGTTTAGCTCACATCTTTTTGATTTGTTATAATTAAGTCGGACGTTTCTCTCCTATAGCATCTTTTTCGATTTTTGCTATATCCTTTCTCCCTACAGAAAACTTGGCTTCTGATTAGTTTTTCATTTCTTTGAACTAATTTTGACAAGAACTATCAAAGATTCACAGTCTAAGTTTCTTGTTCTGGCAATCTACTTTTTATTACTACTTGAATGCAAGAATTCTCTAGATTTTCATCTATTGCTTTTAGTTGTCGGAAAATTTCTTCCATCGCTTCAACGACTGATCTCCAGTCTTTATCGTTCTTCTTGAAAGAGTAGAACTCGTTATAGAGCGATCTCTTTATTATTATAGATTTGACATATTCATCGATTAATACCTTTCCTATTAATTCATAATTCTCCACATCGACGTTAACTTCTTACAGCTAACAGGGCTTTTCTTTTCAGAAATGAAATTAAATAATTTAATTTCTTAATGTCTGGGATTTTGAAGATGCACTGCTGCATTGAGGCTCCCTCGGCAACTTCGAATCACCTTTAAAGATTAGTAATAACAATTGTGACAAACTTATTGTTAAATGACAATGGTTGATAATGTTTGTCCTAAAACTCCTTCGCCATGGCCTAAATGTTGTATCATCTAAATTCGAAATCATTTGAAGTGATGATGGTTTATTTTTCGGTATTCATTAATTGCAAAACATTTTGTCTATAATCGACCATTTCCGCATATTTTTCTTCTGCAGCATTACCGGTTTTTTTTTTTTTTTTTTTTTTAATGAGTTCCAGTCTATTTTGAATGGTTGATTCAATATCTAATATAGAATTCGACACGTTTGATTTTTTCTTTGATAACTATTATCTTGACTTGTACTGGGTTATAATTCTTCTTTTGGCAGGTTTTAATCTAGTGATGATAGAGGGTGCTCAAACTGATTTAATTAAAAGACTGATGGACATTACTTCATCTCGTACCGAGAAATTATCTTGAAAGGTTTATATTATGATTCCGAGGAAATGAAAGCTTGGATAGAGATTTGCAATGTAACTAAGCTTTATCGCGACGGATTTTATTCGTTGTAAGAACGATGCATAAATTTATTGGAAATATCGAATAGATAAATTTCCTTTTACAAATAAAAAGTCGTTAGCTGATATTTTCGCTGATAATGGGAATTGGAAAATATCGACTAATCAATCGTGTTAGATTGAATTAAAAATAAGGAAGAAGTAAAAGAAGTAATGAATACTAAGAAGTAATCTCACCAATGAAAAACGACCTCTTTTATTGTAAAAATGTTCATAATTTTATTAGCAACGCTTTATGATCTCAACAATGGCATTTTTATAATGCATTAAACCTCTAAAGAGATATATTTTTGTCAGGGAACATGAGAGCATTTTATATTACAAAATCTCCTGATTAATTTATATAATAAATATCTCGGTTATTCCAACATACATATTTCTTTTCGATCCAATGATTTTTCTTCATCATACGTTATCATGCTTCCAAATTCATGACTCCAACATCAATAAGCCTCCGATGACTTCTTACAACTAAAGGAAAGTTCATGCTATCGATTGTATCATCAATATTGCTAATATAATTTGTGTATCGTAGTTACGATCAATAAAATCCATCATAAAATTTCGTTACACACGAAATTTCTATCCAAGCTAATTTTTTCGGATGAAACTACCTTTTATTATCTCATAAATAAATAGGTTTTAAATAAATAGGTTTTATTTGTGGAAAACATATTGCAAAAAAAAAAAAATAGAAAAATAAATTTTGAAGACAAAATTACGATTTCCGATGGAGGAATTCTACTTTTTTATTCAGCTTGAATTCTATGGTATGATTCAGCAAAAGGAGATTCAATTTCAAAACGAAATAGCTTTATGAAAAAATTTTTAAATAAAAATAATTTTATCAACAATTGAACGTATAATAAAATGCACTTTTAAAAATATTGCACAACTACGATTTATACACAATACACATAAAATCTTGACAAGCAAATACTTCTTGAAACATTCGATCTTCTTAACCTCGATGCATACCTTTTCTTCCAGGCCTATATTTTGCTTCATGAATGGATCCGTTGCATAAAATATAGTCGGTACCACTTTGATGCTATAAAATTCACTATTTACTTAAATAATTTTCATGAATTTATTCTAAAAAAATTCGCTAAAGAAAATAATTTTTAAATTTTTTTTTTTAAACTGTTACCATCTAAATGAATTCAAATATATCTTACCCTATTCGGGTCAGCGACAAAAGCATAAGTTGAAGAAGAATTCGAATCGCAATATTTATCATTAATTATTCTTTCAATAATCCGTAGAGCTCTACGAATATTATTATCATATCCACTAATTGTAAATGTACAGCTTTGAAAGCGGCGTGGCAACGTTAGCTCAGTCTCAGTTACATAAGCTATCAAAAGAGCTTGTTCATCCTCAGTGCCAAGCAATGTATCAATCATCATAGCGGGTATCCTGAATAAAAATTGATATTGTTAATTAGTTGTTCATTGAATTGAAATCTTCAAAAAATTTAATACTTAAATGCTATAAATCCAAACAATTGAAAACACTCTTAAGTATTTTTTTAGGGTACTACGAAGATTATATTTATTTTCAGAAAAATTTATAATTAAGGAATTACCCTACAAAATAGATAAAATAAGGAAAAATCTTAACTTACCTGAAACTAACGACAGTCGGAACAGACGAGTTCATTTCATTCTGTCGTTGTTCATCATGATAATGAATTTGTTCCGCTATTAAACGTGTAACTAAATTAAAATGTTCATTACACAGAGCTATTCCTGCCACTGATGGAGGAACAACTCTTTGTTGCTGCTGTTGCTGCTGCTGCTGCTGCAAAAAAAAAAAGAAAAAATTGCCTTTCCTTTTTAGCACCGATATAGTTAGTATATTGCAATTTACTGCTGACAAAATTACTAAACTGGTATATAATGGAGCTTATGCTTTAAGTTCTAATTTTTACTAGTAAAAATTAAGCTTAGACTTAATATGGAGAAATTTTAATGTATAGAATATAAAAATTGCTTTAAAAAGCCTAAAAGATTGATTAGAAAAGTAATTCAAATTAAGAAAATTAAACAGCTGGAAGTAAGAAATAGAGTTAAAAAGATGAATTAAATCTTAAAAAATAAAATCGTAATATAAACTCACTCTAAGACATTCTTCCATACTTTTCTGAAATGCTGAGTAATTAAATGATAAAGGCATTTTTAGCGAGCTGAAAACGAAATACATTAAACTTTTATTTATATTTGAATTGCAATAAATTAATGAGTTCTATAGATAGAGAAAAGATTATGAGAAAAAGATTTGAAAGTAAAGCGATAAACGATAGATTTCCTCTTAATATTTGCTTAATGCTGGTTATCGGTCGGTAACGATAACAGAGCCATTTTCATGATAATTGAAGATAGTACGGAAAAGGTTGCCGCATTTAAAGAAAGAAAATTCCAAAGCGATAGCTATTTTATAACTCTAAGTTTTCCCAAATTATGCGTTCAGGGATGAAGAAGAAGGAAAACTATTACTTCAACGAAAAACAAACACAACAACTGTAAGAACTTATATCAACAAGCCAACTTTGCGTCTTAGTTTTTTGACAATGATACACTCCGATATGGTAAAGAGAAGGAGGTGCGTATATAGGAGAAAATCTCTTTCTTCCTATACCTCTCAATATCTCCTCCCTTTAATATGTGATATATTTCGATTGACATGTTGTGAAAGATTTTTCTCGTGATGTTGAGGGATACGATTTAGCTTGGATAGAGATTTGTAGTATAGCTAAATTTTACAGTGACGAATTTTATTTATTGCAATTATGATACAAAAATTTAGTAGAAATATAAGAATAAATAAATTTCCTTTTACAAATTAAAAAGTCGTTTGATATTGTTGATATTAGGAGTTGGAAAGAAACACTCATTGAATAATCAATCGATTATGGTCAGAAAGAGTTAAAATGAGTAATGATAAAGTAATGACTTTATGATTGGCAGAATGACATGACCTGTCATAAAAGTTCTCTCTTTGTTTTAAGGAGTGAAGATGATAGATAGAATATCTTGGAAGATATTGTCCAGTTTAATTTCTATTGGCATCTACTATTAGACAGTACAGTAAAAGAAGTAATAAAGAAGTAATCATCAATTATAAACAATGACCCTATGACCTGAAGAATGATATATCTTGTCGCCTATTTCTTATGAGGGATTGAAGACGATAAACAGAATATCACAAACGATACGCTTCAATTTAATTTCTATTGTCTTCTACTTCTAAAATATCGTTACATTGAAGTAAAATCAGAAATTTGAATATCGCTAGAGGGACTGCTTACGAAGAACTAAGGTGACGAAAATTACTCTTCAACCAGTAAAGATTCTTTTTATAATGAAGATATTTTTGAAAAAACATTCCTACGCTGTAAAAAATAAATAAGAAGTAATGATGAGTCTTCAACGACAAATGACCTCTTTTACAGTTAAGATATTTACAATTTTATTACCAATGACCTGGATGTCCAGATTTAATTGGTTACAATGCTTGACGGATAGATGGTTTTAATTTATTTATTTATAATGCATTAAATAATATACCTTTAATAATTATAATATACCTTTAATAATTATAAGATCGATCTTTTATTAGGGAATATGAAAACAATTTTATGGTACAAGATATTTAATATTTTTTTATTTTCATTATTTCCAACATATTTATATTACAAAATATTGCATTATCATGATAATCTTAAATAATAAATAAATAATCGATAAATAGCAAACGAGTAGTGATAACAGAAAAAGTTTACATTACTGATATTGCTTAGAGCTAGATTGAAATTTTTTAACTAAAAAAGAAAGCTTTGTATTAAAATAATTTAATTTCGGAACCATTTGAAATATTTTTGAAACAATTTGTAATTTTTAATCAAAAATTAGAAATTAAAATAAAAAGAGAAATAAACTCCTTAATTAAAAATTAATTTATAAAATGTATAAACTATGCATTCATTACTACTGCATGTAGTTTGTTTATTATTTAGCATTATTATCGATTAATTATTAGCAAAATTTTATGTAACTTATTTTTTAACAACTTTGTTCATTCTTTTTCATTTTTTTAATGTACCATTAACGAAAAAAGGTTAAATATTTAATAGAAGTATTCGATTTCGAATTTTATTTAATTACGTGTCATTCATTTAATTGCAATCGTTCTGCAATTGAATTATTGTATATAGTAATTAATATTCATAATTTGAAATAGATGAGTTATGAATATAAAAAATTATCGTTATTTTTTTCTTCCTATATCTGAATAAGATTTACCATAATTTTATCGCGATTTTCTTATTTATTTTCTTCTATCTCGCCTATCTGCCATCTGAATAAATTCTAATCCAATTTCTTATTTCCTATCATTGAAAAATTTCACCGCAATTTTTTATAATTCTATCGTGATTTCCTCATTCTTCAATTTTCCTTTCATCGTTCTTCGACAAACAATTCATCGGAATAAATCTCCTCATAAATCTACAGCGATTTTCTACTTTTCACTCTGCCCGATTATTATCATCTCTTTTTATATTACAAATTTTATTTCATACTGTAAAATATTTTCTCTTCCCATTTCTAATTTTACATTTCTATTAAGTTTAATTATTAAATGCTAAATATTAACGAAATTTTTCTCTTTCTATTTCATTAGTCATTTTAATTTTATGCTACAAAAATTATTATGAAATTTTGATAAATTAATAAAAATTTTGAAATTTTTATGCAAATTTTTAATTAGAATATGCAAAATTTTATAAAATTAATTACCATAAAATATAGTGGTAAGAATATTTTTGCTTCATTTTATAGTATTTCGTTTCTTTTCACTTCACTAATTTTACTGACCTTTCAAACAGATGTCATTAATTACTACTCCATTTAGCGATCTAGAGATTGATCTTGGTGCACCTTATAGACTGGGGTAAATTCATTCTTTTTTTCTTCCTTTCTCAATTTTACTTTTAATTTCAAACTATTTGGTAGCAAATTTGAAAAAATTAACTTCAGACAAATGTATAAATATGTATTTTATCATTTAATTTCTTTTAATTAAATTGGAAGTATTGATTGATAATTTAATTGGTTTATTGTTAATTCCTTAGAATGTTTTTAATAATAATTATTATTAAGCTAAATTAGTTAATAAAATAAGGCATAAATTATAAATTAATCCATTCCCTTTATCACTGAAATTATAAATTATTTTTTTGTAACTAATATTATTTTTCATTGAATATTTTTAAATTTAAATTATAATATTATTTTCAAATAATAAATATGTAAATAAATATAATTATATTTCAATAAGATAATCAAAACTTTTTACAAATATATTTATGCATGTATCAGCGACAGTAACTTTCATAATTATTTTCTTCTAATTAATAATAGTATAAATATACTCAAATTACTTAGTTCCTTTATTCTTGAAAAAAAATTTTTATTTTTAAATTTAGATACCCTGAACATGAACAACCATCTCGTCGAATGTATCCAAATTTTACTACTGATTATATGCAACGAAGTGATATGTTAATCATATTCACGCATTCTTATCATCTTAAAATGCTCAAAGATGTAATTACAACGGAAATTGGTCGTTCATTGTTTGCAACCGTTCATGGCATACGATATATTGAATGGTAGATTGCGATATCTAATCAAATTAATTACATATGAAAGATGACATTATTCCGATTATTATTTCAAGATTAATAATATTATTTGGTTAACACATCTTTGATTATTGTGTAGAATAATGTCAACAATATCAATAGATATTACCGGTTTGATAAAACTATTACGTAGGATGATTTTATTATCTGAATGATATTTAATACGTGTGCATATTTAAATTAATATTTTTTCAAATATATGTTTTAATGAAAAAGTATTTAATTTCCGATTTTTGCTAGGAAAATTGGTATTAATAAAATATAAGCAAAATATTTTTACTATAGGACATTACATATTAGAAAAGAGCAAAGAGATTTTTCGATTGAATTGGTAAGAGAAACGGATACTAATATTAGAGGTGAATTTCGAGTACAATTTCGGGCACAATCAAAAACTAGTCGAAGAAGTTAGTTTTAATAATTTTTTTATGACGAAATGAAACTTAAATAAATTTTTGAATGTATCATTTGATTTGAAATGAATTTTTAAATTGTTATAAACGAAAAAATATGATAGTAATTTAAATAGAAATTAGAATGCGAAATTAAAAATAAATTTGAAATAAAGAAATAACGAAAAAAACGATGAAATTAACATATAATTTTTGCTAATATAAGCTTACAAGAGAAAGATTAAATCATTCAATAATTCATTATTTTCGTGCCATAAAAATCAATCAATAATTATAGATCAATAAAAATCAGTCATTATTTTTAAATCACTCATTATTCATACCCTTTTATGCTAAATATAAAATATGGAAATAAAAATCAGTCAATAATTCTGTTTGTTTCAGATTATCATTTTATTTCATTCATTCATCTTTCATGCTAAAAAAATATAGAATATAAAAATCAATTAATAATTTTGGGTTGATAAAATAAACCATTTATTATTTTCATGAATCACTAATTATTTTATACAAGATATTTTTAAAATAAAATCAATTAATAACATCAATCAATATCTTAACTCTTTCCTACATTTCATTTTAAAATAAGATAATAATCAACTTATAATTCTATTATTTCTGAGCATTGCCACAGTTTACTTTTTTTCCTGTTGAATATAAAATATTTAAGAAAAAAATCAATCGATATATTTCGATTATTAAAGAAATAATCAATCAATTATTTTTAATCAAATAAGTGAATTTCATTTTTACGAAAAATCAATTTATAATTTTTTATTTGCAAATTATTGCTTATATTTCATTTTGTATATCAAAAATAATTTTTTCTACAATTTTAAATTTCAAATTTACTTTTCTTTTTCTCCCTCTCTTGTTATCTCTCCCTCTTTCTCTCTTTCACCCTCCTTCTCTACTTCTCTCTCTAATCTCTCCCAACTTATTGATATGATTTATTCATTTATTTAAAAATTAAAAAAGAAGTTTAAATACGCAATTTTCAAGTTGAATGCTTCCCAGCACATTGGCATGAATTAAAGCATCGTGTTGAATATATTCCACATTATATGGAAGAATTATCAGAATTATATCAAAATGATGAATTTCATTTGGGTCAATTAAAAATTGAAATACGATTAGCATTTGCATTAGATGATTTCAATTATATTGTACCGGAAATTAATTTAAATCCATTATTAAATTTGGAACCAGAAAGTACGACTGATAAACGATTGGAAGCAATGATATTTGTAAATGAAATGACTAAATCGTATGTTTATCATAATTTTTATTTTTAACAATTTTTTTGTTTCTTTCTTTTTTCCTAATAATATTGAAAATTTATTCGAGAATTTAGAAATTCAAAATTTTTAATATTAGCAAATTAGTCAATCGAATTGATTTATTATTTTTATTGGCAAGCAATTTTAATCTGATAGTCTTAGTAATTAATGATATTATATCAAAATTTTACTAATTAAAGCTAATTTTATGCCAAAATTTCATTAGTTAATATTTTTTAAATCAAATGCCGGGAAGATCACTTTTTTTGATTATCCATTATTTTACTTGGGGTAATTGCTTTTCTTTTATTGTCCGTAATGAAGGGTAGGAAAAAAAAATAATTTTTAGGAAGTCAATAAAACTTTTAGCAAACAGAATTTGGTAATGTACTATATTAAATTATCTACAATATTTAATAATAATTAATTAAATAATTAGATAAATGACATATTAATAATTAGATGTTAGAAAAATATTTTAACATTTGATAATGGAAGTATTAAAATACTACCTATGACGATGATGAAATTCACAATATTTGAATAAAATTTTCAAAAATTTTTATATCTTAATTACTTATACAAATTACATTACCTAAATAGAAAAAAAAGTTTCTTATTTTCCTATTTTTCTGCTAAGAAGAAGAAAACTTTTGATAATAATTTCAAATACAACAAAATATTAATTTGATAAACTTAAAAAAATAAGTAAAAATTTTTGATAGTAACTGCAATTATAGTAAAGCATTAATTTGATAAATTTGAAAGAAAAGTAAGAAATTTTTGATAGATATTTCAAATATAGTAAAATGTTGTTTTGATAAATTCGGAATTAAGTAAAAAATTTTTGATAATAATGCTAAATATAATAAAATATTAATTTAATAAATTTGGAATTAAATTCTAAGGTGTATTTTTATCAGCAAACCGGTAATAAATTTCTGTTAATTGATAAAAATTACAAATATATTTATAGAATGTTTTATATTCGATGTTCGGATGAAATAGTATCGTACGATAAATATTGCTTATATATAACATGTCGATATTTTCATGATTATATTGATAATAATCCTGATGAAAATTCGATAGACTTATTAGAATTTGAATCAGATGCAATCGAACAGGTAATTTAAAAAACGAGAGAAAGAGGATGATAGAGATAGAGAGAGACAGAGAGAGAGAGAAAGAGAGGGAGAGCGAGAGGGAGAAGATTGATAAGTTTCCGATAAAAAATTTTTTTGTTTCATTTTATTTCAAATTATTGAAGAATAACATTTGAAAATTTGTAAATTTATTAAAAATTATCAGTAAAAAGAATTTTTCGTCGAATAAATTACATAATTTGTTGTATAATAATTTAATTTAAGTTATGTAATTTATTAAGCAAATCGTAAAGTTAATTGTTCGCAAATTTTTTTTTGGATAATTGAAATTCACTAAGAAATCAATAAAAATTTCAAATGATCAGTCACAATTTTAATCAATGATTTGAAATGATTTAATTTGGAAAATTTGAACCAGAAAATTAAAGAAACATTCGGAATAATCGATTTTAATTTTAATTAATGATTTTAATCAATTCTAATTTTAGCATTTAAATTTATTATAAGTTTTAAATAATTAGTAAAGAGAAATTTGTTAAATATTAAATATTAAATTTGCTATAATTTTTGCAGGTATTATCATTTGCATTTACTGGCATTTGTCAGGTAAAATATCATGGTGGCAATTTAAATTCTAGTGATTTTGCTAATTATCATCAATTTATTGCTTGCTTGAATTTGCTCAAACCATTAATGTATCGAGAATTATTGCAAATGCACGATGAAGATTGTTGTCGTATCTTTCAAAAGGTTATAAAAGTCATTCGATTAATTAATTAATTAATCAATTACACCTATTTTGTCTTAATTAAATAGTGCCTATTTACCTAATTATTTATTATCGTGGAATTATTTTCATTCATTAATATATCAACCTTACTTTTTTCATTAAATAATTTGTTAATTGTTAAATAATAACATTAAATAATTTGTTAACGATTATTTATTTATTAACTTAATTCCTCAAGCACTTGTTATTTGAAACTTTTTTTAATCTAAACAACACTTGTTTACTTAATTACTTAATTATTTATTGTTCGAAACTCTTCTTACCTACGAATATATCAAATTTTATTTCATTATTGAATATTCTTTATCAATTACGTAGTATGAAATTAATCAGAATTAATGCTTTCTTTCATGCATATTTGTTATTGATTATTAAATATTATTTATCAGTTAATGATTATAAAATGAAACTGATTTAATTGGATATCAAATAATGACCATTAAATATTATTTATCGGTTATTGATTACAAAATGAAATTTATTTAGTTGAATGACAATTTTTATCAATATATTAACTTTCATTAGCAATTCCTAATATTAATATTGGCTTATCATCTAGTTTGTTTATTTTAAGTTTCTAATTAAGTTATATTATCAGGAAACAAAACATCGAACACGTGTAATTTTCCTTATCTATTATTTTCTTTATTAGTCTTATAATTTATCATCTATCACAATAAAAAATTATTTATAGAAAAAAATTGAAGATAAAATTTATTTAATGAAATTTTTAGCAATGTAACGCAACACGACCACCATGCGAAATTAATACGCTTCAATTTTTGCGTTTTGCGATACGATGGGGTTTTCCGAAATTTGAAGCTTGCACAATAGCAAGACTTGTTGCAGTATTTCCTGATACATATCAGTATGATTAATTTTTTCGCAAAATTAATAAGCTTTTAATAATATTTTAGAAATTATTTAAAATAATTAAAAATTATAAATAAAATTATTTGAATGTGAAAAAGAAAAAGAAAATATTATCAAAAGTTCTATTTATTTTTGTGTTTAAATTAATTCAAATTTAACGGAAAAAAATTTTTACAAATTAATTTGCAAGAAAATGTTTTTTGTAAATAAAATATTTAAATTTTAAATAAAATAATTAAAAGTTATAATATTTTATTAAAATTTTTGAAAAGATTATGAAATCGAAAGCAAAAAAATATAGCAAATAATCTTTGATTATTTGATTGTATTTGGCTTAAAAATTATTATTTATAATTCCTAATTTTTATTTCAAATTTAAATTTAATTTATTTTCGTCTTCTTTTTCGTCGTGATTTTTAATTAAATTTCATAATTTCAGCTTACATTTAAATGTCGCCGAGCAACCGCATATTATAGATGAAATAATTCAAGCTCGTATTAATTATGAAATGAATGTTGAACGTGATAATTTGGCTGATCCGATGGTATCAGAAATTTCACCGCTAGAGCGAATTGAATTATTAAAGGCTAAATGTAAGCAAGTATTTAAATGGATTGGCCAAGGCTTAATGTCTAATATACCAGAGCCTAGTCCACTACCAACATTATTGCCTGAAAGGAATCCTTTCAAAATTTCTCCTGCACCACAATCATTGTATACCTATGATGCTATGGAGGAATCTGATTAAAAAAATATACTTTGATTGAAAATTAGCACTATTATCATCGTACTGAAATGTGGTAAATTTTAAATGATCATTTTGCTGTAATTTTACTAAATAAATCATTTTGCAAAAATATATTTAATTTGGAATAATGTACTCAATTATTGATATTTATATTGATGAAAGATCGTTAGTGAAAATAATTATATAATATATTTAAATAAATTATTTCATTTAGCGATTATTTTTCATTAATAGTAAAAATTCAAAAAGTATTTTTCTGAAAAAATATTAATAGTAAAAATTCAAAAAAGTATTTTTCTGAAAAAATATTGAAATAAAACGTTATTGAAATAAATGGAATTCAAAAAATCTTTAAATTTTAAACAATCTTTTTTTCAGATTTTTTTCTTTTATTTAGTTTTCCTTCTTAAAAGAAAAAAAAATAGTTATTTGGATTTTTTTCTTCAGAACTTTTCTAATATCTAAATGAAGAATGTTGACTAAAAAAATTAAATTACTTTAAATTTTTTGCTGATATTGCAATATAGCATATAAGTAATCTTTAGTTATAAATATTTAATTTTGTTATAATTTAAAAAGATTCTAATATTTTTTAGATATTAAAGATGAAATAAAATGAATCGTTCAACCGAAAAAGTTTCATTTATATTCTCATTTTTATTAATATTTTTAAAAAAGAAATGTTATTTCAGACAATTTAATCTTTTCATTCAACAAAAAAGTTTCGTTTGATTTTTTTATTAATATTTTTCATATAATATTTAATATTGTTAAAACGGTCTTTAATAATGGAAAATTAAAAAAGAATTTTTCAAATTGCAATAATAAAAACATTAAAATTCAGTTGTCTTTTTCGATTACTTGGATGTTGATAAACAAAAAACAAAGAGATTTTTTCATTCATAAAATTACAACTATCCCGATATTTCTATACATATTAAATTTTTGGCAATTTTCCATTTTTGAATTATTCTCTTATTGATGCTTATCGAAGCAATACTGTAACCACTAAGTTACAGTACACACACAACAGCAAGCATTACAGTAAATCGATATAAATAGGATGATGATAGAAATTATCAAGAAGAGTCTTGTGTGTTACGCGAGGAAAAAAATATTTCTTTATGCAAATGTTTCAAATATTTCAAATATCATAATTGTCAAGTATTTCTAAAGACCGATACAATAGATTGACAGAAATTAGCACGAATAAGTTTATCGTATCAAACAAAAAGAAACTTTTTATTCAAATACAAATATTTATTAAATCTTAGCCAGACTCCTAATCATCTTATCAATGCTCATCAGCCTATAATATTCTTTAAGTAACGGTATAGGTGTTTACTGGCAGGTGATCTC
This sequence comes from Dirofilaria immitis, assembly GCA_024305405.1. Classification (NCBI taxonomy): domain Eukaryota; kingdom Metazoa; phylum Nematoda; class Chromadorea; order Rhabditida; family Onchocercidae; genus Dirofilaria; species Dirofilaria immitis. Next base: position 2,479,581 of record JAKNDB010000088.1, on the reverse strand, counting down.
GATATAATAACTGATACAGTGGGATAGTAGATACTACAAAGTATTGGTTATTGTAATAACAATCGTTCAAATCTTCTATTTCAGTTATAAGCTAGTAAAATAAATATTTATGAGCTAGCATGAAAATATTACAGCGAAAATTTATAATCCAAATAGCAACGACTGTTAGCACTGTAATTTATGTTGGTAAATTAAAATTACTGCTAAAAATATAACAATGAATTGATAATAAAATAATCTGATAAAAAATTCATTTGTTTCATCTTATATTATTACGTTTACTGAAAACACATCGAAATAGTGAATAATAAAAATTCAATTTTAAATGAAACGCATTTAATTTTTACCAATTTATTTATTTATTTATTCAACCAATGTTCAACAATAAATATTATGGCAATTTATTTATTTAGCAATTTATTTTATTTTTACTACCAAAAAAAAAGACAAAATGGAAGAAAGAACAAAAAGTGAAAATGAAATGTATTTAGTTTTTTTTTGTTTTCGTTTTAAGTTAGATATAAGAAAAATTATGAGATATAATAGAAATTATATTTATTTCGTAATTTATTTTTCTAAAATTTATATTTTGCTTATTTAAATATATTATCAATTTGCATTAGCCACATTCTCTTATTAAATGCAAATCTTATCAATGAATAGAATTATATGAAAATAATAATATAATAATCATTCCTTAATTTCATATATTCATCTACTTTTATGATAATTTTCTTTCGATATATTTATTTCGATTATTTGTAACAATATTTTAAAGATTTTAAACACCAGGATCAATTATGTAATCGAATAATACAAAATTACATAAATTACATCATACATATACATTTAAGAATTGATTAATCATCGATCATAAGATAATAGAAAATGATAACATGAATATGTCATGGGATATAATCATTAACAATGAGAAATGACAACATGAATATAGTATACGATATAATCAGTTAATAATAAAAAATGATATCATGAATGTTATGCGATATAATCATCAACAGTAGAAAATGATGACATGAATCTATTATGCGATACATGTTTAATCATTTAATTTGGTATAATTTTGTTAGATCTTACAAATTTTATGATAACCTAAATAAAATAAATAAAATAATAATAACATTACTAAATGAATATGTATTTGCTTTTGATAAAATTTTATTCCTTCTCGATTTAATAGTTGTTATTCTTTCAAGAATATTATCACAGCCTATTTTACAATGTATCACACCTGCTTGAACATTCGTATCAACGCAAACACATTTTGCTACTTCACCACAAAATTGTTTACGATATTGAACAAGCTGAAGAATTAAGTTTCTTTTTTGATGGATTAAGAAATTTTTTATTTAAATACTAAATTAATTTTTAAAAAAATTTTGACTAATATAAATATAAATTTTAATTTTATTATATAATTTATATATTTATAATCCGAATATAAAATGACTGCTAAATTCAAAATTAAATTAAATTTTATTATATAATTTATCAAATATGCTCGGTTATTAAGCCCAAACAGGCTAATGAATTTTGGCTCCATAATTTATCAAATACGTTCAATTAATAGGCCTGAATATTACTAGCTATAGTAATAATTAACATAATAGGCTAAAAAAAAAATTTCATAACATAAATAATCCGAAAATCGAATTTAATTTAATTCAATTCTATAATTTTAGTATTTATTATTTAAAAAAATTATAAAAGAATATTATTATGCATGTTAAAATATATATATTTTAATAAGTTTTTTTAATTATTATCTTTTTAGAATTATTTTGTTTTGAAAAAATGTCTTTTATTACCTTCCTTAGGATTAATTTAAAACGATGACATAAATTGATTTCATCAATAAATCCTGATAAGCTTATTCGTTTTGATATTTTTACCAATTTCAAATAACTTCCATGTTCTTCCTGTCGTCCCTCAATATTTAGCATTTGTTGACATTTCATGCGACTTTCATGCGAACATGTTTGTGAGCATAACTAAATAATCAATGATAATTAATTTGATACAACAATATGATTAAACGAAAAATAATTTTTTTAAATTCAATTTTTATTTACATTCGTATTCGATTATTTCGAGAGTGGCCAATATAAGTAGTGATAAGATAAAAAAATGGATAAATGCAGTTTTTCGTAGATTTTATCAGAATTAATCCTAAGGTTTTCATACAATCACTCATTTAAACTAATTGATAAGTTATTGATAATTTATTAATTCTGTTTACTAATAAAATGATTGATTAATTCATTATTTTTGTTTCTAAAGTAAACTATCAATCACTTATTATTGATAAGTGACAAATAAATTGATAGTAAGCTTTTTTTATTAGCAAACATTGTTGATAAACGGCTGATAATTGATTAGTTTTGTTTTCAGCATTAGTGACAAATGAATAATATTGTTGACAAATGATTGATAAATTATTATTTTCAATTTCATGAAAAAATTTACTGGCAAATAATTAATAATTCATTACTTTTTGTTGCCATAAGCAACCTTATTGATAAGGGACTGATAATTCATTACTATTGTTTTGCATAAGTAACTTCATTGAAAAGAAACTGATAATTTATTATTATTATAAATCAGTTCTTCGTAATAATTTTCTAAAAATTTTTTTCAGCAAAAGGCAAACCTATGTGATATATATCAAACAGAGATAGTTGATTTATTGATAAGAGATTGATAATTCACATCTATCATTTGAATAAGGCATTAATAATTCATTACTTTTTCATAAGTAACCTCTCTAACAAGGCAATGATAACTCATAGCTGTCGTCTTCTATAGGTAACATTCCTGATAACGGACTGATAATTCATAATTGTCATTTTTATAAACAACTTTACTTCATTTATCATTTATCAGTTGATAAATGAAATAACAATTTGTATTTAACTATTTATATATATATAAGGTAGATTTGTCTTTTGCTGATAAAAAAATTATTTAGAAGAGTTTTTACAAGGATTTGATTAAACTAAATAAAATTATATTTTACAAATTTTAGATAATATCAAATAATCATTACCCGTATAGCATATCCTTTATGTGCTAAAAACATTTGTATCGGTAAAAAACGTCCATGAATTTGATTAAATATAATTGATGCTATCTATAAATTCAAATTATCTATTTAAGATAAATGCAACAAAAAAAACAATTATAAATCTAGAAAAAAGATTTTTTCAAAAAGTTTTTGTTTATTTGTAAACGAATTGTTAAAAAAAAAGGAAAAATTCTATGAAATCAAAAATTTCAATAATTTATAGCATTGATGAAAATATGAAATGAAATAAAATTTTTAATAAAAATAATTTATCAAACATTTTTTCAAAAAAGAAAGAAAGAAAAAAGAAAAGAAAAGAAATTAATTTACATGTGCCGTATAATCATCTTGGCATTCATCATTGTTGAAACATGATAAATAATGTCGATTTGCAGCACATAGATGTTGATTTCTTGACATCAATACATGTTTTACGCTAGCTAGCGAACGTTGATTACGTATATTAAACGTTCCAAATGACTGATTTTGATTTTTGTCAATATTTCGTCTAATACGCATTGTCTAAAATAATTAGCTTTATTTTGTTTCCAATCACATATTTGTATTTTTATATTATCGAGAATTAATTTCTTTTTTCCATCATTATCTTCTCTAAAAAGTCGTATGGTTATTACCACAATATATTATTACTTTATCATTATCATACATGATAATAATGTGATGTATCGTAATTTCATTTCATTCCACAATTACTAATTCAAAATATAATACAAACTTTCTTTGCTTGTTTTTTTTTGTAAGAATTTGAAATTTTAAAAATTTTTCATAAGAATAAATCAAAACAGATGAGAAATAGAATGCGTTAAGCTATTCGGAGAAAGTTGAATCTTTTTTTGAAAACTTCATAATTTATTTTATTAATATATTCGTAATAAAATATAATTTCGTAGAACAAAAATTTTTAAAAATTAAAAAATACTCAAAAAAAATTTGAAGTCAAAATATAAAATCTAAATACCTGAAAAGCAGTTTCGAAGCATTGCTCAAGTTTCAATCGATTGCACTGATTTTGATTAGTATCAGATCGGAAGAAGAATGCCATGGTTGGTAGTAATAATGTGAACAGTAATGGAAATATAAAAGAATTATTAGTTGTTACTGTAATTATCGTAATCATTTGTATATCGCATTGTCATTTCATCATTATATTTCTCATCATTGCAATTATTTTTAGACTGATGATGAAATAATTTTGATATAATCTAAAAATAAATGAATAAATAATTAAAATAATTTTTTTGGTATTTCAACATGTTTAATAATATTTGCAATTAATTTTACTGAGAGAAAAGTTTATTTTATTAAATACTTTAAATGAAATCAATTTTTAGTAATTTCATAAAGATACATAATATTTTCTTGAGAATATGATATACAGTACATAACAGTAAATACTATCGTCATTACTGTATGTTAGAGAAATTTTGGGATTCATTTGATAGGTTTACAATATTAATAATTGATAAAAGTAAAGAAAGATATATATCGCTTAATATCAAAATTATTTTTGGCAAAAATAATTATAATAAAAAACAATCTTATGAAGCAATTAAATTTCTAAACTGTAAATAATGCATATGTGATATTTGAACTTAATTCAACTTATTTAAATTTAATTTTAAATTTTTTCACAAAAAGAAGAACTATTGAGATATTTCATATTTTTTAATTTCACTAACCAATTTTATTTTAATGTTTTCGATCAAAATTAATTTAAGTAATTAATAAATTTAAATGAATTTGATTTTCGCTTTTTCTTCGATGATTACAACATTGTTAAGAAAGATTAGATGGAATTATTTTATTTTAGCTTATCTTAATTCATACTTATTATCCGTTTGATAGTTTTAATTTGCACCAATTTATTCCGTATTTAAAGTGTCAATGAAAAGATAAAGAAAAATAAATTTTAAATTAATGTAAAATAAATATTTTCATATAAATTTTCATTATAATGAAACATATCATTACTTTCTATAATTCTTTTTATCTGAAAAGGAGGAAAAAAGAAAGACACAAATTAAATTGTTAAGATAAATTATCAAAATTATTAATATAAATAAATTAAAATAATCAAAATCTAAAAAAATCCGATCAAAAAAATTTGAAAACGAAAGAAACAACTTTTGCGTAAACTCAAAAAAAAGAGAAATATTTAAAATTATTCTAAAAATAATTCTGTTTATCTTTTTAATAAATTATTAAAAGTTTTTAATTCTATCATTGATGACGTATAAAAATTGCAAGCACATATTAGAATTGAAATTTCTAAAATAATTCGTCTCTCATTTTTTCGTTTTTTCTCTTGAGAACAAAACGAGGGTACTTCCGTTTTTTTCTGTCGAGAATAAAATGAAAAAAGGAGAAAGAAAATGATGATGAAGAAGAAATGAAATGAAGTGATATGTGACAAAAAAGAAAGAGGATGGCTAAAACTTTCTGTCACCAAGTTAATTAAAACTTGAACTTTTGATTAAAAAAACTTGTTTAAATTCGAAATTATGCATAGAATATATAGCAATTTTATTTAGTTTGAAAAGAATTACAGAAATTATACTTTATTGATTACAATAAAAGTTATATATTTTATTATCATAATATACACTATTCCTCAATAACAAATATATACAAAATGTTAAATAAAAAATTTAAAATTGATGAAATAATTTAAATGAAATTGAATTAGAACTATATGAAATGCTTATAAAAGTTGATTAAATATTATAAAATTAATTAATGAATTTTTGAAAAAAATTTGAGAGTTAAATGATAAATACATAATTGCGATTGTCCACTTTTTTCCAATTATTTTTATTTTATATATTAATATTCTCTTGGCTTGAAAGGCTTTAAAAATTTAACTCATTACCAACAATATCAATCAACTGATTAGTTAGTTAATAATTTAATGGTCAGACTAATCAATAATTTATCAAATTATTAAAATAGCTATCTAGTACAGTATCAACCAACAAATTAGCAATTAGAGACCAGAAAATAAAATAAATTCGAACTGATTAATAATTTCAAAATTTCATTAATATATCAATCCTTCGTTGATCTTTCATTATTTAAGTTAATATTTAATATATTCTTATATATTATTGTCTACATGTAAACATTAATTTTTGAAGATATTTGAAATTTCAAAAAAAAATTGTAAATTAAACAAGTAAATAAGTCAGTAATTTAATTGACATTTAATAATTTCTAAAGAATATGTAATATAAAAGATTGATTAATTTATCAGAAATTATTTATCAGAAACTTTCTGCTTTTTACCAATTATTTTTACTCTTTTTTATTTAGGAATATTTTTCTATCACTTTTTATCACTTTCCTCTTTTTCCCCAAGTTATAGAAATACTGGCTGATCACTTAATTAAGTAATTTTATTAATGATTTTAATTGATTAAATAATATATACACATATATATAAGAATTAAATTCAATTCTTCCAATCAAATAGTTTTATTAATTTGGCATAATAATTAAAAGAATGAATGAGAAAAATAATAAAAGAGGATAAAATTTAATTTAAAAATTTCATTCATTTATTTCATAATTCCAATACTTTTCTAATTTAATTTTAGGTTAAAAAAATCATTCCTATATTAATTATATATTTTTTTCACCAAACAATTCATTTTCATTAATAAAATCACAGAAAATAAAAAAATTTTGTTAGCGTAAAATTGTTGCATTTTTAAGTAACTAATTCCCATATTTATATTGAAAGGAATATTATAAAAATAAAAATTATATTACGTAAAAAATGAAAAATAAAAATGAGAAAAAAATGATGTAAAAAAGATCTCGAAGAAAGAATCGAAATGGAAAAAACGAGAGAAGTGCAAAGAGTATAAAATTTACTTAATGAATTTTAGAATAATGTTCCAAATCATCTCAATAATTTTATCTCAGTAAGAAAAAACTTTTGAAAAAACTTGAAATTTATTAGATTGCACCTTTTCTTTTCATTCTTTGCTTCTCTTCTTTTTTCGATTCAAATTTGATAGAGCAAATATTATAATAAAAAGAAAAAGAAAAAAAACGAACTTAAATTATCATAAAAATTTTTAGAAAAACAATTTTAAAAATAGACAAATGAAATCAACAAATATATGAAAACTTTTCCAAAATTTTTATTTCCTTCCTTTCCTATTACAAATATCAAATTTTTATTTCTTTTAAATTATTTAAATTTGTTTTTTTTTTTAATTTTTTAAAACTATTCTATTCTTTTTAAATAAGGCCTTATTTTAAAAAAAACAAACATTATAAAACATAATAAATTTCTTATTATACTTAAGATAAAATAAAATAAAATAGAATAATTTAAAAAAAAAATTTTTTTAAAATGAACTTACGCATGTTGTCCAACTCTGTCTATTCTTTTTCGATTTCTTATAAATTAGATTAATTTATTCTTAATTTTAAAGTTATCACATTCAAATATTCAAAATAAATTCGAAAAAAATAACTTAAATTTCTTTTTAGATGATACAATTTTACAACAAAAAATTAGCCGAATAATTTATTTTTCATCATTTTAAAATTATTGCATTTGAATTTTTAAATTGAATTTAAAGAAGAAATTTTTTAGAAATAAAATAAATAAAAATCCTAAAACAAACTATTGTTGAAATAAGTTTTTAAAACGAATTTAAAACAAAAAATAACTTTAATAAAATAATTAATTTAAATAATTTAAGAAAAATTTATCAAACTAATCACGTAAATATGATATATTCATTGATTATAATGGAAAATTCAAAATTTTTATTGAAATTACTATCGAAAAAAATAACTTATTTAGTCGGAAAAAGTTTGAAAGTTATTTTAATAATTTTATTTAAAGTTTTTTTCATTTTTTTGATATTTCCTTTAATTCGAAATATCTTTTTGTTGTTTATTTTATTTATTTTTTATTTGATTGTTTTTTTCTAACTTTTAATAAAAAAGAAAGAAATAAATATAAATTAACGCAGATGTCATTAATATAAAAATAAGTTTTCGCATAAAATTCCATTCAATTTTCTAAATTTAAAAGTTATAGTATTAAGATTTAAAAAAGAAAGAAAAACCCATAATATTATTGTGGACTTTATAAAATGTTTTAAAAAAACCAAAAAAGAGGAATTTGAGAGAAGTTGCATCGATTTATGCATTTTAAAAATTTAAAAGGAACTTTAAAAGCCATAATAGTTTAAACTTTTTGAAAATATAAAAAGAATTTTAAAAGCCATGTGAGATTTAAATCTTGGAAAAGTTACATATGCGATATAAGAAATGTAAATAACAAAATGAGGCAAAGAAAAAAACAAGAAAAAAAGCGGTAATTTCTTTCATAAACTTTTACTCTGTCATCTAAACTTAGATATTAGGAGGAAAGGAAAAGTTTTTGGAAATTTTTAAACCCAAAAATTGAAAATAGTATAATTAATTTAATATAGCGCATAATAATTTCTTTCCTTTTTTTCATCACTTTTAATTAGTTTTTACTATATTACTGCTAAATTATTAGTGATTAAAAATTCTTTTTTATAAATTATTAAATATTATATAGGAAAAAGTTTTTTGGAAAAAAATTTTTTTCATTAAATATTCAATAAACTTTTATAAAAATATTTTTATACCAAAAATCAAATATTCTCGACAATATAAATTAAATATCGCAATTAATCGGAAATTAATTCAATTTTTTCATTTCTGTCATGAACGAACAAATGAAAGAATCATATCATTTAAATGATAAACAATCATTTACTTCAACGTCCACGTACTTATTAAGACGTGCGTGTTTGGAAAATATATTAAATATTATGCCTTCTCTAAAAATATTTTGACAAACGTGTAAATAAGCATTGTAGAATATTTCATTTGTATAATCTGAATTTAAATAGAGCGGAATTGATTTATTTATTTACTTAGTAGTTGGGACATTTCTTTTTTTTATCATTCCCTAATTCACAAATTATAGTTTTTATCACAAAGGAAACTTTTTCAACCCATTTTTTTAATCCGAAAAAGAAGGCAAACACATACGAAATGAATTGAATTGAATTAAAATAATATAATAAATGTAATTTTACAACAAAATATTTTCTAAGAGAAATGATTGAATTTACAAATAAAATTATTAATAATATTAGAAAAAAATGTACTTTATTTTAGAACAATAAAAAAATATAGAAAAATAAATACATTTGATGTGATTTTTTGAAGAAGTACATTTATGCTACGTGATTTTCTACAAATCAATTTCATCGTTTTATTATTTTCATAATAGAAAGAATCAAAAATATATACTTACTACGTATGTAAATGGATGGAAAAAATGTATTTTTACTAAGGCAATAAAAACACGTATTATTGTATTACGTGATTTTTTTAATAAGCACATTTATGAGACGTGACTTTTATAAATTAATTTCATTGTTTGTTATTTTCATAATAAAAATTTTTAAAAAAATATATATACATGAATGAGAGGGAAAGAGAGTTGAGAAGAATATTTGCTAGCTTAATGAATATCATTTAATTCAATATAATCTATTCGAGTAATTTTTGTTTATAAATTACTTTCTGATCATTTCGTATATATAATAAGATATTTCTCAATTACATTATTTCCAAAAATTGAATAATTTTTTCTTTTTCATTTCTCATTTTGTTACATCATTATAATACATTTTAAAATATAATAAATTGAAATTATAATTTGAAAAAAAAAAGTTTGTCTTTTCAGAAGCTTCTTCTCTTCCCTTTTTTACTTTTTTTTTCGAAGCTAAATAGACACAATTATAAAGTTTAATTAAAAAGTAAAATGAGCTATTTCTCTTTTTCCTCTCTCCTTTCTTCCTTTTCTTTTTTTTTTGTTTGGATATAATATATGTGTAATAGATTTATGTAATATGTAAAAGTTTGCAAGAAAAAAATTTCATGCATTGTTTGAAAACAGGTCGATGAAATTGTTGATAATGAAATAAAAGAACAGAATAAAAAAAGTTAAACAATTAAATGAACTATAATTATAAAAAGTAAAATTGCTTATTACGAACAATAGATAATATCACTGTATATCAAATCACTTTATTTTATCATAATTATCAATGATTGTGTTATTATTTGATAAAATAGACTGATTTGATAAAATAGCTATTTTTGATTGATTACCTTATTATTTTTATAATATACTAAACAAAGAAAATTAATGATTATGAGGAAAAGATAAAAATCAAGATTATTTATAAATGGCTGAAAATATTTTTATCAAATCATTTCAATTATTATCATAATTATTAATAATTATGTTATCATTTAGTAAAGTGGATAATGAATTGCTTCTCACTGATTATTTTATTACTTTTATAATCCACCAGATAAGAAGATTACGAATTCTTTTTTTTTTAGGAGGATAAGATGATCAAATATATTTTAATATTCTAACAATTACATCAAATAAGTTTTTTTTGTGATAAAATAAGAAACAGATTGATTTTATCAGTAATATCATATTTATAAAGAAATGGAAGAAAAAAAAAGGAAAGAAGAAAAAGCGTTAAATTTTATGAAAATTCATTAAAATTAAATTAATGCATAATCACTTTCTCATATAAAAATTTATGCATAAATGAAGAATCATGATCGCTTCATTTATTCCTTCCCTTCATTCAAATGTGAAAAATGAAAAAATTATTTCGAAGAAAAAAGAAAGGTAAGAGAAAGGAGGAAAAAAAATCGATTAATTTTAAAAATAAATAATAACACATTTTCAATAAAAATAAATGAAATGAATGCATTTTATAATTTTAAATTTTTATTAATTAGAAAAAGAACACACAATTTCGCAATATTATTGTTTTTTTAAAATGGAAATTTTTGTTTGTTTGTTTTTTTTTTTACTAAAATAACAAAATAAATTATCATTTATTGTTTTTTTTGACTTGGAAGAAAAAGCATATAATTTATTTGATGAATAAAAATTCATTTATAAAATTCGCAAAAAAATTTCGATAGAACTAAAAATTTATAAATTATATATTTTCATTTTGAGCTATCACTTATTTCATTAAAAATTTAAATAGCTGCGAAATAAAAAGAAAAAAGAAGAAGAAGAAGAAGAAGAAAAGTATGAAGTGTTGATTGCTGCTAAAATTGAAATAAATAAAATTTCAAAATTCAAGCCGAAAAAGAAGAATGATAATAATGATAAGTATTTTGTTAGATATAAACTATTCCATTTATTATTTCATCGAATGATGATAATTTTATCAAATAAAGAAATAATTGATAAAATCTTTGAACTTTAAAAAATTAAATTTCAAAATAATAACAATAAATGAAATATGAAATTAATTTGCCGTTTGTCGATTAGAAATAAAACGATAAAATAAAATATTTTTTAAGAGGAAAATATTGCGTGTCAAGAAGAACGAAAAAATTAAGTAATTTAAAATAATTCTCTCTTAGTGTAACCTTCTGGAGAAATCATTACATTTAATCGGAATAATAATTAGAATATCAGAATTATACATTTTTGAAATTGAAATATATACTCAGTACTTATATGATTGAAATAATTCTCTAAATTTTATGATAACTTTTTCATCATTCAATGATTAATATTATATCTATTTAATTTAAAATTAATTAAATTTCTGATTTAAAATTAATTTAAATTATTGTTAAGTAGATGAAAAACTTTTTTTTCGAAATTAAAGATTGCTTACATAATATTTTGATAAAAGGCGCAAATTTGAATTATTAGAAATTGTATAATTTGTTAAAATTATATTGTGATAAGATTTTCGATGTTATTGAATTCTAAAATTATAGTAAAAAAGTAAAAATTTTAAATTTGTTTAAGAAATAATAAAGAATAATCAAAGGAAAAATGGATAATAAAAAAAACTAATAATATTTCATTTGTTTATCAATTGGAGCATTATATTATCATCGTGTTATTAGGAAAATATCAAAAAATAGTACACTATTACAACTTACTAACAATAATAATATCATAATTGCAAATAATGACAACATCATAGAGTAATGATGCTGTATCCGGCTAATCACTTATTTGTAGCATACAGTACTTCTAACAATTAGTACTGTATTATCGTATAGTGTTCCATTTACTTTTCTACGTATTCAAATAGCATTCGTTTTATATATTTGTACATTTAACTTTGGAATGACTATTTCATTTCTTAACAGATTTGACAACTTGACTGGAACAAAAAAAACGATTAATAAAAAGCTTCCTTCTTCTTGAAATTAAAATTAAAATCTATTAATTAAATACTAAATTACATAAAAATTTAGTCATAACTTTTCTTTCTCGCCTTCTGTTCTCTTTAAATATAGAATGGAATAAGAAAAAGTTGGAAGAAAAAAATGAAATTTAAAAGAGATGAAAAGAGAGGGAAAAAGAAACAGAAGAAGAGCAGAGAGAGGAGATAAGAGAGGAGGAGAAGGAGAAAATAAAGTTAAATATTTATGCAAAATTATTTCATAGAAATGCATTTAACAATACTTATTAAAATCTTACTATACAATTTCTTTATAATATTTTTCCCATTAGATGGAAAAAATAAAAAATAATTATTTGTATTTTCTTTCTTTTCCTTCATCCTTTGCTTCTCTCTCTCTCTCTCTCTCTCTCTTACTATTTTATTCCGTTTCTTTGCTCTTTTATTTTTTCCTTTTTTAAAAAAAATAAACTTTATTTTTCAATAATTTTTATTCCTATCGTTGGCAGTAGTAAAATTAAATATTTTATTTCTTAGATATACTTATTAAAAGGAGGAAAGAAATTAAATGTATATCAAATTATCATTATCTTTTTCTTATTCATTTCATTGGTAACTGATAATAGATATTATAATTATCAATATATATATATATATAATCGATCTAGAGATGTGCTTGATAAAATGGAGAAAAAAAAATTAAACATATTTCAAATTAAAGTTTAATTTATATCAAATTATCATTATCTTTTCCTCACTTATTTTATTAATAAATATTGTATTAATTATAAATATGTACGTATAAATTAAATTTTAAAATTTTATTTTGCAAAATTATTCAAACAAACATATGGGAAAAATAATTTAATATTACGTATAAATGAATGGAAATTTTTAAAATTTATATTATTTATCAAATTTTACCATAAAACAATATCAATTATTAAAGTATAAGCGAAATTATTTACTATTATAAGAATTATTATATATACGTGGTGTTTTAATTAAAATAAGGAAAAATATAATTGGTACTATACAAATTATACATATATAGAAAATTATAAAATTTATATCATTTATAAAATTTTTTTTTATAAAAATATCAATTAAAATGAGAGAAAGTTAATTAGTATTATGCAAATTATATATGTTAACTGTAATTGTTTATTTTTTTTGTTTAAATTTTAATTTTATAATTTTAAAATTAAAATTGTTTTTGCAAATTAAAATTTTAATTCAAACAAAATGAAAATTAATTTCTAATAAACAAAAAATTGCAAAATTTTCTAATATTCTAAAAGAATTTATGCAAAAAATAAGTTTTTAAAAAAATTATAAAAATAAAATTAATTTTTAAAAGACAAAAATCAAATTGAAAATTAGTTATAATACATATAATAAATGATAAGTTAGAAACTTGATTAAATTTTCATAATTCATTCCTGGAAAATTAATTGTATGATAATTTATGTTATCAGAGTTTTATTTACTTAGTAAAATTTCTAACAATATTTTATCGATCATTTATGGCTGGTTTCCGGAAACATGTTTGTAGCATATAGTTTCCGGCAATTAATGACATATTTTCATGAAAATGGCATGAAATAAAAATGATTGTTATAGAAAACAAATAGCTAAATGAATGAATAAACAAATAAACAAGTAAGAAGTAAATAAACAAATAAACAAATAAAAATTATTTTAGCCAACTTTCAACATTATCAGTTATCGTAAATTTTCTTCCCATGTCTTATTTAATGTATTATTAAATAAAAAATTATTTTCAATTTATATTTCATATTGTGTACATTAAATATTTTTTTCGTAAGCATATAACTCTTATTGTATACATATTTACTATACAAATAAAAAGCTTTATTGTTCTATTAATTTGCTAAGCAAATAAGACAATTTAAGAGGATTTTTACTTATTAATGATTGAATAATTATTATTATAATATAGGTGGATAATTTCTCTCTCTTTGTTTTTCGTTTGTTAATTATTTAAGGTTTAAATAATTGAAAAAACTATCAATTTTGATATCAAAACATTCTTATCAGAATTGATTGATTGATGAAAGAAATTTTATCGTAAATATTAAATGAAGAAGTTCTCATATCCTAAATAAGCATGGGATAAAGTTTTTTTTGTTTATTAAAAACTCGATCTGCCAATAAAAAAGAAAACAAACAATTTAATTGCTTGTTAATGCGAACTTTTCGCTTTGTTCTATATTTGAATATCTAAAAGAAAAAATTAAAAAAATGAGAGAGTTGTCATTTATGGAAAGAAATTAATTTTTTATTTAAATAATATGTAAACAAAATAAAAAACATAAATAATAAACATTAATAAAACATTTTCGGCTATTTTTTTACAACTTAAAAATTAAATATTTATTTAATTTATATATTTTTAATAAATTAATATTTATTTAGTTTATATTAAACTGATAGAGAGATATGCGTTATTAAAAATTATTGAAAAGTTTATTCTGTATAATATTTTTAAAACAAAATGAAATTTATTTTAATCTGAAATTGTTAACTTAATTATCTGAAGCATAACGACAATTTTATAGTAACAAATTCATTAATTGTAGACAGAAATTAATTTGAAAAAAAAAAGAACAATACAATAAAGAAGAAATATTCGTTTTATTCATTCATTTCTCTTATCAAATTTATTTGATAATATAAAATAAAAACAAGAGATTATATAAAATCTAAGCTATGAGATAAATACATACACTGGAAGCTTGGCTTAAATAGGCTTAAATTTAGCCTTAAAGCTAGGAGCCAAATGCAAATAATATGGTACTTCCGATACAAACATAATTATTACTTCAATTTCAGAAAGCAAATTGAAGTAATAATTATCAAGGTAAAAGGGTCGCTTTTTTCAGTAACAATAAGTCATATAAAGGGAAATATTTATTCTCAAATCTTTTCTAAAAATCAATAATTCACTCTATTATTTATCCTCTTCTTCCCGCCCGCCCTGTTTTCCCTCGTTTTCTCAATAAGGTCCCCTGCTGTATGTATATATTTTTCACTCCCTATATCTGCTTCATTCCCGAGAATTTTATCACCTATTATGATAGTTGTTGCTATTGTTAGCTTCCAAATAAACAATTTCTTTCATGAAAATTTCGTGTATATATATATCCAATTCATAATAATTCACCAACTCATTTTTAATATTATTAAAGTAATATTTTTTCAGTTTGAAATGTCTTTCATTTTAAATTAAAATGTTTGTTTCAAAATTTTTCATAAAAGGACTTGTCTATCACTTTTTTTTAATTTAAAATGTTTTTTCATTTTATTGAATAGTTTGAAAGTTTTATTTTTTTATTATTAACTTTCTCATTTTATTAAACATTAAACAATTTTAATAAAAATTGAAATTGCATAGATATTTGAATGATAAAATTTCAATAACACATTTCTAATAAAAACTAAATTAAACTTACCAATTTCAGATGTCATTTTTTCATTTAAAAAATAGTAAATATAAACTTCAGTGAAAAAGGATTAAAACTTTTTAAAATAACATCAAATCTTTACTTCCTTCTACGCTTCTATCATTTTAAATTTTAAACTATTCTTAGAAACATTTCATTACAAATGATTGTTTTCCCAATTTATTTGCTCTTTTATTTTGACTTAATTTTATAATTTGTTTTCTTTATTAAAGATAATAATTAAAGTAATTAAATAATTAACAAAAATTTCAATTAAACATCTAAGAATTGAAGGGGAAGATATAAATTGAAAAATTCTTATTTTCCTTTTTTGAATTGACTTAATCGTTTTTGTAGAACAATAAGTAATTCAACATACATATGTTTATCATGTCGATATTTCATTATTATATTTAATAATGAAATTCTTTTTAATTTCGTTATTATATTTTTTCCTTTTCCTTCTTTCTTTCTTTTCTTTCCTTCTAATCTTTATCTTTTTGTTCTATTTCAGCTTATATTTGACAAGTTGAATTTAACAGAATGATATTTAAGCGAAAAATTCATTTAAAAGAAATGCCAGTCTTTCAATGGCCGCGTTATTTTTAATTATATCAAGGTCTGTAATGAAGTTTAACTAGAGAACTATTTAGAGAATGAAGAAAAAAATGATTAAGAAATGATATTATAAAATATGAAGTGAAATTTTAATTGAAAAATAAGCATATTTTTTGAAATAATCAATAAACGTATAATAAATTGACAATAAAACAAAAAAAAAAAATGAAATGATTCGTTTAATATGATTGCGTGACTTGAAAGATCCATTTGAAAAATTTGCACGGATCTAAAAGATTATTTTTGGAAAGCATATAATCAGTTTGCATGAAGCAATAGGATTTTTAGAACGAGCATACTTGGCATGTAAAATATCCACCAGACACTTCATTAAAAAAATACATTGAATGATCAAAGAAATCGATCAATTTATGACCAAAAATGCCAGCAAATACAAAAGATTAAATTTTTTTTTGGAGGAATTCGTATTCCAGAAGTTTCTCATAGTCGAATATAAAAATCTATAATATCAAAGTTTAAAAGAAATCCCTCTTCTGATGTCATAACGTGATAAAATATCATATCCAACTTCCAGCTTCATTCCTCTGTACGAAAAATAGGTAACAAAATACTATCCGCTTTAATACTCAAGAAACAGGATTATTTCCGATCAGAACTGCAGAAATATATTGTCGACATCATTTAATACCCACTATTTATTTGTGAACATTATAAAACATCATTCATACCACCATATGCTTACTATTCCAATAAGACACTGTTCAGATTATCTTTCAATAAATATTACCAAATTCTACTGATTAATAATGTCATACCTGGTTTCATGCATTCAAAAGAAGAAATTACAAAATGTTTATCATTTGCGATAATGCAACAATACCAACGATTAACATGATAAAAATCAATAGAGCCGTTGAGGTGGCCCCATTGTACTCTTTATATGTAATGACCTCACATTCTGCCAATTCTTCTTCAATAACGACACAAGAAAATTGATGGAAAGTGCGATATTGGAAACAAGTTCTTCCGGTGTCATTCCAACGTGTCCAATTGCTACCGACAAGCATAATACCTGTAATTAAAATCTTACTTTGGTAAATGTCAAGAAAAAATATCCGTCGATGCTTGAAATTAAATTTTTAAAATTTTGATAACATTAACTGATCGTTGCGAATAATACAAAAAAAAACACTCTACCTTTTTCATTTGAAATTTGATCGTTGAACGGATCTCTTCAATTTTAGCTACCAGCGTTTCGGAATGAGCAACAACAGTAGGAAATTTACCGGCTTTATTTAATCCTGGTCCAAGTATACGCGGGATTTGTTTAATCAAAGCCTCCGAAGCCAAAAACGCATCATATCCCTTAAAAATGCAAAAACATCTTTCCAAAATGTTTTTCTATGTAATGACGAATAATCAATGATCTTTTCTTTTTTTCGAGAATAAACAATAAACGGTTCCATATTTGCTTGTCTGATATAGAATACTAATCAGTGGAAAATCTAACATCAACTAAAATGAACGAAAAGGGAAATAAAAAAATGCACAAACCTTTGCCAACTTCTTAATAAGTTTTTGTTTTTATTCAATTTTTTCAACTCATCGGCGTTCATGCATGGTATGCTATTTGCATTAGCTTCATCACAATGTTGCTGATCGCCCAATATACAAACTTTCATGTTTGGTCTTGGGATATTTTTCAACCTGAATCATAGGAATTTAGAAATATTAATGACAATCAAAATTCTGTAGAAATAATCCATGAAGCTATAAATATTTATAAATAAGAACTGAATAAAAATTAATAGTAGAAAACCCTGCCAATTTAAATTTTTAAAACATGAGGAATTCTATTTTTTTATTTCATTTCGAACCTAAATGAAGTTTCCTAGTTGGACATATATTTAAACATGCTAACTGACAACTATATTAGGCTAAATTAATCAATCTGAATTAAACAGCGAAATTTAAAATATAATAAATGAGATAAAAATTAAATTATAAATAAATAATACCTTACTCAAACATATCTTCCTATTCCCTTAATTCTATTTTATCCATTTATTATTATACTTTATTCCAATCACTCGTTATCAAATAAAATAGAAATTGAACAAATGAAATAGAAATTGAAAATTTTTCCTTATTTTAATCCAAATAATTCAGGTTATTTTTTTTTCATACTAATTCATAATTCTTCTCTTGTTCTCTGTTTGTTAGCAAAATGCAAACATAATGCTTACTGTTGTTTATCGATTTTCGTTATTAACGATTAATTTAACGGATTTCAAATAAAAAGTGTAATACATGAAATCCTCCCCATTATTTCAAGACTCTGGGTTAAAGTCTTCGCCGTTTAAATTATCAAACGACTTCCTGCTCAATTCCTAGCAAGTGTTGCACATGAATGGAATGAGTAGGCACTATGTACGAAGAATTAGTTGTTGCTGATGATAGTTTGTTGATAATACCTTACGGATCCACTAAAACGTTTATCTTTTGTGGATCATAATTCTTTAATGCTATTTGCAATTCGACTGTTTCACGGAATTTCCGCTTCTTTTCCTTTGATGCTTTCAACACTTCATTGACGCAGTCGAATAATGTATCACGTGGAATCTTACTCATTTTTAATATTTTGAGCCTACTGAATAATACCCTGCAAAATAGCATAAATTAAATATCGACCATAATCACTAAGTTCTAATGTTATATAATAGAAGTCACGTCCTAGATTGCATACGTAAAAATGATATTACTTATTCTACGTAGAGAATCAAAAATATTTATGCGTTTGGAGAACAGAATTCAGGAAGAAATTAATATCTCAAAAATCTCAGCAAAAAAAAAAGAAAAAGACACATAAAATATATATATTAGCGCACATATATATAATACATGTATTTATTCACGTGGCGCAAGCGTATTCCTCAATCACAGCAAATACACTCACGTGCACAAAAACCCCAGTCCCATAAACTTCCCATAGCTACCACGAAAACTGAAACATTAATACCCAAATTTGGGACTCTACCGTAGTTCAGGACGCATTTCAGTGAAACAAATTGTACTTAACAGCTATATACCCCACATATATGGCACAACCAAAATTTTAAATATTGGCCACGATAATCCCAAAGATAACTTCAAATAACCTGAGATATAACTGTCTAAAAATACTCAGATTTTGATATGACAATCTTAAAATTAGTTAAAATAATGTGAAATATACCTATGTGGTCAAATTACGGCCGTGTCTTCTCATTTCCCTTACTGCGATATTTTTGGGAATTAAAATTCCACAAAGGATAATGTATAATTCAATCAATCAATCCAATATATTTCGTATTAATTGACTAAAATTACTAATTATTAAAATTACCCATGTACATTTCTTGTTTAATATAAAGATCAAGCTAATATGACAAGAAATCATCAATTCTTTTGAAAAGAAAATAATGTGATAAGATAAATAGTCATTCTAAAATCATTCATTTTGACTAATCAATTTGTTAAAATGATTATCCTATAATTCATGCTTGCAATCAATTCAATCGAAATGAAAAGTCATTACGAATCAAAAGTTATGATTCATTTTCTCTTAATGTACAAATATATTATAAATTGAACAAAACAAAAAAGGAAATGAAATAAAAATTCAATTAAAACAATGTATGAAAAAGGAATCATTCGGTTTCTTGGAATTCTTCCTTTCTGATAAGATTATGTGTTAATTAAGAATTGATAAATCTTTCTTTCTACAAAAATTCACGAACATCTATTAAGTGGATCGATGAAATGAATCAAATTGTTAAACTCTAATCAAATATTAATATCCGAATTAAAATCGTATCGTTCGTAGTGAAAAAAAATTAAATAAAGATGACATTATTGGGAATATCTATGAATGAACTTATATATGTATACATTGAGATTCAAATTCACGTGCACAAATCATCCCTACAAAATAAAAAACTGAGCATGGAACAGTTGCGATAGACTCAAATGAACTTTCCGATCAATTACCAGATAAAAACTACGGAAAAATTACAGTATCACAATGGTTATTATTTTATCAGGGAAGATTAAATCACTGGCGTCACTGATGTGATATGAGATCTTATTCTAATAATTGTAAAAATTAATAAAAACAAAAATGTAAAATAAAAAGTTTGGGAAAACAAATATTGATAAATAAAATAAAATAAAAAAAGGAGACAAGAGACATCAATATGTAAAAGTTGTAGAATTCTATAATGATTCATAAAATCTTTAAACATTTTTAGAAAATACTTAAAGATTTTTCTCAAACTTACAACAATTTAGCAAAAGTAAGAAAATTTCTATATTATAGTATAACCAGATCTGCGAAACGTTCAATATTTTCAATGTTTTCTTCAGTATCTACCTGAAAAGCATATAAGTTTTTAATGATACTGTACTAGATAGAATTACAAAGTTTGATTTCTATTAACTCTTTTTTTTCAAAGCAAATAAATTTTAATATACAGTGATAACTAGGATTATAATGTTTGATCCTTATTAACTCATCATTTTTAATTCTGATTCAACTACTAAAAATTTTTATCTATGCCTTTCAATATCCTACAGCATCCATTACAAAATTTGAAATAAATCTACTTTATATCCTTTGAGAGTAAGGATTTGATACAAATTATGCTATGTATATGTATATAATTCAGAAATTAAATAAACAAATGTAAACACATAAAAATCATATAAATTATACTAACATATTCATTGGGGTCGACGATGGAATGAAATTTCCAGTGTATCGTAAAATCAAACTGGTCACACGAAAGCCAAACACGTACGGTATTTCCAGCTAATTCATTCCATCGATCCATCACTGACTTTTTAAATTCCTCGACATCCACCCAAACTTTCCCAACAACATCACTTACCCAAACGAAATTTTTTTCAGGCAAATTCTCTGGCATTTTCATTTTTTCACATACCTGAAACTTTTAGGAATATCATATAAATATAACATTAATAGAAATAAAAGTTTTCCATTTCCTAAAAAGACTAATAGGAACAAAACGTCTATATATATTATTTGAAACATGATAGTAGCAACTTATTCAAATAAATACAAATATTACAATCAAATAAATTCAAGTGAATTGAGTCAATCTCATGCCACTATTTTGATCTTCCTTTATAAAACAGAAATAATAATTACCTGAGCTTTACCCTTTACCTCTCTTGTTGGTACCATTTGACTCTTTGAATATTTCAATTTATGAGCTTCCAATACACCATCTCGCCTGTAAAACTAAAACTTTCATATCTTATATCAGTGATCCTCGAAATTTTCTTATTTGTTTAACCGCCAAAACTCTCACTTTACTATCCTTTAAGTTGAAAAAAGAATGGATTTTTGTACGCAATTATCATAATGAAATAAAGCAAATATCATAATGAAATAAATTAGGAAGTGAAATTTATGACATTGAACTTCGTCAAACTCTTTGAAAAAATAATGAACATAATGAATAATTCATCCTATAAAATTATTAAATGATTGAATCGGATAAATACATATAAAATAAAAACCAACCCGCTTCGAACAACAAAATCAAGCCAAGCACCTATAGCAATATTTTGACATTGCTGATGACGAAAGTAAACAATTCCGGTTGCTATCGACCACAAGACAACTTGCTCTGTAATGAAATCAATTATATTAAATAAAACAAAAAAGTGATTCAAAGGAATAAATGAGATAGAGCTAAAAATTGGGGGATGTATGATCCTTTTCTCAGACATTTGGTTTCGGTAAATTTGTGTTTTAAACTTGAATAACTAAAGCAATAAAAAAAACAAATAAAATCTTTGTTCAAGACATAAAATGAAAAGAGAAAAGACAACGAATATCGACATTGCAACTAATTACTGATATTTCAATGTTACTGTTGAAATATTAAAAGTTTGGATTCTTTTAGCTGAGCCAATTATTCTTGTTAGACTTCGAATTTTGTTAATGCTCGAATGTTCCAACAACCAACAAAATAATTAAAATTACAAAAAGATTTACGGTATTCCAGCAGCAGCAAATTTTTAAGTAATAACATATAATGTTCATATGACTAATATTTTAAGGAATTACTTCGTTTACATTCCACATCACGCCAAATTACTAATCCTGAATACACGGTAGCAGGGTTGATTTTATTTTAGGCCGATTTTGCTAAAAAAATAAAAAAATTAAATTCAAGTTAGCTAACATAGCAAATAGCACAAAACAATCTAAAGTGATAAATTAATTGCAATGATATTTAATAATTTAAAATTTTGTAAAAAAAAGACAATGAAAAAATATACCAAACAATGAACTGACAACAATTCCGCATCAGCTAGTATTTCTGATCCAATCCATGGCTGAAAAAATAATGAAAAGCTAATAATTATAATAAGCTCACTGATGTTCTTATGCAAAAAAGAATAATATGCTGGAATATAAAAATATATTACATCACAAAAAATCATTCTATTTTTTAAATATTTCCCGCTCGTTTGTGGTTTCTACAAATAATTCTCTTTTGAAGAATTGATAAAGTTCAAAGAATCATATTTTATACTTCCGAAGCACTAATTTTATGTTCCAAGTAATATTATAAGTGAACGAAAGATTGTCTTTATTTTAGCTTATCAACCTACGTCTGAAGAAGAAACTTATTCTTACCTGCACTGATCATTTTACATCAGATTGTGTTAAACGTAATAAAATAATGCATATCAGTGAGAATCTGAACCTGGACAAAACTGCCTTCATATTCAAAACTACGGACGAAAATATAAAAGCAATAAGAAAAACAAGTTATAAGTTTTGTTTTGTGTTTTAAAAAAGGACAGAAATAACCGACCAATTTTGAAAAAACTAACTGCATCATAAATGGGAAGTTGATCATATGCTGGCCGAACAATTTCAGTTACTTTCATCAATACATTACTATTCAGTGTACATGGTTCATTTAATAATTCGATCCACGTTACATAAACAACGTCTGGCATAACATATTGATCGTTAAATATTCCACTGCTGTCCAGAATCCACTACAAATGATTAATACTTATTGAGAGGTCGTATCTTTTCTTTGGAAACTACAAAAGATTCAAATATATGATTTGGTATTATTTTAAATATCCAAATATTTACAATAAAAATAATAGTTTATAGTTGCATTTTTCCACAGTTAAATGTTTTATGGGAATTAATAACGAAAATAAGTACTTTTTTTTGTCGCTTCACTTATAAAAGTTATCAGAACCATAGCATATTCAAAAAATAAATATTAGAGAACCAATAATCAAAAGGTTAACAAAATAAAGTTCAACAAAATTATCTCAAAATAAATCATATAAATTTCCAACAATATTACAGAAAGAAAAATGATACCTCAAAATGTGGTGACCAAACATATTGCTCAAAATTATTATCTAAATCTGATCGACAAGGAGTAGCTGCGATTGTTTGAATATGAAAAAAAAAATTTAACACTGAAACATTAGATAATTCTAAAAATCTTTTTAGGAAAAAATAACTATATTAGAAGTTCCGCATATATTAAATAACTATCTATAATAGAAATTGAAAAACATACCAAAATTCGGTTACTTGTCGAATTTCCATCACTATCACGTAATTTAATAATTTTAGTTGGAAGAACTGGCGAACAAGACTCAATGCTAGGTATCATCGAATCATCATCAAACTGAAAAAAAATAATACTAATATAAATTCGAAAAATGAAGGCTGTTTTTCTATATTTTTTAAATTAAAAAATATATTATTTACTCATATTTAAATTAAATCTTAATTAAATCAGTTCCTTTGCTTCACATGTAAATTATAATATTTATTCCATATATGAACTTATATTAAATTTTTTCTTTACATTTAATCTTATATCTTCAAAACAATGTAATACTTTGTTATAGATAAACGATATAATATTTCATTTAAATTGCTCCAGAAATTAACTTCATTTGATAATATAATTTAATATTAGAAATATAAAATATTCTAGAAATGAACGGACGTTAAAAAACTAATCAAAAATACGAAATGATACATAGCATTTCAAATTATATCGTTCTTCATTAATAACAATTAAATAAAAGAAATGTTCAGATTATTTGTTATAAATGTTTTATTTATTTATTTAAAAAAATCTTAACAAACAGGAAAAAATTGTAGCTAAAATGTTTGAATTTCAATTGAAAAAGAAAGAAATTGAAATTAATCGATAGTCAAGATTATTCAAAAAAGTTTAATTGTAACATGAGATGTTGCTAAAATATGAAAAATAAATTACTTCTAAAATATTTTGAAAAGAAGAATTATATTTTCAAATAATAAATCTTTTTTTTTTTTAATAATTCCACCTGTTTGTAATTTTTTTTTAGTACTTTTTGGTATTCCAATTTTTCACTTTCTTGAATGAATAAATAATAATAATAATAATAATTTTAGATGAATGATAATTTTATTTCAAATAAATATACTTACCGAAAAATTGATCCAACTACCTGGTACAATATTTGTTGGTATTTCACAATTAAATTGATAAATTTTAGTTCGTCTTAATACTTTAATTCGATTATTGGCTATTTCCAAAACAATGCCTACATAATAGATACCATACATTGTAATCCTTAATCTAAAATTAAAAAATTTAAATTAAACATATTCCAATTTAACAATTTGTATAAAATAGAATAAATAATTATTTACATATAAATTATGAATAATAATATATGATATAATGTTAATAAGTAACTAAATAAATATATAAATAATTAATTGAATAAGGAAAGATAAACAAATGATAATAAATAATGAAATGAATAATATTATATGAAAAACAAATTAGACAAACAATCATAGAGAAGCCAAATTTTACGATAAAATTGGTAGAATGCGGGAAATAAGCAAAACAACTACTCGTTGGCACAACAACCGATTACAATCGAAATCTCACGGAAGTGTGTTTACGTGTTGCATGCATATGCGTAAATGTTTGTATATGAACAAATATATGTGTATTGTATATGTGCGTGTACATGTATGTCTGTGCAAGTGTTTGTGTTGGTGTGTGTGGGAATATGGGTGTATGCTTATTATATGTACCATATCTATAAATGTAACGTGTACTCTATAAGCATTTGTAGATGTGAATGTATGTGGGATATGGATGTATCCTACTACACTTATTATATCTACAAGTGTGTTTTTATTCTACGTGTATTTGTGTGCGAATGCGTGTGGGTGCGTGCGTAGGTGTAGGGTGTATAGCATGGTGTTTTAATGATAGGTGTATGTATTATATTGTACTGTATACTTGTGAATGTATGCGCATTACACGTGCATCATATGTGTGAGTATATGCACACTGTATGCGTACCCCATGTACTGTATGGATATCGTAAAAATAGGTGCATGCTTAGGTGTAGATGCATGGCTGTGTATATATTGTATGGTACTGTATTTGTGAATATATGCTTACAATATGTGTATGCGTGGATGTGAGTAAATGCGTGCTGGATGCATACCGTGTATGCACATGTGTGGAATATGTGGGTACATGCGTGTGTGCATCTATACTATTTATATATGTGTGTATGTGTTCGTGTGGATATGTGTATGTGTTCTTGTGTATGCGTGTATGTGTGTATGTGTGTATGTGTGTGTGAATGCGTGGATGTATGTTTATTGCGTGTGTATGTATATCTGTATGTGAATGTGTAATATTAATATCTGTATATGTGTGAATATTGGGTGCGTATGTATGTGTGTGTATGTGGATATATGTATATGTATATATGGATATATATATATATGTAGATGTACGTATATATATAAGTATATATAAATATGTATATGTATAATGTGTAAATGTGTGTGAATGTTGGATGAGTAGTGTATAATTACATTATGTGTATGTATGCGAATGTATGGATATTTATGTATTGTAGATGTATGAATGTGAATATGTAAGTTATTTGTATGTAATATGTGTATGTGAGGTAAATGTACGATTGTGCGTGCATGTCGTATATATGTGTGTGTATGTGTTTGCGTGTATATTTATGAGTATATATGCGTGTGTATTTATATGTATGTTTGTATAGGTGTATATATGTAAATGTGTATTTTATATATGTGTGTACATACATGTAATTGAATATATTAAAATCTGCCTATATTTCTCCGTTTATGATGAAATAAAGAAAAAAAGATAATTGGAATTCATCGGTGGATTTAATCGCTTTATCATTACAAAGGGATGATAATGATTATATCAGTAGTGATATTGTACGAGGCGGAGATGTCGCACATATGGCATTTGCAATAAGACATTTAGGATTGAAGAATGAGGGCGTTATAAAAAAACATTTAAGATTAGAGGAGTACAAATGTCGCAAGAGACATTTAAGATTGACGAGTGGCGATGTCGCAAGTAACATTTAAAAACAAATAAATAAACTTTATAAGATTGCCTGATTTGGGAAAATATTTTCAAATAATATTGTCTTGACGAAAACAAATATTTTTCTTTTTCTTCACGAGAAATCTTTTACCCAAAAAAATTTTGCCCAAGAAATTCTGACAAAAATTTGGAAAATTTTTTAAATTTATTTTGAATTCCTAAAAATTTGGTAAATTTCAAATTCATTTTATTTAATAAAAAATGGTTTTAATTTTAAATTTTAATTTAATTTACTTCTTTTTCTTTCTGATTTTTATATAATTAAAATATTATAAGGTATTTCGTCATTTCATTTAAATATTGAAAAATTGAAAATTTTAAATTTCCTTTTATTTATAAATAAATTGTTCTTATTATTAAAATTTCTTTCTTTCTCTCTCTTTTTTTATTTACTTTTTTTTCTTTTCAAATTTCTCCTTATTTTTTTAATTAAGACATTACAATTTCCGTGTGTTTTATTGATTCCACGTGAGATTTTACGTAAAATTTTTTCTACATAAATTTCAATTTATTAATTTTATTTAATTTTTACATTTATTTATGTGTTAGCATATATGGAGTAATGATTGCATACTTCTTGCATGTATCCTAATATTTAATTGGCTAAGACAAAACATTACACATAATTTTCTCGATGATAATTTTTACTGGATGCGTTCTACTGATATATACGTGAATTGTTAAATAATTTTTTGCGTTTTATTAGCTTGATAATTTATTGATACTTATCTCTTATCAAATTAATATCCAATAAAATATGCAAATGATATAGATTTTGTCAGTATCTATCAAAATTTTAATTTTCATCTCAGTTTTTGATCTTCCTTATATTTTCCTTCATTGTTTTTTTTCACTTAAAAATTATTGGTAAATGTACATTTTTACCTGATGATAAATTTAAGCAATAAGTTAGGTGTGTTATTTGCGACAAAGTGAATAATATGAACAAGAAAATTTTGTTGATAATTGACAAGTTTTATTAAAAGGTTAAGAATTAAGAAGCGAAAATTTAAAATTAATTGGGAAGAAGAGCAAATACCTTGATTTATTGCTCAACTAGGTAGTAACTAACTTTTAATACATCTAATTCGCATCACAAGGTAACGTAATCGCAACTGATACTGATACACGAATACTTGAATTTATCACATCTTTGCTGTACTCTCGAGATACTCTTTAATCATTGATGGTTCAATGATGTTTACTCTAATAAGATCATAGGTACAAATTTATGATTTTTTTTTCATGAAACTTATGACTTGATTTTTCAAAATAAATTCATTTCAAAATCATACATTAAATGCAAGTCACGTGTCATACATCATCATAATATTTCGAGAAATATTTTATTGCGTTAAATTAAGAATAGTGGAATCGTGATTGAATAAGAACAAAAAAAAGATTGATATTTTGTTCAATTTGAGAAATTTTTATAAAAAACTGAATCGGCAAAAAACTTAACATCACATAATCTTTGATCTTTTGATCAGTGATACAATATAAAAAATATTCCTGGAACTTAATCATATCATATATTTTATTCAGTAATTAAATAATGATAGAAAACAAACAGAAAAATCTAGTTTAAATAATACCAATAATTTTTTCAGCAAAAAAAATTTCACTAATTCAAATACTGATATGTTAAAAAAATTATAAGTAAAAAAGTTAATTACTGTGAATTTCTAATCAATTAATCATTAAATTTGTTTGTATGGAGATAGAAAAATTTTGTTTTGTAATGGATAAAAGATAAGTATGAATTATAATTCTTTTTTTCAATTCTTCATATAATATATTTATTTTTCTACGATTTTTCTAAAAATTATTTATTCATATAATAAATTATTATCAATATTTATCAAATTTCCTAATCATATAATGTATGTCATTATAATATTTATCAAATGCTTTTATCAAAAATATATTTAAATTTAGTAAAAGTCAATTTATTGCAAAAGAATGATCATTTTTATCTTTAGAATGATTTTTTTAGGAATGATGTAAAAGTTTTTGACTTTTTCTGGTGGAACTTCCGATAACTGAATGGCAAACTTGTTCGTCCACTCCTCTACAGTATGTCATATTTTCTTCATTACTGTAATATTATTTCCTCTGTACCGTAATTATTATACTAGTAAACGATGAAATTTCGTTTTAAACCTTATGAATATGCATCAAAAAATTGAGATTGCACAATTCTTCGTATACTTATTATTCGCAAAATGCTAAATTTTAAGTTGTTCTTCTTTAGTCTCGAACTGGTTTACGATTTTTAAAATTGATAATATTGGCAGTGATTGACTGAACGATGTTTTTTCCCTTTTTCATTATTTTCCAATTTTCCCATCCCATTTTTATTTTATGAGTCCTAATAACAAATTTTCCCCATTTGCGTCTTGTTGAGGTAATAATTCATATAGTTATTATTCGGTACTGTAATTTAAATCCATACTATACTGTAAACTACCGTTTAAGCTAAATAATTATGACAAATTTAGCATTTTTGCTCTTTGTTTTGCTATCCATTAATATATTATCTGGAGGATTGACTAATAGCAATCAATTTTCATTTTGGTCAAATGATTCAATAACAAAAATCAACAATACTGAGGTATTTTTTTCTAAAATTTCAAATTCATTTTTCGAATGATTCATTGAATGATCGTTCTTAAATTGTTATATTTCGTTTTACTATACTTTCTGTTTACATTTTCGTCTGTTTTTTTGTTAAATTGTTCCAAATCATATCGTATCTTTTTATCATTTAATCGTTTATTTTCGAATTTAATAGAAAACATTAGTTTCATTGTCATTTATGACAAAATATTAGAATAATTAATAATTCTTATTTATTTCGTTCTTCTTTTCAGCATTATATTTTTATTAAATTAACTTATCAATTTGATAAGTTTAGTGTTTACAAAAAAATTGCTTTTTCTTTTCTCTGAAACTTTTTTTCTGGAGCCATTCTTCCTTAAAAAGTTTTTCATTTACTTATATAATTACTTTTACTTTCCTTCCGTTTTTTTCTTATTTCCGAAACATTTTAAATTGGGAAAAAGTGAACTCAAAAAATCTTTTTCCTTTCTTTATTTTTTTTTAGATTAAATTAATTTTTCTAATTTTTAGTTTAAAATTTTTATTGCAACAAATTATTCTCAATTAATCAATAATTCCAATATACTTTTTCAGTAAAAAAAGTTAGAAATTTTTATATAAAATAAAATTAAAGGAAAAAAACAAAAACAAAAATGAATGAATATTTTACTGGAACTTTGTTTTTTTTTATTATTATCAGATATGTCCTTTTAATAATAACCAGTTTTGGTGAAAATGTTAGGCTACGTTTTTACTTTAATTTTCTTTTTTTTTCTTTTGATATGATTGATAAGTATAGCTTTATTTTTGATATGTTTTACTTTTTTTTTTATTTCAACCAACTTATTGATCTTTTTCCGATTTTTTTAAATATATATATATATATATATATATATATATGAAGAAATGATATTAAATTTTGTTGCGATAAAAAGGAAAAATTCAAAAACAAATTATAATGTTAATGATAAAAAGAAAAAAGTAATGATTATTATTATTATTATTTAATATGAAATTAAAAATTGCTAAGAAATTTTCAATAATTAATTTAATTATTTAATTTATATTAATTTTATTTAAACTTTATATAAAAATTCATTGAATAAATTTGAAAATTTAAAATACATTTGAAAATTTTAAATTTTGAAATGAAATTAATTATTTAATTATTAATGGATTTTTCTGACAATCACTTCATTTGCTTTATATTTTATTTCGGCTAAAAAAATACTGTATAATATGAATAAATATATTAATTTTTGAAAATTAATTTTTCGTTGATTTAAAATTTCGTTGAATTTCGCTTCGATAAAAATTCAGGCAAATTTTTAATATCTAATAGTAATCGTATAATGTTACTATTATTATTAGTTAAATTCATATAATCCAATAAATATATCAAAATTATCACTTAAAATATTGAATGATAGGATAATTTCTGATAATAATAAATTGATTTTGAATAATTGAAATTGAATTTAAAATTTAAAACTCAGGAAGGGAAGTTTTAAAATCTAAAAAATAGTTGATAATAATTTTTGCGAATGAAATTAAGTTATAACATAAATTTTCTAAATTTAATTGCAACCCAACAATTCATTGAATATATTATATTATACATAATTTAACTTAATTAACATCTAATTAGTTTTCATTTTTATTTTTTGATTTCTGATTTTTCATTTTTCATTTAATCAAAAATATAAATTATAATTTTTAATTAAACAATTAAAATTATTTGATAATATTATTGATAACTTTAAAAAAATAATCTAAAAACTTTTAATCAAATTATTCATTTGTGAAAAATCTTTTTCTTTTTTAACTCAAAAATTTCTTTTCAAATTCAAATATTTTAAAAAATAAAATTTTTAGGAAGTATCAACAATTCCAACAATAATAACAACAATAATGATAATAGCAGAATCAAAAGGTATCAAAAATGATATGGAGGAAATTAATTCCGGTCAAATGTATATTAATTTAGAAGCAGAATTAAGCGCAGATGGTTCAATGCATGTTAAACCAGCTGCGACAGCAACACACGTAATTAACGTACCACAATTGTCCAATAATTTGGTATATCAATTAATTGATATTGATAATATATTAAAATTAAAAATGATACAGATTATTGCTAATAGAAATAAAAAATTATTCCCGAACATTTCAAGATCAAGATGACTAATCACAAAATCAAGATGATTAACTATTCGAAAAAACGTGTGAAAATCAAGCGTTTATAGATATGAAACAGTACAAAATTTTCACGCAATAATCAAATATTTCTCCACAAAATTGATAAAATTTCTCGATGACAAATTTGAAACAGTTTTGATTCTGATATTATGGGTAAAATTGCTAATTTGAAATCAAAATCAAAAATCAAATAAGTACTGCAAACATTTTAGTTTATTCCTGTAACCGAATTACCGAAATCTCAATATGAATCGACACTAAATTCAATACCAGATAATTTTGACCAAGAAAACGATCCGGCGGAAATGAAATCATTGATCGGATTGAAATTTAAACAAAATGAAACAGAAATATCAACGAACAATGCTATCACAGTAAATCCATCAGTATTTTCCATTTCAATTGTTTGTTCAATAATTATTATCAAGAATTTGTAAATATTTGTTGAAATTTAAACTTTAAACATCAATTTTTTTCTTCCATTTGTTATATCATTTTGCATTTTAATTTTTATTACAAATTTTTTTTATTCAATCAAATAGATATTATCTGGAATTAATTGCATTCAATATTTATTTCAAATATGTGAAACTAACGAATGATGACATATTATTATGATTTCAATTGATTAATAGTGAAAAAATTAACGAAATAGTTATGGAACTATTGGAAGGAATACGGTAGGAATAATTACGGTAATCATTGTAAACAGAAAAGTAACTTAATCTACTGATAATTTAGGAAAAAGTTGGTGATAGAATAATGAGACTTCAATAGATTGACGTTACAAAAATTACCGAGAAAAATTCAAAAAAAAACTACTGAAATATATACGGTAGAAGCAATACTATATCTATATTGTCTCATTATGATCAAGGGAAGCTTAGTCTACTAATAATTCAGAAAAAGATTGAATTCCAGAAAATATTCAAAGTTCATTGGGAAGAATTAATAGATGTGAGATTTTGCAATGGAAACGGATACGGTAAATATGCAATTAAATTAAATGTCAGTTATTGGCAAATTTTAATTCAAAACGAAGTTTTAATCAAATATTAAAAGTTTTCAATGATATATTATCAGATAGATAATTTTAAATTTTATTAAAAAATTTCATCTTCAACTTGATGATTCTCGAATTTCTAATTTGATGATACTCGAATTTTCAACTCAATGATTTTTATAATTTACGTTATTACGTTTCTTTATTGAATCTCAAAATATACTTTTTTTCACGAGAAATAACGAGAGTAGTAGAAAGAAAAATCGATGTTTTAAATTGCATTTATTAAGGTGATTTAATTCTTTTCAATCCTTTCTCTTATCAAATATATTTTGAACTATTTTGTTGTCAACGTAATAAATGAAAATTGATTTTATAAAATGTCACGTAACACGGAAATACGCATTTCTTTAATTGTTCTCAGATGATTTTTTTTTCACATTATTAATGGTTTATTAGAAATTGAATCATTTTATGTATCATAAATGTTTATTGCAAAAACGTTTGATATATTTTTGAATAAAAAAATTTGCGTAACCTAACTTATCACAAAGATTAAATAATTGAAAAAATGAAATAAACTTTCATTGAGCATAAAATAATTAAAAATATAAAAATGGAAATTAATAAATTAAATGGAAATGAATATACAAATTAATTAATTACATTTAAATTAATTCCTTTATTATTCTAATCCATTTTAAAATATAATTAATTTATCAAAGTTGTCGATTAAAAGTGCCAAAAAGTAAATTAAATTAATTAGTTACATTCAAAAATTTTAGTGTAAATATTAACATTGAAAAAATTTCCGATTTTTTATTCTTTTTTTTAAATATAATTAAATATATCTAAATGATAGCAATTCGAAGATAACAAATCAAAGATGTTAACAATAAATAATTGATTAATTTCATTTATTGAATATCACATTTGTTTTTCGTTTTATTTTTGATATTTAATCTTATATTTTTGATATCATTTTTTTTCATACAAACAAAAAAATAAATAAATAAAAATGTAAGCAAATGAATAATATAATAAATAATAAATAATATACTAATATGAAAACAATAAAATATATTAATTAATTAAAAAGTGAAGCAATGACATAATAAACAAAATTTGTCTATTTCGTTTTAAAAGACAAAAATTAAGAAACTTTTAAATTTTATACAAAATTTGAAATTTGTTTTTACAACAAATAAGAAAAATACCATTTGCACAATAATAAATTCTCGATTGTTTATCATCTACGGAAAGATTTGCTTCACGTAATGATTCAAATACTAAATTTTCAGTAATATATAAACACGCAAATTTATGTCCACCAAATGAGCACCACGTTTCTTCTAAAATACCACCCATAACAAACCAACCTGAAGTAATAAATTAATTTAAAAAAAGAATGATAATTAATAACTTTTTTTTTCAAATAATCGGATATAAATTTTGATTTTCAAATTAAAATTCAAAAATATGCTTACTGATGAAAATGAAAATTTTGAATTCATCCATTTTCTATTTTCAGATTAATCATTTCTTATTATTCGTCCAATTTTAGAAATTTACAAAAATATTTTTTTATTCCAAAATATTTGAAAAAATAAAAATAAATTTTGATTAATTTATTCATTTTTGATTGATATATATGCAATATTTTTGTTTAATAAATTAAAAAAAATACTTTGATGGTTCTTTCCTTTTCCAAAGTTTTCTTCTTAATTATTTTCACTTCGATTTTGATTTCAAATTACGTTTATAACTATTTCGAATATCATTTTATATTTAATCTCATTTGGTAACTATTTTTCTACATAAAATATATGTACGCTTAAATATAATATAAAATTAAAAAAATTTTTTTAAAAAACTTTTATATAATTTTAATTTAAATTAAATATTTAAATATCAATTTGTTTTGGCTAACATTTTCCTTTTATAATATAAAATATACACATGCATTTTAAAAACAATACATTAAAAATTTTTTTACTCAAAACTTTTACGCAATTCCAATTTAAATTAATTATCTGAGTATTGTATTACCGTTTACTAAATTTCTATTGACATTGTTCTTGTTGTATTAAAATTTCTAAAAGCAAAAATAAAATAAGTTGTAAAGTTTCACCCCAGGTTTTACTTGATCTGCAACATTTCGTATCGCTTCTTTGTATTCAATCTCATTATTAGAACAATATTCCAAGCAAAAAATGCTTACAACTATCTGAAATTATTTAAAAATTCAAAATGAATAAATTCAAAAATAAGAAATGAATTTCCTAATTTTATATTATTTCATAAACTTTAAAGCAAAAAATTTAAAACTAAAATTATAATTTTCATTAAATTAATTAAATATTATCAAATATTAATTTAGAATATTCATTAATTTATCAAAATAACAATTATTATTAATCAATTAATAATTTAAAACATCATGAATTACTTACAGTTCAAAATATTCCATTACTATTTTGATGTATAATTCAAAATTATTAATATTAATATCGATCACCGATAACATCTAATAAATTTTAAATTGAAAAACTTGAAAATAGAATTTTCAAGTTTTATCTTTAAATGACGATTAGCTCATTGATTAAAACATTTTAAATTATATAGGATATTAAATGTATAATTTAGAATATATCATAATACCTATTTTGATATAAAATTTAAAATTTTTAATAAAATTAATTATTGATTTTAGATAAGATGCATATTAACTTAATTACTTATTATTTTAAACTTACATCAAAATTATTTTGAAGTATTTTCGGTGCTTTTATCGATGGTTTAGTATGACAATTACAATGAAAAATTGAACGAACCTGTAAAAAGAAATTAAATTAACAATTTATCATAAAATTAATAATTTCTTATAATTAATAATATTTCATTTCAATTAATCAATTAATTAATTGTATTTCATTTTAATCAGTTATTGATTAATTAATTAATGTTATCATATCGTAAATTAAAAACAATAATTTATCGTGAAATTATATATATGTATAATAATTTCTTGCAATTAAAACAATATTTCTTTCCAATTAATTCGTTATATTTTATTATAATCAATTACTAATTAATATTAGCATATTTTCGCTTCCCATTTTTTTCATCCTTTTATCATTTCCAAATTCATTAATGATTTGAATTTAAATAATATTAAAATTTAAACCTTTGATTTAGTAAATTGTTCAATTTCTTTAAGTTGTAACCAACCAGAACCTTCCACCGAAGCTATCATTTTAAGTACTGAGTCCAATCAAATGAATTCTTGCCAATTATCCAACGAAATAATTCATTACGATTTTGTGGCAAATAATCAGCCAAATATATCTATAACATAATTAATTTCAAACACATCTCATCTATAAACCAGTAATTGTTAAAAAGCTAAGTATTTCAAAATCGAATTTTCCAAAATATAATTAGGAATTTATCTCATTTATAAACTAATTAATAGAGCCAAGTATGTTCCATTTATAAAATAGTATTTGTTAGAAAATTAAATATGCCCAAAATAGAATTTGAAATTAATCTAATAAAACTAAAAAGAGCCAAGTATGTCCAAAATACAATTTCATATTTATCTTGTCTATTAAGCAATATTTATTTAAAAACAACAAGCATATGAAAACGACAAGCATATGAAAACGACAAGCATATGCAAAATAAGATTTATAATCTATTTGATTTATCATAACAATAAAAATATTCATTTGTTTGAATTCATTTATATATTATTTTGAAAGATTTCTTTTCTATTAAAATTTGGAATTTGAATTTAAAAAAAAGACGAACGTTTGTTTATTTTTTTTCATTTTTTATAATAATTTTAGGTAATTGAGGAATTTTTAGCCAAAACATATCAAATTTTTAAAACTAATTTGTAATGCAAAAAAATTTTTAAATTTATTAGCAAAATTATTCATCGATTAATAATAAAAAATTTATGCAATTTAGTAAGAATTTTTTAAATTATTTATTTAATTTTTAAACAAAATAAATGTATTTATTTATTCGATAAATTCTTAAAACTCAAATACTACTTGAATATTTTAAATTTTTTTTAAAATATATTTCGAAATATTTTTTCATAGTTGGTGATTTCTTTTGAAATTTTTGCAATTTTCTGTTCGGCATTTGCTAAATTTATAAAAATTATTTTTGTTAAATTATTTAGGAATACCTATCTAAAGCATCATTGATCATTGTTAATTTTTTCCTCTTCCTTTTTGTTTTCGTTTTTTAACTCTTTGTTTTATATAACATTTCAGAGAAACAGAAATAAATTACTCTCATTTATTATGAAAAACAAAGAAGAAAAATTTCTTTTTAAACAATTACGGTAACACTTTGGTTACAGTAATAATTACAGTAATACATTGACGAAGCTGTGCTTGTTTGTTTTCTCTAGTGAGATAATTTTTTCATTCTTTTTGGGATTGCATTTTTATTCAATTGATTAGCAAACAAATTTTTTAATTTTCTGAACTTTTTTATGATGATACTTTTGTGAAGATTTTTGGGCGCCATTTTTCCCAAAAATTTTATTTCAACTAATTAAAATTTCGACTAAAAATTTTGCCTAAAAAATACCAAAAATGAGAAACAAAAAGAAGGTCTAAAACCTAACTCTTGTCAACCCAATCACATTAATAGCCCACTCCAAAACAAAAGTGGAAAAATTTAATTCTTATAATTTTTATCGTTTCAAATTTTTAAGGTTAAATTTTAATGCTAACTAGTTAAGATCATAAGATTACGATAAATTCTATTTAAAAGACATTGCAAAAGACAAAATAAAACAAAAATTTAAAAACTTATTTTCTTTAAAATCACTTTTATCATTTCAATATTGTGTCTCAAAATTTTTTAAAAATAGAATTTTGAATCATAGCTAATTAAAATTTTGGATTTTCGAAAAAATTTTTATTTTAAAAATATTAAAAATAAATGAAAAAAAAGGAAAAATAAGAAGCAAAAAAATTTCAGCGCTGTTTTTTTTAAGTATTGAAATATTGCACTTAGAATTTTGTTGAATTTTTATTTGTACTTAAATTTTTCACCTAAGTCTCACTAAAAATCAAAATATTTTCAAATTTCATTTCAAACAAAAAAGAAAGAGAAAAAAGATAATATCAAGAAAAAGAAAAACAAACAATATGATGATATCAATGATATTTTAAGACGAAAATAAAAATTTTATTGTGAATTTTTAGCTTTTTCTTTTCTTCCATGTAACGATTTAAAAATAATACCAATAATGAAATGATATTCGGAAAAATGAATATATTTTCCGGAAAACGATAATATACTTACATTGTTTACTTTATTCCTAAAAACAACTGAAACATGTATGGTTGGTCCGGCACCAAAATCTAAAAGTGAATCGCAATAATCGATACGTTCAGCAACGATCGGTAATAACATGATCATCATTTGCATTGCCGGATCATCAATACATCGATAAAAATCCTAAATTTGAAATAGTATAGAAATTAAATTAAAAAATGAAGTATTTAAATTCATATTATAAAAAAATTTCTTAATTGCTTAATTATTCCATTATATTTTCATAATTTCATTTGTTTAGCTCAAATTTCTAATAATTATTCTTTCATACAAAATTTAACTTTGAATGTTAGGAAGAAAATTTACATAGGAAAAAAAAGCTTAATGTTCATTAACATTTTAATTAGATGAAAAGCATTAAATATCATAGCTATCGTAATTATAATTTAATTATATTAAAATAAGCTTATAATACGATTAAACTAATTTAATTGAGCTTTCTTTTTACATTTCAAATATATTTAAAATTTTTTAATTTTTCGACAATTTAATTAAATTAGCTATTAAAAAGAAATTTATAATTGGTATAAATAATTATTTAATATTATAAATTTAAAATTCCATCGTTTTTCTTTTTTGAAATATATATTAAATTTTACTTATACTAAATTTTCTAACTCTAATTAGCATTAATTTTATTAGTTCACTTATTTAATTTCTGCATAATTTTTCAAATTTTAAATTTCTGCCATAAATTCCATAATCTTTTCCAGAAGAGATATACATATTTATCTTCTGAATCCATCGTAGTCCATGTACTGCTATTGTAAACTACAAAAATCTCTCAAATCTACTGTAACTTATAAATTTTTGCTATAGTTATAGATTCAAAAAAAAGAACCCAAAGATAGGCTTGAGAATCGAAATTGCTTTCCAGCCTATCTTGTCCAACAATAACATCATCTTCAAATGTCATTATTCGGATATGTAAATTTGAAAGCTCTGAAATAATTTCGACATTATTTTACTTAGTTTTTCAACTCTGATAAATAAATACGATAAATTGATTGGTTGCTAATTACTTACTGAAGTATTAAGTTAACATTTTTTAATATAACAAATTTTATTTATTTATTTATCCTAAATAAGAAATTTTATTTTTAATATTTATTTAAATATTATTTATAATATTTAAAACTTTTATTTGATCATTATTTATACGGTTATAATTTTTATATGTTTATCATGCTTTATCAATCATTATCAATGATACATTTTCCTCGTTCTATTTTTGTTTTATTTTGATGATAATATTTCTATAAATAATAATTAAATGAGCTAAAAAAATAACGAAACAATATTGAAATTATATAGTAATAAAAACTAAACTTATAAGTTTGAAAATATTTAAAATAAATAAATAAATATTAAACTGCTGAAACTTATGTTGAAGATTGAAGAATTCTTGAAAATATGACTCTTAATGAATGCTTTTGCAATTTGTAAAGTAAATAATCGCTAACTAATACCAAGAATTTTTAAAATTGACTATTGATTTGTTTTGTTTATCTTAATGATAGTTATCAAATTTTCGAATTATAATCACAATTTAAAATCAAAATTTTACTTTACCAATTTATTCGTTTATTTTTTTGCTTATTTATCAATAATAATAGCTAATCTAATCATTTCTTTATTTATCATAAATAATGGATAGTTAAAATTCAATATTATTTACTATTCGTTTATTTATTATAGACAAATAAATAATAAGCGTTTTTGTTATCATTGTTAGTACCATTATTATTACTACTATTTATTATCATCATTACTGTTATCTCTAGTGCTATTATTGTTATCATTATTATTATTATTATTATTATTATTATTATTATTATGTATTATTATTATTATTATTATTAGTGTTGTTATCACTATCATTATTATTACTACTGTTATCATTATTGTTGATAACAATTAATAATTGATTTCTTCTTATATTTTATATAAACGATAAGTAAAAATAAATTAGTTTCATTCATGCTTGTTTATTTAAATGAAAAAAATTTTTGAAATGTAAAAGGATAAAATTTTAAATAAAATCATTTTTTTAAATAAACTCATAGAATGGCGTAATTCTTAAAATTAAATAATTCAAATAGTACTACAAATAAATTTCAAATATTTGGAAAAAATTACAACTAAAATGAATGAAACACAACAGCAACAGCTTATCAGCATCTAACTAAAGCTACAAATAAAACTTGAAAAGTTTCCGCTATATGCATCAATTGGTTCTTGCTAATAAACTTAATGATAACAAAGTTTTTTAACAAATATGTAAATGTTAATCAAATAGTTAAAGAGAATTTAAAACAAGACTACATATGTTATCATCATATTGTTATGCTTAAATACTGGTACTAGAACAAAGTTTATACTTTTTTCATTGATTTAAAAATAGTGAACTTCACGTCAATCATATAACAAAATGACGTTGGTTGAAAAAGAGAAAAAAAGCCCTACTTTTGTTTATTTTTTCTTAAGAAGTAAACAAAAATGAAAAAAAAAGCAACTTAAAAAGTTTTTTCTATAACAAACTTTAATTCTTTTTTTTATGCTTTCATTTTAAATCAACCAGCTGTCGGGTTTTGTTTCACATCGATCATTTCGTATCCTTTCGTACCAATTTATTTATTTTATTATTGATAATTTGAAAATTGGTAACTTCTCTTTCTTTTTTATTTTATTTTAATATTAATGTTTTTATTTGGAATAATTAATTTTAAATGAAAGAAAATAAGCGAATAAATAAACAAATAAAATTACAATATTTAAAAACTTAAAATTAAACTAAATAAATTTATAATATCTTCTATTAATATATGAAAATATGTGTTTATTAAATGTTTATTTATTTAAATGAATTATTTATTAGTTTCCGATTAAACTATTTAATGAATAATTGGAAAATTATTTTTTCGCTTTTAAAAGATTCAATATCTATAAATCTTTTATTAATATTTATTATATAAAAATAGGCATTATTTTTGTTTACAAAAGGAAGAAAAAGTAAATAAAAAATATTACTGATCGATGTTTTTGACAATTGGTAAATAAAATTAACATTTCATAAGTTTTTTAAGAATAAATTTATAGATGTAATTTTTAAGAAACTAAAAAATTTTCCGATTTTTGTTTTAAAAAAGTGTTGCATTAAATTTAAATCTTATTAGTTTATTCGATTTGATTACTGTATAAGATTTTATATTCAGAATATAAACTAATTGCTATGTAAGATTTTACTAATTAAATGTATTAATAAATGATTTAAAAATAAAACTATATTTTTTAATAAATGAAATAATTATAGATAAATGATAGACTAACATATTTACATGGAAACAGTAGACTGAGATATGATAAAATTACATTAAAACTTCTATTATTAAATAAAATTAAAGATTAAGACTATTATATTCTATAAGATTCAGAAATTAGATACATTGCCGTGTAAGATTCAAAACTTCAGAAGTTAGGCTGCATTGTTACAATAAAACTTTTTCATTCCTCATCTTATTCTTAACTTTTTTTTGTTTCAGAAGCCTTTTTCTTTTTTACTAACCAATTCATTAGCATTTAATATGCTCATTGAAACTTTTGTAAAATATAGTATGCTATTATCGATTTCTTGTCGAATACAGTATACAATTATTATTTGTTATTTAATTGCGAATATTTCTAATAAAATTAATCGAATTATGAAAATGCTGAACTTTTGAGTAAAAAAACAATTTAAATTTGAAATAAATAATAACAGAAATAGATAAAGTGGCAAAAAACGAAAAGTTTTAGAAATTTGTTCGAATTTTCTTCTTAAAAAATGCACAGAATGAAATAATTAATGCCTTTAAAATTATCCAAGTTCGTTCGAAACTTAAAATTAATATTACAAAATTCTCGCAACAAAATTTTAAGTAAACAGTTTTAATGCCTATATTAATTGGCATTTTTATGTAAAGTTGAAATTTTCGAAATTAAAACAAAAAGCTATGAAATAGAAATGAGAACTTTTCGTTTTCTTTCTAATTTTTTTTTTTACTACAAAAAATGCAACGATTTCTGAGAATTTCATTTATTACATTTTATAAAATTTTCGAAATGTATAAATTAAAAGTGAAAAAAGATTAAAAAAGGAAAATCAATAATTTATATAATTAATAATATAATCATTCGATATTAATATTCGTCTTAAAAATATGAAAATAAAAGAAATTTATCGCTTACTTAAATCAAAGAAAAAAAGGAAGAAAAAATAAAACTCTTTTTTATTTTCAGAATATTTATCGTTTCTATGTTTATTTTCAATGCTGAAATTATTTTCAACTTTATTTTTTTCTCCTTCAATCTCATTACGTCATCTTGCGTTTATTACATTTTTAATCAATTTGTTTTGTTCTTAGCTACTATCATTTATACCACAATATTTTAAGTTTATACTTCATTAAAGCATAAAAATAAATAATGCTTGAAATAAAAAGTTCGTCGATGTCATTGAACTTTTTATAATAAAAATGTTTTTCTTGAAAGTTTAAATTTCAATATTCAAATTAGTGAATGAATGAATATATGAAATGGAAAGAAAAAATTGATTTAATATATAATAAAATACAAATTAATCTATTTCATATATTCCACCTTAATAAAACCTTTTTTTAAAGTTTGCTTAACAGTCCCAAAATTAATTATTTAATATAAAATAATTTTAAAAGATTGAATAAATGTTGTTTACTACATTGTTAGTGATGTCTAATACTTTATTTTTAAATATACTAAATTAACCAGTTTTTTTCGTTTCTTCATTATTATACATATCTATATCTAATATATATTATCCATATCTATTACTGATAAAAAATTTGGTATAAAAATTAGAAATTGAAAATTAAATATTTAATTATTAAAAGAACATTTACTTAAAAATGTTACGAATGTCGAGATTCCAAAATTTAATTAGCAAAAATTCAAATAACAATGAATTATAAAAAGTGGAATAGATAAAATGAAATGGAAATAAATGAAACTTAACGAACATTTTCAAGCGCGACGAAAAATTATGCAAAGCTTTTATTTCTCCAAAAAAAAAAATTTAATATATAAAATTTTAGAATTAAATTTATTCCATCAGATGCGTCGAAAATATACAGTAATATTATCAATTACTACTAAAATTAAAAGATAATTAAACTAAACTTTCAGTGAAATATTGAGATTTTCGATTTCTAAACTGAAAAATTTTCAAAATTTTTTTAAAAAATCGAAAGCAAAAATTAATTATTAAAGCTAAAAATTTTAATTTCCATTAAATAATTTGAATATTTAGTTTGAGCTTATTTTTATTTCAATATGTTTTATGAGTAATTTTCAAATTTTTTTCTTGACACACATAAAAATGGGCGAACAATAAAGTTATCACTTCCAAAGTTAAATTTTTATTATAATTAAATTATGGAGTGGAAATCGATATGGAAAAATTATAAGAACACGATCGTTAAATAAATCATTAAGTGATTAATAGAATTTCATTCACTCATAGAACAATTAGTAATATGCCAAATACCGTATAAGTACTATCGTATTGTGAAGTACCGTAACGGAATGCTACAATATAATTAATAAATTATCATAAAATTATTATCGCTAGCAAAATATCATATAAACACATTTTATTTTTAAGTAAATCGTATAATAGAAATATCGTATAATGAAATGCAATTGTACGATGAAATATTATGTGGCAAAATATTATCCTATAATGAAATACAGCATAAATATGAGATGTTTCATACGCATTTCATGCTAAGTAAACCGTATAATAAAATATCGTCGTTTAATGAAATGTATGATGAAATATCGTACACCGAAGTATTACTGTACAAGGAAATATCGTACAGCAAGATATTATCTCACAATGAAACATCGTATAAAAATAAAATAAATGCATATTTCAATTAATAAATCATGTGATAAAAATATAATATAAACTAAGTACAATTCATATAATGAAATATCGAACAAAGAACTATTATAGTATAAAAAATACCGTACAACGAAATATTATCGTATAATCAATGAAAAATCATAAGACAAATTGCAACGAATGAAATATTTCCATATCATCTGTTTATTTTACTAACCCTATAATTTATTTATATGATGTATTAATGATTTTATGATTCATTTGTAAATGAAACAAAAAAATAAAGAAAAATGAATAAATATAAAAAAACAAATTATTGAAGGATTATATTAACTTTATGATTCATCGAGAATTTTTTTATTCGTTTGATCTGCTCATTCGAAAGACAAATAAATAATTGGCTATTATTCAGCTCGGAGATAATAATTATGATAAATTAAAAAGACTAAATTTTTAATATCCAAATAATCGGTACAGTATTTCAAACTACATGATGATTAAGATTAAATTATTAGTAAACAAATGACCTATGTAATAAATTGATAAATTTATCTAATATTTAACATTCTAAAATTTTTATTACATTCGACATTTATCAGAAAAAATAATTCAATTAATTGATTGGAAAATTCAAATTATTCTAAGCATTAATCAGTTATTATCATGGATTAAATGTTATCAGGAGTTTATGAAAATCTTAATTCAAGTAATCATGATTATATCAACTTATTATTTAATGCTAATTTAGCTCAAAAGGTCTCGAAACGCTAGCACGCCTACCGTAATTTGATTAATGAGTCATGTAAATTGATATCTTATATTTATTTATATATGAAATGAGATGTTGTTTCGTTTGCGATTTGTTTGAACGTACGTGAAGTTTCGCGTCATGTAACATTCAGAAAATTTCTCCTAGATATCTGAGTCTTAATTGACCTCGTCTAAATTTTACTTG
This sequence comes from Dirofilaria immitis, assembly GCA_024305405.1. Lineage (NCBI taxonomy): Eukaryota > Metazoa > Nematoda > Chromadorea > Rhabditida > Onchocercidae > Dirofilaria > Dirofilaria immitis. Next base: position 2,434,610 of record JAKNDB010000088.1, on the reverse strand, counting down.
TTTTCACGTGAAATTTTTTTATCGCGTCAAAATTGGACAATCATATTCATGATTAATTTATACAGTAAGAATACTTACAATCATATTTGTTAATTTTAGGAAGTATTTTATCCATAAAAGTTCTTTTAAATTATCTAAAACAAATAGTTATTTTAATATATTGGTCCTTTTAATTTACGTACTTTTTTGCTAGTTATTTCATTCCTCTTCACTTCACTATTGTCATACCACGTTAGAATGTATTAATTTCTAGCAACGTGAAATTTTGCTTATCCATTCCATTTTATTTTATTCCTAGCTGTTACATGTTTCAGTGTTCTAAATTTTGAATTCCTTGGAGATAATTGTTGATAATTATAGTTTTGACATTTAAACATCAATTTTGCATTGTAGTAAAGTTTCCGTTTTTGCTTTTTATTTTTTTGTTTTTCAAAATTTATAAATTCCAGATATAGTCTGCAAAATTGCCGATAAACAACAAATCAAGATACTTGATTGCAAGGGCCTATTTTGTCAGTTTCTAAGCATTCGATGGATTCACAAGGTCGAAAGCTTATCGTTGTCGATAACGGAACAGGGGTAATTTTTGTTTAGCCGAGAAAAATAAATTCGAAATTGAACAACAAATTTTTTCCTCCTAAATTTATGATATCCTTTCATTGAAGTAATTTCAGGTCTCTTCATTTTATTTTTTTCGGATTTAATCTTTTAATTTAGAGTTGAATAGAATGATACAAAAATTTGCAATTGCTTAGTCAGACATAAATTTTAGTTTGTGAAATGTGGTTATGCTGGAACCAATTTTCCTGCTCATATATTTCCGTCAGTGGTAGGACGTCCATTGGTGAGATCGTCGCAAAAAGTTGGCAATATAGAAATTAAGGTAAATTCCTCGGTAAAAGCAATTTCAGATCATCTCATTAGATGTAAGAGATTGCTGATTTTTAGGATCTTATGGTTGGTGAGGAATGTACTCAGTTGAGGCAAATGTTAGAATGCAGTTATCCGATGGAAAATGGGATAGTTAGAAATTGGGATGATATGGGCCATGTATGGGACTATACATTTGGTCCAGAAAAGATGGATATTGATCCGAAAGTATGTTCTCATTATTAATAATATTAAGGGCATTAATTTGTTAGGCATTTATTTAACTTAAATGAAATTTTTTGTATTGTGCTGGTTGTAGCATGTCATTTGATATGAGCTACTTAATTTTATTCAAGGATTGCAAATTATTGCTTACTGAACCACCATTGAATCCAAGTGGTAATCGTGAGAAACTTTTTCAAGTTATGTTCGAGCAGTATGGTTTCAATTCTCTCTATGTTGCTGTACAGGTAAGCTTTCTAGGTATACCGATGAAAATTTTGAAAAACTAAATAGCTTCAACAAAGGTTTATTAATTTTTGTTGAGGACTGAACAATATTGAATGAGCATTATGTTACGCAGATTGCTAGAATTATAGGTTATTTGTTGCATTTTCAATTAAATATTAATACCTTGAAAAAATTTCTGCAGTTATTTAGTTATTCTGCTTAATACTTAATATCTAGACGTTTTTTAAGAGTATATATTTGAAACCCATTTGATGCGCTGCTTTAAAAGCGATATTGAAGTGAATTGTCTTAGTAGATATTTCCATTTTTTTGTGCTTATTTCTATTCCTTGCTAATTATTGAGATTATTAAAAGATCTGATAATGATTATTTTTACTTTATACTTTTTCGTCATTTTTTAAAAAATTTCAGGCAGTATTGACTCTTTATCATCAAGGATTGCTTACGGGTGTGGTTGTTGACAGTGGTGAAGGCGTAACACACATTTGTCCGGTATATGAAGGATATGCTTTGAATCATTTGACACGTCGTTTAGATATTGCAGGGCGTGACATTACTCGGTATTTGATTAAGGTATATGAATACTTCGGTTTCTTTTAAAATAATAATAGTTTCATGAAATAAATCTTAAAAATTGTATGTTCTTACAGCAATTAGTTATAAATATTCGTTCAATTTTATAACATTTATTTTGCGAAATAAAGGATAATGAAAATATATTTTTATTCGTAACAATTTATTAAAATTTACTAATTTTTGCAGAAGTAATCGAATTTTAAGAAGTGTGTTTTTGTCAAGTACCAACTTTTTAAGTATGCTCTCCTAATTCAGTGTCATTTTTAGCTTTTGCTATTACGAGGTTATGCTTTCAATCATACAGCAGATTTCGAAACTGTTCGCTTACTAAAAGAAAAATTATGCTATGTAGCTTATGACGTTGAGAAAGAGCAACGCCTGGCCCTTGAGACGACAGTTCTCACGGAGTCATATACTGTTAGTTTCATTTTTATCGAAAGTTTATTTTCACTTATTATTTAAGTATTTCCATTTCCATCTACCGTACTACTTGACTTTTACGCAGCCATCGCTTAGTTGGTTTATTCTTTCATATTTACATCTGAAACGGCGTTATCAGAATTTTAACGCTAGTAGATTGATATTTTATTAAAACTCGAAATTTACTGCGGCTGATGATTGCTATTTATATTTCCGATTTCGAAATAAAAGTCTGATTGATTTTCAGTAAAACTAAACATCACTTTAGTTTTAATACATTATTGTGGTCCGTAAAATATATATCAGTTTAGTTACCAGACGGTCGGGTGATTCGTGTTGGAGGTGAAAGGTTCGAAGCACCTGAAGTTTTATTTCAACCACATTTAATTAATGTTGAAAGATCAGGTCTCAGTGAATTACTGTTCGGAGTTATACAATCTGCTGATATTGGTATGTTGCTCATGTTTTTAACTCTTCTATAATTCCAAAATCAACTTCAGGGGATAAAATTGAATTCTGATATTAGAATCACTACTTTATTATTGATGATATTTGTTGTGTCATGAAGAATGATTTTCTGTGAATGCAAGATTTTTCCTATATTTTACAAGTCAGAATTTACTAGCTTTTAATAGCGAATAAATAATGTTTTCGGCCAAAAAGTTTTTCACTAGAAAAATCAGTATTCATAAAGAGAAATAGGCCAAGAAATTTTGCTTGGATTATTTTTCTTAGATTTGAAGTTAATTTGGTTAATTTAAAACTCCTCACTCATTTACTTTTTTGAAAAGACTTTTGTTAAGTTTAAAGCTTCAAAAAGTCGAAATCATTCACTCAAGTATGTAAAGAATTGAATCAAACAGAAAATTAATAGCAAGAGCTCTACGACTTTGAATTTTGTCTTAATGTTCTTTTTTTAGATACTCGACTTGAATTTTACAAGCACATTGTGTTGTCTGGTGGCACCACTATGTACCCAGGTCTCCAAAGCCGTTTAGAACGTGAATTGAAGCAACTTTATCTAGATCGAGTTCTGCGAGGAAATACGGAAGCATTTCAGGTTTTTAGCTGAAAATTATCTTCGGTTTTAAAGTGCATTTTATAGTAATGTTTTGATATAATTTTTTCACCAAATTTTCTTTTGGCATATAACCGTAATGAAATTGCTGGCAAATATGTACGAATCATATTATTTCAGAAATTTAAAATTCGAATTGAAGCTCCTCCAAGAAGGCAGCATATGGTGTTTCTTGGTGGTGCTGTATTAGCGAATATCATGAGGGATCGAGATGCAGTAAGTACATATTTATATTATCATATATCTGCTTTTAATTTTTATAATAATACAAATTAAACGTTTCGATTGCTTGATTACTAAAGAAATCAAAATTTTCTGTTTTGGTTTTGATTTTTTTGTATTTCGTTATTTTAGGATTTTTGGATTTCGAAGGAGGAATATGAGGAAGGAGGACTTGAACGATGTTTGAGAAAGTTAGGCATCAGGTGATTTAATATTGTTATTGACTTTAGTGATATATTTATGTTATGGTAATTTATCATTTGTTTATAATCAAGTTACGTTGTATAGACGTGCCGATGAATGGAAAATGATCAATTTGAAATCTTGTTAAGCGTGGTTATTATGCAGTTTGAAAAATTTTATATCGCCTTCACATGGTTTATTTATGTTGTTAACTATTTTTTATGGATCGAATTCATTAGGGATATACATATACAAGGTGATATACATAGCTACGTTGCCATAGTCACATACTCTCTTTGCAATATAAGAAACCGGTATTTATATCATTGTCGAGAACATCTTTTTAGGTAGTTCAGAAAACAAAAATTCGTGAAGTTAGGAAGCTCATATATTGTGTAATGTAAATGTCATCTTCTTTTCTTTATCATTTAGCATCATTCTTGCTGACGAAGTAAGAGTTGTTAACTAATAATTTTTCACTATCAGAAAATTTTGCTATGCAAAATTTGAAAATATAATCGCTCTGATAATTAGTTTCATCACTGCTGTTTTTTCATTGCTTTATTTTTTGTTACACTGCAGTCTTATTATTGTTAATTAGGTAAATAATAAGAGCAAATTCAAAAATTTTCTGAAATGAAAAATTTCCGAATCTTTTGAGATTTTTTTAATTTTAGATTAGACGAAAATTTGATAGTGTGGATAGTAAAAAATATGGAAAACGGGGAAAATTTCAAAAACAAATCATCACGCATTAAAATAATACCATTACTTTAACAGTTTCATTCTCTTCTCCACATTCGTCTTCACTTTTTTTTTTGTTAAATATAATATGTTGTCAGTTGTACCTTGTTTTTTCTTATTGTTTTTGATTACAAAATGTGATAAATTGATATAATTCTGTGATAAAGTCATCGTGATATTAGCTGAAAATTATTGTTTCAACATATTTTCATATCTTGCGTTGATTTTTAAAATTCTTAGAAGAAAAGTTAAAATTGCTTTTTAAAGATAATAAAAGTACGTACGAATAAGAAGTAATTAATTTCAATGAAAAAAGAAATGAGAGAAGAAAAAGAAAAAGAGGTCGTTTCGATTTTTGAGTTTTCGCTGAGAATTCGATGAACTGTCGCTATTAGGTTCTATGCGATCGATATTGTTTCGATTGTAAAGTTTGTTTAAGTTGTATGTTATACTTGCTCCAACTAAAAATACTAGTCTTATTTATAAGCAAAACTTTTTCTCTATTTCCGATAGTTCATTAATGAATGGTTCTAATCTTTCCTTCAAACACACTTCTGAACTTTGTTGAGTGGTTAATACGCCAAACTTCCTAAAGCTAACATTTCTACGTCATGCGAATTAAATGGCATTGTCAAAGTTTATATTATACATAGTATTTTATAAAAGCGAAGGAAGTTCTTTAGTTTGAAATTTATCAGTGCCGGAAGCGATTATCAGGTCGATTAACCCAACACAGTTTGATAATCGGGTGGTATTTGATAGCATGACTCAAGTTTTTATGGTTTAAATATTACTCTAATGATCGAATGATGATATCAATGCCTCGATATCATCATATAATTTATTATTTGTTAAATATTTAGTTATTGCAAAAATTTCTCTAAATAATCTTGGTGATCAAACTTTACATTCTCCAGTTTATATTCTGGAATGTTTTACAATAATTAGTAGTCACGAAAAAAAGGGAGATAAATTGTTAGTAAGGTAACAAGAATGATTTAATGATAAACTATGTGATATATATATATATCGATATCTTTTGATAAGCCATAGAATGGATATTATGATATATTTTAACATCAAAATGTTAAATTTCAGAAATTTCAGTGAAATTAAAAAAAAGTATCAACAATAAATAGGAAAGATAACTATTGGTAATAATTATTACTGTGGTGGAATAAAAACGTTCCACGTTTTTGAATGAACAATATCTATCGTTGTTTATTGACGAAAACACCCGCACGCTTCTGGTCGAGAACGGAACGATCGTTTGCGTCATTGGGTGTTTTATCTTCTAAAATATTATCAATACGGTAATAATGTATACATTTTTTCCTTTTTTTTCTTAAATATTTTTTTTATTTTAAAATGACATAATATAAATGTTTGATAAATTTTTTAAAATCAATTTTTAAGCATTATTTTTCTATTAATATAAATGTATATTATCGTATATTTTATTCTATAAAATATTTTTTATCTATGTATTATGTATAAATATATTATTTGCTTTGTTATGAATGAAAATTTTCAGAATTTTTGCTTTTTATACGCATATTCGATGAGATATATTTATTACATTCTCTGACACCTTACTATCTTTATGTATATATATATTTTTTCTTTTTAGCGATAATGTTTTGATATATAATAATGATATTTGCTAGATGATAATTAATAATGATTTAAAATCACGAATGAATGTTTTTTTCTTTAATTGATTCTATCACATACTTTTATATCATATACAGTTATTATTACCATTATTATTTATATCATATGGACATTCTTTTTTTCTATTTTATATTTTGTTAAAATATAGTTAGAGATAAAAAGATTTAAACTGATACTATCTTTTCGTATTCATTCTAAACTAGTTATTGTTGTCATTTTCGTGTTTATTCATATTTGTTACTTAAATCGTTCCAGTGTTCGTTTTATTTTATTGTCGTATTTTTTCTTTTTTTTTTGAAATGATCAAATTTAAGGAATTTATATTTTTCGCCTATTCGATCCGTACTCTCAATGGCTCCTTCAAAAATTTCACCAACTGATATAGTTGCACACCGGTACAATAATATTATTAAATCAAAAGAGGATAAGAGAGAGGTTAGTGAATTTCAATTAAACATAGTATCAACGATTTCATTAGAAATGATTTAAATGGTATTAATTGAATTGAGATAAATTAAATTGTTGTTTTCGAAAACTTTTCGTTATTTCAGTATCGAGGACTGGAATTGACAAATGGTCTTCGAGTTCTTTTGATTTCGGATCCAAAAACGGATAAAAGTGCCGCATCAATGGATGTTAATGTTGGTAAGTATTTATAACAACTTCAGTTTTTATAATTTTTTTATTGATAAATAAGATGAATAAAGTAAAAAAGATGAAAAGATTATCGAAAGTTACAGTAGAAAAGAAGCTTAAAGAATTTCGTTGCAGAATTTCGCGTTTTATTTAGATTTCATTGCAAAATATTCAAAATTTTTACTCTTATTAGAAATTCGATAATATATGCTTTCGATAATATATGCTTTTAGAAAAAATTCGATAATATCTTCATGTATCTTATATTTATATATGAATCTGCAATTAAATAAAAAATTACGATATTTATATTTCAGGACATCTAATGGATCCATGGAATTTACCCGGATTAGCACATTTTTGTGAGCATATGCTTTTTCTGGGGACTGATAAATATCCATCGGAAAATGAATATTCTAAATTCATTTCATCACATGGTGGAGTAACAAATGCTTATACAGCTACTGATCATACCAATTATCATTTTGACATTGCTCCTGAACATCTGCATGTGAGTCTTTTTTCCTTTGTTTTTTCCGATAAATTCAGTTTCGTCTTTTATAGAGATTGTCTAGAATCAAGTACTCAAAATTTCCTCTAATTATTAATTATAATTGATATCAGTGTTTATTTATTTATTCAAGTCTTCATTTTTTCTCTTTTTTGAGTCTTTTTTCTCGTTCTTGATTTTAGTTATTTCTGATTTCCAAATTATTGAAATTAAAAATTCTTAGAGTGAAATATTGTTTTGAAAAATGACTATTTAATTTTTCTTTGTTACATAGATTATTAATACTTTTTCTTACTTATTCTTTGAAATTTCAACTTTTTAGGGTGCTCTGGACAGATTTGTACAATTTTTCCTAAATCCACAATTTACGGAAAGTGCAACCGAACGCGAAGTACGTGCTGTTGATTCGAATTTTCCAATAGTCTTTTCAACGATCAATGGCGTATGTTGCAAGTTGAACGGTAAGCTGAATGTTTGAATTTATATTAATTACATTAAATTGATGAAAAGGAGTGGACTTTTAGTTTTCCTACTAATTTGTTCTATAAAATAATTATAAATTTTCTCCTTTTACAAATTTTCTAGTATACATATTTTTAACTAAAATACAAAACTTCATTTCAAATTTCAATCTCTTTTGAAGCACAGGAAATTTTTGCATATTCATTATGATAAGCAAAGCAAAAATAATGGACGAAGTGTTTCACCATTAGAACTGAAATTTATAACAATTTTAGATGAAGTTATTAATGAATAGGAAATTAAAATGTTATTTTATTGTAATTAATATTAATTTTGAAGGGAAACAATATGTCCCTTGGAATTTCGTATTGACATATTTGTATTTTTCTGTCTTCTTATTTCAGATCATTATCGAAACCGTCGCATGATTATGGCAAATTTGGTACTGGAAATCGTACAACACTTATGGTTGATGCTTTGAAAAGGGAATTGAACCACGTAAAGCTCTTTTGGATTTTCACAAAACGTATTATTCCTCAGACATGTAAGTATATTCGTTTCACAACAAATATTATTTAAGATATTAGATTATTCATAGTGCATGACTAATTTGCCGATATTTTTTCACCAAATTTCTTGTATAAAATGAGTTCTTTGCTAGCATCACAACTTACTTTTTCAAATGATCAAAAAAATTCAAGAAAATTTTTGTTATCTTGCGGAAAATTTTATCAAGATGTTTTAATTTTTATAAATCAATTTGAAACTAAGATGATAGCAGGTAGAAAAATTCTGTCTAATCTAATTATTTTTCAAGAAGGATTTTTTAATTTTAAATGAATCTTTTCCAGAATGTCATTCGCCATTTTGGGTAAAGAATCATTAAACCAATTGGAAGAAATGGTTAGATCGCTTAGCTTTGGTGATATTAAGAAGAAGAATGTATCAAGAAAAGTTTGGAATGAAGGTCCATATGGTGAAGAACAACTGGGCGTTAAAATTGAGGTACAATTTGTCACCATAATATTCATTAACTGTAGTTTTGAAAATTTAGACTTCAATTTCTTGTAATTTTTAAATAAAAAAATACTTTCCCTTACGTTGCTTCATTTCGATGCAAACTTTTGCCGGATGATATATGTAATATACAAAAATACCAATGGAAAGTTTTTTCGTTTTGAAGATTTTGCTAGAATTATTTTGTCTGGGTTTGCAGTTCCTTACTTTCTAAACTATTCAACATATGTTTTCATCGAAATATTTCTTCAGCTGGTACCTGTAAAAGATCTGCGATATTTGAATTTGATGTTTCCTATTCGAGATTATCGAGATGATTACCGATCTTGGCCTGCTCATTATGTCTGTGAGTTTTTAATCGCTCTCAATTTGCTTAATTAATTTCTTCTTCCCATCGTAAGGTAATAATTTTTGTAAATGGCGCAAATAAGTCAACAAGATTTATAGGTTATCATTAGTTGTACAATTGTACGCTATCTATAATTGTAAATAATCCTCCAAAATAGCCTAATTTCGTTTAATTGTTTTCGTTTGGTTTTCATTAATTTTTTCTCAAATTTTTTGGTAAAATTAGTGTTACTAATATTTTGAAAATTAAAAAACAAGGATTTCTAAATGACTAATTTTTATCCTGCGTTTGTTTTTGAACATTTAATTAAGCAAAATTAAATCTACAAGAAGTGGCAATTCAAATTTCATATTCTAAAGTATTTGCAGTTCATCAGAAATGTTATTGCAAATGAAAATTTTTTGCAGCTCATCTAATAGGCCATGAAGGTCCGGGATCATTGCTGTCGGAGCTCAAAAACGTGGATGGGTTAATTCATTGTCGGCTGGTGATCGGCTTTTGGCTAGGGATTTGGTAGTTTCAGCATATCAGTAGATTTAAGCGAAGGTTCGATTTTTGATTACTTTCTATAAATTTTAAAACCAAGACAGTCTAAAAAATAATACAGCCAATTGATTATATGTAAATCTTTTTTCGAACTAATATGTATCCTGAAATTAAAACTTCGTAAAATTTATTTTGAAATTAAAAACATGTACTTATGTCGAGTTTTTTCAGAAGGTTTGTTGCATACCGATGATATCGTTGAACTGGTATTCAATGAAGTAGGTTTGGTAAAACGAACTGGTCCACTGAAATGGATTTTTGATGAATTGAGGCAACTGCAAGAAATCAAATTTCGTTTTAAGGTACAGTGTTTAATTTCTGTGAATTTCCTTGTTTAAATGTAATGTTTTTAAAATTAGAAGTTTGAAATGCAAAGCTATTGGTTTTGATCATATAGAAAATTCAAATTACACATTAAAATATTTGTCTTAAGTTCAAATATTTTAACTGATTATTGAAGGATAAAGAAAATCCACTGAATTATGTTACGCATATCTCCTCAGAATTACAACGGATACCATTCGAAGATGTAATTTCTGCGGATTATAAGATGGATCTTTACAAACCAGGTATTATCATTTTCAAATATTTCCAGAAAAGTTATATAGTTGATTTAAATTTAAAAAAGCGAAAACTCATGGAGATTTATTTAAATTATTTGGCATGATACTAATTTAATCTTCTAAAGTAATTGATTTTGAAGGGACATTTCAGATTTGATAAAAGAATTTATCGAAGAAATCAAACCCAAAAATATGTTTTATGCGGTAATTTCACAAAAATATGCTGGCAAAAAGATAATATAAAAGAAGAATGGTATGGGACAGAATACAGCAATGCAAAAATTGACAAGGTAAGTTCACACGTAAAATTTTTGAATTAAATAGATGAGCAATTTTACTCTTAAAAAGAAGATTTATATTGAATGAAAAAAAATTAGAAATAGAACGAAAATCAATTGTCTGACCCGTCAACTTTTTCCATTTAAAAATTTTTACAGGAAGTTTTATCAAAATTCAACAATGCATTAGCTAAACAACCAACTTTTCTAAGTTTACCAGTCAAAAATGAATATATTGCAACGAAATTTGATTTGAAGTCGAGAGAAGAAACCAGGTAAGGAAAGTTGAATTATTTTAATTTGAGATACAGAATTTTCTTATTTGTACCATAAATCCGAATTAGCAATTGAAAAATGATTAAAAATCTAGTAGAAAACACAAAGTGTACACAAGAATTTTTGTTTTCCGTCTCTCCCTATATTATTTTAAATGTTATTACGTTATTTTGAACTTTTTATTTCCACTGAGAAATATTTCATTTCTTTTCGATCCGAATTTGCGGTTTTTTTAACATAGTTTTCAGACATAAATGAGATATTTTGTAGAGAAATTTGGCTTTAAAATTACATCACTTAAAATTTTTCTTTAGGAAAATACCATATCTTGTTAAAAGTGATGATTGGTGTCGGTTATGGTTTATGCAAGATAACGATTTCAAGCTACCGAAGCTAGATACTCGAATTGCCATTAAATCACCGATGATGCAAGCAGATCCGATGAATTCTTATCTATCTGCAATGTTTGTCATCTGCTTACAGGTAATTTACTGTGTATAAAAACAGTAAAGTAAGAAACGGCCATAAAATATTTTATTTTATTTTCATTTTTCAGTGTTGTTGCCATGTTTGGTCATAAAAAATTATATAGTTTGAAAGAAATTCATAGATTCATGTAGAAACCTATTTTCAGGATGCTATCAGTGAGGAAACTTATAATGCACATCTTGCTGGCCTGAAATCATCGTTTGATTTGCAATCATATGGCATTATTTTGCATGTATCAGGTTATGATGAGAAGCAACCGAAATATATCAGTGATTTGATTCAGCGGTTAATTACTTTTGTGCCAGGTAATAAAAGCGAAGATTGGCGTAAGAATGATATCATCTAATATGCAAGAGTTTATCTTTTTTATTTAAGCTTTTTTTTCTACATCGATACGAGCATTTTAAAAGAAATAATTTTTTTGATTAATGTGAAATCTTAAGTGAGTATTTGTTATCTCGATCTATATCCTCTTTAAAACAGTATACCTTCTTTAGGAGTTCTTTAAGAGATCGGGTAAGATAGTGAAATAAAATGAACTTTTCAGTCTTAAATCGATTTGTGCTTGATTTCGCTTAGATATGTTGTAGAACAAACTGTTAGATCTTTAAAGAAAATTCTAACAAACAGTTAATTTTCTTCTTTTAGCAAATATAATTTATCATCATGACATGATATTCAGATGAAGAACGATACAATGTATTAAAAGAAACGTTTTGTCGAAATTTGCGAAATTTCCGTCAAAGCCAACCTTATGTGCAATCTCACTACTATACTACTTTATTGCTTGGTAGTCGACAATGGAGCAAGGAGGAAGTACTGGCTTGTGCTGAGAGTTAGTTTTCTGTTTTATATTTTATTATTGTAGTTTTCATTGTATTGAATCCAAAATCAATGGCGCATGATGATAATATTAGAGCCTTGCATTATTATCGTAGAAATGGAAGAAAGAAATGGTCTATTTTAGATACTGGAGTTGAAAGATTACGAAGATTTGCGCGTGAATCTTTACAAGCTTTGCAAATTGAGGTGCTTGTCTATGGCAATAGCACTGAAAAAGTAAGCTGTATTATTTTTCTTCTGAAATGTTTAATCAATCTCTTTTTCCATCTTTTCCGCAGGTTTATTTTTTTGTTATAGAGAGAGAGAGAGAGAGAGAGAAGAAAGTAGAGAAATTGATTTTTAGGAATCGACCGAAATTCTCGATGATGTTGTTTCGAAATTCAAAAACTGCCAGATACTCGATATCTTTTTGATAGTGAATTAGATCAATTTAGAGAGCATGAAATTCCAAAAGGTAAAAATTGTGCCATTCGATTGAATTTTGAGATTATCTTGCTAATATTGTTTTTAACTGTGGCATATATTTTTCATATCGAAACTTGGTATTATACCAAAATTGAAAAATTTCAACGATGTATTAAATTACATTGTTTAATTTCTCTTAGATCACATTCTTTGCATTTCCTGCTTTTTCCAAAACATTGAGTTAGAAGGTTTTAATTTAAACTCAAAGTGAATGTAAGATCTTTTTCCACTTCAGGATGCCAATATATATATAGAGCATATCAACCAACACATCCAAATGCATCCATTAATTATGTTATGCAAACCGGTCAGCAAGATAATCGAGAAAATGTCTTGTTAGAATTAGTTGTGCAATTGGCTGCTGAACCTGCTTTCAATCAACTTAGAACGACAGAACAGTTAGGTAAGCAGAAATATGATTTTTTTAAACATTTATGAATATCTTCAGTTTCGCATCCTCATAATTATTTTAAGCTCAAAATATTACAGTTTATGTGTTCATTTCCAGGTTACATTGTTCACACAGGAACTAGACGAAATAATGGTGTGCAAGGAATCGAATTCTTGATTCAGGGACAACATATTCCGGAATTTATGGAAAACAGAATCGAGAATTTTCTTAAGAAATTCAGAGTAAAAATTTTCTTATATATACATATTTTTTATTTTATGTCTTTTTAAAATATGATTTATTTTTCCAGAGTGACCTCGAAAAAATGTCTGATAATGAATTTCGTGATAACGTTGAAGCACTTGCAACTAAACGTCTCGAAAAGCCAAAGACATTAAAAGCTCAAGCAGGCCGTTATTGGGCTGAAGTTGACAATGGATTTTATTTGTTCGAAAGAAGTACTTTATTTAACTCATAATTTTCCATTTCCACTAAAAGAATTCGAAAAATTCTATGTTAAGATTTACTTATCTGTATGGGCAAATCGCTATATTAATGACCAGGCTGTTAATCCCATGAGATATTTTTTTCTAAACAATTTAGAAAATGAGCTATGAAGCACTCAATCTTTAACTAACAATCTTATAAGCATAAATTCAATTCCAGATGATATTGAAGTGCCCATATTGCGAAAGCTAACTAAAGCAGATATAATTAAATATTTTGACAAAAATTTTGCGGTAAATTCTTCGGAAAGACGAAAACTTTCTACGATAATTTACGCCAATACCGAAAATGAAGACACAATTTCGAACCACAAAATTAATGATTCTGGTGATGCAACGCAAGTAAGTAACTATTTCGTTTACGTTAGATTTTGTTGAATTTGCAAGCATAACGGCATAATTTTTATACAACGGCATAATTTTTCACATTTAATGTAAGAAGATATTATTCGCCATTAGTTTATTATTATTTATTTCAAACCGTTTTCTAATTTCGTTAGGGTAATAAATTTACTGTTTACGTTTAGAATAATTTTTATTTTTGCAGTCATCTGAGCGGGTGGATAATATAAGAACATTCAAGTCTCGTCTATCGCTTTATCCATTACCACAACCTGCAATCGATATTAGTCGGCATATTCCGAGAGAGAAAAAACAATGATGTTTAAATTATCTTCATTCCTAACTGGAATTTTCTCCTTTTCGAAAATTGTTTTGGTTGAAATTGCTGAAAATTTCAATCTTTTATAGAAAGAAGTTTTGCTCGAAGATTTTCTTATTATATTTCTAAAAATTCTCTCAATAATATTTTTAAAATCCACAGTATCTAAAATTTTAGGTCCTTCATAACTTTTATCAGCCTCTTTTGTTTTGTTCATTCTCGTAGATTCCACTTTACGATTTTGTTTTTACTTCTCATTACACGGAAATTAGGGAAATCTTTTCAACCTCTGTTTTGATTTTTTTCTTATTTTTTGTTGTACTTCAACTACTTTTTTATTGTATTACCAATACTCTTATTTAAAAATTATTTTGTTTCGAGTTTTCATAGGCAAATATATTTTTCTGAATAGTTTTATGTGTTATCAAGTTTATCTAATCAGTTTATCTGATCACTAATCATTTCACGATATTAATTTTGTCATACAGCGTAATAGCCGTTTCATTGACATTCCAGAAGTTAATCATAATGCCGATTATCAGGTTGTGGCATTCCTCTTGATTGCATTGTTTGATGATTAAAATCATGTTTGATTTAAATTGATCAACTTAACAGTATTTTTTTAGCATTACCTAAAACTTTTATAGATTGCCATATTTTTATAATGTTAAATCCTTTCCTCTTTTCATATATCTCAGCTAGGATATGGGAAATAAAATTGTTGAGAACGATTAATATATTTATGAATATTTTGATATTTGTTTGCATTGCAAAATTTGAAATTATACTAAAAGCAAAATAAACAAATCAAATATATTATAACATAAATAAAATGATAAGCTTATTCTAACAATAATTTATCAAAACACATAGGAGAAAAAGAAAAGAAATTTATGATTAATTTAGATTGAAGAAAATAAGAAATAATAATAAAATAAAAAATTTTTGAAACTTCTCTCTTCAAATATGGTTAATAAATAATTGAAAATTCATTCAGTAAAATTGTCAAACTTTTTTCCCTTTTTTCTCCACCACCCAAGAATTATATCATTTGTTAAAACTCATCGCTAATTGAATATGCATACTTAATTCAGTACTTTTCATCATATTATTCAGGCTTTTTTTTATCAAGAAATTCCGCTTATTTGTTAATTGGAGAAAGAAGGCTTTTTGATTTGTTTCATATAATAATTTCATTTATGATTATTACAGAAAATTATTATTCTATTCCTATTTTATTCTCCTTTTTTTTTTAAATAAATAAGTTATATTATTTTTTTTGTAACAATTCTCTTTACTTATTACTTTATTTGTTATTTTATTCTTGTTTTATTTCTTTTTTAAAATAAGTTATACTATTATTATTATTATTATTATTATTATTATTATTATTATTTATATGTTAATTTTAATTTGATAATTTAATCAAATAATTCGATCAATCAATTCTTTTTTGCAAGTTAAGTATTATTTGAATATTAAATCTTTTAGTTTTAAAAAATAATGAAAAAGTAAGAAAAAAATTCTATTAAATTAGAATTATTAAAGTTTTAGTTCATAGATGCATTAGGCTATTTGATTCAATTTTTGGTATTGGCTCTTCCGGATTTGACATTTCAATTGGTGATGTACTACTAGTAATGTTGTATCCGGTTGTTGATAATGATTGTATCGTAAGTGGTGTTGTTGCTAGTTTACGTCGAAATGAGCCACGTATACGTGTTTTACTACGTCTCAAAGAACGACGTGCATGTATAGCATTTCGCATAATAATCGGTCGATTTGCATCCATTTTTGATATTTCAGCACATTGTTCAAAAAATTCTAAAAAAAAATTAAAAATAAAAAGTTTAAAAAGATATAACATTTTACATATTTATTTATTTCATTAGATAATTCATATGAGATAATTTGTTTTTTTAGACTTTTCAAATTCTCGATCTTACAGTAAATTTAGAAAAAAAAAACAAAAATAAAGGGTCTAATATAGCACGACAGGATACTGTAAATTATCATATATATATATAAAGTATATCTTTAATATCATATATATATAAGTGATATCTTTAATATACTATATCTCGAGAATTCTTTTCTTTTTTCCATTTTTCTAACTTTTAATTCTAATCTTATAGTACAATTTAAGAAAAAAAAAAAAAGAAATTAAACGAACTAATACGAGTGAAATGAAATTTTTTTAAATTTCCATTTATTAAAATAATTTTATAAAAAAAGATGAAAATGAAAATATTTTTTTTTTAAAGAACAAAAAAATAATTTAAATATAATTGACCTCTTAATTTATGAACATCAGGCATAATATGTTCTTGTAATTCGCTCATTTGTGCACCGGTTAATTTTAGCGCTGTTTCTAAATGTTCCAATGCTTTTCGGCGGCTTGAAGTTGCTTTTCGGCACCAATTCGTGCCATTACTTCATCTTTTAATTCAGCTTCAGTTATATCACGTTGTTCACTTACTTCCTGTAAATAAATAAAAAAAAAGGAGAAAATGAAAAAATTATCCAAATATTTCTTTCGTTTTTTTGATAAATTCAAATAAAATTAAAAATATAAATCGAATTATTTTTTTTTGAATTATTAAAAACGAAAAATTTTAGCTTAAAAAAACAATAAAATAAAAAGAAATACAAAATTAATAAATTCTAATTTTCTATTCAAAAATCGAACAATAATCGATTATTTGATAATAATAAATAAGAAAAAATTTTAATTTATCCTATAATTTTTAGAATTATAAAAATATCTTTTCTAAAAAATAGAAAAATATCTTTTTCTATTTTTAAATGAAGAAAAACAAAAAAGATAAAATGATGACCTTTAATGAATTTAAAAGTTCCATTGTTTGACTATTGTAATATTCTCTTTCCTTCTCCAAATCAACGGTTTTTTCTCATTTAAACGAAGCCTGTTATTTTAAATCAATTTAAATTTACAGAAAAGAAAATTAATTAAATTAAATCAAATATAGAATAATATTCATTAATTGAAATACATCCTATAAATATGTATATATACATATATATATATATATGGTTATAAATACATGATAATTAATTTTACAACGAATTTTAGAATTAGTAATGAGTTAAAAAACATGTACATATATATATGCATATATTTGATCATTAATTTTAAATTAAAAATAAATTAAAATGAAAAAAAAAGAAGGAATTATAATTATTACATTGCTTCAACACGTTCTTTTTCCGCTAAAATACAATTCGTTTTGTTTCAATTTCCATTAATCGATTTTTTAATTGACATGTTACGGTTGATAAGTTTTGATTTTCGAGTAAAAATTTTCACGTTCTCTGATTATCGATGATACTTGCTCTTCAATTTTTGATTTTTCCAAATTCAATGACTATAAATTGATGTAAAAATAAATAAATATCCATACATTCATTATTTTTGTTCCAAAAGAAAATTAGAAATTGAGAGAGAAAAATACAAGAAATTGAAAAAAATAAGAATTGTAAATTTTGGAATTAAATATATTTTAAAATAAATAATTAAATTTTTGATTTTTTTCTTTCTTTTTTGCTGTGATATTTTCTTCCTCAATTAAGCATATCATATAATTAAAATTACGCGAATTTTTTTACTTTTCCTTAAATAAAATAAGAAAAAAAGTTAGGCAAAATATTAGAATTAAAAAAAAATTATGCTATCAAAATTATGGAATTGATTATTTATATTTGACTAATTCAAAATTTAAAATTTTTATAAACAAAAATATTAAATTATAATATAATATTATTTAATATAATTTTGTTTATTATTAATAATATTTCAATGTTTATTAATAATATTTCAATGTGTTTTAATTAAATTCACTGATTTTTATTTATATTTAGCTAAATTTTTCAAGAGATTAATTAATTAATTAATTAAATGAATTAATGAGAAATGCAATGATAACAATTAATTTATCGGAAATTTTTTTTTCTTTCCTATTTTAATTCATAGTTTGTAAAATTAAATTTGATAAATTACTAACCTGCATATTACTGACAAGATGTTCAGTTTTGGCATTTAATGAAATTTTTCTTGTTCCAAAGTTCGTTTCGTTTCATTCGTAATTTTTAATTCGCTGTTAAAATAATTCAAAATAAATTTCTTTTTTTTAAATAAAATTAATTATACAAACGAACGAATAAACAAAAAACAAAATGTAAAAAAAATATGTTTTATAAAAGGTTTATGTTTAATTAATTGCAAAATTAATGAAATCAAATGATTAATTATTTAATTAATCTATGAGTAAAAAAGAAGAAAGAAAAAGATAAATAGATATGGTTTACTTTTTTACGCTTTGCAAATCATCTTTTAATTTTTTCGTCATTCGAATTAATCTTTCTCGTTCTCGTTCCAATTCATCTTTTGCTTTTTCAAGACACTGTAATCATGATAAAAGTGATTAAATTAAATGATAAGATTGATGTAAGCAATTTACATTTCTTTTTTCGTCAGATAATTATTGCTATCGTTTAGTATGATTTATTTCGAGACAAATAAAACAAAAAAGTAATGATTGATATATTAAATATTTTTTCTTTTATAAAATTTTTTCGTAATAGTTATAATATCTTTTATCATTTAAATATATATATATATATGACATCAATCTTATCATCTAGTTTTATCATCTAATTTAATCATTGTATAAATATATATATATATATATATATATGTATGTATATTAAGATTATTGTAAATTGTTCGAATTAAATATTTTTATCCAAAAAACTATAAAATTATTATTAGATTACTATTCATATGTTAAGATTAAAACACTATTAAATTATTATATATTAAAATTGAGTTATTATTAAATTATTTTTCATTCAAATTTTTCAAATAAATATTTAAAAAAATAATTTTTTAAATTAATTTATACGCATATTTGTTGTAAAAAAAGAAATTATTTTTCCTTTACCTTTTCTAACAATCGTTTTTTTAAAATTAATTCATAATTTATTAAAATTTAAGTTAATATTTAATCGATACAAACCAAATAACGACAATGTTCTTCTTGACGTGCTTGTGCTTCAGCTAACAATTTTTCTTCATACATTTTTTTCTTCACTTAACAATACACCACGACTTTCTAATTCATCCACTAATTTCTCCCATGAAGTAGTATTTTTATATGAACTAAAAAAAATTATTAAATTGATAATTTCATATAAATGTTTCTTTGATACAATTTTTTTAATTACTAATTTGAAAAAATCAACAATAGAAAAATATTTGATAATTGAAATATTTGAAATTAATATTTGAACAAAAATAAATAGAAAGACCGTTATTTCATTTGAATTTATTAGGAAAATATTTAATAATTGAAATTTGAAATTAATATTTAGACAAAGAAAAAAAAGATTAGAAAAGTTTGCCTTTAATATATAAATTTAAAGTAGAAAATAAAATGTTTAATGGAGTAATTAAGATAAGTTATGTGATTGCATAATTAATATAGTTTTTAAAATTTATTAATTTTTCTCTTTATCATTTATTTATTTCGAAAATATATTCTTTTAATGTGCCAATTCTTCTTTTTTTTTTATTTTTAAATTAAAAAAAAATATTTCATTTTTTTCAAATTTTTTTGATAAAAATAAGTTATGAAATTTAAAGAAAAAAAGTATTTTTAAATTAAATTTTTAACTAACATTTTTGTAGCATCACGTAAGGCAGTCAACCAGCTTTCTTGTGCTTTTGAATCTGGTGCACAAACAATGATAGCTGATTTGAATTGTGTATGTGTTATCAGTAAACAATTCTTATAACCATGATCTTGACCAGCTACTACAGAGCAACCAACAAGTGGAACAATTCCCTAATAATTTAAATTACGCCAAATTTGAATATTCCTGATAATTTTATAAGCAAATGAATAAAAAGCAAAAAAATAATTAATTTATTAAAAATGAAATAATATTAAGTGATAGTAGAAAAGTATTTGTAATAAAAAATTATTCTAATTCAAATTAAGTTATTATGTCCCGATTGTTGATAATAATCCGAAAAGATTTATAATATCAATATAGTGAAAATAATTAAATTATTTGTATTATTAATTTCATAATATAAAATTGTTTTTGATTCATATTTATCAGACAAAAAAATCATCTCTTTAAATATCTAACTTATCAGTTATATAAAAGATGTTGTTTAAAATATCAAATTTTGATCTATCATTCTTTAGGTAATAAGGCATTTGCTTTTGGTATTGTAAATTACCACTACAAAAACAAAGAAGGACACTTTTTGTTATAAAAAGGACAGACATAATTTAAATAATAATTAATTAAATAATTTATCAACATCGCTAATATACAATAAAAAGAAAATCAAATGATGGGATTTGCTTATCATTAATTAAGTGATCAGATGAATACATTTTTTAGACAATATTTAATGATTAGAATTTAATGATAGTAAACAGAAGTTAATAAGTAATTAATTTCCTCTCAATTTCCCTGCATAATATGTGAATAATTAATTAACTTTATCGTTTTATAGAGAAGTAGACAAAGAAATAAATTGAGGTATTTAAATTTTAGTTAATCATTGAATAATGTACATCAGAAAAGTTGATAAATACATTTACTATGTAAAATAAAATTGTACTCTGGATTAGAACTTACTGACTCTACTAAAATTATCATTAGGTCGTATCTTTTTTGCTTATCAAAATTATCTTTTAAATCATAGTTTCCTTATTTTCTATTCGAAAATTAATTATGAAGCAAAACAAGAATTTATGATAAAACGATAACTGACATGATATGATCATTAATGAAAATGTCTTATCTAAATTATTTGATACCTAATAGATAAATAAGGAACGAAATTAAATGCTAAAAGATACTTCTATGAAATTGAGGAATTAATAATCATCAATAAATATGGTAATAAAGTGACAATCATTAATATGACATCAATAATAATAGCAAATATTAATGATAATAAATACAGTGACAATAATAATACCTTTGGGTGTAAATTCATTCGTCTTGTTTTTCAAATATTTTTTTCCGATGCTTTATAATAAACTAGAAAGCATTCCTTGAGTATGAAAAATCTAAAAATGAAATATATTTTATATAAGTTTTAAAATTTTTATATAAATTAAATTTCTAAATTGTCATAGAAAACAATTTCAAATAAATGTACCAAATAAATTAAATTACAAAACAAAAACTTATTTAAATAATAATAAAATTAATTTTAAATTAGAGATAGAATTTGAAAGTCAAAAATATAAAATTCAAATATAAATACTATAATTAATTTACTACACCGTTTATTCCATTTTGCTGTTCGATTTTTCCGTTTACTTTGCTTCAACATAATACCGTAATGTTGTACGCCAAATGTTGATGAATACATGGCTAATTCAAGACGATTTGACTTACAACCTCTATTACTAAGTGCGCCATGTTGTTCACTTTCATCCGAATTATCAAACATATCAGCTAACCGACGTCGGCCACGATTTAACGATGTACTAAACTAAAAATTTACCAACAATTATTATTTAATTTTAATTAATTCGACTAATCAAATTTATTATTTATTATCAAAATAATAATAATCGTTTTTTGCATGTTTAGTTAAAAATTAAATCAAAATTGAATCAAATTTTATATATTAATTCAACTCAATCATCGAAATACTTATTTACTTGCTATTAAATTTTAATCGATTATTAATTCATTACGCCAAATAAACATTTTATTTCAAATAGAAAAATTTCCAATAAATATTAATTTCGATTGAATTAGCAATTTAATCTTATGCTAATAATGGCAATCAATGATTATTATTAGACAAAGTTTATCGTTCTTTATCAAGAAATAATCCTACATAATCATAAAATTGGTTCTGAAGATTTTAATGAGTACTTATCTATAAATATAAATTGATAGACTGATTGATTACATCACTATTGGCTTATCATATCATTTCATTATTCTGATAAACATGCTTCGAAGGATTTTTATAAATTTTACCTGAAATGAAAGACTTCGCAGAATACCTCGTTTTTCGTCGCAATTACTACTTTTTGGCGATATTCTAATTATTGGTGTTGTTGTTATTGCTGTTCTTGCTGTTGTTGTTGTTGTTGTTGTTGTTGTTGTTGTTGTCATTGTTACTGTTGTTGTTGCTGCTGCAGTTGCTTTTAATTTAGTAGCATGAGAACGTCGTTGTCGTTGTTTTGAATGATCATTTACATCAATTCCATTCATTTAAATGATTTTTCGTTTTTTCTATAAAATAAATAAAAATATAAAATGAAAACAGTAAAATCTTATTTGAATTGAATTTATATTAATCGAATATGAATCCATTTTTAAAATCATTGCAGACATTAGTCTTTTCTTTTTGTTGTTATTTGAATATCGAAAAAGGATTTAATTAACTTTTGAAATGAAATTTTTTTAAATGATATCATAAATAGGTAGAAGATGGAACGAATAATTATGTAATTCGATATTTGATAACCGTTATTCTCTTTAACTAATTGTTAAATTAATTATTTTATTAGGCTTTCATATCTAGTCATCTAGCTAAAAAATGTAAACAAATAAATAATCAGTTTATGTTCGCAATAAATGATTAATTGATCGAATTATTCGCATACAACTGCTAATTAACATTGCAATACTGTAATTAAGTGATAAAAAGCTAATAATAATAATCAATGATATAAACGTTATTTAAATAAGAATTACTACTTATCGATTAATTATTGCAGAATAATTCATAAAAATATTTTTTTCTGTTCCTTGCAGCTGATCATTGATTGATTCATTTTTTAATTCATTGATTTCTTATTGATTCATTTATTTATTCATGACTATCAATTTTTCGAAAAAAATCTGTGACTAAGGATAATCCTAATCAACAATATCATGTTGCTCCACGAAATCAATCAGTTGGATGGGCATATTGGGCATCTTTGGATCACTTCCTTCCTTTGAGTCATATTGTCGCTATTAGAATTTTGCCGCCAATCTTCTTTAATCGTTAAAATTTCTAATATTTTGCTTTCTTTTTCCATAATTTTTCAGGAATACTTTAATATTTTCCTCAAACAATATAAATAATTTTAATTTCTAATTTTTCTTCTTATCAATTTAATACACATTATCATTATTGATAATATTATTATCAATAACCATCACAAAAATAATTAATTTCAAAAAACGAAGATTCAAAAAGAATTTCAAAGCAACTGCAAAATTCTTCAGTCACAATTTTAGTTTTATTTTTTTTCGTACATTAATGCTAATGCGAAAATTGGTCTGATTATTGATTCAGAGAATACAAATCAAGTATGATAATGGACTAAATGATATTTATGAAATTTTTGGAAAACATGGAAAAAATTTATCTTGCTTTTAATATTTGATTAGCTTCTAATTTAATTATTTAATTCGTACAACTGTAATTAAGATATTATCAGTTCATTTTATGCATCTTTATTTTCATTTTTTTTGCATTTTTGTTTAAAAAATAAGTAAAAAATAATTGACCAATGATTATATGTATATTAGAAAAAATTCGTCATCGATATCATAATCATTTGTTGATCTTTAATAACGATTCATTGCATAATAAACACTTATTATTTAATTCTATAATTGACATCATACATATATTCGAAATTTGATTTTATGTATCAATAACAAAACTAATGCAAATTTTTTTTTTTAAATGAATAAAAATAAATTTGTAATATGCATAATGCAAATTAAATGGAAAATATGATATTGACAAGTTTATACAATAAATTTTAGCAAGTTCAAAAATTTGAAAAAAGAAAGCATATCACATAAGGAATCATTTTTATTGATTTTACTAATATGAAAATATTTCTAAATAAAAGTTTATGACTAAATACGCATTAAATGAAAGTACATATTAAATGAAGTAAATAAGAAATTATTGATAAAGGGCAAAATTTCAAGGACACTTTTAGCTCCCATAAAAGTAAATAAAATTACAAATATTAGATTTGTTTATAATTGTAAGAAGAATGATTATATATATGTCTTATAGTATATAGTCACTTATGCAATAACAGTAATAGCATTCATATGACATTATCATCGATACATTGACCTAATTATCAATAAAATGAAAATTGGTTAATGTTTCAAATTATTCTCTTCAGTCAAATATATTAAAATTCGAATAATATTTCGTATAGTGTTATATAGAATTTTAGAAAGTTTCAAAATTTTTTAAATTATTAATAAAAAAAAAAATCAGATAACAAATATCGAAGAAACTACAGAAATTAATAATACACAGTTGTTAATAATTTTTTTAATTTACCAGAATTTTAATTCTATTATCATTAAATTTGTAAAATTTTTGTTAATGATAAGTTATAATGTTAGAGGAAAAAAATATAAATTTTAAATTTTAATAAAATTTCTATGAATGTCATAAATTTAGTTGAATTAATGAAAAAAGCTAAAGAAATGATGAAAATAAAATAGCGAGAAAATGTTAAAATAATTCAATAACGATTTATCAAATTGTTAGATTTAACTTTTGTAAATTTTAAAATTTATTTTTTTTCTTTGTTTAAGATATACTACAAATAATTTTAAAATAATATTTCCAAAATTTTTCAAATTTTTCTCAAGTTATAAAATATTTTAACTTGTTAATAAATTTAGTTCTAAATTATAAATTTCATTTAATCATTGGAATCATAGAATTTTATGAATATATTAATTTACACATTTGCCCATAAAATTTGATCCATTTATAATCATTAATAAAATGAAACCTTTTAAAAATTAAGTCTTCTTTCTTCAATAGTAATTAACAAAAAAAAGAGGTTTTAAAATAAATGAAGAAATATGAAAGAAAATTTTGTACTTCAAAATTTATTACTTTTCATGCATTAGTTTATCAAACATAGAAACTATGATCAAATAAATTTAACTTGCTTTTTGATATTGATAGTAATTGATAGCAAAATAATAATAGCATTAAAATAATGCTCATTAATTTACAATTGTCCAAATTTCCTTCGATTTGAATCAAACATTCATTGAAAAAATTTTTCTAATTTATAATGATTTATAACATTCACCATTTATAAATAAACTTTTACGAAATATACACACGGATTAGCGAATACAGGTAAAATGTGTAGTTAATAAATGGTATAAAAATGTGATTAGTTATTAATAAAGCGATTTCAATATTGTCATCGATTTTATAAATTACAATGACAATTATAAAAATGATCAAAATTTGTTTTTAGAAATAAAGAGGGCGAAAATTCGTAAAATTTATAAAAATGATGACCGTTTTAGAATTTTCATACAATCAAACAATTTGAATAAGCAAAAGTACAATAATAAGATACATTTTAAATCGAATGACGTTTTCAGAGAGAGAGAGAGAGAGAGAGAGAGAGAGAGAGGGAGAGAGCGGGAAAAAAACAATTTTATACTTTTTCTAATTTTTTTTTTAATTTTCATTTTTAAATGAAAAACCATTGGTCGCTGGCGTAATGGAAATGACCCAAATTGAAGAAGTGTACACTGAATTAATTTAGATAAAAGAAGTAGAAAAAAAGGAGGAAAATAGGAATATGCTATTCTTATCGAACAATTGATTGAACTATCTGAAACTTTCATCATAATAAAACCATACTAAACTTTATAAATCCCACCAAAAAAAAAATTAAATGGAACATGCATATGAATAATGATGGTCGGAGAAAATTATTCGTTTTATCAAAGTAACAAAAACTGGATCATATCTTATAATTCTATTCCAATTATCAATGGTTTGTCAAGCGGATATATTGTGATCCACTAAATAAATATCTAGAGATTTTTCTCTGTAAAGAAATAATTATATTAATGAAAATAGTGGAAAATTAGATAGGCATTCGAATATAGAAAATTAATATAAAGTTCTGTTGAAGTATTTTTGTGTGAGCCGGTGCTTTAAATATGTATTTGAATTTGAACTGCTGTTGTCGATTTTACCTCATAAAAATGAATCTTGTACTGTCATTAAAATATTGCATGAATTTAAAACAAAATTTATAAAATCAATTTGTGATTTAAATTATTTTAATCTTTTTATTAATCTGAAAGATTGATAATCTTCTCTTTTGTTTAAAAATATAAATTAAAGCAATTTTATAGCATGTAGTTATTTAAATGTTTTTTGACATTCCCGATTAAAGAAGATTAAAACTTTCTAAGGAATAAATTGAGAAATGGCGTTTCTTGCTCTTTCTTTGAAAAGAAATTTCGTAAGAATAGCTATGATTTTTTTTCTTTGAGCATTTAAAATATAATAAGAAATTTATAAATCGAATTAAATCAAATTTCATTGATCGTTACAATTTATAATATAAAAGCACTCGTATCAATAGTAATGTGTA
Source organism: Dirofilaria immitis (assembly GCA_024305405.1). Classification (NCBI taxonomy): domain Eukaryota; kingdom Metazoa; phylum Nematoda; class Chromadorea; order Rhabditida; family Onchocercidae; genus Dirofilaria; species Dirofilaria immitis. The sequence continues at coordinate 2,407,918 of JAKNDB010000088.1, read as the reverse complement.
GCAAACAAATCATGAGAATTCTTCGTTACTTTCTTAATTCTATCAAATTTATTTTCTTTTTATTTATTTCCCTCCAAACAAGTCTTATTTTTTTTTGTTATTTAGATGTTGGATTGATTATTTCTTACTTCTCAGTTAATATTTTATATTCAACATCAATTTGTTGAATTTCGAATCTATGACTTTTATGAAAATGTGAAGAGACTACCAAAATAGTTTTTGATCAGATACTATCGATAATAATAATCTGAACTATTTGTTTATACTAAGATAGTTAATAATATGAAAATGTCCTGATTAGCTTCGTATTATAAAATATTTTTGTTTTTTTTGACAGTCATCGTCACATTTTATCGATTTGACTGACAACTTTTTATATAATTTTTACATATTACATGACTCAAAACTAATATTATTTCGGATTTCTGATCACTTCTGATTCAATTCCCAGTAATAATTTTGCAAATTTGTCGAAAAGTTCATGAAATTTTAACTGTTAATTCAGCTTTTTGAGCATTATCTAATCGATTCTATAAACAATTAATGCAGTCCGTTATTGTTTTCTAACTTGCTAGATTCCAAAATTGAATGATGAATATCAATACTGACGAAAATATTACTTTAAAACATATATTTCATCAATTTTTTATTTTTAAAAACTTTTCTACAACGCATTTTATTTTAGTAATTCATTTAGTCAACCTTTTATAAGCAATTTTGATCTCAGTTTTCTTCTAAAATTGCTAGTTACAAAAGATTGATAGAATTTGGTAAATCCGCTTATTAACTTAATTGTATTTTTTTCAATATTTAGGTATAAATTATATTGTATTCGCAACTTCGGCAGTAAACTACGTCATAATAAAGTCTACAACATATTATAAATACATTTACCTTAAGGTCGAGTGAATTTTTCTGTGATAATGCATTGCCATTGCTGAAATCGGTTATTAATTTACATTATCATGCAATCACAAGCAGTTTTCACGATTTCATTATCAGTTGGAATTGGATACTATATTTCTGTTATCGCAGAACTTTCTCTCATGTTGATTTTTAACGTGATTTTCTCATATTGATTTTTATTATCATATAACTGGACAGTCAACAAAAGTAATCTAACATTTAATCTTATCAACGGTACTTTCATTTGTTGCTGTTGCTGTTATTGTTGTTCTCATTGTTACTGTTGTTTGTTATTTTTGTTGTTGTTTTTGTTTTGAATGATTGATTATCCACATCAGTTTCATTCATTTAATTAATTTTCTCTTCGATATTCATTTAAATTGTTATCTTTCTTTTCATAAAAAATAAAAATAAGAATAAAAACAAAAGAATTTTTAAATGAATCTATCAGTCGAGCAAGAATTTTAATTAAATCTTGTAACTATATCTAACGAATCTTTTTATTGTAACAATGAATTTTATAATTCATTTCAAATAATATTACAAATGAAAATAAATGGTGATAAATAATAAAGGCGAATGATGAAATGCATCATTCGTTCCGGTATTGATAATCAATATTCATTTTCTCAAATAAATTATAATAATCTCTATAAATCTATTAAAAAATGAAATTGAAAATACATATGTATGTAGATAATCGGAGAATATTATCTGTTTATACTATATTACACATATATATCAAGTAATATAAGTAAAAACAATAAAATTATCAATCTATGCAAGATCGATCATTCTTCGATTTTTCCACCGAATTTCTGTAGCATAATAATTATATACGTGGGGCCAGCAACGAAGTGCGATCCTGTCTCAGTTTGATAATTTACTCCAACTGTCGATGGTTTACCAAGTAGACGTAATGTATTAAGATGAATATTTGGAAATATTTCTCTGTAAAGAAAAAAATAGCATTAACGAAAATAGTTGAAAATTAAATAGGTATATTCAAATAGAAGTAATTAGTAGTAGTTTAAATAGCATACAAGCCAATTCACGAGCTCATTTCATTGCCTTATAAGACTTCAAAGACTTAAAAATTAAAATAACCGAATATGTATTTGAATTCGAAAATATCTTACTGCCAATTTCATTTCGTATAAATGAATGTTATAAACATATGGAATTTAATTATGCGAAATACTATGCGAAATTTTTAAAATTATATGAAAATTTGCAAATCTATCCTCCCAAAGTTTTATATGTTTTTCTGCACAACTATGACTTAGCCCCGGAATTGGTCAGAAATTTGAATTCATTTGAGTAATAGCAATATATTTAATGCAGTATTATTATTATTATTAACATGCTTATCATCAATGAATATTAATACTACTCAAATATATAACATTGATCAATCACATATTCTTATTGGTTATAAGAAAAAGCAATGTTATCGAAAGCTTGTTAACTTTTCCTGTAGCATTTCCGCAAATTTATCAATATGTCTTTATGGAAATTAATTATCATTGTCTTGTTGCACATTTCAAATGTCATACTTGAATATTTGTTCACTATTTTCCGGTTCAGTGCCATTGACCATCGTAAAATGGAAAACAATTGTTTGATAGTTTACTATTTGATCATCGAGGAAATTCATGTTCATTTTCTTAAAAGAATAGTTTCATTTCATAGAGTTCGACAAGCTTTTAAACTGACATGATTTCGATAAATATTGATAAATCACGTTAAAAAATTAAATTTAGAAATTTAAGAGCTTATTTTGCTATTATTCTTATTATGAAAATAATTTTATGATATTAGCGATTATGTATAAAGCAAATTAAACTAAAGCAAATAAGTTACGCCAAACTTTCCAATTTTGAAGCTTCCTTTTCATTGTTTCATCATCTCTGGTATCTACAACAAAATTGATACATGTGTATCAGAACCCTGAAAGAATATCACCGAGCTGTCCTCCTGATCTCCCAGTTTTCTTTTGCTGCAATATTTATTCCATCAATAATAAACTTAGCATTTGTTCGATTTTAGGGATAAATCGACAAGATTGCTTTTATCCAAGCAACTGAATTAATTAAATTAATATTTGAGATTTTTGAAACATCCGCTGGTGAATGCTAGTATAATCGCCTTTGCTATTTTCTATCTGAATTTTTAAATCTTTTTGACTGCGAACATAGAAACTTTAAAATTACAGATTCTTCAGATCGGACTGAGCGACAATACAAATCGGAATGCTACCCAAATCATCCCAAATAACTTTGGCTGCCATGAAAGCTCGATTCGCAGCTTTTCTTTAGTTACTTGATTATCGCCACAAATTATGATGGCCAATTTCACTTGCTGAAACTTATGGTTATCTCATTCGGCTCGAAGACTTCATCCTTCTGATCAATTTGAAAATTACAGTGGTGAAAATAGTGGAATTCATTCTAATGTACCAACATTAAAGTGATTTCGAAAATATCACATGCTTTTAATGAACTCACTCCTTTATCTTTCATTTCGTGATAGGTATTTGACACATCATTATTACTGAAAAATTTTGTTACAAATTAAAGATAAACATAACAATAAACTATATATAAATTACATATTTAGTAGAATTCTGAAGTGATCCTTAAAGTAGAATTAACTTTAAATACATCATTTTTGATACTATCTATTGTTAAGACATTGGACATAGAGAACTGCCGCTATGTCACTATATTATGATAACAATTTGATAATGAAATTAAAATGAAAAAATTTTAGTTTAAATTACTAATACGAAGTTTGAAGTACGCCTCCAATCTTTATGCCAAAACAATTCAGCATAAAACATCGGTTGACTACAGCACATTTCAACTGTCATGATAAATACAAAATTTAGATTTGAATGTGAAAGATAAACTAGATAACAACAAACTAAATCTCTGCTATCTTCGTAGAACAAAAATCGATGTCCAAAGAGGAAGGAATCCAAGGAATAATCAGTCCATTCATAGGACTTCCTTTTATTTCAGCGGGAATGAATAGAGGTTCATTACCTGAAATTGCATAATTATAATTATTTCCCTTGATTGATAAGACTTCATGTCATTTCTTAACTAATTGCAATAGGAATTCGATACAAAAATCTAAAATAATTTCTAACCAGCTCTGAGTTTTTCTTGTATTTTCAAGGAATTTTCCTGAGATATAACCACCAATATAGAGCAGCGTCGTGAAATACCAGTCATACTTAACGGATTTTCACCACCAAAAAAATGCTTGCTTTGGTGACCAGTGATGATCCGCAAAATCGAAGCATTGCTAAAGTTAAGCGTTGAAACTTCAAATCTTAGTTCATGATTTTTTTATTCTTTTTATGTTATTAAACAGATCCAGCTGATTAATTGCTATCATTACAAAATTGAAATCTCTTTAAATTTATATAGTGATAATTTGATGGTCGTAATTTGATCTTAAGATTTTAAAATCGATCATCGCATCATCTAAACGATTTTTTCCAATTCCGTTCAAATGTGATAATACCAAATAGTGATGCATACTGTATAATCAGTAAAGCACATTTGAGAAATACGTTTCCAATTTTCCCTTACACTGACTGGGCTTAATTTACCATCCACATAATGGAGTATTTTGAATCGGTTATCTAACTCATTGATTGCATCATCAGGCAACAGTCCGATTTTTCTGTAAAATAACATAAACAAATAACAACTGATTACTACATCAACCGGTATGTTGGAACTTATTAAATTATTGTAACTGTTGATTGGATTTTAGTGTATTCGAATATATAAAGTAAAAGAAAAATCGAACGCCATATTTTTCAAATCTTCATTGGCCAAGTAACGAGTAATTTCGTTTCCTGAAGGAATAGAAAATAAATAACGAGTAATTTTGTTTCCTGAAGGAATAGAAAATAACTGCTTTCCTTTGTTGAGAATTTGATCATCTGAAATTTCAAATAATTTTTCATTAAACAAATTTTTTTTTCAGCAAAAATTTTCAAAATTTAAATGACAAATGGATTAATCGGATGAATATATTGACAGTATATAACACCGAATATATAACTATTCGAAATATTTTTGCTTGAATTTTCGTAATTTTAAGAAATCTACCTGTTAAAGTAGTATTGGATGATACTGTATGGCTTACAAAGACTGTAAGCACAGCGAAGAATTTTAAATTCATCCTTATCTGCAGTTAAAAATTTAAAATGCATCTGTCGCTGAAATTGCAAAGAGAACACGAGAATTAGAGAAGTCAGTACCTACTCTGTTTTGGATTTTACATAAAAGGATATGTGTTCTATGTGCGCATTTACTGTATAATGCGAGATGTAAGCTAAAAATGTTTAGCTTTTGTCTTTGAGTTCCCACTCTATAACAAAGTCCCCTATTTTTATATTTTCATACCAGGGTTCAACATCAAAAGTTCAACATCAAAACATTATAAAAATTGATTCGTTGATCGATTGGATACCCAACGGGTATTATCTAATCTCCTTTTATTTTAATTATCTAAATTATTGCAATAAAGGTTTAATTACCCAAGTTTAAAGCGCGCTATCATTAGAAGGCAAAAGAGCTCTCAATTTTTGTTACGATCAAAGGAGATCGGCGATAGCATCTATTCGAGTAATTTCAGCATTTAGCTTATTTAAATAACTTAAGTATCTAATCTATTACCAATGAGTTTCAATTAAAGATTCTCCGACCTCGAAAATCAGTTAAAATTACAAAATAAATAAAAAATTTATGTAAAATAATTTGATAGAGACAATTTATGGTAATAAACCAGTTAGATATGAATTCTAAATGGAAATGAATGTTGGAATAAAACATCAAAAACTATCGATGTTTTGTCAAAAATTCTCAAAAATATTTTGCTCAAGTTTCAATTGGCTCTTTTGCATCAAAACACGAAAAATTTTAAATAAGCTTATTATTATGTTATTATTATAACAGAATTATATGAGCCCAAATAATTCTGTTGTAAATAATTTTTACTTATAGAAATTGGGAATATTTTTAATGTTATTGACATCAAATTGGGAATATTTTTATGATATTGGCATCATATTGACGTTATTAAATAATCACATAACTTTTTTCACAAAAGTTGAAAATAATTCAAATTTGATTTATAACATGAAACAAGTCTGCCATATTCTTGTGATAAGATGCAAACTTAAAATGATTAAATCTAAAATGATTCAGTTGTATGACAATTATGCAATATGGATGCTATCGCCTAAGTTTACAATATAGTTTATTTAAAAAAAAAAAAAAAACGAAAACACCAACCACTAAATCTTTGAAAATGAATAATATGGAAAGTTTCAACGAAATTGATTGAATTAAAGTTCCATTTATTATTATAAAATAGGAAGCAAATTTTTTTAAACTTTCTGGAACTTTTTTTGTCAAATTCTGAGATTTTATTTAATGGAGGTTAGAAGAACTAGAGAAATTAATTGGATTTTTCTTTACTAATTCACAAATATCATTGAATTTTTCTTTCTCTTTAACAATAACATTATAAATTGATATAAATTAAATTTTACAAATACAATTTATAATTGACAAAAGAAGTTTAATAAACATTATCCGGCTAATCCTTTACTGATCTTCTTATTTGTTGTAGTAGCTAAAAAGTAATCATTATTGTTCATTAAAATACTGAATCTAAATAATGGTGATATGTTATTGTACCGTTATTTATCGATTACGATTCATTATTATTAGTTTGCCATTCTTATTAAAGAATTAAGCTTAAATTATTATTCAAACGTATATTCATAAAAAGATATTATCTAATCCATTTTGCAAATCATTTTTGTCAAAACACTTCACGATATTCTTACTTATGAAATTACAAATTACTTTTTCCATGAAACTATTCCTTTCCATGAATAGATTCCTTAATTTCTATGTTTTATCATTTCTGCTAGCATTTTTTTTGTCGCGACAGTGGCCATATACCGTATCATTCACAAAATATTTACATAATATATCGTTTTTCAATATTTTCGTATAAACCACTTCATCATCCTTTTCATTCGTTCGTCATTTAGATTTACCGTAAGCATATGGTGATATATTCTGTTTGTTTGCAAAATACTGATATTTTTATCAATATTTCCCATTAAAAAAGAAAATATTTATCTTAGTTAAATAATCACAAACTATTACAAAAAATTAATCGTATAAATTAAACAATTTAAATGCAAATTTTTTTCCGAAAACATTTTTTAACTGTTATTTATAATTATTTCATTTCGTTTAATTTTTTTCACAAACCATTCAATAATTGTATTTTTTAACATGGTATCACTATTGATAAGATTAAGTGTTGAAGTGATAACTTTTGGTGGCCATCCAGTTATATGGTAATAAAAATCGCATATGAGAAAATCACGTATTCTAATAGGAATTAGTAGCAGTAACACAAATATCGTATCCAGTCCCAGTTGATAACGAAATCGTGGAAAACTGCTTGTGATTGCATGATAATATGAATCAACAACCGAATTCAATGATGATGATGCATCGGTAAAGAAAAATTCACGCAATCGATAGCAATCTATACTTATTTAATTTTATTATAAACAATTTGTTATTTAAAATTGATTATTCAAGTTTAGACGGTCGCAATATTTATTATTTATAATTAATTAATGCGACTAATACATGAATTTAATAAATCGTTCAATTATGAAACATTTTCATATACCATATGGAATTATATTATTATATTCTGCAAAATTCTTATTAATTTTTAAAAAAATTTCGAAGAAAGTGAACCAAATTTCGGCTCCATATATATATTTATTGTATTTATTTTTAATTAATAATTTATTATTTCCTAAATTATCATGATTTATATGGAAATCTGAATTTTAATTCACAATATATATTGCATATATTACATAATAATTTATAATATTATTAATAAATAATAAAATTTTTATTTATTTTTGCCAATTTTGATTAAATAAAAATTGATAGGCAAATAGAGGAAAAGGCTAACAAAATTTGAAAATTAAATATATTGGAAAGAAGAAATGAATTGAAAAATTGCATTAAAATATAATCAAAGGATAAAACTAAAAATTAAATTATAAGATTGGAATTTTCAAACGAACATATTTTAACATTCATTCGAAAAGTCTTCAATTTCAAAAATTTTTTTAAAATTTTTTCAGATTTTATTTGTCCAAAATAGTTCGTTATGTATCCCATGTGGTCTAGTGGCTAGGATTCGTGGCTTTCACCCACGCGGCCCGGGTTCGATTCCCGGCATGGGAAGGCTGTTTTTTTATTATCTTCCAAAATTTTTGATCGTTAAATAAATATGATTAGGAATTGGGAAATTTATTGATAAATGATATCTTTAAATAAATAAGCATCATTTTCTAGATATTCAATAGTTCTTTATGGTATTTTCTTATATGTCGTAATGACATAAAATAAATCCTAATTCAAAATTTTTTCATCATTTCTAATTCAATTTCCAATATTACATTTATAATTTTTGAAAAGGGCTTACATAATTCCTTAAATGCTTCACCGCCATATTCCGCTTTACGAGCATTATCCAATCGGTTCCATGCATGACTGATACGATTTGTCATTGCTTCCTTATCCATAAGATTAGTTTTAAACCTGCCAGGTTCCAAAATTGCACAATGAATGCCAAATTCTCGTGATTCTTGACTAGAATATTGATTTTTTAGTTTAGAAAACAAATTTTTTTAATGGAATTTATTTTGATCATCATAACTCTCATTCAATTAATCTTTTACAAATAATTTTAATTTCTTTAATTTTTCTTCCAAAAATTATTAATTACAAAATATCAGAATAATCTGATACAAAATATCATATAAACTTCTGTTTATCGATGTGGAAACTAAATGAATTATTTGGATTAAAATGAATTTTTTCTGTTCAGCCGAAATTATTGTTCTAATGTATTATAAAAATTTTCGTAAAAAACAAAAAATAATAAAATGTTATTATTTTATGATTAAGAAATAATTATTTAAATTTATGCAAAATTTCGTTAATGAATTTTTACAGAATTTCTTTTTTGATATCTATATATGACCCGTAGATTTAGATTTCTATCAAGAAAAAAACCGTAAAATATTGATGTAAGCTTCGGTAGCAAATTTCGAAACAGTATATGGGCCAATTCCAGGTAATGGTAAACGGCCACAAATACTGGTTATTGTTATTACACGGCCACGAGATTGTTTTAATAAAGGCATGAATGCCTATAAATATTAGCAATTTAATTGCTATTTCATTAACAAATAAATTTAGTAGGAAAAAATTTTTTCTAAAATTAAATTTCATATTTCTGAAATAAAAATTATAAAATTAAAATTAATTAGTAGACAAAAAAGGAATAGAAAAAACTGAATTGTAAAAAACTTTTGAAAAAAAAGAAAACTTTCTTTATTTTCCAAAAGTAAATTATTTAATTACTAACATGTGTAACTCGTATTACACCAAGAGTATTCACATCTAAATCTTTTGAATATTCCTCTACCGTACACCAATCATCATAACCATAAATTCCCAGTATTCCGGCATTATTTACTAATGCCCATAATTCTAAAATAGATATGGATAAATAATTTCTAATAGTAACATTTACTTCAAGAAAAGTTCGTTTTAGTTATCAAATATTACATTAACAAATATAATCAATTAAATCGCGAAATTTGATTATGATTTAAAGTTCAAAAATATTAAAAGTTAAAGATGATATAATTTACCTAATTTATAATGAATTTTCTTAAATTAATTACTGAGTTAGTTAATTTTCATATGCTTACTCATTTATGTGTATTTGCACAACATTTAACAATAAATAAATTATCAGTTGAAGTTTAAATATTTAATACCATTACAAAATTAAAATTTCAATTTATTCAAGAACATTCTAAAATCGATTAATTATAATTACATTTCGTGAACCAAATGTAAACAATTTTAATTAATAAAATTTCCATCTATTTTGTCTATTTATTTTATAAAATAATTAATTGTTTGTTTGCTTTTTTATACCACAAAATGTAATATAAACTATTTTGACCTCTTATAAAGGAACGAAAAAAAATTTCAATAGAAATAATTAATTAATTGTTATGATAATAAATAAATATTAACATATATAAATTGTACAACTTGAACATAATTTTTTTAGAAAAAAATTTTTGAATTCATTTAAGTTTAAAAAAATTCCAATTTATCTGTTTTTTCCAATTTTTTCTATGGTATATTTTAAGTTATAGAATTTAGTTAAATTCATTGTACATTTTATTTATAAATTCTATTTTAATTAAAAATAGCTATGTGAAAAGTTTTCAAAGATTAGATAAAAGTATTGATGTATTTAAATGTTTAACATACTTAATTTAGATTCCAAATTGTCTTGCACCAAACGAACGGCATTTTGAACTGATTTTTCATCGGTAACATCAATTGGTATCGGAATTAATTTTCCGACGGTATTTTTTGCTATTTCTTCAATTGCCTTCATTCCCTTGAATAATTTGTATATTTAAATACATTTTAAAAAACCTTTGAATACCTTTTAAAATATTTTAAATTTCATTTACACGTATTTCAATTTAGCAAGTTTGTAAATTATATTAAGTTTATCATTATTTATCATTTTTACAATATCCTCTGAATATAATTTAATTGATTATATTTATGTACTGGCTATTGTTATTACACGATCACGAGATTGTTTCGACGATATTAATTATATTCACTATTAATTATATTCATCTTTTACTTTAACATTACATATAAAATTTTACGTTTCCTTTAAGAAAATTAAAATTTACCTGTTCAGTTAAACATCCGGCAAATGTTGGCAAACCATTATTTGCACATTTAATAGCCAAAAATAACCAAAACCAGAATCACATCCAGTAATAAAAACTGCTCTTGTATGAAGATTACTAATTTGAATCGATTCCAAAAATTCCATAAACAATAATAAAAGCAAACAAGAATTATGAAAAGGAACAATAATTGTAGCAGCATTTTTTTGAAATATGCTACAAAATGATACTGTCACTTTAATTCTGAAAAAAGAAAAAATAATACAGCAATTGATAATTTGATTATCTGTTAATAATTTTAATTTTCATTTTAAAAAGCTTAAAATTATCATGAAGTAAATAAACTGTTAAAAATTTATCAAATATTGCATATTCTAATTTGTAAGCTTTTTAAAATTAAAATTAAAAAATTTTAAGTAAATAATAAAAGCGAGAAAAAAAGGATACTTGATTTCTTTTTCAAATATACATAATAATTGTATTTGATTAATTAATTTATTAAAGAAAGTAGAAGTAAAATTATCAGTTTCTTAACTATTCATTATATGAATGATAATATCTCACATAAAATAATTTATTTTCATTTAATATATTACAAATTGAAATTTTAAATTATTATAATTTCAAATTTTTATACTTAAAAATTAAAATTAGCAAAAAAATTTTTATTTAATACAAAATGTTTAACGTCTCTTTCGTATATTTTAAGTTAAAATTTCGAATTTAAACAATCCAAACAATCAAAAATTTTATACTTTCGAAAATTAAAAAAATAATGAAAAGTTTCCAATGATATTCGATAAGATAAAAAATAATGACAATATAACTATTAAATAAATTAATTCATAATATTCGCCTATATTTTATTACTGTTTTTGTGGCTATATGAAGTACAAAATTTTCTTATTTATTTGTCGATTTTATTTCTATTTTCTAACAAAAAAAAAAACAAATCAGATAAAGTATTAAAGAATAATTAAAAATTTGCAAAAGAAAAATTTTCAAGAAAAAGGGAAAAAGCAAAGTTTAGAAAGTAGAAATAAAATCGACAAACGAACGAAACAATTTGAGAAGACAAAATTGATGCATAAAATTTATATTAAACAAAGAGAAATTGAAATCTATCCCATTCTTCTCCTTCTTTTTCGATATCTTATTTTTTAATCTTTCATCTGATCCGTTTTTTATCATATTTTCCAATCATCTTTTAAGGAAACATATCATGAAATAATAGTAAAAATAATAAATTGAACAAATTTACAAATAATGCCAAATATAAGATGGGTCATTTCATTTAATGGCATTTTAAAATGAGGTCAAAAAAAGGCTAAATTGAAGGAATTTAATTTGCTATTACACATAATAATGTACTTTTAGCAGAAAAAACGGAACAAAAAATTTTAATTTCCGCATTTTCTTTGATTAAAAAAAAAAAAAACATTTTTTTTTCGTTTCAAACAATATATAAATAATAAAAAAAAAAGATGAAGCAAAAAAATTCAATCTCTTTATTCTGCAAATCAGTGATTAAAATATACGTAGAAAAATTTTAAACTTAATTTTACAACAAAGAACTATAGCTATACATATATTTATCATTGATATATATACTAATGACTAAGTGTTGCATATATTATTATTATTATTACTGTTGGTGCAGCAATTAATCACTAATATTAAATCAGGATTAAATTAAATTATATATATGTATATATTGATACATGGAAGGAAAATATTATTATAATGATTCAATTGATACATTTATTCATTATTGCTTATTAAAATTGAGCTTTATTGATTTAGTATTAGAAATCAATTGCTGCATTTATTATTATTTATTCTGAAAGTGTTAATTTAATAACAATAAAGATTATATGTATTTGCTACCGTTATTATTATTACTATTATTATTATTACTATTATTTTATCACTATTATTATTACTATTAAAATTATTATTGTTATTATTTATAATAATTTTTTTACTCGGCAATATTGATCGGACAACAGTAATTATTAATCAATACATTCATTTCAGTTATAATAATTTAATATGCGATAATCAATTAATGTCCATCAATAAAAAAATTTGAAAATATTTAATATTAATATTCAATTTTAAATATTTATCATTGTTAAATTAAGAATTTTATTTAATGGAAATTTTAGAAATAAATTGAGAATAATCTTAAAAATTTCCATAATTTCATATAAAAATCTTAGTTTTTCTTCTAATGAATAATAATCAACAAAGTATTATTATATCTATAAAATTGACATTATTTAAAATAATTGATAATAATGATTAAATTACGGAAAAACTATCATATCAGTAAATATAGAATTATTATGATGTTAAAATTATAATTGAAATATTGAATGAACAAAAATTTTGAAATATTATAAAACATTTGGAACTAAAATTAAAATATATCAATTACGAAATTGTTTGTATTAAAGTTCATATATCGGATTTTGCTATTTTTTTCCTTAAATTTTCTCTTTTGATCTATTTAGTCTAAAATGTTTGATAATTAATGCTTATGAGTTATTCTAAAATTCCTTTCACACATTATCTGAAGATATGCAATGAAAAAAATAATTGAATACAGGTAGAAAAAATTATAAAGATAATAAATAAAAAATTTATTTTTATCATTAAACAATGATAAATATTTGAAATTAAATATTGATATTAAATATTCATTATTTATATGCATAATTAAATTCGAATATGCCAAATAAAATTTTTTATTTCTATATTTCTTCATTTTTATCGAAAATTTTTAAACAAAATCATTAGTTATAATAACAAGAATTAATTCTATGAAAATAATAATAATAGTCGTAATGATAATGAAAGACTATAATAGCAATTGTAACAGATAGTCGAGAATGTAGATCGGTAGATTACTATTTAGTTTAATACGCTGCACAACCATGGTTATAATAGCAAGTAAAAGACTAATGCTTGAGAATCGTAATAACAAGTAAAAGATCAATATCCGACAATGTAGAACAATAGTTTTATATATATATATATATATATATATATATATATATATATATATATATATATAATAGCAGCAATATACGTATCTATCTATCTTTATAATATATGCAACACAACAATAGTTATAACAACTACAGGACTGTCTACATTGTCGGATATTGATTCTTTACTTGTTATTACGATTCTCGAGCATCACTGTCTTTTACTTGCTATTTTAATCATTGCTGTGCAATTACACAACAACAGTCATAATAACAAGTACGAGAGTAATCATAACAAGTAAAGAATCATATCCGAGAATGTGGAATAATAGATTAGTATTCATACTTAATATGTTACGCAGCAACAGACCCATAATAGATAAAAAAACTAGTACTCGAAAATCGTATTAACAAGTAATGGATCAAATCGTATTAACAAGTAATAGATCAATAATCAAGAATGTAGATTTATAGATTTTTATGTTTAATATATTGCTCAACAATTGACATTGCCATTATTTTTGTATTTTCAACTAAGACTATTGTAAAAAATTTCAAATCATCGTAATTTCAGTAACATGAAGAATAGAAGAATAATATTTAAACGAATAAATTAATAATAAATAATTGAATTGAATTATTAAATTATAAACTATAATTTAGTTGTTCAAAAAATTCGGAATTAAATAAAGTATGCTGAAGAAAGTGGGTAATTAAATGAATTAGGTTGACAAATAAATAAATTCATATAAAATAAGTAAATAAATTTAACTATTATAAAAATAGCAGCAATATTTGATCATATATGAAATGGCAATTTTCATGTAGTATTTGATATTTAACTAATTTTTAGCAAAAATTTCTAGCACTAATTGATTTTTAATTATTTCATACTTTTATAATACATTTAATATTTTCATATTTCAACAATTTATTTCAATATTTTACTAATGTGTACCAGGTGAACAATAATGATTTGTAATAACAATTTATAATATCAAAATTATTTCAGTTTTAAATTAAATTAATGACGGTACTGTGAAAATTTGTTAAATTGATTTGATTTGATTTGTAAGGATTGTGTTCAATGAAAGAAAAGGGAACTCTTCTCTTGATTGATTATTTGAATTTGGTAGCGGAGAAATTTTTCTTTGATTGAATTGAATCGTTGATTTGAATTATCGCTATTTATTATAACGGTGAAGAATTATCAAGATTGACCGTCTGTTGCTTCAAGACATGAACGGTTTATTTTATTGGGACTTATCGAGTTGATATCGGCAATTCAACGATTATAATAAGACAATACAAATAAAGTAAGATTAAAATTAAAATATCGTCGTAGAAACTGTTCACGACATAGTCGAAGATAGCGGAACTTCTAACCAGTAAAGACTTTTTATAATAATGTGAGCATGGGAGTAGGTAGTTAGACGAATGATGTAACAATGAATAGGGAAATGTCTGCCGATGTTGCTGACCGTGTAATCACTGCTTGTAATATGCTAGCTAATCGCGAAAAGTTCTTTTTGTATCGGTGATTTTTGATCTTCTTCTGCGAATAATAGTTAATTATACATCACATATTAATTAATACAAAGGATTTAGTTATCAGAACAAAGGATGATAAATGGACAATATTCAAATATGCATAAAAGCTTCAATTATTTCGAGACATTCCAGACAATAAGCATAGATTTCAACATTTTAAACATTCCATATAGGATTTGTTATATAAAAATAAGGAGGAATAATCCTTATATTGGATATCGTAACATTCGTTTATGTTTAGATAATGAATCATGCAAAATATAAAGTGTTTCAATTATTTCGATAGAAGACATTTAAAATAAATTCATATACAAATATGGGAAATTGAAATTAAGATTCTGGAAGAAATTCGAAATTTCAGGATACCTGCGGCATCATTGAATTAATGAATTAATTTATATATTTTCTTACAATTTTGCTTATTATATAAGAAAAAAAAACCAGTTTTGAAATGATTTTGCAAATGACGGGGAAAAGAAATGGCAAGCAAAATAGTGAGGAAGTGGCAAATTGATAAACAAATGGCGACAATGATAAGAAATAATTAAATAACTAAAGAATTGAAAATATATTTAAAAGATATGAGATTTAAATATTAAATTTAAAGATTTATGATATTTTTAAATAGAATTATAAATATGAAAAAAAATATATATATATATATAAATAAAACTAAAAACGAAAAAAATGAAAGAAAAGGTGAATGAAATGAAGCAAACAGCAAAAAAGTATAAAAATCTCTGATAAATAATACATTTCCAAATACTAATTATTTGTTAAACAGAAAAAATTTTGAAGAAAAAGAAATTTCTGATCACTAATTTCAATTTAAAATTTAATTTAATTAAATATTTTTCAACGGATGAAGCGCAAAAAATTTGAATTTACTTTATTCGTAATATTTATAAGTTAACAAACGCATGTGAAATGGGTAAAATGGTAAAATTAAAAGTTTAAAAACTGTTTAAGTTTATTTTATTGGATTTTCATTTCTTTTAAAACTTTTCCTTTTATATTTAAAGTTCCCTATTTTGATGATAAATATATTATGATGATTTTTAATGGATGTTAGTGTCTGATGATTAATTAAATGTTATTTACGAAATTCAAAATTTTTCTCAATTTTATAAAAATATTATTTAAAAAAATTAAAATTTGCTTTATTAATCTTCCTAAGATCTTTCTTTTTCATATCTGAAATTTCTTACTGTAAAAATAATTAATACATGGCGGTGATTTTTAATGTTTATTTGCAAAATTTAAAAATTCCATAAAATATTATTATCTAACCATAAAATAACGAACGATCCGATATGAATTTCAAGATAATTAGGTATTTCATTTCAAAACGAAATAATATTATCATTAAGTGCTGAAATAATTAGTACAATGTAATAATTAGATAATATGCATTTAGTGGTTCTAAATGTTATTATTGTAAGTTTCAAACAATTTTCTTCAGATTTTTACCGACGACAGGAAAAAGGATGCAGTTTCGATGTGTAAATTTCTAAAAGTTTAATGTGAAAAATTACATTTAATCATAGGAAAAAGTAATTTTATTGATTAAAAAAAATGCACTATTTCACCAATTTTTTATTTGCTTTTTTTTCATTTCTCCAGAACTGTTAGCTTAAAAATTCAATTAAATTGAAAAATGATAGTTTAGAAAAACGAAAAGAGCGAAAACTTTTGGAATAAAATTTCTGTTAAAAATGAAGGTATTATTAAATTAATGAGAATTTAAAAAATGTGGGTGCGTTATTTTCAAATTAATCTTACTGCTCGAATCGATTCTTACTGCTCGAATCGATTCTTACTGCTCGAATCGATTCTTACTGCTCGAATCGATTCTATGAGCAAAAAAGAAAATTGTAGTGTTTAAAACTAATTATTCAAAAATTTCATTCACAAAATTATTATGATTGTAATCAAATTTTGTATTTCTTCAATTTCTTTTATTTTTTAAAGTGAATTTTATTACATTTAGCGTTGAAATGATTTTATGAATAATTATTTGAATAAATATTAACAAAATTGAAAAATTATTAAATACTTGATATGATGAAACGAAGGAAATGGCATTATCAGTCTGTATGAAAAATTAAAAAATAAAATTTTGAAAATTTTTTCAACGCTTTGTTTTTCGTCTTTTGATTTTAGTCATAAATCATTATTTGTTGTCAAATTTCAATTACAAACTGTTTAATTTTTTTTCACTTTTTCTTAAAAACTATGATACTTAAAACATCTTTTGCTATGATTCACTTTCTTTTCTATTAAAATTTATATTAGAATGTAATTACTGTTTTTAAAAGGAAAATATTTATAACGAAAATAGAAAAATTGCATTTTTCAACTATTTAATCAGCTTTCGATAATTTGATATTTAAATTAAAATGATGCATTGGAAACTGCTTCAGTTATTATTCAAAATGCAACAAGTATGTATGATATTATTGTTATCAAAAAAATGCTTTATTTAATTGAGAAATTAGTTCACTTCAGTTTTTCCAAATTAATTAGTCTAATATATTTGAAATGATTCATGCAAATTTGATGAAATGTTCAAAAAAAAATCATTATATTGTGCTTTACGATGAAGAAGTAGTAATTTTCGATGTGATAAGGAATGATAATGTCAATGATAATTATGTTCATATACTAAAGTAGAAGAGGAATTTTTGATAGAGGTTATAAATCCACTCGCTTTTTTGGTTAGATTAATTAAAACTTGGAAAATCGAATTTTGAATTGACAAATTAAATATTTATTAATTCCTTAAAATTTCGCTTATATTCTAATATAGTATCGGATGATTTGAGCAAAATTATTAAAATTTCATATGTAATATTCTTCTGTTCTTTTGCCATTTGATCTTATCTTTTCGACTTTGTTTCACTTCAGTAGTAAAGGAATTGCAGATTTACAGATTCTTTGGACTATCCGACTTAATAACAATAAAAATTGGCATGCTTATCCAGATCCATCATATCGTTTGGACAAATGCTCGATTTACAGTTTTTTTTCGAATCACTTGATCGAAATGATACGAACCACTACAATTATTTCATTAGACTTCGAAGATTTCATTCTTTTGATTTCATCTTTCGAACATTTCACCCTTCTGATCAAATAGAAAACTTCAGTAATGAAAGTCCTAGTAAAATTCATTATGTTATCTAATGCTAAAGTGATTTCGATATCAGATGCTCCCAATAAATCTACTCTTTTATTTTTCAATTCTTGATTTGTAGTCGTTATGTCATTGTTCGTTTCATAAAAACAGCAAAGGTAAGCAATACGTCAATAAAACTATCGACTAGTTATCGCAAGAATATTTAGGATTCTTGGAAAAATCTTCCGGACTATTAGAAGAATATTCCAGATCATGAAAAGGATAATCCTTATTCGAATATTAGTGATTAAATTTATGGAATCTAACAATTGCATACACGGAACCAGCCTTGAAATTAGACTCCATGTGTTCAGTTTAATAGTTTATTCCAATTATGGATAGCCACCGAGCAAACGTAATATAATCGGCGGAATTTTTGAATATATCATTGAAAGAACAATTGATATAAGTGTAAAATTGTAGAAAACTGTTTAGATGTATTTGGGTAGAGCGAACTTATAATAGTTAGAATGCTATATGAGTCAGCTAGTGACTATGCTTTCTTCGTATAATATTTCAAATTTCGTATACGGAATTGAATATATACATTTGACATAAACATATGAATATATATTTGAATTTGAAAGTTGCCCTGTTCTTCATACAAAAATAATTTTTACATTCTTCAAAATAATTTAAAAAGAATTACAGCATTTCCTTCGCTATGCAAATCTTCGAATTTACCTTTTAAAGTTGGTATTTTTTTTTGTACGATTACGAGAATGAATCAGATGTTCAAAATTGTTTGGCATATTAATGTATGCAATACATTAATAGTAGTAAGAATGATGATGCTCTTATTGAAATATTACTGAAGCATATAGCACTGGTTTTGTTGGGTTATTATATATTCTTATTGGATTAGAGACAAAGCAATGCTAGCAGAATCCTTTATTTTGTCTATTTTTACAATGACATTTTCTCAATTTATCGATATGTCTATATAGGAAATAATATCAATATGTCTCGTTAACCATTTCAAACATCTTACCTGAATAATTCTTCATTATTTGTTTCATCGTTGATTATCATAAAATGAAAAGCTATTATTTGATAACTGTTGTCGTGAAAGTTTCCTTTTTTTCTTGTGAGGAAATGGAGATAATAGATAGAGAATATTTCGAACGAAACGCGTCAGCACAGCTTTTATTGGCGTCTACGGCTATGCAATACAGTAAAGATATATCGTTAACATAATTGGATTAAAATATCGTTAGAGGAACTACTCACGAGAAACCAAGAGAGCGAAAACGATACCTAAAATAACAAACCCTTTTATAATGAAGATGTTTAAAAAACATTCCCATCGCTGTATACGATTATCTGATGTGAAAATATTTTAAGCATTGCGTATGGGTGTTGTTATAGTACCGGAAATATATGAATTAGTTTACAATATTGTATTATTGAAAATAAGCTTAGTTATAATAGGGTGCAGAGAACTGAATAAATAATTCATTACATTAGATAGAGATTGTAACATTCGTTTATGTTAGAGAATAATGAATCATGTTATTCTGATAATTGTTGAGGAAATTGATTTGATAATTTAAAGGAATTTTTTTTTTTGGTAAGCATAAAAATAAAAAAAAATGTTTCTTTATAAAAAGATAATTTAAAGTAATTTTTAGTAAGTAAGTAAGTATAAACGCTTATAAGGTCAGGTCAAAAATAATAAATTTTGTAAATTGGCAGCTTATTTAGCATTTGAAAATTTTTTTACTATGAAAATTAATTTACGATATTAATAAATTGTATGTACAATTTAAATTAAAATTAAACATGTAAAGATTTAATGAAAGCGATTAAAGTATCAACCTTGCAGTTCTTCAATTTTTTTCAACTTTCCTTCATTTTCGGTATCTATGACAAAGGCTGAAGTTTGCATGTCAGAACCATGAAAAACTAAATCTAAGCTGTCTACAATTCGTACAAATTCTTTTATGCTGAAATATTTATTCCAGCAATGATAAAATTATTCTCTGTTATTCCAAACACATGGCGTTGGATTCTAAGAAAAAATTTTTAAATTTGTTGCCTTAAATCATATGTGATTTATAATTTCAAGAAATTAAATTGTATATTTCAAGAAATTATATATATATTTTCTTGCAAGTTCATCGATATTACTTATTTAACATTTATAAATGTGTAATTTATGACTGAAATTTTATAACTTATTATATGATTTACGATAAGATTAAAGCAATTATATTATTGATGAAAAAAAAATTTTACTTAAATATGAATTTACTGAATAAATGCATTATTTATATCAAATATTCTTTAAAATAAAAAGAAAAAAGCTACTGAAAATAACACTGTTGTATAACAGATATCAATAATAAACAATAATGTCAACAATAAACAATAAATAATTCAACAAATCATTCATACTAATAATAAACAATAAATATTACTTTGTTTTGATTTTTATTTCGAATAATAAAAGTTCTTTATTGTATTATTATTATCATTCATTTTTATGCAAAAAAAAAAAAATATTTTATTTTTCACACTGATTGTTACAAATAAACGCGACAATAAAAAATTATGAAATATAATTTATTATTAAATGAATTCATTAATTATTTTCATTTTTGTCAGCCTAGTAAATTGCAGATGATGCGATAAGGTTCTAAATTATTCTGCTTTTATCATTCTTTAATCTATAACGAAATATTTAAGTATAAATTATTTTAAATATCACAAATTATTCGAACAATATTTCATTATCAAATATGCAAATAATACGATAGACTACTAATATATAATTTCTAAAAATTTTTCGTTTGAATTATTATTTAATTTATTAAAATTTAAAAAGACTACAAATATTATAAAATTGAATGTATGAAATTGTATTTATCAAAATCCCAAATTAATTCATTTAATTATGATTAAAAGAATTAACTTATTTAAACTTATCAATTCTCATAAACTAATCAAATCTCATAATAAGCATTAGAAGCATATCTGTCAAGTATATCAAATAATATATATTCAATATTTTTGTTCAATCTTTTTTTTTTGTTTAAATATATAAAAATATGAACGTGAATTTTGAGATATTTTATGCTATCAAAATATGAACGTGCATTATGAGATACTCATTTTCACTTATTAAATAATATTTTTTAAGTTGTTTATTATTTTAGCAAATATGAGCATTTACAGTTGAAATACATCGAATTACGGAATATGAATCTTTCTTTTATTTGGGTTATCAAAATATGAACGTGCATTTTGAAATATTTTAAGCCATCAGAATATAGACGTGCATTTTTATATGTCCATTTCAAATTATTAAAATATTAGCATACATTTTCTGATATTACTAAAATATTACGTTTATTGAAGTTGTTTTTGAATTATTTCATAAAAGTTCATAAATATCGATATGTTATAAAAACAGATAGAAATAATCATTTGAATATATTGGCTGATTAAATTCATATATAATAATTATGTTTAAGATAAAGTAAAACTTAAATTTCGATATTATCTTGAAAAGTTGGCATTCTTCTTTTGTAACTTTTCCAAATGTCAAAATTTCACTTCACTTTTTCTTCTCAATTTAAACTTTCACTAACAATTTCTAATGATTAATCGAAAGGAAAAGCGAAAAGCAAAAGATCGATATTATTTGTTTCCAATATTTTATCTATTTTCTCATCATTTGAATATTCATTTGTCATTTGGTTCAGCTTTTTTCTTTTTTTTTTTGATATTCGTTTAAATATAGGGCTTGTTCATTTGAATAATCATTTCAGTATTTCACATATGGATATTCATCCAGATATTTCAGTTATTTACTTGGATATTCATTTTAAAATTTAGTTTGCTTTAGATGAATATTTATTTCAGCACACAGATTGCTGAAACAATTTTTTTCAATATTTATCTCATTTATTTAAATATTGTGTTCCCATTTGGCTCATTTATTTAAATATTCTTTTCACCATTTGGCCTGTCTGCTTTTCAATATTCATTGCGATTTTGGTTTGTTCATTTCATTATTTATTTCATTACCTGTATTGAGTATATCTGCTCATTTTGAATATTTCATAACTTGTATTTTGCAACTTTGCAAAATATTTTCTTTGTCTATTTTCTTTTTCTCTTCTGAATTTACCATTAATTATATCATTTTTCAATTAAAAGATAAATAGCGATTTAATAACAACTATTTATCTTAACTAATATTCCTAAATAAATTTTTATTAAATTACAATTCATAAATAAGAAAAGTTAACAATAGCAAAATGAAAAAATACCAAAAATAAAAGGAAAAAATGAATACATTTTTCATTTATTTTTCAATAAAATTATTCATCGATAAATTTGTTAAAAATGAAATTATTAAATATTCTATTCCATTTACTATTATTCTATTCCATTCATTATTAATGCTAACGGTGTAAAACAAATATTCAAATATAAAAAAATTGAGAAATGGAAAAAACAGATATGATATGGCATGATTAATATTATACCAAATGAAAGCTTTCTTAGTTTAAGGAAGATTATCTAAATCTTACTGATGTTAGAATTATCGAATTGAATTTAGAATCACTATCATTACACGATCAAAGCAAAGTATAGTGTAAAGGAGAATTCATGTGTGTGTGTGTGTGTGTGTGTGTGTGTGTGTGTGTGTGTGTGTGTATGTGTGCATGTATATTTGAATGTGACCCCTTGACCTGTGACTTTCCGTTTTATAATAATAGTTTGCAATAGTTTAAGCAGCATTTCATGATCTGAAAGATGACCGATCAGAATTGATTGGTTATAGTGCTTTAAACAATATCCCTCACATAATTATAAGGCTGACATTTAAAGCGATAATTTTTTTTGTTTGAAAGAAATGAATCAAAGCAATTTTATATGCCAATTACTTGATTATATTGATTATATTTAAGATATTTAATAATATAAATATCGTGATTATTTCTAAATATTAATATTATATTGTAAGATATTTCAATTATTCCGATACTTTTCATTCTATAAAAACTATTCCAATTATTCATTTGATCATTTACTTTCATTTGATTATTTACTTTTAAAATTTTCAAAAATTATTCATACAATTAGAGTGAAATCTAAATATTAACTTCATTAATTATTCATTAGATTGATGGAAATCTTAGGGATAATTAATCACTCCAGTTAAACAGAAATCTTAGGAATAATTAATTACATCAGTGAAACTAAAATATCTTTTATTTCATCCACTACGCATAAATATATATATCTAAATATATAAATCATTTATACACTCACTAATATTTATACATACATACATAAATACGTATATCAGTATACATATATAACGCGCATACACGCACAAACATACATCCACATACATACATACATACATACATACATACATACATACATACATACATACATACATATACATAAATATGTATAAATCAATCACATGAAACTCTAGGCGTGTTTTTATCGTTTGGATTTATTGTCGTAAATTGTTCGACAATTAATAGCAGCATTTGTTTTCATTTTTTCATTTTAAATCATTCATTACAATTTATTCATTTCCAATTTTGAAAAAATTTGTATTTATGTATTATTTATATGTGTATGTTATGTATGTATATGTGTATGTGTATGTATGTATATAATGAAATTTGCATTTAGACAAAAATTGCATATACATATATATGTATATGTATGTGTATGTGTGTGTGTGTGTGTATATATATATATATATATGTATATGACAATCTCATTTTTTTAATAAGAATTGACAAATTAATAATTTATATTCAAATTAGGTATATATACATGTGTATGAAACATGTATATATGGGTGTGTTTATGTATTTGAAAAATCTGTTTTTATTTTTGTCTTTTCCTTTAATGCAAATTTCGTTTACAATAAAATTTAAAAATTTATTTTTTTTCTAAAAATTTAAAAAATTTTATTGTAAACATTTATTTAATAACAAATATTTTGATTTTTGTTTATGATTTTATTACCAATTTTAATTATTATCTAATTTGAAATATATACAATAGTGTTATTTTATATTACATTGATAAGCAATTTATCATTCAAATTCATACTTAATTTTAACATCTTTTAAACTAACATTCATTGTTATAAGAGATCGAGATACGATAATGTCGCCAAACTATTCGGGAAAAAAACATGGATGTAGATTTAAGAATTAAAAATGAAAATATAAAGAAGTTGAAATGAATTATCAATTAAATAAAATAATATTTAATTAAACAAAATCAATAAAGGTATAAAGGTATTAAAATTTTGTAAATCTAAAACTTTTTTTCATTTTAGTTTTCCTTTTTTCTTTTCGAAATGATGAAGTAGAAGAGAAATGTTGCAAACTGATATTTGTTTTTCACCTTTTTTTCGTTTTTTCTCACTTAAATTTTAAAATGACGAACAAACAGATTGTTTTTCTAAAATGAACTAATTGCATTTGATTGCTTAATGATCTGACACTAATGCAAGTATGTCTTCTGATGAATTTAAAAATAAGAGGTAAAATTGAGTGATAATCTATTTTGCTACCACTTTGCTGAATTCTAGCATGATCGTCTTAATTATTAAATTATTTTATTTTGATTATCAAAATGCTTTCTTTTACTTTATCATTCAAAATTTTTTTCCTTATCATTTCTTTGTTTTATTATTTCAAATTATTCCAGCTTGAAGATTAATGATAATTATTTATTTTGATTTTGTTCCTTAAAAATGGAACATTTTCTCTTTTTTGAAAAATAATATATGTATTTTTCAGCTGAATAATTTCAAATTAGAAAATATCATAAAAGTGAAATAAATTTGTATGCAAAAATTCGAAGATCCATAGCATTTTTAAAATTTCTCATTTTTAAAATTTATTATGAAATATTTAAATATGATAAGATGAAACTTTCTTTTGGTTTTTTTGCTTACTTTATTTTGCTATTAATTCTACTTTTTGTCCTTTTTCTCTTCTTCCATCTTAAAATTTAAAGTTCTATTAATCTATTTAACTGCCTTTCTTTATTATGTTTTTATATTATTTTCATATTTTTATTAAATTTTTAATTTTTGTTTTATACCGTCTTATTTTAATCCCTAACTTATTCATTGCGATTATCGTGTTAGTCAAATGTTATCATATCACTTTTTTCACTTTGTATTGGTTAATTATCATTACTTATTTTTGTTTTGTCATAATTCGTCCCTCCCTTCGTAAATTTATGATAATATCCGATCAGAAATATTGTGATTTTGGTTTTCTTTTAATATAAACATACTATTTGTCTTATTTTGAAAATGGAAATTATAAATATAGTTTGATTATTTGCTGTAAAACTATTCGTTTATATTTGTCTTTTTATCTAACAAATTTAAAATTTTTTGTTTTATTTTTATTTTTCTTTCTTACTTTTATTTTTAATTTTTCAGAAAATTTATCCCACATGTTTAGCCTTCATTTAATTACTCATACAATTTTATTGTTCCTATTTGTTTCTGCATTTTTAACTTCTCTTTCTCTAATTTGATCTTTTCTTCAGGATGAAATCCTCACAATTAACCATTTCTACCTTTCTAATACTTTATCTTGGAGAATTAAATTGCCATGGGGAAAAATGGATAAATCTTACGATAATGACATTTAATACCTGGGTTTCGGGTAATAATGTTGAAAATGGGATGGCAAAAATTGTTAATCATATCAAACGAATCAATCCGGATGTTGTCGCATTGCAAGTTAGTAAATGATATAATTTTATGATTAAAATTTTTTTTACGACAGAGTTATTATTTCTATAAAAATTTACTAGAAGTAGATTTGATATTGTAATAGTAAAAAATTGATAATATTATTAATGATTAATTATTAAATAATATTTTTCAAGAATTTATTACTAAAAATGGAAATAGTTAGTGAAAAATAAAAAATAAGAAGGGAATGTTTTAAATGATGATGATGATGATGATGGTGATTATAATGATAGTTATGATATGTTGTGTGTTTTGATAAGAATTTCTTTTAAATTCAATTTGCAAGAATCTCGAACTTTTTCCATTTTTTACTTCAAGGAAATTCGTGATCGAGAATGCTTGAATCATTTGTTGACAGCGATGGGTGGAAAGTGGACAGCTGCTGCATCAACATTTTTATATCCTGATACTGCTATCTTAACAAAACATGAAGTTAGTTAAGTATTAGTCATTTGATTTCGATCATTAATAAGTCAAAAAAATGGGGTAAAAAGATGAAAAATATTCGTTGGAATTTTATAAGATATTGTAAATTTTAATGTTTTTTTACTTCCTAATATATTTTATTTCTATTATTAATTGTCTCAAAAAAACAAGGAGAAACATGTGAAAATGGAAAGATGTTATTTATTTGGAGCTTGTTTCTTATTATCTATCATCTGGAAACCATCAAAAATTGTCGGTTTCATTTAAAAAAAATTTACAATCTCATAAAGTAATAAAATCTGATATTTTAAATTATCTTTCTTTTTTATCTTATTTTTTCAGATGTTTGCTTTTGTTTCTTTCAGATAATGAATCAATCATTTCATCAAATAAGCCACGGTATGGGTATTCGAATAAGAATTGAAGATGCAAATCGAACAATTCATTTATGGAATCTTCATTTGGACTATCAGTTAAAATTAAAAAAAATTACAGAACTATATTTTAATACCACATGATTGCAACAAGAGAACTGATCATTAATCTTAGAGTGATATAATACGATTTCTATGACAATGATAAACCCTATAAATCAATAAAGGGAATCAGGACTAGATAAGAATCATCTTATCAAATTTTTGCAGCAGCGAATAGTATCATTTAGTAAGTGTTGATTGATTGCGATATTGTTTCGCATTAAAATTTATGACGAAACATTTTTTCCCTTTTTGCAGATCGTATGGTCCATATGCAGCATTTAATAAAATGGTCACAAAGATAGCACAAATTATGGCCGGCGAAATGGCTGATGGCAAAGGTTTTTGTTTTATTTTTAGTATGAAATAATATTCTTAAATTTTCCAGTTAAAAAGTCTTCAAAGTTTTAAAATAATTGAATTTTTCTCATGAAGTTTTCATAATTTTAAAAATTCCACCCTTCATTGAAAACGATTAATGAATATTTCTCATATCTCCCTTTCTTTTTTCCTTCCTTTTTTTTTTTTTTTAAAATACTCTATCATTTTAACAAGTATACAATGAGTAAATTCGTTACAAAAAAAGTAGTAAAAGTTTAGGTCGTTTCCAGAATATGCGAGAATTAATAGTCGATGATCATTTCCAAGCTGCTGTTCAAAATTCATTTGCCGAACCATTGATTGTTTGCGGTGATTTTAATTCACCATCACATCTCGACTGGAATAATGAAACAAGGTTAGGATTTCCGAAAGATAAGATTTCATTTTTTTTTTGAGATTCAGAAAAAGAAAATTATTGACGATCGAAAAAGCTTTTTCTGAAATTATTTCTGATGTAACGACAAATTTCACAGCTCCAGTTCAGAAATCTGAAAAGTCACCCGATTAGATTTTAATTTAAACAAAAATAACATTTAGTATATGAATTCCTAAATTAGAATTCCAGTATATATATATATATATATATATATATATATATATATATATATATATATATATATATATATCTGGAATTAAGCTTACGGACTTTTGCTCGCAAAATTTGCTTAAGAAAATTTCAATTTCTACCATATATATATATATTTATATATTTTAAATTATATTTTAGGTTTGCATTTATACACTTCAGACATTTATTTGTCATAAAATTAGAAAATTAAATGTATAAATTGTAATTTATTTTCGAGGAGAAGTATAAATAACAAATGTTTGAATATGAATTATAAAATCTGGAGAAATTCAAATTTTTTGAGCAAAATTTGCGAACAAAAGTTGTCGTAGGCTTAATTCAGATGCAAATACTTTAAATGAGTTTTATTCTTTGTTTTCAAAATATTCATTTCAGTTTTCTTCATGGCAACTGGCAATTTCAATGGCCAGCAACGAAAATACTGCAAAATGAAGCTGCAATGAAAGATTCTTATCGAGAATTACATCCACATGTTCTTCAAAATCCAGGTCCATTTTGCTTAAAATTCTAAAAAAACGAAACAAAATATTATTCTTCATCTAGAAATCCAATTTTTACATTATCCATGATTAGAAAATTCCTCCTTCGATATCAAACTTTTGTTATAAAGATAATTAGGAAAATATCTGATAGGATGTGAAAATCAAAAATGACTGTCTACGAAATTCCTAATGATGTATTCGAAATTGATCATTGAAGATTTTTAAAAAGCAAAATTTTCACATAATCAGGAATAACATGGTCAACAGTGGAAAAATGAGCAGTAGTGGTTGGAGTTGGACGATACCAGAACCACAAGACCGAATTGATTTTATTTTCTACCGCAGTCCTCTGCTCTTTCCGATAGAGTCGTATACATATCAGGGTCATGCAACTGTTTATCCCAAACCATTCCATTGGAAAAATGATTATCCTTCTGATCATTTTGCTGTTATTACTACTTTCCTTTTAACGTAATTTTTACAAATTCAATAAGTTTTTCAATGATTTGGTTAGGTTGCAAATATATCAGTTTCTGATTTTTTTACCAGATTTTATTCCCATTTTTTCCTTATTTATTTTAATACAATTGCAATTAAAATTGATGTTCATTGAGTTCGAAATTACTGAATAGCAGTCCTTGCCACAAAAAAATAATGAAATATTGAAAAATCAGCTCTTACATTCGCCGCCAGCAAAGAAAAATAACTGAATTATCCAAGAGAATAAAAATATATTAATATTGCACCTGAAATGTTCAAGAAAAAGAAATCAGTTTCGTTTAACCCGCCTATATTCAGCATATGTTATATAACCATCATCATCGATATCCAAATTCTTTAATGTTATTGATACCATATCTTCCAGATCTGCTTCGGAAATTTTTTCCCTTTGTTTTCTGAAAGTGGACATTTTTTGAAATAAATTCTTGAATTTATTTGGAACAAATAAACTTAAATGAAATATTCAACATATTCCTAATCTCTATATGAATAATTTTTAAACACTTCCTTCTCATCTATTTTATAATAATTAAATCGATAGAATCTAATTCAATTAAAATAAAATACTGCAAATTAAATTTCAAAAACTTCCATCTTTTCAATAATAGGTATTTTTCGTAGTGATTAAACTTCTTAAAAGTGAATATTAGAACTATTTTCATTTCCACGTCATTTTTATTTTTGTGTTATTCTTATTTTCATTTGAAACCATTTTCATGTTATTCTTATTTTATCCGATTAATAGTGAGGAAAAAAGTAATATAAAGTTAACCACTCATTTCTTCATGTATATGAGTTAATCCTTTTATAAGCTCGACACCATCAATTTTGCCATCTTTATTTAAATCATGCATTCGAAAATAATGAAAGGTTTCCAAATCTCTATCCAGTGATACTTTGTTAATGTCTATTTTCTCTTTCAAATGTTGTTTGATATGTCTGAAAATATTCAATAAAAATAATATAAATAAACATTTGCAACGAAAAGTAGATCATTCGTGAACACATTACAATAATTTTAAATTATTTAAAAATGAATTTTAAGCATAATTAATGAAGAAAAATGAAAATACCAAAAAATCAATAATATATCAAATTACAACTCAGTACGCTGATATTGTTAGAAGCAAAACACAGATCATTTGTTATTTTCTCGATGAATTGTTATTTTCTCGATGAATATATTAAAATAAAAAGTAATCAAATCCTTAAATGATTATAAATAAGTTCTCTATGCTTTTACAGTAATTCATGCAGCTATAAATGAATATTTGGTAAATTTAGCAATTATTAAACAATTTCAAAAATAAATGCACACTTACGTTATATCGTGTACTGCACTTTTTCACCAAATTTCACTGCTACTAAAATAATTGTAAAAAATTTGTTAATACAAAATACGCATTTACAATTTGATTTAATAACAAAATGAGAAGAAAAAACATGTAATTAAATCATATAAATTAAAAAAAATTGAAATTAAAAGTGACAAATGTTAAAATAAACTTGTTGTTAAGTAATAAAAATTATATGGAAATGTCAAAATTTTCTATAAATTTACAAAAGATGCTAAAAGATACATAGTGTTAATAGAAAAAAGAAATGTTAAAATATCAATTTTTTTTCTTCTTTCTTTCCATCTTCAATTCTACTATTGTTTTTTTTCTGTTGTAAAATTTCATTCCAATTAAAATTTAATTATTAATCATTATGCTAAAAGTAGTTAATAGTATGTAGTATGACAGTATGACAAAATAGCGCAATATTTTAAAATTAATAAACCTGGCGATAACAGAGAAGATTTTGAATTGTCTAATTTCGGGATTTCATCAACATTTCCAATAGATGGTAAAATTTGCATAGTAATAATGATGAATTGCAGTGTTACAGTATGTAAAATCAGGTGATAATGATGGTTATGATGATGATGACGATGGTGTAACATAGCTGCCAAAAATAACATTAATGAATCAATAAATTTGATAATCGATAATCTCACAAAATGAAAATATGACGGCAAATAACAGCAAGGGCAGTTTTAACGAAAAGCCATCAACAACATATCATGCTATATTGATGATAAGAAGGAGCGTTTCCGATAAGCTTAAAACAGGATCACGTGGTTAAGATGCACTGATATTAATGAATAATTGTTCATTAAAGACTGGATATTCATCAATAGAAGTGTATGTAAATTTAAATAGAAATGGTAATAATAACAGTAATAATAATGATAATAGTAGTAATAATGATAATAATAGTAATAGCAATAATAATGATAACAATAATGATAATAATAGTAATAATAATAGCATTAATACAATCGATCATTTATTGTTTAATATTTTGTTTATCATCATTGTGCTTACATATATTTATATATTATAATGATAATTCATGCATATTTAAATATATTTACTTATCATTATGGGTAAGTATCGAGAAAGAAAAAAATTATAAAATTCATATTATTTCCATCAATTTTATTCATTTTATATAAATGAAGAACTATTCCAATATTGAATAATATTAACTAATTAATTAATTAATTAATTAATTCATTCATTCATTTTCTTATTTAATAAATTTTTAAAATAAATTTTTAAATTTAAAATTTTACAAAAGGACTAAATGATACAATTTATATAATTTTATATTAAATTGCATAATTGTTTTAAATTTTAATTTTTTTCTATTAAATGACTAAAACGAATTATTTTTTTCTGTAATTTAGCAATTTTTTTGAAATAAAATTTTTCAAATTTTTAAATTTTAATTTAAGCAAAAGAAAAAGGATATGATGGCAAGTTGAAATGAGAGCATTCAGCAATTTGAAATTTAAATCGAAATCTTAAATTTAAAAATTTGCATAAACGAAAAGTTCAATGACAAATGCCGGTGATTATGGAACATTCCGGAAAAAGAAAATCTAAAATGGCGCCAAAAGATATAATGCAATTATTCAAATTATCGGAATCATTTCCGGTAAAATTTCACTTTTTGACTGGGTGAGTTAAACTTTTATTCTCAATCTTCTTTTACTTTTGAAAATTTCATGAAATTTCTAAAACAATTCGACATATCATTTTCCTTCTAACTTTTCGAGTTAAATTAATTAAATATTTAAAATTGAAATTGAAAGTTGAAATTTGAATTTGAAAATTGCTAAAATATGAAATGATATGATATTTAAGTAAAGCGAATGGGAAATAGATTTAAGATGAGCGTAGAAAGAAATGAATCAAACTTTTTTGTAAATTTTTGCAAAAATTAATTTGCTTTATTTTTGCTCGAAAAAATTGATTTTAATTGAATTTAAAATTAATACGATATATTAAATATAATGATATATTGATAATTATTTTTTCAAATTTTCGATTCATAAATGCTTGCAAAGCATCTATCAAAAATTAATCGTCAAATTAAATTTTTTTCTTTTGTTAATCAGAAATATTTGAAAGAAAGAGAAAAAACAGTAAATTTTTGATGAATTATGTAGGAAAAAGTTTCATTGAAAATTAATTCTTCATTAGCTAGAAATATTTAAAAAATTTTTTCTTATAAAATTTTGATTTAAAAATAAATCTTCAAATTATTGAAAAATATTCAAAGAAACAATATATTTCAATAAATTTATATCATAAATATAATCAAAAATTGTTATTAGAATTTTTGGATAAAATATTTGTAAAATGTCAAATTTCAATAATTCCTTTTTTCTTAAAAATATTTCAATTCGTATCTTTTATAGATGTCAACTAAAGTTTTATCGTTGCATTATAATCGAAATAAACTTGGCGCTGCGTGCTATGATCAAGAAACGGCTGCAATATTTGTGTTAACCGATTTGTTAGAGGATGAGAATGATTTCAAGATGACACATTCTCGTAAGTTTTTTGAAAACTTTAATTAATTTTTTTTCTTGTGAATTATAGGACAGCTCAAAACATGTCATTAAAATAGATAACTATTATTTTCGAGTAATATTTTTCTCCAGTTCTATGTTTTTCCAATTATTAAGTTTTAATTGAATTTTTGAATTGTTGGGAATATTCAAAAATAATTGAATTTTCGAGAAATTTTTAAACATACAATTTTAAGCCATCAGAGTCAGAAAAAAATTAAAAACATTAATCCCAATTAATTTATGCTAAGAATGCTTGAGATTTCTGAAGTTAGAATTGTTTAACAAAGGCTACTCTTGATACAGTTACATTCTATGCAACTGAAAAAGTTATAGAAAATTAAATTTTCCCAATTCGTTCATTGAAATTAAGATGAAAATGCAAATGAATCCAAGTTTTTCCTTAGGTTTCAAATGGATGACCGTAGATTTAATGGTCCAGACTGTTATCTTCGAAGTGTTATAGGTCAATATATCTGATAATTTAATTAGCTGTTTTACTTGCATTATAAATGATAATCCATAAAAGTTAGTGGGAGCGTTTTTTTTTTTTGGAATATTTCGATTATTTTTAATTATATGAATTAATCTGATTTCTTTTGTTTTTTCTTTTTAAATTTGTTATAGTTTTGTTGCAATTAGAACCATCAATTATTATTGTTAGTAAAAAGCAAGATGTCAATCTTCTCGCCCAACTTAACAAATCATGTAAGTGTTTGAAAATTAGATTAAAAATCTTCCAAATTAGTGAATTTAATCAAATTAGTGAAATTTATATAATTTAGCGATTTGATGTATAATTTTTCGAATAATTGAATTTCCTTCCTTTGTCGTATAATTTAATGAATTAGATAAAATATATTAGGGATTAAATTGTTGAAAAAATTTTTTCTTAATCGATTGTTTTTAAAAGGTTTTGGTGAGAGTAACACTATCGAAATACCGGATAAAATTACCGAAATGCCAGATAAAGAAATTGAACAGGATAATACTGTAAATAAAGAAGGAATTGATGATCAAGATGAGAATGTTGACGAGAGTGATGATGAAGTACAAGCAAAATCTATGATTGCATTACATTTAATGCCGAGTGTTGCTTATAGTTCGTTTTTTTTTTTTTTTTTTTTAATAATTTAATGAACAAATTACTGTGATTATCAAAATTATTATTTATCCAACCAGCATTTGATTATTTAGATGAATTTCCGATTCATACATTTCCAGATTTTGAAGATGCTAAGAAACGTATTTTACCACTCTTTGAATCTATGAATTCTACTAAAGAAGAGAATAATCTTCGTTTAGCATTTCGATTAGATTTGACAGCAACAAATATGGCTAGTTTATTAAAAAGTTGTTTCTTTATTTTATGGATTGATAGCATTTAGAATAAGTAAATGTTGAATCCATGCCTAATATCTTATTTTGCATTTCCAAACTCTTATCGAATAATTATTTAAACGATATTATAATATTGCACTGATCTATTTGTTTATTTCAATGGTTTCGTATCAGTGAAAAAATACTGTATCGAATTCCTTTTTCTATTGCATAATTCTAAATATTTACGAAGTATGTTTCAATGCTTCAGTTAATTTTTGTTTCTTTAATTTTCAATTTTTAGATTTGCGCTTTTGGTGCTCTGTTGAAATATTTGGATGCAGTACGATTAGGAGTAGAATTTGAAGATATCAATATGAAAACACCCATCAGATCAATCAATACGATTATTTTGTTTGTTTAATTTTAGAGTGGAAATGTATTAAATAATTTTCATAAAATATTTTGAAAAATAACTGACTTTTTCAGGGAGGAAATAATGCAGGTGGATGACAATTCCAAGCGTGCGTTGCAAATTTTCCAGGATGATCTATATCCATCAGCTTGTAAAACATATGCAGCTGGTGGTGCTCGAGAAAGGATCAGTTTATTTCGTATGTGTAATCGATGCCAGTCTAAAAGTGGAGAGACTTTACTTCGGTATTTTTTGTTTTTCATGGTAAAATTAAAAAACAAGAGAATTTCGAAAGAAGAAATACTTTTAAAGCATATACAAAACTTATAATCCTTAGTAAGTAATTACTGTTATGATGGTTAAAAGGCTTGAATTATTGCTTAAAAATTAATATTGTATTCTCATAGTCTTATACACAAATGTGTTATAATGAAATAGATCCATTTACACATTATAAATCTTCTATGCAAATGAAATCAAAGAGTTTGAGGGAATTGAAAATTATTGTTTTTAAAATTCACAGAAATTCATCTGAATTAATGCTATGAATTGATTTAAGCTTTCTTAAAAATTTTTGAAAATTTTCAAGTATTTTTTTCAAAAAATTAAAAAAATTTTTTTGGGCGTTGGTTCGAACGACCGACAACAAATCGAGAAGTGCTAACGAATCGCGTTACAGCTATCCATTATTTCGTGCAAGATTGCAATCTTGATGCGGCTGATTTCATACGAATAAGATTAAAGAAAATTTGCATTTTAAAAGTATGCTATGCTTTTTCTCTGCATTTTTTCTCGCTGTTTCTATTTTTGTAAAATCAACAATTACAAAATTAGCAATGATATTAAACGAGCTCTGTTAAAAATACAATTGTAAATTTTTTCCTGAAAGATTGATATCGAAGTCCATCTTGTATGAAATCACATATGATCAAAAGACGCAAATCACTTGCTTAATATTGATGTTTATTTCACTATTGAAATAATTTAACTGAAGTTATCAGTGTACTGAGTTTATAACATTATCACATGATACCAATATTGTTTTAGGAATTCTCAAACGAGTGAAATCGCAACGTTTAACATTAAATGATTGGCGAAATCTTTACACGGTTCTATTTATTATTTGTCTTACTCTTTGCAAAAAAACAAAAAATTGAAATGCAATTGACATTGATTTTTAGTGCATATCTTTAATTGTTTCAAAGTTTATTAAAATTTCTACTATTGTAGACACCGAAAATCCTGCCACAAAAATAACATGATGATTTTATAGAAATTATTTTCTGGAAGAAAAGATTTAATAATAAATAATGAAAAACGATAGTAATTTGCAGTCATATTTTGTTGAAATAATGATGAACTGATAGAAAAATTTTCACGATTATTTTTCCAGCTTTTTCTTTATCTTCCTTTTCTAGTTTCATTTTACTTTTAAAGACATGCAATACAGCACAGCAAATTCTGGAATATATCAAAATCCGAGAAATGAAATTTGCCTTACTTGATAATGAAATGGCAAGTGTTGGCAAAGATATTACTCGCATCACAGCTGTTATCTTTGAAGTTGTAAGTTTATCACTTTTAATACCTTTCATTTTCTTTTATATGATCTCTTTTACACAATTTTCTAGCATATTTACTCGGAAAATATGAGTTATCCATTATAATAATGAGTGGACATTCTAAACTAAACTGTATAAATTGAAATAAATAAAGAAGCACACATATTAAAGGATATAATTAGACAAGCTTTCCTTGACTAATGAGGTTCACTGTTTATACAAATAATTTCGAAAGAAATATTCATTGTCGTATACATTAATAATAATTTTTAAATAATTCATTTTTTTAACAGATCAATTTTTCGGAATCATTTATGGAAAATCGATTTGTCGTAAATGCAAATGTCGATGAGAATTTGGATCATTGTAAAGTGTTGTTTTAGGAATCTATAAATTTTACGCTTTCTTTTGAATATTTGTATTGTAAATTGAAAAAAATTTCTTGGATCTAAAAATGTCTTATCTTTTCTTCATATTATACTTATGCTCAAAATCGTTTTTCAAATAATTTAAAGAAAAGTCCAAAGACATCATTAATAATTAAAATTTTAATATATTTTAGTAAAAATCTTAAGTTTCAGTGAAGGAATTATATGCATCGTTACCCAAAACATTGACACGCATTGCAAGAATGGAAGCTACAGCTTTGAGTAAGAATAGTTATATTTATTATCCTATGAAATAAAAAAATTTTACGAATATAGAGGAATTATAATGAAGAAATTAGAGAAGATTTGAAGAATTGTAAAAAAATTCGTATTGAATGAGCATTTTTTTCAGATGTACCATCATCCGTATGTTATATACCGATGTTTGGTTATTTGTTAGTGGTACCAAAAATACAGTGTTTCCATCATCTATTCGAAATGAAATTGAACTTTTATATGAGACGGAAAATGCAATACATGTAAAAATGAACGAATGCGTAAACTTGATCGAGAAATTGGTGATATAAAAATGGAAATAATTGATATTGAAACAAATGCAATGCTAAAGTTTGTTTTTTTCCTGAATTTCCAATTCTAGAAACTTTAGAAATACTTGAAAATCAGAAAAATAATTTGAAGTGAGATGTATTTCCACAATATAAATAACTTCAAAATCAATATATAATTCTTACGTATTTTACTCTTATGCTGTTTTATGATCTAAGAAGAGATACTAAAATCTATTTCTCTATTAATGAAAAGGAATTTGAAAAATTATGAGAGAATTTATATATTGAAGATATCAGGAAGCCTGAAATTCATCCTTACTGATTTTATTCTTCATCGTTACTGATTTTTAACTTTGAAATTTTTCACGAAAGTATTTTATTTATCTTTAACTTCTCTAGCTAATTTTTCTTTCTTGATAATATCTGATTGTATAATTAATGATTCATTGTGTGATTTTGTTGATGGACCAATTTTAAATTCATTACTTTAGGTTGAAGCAATTAGTTTGCCAATATGATAAATCTATCCGTCAAGCAGTTTATGTTTGCGCTACGTTAGATTGCGTTATTTCACTCGCACTAACAGCTCGTGAATATAACTGGCATTCTCCACGTTACGTAGATGAATCTGTGATTGATGTAGATGATGGACGGCATGCTATTACAGAATTGTTATCAACGAGTAAATTCGTTCCAAATTCAATTCGGTTATTAATTTAACAAATTCAAAAATTTTAATTTTGAATTTGAATAGACCGCAATTATAATTGATTGACAAATTATATTAAATCGCTTATTGAAGAATAATATATTCTCAAATAGTATGTTTCATTTCACATTTCAATATGATATTCTAAATGAGTCTTTACTTAATTAGTGGTTCAATTTCATTTTATTTTATTTTTGCATAAGAATCAGTATCTCTATAAAATAAGTGAATATTATTTTTCGCATAAAAAATAATCGTTGCAAAGCTTTCATGAAAAGAATTGAAGTTACATTAGCTTAATTTTGATAAAAACAAATGAAAATGTATTTTTGTAGTTCTGGAGGTGCGCAAACAAAGGTGAAAGTTCTAATGGGACCAAATGCATCTGGCAAAAGTGTTTACCTGAAACAGGTACATGATTTCAAGGCAATATAAATATTAAGTTTCATGAAATTGAATGATCAAATCGGTTTACATTATCAATGCAAGAAAAAATGTACGTAAGTCTTGCATTACTCTTGGATAGTACTTTGGTTATAAATGTGAGAATAAATATATTTTTAATAACTTATCTTTATGAATTATTTTTTTATTAAAGTTATTAAAGTTAGCTTCTAATAGCAACGAAAAGGCATCTTGAAAATAGCATGTAAATAAATAATAATTGAAAATTAGCTAATAAGTTGAATACAGATTGGAATTATTGTATTTCTTGCACATATTGGAAGTTTTGTGCCAGCTAAAAGTGCTATTATTGGACCAGTGGATCGTATTATTACACGAATACATACACTGGATTGCGTATTGATGGAATGTCGACATTTGCGACGGATTTGTCGCAGGTTATTTATTGAACCACATCATTCATTTTAATATTTAATTGTTAAACTAAGTTGAGAGGTTGTATAATTCAAAAGTGATTTTGATTTTTTTAAAGTAAACCAAATATATATGAAAATTAAACTTGTTATTTGCAAAATATAATTTCTATTTAAAATTTCAGATGGCTATTGCTTTACAACGTGGGACCGGAAATTCGCTCATTTTGATCGATGAATTCGGTAGAGGCACTGTTATGGTACCTCAATTTTAATTATTCAAAATTTTTTGACTTCTAGATTCTTTCATGAAGATTTTCTTTTCTTTGAATAAATGAAACCACTTGTATGCATTTGCTTATTTGCTGCAAGACAAAAGCTTTTCGTGTTAATGCAATAGCATAATATTTTTTCAGGAAGCAGGTTTCTCTTTGCTGACATCATCATTGAATTATTGGATTCGGAAAGGAAAAACTGATTGTCCACATATTTTCGCTGTATCTCATTTCCATTCATTAATTGATCATATCGTTAAGGATGACAGCTTATTATCGTTCTTGGTATTTAAATAGACTTTAGGATTTTAAAAATATTAATTGGAAATGTTTGAAAATTCTATCAACGAAAATCGTTGTTGCATTCTGCAAATCAAAAATTTTATAGAATTTTCTTAAAAAATTAATCGATTTGTTCAAAAATGAATATTGATTTTTTGTGGGATGACGAGGTTGTGATGATTATTCTGAAACTAGAAAGATATTCCAAATACAGATATCAACTGTATAATTTGCATGTTTATTTAATTATTTGAATCGAAACAATGAAAATGAAAATGCAAACAATTAAATCCAAATTTTTTCTAATGTTTAAGATTTATTTCTGTAGACAATGGATGTAATATTAAAAGATGGAAATTTCAATTTTCAATATAAACTTGTTGATGGCTTTATTGATTGTTCTTATGCTTCATATATTGCATCCAAAGTTGGTATTGATAGCGAAATTATAAAACGCGCTAATGAGGTCTATTTCTAATAATTTACTTATATTTTGCAGTTTTTCATAAATGGGAAGCAATATAAATGTAGTTTAAAATAAATTGGGAAACAGTATAAATGTAATTTAAAATTAACTAGCTTTAGATTCGTCAATGCTTCAAATGCAATATACCCATAGATCCTTTGGATGACGATGGAGAATTATATTTCAAAATTAAACCTTTGTTAGAGAATTTGAAAAATATTGATTTTACCGTGAATTTCAAAGGTATTATACTTTTGGATTTAAAAGTTTTTATAATTATTTAAATATTCAATCTTTTTCTGATTTTCCTCTTTTGGCAAGTGTGATTTTTAACTAGGGTTGTGATTTATTCATTTATGAACTGTCATTAACTTCATGAAAATAATGTTATATAAAAAGCAGAACCATATTATACATTTTGAAAAAGTACTGACATATATAGCAGATATATATTCTATAAATCAAATATGAATTACAAAATGTTGTATCGAATGAGATCTAAAAGTATATGCACAAACATCAAAATTACAGGAAAATATGTGAGAAGAAAAAATGTTTATTGATATGTGAGAAGAAAAAATGTTTATTGTTTTCAGATTTTTTACGAGTTATGACGGAATTATTACTACCAATGGAAGAACAAGATATGGCAATAATGAAAGACGAGACTGAAAGTGATGTTGTTAAAATAAAAATTGGTGATAGCATTAATACAGAAGAACAGATCGATTTAGCACGACGCGAAAATATGATGACAAAATCGGGGTAATACATTAGAAATAAGCAAAAATTTTTCATCAATATTGAAATTATTTTACATAGCTAGAACAAAAGAGGAATCTAATATCAATATAATTTAATTTTTCTGTGAGTTGACATTCAAATGATTACGGAAAGTCATAAAAAAATTCTAATATGCTATAAAACACTTCCTAATGTCTTTCATCTCTATAAGAGAAAATCTATGGCAAATTTTGTTATTTAGATATGTAATTGACTTTAAAGACCTGTAATTAGAATTTTTTTTTATCCATAGAGCGCTCTTTACACTATACAATATAAAAATTTCATTTGAAATGTCTTTTGATCAGAATAACATTTCCTTTTTGCATGATATTCCTTATTAAAAATTTTCTTTTTTTTTAATTTTAAAATTTTAAATTCTTTTATAGATTGTTAACAAACTTTAAATATTAATATGAATTAAAAAGATTTCAATTGAAAAACTTCAATTTGTAGTGAATCTAATGGATCCACTCCCAGAGTGTTACAAAACTTGGGAAATTCAGCAGTAATTTCCATGCATCTGCAAGTTGAATCAACAGAAAATGATAGTACACCGAATGTACTTGAATCGATTCTGAGTGTTACTGGAAGATCATCAATATTGAAAAAACACAGTTTGAACATGCAAGTTGAAATTTTTTCTGAAGATCAAATTAGAATAATTTTCATTGAACCATCGCCGTAAGCGCCAAAATGGTAACATCTCATCCCATATAGCTTGTATAATATGGATTTTGATGTACCATAAGTGCGCGCTATCAATATCCTATCAATAAGACACTAAAATAATGACAAAGCAGCTTCTTCGCTAATGATAACTAAAAGTTCGTCAGTTAATCTGAGTGATTTCCATGAGGAATTCAAATCTTTTAAAGAATTTAGCAAAAGGTAAATAACATTGTTCAAATATGAAGTTTGTAATATGAAAATTCTAGTCATCAAAATCATCGCGCAACGTTTCCTTCTTGAGTCCAGTGGCTGATGTTCAAAATTTCAAAATATTCGCGTAAGTGATAATACTCTCAAATCGAATTTTAATCTCTTCAATATTATCCTAGTTAGATTTATATTGAATTTTACAGCAGTTTTGATTTGAGAAAACTGCGCTACTAGAAATGAACTGAGATAAAATAATATACACTAAGTCGGCCATGATGTACTTTACCATGGAAATTTGTTACTTTTAATATGTTTTTGTAAAATGAACATTTGAATGAAATTTTTCTTTTAGAGTAAACAGTGAAGCGAAATCAACTATTAATAGCTAGAAATTTTCGAACTACAACGTCACTACAATTTTTACCAACAATTTCGATGGCATTAAGGATTAATAATCATACTTCAACGTTTAATGTTGTGGATAGCTAACATAATGTTATTGATGTGTGTCATACCACGATACCTATAAACATCTTTGATATATGGACATAGATATTTTTATTAATTTTGGCACTTCTGCAAAAACTTTTAATTCAGTCAATCGTGTATCATAATATTCAATATCAACATGTTGACATTGATTTTGACTATATCTTTTGAAAAAAGATAAACTTTTAAATGCTGGAAAAGCCAAAAATTTTCCGATCTTCATTTAGAATTATTTCTCGCTCCCATCTAATATTTTTACCAGAAAAAAAAACATATATCCTCTTAGGATACATATTTACTCTCTTAATTTTCTTTTATTGGTGTTGTTCTGTTGCAAATCTCTACAATACTACTTTAAATGCACTTTTTTGCACGAATATACAAAATATATACTGATAACGCTCATAAAATTCTTTAATCAATCACCAGAAATATGTTCTAAGGCTAGAATTGACATATGCATTATTAATAAATGAATTAAACAGATTATAGTGCAATCTCAAATTCATGCCACATTTACAGACCGCCGTGGATCCTTGAAATGATGAATCCCGATTTTAGGGCGATCATAAGCAGGAAGTACTCATTTTGAAGAGATTTTCACATTCCTGTTTTCATATTTCGTTTTTCGAACTTTCGTTTTTGTCAGAATTACATGAAAAAAGACAATGTCTTAGCAAATATAATAATTATTGTCATTTAGAGGATACCAGAATCACCAATTTGTAGGAAAATTCACAAAATGATTTTTTTTCCATTAGTTGCGATATTGTGATTTCAATAAAATCCTTAATCTCGAATGTAACTAAATGAACAAACATATCAAGAAGATTCCATCCTGACGATAGATTTCAAAAAGGAAAAAACCAAAGTATTCAATATTTAAAGCCGCAGAGTAAAGAAAAAATATACATAGATTAAGAGAAATTAAAATGATTTATAGCTTTACCAACAGAATCTATAGCATCGGAATTTCTCTTGCTGGCAGCCTCATCTTGTTCGTCATCATCACAAAGATAATATTTTTCCATGATTGCGCATGCTTTAAAAAATATTTCCGTATTTGTACTTCTAAAAAAGATTAAACTTATATGATTCGATAAAAAAAAAGAAAACAAAAATAGCTAAAAACCCTGATTAGTCAGTTTCATCTAGAAATGTATAGAGATTGGTTAGCATTTTTTAAGTTGTGTGAAGACCTGTTCATGCCAAAAGACAAAAGGCATTTTCTGCAACATTTTCACCATTGAAGCTTAACTTACAACATCAAGAATTCCAATTTGTCGATCACATTTAATTCTTCTAGCATCGCAGAATAAGGATTTTTGCCATTAACTGCAAAGCGAATGATAATAGCAGATAAATATATATTAAAAAAAAAACCCTATCATCATAACACTTTTAAATCATCATGCAACTAT
This sequence comes from Dirofilaria immitis, assembly GCA_024305405.1. Taxonomy (NCBI): domain Eukaryota; kingdom Metazoa; phylum Nematoda; class Chromadorea; order Rhabditida; family Onchocercidae; genus Dirofilaria; species Dirofilaria immitis. The sequence goes on along the minus strand of JAKNDB010000088.1, from coordinate 2,364,524 downwards.
CAGAACTGCATTTTCCCAGAAATCCCATATTACCGATATAGTTGACAAATGTATCATCAACATTCTAGAATAAAAATTCCAAAAATGATTTCTAGTCAGAAAATTATTTTTCATTTTCAACTAACTTTAATTTAATAGGATCACAGATGACTTTAAAAGTTCAGTCTTAGAGGATATTCTATCCCAATCGACTGGAAACTGATAAGAAAATATATAAATATTCGTTAACATGTATTAAAATTTAAAATAAAGTCTGGCCATGCTTAATGGCAAGTCCAATTCTATATCTTTTGAAATGACAGTGGAAATTGTATAATGCAATAGTAACGTAGGTACAGACAAAAGTTCTACATGCCTGTAAAGAAAAGTAAACAGAGTACATAAGGTGAATAAACAACTGAACGCCACCTTTATAACTTTCACCACATTCCAAAATCCCAGCTAATGTTTTCAGTACCACAACAACAACACTGCAATCCATAACCGTAAGCATATCACTAAGAGGTGTAAGAGCACCTTCATTCACAATTCTCGTTATATGTTCTTTGCTACCTCCAGTAACCGCATTAGCAATAACCCAGCACGCCTATAAAGTGTTTCACTTCATTTTAATCTTATAATTCATTAAAGCTGAAAGATTTCCATAACATTTTCATTTGCTGTCTTACAACAACCAGCTGAAAGGAAAATCATTTTAATATGCATTTCTCACAAACTTCTAAAACTTTAGTCTTTCCGACTGCATTTTTTTAGAAAGTATAATAACAAAATTGAGTGAATTAAAATGAAGTAAACGATCCTAAATCAAAACAAATTAGAAATTTCCTATGTTTTTAATCTAAAAGATAAAAATTTGCATCTTTTTTGAAGCTTCGCATTTTTATTAAGGAATATTTGAAAAATTATTTGCATAAAATAAGAAAAATAAAATTCTTACGGGAATGAAAACTTACTTCGGAACGAATCTGGAATGTCTCCGTTTTCAAAATTTGTATCAAAGACGGAATTATTCCAGCATCAAAATGGTTTGTATCTGCGAAGATGTACCAGCAGCAATATTCGATAATACCCAGCATACTTCACGCTTCGTTTTTGATCACCGTCTAGTAATAGACGATGAATGTTGTTTAACGCATTCGTACAGCATACAACATCTTCAATTGTGTTATATCTATTATTAAATATAAAAATATTCACAGTTTCAGTATGATATTATCATTCCTTGCAAAAAATTGTGCATTAGATACAAATCGTATTATCTATCCAATGAAAAATTATTTGACCATACAAGCGTGATCAAGCTTTTCAGGAGAGAAACTATTGCTTACTGAAGACTTCGAAATAAAATTTATATATATTTTTTATAGCTAGAGGAATCAAGCAAGAATCGAAATCAAGGAGAATCATACTCTGCGTTTGCTCATCATCTCCTGAGACAATATTTCCAACTGCCAATAATGCTGCCAGAGATATTTTCGAATTGGGATTTCCCATATGCTCTACCAAACATTCAACGGTACTTGGTTTCAGAATATATTTATACGAACTTTCTGGAATAGCATCAAGTAACCGACCAAATGCACGACATGCATCTGAGATGATTAGTGTATCATTACTGTATAAAGCTTCATTGAACAGTGGTAACAACACTGAGATCTGTAATTCATCGATTGTTATAAAATAAAATATTTAAGCATACGAATTACTATTTATTAAGTAGTATAAGCAAAAATACTTGTAATTATAATATATAATTAAAAATATTACAAAGCAACATTACCATACGAACGATTCTTTAATTTGTTTATTCAGGCTTATATTACTTTAAAAATGAAAAAAAATCTTTATTCATTCCTAAGAAATTATGTCTCGGCCCCGAGGTATAAAGCTAATCATATCAAACTATATCATTCAATAGATTGTAAATGACGGAAATTTGGCTGAGAAGAAATCACGTGCATAACTAAACTCATAAACTTATACGAGAAGAATCATTTGAGCCTATATTAACCTTTTCGAGATCTACAGGTGGCTCTTTTCCACGACATAAATTCGAAGCAGCCCAAACAGCACACCGCGCTTCCATCAATGTCATACTATAAAGATGAAACTTTATCCAAATAATTGAAAAAGGAAAATAGCAATGAAAACAGAAACATGCACTATTTAACAAAACATACCCATCCGGAATCATTGTCATTTTCTGGGCCATACCATATTCAATGCACAGATCTCTGTATTCACAACATTCAGCGGCTATGTTTCCCAATGCAAATAATGTCAGCTCACGTAATTCACGGTCTGGATTACTGCAAATATCCAATTATATAAGTGATATTTCAGCAAACTGCTGGTAAATAAGAAAAAATTGTAAAACCATACTGATAAAATAAATTATTAAAAAGTTTTTGAAAATTGTCAAAAACAAAAAATCATTACCCAATCAAATCAATCAAATATGGAACTACACCACTCTTGACAATTGCTTCGGTGTGCGTTGAACAGATGGAAACAATAGCACCAATAACATGGGTAGCAGTTCGACGTATATTAAGAGATGGTCCAGTATGCAACAACTCCACGATGCGAGGTATTATATTTAAAGCAACAATTTCATCTGCCACATCACTGGCATTACCTTTAATATTTTTTAAAAATATTCTTCTTAGCTATATGTATTGAATCTTATTACAAGTTTTGAAATAAAATTAGAAGTTGAAGATATTAAGGAATAGCAATAAGTATTTCCCATGAAAATAGAATAATAATTACTTCCTCAATAATTTTGGAAAAATTAAATAGTCATTAGAATTATTTAGATAGTTTGACGATTCAGCAGAGCATGTCGGATACGAAAACTTTTTCACTGATAAACAAAAAAGTTAACTTGGTTGTTATATGGAATCGATAAGTGGCTATAAATCAAAGATTTAAAATAAATTATGTACTGAAATAGCAAGAAATACCGCCACAAAATACATTAGATAACGATCATTATACAACATACTTTTTAAATATATATAGCTAAGTATCGCATGCTAGGGCACATTATGGAATGAAGAATGACCGAATACATCTTATCATATCTATTAATGTAAAGTCTGCTGTATATCAGGATGTATAAGACTATATATTATGGCAACAGTCATTACTTTATCTCTTTCTTTCTCGCTTTCCTTCTCCCTCCGCATATATGTATAACACTGACGCTTCACACAACTGGATATGATTCAATCGAATAAAAAAACCGTTCAGAAAATATGCTGCACTAAAATTACTTGTACGAAAGCGACGTCTGTAGAAATCTAACGATTCCTCGATCTCTCTTGTGCATTCTCCATATAACTTTGCAATAATTCGCTCATCCATTGCAGTACAGGGCTAAAACATCTATTCAAAAATTAATTTCTTTAGAATCTTAAAAGAGCCAGCCTACTTATACTTCATATTTATATTATAAAATTTTAGTAATGTATTTCGGAACACGTAGAAATTTTATCAGATATATTAACATTCTATAACAATGATTTTACCTAAAAATTCTCATTGAAGAAAGTAGAAATCTTAATGGAATATAGTGAAATATCATATTAATAAATGCTTAAAATTGAGATAAAAGTAAAAACTGGAAAAGCCCTATATACTAATAATTTATAGAAATGAAAATCACAACTGTCAACCTGCTCGTGATCTGCCATTGTGATAACTTGGCTCCATGCTGAACACGACTGTGCATTAGATTCCTGAAAGAAGATCACGATGCAAACTCAAATCATTCCAACTATATGCTTAAAAAGAATCTTTTCATTATAAACAAATAGCGCCAATGTGTCCTACAGGTTCATAATCCGGGTCCTCAATGATTTCAGGTGGTGCTAGATCTATTTGGCGTCGTTTATTCAAATCATCCAACCGTCTGGCTTTACGGATTTCAGCACAAGCTTCTTCACGTCTCTTACGCATAACATCCGACGTCATACCTAAAACGTATCACTGTTTCTTTATCAATATTTCCAAACAACAAAAAAACAACTTCTGCTAAAAAAATTCTTTGACAAAACGAATAAAAATAAAAATATTTTATTTGTTTACTAATATTTCTCTCACATAAAAAAAGCATTCCTATCAAAATATTAAAATAAGTGAAAAACGGCAAGAAAGAAACTAAGTAGAATCTAATATCATGACTCACGAAATTAGATTAGTAACATACTTAATGCTTTTTATGTATGTTACAAAAACACGATAATTTTAAGCAGACTTCATTATTCATGAAAAAAAACATAAGTTTGCTTCTAAATATGTAAAAAATCCATTTATATTAATAAATCAAGAAGCAAGCAATTTGTCTATTCTCAATAATCCGAAAGAAGATAGGAAGAGAAAAAATAAATTTGAATAATAAATTACCTCTATTTTTATACATAGCTTCACGTGAAGTAGCATCATAACCGAATGACGATGATGACGATGGTCCTGGTTCATCCATTTTCCTGAAATTTAACGAATTTTCTAGGAGATGTTTCAGAAAAGTTAGATAGTTAACATTGCTCCTGTGAGGCGAATTTTAGAATACTTACAAACTTGATCAACGAATCGCCAAAATGATATTACGACGTGGATCAAAACACCAATCGCCAAAATGATACTACGGCACAGATCAAAGCATAGCGCTAATATCAGTCCAGACCAACCAGCAAATACCAAGAGATTTTTTGTTTATGCATTTTTTCTACTTCTTGATGGCACATTTGACGTTTATATTTAAAGGCATACGTATGTGTTCGTTCTCATTTTTCTACATTTCACGTTGCATATTTTGACAGGAACGTCTTTCTTTTAATAGGATTGTAAAGTTATAGTAAAAACAAGTTATTTTAATGATGATAATCAAATTATCATTAAAATAATTATTATCAAATTATTGTTTAATAATTATTTTAATGATGATAATCAAATTATCATTAAAATAATTATTATCAAATTATTGCTTAATAATTTTCTGTGAAATTTGAAAAATTTAAAAATGTTCTAAAATAAGGCAAAACTTCGTAAAACTAATAAAATTTTAAACGAATATAAATTTTAAATAAAATTTTATAAAAAATTTTAAAATATTTAATAAAATATTTGTTTGTCAATTTCGTATATAAAATAAATTTTGATCTTTTCTTCTTAAAATCTAAAATTTTTAATTTTTTTTGTTAAAATTTAAAGGTATCTTATTGCAATTCTCTTTTATCATATTCTTTCCTTCTTCAATATTTATGCATATATATATTCGCATTCGTATGCTTATCAGATTATCTGATAATAAGGCAATTCCAAAACTTCTCTATGCTAAAAGCAATAAGAATTTATCTATCGTAATTTAAAAATGTATAAAAAGATTTTAAATTATAAGAAAAATTTGCATATCTTTAAAATTCTTTCAACAACACTTCTGTACTAATAGCTAAACAGCTTTGATATCGAGGATTTTTATGAATATAGATATAAATGTACCAACTACTAACGTGAATAAATTAGAAGAATTCATAGATAAAAATGAAAGGCAAAAACAGGAGAGAAAAAATGAGCAATTGTATAATGTTATAGAGAAAAAGGTACTTGCCAGGTGATCGATACGATAAGATATTCCCTATAGATCTACGCAGTCAAAACTATGAGATAATAAGAACTTGGGCATTTTATATAATTTTGAAGGCACATTATCATGCGAATTCATTGCCGTGGAAAAATATTGTTATCAGCGGCTGATGTTTAACTAATGATAAAAAAAGATGAGTAAATCGAAAGGTAATGTTATTACTCCTCATGCAATGCTTGATGCTTATTGGGCTGATATTAATAAAGAATGATTAGAAAAAATATATGCTTCTTTATAAGAAAAGGAACAGTTTTTACTCTTTAATGAGTATTAATATAGATATAAAATAGGCATTAGAGAAAGAGAGGGTTAACGTGATAGTATGCGGTCAGGATTCAGAAGAGAATTTTTTCTTTATGCGTAAAATGTTAATATATTCTACGTGAAGCTTCATAAGAAATTCACACATACGTCTAGGTTTCGTATAAATTGATGTTCGTTTTGCCATTCTTCACAATATATTAATTATAATATAGGCATAAACAAAAGTAATATATATTCCAGGTAGGTATAATTATGATAGATAAAGTGCAGGAAGATGAATTTATGAAGCAGTACATGGATACTTGTAAAGAACAGATAGAAAAACTAGCCAAGGATCCCAAGATTTGTACAATATTCATTTTAAATATTATTAAATGACATTTATTTTTAAAATTATTCGAATTTAATTTAATTTCTTTTTAATCCTTTAACGAATATGTGAAATAATTTTAGTCAAATTAGCTTTATCATAAGATAATTCCCAATATCTGATTGAGAATTCAATGGACAAAATAATTTTTGAATCAATCAAGCAATCAGTAAATTAATTCATGTAAAGATGATTTACTTTCTAGAAATGAAGTGTGTCTTTTTTAAATATCAGATATGAATTTCAAATATAAAATCTAAAGTTAATGAATATCGTGGGGCAGAGAATATTAGTAAATGATTTTTTTTAAATCATTCAAATTTAATTTAATTTTTCGATATAAATTGAAAATAAAAAGAAGCTATGAATCATTGGTGTCCAAAGTTTTGAAATTTAACTTTCTTACAGAATTTTTTATTTTTTGACAAATTTGAAATTTTTTGAAAAGAAATATCATAACAGTTATAAAATTAAATATATTAGAAATTACAGGAAATATACAAATTATGAGAAATAAGCTTAAAAATTTGTTAAGCCAAAATTTAAACTTTTTAAATTCAAATAATGCTAATAATCTTGATCAGTTTCTTACCAAATTTCAAATGCATTAACGCGTTTTTGATTTTATTTTATTTTTAACATTTTAATCAATTAAGCGTAATATTTCAATATTATTAAATTATTTGATAATATTTGATATTTTATGTATAATTGCTATAAATCGACAAGAAAAAAGTTAAAATATAAATTAATTAAAATAATAAAATATATTAAATTTAATTAAAATATATTTAAAAAATTAAATATTGTATATATCAAATACTTTCAAATAATTTAAAATACAATAATCGATAATGAATTTATTATAAAAACTTATTTTGAAATTTTAATATTTCTTTTTTCATTTTATTCTGAATATTTAACAATTTTGCTGTTTTTTTCTAAAATACAGCAATTCCATTTATTTTTATTTCTATTTTCTATTTCATTCTTTTCATTTTATTTATTCATTCCTTAAGAAAAAAAAACAAATATTAGAGAAAACAAAATTTTTGCAGCAAAAAAAATTTTATATTTAATGATTTTTCTGCATAAAATAATTAATTAATTAATTAGTACAATTAATGCAAATATAAATTAATTATTTTTAATTTTATTATTCAAAATAATATAATTTAAAATTTTTCATTTTTTTCCTCATTTTTTTATATTTTCGCTTTTTTATTTGATATATTTTTTCTTTGTTTACATTATTTTTTCACCCAATATACTAATCAATCTATTTTGAAAGTTAATATTATTAATGCATTGATAAATATTTTTAAAATTTAATTATATATTAGCGCATTGAGCGAATAATTCGAAATTACCTAAAATTTAATCGATAATTAAATCGAAACTTAATATATATTTAATTAAATTCCTAATCTTGATTATATTACAACAAAATTTCTTATCATTGAATATAAAAATTAGTATAATAAATAATCTACTAAAAAATATAGCGGAAATTTCGATATTCTTTCTTTTTTTCTTCTTATCATAACAATGATTTTTACTTGCATTTATCTCATTTAATGTAATATAATTAAACAATTATTGGGGCTGTTGTCGTAGGAATATTGATTAGAAATAATACTATTGAGGCTATTATCGTAGTAATATTGATTATAAATAATACATACGATAGATTACTGTAAGTAATATAAAAAAAAATAAAAATAAAATTTGTCAATTATTATCTATTCGTTTAATACTTTTCCATCAAAGAAGAAAAAAAGCATTTGTTTTTTATATATTGTCATTTAATCAATGAAAAAATAAATAAATAAATAAAAGAGAAATGGCAGTTTTTTAAATAAAATTCTCTTTGTCTTTCTATGTATATTAACTGCAAAATTATACGTATTGGAAGATATAATAAAAGTTTCCTTTTTCAATTCTTTTTTTCTTTTCTAAAAACAAAAAAGCAACGAAATGAAATTTAATAAGAAATTATCATTTTTCCTTTTTCTTTTTCTTTTTTTTTAAAAGAGAGACCATATATTGAATATGATATGATATGATATGATATGATATGATATGATAATAAGATGAAATTTCTCATTTTATTTACCAAATGAAAACAAATAGTAATTGAACGAAAAAAAACGAATACATCTATATGTATTTTACATCAATGCAATTTCAATCAAAACATAAAAACAAAAACAGAAGAAAATAAAAAATCGAAAAATAAGCAAAACATGGAATGATGACGAAATTTTTGTTTTTTTTGTTTATTTTTATTATAAATATTGAAAATTTTGTTTGATAAGAAAAAATAAATAAATATTAAAAATGCAAATTCAAACGAAACGATATGGATATAATTAATAATTTAAAAAAATAGTTATCAACATTGATATCAACCATATCATTAACAAATAACAAATATTTCATTTTTATTATCATCCATTTTATTCTATTCTATTCTTTTTCTTATTTTATTTTATTACTATAATTGGTTAAAATTTTCAAGAAAAATGAATAATTTATTTAATAATTTTATCAGAATTGCACATACTATTCCATTCCTATTCCTTTCATATAATTCTATCAAATATATTTATACTTTTACAATTGTAAAAGTATAATAAGGCATTTCTTTATAGGAGAAAATTTTGCAAATAATTTAAACAATAACTATTCTGTTTAATAGAAAACTTTTTGAAATAAATGGTTCAATTGATTATTGAGATTTGCAGTATGAAAAATTCAAGAAAATAGGTAAATATAATTTAAAGGATTAAAATTTAATTATTTCTTTTTCCATTTCAGTTTTTTAATATTTATACGAGAATAAAATAAAAGAATAGAATAGAATACAATGGAATAGTAATGGAATAAAGTAAATTAAATTAAATTACAATAAGCGAAAAATAGAATCGAAAGATCTATGGAATTTTTATTTATCGTTTTTTTATGTTTGCTGGTTAGAATGTTTCGATAATTTCTAACATAAAAATGAATAAAACTATTCATAGTATCATTATCATACTATTACTAAAATGAAAGGAAAGAAAAATTTTCATTTTTTATCTTTTTTTTGCATAAATTTAAATTTGACGAAAATTTTTCATATACTTAAATTTAAATATATGAAAATAGAAATTTTTAAACATAAAAGAAGAATTATATTTTTTCGAATTGTGAAAAGAGAAAAAAGAAATATAAAAGAAAATTTTACATATAAAACATTTACATAAAATATATATATAAATATCAAAATTAATTTTGCAAGCAATAAGAATTATTAATTTTTTGAATAATTAAGCTAAAAAATAAAATTTGATAAATTGATCGGAAATAATTTCATTGCTATATAATATGAATAAAATAAATATTTTCAATAAAATTAATAAATAATTTTTGGAAAGGAAAAAACGATTAAAAAAATTAAAACGAATAATTAATTATTCAAAAATTATCATTTAATTACGATATTTTCAAATATTTCTTTATCTCATACATAAAATTATAAAATGTTATTAATTGAAATGGAAAAATCGAAAATGAAAATTAATTGATAAAAATTTTAAATTTCATTTCTTTCTTTCCTATTTTAAAATTCTATAATAAACAAATAAAAGAATTAAAAACGAAAAAGAAGGAAAGAATTTGGCTGCAAACGCTTTTGGCATATAATACAAATGGCAAATATCTGATAACGTATTTTTACGTGACGTAAATTTAAAATTAAACTATGCGTGAAAAAAAATTTTACATGAAGTAAATTGAATTAATCAAAAAGTTTATTTTCATTTTTCAACTATATTAGCTAATCAAAAATTTCCTTTTTTTAATTTCCGAAAATTCCGATTCAAATTTGTTCGATCAAATTTGAAAAAATTTTCCTTTGTAAAATTATTAAATTTTGATTTTTATAATTTTGATCATATCTTTTCGTCTTTCCCTTCCTTTTAATATATTGAAATCGAAGAGTATTACTGTAAAGTTTGTTATTAATTTATTAATTTAGCAGGAGGTATTATATCTCAAAATTATCGTTAATTTAATTTTAATCATATTGGAATAATTTAAAGTATAATATTATAAAGGACGAATATTTTAAGCAACATATCTGTTAGCATATTATTGTGATATAATTTTAACTTTTAATGATATAAATATATATCAATAATTATTGATACAACATATAGCTGTTATTAATATATTAAATTAAATTCATATTATTAACTTTGAATTATTCTTTTTTTTTTGAAGTAAAAATTAACTTTTCTCTAAGAGGTTGAGAGATCATTTTGGATAAGAAAAATAAAAGCTATGAAATTAGAGTAATGAATAAATGAAATTTAAAATACATATATATTTTTTGATCATTAGTCTTGTCTTAGTTATTATATATTATCATTGTTTATTATTATTATCATCATTGCTAATATTATTATTATTAGTATCACTATTATGCGGACAAGCAGCAAGAATAGCTGAAAATGCAGATGGTTGAATGGTTGCAGTTGGATCGATAAATGTTAAAATTTGCTGATAGGCCAATACTTGCTGGGCACATTTCAAACAACCACTAAATAATGGACTGTGCTGCTCCGAAAAGCCTATAAAATGATAGAATAGTATGAAAATATTACGATGTATTCATGAAATTTTAAATTTTCAAGTATTTCATCAAATTCCTCTTCAATTCTCTTAGCAATTTTTCATAATTTTTAAGCAAAATATTATTTAATATTAAATGAAATATTTTGAATTTCATAGAAAGTATTATATGATTAAATGGAATTTTGAAAATTAAATGGACTATTATTTTTTTATTGTATTGATAGCATTTAATTTCATACGTTAAATTCATCTTCCTAAAAAAGAAAAGACGAAGATTTCAAAAATAATTACTTAGATTTCTTCGCAAATTGTTTCTTCGCAAATTATCACTATCATTTAATGCATCCAAATTTTTTGTTTCTTTTGTCGTCGTCTTAATTTTATCTGGAAAAGGAAAAAAAAAGAAAAGAATGTTTTAATTAATTTTAACAACTTTATCGATATAAGCTAAAAATATAATAAAATTTCAGAAATAAAAAGAAAATAGGATATAAACCTGATCAGCCATAAGTTTTTGCCGTTCTTGAACAACTTGACATTTAGCGCATGGACAATCTCGAAATGGACAACAACGCTTATGTCCCTTTAATCGTGCTAATACTGAATGTTGCGCACAACGTTGACAATTTGGTCGCCTTTCTAAAAATTAATTAAATTAAATTACATATATATATTTTCTTAAAAGAAAACAATCAATACTAGCATGGTGGAATTGTGAAATAATGGAAAAAAATGAAAAAAAAACTTCCAAATTTATAAATTTATAAAATTTTCCTATCACTGGATTCAGTTTAAACTTGAATATAATTACCTACAACATCATCTGCCAACCTTTTCCCCTCATAGCAGGTGGTGATATTGCTTGTTCTGGTGTTGGAGAAAACAAGTTCATATCTGGAAGAAGTGGAACGGTTGTCGTCAAAATATTGCTATTTGATAACGGTTGTGAGAATGATGATAGCGATGATGATGAAGACGAAGATGATGATGATGATGATGACGATGATGATGATGATGATGTTGATGATGATGATAATGATAACGATGATGATGATGAGGAAGATAATGACAATGATAATGAAGATGATGGTGGTAATGCTGATGATTGTGGCGGTGGTGGTGCTGCTAATGATGGTGGCGGTAATAGTGATGGTGGTGGTGGTGGTGGTGGTGGTGGTGGTGGTGGTGGTGGTGGTGATGAGATACTTTCAATTTGTAACAATCGAGAATTTAGTTCTCGCCGTTTGTCAACCATCTGAATTAGAATATTATTTTAAAAAAATCAGTTCATATCACTTGACAAACATAGTGATAATATTTTAGAAATGGATTAAATTAATAAATATTACTGCAGATAAATGGACTTTTTATTGTTGTCATTATTACTCTTGTCTATTTTCCATGTTATCTTATCGTTATGATTCTATGGCAGTATTATGGTATCACGGGATAAAAGCTTTATATTAATATATATTTGCCGGTATTACTCCATTCTACCGTAATACCGTTATGATTACGACAGTACTAAGGTATCATGGAATGAGAGCTATATATTAACATATATTTGCTCCATATATTAATGTATATTTACTGGTATTACTCCATTCTACCGCAGTATCGTCATGATTCTATGTAAGCACTGTAATGTTGATGTAATTCCATTCTACCATAACTTCATATATTAGCATATATTTACTGCTACCGTAATATTCTGTTATTGCTATCCTTCCATGTTGCCGTAATATCCTTATGACTCTATAGCAGCATTATGATGCCACGGGCTAAAAGCAATATGCTGTAAAGTTGATATAACTCAACGCTTTTATAATCCCATATATATTGGTAGAAATCATCATGTTGATAAGAAAAGTATAAAGGCAAAGAAGAAAAACAATGATCAATTATAAAATGATAAAAATTTTTTATATTTATTACAGTATAAGTAATTGCTGTAACTTAGTGATAGTAATCATAGCTGTAAATAAATAATATAATATAAGCTTATTTGATTCGTATTTCGCTTTAACCTTTTTTTGTTTTTATTATTTTTCATTAATTATTAATGTTTTCTTTACCTGGCAATCATTGCATATGCAAAAACGATAAGCGCATTCTGATTTATGATTTTTACGTTTTATTTCTAAACCATGATTTAAGCAACGTTGACAATAGTATACACGTTTTTCACCAAATAATTCTGGTAAAATTTCTTCAATATTCATCTAAATAAATAAATAGCATATATTTATGCATACATATATAATTTAATAATATTTGAATATATGTAAAATTTGTAAAAAAGCAAAATTTTTTGAACATATTTTTACATATATTCAATTTGTGATATGAAGATAATAATTATCATAATTCGTATATATTTAAATCCAACTATGATACACTATTACAAAACTAACATTATCATAATTCGTATATATTTAAATCCAACTATGATACACTATTACAAAACTAACATTATCATAATTCGTATATATTTAAATTCAACTATGATACACTATTACAAAACTAACATTATCATAATTCGTATATATTTAAATTCAACTATGATACACTATTACAAAACTAACATTATCATAATTCGTATATATTTAAATTCAACTATGATACACTATTACAAAACTAACATTATCATAATTCGTATATATTTAAATTCAACTATGATACACTATCACAAAACTAACATTATCATAATTCGTATAAATTTAAATTCAACTATGATACACTATTACAAAACTAACATTATCATAATTCGTATATATTTAAATTCAACTATGATACACTATTACAAAACTAACATTATCATAATTCGTATATATTTAAATTCAACTATGATACACTATTACAAAACTAACATTATCATAATTCGTATATATTTAAATTCAACTATGATACACTATTACAAAACTAACATTATCATAATTCGTATAAATTTAAATTCAACTATGATACACTATTACAAAACTAACATTATCATAATTCGTATATATTTAAATTCAACTATGATACACTATTACAAAACTAACATTATCATAATTCGTATATATTTAAATTCAACTATGATACACTATTACAAAACTAACATTATCATAATTCGTATATATTTAAATTCAACTATGATACACTATTACAAAACTAACATTATCATAATTCGTATATATTTAAATTCAACTATGATACACTATTACAAAACTAACATTATCATAATTCGTATATATTTAAATTCAACTATGATACACTATTACAAAACTAACATTATCATAATTCGTATATATTTAAATTCAACTATGATACACTATTACAAAACTAACATTATCATAATTCGTATATATTTAAATTCAACTATGATACACTATTACAAAACTAACATTATCATAATTCGTATATATTTAAATTCAACTATGATACACTATTACAAAACTAACATTATCATAATTCGTATATATTTAAATTCAACTATGATACACTATTACAAAACTAACATTATCATAATTCGTATATATTTAAATTCAACTATGATACACTATTACAAAACTAACATTATCATAATTCGTATATATTTAAATTCAACTATGATACACTATTACAAAACTAACATTATCATAATTCGTATATATTTAAATTCAACTATGATACACTATTACAAAACTAACATTATCATAATTCGTATATATTTAAATTCAACTATGATACACTATTACAAAACTAACATTATCATAATTCGTATATATTTAAATTCAACTATGATACACTATTACAAAACTAACATTATCATAATTCGTATATATTTAAATTCAACTATGATACACTATTACAAAACTAACATTATCATAATTCGTATATATTTAAATTCAACTATGATACACTATTACAAAACTAACATTATCATAATTCGTATATATTTAAATTCAACTATGATACACTATTACAAAACTAACATTATCATAATTCGTATATATTTAAATTCAACTATGATACACTATTACAAAACTAACATTATCATAATTCGTATATATTTAAATTCAACTATGATCCCTTAAATTAATGATGAAATTTTGGACGTAATTATGTATTTTCTAATAGGAAAAAAAAATTTACTCATCATATAACAACAGCATGAATCATCAGTACTCAATTTATATGTTGAATAGTTAATATTCGACGACAAGAATGAATATATTGCATAATCGTATATTTGAAGAAATCAAAGGAATAAGGAAAAACGAATATTGAGATTATGTAGAAAAATTGGAATTCATTGAATATGTTATATTAAATTTATAATTAATTAATTAAAATATACATTTAAATTATAACTTTAATACAAATTTAAATTAACCTAAATTGGATTAATTCTTGTATTGAATATCAAAATTATAATATATCAAAGTCTCAATGAATTATAACTAAATTTATTTAAATACAAAAATTATTCATTATTTCAGTACATTATTTCAGTAAAATTTTGAGCTTTTGTTAATTTATAGTAAAACGAGATTATAATAGAAGGATAAAATTTTTTAAAAGTGATAGAAGAAATAAGAAACAAATTTTACAAATTTAAAAATTTTTTTCAAAATTCGATTCCGCTATTATTATAAAATACTATTTTCCCATACTTGTTATATCTAAAATATACAATGCTTTTAATATATTTCCAAAAAAGTTATCAATTATAATGAAATAAATAGGCTAATTTTAATTCTAAATCGATAACATTTAATTTAAAATAAGATATAAAATCATTTCAAATTTAAACAGCTTTAATGCGAAATTTTATTAATTCAAATATTCATTGATTAATTCATAACGAATAAAAATTTGAAATAAAGAAACATTATTAAATAAACAATTATTAAAATTACTTATTTAATGACTAAATTCATATCATTGTATCAATATGTGCTATCATTCATATCGTTGTATCAATATGTGCGTTTGCATGTATAGCTATCTTGATCATAATTTTGCACACTGCGATTAATCCATCCCACATTATTTAATTATGAAGAAATCTATCTCTGTTAGTTGCTTACCCATAGATATTTATCACTATAATAATCATGGTTATGTATATTGTGGACTAATACGATCAGCATTGTTCATTGAAAAAATATCATCACCACATATATTAATTAACACCAACATTAATTATCTCGTAAAAATGTTTATGCATCTATGTCAATCACTCACTAATGCATGTTTATCACTATAATAATCATGATTATACATATTGCGACTGATCTCTCTTAATGCTATTCAATTATATATAGATATGCTTATTATCATACATTTATCATTATAGTAATCATAATTATATATCATAATTAAATTTATCTTAACGTTTTATAAGCATAACATAAAACTTATTCTAATAAATACTATAAACAACAACAACAATACAAATAACAACAACAACAACAACAACAACAACAGCGAATTCTTCGAAAGTACAATGGTTTAAAAAATAAAAAGACTATTCAAAAAATATC
This sequence comes from Dirofilaria immitis, assembly GCA_024305405.1. NCBI lineage: Eukaryota > Metazoa > Nematoda > Chromadorea > Rhabditida > Onchocercidae > Dirofilaria > Dirofilaria immitis. The sequence goes on along the minus strand of JAKNDB010000088.1, from coordinate 2,348,113 downwards.
TCTATATATATTTGGGAAGTCCCATTCGGATATGATACAATTTGAAAATGAAAAAAAAATAAAATGAAAAATAAACCTTTTTCTCTTCCTCTCTCTCTTTCTCTCTCTTTCATTCTCCTCTTTTTCTCTCTCTCTCTCTCTTTTCATATGAGTAATTGCTTGATGGAAAAAGGATAATGTAATTTTGGTTAGAGGCATTTTTTTGTGCAAGAAGTTTTTATTAATGTATTTGAAAATAAATCCATCTTTTTCGCTTTATAAATGATAGAGACAAAGAATTGTTACAGTAATCGCAACTTAATATTGAATATGATAAGAAAACGGAAGGAAGAAAAAAGAATTAAAAGAGGTAGAGGCTTGTAGAATGGAGAGAGAGAGATGGATTAAGAAAGAAAGCGAGGGAAAGAGACAGAGAGAGGGAGAAATGGACAGGAGGGATTATAGATGACAGTATAAGGAAGAAAAAAGGGACAAGAAAATGTTATCCCAAATGTTTATTGGCTTTTTCTTCTTCCTTTCGTGTCATTTTTATTTTACCAATCTATTCGAATCTTTTTCCTGTTCTTCTGAGAATTTTTTACTTATCTTCCCGAGATATTGATATATCGATTGATTTAATCGATTTATCAATTTATTATCAATCTTTTCATCTATCATTCATATTATTTTAATCAAAAATTATTATCGATATGATTAAAAAAGCTTTTTTTAAATTTAGCTTATTATATTAGGAAATAAAAAATGTTGAAATATGATAGGAAAAAAGCAAAGTTAGAAAGATTACTGTAACATAAATATTCAAAAAGAAATTTTTTTGAAAAGATATTTTTTTATTAATTAATTAAATTACTTCGATCTGTCGCTTATTTACTCTATTCATTCTATCATTTAATTTTAATATTTTTATATTTATAATAACAATAATAACTGATAATAAATATTTAATACAAAAATAATATAATTTAATTTAAGAATTAAAATAAGAAAAATAAGCTAACCTATTTCATTTTTCTTCCAATCAAATTTATTTGAAAAGAGAAAAGAAAAAAAAGAAAAAGAAAATGAAAAATCATCAAATAATAATAATCAAAATTAAAGCTAAAAAAAGAGAAAAAATTATCAGAAATCAGCAAATAAGCTTTAAAAAATTATCCTCCGAAAAAAAAATATTAAAATATAAGAAAAAAATCAAAAAAAAGTGAGAAAAAGAAAGAGAAGGGAAGAAAGAGAAAGAGAGAGGATAAAGAAGAAAAAAAAATTGAAAGAAAGATGAGAATAAAAATTGCTTTCTCAATATTTTTTTCTTCCTTTTCATTCGTACATTCATTCCTCTTTAAATGGATATAAAATTGAGCTATTTATTTGAAATAAAAATAAATAAAGATGAAGAGGAATAGAATATAAAAGTAAAATGTTTCCAATATAATTGTGCAAAATATAAAATAAGTAACCATATATATATATATATCGCATAATTATAATTATACTCATTTCTCTTAAATGCTGAGTAAAATAGAAAGAGGAATAGAATAGAAAAGTAAGATGTTTCTAATATAATTATACTAAATATACATATATACATATTGAATGTATCGTATAATTTATATCTTTATAAGTATGAAAATCTCGATTTTTCCCCGCAAAGGAAATATTTTTAAAAAAGGCAGATATAATTTCCGAAATTGTCCCAAAAATTTTTCATTTTATTAACTTTCATTTTCTCTTTTCGTTTTTTTCTTCCTTTTTCCTTTTCCTTTTCTCTCAATTTCATTTTACCTATTTTTCATTTTCTTCCTTTTTCTTTTTATTTGGGAAAAATGGAATAAAATTTTTCAAAAAATTTTTATGAATATATGTTAAGCTTATCAAAACGTTTATATGACAGTAAATTTTCATCCATTTCTCAATTTTATTTTAAATGAAAAAATATAAAATTTTAGGCCAAAAGAGCAAAAAAAAGAAGAAAATATACAGTAGTAAAAATAAAATGATAAGTAGTTTAAATGAATTTAGAGTTTGGCGTAAAAGCAAAAGATTGTACAAAAGTAAAAATATTTTATCAAAAAAAAAATTTCATAAAAATTACCAAAAATAATATTTATTTTAATGCAAATGAAATTTAAATTTAATTGTAATAATTTAAAGGCAAAAAATGAAGTAAAAGTCGAATAGTTTTTTTACTTTTTAGCATAATTTTTATTCATTTAATTCCTATCAGAACTTAATTTTTCAAAATAAAACCTACTAACTAAATATGATATAATGATAATTAATAATTATAAACTAAAGCATTACATAAATATATTATTGATATAATGATAATAATAAAATTGCCAAAAAAAAAGAGAATAATAACGTTTATCCGAAATTTTTATCATTAATTCGAGATTTAATATCATTCAATGTGAATTTTTTCCAATATCATATGATATCCTATTATTATTTTAATTATATCATTTACTATCAATCTAAATGATTGAAAATTCGTTTGAAAAAAAAAAGTAAAAAGATTTCATTTCAATTTTTGAATAAAACAAAATGAATTAAATTAAAATAAGACATTCGTTAAAATTAATTAAATTCATCTAAGGAAAAAGAGAACAAAAAGCAAAAATTTCATTCAAAATATGATAACATTTAAAATTAATACAATAAACATTTCAATTGGAAATAATCATTTTTATTTGGCAATCATAATTTGTCCATTTATATTTAGCACTTTTAAAAAATAAAAAGAAAAAAACTGATATATGATTTAAAAAATTTTTCGAAAATTAAATAAATCAATTGTCCCATTTTTCCCCTCCCTCTCTCTCTCTCCTCTCTCTATGTTCTTTCGTTTTTTCTGCCTTCATTATTTCAATTACTTAACAAAAATAAATTATTTAAGGAACAAAAAAGAATAAATCATTTATACTATTTTATTTCAATTTTTTGAATTTAAAAACTTTTTTATAAAAATTAAGTTATTAATTAAAATTACAACAGACAGGTAATAAAAATTATATGTTAAAAGAAAGAAAAGAAAAAATTAATAAAAATTGTATTTTTAATAAAACATTTTAATTTTTCAATATTTATAATAAATCAAAAAAATTTTTCAAAATATTCTATATATTCTAATTAGCATTTATCACATATTTTGAATATTAAATTAATTTATTTTTTTGTAAAAGAAACATTTTGCTTCTGATACTGTAAAAATAAATAAATATTTACAAATAAAATAATCTTTCAGCCATTTGAATTTACCATATCCACCAGACTAACTGATTATTTAAAATTATTTATTTTTACAGTATTAGAAGCAAAGTGTTTCTTTTGCAAAAAAAAAAAATGAAATAATTTAGTATTCAAAATTTTTTAAATTAATATCACATTAAAATTAAATATTAAATTATTAATATACTTAATTTTAACAGAATAATACCAAAATGCAACTAGAAAATATTAATTACTTAAAATATTAAATTACTAATAATTAAGTATAATAAATAAAATAAAGATGAAATATAAACGAAATCAATTTTTAATTCATATATGAAACATAGTTTATTGATTGATCTTTTTTGTTTCTTATTTCATTTATTCCACAAATAATCGCTTATCGGAATTAAATTAATATAAAATAAATTTTTTTTTAAAAAAGAGAACAAACTTAACCTGAAATGATAAGAATTTCTAATCAGAAATATCTTCTAAGAAAACTGAAATGTTAACACAAATGCGTAAATCCCAAGAGAATGTGTTTATTTTTCGTTTCATTTATTTATTTCTTGTTTTATCAATAAAATTAAGTATCAATTGATTTGAAAATACCATAACTGAAGTTCCAATAGATTATTGTAGCTAATATAGCAAGCATGTTGAGGATACGGTAACAAAAAATAGAAACATAAAAGATTAAAATGAATGCACATAATTTTTCAAAGCATTAAAATAAGATTTTCTAAATAATTTAGACATTAAAATAAAAAAAGTTTAAATTTAAAACGATAATATAATTGTTTTATACCGTAATAAAAAATGAATTTTGAAAATCTTTCAATATCTTTTGTAATTAATTGGTTAAAAGAAAAAAAAGAAATTATTTTCTTGTTCAAAGTTATAAATTACATTAAGGAATTATATATTAAAATTTAAATAACAAACAATATTTTTTCTTTTTTCCTCTTCTTCATATTTACCTAAATATAGGAAATGAAATATCAATAAAATGAAATTAGATTTTTTCATTTGTAATTTTTAATTAGCACAAATGAAAATATAAACAAGCAAACTCTTTCCCTTTTTTTTTAAATTCCAATTTACTAATAGCAACTGTTCACAATGTTGTTTTTTTGAGAAATTATATTTTCAAAGATAATAATTATATTCAAAATAAAAAAGCTAATATTTAAAATTATTTATTTCCTAAATTTTAATATATCAAAAATATTTGAAATAAATTCTTATCATTTGCTCAATTTTTATTATTTAATAAAAAATTAAATTAAAAGCAAAATAATAATCAAAAACTTATTTACAACCAAGGTTTCAAAAGAAATTTTCGCACAATTTTAATTGCATTTTAATAAATTATAATAAAAGAATAAGTCATTTTAATAAATTATAAAATACAATAAATTAAATTATATTTTAATAAATTTAATAAATTAAAAATATAAAGCACATCGGCAGTTAGCAGTAATAATGCATTAGTAAATAATAATAATAAATAAATAAAGAACTTAAAGATTAAATGATATAAGAAGAATTAAAAGATTCAAGAATTAATATTCAATATTTTAAAACATATCAAAAATATTTTAAATGAGAAAATAATTTTGTATTTAATTGTAATTTAGAAAGAAAGCATGTACGAATTAAATCACTTATGATAAGAATTATTAATTTTTTAGAATTTAGAATTTTATTTTCATTTAATATCACTTAATTTTATCACTCAAATTATTAAACATAAAATATAATTTTTATATAAAATTCAAATTAAAGAATAACTATTAATTTTTTTTCCGAAAAGCGAAAGATAAAATAAATCAATTTGTGTAAAGCCGATAATTTTTAATAAGGAAAAAACAAAATAAAAGTTAGAAACGATATTATTTGAAATTAAAAGAAATTGATAAATCAGAAATGGTATTACTGGAATTTAAAAAGAAATTTCGTTCTAACTATTTTAAATAAAAAAATATTATTCTTTTGCTTAAATGCTATTTTTATTTGCTTGAGGAGATATTAGTAATTTTCCAAAAAAGTTTTAAAGTTTTGTAAAAATTGTAAAAGTTTAATGAATTATTATTTTTCCCGAAGATTATTACAACGATTTTTTTATAATCGGCGAATAATTTTTACTGAATTTCATTTATTTAATTAACTGATGCTAATATAATTAATATATCGGGAAGTTTAATAATTGTTTAGTACGAGAATAACATTTTATTTCGCTTAATTTAATTTAATTGGTTATTAGATTAACAATGACATATTTAATGAGAAGCAATATAAAATCTTGTCTAATTTATTTGAAAATTTTCTTTTATATTTTATATTTATTAACTTAAATATCGCTTAATTAATCACTATCATTTTTATAAAATATATTATCAAGGTTATGTCAAGGTTAAAATTTATCAGAAATTTATTATGTATTTTACAAAAAAGAAAGGAAAAAAGGAAAGAGAAGTAAAGTAAACGAAGGACATAAAAAAATAAAAATTTCATAATTTTATCAAATAAATTAAATATAAATTTAAAAATATTTCATAATAATAAGAAAAAAATTAGAAAAATTACAGAATTTAAAATTTATTATATTACAAAATTGAAAAAAAGGTGCAAGAAAGATAATTCGTCTTTTTTTGAAGGAAATATTATTTATTTGAAAAATTTTTGTATTTAAATTATTGACATTGAAAAGAAAAGTTGAGAAAAAAATTTTTTTACTTTTTTATTAAAAAATATTTGCAAGAAAATATTTATTCTTTTTTAGAAGAAATTTTAATAAGAATTGACACAAAGAAAAAACAAAATAAAAATAAAACAGAATAGAAGGAGAAAATATTGTAAATTAGAATACAAAAATTAAAAAATGAAATTGATATAGTAAATGAAATTTGAATAATTAAGCTCTTCAATCAATACTTAATCAACTTCAACTTCAAAGAAAAAATAAATAAATAAATATGTTAGCAAATTGTATAAAACACAATGAATATATTGTATCAATGTAAAATTATCATGATCATTTTCGTCTTAATCATCGTCTTCAATCATTTCTCTCATTAAATTTCATTTCCTCCCCGCTTTCCCGCACATCTAAGGTTAATTTATGCGTAAAAATGATTCTGATTTGTTCATGATAATTTTATACTGTTACAATATAAAGGAAAAGAAAAAGAAAGGAAGCGGAAGAAAAGAAAAATGGCAAAAAGCTTCCTAAGCTTCTTAACATATCAACATATCCTTTTTGCCAGAAAAATCTAACAAATTTTAAAAATAAATTTGATAAATTTTGAAGAAAATTATTAGTTTTCCGTAATTTTCAATTAGAGGAATGAAATAAATTTAAAATGAAGTTGATAAGTTTTGATAAGTTTTAAGAAAATTATTAATAATTCCTCTAATTGGTCCATTAATTCTGACTTATCGTGAAATATTGAAATTTAAGAAATATCTCTAATATGAAACAAAAAAATTCTTTTGATAATTCAAAGCATGATTGGATTAACAAATTTAGGGATTATTAAATTTTCAACTTTAGTTTTCTTACTGTATCAGAGGCATTCCTGAATTTATCAATTTATGATTATTGGAATTTATAGCTAAAATGTGATTGACGATATTTTAAATTTATTAAATGAAATGTTAATGATAGAATTAAAAATTATAGTTATTAAAGCTATTTCGTTTTTTAAAAAAATTGATAAAATACTAAATAACTCAAATTGAATAATCAATTTATAATTAAATCAGAAAGCAAAAAGAATAATTGATAATTCTGCTAGTAAATTATTTTTTGAAAAGTTATTAAAAATTTTCACAATTAATTTAAATTTATGAGCGAACAAATTATAATTTTGTAATATTAAATAAAATTTTGCTATTTATAACAAATATATTTGATAAAAATGCTAAATTATAGCAAAATACTAAATTAAAATTTATTTCACTTTTTTGCTTCCAAAAATTAAAATGACACTAAATTACTAAAATTAAAATTTCAAATGAAAAGAAATCATTTGATATAATTTACAAATTTATATTATCATCATTCATGTTTGATAAAATAAATTAATTAGTTTATCATAGGTATTATCAAGATTTAATAATAATTATGCTACATCTATCTAGCAATAATCTAATCATTTCAAATTAGATAATAGGTGATAAATTATGCTAAAAATTACTATTCAAATTAAACAAATCAAATAAAGAAGCTAAATATAAGCGATTAAAATTAGAATTGATAATGGACTTTTTTTTGATAAAAAAAATTTCCAACAATGACAATTAAATAAGCCGAAAGAAGGAATGAATTTCTTACGACCACACGCATGCATATATATATGTTCACGCGTATATTTACATACGTCACTCATACGGTACATTATTTCATTTCATTTTTATCCATAAAACAAATGACCAATCAAAGAGATATTTCAAAATGAAAAATGAAAAAAAAGAAAAAGGAAAAACGAATAATTAAAATTAGAATTGTTATTTAGACAATGTTATAAAAAAAAAAATTTTGTTTTCTTTTCATCCATTTCAAATTTTTTTTTTGAAAAAATAAAAATTAACAATTCTATCAAATTTTTTTCTTTTTTGTTTAATTTTTTTATTTATTAAAAGAAAAAAAAATTTATACTTTTATTTTTCCTTTTCTTCCATCAATCTTTTCGTTTTTTTTTTTAAACATTTTTATCTTTTGATATGTGAGAGAATTATCATTTTTGATTGTGGAAAAATGGTTATTTCAAAAGCTTTCAAAAGAAAATGCAAAAAAAAATGAGAGAGCTTTAGAAAGTATTTTAGCATAAATGTTGTTATGTTGATAGATTTATTTTGAGAAATGTATAGGCATATAAATGTATACTTTTATACATAAATTCTATACAGAAATACATAAATTTTATATAGAAATACATAAATTTTATATAGAAATATATATATATATATATGTATACATATATTACGCTACTAAACTGCAGATGTTTTCGTTCTTTTTTTTATTTCAAGCCATTTTCTTGGTGGTCTTTTTTTTTGAAAAACATTTCAAAGGCTATTAATAATGCCAAATTGAACGGCAAAAAAAAACAAAGAGAAAAGAAGATAGTAATAAAGAAAAGAATGAAAAAAAAAGAGAATAAAGAACGTAAATTATATTAATACTATATCACTTTAAGTAAAAAGAAGAAAAGATAGGAAATAATTGTATCATTGATAAAGTGATTTTCAAAAAAGAAAGAAAAAAGAAAAATAAAAGAAAAAAAAGGGATTTACTATATCAATTTAGTGAAAAGAAAAAAGAAAGCAGAAAAGATAAAAAGCAATTGTATCATTGATATTATTGATAAAATAATTTTTTAAAAAGAGAAAAAATGGGAAAGAAATGAAAGATTTAAAAAAGGAATTTATTTAATTTGAAAATATAAAACATGATAAATAAAAGAGAAAATTATCATAATAATAATAACAATGATAATAATAATAATAACAATGATAATAATAACAACAATGATAATAATAATAACAATGATAATAATAATAATAACAATGATAATAATGATAACAATGATGATAACAATAATAATAATAATAAAAATGGAGCATAGAAGAAATGTAATTTGTGTTAAAATTGCGATAAAAAAAATTTTAAAAAGGAAAAATGAAAAAAATTGTTCGAAATGAAATTCCAAATTTTCATTCGAATTGTTTGACCTTCAAAAAAAAAGAGAAATAAAGAAAGAAAAAGAATAGGTTAAAAAAAAATTAAAAAAATTCATTTTTCTATAATTATATTTCAACGAGATGAATGAGATGATTGATGGGAGAAAGCTATTTGCATTGACACATTTATTAAAATAAAAATTGTTCGGATTTTGTTTGTTATCAATTGTGAAATTTGATTTTAATAAAAAAATTGAAATAGAACTGTCTTTCTAATTGACAACATCAAATGAGAAAGAAAAAGGACTTACTTATCAATCATCTTTATCATATACACATGTATATGTATCAGTAATGATTAATAGTTATAGATGAAAAAAGTTTTATTTAATTTTATCAAAATTTAAAGATTTTAATTTAGTAATTACTTGGTAGCTTAATTTCTATTTTTCTTTCCGTCTGTATTTTAATTTTTCTTTAAATTTAATTTTAAAAATTTATTATTTTTCATCTTGTGCAGGTAAATTTTACAACCAAAATATGTTATCACATTTAACTGATGAGATGTTTTTTGCATTCTAGAATGTATAGATAACGAAAATATGAAATTAAATAACGAATTGATTATATGATAAAACATGTTCCATTATTCGAGATTATAATATAATTTCGAATTTAAAGAATTATTATGCAATTGTTAAAGAATATAGAGAAATATGAACACTTTTTATCAATTTACCAATAATTTATTTTCAGGATTACAATTAAGTGATTGATTTAAGTGATAACACTATTAGCGATTTAAGCATTTCAAATATTTTTCCTATGATAATGAAAAATTGAAAAGCACGTAAAAGGTGTATAAATTTCATTACCATACTATGAGACTATTGTATGATATCGTATAGGTAGCATATAAGTAGTATTATTGTAATTTAGCTTATTATATATATTGATAAAATCTGGCATTACACCAGAGAATGCGTTACTTTTAAATATGCTATTTTAATAACAATTTCAGGGATAATAATTTTTTTACGAGAGGATAAATGGTTATACTACTACTGATTTACGTTACTTTTACTATCGTAATATGAAAATGAAAAGAAGGAAAAAGCATAGACATCTAATTACCATATCATAGGATTACTGTCATATAAATACCATATGAATATTTTGTATTATTGTAAGTTAACTGATTATAAGCTGAATAATGTTTTTTAAGTTATATTTTAATAATGACAAAAAGATATTATTAAAATAATATCGAAAAACAATCATTCTAATTCATATAAGAAATTTTTACATTTTTAAAAGATTATAGCAAAAGAACATTTTATCGATAGACATATGTATTTTCTGTTTCATTCATTCATTCATAAAATCATTTTTTCGTCGCTTTTAATCGCTTTCTCCTTGAAATTTAAATTTGAAAAAGAAAAAAAATTGATTGCTATCCTTTTCATTGATCGTTTATTGTCTTTTTTTCGCTTTCTTCATTTTTTTATTTTATTATTCAGATTAGTAAAAAATACGAATCTTCTCTGCTAAATTACGCAATATAAACCAAATAAAATCAATGTATTAATAATTTCTTTTTCGATTTATTTCAAACTCAATAATTAAATTTAAAATGAAATAACAATTAGAAACTTTACTTCTAATAGATTAGTTATTGCGGCCTTTTTTTCGTCGACCTTTAAAATATCAAAATAAGATAGAAATTTTTTGCCTTTTTCTTTGATGAAAACTAATCATATAATATAATGATAATTTAAAAAAAAAATGTTAAAATAAAATAATTTTTTTGATTCTTTTTTCTAACGAAAATAATTATATTTGTATAACAATAATTTTAATAATTTTTAAATAAACTATTAAATTTTAAGAATGAAATTTTTTTCTTCTTGAGAAAATTAAGTTCTTTTTCATTTCTTATTCAAATATTCTCCAAATCATTTTACGAGATTCTTTTTTCAAGAGAGAAAAAGACGAGAAAGTTTTTTTTCATTTGATATAAAAAAATTTATGAGTTTTTTATTCCTTTCCATTTTGCATATAATATATTTATGTAAATTATACAATTTCATATTTTGTAATTGATATATGAAACTTTTGAATAATATTATAATAAAAAGTGATTCGAATAAAAAATTTGATTTTTCCATCTTTGAAGTATTTTGATATAAAACTAATAAAAATATATCTTCGATTGATACATTTCATTAAATGTTCACTTTAATTTGCATATTATAAGTAAATAAAAAATGTCTCACAAATAAATATATTTATCTATTTAATTTTTTTTAATTAAACAAAAGTTTAATACTTTCATCATATATCTTGTCTAATCGGTTTTTTCTTAATAGCGAACTTTTATCAGATGATATTATTTAAATTATATTAAAGTGTTTAATTACAGATAAAGTTTGTAATTTTTAAATATTTTAAAAAAGGATTGAAAAGTTTACAATTCGAAATATTTCCGTACGTCATAAATGCAACTTAGTTAGATGTAATTTCTTTACTTTCTTATTAAGCAAACCATTCATTAGTATTATGTAGTATGATAATTATAGTATCATAGAGTATGATAATTATGGTATCATGTAGTATGATAAGTGAACTTTATGATAATTAACACATATTTAAATCTACTTACTCACTTAATTCATTAAAAAAATTTGCTTTCACTTGCATAAAACTTTAAACATTTATTTTCAGGCATCATTAACATGCTAAAATAATTAACCTTTTTCGAAACTTAAATTATATCAATTATAAAATTCATAGCCAAGCACTTTGATATATTTATATTTTTGTCAAAATGTCTCTCGATCAGACAGATCAATCAGAATTCGGTTGGATAATTATGCTGCTCTAAATTCTAGCCAAACTTTGCTTGAATATTGATCGTGTTTTGAATTAGATTTTAACCTGAACTCAAATTAAAATCCAGCATAGCATCTATTTGAATAGAAATGATAATTCTCGTTCTACTTCAGATTTATTCGAAACATTTTATTTATTTCTATTTACAAGAATTTTGTTTACAAAAACTGAATGATAACAATAAATGAAATCATTTCATAATTCTTTTCATTAAAAAAAAATTTAAACTTTCTTTTTCTTTGCAAAATATTGTCATATTCTAAAATAAATAATAAATTTTATTTGAGAAAAAACAATGTGTAATTTAAATATAAAATAAAAATGTCTTAAAATTTTTAACAAATAAATTGCATTTAAATTACATCAAATTGTTGAAATTATTGAAAGAAAAAAGTTTCAAATGCTTATTATATAAGCGATCTTTTTCGGAAATCATTTCTCCAATGATTATTTAATATTTTTACAAATTAATTAATTCTAATTTTATAGAATTATAAAAATAAAAATAAAATAAATAATTAATTAATAGTTGTAAAGTGAATAGATCATTATTATTATTATTATTATTATTATTAAGAAAAACTATTAATAATAATTATAAAAATAAAAAAATTAAATTTAAAGAAAAGAATTAAATAAAATTTATGCTATATTAATTTCAGAAATAGAAATTTATTATTTTATTAAAAGCATAAGAAATATAGATATGATTTTTAATACTAGGCTATATTATTAGATAATTCGATTTTTGCATATTATAAATATTATCTAATGCTTGGCATAAAGAAGCAATAAATTGAAATTAGAGAATCAAAAAAATGAAATGAAAATAGAATTTCATTTCACATATGTACTTTTAATTTAAACATATGAATAGACACATATAGAAGACATTTATAGAGCAATATTGGCCAAGTATAGATGGATAAGAAGTGAGATGTGAAAAAAAAAGGAAGAGAAGGACTTTATGTTGTAAGAAAATCCATGCAAAAATTATCATCTGGTCAGAAGAGGAAGAAATGATTTATTATCAAATTTGCTCATTTCAAAGAAACGATTTTGATTAATTAGAAATGAAAAAATCGATCAGTTATCCATATATAACAAATATAATAATAATGAATAATGAATAGGCTCGATTGATTGAAATAATTTTCAAATTAGAATCAATTTCAAATTCAATCATCTTTCAAATGATAACATAATTTTCTGGATAAAAACAGTAATGTAAGGAAGGGAAAGAAGGTTGTTCCAATATTTGAAGCATATAAATTAGTAAAAATTTCATTAGCACTTGATTAATATAGGAAAAAATTAGTAATTTTTCTGTTTCATATTTCATTTTCATTTTGGAAAATGAAAAAATTATTTTGAAGAAATTTAAAAAAAAGACCACAATTTTTGTTTGTTTGTTTGTCAGATTTTATTGCTTAATATATTCATTTTAATGGATTTTCGAATATGAAAACATATCGTAAATTAAATGGAAAAATACTAATCTGAACAAGGAAAATATTGCTAAAAATTGAAAGAGAATATAAGATGTATCATTTTCTTAAATGCATGCACTTATATACTGAGAAATTAAATATTATTTCTAACCTATAATAATCGTTCAAAAAGAAATTATTTATATCGAATAACCGATTAATTTTCTATTAAAAGATTGCTTAATTTTATGACAAAAATACAATCGTATACTGTAAATTATAGTACGCTTGTATTATACTAAGTAGCAGCTATAGCAGCGTGATACATTAAAATGACGTAATACTATGTTGCAATATGATGATGCAATAGAACGTAATATTATATTTAATATACATAATAATAATATACATCATGTATAATATAAATAGAATAGCATAATAAAATGCAATATCGATAAGCATATAGTAATAATAAGATAGGCCGTGATATAATGGATGAAATTGTGTATAAAATAGCGCAGCATTATTATAATACAGTAATATCATGCAGTAATCATATAATATGATACGCAATAATATAATAGTATATTTTATAATGCACATCATAGGAATCATTGAATTAACATAGTAATGTATATTTATATTACCGTATGATGATTATACAGTGACGTTTTTAATACAATATATTTTAAATCAATTAAGAATTTCTTATGTACCGCTAACAATATAATGCATAACATTGTCAAATAATAAAATCTTCTGCCGAAATATTGCATAAAAATAATTAGCGTAACGTAGTTAAGGATAAGATAGTATAAATGCAATGTTACGATATGGTAGTGTACAGTATGCAAGCAATTTGTAGAAATCAATATATGAAAGGTGTTGATTGATGATAAAAATAACTTTTATATTATAATATATTCAATTATTTTCCTTTGTGCATATATTTTTAAGTATGGAAGATGATGTTAAGTAATGTATTATGATTAAAATATCATTTTTTATGTCTATCAGATATTTTAAATTAGAGAACTTCGGAGTTCTTTGCTATAAGATTTCAAGAAACAAGGATTAATGAGCTATTTATTCTAGTTGGAAAATCAGTCAAATGAGAAGAAAGGAATGCAGCAGGGAAAGATTAAATGAAATCAAACTTGGATTGAGAAAAGTGAGCATGGGATTATTATTATCATCATCATCGATACCGTGTGAAAATTATTAAAAAAATTTGATCATCGATACCGTGTGAAAATTATTAAAAAAATGAAAAAAAATCAAATATTAAGCGCTGTAAAATCAAATTTAATTGAACTTGCAGAAAAAGATTTTTCAAAAATCATAAATATTAACTTTTAAACTTAAGATGAAATTCAATGAAACATATACGAAACGTTGATAATTTTTTACATAATTTATCATTATTATCATTATCATTGTTGACTTGGATCAAATTGTGCATTGAAATGAAATTATTTTGATAAACAGATATAATCAATTCCTTTAGTCTTTCTCGACAATCCATATTTTTTTAATCATTCTATCAAACCAAGGACTTTTCGAATTTTTTTCTTTGATATTTTTTGTTACTTTTTATTTTCCAAAAAAGTTCTTAATAAACAAATTAAAATTCTTTCGTCTTTTTTTTCTACATACTAATAATACATTATGCATTAAATAAAAGGAAAAAATATATATAACTAATTCAAATAATTACATTTCACTTTCATTCAATTATAGATAATTTTTAATTTTTAAAATTTGTTTTACACTGAAACATTAATTTTACAATAAGTTTTTTTATGCTATCAGCAAATTTTCATAACAATCATTGATTAATACACATAGATAGTGATAATATATTTATTTATTCAGCATTTTTCATTGAATAAAATCAGATATATTTTACTTTAACTTTTACAATTTTGTAAAATTAAATGAAATTTATGATTTCCAATTTTATTAATCTATTCATCATTTGTTAATTTTATTTGCATGTATCATATATTAATAGTGATAATATTTTTTTGCTTATCAAGACACAATAAAAAGAAATTAATATCGATAATATTCTGGTATTTTATTATAATATGAATATAATAAAAATAATTAAAATATTTTTATAGCAAAAATTTTATAATATTTTTCAGACAAATGAGTTTTCTTATCTTTCGATCTATTAATAAAGATTATAAGCATTGTTTAAGATAGTTAAAATTCATTTTAATTATCTGGAATATTATAAGAAGGATTAAGATATATGTGCACCGATTTGAAATATTGTAAATATTATTTATCTCTCATCTTTTGTCTCTGATAACTAAATTAATGAATGAATCATAAGTTACTGATCATTATCAATATGCCGAAGATTATTCAAATAAAAGGAGCTTCTTAAATCATCAAGAACAATGTAAATTAGTACTAGGATAAAGAATTGTTTGTTTACAATCCAGTTACTAGAATGATTCGAAGACAGCAAGGGCGATAATTCTATAAATTTAATAATGCGAATAACAGGTTCGTCGAGATCCGTAATTCGGTGTGATCGATAATTTTATAAAAGGAGAAGCATTGGTGGAATAGAAGGAAAAAGAAGAGTGACGATCACTATAAGAAAACGATTGTCAATATTCTTGACGACTTACCGTATATTAAATATAATACTGTATATTGAGTATGATACTGTTTACGATATCACATAAAATTATAAAGAATCAAATGTTCTTGCCAAAAATTGCTTTATTTTTATTTTCATATAATAGCTAAAAATGATCACTGCAATTGCTGATTAAAATATTGAATCAAAATTAGTAGCAACAGCATTTCAAGTTTTCTTGGCACATTTTCCTGCGGCATATATAAAATAATGATTGCTGATATGATATGAACAATAATAACAAATGATAGTGATAATAGTAACAGTTTAATAAAACAATAATAATAACTTTTATGTTTTTCTTGAATGTTCTTTTTCCGATGTCTGTCTTATAATAAAAAGAACTTCTCGAGTTAATAGAATCAGTATCATTATTAGCGTCTATGTCAGAAGCAATTCAATTCAATCACGAGGACGGTTGAAAGGTTGAAGCAGAATAATTCAGCAGTTCAAAGTACGAGTGATAATTTATCAAGATCCGCAAGTCAATCAAGGATCGATCGAGAGTTAGGTTGTAGCAGCAGCAACAGCAGTGATACAACGAAAATGAAACGACGATCATGAGAGGAAAATACAGCAATGTAATGAACTTCAGACGACTGTTGATATGCTTTATCACTTACCATGTATTTTTATTACTGTATAAGTATGATGTTACCTAGAGTATCGCATAGGATTATAAAAATCATTATCGAAATGGCAAAATTCAAAAGTATCAAGACGATCTGATCCATTCCAAACTATAAATCGAATTACTCGCAAAATCTTTTCCTCAAAATAAATAATTTCAATATGTAGAGGTAATATTTTAAATAAAAAAATTAACAAATGATAAATATCTTTCATTAATTTTGACATTTATTCTTAAATACTTTCTTTTAAACTATTATATTAGCTATAAAAATGTATGTTATAAATTTTGTGTAATAAATTTATTTATTCATTGCTTGTCTTCAATTAATATTTTTATTTTAGTTTTTCCTTTCTTTTGAAAAGCTAAAAATCAATATTCAAATCTAAAAGATGACCAATATAATGGCAAGAATATTTCATTCGATACATTTTAAATCGATATTATCAGTGTTGCTGATAAGGGAAAGATAGGAGTAACTCGAAAAATACTACAAATTTTCTAAAGTTGCGAAACGTTTTCGGAAAACTTCTTTATTATCATTGTTATTACTGTTAATTACTGATATTTATACTAGAATTATCATTTTAATCATTAAAATCTAAAATGGATTTTAACTGATAAAAGATGGATTTAACTAATCGAATGATTTTTTTGGTTAAAAAAATTTCATATTTGTTTGATTTTGTTCAATAAATTTTGTTATTTATACTCTTTAATTTGAGATTTTATTCATCATTATTTATTTCCTAAAGAAAATTCAAATTTCTTTTTTTTTCTTATTTACTGTATTACGTTACGTCAAATCACGTAAATCGTACATCCCTCACTTAAATCAATAATCGCAATGCCAAAAATTTACATTAAATTTATTTTATTGTTTTACATTTTATGTATCAAATTTTTTTATAAATCTGATACGATCATAAAATATTATATTTGCCTAAAATGTGATAATCATGGCCTAATCAAATTTACGCTTAGGTAATGTTTTTAATTAATTTGATTCCTTTGATATAAGTTTTTAATTAATTTGATTCCTTTGATATAAGTATAATCTTATTTATTTCTGAAGTTAAAAATTTTGCAGAATTTGATAATTAAATTCTTGTGATCTTATAAATATGATGTGTTAAATTTTATAAACATTTAATGTTTCATTTTCTTTTTTTTTTTTAAATCGAAATATGACAACAAAAGTTGATCATTTTTACATCTTTGCAACAATATTGATTGATAACTATTTAAATGTCATAACATATTATCATCAATTCTTACAAATTTAGAATTCATCATTTAAAAAAGTGAAAAAAAAGATTTATAAATATCAAAAAAGCCTTTTTTATTTTTTTGTGGGAAAAAATAGAAAATTTTTTTTGAAATATCTGATAAAAGAATATGAAAAAATTTTTCCTTTAATTTAATCATCCATTTATTTATTCAAAATTTATCTTATCGGAATATGCCTAATTCATTTTCATTCAATGAATTAATTGATTTTAAAATATATGAAACTGAAAATAAGATACCAGTTTTGATAAGATTTAAGAAACCTGTTTTATCAAGTGCATGAAATATTTTCGCCTTGTCAAAATGTCATATAACATTGTCATTTATCTTAGACTTTCTTTCTGTTAAAATGAATTCTTGAAATTTTAACTATTGTTTAAATTTCTAAATCGTATTTCGTATCTTAATAAATATCATCTAATTATCGTTATCAATGCGGATGTCAGTTATCATACAGTAGCACTAATAAATAAATGCTATTGTTATTGAAATTAGCAGCGTCTTTGTCAAATATTTTATTATTAACTTAATATTGACATAAATTTATGATTAAATTATTTTATATTACAATGCTTAAATGTCTTGTATATTAATCTTGTTATTAATCAAAATTTTATCATTGATAATTTAAATTAGCAATCGATTCATAAATCGATTAATTAGTAATTAGAAACTTTTATTCATCGATTAATGAATGAATTATGTTTGATATTAATTGTTAAAACAAAATAATTAAAATGGCATTCTAATAAATTTTAAATTTTAACTGTTAATTTTTTTCTTATTTTCATCATCTTATTTACTAAGCAAATTCAATTTTGATATTTGTTAAAAATAATTGTTACTAAATGATAATATCAATAGGAAAAATAAGGAAACAATGAAACAAATATATTCGGTTTTTTGTCTTTTTTTTGAAAAACTAATTTATGAAATTTTAATTTTAATTTATTTATTTATAAAATAATTCATTATCAATTATATATTCATTTTAGCAAAAATTTGCATTGATTTAAAAGATTTTACATTTTATTCATTTTCTCTCTTTCCTCCAATTTTAACACTTTTTTCATTTTTGTCATATTCATGATAATTGATATGATAATTAGTTGTAATTTCAAAAATTGATAAGATATCTGCAATATTGGATAAATAATTTTGCTCATAGATGGAATATTTTATCAATGAAATGATAAACAGAATAGATGGTGTAATTCGTATAACTATTATATTATCATAAAAATTTGCTTAAAAAGCAAATTGATTAAAATATGATTACTTTGTGTTTTCATTTTGATTCTATTAGATGTTATTGATTAAAAATGATTCAGAAAAATTAAAAAACAAAAAATTTGCATTTTATAATACAATTTAGTAATTAAAAATTTAATTTGATAAAAACGATAAAAATTACTAAAAACTTTTTATCATAAAAATGAAATAGTCAAGCAATTTTAATATGCATTTTTAAATTATCAATTAAATCGATTTTAATATTAATAATATGATACATTTTTCATGCAATCATTCGAAATTGAAATTCATAAGATTTTCATTGTTTTTTATTGCCATTATTATCATGTCATCGATTATCATTTTAATTAAATATAATTAACATAATTAATTTGTAACGTTATCGCATATATAACTGAATTGATTATGTCATGTAATAACAATGATATGGTGATAAAGTCATTATGAAACAACAATAATTCGTAAAGATGACATGTGATAAATTTTTATAGAACGATAATTTTTATAATTATCAAATGCTATCATTTGCTTATTCATCTGAACTTATCTAAAGCGATATTACTACGACAAACACGATTATAAGTGATTCGTAAGTGATATGAAACCACCTCAGTATATTACACCAGCACCAATAACGGAAGATGAAATAGCTGGAGCTGAAAAAATTCGGTTAGTATTTTTAAGAGAATTTTAAATTCTTTAAATTAAATTATATTATTGTAATAATCACCAATTACATTTTCTTCATTAAAATACAACTTTTTCAGTTAAAATTTTTTATATTTTATGCATTATTTAATCTATTAGTTGATATTACTGCAAATGTATTTCTTTTGACATCAAGGACACTGTATATATCACCACAAAATTGCTGCTTATTATATAAAAATTTTTTAATGTGATAATCAAAAATGATATATCAAAATAGTTAAAAATGATGGAAGTTCCATTTTTTCACGCATACAGTGAATATGAAGAATAAAATGTCAGCTTAATTAATCATGCTGTATTTGCTCGGCAAGTATACTGTATCATATATACCGTATAAACGCATTATTTGTAGGCAAATAATTGATGATATTCCGGATTTATTCAATACAGTATTTTATTTGGCACGCTGGTGGCGTGCTTATGATGGTGATTTAGATCGTATTAAACGAAATATGAAGGATTTATTTGATCATCGACGAGCACTTGCCTATGATTGTATCGAAACACAATTGTTGCAAACAAAATTAGAAATTGCTAAAAAAACATTTGAGGTAAATGATATTCAAGCAAATACGATTTAAAAGTTTTTTTTAAACTTAGAAAATTCTCCTCTTTTTTCCGTTAAAATAAAATTTTCAGTTAAAATAAAATTGTTCGCCTTTTGTTATCTGAAATGATAAATTGATTATTTTGTACTTACTTTTTCTTTTCTCTTTTTTTTCCTTTTCTCCCCATATGAGTCATTTTTATTGTTTTTCTTTCCCAAAATGTTTTTGCAATTTTCATTTTTTTTTTTATAAAATGATTTTTGATCAATTTTCAGCGTTTTGCATCTCAAAAATAGCATTAAATCAAAAGATAAATAATATATATGTATTTTTTCAACGAATGATTACAAATGATATCGATGAGGTTAGTATCATATCATTATTATCATTTTCAATTTTTGAATTGTTGAATTTAATATCATTTTGGATTTATTATTATTTTCACTTCTTGATTATTATGATTTCATTGATTTAGTACTATTTTTATTTCAATTTTTAACAATTTTTAAAATCAAAAAATTTTAAAATACAAAAAAATTAATATTTCTGTACCAAATGTTTATTTATTTATCATCTATTAATATAATTTATGAAATAATTTTGAAATTTTCCAATTCAAATACTTTTTAAGTACATAAATTTCTATTAAAACAAAAAAAATAATAATATCATATTATTTAATAATAAAAATTATACCATAGTTAATATAATAAATTTTAAAATTTTTCGTTAATTTATGATAACAATTTATTAATTTTTCAATTTATTTTTGATATTTTTATTTATAAATTTCTACAAAAAATAAAAATAAAAATTTCAAATTTTTTTATATCAAATTAATTAATTATTTTTTCAAAAAAATTTTTTGAATAAATAAAAAAATTTATAAATTTTTTTTCTTTTATTTAGAAAGAATATTCAGGAAATAAAAAGTAAAATTAAAATGATAAAAGATTACAGATAACAAAAGTAATACCATTCAGTTACGTTATTCATTCCTATTTTATTGCGCAAGAAGCATTTACACGTGCTCAATTAGAAGTTGAAAAAGCAACAGGTACACCTGCAATTGTTGTTAGTATTCTTGACCTTTCTGAGGTCAATACAACAGCTTTATTGAATCCGTTAAGTGTATCGGCGCATTTTGTACGATTAATTGTGAAAATATGGGCAGATTATTTTGCTGAAACGGTAATAAAACAAATTTTTTTCGAATAATTATTTATTTATTATTAATAATAATTTGAAATGGAATAATTAAAGTTGATATCAAAATTAAATTATGTTTTTTAATTTAATTTGTTTTTTTGTTTCTTGCTATCAATAGATGAAATAATATTAAAGTGTTTTTTTCCTTTCTTTCTCTTTCATGGTATAGATAAAGCTTGTCGAATGTGGAATTTTCATCTCATTGTTTATTTATTTTAAAAATTTAATTTCAATTTTAAATTTATTATATCGATTATTTTTAAAGCAATTAATTACAATATTATTACAAGAATATGATAATAGTAGTAAATTTTAATTATTTTGTATTTCGATTTGACTGGTATCATTCTTAGAATATTGGCCAGATTGCGGAATTCTCGAAACATTTTAAACTATAGTCAACCAATCTAAGAATTAGTATCGAGAATACAAGTGTGAATAGAAAGATATAAGAAATACAAAATAATCGAGGATACTAATCGCGAATACTCTATCGAGAATACTTTCTATACTAATTGAGAATAAAAGTGAAATGATATTTCGTAAACATTTTGAATTAGAATTCAGTAATGTAAATCAGAATTGAAATTGTGAGATATTTTTGAGTTGAAATTAATTACTAAAAGCAAATATCATATTAATTACAAATATAAATCAATTTGCATGGCAAATATTATTTTTCTTATTTTTTCATATTTTTTATTAAAACTTTTGCAATATTCCTGAAGAAATTAAATTGAAAGTAATTAATTTTATTTAATTATTTTCATTACTTTGAATAAATTTAGAAATTAATATTGATAGAATTAATTTTAATTTTACATTTACTTATTAATAAATTAAAATACATAATAATAATATTAATAATAATTATTATTATTATTTAATTACAGCAAGCGAAATTATTTCTTGTAAATTCACCAGCATTATTAAATATAATGGGACAAATTGCTAAACTTTTGGTAGATAAATCGACACAATCACGACTTCATTTTCTTCATCAACCAACTGATTTAATGAAATATTTAAATCCGAAAGTAAGTATATTTAAATTCAAAAAAGACAAATAAATAAACAAATGATAAAATTTTCATTTTATGAAATAAATTATATCAATCAATGAATTCATTTTCAATTAATTAAATAATCGATTTTTCAAATTAAATAAAAAGTAATCCTAACGAATTCATTATCAAATTTGATAATTGAAATAATTAAATAATATATGTTAAACAAAAATTTGGAAACTAATAATCTGAATAATTAATAAATTTCAGTTATCAATTTAAAATCACATTCATTAGGTAAATCTTCAAAGTTTTTCGTCCACGATTGATTTAGTATTGATTTAACAGTTATTATTAAACATCATTATCAATAATGACATATGATATCTATTGCCGGATGAAGTTATATGTAAATTTGCGGAATGGCTTTGTATTCTTTTTAATTCTCTAATATGAATTATATTTATTCAAATTATTGTAATCAGATTGCAATTTGAAACGATTTACTGGAATTGCCTAATAACTTTCTAATGAAGTTCTACTGTACTTTTGCATCATACTGTATTTCTAATAATTAATTACTCGCAAAAATAAAAAATTTTTACTTATAGTTAGTACCAGCAATGTACGGTGGAGAATGGTACGATGAAAGTGGATATGCGGAAAAACCAGAATTAATATGCCAAAAACCGTTAAAAATAGAACCTGAACATTATTATAATTGTGATTTATTATGGCAAAAATATGGTTATACAAATATTCCACCAAAACATACTGAATTAATCAAACGAAAGGAAACATTTGAAATTCAAAAGTAAGTTTATAATTAGGAAAAAAGTTTCTTTTCTTAATCAATACAAATATACCTGAATACATATATGTATGTATATAAATATAAAAATGAATAAAATTTGAAAAAGAAAAAAAAGAAATTTTGAAATATGCTTGAAATGAAAATTTTGCATATTATTTTTATTTTTTTTTTTTTAATATTAATTTGTTTAAATATTTAAAAATTTAATTCTAAAAAACATATTTATCGTTCTCTTTCTTTTTTCTTTTTTCAGAATTTGCACAACAGATTCACAAATATTATTATGGCATTTTACGGTAAATAGTGATATTGAATTTTCGATTATTAAAATTGAAAATGATAATGAGCAAATTGTATGGCCAAAAATTACGCTTAGAAGTTTACGTACACCTGAACAAGGTTCAATAATTTGTAAACATGGCAAATATATAGTACGTTTTACAAATCTAAGCAAATTTTTTATACCAATTAAATTACAATATGTTATTGAATTATGTACGAATAACGAATATATGAATGTAGCCGAAAATAAAACAAATAGTTAAATTTAAATTTTATTTTTTCTTTTTAAAATTTTAATTGCAATTTTTTTATTTAATTAATTATATATTTCATTAAAAACATTTCATATATTATTTAATATAATAATTCAAATAATAATTTGCATACATTAAAACGAATAAATTAACTTAAAATGAGGAAAAAAATTAATTTAAATTATTTTCAATAAAAAAGCGAAGAAATTTTTGAATGAATTATTAAAAATTTATGATTTTATAAACCTATTATCATATAATATTCCAATTATTTGTTTATATTTAATCAAATAAAACAAAACTTATTTCACTCAAAAATTTTCATTCACAATTTTCTCTTTTTTTTTGATTTTGTTTTAGGTTATTTGTTAAATAATTATTTAATAATTTTTAAGTATGAAATTATTAGCCGTCAAGAAATTTTCATCCTTTATTAATTAATTGCTTTCGTTTGTTCAATTGTTCCAGAATTATGAGTTATTATTATTCATTAGAAAAAAAAAATATCCAAATAAAATTGATTTTATTCGTTTGTCACATTTGTTTTCTCGAGAAAATGTATTTGAATTAAAATTGATGCATAATCTATGCGCAATATCAATGAAAGTAGAAAGTTATCAAAATCTTTGCTCAATTTTATCTTTTTTTTTTTTTGAATTCCCCATCAAGATAATGATGAAAGAATTGGCAAAATAGTTTTTCTTAACATTTTATTAAATAAATTTTTCTTTTCCTAAGATCAAAGGCTATCTTTTTGCTATAGTCTCGCAATTATTTTGTGTAATTAATTCACATTAAAAGTTTCAATCTCAACATTTTGGAGAAAGCGAGAGAAACTGATAATATCTATCATTTACACATATGAGAAAATGATTTGAGGAAAATTCTCATTTTGATAGCGTCACTTACAGATATTTAAATCAATTTAAATTTTAAATATTTTATTAGAATGCAACTTATTCAGAAACAAAAATCAATAATTGGATTATTTGAACAAATTAATCCAACAATTTACTGCATAGACAGAGAAGTCTGGAAAACGTAGAGAAATTGATTCATATTAAATCTGCGAAAGAATTAAAGACTTTGATTTGATGATTTTATTAACAAATGATACATCAACCAGTTGTTTTAAAAGACATACATAAAATATATTAAGCAAGTTCCAAATTATAAAGCATAAAATTTTAGTAAACAAAATGTCAGAATGTCGGCAGATAACACCGAAAGACACAAATATCGAATTTTGAATGTTTGCATTAAAAACAAAAGCAAATAAATCCAAAATTATGAAAAAAATTCATTGTTCAAACAAATCACTTAATCACTTGTAGGTGATGCTATTTCATTTTCATGGCTTACTAATTTATTGATATCATATCGTTTGTCTTGTTTTTTGGTTTTGCGACGAAGATATTTTTCCAACTTTTTTCCGCCTTTCAATTCATCATACTTTTTCCGCCATACGAGTTCGCGAATTTGTGCTTAAAATATCAAAATGAATATTGGTTCAGATGTATTTATTTGCAAATTCATTTTTTTCAATTCGAAATTACTTCAAAATTGAAATTAATTGTTTAAATTATAGAAACTTCTCCAAAAAAATGCATAATAGTTGAAATATTAGAATAATGAGTTTATTATAAATTTAGAAAGACATTTTTTTACCTTTTTTTAAAAAATAAAATATAAATTGAAGGATATGCTTAATATTTAAAAATGATATTTATATGATGTAAAACCTCTTGTCTTGAAGATGGGTGGTAAGCCTTGACGCATGCGTTCGTTGTTTTCATGACGTATTTCACGGATTATTTCTTTACGACGATTAACATCCGCTCGTGTTCTGTAACGAAAATAATAATAATGATTATAAATAAATAAATCATTAAAAGAAGTCAACATATTAAATCATGATTCATTTCTCACAGAAAGACCAAATAAAATTGAAGAAAATAAAAAGAGGTGAAAAGAAAAATGAATAATGATTATGATTATCCATAAGAATTTCTAATTGAAATTCCAATAGTTTCCACCAAATATTATATACTTTTTTATCAAAAATATTAATCGACATATAAGATGGCCAAAATTTTAGAAATATATTTATGCAAACTTACTTCTCCTGATTTTTTATTTTTCTAAGTGCCTCTTTCAATCGTTTTTTATCAATATTTTCTCCTTCCGTCGTTTTTTCAATTCCTCCACTAATATCTAAAGAAGTTCATAACTTTTTAAAATTAAATAAAGGCTTCGTTTTGAATATATTTTTTCATAAATCTGAACTTGAATTATTAATCCACAACTTCCAAATAAATTTCTTTTCATGTGATTATATATAACTTTATCATCTTAAAACGACCTATGTTATTATTTGTCAAACTATCATTTATAATATAAAATGGAACTAATTAATTGTATATAAAAGATATACAAAACGATACTTTTTCTCTCGTTGACGTATTTCATCTAGAAAACTATAATTATGGTGGTATATGTAATCATTAAATTCTCCACATCTGCTATCGAATCGAGGATCAAGTCTACAACAGAAATACTGATTATATATTAGAACAGTATTAAATCTCAAGTTATATTATAATGATACTTCCCTTTTCTAATATAATATCTTATAAGTAAAGATATAATCTTCACATTAATAAAAGTTCTAACACCCAGAAATCTTATTATAGTATAACTTGATATATACATATATATACGTTTCAAATATAGCCCGCTCAATATTACAAGGATTAAAGAAAAGAAAATATACAAAACAAACGTCGCAAAAATAAAGCTTATTAAAATAACTAAATTTAAAAAAAAAAGAATTTTAAGATCAAATATATAGCAGAATGTCATCTGAAAATTTACATAGGTCTTTCCAATTTTTCATTCGCGAATATGTTCTTGAATTTAGACACCGGCATTTTCGATGACACTTCACGTGGCCTTTTTGGGTTTTCACGCTACAAATTAAACGATTAGATTATGCTACGCAAACTGATGATACGAAATCAAAAAAACTTAATTATTTAAGATCTTTACATAAAAATACAATTACTAGATTACTTACGTGATTTGAAAGAGAGCTGAAGGACAAATAAATTAAAAAATGAAACAAACATATTAAATAGTTAGAAGCCTTTCGAAAAATACTTTTATTTTTTCAACGACATAATCATCGTATTTGAAGGAAATTGCATTCTATTATAATGTGTTAAGATAAGATAGCTACTTAATGAGAAATTATAATAGGAATAACCAAATACGTTGGATTTTTATGAAATTTAAAATAAATACCATAAAAACTTTTTGAATCGGTTTTTTATTAAGATTAGATGATGCATCGTGAACAAAGAATGCTTTGTTGAATAGTTTTGTCCCTAATCGTTCCTGTAGCTGTTTTGTCTTGCCTAATGGAATCTTCGCTATTTCTGAAATGCGAAAAATATATTAGTTTAGCATTTTCACGAATGCAGGCTGAAAAAGGTATAAATCTTGAAAATTAAAGAAATAAAATAATCTTCTAATTAGAAAAATAACTATAGTCACAAAAAAATGAAACAAATATATTAAACAATTAGAAGCCTTTCGAAAATACAAAAATAAAAGAAGTGCCTTCACGAAATCCCTCATCGTCAAAATCTGCTTTTTCATGCTTTTTCGCTGGAGAAATTGTTATATTTTGAATAGGCTTTTTAATAGATTCCGTTTGTTTTTCATCTAAGGAATACCTGTCAAATTCTTCTTGTTCTATACTACTGAAAAACAGATCATATTGAAAATAAATCCCGCTAAGAATACAAAAATTTAAAGGTAGAAGAGCACTTTTTAATGATATTATCTAGTAAATTTCGTCTTTTTCCGTATCTGTATAAAAAAATGATGAATTTATTCTTCTACTACCTTATAGATTAAAATTATAATATCGTCCTGAATTCTTCCGAATTTTCCTATAAGCACATATACTGATTACTGCAAAAAGTTGGAATGAGGCAATCAGTAGGAAATTTAATTTTACTTGTAACAAACATGATTAAATTTTTGTTAAATATTTAAGAAATTTATCTGGTTAAGATATTTAAAATTATTTTTATCATTTAATATTCTGCATCCGATTCCCATACGAGAAATAACAAACTTTGTAGAAGATAATTTGCCATCTTTCATTTCTATTTCAGATTTTTGGAGTTCATTGAAATCGATATTATTTTTCTTCCGTTGGATATGCTTGATAGCTCTTCTTCCCGACTATCCGAACGATTTCTGTTGAAGTTGCAAATTCGCTTTTATTACTTGATCTAAATTGATAAACGACTGATATTTTCAAAATTAATTTTAAGATTTAACTGATAATCGCATGATAAAAGAAAATTAATGCATTTGCATTCGTTGTAATCAATGTCTTCTGATCATTTGCATAAAAACATATCTTTTCTTTTTTTTGTTTCTAAAACTATATTAATAACATCCTAGATGATATGCTTCTAGATTTAATATGAATGTAAGAAAAATAATAAAATCAGTAGACTAGAAATAATGATTCAATTACATAAATTTATAATAATTACAATTTTGAAATAAATGATAGCACAAGTCAATGATCACACTCAAAATTTTCGAATTAAAAATTCATTATTTTTCAAGCAGAAACATTTCGCTTCCATTTGAAATATTATGGATTATGATTCAAATGAATGAAATATTTTTTCTCATTACTTACTGATCATCATTAGAATTCAACGTAACAAATCCATCGTTTTCTGCTGAAAAGTACGTGTCGGAGTTACATTCTTTACTAAGCAGTGATTCCTTTGGTTGATTTGCTGCATTTTTCTCGACAAAACTCTCTGCTTTTTGCTTTCTTCGTTTTCCTATTTCTGAATATTTTATTTATCATATAATAATTTGAATAAATTCCTCTTATAATTACAACTATTGCAGGAGGATTTAGGAAATACTAACAAAATTTCGTAATGTCGTAATTATCTTATTTTGGCAAATAACTTTCTCCTAATAAACTAATTAATAAATCAATCAAAGTTAAAATATTTGATAAGTTGAAATAAATAGTTAAACATTTTAGCGCTATGATTTTTTTCTGCTAAACATAAAAAGGAAGAATATTGTTTGTCTAAATGCATCTAAAATTTCGAAAAATATAATATACTAAATATTTTAATAAATCTGTAATATTCTAGCAAAATAATGATATTAATTTCAGAATTTCTATATACAATACTATAAGTGTACTAAAGAAATGATTTCAAGATTTATTTAAAAATTAATTTTAAGCAATATAAGAAATAATATAATATTTTTCATGATTAGCTTATAGATTAAACTATGATAGACGATAGATGATAGACGATGGTGTGGAATAGTACATTACTGCTTAATTTGTAAAATAAATTTTGCAAAAATTTTAAGTTTAATTAAAAATAACCATAAATAACATAAAGATTAATAAATAATGTACTATTGCACACCATCGTCTATCATAGTTTAATCTATAAGCTAATCATGGCATATTTTCAAATAAGTTTAACATAGTTGTTAATCTAAATTATCATACGTCAACTTGACAAATGTATTAGTTTGATATTTTTTTTGATAAATTCAATAAAATACTCATATGTATATTCAACGTAGCATGATTTAGATTTGTCCAAAAAAATTATTTCATTCACATAGAGTTTTAAATTGCAAATATACAATTTACTTAAATGCTACTATCTCATAAATTGTCTAATTTGAAAATAAGCCATTTAATTTGATGAAAAATCTAAATAATGTGAGAATCTAATACTTACTTGAATTGTTTTAAATTAACTCCAATTTCATCGTTATCATCATCATCATCATTACTTTCATCAAAGACTGATTGAATATATTTTTGATAACCTTTCTTCCGCATTCGTTTTTTTGAATTCAACTTATTATTGACTGCTGTCTTTTTTGGAAAAGTTCGTCGAATATTTGAAATTTCCTCTTTCATTTCTTTTAATTCTTCTCTTTTCCTTAAATAAAAACAAAAAGAAAGCTATTAATTTAAATAATATGTACAAAAACTTCGAAAAAATATAATTAAAATCTTGATAACTATCATTGAATAAGTTTAAAAGTGAAACGACTTTCGACTGTCTAGAATTAAATTAACTTCATTAATTTTTCTAAGTCTTTTAAGGCCATAAGCTACGTGGAACTAATAATTTCAAAATATTCTTTAGAGACTAAGCTTTGTTTATATTCGAAATATGAAAATTATTATAAAATAAATCACTTTTTTCTTAAAAACAAGGATTTAATGAAAAAATAATAATCTAATCAAACAGTACTTAAATCTTTAACAGTACTTTTACTAATTACGGGAATTTTTTCAAGCATTTCTTGAATTAAAAAAATTTCTGTCTTTCGGCAAAATCTCTTTCTTAAAAGAAATTAAATGAATTCAAATTTAAATTATCCCATTGAAATGATCCCTTTTGGAAGAAAAATGACAATCGAATTCCCTTCTAGCAATATTTTTATGGTTGTAAATCGAAGATGAAAATTAGCCTCGGTCATATCTTTCTCATTATGTAATCATATTCTTATCATAGCTATTTTATGAAGCGAATATAAATCGCTAGTAATGATCGTATGAAGAATTTAAAGGAATTCAAATTATCCATAAGTCTTTTGAAATATCGCATAAATCATAAAAATTTACACCATCCATTAATTCTTCTATGAGGAATAATTTATCTTAGTTGTAATATCATACGTATGATTGCGTCATTGCAATCAATATAATTAAGCCAAATTAATCAAGTAAATTTGATGAGCTATTCAGTGATTAACTACTGTAATTTAGTGATAATTTTTAGAGAACTTAAAATTTTCAAAAATTAAATTTAAAGAAAAGAAAAACAGATTGTGATAAATTTAACAGGGAATTTAGAAAGCAACAAATAATCAAACAATGCATTTTATTTACAAATTCTATTTACAGACTTGGATTGACAAAAATTGGCAAAAATTTGAAAACGGTAGTTACATATGAACAAGTAGATTTCAATGTAAATGAAAAGACTGAATGATTTAGCACTCCTGAAGCAAAAGCAAATAAAAAAAAATTAATAATTTTACACACAAATTTATAACTACATAAGTTTAGTAATGTATAAGAGACAATAGGAAATGCAATAGGATTTGTAATGGATAATGTGAAATTAAGCCTAAAAAGGAATGCTAGGCTACATGAACTGTAGTTAACAGAAATTGATTTGCAAAAACTTGTTAAGAAATTTTACATTTATCATTATTTCCTCTTCAAAATGAAGAAATTATTAATCAATAAGTAATTAGCGAAATATAATAATAAATAGTAAAATATATAAAAATATATTTGATTAAAATTAAGATAATAATGAAATAAAACTAAACTTTTTTGAACAATATTATTTCATTATCTTTTTTCCAAATCAATTGCACAGAGACAATATTTTGTTATAAAACCAAGAGAGAAAGGTAAGATGTAATAAGAATGAGTCGGAAAAAATATACATAAATATCTAATTTCTATAAAACCTTTACTACTTCACAAAAAACTATGGGTTTATTTCAGTGACACAAATTTTATATTTTTTTCCCATATTATATTTTAAAAACGGCGATTTTTGTTCCAATCAAATTTTTGGTAAGGAAATTAAACTGTTAAAATATTAAAAATAAAATATAAAAATGAAACATGACTATCAAAGTATAATGAGAACTTTTGAGAACACGAAAAGCATTAGCATATAAAATACAATAATTTTCTTACACAATGAGCAAGTGGTAAATAAAATGAAAATAGAACCCGTGCTAGAATTTCAAATCTTCAATTTCTACTTTATTTAATTTCTAAAAAGATGAAATAACACTATTTCAGTCTTTTTTTTTTTATTTTTAGGAGTGCTCATCAAATAAGTCAATGAAAAACAGCGATCAAAATTTGGCTTCAAGCATTCTCATATTTTCAAAGTTAATATTTGTAAGGATTTCAAAATAATGTTTCCAAAGAATTCTGTTTTAATTCTGGGAAGCTTGAAAAACAGTTACTTCACTAATCACCAGAAATCCCGAAACGTCATTTTATTAGAGAAAATTAATTTCTCACATTTTTGAGGCTCTTTCATAATTACCAAGAAAAACAAAGCATATTCGGCATTCGGAAGCGCTGGTTGCACAAAAGAGGAGAGGCAAACAGGAAAGCATTATCCAAGTTCATTAAATACTGCAAAATTGATGAAAAAAAGAACATGCGATTTTTATTTCAAACATCCAGAATATGCTGCGACAATCTAGGAGGTGGTGGTTCATTTCCTTCATGCTGCAGCTGTTCATCTTCACTTCGAGGCGAAAGCGAAGCTTGAAGAGGTGAAATCGCACTTTGCGCAGGTACACCCCAAACGTTACCTGTTGTTTCTATCGTTGTGTCGCCTGAACCTCGTGTCATTCCACTTACTGTTGGTGCTATATTTGCAGAAATCGGAGACATTTCTGTTACATGCTGACTTGGCATAGTTACCGACGGGGATATTATTTGAAGGCGATAATTGTCGCAATTCATATGTAAATTACGCAGATATGCAATACTTAAGGTTGCCATTTGTGATGCAGCAACCATATTAGCTACCTGATTTTTTCCTGTAATGATACATATAGTTAATTATTTGATATATGTCAATAGCTAAATCAACAATTACTAAATCCTATCATTTACATCTTTTAATAGCATCATATCTCTGCCCGGTTAGCTATTTTGAAAAATATATATAATGTGCCGTTAATTATTGCTAAATACATTTGTTTTTCTGCACTAAAACTTAAAATTTCACTAACCGACGATTAAAAAAATATATCTAAACTTACTTTCGCCATGTAAAGATGCATTCGCTATCGCATCAAATAAGTCAGGATCATGCAAGGATGCAAGAAATGGCTGTCGGCCAATAAATTTTCTATGCTGCTGTTCAGAAGTGGAGTGAAAAGAGTGTAAACTATTCAGCAGTACATTATCATCCATAATGCCTTCTTTCAATGCATTTATATCGTGTGCTATCTGAAATTTCACACAAAAATTTTTGTTCAGGTTTTTAATAGTTGAGAATTATTTTGGAAATTGATGCGAAACTAAAAACAAAGGCATACACGGTCTCGTATATCCTCAAGAAAATGAGTAGCGCGAGCTGGTGGCTTCCATTCTGGATGATTGCTAGCAAAATTTACCAAAGATAATTCCGTTTTTCCATCATTAGCATGAACTTTTCCACGCATATTCACAATTTCTGAAAATAAAAAAAATAAGAAAAAAGAAGCATATATAATTTTCTATTGCTTTGTCATAATAAGACAAACTATTCCATACTTTGCATAGTTTAAAAATATCAATCCTAACAAAAAAATTTGTGAATTTGCCTAAAAATTACACACCAGTTATAAATGAAAAAATTAATAATGCTAGAAATTAAAATATGCATTTCACCTTCCTTCGTAAGCTCATGAAAACTCCAATTTGGATCTCCATGTTGTCTAATATCCATTTGCGCAAACGAGCAAACATCGCCAAGGCCTTCCACAGAAATTGTAAAATTGTGGAAAAAATCCACAAGCTCTTTTGCTTTAGGACGAATCCTGAAAATAAAAGATAAAATACAATATGATTTTATCACTGTAACAAAAATAACAATAATTTTAAGATGAGAATTATAGAAATAAGAGTATGGAGAAAATGAAAATATGGAGAAAAATGAAAAAAATTATGATAAGTTTTTCTTTTCATCTCGAAATTTCTGAGGAATAACTTTTTCATTTTCTCTCTTATTACAGCATAATTTTCACTTACCAAAACAGCAGAACAAATGGAGTTAAAATCGGACTCAGAAGTTCTTCGAGTAGAAATCTCGCTTTCAGTTCAAACAAATGCCCAAATTCTTTCCGAACAGTGTCTAAAATAAACGCCTATCCTTTCTGTCTTAAAATTCTGCCAAATTTTTCTGTTTGTAAAGTAAATAAGTACATTTATTAACTGATGATTTTAATTAAGATAGCACCAAGACTTTCGAAAGTAGAGAAGTAAAAATTCCGGAAGTTGCAACGTTGCTGTTGCTCAACAGTAGTAGAATTAAACTAAAATTATTTAGGATCAACTTCATTTTCACATGTTTTTTAATAAATTAGTTAAAGATAAAGTGAAAATTATTATAAAGCATATCTTCACAAGCAGCTTTTAAAGAACCGAAATTATTGTGAAATATTTTAAGTTTAACAGGGACAAAAATCCTTTCACGAGCTATAAAACATAACAGTCATAAATTCTTTTTCTCCAATATCTACATTAACGTTATCAAAAGAGCCATCTAATCAAAAAGATATGGAAATTTAAAAGAGAAACAGACGATTAAGATTCCTAAACTATGACTATGCATGTATTATCAATACTTTCTTAGTTTAGTATAAATTTTATGATGATGAAAACGATTAATTGAAAAAACAGCGCTACCTGTGTGGGCTTTCCCTTCCATGAATCAGGTGCATAATGTATTTGTGCAATTACCATATCCAGCAGTGTTTCAGGCCAGTAAATCATATTTTCATCCCCAATGAATGATTGACATGCGACAGCAATTAAACCAGATGCAGATATGATCGTCAGCACGTGTTCAATCTCAAATTAACTTATTTTACTTTAAAATATTTTTTTCATATAACACTTCATATTCGTAACCTCGAAATCATATATGTTTTAATGCTTACCAATATATCTTATAGCTTTTTAGATCAAATATGCAAAAACTTGTAACTTATCATCATTAACAATAAAGACTCTTTCCTAAGATTAAACTTTCGATCAGCATTCTAACAAAATGATTCGTTTATTTCAATTTTAATCTTAAAACTCACTTAGACCTTCTGCTCAAAAACATAAATCACCAATCACTTTTTAAAAGAATAAATGAGGCAACAACAAAGCAATTATTTCTTTAGAAAAAGGAAACTAAAATGATTAAAATTGTGCATCAAACTAACCGATAATACATCTTCATCCCACAGACCTAATAGAAGCAATACTATGCAAATTGCACCTGCAACGAATTGCACTTTTCTAGCGATAACCTGCCCAAGTGGTGAAACAAATTGCTCCATATACTGAGTTGCCGCTCGATGACTTTTTGAAAGACGGATTCGTAATTCATGATCTAACTCATTAAAATGTCGCAACTTATTCCTGCAATATATTCATCTTTGTTATCATATAATCATATATCAAGTATTATAAAATTTTCATAAAAAACATAAGGTCGAAAACTTCCACATAAATACGAAATAAGTAGTGTAGAAATTACCTTCCAAAGTTTGAATACCTACGCATAGCAAAAGAACTCGGATCTCGCTTTAGCAGCTCACCATAAGTAAAGAAGAAATATAGTACTTGATAAATGAATACAAGCGGGAAAAGAATAAAGTTACCAATAGCCATTTTCAATATTGCTGAATCTAATTCATCCGCTGCAAAACAATAACCACATTACGAACAATGTTAAATACCACAGAACACTCATCTTCATAAATGTTTTGGATTGTAAACAAATTTCATTTATTCATAAAATAAAAATTCCAATCATATTCTTGCTGATTATCATCAGATAATTTTAAAATAGTTCTTAAGAAAGAAATTTATTGATATCGAATTTTATAGTGAAGGAAAATTTCAGTACTAAGGCGAAAGAACGAAGCTTCTTATCATTTCAATTTAGATCAAATAGTGTTTCATTTATTATTACGTTGTTCTTACCAAGCCTAAAAATATTTTGTGCATGTTTGTATTCTTCTTTTAGTTCATATGGCCCTTTCCATGGTGACCACACTCCATAAAATAACAGCCATTCCAAATTCATTTTCAAACCATTCGGTAAATACGGCATTGGACCAATGAAAGGCACATTGATTATTGGTGGCAGTATTTCTTTGTTCACAAGGGCGACAAAATAATTCTGAAATGTAGAAATTAAAAGCATGGGAACAACAATAAAAAAAAGTTATTTGATTATTGCATAGATACATATTCATAATGAAATCATTCAAGCAGTAAATTCGTGAACAATGCGTCATACCAAGAAGAAAGAAAATGCAAGAAATGTAAGAAATATTACCTTATGTCTCAGAATACGTTGATAAAGATCCAAAGCAGTAATTCCTTCTTTATTTAAAATTAAATGTATAGATGGTTGTTTATCGCATATAAGTTGCACAACTTCTTGCCATTTAAGGTCACTCAATAATACATCCTCAATGCCTTCAAAAATATCAGTAAATAGAAATTATTGGGATAGCAAAATAGCTAGGGAAGTTATCTCGAAACTTCAACATATATTTGGTAGTGATTTATTATTTATGAAACCCATTAATTGTTATTCGGACTGAAACTCATGCAAACTAAAGTAAGAAATGAAATCAATAAACAAGTTATAATTTTTGGCTGTAATCAGAAACATAGCAAAAGACAAAAAAAACGAAAAAACCAACAAATCTTACCCAGTGCTGAATGATAAAAAGTACGTATTTCACCAAACTGATAAATTTGATAAAAGACCCGTGCAGCTCGAAAAATCCAAAATAAAACGGCAAAGACCAACAAGCATAATGTGAAAGCATCTATATGACTCCAATCCGGATATATAACATCCTGATAGAAAAAAGCATAAAAGCTAAATTTGGAATTTACAAATTCCATGCAAAACATATCTTTCAATTTCTTAGATTTTCAAAATCTTAGATTTTTTTATAATTCTTTTAATCATAAAATACTTTTATAATAATGTGACTATAAACTTCATCATTATAAACAGAAAAAACTAATCGCTTCGTTAAGCTCATTAGATTGTGACGAATCTCAAACAAGTAAAATCTTATGCAAAGAATTCGATCTAATTCCATAATCGAATCTTGTACTGCAACTTATTTATCCAACATCATTTTTTTTTCTAGATCTCGAAAAATATATAAGATTTAAGATAACTAGGCTTTTTCTACATTTTCAACGTTGTATCTTAAACCTATGAAGGCAATCAGATGAAGCAAAAAGAAGTTTGTACATAACAAAAAGATAAAAACAAAGCGAGATAAGTAATGTAAGCTTATTTTGCTCAAAAAAGAGAAAAACTACTATAAAAAGAGAAATAGAGACTTACTTCAAGCCGAATTTTCCCACCAGTTGGCTTTCCTTCTGCGGTAATATTCTTATTTCTGAACAAAACATCGTAATCCACGCGTGCTTGTAAAATGCAACAAACCAAACAACAAATATAAATTGAAGTAGAGTAAGAATATGCTTAATAACTATGCAAAGATATCCACCATTTTGATGATACTCGTAAACTCGGGTGAAAAACTGCAATAGACTATTCTAAAATATATCATTTCTTATTTTTGTATAACAATCGTAAAACACTAACAAACACAAATTCTATTCGTTCTTTATCCCGTATTGACTAATCGAATAATTACATTTAAAAAATATACATATATTTCTAAAAATGAAAGGAAAGAGAAATGGACTATAGCATTATGAAAATATGTATATTCTGAGACATGCATATGGATTTTTATTTTTATTTATTTATTTTTTTGACTGAGAGAGTAAAATTATCATGAAAGAGTGGACAGATCCTAAGTCCTAAGTAAAATCATAGAACGATCAATTAAAAAGAGAATAAGATCTGCATTTCATGATTTTTTATAGTGCTATTTGTAATGAGATTTCTAGCATTTTACCGATGATATTACTCAATATAAAGTATCTGTTTAAACCAACCGTTCATTTATAATTCAAATGTTGGATCATACTTCAAGTCAAGATACGAGTAATATCTTTCAAACATATTCTAAACTTTCAAAATTTGAAATCTATAACAGTTATTGATAGATTATCTAGCTATTGCTAATCGATACGTTTCAAATACATTCTACGCTTTCAGAGTTTAAAACTTTAAGGTTCGATCAATATATCATCTAATATACTATCAATTTTCTTTTAGCTGGATGGAATGAAAGCAATTTTAGAATAATTCATACGATATACCTGATCTAAATTCTCTACTCCATCCCATAAAACACCGGAACTTGTAGCAGCGTAACATGCAGCATCTTCTTCGCTTGTTGCAATACCATGCTCCAACGGAGGATCACCATATACATCCGCCGGTACATCATCTTCTCTATAAAAATAAAAAGTTCGATCTTACTAAATCGAAATTATAATTTACTGCTTATAGTCAATAATGATATTGTTATCAATCAATGTTTAATCCTAAATTTTGTTTTTGATGAATTAAAACTTACTAATTTGGAAAATTATTATTGCATATAATAATAACCTATTACAATAACTATACATAATAAATTGTTATGACTTAACATTTTCTAAATTAAATGCTCAAAATACTGGATGGAAATAATGAGAAAGCTTACGGTATTCTTCCTTCAGAAATTAAGGGTGTTTGCTCGCTGTTGGTAAAATATGTTCGGGATGGAATACTTTCATCATCGATATTTTGATAACCTATCTTAGAGCGGAACGCAAACATCTACGATGACATTGGCCTGAATTAATAAACCACATAATAATAAATTACGATATACTAATCCAGTAAATTAATACAATGAATTACTAATCGTTACACCAGTTTTTAGTTTTATTGTAATTTTTGCTAATAAATGACGTTTTATTTCAAAAAATCATTTAACCTTCATTACATTTATTAACAACTTTTATAGCGGCTAAATTTGACTAATCCGAATCAAATCAAATGATCAAATCAAAATGTGACTTAGCGATCAATAATTACCAAATTTTAATAAAACAAAGGTGTAATACCATTTAAGCAATAAAAAGTTTAATTATTAAAGTTTCGGAGGAAGTAGTGCATTATAAATAAAATGAAATAATTTAAAAAGAGTAAGGGGGATTAAAATGAAATAAATGTGACAAATAGTTAGGCTAATCAATGGATAAACAAGCAAATAAAATAAAAAATAAGCATGTAAAACAATGAGGATTGGACAAATTAATTAAATGAATGAATGAAACGATAAATGAAAAAAAAGACAAAACAAAAACAGAATGAAACATAAAGCAAAAAATAGATAAATAAAATAATGATTTAATTACTAAACGACTAAATATTTAATTTAACGGATGAATAAAAAGATAGATAAAGGATAGGAATAGTGTGATAATGAAAAAGATAAAATGTAGAAAGAAACAATTACAAAACAAATAAAATACGACAAAAAAAGTAGAATAAAAGTTAATTTAAAAATAAAAAAAAAGATGATCGAATAGGAATTAAATAATTTTATTCACACATGTAAATAAATCATATAATCGAATATATGAAAAATGGAAAAATTAGTGTGATGTTTAATTTAGAACTAATTACTATACAGAATTATCCATTCGATTTTTTATTATGAAATTTCTAAAAAATGATGGTATAAAGGCCAAGTGCCAATAAAATCAAAGAATATATCTGAAGATGTTATCACCATGTGACTTCCTCAATCAACTAATGTCGAAATGGCACTCCTCCTTCCCTTTTCTTCCTCCTTCCTCAATTTCATTTCATTCCACAACACGGACATTATGCAATTCTGATTATCCCAAAACACCATAACTTTTGATTGCACATGGAAATCACGTTATTTTGTCCATCTCAAATGTATTCGTAGAATTCACATCATTTTATCTATTCCAAATATACTAATAGAAATCACATTGTCTTATCTATTCTTAATGTACTCATAGAAATCATATTGTCTTATTTATTCCAAACATACTCACAGAAATCATGCTATCCTATTTATTTTAAGTATATTCACAGAAGTCACACATTATCTTATCCATTTCTAATATATTCGCAGAAATCGTTATCTTATCCATTTCAAATATATTTATAAAAATCATGGTGTCTTGACAATTTCAGGTATATTTATTGAAATCACATTCTCTTAATTATTTTAAATATATTCAAGGAAATTATTCTATCTTATTCATTTCAAGTATGCTTAACATTTCAAATAGTACACTTAAATATTACAACAATAATATAAATAAAAGAAAATAAAATAGTAAAAATGATAAATGTAACAAGCAAACATACTGATACGAATGATATATTTTATTGAATTATAAGCAATAATAAATAGTAATGATATGGCATTTCTTATCAATTATAATTAAATTTCTAAAATAATTTTATTTGAATGTAAACAAAAGCAAGAATGAGTTATATATACGAATGATATATATAAATAAAAATATGAACTTTAAGTGCAACACATCTAAAATGATTTATTCAAAATATGAAAACATAAAAATATGAAAAGAATGAAAATGAGCAAACTTACGTATATAACAAAAGACATAATAATAATAACACACATACTTAACATTCCTATTCATCTATTCATCTCTTAATAATTATAATTTTAAGATAATATATGTCTATCAACTTTTCTATTTTTACATAAATACATATATTTTTAAAATTTAAACAAAAATATTTGGAAAATAAAAATGGTATATATATATATTAAAATTAAATAAAAAAATATATATATGTATTTCAAAATTAAGTATAAAATTTAAATAAAAACATAAACTTCAAATGTTAATATTTTATACATAGACAACAAATAAATGATTAATTCAAAATACGAAAATAAGCTTAACATATTGGATTAAATGATATAATAAAACATATATATATATATATATCCTATCATCAATCAATCTATCTATATCATAAGAAATTGTAAATTTTAAAATGATAAAAAGAGGATGTAGAGATATTAAATAAATAAATAAATATATATATACAGATGCATTAATAGGTTAAATTATTGATTAGATGATTAAAATAAATGTTATCATTACTTATAATTAATTAATAGTTCTACAAATAATAATAGAATTTTAAATTTATACAATTTTATTTGTTCTTTCTATTTTTTTGTGATAATACTAAAATAAGCAGTTTAAATTGTCGTATTTTCTTAAAACTTCAAATTTCAAATTTTTTTATTTAATTAAAAAAATTTTTCGTTTTAATGAAATGTAAATACTTTCAAATAGCAAAAAAAGAAAAAAAAGTTCTTTTTCTTTTTTTTAACTTTCAATTAATTCTTATTTACACATTTTACAATTAAATGGTAAAACTTTTTGTTAAAACGAAATAAAAAAAAATCCCTCCTCCATTTATTATCATATATGATAAAATGATAAATGTTAATTACTTCTATCAGTTTAGTTATAAAAATTTTAAATTTATAATTTATTAAAATTATAGAAGAAAATAAGCATCATTTTAAATTTATATTAATATGAAGAAAAAGTAAATAAAATGAAACGAATAAGTACAACATCGATGAAATGTCAACTATTGAAATGCCAATTGACAAGTGTAAGATGAATAGATAGACAGATCGATCCATCGATCGAACGATTCCATGATACATCGTCATCCAAATAACTTGTTTATTTTGCAAACAATCACACTTGTTTACATTACCAATATCTCTCTTCAATTTGTTTATTTGTTTTTGAATTTGTAATGTTTTTTTTTTTCTCTCACTCTTTTCTTTTCATTTATTTCTTTTTCATTTGTTTTTCTTTTAAATTTAAAAAAAAATAATATAACAATCGATTATCGATAATTTCATTTTATAAGACTGTTATTTAATAAACAAAAATAAAAAAGTTATTTCCGATGATATTTTATCAGAACTTTTTTTGTTTTTGTTTTTGTTTTTTTTTAATCCTTCCATTTATTCATTTGGGAGAGAGAATAAAATACTTTCTTATCAATTCATTTAAAACTACATTTTACTTTATTCAATTAAATTGTTTACAACATATTTTAATTTATTCATTAAAAATAAGCATATAGTATTAATAAAGATAAATGATTAATTATGATAAAATATGAGTCTTAAGAAAATGTTAATTTTACAATTATTTTTACCATTTTTATTAATTTTAATTTATAAAATTTTTATTCAACAAAATATAATATTTTTTACTAAAATTATAGTTTCATATCAAATTCTTTTTTATTTTATCCAAAAAATGAGAGAAAATGTAAAAGTAAATATATTATTATTATTTAAATAAAATATATTATTACTAATATTTTAAATAAAATAATTCGATAAATAATTATTATTAAAATTTCAATTTTTAAAAAAAGACAAAAATAAACTTTTTCATATTTACCACCGAATATGATATTACAAAAAAGAGCAAAAAAATTGAATTTTAAAGATGCTAATAAATTTATTATTCAAAAATTAAAAATATGCTTCCTTCCTTCTTTTTTTTGTACTTTATATCCGCCAATGACCTTTTATTTTATATCTGATATTGACCTTTTTTTCTCTTCCCGATTCCTTCTTCCTCTTTCTTTTAATCTTATTTTTTTGTTTTTCATTGTACTTATTTTGCTTGCCGATAAAATTTATCAAATTTAACAAACAAACAATTTTATTACAATCATTTCCACTTATTTATTATTATTATTGTTATATTTATTTATTATAGATGATTTTTTTTCTTTCTTTAAAAAGAATTTATATTTATATTCAAATAATACGATATAATATAAAATATAGTTAAGAAGATAGAATGGAGAAATTTTGGCATATCATTTTAATTTTCCTTTATCATTTTCATCTTTGATATGATATTTACTGTTATGAATATTTTTTTGATATGATCAAAATTATATTTATGATAGAATAATATTTGATTATCATAAATGAATATAATGATTTTTAAATATTATATTTAGGCATTAAATAAAATAATGATTTTTAGAGATTATATAATATAAAGAATTAATCAATTACAGCGATTAATTTTGAATTATATCATATGAAGGATTAAATTAAAATAATGATCATCAAATCATCGTAAAAATTCAAGTAATTATAAATGATATCTTAAATTATATTGTACAAAGTATTAATTAATGATTTCGTTTTTTTTTCTTTTAAACTTATGATTGTATAAAAGGAATTATTAATTTAATATGATAATTTTTAGATTAAGTTATGTAAAAATTAAAGTAATTACAATGAATTTTTTTTTAAATTATATTATTAAAATGTTATTTTTGGATTATATAATAATAAATAATATAATTTTTATATAAAATAAATTATTTATATTATCAATTTTTAAATAAGCGTTTAATTTATCTGATACGCGATTAAATTATATTATTTCAACAACAACAACAGTAAACCTAAAAATTTTATTCAATGATATAGCAAAATTTTTAATTCCTAAACTTATAAATTTCTTATTTAATTTAAATTTCAAGTTTATTACTGTAACAAATGTTTGGATTTGCTAACATCTACTTGCTGCCGATACCTAAGGAATTACTTATCAGATTTTAGATCAATATTAGAAACTTGGCTTTTAATACAAGTAAAAATATAATTTTGTAATGGATTAATAGAATTATTGTTATAAAATTTGATGTTTCAAAAATTAAAAAAGTTAATCATAAAATTTAATATTTTGAAATATATTC
Organism: Dirofilaria immitis; assembly: GCA_024305405.1. Lineage (NCBI taxonomy): Eukaryota > Metazoa > Nematoda > Chromadorea > Rhabditida > Onchocercidae > Dirofilaria > Dirofilaria immitis. Next base: position 2,304,612 of record JAKNDB010000088.1, on the reverse strand, counting down.
AAATTTGATCAATTGTTTTTATCAAAAAGATAAACCATCATAAAGCTATAAATTGATTTATTATTTTATCAAAGTAACAAACTGTTAAAGCTTATAAATTGCTTTGAATAATTAATCATCATTAATGGTTAGCTTATAGTATTAAATAATCAAAATTCAAAATAATAGTCTCATATTTATTATATATAATTATTTCTAATTCAAATTTAATTTCTTATTAACTTCTTGAATAGAAAAAAACAATCCCATTTATCGTTTCCAATGTATTCGTTTAAAAAATATATACAAAAGTTTTACACGAAAAGTTGCATGCATTGATTATTCTTTTATAATTTCAAAATAAATTATTCCATTTTTTTTTTTCAAAGAAAAGATATGATCATATCCACATCTTACAAATTTAAAAGTAAACAAAAATTCTAATAGAATAGTGCAAAAAAAAAAAAACAAAGCTTATCATGTTCATTTCTAACGATAACAGTGATTGAATGATAAATGAAAATGAAAATGGATGAAGAGATTAAAAATCACGAGAAAATTTTTTTTTTTAAAAAAAGGAAGAGGACGAAATAAACCATTTTATTTCCTTGAATTAGCTTTTAATTTTTGATTTTATATTTCTATCAAAATTTCCAAGTTTTAAATAAGCTTTTCCCAATTTTTTACTTTTTTGAATGACAAAATTTTTACATAATCCTATTTATGATAGTATTAGAATAAACAAATTTTTTTTGATAATTTATGTCTCCCATTTATGTCAAATCAATTTTATTGAATATAAATTTGTAAATGATTATGATTGATAATTTTTTCTATTTTTCTATTTTTTTATTTATTTAATGGGTAAAATTATCAATCAAAATTTTTCATTCAAAATTTGAAAATTTTTTTTGGTTGTCGTAACAATTTGATTTTGATTTATTTTATTACTCCGCCATTAATTTTAATCAGATTTTTTCTTTTTAACATTTTAACATTTTACAATTTATCTTTTTAATAATATTTATTTCTATCTTTTGAACTTTTCTATTCCTTAAATTTAATATAAATGAATAATAAATTTTATTATCAATTATCACTATTATTATTATTATTATTATTATTATTATTATTATTATTATTATTATTATTATTATTATTATTATTATTATTATTATTATTATTATTATTATTATTATTATTATTATTATTATTATTATTATTATTATTATTATTATTATTATTATTATTATTATTATTATTATTATTATTATTATTATTATTATTATTATTATTATTATTATTATTATTATTATTATTATTATTATTATTATTATTGTTATTATTATTATTATTATTATTATTATTATTATTATTATTATTATTATTATTATTATTATTATTATTATTATTATTATTATTATTATTATTATTATTATTATTATTATCATTATTATTATTATTATTACTAATAATAATAATAGTTTAATCCATGTAATATTAATCGTAATTTGATCTTATTCTAAAATAAAAAGTAAAAAAATTAGTAACATATTCAATTTCTGATTTAATTTAAAATTTCACAATTGATATTTCTTAAATTGAATAAAATCTGTTTTCAAATATATTTTATTAATTCAGTTCCATTCATTTTTAAATTTATTAATTAAAATAATAATAATAGTCATAGCTAGTATTAATTTAGTAATAATAAATAATGATAACATTTTATACTTAGCTTAACAATGATATCTGTCTAATTAAAAAAAAAATCTAAATATATTTGGCTATCATACTTATTGATAATGCTATCATTTGAATGATTAAAGAAAAACAAATCATAATTTCATCGATTATTTTTCGACGAAATAACCAATATCTATATTAAAAAGAGTAATCTATTAAATGATTAATTATAATTAAGGAAAAAAATAGTTAGAATTCTGTACATTTCGAACGATCAATATAAAAACGTTTAATAAATATTTTTCAAAAAAATTTTAAAAACTTTTCAAAAATTTCATACAAACAAATAATCAATTTAGATAAGCATAAATTATATAAATAAATATAAATATTTATTTATTTATTTTCTCTTACATAATATATATATATATAATATAAGAATTTCAAAATTTATTGAAATTTATACGAAAAAAATAAACAATTAGGTAAACAATTAGCTTATCATAGCATTTTTGTTTTCTTTTTTTGGCAAAAATATATTTTACATATTTTGAAATCTTATGAAAACATAAATTTACACAATCAATTAAATAAATAATTGTCAAAATTTATAGAAACCTTTTTTAATTTAATTTTTCTATTTTTCAATTTTTTTGAAATAAATAAATTTGTTGAAAATTTCAATTTTCTAATTTATGAAAACGAAATGGTAGAAAAAATGGAAAATGTATATATGTATGTATATATAATGTGTAGAACGAAAAATGAAAAACAAAAAGAAAAAGGAGATAAAATAAGAGGAATAAAAAAGAAAAAGAGATAGATAGAAAGAAATTTTTTAAATAAAAAATGAAATTAATTTTAAATTTATTTCATTTCAAAACTTTTTCATTTCATTTATCAATTTTTATATTTATATCAATTTGAAAAATAAAAATTTTCGATAATGTGGCCGGCCGTCAATTCGTTTTTTTAGCAATTAAAAAGAAAAAAGAAGAAACAAAAATGTCTTCTAAAAATTATTTTCTTTTTCCTATTTTTCATTATCTAATTTCTTGTCCTTTTTTTATCTCTCCCAATCAACTCACAAGAAATATAAATAATCCTTTTTTCTTCAAACTTTTTTTCATAATAATTCTTTATCATATATTTAATGAGAAATAATGGAGGAAAGAGAGAGAGAGAGAGAGAAAGAAGAAGGAAAGAGGAAGATGTAAGGATGAGAGGTGAAAAGAGATAAAAGAATGAGAAAAGAAAAACGGAAAAGATGTAATAAACAAAAAAGCTTAAAAAAATAAGAAATGAAAGATAGAAGAAAAAAAAGAAATGTAAAAAAGAAGTTAAAGAAAAGAAAATGAGAGATGGAGAGAGAGAGAAAAGAAAAGAGAGAGAGAGAAAGAGGGGAAAAAACGAAGAAATGAAGCGGAATGCTGTTTAGCTGTGACATTTATTTATTGTTCAATAACGATACCCTTTCTCCTATACTTAACCTTTCTCTCTCGTTCTTTCTTCTCTTCCTTTCTTTCTCTCTTTCTCTGACTCTCTCTCTATCTCTTTCCTTCTTCTTTCCCGCACTCTCTCTCTCTCTCTTTTAGATGTTGCTTATCGAAAGCAATGAAGGATAGGTCGCTATGCAATTCTTAATATCTCGCGTAAAATTTTTGTTTCATTTGTTTATTATCATTAAATAAAATTAAATCAACCTCATATGTTTTATAATCTAAGAAAGATATTATTTTAAAAATTTTCGAATTTTCAGCGAAAATAATTTTTAAAAAAAGAAAAAAAGTTTTCCGATTTTCTTTGCATACACATTTGTCATACACTTTTTCCTTTTTTTTTAATGAAAACTTTTTCTCTTTTGAATTATATGTCATTAAATGATTTATGTGTGTATATTTATATTCTAAATATATCGTCTGAATGATATATATATTTATATAATTTTTTTTTTTGAGAAATATTAGAAATTCAATAAGAATAAATATAAAATAGAAATTGATATATAACAGAGAATATTTGTTATTAATAATAGATGTGTTTTAATTTTTTAAATATTTGTTATCTTTACTTATGCTTTTATATATAAAAAGAATTGTTTTTGTTTTCTTTTTTTTCAACAATACTTTTTCATTTAAATAAAATTAAAGAAGAAATAAAAGAGGTAGAAAGGAAAAAGGGAAGAGAAAATGAAATCTTTTCTTTTATTTTGTGTGATATATTTTTAAATGACAATCAGAAATTAGTGAAATATATATGTATGAGTGTATAAAGAGAGAAAAGAGAATATTCAATTTATATATAAAATAAATTTGATAAGATTTAAGAAACAGAACGAATAAGTAAAGTGAAAGATGAATTTTAAGTTAGGAAATTAGGAAAATAATTTTCAATAAACATGGAAATGATTAGTATTTGACCTTTTAATTTCTATCGATTATTTCTTTGAATATCTTTTAATAATTCGTAAATATATTTTCAGTGCTACGCGCAATGTATGATTGATAAGAATGGATAAATTTAATTAATCATTATTATTTAAAAAAAATCATTCAGTCATTCAATCTAATCATGGATAATATTGCTACAAATCGTCCGGTACCGATGCGATTATTTGCTAACTGGGAAACGGATCGAACAATTGCATGTGCCGTACAACGGTCGGTTATTTCTTCCTTTATTTTTTTAATTATTAATTTAAGTCAATTTAAATTGACTTAAATTAATTCGCCGTCTTTCATGTCAAAAGGCAATATTGCATATGTATATCTCTTAGCATATAACATTTACTGAATTTTTGTCATTAATAAAATGTAAAAAACAACGAATGAAAAATGCTTTTTTCCAATAAATTTATTGATTTTAGGATTAAATAAATTTATTCTTGTTTTTTTTTTTATTTTATTTTATATGATTTTACATGTTTTATGTTGCATGTCAACTGGATTATTCTCGACATAAAATTGCAGCGCTTAAACAAGCCTTGAGAAAATAAATTAGAAGCTGAGGCGAAATTTAATGGTCAACATGATAAAGGAATGATAATAATGCATTGCTGCTTCTGTCGGCTTTCACAGGAAAATTGATGAAAGAAATGAAAAAATAAAGAAATATAGATTGATAAACATATGAAAGAATAGGCTTTAAAATTTATTCAAATATGAAATATATAATGTTTGATTTTGAATAAGATATAAGATTTTATTTCAAATTTATAACGATCATTTGAAATGAAGTAGAAATTAATTTATAAAATAAGAAGTTTGGAATTTATTTTATTTCAAAAGCTTTGATTTTATTTATTATTCATTCTTGCTTAATATATGTTGCCTTAAGATTGTGCACATTTTTTTTCAGAATGTTTTCAATGGCTTTAACTCGTTTAGTGTTTAATTCATTTATAGCAAATCATTCCACAGTAGTCATTACTGTTAAATTACATGTAAGTTTTTAAATTTTAATTTCGGAACTTTTCTTTTCCTTTTTTTTTATTCTATATTCTTTAACGCTATGAAATATGTTTGCTATTAATGACATGAACGTTTATTTAATTAAAGAAACAAGGTTATGCTTGGAGATTGAATTTTATTATCCATTTTATTTGGCTTTTAATGTGATTTAACTGAGTTAAAATGCTTTATAAATCAAAACAACGAACAATTAAGCTCGAAATAAATAGCTGTTTAGAAAATTAGAATGTATAATTAAAGTTTTATAGTTCTCAAATGAGTATTAATTATAATTTTGCAAATATTTTGTTTATTTTTAGGGTTCAAAACGTTCTCTTCGTAGCAACGATTTTCCAATTCAATCTAGAAATGGCAGAATTGATATAGATTTAAATATATCATTCACAATACAAGTATTTTAATTAAATTTCAAATTTCTATATCTTAATTATTTTGGTCTTCTTTAATTCCTTTATTTTCAGTTGGTCTGTTTTAGAATTTTATCTAAAGAAGCATATCCAAATGAATTCTAATCGAAATGGCCGTTCTTTTTTATCTATTATATTTATCGTTTTTCATTTCCTACTATTTCCATTCGTTTACAATATATGCTTGCATTATTTCTTTACATATAAATTTAGATATAATATTTATTTTTGTGATAATGTTCTATTTTGATTACTTATTAATAACTAGTAATCGCAGCATAATGATGCTTTTATATATATATATATATTTTAGTATCCACATTTCTTAAAACGAAAAGGAAATATTCTACATATTTTGCTTCAAAGACGCAAACGATATAAGAATCGGCCAATTTTGGGTTATAAAACGCTTGCTGTTGGTAATAGCTTTTTTATATATATTTTATTACTTATCACTATGTGATGATATTTTTTCGTATCAATCATCATTTGTGTGCATTTTTGCAGACATTCAAATGATTTAATTAAAATTTACTGAACATGAAGTTAAAGATATTTTTTTCAAATTTCTCTAATTAAACTTTGCACATCATCTCATTTTCTGGTTATGACGGGAAAAAATATTTTTAATAATTTTTATTTTGCAGGCACGATAAATTTATCAGAAGTGTTGCAAAATTGTTCTGTTCGTGAAATACCCTTTTGATCCGGATGCGGAAAAAGATGAAATACAAAATGTCAATCGTGAGTTTATTTAATCTTTATGATAATACAATTACTGATATAAATAGTAATGAATTATATCTTGCATGTAAGATATCTAAAATCAAAGTAAAATTCGTAGCTTTTTGCATATTTGAGTATGAAATTATGCTTGCATATTGTTTTAATTATTCAATTTTTAATGTGTGCATATATTGCTTATTATGTACATATTTAATTTGTGTTATGACATTAGCATAGTAACAAGATGTTACTATTGCTAACTTAGGAAGAATAACATTAGAACATCATAGTAGCAAAAGGTAATTTTTTTTACCTCTAATATTATCGATTTAGTTTCGTTAGTTGTTTAGAAAACACGTTCCCGAATACCGGGAAATGATAACACGTTCCTAGATACCGGGAAATGATGAGTTTTACGTTAGTTGAAGTATTTATTCAGCGATAAAATCGATGAAACAAGGTAAGGAAGAATTTAGATAAATCAATGTTTTCATTATTTCATATTTGTATATTGTAGCAGTGGGACGACTTGCGGTTGGATCGTGCCAAAGTCAAGCATTTGAAGTGCAAAATGAAGTGAGTGTACGAAGGATTAAGGAGAAAGGATTGGAAAGTGACGATGATGATGATAGTTCATCGGATGGACAAGAAACAAATGATGAACAGGAATTGCAAAATCATGCAGTACCTAAACAGAGGTAAATATATATATATAATTTCAATTAGTTATATATATTTTCATATCTCTTCATCTCTGATTTTGATCAAACTACATTTTTTTTTCATTCATAATTTATTCTGTTTAATTTCCTTGCATTTATAAGCTTATCTCTCAGTAAATTATCTGATCAATCAACAATGTCAACATTTTTTAGGTATAAGTCGCGAAAAACACATGAACGAAAAATGGCGCGGAAGAATTTGAAACAAAAATTCTCATCTTTGTTAAAAAGATTCAAAATTCCAGATGAGGAAACTGCAGGTCAGATATCTACAAGTATTAGATTCTTATTAGAAATTTTCGTTATAATTTAATTTATAAGGATACTGAACAAAAAATAGCTGTTAATTTTTTCAGATTCACCATCACGAACTGACGTAGCACCGACAGCACAGGAGCTTGAGGAGCTATTCGAAGAATTGGATAATTTATCAGATTCAGGACCAGAAATGGTCATGGATAATTTGAGTGTAATGAGCAATCCAAAACCAGGTTTACGGCCCTACTTCACATCAGGAGAAATATTACCATCGATCAACAATGTAAAAGCAGTGGTATATTTAAACGTTCTCCTTGATTCGATCTTTTTAAAAGCATTGTGCTGCTCCATTTTAAAACGATGAAGTAGTAAGAAAGAAAAAGAAATTGATTTTAGAATAATGCTGAAGAAACGGAAAGCGATGAAGAAGTTAGCACCGATATCGACAATCTGATGGCTGCATCAACTGGCATGTAAGTGCGAAGACCGTTCTAGCAATTCATGGATTTTTCTATAATTTAGAATCTTGACCTTTGTTGATTTTTAAATATTATTGCTTCATGTCAACTGTTTCAGTTATTTGCTAATGAAAAGTTTATATTTTGCAAAGTTTTGTTTTATTTCGTAGTTCATCCTTCTTAACATTCAGTTTTTGATATGTTCTTCTTATTCAAAAAGAAAAAAAATTGATCTGTAATTTTTAAGAGTAAAAAAGTATAATTTCAATTTTTTAATAATTTTTTCAGAAATGAATAATTTAAGATAGAAGTTATTTATTATCAGAAGATTTGCTTATATATTGTTAAAATTTTTGTGTCTAAAATTTTTGCTGTATACCATAAGATTATGATATTTATTGATTTCAGATTTGGTTCAACCGGAAAGAATCATCAGAAGTTCGTAGCAACATTAGAAACAATTCCAAGTTCTGCTATAGCAAGCAGTGTTCCTGCACTTCATCTTACCACGTCAAATGTACCAACATCAGTTTCTGCTGTTTCGTTTCCTCTTTGCTCACCAAATTCCGATTTATCGACTACTGAAAGTGTTGCAAAATCTCACTGGCATCCTATACGTACAGCGATATCTGTTACTGACTGGGTAAATTATTAAATATTTTTGAAAAAAGTGAAATAATTTTTTCGTTTTGTTTCAATTATAATATGATGAAGGCAGATTTTCAGAATCTGTTTTATTTGAATTTATCAAATTAAATGCATTTTTATGTTCATTATATATTTACTGAAATTAAATTAAATTGCGACTATTATTGCATTTTATAATTTAATTTAGTTCCTGCAAACATCTAAAGTCACCAGATGTTTTGAACTTGTTGTTCTGTATGCCCATGATTCAAACTCACTTATATTTCTTTGTAATTTTGTCTTTTTCCCTCATCTCAGTTATTTTGAAGTCTTTATTTATGGTCACTAGATCATTTTTTTTTCGCATAAAATTTAGATATTCGGTTTTTAAATGATATGGTATGATACTATTTTTATCATATTTTCAATTGTAGCGACGTGAAGTTATTATATCCAGTTTCCTTAATTCTATTCTAAAATCTCGAAATATTCCAAATTTTTTTTAGCCGAAATAAATTTAAAAATTGGATGACAATAATAGCCTAGTTAGGAATACATATATCTTTCAAGTTATCTGCTGTTATACACGACGAGGAATCATGGAATGTCAGTGAATGTTTATGGTTATGTGATAGTTCTGATATACAAGTTCCATCATTGTTCGGTTCTGTTTTTCGGATATTAGATTGTTCATCATTCAACGATTGCCGCTTATTGATCTCATCAGTTGTTGCGAAAATACAAGAATTGTAAGCCTTTTTCTTTTTATTTATTCCATAAAATTCATCTTAAATTTTGAAAATTATATTTTTATATTGAATGCGAAGTTATTGGTTTTTTATCCGGAAGATCTTTAAAATGAAGAGTATAAATTTTGTAAGAAGATCTGGAAAAAATTGAAATTTAAGATAGTTTTGTTTTTAAGCTGTAACAGTTCATCAGCATCTCCACCATGCACAATTCTCGGTGTAATTGGTTCAGAAAAATTAGTTAACTCTGTTCTTCGTGCCTATATTGAATCACTGCAAGACAAACCGCCTGAATGGATCAATTTTTGAGGTGAAACATTTTACTTTCTCTAATAAAGTATATGAAATGAATCATACACATCATTTTTTTGTTTATTTTTAATAAACATTATCGAATTTTATAATAACTTACATTTCCTAATTTTTTTTTATTTCAGATTTTTTATAATTACACTGCCCTTTAGTCCATTGACCAAAGTTCTTCAAGCTGGATCTGGTAATACATGCGTACTAAATGAACTTTTGTAAAAAATCCTGATGAATTTATAATGTGCGAATTAAAAGCATTTTCGGAAAAATTGAAAAATATGTCAGAAGGGACATTTCGAAAATTACCGATCTGTGAGGCAATGTTACAATTGCATAGCAAAGCGTAAGTCTTTTGTCGTAAGATTTCTATAATTTTCTAATACTATCAGGTTATCCGATATGTTACATATCTTCCCAATAAATCATCTTTAGCTATTAAACGAAAGTAGCTGATAGTTTACAGTTCATAATCTTAGTCAATTGTCAAATGTCAATCTTTTGGACTCCTTTTAGATTTCTGATATGCATTCCTTGAATCTAATTAATTGCTATACCATTATTCAGTTGTAGCTTAATTGATGAAAAGGAAAGTTCACAGTTCGTTCCATTCCTTTCCGAAGTTCGGGTTGGTCAATTCGAAGAAGATATGGAAAGCTGCACAATGTTTGCAGGATCTAAAGAAGAAGCTCAGGTACTTGCAAAATTATTTTATATGTTGTATTTTTGAAATTTGCTACCGGAAGTAAATTTTTATTTAGATTTAATGAAATATTATAAGATATTTTCATATTATCCATAGGATTATATTGTAGCAAGTATTCAAAAATATTTTGCGTAATATTTATCTTATTGTTTCAGGGTGTTTTTAGCGTGCAACAGATATCTCCTCCGTTAACTCCACATAATATAAAAATATCTGATCCGCAAGATCTGCTTATTGAATATTGGATACCAAATAATCAAAATGTAAGTTAAAAATTGTGTTCAGTTTCGTATGCAAGTCTGAAACACATTTTTGCATTTGCAACAATTCATATTTAATAAATTATTTGAATTAGTATATCTAATATATAAAATAATATATCTTTTATTAAAACACTGTATTTATGTTTTTCTTTTTCTTCTCGTCGTGGAATTTCATCTGCTCTATGTAATTTCGAAATTTTATTAGCGTTTGTTTTAGAATGAAAGTAGTGCAAACAACGCTATCGGTAGTAGTGGCACAGCAATGGTGAAACGTGAGCCGCAGTTTTGAAATACTCAATTCGATCAGCATTCCGTTCATTTGCAGTATTTCGGAAGCCATTTAACTCTCTCCTTTCTTTTGAATTCGTCAAGGAGCGAAGACGCGATAAAATGTTCCATAAACTTGGAATGAAGAAAGTGCAGGTATGTTTTCAATTGATTTGAGTGTAAAGATAAGTCGTATGAAAACATTTCGGAAGTTTTTCTTTTTTTTTTTGTGCAATGCAAAATTTAAAGATCACTATTCTGATCTTCGATTCTTTTTAGATGGAACTTTTCGTACTTGCTCTTTTTTTTCTTCGTTTCTTATAATTTTTTGCTTCTTGCTATAATATAGTTTAACTTTATTAATAAGAAATTTCCAGAGAAATGATTCGGAAGGTCTAAATTCAGTTCAATGTATCAACAATGTGGCACGTCTAATTTGTAGTGGGAAACATCCACTTACAGGCAACTTTATTATAGCAATATTTATAGTAATTCACACATTTCTTCAAATTGGTAATGTAGTTAATTCATGCGTAATATTTGCTTTGTTTCGCTTGGGAATATTTTAAAGCATGGTATCATAAATTTGTAGATGAAATGAGCCTAGATTATTTATTGCCTATGTTTAATTGAAAATGTAAGCGGAAACCGAATAATTTAATAATCATAGTATTGAGGAACTATTTCTTTTAATTATAGTTTATTCAATAAGTAAGTCGAGAAAACGTTTCTTAATTATCACTAATTTCTGCAGTTTTTGTAGTTTTGATTTTTTTCAGTTTCAATCGATGGTTGTTTGTGGTCAGAAATACGTTTTTTCCAAATCTCTGCTCAATGGCAAACACATGTAAAATATTTTCCAGTTTGCTTATTATCACGGGATTCATGATATTAAAGTTATTAGTTTACATAAATCATTTTCTTTCAAGAGCTTATTTATTTGTGCATGCAAATATTTTCCTTATAAATTTCAGACTTAGTGCGTCTAAACGATAGTCTTCCTTGACGATTTGTAGTATGATACATTGTATTTGATATTAAAGCACTAAATTTGATGTATTTATTTTCTTCTTGAAATTTGAGATTGTTAAATTGTGTTAAATTCAACTTAAAATCACCAAAGTTAAAGCTGCTATTATTCGATTGAATTATTTTTATAATTATTTCAAATAAGAATAGCATTTTACATCTTTGCCTTGTTTGTTATATGCCAGAATTTACCATGCTAGTCAAATGTTCCTTAATAGGATTTTTTTTGCTAAGAATTTTTTTGAAATCATTTAAAAATGAACTTTATTGTAAATTTTTTTATTATCACAAAAATTTTGCCATGATTTGATTCGACAGTCGATTAAATTTATAATTTTAAAGAATTTAATTGTCAAAAATTTGCATTTTGTTATTTTTTCTTTTTTTTCTGTTTGTGCTTAATGATTGTTACTTTTTTTCTTAAATCAATTACTTAGAAAGCCTATTTTATCAGTATTTGTGACTAATTTTTTCAGATGTTTGCCATTACTTAATTTGTGATAAAATTTTTTTCTTGCAATGGAAATAACTTTAAAAAAACTAAAATATGTATATTTCAGGTTGCTTATTATAGGTCAAAAAATTATTTTTCAATAATTAAAAATGATTATTTAAAGATTGATAAAAATTATAGTCGAAACATGATAAATGATTACATTTATCAGATCATACTTTTTAATTATAATTATCCCCTCATCCTGCAAAATTCGTTCTATGCAACATTTGCGAGGAATTGATTTTTATAAAATAAGCTATAATTACGCATTTGCTTTGATCGATCCGCTAAATTACGCTATCAAATGATTGATGTTTTCAGTTGTTATATGAATATCACGAATCTATTTTAAATCATTTTTGCATTTTGCTTAATTTTTTACCTTTTCTAATATCTTTACATATTAAAAATATCATTAAATTTGCGTGAACGTCAAATTATCATAGGTGGATGTAAATAAATTCCTTTTAAAAATTGTAAATAAATTCCATTTTAATTTAATTTCTACTTTATGAGTATTCGTAACCGGCGTTTCAATTACAATTGTAGTTACTGGTTCTTCATGGTTTGTTTACTTCCAATAATTAAGCTATTATTTTTTCTAATATTAAATACCAAAAAGTTTTTATAATATATTATTCTGAAACTTCTGATTAATCAAAATTTTATTTTTATTAATTGAAAATTTGATTTTATTTCTTATTTTTTGTTAACTTTTCATCTTTTCTCCTTTTTTTCCAGAAATGTATCATATTACTAAGCATTTTAATTATATTTGTAAATTCGAGCAATTTTTTCAATAATGATATTTTTAAGTTAACGCTTCATAAATCATATAATGATGAAGTTAAGGTTAGCTAAATTATTTTATTTGTATTATTCAAAATTTCAGCTTTATTCAATTAATATTTGTTTATTTGGAATATATTTGAAAATGATATTATTATTGTTACTAAATTATTATTAAATTTATTATTTATTTAATTCATTTATTTTGAGTTTTGCTATTACCAATGGATTTTTATGATTCAAAAAATTCTTTCTAATTTTTGAAATTCATTTCTGATAATTTTATTGATCACTTGTGATCAATGGATTGATAAGGAATGATATAAATCAACGAACTAATAAATTTGTGTGTATGTGTGTGTGTGTGTTTATGTATATATGTACTTTGTATATATTTCAGAAGCATTTGAAAAATTTTGTTTTATATCAAAAAATAAGAAGAAATCGAATAGAAAATAAATTACAATGAAAAATATAATAAAAGAAGGATTGAAATGAATAAATGAAATATAAAATTATTGCAAGAATTTTAATGTTGCGAAAGGAGAAAACATTAAATTAAAAAAGAAATTTTCTTTCAAAATTTAAGTTTCGGCTGAAAAAGCATCACAAAAATTTTAACTCAAAAAGCAATGAAAACTTTTTCCTTTTGATATTAATATTCTAAGGAAAAGCTTCAAATTTTGAGCAAAAATTTTTTATTTTGAAATTTTGATTTCGAAAGAAAAGAGAAAAGAATTTTGGTTTAACAAAAGTGAAATTAAAAACAAAAAGTTGGAATTTTTGATAACAAAGTGATATAAATGAAATTATTCTTCATATTTTAAAATTTTTGATTAATTTCAATTAGGTCTACAAGAAATATATTAATTGAAAATGTTTTTAAGAATTTTTCCTTATATGTAAAAATTTCCTTTTAATAAAATAAAATAAAAAAACTATTAAAAATTATGTTTAGAAAAAGGAAAGTACTAAAAATGTAAAAATTTCTCCTTTTAGCATAATTATATTTTATGAAAAAATAAAATTTAACAAAATGTCAATTATTCGTCCATTCAACTTTTTCCAAAGTGAATGAATTGAGTTTTAAATGATTTATTTTCAGATAAAATTGATGAATTTATTAAAATTTTGAGAATTTTTTCAATTATTTCAATTTAAAAATATAATTGCTACATATATATTTAGGTCAATTATATATTACGGAAATGTTTGCATATCGCACTATTATCTGTGCAAAAATATCAACTTTTTATAAATTTAATAATTCATAAGAGTGATGATGATAAATTTTGTCTTACGGAAATTCTTATGCTATTTGCAACTTATAAACGATACATACTTATCGATTGGCACAATTTATTGCTAAAAACAGTACAATTTTTTTCCTTTTTCTTGCATTTTATTTTCTCATAAATCATCCAATGACTTCATTTTTAATATTTTTATGGAATTTTTAGAAACAAAGAAAAATTTCGCAATATTTTTATGAAATTTTTTAAAAACAAAGGAAAATTTCGCAATATTTTTATGAAATTTTTAAAAACAAAGGAAAATTTTGCAATATTTTTATGAAATTTTTAAAAACAAAGGAAAATTTCGCAATATTTTTATGAAATTTTTAAAAACAAAGGAAAATTTTGCAATATTTTTATGAAATTTTTTAAAAACAAAGGAAAATTTCGCAATATTTTTATGAAATTTTTTAAAAACAAAGGAAAATTTTGCAATATTTTTATGAAATTTTTTAAAAACAAAGGAAAATTTTGCAATATTTTTATGAAATTTTTAAAAACAAAGGAAAATTTCGCAATATTTTTATGAAATTTTTAAAAACAAAGGAAAATTTCGCAATATTTTTATGAAATTTTTTAAAAACAAAGGAAAATTTCGCAATATTTTTATGAAATTTTTAAAAACAAAGGAAAATTTTGCAATATTTTTATGAAATTTTTAAAAACAAAGGAAAATTTTGCAATATTTTTATGAAATTTTTAAAAACAAAGGAAAATTTCGCAATATTTTTATGAAATTTTTAAAAACAAAGGAAAATTTCGCAATATTTTTATGAAATTTCTGAAAAACAAAAGAAAATTTCGCAATATTTTTATGAAATTTTTCAAAAATGAAATAAAATTTAATCTTTTATATTATAAAAGCAATAATTTAAATAAATTTATACATATGCTTATTTGTTTCTGTTATTTACATTCAAAAATGATCAGTTTTTTCCTTTTTTTGTATAATTTTTTTCAAATAGTTCAAATAAAGAAATATTTTTTGACAATTTTTATTTAAGATGAAAATTTTGTTTTTTTAATGCCATATGTATGCATTTTGCTATATTAGATCCTGATCATATTTACACCTCATTTAATTCAACAATCTTTGTGATAATTTTTAAATAGTATGCTCGAGATTTTTTTAGAAAAATGGACATCGATCAAATTTTTTTTTATTTTTATATTCAAAATTTATGATTCAAAAAATGTAACAGATGGTAGATAGATAGATGGATGGATGGAAAAAATTTAATATTTTTGAATTCATTCAATTAAATATTGAATATATAAATTTTTATGAATTTTTTTCTATGAATTTATGAAAATATGAATTTTTATGAATGTTATAAATTTTTTTCATTTTGTGTCATCTAATAAAGGAGTTTTTAGCTTAAATTTAAAAGGAATATGTATATACTATTTTTCTTTTGAAATTTGTCAGAGTTAATTAATTGAGTGTTATTTATTAATTAGTAATGTTTGGATTATTAATT
Source organism: Dirofilaria immitis (assembly GCA_024305405.1). Taxonomy (NCBI): domain Eukaryota; kingdom Metazoa; phylum Nematoda; class Chromadorea; order Rhabditida; family Onchocercidae; genus Dirofilaria; species Dirofilaria immitis. The sequence continues at coordinate 2,288,898 of JAKNDB010000088.1, read as the reverse complement.
AGTGATGTTTGTTAAAGTTTAAAACTAAGTATCAGTTTAATTATTCTCATTAATGATTAATAGATTAGGAATATGGGGATCGTTTCGTTTTTTCTTTTCTTTTTTTGATAATGAAAATGTTACTTAATTTATTAGATAGTACGACAAAATTGATTATTTTCAAGAATTATTAATATATTAAAAATAATATTTTAATTCATTTATATATTATACTTAATTACTTCAGTCAAATACATTATTGAAAATGAATAATTTTATTAATTTTATGATCAAAATAATTGTCAAATAGCGTGGAATATACGAAAAAGGAAGCACGAAATCAATTAATTATGGAAATTTATTGTATGTTAGCAAGAAATATTCCGATGAATACATCGAGCGATATTGATGAAAAACATTTTACATGTGTTCAATTATGCTTAACAAATGATAATAATGAATATAATAGATCATTTGTGAAAAATTTCTTATCTGGTTGTTAAAATTTTTTATCAATAATAATCGAAAATTTTCAAATATTTTGTTCTTTCTTATTTGATTAGATATTCAAATAATTAGAACAAAATATTTATTCATATAGTAATACCAGTGTTAAAATTTATATCATTTATTTTTAAATATTTTCATAATTTTACCACAACACATTAGAAATATTCAATTTATCAAAATAAAATTATTGTAAGATATTTCTTTTTTAATTTTCAAAGAAAATAAAAGAATGAAAGAATGCGTGATGTTTATATAAAAAATTTTAAAAAATATATTTTAATTTTTGCTTAGAATTTTTTGTTTCAAATTTAAATTTATAGAGATGGGAAAGAAAAATTTTAAGCCTAAAATGCGACATATCAGAGAAGTAATTGGTAAATCAAGTTTAAAATTAAAACAAAGTACTGCTCGAAGATTACCTACGAATGTGGTAAATATGTTACGTATTCCATCTGTATGGATTCAAGATTACAATGATTCTATATGGAATGATACGGAATCTAATATAACAATTTTAAATGATACCGCATTGTTACCTTCTATGAAATTATCAACAGAACGAAAAGATGATTTAATTTTTGGCTTTTTAGGCAATTTTTGGCTTGTTTTCATATTAAAGATCTCTTCTATAAAAGAAGAAGGATAATTTTGTTGAGTCTCATTGCAATGTATCTGATGGTCCTTGATCAATTCTACACCCTGAGTTTTCTTAAAATCTTTCTTCTCTTTGAATCGAGCTATAATTCTTTGTCCAATTTTAAACATTTGTCCTTTTATAAACTCGTTACGCCAGAGATCTAACACTGATGCTTTGCCTTCTTCAAAACTTTGCATCTTAGATGGAGTAATATCAGTGATCTTTACACTAATAACAGTGTCTCCAAGTTATAATTTATTATTTTTGTTTTTTTTTCAATTACATTTATAAATTATTTCCAATCTTTAGTCCAATATATTAGGATAATGAATACGAATTAAAAATGGTTGAATTAAAATTTAAATTTTATAATCAAATTTGAAATCGAAATCATATTTTTCTTTAAAAAATATAATATATCAATTGTAAAACTATAGAAGTATAGCTCGAGATGCAGCAAATACAAAGTTTATTTTAAAATTTTGAATTAAAATATAAAGTTTTTCTTTTCAGTTGACATTTTAAAAGTTTAACAACTTAATTTGTTTAATCTTATTTTGAACTGCATGATTAATTATATATTGGCTAAATTTTTATTTATTTTTTATCCAATTTTTATGAATAAACCTAAGCGTTAATTAATTATTAAACAATTTCAGATTATATGTGTTGATATTATTAGCAGTTTTTATCATCTTTGTACTTATAATCACAGCAATTGCATGCTATTTTGACTGTGAAAATCGTCGCAGCTATTTACCGAGTACTAAATATAGAAGTATCACAAAGGATGCTGTACCAATGATAGCTGTCAAATATGCCGAAAAGCAACTTGATATCAAGCATGAAAAGAAAACTCAAAAAGATGTTAGAATTTATAGTTTATTTATTTCTTGACTGATATTATACAACATAATGCGACAAACAATTCATGATCCGATAATCATAATCCATGATCATAATTTATAGTCGTTCCATTAAATATCATGAGATGATAGTATTATGAAAATGAAATTCATTATTATTTTTATGATACATCATAAAACTTTAGTCCATAACTATATTCGCATAAACATAACACATATAAATCATATTCGCGCTGTATACTGTAAAAGCATACAGTACAATGAGAATGTAACTGATAATCGTATCAGATAAGAAATCATCCGTATCTCAATACGGAAATTATTCAGTTATTCCTAATAAATATTAATTATATAACAGTTTTTTGTTCTACCTTTGACAAGAAATAAATCTTTTATTATTTTGCATGATATTATCAAAAAAATATTCATCATATTTATCAGAGACTGATAAAATAACATGCATTCATATCAGTTCATAATTGTTAAGAAAATTCAATAAAAATATATAATTTGAATTTCAACGAAAAAAAATATTGTATTAAATTTTGTAACGATCACAAGTTATAAATAAATTCTTGTTTGATATCTAATAATATATATTATATCATGAATTTAATAAATATGTAGAAATGATTCTGTAAGAAATTATTATAAAAGCTAAAATCGTGCATACGGTACAAATAAAGTTAATCGCCTATTTATGGTACAGCAGTGAAGTTGTTATTATAAAGTGTTTATTTAGTTTTTGTTTTTTTTGTTTTTTATTAAATTTATTTCTAAACAATTGTTTAATTTAAAGTTTCGTTCCATTATTTGAAAAATTTTAAATATTAGAAACGGAAAATATAGAATATTTTTAGGAATAAAATATAAAAAAATATATACATAGAGTATATTACGGCATACAACTACCATAGTTGTATACCGTAACATAGTTGAAATAATATACTGTAACATGATCATATATTAGATAATTTTATAGGTAACACCAGAATCACTTGTGCATTCTCGTACGCTTCGTAAACGTAAAATGCTAATTGAAGCACAACGTTCAGCATCATCACAATCAGGTAGCGTTTATTTTTTATATACGTAATGAATTTTGATGATATTTTGATTTCAATTTTATATCTATCAAATTAACAGCAATAATTCGTAGAATTACAAAATTATAAAATACATTTTCTTTTTTTCTCACATCAATCCGAAAAACGAAAAATATTTGTGAAGAATTTTCCTTAATATTTATAAATTAATACTTTCTTTTTAATGTGAATCATATTTGATCATCCATTTTGATCTAAATTAAATGAGTTTTAAGTTCAATTTAATTTAAAAAAAACTGATAATTCTAATTTCTTTTTTTCTTTTAAGCTATACTTTTATTTATCAAATATTCATTACGACAGATGAAAAATTTTAAAAGAAAAGCTTAAAAAATATGAAATTTATTCAAATGAAAAATGAATGATTGCCTAAAAATAAAAGTTGCTTAATCGTAAAATATGAATTTATAACAAAATATTATTTAAATTTCACTGTCATTTTTGAAAATTTTATTTGCTCTATTTTAGTTTAAATTAAATAAATGATAATTTAAGATAAAGTTTCAAAAAGAAAAGTGATATAATCATTATTTCTGACATTTATTAATTCATTTAGCAGCATTAAAAATTCCATTATATATATACATATTTATGCATTACTGAATTGTAGTATATTTTAAAACAAACTTTCATTTATATATTTCTTCAAATATTTTTATTATCATAATTTCCTTCTTTTTCAAATGATAATTTTAATAATTTATTAGAGAAATTTTTGAATAAATCTGATTTATTGCATATTATCATTTTATACTTAGTTTTCTGATCTTTTTTAATACAAATATTTATGTATTTATGTTTGCAAATAATGCTTTACCTGTTATATCTATCGTAAAATCAATTTCCTTATGATGATAATAATAATAATAATAATATAATTATTATTGTTATTATTACTAAGTGATTAATGATTAATAATGGTAGTACTTTTAATAATAGTAACCATTAACAATGACTAATATTATCACTGCTATCATTGTTATTATTATTATTAACGCCAATATTATTTTGATAATTAATTAGGAAAAATTTGTAGATAAAATACGACAAATACGTGATCGAATCAGAACAAAAGTTACTATTTTTCCTTCGTTTCTTTAATTTATTTCTTTATTTTTTTATCACTGAAATTTTTAGAAATATTTCTAAAACAAGTTGACTGATATAGTTCAAAGTTCAAATTTATCTATTAAATATATGATAACTTAATTCAATCGAATAGTAAGAGAAGAGAAATATAAAATAATTTCAAAAATTTCGTATTGTTTTGATTCTTTAAATTTAGCTCTCTGATATGCCGGATGCGAAATTAAAACAAATTGATATTATGAAAGGTATACGAATATATACTATACCGCAAATGGCAGAAATAAAAAGGTCAGCAATTTTTAATTTAAATTAGAACTTTAAAAATTCGAAATTTTTGATCTTTAGCCCTTAGAAATTACGAAATATACGAATACAATTCGAATAGAATATAATTTAAAAATTGGGTTTGTAGCACTGAAAGTATGACTGGAAAGATAAGTAGCGCACACGAAGCATCTTTATCATCATCATCATCATTACCGCCGGTATCACAATCAAAAAGGAGAAGAAATCAACAATCGCATATAAAGATAGAGAAGAGGACGAAGAGGAGGAAGAATAGTTTGATATAGTTAAATCTATATTCTAATCAAAAAATTTAATAATTAAATATAAAACTTAATTTTAATTTGAAAATCATATCTTTATCGCTTATACATATATATATATAATTTGCAATAAACTTGATTATGATTTCATTCGCATAAAATACAAGGATATGTATACACTAAGCAGCTAAATAAAATTTCATTTCGAATTCAAAAAATGAATAAATCGAATTTATACTTGATTAGAAGATTTAAAGATTTCAATTCAAATTTAAATTCATATTTAATTATCATCCCATATATTCATATTTTTGCAATGAATTTGATTTAATCATATAAAATATAATTATAAATATAAATCATTATTATTACCTAGTATTTATTAATAAATAGATATAAAATAATTTAATAAATATCGTAATATGGGCGTAATGTATCTAATGTATCTAATATCGCATAGTGCTGATATGATAAACTTCTCATACAAGTGTATTTTATCATTTCTTTTTTATAATTAGTTCGAATTAGTAACTAAAAGGTTTAAAAGTTTAAAAATTGAGGGATTAAAATATCATCCCATTTTATTATTTCTGTATTATCATTTTTCAATTTTTTTCTCAATAATGTGATAATGAATATTGATAGGAATATCTGTTATAAGCAGAGTAAGCATCAAAGCATTTATTGATAATATCAAATAAATTATCATATTCGAATTGCTATGTTTCACTAATTGTTGCTATTGTTTTATAATGATTTTTCATTAATTTCTCATTCATTTCAAATACTTAAAATTTTGTAAATAAAATTTCAAAACTAAATTTTAATCAAAAATTGAAGTTTATTGAATAAATGATATTTTACAAATTAATAATAATATCCATTTTAAAAATCTAATAAAACTTATTGGAAAAATATTTATCATTTGCATTATGACAGTCATCATCATCATCATTTGATTTGATTTGATAAATATAAAAATTTTTAATTTGAAACATATTATAAAGATTATATCGATAATCCTAAAAGTTGGAAATGCTGAATATTCTTCGAAAATTTAAGAAAGGGATATTCTATTTGCTGAATTTGTTATGGAAAATATCGATATATTGCTTTTCTGGAAAATCGATCCTCATTGCTTAATTTATATTTTTAAATAACAGATATTCAATAGTACTAATCATTTTTATAATTTAATAACTTCACTTTTATTATCAAAATTATCAATTCCAGGAATAATAAATAAGGAATAAGGATATGCCAAAGTAATAATATAATAATGATAGTGATATTAGAATATATACTGTAATGCTGATAATAATATAACTGAATAATTTATTAATATCACTTTCATTAAGTTTATTTTTATTCCTGCCAATGTATTATTGTAATAAGTACTTTTATATTTATTTGAAATAATAATAAATTAATGATGATAATACTAACAACTATTATTATTGTACTATTCACTTCTTATTATTATTGCTATTCCATTTAATAATTGGAAATGTATGATTGAAATTTCATTAAATAAATTCGTAATATTTGAAAAATTTAAAAATTTTACAAACCAAAATTTAGCTAGGAATTTTGAAGTAAAAAAATTTGAAATTTAATCAAAAATTTTGAGAAAAAATTTTTCAACTAATATCTTTCAAAATAATATTGAAAAATGAATTAAAAGGAAAATAATTTAATAATTCATTCCAAAAAACTTTTTTTCTCTGTAAATTATTTAAATATCTATTTGTTTTTATATGTAAATTTTAGCATAGTTAATTCCAAAATTCAATTAAAGAGAAATAAGAATATCAAATATGAGATTATTGATAAAAAATTGAAAATTGGAAATGATAATGATATTAACATCAGTTGTTTTGATAATAACTATTATCATTATCATATATAATATTTTGGCATATTTTAAGTTTCATTTATTATTTCGCAAATGATAAATTTGATAATAAGAAAAAAAATTGTTAATGCAAGAGATTAAGATCTTATTATACATAATCCATTTCTATTTGATGTTAAAGTTTGATTTATCATCTTTTCCATCAACCGATGTTTTCAAGGACACTCTCATGAACGGGCGACAGATTACAATGATAACAAGCGGGTGACAACAAACGGATGACAATCGGACGATACGACAACGGATCAATAGAGTTCAGAAGATATATGTCGTAGCAAATATTTCCATAATAATATGACCGACTACAAATTAATTTGAATATTCAAACCATATACGATACATCACGACTACTTTTTCATTATTTAATATTTATCATTGTTATTATTATTTATTATTATAATATCACCATTATCATTATCATTATCATTTACTTATTTGTTATTATTATTTATTTATTATAATTACGGTGCAATTTATTATCAATCATTACCTTCATTTATTATTATTATTATTATTATTATTATTATTATTAATTATTATTATTATTACCATGTCATTCTACCATTACTATTTATTTCCTTTAATAATTTATAAAAATTAATTAAAACAACAAAGATTTTGTTGGAAAAAAAGAAGGAAATGAGAAATTAGTTGATAAGAAGAAATAATATAAAGAATGTAAATAAATAAATAAATAAATAAATATGAATAAACAATTAAAAATTCCAAATTTTGCAAGCAAATCATTCCAATTTCTTTTTTCCCATCATCTTAAATTCATCGCAAAATTCATAGAAAATGATTGTCAACGATAAAATAAATTTTTCGTAAAAATTTCAAAAAAAAGCAGAAAATGAAAGATTATATTATCAACTGATAAATTACTGTTAATTATCATAATCGAAAAAGCATTCAAATCGAAATATATAAAATGAATATACAATTTAAAATAAATAATTCTGATTAATATCAAAAAATTACGAAATTGTAGTTCGAAAAGTTAACAAAGAAATTGTAAATATAATTTCTGATATGTCTGATAAAAATTAATCATAAAAAATATTGAGAAGGAAAAAATTATACAAAAATTTGTAATTAAGCATTGCTAAACTTTATCATATCAATTTTTATAAATTATTAATAAAATCATAGGCATAATTCAAATCTTTGCCATATTCTCTTCTGTTTCCTAATAAATATCATATGGTATTTCGTCATCTTTTCATCAAATTCAACTTTTTCAGATTATAGAATGTTCCAATCTCGAATAAAATCCAATAAATTCTTAAATTTTTTATAACTTTCTCTTTCTATTTTTCTCATATATTGTGATTTACCTCTTTTTTAATCTTTTTTCAATATTGTAATATTTGATATTTCACTTTTTATTTATTCAAAATTATTTCAAAATATTTTCATTAATTATTTCGTAATTCAACTTTTCCGCATTATAAGTTTCATTTATCCCACTTTTCTCTTTCTCAAAATTCCTGGGATCAAAATCTCAATTATTTCAATTTAATAGTTCTGAGAGGATGAAAGTTTTATCGGAATTTTTAATCTAAAATATTGATTATTGAAGATTTCATCATTATTTATAAATTATATTTAAAACTTTCTCAAATAATAAATTTTAGGCAAATTATTTTTTAATTCAAATATTTTCTTTTTCAATTTTCATTTTTACATTTTTTTGTTTGGAAATATTAATTTGTTTGATAAATGAAAAATTGAAAATTTAAAAGATATTAAAAATTTTTATTGTATTTGTTTATATCATCAAATATTCATAGCAAATAGAATTTTTATCAATAATATTATGGTGCAAAAGACAAAAAATAAAAAGTAAAAAAGAAATGAAAAGAGACATGCAATTGTAATCAAAAAAAAAAATAGGAAAAATATAATCAATAAATCAAATATCAAATTAATCATATATTATCATTCACATATATCATTTAACAATATACTATGCTCATTTCTGCATATAAATCACAAATACAACCTAATCAATCAATAATACTAATAAATTTAGGAAAATAAAAGGAATATACTATTCTTAAATATGAATTCACAATTAAGTTGAGAAATTAATTACATTTCTTTTAATTTCCATTTTCAATTTTCTGTATAAAGTGTAATTAGTCTTGATAAAAATTTTTGATAAATTCGTTTTGAAAAGAAAAGGAAAAGAATTTTATCATCTCACTGATTATTTGATTAATTAATCTATATAAGACATAATCAAAATTTCCGAATTAAATTTTCAAATCAATTTGGGATGATTATTTGCACTGTGATAGGGAAGTTCGGTAAATATTCAATATATTTTGAATTCATTTAATTTTAGCCAAATTTAGGATATATTTAAATTATGCCAAATGCTAATTAGAATTGTCAAATGCATTGTGAAATATATCAATGATACTTCTCATCCTTATCATTTATCATTCACTATTATGTCTTCATAATTTTATATTTAAAAAGAAAAAACCTATCAATATAAGCTAATTTATCAATCAATCAATCAATCATATTATTTAATTCAAATATTTGGCTATCGAAATTGAAATAATTTTTTTGAAATGTAAAAATTAAAATTTCTCAACTCATTCTATCAAACAATAATTATGCATCGTCAAAAAAATAAAAACTAAAATTATTGAAATATTCAAATTACACAATAATAATAATAATAATATTACTATTACTATCATATAACTAGCCGAATTCATTGCTAAAATTATAATTCAAAAAAAAAATAAATTCTAAATATCAATTACCAAATGAAAATAAAAATAAATTTCAATTTCATTTCATATTCTTTCTCCTTCTTCCCTTCGTATTATTACTTTTCTTCGTTTTTTTTTTTTTTTGTTTTTAACTCTTTTATAATTGTTGCAATGAAATGAAATGAAATTAATTTGTACGGTAATTAATTTAAAAGACGAGAAATAGAGAGAGGAGAGAGAAGAATAGAAAGAGAGAGAGAGGGAGAAAGAGAAATAGAAGAGGAAGAAAAACAAAAGATAAACAAAATTTCAAAATAAAATTACACGCATATTTGAGTACGAAAGAATTTGTAAACAAAAAAATAAAAATTAAAAAAAAAAGCAGTCATGGATATAACAGAGCCCGCGTCATGAAAAGAAGAGGATATAAACAATAAAATATTACTTTACTAATAAATTAATAAAAGAAAAGAAGGGCTATGCCTATTTCATTTCTTTACTAAAATCAAAATCATTTCATTTCAGTTAATATTTTCTGATAAGAAAAAGATTTGAACTATTTCAGATATATTCCAATTTTATTATATATTACTCAAATTATCATTAATCAATAAAAACTACTTCAACCAATCTATTTCAGCAAATATTTTTCATTAGAAGAAAGAAAGAAAAAGGAAAAAAAAGTGAGAGAGAGAGAGGGAGAGAGAAGAAGATGAAAAGGAGAGAGAATTTTATATAAATTTAAAAAAAAAAAAAAAAAGCAAGCGCCCTGTATGTACCGACAAATAACAATAATAATAATTGAATAAAATAATTAGTAAAAGTATGTGATAAGTACAGTTTCCCAAATATAATCAATTAATTTAATTAATTCTAAAAATTTTTTTAAATCTATTAATCATTTCAAATTATTTATTATCATTCTTCGCTTCAACTCATTTCCGAACATATTTGGAATAATGATTGATAAAACTATTTATCATAAAATATCTTATCTTTTTAACAAAATTTTTTTCTAAAACTTCTTTTGATTATTAAGACAAAAAGTTGATAAGCAGAAACTGATAGAAGTCTTCCATTACTGTACTTATCAATTATTGTTACAATCAAAACAAACAAATATAATTTAAAATAAACGGAAGATCCTTCTTTTCCACCGGCTAATAAAAATTGAGTTCAATATATGTATATATTTGGGATTGTGAAACGGATTACTATTTGTCAGTTGTTTGTTTATTCATTTTTTAAAAATATATTTTAAATAAAATTTTGCAAAAGAAATAATAATAAATAAGCTCCTTTTTTTTTAACATATATTATTATATACTTCTTGCAAAATAAAAGTTTTTAAACAATTTAAGCTTTTTACATAAATTTATATAAATTTTCATCCATTTCATATATATTGAAAAATATCCATTTCAAATTTTTAATTTTCATAATAAGCTTAAATTTATAAAGAAGGATAGAATGATTGGATAAAAATTGATCGACTGACTGATTAAAAAATATAGCAAAAAGTATTCAGCCAAAAAAAAACTTTCACTAATTCAATTTTCATCTAATTAATTCAATTCTTTCAAATGATTTCTACTTTTCCAAGAAATGATAATAAATTTTCACCATATGTTTTTTTTCCGAGTATTATAATTCAAGAATGAAACTTTCAATTTTCAATATTAGGCAAAAGGAAAAGGACGAGAAAAGAAGTAATTTAATAATTCAAAATTTTTTCGACAATAAAAAAAAGAACAGAAAAGAGGAAAATGAGAATGTCAAAATATATGAAAAAAGAAAAAAAACTATTACAATTGTTGTCAAATAATTCATTATAAATTAGCATAAATTAACAAATTTAAAATTCAATTATTTTTCAAGCACATTGAAATGATAATTCAAAAATTAGAAATTTTTCGGGAAAAAGAAAAGAAAAGAGAAAAGAGAAATAATAGGAAAAACACAAAACACATACACCGACATATGCAAAACTGAGTTCGAAAATTGAATTTGAGCAAATTACAAAAGAAAAAAAAATTAATTGAAAAAAAAGAAAACACATTCATAAGAAATGAATTCATTTTTTTTTAAATGAAATTTTACTTAAAAAAATAAAATTTGTTACGAAATCGTTGCGAATTTTTTTTGAATAAAATAAGAGATAATAATAATTTACAAATAGTAAAAATATAAATAATATAATATATAATATATCATCCGTTTGCATTGAACAATTTTAACAATTTGAAAACAAAAAAATTGTAAAACAAAATTATTTTTTTAAATCAATTATTTATCTCATCCTCATTTGATCTGCTATTTTCTTCTGGCTATTGGCTATTGGTTATTGGCTATTGGCTATTGGCATATTTCCTTTTTTTTTAAATACAAAAAAAGAGCAAAAAGAGAGAGAGAGAAAGAAGAGAAAGAAAGAGAGAGAGAAAAATATATATAATTAATCGAAAATATTTACTGTTGTCGATGTAGTGAATACAGTATCCTTTTCCTTTTATCGCCAATACAGTATCCTCTTCCTGTTACAGCATCAGAGATTTTTGTAAATATTATCGCCATTGATACCACCTTTTCTTTGCTTTCCATTACTATATTTATTGGCTTAATTTTTTTACATACATATTTGTTTCCTCGCAATAATTCAATTTTTACCGAAGATTGATCAATTGTTCCAAAATTTTAAGATTTTTCCGAAAATCTTCAAACTATTTTCCATTTAAAGATGGAACCAAAAGAAACAAAAATATATATCATCGTCGTCGTATAAGTAGAAAGTCATTTTAAATCGATTTTCTTAACTATGAATTTTTTTTTTAAGCATCCATTGACATATGGCCTGGCATCAATGATTCCATCCATACATTTGCGCCCATCTGTGTTTGTGCTGCACTATACGGTGCCATCATATGGCTCATCGGTCCCGGCATAAACATATGGCCCGTTAATGCACTGTAAAACATATCATTATTTTATAATTTTTTTTTTTAAACTGAAAACTTTTCTTTTTTAAATATAATTTTTCTAGATTATACTAAATTATTCTAATAAAATATTATTCGAATATTTTTTAATTGGAATTTTTGTTTGTAATTAAGTAAAAATTTCAAATTTCTTTTTCTTTAAAATATTAAATATCATTTAAGAAATCAAAAAATATAATGGTCACTTTTTGAGAAAATTATTGAAGAAATATTGGTTTTGATGTAAAGAAAAAAAATTTTAATGCGAAATATAATTTCGTAAAATATTCTCTTCTCTTCATATTAACTCACTTTTCTTTTATCTCGAGAACCTCGAGAATTATATAGTCATGTTATTATTTATAATAGACAAATCATTTGCTATACAAAGATTATAAGGTAATAACTATGAAAGTAAATAAATTGGTTTAAGCCTAATTTATTGATTAGTTTAAAATTCCAAATATTTAAAATCATTAACTATGGAATTACTTCAAATACTAAAATTTTTTTCAATACCAATTCTTCAGGTACCAATCAATGTTTAAAATAATTCTGTAATTATGATTAAATTAAGATTTCAATTTAAACTTAAATATATTTTAAAGAGATAATTTGTAAAAATATAATTTCCAAACATAATTCTTTTAATTATAATGCTTAATTGAATGTGGTACTCATCAAACTGTAATTAAATATTTAAATAAATCGATATTATATTATGAAATCAAAATTTGAGAAGTACCATAGATTATTCGGAAAAAAAAAGAGAATAAATGAGTCAAAAGATAAGACAATGCATACAATACAATAAGTATTGATAACTAAATTATATTTCAAATTTTAAATTTGAATAAACTATCAAAAAAAAAAGAACGTACGCCGGATTGGCAAATGCCGGATGCGCAATACCGGCTGCGTACGGATTACTGGGAAACATTGCTTGTGCGGGATAACCGGCTGCTGCTGCCGCACTTAATTGACTGCTATCCGGACTATAGGTATGACCGACACCTAATAAATCTGAAATAAAAATAATTTAAAAAAAGTACAAAGAGAAACGATATTATAATTCCACAAATAATTTATAGGAATATTGATTGAACTTAACAAATGATTGATCACACGCAAAAATGCGGTAAGCAAAACAAAATAAAAATTTCAATCAATTAATCTTATTTTGATCGATTGATTTTAGAATGAATCTTATTTTGATCGAGTGATTTAAAAATTGATTCGTTCAAATTAATAGATTTGATTGACTGATACTTAATTTATGAAGATAGGATAAAATATTATACTCATATTTAAAGGTAGGATCTTATTTTGATTGATTGATTTGAATATCAATCAATTAAATCAATAGATTTAATTGATTGATACTTGATTTATGAAGATAAAATGAGATTGATACTTGATTTATGAAGATAAAATGAAATATTATACTCATATTTAAAAGCAACACAATTTATTTTAGTATCATCGCATATAATATTGATGAAAAAAATTATTTCAAATTTAAAAATATAAGAAATTAATTAAAATGAAACAATTACTTTCGATTATTAATATGAAACTTAGGTAAAAAAGAAAATACGTTTTTAATGCCATTAATTCAGACATTAAAAAAATTATTTTACTTTCGCTATTTCTAATATTAAATATTACGCTTCGCAATATGATAAAAAGAAATGGTTTCAAATTTAAAAGTTTGAATTTAAATTTAAATCTTTCGATTACAAATTAAGTCATTTCTCTCCGAAAAAAAAGAGCTGACCAGGTGATGGACCAGGACTTTGACCGCTGCTTTTCCTCCTCCTATTTTTAAAAACACTGACACCATTTGGTCGACCGGCACGATTACTTTGATCAATCATCGGTTGAACAATCCTTCGCCTAGCATTGATAAACCTATAAGTAAATTAATTATCAATGATTATTTCGCAAAAAAACAATTCCCCATTAGCTTTTCTAATTAAAATTCGAATTCGATTTAAATTTGAATTCATTTTATTCATAAACAGCTTAAATCTGATAATTAATTACACATATATAAGTAAATTTTGAATTTACTATAAATTCTTTGAATAAATGTAATTTTTTCCTCCTATTATCCTAATAATTATTTAAATTCAAATTTGATTAAAATTTAAATTCGATTCCAACAAATCTAACAAAAAAATTATAAATTAGTTCTAATGAAATCTAACTTTTCTTTATTTGATAGCATTTTCAAACAGCACATGATAACATAAAGGGCAAAGGTTAATCAGTTTAAAAAGTTTTCTTCCGTTTCCTACTCTTAACTACATCAAATTATTCTTAATGATTTCTTTTTTTTCCTAATCATACATAATGGCAAAAACGATTAAGTAATTATTTTCTAGAAATTGCGTATATTCTATGACCTTTAAACTTTGTAAATAAAACATTCATAAAGTTTAAATTTTATAAATATTTTTTCTTAAATTATAAAAGTTGTAGCTGTTGTTATTGTTATTATTATGTAATTAATAAAAGTTAAAATCTATAGGTTACTTTTTTTCTAATATCAAAGTTTTGAAGCTCAAATTTTTTACTCAAACTTCATAAAATTTAATAATAAATGCCATCATAGATACCATGGTATCATTGATAAACTTAATTTTTATAAATTTCAAAGTTTAAATTTTTTTACTTCTGTGAGCTCATAATATTAAAGTTTAATTATTCAAAATCTTATAATGCATTTTAATCTATTGTTATCATAAATATTACAATATTATACTTATCAAATTCATATTTTTAAATCCAATGATTTTCTTATTTTATAAATTATATTAACATTATATGCTATTCATTGATATCATAATATCATATCTATAAAATTTAAACTTCACAAATTCGATAAGCTATAAAATCTTAAAAGTTAAAATCGTTTATGTTTTATAAATTGCAACTATTATCAATAATATTATTATCTATTTATTTTTTGCGTAAATTTTTTTAACAACAAAACTTTCATCTATTTCCATTCATCATCTTTCCAACTTAGAACTTGTTTATCCTTCCCCATAACTTCATAATCCATCCGTTATCTATTAAATGAGATGCCATAAGATCTAATTTTATTACCCTCATAAAATGACTCCTTCTCATACTTCTTCTGTAAATAATATATCATTTGATAGTAACAGCAGTAATATATCTAACCGATGATACCTATAAACATAAAATGTGCCAAGAAAATGAATAAAAATGATTTTGTGATAGCTATAAAGTTTACTTAAAATAGTTGCAAAATAATTTATGTAATGCAGAAAATAATCATATATATAACATAGCAGAAAATATATTCATAATTATTTTAATTCATTCATTATTTATTCATTTATCCATTTCAATTCATTCATCTAATTCACTCTACTTCAGCTCATTCCAATTCATCCATTTATCCATTTACAATTCAGTCATTTAATTCATCAGTCTATCCAATTTATTCACAATTCGTTCATTCACTCATTAATTCATTCACTCATCCATTTCAATTAATTCCACTTCAATTCATTCAGTTAATTCATTCAGCCATTTCAATCCATTCGTTCAATTATCCATTTCAATTCATTCATTTCAATTCGTTCATTCAATTCATTCCATTTCAATTCATTCATTTCAATTCGTTCATTCAATTCATTCCATTTCAATTCATTCATTCGTCCAAAAAAAATTCATTTCATTTTAATTAATTCATTTATTCCATTTTGATTTGCTAATTCCATAAATTACACAAAAAACATATTCATTATCATTCATGTTTATTCATTCAAATACAGTATATATCATCCATAACCATTTTAATTCAATCACTCTGATTCACTCATTTTATCAGTGTTCATTTCACAAATAATATATTGAAAAAAATGGAATGATCCATTCATTTCAATATAGTATGAGATCATATGATTGCATAAAATTGAAGATGCATACAGTATAATAGAGAAAAGAAAAGTGAGGAAGGAAGAAATTATTAAATAATCATAAATTACTTAAATGGAAAATTGATAATATATTAATTGCTTATCAGTGCCTTCATATAAATAATTTATTACTTCTCCTGGAAACTTGAATTATTCGTTTTCGATCATTGTTTCATTAATCCAATAAAAATTCATTAATCTTAACCAAAAATCAAACTATAAATTTTTTCTAATATAATTTATTAGCTATCCATACCGTACTAAAATTTATCCATAAAATAGGACTACTTTATATTTAATAGTCTCATTCTCGAAGGTTAATAAAATAAATATATAATCTCAGGAAATGATGTAATTTTTATGATTAATAAATTAAATAACTGAATATTATGTTAGTATATTATTTCATAATTTTGTAATTTCTTCTTTTTAACAAATAAAATAAGATATATTTCATAAAATAATTACTTTATTTTTTTAGGAAAAATTTCTCTTTTCATATTTTCTCATTTTTTTTGCATATTATTTAGCTAACAGAAATATTTTAAAAATATATTATATTTATAACTCATTTTTTTCTTCTTTTTTATTTTTAAATTTAAAAAATTTTTAATATATTATAAATAATTCTATCTCATTTTATTCATAATTTAACTTATAAAGTTTTTTAAACTCGTTTTTTCCCCTGAAAATGATAAAAATTTGACTATTATTCTCGAAGAAATTAAAATATATTTTGATCAGTCTCGATAAACGAAAAAAAAACCATCGTTTAAAAACGAAAAATTTTCATACTTTTTTTTCAAGAAAGAAATAAAATAAAAGTGATTGGATGAAAAAGAAAGAACAAAAATCAGAAATCCAAAATGATTTTTGATTGTTTCATTTTTAAAAATAAATTCCCAAAGGGAAATGAAATGTTATCATTTCAATCGTTGCATTCTAACATATTTTATAGTTAAAACTAAATTTTCACATTTTCTTTTTAAACCAAAAATTATCCCTCAAAAATATATAATTATTTGAAGTACTAATATAATCGAATATTTTTGCAAAATCGTTTAATTATAATTTTTATTTTTAAAATATATTTATTGCTAAATGATTAATTAATATATCAAAATTCATACGCAATAATAGAAGATAGCTGTTCCGTAAAATTGTTCTTTTTCCTCGGGATTTTTCTCGAGATTTTCATTTTCTTTTTCTCGCAACGATTATTCCTAATTACTAAGCTTCTCACCTCAGTTGTTTTGATAGAAATAACAAGTCGTTTTTTTTTGCAAGAATCTCCTTTTCCTCTTTCTCTTTCTTTTTCTTTTTCCTTATCACCCTCGTTTTCTTTGCAAAATATAAATTTATCAGAAAATGTTTAAGCAAAGGAAAAAATAAAAAAATATTTTAAAGAATACGATTAGAAAGAGACCATAGAAAAAGAAATAATAAATGAATAGGAGAGAGAGAAAGAAAAAGAAAAACCCCTCAAGAATTGGTTTCAATTTTAATCAAAAAACTTTTAAAATATAAACTCAGAAGACGAACAATTTTTTTTACTTTCTTCCTTTTCCTCTCTCTTTCTCTTCTTCTCTTTTTGATACTATCTATTATTATCATTATCATCGCCATCACCATCATCATCATCATTGTTATCACCATCAACATCATCAACCTTTTTTTACTTCTTCTCTAACTTATTTTCCCCAAAATATTTTAAAAATTTTTCCCAATTTCGTTCTTCTCTTCCATCTCCTCGCTTATTTCTCTCCTCTTCCCAACATTTTCTTTCCCTTCGACAGCTGCGATAATCAATCATTTTCAAGGCTGCTTCCTCCTTTGCTTAAAATGAACTCTGTGACAGCTCACAATCGGAAAATCTCTTTTCTCTTTCAATCCTTTTCTCTCCCTCTCTCTCTTTCTCTCCGCCATATTATAAAACCTTATTCGACCGTCGTTTCATCAATTTTCCATCCTTTTCATATATCCGTTTAAAGTACCATCTGATAATATCCTTTCATATTTCAGGGATTTTGCTTTTAGATAATCATACGACAAAAAAATGATGCAAATCCTCAAATATGGTATTATCTTTTAACTTTATTTTGTATCATTCTCTTCCTCTCTCTCTCTCTCTCTCCATCTCTCTCTCTCTTCTACCCTCACTTTTTCTTTCCCAAGAGAATTTTTATGGAAAATTCTTATATATTCTTCATCTTCATTTCGATCTGTCTTATAAATATAGATATAGATATAGATATAGATGTAGATATCACCGTAACAGTTGCATATTATAAATCCCAAATGTATTTGTTTGTTAATCAACCAATTCAAAAATCTGTTTGCAGAGATTGGGAGGAAAATTTTAGAAATGTAAAATGAAAGACAAAAGGATTATTTTAAAATTATTGAAAGAGAAAGAATGAAGATGATAAAGAGAGGTAAAGAAGGATACAGTATGAACAGCTGAGGAAAAGAACGGTGTGTTCTTATAAATCCTTTTTCCTATCATCCGCATTTCCTCTCCCTATCTTCTATTGCTGCTCCCTCCATCATCCATTCCAAGGTCTCTTTTCCATCCAAACAACGAACCTCATCAATCATACGGTGTGATTTGCAATCTCTTGAAAAGTTTTCCTAGACAGAAATCGATCCATTATAATATATATATATATATATGTATTGCTTTCTTCTCTATTATTGTTATTATTATTATTGCTATCGCTATTACTATTGATGATAATAATGATGATGATGATAGTGGTGATGATGATATTGAATTGATGATAACGATAGCAATAATAATAATAATAATAAATAATACTAAATATGAGAAAAAGAAAAAGAAATAGATTTGCAATCTTTCGAAAAATTCTCCTTGACAGAAATCGATCTATTATAATATATATATATATTGCTTTCTTTCCTATTATTTTTATTATTATTATTGCTATTATTGCTATTGCTACTGATGATGATGATGATGATAATGATGATGATGATGATGATGATGGTGATGATGATACTGAATTAATGATAGCAATAATAAATAATACTAAATAATATGAGAAAAAGAAAAAAGAATAGAAATGAAAATTGATAAAAAAATGTTATTATTGTTTATAATGATAATAATGTTGATGATAAATGATAGCGGTGATGATAGTGCTAATAAATAATAATATTAAGAGAAAAAAGAAAAAAAAACGAGAATTGACTTAAAAAATATACTTTTTCTTTAACTGTTACTTTTATTAAAATAAAATGAAAAATAATTTATCATTATGAATGACAATTAATAATAATAACAATAATAATAATAATAATAACAATAATAATAATAATAATAATAATAATAATATTAATATTATCATGCTATTAATATAATATATTGTACTATAATAAATAATGATAATGTTGTTATATGATAGATGTAATGGAAGTAAAGAACTGAATTGAAATGAAATATGATAAAAATGAAAAATAATATTAAAAAAGATATGGTAAATTAAAAAATCGATGCAACAAAAACAATTCAATAAATAAATAATGAACAAATGAATAAATAAATAAATAAATAGATAAATCGACAAACAAATAATAACAACAAATAATAAGATGTAAACAAGAAATTATTCTGATTGTTAACTAAATATATAATACTAAATTAAAAAAATATTATTATCAAATAATGTGATAAAATAAAAATTAAACTAATCTTTTTTTTTCGTATAAATTACCTATAAAATAATTGTAATAAATAAACGAATAATTAAATTAATAGCAATGAAATATATGAAATATTGTTGGATATAAAAATTAAATTTTAAATTTTACTGAAATAAAAAAAAGCAAACTGATAAGGATAGAAAGAAACACATTGAAAGTGTGAATTGAAAATATTTTCAAATCTTTTAATTAGTAATAGAAATATTTATAATGGAATTTAATATCGTTATTATAAATTTGTTATACGAGCAGTTGCTTGGTAACTAATAAAATAAATAATAAGTAAGTGAAAATAAAAAATAAAAAAATTGAACAACAAAAACTCAAATATAATAATTAAAATGAATTCAAAGACGGAAGAAAATCAAAGAAAAAAATGAAAGAAATTGAAATGAAGTAAAGCAAGTACAGTAGTAATTAAATAAACTAGTTTCAATATTTCTTTTTTCCCAATACAATTCAAGTATTTAATTACTGCTTACCTATATGTTAATCATGAAAAATTAATTATGGAGTGTTATTAACTACAAGAGAAATATTTGTATGATTAAAAAAAAATATATATAATTCTTCAAAAATAAAACATATTTCTTATTGAGTTAATTTCTAAGTATTACTTTCTAAATAATTTTGCATTATTTAATTTCATTAAAAATTTTAATGCAATAATTATTAATATTAAATACTATTAGCTGCTCATTCGATATTTTTGAAAATAAAAATAATAAAATGAAAAAAATTGCAAAAGAAAATAAAAAGAAAGAAAGTCTGAAATCAATTTAATCGAAATAAAATATAATATAAAATTGATTTTTCGATTTACTTTTCCTTTTTCTTTTCAAATTTTAAAATTTTCTCATATTTCTTTTCATCCAATAATAATTTATTAATTAAATATATAAAATTTAATCAAAATAACGGAAAATATTTTATAAAATTTATTTGTAATTTTATATGAAATTATAAAATAAATTTTTAGAGGAAAGAATAATTTTTAATAAATTATTTATGAATATATTACAGTATTTCTAGGTTGTTAAGCATAAATTCATAAAAAAATATCTATTGTACTGTTTATATTGGAGTATTTCTAAGTTCCATCAGTATGATAAGATTTATGGTACGAAGTATGATAATATTTGTATGCTAAATTGTAATCGATGATTAAATTTTCTCCACAATTTAATTCCAATTTTCATCATTAGTTTGGAATAATCCATTTCAATTTATTATTGCTTATCATTGTTATCATACTAATCGTCAAATGATAAATTTTTTTATTCGTCAGTTTTGCAATAAAATTTTTAGAAAAAATTAAAATTTTATTGTGTTTTCTTTCAATGAATCTTATTTTTAAAAATAAGCAAATATGTATATGTTCCTTTTCGTTTATTTATCATTTTAATCAATAAATAAAAGAGTTATGATGATAACATTTACAGAATCAATTGATATTGTAAATGATGAAAAATTTTCAAGCCTTTTATTTTATTAACTTTTTTACTCTTCTAATCAGTTCTATTTCTTATAAATATATATGTATGTATATTTCTCTTTGCTGCCTCTCTTTTTTTTTTTATCATTTTAATCAATGTAATAGAAGAAAAGTAAAATTTTTAATATCAAATATGTGGAAAAGTTAATTGCTCATTTTATTAAACTTTCCAAATGAAACCTTTTTAAAAGTTAAAATTTAATTTTCTTTCAATTAATCAATTGTTATGTATATACATATTATATATATATATATATATATATATACATATCTCCCCGTTCTTTATCAACTTTATAATCAATAAAATAAAATAAAAGTAACATTTTAAAATACTAAATAAACGGAAAAGTATTTGCCATTCATCTATTTTATCCATTATTCAAAATTGAGATCAAATAATTATTTTGGATATAAATGACATTCGAATAATTGAGATCGATTCTCGAAAATAGCCTAACAACTAATATATCTATTTCTATGTATATGAATACCACTTCAATTTAACCGGCTTTGGCACTCTATGTACCGTATAATAGGATAATTACTCGATTCCATCTATTAGCTATTTAGCAAATCAATCTTTCAGAAGCTATCAATAACAAATTTGAATAAAATTATTAAAATTTAAAATTAAAAAAAAGTGACATAAAAAGAATAAATTCTTATATTTAAAATTTGCAAAAATTGTTATTTAAATTTTATAAAAACTTAAATAATAGAAATGATAAGAAATTTACAATTTTATATATTTTAAAAATTTAAATTAAAAATTGATAAAATGATAAAAATTAATTAATGATACCTCTATAATAATCTAATCTTTATAATGATAAAAGGACACATCTTTAGCCTATTGAACAATAATCAGATAATATAATTATCCTTCCAAATTATATAGTATTTATCGTATTTGCTACAAAATCAGATAATCTTATAGTTGTATCCAATTTCGATAAACGACTCTATAATTGTCATAATAATTATCCTAAATTATTCCTACTAAATATTATTCCCAAAAATGAAATAAAATGAAAAATACGATAATTTCATAATTAAAAGATCAATAAATAAAATTTGTTAAATTATAACAAAATAAATTCAAAAATTAAAAATAAAACAAAATGGGAAATTATTTTAAATAAAACTTTGAAATATTTGAATTTAAATTTGAAATTGAAAGTTATTTCGTCTAAGGAATATTCAAAATTTAAAATAAACTTAATGTTGTAAAATTCGTCGAGAAGAATTATTATAACTATTTGAATTTGAAATAATTGAAATATTTGTCGAGTAATAAATTTAGGAAAAAAGTAATAATAAATAATTCGAAATAAAAAGAAACATTGATAAATCAAAACTTTCACCTAAATTTCTATTCATATATATTTCTCATAAATATTTTTTATGATTTGGAATGATTTATGTGAAACTTATTTTAAACATCCATTCTTTGTTATTTTGGAAATTTTCTTTTATTTAATATAAAATATTGAATTTCATTTAAAAATTTTCTTTCCTTTAATTTCATCCTTTTTTCTCATCTTATTTATTCATTTATTTATCTCTTTTTTTCCTCTAATTTTTAATTTCCTTTTCTTTCTTGCTTTCTCGTTTCTCAAAAAAAAAAATTCATGAACTCCCGACTCTTTCTCGATATATTATTTATCTAATATGACTTTTTACCTTTCTTTTTTCCCATAGAGTAAGAATTTATGAACTCCCAGCTCTCTCCCAATATATATATATATATATATATATATATATAGGAATTTATTGATAAATGATATAATATGATTGAATCGTGGAAATAAAAAACCCAGTTATTGGTTTGAAAAGAAAAAAAATGAAAAAATTATCCCTCAAAATTGACTGCTTTCATTTTTTTTCCTCATATTCCACAAATCAATAAAAGCTATATTTAGTATGACCTAGTTTTCCTCGACTGATAGATAGGTACCATATCGCAACTGTCACTCAATCTATCATCCTATAAATTAAAAAAAAAAAGAAAAAAAAGAAAAAAGGAAAAAAGGAATGAGAGGATACAATGTATATATATGGAAACAAGTAATTAACATGTGATCATATAACCATCCATTTTCATTATCCTAATGCATCATCATTTTCATCTTCCTTTTTCTTCAATTTTCTTTTTCCTCATTTTTTTATTTCATTTCTTTTTTTTCTTACAAATCATCTGTTCATCTATTGAAAGTAAAATTATTTTTCTTATCGTTTAAAGATAAAATTTGAATAAATTATTAAATTTTATAATTTAGTATTAATTTAAATTGCCTTTTCCCAAATATATAATTTCAATTTTAATTAAAAGCAATCCATATGACTGAACTAACTGAAATAAGTTTACCCAAATAGCATCTATCATAATCAAAACGATAAGAGCAATAAAATCAGCAATAATCAAAGCTAAATTTAATTTTTATATTTCATCAAATAAATAAATAACATTAATATACGCATACATATATATTTTTATAACCTAAAAATTCTAATTTTTAGGTTATAAATAAAATTTATGATGAAAAACTTTGAATAAAAACGATTTAATTGAAATTAATATACCCAATTTTTATACATTTGATATTAATATATCTAATTCTTATAGTTGATATTAATATATCTAATTATTATAGTTGATATTAATATATCTAATTCTTATAGTTGATATTAATATATCTAATTCTTATAGTTGATATTAATATATCTAATTATTATAGTTGATATTAATATATCTAATTATTATAGTTGATATTAATATATCTAATTCTTATAGTTGATATTAATATATTCTTATACATTTTTACTAACTTAATTCAAATTAATACGTCTAATTTTTATATATGAAATTTAATTAATAATAGTAATATATCTGCAAAATTATGCAACAAATAAAATAATCCGTTTTTTTTTTCAATGGAAATGAATGATTGATATTAGTATAATTTAAATACTAAACAGATATTAAATGAAAATACTACGATTACGATACAATAATAGAGTGTATAATAAAAAAATTTATTCAGAAAATTCATAAAAATTTTATTTCATTACATTATCATCTACAAAATGTTACAGTAATCATTGAAAAAAAAATTAGAATAAATTTGAAAAGGAAGAAAAGAAAAATACTAACCAATTATTAACTTGCAGTATTGTTAAGCCAGTTTCATGCGCAAGTTGCTTTTTTGATCTTCGGATGGATATGGATGCTAAAATAAAAAAAAAGAAACAATAACAAAAAGAGAAAATAAAAATTAATTATTTATAAAAGAATTTTTTAAAGAGAAAATTATAAATTAATAGGAAATTAAATCAATTAATTAAATAAATAAAATATATTTATTTATACAAAATATGCTAGCATCACTGCAAATTCAATTTATTATTTTAAATGAAATTTTGCTTAGAAATTAAAACTTTACAAAAATAAGACAATTAAAAAGTTATCAAATAAATAGAAAAAAAAAAGAAGGAAAAAAATGAAAGAGAAGAGAGAAGAGATATTATCAATGTTTTTTTTTCTTTTTAATTCAAGACGGATTACAAATTAATTTTCAATTTTAATTTAAAAAGATTTTTTTTTCAATTGTCAAAACTTATTCGAATAATGATAGTAATACTAATTAATCAAGTATTCAAAATCGAACAATCATACTTCATTTAATTATTAAAGAAATATAATTAGAAATTAAAATTGTTAAATTATATATATC
The DNA here is from genome assembly GCA_024305405.1 of Dirofilaria immitis. Taxonomy (NCBI): domain Eukaryota; kingdom Metazoa; phylum Nematoda; class Chromadorea; order Rhabditida; family Onchocercidae; genus Dirofilaria; species Dirofilaria immitis. The sequence continues at coordinate 2,263,636 of JAKNDB010000088.1, read as the reverse complement.
ATATCAAAATTCTTGAAAATTTTATTTAGGCAAAAATAGAATATTTAAAAAGTTAATTTATAAAAATCAATAAGATTTGATATCTTATAAGAAAAAATCTTAATCTTTTTTTTCTTGAAAAGTTCAATTAACAAAATGTTAAGCAATTATCAAACAATTATAAAATTAATCCAAATTTTTAAATTTAAATTGAAATAAATTTTTAATAAAATAATATATAATCAAAATACTATTAGAAATCGAATTGATATTATTCGTAAAACTTTAAAAATAAAAACAGTTTGTTAAAATCGATCAAAATGAACAATTGAACAAATAAATCGGAGAAGATGAAATGAGAAAAAGAATTGATTTATTTAAGTACATCATTTTGATCATTTACGAATTATCCAAAAATATATTTATCAACTAAAATACAAATTTTCAGCCAATTAAATTATGTTTAAAGTTGATCAATCTATCAAATTAGCCAATATTTCAATTCAATTTTATACTATTCCAATTTATCAAACTATTATCAATTTATCACTAAAACAGTTGAAAAGAATTTCTGAATGAATAATTATAAAATCACAAAATTTTTTAAAGAAAATGAAAAAAGTCAAGAAAAGGAAGGAAAAAAAAGAGATGAAAAAATTCGAAATGATTAATTTAATAAGTATAAGCACATATAAAACTCATATATTATAAAAATATAAGAAATTAATTGAAGACAAAAATTTAAATAAATTTTTATCAGCTATAATTTTAATTTTTGATATCGTATAGCAAAATTAATTCATACCGTACTGTAATTTTTCAAGCCACAAAAAAAGGAATAATTTGATTATAATAAATAAGTCGTAAAAATGATTTACAATCATTTATTGAAATTATAAATTTGTATTTTAATTAATAAATTTAATTTTAATTAATAAATTCCATTTCTCTATTTTAAATTTCAAAAAAATATTATCTAAAAATATTTCAAATAAGAAAATAAAGAATTTTAGCACTTACGAAAATAAGAATAACCGTTTCGATTACAATTTAAAACGATTACAGTATCATAAAAATTGTTGTTGTTGCTATTATTTGTTTATATATTTACAAAAAAATTTTTTAAATAAATTTTTTAAATTAAAACAAAAATTCTTTTTTAAAATTTCAAAAATAATTTTATTAATTTTCTTTTGTTTTTGGAATTAAAAATAATAATACTTAATATTTTTACTCATTTATTGCTTAATATTACTTATGGAAGAAAGGAAAGATTAAAGAAAAATTAAACTTTTAGAAATTAAAAATAAATAAATAAAAAAATGAAATTTAAATAAATAAATAAACAAATTAGGCAATATTGCTTTGATATAAATTAAATTAAACTTTTCTTTTCAATTATTTTCTCTCATTAATGACACAACAAATTTGCATTTATTTTTTTAGCATTCAAATTTCACGCAAATTTTATCTTTTCATTCTTTCTCTCTCCTTTCTTTTTCCGTTCCCTCTAATTATCCATCTATTCTACCATTTCAATTTTGTCAATAAAATTCCTCAAAAAAAAAAGGAGGAAAATTCACACCAAAACGATTAACTTCCAGCGGTGAATTAAAAAAAAAAAGCAATTACCGTAACCCTATCATTTTCTTTTGTAATGTGATGGCTATTTCAAGGACGAATTCAATATCATTTTAAGAAAGAGAGAGAAAAAAAAAGAAAAACTACTTCTTGTACTACTACATTGATTAGCCAATCATTGCTATGATATATGCATATATCAGCAATATTTGAATTGTTGATGCTGATACGAAAATGATAAGAATAATGTCTAACTTACATTTAGGTAATGATAATCATTCACAACAATAATTTTCTACTACATCAAAAATAAATCGAAAAAATTAAGGATGTGAAGAACAAAAGAAAGTTTTAAAAAAACTTAGATATGACAAAGAATATAATCAAATTTGATAACTATATTTGATAACATTATCAGCTTATCATATCAAACTTACATGAATTCTTCAATACTATATTATATATTACTATTTAATGATAATTTAAAGGAAAAGAAGAATTTATGAAAAGAAAAATTATAAGATTTATAGAAACGATGGAAAAAAATTAGTATGAAATTTAAATAGCATTATTTAAATAATCAATATCTTATAAAGAATAAAAAAGCAATTATTTTAAAAGAACCATTTCAAATTTTTATTAAATAAAAACTTTCAAAAATTATGTCTAATTAAAGAATGTAAATTGACGATATAATAATAATGGTGATATTGACAATGAATAGTGATAATGATAGTATAAATAATATACTTATAATGATAACAAAAATGGATGATAGATATGATACTACGAAAAGTTGATCATCTGCTAAAAATTATAATTAATTAAGTTTAGATATATGTGATAGAATTTTATCATGTAAAACAAGGAAAGAAAAAACTTCAAAATCCAATATTTACATAATTTTAAAATAGTTATGAAAAAATCGATAACACCTATTCTTAAGCATTATTCAATATTTATTATATACTATCAGTTTATCGTTAATAATAATAAAAAAAGGATCTAGAAATAGAAAACGTGAAATTTCCTGTTAAAGAAGTAAAAAAACAAAAGATCTATCAATATGAATGAATATGATGGATATAGAAAGAAATACATGCATGAATCATTAGAGTCGGATTCTAAAACTTACAGTAAGATTCTGGAAGAGCCATGCCCTGAATTTGGTGATCGCTTCTTTTGAAAAAACTTTTGGTACTTTTCGTTTATTTGCACCAGTTGCTGAACCACCACCGCTTCCGGTATTTCCTTCGCTAAGAACCGATTCCCTACCACCATCATCATTTAACGAACCGCACATCGATAACGATTCATCACCTGGAAGGAAACGACCAACGTGGACTACTAAATCCTACCTTTTTTTTCTGGAAAAATTTTAAAAGAAAAAAAGACGAATTACTTCAAATCTTATGATAATTCTTGTAATAAACTAATATTAGTCTGCAGTTGATTTATAGTTTTTCATCATATTTGATCCATAATTTCTAATTTTTTTTACAGAAAAAATTTCGCAATATTTTAGGAAAATAATATATATAATATTTATTAATCGTTCTTATATTATAACATTTATAATAAATTAGATTTGCTGGCTAATTTTCTTTTTGAACATTTTTTAAAATCTTAAATTAATATGAATATTTTTATAATTTTGAAATAAATTTTAAACAAAAATATCAATGAAATTTATTTATGATTAGTTCAAATTTATAATAAGTATGATAAAAATGATTCAAAAAAAAATCAAAATTAAAGTAAAAAAATAAAGCGATAATTATATTATGCTGGTAAAAATAGTTACGTAAATATTTACAATTTATAAAAATGATAGATTAAAATTTCAATATAAATTATCTCAGATAAATAAAGAGAAAAGAGATGGAGAGAGAGAGAGGAGAGAGAAAGAGAAAGAGAAGAGATACATTATATACATTTATATGAAATTATATATAAAATTAATTAATGTGTGCTTTTCTTCAAATGATCAAGTCCAAAAAAAATAAATAAATAAATAAACAAAATTTTCATAAGTATATAAATATTAGCGATTCGCAAGCAAAAGCAGTGATGCTAGCAATTATGCAAAAGCAAAAAGATGATTTTTTTGCATAAATAAAAATTAAGCAAAAACAGAAAAAGGTAAACAAAAACAACAACAAAAAAAACAACCTAATAAAAATTACATAAAAGCAAAAGTATCGCAAACATCGTTACAATATGGATAGCATATATAAAACTTATATATACGATATCATCTCCACAATACCGTAATTTTCTGATTTCTCTATAATATGTTAGTCATTTTAACTACTATATTGTCAAATTACTGTAATTCCATTACTGTACCATCTAACTATTGTATCGTCTAATTTGTTGCTAAATTATAGCCAAATAATAAATATATATAATATAGTCAAAATCATAATTGTTTATAAAAAAAAAAGAGCTATTAAAAGGATTGCTTATTTCTAATTAATTAATTTGCATTCATATTCCTAATTCATTAAATTGGATTATATGTCGAATATTCCTTAGAATCCAAACTAACCGTTAAATGATGAAAAAGCCATGCCCTCATAATATTTGTTGCTGGCTTTGGAAAAATTCCACGTCTCTTCGTTAATGACATCATTAATATCGGTGATTTGGTTGTGATAGTAGTATTATTATTAGTATCAGTAGTAGTAGTAGTATTAGTAGGGGTAGTAATGGTAGTATTAGCGATAGTAGTAATGGTAGCAGTAGTAGTAGTATCAGTAATATCTTGATCGTCAATCGATGATGATAATGATAATGGTGTATTATGACAAATTTGATTTTGTTGTTGTTGTTGTTTAGGCATACTATTAGTACAGTAATCGTTGCTAACAATTCCGTCTGATAATTGCTGATGTTCGCCAAAATAATAGAATAAGCTAATGGAGGATGGATATGAATCCAAACTTTGCTACCTGCATACAAAACAAACAGATAAGCTTTTTAATTCTAAAATCCTAAAAATCAAATAAACAAACAAAAACAATACAAAAACAAACAAAGCAAATAAGTAAACAAGCATATTAAAAAAAAAATCCCATTTGTTTATTATTTGTTATTAGCCATGCAAAAGCAAAAAAGTTTTTAACAAAAGCATAAAATAAAAAGAGATGGTATTTGTAAACAACAAAAAAAAGCAAAATTAATAATAAATTAAATAAACAATATTAAATTAAATTAAAATTTGTGATAAATATTATTTTCAAAACAAAAATTAAAAAACAAATATATAATAAAATGAATTTATCATTAATTAATTAGTCGGCAAAATTTCGTACATCTATTTGCATTCATAAATAAATACATTTAAAAAAATTGAAAAAAAGGCAAATAGTAAAAAAGAATATTCTAATACTAAATGAATTAATTATTATAAACAAAGTATATGTAATTCAAATTCCAATTTATTATTTTAATTTTAAATATTCAAATAAATGGCTAATAATTTATAAATAATTTTTTTTCGAAAAAACTTGTTAGAATAGAAAAATTCACGATATATATATGTATATATATCTATTCATATGTCTCGGCTTAATAATTAATTAGTTCGAAGGATGCAAAAATTATAATTGCTAAATGCAGCGTAGCGTAAAAACTATTATTTCGGTTAAACGATTATAAGCTATGTTAAATTTTAATATATATATACACCGTACAATTGGAAGTGATTATAACCTCCTATAATATATGAATATCGAATTAATTAATTCATTAATGAATTAGGAAATTTAAATACGATTAATGAAATAATAAATAATATTGTAAATAGAAAAAATTTGTAAAATTAATTAATTAGAAAAAATTTTTATTCAAAAATTTTAATTCTATTTAAAATAAATATTATTTCGTTGTATATAAATGAAATTGAATTTTTATAAAAATTTTTTAAAAAATTATTTATAATTTTTATTTTGATATAATCAAAGTAATAATTTTTGTATTCGTTTTTTTAATTACTTTTTTTCAAAAATTCCTTCTTTTAAATTTCATTTTTTCGTAGGAAATTAATTTAAAATAGAAATTATATTAGAGAATTATTAAAGGATTATTAAAATAAGAAGATTTCATAAAATTGTTTTAAATAGGAATATATAGAAAAAATTAGCCAGCAAAAATAAATTTTGTCTTTTGAAATTTCGAAAATAAATTAAAATATCTAAAATTAAAAGAATATTTCAATAACGATGAAAAAATTTTTAATTCAATTAATCAATCAATCAGTTTTAACGTATCAACACTAATGAATATTTAGGTAGCTTAAATGTATCCTAAAAAAAAGAAATTAAAAGTTTTTGTTTTAGGAATTTAAAATATTCAGCTCCAATAAATAATTTAACTTTTAAGCTAAAAAGAAAAGTTAAAAAAATTACGAAAAAATTTAATTATAAAAAAAAGTTTTTTTCTTGAAAAATAAAAGAGAACATTACGAATTAAACTATGCTTAATTAAAGTAATTTTAAATTTTTGAAATTAATTAAAAATCATGAGATCCTTTTATATCTTTACAAAGCTGCTTTGATAAGGATTTTTAAAAGGAAAAGTTTTATCAATTCATTGATCAAATATTATCTATGAACAAAGATTAAATAATTCCCTCATAAAACAAACCTAAAAAAGAAAAGAGAGAAGGAAGAAAAAAAATTAATTAAACGTTTATTTTTTTTTTTTGAACTATTGTCACTTATCTTAAATGATAAACAATTTAAAGAAATTTTTTCAGAAAAATTAAAATTAAAATTAAATTAAATCAATAAAAATACCTGTATCCGAAACATTATCCTGCTGTTGTGCAGTAAGTAATTGATTCGGTGTTTCAACCGAATGCGGCGTTGAATCAAGCCGCTGACCACCCGCTGATGAACTATAAATTTTAATTTCTTTTTTAATTATTTCATTTCAATTTTTTGTTTATTTTCCATTGTTTATTTAATTGAATTAATCATGCATCCAATAGCTTATGGAATTGTTTGTTTGTTTATTTGTTTGTTTACCTTCCTGAAGGACTACTGACGGCTGTTAGCGATATGGACGTTTGGGTGCCCCCAGCCGTCAGAGGGGTCACCCCGCCCAACACTAAAGGGTGGCTATCGGGAGTTGTTGACGAATGTTGTTGAGATGCAGCTGCAACTGCAGATGATGATGATGCATTGCTGAGATCGTGTACCGATGCATGATAACCCTGAAAAAACAATGAAAACAAAAAATGAGTAAAATATAACTTGGCTGAATAAGTTAAGGCTTAGCTTTGAAATTTTAATTTATAAAAATAAAAAAGCTTGAAATTTACCTAAAGTAATTAAGAAATTTTAATTAAAAAAATATGCAAATAAGTTAGCCTAACTCAATTCCTATTTTAGCAGATATTTAAATTAAAAATTTAATTCTGTTAAATTAATTTAAATTCTAAGCAGCCTAGAATATCTATATATGTAGATGATTAGATGGATAGATAGATTAGAAAAGATTCTATATCTATTATTATTATTATTTAGTACATTTAAATTGTTGTAAAGTGAAATTTAAAAATAATTACCGAAATTTTAATTTTTATAAAAATTCCAAATTTTTTTCAATTTAAAAATTTGTATGGAAAAGCTAAGAAATTTTATTTGTCAGTTATATTTAGAAGATGCAAATAACTTAATTTATGCTTTTATAATAAGTTGAAATATATTCAAATTCTATATACTTATATCTAATTTTTATATTTAAATTGAAATTAGTACCACTGGTCGTAATTTGAACAATAAAAATAAGTACATCGTTAATGATATTTATTAGATGATAAAGCAAATTTATTAACTTAATTTGTAATCCAATAACGATATAACAATTATATTAATATGAAATTATGAAAATTGGAATATATTAAATTTAATGTATATTTGTTGTAATATAATTCATAACAATAATAATCGTTTATTTAATAATTATAATAATTTTCAATTAATAATTGTAAATAATTATAATTGTTAAAATTATTGATTAATTCATTTCTATATTTTCGACATTTTATTGTTCTTTTTCATTTTTTCTTTCATTTTTTTATTCAAATCTTACAACTTTTAAATTTCAAAAAGGATGTGCTAATTGGAAAAATAATAAATAAAAATCTTTCATCCATTATTGATGAAAAAGATAATGATAACAATGTTAATGATAACAATGTTGATGATGATGATGATGATGATGATGATGATGATGATGATAATGATGATGATAATGGATTGAAGTAAATTAGAATAGCTTTTAAATGGAAAGAAATGCCATGAACAGATGTGCTATTATCTAATCTATTTAGATATATATATTTTATACTTGTATTATCTCATCATCAGGTTGATTAAACATTCTTAATGCTTTTTACAAATTTATTCAAGCATAAAAATAGATTTAAAGCAATCGAAAAAAGCAGAAAAAGAAGAAAAAAGAAAAGAAAATAAGAAAAGAAAAAAATGGACAAAATTTATCGAAAGAAAATTTTCTAAGAAAAAAAATTCTATCGCTTTTATAATTATCTAAAAAATTTAAAATTTTTCTATATTATTCTCATTTTTCTCATTTCATATTTATAATTATTACCATTTTTTCTCTTTTTATTTTTAAATTTTCTTATTTTCTTTTTCATCATTACTATAAATATAGAGAGACAGAGGGAGAGAGAGGAACAGAAAGAGACAGGGAGAGAGAGAGAGAGGGAAAAATCAATAATTCATATTCTTCATTATTATATAGATTTAAATCAATTTTTAATTTCTAGTTGAAAAAAAAATGATAGAAGGAATGAAATTTCTCCTTTTATGTCTTTTTCAGTATGCAAATTAATACCTTTGTTCCTTTTATCATTGAAAAATATTATTATTATTGCTATTTTTCTACAAACACAAAAAATCAATAATTCATATACTTTATTATTATGGCTTAAATCAATTTCTAATTTATAGTTAAAAGAAAAAAGAAGAATAAAATTTATTGTTTATACCTGCTTTTAGTATGCCGAATAATCCAAAAACAAATTTTCATACATTTTCATCATAACAAAAATTTTTATTATTATTTTCTTTTTTCTATAAATATAGGAAAAAATCAATAATTCATATCCCTCATCATTATGGCTTCAATCATTTTCTAATTTTCACGTATTGCTAGCCTTTCAAAACATTGAATTGTATAAAATATAAATATATATATAAATGATTAATTTTTTTCCTATAAAATATGCAAGCGTAAATTATAGATTAATAAAGAGATAAAAACATAAAGTATATTTTATTGCATATTATTGATATTGCCTTAAGCCAAGGCATACATTTTCAACAACCGAAAAATTAGCATTTTATTCCATAAAATATTCATTTCTCTTTTAGGCATAGATTGCGCGAAAAGTTACCGCCATATCATTTAACTAAACCCCTTGATCAATTTCAAGTCTATTCATAAATAATCAATTCTTTCCACTACAACCACTTATCTCCCTTTCCTCTTTCTCCCTCTCCCTCTTCCCTTCAATTGCTTTTCATCTTTTAAAAGCATCAAAACCGCTTTTGATCATATTTGTTCTGCTTCATTTACCTTGGAAAAAATGGACACTTTCAAAAGCTATTTTTAATATCTTATTATCATTTTCATCATCACTATCATCATTATTATTATTATTATCAACCTCTTAAGATAATATTTTATTATTATTATTATTATTATTATTATTATTATTATTATTACTATCATTATTATCAATTTCCTAAGATAATATTTTCTGTAGATGTCTTTAAATAAATCTCTCTCTTCCTCTCTCTCCCTCACTCCCTTTCTTTCTCACTTTTCTACCTTCCAAAAAAAATTTATTTTTATTTTGTCGAAAAAGAAAAAGCTAAAAATTATATCATATGCTATAAAAAATATAAGGAAAATAATTCTTTTATCTTTTTGTCTTCTCCTAAATAAATTTTCAAATTTATCCCATAATATTATTGTTTAGAAAAAGAAAACAAAAATAAACAATTCGAAACTTTTTTTTCTTTTCTTTTATATGAAAAAATTTATTGTAATTTATCAATCTTACACCAATTTATTTACTATCCAATTAGTTAAAATAATGATCAAATAGTACAAAATATATTTTTGTCATTTTTTGTTTTTTTCTCATTTTTTTTTGCTATTTCTTCATTTATTTCAATTCAACAATTTAACAAATGTTTCTTCGTCATAAATTATCATCATCATTATCATCATCATCATCATCATCATCATCATCATTTTATTTGTATATTCATTATTTGTTTATTTATTTGTTTGCTTGTTTGTTTGTTCGTTTTGTTTAATATAATCATCCCTTTTATAGTTTTGTTTAATAAAAAGAGAAAAAAAATGGGAAAGAAAATTTTTCGTTTTTAAAGAAAAAGAAATTATTTGAAATTAAAACTGTCCAATATCTATATAACATTTCTTCCTCGTTTTTTTTCCTTTCTTTTTCTTTGTTAAATTGATAAGAGCAAAGTTTAGAATGATCTATGCTTTCTTTTCTTTTGATAAAACTTATTTTAATTTTAATGAAGTTAAAATTCTTTCCACCTTATTTACTTTTTTTCCTTCTCATCAAACCATCATCGCCACCAACTAAGAAATCGTTTTTCAAAAGATGTATCATCATATCATCAGTAACATAAGCAGTTGGTTTTAGATGATAATTTTAACCAAAGTTGAAGAGGACGAAGAAAGAAGAGACGAAGACTAAACAGTTGTTAATTTGATAGCAAAAGAAACAAAAAAAAAACCTTTTCGTCTAAAAACTTTTTCACCATTTTTACGAATGGCATTTTTAAACAAAAATTCCATCAAATATTTTATTGAGCAACTTCACCAACTTTTACTTTTAAGCAAACAAAAAAAAAAAAAAGAAAGAAAAAGATACGAATAAGACAGGATTATTTTGTTCGATGATGGAATTAATATGATTTTTCAAAATTTGCAAAAAAAAAGAAAAAATTTCAAACTTTAGCAGAAATGTAAATTTGAAATTTCAAAAATATTATAATATCATTTACAATCCTCCAAAACAATATATAATTTTGATGGACGTTAATAAAAACATAAATTTGTAAAATTTGAAATTTTTAATAGACAAATATAAATTTGATATTTCAAAGATTATTTTTACTACTAAAAATGTACGGTAATACAAATTGAAATTTCATTCGAAATGTAAATTTGAAAATTCTTATAAAAATCTGAAATTATATTAAACTGAATAATATGTATAGAAAGATACTGATTTGTATAAAATCATGATTACTAAATTACTAATGAATATTATTAACGAATAATATAAATAATCAATTTTTGATATTTAATCAAGAAATATGTGAATTATAAGAATCATTAATGTAAATAAAAGTGCCAATTTTGAAATATATTAAAATGAATGAAATAGTATTAAATAATTTTTAAGTAATTAAAAATTTTAAAAAAAAGTTTTTTCAAATAAAACTGAAATAATTAAAATAATACTTTTCAAATTAAACTTTTTAGATTTTATATTTTAAAAAGACCAAAAATTTTTGCATAAATTTATGAATTTTTAAATTTCTGAGTAAATTTCGAAAAAAAGAGAAAAATATCAATGTTATCATCTTCAGATAGCTTTATCATTTACGATGGTTAAATTGAAAGAAATTTAGTATCAGTGTTATCATCTTCAGATAGCTTTATCATTTACAATGGTTAAATTGAAAGAAATTTAGTATCAATGTTATCATCTTCAGATAGCTTTATCATTTACGATGGTTAAATTGAAAGAAATTTAGTATCAGTGTTATCATCTTCAGATAGCTTTATCATTTACAATGGTTAAATTGAAAGAAATTTCTTGTTTTTGAATTAATAATTTGTTTAAATTTTTGCTTAAAATACATAGTATTATAGTTTAGAAATGATAAATAAATTCTTAATTTATCTATCAAATATTAGAAATAAGAATTAAGAAAATTAGCATTTTCTTTTTTCATATTCGTTTTTTTTTTCATTTATAATTTAAATTAAAAAAATAAAAATTATATTTTAAGTCTGTTCCGATTAAATTATTCATTCCTTTTCTTTTTTATTTTTTGAAAGATTCTTTTTTTTTTTAAATTAATTCAATTTCTTTTATTTTTTCGATTAATTAAGTATATAATAGAAATTAATATTTTGAAATTATAAATATGCCATAAATGTTTACCTTTCTTTTTAAGATTTAATATTTGAAATTTTAAAATTTTCTTTTTCTTTTATTTAATTTTTCCGTCTTTTTACGTGCTTTTTTTTTCAAAGCTAATTTTATAAATTGAACAAAAATTATCGAAAGTCTTTTTTTTCCAATTTTTAAAATTTTCTTTTCAATTATCAAAAATCGGAATATCTTATAGGCAGAAAAAGTAATATGATAGAGTTTGTAGAATGGAAGATTGGGAGGAAAAAGTGGCCGATAATGGGTATGACAATGTCTGGAACATGAAAATGATGACATAAATCAAAAAGGTAAGGAAAAATGGGAAGGTATACTTTTTTTCCCAGAATATTTCTCTTCTTATCTCTCTTTTCTCTCCCTCTCTTCCTCTCTCTCTCTCTCTCTTTCTTTTTTTTTTTTTTTGAATCATATTATATTTTAAAAGAGAAGAAGAAATGATTCGTAGATTTCGAATGAAATTATGGAAAAAATTGTTAAAAATTTAATTATCAGTACAAATAAACATCTACAATAATTTATATAAATAATATAATTAATATTAAAATATATAAACAATGCAATTATCATATGATAAATTGGTATAAACATTAAATGATTATTTGAGTTATATAATTAAAATTTTGATTTCCATTTTTTTATTTTTCTTTGGTATCAAATTAAACATCGTTATTGTTATGATTAAATTTTTATTTAAGTTAGACAATTCTCTTTTTTTTTTTTAAATAATTGATAGATTATTATAAAAACTAAACTTTGACCTTTTTAAATTATAAAAAATATTTTGAGATCAATCGTTTAAATTAAAACAACTATTACTAACATCATGTCCGGATGAAACTGCTGTCGTATTTTCGGGTAATGGCACAGATTGTGGTTCATAAGGAGCTGGCTGATATTGTGAACTGAATGACAAAAAAAAGTTTTAAATTTGAATTAAATAAAATATGCTTAGAATAATGAATAAAATAAATTCGATCTATGATTTCATATTTTTGCAGAAAAGAAAAATTAATATAATATATGAATTTAAAATTAAATAATATATTTTTTCATTTCGAATATATTAAATTTAAATATGGGAAAAAATATTTCTACCCGATAGGTGTACTCATAGAAGGACTAGATGAAGGAGCAGCGGTACTAGGTGAAACAGGTGTTTGTGAACTGCTTGCACGTTCCTCACCAACAATATCCATTGGCATCTTACCTTTTAAACAGGTTACATACCGGTGACAAAAATTATCACATAATTCATGTACCTAAAAATTATCAATAAAATCATCACCATTTAATCCCATAAAAATATTTTTCATTAAAAATAATCAATCAATACTGCTTATTTTTGTTGCTATTGAAAAAAAAAATTAATCGATATTGCTGCAATTTCACATTGAGGAAAATCGATCAATATTGCTATATTTTAATATTGCATCTATTTTTTTTTCGATATATATTGAAATAATTGATTATTATATCATTCAATTTTATATTATTGCAAAAATTAACAAAGCCTAATTTTTAATGGTTGATAAAATGCGTCTTTTTATCAATGTAAGGAATATATGTCATTTTGTATATCGTCGTGATAATAATACTAATAATAATGTATTCGTTTGAATTTTGCTATCTATATCTATTATCTGTTATCTAGTTGTTATTGTTGAATTAAAAAATAAGCTGAAAAAATTGTTAACATATCCTTCAAATCATTTATCCATTTTGATTAATCATATTTTTAATTTTTCTTTTCCCTATAATTCTTCTAAAATATTTGTCATCTTCTCTTTCTTTTTTCTTCTCATCATTTTAATTTTTTATTTTGTAGATGAGTAAGATAGATATGAATTATTAAAATGATATATTGCAAAATTATGATATATTTTTTTATCATTCTCAATCAACATTTATAAAAATTTCAATTTTTTTTTCTAGAATTTCATTCATTTTAAAAATTATCAAAAAAAAGTAAATTTATTATCATCAATCTTTCATCAAATATATATATTATTGGTGTATGTAAGTTTGTTGTTTTTATCTTTGTAAAAGATCGCTGATAACAATTTTCAAAATTTCTCATTTTCTTTCTTTTCTTTTTCTTTTTTTTTTTGAAAAAAAAATATTCGTCTATTTATGATTGCAATTTTATTTTTCTTTCATTAAAACTTATCAAAAATTTTTTACTCTTAAAACTTTTCTCTCTCTCTTTCTCTCGTTTGAGATAGAGAGAGAAGGAAAGAGAGAGAGAGAAAATGTTATTTTAATACTCATTAATCTTTAATTTTTGCAAAATAAAAAATGATGAAAAGAAGAATTAAAGAAGAAATGCAAAAAAAAAAAAAAGAATTCCTCCAATTTCATTCTTTTTCTTTAAAAGTTTCAATTTATTTGATTTTTTAAAATTTAAAAAATTTTTTTTCTATTACTAACAGCTGTGCATATATTATATTTTTCTTCACTAAATATTCCATTCATTGATCTAAAAAATAAAAAAAAAAAGCAAAAAAAGGAAAGATCTATTATTCATTATCATATTTCGATCTATCTATTCATCCTTTTGTCTATCAAATTTTTGTTCGACATCATCTTATCTTTACCGAATTCGGTAGATGTATGTATATATATATATATATATATATGTGTATGTGTGCGTGTGTGTGTGTGTATTTATATATATATATATAAATATCGTATTTCATTCGAACTAATTTAGAAAAACCGGTATATTAAGAGAGTAAAAAAAAAGAAAGAAAAGAAAAAAGTGGATTGACAGTAATCACTATTTCAACCCAATAAAGGAATATTTTAGTTTTTTTCAATTTCGAAAATATCAAAAATAAATTTCAAATAACACAACTTTCCAGCAGGGGGTTCCAATATTATGTTTTTTTTTCCTTTTTTTTACAACACAGCATGAAATAACAACAAAAAATATTTTGTCCTCTTTTTCTCAAAAAATTTTGTCCTCTTTTTTCTCCTCTTTTTCCTTTTTATTTTTCCTCTTTATATGAAAATATAAACAAACAAGAATTGCTATACTGAAAGAAAAAAAATTAGTTTCAATATTTTGCAGAAATTTTTCAAAAATTTGAATTTTAAAATTAAAAAAATAAAATTCTCATTTTTCATTTTTTTCCTTTTTTTTCCAATCTAGTCCATAAATTTAAAAATTATAAATAATATTATGATTGATAAAAATCCATAATATTCAAAATTATATACATAAAAATATCATGCAATGATAGAATATGGCATGAAATTAATAGGAATAATAATATAGCTCGTTTAGAGCCGTATACTGTAGTTAGAATACAGTACAAAACTAACTACGGTTTTTCATGCTTTTTCTTTTTCAAATCTATTTAATGAATATAAAAATTATAAATAATATCATGAATTGAAAAAATTCATAATATTCAATTATACGCGAAAATATATTGACGTAATATGGCGCAAAAATTAGTCGAAATAATAATGTGACTCATCTGCACTGCATATTGTAATTGGGGTACAGTGTGCAATAAAGAACGGTATGTTATAAGCAATACGGTATATTATAATAAAATGATAAGTTTTGTTGAATGGGAAGAATAAAGCAGTTGTATGAATGACATTTTTTAAATTTCCAAAGAAAAAAAAGTAACTAAATGACAAAGTAATGAAGAGATATGAAAAGTAAATATGATAATTTTTCGACGAACAAAATAAACAATAATTGTTCAACGGATGCTAATTAAAATAATCCAAAAAAGGTATAATATCATTTATCAAAAAAGTATGATATCATTTATCATATTTGCTTATTGATTATGTTGATAAAATAATTTAAAATGTTGCTAATAAAAAAATTATAAGAATTATTCCATATCAAAATTATTTCCCAATGAAAAAAAAGCAGAATTTTGAAACATTCATCATAAATAATAAATTATTTTTAGAAGAAGCAATAAAATAATAATAATAATGAAGAATTATTTTTTTGCAAATAATCAACATTTAATAAATTATCCAAATTTGTTTGCTTTTCCCTATTTATCATTTTTCATTCGTTTTTTTCAGAACAAATTGTGTAATAAATTAAAATTTGTTAAAAAATTCAAAATTTATTCGTTCCCTTTTATTTTTGCTAAAATAATTTTAAAAGCTCTATCTTTTGTTATTTTTAAGCTTACTCCGTTTTTCTTTTTATTTTTCTTTTATTTTATTTTTTTCTTAAATCTTTCAAACAAATGTTGTTAAACAGCTGTAACTGATAATAAATAATCCGACTTTATATTTGTTCGTAGAAAAGAAGAAAAAAATTGAAACGAAATCAGGAATAATATCGAGAACTGTAATTCGTTTTTTTTTTTTTTTTTTTTGCAAATCATGAAATAATAATATTAGCCTATTTTTTAATTAATTTAAAAAAAGTTAGTATTCTTTATAAGAAATGTTCAAATTTCATAATAATGTTCATATAACAATACGAAAATGGTATATATTGTATAAGTAATAATTAATCATTCAATTCTAGTTTAACTTAATGAAACTACTATTACTCTTGAAATTTCATGATGATCATATTCTTGCAAATAATTAGTGCAAAATAAATTGAGCAATAAAATGATAAGCTTTGCAAAAATATTTTATCAATTCAACCTATCATTTCAATATTATATATAGTAATAACGGTTTACTGAATATTAAAAATTTCAAAAAATAATTTAATTTAAAATATTTTGTATTTTATGAAAGGAGAATAAATTTTTGTTAATTTTTAAATTCCGCTTAAAAATTCTCAGAAAAAAACAACTGAAAATGAATTTATGATTCATCATTTTAAAATGAATTAATATCAATCATGTTTGTCTTTTATTCTTGTCAATTTATTGTTCCAATCATTATATTATCACAAATTTAAAGAGACAATGATCCAAATGATTTGTAGTAAATCTGTTACTAAAGGAATTCAAAAAAAAAAGAAAGATTTATTCTTGGACAATAAATACAATATATTTTTCAATGATAAATGTAATAAATGTTTAAAAGTAATTAATAAAATTTATTATCTAATTTATTTATATTATTATATTACCCGAATGAATGATATAAAATAATGAAACCGATTGATGTTATAAATGATTGTTTATATTAATAAAGTGACATTTGAAAAAAAAATTTGCAAAATTAACCTTTTCCAATTCTAATAAATGAAAACGAAGGACTTGTATTGATTGTAACATCTGAAAAACAATGATAAAATTTTGATAAAACAAAATTACATTTTTGAAACATGATAAATATGATGTATATACGATTAATAACATCGTTTTATCATTTATCTATCAATTTATGTATTATTTTATTTAAATAATATTGGCTTTAAAAAAATAATTATTTATTTTAAACTTCTTTTTAGTATCGATTAAATTAAAATATAAAATCAAACAATACCAATGTATCAATTTCAGGATTTGGAACATAATATGGCTTCTCACTTTGTACCTAAAAAGTGGAAAAAAAAATGAATGAAGAAATTTATAATGCATAAGAACAATAATTACAAAAAATTTAAATAAAATTTCCCCGATTACTGTAGCAAATATTAGTAAATCAAAATGAATACGATAAAAAGTTTAAACCATTTTTTCACAAAATGAAGAATAAGAGAAAGAGAGGAAAAAGATGTGAAATTGATAAAAGACAATAAATAATTTGATCAAAAGTTTTGATTTGGTAAAATAAAAATGCAAAGAGATATTGAGAAAAAAGAGGAAGAAAGTTTGATAAAGACTTATCAATAGCTCAAGGTTATCATCATCGTTTATAACACTAACGAACCATTTTGGCAAAATCAGCAAGGTCATCTTTAAATGAAGCCGATGAGCAGACATCATTTGTTGATGATGCTGACGTTGAACTTGACGTTGCTGTACTATTCTGATCACGTGGTGTACACGTTGCTAACTCGCATTTCTCGAAAAGGCACGATAATAACGGAAATAACGGATGACTGCAATTAATAAAAATTTTACTAAAAATTTACATTCAATTATATTATAAAATAGAAGAAAAAAAATAATTGAAATTTATATTTTAATTTTAAGTTTTAAAATTTTTAAAGTTATTTCGAGTATTTAATTTAATATATACGAATTAATTAATAGAAAATAGAATAGAAAAGTTGTTGTTAATTTTAGAAAATATTTTCTTTTCTCTTTCATAGTATTCTTTTTTATATATATAACGATAAATTAATTTTAAAAATTAATTATATCTTGTTTTTGGGTGTTATCCTTAAATTATATTAACACCTTCCCTCTACCGTATCATTTGACAAATTCCGGATAATAGCCAGAGTAGGTTTCGTTATTCTTTTTTTTTTTTCATAATGCTATATTGAAAGAAAACGGTATTAAGCACCATCTGATTTCTCTTTCTCTCTTCCATCTCTCATTTCCATTCCAAATCGAAAGATTATTTGATAATACACATCAAATATTTTGAGGAAATGCGTGGTTCATTTTATTAATGCTTTAAAACAGATGGCAACGAATTCATATTGTCTAAAATATCCGCTAGAGATACTGTATCCCTTTTTCATCATCTTCTTTTACAATCTTTTCTATCAATATTCAAATATATACATTATATTTATCTCCTCATCTCATATTCAATACATTTCTTTCATTCTTCGATATATATATCACTTCAATTCTAAAATCATTTTCTTTTTCCTTCTGATTTGTTTTAGAGGATAGAATAGATAAAATTAACTAACTCACTCCTCTCTCTCTCTTTCTTTCTCTTCTCTTTCCCTCTATTACTTTCTTTCTATATTTAATGGAGCGAAAATTTCCAAAGCAAATTTTAGAATTGAAAAAAATAAAAAAAAAACGAAATATTTCATTCTAACTAATAAGCCTTAATTTTTATCAGAAAATTTTTATCAAAACATTTTTCATATTTAAAAATTATTTTCTTTTTAATAATTATTTTTCATTTTCACATATTTTCTTTTGATATCGTTCTTATATAATTATTATTTCTATACCAATTTTATGTAATTAATATATTTACTTAATAAAAAATCTTTTCTTTTTTATTTTTCGAATATAATTTAAACGATAAATGAAAAGAAAAAAGCGACACTTTTATTGAATTTAAAAAAAATTGTAGAATTAATTAATAGAATAATTAAATACTAAAAATTATAAAATTATTTAATAATTAGATAAATAAACTTTTGGTAAGAAAAAAAAAACGAAACGAATTTTTACTTATAAATTGCTTCCTTATCTCGTTTCATCCGTTCGTTGAGCGGATCGGTAAGCATTGTTGGTGGTGCAGTAGCAACTGGCGGATATGCACCCATACCAAAATAACCCAATGAAGCTGCAGTAGCCGGATCAGCACCCGTTCCGGTATAAACATCCGATGCCGTGGGCGGTGGCCCGTAACCATCTCCATACTGTAATTGATATATATCGTATTGGAATTGATTTCTTATGATAGGAAAAAATTTGTTTATAATTAAAAAAGATTATTAAATTTTATAATTCACTTAGACTTTTTACAGCAAATTTATAATAGCAACATAGCATCAAAATATTATAATTCAAATTATCAAATTATAAATTAAATACTTGAATCATTTCAAGCAATCTTTCTTCTTCATAGATAAGAATAATTTATGAAGTATAATGAAAAGAAATTTTTTTTTGAAAATGATTATGCTATTATTAATTAGTTTGAAATTGCCATCCTCAAATTAATATTTGCCGTAAATTTTAAATAGGATGGAAATTTGAGTAAACTAGTAAAATTTAAAGTATGAGTTTCTAACAGTTTACAGTATATTTAATTAATACCTAATTTTTGGTAAATAAAAGATTTATTTTAAATATTTCATAAAATATTAAAAAAATTCCTTCTACAATTAAAATTACAGTAACTAATATTTCTACGTATATATACATGTGAATATGATTACTAATACAAAAATCACTTAAAACAATTTCGATCCCAATCATCAATAAAAGTTAATGGGAAGGTGATACAATATGGTGAATTTATTACTTCGTCGTCAAACTTTGTCTATGTTTATTACTCATTCCCGAAAATTTATTATCGAAATATATCATCGAATAATATTATGATTATTAATATAGCAAAATGTGCTATATCAAAAATAAATATAAATATTATAATTATTCAAGTTTTGAACTTACAAATATACAAATATCAAGCTAAATGAAAACGATTACGAATAGGACGAATTTTAATTTCAATAATGAAAACAAAAAAAAAGGAAGAAAAATTTAAAGCAAGCATCAAAATTGTTTAATAAATTCTTTTTTTTTTGGATTGATAACTTTTTCTAAACCTGATCAATATACTGTATTTATAAAATAGATATGCAAAAATTTGATTGAAATTTAACAATATAAATTTGATAGGCTTATATTATCTGAATTATTATTACTATTATTTTTATATTATATGAAAACCGAATTTAAAATATTTTGAAAAAGCAAGGAAAAAAATAAAAACAAATAAAAGAATACCGTAACTTCTGAACTCTTCTTTAAAGATTTAGAAAATATTATACAATATAGAAGGAAAAATGGAAATATTTAACGATTTATCAAAAATGAAGAATCAATCAAATAAAAGATAAAAATTATTTCTAGAAAATATTATACAGTATAGAAGGAAAAATGAAAATATCTCTTAATTTTAATAAAATTTCTTAATTAAATAGCTTTGCATAAAATGCAATTAATATTAATTCATTTTTTTATTATTCCTAAGAAAACAAAAAGTTAGAATATTTTACAAATAATATAATTTCTTTCTTTTTAATATATTTCGCAAATCTAATAAAAACAAATAAATAAGAAATGAAATAATTTTAATTTAATCAAAATACTATGCAAATTGCTCTTATTCAACTGTTTATGATTTAAACGAATAAAAAAATTAAAAGTAAAAGTAAAAAGAAAGGAAAAAAGATAATTAATATAATTTGTAATAATAATTATTTATCAGTCTTCGGAAAAAGATTATTATTTCTTTCTCTATTCTAATTCCCTGCTTTTCTAT
Organism: Dirofilaria immitis; assembly: GCA_024305405.1. Taxonomy (NCBI): domain Eukaryota; kingdom Metazoa; phylum Nematoda; class Chromadorea; order Rhabditida; family Onchocercidae; genus Dirofilaria; species Dirofilaria immitis. Next base: position 2,242,725 of record JAKNDB010000088.1, on the reverse strand, counting down.
GATATGATATGATAAATAATTATCTTTTTTTTAGCTTTTTTTCTTATCCAATCATCCGTTTACTTTTCCTCTCTTTCGTTTTTACTCCATCACTTTGCTAAATTTAATTTAATATTTTTCCATCATTCCTAACTATAGTAACAGTTATAAAAATAGTAAATTAATGTTATCTGTAAATTTGCCATATCAATTTTGATTTCTAAAATATTTTCCATTTTATGTCAATTATAAAAATGAAAATTAAAATAATTTTCTATTTCAAAATTTTGAATAAAATATTTTTTTCCTTCAAATCAGATTGGTTTTAAAAAAATTGATCAATTAATAGAAAAAAGCTTAAAATAAATTGTTATCAATCAAATTAATAAATAACAATTAACTAATTAATTAATTTTATTGATACTATAAAAATGAACTTAAAAAAAAGTAAATGTTTAGAAAAATTTTTTTAATTTTTATTTCTCTCTCTTTCTCTCTCCCTCTCTCTCTCTCTCATTCTCTCTCCTTTTTTTTCTTTTATTTTTTTAACATTTCAAATAGATTAGTTGAATAGGTAGTAGTATTGATGGAAATTCGTTATATAAAAGGCTATTTAGATGATTGTCACTATTGATTAGTGAACATTTTACATCACTATTCTATTTACTACTACGACTACTCTCTTTCTCTTTCTCTTCTCTCTCTCTCTCTCTCTCTCTTTCTCCATCCACTTTATCACTTTCATTTTTATCCTTTCAAATATCAATTAAATAATCCAACTTTTGCCTATTGTCAATTCGTCACTTCTCAATTACCCATGGGCAATTTCTTGAAATCTAATCCCATCTAAATGATTTCCTACTTAACATGTGTCGTTCATGTTTCTTCTTTTTATCCCAATAATTTTATATCCTATTCATACTTAATTTACTGATATTTATATAATCGATAATACTTAAAAAATCATATAATCGATAATCTAAAACTAATAAATACATGCAGCAATCTTTAATATTTCAAACATTTTATTTTAATATCAAAAAATAATTTTTATAAATAAAAATTTATTTCAAATGAATAAAATATTAAAATAAACATTACATTATATCAAAATAATCTTTAAGAACATATTAATTAATTAATATATTATAAAAAAATTAACAATAAAAATTTTAGCAAATTTTTAACTAAATAATATAATTTCCATACCAAATATTCCTACCGTATAATTAAATTATGCTAGTCGATAATATACGATATTAATATAAAAGTAAAAGAGGATACGATATGTTTGCTTTTAGCATAGAAGTATAAAAAAATTTCAATTTTAATACAACTTATTTATTAATTCTACATAAATCGGCATCTAATTAATAATTTAATTAAATTTCAAAAAAAAGGAAAAAGAAATAAGATATCAGCGGAAACAAAAAAAGATACGTCGCATAACACGTCATAAACACGTCACATTACATCATTAATCAAAATACTTCGAAATTTTATTAATTGATAATTATGCAAGTTTGACAGGTGATAAGTAATAAAAAAATATGATATGATTTATCATTGGAAAATTTCTTTATTCAAAAATTTTTAAACTTTTGAAATTTTTGCAAAAAAAATGAAATTTATTCCTTCAATTTCAGCTAAAAAACTGATATAATCTTTTGATATATTTCATAAAACTTAAGTCAAAAAAAACGAAAAAAACGTAAAACATAAGCTGATAATAGTTTATTGGTTAAATAAATATCACAATGTTGAAAAGATAAAAAAATGATAAATATTACATGAAAGAATAACAGTATTGAAAAGTAATAAATCTTATTTTTAAAAATATAACATTTCGCTTTTCTTTTTTATAAATTCGTTTTGAAAAATCTAAAAAAAAGAAATATTTTTAAAATTAGAAAGAATTTTTAAGATGATATCATAAAGATGATAATGATAATAAAATAATCTTATCATTTATTTATTTGCATAGGAATAATTCTTTAAATATTAAAATAGAATAGCTCTAAATATATTTTAAAATTCTCAATGATAAAATGATTCGATGAGATATTTCGGGATACAATTCCTTAAAATTTCAAAAAAGAAATATCAATTAATATTTCACGTTAGTTTCATCATTTTATTTCGGCATCTGATATTTTAAACTTTTTAGACAATTTACTTTCACATAATATTTATAAGATAAAGGAATATATTCCATACTATAAAAATATTGATTGATTAATGAAAAATTAGTCGTTTTTATTGATTGATTTGAATTATTGGTATAATTGATTGATAAAGGATATTTATTTATTCATTGACTGATATGAATTACTAACAACATAACTGATAAAAAATGCTTGTTTCATTTACTCATTGCTACATTATTACATTATAAAGAGAATACGGTAAATAAGTATTGTCTTTTGAAATGTTTAAAATAAGTTGAAATATTGTCATTTTCTTTTGACTTATTTCATCTTCTAAGCAAATCTTTCTCTTATCCATTCTCTTCCCAATTTTGATATTAATCGATTTAGTGATAAAAGCGAAATGATAAATTGTTTGAAAAAATTTATGCTTCCATTTTTTTATCATTTTTTTCAACTCTTTTTATCCCTTTTTTGCTATCCTCTTCTTCCCATATATTACCGATTTTAGAAAAGTTTTATTTTCTTAAAAAAAAAAATAATTTTCATTTTTAAACCTTTCGAATAACTCTGATAATGAAAATGATTAAAAAGTACTAATACTTAAAAACTAAATTAATTAGCTAAGATAAATTCGAAAAAGAAAAAAATTTAGATAATTTAGTAAAAATATAATCTTATCACTGAAATGCATATATATATATAAATTATCGATAAATTTTCCTACTGATTTTTTGATTAATGATTATAGCCCAGCAAATGCAAACAATTGATAAAAGATATCAAATTAATGATGTTTACAAATTATTTCGACAAATCCATTAATATTGTTAAGATTCATAATAAATTTTTTTTTTGTAAAAAAACAAAAGCCATTTTTATTAATTAAATAAAATTTAATTCGATACGATCAAAATTTGATATTTATAATTTTTAATTTTATGTATTTTATTACAAATAAAAATAGTGAAAAAAGAATAAAAAATGGATATGCGTAAAATTCTAAATAAATTGATAAGTTTTGTTATCATAAAGTTGTAAAAATATAATTCCTAATTTTTTCCCATTTGATATCAGCAAAGAGAAAGGATTTAATAGAATAATTTTATTCGAATTTGATTTGAAAAAAAGGAAAGCCTTATCACTATAACTTATCCCTACAAGAAAAAAGCTCTAGCATTACAATGTATCATAGCAATAAAAATAATGATAAATGATAATAAAAATGATAAGAGCAAAAAAAGTTGAATCGATAGCAAAATATAAAATAGCGGAAAGGGTAATAACGATAAGTTGGAACATTTTATTGAAAACTATTTAATGTCCAATAAAACATCGAATTGCGTCAGTTGCGTAACTTTTTTATTTACTTTTTTATTTTATTTTTCACTACTTGAGGTATATGTGAAATGGCTATGGAAATTTGTGAATACAATCAAATATATGTTTTTATAGAATTGTCAGATAATATAAAATTAGTTTTTAAAATGAGAATAGAATAATTATATTTAAAAAAAATGTAGAATAGAAAATGGAATGGATTGGTATAGAAAAAATAAATGATGAAATTCAATGGAATATTACGGAATGGAATATTATAGAATTAGATGAATTATTTTATATTATTTATAAATAGAATCTAATTTAAAATAAAATAATTCCTTTCTTTTCATTAATAATTCGTATGAATGTTTTTTCTTTTCTTCCTTCAATTCGAAATATATTTTAAAATAATTGATGATGAAATAATAAACTTATAAATTTATGAAATTATTCATTTTTTAATATTTGACAGATTCAGATGGAATTTATAGAAATCATTTTGAATGTAATAAAATTTTAATATTTTATTTTACATTTTTAATGGAATGACAATTTACAAATATTCCAATTTGAAAAATGTTATTTTTTATATTCTTTACATAATTCTATCATATAATATATGTAGAAATTTTGGAATTAAATTATATTTTTCTTAGCTAAACATTTATTACACATTCTTTGATTCGTTCTTTTTTTTCTTTTAATATTATTTACTAATTTTTTTTTTTAATATTAATTAATTTCAAGTATTATTATGATCGTATCCTTATAATTGCAATCGTATCCTCCTAAGTACATCAATTTTAAGCTTATTCATTCATTCATCCAATTCATTCATTCATTTATTTATTTCATTTCCGCAATACTTCAATTAATTAATCGTAACTCAATCAATTATTAAAAATCTGATCATATTGATTACTGTCGTTTCTATCGTGTATCAAATTACAGCATTATACATATATATAAATGTGTAATTAATTAATCGTAGCTCAATTAATTATTAAAAATTTGATCGTATTGATTACTGTCATTTCTATTGTATATCAAATATTTCATAATTTTAACATTATACATATATAAATTAGATCAAAGAATTTTACTGATATTTTTTTAACCCATTTCTATTGGTTAGTGTTTTTAGCAAAAATGTTTGATCATTTTCCCATTTGTTCGTTCCCCATGAGAATTACGAGAATTCACAAATATTTGAAATTGTTATCGGATTGGATAAATGGCCTTAACAAAGTTGGCTCGTTTTTTTTTTCTTTTTTTATCTTCAAAAAAATCAAGGAAGAAAAAAATTACAAGAAATAAGAGAGATATTAAGGAAAAAAGAGGAATAAATCTTATTTTATTTTTATTCACTCTTTTCCCTTATTTTTTCTCTCTCCCTTCTCTCTTCTTTCTTATTTTCTTTTTTTTTCACATTGTAAGAACAATAAGATTTAAACAAAAAAAAAAGCGAGAGAAAAAAGAGGAAGAAAAGAATAGAATTTATTTTTACTTCATCCATGTGCCAATATTACGGTAATTCCAAATACGAAAGACTAACTGATTCAACCAAAAATGTACAAATTGAAAAAAAAGTGTACTTGCATTTTCTGAATAAAAATCGATATGTCTAAAAATTCGTATGTTAATTTTTAAAAATTAAAATAAAGAAATTTATACTGTAATATAAAAATTTATACTGTAATAAAAATATTTGAAAATGTTTTTGGTAAAATAAAAATAATTAGAAAAAACAAAATTACAATAATTAAAATAATATATATCAATTATTGATTATAATGAATCGAAATAGAAATGTAATAATGGAGCAAACGAAAATTATTTTTATTCACTTTTAACCAATAATCTTATCAGGAACAAAAACAAATACTGATAAGATGGATGAAAAATAAAAATAGAAGAATGGACTACTTATGATTTTTAATTCTTTTTTAGGCTATTGCTTATCTAAATATTACTTACTTGATAACAAAAGAAAATATTATTTCGATATTGAAAAATATAATAAATATTTATTGCTTATAAGCAATATTTATTAACGATTTTGAATTATAATCGATATCTGTTATTTTAAAGAACAAATAAAATGACAACATTATTTTTCTTATTATTTTTAGATAAAATTTGCACAAAAATTCATTCTTTCTTCTTTTATTTACTTTTCCTTTTAATAAAAAAATTTAAAAGAAAATAATGAAAAAAGAAAAGGTTAATTTATTAAAATTTGAAAAAATTATAAATTAGAAATAAAAATTATTTGTCAAAAATATTTATAAAATTAATGCAACATATATTTAGGCATGTAAAATAAAATTTCTTTAGAATTAGTACAGTATATTACGCACACACACGGTAAGAATTCTTCAAATCAATACGGTATGGTTAAGTGTTTGGTGAAATATGGGAAAAAAAAAAGCATATATGGTGAAATATAGGAAAAAAAAGTATACTTTAGCATTAATGTCTCTAAGTGATATAAATATGGTGAGTTATTAAATTGTTTGAAATCTGAATAGTATACTTATGCATGTGTATATAGGGAAATTATCAAACTTGGTAGCAATATACTTAACATATATGTACGGTAAAATTTCTGTGATTACGATACATTTCATTGCAATACTAAAGTTTAATTGATATAAATGCATGAAATATAAAAATTGAATAAATAAATATGGTAAGTATTGAAAAGATGTTTTAGTCATTATATACTGTTAATAAGAAATGATGCTTCGAGAAAGTAATGTAATTAAAAAGTTTAAGAAAAACTTAATCAAGTATATTAGAAAATAATTAAATTTAAGTTCGAAAAAATAAAAAAAAAAAAAGAAAATTATCGAAGACGGACCCGTTGTGACATATGTATGGGCTTCCGCGATACTGCTACTATTGCTGCTGTTGTTGCTGAGGATGATGATGATGATGATATTAGCAATAATAATAATAATAATAGTAATTTCAGAAATAATAACAATAAAGATAATATCAATGACAGTATTGAAGGTAAACAGAATAATAATGATAATAATAATAATAACAATAATAATAATAATAACGACGATTTACAATTTTGTCTCTCGTAGTAATCTCGTTCCTTTGTCCTCCACCTTCCGTGGAAATGAAAAAAAAGTTCCTAAATCAATTTTATAGCTGCTAATAAATTATTGACAATGATGATCTATACTGAATACGTTTTGCAATTTGAGTAAAAATGAATTGATAGTCTTTTGCATTCGTTTTATTTGTCACCAATACGAAAAATTAATGATAATCATAAAATAATGTAACAAATAATCATAACAAAGTAATTCATAATTATAAATTTGCAAATTATACCGTAGGTAATTTCTTTTAACGATTATAAATGTCATCATTTCTTGTTCAACGAATTATTTATATATTCATCTAACTACTCTTAAACATTCATGCCATCTTTCCTATATCATCACATTATTTATTTCATGATGGATTAATCTGATTGTATATTATTCGGTATTTGTATAGAATGTTTAATTGTTTCATACTAACAATTAATTTAATTTACTAATTACTAATAAAATATTAAATCAATCAAATATAATAATAATAATAATAATAATAATAATAAATAATAATAATAATAATAATAATAATAATAATGATCAATTATTAAAATTTATGCATTACAAATAATTCAAAAGAATAAAAATAACATCTATTCTTGTGATTATTAGTTCATTCAAATCTTCTTAGATCAATCTTATTTTAATATAGAATAATCAACAAACAGTCCTATGAAATATCGATTTTTTTCAATTAAAATTTTTATAATTCTTTTCGTTTTTCTTTGCAATCAAAAATAAACAAAACACAATATATTATAACAATTGTTATTGTTATAATTTGTCATATTGATATTTTGCATGAATATATTTCTGTCTTTTATTAGATATTGTAATTATAAAATTGTATATGTGTATGTTTATATATATATATATATAACTAATAATGCTTATCTTAAAAATTAAATTATAATATATTTTTATTCTATCATCTAACCAATATCTATTAATTAAAAGCAAATTGAAAGTAGTATTAAAATAATTGAAGAAAAATAATGATGGAAAAAAGAACAAATCACTCCTAAATTCTAATAAAATAATAATTAAAATATTTCAAAACTTAAAACATTACTAATCCTATGAAAGAATATGAGGAAGTATTAATAAAATGATAATCATCTTTTCTTCCTGATATACCTTTCCTCATATATATATATATATATATGTGCCATACATACGTAATATACGTATATACACACGTATATATGTATACATCATATATATATATATATAGGTAAATAGAGACATACGCAGAACGCACGCACATACACGCATATGATAATTAAATAACTTTGTAATAACAAATTACAGCCGAACAATATGATCTATTAGAAGGATTGATTTTAGATGATGAGGTGTTAAAGAAAATAGAAACGGAAAAATTAATCGTCCGTCAAATGCGTTTAGTTTATAGTTGAAGATTGACAGGATGAATGAATGAATGGAATGGAATGAATGATCGAATAAATGAATGAATTAGAAATGAATGAGCCAAATGATTGAATGATGGAATGAATGAATAGATGGATGGATGGATGGATGGATGGATGGATGGATGGGATGGATGGATGGATGGATGGATGAATGAATGAATGAATGAATGAATAAATGAATGAATGAAAAGAAGAAAAGAATAGGATGAAAGGATGGGATGAGATGAGATGAGATGAGATGAGACGAGATGAGATGAGATTGGATAAGATTGGGGTGGAACTAAAAGTTGAAAATCTTTTCCTATCGTTCAATCCTATCCCGCCTAGTTTTAAGGAAAAATAAAACGAACAAACAGCAAAAGTCTTCTTTCTCTTCCTCCTCCTCCTCCTCCTCCTCCTCTTCCTCCTCCTCCTCCATCTCCTCATCTTCCTTCTTCTTCCTCTTCGTTCTCCTCTTCTTCGTCCTCCTCCACCCTCCTTATCCTCCACCTCCTCATCTTCCTCCACCTCCTCCTCTTCATCTTTCTCTTTCTCCACCTCCTCCACCTCTTCATCTTCCATCTTCTCCTTCTCCTTTTTCTTCGTCAACTTTTCACTGATTTTTGTTTCTATTATTGTTGATTTTATCTATATTGCTTGTTAGTTACCTTTTTACTACTTAATGCATACTTACCTATAAATTGTTTATTATTTACCTATATTGAATTATTTTATCATTGCTTATTAGTATTCACCTATATATTGCTTATCAATTAACCTATTTCATTATCAATATCATTGCTATCTATTAATTCCTATTAGTATTGAAATTATCAAAATTTAGTGATTATTGCTTAAATTAATTTGAAAATAGAAATTAAAAATGAATTGCTTATTTATTTAATTATAAATTATTAAAATTAAAATTTTATAAATGATTAATTTATATCTGTTCTTTTTTCATCTTTATCTTTTGTTTCATCTTTTTTCTCTCTCTTTCCTTCTTTCTATTATATATCATTATCGTTCGTTATTATTATTATCATTATTATTATCATTATCATTATTATTATTATTACTATTATTACTAATGAAATAAAATAAAACAATATTTGTTATTTGGTAGTAATAATGATATTTTCACTTCTCTCTTCTTTTTTTTTCCTCAACTATTTATTTTATCGTTTGAATGAGATTGTTTTTTTCTGAATTATTAATTCTTTTAAATAAATTTTGTCGCTTCATTACCTTTTTTTTTTTTTTTTGTTTTTTCATTCATTGTTTATTCTTATTTTTTTGGTTTTAATTAACAAATGAATGAATTATGAGAAAGAGAGAAAGAGAGAGAGAGAGAGAGAGAGAGAGAGGGAGGGAGGGAGGAAGAAAGAGCAGGTAAATAATTAAAAAAACAAATGAGTCTTCTTTTTTCCATAATATCAGATTAGAAAAAAAAAAATCTTTTAAAATTTCAACAAGTAGAAGAAGTAGGAGGAAAACGAGAAGTAGAAGGAAGAGGAGAGGGAGGAAATGGAGGAGGAGGAAGAGGAGGAAAAGAGGAGGAGAAGGAGGATGATTGCTATCTGCAAGGTAATGATAATAACGTACTGCTCCCTGTTGTTGTTTGGTTGTTTGGAGTAGTGTTAAAGTCGATTAATTTGGAATTAAACAATAGTATAGACATATACATACCTGCCTGTACAGACATTCATACACACCCATACATACCCGTACACAACCCTACATACCGAAACATACCTATACACACACATACACACATACACACACACATATATATATCAGTACAGGCATTCATACTCATGCACACATAATATAGATCATCTATATACATCCATGCACCTAGACAGACACTCATGTACACCCACACATACACATACACACACACATATATATATGTGTATATATATATCATCATATGTATATATATTGCACTTCGGGAAACCAATCTGTGGCTTATTTAAAAAAAAAGAAAAAGAGAATGAAGAAGAAGAGATAAAAAGAATGAGAGGAAAAGGTGAAAGAAATGGTAGAAAAGAAAAAAATAATAGAAAGGAAAGAGTTCAATTTATTTTTCTTTTACTCTCTTTAAATGACAAAAATTTTTCGAAAAAAAGAAATTTTTGTTTGAAAATTAAAAAAAAAGAAAAAGAGAAATAGGCAAAATTGAGAAAGGGAATAAATTTGCAAGAAAGAAGGGAATGATGAAAGAAAAATAGAGCAAGAAAAAAAGAGAAAAAAAAGAATAGAGAAGAAGAACAAAAGGAAAAAAGAAAAGAAGGCCTTAACCAATTCTAACAAACCTTTTATTTTCTTTTCTAATAATTTTTAAAATATTTTTAAAATTAAAAATACTAATAGAACTGATGAAGAAGAAGACGAAGAAGAAGAAGAAGAAGAAGAAAAGCAATAGGAAGAGGAAAAGGAAGAGGAAGAGAAGGAAAAGAAGAATTGATAATCTCATTATATCATTTTATCTCAACCTTCGTTATTCATCATTAACATCATCTTTATCATTATCATTATCATTACCATTATCATTATCATCATCATCATCATCATCTCTCTCTCTTCTAGCAATCGTGTCATCATTGTCATCATTTTCATTAATCACAAAACGTTAATTTATTTTTATTTCTTAACTATTATTTATTATTACTATTGCTATCAATTTTTATTCCTATCAATTAATCATCTTCTTTCTTTCTTTTTCTTTTTCGATTCCGATATTTATTTATGTATTTGAAATTTAAAATGTGTTATATTATAAATAAAAATTAGAATGAAAAATGGATTAAATTATCAATCAACAATTAATATATGCACATTTTAAATGATATTACAAATGATATATGAATTTGCCTAATAAATAATCAAATTATTTGACATATTAAAATTCTTTTATCAGAAATTTTTATCGAAAAAGTTTAGCAAATAAGAATAAGAAAATTAAGGAGATAAGAAGGAAAAGGAGGAAGAGAGGTAAGAGGAGGAGGAGAAGGAGGAGGAGGATGAGGAAGAGGAAGAGGAGTAGGAGGTGAGGGAGGAAATAAGGTTCAATAAGACATGAATATGTTAATAAAATAAATAAAATAAAATATAAATGGTAAATAACTGTATACTTACGGATATTTTCGAGAGTTTTTTCTTCCTCTCTTTCCTTCTCCTTTCTTTCTCTTCTTCCTCCTTCTGTTTCTCTCTTCCTTCTCTTTCTTATTCCTTCTTTTCGTTTTTAGAAAGAGGAGAAAAAAAAGGAGGAGAAATATTAGGAAGGAGGAATTTTTTATTATTCTAAACATTTATCAACCAATCTAATAATCACCTATACATCAATTACTTTAATGATGATAAATGATTTAGCAAATGAAGACAATAATGATAAGAATGATTATAATACTTGAAATACATACAAAATGTTTTTATCATTTATTTATCGATTTGTTAATGTACACATTAAATCATCATTCATTTTTAACGATTATTATGATTATTATTATCCATGTAGTAAATTTTATCAATTTAAATTTATTATTATATCTAAATTATGCTCTATTTTTACATTCTTCCACCACCTTCTCCCCTATCATGATGTATAAAAATTCATTCATTCGTATATTCATTTCCCTATCATGATTAATACTACAATCTTGCGTATCCGTTATCAACTATCAAACTATAAACTTCTCTTTTCCTTTTTCCTCTCCTTTTTCTCCAGCTCTTTCTTTTCATCTAATTCCTATTTTTCTCCTTTTTGTAAAGTTAACTAAAAAAATTTTTTATGCAAATAGAAACTATAGATATACGTACGCATATATACATGAGAAAAGGAAAAAGAAAAACAAAAAGGTAAAAGGTTAATAAGATAAAAAGATTTACCCAATTCTTCTACTATTCCTTAATACCTATTTTCCTATTTTTGTTTTCTTTAACCAAAAAAAGTCTTCCTCTTACAAATATAAACAAATATTATTATTAAACATATATATATATATAAATGAGAAAAAGATGAGAGATAATTAAAAAGGTGAAAGGTTAAAGAAAAAAAAAGAATTAACAAATTTACTTCAATTCTTTTATTTCTTTCTTACATTCATTTTTCTTTTTTTTTGTACAATAAATAAATTTTTCTTAAATACTAAAAATGAAAAAAACGATAAAATAAAAATATAAAAATTAAAAAAAGAAAAAACGACAAATTAAATATTTCTTTTTTAAATTAAATTCAAATTTTTTTCTTTTTTAATTTTAATTTTAATAAATTTTAATTCAAAAAGTAATATTAACATTTTAGCTTTTTAAAAGAAAAAAATGCTTTCATCACATATCATATCATATAAATTGAAATAATCGAGAATTGAATGAAATGAAAAGAATAAAAGGTAAAGAGAAAAGAGAATGAAAAAGAAGAGGAGTGAATGAAAGATATGAGATGAGGAGTGAAGAGGAGGAGAAGGAAGAAGGAAGGAGGGGAATGGAGAAAGAAGGAAGAAGAAAGAAGGAAGAGGAGGAGGAGGAAGAGGAGGAGAAGAAAGAGGAGGGTTTGATGATTGGAAGAAGGTAGTCGATTGGTACCCAATGATTGATAGCTTTCGTATTCTCATCCTTGTCTAGTTGTTACTGACTGCCTATTGCCTATTGCTTCCCTTATTGCTACTGCTACTACTACCGCTGCTACTGCTGCTGCTACTGCTACTGCGCTACTGCTGCTGCTGCTGCTGCTGCTGCTGCTGCTGCTGCTGCTATCGTTTTAGATAGGGACACCACTTCGAAAAAGGATACATATTTAATATTGACATATAAAGAGAAGCAGTCAAATGGTGGTACAGACAGATAAATAGAGAGACGGACAAACATACACACACATGTATACATATACATATACATATTCCTTAGGGGTATACCATTTGGTATCAGTCTATCGAACATAATCTGTATGTTCTATTCCTTTCTATCATATTACTACTTACTACTTCCTTCCTTCTCTTCTCTCATTCTTTTCTTTTCTCTCCACTCTTTTCTCCTTACTTTTCTCAACCGTTCTATCTTTTCCAATCACCTCATTCCAATGAAACCCGCTGACATCGTGACCGATAGCATTTGCTACCTACCCCTCAGGTAGTCCTCCTCAGATTACGGTAGTCAATGATGAAAATGACAATGACGATAATGATGATGATGACGATAATGATGATGTTTGATGTCGTTACTGATGTTGTTAATAATGTTGTTGATGATGAAGTTAAGCAACGGAAGTAGTAGTAATGGTAAGAACGATGATATTGAAATTTTGTTATTCATAATGATGATGATGATGATGATGATGATGATGATGATGGTGATGATGATGATGATGATGATGATGATGATGATGATGATGATGATGATGATGATGATGATGATGATGATGATGATGATGATGATGATGATGATGATGATGATGATGATGATGACATCATAGCGATGAACAGCGATTTAAAAATGAAAAAAATTACATCTTTTTACCAACAATCCCTCTTCTTTCATTTCTCATTTAATGATTAGTGACAATAATAGCAATATTGATAATACTTAATATTGACGATAATGATGATAATGACGATGATGATGATTGCAGAAACGATAACCAGTAGTATTAAGAGTAGTAGTAGTAGGAACAGTGATAGTAGCAATAGTAGTATTAGTAGGTAAGGATGATAATAATGATGATGATGTTGATGATATCATCAACGATATAGTGATGATGTTAGATAAATCACAACAACAACAGCAACAACAACAACAACAACAACGACAATAATGATTTGAAAGAGAAGAAAATTATATCCTTTATTCCCTCTCTCATACCTCATGCTTTTATATTTCACTTTTTAAATTATAATATATATGAAATAGTTATAAATAATAAAACGATAATTTGTTAATTGAAACTATATAAGAGAGAGAGAGAGAGAAAAAAAAAGAGATGAAATGGATATGTTGGAATAGATATTGATCGATAATAAAAATATGTGTAAAAAGAAACCAATTGTTTATTGAAAGTTTATTATATTTAATGCATATATTTATATTCATTTATAATTAATTATTCGAATATTAATTTAATCTTTTTTTCATGCTAAATTATAGATATTTTCGCATATCATTGAACAATATTGATAACATATAAATGCAACTTCGTTTTTTCGTTTCATATTGATTATTGTCTATTATTATTATTATTATTATTACTATTATTGTCTACTATTGTTATTATTATTATTATTATTATTATTATTATTATTACTATTGTATTAAAATTTATAATTAATGCATAACTATTTTTTTCCTTCCTTCTTTTTTCATTATTCTTTATATTAATTGAATAAAAATTATTTTTGATAATCTTTCAACATAAGCAATTTAAAATTTATAAAAAATAAATTTTCATCATTATTTTTAACAAATACATAATATCTATATATAAGCAATATATTATAATGTTAGATAATAATTAATAATATTAATATTAATGATAGTTCTTTGTTTTCCTCTTTTTTTTTCTTCAAATTTTAATGAATTATGTAGAGTATTTAATAAAATATGGCTGTAATTATTTCATTTTCTTCTTTCTCTCTCTTTTTTTTTTTTGCTTACTTGCTTGCTTTGAATTATTAGCTAATTTTAATAGATTAAATGCCATTTTTGACATTTGTTAAAAGAAAAGTTAATTATATAGAAAGGCTTGCAATATTAATTAATATCTTAATTTAATGAAGGATAATTATAAGTTAATGATGATAAATATCATGAAATACTATATTGCAAAAAAATTTGATCGTATTTATTATAAAAGTTTCAATTATTTTTTGTATGGCTAAAAGAGAACGAATAATTAAATTAATATATGAAACAGCGAATGGATGAACGAATGAATGAATTAAATTCTCGTTTTGTATTTCGAATAAAGCAAGCGAAAAAGTTCATATATTTGATTACTGTTTTATGTTGTCATTACTAATTCGTCTAATTATTACAAATGAAAAAAGAGATAAAGAAATGAAAAAGAGAATGATAAAAGAGAAATAAAAGAAGAGAGAATGAAAAAAAAACAAAAATATTTTAGTAAAGAAAAAAATGTTTAGCTTATACACATAATTTTCTAATCGTTTAAAATTTTCATCTAAAAATTTAGTTTCAAACTTTTTATTATAACTAACAAAACTTATACTATTATTGTTTTTTTTTCATTCAAAATAATAATCGATAAAATATATATTTCGACAAAATGAAAACTTTCATAAATTTATATTCAATTTTTAATAAATTTTGAAAATTCATTATTTCTAAATAAATTTCAAATATAGAAAAAATAAAAAAATAATTTTTATATGAAAATTTTATATTAGAAATGAGAGAAAGAGAGAGAGAAAGAGAGAGAGAGAGAGAGAAAGAGAGAGAGGGAGAAAGGGAAAAAACGAATAAATAAATTAAATAAAAATTTTTTGTAATAAAAATTTTGTTAGAAATAAAATTTTAAAATGATATCGAATTGTAAATTGTTGAAATAGCAACTTTGTTATTTTGTTATAGGAAAACTCATCTATTCATTTTTATTTTTATTTTTGATTTTTCTATTTTTTTCTTTTTCTTCTAGAAAAAGGTTGAAAATAGGTAAGAAATACATTTGAGATGGCAAAATAAATGAAAAGGAGAAAATAAAAAATGATTAACGACTTATACTGTGATTTTAAATCATTCCTTTTTCTTTTTTACCTGACCTCTTTTCCTCTCTCTCTCTCTCTCTCTCTCTCTCTCCCTCTCTCCCTCTCTCTCTCCCTCTCTCTTTCTCTCTCTTTCTTTCTTTCCTATTTTTCCTTTTTTTCTTCCCTCTATTTTACCTTTCCTTCTTCTTTTCAGTCTAATTTTTTTCCCTCTCGCATAACTTTATGAAATTCGTCCCTTTTTCTTTCGAATCTCTCTCTATTCCTTCTGTCTTTCCTGGCTTTTTTAAATTGAATTGAATATGAAAAATTTTTGGAAAATTGTAAATAATTAAAAATATGAAGTGATAGTGAATGAACATTTAGAATAAATGGAATTATTAAAACATACAGAATGAATAAAATGAACGAATGAATGTAATATTTTGAAGAGAGTACCACACGTACGAATATAATACTTGGAAAAATTAGCACGCATACGAATATTATATTTGAAAAAGTTGGCACACGTACGAATATAATAGTTGGAAAAACACTACATGTATAAATACAGTAATTAGAAGAATATTATACGTATGAACTTAAAGAAATATGCTAACACGTGAAAATAAGTACTTGTGTTATTACGAGGAATATTACGTAAGAATAGAATATTTGTAAGAATTTCTTATAAATATGAATGAAAGGAATATCACACACATACGAGTAAAATACTATTACATAAAGGAATATATATATAAAAAAAAAAAAAAAAAATTTCTAAGAAATATTAAACGTGTCAAAAAATTGGATGAATAATTAATTAATAAGTAATAATAATGAACAACAGGTAAGCTAATGATAGAAGTGAAAAAGAAAATTTTAAATTTCAATTAGTAAAATTAAATTTGAAATTAAAAACGTTTAACAAAATCATTTTGCTATTATTTATAAATGAAAAATACATAATTATTAATTATAAATTATGAAATATCAATTATTACAATAAATATATCTTATAATTTCTTTTTTCTTAATTTATGCATTTTATAATTGGTAATGAATAAAAGTATTCTGATTATCAGAATTTAAAATTTAAATTTTTACTTAATCGAAATAAAAATATTAACAAATAATTACCATAAATAGAAGGAAAAAAAAGAAAATGTGAAATTCTATAAATGCTAGCCAGGAATGAGAAAAAGAATTCATGCAAATATAATGAATTAAAAAGAAAAATTAATTCTATTTCAAATTTTATGGGAAGAAAAATTAAATTATTAAAAAAACATAACGGATTCAATTCCAATATAATATGTTAATTCCAATACGATATATTAATTCCAATACGATATACTATTTCCAATACAATATATTAATTCCAATACGATATACCATATCCAATACAATATATTAATTCCAATACGATATATTAATTCCAATACGATATACTATTTCCAATACAATATATTAATTCCAATACGATATACTATATCCAATACAATATATTAATTCCAATACAATATATTAATTCCAATACGATATATTATTTCCAATATAATATATTAAATTTAGTTAGTTCATATGAATCCAAAACAAAAACAAACGAACAAAAATGAAAAATGAAAAATATTATTTTTTTGTTTCGTTTTTGCTGCCAATAGCGGTAAATTTATTTTTGATTAATTTGATTGGTAGAATGCAAAAAAATGGATGAAAAAAAGGATATTTTTAAGAAGGAAAAATTGGGAAAATAGAGAGAGAGAAAGAGAGAGAGAGAGAGAGAAAAAAAGGGACAAATTGGAATTGTAAATTGGATTATAAATCAGGTTGAATATAGCTATTTTGGAAAATAAGAACAAGATTAAAAGGCTTTTTTTTTTTAATAGAAATGGAAAATGTAAAAATCGAAAACATTTATTTTCTACGATATGCGCTTTTATTATTATTACTTATTCCTACTGTTGTTGTCGTTGTTGTTGTTATTGTTATTATTGTTATTGTTGTTGCTATTGTTAATTTATAATAGTAGTAGCAGTAGTAGTAGCAGTAGTAAGTAGTAGTAGTAGTAGTAGTAGTAGTAGTAGTAGTAGTAGTAGTAGTAGTAGTAGTAGTAGTAGTGGTAGTAGTAGTAGTAGTAGTAGTAGTAGTAGTAGTACTAGTAGTATTAGTAGTAGTAGTAGTAGTAGTAGTAGTAGTAGTAGTAGCTAGTAGTATTAGTAGTAGTAGTAGTAGTAGTAGTATTAGTAGTAGTAGTAGTAGTAGTAGTGATATTATTATTTAGTTGAGAAAATTTATATATCCGATAAGTTTGACTAAAATAAACTTTATGCCTGCTTTGCTACTAATATCGGACGATAACTCTTGAAGAGCATTCTATAACTCTTTGCTTTTATCAGAATAGCATATCTTAATTGATGTATTGGTTTTAGAATAACCAAATGACTGAACATATTTGCACTAGAAATGTCAAAAGCAATTTATCCGTTATTCAAAACTTTCTGATAAAAGTTGGTAATGGTTGATTTTCAAAAGAGATAAGAAGGGATAATCTTTAAAATCTATGCTAAGCCATATTTTTTTCATCAAGGAATCGTGTAATTTCTTATTTCACTTATGGGATGATCGAAATCATAAGGTTGCTCTCAGATTATTCGAATTTACAAACATTTACAAACCTTCCCGAGTCACTAGTAATTATTAATCTTCTGAATCATTAATGATTGCAAATCTTCTGAATCATTAGCATTAAAAAAAACCTTCTCGAGTCGTTAATAATTATAAACACCGTCTGAATCATCAGTGTTTAGCAATTTACGGAATCATTAATCTTCCGAATTATCAACACTTTCAAATCATACAACGTTTTCAAATCATCTGAATCATTAGCGTTTAGAAACCTTCCAAAACACGTGTAATCGATCAGAATCATAGCGCATTCAAATCAATCGAATCATTGCTAATTACAAATTTTCGAATCATTAGCGACTATAAATCTTCCGAAACATGAACACTTATGATCTATCAGAATCACAACGCATTCAAATCAATCGTGTCATTACTAATTACAAATCTTCAATCATCAATACTTTTAATACTTCTAATCCATCAGAATCATCAATATATATTTGCAAATGATTCAAATCATTAGTAATTATGATAAAACATCCAAATCATTAGCATTTTATAAGCCTTTCCAATCACTATCATTATCATCAATTAGCAGTCATGTATCATCACTATCATTACTATAATATATCATTGCGAAAACAATTAATTAGAACTTTTTTTCTCTCTCCTTATCTAATCTATTAATGTGAGAGGAATAAATTAAATTAAATCTTTTTTTTCTTAACATAAAAAGTTACATAAATAAAAACAAAAGAAAAAGATAATTCGTAAATTTCGCAACGACAATATCATCAATACTACTCAAATTTATCTTTTGTTAAAGTAAACAAAAATAAATGCCATCATTACTCAATAATCTCATCAGTTTAAAAAAAACCTATCAAAAATCATTTCCGATCGCTTGTCATTCACATCCATTTCAAACAAATTCTTTGAGTAAAAAAAAAAAAAAAAGAAAAGAAATGGGGAAAACCTTTTGAAAGATAAATGAATGATCATTATTATTTGTCAGCAAAACATTTTATACTACAATATACTTTCGTTTACTTCATAGGTAGCGCCTTGTCAATTTTAAAATTGTTAAATTTTTTTTTCTTTTTTGTTGACAAGAAAATACATTTTTATTGTTTTCGATTTTTTTCTTTCATCTTTCATTAATTATGTTTTATTAACTAGTATTTAATATGATGATGATAATGATAGTGATAGGATAACAAATTAATAAAACATTTATCATAATTAATCAACTAATTTGTTATTATTAATTCAAATACAGCTTATTGAAAATGAATAGAGAACAACAATTATTAGTTGCCATAATTAATCAGTTCCTTTTATTGAGATTAATTTCAATTAAAAATTATCAATAATGAATTCGGGATTAAGAAATGTTTGTTATTCATCATAATTAATCGATTGGTTCAAGAACTACGTATGATAATTAAATAATGATTAATATTTGTCATAATTTCAATATAAAATTATCTATGAATAATTAAGCAATAAATAATTATTACTTTTACAATTAATTAATTGATTATTAAGATTTCCAATTTTGATACGAAATTTTAGCATTATAATAAATGTAATAACAAATATATAAATGATTGATTGAAATTTAGAAAAAAACGATAATCAAATAATTATTCAATAATTGGAAATTAAAATGAAAAAGAAAATAAATTGTAATATAAACGATTATTACATAAAAATCCTCTAAGACTTTAAATTTTAACATAATCTATTCAATTAAAAGAAAAAGCTAGGGAGAAAAATAAAGCAGAAAAAGAAATCAAAATTTAAATACAGTATGAATGAATTTTTTTTACTACCAAAATTTAAATACAGTATGAATAAATTTTTTTCCTTTCTCAGCAATAGCTAATTTTCTCTTTTTTCGTAATATCTTTACAGGATAATTTTGTAGAAGATAGGAAAAATATTTGCAATATTTCCGTGTGCTACAATTTACATCGATAAGGCCAATAATTGATGTTAAAGTAGAGTATAATAAGATTGATAGTAAGCATATTTTTAAACTAATTAATTAATTAATTACAGCAATCTATTAAAATTTTTTTATCTTCACTAAGCAATGATATTATCATTGCTTCATAATTGATATTTTACTAAACAAAATGAATTATTTTTATCATTTCTGAAAGTTAAGAAAAAGCCAACAAAATATTTTAACTAGTGAAATTTGCAATATCAAATTAAGTTATAGCAAATAAATTTAATCATTTATTAACATATGATTCTTTATAATTTAAGTTTATTTTTTTTGTAACTCACGAATGCATAAATTAAATATAACAGTAATAATAATAAGAATAAGATTACCTGAAATGAATAAAAATTATTAAAATTAATTTTTATTTATTAATTGATTTGAAAAGATTATCCGATATTTCAAAATAACATTTATCTTCTTTATCACAGTAAATTATAAAATAAAAAAGTTATTTCAAATTATTTTCATTTCAATAATTTCTTTTCTCTTTTTAAACGAGTAAATATATAAACAAAAAAAAAGTAATAAAAATGTTAAAACTTTTTAATATAAAAAAAAGAAATAAATCTCAAAAGAAAAAATTTTTATTATAATAAAATAAAACATACAGAATTTACAAGAATTGTTGTATCGATTGATTTATTTTCCATTTTTATCATATTCTTGATAGCAGTAGCAATTGTTGTAGTATCAGTAGAAGTTGGTGTATTATTGATAGCAGCATCATTAATGGATGATGATAATGTGGATTCGGAACGTTTAGGGATCATTGATGATTGAATATTTTGATGTTGTTGTTGATGGTGATGATGCTGATGATGATGATGATGATGATGATGATGATGAGATGATGAAGATGATAGTGATGATGATACGGATGTGGAAGCAATTGCTTGCTGTGAATATGATGAACCAGTTGTAATATTATGATTAGTATTGCTCGAAAGACATCCAAAATTTCCGGTAATTTGTCCAGGATTTAATATAGAATACATATTCCAATGCGGATCCGGATGAGATGATAATTGTGATTGTGATAATGATGTTGTTGAAGAAGATGATGATGATGATGATGATGATGATGGCATTATTAAGATTTTATTTGAATTTGAACCATTTTGCATCCATATATCATCCATGATTGATTGATTACTGGATTATGATAACTATATATATATATCTTTTAATGTAGTAGTAAATAATAATTGTAGTAGTAATAATAATAATAATAATTGATTTATTATTTATTTATTTGTTGAAATCAAATTTCCTAGCCAAATAAAATTATATATTGCTTTTTAATCGTACTATCCTATCGTTCTATTTTTCGTCCTCTTTTCTTTTCTTTTCTTTTTTTTCTTCCTCCTTTCTTTTCTCTTCAATACAAAATTCCAAATTGTACAAAAAATTTTGTGACCTGAAAATAAACTTTTTTTTATTTCCAAAAAAAAAGAAAAGAAAGAAAGAAAAGAGACAAATTTTAAATTGTTAAAAGAAAAAGAAGGAGAAAAAGAAAAAAAAGAATAAGATTTTAATGATAATGAGAAATGTCATTCATCTCATACTAATTTTTATCGCAACTTTTCAGCAATATTTTTTAATTTTCAAAACAAAAACAAAAAATTATTTCATTCAATAAAATTTATCAAAAAAAAAAAATTTAGAAACATTTAAAAGAATTATCATAAAAGTTGCGAAAATCTAATAAATCAATGAAAAATTAAAATTACCTTTTTTTTTCTTAAATTTTCCTTTTAATTAAATAATATATTGATGATTGTTGATAATAGCACAAGATTTTATATTTATCAATTTATATGATAAATTAGCATCCTTGATCTTTGCTTGATTGCTAAATAAATTATTTTAAGTGAAAAATTTTTCAATAATTATTCCAAAAAAAAAAAGTATGCATCGAATAAGTTGTAAACAAATAATATACAAATATGTAAAAACTTATACGTCATTTTAAAATATGAAAACGCCTGAAAAAAAAAAAAGCGTATCAATATATATGATTAAAATTAAAATGATAATGGATGAATGCGTATCGTTAAAATATATGTAAATAATGCAATGTATCTATAAATATAATTAATTGTGACAATAAACATAATTCAAGCATCAGTTAACTTAATTTAACTTAATAACTAACAAAGATTATTTAAATTGAAATTAGATATCAATATTTCCAAGGATTAATTATAAATTATAAATAATTAATAAAAAAAAAAATTGGCACAACAATATAAATTTCTCATGGAATATTAATAATTAATTATTATTTATTAATTTAAGTATTTAATTATTATTTATTAAAAATATCATTTTTCCCTAATTTATTTATATAAATCAAAAAAAAAAAAATTTTAATTTTTTGGGGTTGAAAATAAATGATGATATATGTATATAATCATATGATATTTATCGTCTTTTTTTTTCGTAAAATGTGAATGTAAATTTGTTAAAATTGCTAAATTGAAAAAAAAGAAAAAATTTTTCTCGATTGCGCAGCGTGAAGTCTAACCTTGGAAATTACTACTCGGAACATGGTAGAATCTATCGAGTTTATTTCGATGAAAATTAAAAAAAAAAAATTGTTACAAAATGTGTTCCATTTTATACCTCTCACATTTTTACTATCGATTTAAATACTAGAGAATATTACTGAAAAATAAAAATGTAAATCTAAAATAAGTAAATGATATAATGATTGGGATCTCGAAAGTTTTTCTCGAATAACTATATTAAAGGTAAGTCAAAAATAAATTTTATATTATTGCCGCTTTTTCTCCCTCTCTCTTTCTCTCTCTCTCTCTCTCTCTCTGTGTCCCTGTTTTTTCTTTCTCTATAAGGAGATGAAGCTTTACACTGCAAAAAAAAATAATGCTTCAGATAGATCAATAAAATAAAAACAAAAAGGAAAAATTTTCTGGAATTATTTATTCAAAAATCGAATATATTACATCAATCATCGTATAACATGATTGGAATTGGCATTTATAAATAGCCAAATTTTTGAAGATGACAAAATTTCAAAAAATTTGACCGGAAAAATATTATCTTTGGCCGAGATTTATAATTTAAAATTTATAATTTTCGATTTCCGGTTCCATTTCTAAATTCCAGTTAATAATCCAATCTTTCGTTTCGTTTTGTTTTGGTTTTTTTGCCATGTTTCATAGATGAAATATAATCAAAAATATGAAAATTTTAATGACTCGAAGGAAAAAAAAAACAGAATTAATTTTAAAAAACTACGGTAAATAAAAATAAACAAAAATATTCAATTTAATCAATAATTTTATTGGATAGATCAATTAATATTTTTTGTTAGATAATACAAGGATAAAATGTTTTTATATGAAAGACATAAAATTTGGATTTTGTTCATTACTACTGCAATTATTAAAATATTATCAACATTTAAGAGAAAAAAATTAATGATTAATTGATTCATTAATATTCCCTAAACTATTGCTACAATGATAAAATCAAAGAATCTAGTAAGAAAAATCGAGGAAATAATCATGAATCTATCAAATAGAAATCAAAAAGAAAATATCGATATGATCAGTAAATTAATTATCGTTACATAGTGTATTAAAGATAACCCACTATTGTATGGTAAATTTGCTAATCTAATATAGTATCATTTTTAATTATACAATAAGCTAGCTTGATATAAAATTATGTTATTTATTATAGAGTAAATCCGCTTAATTAATAATACATCATCATTTACGCGATGAATGAATGTGCTTAACATAGTATCCTTTACTTATTGCACAGTAAACCAGTTTAACTAGTACAGTATCTCTTACTTATCATATGGTAAGCTCACTTAACATAGTATCCGTTACTTATTGCACAGTAGACCCGTTTAACTAATATAGTCTCCTTTACTTATTATATAACAAATGTGTTTAAATACAGTATGCGTTATTTATCATACGATAAGCTGAATTAACTAATATAAGCATTCGTCGTTATTTACGATAAGCCAGCTTAACTTGATATCTGCTACTTATGAACCAGTAAATTGCGAACTTAATATAATAACCATTACTTATTAGATGATAAGTTTACATTTATACTGTCAAAAAAACTGAATTATCCATTGTATATACTGTAAAATCTAACTTTTTTTATATGTACTGTAAAATATAAATTAAATAAAATTAACGGAAAGGAGAATAAAAAAAACGAATTAAAAAAATGTATATCCGACAATGAACCGAGATACCGATTAGCTATGAGAAATATTATTATTCATTGATTATTTGATAAAAAAAAAGGGGTAACTAACAGCCTATATGTCTCTCCTTACTTCTCTTCACAATTATTCCGCGCCGAATAATAAAAAATGATCAAAAAAACGAAAAGCAAAAAGTAAGCAAAAGAAAAAGATAAGAATAAAAAGCAAAAAAAAGATAAAAAAGATCACGAGAAGTTAGCTTATCATTCACTGTTATACGAAATATTTACTTCCATAAACAATATCAATATCAATATTTTTACTAGCAATAAATAAGAAGCTAAAATTATATGCAAGTAAGCAAATAAATAATGTAAACAATGAATATAATTGAACAAGGATTTATTTATTTATTTATTTTTTATGGATTTTTTTAAATTTTTATCAATTATTATATATGAAATATTTTTTAATAATGTCAATTTATATCACAAAATTTGAAACAAAAGGTAGATTAAGTATTTATTTAATAATTAGTTGAAATTATTATTATCAGGAAAAATAGACAGATAATTATCGAAAAGACAAAAAAGAAACATATTATAAAATCATTTGATAAATAAAAATAATTTCTTGCAAATAAAAATGAAAGGTCAATTGAAAAATTAATGTAATATTTTCTTTTTTTTCATAAAAATTTAGAATGAAAAAAATTTAATAAAATAAATTTAGAAATAAGGAAAAAAGTCAGTAAATACTTTTCTTTCTTTTTTATCAACAAATTTTTAAAATTTGTTGATAAAAAAAAGATTTAAAAAAGGTAACAAAAGTGTTTTCATTCATTTCGAAGTATAAAACTTTTTTCTTTCCTAAAATCGATGGATTTGAATTAATTTTTGTTTTTTCTTCTCTCCTCAAATCAATGATTTTAAATTATTTATTTATTTCATCTTTCATTCAATTTATTTTATTCAATCGTTTTTTTAATTTTTGTTGTTTTCTGTCGTCGGATTATTTATTATTGTTTGTATTTAATTTATAAAATATATATTTTCTGTTTTAAATAATGATTTTAAAATCAATAAATCATTTGTTATCATTAAAATCAAAATAAAGGAATTTAATTTTTCACATAAATTTTTAACAATTTTAGCCTCGATATATCACGATTTGAATAATCGAATTGAAAGGCAAAAGGATCAAAAAAAGTTGAAATCGCTTTGAAACAATTTCTGAGCGAATGATAAAATAGGACTTATCATATATCAAAAGAACTAAATTAGTTTTCATCAAGTGATAGTTGTCGATCATTTGTGATAAATCTATCTTGTATTATTGTAGAACTAAAAAAAAAACCATAATCTTTTAAATTTTATTTTTTTTTCAAATTTCGCAAAATTCTAACAAGAATTTAATTTTCTCCAATGCATTATTAATCTTTATATTTTTAGAGCACTCCCGATCATCAATATTTTAGTTTCGAATCGTTACTATGAATTATCAGTAAAATAATTGTCACACATTACTATCAGTTTTATCATCATATTGATAAAAAAAAAAAAGAAGTTAACCTTTCCATACTTCTTTTTGGATAAAAATGATCACAAATATTTTAATTTATCATATTATGCTCATTTATATTGTGAAATCAATCACAAAAAAAATTTTTGAAAAAGCAAAAAAATTGATTTTTGTTAATTGTTATAGTAAAAGTTTGAAATGAGAAAATAATGGAATCGAAGTTAAAATAATTTAAATTAGTTTAATTATAATAGAATTAAGCGAAGAAAAAAGAAATTTAAATAATTGAATAAAATTAATAATTAAGAAATTGAAAATAATATATTTTTTTAAAAATTATTTTGCTTAAATTATTCTCAATTTGACAAATATTTTAGAACAAAATAATTAATTTTTAATGAAAATTTCTGCATTAAATGATTAAAATTTGATTTAATTAGTTTGATTTATAAAATAATAAAAGATATTTTGAATTAAATGTTTTAATGTTTGCTAGAAAATATTGTACTAAATGATTCAAATTTAATTTCAATTTTTTCCTATTCCAAAATAATATTTAAATATTTCAACCTAAATGATTATATTAAGCTGAACTTTTTTTCCTCAAATTTTCACTTATTTTGTAATTGAATTTTTAAATAATTAAAATTGACTCAATTTTTGTTTTTCGTTTGCAAATATTTTTCTTGTTTTCTTATTCTTTAGATCATTCCCTTCTTCTTTTATATTTGTTTATTTCCTTGTTTATTTACTTATTTGTTTATTTATTCCTTGCAAAAAGTACAAGAGAAAGAATAAATATTTGTTTTTTTTTAAAAAATAGAAATTCGTAGAAATTATGCAAGGGAAATAAAATACAAAATATATTTTAAAATAGAAAATAAGAAAAAAATAACGGAACACAAAGAGAGTTGAGAGTTAAGAATTGAGATAAGATAACATAAGATGAGATGAGAGAAGGAAAATACAAAAGAAAAAAAATTAAAATTCATTGGAATAAAAAAAAAAACAAAAACAAACAAACAAACAGATATATCGAACCAAACAAAAAAAAAAATTATACACACAATAATACATATCACTCCTTCATTTACTATTATATGATAAATAGAATGAAAATAAATTTAAATGAGGAATGAACCGTCTTTTTTTTTGTCAGTTTCCTTTTCATTTTCTTTTCAATTCAAAAAAAAGAAGAAGAAGAAATTTGAAAAAGATAGAAAGGATCATCATGCTGTTTCTTCCCTCATCTCATAGAAATTTTTTCTTTTGATTTTATTTTATTTTTATTTTTTTGAAAAATTATCGGCCATTTTTATTCACAAAAAAAAAATTATTCGTTTTGCTTTTTAATTCTTAATTTGTTGTTGAATAATAATAATAAAAAAGTGAATGTAAAATGATTTTTGTATAAAATTCAATTCAATTTGCATATTTTGAAAGAAAACAATTTGCAAAAATATAATAAAAAAATAAAAGTTTTTGCAAAAAAAAGAAATTTTATTTATGCAAAAATCGTTGCTTATTATATTTTTATTTCGTAATTTCTCCTTTTTCTTTACAATTATTATTATTTATTATTTTTTTGAAGGAATTAAAATTAATATAATTAAATTGGAATAAAAAAATTTTGTAAAATACAAAATTAAATAAAATGTTTTTCTTTTCATCCAAAAAAAAATAAAAATAAAATTTTTACTTAACAAAATCAAAGGTATTGATCATATCATTTCTTTTTTTCTCTTCCGTCCATTTTTTAATTTATGATTTTTACAGTAAATTTATATGAAAAAAACTTTCGATAATTTTTAGATAATTTTTTTCTTGTTAAAAACTTCAATTAATATGAAAAAAATGAAAGAAAATTCCTACGAAAAAAAAGATTAGTAACTAACTGATTGTTTTACAATTTTAGAGTAAATATATTCGATGAAGAAAGAATCAATCAATCAATAAATTCATTTATAAGCATTATATATTTAACAATTGATAATTTCTTTTTTCCTTCATATTTCCTTTTGTTCATATAATAAAATTAATTACACCATTACGAATTGTATATAATAATTCATGAAAGTTCTTTTTTTAATTTAGAAAAAATTATTCCTTTTATTTTTTTCTAATTTTATAACATATAATATTATTTGATTATTATACCTCAAATATTATTATTAAATTAATTAATTGTTCCTTTTGTTCATAGAATAAATATAATATATTTTATAACATATAATATTATTTGATTATTATACCTCAAATATTATTATTAAATTAATTAATTGTTCCTTTTGTTCATAGAATAAATATAATATATTTTATAACATATAATATTATTTGATTATTATACCTCAAATAGTATTATTAAATTAATTAATCTTTCTCAATCAAAACAAAAAAGTGGCAAATGATTGAAATTTAAAAAAGAATTAAATAAAAGAAATATTTAAATTTTTATTAGAAATAATTTTTTTATAAAATTTTTTTAAAAAAGCGAAGACGAAATAAAATTAAAATTAAGAAAAATGAGACGACGATAGTAAATTCCTAGAAAGTAAATTAATTTTTTTTTAAATCAAAATAATTATCAATAAGCAATTAAAACAAAAATATAAAAATTAATTAGAAATACTTCTTTTTTAAATATTTAAATATAATGAGAAAAGAGATGGAGAGAGAGAAGAAGTGGGAGAGAGAGAGAGATAGAGGGAATGAAAATTAAAGATAGAGATAGATTGAAAATAGGAAGGAGAAGGAAGAGATGGGAAAAAAGTTAAATTTGTTAAGATTTTAATCGGAGATTTCGGAGATATTAATCTAATCTTTGAACGATTACCTTTTTTTCTTCCACTCTAAATTAGCTTTTTAAATCGAAATTGCAACAATAACTGTTAAATATACGATAAATAATTTTTAATTTCAATCAAATAAATCAATATAGCAAATTTTATTGATCGATTTTTTTTTTTAGTTCTAATGATAAAATTTATTTTAACGATAAAATTAATTAGCAAAGCTAAGATTTATTTTCTCATTTCATTTCAACGAATGGTAATAATAGAAAAATTATTGGGAAAAATAGATTAAATTGATTGATCGATAGATTTGTTATAAATTCAATGAATTAAATTGGAAGAAAAATTGGTTAGAAAAAAGAAAAGAGTGGTAGTAGTAGCAATAGTGATAATGATGGGTAAGTGCTTATAGTTTTGGTACGAGATGGTATCATTCATTCGAAAATTAACAAAAAGTATTTCAGAATTTTTGGCGCCTACCAAAAATCATTATTAGTAGATAATTTAGCGAAGACAGCTGTCAATTGAAAAAAAAAGGAAAGAAAGAAAGAAAGGTAAAAAGAAAGAAAATAAAGAAAGAAAAAAAGATTAATTTTCAAAAAAACGAGAAAACTTTTACAAATAGTCAAAGTAACTGTGCCATATCAAAATTTTTTATAAATGACAAAGTCGAAAATACCGTATCAGGAAATTTTGTAGACAATATAAGTGACTACTGTAAGATTCTAAAGTTTTCTTTTTTTTATTCAATTTTGAAATTTTGAATTTTTAATATTTCTTTTCATTCTTTTCCATTTTCACTGATTTTTAAATAAAACACACACACACACACACACACACACACAATGCTACTTATTACATATTAAAATAATTTATAATAACAATTATTGTAAAATGTTTGGACTAAAATTTAAAAAGTTTTAGGAAAAATTAATTTGTTATATCTACGAATAGATAAATATATATAATTTATAGGGCTGGGAACCGAAGGAAATCAAATTAATAAATAAATATTTAAAAATTGGTTTACTAAAGCGATAATATGCTAATGTAATAAATTTGAAATTATGAAAGTGAAATTTGAAAAATGAAAATGAAAATGGCAAGAAAAAATTAATTTAACTCAATTTTAATTAAAATAATTTATGAGTAATTAATTTCAAATTAAAAAAATTTTTCATTCTTATTATAAATAAATTGGCTTAAAGAAAGAATACTGAAAAAAGAAACGAAAGCTATGCTTGAAATATTTAAAAATTTTAATTTTTATCTAAATTTTTTGAAAATTGTTTATTTAAAATAAAAATATCAATTTATTATAAATTCTTTGATAATATTTTTAATTAAAAATTTAATATAAATCATTAAGATGTTGAGCGTAAGCTGACACGTGTATAGTACATGTATGTTATATACGTTCACACGTACTATACGCACGTCACAAATAAATCAAAAAAAGGAGGATATTTCTCTTTCAAAAAAATAAATAAATAAATAAATGGGAAAAATTGAGGTAGTGAAAAAATATGATTATTTGATGTTTGAATAACTATCAAAACATAATTACTATAGCAAACTTTCGTCAGACAAAACTTTTAGCCTAGGCTTCTGAAATAGGCTAATTTAATTACGAATCACGAAAAATGTTCCATGCCATAATTTACATTTTCAATTATCAATATGTATAGAAAAATGGAAAATAGTATAATTAAAAACAAATCAACATAATTATAAATGTAAACTAATAGCAGTTAATGAGTAAGCTTAAATTTTATCAAAAAATAATGATAATTATAGTAATTGATAACATTATATAAATGCATAAATGTAATAAAACTTAAATTTCTTATTATATTAATTTTATCAATGGAATTTTCTTACCTTAAATCTTATCATACATTGATAAAATTTCGTCGTATTTTTTCATATACTTATGCATTTTAATTCATTTGAAATATTCATTTCATCATTATCTAATTGCAAATCAAAAAAAAAAATTATCCAAACAAACAATTTGATCTCAAAATAATACCTAATTTACTTATTTGTTTTTTTATTAAGAATATTAAAACATATTTTTTCTAATATATTCATTGATTTAAAATAATTCTTATTTCATTAATTATAAGTTTATAGTAAGTTTAATTGGACCATTACTAAATTTATGATATATTTATTAACTAAGATTAATTAGAAAACAATTTATTCATTAAAATGACAAATATTTCATTGATTTTATCAATTATAAGTTCATAATAAGTCGAATAAAATTAATTATAAATTTGCAAATAAATTTCGTAAAATTAGAAATTCATAAAAAACTTTAATACAATTGATAAAAGTTTACAAAAGTAAATCAAAACGATTAAATCATAAATTTGATAATAATTTAGAATCAAATATATAATTTACAATTTCTATTCGAAAGAAAAAGAAATTTATATTTTCTTTCGTCTCATTTTTGATTTGTTTTTTGATATTTTCATTTCCAATATTATCAATTTTTAGAATCATTTATTATTTTGAGGCTTAATTACATATTTCATTTCAAAAAATTAAATTCTTTTAAACTAATTTTTAATAATTTATTATTCTATTCTTTCATTTCTGCAACCTTTTTGCAATAAAAAGAAATATTATTTAATTGTTTGAAAAAAATTTTTTTGAAATCATATTTCGTTTCAAAATGAAATTCCTTTAAATTAATTTTATTAATTTATAACTTTTTGTTATCGCAGAAAAAAAGACGATTATTATTTGATTGTTTAAAAAGAATTTTATTATCAAAAAGAAATTGAAAAAAGAGAGGAAGAAAGAGAGAAAGAAAAAAGGAAGGAAAAACGAAATAATTTACGATGAGATATTTTGTTAGTTGTTAAAAACTTTTTTAATGATCATTCAATAAACATATAAAAATGACAAATGAATAATCATTAAAAATAAAATTAATTGTTTAATTAATTGCTATCTATCCGTCCAACCATCCATCTATCTATCGATATTTGTCTTTTGCAAAAATTGATCCAACAAAAATCAATCAAATAATATTTGAGAAAAATAAATAACAATAAAATTTTTATATGTATATATTTTAAATAAAAAGAAAATGATAGCATAAATTAATTATTTTCTTCTTTTTTTAAAAAAAAATTAATCTCTTACTCTTTTATAGTTTATAGATTAAAATTGATGCGTTAATGATTTATCCGAATGAATTGATGACTCTCAATTAAAATAAATGATTTGGAAATTAGCGAAAAATTTTTTTTTAACTGACATATTTTATGGAATTGATTGAGACGAACTGATAATTGAACAAAAATTAAGAAAGTTAATTATTTGAGATAATAAAATTGAAATGGAAATATTTATTTAGGCGCCAATGAAAATTTAATGATAAAATATTTTATTGTGAAGAAAAGAAATTTTTTTTCGAAAAATTTGTAATGTGACGTTTATTTTCTCCAATTACTGTAATTTTATATATATAAATAAAATTATTTAATAAAGAAAATGGGTGAAGAAAATAATATTATATTAAAATTGGTATAAATATTTATGGAAAATAATCAAAAAAAAAAAAATTTGAAATAAATAAATAAATAGATGTACCAGTGTATTAAGAAAAAAATGTAATAATTATACAATTACCTTTAGTAATTTAAGAAAAATAAGTAAAGCATAGAATAGAATTAACGAAAAAAGAATAGAATTAACGAATATATATATATATGAAAAAATGAATAAATTAGAAATAAATATACAAGTATATCAGTAAATATATAATTCAATAGTTGATAAGGTTTATATGAGTATATAAAATAAGACATTAAAATTGGTATAAATTAAAGAAAAATACATAAATAAACTATCAAAAAAAAGAATTAAAATAAATAAAACAGGGAATTGAATAAATTTGAAATAATTATGCAAGTATCTTTATCAAATAAATTATAAATTAAATTTAGAAAAAATAGTTAAGACATTGTAAAAGAAATACAAATAATAGTTTGAAATAAATATACAAGCATAGTATATAAATTCAGGATAAATAAATAAAATATCGAAAAGAAAAATTAGAAATAAACAAGCATATCGATAAATGAATAAATGATTATATAAATATGATAGCAAATATGAGTAAAATATATGAACAAATAAGTGTATCGATAAATGAATAAATGGATTATATAAGTATGCTAATAAATATAAATAAAATATATGAACTGAAAGAAAAATAAATAAATGTGTAAATGAATTGTTTGTAATCAAATAACTATAAATCAAATGAGTAATGAAAATAAACAAACGAATAAGTATATTGCATAATTACAAATTATCAATTGTTTTTCACAATTTACTGAAATTTTATTATAAAATTTTTGAAATTCAAATAATTAAAATTAAATAATCAAAAATACCGTAACCAATAAGATATTTATAAAAGCGATAATAAAGTAAAACTAAATGATTTTAAATGTTTGCTTTTCTACCGTATTATTTTACAGAAAATAATGATGATAAAAGGACAAAAGGTTGATGTGAATAGATAGATAAACAATATAATCTTCCAATTAATGACGATAAATTTTAATGAACGAAATTGATTCTCTCCTAAATGACGTAAAATTTAAAAAAAAAAAAGGAAAACAAAATAAATTTCACATAAATGGCGTTAAAAATTTTAATAAATATGATAATCATCCAATAAATGATCTTAACCTTTAACCTATTCATAAATAATATACAAAATACCATAAATGGTGTTAGAATATAATGAAACATTTCAACCTTTAATAAATAGTATAAATTACTTGTAAATAATATCAGACATTTTATAAATGAAATAATTTCATCTATAATTAAACATTAATAAAAAGCGCAATTTTAAGGGATGCAAAAAAAAACGGATAAAATATATTAAAATAATTTTAAAGTTTAATGAATAGAACAATACTTCCATAAATAATTTAAAAATTCAAACGAACAGAATAATAATTTTCTTATAAAATGACGTCAATAGCTAGCTGATATTAAATAATTGTTTTTATCAATAATATTTACTTTTGAATAAATAAAGTAATTTTTTCATAATGACGTTAGATTTTTGACCTTTATAGGTTAAAGAAAAAGTCTATAATGTTATCATTTCTATAAGAATTTTCCATTTTTTACTAACATACAAATATATATACAACAAGTACTTATCATTTATCATTAATAATTATATTTTTAAAAAATAATTTATAATTATCGATTAATTGTCATTTAAATTTGCAAAAAAGAAGCTAAAATTGATAATAATTAATGAACATGATCACGATCATGATCATATCATATACCAAATCGATTTTTCTTTCATTCATCACAAATGATAAATGATAAGTAATACTCAATATTTTTCAAAAAAGATTTCTTCCAAAATTTTGATTTGTTTTTATATTTCGAAACAAGAAAAGAAAGAAGGAAAATAGGAAAAAAAGGAGAAAAGAGGAAAAAATTTCTCGAAGATTTGTGATACAAAAAAAAGCAAAGTTCGAGAATTTAAAATTCGAAAAAATTTCTTAATTCCATTGGGAATACTATTAGATCATATGCATACATTTTTTCCATTCCTTATATTCCAAATAATTCTCAAAAAAACTTTTATAAAGTTTTGAAAAAAATTGAAGTAATAGGCTTTGAAAAATAAAAACAAATAAAAATAAAGGAAAAGAAAAATAAAATAAAAATATAATAGAAAGTTTTAGGATTTCATAATAATTTAATTTGATTTTATAATAATTTTATCAATTATACATATACATATTTGTTTATTTATTTAATTTTTAATTTCATTTTTTCTATGAAGAATATGCGAAATTTTATTAAAATAATTGAATAAATAAATGATCATGGCGAAGAAAGAGGGAAGAAAAAAATTAAAAATTTTGGAAATTGAAAGTATCATAATATATATTGGAAATTGAAATGTAAACTGAAAATATCATAATATATATTGGAAATTGAAATGTAAACTGAAAATATCATAATACATATTGGAAATTGAAATGGATAAAAGAAAAACTGAAATCTACAGAAAGTTATCAAATGAGCGAATTTTTTTTTGAAACAATCACTGGCTAAATACGGACAAATATTTTTGTACAGAATCAAAAAGTTCAACAGATTTCGGCACAACTTAAATCATACCATTCCTTCCTTTTCCTTGTTCTATTCCTTATCTTCTTTCTTCTCCTATTCCTTCCCTTCCTTTTCCTATTCCTTTTGTTATTTCTTCTCTTCATTCTCCGATTTTCTCTCTTCATTCTTCTATCCCTTCCTCTTCCTCATCCTACTCCTTCTCTTCCTTATTCTATTCCTTTCTCTTCTTTCCCTAATCCTTCCCTTTTTTCTTTTCCGACCCCTTCCTCTCTCTTATCCTTGTCCTTTTCCTCCTCATTCATTCCTTTCTCTTCCTTCCCTATTCCTTCCTCTTCTTCCTCCTATTCCTCCGCCTTCATCCTTTTATTTCTTCTCATCCTTCTATTCCTTCCTCTTCCTTATCCTACTCCTTATCTTCTTTCTTCTCCCATTCCTTTCTCTTCTTTCTTCTATTCCTTTTCCTATTTCCTCTCTTCTTCTCCTTCTCCTATTTCTCCCTTCATTCTCCTGTCCCTTCTTCTTATCCTATTCCTTTCTCTTCCTTACACAATTGATTCCTCTTCCTTATTCTATCTTTTCCTTTTTTTCTTCCCATATTCCTTCCTATTTTCTTATCCTACCCTCCTCTTCCTTATTCTATTCCTTTCCTTCCTTCTATCTATTCTTCCATTCCTTCCTTTTCCTTATCCTATTCCTTCCTCTTCCTGCGCTATATTCCTTCCTCTTCCTTATCCTATTGTTTCTCTTTTTCATTCTTCCATTCCTTCTTTTATCCTATTCCTTCCTCTTTCTTACACTATTCTTTCTCCTTCCTTATCCTATTACTTCTCTTCATTCTCCCACTCCTTTCCTATCTCCCATTCCCTCTCTTCTTCCTTATCCTCTTCCTTCATCCTCCTTTTATCACATTGAGCGAAATATAACAAAACAGTCAACTAATCTGGTCATTATTTAGCAATAAAAAAAGGAAAGCAAAGGAATGAGTTATACAAAACGATTGATCGTGGCGGCAGAAGGTCATTTGCAAAAGAAAACAACATAAGGCAATAACCTTTGACCTTCATTTAATTCTTTTAAAACTAAAAATATTATACCGATTATTTATTCCATCAATTAATCTAATTAATAGCATTTTACACATCTAAATAATATGATGCGTACAATGATTTACCATAATCCATCATTGGTAATTCTGTTGGAAAATGACAAATAAAAAAAAAGTTCGAAAATTTTTTGCATATTGTAATTTCTTTTTTTAAAAAAATTTAATTTAAAATTTCAAATTGATCAAAGAAATTTCTCCCTTATACTTCCCTCCTTTTTTTTAAGAATAATAATAGATTCATTTTTATTTTAATCTGTTCAAATTAATGATGATTCAAGCAACGATTATGATTAATCATTAACATAATTATATATATATTACCGAGAATAATAATCATTTACTTATACTAAAATATTATCCGAGATAATTTTATTTACTCAGAAAATAATATCAGCGATAATTTACTCAGGCAATAATATCCAAGATAATCTATCCATAATTATTTCATCATTTATTGCAGGAAAAAAAAGAGGCAAAACCTGAAAAAAAAGGAATGAAAAGAGAGAAATTTCATTTTTATTTAAAGAAAAATTGTAAATTTGTTAATTAATTTTAAGTTAATAATTTATAAATTACTGAAATGAAAGAATAATTAAAATTTTCGATAAATTCTTTTTTTTTTTTAATTAATAAATTTATAAAATAGAATGAATGTTTGATGAAAATATATGCAAACATATATTATCCCAATTTCTCCAGCAATTTTTCTTATTCTGATTATTTCATTTCTTATGAAAAATTATCGGAACTTAGTTAGATGACTATCAAAAGAATATTATATTTTATTGATTAATAAATTATTAAAAAGAAAAAGCACTAGTAAATATTATTAATTAATCATTTCAAATAATTATATCAATATGAAAAATTTTAAATATTATCAAAAATTAAACAAAAAATTTTAATATGAAAAAATTAAAACAAAATAAAAGATAAAGATGGAAGGAAGATAATAATCAAATATTATCTAATCAATAGCCAGTGATTAGATAATAATGATAATAACAATCAGTGAAAATAACAAATTTAATAATTTCCACCCATCTAAATATATTAACAACAAACATTAGATTATTTAATTGCTTTTAACACTTTTAACACTTCTTATCATTTCTCTTCACTTTTTCCTTTTTAAACTTATTCAAAAACATATTATCCCATTATCGGAAGTAAATAAATAATTTTGTAACATTTATGTCACTAATGATATGTTTCAATTTTTCAAAAACTATAAAATTTGTTAAATGACTTTTTGTCTTTCTTAACTATATTTGCAATTTTTCATCCTCCTTTCTCTTTCTTTCTCTCTCTCTCTCTCTCTCTATCTCTCTCTCTGCCTTTTCAATAACCTCTTTTGTTTGGCTTTTTTCCTCATTATTTGATAATTACGAAGGACCTCAAGGATAAACGCTGTGACAAATGTCAATGATATTGACAGTTAAATGGTCAATTAAAAACTTCTCCAATTTGACATTAGCTTCCCATTTCCTTCCTTTTCTTGATGATCTTAAAATATGACAGTATCCAATTTTCTCCTCCTTTTTGCTAGATTATTTTATATATTTTTTTTTCAAATACATGATACTTCTTTATATTTGAATATTACGATATTATTATGATTATCAATATGGTAAATAATTTAATATTCCTTTTTGTTGATACATATATAACTAGAATATGATGCGATGGAAAAAAGAAATTTTCATACTAAAACAGTAATCTGCATGATAATATATGGTTTACCTTTGTTCTTTCTTCGAAACAGTAATCCGCATGATGATATACTGTTTATCTTTGATTTTTTTCTAATTGATCTGATCAAATTAATAGAAAACGAACAGATAACATCATAAATTACATAGAAAAAAGAAATGGATTAAAATTTCTCTTATACTAATCCTAATCTGGAGCACTTGATATATTAGTTGCATGTATTGGAATTTTAGGTAAGTTGAATCCTATTCACGACTGTGAACTTCAAGAGTTGCAGAATGTAATGAATACAAATTTTACTGCTAATTGGTACTTGCTAAAGAATTTAGACCCTGTGCTAAAGAAATCTAATTCTGGGAGGGTGATATTTATGACTTCAGAAGTGACACTTTCTCCATCTTCTTACCCGTATTGGGTACCTTATTCTGCAAGTAAAGCTGCACTAGAAATCATGGTAAAGATATATGCATCTGAGACAAAATATACAAAATTGTGCGTAAATGCTGTATATCCGGAGGGACCTATTGACAGCGAAATGTATAAGCAAGCCTTTCCTGGAAAGGATATACCTGAACTAGCATTACCTGAAAAACTAACAGATAAGTTTGTAGAATTGGCTTCTAGTGATCGTGATATATCAGGAGAAATATTGCCATTGAGTAAATCTGTTTAACAGGTTACGTAAATGTTGCTCTATAAAAAAGAAAAGAAAAAGGTAGAAAAATGAAAAGAGTTGTTCGAATTGCAAAAATAATTGATATTTGTAATTTATATTCTATTTTGATCTATCATAAATATTGAAAAAGTGATAATAATAATAATAGCAGTAAGAATAATTATCATGTTGATCATCCATTATAATTACTATATGATAATAAAAACAGTTATAAACAGTGATAATAATAATAATAATGGATGATGATGTATATCATCATCATCATTTAACATGTATATTGTTAATGATAATGAATCAGTTCAACTAAAGAAAATGCAAAAGAATGATTGGATTAATAAAAATAGTAATAAATATGGATAATCTAACGAAATACAAAAATGAAATATAATAATTAAACTTATCTAATATCAGTGATGATATACATAATAGCAGTATCATCAGCAACAACAATAATAACAACAGCAATATTAACTGGAAGAAAAATGATAGCAATAAATTTGTCACCGAAAGAACTAAACTTTTTCATAACTTGATAAAAGTAATAATAATAATAACAATAATGATAAATAATAATCAACTCATTATCATCTCTTTCACATAATAAATGATCATTAAGTGAAAATTTTAGTAGGAGGAAACGGAAAGGGTGGAGTTCGTTCATTTCATTTAAAGAAGAGATAGATCGATAGATAGATAAATAGATCGATATACAGATCGATAGATAGATATATTTGAAATGTCAATTTGTCCATTTTCAAATTTCATCGTATTCTTTCGATAGATAAAATGATTTAATCATTAAAAATACCGAAATAGCTTTCGATTTGTATTCTAAACCATTATTGTATATAACGTGTTCAGAAGTCTTTTCTTTCGTCTTCTATGGCAACAATAGTGACAATATCAACAACAACGACAACAATAACAACAACAACAACAATAGCAAGCAAATAGCAAGATGTTCTAATTTTTTTTTTTTACAACAATTTGCAGATATTCGTAAACAGATGCTAATATATCATAATCATTTCCATTTCCTATTTTGAAAGAGAGAGGAAAAGAAAGGAAGTAATTTGATAAAATATGTAAAATGATAAAAAGAATGAATATGAATGAATGAATGAAAATGATTGTTGAAAAATGTTGCATAATTTTTGAAACGAATTTTCATTTTTTTGCAAAAAAAGCATATGTTTAAAGAAAAGGATGAAGAAGATAACGATAAAAACAATTGATAAACAAACTAAACATTAGTAAATAATGATGATGAATGATAAAACAAAAATATATCATTGAAAACTTTTTGTTATTACGAAAAAGAAACATATATATATATATATACGTGATAAATATTTGGAAATGTTATTTTTAAAATTTTCAAACACTATTCACTATAATAATTTTCATTAATCTCCAATTGTAATAATAATTTAATAATAACAATAATTAATTGTATTAATAATTAATAGTTAATGAAATTATTTATCCTCATTTTATTACTGTTTTTTTTTTGCAAATTATTCAATTATAAAATTTTATTTTATGAAAATGAAAAAAGATAAATTTTATTTTTATTTCTTTTACGAAAATAATATGCGAAAATAATATAATACAAAAATAATATATGATATAATATAGAAATGAAAAAAGAAAATTCATTATTATCATTCATAATAATATTTGAATTTAATAAAATTTTGTTCACAAATAAGTAAAACAAATAAAATTATATTTAATTTGAAAAGAAAAAAAGAAAAGAAAAAGAAATTTATCAAACTAAAAGAATAAGAGAATATTTTGATAATAGGGATGATAGCAAGGTTCTTATCCTTTTTATACGACTACTTAACTTCTTTTATCCTCTTAATGATATTCATCTTCTCAAATTTAACTTCCTCTTTTTTTCTTCTTATGCAAATTATATCAAAATTTCTTTTATTTATTATTCTTCCTTTCTTTCTCTTTTTTTTATCTTTTATCTTTTATTATCTCTACAACTATGAGATATCATTTTCATTTGTCTAATCTTTATTTTTGTATTGAATAAAAAAAAGCTATAGAAACAAATACGATTATTATCACATTGCTTCACATTCATTATCATTCATTTTTTTTTTTGCATCATTTTATCTTTATTATATTTTATTCATTCGATACTGATCTGATACTAATCTATCTATTTATCTATCGTACTTTATTTAAACAATGAAAAATTTGCATTTTTATTTTTGCCGTTTCTTCGTTCATCATTTAATGATGGATGATGATAAGTGGATGAATAATTAATCTACTATTTTCGTTATTTCTCCATTACAAAACTTTCTCCATTACAAAACATTCATTTTATTAATTAAAAATATATCGATATTAAGACAGATTTAAATAATCATTTTCATTTTTATCAACCAACAATAATTTTCATTTTTATCAATTAACAATACTTTTCATTTTCATCAATCAATGCTATATTTATATTAAGGTAGATTTAAATAATAGTTTTGTTTTAAATTTATTACGAATATCGAAAATATTATCATAAAACGATTTATTGTATCATGTAAAAACTATTAAATAATAATTAAATTCATTACATTTAATTAAAATATGAAAAACAATAACAATAATGGTAATAGTGATAATAGTTAAAACCTATGATAATAATAATAAAAATGTTGTA
Source organism: Dirofilaria immitis (assembly GCA_024305405.1). Taxonomy (NCBI): domain Eukaryota; kingdom Metazoa; phylum Nematoda; class Chromadorea; order Rhabditida; family Onchocercidae; genus Dirofilaria; species Dirofilaria immitis. The sequence continues at coordinate 2,201,583 of JAKNDB010000088.1, read as the reverse complement.
GCAATAAAGAAATAAAAATTTTGATAATAATGATGCTGATGATAGCAGATGAACGATGATAATGATCAATGTGATAATAACGATAATGATGATAATTACTTACTGAATATTTTTGAAAATTTTGTCATAATAAGATTCGGTGTATTCATATTAAAATCTTATTTAACCATATAAGTAAATAACGATTACGATAGCGGATTATGATGGCGAATAATAATAATGATAAACAGTGAAGATGATAAGAAATAAATGACTTTATCATGACAAGATTATATGTATTCATATAAAATTTTTGATAATTTGATATAAATAAGTAATCATAACAATAATGAATTATGATGATTACGATGACTACGATGATAAATGATGAAAATGACGATAACAATGGTAACGAGAATTAAAATAACAGATAGCGATAAGGATAATAGCGATACCAATTGTTGTAATTACACACAATAATGATGAATGATATTTTAATGATAAATATACATTTTATCGCCCATTATTCATTTTTTAATTCGTAATTTATCATTATTATAATTATAATTATTGTTAGATATTATTACTGTCATTATCATTGTTGTAATCATATCAATTTAATGTCAAATGTTAGAAAAAAAAATCAAATTGAAGATGAAACAAAGAAAATTAATGAAATTGATCATATTTTAAAATGATATCAATAATATATTTACCGTAATTCATTTAAAAAAATATATAAAAATCGGCAAAGTACAAAAGAAAAAAAAGAAAGAAGGAAGAAAATTGTTGAGGAAAGTATTAAAATTGATTGATGAGCTTTGTAATACGATATATGTTATTCATATTTTATTATTTCATCAAATTATATTAATAGTAGTAATAGTAGTCGTAATAATTAATTGTTATTATACCTAATAATTTTCTTATATCTGTCCAATCAAAAAAAAAAAAAAAGCGAAAACTTTTATTGCCTCACTTCAAGCGTCTATTCAATTTTACGACATATTTTATTATCATTTAGAAGTACTATCATCTCATACATAGATATACATATGTAAATGTCAAATGGACTAATAAAAAGAAAGAAAGAGAAAAGAGAAAGAGAAAAAGGAGAGAAAGACAGAGAGAAAGATGAAAAGAAAAAGATACGCAATACTTATTATTATTGCTTTTATCGTCTTTTAAGTGTGTTGCATATTTGAACAGATCAAAAAATGATGATAGTAATGATGATGACAAGTTCAAGGGTCATTGAGTCAATGATATGTTTATGGCCGGTATCATTTCGGATTTTTCATTGATCTTTTTTCTTTCCTTTCATAAGTGATGATGATGATGATGATGGTGATGAATGAAATGAAAGAAGGGAGATGGAGAAGAAAAATTGAGATAGCGGAAGAGGTGAAATAAAAAAAAGAAGTAAAGGTAGAAATAAATGAAATAGATAGGTAGATGAATGGATGGATGGATGGATTACGGGTAGATTTAGGCAATATCAGATTAACTCCAATGATGTAATATAGCAACGGTATTTTTCTTTTGATAATCCTATACAATATTTGATGATGATGATAAATTGAATTGTAATAGAAAATATTTGCTAGAAATAAAATTGAAATTTAATTTCCAATTTATCAAGACTAAAATTTATTCAACAATAAATTGACATGCGATATTATAAAAAAAAGAAAGAAATTTTCTACTTCATTCTTTTCAAGTATCCGAAATATTAGGAAAGCAATAGGGATTTAACATATCTTTGATTGTATCTGTTACAAAACTTATATAAGTTGAATTGATCAGTAATAATATCTGTTGATGAAAATTACAGAAATCCTTCTTTTTCCACTTTTTTTCTTTTTTGTTTGAAGTATCCGAAATATTTATGAAGCAACAAGAATTTTGACATTTTTAGTTCTAACCACAATTAACAAGCTGATACGATCATACGAAATGCAGAATTTCTTTTTTTTCTCTTTAAATATTTAAAATATTATGAAGCTAAAAGAGGACTTCAAAATTTGAATAACACTTAAATAAGTTATGATAATAGTAATGATGATAAATGATAAAAAAATGAATATGTGATATCACATTGATGTTTATTTCTTTTCAGAGTATTTCAAAATTTGAATAACACTTAAATGAGTAAATATAACAGTGATAATGATAAATAATAACAAAATGAATACAGGATATCATTTTGATGTTTATTTCTTTTCAAAGTTCAAATTTCATTTTTATATATTTTCAAGAATTATTTGGAAAAAATTTAATATATATCTAAAATTATTTGAATTCTTCGATTTTTGTTCAAAATATATTTAATTTTAAATTTGATATAATTAAAAACTTTTTTTCTTTTTCTAATTTTCTTCCGATACTGTAGCAAATAAGTGTGAAGAGAGATCTAAAAACAGAAAGTACATAAAATTATTTATTTTTAATTTAGGCAATCAAATATGTATACATATTCCTCATTAAATTTTAAAAACAATAGAAATTTGTAACAATAATAATAATAAAGGATAATAAAATAATAACAAATTTCGTAGTAAATATGTAGTATATTCATTTTGCTACTAATAACGTATAGAAATGAAAAGTATTCGTCACATTTTAATGACAAAAATGTCAATCAACGAAATTGAAATGGTTATTTAAAATAGGCTTCTTCTTTTAATATTGTTCCTGAATTAAATTCTAATTGTAAATTCTAATTTTAATTTTAGGCTAACGATCGTTTCATTATATCAATGTCATTCAAATATATATATGCATACATATGCATATATATATATATATTTGAATTTAAATTTATTTCTTTTGTTTTTATTTTTCATTCATTCGACTCTCATTTATTTCATATCAAACAAATAGATCGGAGCAATGAAAAAAAAAGGAAAAAGAGGGAGTGAAAGATTAAATGGATATAAATTATATTGCTTGCAAATTATATATATTTATAATAATTATATATATATAATTTTGTTATTTGATTTTTATCGGTTGATTTTTTTGATTATGGCAAATTTTTTTATAATCAATAAAATAATACTTATAATTAATTGAATTCTTTTATTTAATAAAAAAATCTGGTAACAGTTAAAAAAAAAAGATAATGAAAATATTATTATGAAATACATAAAAATGATAATATTAGTATTTTTTGAAAAAAAATTTTTGTTATCGTTGAAAAAATGTTGATAGTGAAAGTTTCACTAATAATAATAATTTTTAAGATAAAAAAAGTGTAGACCAAATTTATTCTGATTTTTTAAAAACAACATGACATTTATAGGAGTGAAATATTTGGAAATATCGACGAAATTTTCTTCTAATTTAAATAAATTATTGATAAGTTTAATTAAACTGCAACTTAAAACAATCATAAAATCAAATATTAAATTAAATTAAAAATAGCAAAATACACAAAATTACAATCATTCAATAATTTTTGATGCTTGATTTTAAAACATATTTAATTTAATCTTTTTATGATATAATATTGAAATGATAGGAGGGAAATATTAAATATTCGAATTTATTTCATTCAAAAAATTATATAAATATATATATCTTAATTATTAAATAATTTTCAATATCTAATTTTAAAATATTTCGATTTAAAAATTCTTTCCCCCGCCCCAAAAAAAAAAAGGAAATAAAATGAGATTGTTATTCCATTTAAATTCTTATATGATTACAATATTAATATTATAAATATTAAATGATAGATAATGATGAAAACAAAATTATCAAATATTTGAAAAGTTTATTCCTATTCAAAAATTATATAAATGTATTTATTTCAATAATTTTTTATAATACTTAAATTTAAAAATTTTCTTTGTCTTTTTGCTAATGTAATAAATAAAATTACATATCATTTAATTTCTATAGGATAACAACATCAAAGTGATCAATATTCCATCCTGGAAAAAAGGAAAGAAAAATGACGATGATAACATTGTCATACGTTACCATCAAAATACCGTACCGTATTTTCCCCTTATCTACCTGTTGTAATTATATGCATTTAAGAAGCAAAAGACTCGTGAGAAGGATGTCAACGATGTGATGGCGGTATTATTGCTGAAGTTTTTCTTCTTTTTTTTTGCAAAACTTCCGATATTAGACGATAACAAGTCTACTTCTTCCAATTTTTGATTGATTGATTGATTTGATTGATTCAAATATTTTACACTCACTTTTCTTTCTTTCTTTCTTTCTTACCTTTCTCATCAAAAATAATAATTACTATGTTTGATGATATTTTATATGCATAACATTAAGTATTTTATTCCGGCAAGTTAAGCTAATTAATACCTTTTTGAAAGTATTTTAATTATGTATCTGATAATTTGCATATTTATTATAAATGTTAATTAATACTTTTTTGATAGAATTTCAATTACTGTATTTGATAATTTTGCATATTCATTAAAATGAAAAAAATTCGAAACAAATTTTCAAAAAATTTAAAACATCATTTTCATCAATTTTCGAATTATTCTCTTTAATAGCTACGCATAACTAGTGCGTTCATTAGAATGAAAAAATTTTTAAATAATTTTGAAAATAAATTCGGGAAAAATTTTCAATATCATAGTTTTTAATTTGTAATAAAAAAATCATTTGTTGGTTATAAACAAAAATTATTCATAATGGAAAGTTTATGCAATGAATAAAAATATATTAAAAATAATTTTACATGATAAATAAGATTGTTAAATTATAAATTATTTATTAATTATAATTTAATTATTTATAATTTTTTAGGAAATTTTTATAATGAATAAAATTATTCTTATATGAATGCAAAATTTCTCATAATTAGTTAGAAATTGTTTAATGACATATATGATTTAGTGAGAGCAGCAAAAAATTTTAGATAATTAAATTTTATTTTATTCTTTAAAAATTTAACATGTTACTTCGTTACTGTAATTTAAAAATATATTTCTACAACTTTGCGAGAAAAAAGGAAAGAAGAAATGCTATTGAAAATTTAAAAACCAATCATTATATTTTTACATTCTTCGGTACAATTACATCGTGGGAAATATTATAAAAATATTATGAAAAATAAATATTGCAAAAAAATATTTGTAAAAGTTTCAACTATCTAATTGAGTGAATAACAAGATTCGAAAGAAAAAAAATTGGAATAAAGTGCGAAGAATGGATTTGAAACTTAGAATTTTAAAATCGAAAGCTAAAAATTTTTTATTTAAAAATAATAATTTAGTTTTGATTAAAAATATAATAATGCATAATAATAATAGTAAATTTCGATTAAAAAATATTAAAAATTCAAAAAATTTATTAACAATTTTTATTCTTTCTCATTCTTTCATCACTATTCTAAATATCTCTTCTTTAGTTTGAAGTCGATAAACTTTTCCAAAAACGATTGAGATAATCCTTGTGCTTAGCTAAGGTTAATCATATAATTTGAATAATAATAACCATTCGGAATTATTTATGATTAGATATATAAAATTGTTTTAAAATTTATCCTAATAACCCGAATATTATAAAAATGAAAAGAAAAGATTGAAATTTAAACTTTTAAAAATAACAAATAAATTTTGAATTAAAATTTTCACGAATAAATTTAAGCAAATGAAAAAAAATAGGAAGTAAACTTAAAAATAAAAAATGAAACTTTTTACAAAATTTTATGCTTTTTTGTATATACCAAAAAAAAAGAAAAAACAATTGCAACTCCAAATCCCGCAAAATTGTAGCATCTGGTGGGCCGTATAAAAAATAATTGACAAATGGTGACCTTTTCACTTCTTCCTCTTCTTTCTCCTGGTTCCTTTTTCTATTTGCCTTTTTTCTCGACTGTGTTCATTTTACGCCTTCTTTCCTCTTTGGTTAATATTTTGTAAGATGTTGTTGTTCGATGATTATTGGATTGGGATAAATTCTTACTAATGGAATTATCATTCCCGATCCATGCAGAGCGCATAAAATGGTCAAATATTTTATAGATTTAAAAAACAAAACAAACAATCAGAAAGATAATAATAATACGTGTTGCGAAAATGTTTTGATATATTTTGAAATGAATTAATTATAATTCACAATACAATTAAATTCAACGAATATACGAAATAACTATCATTAGGATGATGTATATTTATATTTGTGAGGAAAATATTCAAGTGATATTTCTTGGATAATTATTAAAAATAATTATGAATGATTATAAAACTTACATAGTTTTATTTATAAGAGAATTGAGCCTTAAATTTTATTATTTAATTTACAAATGAAATGATTTTGTAAATAAAAAATTTTATGAAATTATTTAATAATATGAAAAAAATTATGACTGAATTAATTACTAAAGAATATTTTCTGCAGAAAAAAATGTATCACAATAATTTCATTTATCGATCGATCAATGTACACTATCATAATAATTCATTTATCAATTAATCAATGCAATATTATCATAATAATTTACGAACAAGTATCAATGCGATTATTTTCGCTTATTTATCGTTTATCAAATTTAGTTGAGCGAAATATTTTGAAATGATTCAACGTTGTGCGATAAATTGTAGATTTCATTATTTATAGCCAGTGATGATACTTCAGTATCGCTGTAAGCAAAAGATTCACGAAGGAGTATGCTATGATTTGGATAATTATAGAAGACTTAAAATGCAGTAATATATATAGAAGAATTATAGAAGACTTAAAACGAGTAATTAATATCGTCTAGTTTAGTGTATTAATATTTTTCTTCATTTCTAAGCATTTACAACAATTAAGCAGTAAAAATATATGATGCTCTAATTTTAGTCAATTTTAAATTAGTAAACATATACAAAATTCGGAGGCAGTTTTATTACGAAATATTCCAGTTAAAATCATAAATATATTTGTTAATATTTGCAATTTCCACAACAATATTCAAATTATATGATCTTACTGAAACAGACACAAATAATTATGTTTTTCCTACCTAGTTGGATGAATTAGTGCAAATAACTTCACCAGATAAAAAAAATTTCAAAATTTTCATCAATATTATTTATATTATGTTGAATAAGCTAATTTTCAAAATTGTATGTATGGAAAAAAAACGAGATTTTTTTAAAAAAGAATTAATTCATATTTTAATTTAATCTTATCACTATCCCGATAATGATAGAAGATGAAACTTCTTTATCAGTATTAAGCGGCTAAATGACATTTTCATTATTTATTATTTTTTAATTTTTATTTCTTATCGTTTTCTTTCCTACTATATTGTAATGAATATTATTATATGTTTTAAATTTTGGACATTCTATGTCTCTAAAATTTAAACTTCTTCATAGAATAACTTTCCTTTTTAATATGCTATGTCTATAAGTAAATGATTCCAGGTGATACTGATAACTCAGAAGTTTTTTCAAATATAAGTAAACAATTTCAGACAACACTGATAACTCAATTTATGTTAAATAGACAAACAATCTTCGTACAACTTAGAACATTTGATAACTAGTGCAGAACAAAGGAAACGAATGAATTATCTGCGACATCATTCATCCAATCATGATTTTGATACACATAAATTATAGTTTAAATAATAATTAGACAATAATTTTATACGATTTTAACTGAACCTTTCATGAATTTATGTTTCCAACATGATTAAAACTATTCTATATAACAATAATAATAATAGTAATAATAATAATAATAATAATAATAATAATAATAATAATAATAATAATAATAATAATAATAATAATAATAATAATAATAATAATAATAATAATAATAATAATAATAATAATAATAATAATAATAATAATAATAATAATAATAATAATAATAATAATAATAATAATAATAATAATAATAATAGTAATAATAATAATAATAATAATAATGATAATAATAATAATATGATCATTTTTTCGAGAAAAAAAGTAACTTAGCCAAATTATGATATATTTAAGAGTATGCTAAAAAGTATAATTTTTTTCACAAATAGTTTATTTATTCATGTTACTGTTTGCAACATAATTAATATTTATACTTATTATTTTTCCCATTATAAATTGATTTCATATGTATCAATTAAAAAGCACTACGTAACTACTTTTAAAAATTAATCTAAAATCAATTTATAATTTCATAATTTAGAATGAAATTTTCAGTAATATTAATATATTTTCAACATTTGCATCTTGTTATTTTTATACCTTATTTTGAAATAAATTGAAGTAGGTCAATATCAATGAATTAATATATCACAAATATTGATTGCTATGATGAAATGGGAAAACTATTAAAGTTTGCAACAAATTGAATGAAAGCAATTCTCTTCATTAGGAGAATCTACTAATAATCTCAATGTAAAATGATATTTGTAATTAATTAAAATTTCTATCTTCTAAACTATTTCATTGGACTCGAAAGCAAGAAAAATTCAGTTGTAATGAGTTCGTTGCTTTGTTCATCGCCTGTGATCTATCGTTTTCTTAATTATCAGTATCAAAAGCTTGATAATCACTGCTACACTGTAAAACTTTTATATTTTCTCCTTCTTGTTTTATCCCGCACTATTGTCTTCAGATCTCTTATCATATTTAAAATCATCATTGCTTACCTCCAAATATCACATTGAACATATCATCAATTTATAGGATAGAATATCATTAAGATTTATCGAATAACAAATGTAATTAGTTATCCGTCGCTAACTTCACTTCAAATTAAGCAAATGCAAAAATATTAATACATCGCATCCATCAAACAAAATGCTTAAATTTGACGGATGAAAGGAAGGAATAATCGTTGTAAATACAATGAAAGTAAATACAATAAGTATGATTGTTATGAAATTTTTTCAATGCCTTATTTAGTAATTTTTATTATTTTACTATAGCAAATTTATACTTGAAAACACGATAGATTACGATCATTATGATTGATTCTTTTATTCTTAACATTGATCCTTCTCTAATCGATCTTAACTCTAACCTCATGTATAGCAGATATTTGTTTGCTATATGATAATCCTAGTTATGATAAAGATTTATCGATTGATAGAGAATTTAATTATTCAAAAATATCTTAATAAAGTTAACAATCATCCGAAAATATTAGCAGATTGATTGATTGATTGTTAAATTTTCCTTTTTCTGTTACTATTAAATTAAAGAATTGGAATCATTTTTTTTTTTTGAGAATTTATTTTGAATGATAAACTAAGATCATTATGATTGATTCTTCTGTTCCCAACACTGATTCTTTTGATTGATCTTAACTTTTTATATGGTATATCCTAGTACAATGTACAACATGTTAATTTAATAGTATTTACAAAAATTAATTTATAAACTTATAATTAATTTACAAACGTGTTGTTAATTTTAGTGTAAAGAAATTTTGTTTTCCCGAAATATTTTTATAAAAAAAAAAGTGCATTATTTGCATTATTTGATTTATTTGATTAATTATCGAGGAACAAGGAAATTTTTCTTCTTATCATGCTCTGATATTTTTATAATATAAAGATCTTTAATTATTTTATCATATCTATATTCAAAAAATATTTCGATTTTTCTAACATTTTCTGAGCTCAAAAAATCAATATTACCATGTTTTATCATTATGGTTTTGGAAAAAATGCGCTTTAAAGCGATTTAAATCGACTATCCTTAAAAAAATTCTATGTAGTATTCTTTCCTATCATATCGTCTTACATCTTTAATCAAATAATGCAAATCATTATCATTTCCTGGATGGCAAATTTGCTCAAAAAGACAGATTCAAATCTTTGTAATTGTCTATTTTTAATTATGAAATTGGTGTATATAATTAATCTTTCTTAAACTATTATGATAAAACATGACAATATTGACTGATTGATTGATTTCTTGAGCTCAACGATAATGCTGCGATATCAGCAGTTCCGATTGCTTATCAAAGTAAACCAGTCTGGTCTTTATTTTTCAAAAAAAAAAAAAAGTAATCAAATCAAACAATAGTAGAAATGATATGATGATATGATTATGATTATTTTATTCTGGGCATAATATTAAAATATAATAAATATTGATAAATTATAGGATGAATTTACTGAATAAATCGAATAATCGTATCAAATATGATATTGAATTTGAGACAAATAAATTTACTGAAAAAATGCAAAGTTTATTATTGTTTCATAGTCAGTCAGTCCAATTTTCGTCGGCTGAACGATTCAGTTTTGTGCTAAGAAAAAAAAGGTATAAATGATAAATTCTAGCATAGATGATAGGTAATATTTTTTTGAATTTATCAAATCTTCTAGACATGTATTATCAATGATAATATGATTCTTCTAGCTTTACTTTAAGGATGTAAAACTTATCAATCAGTTCACTAAAACAAGTGGTAGGAAAAGAAGACATCTGAAAGAGAGACAAAATGAGAAGTGATAATTGCCTATAATTGATGAAGATGGCAGATTTGTGAAAATAGCCATCATATCAGTTCAATAAATGCTATCACCTTGTTAATTGATTATTTTAGAATATTTCACTTGAAAGGAAATGATTTTCAACAGCATTGCAATAATATGTGAGAAAAATTTTACTCAAGAAGGAACATTAGTTATTATTTTCGCTATTTGTTAATCCTCACATTTATTTATTATTGTATAACCATATCTGTTGTGTATATGTATTATAAAGATTCCCTTACACTTATCCTCATATTCCTGCAATTGGTTGTTTTATCGTATATTTATTTACATATTTATTCATTTTTTGCTACACCTGATCATCTTTCAGGATTTCAATTCAGTCTTTGAAGTGATTTTATGATGACTCATGTGATGATATGCTTCCTGAGTCAGACATGATCATTATTTTTTAAGAAAAATATTGCGGTGATACTTTTCATATCTTTTTTTTCAGGATGGAGACGAAAGTTCGGAATGAATCAATGGATTATAATAAGTTTGGTACAACAATTAAAATTTGGATTATTTGTATAGTGATACTTGCATTAATACTTGCATATATTTTGAAGAGAAGGTTTACTCGTGATAATACAATTCTTATCATGGAATTATACGATTCTGAAAAAACTATGCTGTTTTCGAAGCTAATTAATCCAAGGAAATATTATTTTCATATCTAGTACTGAAATGCATTATTTCGAATATTCCTCTCGATGCAATTGTTAGTTATTAAATAAAAGTTTCCAACTTTTTGTATTATCGTATTTTTCGATTATGCGGTAATGATGGTTTTTATAAATTGTAAAATTCTACATTCTAAGTCGGTCTGGGAGAATTGTTCACGGAAATTATCTTTTTTTGCAAAGTTTTCGGCATATATGAATATGTATTAAACACACGACATTTATTAATTGAAATCAAATTTTTTTTTCCTATTTCCGCTAATATAGCATCATTTAAAAAAACGAAAATTAAAATCAAATGAAATTATGGAAAAAAAATGTATAACAGCTTTGCATAAATTATTTCAAACAATACAATAACAGCAATTCAAATAAATTCATTTGATAAAAGGATAAAACAATGGTGTTAAACATTGGCCGAATAATCTCCCTTTCATTATTACGCGTGGATTGCTATTTCTATTATAGTTAGATTGACACTCCTACCTTAACGGGTATTTATATATACAATTATTGGCGATTTATACAATTAAGGCTGACAGAAATGACCAAGTTATTCTTGCATTAAATTTTCTTTTACAAATTTTAATCTATAAGCTTCACTTTATTTGCTTTCTTAGAGAATATTTTGCTATAAACATGTAAATAAACGAGTCTTGAAAACAAAATTATTTTCCTATAATTTTCTAAAGACCTTTTGACCTTTTCTCTGCTACAATATTATTTTTTCTTTAGTTATACAAGTTGTACAAATTTTGCTGTAGAATATCTTGAGCTGATTTTCAGTAAAAATAACTTGTCATGTATATGATATAAATGAGGAATGCCATATTTTATCAATATTGGTTGTATTTTTCAAATGTAATTTATTTAGAAAAACATTTGTTAGAAAAAATTTCTTCTGAAGATCGAATTCTTTGTAGGACGCACAATCAGATATTTCTTCAATATAATTGTGTCGTATGCTGCTAAACTTGAATATTTTTTAGAAATTGCAAGAATGTTTATGAGCATACATTTCATCTGTTCTTTTTCGTCGTTTTTCAATTGTTCGACATTCAAACGGTAAGTTAATTAAAAATAATATATTAAAATTAACACAGTATTGTTTTCAAGATTTTAAAATTTTAAGGAAATATGAAATGGGTAATTAATATAATATAACATAATTTGAGGAAGCACAACCACAACTGATGAAGCTGCTCGATTTATCAATACTAAATGAAAAAATAACAAAACAATTGAACTTATCAATGATGGGAGTGAATGAGAAACAAACTGAACCGTTGGACTTATCAGTGATGGGAACAGATGACGAACAAACAGAAGTGTTAGATTTATCAATTCCAAAAGTGAACATAAAAGAAGCAGCAGATCAATGTAACATATCAATTCAAAATGAAGAAAATGAGTCAACGAAATTAAATAAAGTAATGAATGATGAACAAAGTGAACCATCGAATTTACCGATTCAAGAAGCGGATGAAGAAAGAAAAAAGAAAAAAAAGAAAGCGAAAAAGAAATGTAATGTATGCGGAAAAGAAATGGCAGGCAATTTGAAAAAGCATATGCTAACTCATACCAGTGAGAAACCATACATTTGTTCGACATGTGGGAAAAGTTTCACGCTATTATGGAATTTGAAAATCCATATGCAAATTCATAACGGTGTGAAGCCCTACGGTTGTTCGCAATGTGAGAAACATTTTACTCGAAAATCAGATTTGAAGAGGCATATGCTAATTCACACCGGTGAGAAGTCCGAGAATTGTCCGCAATGTAAGAAAAATTTTACTCAAAAAGAACATTAACAGAACATATGCGAGTTCATAGCCGTAAAGTGAATGTGGGAAAAGTTGCTCGCAATTCTCAATTACATAGGCAGAGTGATGCCGATGAGAAACCATACACTGCTGAGAATGTTGTAATTTAAAAGAGCATATAGTAACTCATTGCAAAGAGGATACTCTTCAGTTGTTCTTTATGCAGTGGTAGTTTTAAATCGAACAAAAATTTAAAATTTTACATAAAAGATTTTCATACTAAAAAAATAAACATTTAAAAGATCTGAAACTGAAATATACATCACTTCCACGTATTTCATCAATTGGATTTTATTATTTAATCATGAATATAGAATTTTACATTTTATGAAAGTCATCATTGCCGCATAATCGAAAAATACGACAGCACAAAAGTTGGAAGCTTCCGATCAATAAATAACAATTGTATCGAGAGGAATATTCGAAATGATGTATTTCAGTATTAGAGATGAAAACAATATTTACTTGGATTAATTAGCTTCGAAAACAGTATAGTTTTTCCAGAATCGTATAATTCCATAATAAGAATTGTATTATTACGAGTAAACCTTCTCATCAAAATATATGCAAGTATCCACTATACAAGTAATCTAGATTTTAATTGTTGTACCAAACTTTATCACCGCAATATTTTTCTTGAAAAAATAATAATCATGTTTGACTCGATACGTTTTGGGAAACGTGGAAACGAAGTACTTAGCAAGCCTCAGAGATCGAACGCCAACAATAGGAAAAATTGTATTGGTAGATGAAACAGACACTCCTGAAGGATTATAGAAGTTAGTAAGAGAACTCAAAAAGGGAAGAGATGGGATAGTAAGAACTGCATTGGTGAAAATGTCCAACAGAAATTACTTAGGGAGGACAATCAACATGCTATATCCTCTCGATGTCGACAACGCAACAAATGTGGTTGATAAAAGGTGAAAAATATAACCACGAATCCAAACGAAAATATATCACCGAAGATTAGGAGTGTCATGAAGAGGCGATGTCTGGTTGAACAAGACTCTGCCTGAAGGCATTGTACTTTTTCAGTCGGGAATGTGCCGAAGCATGTTAATAGTTGTATATAGATAAAAATGTTTAAAAAGACATTGATGTAAAATATGCATATATATGTATAATAAAATTGTAGTGATCCAGAAGTTCGAGATGCTATTCTTAATTATGCTAACACACTGGCACGATATTTTTGTATTAAAACACTCCTAGAATTGTCGACCTTTCATGCTAGTCCAAGTCAAAAGAAAATATTGCAAGAATTAATTTCTTAACTAATATAAACAATAATATAGCCAAGTTTTAATGTTGAAATAAACTATAATTTTATTAATTGAGCATTATTGCTTATATCGATTTATATATCTAAAATAAATTTAACAAATATATCATTCTTTTTTTCTCAAATGACTATTATCAAAGTGAGAAGCATCTTGTGAAATTTGTGAATTCAGCGATATTTATGTTAGAAATCTTGGAATAATTAATTTATTTGCATTTTATCAGAAAAGATCATTTGCCAAAATTGAATGATATCATTCCTCAAGAAATTTGGATCATATCATTGCATAAGCAATAAATTTACTGGACTTTTTGTTTTTCTCCACTCTTCGACATTATTTTGTTGGAAAATTACATTAATTCCTCACTATTTTTCATTCAATGCTAATATGTTGATGAGTGATAAGCACCGATAAAGATCTCGAAGTAAACAAAAGTTCATTAAACATAGCAATGCAGCTAAGGAATATTCGTCTTAATATGCCACGATGATTAATCTGATCATTCAATGATCTAACTATATGTTAGATGGCTTAAAAATAAATTCGGGGAAAGATTACGAGACAATTCAAGCAATACTTTCTTTAAATTATTTGTTGGTTTATGCTAGTAGTAACAATTAAGGCTTTTTTTTCAGATAGATGAAGTAAAATAATTCGATTATAATGTCTATCAGGAAGAGGAAATAAATAGATGAATTAAAATGTCGAATGTTTCTTCATCAGTTCTCTAACTGACGTCATCAGTCCTCATATGTTTTAAGAAATATTCAGAAAGTTCATGATAGTGGGATCAAGGTTTTCATTTTGGTAGCATGTCTAAACTGCAAGAAAAGTAGCTACTCCGATTTTTTGTATTTCGTCGGATCTTACCCCTACGATCTAATATTTTTGTGCAGTTCAATTTTCATTCGTTCGTAAAGATGCCTCCAAAATCGAAGTAAGTAAAATCTTTGTAAAAATTTCCGTAGTTCGATATGCCAGTATTTTAGCAATCACATAGTGTAACGTAGTTTTATATAATTGTCTTATTCATTTAGTAACTTATTAATTCGTATTTGCAATTAACCATATATATCATGTAATTATTCTTTCCTACTGCCATTCGATATAGCATAGTCAAAATGCAATGAAAGTAATTGGAAATGTCGTCGTGAAATAATTACGCCTTAATCCACCTACTAGCACTTTCATAACTTTTTAATAACGTCGATAATATAATATTGCATGGAAGCTATTCATTTTTATCCATCCTCTTTTTTGCTTGTAAGAATCTCCTTTCTCAATTTTAATTTTCAGGTATGTAATAGTGCAATTAGCCAGTGTTATATCGGGTTCTACACGAATATGGCTACGTGAAAGAACTGCTGATAAATTCCGTGGAATATTTTATGATCCGGCAGGTAATTAATTTATATGGATTCTTTGATTATATATATATATATATATATATATATATATATATATATATATATATATATATATATATATTTTGATGATGAGTGGAACTTACATGCAAATTAAAAAGATCATCTCGATGAGTGATCTTGTGGATGAAATAACGATTGAAGAAGGAATGAGAAAAAATGGCTTTCGGACTAACTAGGTATGTCATAGTTTAATGTAAGATTTTTAAAACATTTTCCACATACATTACATTATGTATCTTAGAATTTGATATACCTATAATTTAACTATAATTAGCCTACTTGATGTTTTCATTTTGATCACAAATAAAACATTTAATCGATAATTTGTTGTTAAATAATTATACGTTGAGCAGTCTTAGTATTGGATACTTTTTTTTTGAAATTTTTTAGTTTTGTGTTTCTTATTTTTATTAAATTGTTTTAATTTGTTCTTAAAAATACTTAACAATTTTTTAAATTTAACATGTGCTCAGTTTTCAGTTGGACGCGAAGTACTATTTGAAGAAAAGCAAAAAGTGAAAGGAAAAACGTCACTGCCAGAGAGTGTAAAGCGACGTTTCAATTTGATATGATTAAAAAGACATAAAAAAAAAAAAAAACATGTTTATAGCAGTTTTTTAATGTGAATGATTTGTTTTACTGTTCTCTGAGTATGATATTTGGTCTTGTAAAATTCAGGACTTAATAATGTATTTATTTTTTAAACCCTATGGTGATTTGTTTTCATTTTTGGATATATTCTTCTATTTCAGAGATTATTTTCTGTTTATGGCGAAAAATTCTCTTCTGTTTATAAAATCTATTTTCAGAAAATCTCCATTTTTTTTC
Organism: Dirofilaria immitis; assembly: GCA_024305405.1. Classification (NCBI taxonomy): domain Eukaryota; kingdom Metazoa; phylum Nematoda; class Chromadorea; order Rhabditida; family Onchocercidae; genus Dirofilaria; species Dirofilaria immitis. Next base: position 2,185,086 of record JAKNDB010000088.1, on the reverse strand, counting down.
GGAAAAACTTTTTGAAGTCATTACTTTCTTTTTGGAAAAAACTTTTTGAAGTCGTTACTAAAATTTTTTGAAGTCGCAAATTTATGCTTTTTTTCCTATGTCATCTTTCTTCTTAGTTTTCATCTTGAGTTTTGTTTGTGGGAATTTATTAGATTTCTATGATTTGTATATATAATTTTTGAAAAAAAATGCATCTTAGTAAGATATGATTATAATCTTTTGTAGTTCTGAAAAAATAACCCGATTATTATAAATACAGTTAGACTCTTTCTTTTAGCACAAACAATTATAAATTCGTGTTACTAAATTTTTCAATTTTATTTTGGCAGTTTTAGCTAAAATCGTCACAATCAGTTAATTTTTAATCCGATAAATCCTTCTTTAAAATGAATTTATATCTAGCATGCTTTTATTATATTATCGAAAATGCATTTTACTGACCAGTCTGAAGATTGTTTCCGCTATTTGTTAATTCTCACATTTATTTGTTATTATATAGTCATATTTGTTATGTATATATATTATAAAGATTTCCTCACACTTATTCTCACACTTCTGCAATTGATTGTCTTGTCACCATTTTTATTTACATATTCATTCATTTTTTGCTATACCTGATTATCTTTCAGGATTTCAATTCAGTCTTTGAAGCGATTTTATGAAGATTCATATGATGATATGCTTTCCTGAATCAGACATGTTCATTACATTTTTTCAATAAAAGTATTCCGGTGATACTTTTCATATCTTTTTTCTTCAGGATGGAGGACAAAGTTCGGAGTGAATCAATGGATAATAATAGGTTTGGTACAACAATTAAAATCTGGATTACTTGTATAGTGATACTTGCATCAATATTTGCATTTATTTTGATGAGGTTTACTCGTGGTAATACAATTCTTATCGTGGGATTATGCGATTTTGGAAAAACTATGCTGTTTTCGAAGCTAATTAATTCAAGTAAATTTGATAAATTTTGTTGATTTTGATTGAAAAAATCGATAAGTCTCATTCGGGTTTGGGAATCTAATTATTTGTCCCAAAATATGACTTATTGTTACATCACATCAGTTTATAGTTGGGAATTCGTAAGCTCAATTATCCAGCTAAATTATATCAAGTATTATGAAACGCTTGTTTTCTTTATTTATGTGTTTAAAATGCTATCAGTGTTCTAATCCCATAAATCTTGCGAAAATGCAAGTTAGATGAGGCGGATGACATGTTACTTTTTGGTTTATATACCTATTCGAAATTATAGTGACATTTGTGAGATTTGGCTTATTTTATTTGAAATCTGAGAAAATGTCATTCAGCGTCTTTATCGGCTTAACCAAAAAGGGAAATCCTTAAACGAACACAACATATCTTACTAGAAATATGAGATGATACAATTATTTTCTGCATTAGTAAGAAAATTTGCAAATCGAGCAAAAACATTGATGAAACCATTTCGACATATATATCAAACAAAAAAATGTATTGATACGATTCTCCTTTTTCCGCTAATATGGTCTCGTTTTAAAAGTACGGAAAAATTGAAATCAAATGAAATTATGGAAAAAAAATGTATAACAGCTTTGCATAAATTATTTCAAACAATACAATAACAGCAATTCAAATAAATTCATTTGATATAAAGGATAAAACAATGGTGTTAAACATTGGCCGAATAATCTCCCTTTCATTATTACGCGTGGATTGCTGTTTCTATTATAGTTAGATTGATTGACACTCCTACCTTAACGGGTATTTATATGTACAATTATTGGCGATTCATACAATTGAGGCTGACAGAAATGACCAAGTTATTCTTGCATTAAATTTTCTTTTACAAATTTTAATCTATAAGCTTCACTTTATTTGCTTCCTTAGAGAATATTTTGCTATAAACATGTAAATAAACGAGTCTTGAAAACAAAATTATTTTCCTATAATTTTCTAAAGACCTTTTGACCTTTTCTCTGCTACAATATTATTTTTTCTTTAGTTATACAAGTTGTACAAATTTTGCTGTAGAATATCTTGAGCTGATTTTCAGTAAAAATAACTTGTCATGTATATGATATAAATGAGGAATGCCGTATTTTATCAATATTGGTTGTATTTTTCAAATGTAATTTATTTAGAAAAACATTTGTTAGAAAAAATTTCTTCTGAAGATCGAATTCTTTGTAGGACGCACAATCAGATATTTCTTCGATATAATTGTGTCGTATGCTGCTAAACTTGAATATTTTTTAGAGATTGCGAGAATGTTTATGAGCATGCATTTCATCTGTTCTTTTTCGTCGTTTTTCAATTGTTCGACATTCAAACGGTAAGTTAATTAAAAATAGTATATTAAAATTAACACAGTATTGTTTTCAAGATTTTAGGAAATATGAAATGGGTAATTAATATAATATATAGGATAATTTGAGGAAGCGCAACCACAACTGATGAAGCTGCTCGATTTATCAATACTAAATGAAGAAATAACAAAACAATTGAACTTATCAATGATGGGAGTGAATGAGAAACAAACTGAACCGTTGGACTTATCAGTGATGGGAACAGATGACGAACAAACAGAAGTGTTAGATTTATCAATTCCAAAAGTGAACATAAAAGAAGCAGCGGATCAATGTAAATTAAATAAAGTAATGAATGATGAACAAAGTGAACCATCGAATGTACGGATTCAAGAAGCGGATGAAGAAAGAAAAAGAAAAAAAGAAAGCGAAAAAGAAATGTAATGTATGCGGAAAAGAAATGGCAGGCAATTTGAAAAAGCATATGCTAACTCATACCGGTGAGAAACCATACATTTGTTCGACATGTGGGAGAAGTTTCTCGCTATTATGGAATTTGAAAATCCATATGCAAATTCATAACGGTGTGAAGCCTTACAGTTGTTCGCAATGTGAGAAACATTTTACTCGAAAATCAGATTTGAAGAGGCATATGCTAATTCACACCGGTGAGAAGTCCGAGAATTGTCCACAATGTAAGAAAAATTTTACTCAAAAAGAACATTAACAAGACATATGCGAGTTCATAGCCGTAAAGTGAATGTGGGAAAAGTTGCTCGCAATTCTCAATCACATAGGCGGAGTCATGCCGATGAGAAACCATGCACTGCTGAGAATGTGTAAATTTAAAAGAGCATATAGTAACTCATTGCAAAGAGGATACTCTTCAGTTGTTGTTTATGCAGTGGTAGTTTTAAATCGAACAAAAATTTAAAATTTTATAAAAGATTTTCGTACTAATGAAATAAACATTTGAAAGATTTGAAATTGAAATATACATTGCTGTTACCGAGATTGTTGATTATCCATGTCTCACTATTTAGTCAATTTTTATATTTTATTTTTGTTTTAACTTTATTTACAATAATTTTTTAATATTATTGTTGTTGCTTGCTTATAAGTTACTGATATTTCTTTTTTTTTAAATAAAATTTCCTGTCATGTCTGCCTAAACTCACACATTTACTTCACAATCTTTACATTATACCACCTATGATCGCCTGCTGAAGCATGCACAGTACGCAAACACATATTCCCCAGCGCTTCTTTAATCATACCAATAACTCAATTATACCAACAACTCTGGACGAATTTAAAATAGGAAACCCGGATACAAGGGAACGACTTATTAAATATTGAATGGGGTCATTAAAGGTACTCAATAGTTTTGGGAGACATGGAAACAGGAGTACTTCAGTGATCGAACGCCAACGATAGGGCGACGGAACAAGTGGTTGATGAAAAGATGAAGATTACAACTAGGAATCCAAACGAAAATATATCATCGAAGATTAGGAGTGTCATGAAGAGGCGATGTCCGGCTGAACAAGACTCTGCCTGAAGGCATTGTACTTTTTGGTCGGGAATGTGCCGAAGCATGTAAATAGTTGTACATATATATATATATATATGTTGAAAAAGACATTAATGTAAATAGCTCCCAAAATCATAAGATGAGTAAGCTAAAGGGAAGAGAAGTAAAGATGTTCCTAGTCAATGCATACGATTACTCACCGATTAACAGAATGAGATCGATCTAAGATCGGCAGGCCGAAGGGTGCATACGGAAGCGGTTGGGGTTCAATTACCTAAGTTTGACAAAAAATTCGACAATGACGACTCGAAGTCAATCAAGATAAGTTAGTTGACAACAAATTAAGTTTAAATTTTCTGCTGTGAATTTTAATCTATAAGTTTCACTTTATTTACTTCATTAGAGAATATTTTGCTATAAACGTGTAAATAAGCGACTATTCCACGACGACCAGCATGGAACTGAAGTGGTTGTTGCAGCTGGCAAAGAAAATGCTCTTGATATTGCAGGAAAAAATTAGAAAACGTTAAAATCATCATAAATGGTGCTGGAGCAGCCGGAATTGCATGTTTGGAAATATTGAGGTCCGTGGGCGCTGAAAACATGGTGCTATGTGATAAACAAGGGGTAATATGTAGAGGCAGAGGAGAGGACATAAATGAGTGGCAAACAAAATATTTTCTTATGATTTTATAAAGATCTTGTGACCTTCTCCTTGCTACAATACTATTTTTTCGTTAGTTATACAAGTTGCACAAACTTTGCTGTACAATATCTGCAGCGATCTCCAGTGAGAATAACTTGTTATGCTTATAATACAAGCTAGAAATGCCAGAATTTCCCAATATTGATAGCAAGACCTTTAATCTTCAATGCCGATTTATTCAGAAAAACATTAATTAAAAAAAATAAAAATTTCTTCGCAAGATCGAATACTTTGTGGTAATCAGATAATGCGTTTTCTTCATTGTAAGTATCGTATAATGTTAAATCATTTCTGTCAGCCTCAATTGTATGAATCGCCAATAATTGTACATATAAATACCCGTTAAGGTAGGAGTGTCAATCAATCTAACTATAATAGAAACAGCAATCCACGCGTAATAATGAAAGGGAGATTATTCGGCCAATGTTTAACACCATTGTTTTATCCTTTATATCAAATGAATTTATTTGAATTGCTGTTATTGTATTGTTTGAAATAATTTATGCAAAGCTGTTATACATTTTTTTTTCCATAATTTCATTTGATTTCAATTTTTCCGTACTTTTAAAACGAGACCATATTAGCGGAAAAAGGAGAATCGTATCAATACATTTTTTTGTTTGATATATATGTCGAAATGGTTTCATCAATGTTTTTGCTCGATTTGCAAATTTTCTTACTAATGCAGAAAATAATTGTATCATCTCATATTTCTAGTAAGATATGTTGTGTTCGTTTAAGGATTTCCCTTTTTGGTTAAGCCGATAAAGACGCTGAATGACATTTTCTCAGATTTCAAATAAAATAAGCCAAATCTCACAAATGTCACTATAATTTCGAATAGGTATATAAACCAAAAAGTAACATGTCATCCGCCTCATCTAACTTGCATTTTCGCAAGATTTATGGGATTAGAACACTGATAGCATTTTAAACACATAAATAAAGAAAACAAGCGTTTCATAATACTTGATATAATTTAGCTGGATAATTGAGCTTACGAATTCCCAACTATAAACTGATGTGATGTAACAATAAGTCATATTTTGGGACAAATAATTAGATTCCCAAACCCGAATGAGACTTATCGATTTTTTCAATCAAAATCAACAAAATTTATCAAATTTACTTGAATTAATTAGCTTCGAAAACAGCATAGTTTTTCCAAAATCGCATAATCCCACGATAAGAATTGTATTACCACGAGTAAACCTCATCAAAATAAATGCAAATATTGATGCAAGTATCACTATACAAGTAATCCAGATTTTAATTGTTGTACCAAACCTATTATTATCCATTGATTCACTCCGAACTTTGTCCTCCATCCTGAAGAAAAAGATATGAAAAGTATCACCGGAATACTTTTATTGAAAATGTAATGAACATGTCTGATTCAGGAAAGCATATCATCATATGAATCTTCATAAAATCGCTTCAAAGACTGAATTGAAATCCTGAAAGATAATCAGGTATAGCAAAAAATGAATGAATATGTAAATAAAAATGGTGACAAGACAATCAATTGCAGAAGTGTGAGAATAAGTGTGAGGAAATCTTTATAATATATATACATAACAAATATGACTATATAATAACAAATAAATGTGAGAATTAACAAATAGCGGAAACAATCTTCAGACTGGTCAGTAAAATGCATTTTCGATAATATAATAAAAGCATGCTAGATATAAATTCATTTTAAAGAAGGATTTATCGGATTAAAAATTAACTGATTGTGACGATTTTAGCTAAAAACTGCCAAAATAAAATTGAAAAATTTAGTAACACGAATTTATAATTGTTTGTGCTAAAAGAAAGAGTCTAACTGTATTTATAATAATCGGGTTATTTTTTTCAGAACTACAAAAGATTATAATCATATCTTACTAAGATGCATTTTTTTCAAAAATTATATATACAAATCATAGAAATCTAATAAATTCCCACAAACAAAACTCAAGATGAAAACTAAGAAGAAAGATGACATAGGAAAAAAAGCATAAATTTGCGACTTCAAAAAATTTTAGTAACGACTTCAAAAAGTTTTTTCCAAAAGAAAGTAATGACTTCAAAAAGTTTTTTTCCGAAAAAAAATGGAGATTTTCTGAAAATAGATTTTATAAACAGAAGAGAATTTTTCGCCATAAACAGAAAATAATCTCTGAAATAGAAGAATATATCCAAAAATGAAAACAAATCACCATAGGGTTTAAAAAAATAAATACATTATTAAGTCCTGAATTTTACAAGACCAAATATCATACTCAGAGAACAGTAAAACAAATCATTCACATTAAAAAACTGCTATAAACATGTTTTTTTTTTTTTTTATGTCTTTTTAATCATATCAAATTGAAACGTCGCTTTACACTCTCTGGCAGTGACGTTTTTCCTTTCACTTTTGCTTTTCTTCAAATAGTACTTCGCGTCCAACTGAAAACTGAGCACATGTTAAATTTAAAAAATTGTTAAGTATTTTTTAAGAACAAATTAAAACAATTTAATAAAAATAAGAAACACAAAACTAAAAAATTTCAAAAAAAAGTATCCAATACTAAGACTGCTCAACGTATAATTATTTAACAACAAATTATCGATTAAATGTTTTATTTGTGATCAAAATGAAAACATCAAGTAGGCTAATTATAGTTAAATTATAGGTATATCAAATTCTAAGATACATAATGTAATGTATGTGGAAAATGTTTTAAAAATCTTACATTAAACTATGACATACCTAGTTAGTCCGAAAGCCATTTTTTCTCATTCCTTCTTCAATCGTTATTTCATCCACAAGATCACTCATCGAGATGATCTTTTTAATTTGCATGTAAGTTCCACTCATCATCAAAATATATATATATATATATATATATATATATATATATATATATATATATATATATATATAATCAAAGAATCCATATAAATTAATTACCTGCCGGATCATAAAATATTCCACGGAATTTATCAGCAGTTCTTTCACGTAGCCATATTCGTGTAGAACCCGATATAACACTGGCTAATTGCACTATTACATACCTGAAAATTAAAATTGAGAAAGGAGATTCTTACAAGCAAAAAAGAGGATGGATAAAAATGAATAGCTTCCATGCAATATTATATTATCGACGTTATTAAAAAAGTTATGAAAGTGCTAGTAGGTGGATTAAGGCGTAATTATTTCACGACGACATTTCCAATTACTTTCATTGCATTTTGACTATGCTATATCGAATGGCAGTAGGAAAGAATAATTACATGATATATATGGTTAATTGCAAATACGAATTAATAAGTTACTAAATGAATAAGACAATTATATAAAACTACGTTACACTATGTGATTGCTAAAATACTGGCATATCGAACTACGGAAATTTTTACAAAGATTTTACTTACTTCGATTTTGGAGGCATCTTTACGAACGAATGAAAATTGAACTGCACAAAAATATTAGATCGTAGGGGTAAGATCCGACGAAATACAAAAAATCGGAGTAGCTACTTTTCTTGCAGTTTAGACATGCTACCAAAATGAAAACCTTGATCCCACTATCATGAACTTTCTGAATATTTCTTAAAACATATGAGGACTGATGACGTCAGTTAGAGAACTGATGAAGAAACATTCGACATTTTAATTCATCTATTTATTTCCTCTTCCTGATAGACATTATAATCGAATTATTTTACTTCATCTATCTGAAAAAAAAGCCTTAATTGTTACTACTAGCATAAACCAACAAATAATTTAAAGAAAGTATTGCTTGAATTGTCTCGTAATCTTTCCCCGAATTTATTTTTAAGCCATCTAACATATAGTTAGATCATTGAATGATCAGATTAATCATCGTGGCATATTAAGACGAATATTCCTTAGCTGCATTGCTATGTTTAATGAACTTTTGTTTACTTCGAGATCTTTATCGGTGCTTATCACTCATCAACATATTAGCATTGAATGAAAAATAGTGAGGAATTAATGTAATTTTCCAACAAAATAATGTCGAAGAGTGGAGAAAACAAAAAGTCCAGTAAATTTATTGCTTATGCAATGATATGATCCAAATTTCTTGAGGAATGATATCATTCAATTTTGGCAAATGATCTTTTCTGATAAAATGCAAATAAATTAATTATTCCAAGATTTCTAACATAAATATCGCTGAATTCACAAATTTCACAAGATGCTTCTCACTTTGATAATAGTCATTTGAGAAAAAAAGAATGATATATTTGTTAAATTTATTTTAGATATATAAATCGATATAAGCAATAATGCTCAATTAATAAAATTATAGTTTATTTCAACATTAAAACTTGGCTATATTATTGTTTATATTAGTTAAGAAATTAATTCTTGCAATATTTTCTTTTGACTTGGACTAGCATGAAAGGTCGACAATTCTAGGAGTGTTTTAATACAAAAATATCGTGCCAGTGTGTTAGCATAATTAAGAATAGCATCTCGAACTTCTGGATCACTACAATTTTATTATACATATATATGCATATTTTACATCAATGTCTTTTTAAACATTTTTATCTATATACAACTATTAACATGCTTCGGCACATTCCCGACTGAAAAAGTACAATGCCTTCAGGCAGAGTCTTGTTCAACCAGACATCGCCTCTTCATGACACTCCTAATCTTCGGTGATATATTTTCGTTTGGATTCGTGGTTATATTTTTCACCTTTTTATCAACCACATTTGTTGCGTTGTCGACATCGAGAGGATATAGCATGTTGATTGTCCTCCCTAAGTAATTTCTGTTGGACATTTTCACCAATGCAGTTCTTACTATCCCATCTCTTCCCTTTTGAGTTCTCTTACTAACTTCTATAATCCTTCAGGAGTGTCTGTTTCATCTACCAATACAATTTTTCCTATTGTTGGCGTTCGATCTCTGAGGCTTGCTAAGTACTTCGTTTCCACGTTTCCCAAAACGTATCGAGTCAAACATGATTATTATTTTTTCAAGAAAAATATTGCGGTGATAAAGTTTGGTACAACAATTAAAATCTAGATTACTTGTATAGTGGATACTTGCATATATTTTGATGAGAAGGTTTACTCGTAATAATACAATTCTTATTATGGAATTATACGATTCTGGAAAAACTATACTGTTTTCGAAGCTAATTAATCCAAGTAAATATTGTTTTCATCTCTAATACTGAAATACATCATTTCGAATATTCCTCTCGATACAATTGTTATTTATTGATCGGAAGCTTCCAACTTTTTGTGCTGTCGTATTTTTCGATTATGCGGCAATGATGACTTTCATAAAATGTAAAATTCTATATTCATGATTAAATAATAAAAATCCAATTGATGAAATACGTGGAAGTGATGTATATTTCAGTTTCAGATCTTTTAAATGTTTATTTTTTTAGTATGAAAATCTTTTATGTAAAATTTTAAATTTTTGTTCGATTTAAAACTACCACTGCATAAAGAACAACTGAAGAGTATCCTCTTTGCAATGAGTTACTATATGCTCTTTTAAATTACAACATTCTCAGCAGTGTATGGTTTCTCATCGGCATCACTCTGCCTATGTAATTGAGAATTGCGAGCAACTTTTCCCACATTCACTTTACGGCTATGAACTCGCATATGTTCTGTTAATGTTCTTTTTGAGTAAAATTTTTCTTACATTGCGGACAATTCTCGGACTTCTCACCGGTGTGAATTAGCATATGCCTCTTCAAATCTGATTTTCGAGTAAAATGTTTCTCACATTGCGAACAACCGTAGGGCTTCACACCGTTATGAATTTGCATATGGATTTTCAAATTCCATAATAGCGTGAAACTTTTCCCACATGTCGAACAAATGTATGGTTTCTCACTGGTATGAGTTAGCATATGCTTTTTCAAATTGCCTGCCATTTCTTTTCCGCATACATTACATTTCTTTTTCGCTTTCTTTTTTTTCTTTTTTCTTTCTTCATCCGCTTCTTGAATCGGTAAATTCGATGGTTCACTTTGTTCATCATTCATTACTTTATTTAATTTCGTTGACTCATTTTCTTCATTTTGAATTGATATGTTACATTGATCTGCTGCTTCTTTTATGTTCACTTTTGGAATTGATAAATCTAACACTTCTGTTTGTTCGTCATCTGTTCCCATCACTGATAAGTCCAACGGTTCAGTTTGTTTCTCATTCACTCCCATCATTGATAAGTTCAATTGTTTTGTTATTTTTTCATTTAGTATTGATAAATCGAGCAGCTTCATCAGTTGTGGTTGTGCTTCCTCAAATTATGTTATATTATATTAATTACCCATTTCATATTTCCTTAAAATTTTTAAAATCTTGAAAACAATACTGTGTTAATTTTAATATATTATTTTTAATTAACTTACCGTTTGAATGTCGAACAATTGAAAAACGACGAAAAAGAACAGATGAAATGTATGCTCATAAACATTCTTGCAATTTCTAAAAAATATTCAAGTTTAGCAGCATACGACACAATTATATTGAAGAAATATCTGATTGTGCGTCCTACAAAGAATTCGATCTTCAGAAGAAATTTTTTCTAACAAATGTTTTTCTAAATAAATTACATTTGAAAAATACAACCAATATTGATAAAATATGGCATTCCTCATTTATATCATATACATGACAAGTTATTTTTACTGAAAATCAGCTCAAGATATTCTACAGCAAAATTTGTACAACTTGTATAACTAAAGAAAAAATAATATTGTAGCAGAGAAAAGGTCAAAAGGTCTTTAGAAAATTATAGGAAAATAATTTTGTTTTCAAGACTCGTTTATTTACATGTTTATAGCAAAATATTCTCTAAGAAAGCAAATAAAGTGAAGCTTATAGATTAAAATTTGTAAAAGAAAATTTAATGCAAGAATAACTTGGTCATTTCTGTCAGCCTTAATTGTATAAATCGCCAATAATTGTATATATAAATACCCGTTAAGGTAGGAGTGTCAATCTAACTATAATAGAAATAGCAATCCACGCGTAATAATGAAAGGGAGATTATTCGGCCAATGTTTAACACCATTGTTTTATCCTTTTATCAAATGAATTTATTTGAATTGCTGTTATTGTATTGTTTGAAATAATTTATGCAAAGCTGTTATACATTTTTTTTTTCCATAATTTCATTTGATTTTAATTTTTCGTTTTTTTAAATGATGCTATATTAGCGGAAATAGGAAAAAAAAATTTGATTTCAATTAATAAATGTCGTGTGTTTAATACATATTCATATATGCCGAAAACTTTGCAAAAAAAGATAATTTCCGTGAACAATTCTCCCAGACCGACTTAGAATGTAGAATTTTACAATTTATAAAAACCATCATTACCGCATAATCGAAAAATACGATAATACAAAAAGTTGGAAACTTTTATTTAATAACTAACAATTGCATCGAGAGGAATATTCGAAATAATGCATTTCAGTACTAGATATGAAAATAATATTTCCTTGGATTAATTAGCTTCGAAAACAGCATAGTTTTTTCAGAATCGTATAATTCCATGATAAGAATTGTATTATCACGAGTAAACCTTCTCTTCAAAATATATGCAAGTATTAATGCAAGTATCACTATACAAATAATCCAAATTTTAATTGTTGTACCAAACTTATTATAATCCATTGATTCATTCCGAACTTTCGTCTCCATCCTGAAAAAAAAGATATGAAAAGTATCACCGCAATATTTTTCTTAAAAAATAATGATCATGTCTGACTCAGGGAAGCATATCATCACATGAGTCATCATAAAATCACTTCAAAGACTGAATTGAAATCCTGAAAGATGATCAGGTGTAGCAAAAAATGAATAAATATGTAAATAAATATACGATAAAACAACCAATTGCAGGAATATGAGGATAAGTGTAAGGGAATCTTTATAATACATATACACAACAGATATGGTTATACAATAATAAATAAATGTGAGGATTAACAAATAGCGAAAATAATAACTAATGTTCCTTCTTGAGTAAAATTTTTCTCACATATTATTGCAATGCTGTTGAAAATCATTTCCTTTCAAGTGAAATATTCTAAAATAATCAATTAACAAGGTGATAGCATTTATTGAACTGATATGATGGCTATTTTCACAAATCTGCCATCTTCATCAATTATAGGCAATTATCACTTCTCATTTTGTCTCTCTTTCAGATGTCTTCTTTTCCTACCACTTGTTTTAGTGAACTGATTGATAAGTTTTACATCCTTAAAGTAAAGCTAGAAGAATCATATTATCATTGATAATACATGTCTAGAAGATTTGATAAATTCAAAAAAATATTACCTATCATCTATGCTAGAATTTATCATTTATACCTTTTTTTTCTTAGCACAAAACTGAATCGTTCAGCCGACGAAAATTGGACTGACTGACTATGAAACAATAATAAACTTTGCATTTTTTCAGTAAATTTATTTGTCTCAAATTCAATATCATATTTGATACGATTATTCGATTTATTCAGTAAATTCATCCTATAATTTATCAATATTTATTATATTTTAATATTATGCCCAGAATAAAATAATCATAATCATATCATCATATCATTTCTACTATTGTTTGATTTGATTACTTTTTTTTTTTTTTGAAAAATAAAGACCAGACTGGTTTACTTTGATAAGCAATCGGAACTGCTGATATCGCAGCATTATCGTTGAGCTCAAGAAATCAATCAATCAGTCAATATTGTCATGTTTTATCATAATAGTTTAAGAAAGATTAATTATATACACCAATTTCATAATTAAAAATAGACAATTACAAAGATTTGAATCTGTCTTTTTGAGCAAATTTGCCATCCAGGAAATGATAATGATTTGCATTATTTGATTAAAGATGTAAGACGATATGATAGGAAAGAATACTACATAGAATTTTTTTAAGGATAGTCGATTTAAATCGCTTTAAAGCGCATTTTTTCCAAAACCATAATGATAAAACATGGTAATATTGATTTTTTGAGCTCAGAAAATGTTAGAAAAATCGAAATATTTTTTTGAATATAGATATGATAAAATAATTAAAGATCTTTATATTATAAAAATATCAGAGCATGATAAGAAGAAAAATTTCCTTGTTCCTCGATAATTAATCAAATAAATCAAATAATGCAAATAATGCACTTTTTTTTTTATAAAAATATTTCGGGAAAACAAAATTTCTTTACACTAAAATTAACAACACGTTTGTAAATTAATTATAAGTTTATAAATTAATTTTTGTAAATACTATTAAATTAACATGTTGTACATTGTACTAGGATATACCATATAAAAAGTTAAGATCAATCAAAAGAATCAGTGTTGGGAACAGAAGAATCAATCATAATGATCTTAGTTTATCATTCAAAATAAATTCTCAAAAAAAAATGATTCCAATTCTTTAATTTAATAGTAACAGAAAAAGGAAAATTTAACAATCAATCAATCAATCTGCTAATATTTTCGGATGATTGTTAACTTTATTAAGATATTTTTGAATAATTAAATTCTCTATCAATCGATAAATCTTTATCATAACTAGGATTATCATATAGCAAACAAATATCTGCTATACATGAGGTTAGAGTTAAGATCGATTAGAGAAGGATCAATGTTAAGAATAAAAGAATCAATCATAATGATCGTAATCTATCGTGTTTTCAAGTATAAATTTGCTATAGTAAAATAATAAAAATTACTAAATAAGGCATTGAAAAAATTTCATAACAATCATACTTATTGTATTTACTTTCATTGTATTTACAACGATTATTCCTTCCTTTCATCCGTCAAATTTAAGCATTTTGTTTGATGGATGCGATGTATTAATATTTTTGCATTTGCTTAATTTGAAGTGAAGTTAGCGACGGATAACTAATTACATTTGTTATTCGATAAATCTTAATGATATTCTATCCTATAAATTGATGATATGTTCAATGTGATATTTGGAGGTAAGCAATGATGATTTTAAATATGATAAGAGATCTGAAGACAATAGTGCGGGATAAAACAAGAAGGAGAAAATATAAAAGTTTTACAGTGTAGCAGTGATTATCAAGCTTTTGATACTGATAATTAAGAAAACGATAGATCACAGGCGATGAACAAAGCAACGAACTCATTACAACTGAATTTTTCTTGCTTTCGAGTCCAATGAAATAGTTTAGAAGATAGAAATTTTAATTAATTACAAATATCATTTTACATTGAGATTATTAGTAGATTCTCCTAATGAAGAGAATTGCTTTCATTCAATTTGTTGCAAACTTTAATAGTTTTCCCATTTCATCATAGCAATCAATATTTGTGATATATTAATTCATTGATATTGACCTACTTCAATTTATTTCAAAATAAGGTATAAAAATAACAAGATGCAAATGTTGAAAATATATTAATATTACTGAAAATTTCATTCTAAATTATGAAATTATAAATTGATTTTAGATTAATTTTTAAAAGTAGTTACGTAGTGCTTTTTAATTGATACATATGAAATCAATTTATAATGGGAAAAATAATAAGTATAAATATTAATTATGTTGCAAACAGTAACATGAATAAATAAACTATTTGTGAAAAAAAATTATACTTTTTAGCATACTCTTAAATATATCATAATTTGGCTAAGTTACTTTTTTTCTCGAAAAATGATCATATTATTATTATTATCATTATTATTATTATTATTATTATTACTATTATTATTATTATTATTATTATTATTATTATTATTATTATTATTATTATTATTATTATTATTATTATTATTATTATTATTATTATTATTATTATTATTATTATTATTATTATTATTATTATTATTATTATTATTATTATTATTATTATTATTATTATTATTATTATTATTATTATTATTACTATTATTATTATTGTTATATAGAATAGTTTTAATCATGTTGGAAACATAAATTCATGAAAGGTTCAGTTAAAATCGTATAAAATTATTGTCTAATTATTATTTAAACTATAATTTATGTGTATCAAAATCATGATTGGATGAATGATGTCGCAGATAATTCATTCGTTTCCTTTGTTCTGCACTAGTTATCAAATGTTCTAAGTTGTACGAAGATTGTTTGTCTATTTAACATAAATTGAGTTATCAGTGTTGTCTGAAATTGTTTACTTATATTTGAAAAAACTTCTGAGTTATCAGTATCACCTGGAATCATTTACTTATAGACATAGCATATTAAAAAAGGAAAGTTATTCTATGAAGAAGTTTAAATTTTAGAGACATAGAATGTCCAAAATTTAAAACATATAATAATATTCATTACAATATAGTAGGAAAGAAAACGATAAGAAATAAAAATTAAAAAATAATAAATAATGAAAATGTCATTTAGCCGCTTAATACTGATAAAGAAGTTTCATCTTCTATCATTATCGGGATAGTGATAAGATTAAATTAAAATATGAATTAATTCTTTTTTAAAAAAATCTCGTTTTTTTTCCATACATACAATTTTGAAAATTAGCTTATTCAACATAATATAAATAATATTGATGAAAATTTTGAAATTTTTTTTATCTGGTGAAGTTATTTGCACTAATTCATCCAACTAGGTAGGAAAAACATAATTATTTGTGTCTGTTTCAGTAAGATCATATAATTTGAATATTGTTGTGGAAATTGCAAATATTAACAAATATATTTATGATTTTAACTGGAATATTTCGTAATAAAACTGCCTCCGAATTTTGTATATGTTTACTAATTTAAAATTGACTAAAATTAGAGCATCATATATTTTTACTGCTTAATTGTTGTAAATGCTTAGAAATGAAGAAAAATATTAATACACTAAACTAGACGATATTAATTACTCGTTTTTAAGTCTTCTATAATTCTTCTATATATATTACTGCATTTTAAGTCTTCTATAATTATCCAAATCATAGCATACTCCTTCGTGAATCTTTTGCTTACAGCGATACTGAAGTATCATCACTGGCTATAAATAATGAAATCTACAATTTATCGCACAACGTTGAATCATTTCAAAATATTTCGCTCAACTAAATTTGATAAACGATAAATAAGCGAAAATAATCGCATTGATACTTGTTCGTAAATTATTATGATAATATTGCATTGATTAATTGATAAATGAATTATTATGATAGTGTACATTGATCGATCGATAAATGAAATTATTGTGATACATTTTTTTTCTGCAGAAAATATTCTTTAGTAATTAATTCAGTCATAATTTTTTTCATATTATTAAATAATTTCATAAAATTTTTTATTTACAAAATCATTTCATTTGTAAATTAAATAATAAAATTTAAGGCTCAATTCTCTTATAAATAAAACTATGTAAGTTTTATAATCATTCATAATTATTTTTAATAATTATCCAAGAAATATCACTTGAATATTTTCCTCACAAATATAAATATACATCATCCTAATGATAGTTATTTCGTATATTCGTTGAATTTAATTGTATTGTGAATTATAATTAATTCATTTCAAAATATATCAAAACATTTTCGCAACACGTATTATTATTATCTTTCTGATTGTTTGTTTTGTTTTTTAAATCTATAAAATATTTGACCATTTTATGCGCTCTGCATGGATCGGGAATGATAATTCCATTAGTAAGAATTTATCCCAATCCAATAATCATCGAACAACAACATCTTACAAAATATTAACCAAAGAGGAAAGAAGGCGTAAAATGAACACAGTCGAGAAAAAAGGCAAATAGAAAAAAGGAACCAGGAGAAAGAAGAGGAAGAAGTGAAAAGGTCACCATTTGTCAATTATTTTTTATACGGCCCACCAGATGCTACAATTTTGCGGGATTTGGAGTTGCAATTGTTTTTTCTTTTTTTTTTGGTATATACAAAAAAAGCATAAAATTTTGTAAAAAGTTTCATTTTTTATTTTTAAGTTTACTTCCTATTTTTTTTCATTTGCTTAAATTTATTCGTGAAAATTTTAATTCAAAATTTATTTGTTATTTTTAAAAGTTTAAATTTCAATCTTTTCTTTTCATTTTTATAATATTCGGGTTATTAGGATAAATTTTAAAACAATTTTATATATCTAATCATAAATAATTCCGAATGGTTATTATTATTCAAATTATATGATTAACCTTAGCTAAGCACAAGGATTATCTCAATCGTTTTTGGAAAAGTTTATCGACTTCAAACTAAAGAAGAGATATTTAGAATAGTGATGAAAGAATGAGAAAGAATAAAAATTGTTAATAAATTTTTTGAATTTTTTAATATTTTTAATCGAAATTTACTATTATTATTATGCATTATTATATTTTTAATCAAAACTAAATTATTATTTTTAAATAAAAAATTTTTAGCTTTCGATTTTAAAATTCTAAGTTTCAAATCCATTCTTCGCACTTTATTCCAATTTTTTTTCTTTCGAATCTTGTTATTCACTCAATTAGATAGTTGAAACTTTTACAAATATTTTTTTGCAATATTTATTTTTCATAATATTTTTATAATATTTCCCACGATGTAATTGTACCGAAGAATGTAAAAAATATAATGATTGGTTTTTAAATTTTCAATAGCATTTCTTCTTTCCTTTTTTCTCGCAAAGTTGTAGAAATATATTTTTAAATTACAGTAACGAAGTAACATGTTAAATTTTTAAAGAATAAAATAAAATTTAATTATCTAAAATTTTTTGCTGCTCTCACTAAATCATATATGTCATTAAACAATTTCTAACTAATTATGAGAAATTTTGCATTCATATAAGAATAATTTTATTCATTATAAAAATTTCCTAAAAATTATAAATAATTAAATTATAATTAATAAATAATTTATAATTTAACAATCTTATTTATCATGTAAAATTATTTTTAATATATTTTTTATTCATTGCATAAACTTTCCATTATGAATAATTTTTGTTTATAACCAACAAATGATTTTTTTATTACAAATTAAAAACTATGATATTGAAAATTTTTCCCGAATTTATTTTCAAAATTATTTAAAAATTTTTTTCATTCTAATGAACGCACTAGTTATGCGTAGCTATTAAAGAGAATAATTCGAAAATTGATGAAAATGATGTTTTAAATTTTTTGAAAATTTGTTTCGAATTTTTTTCATTTTAATGAATATGCAAAATTATCAAATACAGTAATTGAAATTCTATCAAAAAAGTATTAATTAACATTTATAATAAATATGCAAATTATCAGATACATAATTAAAATACTTTCAAAAAAGGTATTAATTAGCTTAACTTGCCGGAATAAAATACTTAATGTTATGCATATAAAATATCATCAAACATAGTAATTATTATTTTTGATGAGAAAGGTAAGAAAGAAAGAAAGAAAGAAAAGTGAGTGTAAAATATTTGAATCAATCAAATCAATCAATCAATCAAAAATTGGAAGAAGTAGACTTGTTATCGTCTAATATCGGAAGTTTTGCAAAAAAAAGAAGAAAAACTTCAGCAATAATACCGCCATCACATCGTTGACATCCTTCTCACGAGTCTTTTGCTTCTTAAATGCATATAATTACAACAGGTAGATAAGGGGAAAATACGGTACGGTATTTTGATGGTAACGTATGACAATGTTATCATCGTCATTTTTCTTTCCTTTTTTTCCAGGATGGAATATTGATCACTTTGATGTTGTTATCCTATAGAAATTAAATGATATGTAATTTTATTTATTACATTAGCAAAAAGACAAAGAAAATTTTTAAATTTAAGTATTATAAAAATTATTGAAATAAATACATTTATATAATTTTTGAATAGGAATAAACTTTTCAAATATTTGATAATTTTGTTTTCATCATTATCTATCATTTAATATTTATAATATTAATATTGTAATCATATAAGAATTTAAATGGAATAACAATCTCATTTTATTTCCTTTTTTTTTTTTGGGGGCGGGGGAAAGAATTTTTAAATCGAAATATTTTAAAAT
Source organism: Dirofilaria immitis (assembly GCA_024305405.1). Taxonomy (NCBI): domain Eukaryota; kingdom Metazoa; phylum Nematoda; class Chromadorea; order Rhabditida; family Onchocercidae; genus Dirofilaria; species Dirofilaria immitis. The sequence goes on along the minus strand of JAKNDB010000088.1, from coordinate 2,165,544 downwards.
TAGATATTGAAAATTATTTAATAATTAAGATATATATATTTATATAATTTTTTGAATGAAATAAATTCGAATATTTAATATTTCCCTCCTATCATTTCAATATTATATCATAAAAAGATTAAATTAAATATGTTTTAAAATCAAGCATCAAAAATTATTGAATGATTGTAATTTTGTGTATTTTGCTATTTTTAATTTAATTTAATATTTGATTTTATGATTGTTTTAAGTTGCAGTTTAATTAAACTTATCAATAATTTATTTAAATTAGAAGAAAATTTCGTCGATATTTCCAAATATTTCACTCCTATAAATGTCATGTTGTTTTTAAAAAATCAGAATAAATTTGGTCTACACTTTTTTTTATCTTAAAAATTATTATTATTAGTGAAACTTTCACTATCAACATTTTTTCAACGATAACAAAAATTTTTTTTTCAAAAAATACTAATATTATCATTTTTATGTATTTCATAATAATATTTTCATTATCTTTTTTTTTTTAACTGTTACCAGATTTTTTTATTAAATAAAAGAATTCAATTAATTATAAGTATTATTTTATTGATTATAAAAAAATTTGCCATAATCAAAAAAATCAACTGATAAAAATCAAATAACAAAATTATATATATATAATTATTATAAATATATATAATTTGCAAGCAATATAATTTATATCCATTTAATCTTTCACTCCCTCTTTTTCCTTTTTTTTTCATTGCTCCGATCTATTTGTTTGATATGAAATAAATGAGAGTCGAATGAATGAAAAATAAAAACAAAAGAAATAAATTTAAATTCAAATATATATATATATATGCATATGTATGCATATATATATTTGAATGACATTGATATAATGAATTATTTTACATTTAAAATTATTTAGTTTTACTTTATTATCGCTTTTATAAATATTTTATTGGTTACGGTATTTTTGATTATTTAATTTTAATTATTTGAATTTCAAAAATTTTATAATAAAATTTCAGTAAATTGTGAAAAATAATTGATAATTTGTAATTATACAATATACTTATTCGTTTGTTTATTTACATAATATCTCATCGTAAAATATTTCGTTTTTCCTTCCTTTTTTCTTTCTCTTTTTCTTCCTCTTTTTTTCAATATTTTTTGATGACTAAATTCTTTTTAAACAATTAAATAAATGATAGTCCTTTTTTTTTGCAAGAAAGTTGCAGAAATGAAAGAGTGGAATAATAAATTAATAAAAATTAGTTTAAAAGTATTTTATTTTTTGAAATGAAATATGTAATTAAACCTTTAAATAAAAAAGAATCTAAAAACTGATAATATTGAGAATGAAAAAAAAAACAAATCGGAAGAAAATATAAATTTTTTTTCTTTCTAATAGAAATTACAATTTATATACTTGATTTCAAATTATTATCAAATTTAAGAACATGCAAAGTAATCTTCTTTTCCTTTCTGCTGATCGGTTCTTTTTATCGTGTGAATCGTTTTCTCTCTTGAGAATTATGTTTAGACATTGCATTCTGTAAACTAAATGTCGATGCACTCATTTCATGTTGCCTCAACATTTTCGTCGGTTGGTACCACACATTCTTCTTAATCTTAATTTCCATTCACTGACTGTGTTTCGCGATATCTAAGATATCTGTAACCTTTATACATTCTTTTAAAAATGTTATTGTATTTCGTCCTTAACTTCTTTATCAGGTTACCTAAGAGATAATCCGGCAATTTTCAACTATGGTACTCCATAATTGATTTGTCTTTAAATTCTCTCTTTTAATTGGGAAACGATGTTCAATAGTTCCTTGAAAAGGCGACCAAATTTCTGTTTTACCTGTAACGCGATATATAAATCCAATATTCTTCTTTGTTTGTCAGCGTATTGCATCTTCAATTTTTCGTGGCTAGTGTATGATGCTCTTCAGTGATATATGTTTTCTAATGCTTCTCTTTTAAACATCCGAGGAAATGCGCAAATTTCTTTGTAGCTGTCATGTATTCACTTTTGTCAATCGTCTCTTCAAATTATGTTATAAACAGATTCCCAAGTTTTGGATTTTCATCGAATTCTACAGTTTTTATTTCTGGGAGTTTGCTGATCGTTATCAATTTCTCAATTAATTCAGTTAAGGATCTTTCTTTTCTTTTTCGTTTCACTTGATTTCACGTTCAATCTTTCTTTCATATTTATATATATATATGAATGGTTTGGTGATCAGGATCCTCTTCTTTCGTGAATGGAGGATCCTGATACAGTTGTGGCTATAAGGAATAGGGCCTTTGCTAGTGTGTAGGGAGTATACCTCATAGACAAAGGCAACAATTTTAGCTTAAATTCTACACTAAAATACGGGCGTACAACATATACTCCTTCGTGTGAATTACAGTACAAAGGAAAGCATTGAATTTCTAATTTTCTAGTTTTCCTCGCAATTTCAGCGACATAAACTTACAAAAACAATTTGAATATTTCACTCATATCCGTACTGTTTGTTGCATAGATTACATTTGAATTTTTGTTCACCCGTCTGTAATGTCAAATTAATTTCCTGTTTAAATTGCTTGTTAAATATATAGTATTTTACCTCTGCTTGGATTCTAGTAGTATTTCTATTTTTGGACTACTCGAAAGTTTTTTGATGCTAAACTGTTTCATCTAAATTTAATTGTTTTGTGAATTTTTCTTGCTTCAAATAATCAGTCATTTTTGCTTGAACTGATTGATCGTTTTCGTTTAACATCTAAAATATTCGGAAATGATTTCGGAAATGATTCATTTATGTAAGGCGATTTAATGGCCATTTTTTCCTGCAATGTTTGAAAAGTCTCAATGAATAGAATTAATCGATAATCTCTGACTAAACAAAAATTTATAAATAAATTTCTACGCTAATTTACTTATTGGAGTTTGTGCGATGCATAACGTCAAAAAAATAGCTGCAAAATAATGGAAAAATAAGATGTTGATTTACGAATAACTTCTGCAAATAAATATGGAATCTGATGGGAATAATGAAAAATATTTTAGAGAAGTATTCGTCAAAATATATAATTACAAATTTTTAAAAGGCATCAGCAAACCAGTGCAGCAAGATATTAACTACTGTAACTGATGAAAGGATCTTCTTTCAATGACTATATAAACGATCAAAAATATATAAATTGCTCGTCGCAAAAAATAAGAAAGTAATGATTTCTGATTGGGAATAATGGAAAATTGAACATATTACATTTAAAGTTTAATTTTTTTAAATGATATTTTAGATTAGAAATTTTGTTGATCTGGTTTTCCTATTATCAATACCTAAATATTTCTATTGATAAGGTCCACAGTTTATGTTAAAATTTAATCCTTTCACCAATGTATACATTAGCATATATATCATTTGTTATTCAACGCATGCATCATATTACATTCAAATAGCATGCTCTTATATTGAAAGTATGTCCATAGAAAATTTAAATAAAGTTTTATTGCACTGATACATTGGGGAAAAATAAACTTTGATCAAATATTAGCAGTGAAAATAAAATAATAAAATGATTCAATAATAATAATAAGGCAGAAAAAGAATAAATATTTAGATGTTTAAAAACAATAAAACGGCCTTATAGAAAGCTTGTCATAAACAGAAAATCTTTTTTTTAGTGTAAGATAGAAATATTTTTGTTTGTTAATCTTTATATTCAAATAATTTGAAATGGAAAATATTGCTATTGAATTGCATTTTTATGAAAGCAAGCCTTTGCTATCGATTTCTTGAATGCGATAATAATAAGCTTGCGATTTCTAATTTTGAGCCAAAATTTCGCTATTTTCATTATTTACCATCTCTTTCTTTTATCAAAATTTTACCGAATCTTTTTCAACAAATCAATATGAAACTTCTTATCGATAATATATCGGGCAAAGGGATCAATGAAGATTTGAAATCTATTGCTGTAAAGAATTATGCAACAAAAATGTTGAAAAAATATGAGGAATCAAGTACTCTTACTTTTTGATGTTTGATAATGAAATTTTTTATGAATGAAGATCTCCTTAATTACAAATAATTTTAAATTTTTTTTCATATATTGAATTACTATAATAATTCTCTCATGATTTCACACTAAAAATTTTATTCTATGATAGAATTAGGTGACAATTCGATTTCAACACAGACATTTATAATTCTATGATTTTTGATGCAACTAACAAAAATTTTAGAAATAGAAAAGCTGAAATTATTATGCAAATAGGATTAAAACTGTATGAATTTTTTTGATCATAGATTACATGATTTATCGAACTTCATAAAAACGGCTCTTCCCTCAGTTGCACGTAGTTGTTGTTATTCTGCTGTTCTGAGTAGTTGCCTTTTAACAATTTGTAATTATATACTTTGAAAATATTCTAAAATGCTTTTCAGAATTCCACGTCAAATTCGCTCGTTCAAGTTATCACTTGTTGGTGGAAATTATATGCGAACCAGCATGTTATTGTATTATTTTGCAATCACGATTTTGTCGTCATGTATCGCACAAACACCTGTAAGTGAAGAAGAAATTGTTCTCAATATAGAAATTAAATATTCATAATTTTTTGTTCAGAAATAAATTTTATTTAGTCAAAAATAATATTTTTTATCTGTGAAAAGCAAATGAGAATTAACACAATTTTTATGAATATATTTAATTTTTTTGCTTTCCCAATTTTCCTCGTCATAGTCGAAACAGTAATATTTTGCACAACATTCTCTAGCATAATATCAACATCAATCAATTTCTGAATTATGAAGCATCAATTTGCCAGTTCTTCTATTGAATTCACATTATCATTTGTTTCAAATCAGCAACATACAATAATAGAATAGATAGCTTTCAAGCGGCGTCTAAACTATTTCTGAATTATATTAAAAATTAGATGGTGACGAAATGTCGTTGATAAAAATTCCACACTGATGCCTATTAAATCTATTCATTGAGAATGCTCAAAAATTGTGGAAAAAATAATAATGAAATCATATAGTATATTACTCCCGACTATTTCAGGTATTAAATGAAAACAACCAGTCAGTTCAAGCAAAAGTAATTGATCGTTTGAAGCAAGAAAATGTCACAGAGCAATTTAATTTAGATCAGACAGTTTGGCATCAAAATTCTTCAAGTGATCAAGAAAAGAGAAATATCACTAGAATTGGAGTTAAAAATCGCAAAATCCAAAAGGAAAGGCAATTGATGTGTGATATATGCAGTAGGAAATTTAAAACTACAAGTGATCTGAAACGTCATATGATAGTACACACAAACGAAAGGAAATTTGAATGTGATATATGTAGCAAGCGATATCGATACTCATACAATTTAGTCGCTCATCATCGGACACATGGGACACATACAGGCGAAAAGTTCGTGTGTAATGTATGCGGGAAGCAATACGTTTGTAATGGTGATCTTCAACTTCATATAAAAAATCCATAAAAAGCAAGAAATGTTCAAGTGTGATATATGCGACAAGAAATTTATATATCGGTGCGCTTTGCTAGATCACGGTAGCGACGAAAAATTCAAATGCGATATATGCAACATAGAATGCAAATATCTGAGAAATCTGAGAACTCATATGAAGGATGTTCATATGGACAAGAAAGAATTGAAATGTGATGAATGCAACAAAATATTCAAACGAAGCTATGCTTTGAGAAGACACAAGACAATGAAGCATAATGTCATACTGAAAGTTTCTACAGCGAACTTTTTGACGACAATAACCGATGTCTCTTCTACAAATATTTTAATAAACAATATAATTATAGTGACAAAGCTATAAATTATAGCATGAAACATTGCATCAGAATTCATAAATTATTTAATTGCTTGCTGTTAATTTTTCTAATCTTTAAAAATGTATAATTTTCAATCATAAATTTTTTCAGAAAAATAACATATTAAATTATTCAACGGAAAAAACTTTTTCTGCTTACGGTATGAATATCACACTTCAGAGATTCTTGTAATGTTGATTCAATCCTTTAAATAGCAAACATTAATTTTTTGGATGTTTTACTATTCTTTTCATCACTAATATTTGATTAAATTGAGTACTTTTCCTCTGTGCATCATTGCAATAAAATTTTGTTCAAACTATCTGTGAACAAATGGATGAACAATTTGTATTGTAGCACAGTATGAAATTATTTGAATATGGTATGATGCATGTTGTCAAAGGTTGATTAATGGTAGATAGATGAAATTAATCACTATTCCAATTAAAAATATTTTACCTATTTAATAAGCGAAAGAAAAAATTAATCTAATCTTTTGTTTGGTTATTAAATTTTCGATAGATAATGAGTTTATTGTTAGTGCTCGGTTAAGTCTGACGAAGCATGAAATAGTTAAATGCATCGACAAATGTCTTGGATTGGCAAAAAATCACGGAATAGAAACCACAGAGAATCTTGCGGTTATTTTCTAGATTCAGCATCGAAATCGATTGCCGCATTTATCGCACTTGAATTCTTTATTCCTCTTTTACCATATGACGTTGCAGCTCTATTGGAAATTCAAATTTCTTACTGCATATATCACATTTCAATTGCCTTTCCTTTGGGTTTTGCGATTTTTAACTCCAGTTCTAGCGATATTTCTCGTTTCTTAATCACTTGAAGATTTCTGGTGCCAAACTGTCTGACCTAAATTAAATTGCTTTGTGTCATTTTCCTGCTTCAAATGACCAATGATTTTTGCTTTAATGACTGATTGTTTTTATTTAATAACAGAAATAGTCGGGAATGATTTGTATTGTATGATTTGATGATTATTTTGCCACATTTTTGAACATTCTCAATGAGTAGAATTTACAAATATCAGTGTGGTGTTGAAATCGAATTGTCACCTAATTCTATCACAGAATAAAATTTTTAGTGTGAAATCATGGGAGAATTATCATAGTAATTCAATATATGAAAAAAAAATTTAAAATTATTTGTAATTAAGGAGATCTTCATTCATAAAAAATTTCATTATCAAACATTAAAAAGTAAGAGTACTTGATTCCTCATATTTTTTTCAACATTTTTGTTGCATAATTCTTTACAGCAATAGATTTCAAATCTTCATTGATCCCTTTGCCCGATATATTATCGATAAGAAGTTTCATATTGATTTGTTGAAAAAGATTCGGTAAAATTTTGATAAAAGAAAGAGATAGTAAATAATGAAAATGACGATATTCTACTTTATTATTATCAATTATCTGAAAAATGAAAAATATTTTGTTTTTTTCTGAAATATTGACAAAATAAATCAAGAAATTAAAGTCAAGGATGAGAACAAACTGAAGAAATATCGGCAACATGTATAGAAAATTACTTAAAAACGCATGCAAATAAAAATAATAAATGGAATATCTTCATAATAGAACAGAATGTTTATAGAAAAATGAACTGCAATAAATCATTCTGAGCTTATCCTTATATATAATTCAATATTGTTAGCATCGACAATAATATTAAGTTGTAAAATTAATAGACAATATCCTATATGATGTCAACATTTTATACTAACAAATTCCCTACAATTCGTATTATAAATTTCTTAAGAATGAATCATAATTTCATTAACTATTTCATGACAGCAGCCGAATTCATAACAATCTCTTTTTGAGAATTTCAATTTTAATTTTTGGTTTTCAAAATACATATAGGTTATACTAGATTGCAAATGAATGAAGATTATAATGAAATACATATATGATCAATACACATAAAACAGATATTGCTGATTATTCATGTCCTATTAGAAAAAATACTGTTTCGCTCACTATTTGCATTTAGGTATCATAAAGGCCACATTTTTTGTTCTAATTTAAACTATTTAGCATTCTATTTTATTTTAATTCAAGTAATACCTTACCTTACTAAATATTTCACTTTCAATAGTAGAAATAAAATTCAAAGTGATTCATTTCAGAGATAGAAATGATTGAATTATCATGGACGGATAAGAGTAATAAGATAAAATGTGAATTGATTGCAAAAATTGGACTATTCTATATGTTTACGGTGTGTACTGTAATTTTTGTTGCCATACATCTTTTCGCTCTTTTATATTCAATAAGTCTAACAAAAATAGTATTTATAGATTTTCGTTATATTAGTACTAATATTATCTAATAGATTAACTGGGAATACAAACATTAATAATAAGAGATTTCTCGATATTTCCATAAAGCTATACAGGAATTCTCTACGTTTCGAAATCAATAAAGCCATCCATGCAATTCTCGATAGTTTAAAATTAATAAAGCCATGAAGGAATTCTCGATATTTCGAAATTCAGTAACTCCATTCTGTTATAATTATACTTCGTTGAATAAATATTACTGAATGATATGAAAAATCTGTTAACTAAAAATTTGTTATTGAGTACATGTATTACTGAAATTGCTTTTCAATGGCTTAACAAACATTTTGAAGATAAAAGAATCCAAATTTCAAATTAATCAATTAGTGTTTATCAATTTCTAACGATAATATATATATATATAATAAGCGAATTATTTTAAGTTAATAAATATATAATATATTAAGTAATATATAACCATATATAACTATATATATATATATATATATATATTATGGTTATATATATATATATATATATGTTAACTTAATATAATTCGCTTATTTATTTACCATATAATTATAATTCGCTTATTTATTTACCATATAATTAGACGTATTTACTTATTAATCTCAGTTTTACTAGTTCATGCAATTGTCACCTTTGAAAATTTTAAAATTAGCCTTAAAATTTATTGCATTATTTTTTTCAAAAATTTGTTACATCATTTCTTTATTGATATTTTATCACATAAATATATAGCAGATGTAAAATTGTAATTTTTAATTTTATAATTTGATACAGAGCAAATGGAAATTTCAATCAATCTCTGAAAGTACTGAAGTTTAGCATAATTGTGATTTTGACAGGTGAATAATAATTTCTAATGTAAATATACTTTTATAGTGATAATGATAATCATATGTTGTAGATCTAAATATATATTTTAATGATTTACTTAAAATATCCCATTGTCACACCTAAAGTGTCGCATAGCTCAATATTTTGATTAAAAAAAGAATGGAATTATCGTTTTCATTTTCATTAATCATTCAATATTATTATCATTACTATTATAACTGGGAGTCAAAAACAAAAATACATTTTCATTGTTTATCCCATAACTTATTAATTAAAAATATCAATATAATTGTGATGCTTCGCATATATAGAAATTTATTTTACATTAATATTTTATCAATGAATAATATACAGCTGATAAGAAACTAATTATGTGATTATGTCAAATTCACGTTTCAAAGCACAGAAATGAATGAATTTTACTTTCTTTGGAAATTAATCATAAATAATAAAATGAAAAAATATCTTAAGCTGAAATTTTGTTAAATATTAAAAAGAATATTTTTTCATTGATCTACTTAACATATTTTGCAAATTAATTAAAAACTGGCAAGTTCACAAAATGTTGAAAAAAATAATGTCAACAAGAAATATATAACGGAAATTTTCATATTTACAATTATCTGGTTTTTATCAGTTAGTGAGAGAAAAAAATACTTCGAAATAAAAATATACAATGTAACTTCTAAAACTCTCTGATCATTTATGCGTTATTTCTTATCACATAATTTAAAAGGCACCAGAATTTAACATAAAAATGTCAACTAAATCATTTCGTGTAATCTAATCGCTTATCAAGATACTATTAGTGATTGGAATACAAATTCATGAACGGAAGAAGAAAAAATTTTTATTTCGAAAATTAAATCAAAAAAAAGATTTCAGAGAAAAGACTTCAACATGACCGGAACAGTTAACTAATTAGCAGCAACTGGATGGAAAAAAAAGTTGAACAATTCGGCGAAAAGACTAGCAGATACAGATATCAGACTATTTGAAAGAACTAAAAGATTGCAATGATATGACAGACCACAGCGGTAATAGGAATGAATTGATTTCAGCTTATAACAATTAATTTCAATTCTTAAAAGTGAAGTTTATAATATAGTAACTCATAAATTTCATTTCATCCATTTATTCATTTCTTAACTTTTTAAAATTTTCAAATTAAATATTCAATTTTTCTAAAAAAGCAACTGATTTCTAGGGAACATGAACACAAAAAGTCACAAAAACAGCTATCATTTATAGTTAATAAAGAAAAATTTCTTGTCAATTTTATAAATGACAATAATATTTCCTATTTCATATTTTTCGCTTTTGCTGCTACGGAAAGATGAAAATGACATAATTACCAATGAAAAAATAATTTTCTGTACTTAAAAAAATTAGACAAAATTTAGTTACTCAATTTAAAGGTAATTTAAAAATGTCTTATTTAGTTTCACAAAGAATTAACTCAATTCAAAGGTGACTTGAAGACATTAATTTACAATAAATTAAAATATATAGTTCAATGAAACAGACAATTTGAAAGATAGATATTACAGGAAATAAAAGATATTTTTAAGAAAATGTATAATCAGAGATGCATATGTTATCATAAATTTACCAATCGCCTCCACCGAAATCACCACCATCAAAGTCACCACCACCAAAATCATCACCACCGCCTATGTCGTAACCGCCAGAATCATCGTATCCTCCTCCAACATCGTAATCGCCAGAATCGTGATAATCTCCCCTATGTCATAGCCGTCATAATAATCTTGCGTTGTAGTCGGATTATTCGTTGAATCATCAACAGTCGATACTTCTGTATTATGATCACTAATTGTACCACCGCTTTCTGGACCAGTATTATAATAGTTATTCGTGATATATGTATCGTTATCCTAAATTTTCTTTATGTAATTTATTTTTATAGAGTTTTTAAGATATTTTCTAATTAATTAGCTAGAATTTTTAAAAGGAATTTTAATGAACTAGTATTTATTATATATTCCTTAATTATTAATTAAACTGATAATTTTTTTCAAAAAATGATAAATATCATTATTAAGGCTAAAAACGTTGTTATAAAACTTCATTCTTTTAAACTGCTCTTAAATTCAAACATAAAAATAGCACTTTTTTTCTCTCAATTAAATAATATATTTTTAATTTTTGCCTGTACATATCCGCCGCCGAAGCCACTGCCCATTCCCATAGGATAAGAGTGACCACCAAAACCAAATCCAGAATGTAAACCACCACCCCATACACTTCCTAAGCCAAAGCCTAGCAATGAGCCCATTAACATGCCAGTTCCAAGACCAGGACCACTGCTACCACCACTACCACCACAATATCGTGGTCCATAGCCGCCTCCATTTCGATCCTGTAAAAAACAAATAAAAGCCTGAAAAAATTGGAATAAATGTATGAACATTTTACAATGAAAAACCCAAAAAAATTTAAATTTATTTACATCCCGTATTTTTATTGTCCTAGGACAAATAAAAATATTATAAATTCATAAAATAAAATCAACATACAGCAATAATAACTGTAGTACCACCACCAGCAGCACTGGGAACACTACCACCACCACCAGCATTATAATTTGGCACAGCTGTAGGATACATTGGAGGCAATACCGGATTTGTCGCTGGATTATAGACCGGTTGAGTAGGATAATTATTGGCTACTTGAGGTGGGCCACTCGGATATACCGGAGGAGGATCTAAATTAATTATAATATACAAAAATATTACATGTTGAATATTTTAGTAACTCTAAATAATGCCAGAAAATAGCTTGCGAAAAAATTTACTGTAAGCTGGTGGTGGTGCATTCGGTCCAGTTGATGGTATTTGTTGAGTTGAAGTATCAGCTGGAGGAGGATTCGGTCTCGGTAGTGTTTTCATAATTTCCGTGAACCACGATCTGAAAACCAAAATTTCCACGTTATATTTTCATGACTTCCATGAATCTGATCTAAAAATGAGAATTTTCATGTAAAATCGTCGATTGCATATAAAAAAGATGTAAAGATAAGATGAATGGATTAAATGTCATAAATCGAATAAATAAAATTACTCAAGATCAGAATCAGAAGAGAATAGGAACCAATAAACTTTGCTTGCTTGAGAATCCATTCCAATACCAACTAAATGATACAACGAGTATCGCTGTGGTAATTCCGGTCGACGCACTGCAAATCAAAAATCGTTCCTTTCCGATGAGAATTGAAATTTGAATCATTCCGAATATTGGCATCAAGAAATTCGAATAATTACTCGAATTTACACTCATGTTATCTAATCATCTATTCATGTGATATTTAACCAAGTGAATTATAATAATGTATCAATCTGTCTATAAAAATTATTCTTATCATTCTATTGTTGTGAGCTAAAGGAAAAGTTAAAAAGGTAAATCCACTTAACAAAATATTTGGGAAAAAGAAACCCGGCATTCGATCACACATTGGTCCGACACACGTATATGGTACGACATCCTTCAGAAAAACTGAACCAGCTGATTTCGAATCACCCTATAGAAGAAAATAGGTATGATATAAGAGAGAAATAGTAATAATAAGTGATTTTTATGGATTAGCTAATTTCAACATTAAAATATTCAATTTAGGGATATTGTATTTTCATTTAGCTACATTATTTTTAATCAACTGTACATGAGAGAAAGAACTGGAAATTTTAACAAATTAATAATAATTAATTATACAACGCATTCATATGATTATTACATAGTGATTGTTGCAGCAATTATCGATGATTATAACATTCAGGTGTTTATCAACTTTATTTTTCAAATTTTTTTTTTAAAATTCCATCCATATAAAGAGAAAAATCATTCATTTAAACAGAAGAAAAAAAAATAACTTTGTTCCAAAATTAATCATATAAAAAAGATAACCTTTTATCATACCATATGAATTCAGAATCACTAAACAATACTGCCCAACATTCTTTCCATTTTTACCCAAAAACCTGATTTATAGCGCAATATTTCGCCTTCTTTAAGTTTACGTTGAAAATCGCTCATTTTCTGAATTAAAAAAGAAGAAAATTGATGCTTAATATTGATTGAAAAAGAAAGTAGCAAAGAATAATAGCATGAAGAGAAATGATAAAGAGTGATAAAATAATAAGATAAGCAAGTTTGTAGAAATTAATTTTTTTATGAGCAAGTTTGTAGCAGCTAATTTTTTTAAAATATTTTGATCTGATAAGAAATTTTCAACCATTTCTGCTAAAAAAATCATTTATTATATTCATCATAATGTATCCTATCATAAAAATAAATAAATAATAAATGATAAAGTTTCACACTTAAACCTTTCTCAAACCTTTATTATCACTAATCATTCACGCAGTCACTTCCATTCCTTCTCAAAAATTAGAAATTGATAAACATGGAAAACTGAAATGGTATTAAAATCGATAAATAGTACAAAATTTATTTTTAATCCTGAAAAGTAGGGATGATAAGATCTCGCTTATCTTAATTAATTATCATCTGAATTAAAAACTGATAAAGAAATATAGAAAACCGTTTGATTTTTTTATGAATGCTAGCATATAAATATTTATAGATAGCTGTTTCTGGGACCGATGCCAAATAATTGTCAATCGATCAGCTACCTCTGTTGTTTTCAAGAGGCAACTAACTCCATACTACCATGCCATCACATCCAATCTGGTTACTAATCAATTGCTAAATTCTTATTCTCTATATGGATATATTACCTATTTCTTTAACGACTATTTAAATGAAGAGAGAGAGCACGTGATAAATTTTATTAGTAAATAAAATAATAATCCTTCCCTATACAACAATATTATTGAAATGGAAATGAGTAATTCGATCGTTCAATTCAGTGATGTACTCATCATCATTGAATCGAAATTGTATTCTAAATAATGAATGATAATCGAATTTACATAGGACATACTAACAGTCGTATAATAATAACAAAACCAGTAATCGTTATGAATAATAGTGCTCATAAAACCGGTAATTGAGTATCTGAGTTATCAATCATATCGGAATGCTCATTTGATAAAACAGATAAGAATGATATGAAAGCCATATCTAAACTAATATGGAAATTATTCGGATGAAATTTCCGGAAAAGACGTAAGCGAGGCAAATGCACGAATCATGAAGAAGTAAGCGAGACAAATGTATGAATCATGAAGAAGTAAGCGAGACAAATGTACGAATCATGTTGATCAAGAAAAAAAAAACGATATGCAATTGAAGCTATTCAGAAAAAAGACAAGAAGTAATCCGGAAAAGAGACAAGAAGTTATCCGGAAAAGAGACAAGAAGTTATGCGGAAAAGAGACAAGAAGTAATCCGGAAAAGAGACAAGAAGTAATCCAGAAAAGAGACAAGAAGTAATCCGGAAAAGAGACAAGAAGTAATCCAGAAAAGAGACAAGAAGTTATCCGGAAAAGAGACAAGAAGTTATGCGGAAAAGAGATAAGTAGGACAAATACACGAATTATGTAAGTCGTGAAAAAGCAGTAATATTAACAAAAAGAAAATTACACAAATTATCTGTTTTGAAATTGTATGGGAAGCGATTATTAGCTTACAACTAACTAACTTCTGTCATATACGTATGTGTAAATAAAATCAGAAATGAATCGATCGATGTCTTATGATTAAATAAATGTATTCGGAGGAGAAAAGAAATGTAGCATTTTCTCTCTCCTTCACTAACCATTCTTTCTTTTCTTTTTTGTTTTTTTTTTTGAACTTTGAAATTTTATCAGGATTCGAGAAAAATTCGTCATTGCCTGAGAGATGATGACTCATCAATGCACATGTCATAAAATGAACTTTTAAAGTGTATTGCAACTTAACATAGCGCCTATACTAATCGATATGAATTATTTATTTACAAATATTTCTTGTTATATAATTTCATAAAAACTGCAATAAAGTGATTATTGTGAAATCATCGTAATTATTATTTACGATTAAATGTATTAATTTACTTCAAGGAATAGTAATGTATATGCCATAATGTATTGAAATGCATGTTATATGCATGCTATATGTTGAAGTACATGCTAACATATGCATGCTATTGTGAAATTATTATGAGGCATGCATTTCGACAGGTATTAATTTAATGCATTGCGAAAATAATGTTGATGAATTAACATATGCTTTTTGTTATGAAAACAGATATTATGAATAATTCAGTACTTATTTTTTTGCTATTTATTGGTAACAATGATAACGAGAGTTTTGAAGAAGCATAACGATTGATGGTCATCAGAAACTTGAAACTGATCCGTCATGACAAAGAAATATCATAAAATTAATTGACAGCCATCAACATATTGCAATATTTGAAGTAAACTATAAGAGCGAAAAGATTAGAATAATAAATACTGACAATCAAAAAATGAGTCATTCAAAAACTTCTGTACTATTATAAATTTCATCTTTTTTAAGAAAAAATTTAATTTTTGTTTTACTCCGAAGGTTACGGTACCGATTTTTACCAATTAATTCAATTGATGAGGAAACATTCACTATAATAATGAAACATTAGTCGAAAATGAATCATTAGTTTAATAATGCTCATATCACTACTCATATGCCATAAATTCCATGTAAGTTGATAGATTTGATAAGCAGATTTTTTTTTTTAAATCAAAGCATTTATATTCTCGTTGACTTAGGTAGCTGCGGGTTGTTTATGTAGCCATAATTTCTACGTCTGTTGTTATTGGATAAATTCTATGATACTGCTTTTCTAATTAGATAATCTTAAAACGAAATAAATCGATCATTCGTGCGGAATTCTCATTGCTATCATTTAAACTATAATTGAATATTTCCTAAAATTTGTGTTGAAAAGTATTGATGTAAACAAAATAATTTTACACATCTATTATTCATATAAGAAACAATGTTTTTTTCTTTTGTAAGCTTTTACAAATATTTTAGTTTCACAGTAAAAATATTTTCACAGTTTTTTATTACAACTTTGTTTACAATAATTTTTCAGAACTTTCAAAAAATTTTCAAGGAACTACTTAATTGCGAGAATTAAAATAGTTTAATATTTTTGAAGATAATGCATGCATCAATTTAAAACATTCTTATGTTTCTATTAATACTTTTTAACTTTTATCTACACAATTTTATATATCACTTTTATCGTTGAAATCGCGAGGAAAACCAGATAATTAGTAATTCCTTTGGATTTCATATTGCTGTTCATATGTTGTTGCATATGCCGATTTACTGTGCATTGTAAAATATTAATTAAAACTGTCCGTCCATCGTATCTATGAGCTCTAAAATCAGCGTCTCCATGCGCTAACAAAGGCACCAATTCTTGTAGTCGTGTTCAGAACCCTCTTCTTCCGTGTAGGAGAAGAGCGCCGTCATTTCAAAAGAGATGTGCTACGACGATCAGTTGGATGGGCGTATCAGGATCTTTGGTCTCTCTTTTCCTCTGAATTGTAACTCCGGTATGAGTGGATTTGTGTTATTGGTCTTATAATTGCTGTTGTTCGTTGATGTATTATCAAATTTATCGTAATAAAGGTTTAATTATCCAAGTTTGAGATGCTATTATTGAAAGGCAATTTTTGTCATGGCTAAGGAAGATTGTGAGAGCTTCAATGCATATTGTTTTGCACTTTTTTTGATCAAGATAATAAAAATATTTGAAAATGAGTAGCAATAATATCACTCATTATAAGTAAACAATCATAAATTGAAATTAGCTACAAAATTAATTCTTAATAATTAATTACATTAAAAGGTTGATAAATAATTTTATGAACTGAACAATAATCAAAATAATTTTATCTTCTATAAAATGCATCTATTTTTGCAATGAGTAATCTAACTTATAATTTATTTCAATGATAAGATAGCGAAATAAGCATTTTGCAAAGTTAAACATCAAAAAATCATAAAATCATTAAAAGAAAATCAGTGACTATAAATCATTAATCTGATGATCTGTTTTCATAGAGTTTTGTGAGTCATGACATGATTGTTACATTTGAGAAATATGTTGTTGAATTGTTAAAATGGATAAGCTATACCTAAAATTTCAAATTACAATAACTATCGATCAATGGAATAGGCCCAAAATTTTTTCTCTATAACAACTTATCGTATAATGCTGCAAAAATTGAATACGTATACTATAAAATTTTGCATTATTCGCCATATTCATTCGATCATTTCTTCAAGCACTATTAACCAATTTTCGATATAAATTAATATTAAAACCTTGAAATATATATCCAAGGATTCGTCCACAAACAATAAATCGAAGATTTTCTGTTGCTAATATATATTTAAGTTTTATAGTAGCATTTTTGAAATGCATTATCATATAAATAACTACTTTAACAAAAACCAAATAGACCAATATTAAAATCTGAAATCGTACACTAAAATCATCAAAATCATAAAATGCAATAATGAAATGCTTGTGAAGCATTTAGTTTTTTATCACTCATATTCAAATATATCAGCATGAACATTTATATTTCATTATGCTCAAAAGTTAATTTGATTTATCGTATCATGTTCTCTCGTTTTTTTATTCTGACTTGGTCATGTTTCCCTATTATGTTCCCCTATTCTGTTTTCTTTATGACCTTCATGAATTTTTGTGATTATTAATGGTTAATTGATATCGAGAATGAATGAATTTTCTTTCGTACTAATTACATATTTTTAAAAAAATCTAATTATTAATAGTAATTAAAAATACATTTAACGATAACAATAATAACAATTTCATCAACAATAACAACAATTTCATCAACAATAACAACAAAACTTTTTAGCAATAGATGGCGATGTAATGCATAATATCACATGCATCCAAAATTACATCATATTTAATTAATGATTAATGGTCGAGCAAATAAAAGATGTTCACATAATTATTTAATATTCGTCATATAATTTGATCGATAAATGAGCCTCTTTGAATTTTACCGTTTTCGCATTTTTCAGTATTTTTGTAACGCTTCTCGACGATCAGCTACATATCGATGCGTTAAGACAATAAGATATAAATTTGTCCTGTAATGATTATAATAATATAGATATTGATTAGCAAATCATCTAATAAAATATGATATTCAAAATTTGAAAAAGTTCAAAGTAACTAGTGGAAAAAATTGAATCACATTACTATTAATTTTTGCAGAATAAATAATTTTATTGACATTCGTCGTGATTTTGATTCTGAGAGATTTCGCCTCAAAATTAGTAATATTTTCGACTTTCTCGATTTTTCTTGATAGTTTCGAATAGAATAGATAACTAACAAAGTATATCCATTGCATATGTTATAGGGAGACATTATTTATAGAATAAATTTGATTCTTCACTGCATTCTGATTGTTCAAAAGCAATTAACAGTGGCTTCCTATTTTGATAATTTTGAATGGAATATTAAATAAAACTAACAAAGTAATGAAGCCGAAAAAGGAAATGATAAATGGCGTCATCCAAATAATATTTGAACCGATAAAATTCATTGTTATAATGGCTAACAAACTGAATGTATAAAGTCCTACTAATATAATGAGTACTAAAAGTTGTGGATACAATAATTCTGGTCGAATTAACTGAAACATGTAGAATGAAAAGATTAATGTGAAAGTTATTATTAGAATTAACCAGTCATGGAAGTATTCACTAGGTTAATTGGTTTAGTAATATTACTAGATTGTATAATGCTATTGATATCTCTATCTAGTGTGATAGTAGCGAATATTATTCACTAGCTAGCCCATCTGGCTGATAATATTCATGGGCTATTCGGTCTTACACTTGTTATCAGATTCTAATAATATTACTAAACTTCTCTAGTCCTGATAATATCGCTAAACTTACCGATCCTATTGTCAAATTTAGTTTGCTAATTGTGAGAAATATTTGAAGGAATATTTCATGTGTTGAGATATAATATCGTTATGTGTAAATTCATGCTTGATTTAATAAATTATTAAATTCGAAGAATGGGAATGAAAAGCATAATTTCGAATTTGTTTCGCGGCCAATGACCATATATTAATACATTGATTGCATATCGTATAAAGTTTATTTAAATGAAAATATGTTTACTTGTGTAGCCAAAACAGTGGTAATAATGGTAATTACAAGAATAGTGTGCATAGCAATCCATGATATTATAGCTATCCGATAAAGTAATATGTAATTGTTACTTCTTACTCGTGCATAATGCTGAAAAAGAAAAAAAATCAAAACTTTCTTTTTCATTTTTTCATGTTTCATATTTTAATATTATACCATTCATTACTATCACCATCATCATTATCATTAATAGAGTGAAAAATTAAATGGAAATGTTTACTTCGAAAAATTGTTTATACAATAAAGTTTTGCGATGAAGACTTGGATTAGCTAATAGAACAATACCAATTGAAATGGCTGCTATAGTGACAAATAATGTAATTGGTTCATGGCATAGCAATAATGTCTAAAATTATTTCAACGATTTTATGATTGATTTAAATTATTTTTTTTGTTTAATAATATTTGCTATACATTATACATGTATAGCTTGTAGAGATCAGTGATTATCAAAAAAGGGGAAAACATTTCGCTTCTATCTTTTGATGAATTATCATTCTGTCTTTTCTTTTTGAAATTTAGATAAATGAAAAATGATTATTCGTAAAATATAAGGAAACTAATTGAAAATTTATTAAAAACTTTAATTTAAATTTTTAAATTCATTTTTTTGATAAATTTGCTTTGATCTACTGATGAAACCATCATTACTTTAATTGTCTGAAAATATAACAAGTCGAAATCCTGATTTATCAGTAACTTATTCGATATTGAATAATTAATAAATTTTCTGATATGTATATTGATAAAAAAAAGCTAATTATGACAAAAAAATAAGCTAATAAAAAAAAGATAATTATGATTAAAAAAATTAAGCAAAACAAGCCTGTACATGAATCCCGCAACGACGATGATATTTTGCATTAGTAAAATGAGTTGGTAATAGAGCATAACTAGTCATTATTAAAATTTTACGAAGACGAAGAAGATGTTAGTAATAGAAGAAAACGAATGACAGCATATGCTAACATTTTGATCTTTTTGAACAACTGTTTGATGTTTTAAAGTTTTACATATAATTCTTGAACACTTCTTGAAATGATGAACCAACAAATCAATAAAGAAGATGGATAATTTTTAACTTTTTCATATGATCAATACTAATAATAGTATTAAAGTTCATTCGCTACTATTTATTTTGAATTGTAATAATTTTTATGAAAACTCAAAAGATTAAAAAATTCTTAAAAAATATCAATTAAATATTTTTGTGAATTTTTACGAAGTAAATTTATACTGTGCGTTAAGCATTGATCGTAAAACTTTACGAGAAGAAATTCATCTTTCTCGAAGATTTTCAAAAAAAACAAATTTCAAAACTTTTTGGTTTTTTCTTGAAATCTCTTAATCATATCATTTTATCTTCTTATTTTTTAGTGTTTTATATCATTTATTGTTTAATAATCTAAGCTTCATTTGAGAATTTCTAAATTATTGTATATCTGAAATTATCAAAAAGTATAAAAATGAATTATACAAAATTACCCTTTAAAATTATAATATAATAGAAAGAAATTTGAATAAAATTCGTAATTAGCAGAAAAAGAAAGGAAAAAAATGTAAATTCGAAAAATGCTATCAAAAAAAAATTTAATATGCTATTCCAAAATTAAATTTTTTTAATATAGTACCGTAATATATGATCAAAAATCTCATAATATATTTTTGTCTATGATATTATTATTATAATGTATAATTAAAAATGAAAAAAAAAACATATGTTGCATTAAATCGGAAAATTTGAAGAAACCCTGTTAATGATGAAGATTAGATTGGATGAGATTGGTGTGAAGAAGAACGAGTATTATTATTAAAAATTGGTAAATTTGACGTGAACTTTTTTATCATTTTAATTGATATAGTTTAAACAATATAAAAACTTTACCCAACGCTATTGTTATCATGATATTATTAATGATAAGTTTAGGGAATAAAAGAAAATATATGTGATATTGTATTATTTATTATCAAATAAATAATATACAGATTATAGGCATAGGTAGAAATATTCTTAACAATATAAATAAATTAAAATATAACAAGTAAATTATGATATTAGGGAATTGAAAAAGCACACTAGTTATCAAATGCATAATTATATGAAGCAGCGAGTAAATTATCACTGAATAATTTTGAAAGAAAAAAAATTATCAAAATTTCTTCATTTTTCAAAAATTGCTTTATTAATAAATTTTTTCGCCTTTAATTAAACGTTATTAATTGAAAATTAATAAATTTATTCGTTGTATATAATTCTAAAGTTTCACTTTAATTTTTAACAAAATTCGCGAAAAAAAGAATAGATTACATGGCAGTTAATCATGATTATCACTGATATAGTACAACTAAAGATATAATAAAATCGTCGTTATATTAAGCATTTTCGGAATGATCTAATTATTATTGCTGCTTATCCATTTCGTACAAATTTGTTATTTATCTTATCCATTCATAATCAATTATTTTTATACAAATTTACACTTATCATGAGAACTTTTTAAAAAAAAATTCCAAAATATCATTTATTTTTGTTTTATAAAATTCTAACAAATTCATTAACATAGTACAATTAATAAGGCACGTTAAAGTCTGTTTTTGTAATGATATATTATCAAAAAATGTTAAAGCCATTAGTCGCTATTTGTTAACATAATAATATTATTTTCTTGAATAATCCATATAATTACTATTTATTTTGATAAACAGTTATAAATGCTCTGATTGAATCTGTTAACAACATTGATGGAAATATTCGACTCGTTTTTGCATCATTTGATTTCTTCTCAATGGCAAATTCCACATCAATATCACTGATTCCATTAAAAATAACATTGGAAGTGAAAAGTTGCTTGAATGCTCTTTGATTTATCACTTCACCATGCACATTTGTTACTATGATTATCAATTGTTCATCCTTTCCTGTCAGCATATTTTCCGTAGTATCAGCATTTGTATCTTTTATCTTTATCATATTTGATAAATTTGAATATTGCCCAATCTTTTTTCTATTTTTATTTCTTCGTTTTCATCCATTTTAGATTTTCCAGAAAAACGAACACTTTGTTTACGGGCAATTTGTGGACTTTTGAAGTTAATATTCCTGTAGTCAAACATGAATCCGATATTATGTTATCCGGAATTGAAAACGATGAAGCTTTCTGAAATATTAATAACATCGGATATATCATATTTGTAATAAGCTGAAAAAGAATAAGGAATTTTTAAATTTATTTGGAATTTACAACTTAGCCAATCGTTTTCTACAATTAAATCTATTTTACCAATTCATAAACATTAATAAGCATTACTGATAAGTATTTTTTTAATGAATATTATTTATGCTTACTCTCAATTTACCGCTTTTCATATAATCATTTCTCGCTCTAAAACTTCTGAAACTACTTCGCGGTGTTTCATTGCTACTTTTCGAGAGAAAACTGGAACGAGCAGAACAAGTAGATTTTCGTCTTTGATAAAATAAGTCGATTACGTGATTTTCCAAACGTACAGCCTAAAAGATTTAAAAGTAAAAATCAGCGACTTTTTTTCAGCTGATGAAATAGATCAATCACAGCAAACTGAATCATAAACTCATCAATCATCTTAAAAAAGTTATTCTCAGGTCATCTCATCATTCTTTTTCATAATCATTTTTATTTCTTTTTCGTAAATAAAACAAAAGCTAAGAAATATTTAAGATATCGTAAACAAATTTTATATTTCAATTATTAAATTCTTCAAATTCAATTTTTCGAAATTTTAATAAATAAATTTGCAAGAATTAATAAAAGAAATGATTAATATTTATTTAATATATTTTTAAAAATGAATACCTATGACAAAAAAAAGCATACTTTATCAATCGATTGCGCATATTCAATTTCATTCAGTACTTCAAAATTGAAATTATCGTTGTCATCCAATAAATCACGAAATAGTATAACCGTTTCATCATTCTATAAAAATTTATCTTGCTTGATATTATCCGAATCAAACAATAAAATATTAAATTATCAATAATAAAAAAAAAAAATTTTGTCAAAATATTCAATTATTCGATTTGATTTTGACACTTTGAAAATATACATTTTTGTAATTTTATTTATTTTTCGCAAATTAATTTATACATCATAATTATTTTTCTCAAAATTTATGATAAGGATAAAATATTAAAATTAATTTATATTCAATATGTGCATTGCTAATATTGATTAATTGATCAGTCCGCTAATTCATCCGATCAGTCAGATTTGAAATTCTATTTGATGCTAAAATATCGAATTACTAAAACTTTTTGATACGTTGAATTAAACATGAAAAAAAAATAAAGATTTTTCAAATATAACTTACTGGAATATCATTGAAAAGTACGCATAACATGGCTAAATCGTAGAGAATACGAAGCCTAGTTGGATGTGTAGGTCTTCTCCAAATACGACGACCCATCAAAAATATTTCCGCATATTCTCTCTTAACATCAATCCATACTCGTTTCTTTTCCTCCTTATCAATAATTAATGGAGCTAACCGATAATAGCATGTATAAATTGCTGATGCATACCTGAAATAGGCATGGAAAAGTTTCCGCTAGTGATAATTAATTTGTATAGTTTATTAAAACTAAGTAATTAATACAAACCAAGCAAGATAATAATATTTTTGGTAATATTTTGCAATCGTCGAAGCCATTCCACACAAATTGCTCGTTTCTCATCTATATCACAATGATTGAAATTTCCATGTTGAAATTTGAAGAAATCATTAGCTGACCAATTATCACCCTTCAAATGAAATTACAAATATTCTTGATAAAAGATTGAAGGCATTAATCTGTTTTATTGTTATTATCATCACTATGAAAATATTTAAAAATTTCATTTCTTATCAATTTATCACATTATTATTACATTTATTTCAAAAATTTCATTAATAATAAAAATCAGTACAATAGATATTTTTTAATTTTAATTACAATTGATTCCTTCAATTCTAGTTCCAATTAATTTCTTTAGTTCTGATAACAATCAATTTCTTTATGCTGAACTGTTCTTATCGACAAGATTATGGGAGCAAATTGATATTTTATTAAGAATGGAAATGATATTTTGCAAATACCTGTGCGAAGAAATAAACTGAATAACTATATTTATAATTTTATATTATAACAAAGATTGAGAACATTTAATTTTACAGTTTGAAAATAGTCTAACATTAAAAATTGATTTATTAGTGCTCGAGAAATTTTGATTATTTAGCAATACTTACTTTTCGCTTCATTCTTCCCAACTCATTTGTTGGCTTTCTTTCTAATTTTGATATTAGATCTCTTATTGGTTTAACTGAAATTTGTTTGTTCTTTTTTTTATTTCCATTTTCTTTTTCTTAATCAGAATTATTTGCCAATTTATTATTTTATAGTAATAAATTTTTCGTAATATATTTAATGCATTTATTAATTAGCATTTTTTCATCACATATATTACACGATACCGTAATACAACTGTAATTATTTCTATATTCGCATATATTAAAATTTTCCCAAAGAAAATGATTCGTAATATTGTCAGTCATTGTTAAATTAATTTATTCTATCGTAATTCGCAGTTATTCATCTTATATGAAATTTTTTCCTCTTAATTTTAGTGCAAATTTTATGCAAATCTGATAAAATGACAGATAACTACGGTATCGGATGCAAAAACTTCTACTATTATTGCCGTGATTTTTATGCAAATCTGATAAATTGATGGATAACTACGGTAAAAATTATTTTCTAACTACTATTCTTCCCTCTAATTCTTTCTATGATGTTGCTAATTTTATTTATCATATCAGAATTATTTAAAGAAAAAAAATAGTAATAATTAGTCAGATTTTAATAATAAAAACCTGAATCAGATGAAGATTTTATCTTAAGACGACAAATTTTTTGAGTTTCTGGTACAACACATACTAATGTAGCGCGTAAGCATTGCTTCATTGAAATTTCATACTTCTAAAATTATTCATAATATAACATTTTATTCTTTCTAATAATATATACATATATATATATTAAAAAATGAAAAAATACTTGATAATAATTTTGAAATTTTCAACTAAATATTTATAAAAATGAATAAATTATTCTATTCGATAAGTTAATTAATTAAATAATTTTTTTTAATTCTTGAAATAATTCTTTTCAATAACCAAAATAAGTGTGATTTTTTTAATAAAATATTTCTTATTTAAAAAAAAAAAAGAAAAAATAAACTAACATTTAATCTATGAAAATATAATCCACGTAACGCATAACGAGCTTTTTTCCAACCTTTCGTAAATTTGTTACGAAAAATACGAAATTTATTGGTACGATGAGTAATAGAATTCATTATTCTATAAATTATATTCATTTTTACTTTACAAGATTTTAAAAAATTTTTAAAATATAATAACGCTGAGGTGAACAAATTGAACAAGAAAAGCAGAGAAAGAGAGAAAGAAAGAGAGAGAGAAAGAGAAAGAGAAGAAGGGAAAAAAAAAGAAGGAAATAATTGATGTTTCATTATTTCCTAATAGAATTTAAATATTCCACTAATTTTTAATTTTGTAATTTTGCATCAATGTTCATTGTTCACTGATTAATTAGTTTTTATTTTGCCAATTTTATATTTAGCCTTACAAATAGTTGTTGCTGATATTATCATTTTGAATAATGAGTGATAAAACTTTGCAAATATTTATCAATTGTATAAAAGAAGAATTTTTATCATAAATAGAAATATATTTCAGATGTAATATATCAAAAAAATTAATTTGTATGAAAATTGAGAAGGATTTTAGCTTGAATATTGAAATTGAAATTGATCATATTGATCAAATAACACATGCACTTTTTATTGATCATCATTTACTACCAATATCAGCTATTGATAGATTTAAAATTTTTCTTCATTATTTTTATTTTTATTTCTAACTTTATCGAATATTTTTCACATCTATTATTTATATATATTTAAAAATTATACACCGATTATTTAAGATAAATAAAATAAATAAGCAAATGAATAAATAAATAAAGATGTGTATATAATTTAATAGTTGTATTTAACAAAAAGATAACATATACTGACGAGCAAGAAAAATATAAATGCTAAAGTAAGTAAAAAGCTGGAATAACTAAATGGCAAATTTGCAACGTTATGTTGTAATAAACTATCCTATCCTATATCTTGCAATAAACTATCCTATTCTATATCTTGCAATAAACTATCCTATTCTATACAGTATATTAATTACATCATTTCACCTCATCAACTAAACAATTAAGTTTGGTTTTTTAAAAAAAAGAAAATTTTAAAACGTCAAAAATGAAATAAATGATTGAACCAAATATGCCGGTGAATGATAACATCAGCCGTTGACATTTTTTTGATAAGTCGCTGTTCCAATAGCATATATATATATATGGGAACAATTATGTTAATCAAATCAAACAAATACGAAATTTTTTTGATTTCGAACTTTTTTCTTTTTAGTATATTAATGAAAGAAATCAACCAAAGATTATTTTTAATGAATCATTGAAAAGAAAAGAGGAAAAAACGGAGAAAAAATGAGAAAACTAATTTATTTCTTTTCTAGTAAGTAACAAATAAATCTTTTTAGAAAAGAAAAAATTAAACAAATTTAAATTTAGAAATCGAAAAAAAAGTGAAAAACGTTTATGTGTGCTTATGTGTGTGTGTGTGTGCGTATGTGTGTATGTGTGTATGTGTGTGTATGTGTGTGTGTGTGTGTTTTTTTAAAAAAACAATTTAGTACATTATACTTTTGTTTTTCGTTTTTTGTCATATACTAATTAATTAATTAACGATTTTAATAGTTTCTGATGAATTAGTAATATTGATGATGATGATTTTAAACTAATACAAATTATACTATGCTATATCTATATTTATAAATATATATATGATAAATCATCGAGAATAAAAATAATTAAATTTATTGGGATGAAAAAAGAAATGGAATAATATAAGCTGTGGGATAGAAAATGATTTTCAAAAGATTTTCCGCATATTTCAATTCATCAGAAATACGTTCAATAAAATTTTGTTATCAAAAATGATTAGATAGAGAATTGAAATGAGCTGATTAAAAACTTTCATCATATGCAATAAAGCATAAAGTTTTAATAAATCAAGCCAGTAATAATCTTCAGCAGGCATTTCTTTCATTGTTTTTTTTTTTCAACATTCTCTTAATTTAACTGATAAAATGAATGATTCTCGCAAAAATTTTGACTTAAAAAATTTTCATTAGAATTTAAAATTAAATCAACTGATGAAAATGATAAACTGATAAATTTAACGAAAATTTTAACGTAAGAATTGTAATTTAAAAACATAATTCGTTGAATGATGTCAATGTTAGAGAATAATTAGCCTAAAATTCGTGGCAATCCAAAAATGAACTAATATTTTCTTCTTTTTTAAATTAGGATTGAATCATATCGTTATCATCATATAAACTTTGGCTAAGCAGTCTGCTTTTTTTTTTTTCATTAATAAGATTATTTGTGATGAAAAAAATCCCGCATTTAACTTATCCTAATTTATTTCATTGAAAAAAAAGTCAGCAATTGGCGGAGCTATTATCATTCATCCATCGATATCAAGCATTTATCATTATCATTCAAATCGATCTTTTATTCATCATTTATATCATTCGTTTTTCATTTTATCGTATGTTAGGATATATGATAAGATTATATGATTTGTTCTATTGTCGTTATTTCAGTTAATAATATAATGAAGTGAAACAATCGTCATTTTTTTTTCTTAGAACACTAAGAGAGACGACTGTTCATTTTGTTATCGTTCGAAAACTCGATGAAATAAGTTAGGTCAAGTTTATTGAACGTTTTATCATCTCAAGAAAATAAAGTATGAAATTTACATCACTAAATGATTCAAATATCAAATATAAATAGATCAATCAGTAATCTCATCGATCAGTGTAAAAAAAAAGTCAGATAAACACATTTATTATCAAATAAGCATCAAAATAGCCAAAGACTGAGTTTGCAATTGAACTAATTCAGGTTGAATTTTTCTCATCTATACGACAATCTAATCATATGCACTTATCATTCGTATAAGATAGAAATTAAATCTTTGATCTTACATTTGATGATTAGCATAAAATGATTACTGTTCCAAAGGATAACTATCAATGATATAGATTGTAATATTAGTATATGATAATCTAATCATATATTTGTCAGATGAAAGTGAAAAAATGTAATTATCCATTTCATTAGTGCATATTACTAATAAGGATTAAGTTTTTAATGATCTATCTGATAAGTTAAGATAAAAAAATTGTTGTTCTAGAAGATATTTATCAATGATAGTAATAATTACGAAAAATGACTATCCCAATAAATATCATCACTGATAAAATTAATAATATATTTACTATGATTTCACGCCATTTCTTTTTTGTTAGGAAACGTAAAAATTATAAAAACTCAGTGATCAGTGAACAATAAGAAAAGTGGATGAATTTAATTGTAATGAAAAACTATCATCCTAGAAGGTATTATTTATCAATGACAGAAAAAAATGATAATATTCAAATAAAAACAAATATATGTGTAAACAAAACTTATCAATGAAAAATATGAAAAAGAAAGTAAACAAATTATGATTGTATAATATTTGCTGAAATTTATTTGTTGAATATTTTACAAATAAAGATTTAAATTATTAATTATACGATTGATAAAAAGAGGAAGATTATAGGAAACAAAAATGAAAAGCACTATCCGGACTGATTCGATCTGATCCGATCCATCCATCTATCAATAATCAATCAATATCTTATCTTACCTCTCTTCTCTTCTCTTTTCTTCTCTCCTCCGCTCTTCTTCCTTCAATCTTTCTCTTTCTTTCAAGTATTAAAGTTTAGCTATGAAAACTTCCAACTACCCGATCACATCTATGAATCATTGGATATATATATTTATATATAATCGTACTTTTTATACAAATTCTGTACCTTATGATAAAACAATGATAACATCAACGAAATGTCTGAAAAGTACAATGAAAAAATAAGACAAATTTTTATTTTTTCTTCACTTTTTTCCATTTTTTCTTTTTCTTTTAAATTAAAATTCGAATAGCTTTTAGTTTAATTTTAGGGCAAATATAATCTTACATTTCATCAAAAAAATTTTTTTCCTTTCTCTCCTTTTTTCTTTCTCTCTTTTCTTTATCTCCCTTCCTCTTCTAGTGATTATCTTTCGTTACTTTGAACAACGATTATTTTAAAATTATGATTATTTCATAAAAGTGAAAAATAAGAAAAAGGAAAATGGATCTTTTGTTGTTTCAAGCACTCTTATTTGATTAAGAAGTATTATTTAAAATATTATCAATTCAAGAAGTATTATTTAAAATATTATCAATTTAAGAAGTATTATTTAAAATATTATCAATTTAAGAAGTATTATTTAAAATATTATCAATTTAAGAAGTATTATTTAAAATATTATCAATTTAAGAAGTATTATTTAAAATATTATCAATTTAAGAAGTATTATTTAAAATATTATCAATTTAAGAAGTATTATTTAAAATATTATCAATTTAAGAAGTATTATTTAAAATATTATCAATTTAAGAAGTATTATTTAAAATATTATCAATTTAAGAAGTATTATTTAAAATATTATCAATTTAAGAAGTATTATTTAAAATATTATCAATTTAAGAAGTATTATTTAAAATATTATCAATTTAAGAAGTATTATTTAAAATATTATCAATTTAAGAAGTATTATTTAAAATATTATCAATTTAAGAAGTATTATTTAAAATATTATCAATTTAAGAAGTATTATTTAAAATATTATCAATTTAAGAAGTATTATTTAAAATATTATCAATTTAAGAAGTATTATTTAAAATATTATCAATTTAAGAAGTATTATTTAAAATATTATCAATTTAAGAAGTATTATTTAAAATATTATCAATTTAAGAAGTATTATTTAAAATATTATCAATTTAAGAAGTATTATTTAAAATATTATCAATTTAAGAAGTATTATTTAAAATATTATCAATTTAAGAAGTATTATTTAAAATATTATCAATTTAAGAAGTATTATTTAAAATATTATTATTACAATGAAAAAACCTGTTTAAAGAAATTATCACTTCAAAAATACAAATTTCAAAAAATTATCATTTCGAGAATTAAATTTTGAAAAATTATTATTTTTGTTCTTATCGAATGCTCTGAAATCATACTTAACAGTTAAGTTTTTTTCTTGTAATATGAAAGTGTTAATTTTCGGAATATTATATAGGATGAAAGATAAGATAAAGAATATTTATTCGTTCTCAAATTCTAACTAATTTCTCGTTGCTTCATCTATTCCAATCCTTCTAATCAGAAACGAATTAAAATTGATCAATTAATGATAAAATAAATTTAGCATAGGTTCAAAACTTTCAGGCTTATTAAACAGAGATAGTTTGATTATCGATAGTTGAAAGATTGTTATTCCAAAATCACAACTTTTCGAGAATTTTTCAAGCATTCAAATCTTATCATTACTTAATATTTGAATTGAAATTTCTACAATGGAATTATTCCATTCGGATAATTAATTATATTCCTCAAAAAAATTGGTTCCAGCTGAATCCGAAAACTGGATCTAGATGAATCCGAAAACTGGATTCCACCTTCTCATCAGTCACATCTTCATAAATCATCGCCGGAATATTATAGTGTTAATATGTTAAAAGATTAGTTTAGCCGTGAAATATCGTTCGGGTTTTTTCAACTTGACCAAAAGCTGGTGATTATCAAATTCCATTCTAGTCAGGGGTTTCGATTAAACTCATTAATCTGTCATTTAGATGAGTTATCATGAAGCATCTTATATAGGTACTAGAAGGAGATGAATGTTATTAGATGCAAAGGTCAGATACTTTGACATCGATTGAGTGCAAAAATCAAATATCGCATTTGTCTAAATTAAAGCTTATTAGAGTTAACTAATCGTTAATACTGCTGGCTTTTCTTCGAGAAATTTGCCGTTCCTGCGGAATATAGTCGAGCTCTTACGTAGACTAAGTTAAATCAATGTCGACATCTGTATCTCTATGAATGATTATGTATTTTAGCATGAAAAAAGACCAACTTTTCTCGGGCAAACAATGGTTAAATGATGGTAAAAAGTAAAAGGAGTTTCTTTTTGCACGACAAATGAATCTGCGGTGACAATAAATAACATCGATCGTTTGATTAAAATATTAAATTTTCAGAAAATCAATTAACAATGGAGGGTATGCCACGTGTACCGATGCTTACGCCTGATTTAAAATTTTGTTTAGCACCGTTACCGAAGAATTTTTCCTCACAACTTAAAGAAGTTAGTTTTTTTTTCCTTCTTTTTTGTTTTATTTTTAAAGAAAGTACTTCTAAAAATCTATGAATATTTTATTGTGTAGAAAAATTAATTAAATCTTTTTCAAAATTTTCATAATTTTAAGCATTTTTAGTTTATTAATTTGTTTTTTTTTATTTTGATGTTTTTGATTGATTTATTCATTAATTTTAATATTCCATAATGTAATATGTAATATTTAATATTTCCTTTTATATTCTTTTTGAATGCAATTTTTCGTTTTAATATTGGTAGTTACTGTACTTTTCTTTTAATATATACGATTGATATAAATAATAATTTTAGCAATTCAAATTGATATATGTATGCATTTTATTATATCTAATTGATGGATTTATTTTGAACGTAATATGCGTTTCATATATTCATTTATTTCAGTACATTTTATTACATTATCAAGATGATCCAATGAAATATGATGAAGCTATTAGTGAAATCGAAAATATGCGATCGGTAATATGTTTTCTTTCCTTTCAATAATTATTCAGCATCTTTTACATCTGAAAAGCTTTTGATATATCTACTTGAATGTAATTCATTATAAATTCTATCATTATCATTGCGAAGATGTGTTTTCAATTTTGATAAGCTTGATAAATCTGCATTAAATTGTTATTTTCCAGAAATTAACTCAACTTTTGCCCAATTTGGAAACAGTAAGCATATTAAAGCGATATTATGCACAGTTATGCTTGATGAAGAATAGATTTCCAATGGAAAAAGGAGATGCTATCAACATAGTTTTTCCTGGTACTATTTTCATTTTTTTTCTTAATTTATCATATAATTTGGAACTATGATTGATAGGATAAATTATAGTATAAATGATTGTTGTGAAAATGACTACTGATATTATTACATTTTTTACCGCGATTATTAGGGGAATAGATAACTTTTTTGATAAAAATATAATGATATTTTAACGATTATTCTTTAGTTTTTCCAACTTTTCTATTTGAAAGGTAGAAATGCTCACAAATCATATATAGTTAGAAGAATGAATTAAAAGAATCAATTTCGAATTATATATTGTTTTAGCATTTACGATTAGTTCTATCAGTAACGGTATGTTAATTAATGTATATAGAAAATAGGATATAAATTACAGGATGGAAAAAATAATGATACGTCAAATGCAGTTATCTTCGAAGATATCAATTATGAGCTTGCTTGTGT
Organism: Dirofilaria immitis; assembly: GCA_024305405.1. Classification (NCBI taxonomy): domain Eukaryota; kingdom Metazoa; phylum Nematoda; class Chromadorea; order Rhabditida; family Onchocercidae; genus Dirofilaria; species Dirofilaria immitis. Next base: position 2,132,759 of record JAKNDB010000088.1, on the reverse strand, counting down.
GATGTACAATATAGGTGCTATACATGGGGCGATCGCTGCTAATGAGCTACGCATAGATTTAGATGTTAGCATTGCTTTTTCTGTACTAGAAAAAAAATCAAAATCGCCTTTCTCTTTATTTCAAATTATCATATGCGTATGAACTTTTTTCGTTTTTTCGTTTCGAATATTTCGAAAACAAATTTTTTTCAGTCAATTAAAAACGCCTTTACACATTTTCAATGCGCTGCATTCCCTTTTGAACACATACGAGATTGTATGAATGCTATTAAGTATTCTTCTCTCGATTTCGATTCTTCTGTTCTAACATTTTACGTCACTATATTGTTGGTAAGCTATTTTAAGCGCTTTTTTTTTCACTTCTTATTATCGAAACATAAATAATATACAACTCGCCTTAATCTCATTAAAAATAAATTATTACTATTCATTAGATTTCTTCTTAATTTTATAGGCTCAAGCTCAAGAATGTTTATTGGAAAAAGCATCATTGATCATCGCAAGAATACAGTGATAGCGAAGCTAGCAATACATCTGAGAGATGTATATATGCAATGTCGTAACGATTTCGATTTCACTACCTTGAGTAATATCGCTTCGGAATATAAAGTAAATAACATTTTGTGCATTGTTCACTTTTTTTTAACTTTTCATGCTGCAGTAGTGACTAGAATTTATGTAGGAATGGTTGAGAACATGCATTATAAAATCGGAAATATATGGAGCGATTGCAATGCTTCATCTCGGTTTCCAAGCAGAAGTTGATAACAAAATGGGTTTTAGGTTCGTTTGTTTTTGTTTGGAAGCTATGATAATGTGAAAGTTATTTAATCAGATACTACTTGACTGTATTTTTATGATTACGACATTTCCAGAGTTTCTTATTTTGACTTTGCACTGGAACATGTGACTGCGGCTATGAAACAAGTCGAGAAGGACAAGCGAGAAAGTCTGAAAGAAGCGGTCATTTTCTTAAATGACATTATTTTTGGAAAGTTTGTTTTTATCTTTTTTTTGTTTTGTTTGATTAAAGCGCGCAATCATTCAAAGATATTTTCATTTCCATAAGCATTTCGTGCTTGCTTAGAAAAGTGTTTCAGAGCTATTCTCCGGATAATGAAGGAATAAAGTATGAACGCTTCGCAAAACTCTTTTTCATAAAAATATAATTTTTAGAATAATTATAAAATTTTATTTCGAAATAAGAATTTGATAATAAATAAACAATTGTATGATATAATAGTTTATGTAAATGTATTATAGACATCGAAATGCAAAGAAAGAAAACGATTTTATTTATCATGATCGAATACCAAAACCAGAAGAATTGCCAGTTGTAGAGGTGCGAATTTATTAATGTATAGCAAACGATTTTTTCTTTTTTTATTACTTGGCATGAATATCTTGTTAAAATATAAAAATAAATATTTGGAAAATTATAAGTGCAATGAAATACCAGAATCAAGTTTAGTTAGAGCGAATAATTTGTTGTTCGCTATCTGTTCTCGATAATGAACATCTCTTATGGTCTCAGTAGGGAGAAATTGCTCATTTCCTTAAACATTTTTCGTTTACTTTTTTATGTTAGTATGTGCTGTACAGGGCGTTAATATGGTAAAAGCAGTTAGATTCGATCCAACTGACAAATCAGTCGCTGGTCCCGACCTTTTCGCTGCATTATTGCCAGGAAATGTGCTCAAATCACTTTCCATTTATAGTGAAGAGAAAGCAAAATTCAAACGTACACTATTGGAAAAAATTGAGCAAAAGGATAAGGAATTAGAGTATGAATATTCTGATAATTAATTCTTTAAAAAAATTATTATTCTATTACACGATAACTTTAATAACCAGCTAAATGTCGTCTAGTAATTTCAATGTTGTTTGATAATATCATAAGTTGCTAATACTTTGATCAACTGGATGGGGAAATGGATTTTTGTGTTTGACGCATGCATTTATTCGGGCTATATTTGTCCAGTAAAAATTGTATTTTAATTTAATTGTTTTCTGTAAAATACAGAAATCAAGAATGTATTGTGAGTCAAGCATATCATTAATGGATTATTTATTATGTTTTTCTAGTAACCCAATAATATGACGTATTTTCAGAGATTATATTAAATCTTTGCAATTGGAAGAAATTAATTTTGATGATGATTCGAAAATGGAGGAACTTCCGGAAATGTTATTGGAAAGAAGTGCTGCATTTAACTCACAACCAGATGCCTTCCCTGAACTACTGGACAAATTACACCGTACTTTTTAAATCGTTTGGCTGCACAACCTGTTTCTTTCATCAAAAAGAATAAATATTAGATTGCTGTCAGTAGAGAATAAAACATTTCAGGAGTTGGAGAATGTGCAATAGAAGCGGATCATAAAATGAGTAATCTACGCAATAGATTGGATGCTATCAGCTCATCTGAACTGGTTACATTTTGATTATTGCAGAGTAAGTTCCTCGTAGTTAATTATTTGTCTAGATGCATGATACTATTGCAGAGAAGTGACGAAGGATTCATTGCTATCATGAAAGAACTCAATCGTGTCAATGATCATCATATGAAAGCACGGTAAATGTAATTGCAAACTTCAAATTTTTATCCAGTTTTAATTAAAAATTTTTAAAATCTAATATGGTTTAAAGGACAAACAATACAGAGCTACAACGTGCATTAGCTGCTCATTCAGAAAGCCTAAAAATTCTGGCGATGCCTTTGAATGAATTACGAAAACGACTAACGGACACTCAGACAAGACCAGGTATTCCCTCTTATTTTTTTTCCTTTATGCAAAAATAAAAATATTATTTTTAGCGGATAGTACAGAAGGACTACTTTTGAAGAAGATGTTGGATAAGGCCAATGAAATGAGCACTCAGCGACGTACTCTTCTTGCGAAATTGAATGACGATTTGTTAAATGATGATATTACAGCAAAATGTTTAACAGAAAAGAATGAAGATAATTGGGTTAGTTGAGCTTATGATTAATTTATCTGTTAAGAAATTTCATATTTACTAAAATAAAGAATTGGAAGATTGTGACTTATAGGGATTGTATGAAAACGAGCTAAAAAACATGAAGAGACTGCTACATTAATTAATATGAATCTTGCTGCACAACATAATATACTCAGTGCATTGACCGATGCGAATGCGAGTTTTGGTGATTATCGCAAAAAGATTATTGACGAAAATAAAAAGCAAGTTTTTCAATAAATATTTATTTTATAAATATCCCATGCTACATGTGCATCTAAATCGTAGCAGTTCTAGCAATCGATACTTCATTATTGATTATTTTCCCATTGGTAAGCTAATGTCGTTTATTTTCGATATTTCAAAAAACATAATCATCATTTTAGTCGTATGGACCAAGTACTTGCCCTTACCGCAGCTTATGATGTGTACGTAGATGTTTCGCAGAAAACAGAAGAAGGCTTAAAATTCTATTCAACATTATTTTCAATGGTAAAAGGTTTGGAGGAGGCTGTTGAAGCAATCGAAAATACTTGTGAGTTTTGTTTCAGCTGGGTCAAGAAGCTAAAACAGCAGATCAAAAGAAATTTGAAAGAATATTATTCCAATAATTCATTTGCGAAATTTTTAAACAAAGATGACTTACAAATTGTATTGCAGTTGAAGAGGAAAAAAAGAAAAAGAAAAGAATTTTTGCGCGGATTAGAAGAGTGTGCAACTGCTAATGCGAAGTGGAATAAATCTGGAAAATCGTTAAGAAAGAAGAAGAACCTATATCAGGAGGTTTCGAAAATATGAGAAATGAAAGTACGTGGAAATTAGTTCACTTTTCATCCATTTTATCATCATTATATTTTTTCTTTCCTCGAAGAAATCTGTCGAATTCGAGATTTTTGAGGCCTATAAGTCTTAAAGCAGTAATAAATGAAATTATTCTAAATTAGTTGGTTTTATTTTTTTTGTTTGGAAAATATTTCGTTCCAGGTTATAAAGGATTGAGATTGAAAGATTGTTTGGAATATTATCGAAATAATATTGCTAGAGAAATGGGCACTCAGCCGATACGGCTTCCTAATGGTACGCAAGAATCTCATACCGCTAATACACCAATTAGAAATGAGATATCGTATAACCAAACTATACCCATCTCTGATACTGCACAATTTTGTGACAATCTAAACTCTGTACCTTTGCGGTCTCATTTTGCGTCTATATCTAACCAGTCCGTATCAAATATTTCCTTGAGCAGTATCAAGAAGGAAATTCCGCAACCATATATACTTCATGATAATAGGACATTATCGCATACATCACAAGCATCAAGACTATCCGGTGCTCATCCACAAGTTGCTACCATTTCCTCAGCACCGCAGCATATTATGACATCACCGTATCATTTTTCTAGAAATCATCTTGGTTCTACTATTCAAAATCATAATGCTATACATGCACCTTTAATAATTGCTAATACTCAGCAAGTTGATACTCCTCTTTTACCACAGACCTCTCTCACTCACTGTATCTCTCAACCAATTTCGGCTACAATTACAGCGGGTTCAGACAGAGGACAATTGATGACAGCACCGCAGAATGTTCCTACTTCATCTGCCAGGCTATCCATGTCAGCCCCTTAAATTATCCACCTAATATTCCTTGTGCATCGACTCCAGCATTGCCAGAGCAATCTGCTTTAACACTGCGGTCAGAATCAGGTTTGAATACCATCGCACCGATTAAAATCGAGGGGCCAATTGATGGAACTATCCTACATCCTGAAGTTTATGATTCTCCATTTGCACCAAATAAGATGCATTCCAATTTTGCTCGAAGTATGATGCCAAATAACACTATATCGACATTAGCGAAATCAGCCGTTCTTCCTTCTCGTCACCTGATTGTTGGTTTCTTTTTATATATTTTCTACTAATTTTGTTTCTATAAATTTTTTGTATTTAAAAATAATATTTGAATATAAGTTCATCATATTCATATCTTTAGTATCCGCAAGGTACCACATTTCAAACGTCACCTTGGCACCAACCTCTCAGAAATGTTAACGATGTGAGTGGATTACCAACTGTTGATAATACAGTAAGTATTTTTCTATATTCAAGACCATAGAATTTATCGTGAAAAGAAATCGTACGATGATCATCTGTCTTCAAATAATGATAACTTTAAAATAAAAACTTTTTAGAATGTCCCAACTAACACGTCATTATTTTCAGAATATTAATGTAGATTATGATAAATTACACAACTTTCTGATCATATTTCAGAAAATGGCCTATACTTCAGAATTAACTGCAACTACACATTTTCAATCCTTTGTTCCAAATAATCAAGCTGTACCTTCAACAACGATTCCAGTTATCGTAAGTATATCATCGCTTAAATCTTTATATTTTATCAGCTTATTTAGTTAAATTGAATTAAGATTTGAGTTTTCAAATTTGCTTATTTAAATTGAAATATTACTTATTTAAGGATGACAATGAAATAATTTCGCCAAATAAAAATATGTAAAGGAAAATTTTATTTATAGGATATAATGAATGCCCCACTGGATGTAATATTACCAACACCTTTAACTCCCACACATCCAACCAATGAAATTGAAAGCAACAATTCAAGTATAGAAGCGATTACAGTACATCCCTCTTCTACTGGATCAATAAGTGCCCTATCTTACTTTGCACTTAATTTTATCAATTTAATTTTATCATAATCACAAAACTAAATTTAATTCATAGAAACATTTATGGATACAATTTTTACCCGAAGAGGAAATGAAAAAATAAAATATGGCGTATAGAATAATGGAGCAGGAAGAGAATGCAAAGAGCTTGTCAATTTTTCAGCCTAAAAATCCCAAAATTTTTGTAGAGTCATTATAGTGGGAGTTTGTCATATTTAATGTCGGTTTAAACTTTAAATAAAATAACTGTAGTAGAAGTGTAAACTAATAGGAAACAAAATCTTATTTTTATTAATAAAATTGAAGAAATAGAAGAAATGAATTTGGGTCAAATGCCACAACTGTCGGAAAGTACGGGATCATTGTCGTGTAGTTCCACTATTGTACAGACACCACGACCTGCAGCCGCTGTAGCACCTATCATGCAGACTGATTGTAACATCACATCGACATGTGATTCCACACTTTGCATCACAAATGTTACTTCAATGAGCTATTCTGCTCCAATGCCTCAACCGAAAACAACGGTTTAATCTTGTTTCAATTTGAATTTTCCTATGTATAACAATGAGCTAATAGAATTTAATTAAAAAATTACTAATTCATATATAGGGCGATAATGAATTTAAATGGAATGATTTGAAGAGATCGGAAAATTTTATTCAAATAGTTTGTATGATAGACTTCCATTACTTGTATCAATTGATAAAAAATATTTTGCACAATTTTAGCCATTATGTACTTGGCAATGTACTGAAAAGGAAAATACTGCTTGTAATAAAGGAGAGCGTAACAGTAATGTGAAAGAAGTAATGGATCCTCAAACGTTTACTATTGGTATGTTTATAAATTGCTTATTTATACAGCCTTTTTTTTCAGTATTTTTTAATTAACTCTGATTGTTATTATCAATTTTCCTTCAAAAGATTCCGAAGTATTATTCTGTAAAATTCAGGAAACACTGATCCTATTCGTTTGGAAAAACGTTACATGCGAGAACAGTTCAAGACAGAAGGCATTGGTGCGCAGTTGCCACCTCTAGATCCTGCAGATCCTATCAATTGTATAGATGCCCATTATTGGCTTAATAAATCATGATGTTATAATCCTTTCCATCGATTATTACTTGTGAAACGATCGATTGGAAGAAATGATTTTTTTGATAATTCCGAATATTCTTTTATCATTTTTCCTTGTTCATATTTCATAATTTCCATTTTATTACATGAATACATTATCCATTTATACTTTTATTGTTTTCCAAAAGATCGATTTTAAAACATTACTCAGCAATAGAAAATTATTTTTGGAAAAGCAGCAATGAAGAATGTGTTCAGAATATCTTTTCGCATTGTATCCTCTCTATCTGTGTTGAATTTTATTTTTACTTTCGCTTGACTACTGATTTTTATAATCTTGAACACGATTTTCTTTCTCAGTTTGTCTTCTGATGATGCACCCTTTTCATCTTTCTTGCACTGCTTTCTTTAAAAAACTGTGATATATTTTTCGCTACACTATATCATTCCCTTCTGTAACATAGCTTTATACTACGAGATGTATTATATAACTACCTATAAAACTATAATTACTTGTTGTACAAGCTAAGTATATAATATGAAAAAGGATTTTATTGGCGATGGAAACTGAGATTAATGGAACTTTTTCACATGGATTAAAGACTGGAATTATAAATAAACCAACAATTTATTAAATGCTAATGTGATACTAAAAAGAGATCGAGTAGGACTGGAAAATATAAAAACAACTTGTAATTAAAAGAGACCACTCAACAACATATATTTTAATAAAAATAATTAATAACAAGAAAAACAGAAAATGGACAAAATAAATATAGAAGTAAATCGTCAGATTATTTCATCCATCTTTAAATATACAAAGTGATATTAATAATCAAATTATTTAGCAGCCTGTCGCCGCAATAATGTATAAATTTGTTCCTTGATCCAATCTTTATTATGTGGTGCATAAGCTTTTAGTGTATTTTCCCATACTAAACAGGATAAATCGGCTAATCGATCGATGAATTCAAACAAATTTTGCACATCGTAAGTAATGGATGCCGAATTTGGATTTAATTTTTTCAAATGTTCCTCAAAAATTTTACATATTCCTGAAAGATTAACGTAATGCTTTCTTCTGAATAATACATTAGCTGAAAATAGGAATGTGAATTTGAAAAATGACTATTAACAGATTCGTATTTGATGGTTATTTTGCACGTAAAACGAGGAATATTTAGTATTATCAAAAATCATATATCTCGCTTGAGTATGAATATTTGAAAAGAAATTAATAATCAACAAAAACGATAAGACAAGGAATTCATTACACGTATTCAGTAAAATACTGAAAATGTCAAAAAGTTCATCTTATATCAAATAAATTTTGGATGAAATGTATACCTTCCATACAATCAGTAGTAGTTTCATAATCAGACCATGTTCGCGATTCTACTCGCATCACGGGTTGAATCAACAAAATCGTATGTGATGACATCGAATCCATTACGAATTTTCTAGAATATTCATACACAGATATTACATTTATCACGGCATATTCCTAGTCATTTCATGCATACTTACGTATGCGTACGTATCTTATATTACGAGTTTGACTAAGATATCTTATATCATTACATTAACTAGAAGGGAAGATTTATAATCCTTTCACATCACTCTAATTCACAATTGATTTCAAAAACAATCCTTAAATTTCCACTATTCTATCATTCACAGTTTTATTCATAGTCATCATGAAATCCAACGTCCCACAATAATGATTCAGATGCCAGATGAGGGGCAGGCGTATACATCCATACGTACGTTCATTACTTTAAAATTGTGCACGCAATATTGTAATAATATGGTTTCTAATTGAATTAACCCTTCTACTGAATCATGAAATCCAACATCCTATCACAATGATTAAGATGCCAGGTGAGGGCAGGCATACTCATCCATACGTACCTTCATATATTGTAATAATATGGTTTCTAATTGAATTAAGACTTATGCAAAATAGAAAGATTAGAAAATAATGCAAAATAGAAAGATTAGAAAATAAGAAATTTTTTTTCAGTTTATAAACAGATAATCTAGGTTATTTAATTATTGCTATAACATAATATTACGATTTATTCTAACTAGACTATACAGGCTATATTTCTGAAATAAATAGGCTATATTTTTAAAATGGGCTACATTTTTGAAATAGGCCAGTAATGAATGTTGAATATTGAAGTAGTTAAATGATTATCAAAATTAATCAATTTATTAATTTATTCCTTTTCCAATTAGCTTATATTTTCATGTTCATAATTCTTTTAACCTTTACTCTCTTTTCGTTTGTGAATTTTTTGAACGAAGAAGAAAGAGAGAGAGAGAGGCAGAGAGAGAGAGGGAGAAGGAAAATAAACAATTAATTAAAAACGGATTATTTGTGTGTTTTTTTCCAATAAAAAAGATAGCAGTAGAGTGATAAAAGATGATGAGAGAGTTTTAAAGTAAATAGAGTGATAGGAGAAGATAAGAGAGTTTTAAAACTATTTTTTCGTAAAATAATATATAAATATCACAGAAGCTAGGCAAATATTGTTTGAAAAAAAGTTTTAAAGTTCATACGATTGTGCCGAAACAGTTGCAAATGAATTTTAATTGATATAAATTATTCTTTCGATATCGTCTTTTCATCTTTTCTTTTCCTTTTTTTTTTTTGCAAATTTATTTCTCGAAAATAATCATTATTTAATGTATAGTGTTATTTAGATTAAAATCATTCCTAAAAATTTTTCCTTCTTATCATTTTTTTCTTAAAAAACTTTTTTTACTAAATTAAAATTATTTCGAAATTATTTTGTTTGATAGTAAAGAAATGATTGAGGTGAATTCTTTTTTTTTCATTCTTCTTTTTCTAATTTTAATAATTATCGAATTTTTTTAATCTTCAACTTTTTGTTTATCACTATTATCATTATCACTATCTGAAACCTTTTTATACGGCATTTGTTTCATTTTTTTTTGCTTTTTTTTGTTAAATTAATTGATGCATAATCATTTATTTATGTTATATTATCATTTTATTCATATAATAATTAAATCGGTATAATTGTATTCTTTATTAGTCAAAATTTTTGAAAAATGTTAATCTAAATATGCTCTCGAGATCTATTACACTCTCGATATGCTTACAAGGCGCATAATGAAAGGCATGTGCATCGATAAACTTAAGAAATGATTGATGAAAAGGCTCATGTCGAGGTTTGATTATTCATATTGAGATTGATAACTGAATTAACGTAATCACGTTGCATTACTCGATATCTTAGTGTATTGTTAAAAGTATTGGATAAAAATATATTTATATTTTGCGAAGTCGAGAATGTTACAAATTTAATTTATTTTCTCGAAAGCAGCAACTAACAGATCGGCAGTTTCTTTAGCTTTTATCCATTCATCTATATCATTTTCTTTTATATCTTCAAAAAAAAAAAAAAAATAAAATGAAATATTTTGCTGTTTATATATATTCTGGAATAAAAGTTTAATATCATATTATTTTAAATTAAATCGAAATCAATTACATCGATTTATAATTGTATCGGTGATATATAATTTTCAGATTAGAAGTGAAAAGAGATTTGGAATAATAAATCAAGTAAACTATCAATTGGAAAACAAATTTCACTCGTCCTAGTATAAAAACGAGAAGTCTAGACTTCTTGTCTGCAGTGACTATTTGATATTCGATGATTATCAAAATATAAGGAATCCAATTAAACTTCTTATCAATAATAACTCATTGATAAGCAATGATAACTAAAATATAAGAAGTTTAATTAAGCTTTTTATCAACAGTGATTAGGCAGTGATAATCATAAAACCATTATTATTGTAGTTTCTTATGCAGAATTATTCAAAGGCTTCATTTATTGTTTCCATTTTTCGTTGCTGATTTATAGTGCCAGCGAATTAAGCAATTCCCATTATACTTTCTGAAAACAATCCTTTATTACAGTATCACTATTTTTCCTCTCTTATAAATACTACTACTATCACGGTATTACTTTTCTTTTATAAATACTACTATCATTACAGTATTATTTTTCTTTTCCTATAAATACTACTACTACAGTATCTTTTTTCCTTTATAAATACTATTAGTACAGTGTTACTTTTCTCCTTCTTATAAAAACTACTGCTGCAGGGAAGGAGAAAAGTGATGATATAAAAATCATATTAAGTGATATTTATTCAAATATTAGAATAAGAAAAAAGAGTCAGTTATATGATTTATAAATATAACTAAATTTTTCTGCTTGATATCACTTAACAGGTAATATCATTAAGAGATAAGAATCTATCAATCGATTTACAAACTAATTCATTCCATTATGAATACAATCATTTATCATTTAAATGTTTTATTCACTTTTCAATATCAATTTAACGAAAAATTTTCATTATCAATAAATTATCATAATATAAAAATATTTTTTAGGCAAGATGATACTATCACTAATATTTTGCTTCAGTCTATTATCATTTTCAATGTTTCAAACAACAATCGGATGTGATATTATTTTACGCGTGAAATCACTTACTGAAACGCCATTTAAAGCGCAAATTATTGCACCAAATGGTAAAACCAACGAAAAGTTAGTTATTCATTCCATCCTTTCTTTTTTTTATTAAATGAAAATTAAGTAATACTTCATATTTATGATAGGTATTTAAGTTTATTTCTATTGAAAGATAAAAATTTACTATGATTATCATTTCATTATGACTATATAATTCAGAGCTATAGCGAATATATTATTATGCTTATATTTTGATTTATTTAAATTGATAGTTTAAATGATAAGAAGTAATTGATCTAGTAAAATGGAATCAATCAATATTTTTTTCTTTTACGAAATAACATTAATCAATAGTATATTTTTTCTTTTAAAGAAAGATTTTGAATAAAAACGAACGATTAATCTTTCAACAAAAAGCTGATGAATGTGGCTTAGGACCATTTCAAATAAAAACATTTTCAAAAGGCTCCGATAGTAAGTTCGAAAAAGAAGAATATAGTGTAGAGGTAAGCTTAACTTAACATTTTATATCAATTTTTATGATAATTTAATACGTTATCAATAATATATGTAAATTAATATAAAAATGTTTATTTATTTTTTAATTTAATCGAGATACTATTTATTTTAAATAATAAACAAAAATAAACGAAATAGTCTTATTTTTTATGCCAATTACATGGTTATTTACATAAATATAATATTTATTATTCTATTTTACTTTATTTACGTAATTGTTTACGTAGAAATAGGACAATAAATAGAGTGCCTATTATTAATAGTTTTTAATTTATAAGTCTAATTTTTACGTAACTATCTACAAATAAAGCACGAATATAATATTTATTATTATTAATTGATTTATTAGTCTTTTGATTTCTACGCTATTTACGTAATTATTTACGTTAAAAAAGTATGACAAATTTAATATCATATTTACATAGGTAACATTAAATGGTATCGGTGTAGTAAACTACGAAGTTGGAAATGATCTAAAACCGAAACAAATATTTCGACAAGGAGCGGAATGTGAAGGACAATGTGCGCCATTAGGTGTCACTCATCATCATCATCATCATCATCATCATCATCAACATGATAAAACAACAACAATGACAACTGCAAAAGCATGATGATGATGAAATATTGTTTACTTTGCTGAATCATTTATTTATCATTCATTTATTCATTCATCAACATATATTTAACAATATCAATAATAATAAACAATTTTTATAGAAAAAAAAAGGAAGCAAAACTATTTCAATTTTATCTTATTGTTTTTTTTTGAAAAAAATGTAAACTGAATTTAATAAATATTTATTCAATTAGAATTGTTTTTATTAGAAAGAAAGGAGAAATCAACAAATGCTATTCGTATTGATTGATAAATCAATTAATTAATTAATTAATTCAATTATAAATTTCTTTTAAATTCATTTCCAATTCAAATAATTAAATTTAATTCAATATTTATTAATTTATATTAGCTGAAATAATTGCAATGGTTTTTATTCCCTTTTTTTGCAATTATTATAACAAAAATATAGTGATTATGATAAAAATGATAATATTATCAATTACTTATTATTAATAATTTATAATAAAAGCATTTAGAGTGAAAAAAAATTTTTTTTTCGAAAGTTTAAAATAAAAAGTATTGAGCATATTTTGTAAATTATCAAATATGAATAATTATTCAAAAATTAATATTAATATTTCGCCTGGAAATTACATAATTATTTGATATAAAAATGTTTCTCTTAAATTTGATAATTTTTCTGAAAAAAAATTCATAAAGTTGAATTATTTATCATTGATTAAATTTATGATATTTGCATAATGCAAGATTAATTTGAGCAAACAATTGATAGACAAACTTTTTTTGCATTGGATTTTATAAAATAAGCTTAACTAATATGACGAGGAAATGTAATATGAAAAGAAAAAGGTTGATGATAATTTTAATAAAGGAATTAATTAATCAATGATAAAAACAAATGCATAAATATAGGTATTGCAGAAATTTGAGATTGTTATTTAATTTTTAATCAAATTGATAAAAATTTTAGGAAAAAATTGAAATGTACATTTTTTTGTATATCTAAATAGCATATATTGCAAAAAACAATATACATGAAAAATTAATCAATCAATTAATCATCCAATCAACAAATTAATCAATCAATAAAGTTTGACAAGAAGCTTGAAATTTTTCATCCAGATTAACTAACTAATCGGTAGAAAAAGAAACAACAACTGCGTCCATCAATTAATATACATGAAGAAATAAATAAATCATCTAATCGATCAATTAATAAATTTTAAGAAAAAATTTGAAAATTTTCATCCAAATAAACTAATCGATATAAAATATTATAAATTTAATTTATAATCAAAATTAAGATAAGATATGGTAAGAAAAATTAATTGCACTTATTATTCAAATATTTTTTCAAAAGTAAATGAACAATAATAAAGGTAAATTTATAGTTATAAATTAGAAGCATAGGCTGATATTGATAATCTAAATTAATAATCATATCAATTAATATCCTATAAAATTGCTTGCGATAATAGTGAATAGTATCAACCAATTTTACTCGATAATTGTATCGACAGTATCGATAATAATAGTGATAATTTTGAGTAGTTAGTAATACATAATATTTATAATTCTTGTGGTGTGGGATAATTCTCTGAAATAAAAATGAAAAAGGAATAATGAAAATAGAAAAAAAAGAAAATAAAACATAAATTAAGTCAAAGGTCAATTAAATTACTAACAATTGAAGGAAATTTATTTTTTTCATCTAAATAACATTACATAAATTAAGTCAAAGGTCAATTTTCGTCGAAAATTAAATCAATTAAATTATTAATGAATGAACAAAATTTATTTTTCTCGTCTAGTAAAATTTCCTTTATCTTATATCTCTTATATTTAAAAAGTAAATGATAAGAGAAGTATTATCGGTAAGAAAATAATTCATCAAATTTTCATTTAATAATAAAGCAAATGTGCAAAATTCTTTTGTTTAATAAAAAAGAAGGTAAAAATGATTAAAAGAGTATTAAACCTTTTAACATTATCTTTCGTTTAGTATCAATTCTGAAATAAAATATAGCCACGATAATACTAGCAATAATCATTAAGCAAGCAATGATAACGAATATGATTAGCCATGGAGACCAGGCCATTTTTTTTTCTTTTCACAATTTCTAAACTTCAACAATCGTAGGCTAGTACTATATTCCTGCTAATATAATGATTAAATTAATAATCACTGTTGGAAAATTATCAATCAATAATAATCATTGGCAAATTATCAAACAATAATCATCGTTGAAAACATATCAATCAATAATAATTATTAAAAAATTGTCATTGTGTCAATATTTTTACATGAAGTTAGTTTATTTAAAAACTTATCCTATCTATCTTAAATTGAATTTATTTAGAACTTATCATATCACAAATTTCAAGATATTATTAATCATTTGATATCATTAATCAGAAATAAAATTATAATCAGACTAACAATTGTTTCATTTCTATTCTATTCTAGCATTATTTGCATAGTTGAATCATTTCAAAATATCTGACAAATTAAATTGATTTTTTATCTTTTACTATTTTCCCATGAGATGTATAACATGTATAGAGGAAAAAATGTTATTATCATATATGCAAGTCAATAATCAATAAAAATAGCTTATCAAATATAACGGACTTTCCTTTTTTTTTGTATATGATATTTATAATATTTCAATTGTTAAAAATTTTTTAAAAATTAGAAAAATCTTTGTATTTTTTTTGAAATGATTTAATGCATAATATTAATTTGAGAAAAGTTATCATACAATTAAAAAAACTATCATTTGCTTATATTGATAAATGATAATTTATATGCAATGATAACAATAATTTAATAATAGTAAGAATGAGACTGATAATAATAATTTTATCATAAACTAACATATGATTAATAATTTCATAAAAATATTATAAAATAACAATAGTATTAATTAAAATATATGTTTCAAAATTATTTGCTTTAATGTAAATTATATTAATAATAGTAATTGATAAAAGCATTATATATCAATGATAGTTAAATGAAATACTGCAAATGTTATTGATAGTAAGGAATAATTGAAATATCATATTTGATAAAATATTATCAAAAGATAACAAATCAATAATTGAAGAAGTAAGAATACGTATCATAGATAATTTCATGAAATGTATTACTATTGTGTGTAAGTGGCGATAAAATGGAATAGCTTTAGAAAGCAATAATATATATATATATTTCTCATTCAATCATTCGATCATTTGATCATTCAATCATTCCAATCATTCATTCCATTCATTCATTTTGGCCCTTTTACATTCAATAAACCAAAACGCATTTTTTTTTTTTTTGCTTTTTCTTTTTCCCATTTTTCACTTTTCAATTTTCATCCGTTAAATTTCCAATACAAATACAAATCGATCATATAACTTCCATTAAACAAATATGAATTATAAAAAGAGAGAGAGAAAGAAAAAGAGAGAGAGGAAGAGAGAGAAAGAAGAAAGAAAGAAAATTCTTTCCCTTCAAATAATTTAATGGAGAAGTTTTTTTAGAATATGAAATGAATTAAAAGACACATTTTAATAGAAATTCTTACTCATTTCATTCCATTCATTCCACCATTCATTCAAATTCATTTCACCTCTTCCATTTCTTTCATTCCTTCCATTCCTTCCATTCATTCCATTCATTTCATTCCTTCCATTCCTTCCATTCCTTCCATTCCCTCCATTCATTCCATTCATTCCATTCATTTCATTCCTTCCATTCCTTCCATTCATTCCATTCCCTCCATTCATTCCATTCATTCCATTCATTTCATTCCTTCCATTCCTTCCATTCATTCCATTCATTCCGTTCCTTCCATTCCTTCCATTCATTCCATTCCTTTCATTCCTTCCATTCATTCCGTTCCTTCCATTCCTTCCATTCATTCCATTCATTTCATTCCTTCCATTCCTTCCATTCATTCCATTCATTCCGTTCCTTCCATTCATTCCATTCTTTCCATTCCTTCCTTTCTTCTTTCGTCCTCTTCCTATTTCATTTTTTTCTGTTTCTTATCAAATCTTTAAAATGAGATGAAACGATTGAATGAATGAATGGAAAAAATGGAATGAATGAATAAAGAAATAAATAAATAAGTAAATCGATTAATTAGTTAATTAATTAATTAATGAACAAATAAATAAACAAATTAATTAATTGGTTAATGAATGAATGAATAAATGAATGAAATAAATAAACAAATAAATCAATAAATAATAGAATGAATGAATGAATGAAATGATAAAATGAATCTTATGATTATATTGAAAAAGAAATGAAAATAGAAATTGAATTATTCGGGGAAAGGTATTTTTATTATTTATTAAAATGAGCATTCAATGAATCGTTATAAATGAATAATCATTATTGCCTTTCATTTAAATCAACAATATCAAATTCTCTACCTAACAATTACTCATCGTTTACATTCTTCTCATTGTTTACTTTCTTTTTAAATATTCTTGCCAAAAAAGAATGCAAACATTATAGGACAAAAAATTTCTAAACAACCGAATATAAATAATATGCATATAGAAAATATTTTTAATCAAATGATAAAATCTCTCGTTATCATATGATGCTAACCAATCTATTAATCAATTGATTTCGAAATGATATATTACTTTAGTATTAGTTTAACATTTCTCTATTAACAATTATATTTTAAATGTTTGTATTTGAAGATTAGAATTTAATTGTTATTTAATTTTGTAATTTCAATTTTCCTTATACCGACGATCTCATTTATTTGATTTTTTTAAAATAGGATTTCATAATTGTAGGCCTTTTTTTTTTTTTTAGATAAAAGCACTTATTCTGAATCATTCTCGAGAAAATTTTTTTTGTTTTTGATTTTATGATTTAAATTATTTTTATGTTATATTTTCTCAATAGCTTCGTAACAAATTTTTATAATTTTTTGACTTTATAAATATTATCATTTTTCTCGCAAAATATGGGAAATTTTTCGAGATTTTATCAAGCAATTGTTGTTTAATGATAACCTGGACAAATCTAATTAGTAAAAACTTCATCATTGGCATTTCATGGTTTTTTCAGCATTATATACTATCAACTTTAACTGAAGTATAGTGTTCAAGAATGATATTATTAAACTAATGAGCAATTTATGTATATGCTCGATAAATTCTCGACTTTGCTTTATTTCATATTTGATCTTATCAAGATACTAATATTAAATTTAGCTCTTTTAAATTAGATAAATTTCTGACATTACACTTTTCCATATTCCTAAGTATTTCATACTATTGCATTTTCCAAATATTTTAATCGATATTGATATCTTCATTTAAAAAGCTCTTTCACCTTTATCACTAACTATGATAGCGATAATTACATCTGAATGATAAGTGATTAACAAATTACACAAGCAATGTGCAATCAAACTTTCATTGCTGTAAATTGGAGGAAAATCAATGAAAGGTAAAACTTATCATCCAAATATCGATTAATTGATGTAAGCCATAACTAACAGTACTATTATTATTGAAATTAATTAAAATAGATAATACAGATAAGTTTTATTATCAACGTGATTCATCTATCATCATCATATCATCACAAGCGATATCAAATTATTCATTTATTATATTCATGCTAATTTATTCATTATCATATCATAGACATTCATGTCCGAATTATTCCTCATCATATTATCATATTGTATTGATTAATATTGTATTATGAAACGATAATGATAATATATTCACTGTTAAAAATGAATATCGAATGTAACCTTATTTTTATTGAAATAATGGCGAGAAAGTTTACTAACAAAAGATGAATATTTAAATTTGTTTTCTTTTCTCTTTTTCAAAGTAATTTTACTTAAATTTATTATCAAAATTTTATTACAAAAATAAATTTGATTGATTTGGATTGAATTGTATCATATTATCAGCACTATATTGATTAATATTTATCATATCAACGAACTGGTACACAAATAAATTTTTGATTCACTGATGAAACCACATAATTTGGCCGACATGGACTTCGTGGATATAAACATGGTTGTGGATTGCAAAATTCTGTCTCACTTAGATTCCTTAAGAAATGAATGAATCATATAGCATACATTTTAAAATATATTTTAATTTTAATAAAAATAATAATAAAATTATAAATACTTCCTTTATTACTGTATTTGTTATTTAATGAAAAGATAAAAGTAAAAAAAAAATAAAATAAATTATTAATTTAAAGGTAAAAAAGGTAAATAAAAGTACGATGAAGTTTTATGCAAATTTATTTTTCAAAACAAATATCTTCAATACTTATTTCAATTATTATGGTTCTTATAAATTATAAATCGTACAGGTAAAATTGACAGAAAATAAAATATAAAATTTTGAAATATTCAAAGGAAAAATCAAATATAAAATTAAAGAATTAGAAATTTTTGAAATTTACAAATATTATAATTTTTCTTTAAATGATAATATTACATCGGATAGGGTTGATTACAGTAATTTATTGAGAAAAATTCAGAATGTCAACATTTTCACATATCAAAAATAAGTTGTGAAATTTGAATATTTTAATTTGGCTTATAAGTTAAGTCGCAAAAATTTCAGCAGAAAATTTAAATATTTTAATTTAGCTGATGAATTAAGTTTTTAATAAAAAAATTTAGATGCTTTAATTCAGTTGATAAATTGTAAAATTTAGATGCTTCAATTCAGCTGATAAATTGTAAAAATTTTTATAAAAATTTGAATGCTTTAATTTAGCAAATTAACGAAAGTATGAAGTGTGGGAAAAAGAAATTATGCAAATATAATGAAATAATTGATTAATTAGGAAAATAAATGATATATGATAAGTATACTTGTAATTAAATAATTATTAACATGTGATTATTATGCTAATTTGATGATGATTTGTATATCGTAAAATCATCTCTTTTGGCCAAAATAAATAGGCATAGCTATGCTTCACAATTTTTTATAAATGATTCAAAAAAAGCGGCAAGCATCAAATGTTAAAAATGTTTTTTTGTAACAATTATTTATCAAATGATAAATAATCAATTATCAATTTGATTATTTGGAAGAATTTTTTTATCATTCTAAAAAAAAGTAATAAACTAAAATACCCGAGACAAAAACATCCCTCACGAGTTCGCTCGCAACTACGAAAACGTTGTCGTGTTCCATATGCACCACATGTATCGGTACAAATTGACCAAGATCCCCATATTGTCCATTTTGCTATACATCCTGGTGTAGTTGGTATTGGTGGTAGCTAGAAACAGAATTTGAAAAATTTGAACTTAAAGAATCTTTCTAAATCATCTTTGAATGATTTATTTCTTCTCCTCATTCCACGATACATATATATATATGTTTCTTGACTTTCTTGTTCTATTGTTTCCAAGCGTTTTCCACCAATAATCAAGCATTGTATCATGTAAATGATATAATGCATAAAAGATAGTATAATTTAATTTTCATATAATATAAACTTTCTTGAATCAAAAAAAAAAGAAAACCTAAATTAAAGTTGCAAGCGAATTCATGAGGATTTTTTTTTGCATCGGATATTTCAAATTTTTTAATGAAAAAAATCAAATTTGTAGCAACATTTTATTAAATCATTTTCGGATTCCTTTTATATAATGATATAACGCTTCCTTGCTTCCATTCATTATCATCATCATCATCATTATCGATATCATCATCATTATCATTAGGAATTATTTCTAAACTTTTTTTTTCACGTGATAAACATACATACATATATCACGTAAATGCTTAGCGCATAAAATAATACACAATTTATTTCATTACCATTCTATAAGCTTTCTTGAATCGAAAGAAAAAAACTTGAAAAAAACAGTGGCTGCGAGCAACGAATTCGTGAGGATCATTTTTGCGTCGGATATTTGATTTTTATATAAAAAAAAATGAAAAAAAGAACCTAATTCAATTAAGCATTTCATTTATTGCAATATTTTCAAATATATTTTAATAAATAGAATTTTTCCTTTTACCAATATTATATTTTTGGTAATAAATATTATAACGTTGTAAAGAATTCGAAAAAAAAATGAAAAGTAAACCTATGAGTATAATTTAGTTGAAAAAAGAGTGAGACAACTTAAATTCTTCTCTTTTTCGAATTTGAAATCACACTTGAATTGAGTGCAAAATAAATGTAGAAAGGAATGAGAAATCAATCCTCTCTTTTTTTTCTGAATTTGAAATATTGGCTTAAATTAAATCCAAGAATATAATGAATAAATTTAAAAGAAAGAATGGGAAATCAATTTTCTTTGCTTTTTCTCTTAAGATTGAAATCTAAGCTTAAATTGTGTTCAATAAATTGATATAGAAATAGAAGATGAAAAATAGAAAAAACTGATTTTCTTTTTTAAATTTAAAAATTATAAGTCTTCAAATTGCATTTCATAGTTATGAATGAGTTTCGGGAATTACTATCTAAAACATCCTTTACGTAAAGCTTACAATTGTTGGTCGTGTTGTTACAGGTGGCGGTTTCGTTGGAATTGGTGTCGGTGGTATAACTGAAATATCCTAAATCTATTTGTCCTAAAAAATTTAGTAGTAGTTATGACCAACTAATAAATCGCTTATACTATTTATGATCAACTAATAAATTGCTTAATAGTACTAATCGATAATTTAAACAATTTATAAATTCATTGTAAAATAGAAAATAGCATAATTTTATACTAAAATTTAGGTAGTAAAAACTTCATCGTACTTTTATCGGAAATTATTTTTTCTTACATTTATCATTTCATATTTACCTAATACGGTACAAGAAATGCTTGCTATATTAATTCTCGATTCAAATGCTCGCCATCGAGCATTATCATTGCAGAATACTTCTAATTGTGCTTCACCGGTAATATCTGCTATGAAGGGTAAAATTGATTCATCGTTGAAATATATTCTTGCAACAGCTCCTGGCTATTTAGTAAAATTTTGTCAAATTTTTCATCCAAGAAGAAATAATTATTTTATAATAAAATCTAAAACAAAAAATTCTTTTTCAGTATAACGAAGAAAGACTTGAAAATTAAATTCAAAAAAAATTCAAAACTAAAATAAAAATTGAATTCAAAAGAATTAAAATTAAAATTGAAAACTAAATTCAAAAATATTCTAAAATATTCAAACCTTAACATCACCACATACAATATTTGCTAATCGACAACCGTCGGTATGTCTCGAATATTCAATTTTTACTGCACCGTTCATTTCATTTAATTGCAAAATTTTTTTTGTGTAACTTTAATATTTTCACATACAGTACATAATGGTGGTGCTGAAATTTTCAATCGTAATGAATTTCAAATGATGAAGTTTATTTTACGTTCACAGATTTATTCACTAAAAACATATTCAGCATATATGTATTTACTTCGTTGCTAAAATTTCTAAACCTAATGAATTTCAAATAACAAGCAGAAGTTTTATTTTACGTTCACACACGTATTTACTACAAAATATTCACCGTACACGTATTTGCGCACACGTATTTATATCTTATATAGATGAATTTATGAAAAAAAAATAAAAAATTGTAGCATTAAATACACATGTAAGGATTTTACGTATTCCCAATCTTTACATAGCTGGTATAATAGTAGATAATATGTATTCTTAATTTCTTAAACATAGTTATAATTAAAAATTAATTTCAAATATTCCTTACTTATTGTTGGTGGTACTGGTATAGGTGTCGGGGGTAGTACTGAAATTTTCAATAAATTAATCAAAAAAAACAAATAAAAATTTATGAGTTTTATTTTACGTGAAGCCTATACGTAGCCCTATACGTAGCATGTTACATGAATTTTTGCAAAAATTAAAAACATCAACATATGTATAAAAATTACGTTACATATTTTTAATCTTTGAATAGCTAATATGATAAAAGATAATATATGCCTTTTCTTAAATTTATTTTAGATAGAAAATAATCATTTTCTATTTTTCTAACCTGTTGTTGGTATTGGTACAGGTGGTTTTATGGTTGGTAATGTTGGAATTATTGTTGGTATTATTGGAAGATCTAAAATTTTTTTACTAAATCTTCAAAAACAAAATTTCAATTTTACCAAAAAAAAATGAAAGATTTATAAATGATAAAAAATTTTTTTTTGGAATATTCAATAAAACTGTTAAAATATACGTATATTAAAAAGTATTATCAATATTATCAAAAAAAAACCTCGTGAAAGACACGTAACACTTTCAACATTGATACGTGAATCACCAGCACGAAAACGTCGATTATCACGGCATATCAATCGAATGGTTGCAATACCATCAATACTTGAAGCAATTGGCATGTTTTTATCCCATTAAAATAGATTACACTTTCCGTATTTTTCTAATAAAATTATTCATCTTATTAATTCATACTAATTAAAATATATTTAATTATTATTATTGAAAATGAAAATTAAAAAAATTATTTCTAACTTTTATAAATATTAAAATTATTTTAAGCAATTTTATTCATTCGAACTATATTTATATCGGAAAATATTATGAAATAAAATTTAATTATTGATTGTTTCATTTTCTTTTCTTTTTCTTCAAAAATCAAAAACATATGAATAAAAATTAGAAGCTTATTTTATTAATTTAATTCAATGAGATCAAAAATATTGGTATAATTTCTAATAATCTAATTTATAACAGATAAAATATATTATAGGAAAGGCAATTGTCAAAAGTTTACAAAGTGATATAATCGTTACGGCAAAGTGATATAATCCACTTACATCACTGCTACTGCAAACAATTTTAGCAACCCGACAACCAAATTCATTTAGCGTATACTCAATTGCAAGCTTTCCGTCACCTTCATTTAATGCCGGATTTTGCACTCTTGCAGCTATGAGATTTACGCATGTACTGCACGGTACTGCAACGGAATTCTATTTGTATTGCGTAAATATAATCATGCGAAATATATTACGTGAATATAATCGTGCGGAATATATTACGTGAATGTAATCATGCAAAATGTGTTACGTAAATATAATCATGCAAAATAAATATAATCATAGAGAATATCTATATCATTTTGAATATATGATAAAAATTTACATTGTAAACAATTTAGATTTTATTTATAATTGTGATTTATTTAATTGAAATTAAAAAAATATTAAAAATATGAAATGAAATATGCTTGGTGGTATTATTGGCGGTATTGGCGTTGTTGGTACTGGATGATCTGTAATAACAAATTATAGTTTTTAAAAAAATTTTTTTCAAAATAGGAAAAGTTTTTACAAATAATCTAAGAATATTTGAAATATTAATTCCATTAAAATATAATGTCAGAATTGAAATATTCAAAATGGTTTGAAAAATTTTTTCCTATTTCATGATGATTTATAATCAAGTTAATTTTTTTTTAAATTATGAATAAAATAATTATTATTTGAATGGATAAAATAAAACAAATATGAATAAAACTTATCATTTTATCATTCATCGGTAGGGACAATATTATGCTGTTGATAAATTCTCTTTTAATTATATGTACAAATTAATCAATTTTAAATCATCTAATTTAATTAATTTAATAACAGCAGTAGGATAAATAATTTGAATTTTTATTGAAATTAAAAGAAAAAACCTTTAAGTATGCATGTTATATTCCAAATATTAATTCTTGAATTAGGTGCTTTCCAACGTATATTTTCATCACAGGTCAATGTAACTTGAACTGATCCGATAAGTGACATTGCTAATGGAATATTTTTAACACCATTTGCATAGATTATTGCTGTTTGATTAACCTAAATAACATCAATAAAATAACGATAAAATTTTATAAAATATTTATTCAAATATTTTCTCAAATAAAATTTGCAATTTTGCAAGCTCTGCATTATTATAGAATATGAAAAAAGAAACTTGAATTTTTAGCAACTTAAATAATTGAGGAATAAATTATAATATTTCATTTTGTTTAATGTGATAGATCTCTAATAGAATGACTTATGAATTATGGGGAAAAGGGGACCAAATTCGTAACTGATAAATTTTTAATCTCTCGTTGAACAAAAACAAGCAATGATTCATATTCAGTGATAATATTTAATCTCTCGTTGAACAAAAAACAAGCAATGATTCATATTCAGTGATAATAATTAATTATATAATAAGTCGTATCTTTCTTGATTTGTTTGCTAATTTTATTGCCACATCATTTGCTTATCGAGAAAGATCAAACGATTAATTGGAAGTGCTGATAAAAAAATTTTACTTTATCAACAATTTATAATCAGCTATTGATTAAAAATTAGAAAAATTTTCGATTGAAAATTCAATTCATCACATACCAAGAAACCTGAATCACAAATAAGATTAGCCGTGCGACAGCCAAGCAAATTTGCTCCATAAATAACAGCCAATTGACCATCTCTTTCTCCATTAATTAAAAATGTACCACTTACTGGTAACACATTATCGCAGGCACTACATAATTCTACTAAAATATTAATAAAATTAAAAATTTGAAAAAAAGTTTTCATTAAATTTAAGATATTTTAAAGCAAAGCAGAAAATAATTAGTAAAATGAATGAAATAATCTTACCATTTTTATAAAAACATGCAATATTTATTATTAAACGTTTTTAATTTAATAAAATTAAAATAAAATTTTGGCAATAAATTTTTCGACGAAATTTTAATTTTTCATTTTTCTGCACAATTTGAAGAAAAAAATTGAAATCTAAGAAAGACGAAAAGTTAAATTTAAGAGAATCATTTTTCCAATGTATTTTAGATCGATATTTATAATTTCGGTTTTAATAATCAATCCAATTTCGACTTAATCGATCCATCAAATTTCGATTCTAATTAAATCTCCAGTTTCGGTTTAATTAATCCAACCAATTTTTCGTGCTTTAAGATTGATTAGAAGACTTGCAAGCCTTATTTATATAATTTATCATGCATTAGGCATTTCTAAAAAATAAATTTTGCAAGAATAAATGCAATTATTTTTCATCAAAATTACTGTTACGAACAAACTGTTGGAGGGGAAAGAATGTGAAAAAATTTGAAATCTCAAGTTTGAAAGTTCAGGCTCTTTTGCATGTTACCAACTTTGCCGTTTTGCTCGTATTTGATTATCGTCAGGAATGAATCGTTCATTCAAATTCTTGGATACATGTTGGTATCGAAATTGTGAATCTGAATTGAAAGTGAAGGAAGTATATTTTTACGCATCCTAATTTTGTCATCAAAAGAGAGTGTAGTATTCGATATGTATTTCTGATAAATTTGATAATGTTGATAATTATTTCATAATTATGCAATTTTTAATTATATGTCAATTCATTAAAAACAGTGACTCGTTTTCATGAAAAAATATGGGATCGATATTAGTTTTAATCTTCTAATTTTTAATAATATCAATAAAATTATTTGTATTAAATTTTTGAAAATTAAAATTTACATAAAACTGTTTTTTTTTATTCCATTATCTCTTCATGGTTCTGTTTTAGAGAAATCGTTTTTTATTTTTTTCAATTTCGATGACATATTTTCTTATGGAAGAATTCAACATAATATACTTAAATTCCTCCGAACAATCAATTTAATTTATAATTTTTTTCTCGATATTCTCAAAATTTGACTATTTTAAATGTTCGATCGTTTCTAATTAATCAGTTGAAGAAGTGAAGATGAGAAGATTACTATCATAAGATCAATGATAAGATCTAGCAGGATCACCATCACATGGTCATGCAGTATCAATAGAAGAAATAGGATAATAAAGGAATCACTATTACAATAAATACGCACCTACATTGCATGCTACTATACAATAATTGTATGCATGCAATTTAACTAGCTTATTACCGCTTCTAGTTGTTGTCATTGATCGTATCGTGTGACGGGATGCCACCGTAATAAGGGAAATATTTGCGCTGGAATCAAGCATAGGAACTATATTATTACAACAATCCGGTGTAGAAGTTACGGTAGGTTCGATAGCTGCAGTAGTAGGTTTGGCAGCTGCAGTAATAGGTTTGGTAGTTGAAATGATAGGCATACAGCAGTCAGGTATGAGAATTGCATCAACGCAGCAGTCGGGTGTAGAAGTTGCGGTAGGCTTGGTAGCTGCAGTAGTAGGTTTGGGAACTGCGGTGGTAGGTATACAACAGTTATGTATCGGAGCTGGATCAAAACAGCAGGTCGATTTAGAAGTTACAGCAATAGATTCGGCAACTGCAGTAGTCGATATATCACAGCAATGTGGTGCAGGAACTGCATCATCACAGCAGTCGTGTAAAGGGAAAATAGGAATTGCATTAACGCAGCATTCCGAAGCAACTGAAGCAGTTACGGTAGTTATTGTAGTAGCAGCTGTGGTAAATACAGCAGCTGCGGTATTTCTGGTAGCAAATGTAGCAGCAACTGTTGTAAGTATGTCAATGATAGTAACTTTATTATGAGATGTAACAGCATGCGGAGCAGACGTCATAATTCCCGTATGTTGTTCAGTAGCGAATATTGCAGCCGCAGTGGTTTTTACAGCAGTTATAGTAGAGGATGTAGCAGCTGCAGTGGTAGGTGTGGTAACCGCAATAATAGGTATAATAGCTGCAATGTTGGATGCAGTGGATGTGATGGTAGTAGATTTTGCAGTTACAGTAATAGGTACAATAGCAGTTGTAGCAAGTACGACAGTTGTATCAGGTGTAACGATATCAGTAGGTATAGCGAGTGCAGTATTTCTTGCAGTCAATATAGCAGCTGTCGTAATATTATTAGTAACTGTGGCGGTAGTTGTTTTTCCCACTACATCTGTCGATTTGATCAATGTTGATGATTCTGATGATAATGATTAGATTTCTAACAAGTTCATTAAAATCTGATAATTTTGCTTAAGCGATAACATAAAGCAGTAAAAAGAAAACTTACCATATATCGTCGATTCCTGAAAATGAATTTTCATTAAAATCTCATCTATCAACAAACTATCGCTTAAATGATTAAATCACTACCGAAAAGCTAATTTTATTAGGTATTAAAGTTTTCATTAAAAGTTAAAATATTGTTTTCATATTTCTAACATTTCAAACATTTCTCTAAAACGTCATAAATATAAATAATAAACATCATAAATATAAATAGTAAACATCATAAATATAAATAGTAAACATTATAAATATAAATAGTTTATTTGCATATAAAAATAGTTCAAAAAATTTATTAATTTCCAATAATTGTTTACCAAGTTACTAATCACATATCAATTAATAAAATTTTGAGAAAACTGAAGCTTACATTGGAACAGTGAATATCAGAATTTGCGATCGGTGTACAAAGTCTTATTTCTGCATAAAAAGCACTAAAAGTAAATTTGTCATACGCAATTTATTCAATTAATAATATTTACTAATTTATCTTATTAAGAATTCATTACTCCATTAATCCTTTATTTTATTACTCACTGATAAATTTTTTTACCGAATTCTAAATCATTTTTTTTAGAAAATATTCATAAATTAAATTATCATTTAAAAATAAAAAAATAAAATGATAAAATTCACTTGCAAAAATATTTCGTTTCGGTGGTACAATTTGGTGGATTTTTTTGACAAAATCTAAAATTATTATAGTTTAAGGCTATTTAGGACTTTTTGTTTTTGAAAAAACAACAAATAAAATTAAGAGAGATCTCGCCGAAATCTCGAAGAGAAAACGAAAATCAGAGAAGTCAGTGTGATTCCTTTGCATTGGATTTCACACGAAAAGGTATATGTTGTATGTGCGCATTCACTGCATAATGCAAGATGTTAGCTAAAAATGTTTCGCTTTTATATATGATCAGTAATTCCTGCTCTATAACAAGATCCTCTTTATTCTTATATTCACAGTCGTATCAGGGTCCAACACCAAAACATTATAAAGAAATTGCTTCACTGAAAAAAAAAAAAAAGAAGCGGTTGGGCGTTATTTAATCTTCTTTTCCTTTAGTTATGTTATCGTCATTAAAATTGTTTTATTGAAATCATTGAATTTGTATTACTGATCTTGTAATTGTTGCGTTCTTTGATATAGTAGCTAATTTATTATCATAATATAGGTTTAGTTAACCTAAGTTTGAGGTGCTACCAGGCGCCATCATTGAAAGGCGGAAAGATCCCTCAATTTTGTCACGGTTAATGAAGATCGGCGACAAGAGAGATTATTGAATTTTTGAAATTCAATAATTTTGCGCACTTTTTCAAATGAATGATAAATTCTTTTTTCTTTTTTTTTTTTAAAAAAGTATTAAGTTTTAGTTATGTTTGCTTTAATATTTTTATTAGATAATTTAGTAGGATTTGAAATTTAATGCAAATATTATTTTTATTTGATGGGATATATATATTTTGAATTAATATTAGTTATTTTATTACTTTATGATTATGTTTTTCGTTAAAACAAGTTTCAATAATTAACTCGTCCATTTCAAATCACTTGAGAAACTTGTCATTTGCTTACCGTTTTCGTAATTGAAAATGCAATGAATTATCATAATTTGGTATTGTATTTTGCCATGATGACCAACTACTCCAAATTCCTATATTGCTACAGTTAATTGTATCTTCACTATTACTTGAGCTGTTGAAGAAATATATCGTAATAAAAATCGTCAACCAAACTTTCATATTTTTAAATAAAACTGAAATTAAAACAGGTTAGATATTTTAATAAAAAAGATGACAAGAGTAATATTTAATCACAAATTTCTAAGTTTAATTATTTTATAAGCATGATTAGTTTAAAACTATCAAATATGAATAGTTTAATGAATCATTTCAAAAAACAGATGAATTTTGAACTTTCGTGAAATTGATGCATTCATAAATTTAATTTCAATATTATCGAAATTTGATAAACGTTTTTATTCAAAATTCTTATCCAAAATATCATCTGCTTTTTTATTCAATAATTATTTCTTATCAAACTTTATTTTCTTTTATTCCATCAATTTTTATTTTATCATATTCGAAGGAGTATTCATAATAAATACTGTAATATCATATACATATATATAATATATGTATGTACTAAAGAAATATATTCGAAATGATATTCATAATAAATCTGTAATATGATATAAATATATATCTACATACGTATTAGAGAGAAATGAATACTTTTTTTTTTCTAAAATACTTGAAAAGTAGAAATGCTAATAGGTATGGAATCTTTGAAAATTTTAAAGTATCGTTCGAATTGAAAAAGGTTGAATAAAGCGCATTCAACTAAGTAATTTATTTTTAAATGAGTATTAAACAACTGCCTCAAATGACTGAAAAATCCTTATTAAATTTAAATAGAAAGTCGAAAATTTTTTTCTTTAAAAGTGCACTTTTTAAATGGTTGGATTTAAATTTTATTAATAAATTAATTGTCAGAGCTATAGAATATACTGTAGATGTATTAGAATATAATTTCACTCAGAATAATCTTATATTCGTTAAAATACGAAATTCAAAGATGAAATAAAATT
The DNA here is from genome assembly GCA_024305405.1 of Dirofilaria immitis. NCBI lineage: Eukaryota > Metazoa > Nematoda > Chromadorea > Rhabditida > Onchocercidae > Dirofilaria > Dirofilaria immitis. Next base: position 2,102,810 of record JAKNDB010000088.1, on the reverse strand, counting down.
TATAATATAAGAGTTTAAACAAGCGTGAGAAAAAATGTGAAGTATTTTGAATCAGTTAATTGAAATTATGTTAAAATTAATAGAAAATATGTTAAAGACTTGGATTTTATTTTGCTTGATCATTTTCAGAACAAATACTCAAAAATTCGATTACCAATATTAATTATGCGTGTCGGTATATAGATGAGATTTATATGAAACTTAAAATTATATATTTCGAACTTTTTCTAAAATTTTTTTTAGCAAGTACGTAATATAATTACGAAAATTGCAGTAAGCTTTAAGCTTCTCTTTAACAAAATTTATCTTTAACAGTTCTGGAAAAAATCCTGTATTTATAAAATTTTTGCTATTGATTTTATCAACTGTTACGATCTCATTTATCTTTAACCCAATTAAAAAATTTTGTTGTTAATTTTATCAGCCGTTACAATCTTTTCTTGACAACTGAAATGGTTAAATTACCATTTTTTCTTCATAATAGACGAATGATAAAAGTGTAAAAATGTTTTCAAAAAAATTTTTTATCAACTATTGCGATAAAAATTTGATCAGCTATTACGATCTTTTCCTTGTAATTGAAAAGGTTAAATTATCACTTTTTTTTCATGATAGATGAAATAATAAAATTGTAAAGGTTAAGTTAAATTTTAGAATTCAAACTTTAAAATAAAGTATCGATGGCAATAATTTTAGCTCCTATTATCTAGGAAAAAAAAGGAGAAAAGTGAAAAATGTAAAATGAAAAGGACATTAAAAGAAGTAGTTATATAGGAAAATGTTCAATAAAATTTATTTAAATGAGGACAAAAATCTATTTAATCTGATAGAAAAGAACTAGTTTAGTCAATTTGTCAACAACAAACAAATAACAACAACTACAATAATAATGACAATAACAATAATGCAAGCCAATATGCCAAGAAAATTATTTCGGCAAATTCTCTATAACTAATCGTATAATAGATAAATAATTAAATGATATCCCCAATATTTGATTATAAAATTTAGTAAGATAAATAGGATTTGACAGAATTTAAAACTGGATGTGTTTTTATTGTTGGATGAAAGTAAAAATTAAAATATTTTAGGAAAGATTAAATTTATGTTAACGATTAACTATTTTCATATTTTGTTAATTTGTTTGCTTTGCTTTTCTTCATTTAAAAGTAAATTATTTATTAAATTTATATTTTCGTTTTTGTTTTTAAAAGTAGGAAATTGAAATTTTTTATTTCACTCTTTTTTAATATTCGGTTTTGTATTACCGAATTATTCCATTTTCATTTTTATTTCGATTTTAGTAAAAATTAAATGATTCCAATAATTTATTTATTTCTACTTTTATTTTTATTTCATTCTCAGTTGAGCTGACTAATTAAAATATTTAATTTGCCTGCGTAAATTCAAATTTGAATTTAATTTCGTCACCTCCTTTTCTTGTTTATCATATTCATTTTTTATATACAAACATATTTATCACTCCTTTCATCATATCATAAAATTATGATTGGCTATCTAAATCTATTTAAATAATTACAAATTATATCAGTCAATTCTTCTTCTTCTTCCGTTCGTTAATTATTTAATTAAGACTAAGTTTTTAATTTTTTAATCTTTTTAATTGGAAAAGGCGAAAAATATCACATGGGGAGTTAATTAATAATAATTAAGTCGTGCATGATCTACTACTTCAATAATTTGTTCAAGCTCATTTTTCTGCGGTTCTAAGCTTTAAAAAAAATTTTTGCATTACACTTTTCAATTAATCAATGTCAGTTTTCTACTACCAATTTTTTTGAAATTTGAAAATTAAAATTTTTGAATTTTACAACGATATATTTAATCTGTTATTATTATTATTAAGTCTAATGACAAGAATTTCAATTATTAAATCATTTAAAACTATTCAATAATCTTGAAAAATTTTAAAACACTTTCAAATATTAGAAATTAAATATCAAAAATTTCTTTTAAATGCTCAAAAAACAAAAATTTTTAATATATTTAAAATTTATAAATATGAATTTAGTAACGATATCAGATACACTGAATACTTGATGATATCTTTAATTCTTCTTCTGAATATTTGGCAAGTTTTGTTTCCAATAATGGAACATTTGTTCCAAAACTTTGGTGTTGATTTAGAAATCAAAAGCTTATGCTGCAATTTAAATATATATTAAAAAAGAATTTATTCTACCATCTAAATAAAATGAATCTTTCATTTTACATTTCTTAGTTTATCGATTTATTGTCGGCATTTAGAAAACTCGAAAAAAATTGGTCGTTAATTTACCTTAAAATGTCCAATTCATTTTCAATATCTTTCTTCATTATTTCAACAATGATTAAAATATTCATCAATTTTACACTGTTGTTATCATAATAATATCTCGCAAATGATTTATTACGATTTTCAAAAGTATAAGTCATTTTGAAGGAAATATAATAATTGTTCATTTCATTTCATTCATAGCTTTTAATTAATTATTTATTTCGAAATTTTCTTTTCCTACCGTGCTTCCCAAATGTATTATCGTTTTTTTGATTAAATAAAATATTAGTATATTAATATATCAATTAGTGTTTGTCACAAGGAATGTTAGACAAGATTAATATAATTAGGAATTTAAATTTATTTAAAAATTCCTTATCAAATTTCAGAGAAATAAACCTGCACAGAATACCTTAATACTAGCTTCAGCAGTTATTGATATTCAACTATTTAATGGATTTGATAAAATAAAAACTTTTTTGTCATCCCATGAAATGCTTATCATAACTTTATTATATCGTTTATTTTGTTCTGTAAAAAAGATCAGTCCCTAGATTATAATAATTTCACATAATAATTCCACGCAGGATTTATTTCTTTTTCAGCCATAAATTTCATTACATGAAAATTATTTAAATCATTACATTAAATTATTATATTTTTGTTTTGAGATATTTTATCAAATAATTCACTTCAAAATTTTCGATTCTTATTTCGATCAAAATTTACAATTTTTTTATTTAAGAAAAAATAAGCAACTAAAAAAACTTTTAAAATATAATCAAGCAAATGCAGAGTATATTTATTTATGAGCAAGCATAATTGATAATAAATATAAGCAAAATGATAATAACAGTGATAAGTAATGATAGTACCCGCAATAAAATCATCGAAATTATAAGTAAATATAAATAATTTGATATATTATAAGAGAATTTCATCGCAGTCATTGTCGCGTATTGATCGTTTATCAGCGATGATAGTCATCGATTTTTGATTGATTTGATCATGACGAAATGCTAAATCAGATGATGATAATAACACATTCATCGTATTCTTTTCATCATCGATTCGTTTACAAATTAGTTGAGGTAAGACCTTAAAAGATAACGATCTAAAATGAATTAATAAGTGAAAAAAATCAACAATTAAAGTTATAATATAAAATTTTGATATAATTAATATAGAAATTGTCAAATTAATATTATTAGCAAACCAAGAAATAAATATAAGATAGAATCAATGTCATAATTATTATTTGCTTATATTATAGTGATATTTTTATGTATTATAAACTAAAAATGTTAAAAAATATATAAATATTTAAATTCGTTCATTATTATAATTTTATATTAATACGTGATTATTTAATTCGTGTTTTTCGAAATGTCTAATAATATAATGTTATAATATCTGAATAATTAAAATCTCTAATATTATCATCTAATATAATATTATAATACTTATATAATTAAAATCACTAATACCGTCTGATATGATGTTATAATTTTTAAATAATTAAAATCGCTATTATCATTGAATGTAATATTGTAATACCTGAATGAATTAAATCGCTATCATCTAATATAAATACTTAAGTAATTGAAACCATTCATATCATAACCGCATTAATATTTGTAATTACTTATTCTATTACCAGTTTCTTTCGTCAAATTCTATTAATTAAATACTTTTAATTTTTATTGTTACCACAAATATTTTTTTATGATCGGCACTACATACCTTAAATTTAAATGGAAATTTTAAAATTTTACAAGCTCCTTGCTTAAATTCCAATCGTAATTCTGGATTACACATTGCATAAATTGATAGACGTAATGATCCAGCCAACGTAGTCAGTAATGAGACCTAAAGTTATATTTAAAATTTTAGCATATAAATTTTTTTAATGAATCGTTCGTTACGTCGAAATTAATTAGAATTTGATATGATAAATGTTATCATGATTGTCGTCTAATTCTAAAATTAATATATTGAGAATTATAAAAGAAATGGTTAAATTGTCAATTATAATTCATTTTATTTTATTTAAATATATTATTAGTATCGATTTTATTTTTCCATTCAAATTAATAAGCCTATTTAATGATTATATTATGGACAGTGCTTAATTATTGTTGTAAAATTTGCAATATTCATAATAAATCATCATAAATTATGATAGATATTGTAATTTTGATTTTAATTCGCATTATCAATTACTATCATGTAAAGAATATTACGGTTTATATTTCCTTTGTTTTAAAAGTATCACTGATAAAAATTGGTAAATATTACATCATTTGATGCTAGATGCTATGCGAATTTTTTACGCTATTACTTATGATGTTCTTTTTATCATTTTTATCGCTATTATTACTATCAATATCATTATCGTCTTTATCATTATTAAATCATTTGATACATGTTATTAATCATAATGCTATTATTATTATTACTATTACTCTACTATTATTACTGCTATCATTATTATTTTTATTAAATCATTTAATATGCTTTATACAAGCCCTTTTGCATTATTAATCATAATGCTCTTCTTATTATTTATATCATTACTATTATTATTATTGTTATTGTTATTACTACTATTACTATGATTATTATGGTTGTTGCTATTATCAATTAATAAAATAGAATAATGGAAACGAACTAGATCAGTACAGAATATATACAATCGTTTATATTCCGTCAATAAAGTTTCATAATCAATATATTCCCATATTGTAATGATAACATTTAATATATTAGATAGAAGATAAGTAAAAACAACAAATACAAGCGTTCGTGTTGCTGTTCGTACACGATCCTTTAAAATTTTTAATGTAAATAAAAATTAGATTAAAAATTTCTTCAAAATTTTCCAAAAAAAAAATCATTTATTTCATTTTTTCTTCTTATCAATTAATGTTTAATTATTAACTATTATACATTCTTGCATAATAGCATGGCAGTTGGATTATACTAAATTTCAATGTATTATCATTAAAATTTAATAATATTATTTTATTGCTGAAATAAACAATTATTGTATTAAATGAGTGTTATGGAGAAGAAAAAATAAACAAACAAATTAATAATTCTTGCCATTTCACCTTCTCCTTTTTGCATAAGAATTTGTTAATATATAAATGAATGCCAAAATAAAAAAGCATTAATACTAATGCATTATTTAACCTTTATTTGAACTTTCCCAAGTTCACCAATTGAATTAGCATGTTGATTACGTTGTAATGCTATGACAATTTGACTATTAAAAATGCAAGTAAAAAAATGGTAGCAAAATTGTGATAATATTACGAAACCATAAACGCCACAATACATTATACGTTGGATTAAGCGATATGGTAGAAAGATCTAATGAATATTCCGTCATTTTTCCCACGCATTCTGCATTTTGTTTAACCTAAATTTCCGTTAAGTTGGAATTTTATTAATTAAATTAATTAGGATTTAAGCATATATATAAATGTCAGGTTGGTTTAAAACGTATAGATCACATTAATTCGAGATGTGACTAGCTAAACTAATACGAAATTGATTACGATTTAAGTGTATATATAAATTATAACCGACACGTTAATTTTAGATTTCATTAGTTAACTAGTGTGAAATTAATTACAATTTAAGCACCTACATACATATATATAAGTATAAATGTTGCATTAAGTTGAAATGTCCCTAATTGAATTAATACGAAATTAATTACAGTTTAGGTATAGATATAATTGTACTTCACGTTAGTTTGAAAAGTCACTAGTTGAACTAATATGAAATTAATTACGTTTGAGTATATATATATATATATGAATTGAGAGTGACTAATAAGTCAACAAATTATTATCCAGAAAACTTTTTATCGCTAATGAGAAAATCTATTTTTGATATTCTATTATCGTAGTTAATGCAATGGGAAGATAAAAAAATGAATTAACTAATTGCAAACAATAACTTTTTATCAATTAATAGAAAAAAAACTTTTTGATAGCATTTTTATTCATTGGGCAACACTTTTTCAACATTTTGCAAGCATTGTCTTATCACTTCTTATCATTGCTCTTTTATTTTTAAAAAGTATATATTTTTTTAACATATACACTATTGCGATATTATTTTACAAGTACTAGATAGTCTATGAATATCTTATCAATAATACTACTACTTTTTCATCTAAAATTCTTCCTCTGCCTTAATATGTTGGGTATGAAAGTGTCTTATTTCAGAACAATAACAACTATAGTTATTGCTATTAATAGCAAATAAAATATGAAAGATTTAATGATATTTATTTTATGATATATTTTTCAGCAAAAAATTAAGAAAAAAAAACCTTAAATTCAAGTGCAAGCGATGACTTCGTCATTATGCCAACTATTATATCAAAAGCAGCAATATGATCACGATAACGATTTAAGCAATTCATCATCTTTGGTACAACCGTCATACAGTATCGCTCAAATGTTGCCGCAAGAATAAGGAATGATGATGATGTCATCGCTATATGTGATATCGTTATCATTGGTATCATATATGTATACCTAAATTTGGTTACAAAGTTTAATTATTTTAAGTTGGATTATGTTAAAATTACACTTCGCTATAATTTGAATATTTTGAAATATTAAAAATTAAAAATAAAACTCTTAATGAATGAAATGAATATAATTATGCTGATAGTAATTTAATAAAAAAGATAAGAATTTATGAAGCATTCGTTAAATGATATTTATAGATATTATAGTTATTCTTACTATAACTAATTTGAATATTTTGAAATTAGCAAAATATTTCATAATTTAAAATATTGAGAAGGAAAAAAAGCTCTTATTGATTTTCATGAATATAATTAATTATGTTTGCAGTATTTTCATAAAAGAAGATGAGAATTAATGAAATAATATTTATGAGCAATACTTATTTCAATTGGAATTAATTGGAAATATTATATGGATGATACCAAGCTTGAAGTAGTAATGGTGACATGAAGTAGTCGGCAAGTTGTGATATTGACATTAATGGAATATATGCACCGGCGATCAATATATCAAAAAATGCTAGCAAGATAAAATATAATACGTATGATTGACGATGAGCTTTGCTGCAAAATAATCATTTAATGGAAACGATTTAATTATTGATTAATCAATTAAGTTTAATTTGTGACATGATAGTAGTTGTTATTCATTATATCATTATATAAAATTGACGATGAAACTTTGTAATATTTACAGCACAAAAAACATCTAATGTTTATCCGATCGAACGGAATACTGTAATACAGCAAATATGGTAATACAGAAGAGAATAGAGGATATATCATAACTGGGTTGCAAAAAAATCTAATATTTTTTTGCAATATTAAATTCGAAAGTATAAATTATTATTGTACGTTACTTTGCTATTGCAGTAAGATAATTTTTCATGGTACAATCCAGCATATGCTGCTATATGTAAACCAGTTTTTCATAATACCATTATAATTTCAAACTATCCGTTTATAAGAATCCTATATACAATAAAAATCGAATAATGATTATGCAATATTAACGAGTGAAAGCAAGAGATATTATCGAGAAAATTAAACAAGTTCAAAAAATTTTATGAAAAATAATTCAGAAATTAAAATAGCAGGGAATGATTCCAGATGTTTATTTAGCAATTAAATATTAAAAAAATTGGGTCATTAATTAATATAAACTTATTCGAATTACTTTTATAGATTTTGCATGAATTTTATATTCGATTTATATTTACCGTTATTATTCGATAATTTGTTTAATTGATAGTATAATAATTATAACTTTACGTAAGACTTAATCGAACAATTTTAAATAATTTTAGCAGATCAACTTTAAAATTATCAACTAAACAAATTTGATTTGTATTTGATTAGTTATAAATGTTTAAATTATTACTAGTAAACGTAATATTAAAATAAACTTAATTAGAAAAATTTAGATAAGCTTAATTAGAAAAGTTTATGAGAGAAGAAAAAAGTTTTGATAAAAATAAAAATGACTTACTTAACAATTAATACAGTAAATAAGAATGAATTTTGTATAATTGATAATGTTGCTACAGAAGTACCAATAATTGATACAAGCCAAAATCGTTCGTTAACATAATTTGCCTCATAATAGTCACAGTTTGATAGACCATCATCAATGAAGCCACTATCATTATTCTTTAGTGCATTACCATCCATTATCATTTATCATTCTTTATTATACATTTTCCTATAATAAATATTATTAATTTTTCTATTATCAAAAATAAATAATTTTTTCAAAATAATTCATGAAATTTTATCAAAATCTACTGCATCGTTAGAATAGCATTGAAGGCAAAATACTGATAATTTGTCATTTCCAATGAAAATGGTTTAGGCTTAGACAATTTATAAAGTTGCCATGAAGTTCAGAATGGATATCTTTTACCTTTAATCTGGTAATTTAGGTGTCAGATTGATATTAAAAATTTCAAAAATCTAATAATAATTAACAAGTATGTTCACGCTAATACCGATAACTTGCTATTTCTAATGAAAATGTTCTAGGCCTAACTTGTCAGCAGATGGCCATGAAGTGCAAAATGTATAGCTTTACTCTTAGTCCGATTAATTTAAATGTAAAATAGAAATAACAAAAAATTTCAAAAAATCTAATAATAATTAACAAGTATGGTTACGCTAATAAGCATGTAAATGGCAATTAGTATGAAATGAAAACTAAAAGTGAAACTTTTAAATGTCATCCAAAGGTTTTAAATTTTTTGTGTTAAAATTTTAAAATTAAATGCTTTATTTTAATAGTAAAATTTTTGCTTATCTTTCTTTATTTCAAATAATTTATTGTTGATATTTTATTCTTATCAAAATTATATTGACTTGCATTTTATTGTTGAGCTGCCATTTAATGAATACAGCTATCATTTTTATCAAAAAAATTTCGAACACAGTTAAAAATTAAGATCATCGATTATCATACTTCTATAGCCTGAATAAATCTGACGATTGACCGTTGAACTGCGATTCAAAAAAGTTTTTTAGATAATTTCTTTTTTAGATAATTATGATTATCGATTATCATATTATTACAACTTCACTAACTTGCACCATTTTAAAATATAAACAATCAAAATAATGATAATTATCACTGATATTAATATGATTTCTTAAGCAGCAAAGAATTGAAATAATTAATTACCATAATTCTTAGCTTACCAAATAATCGAAGTAATATTCCTGTAAATTGACTGGTATTTTAAAATCTAAGTGATTAAAATGAGCGTGATTATCACCGATATTGATGCAATTTTTGAATATTAATATAATGGCTGGACATTTTTATATCTAGATTATTAAAATAAATAATTATCACTGATATTAGCATAACTTCTTAAGCAGCAAAAAATTAAAATAATTAATTACATAATTCATAGCTTACCAAATAATCGAAGTTATATTTTCATAAATTAGACTGGACATTTTTAAGTCTGAATTATCAAAATAAGCACAACTATCACTGATATTAATATAATTTCTTTTGAGCAATTGAAATCATTGATTATTATAGTTCATAGCTGATAAAATAATCACAAGTTATGAAATAAATAGCAAAAAAATTAAATTATAAAATCAGGCCGATGAAATTTATGAAAAAAACAAAAATATAATTATGCTTATTTCGACAGTTCTCTTTTTTTTTTAAATCAATTTAATTTCTTATTTCTAAGAAAATAATAAAAATAAAACGAGCAACAAAAATGTCATTACATTTTATTTTATTATAAATTATGCTTCGTTGTTTACTGATTTTTAATCAAAATGGACCTTTTAGTTTAATTGGATTTAAAAAATAAAAATAAAAAATACTTAAATGAATTAATAATTTATTTTGAACATCTAAGAAAGAAAAAAAAGAGAAAATGAAATATGAATTGAAATTAAGCAATTCTTATGTCTAAAAAACCAAAAAGCCACTTTTTCTATTTTACAAAATTCTTCAGAAATAAAAAAATAAAACTTAGGAAGGTTTATTTAACGAATATGAATGATTAATTTTTTTTTTCCTCGAATGAGCATTTATTCAAGCCTTGAAGTATATTATTACGTAGAAATGCTAAATGTAAATATATATATATATTCATATATCCATTATATTGCACAAATTTGGATTTTTCCAATTCATCTCATTCAATCATGCGTTAACGCTAAAACTTTCCATTACGTTAAGCTGGAAGAATTCAAAATAATAAAAATTCAGCCTTTAATGATGTTATCAAATAAACTGTTTATGTTGCAGTTAAAGTTTAGAAAAAAGCGAAAATTAAAAAAATATGTCAAATAAATTTTAAAAATTTTTGATCTAAAATGTCAGATGAATTTTTCCGACAAAATTTTCACAAAGTTGAAAGAATTATATGTTAAAAATTTTCTTTCCTACAATTTTAAATCAGATAAAATTTAAGAAAATGAACAATCCATTTTTTCATCAATCTTCTTTCTCACAACTAAGCAAGCACTTTTGACAAATTAAAATGTAGGTTTGAAAAAATCTTAAGGAAAAAAATAATTTTTACGATTTTAGATTAGGCGAGATTATAGTCGAGAATGAAATGCATTTAACTTTGCGTAACTAAGTTATTATAAAGAAGGAAAAATTGTGAAAAATTGAAAAAGGAATATTTCAACAAAGATAGCAGAAGAAAAAAATTTTTATTAACAAAAAGTTTTGAAAAATAAAGAACAAAAGAATTGTTGGAAAAAGGAAAGAAAGAAAGGAAATATTATTTTTTTGTCATTTAATTATTTCTCGAATTTCTTGAGAGAAATGAGATTTCTCGAGATTGATTAACAATAATGTTGCAACATTTTGGAGAGCATGTAAATAATAATGATAATAAATTTTTTACATATATTATTGTTTTATGAAGTTTTTCCACTTCTTTTTAAATGCAAGAAATTTCCATACAAAAAATAGAATTTATAATCTCAAATTAAATTAAATAGAAATTAAAATTGAAAGAACAGAAATTGATAATTTTCAACTGACAATAATGTTTCCTTCATTTGTTCTAATCATGCAAGCAAAATAGTAATTGTCAAAGAAAAGCTTTTCATGCAATAATTAATTTTTAGTAATTTCGAGCTTGTTTTCTGCATAGGAAAAACTTTATGATATTAGAAAAAATTTTCTGTCTTTTTCTTTAATATTTGTTAACTAAATTTTATTAATATATTGTGAAAAATGATTAAGGAAAAATGAAAAACTGAAAATTAGCCGATTTCAATTGGATTGAATTAATTTTTTGTTAACAAAAATTTGATCAATTTATCAAATAATTTATTGATTCATAATTCTATTTTGTCCCATTATATTTATTGCTCATTTAATTATCATAATAATTATTTACACTATAACTGGAAAATAAATCCTATTTTTTTTAATATAAGGAAATTAATCTTGTCAGAACTTTTTCGAGACAAGAAAATCGATTTGCTGGTAATAAATAATTAAATATTAAATGTATTTTTCAAAAATTCAGTAAATAGAAAAGGGAAATCTTCTTAATATTAGAAAATTTTTCCGCTATTTAGTTACCATATTATTATTATTATTAAATTTTAATAGTAATATCAATGGAAATAAAAAATAACACATATTAGAATATGATTTGATATTTTGATAAAACTACAAACTGCTTGATAAAATTAATAATCAGATTTTAATTAATTTTCATACAATCCTAAAATTCGAACAATTAGTAAATAGTAAAAATGAGAAATAATGCGAGAAAGGTGAATTTGGTATCCCTAAAATAAGATTATAGTATTCCTAAAATGAGGACATTTTGTTTTATTAGAAAGAAAATTAATTATAATTTTATAATTTGAATCTTTAAATAATTATTTTTCAAATGATAAATAAAAAATTTTCGTTCGCTCGGATTTTTTCCGATAATTATTAGCATTTGCGTATATTATTGAGGAAAATAAAAAAATTTTAGTATGATACAGATACATTGAAATATTTAAAACCTAGTTTTTTTTTTCTAATTTATGATAAACTATGAAGAAATTTGTTCGAAACTTCAAAATTATTTTTTAAAAAATAAATGCAAGCTATTACTATCACTATTTCATCATTTTAAGTAATTTAAATAAAATATTACTATTTTAAGTAATTTTAAGTTTAGAAATAGTTATTAGGAAAGCAGAATTGTTCGTTTTTTGCAACGTGCAGTTTAAATAGCACTAAAAAATTCAAATTTCAACAAACAACTATCATATCACTTAAAATTTTGATAATAAAATATTACGAATTATTTTTAAAAAATGAAATAAACAAAAAATAAATTATTTCTAAAAATTAGTTAATAAAAAAGTAAAACTGATTGATTGAAATCGGTAAAAAGTCAAAATATTTCAACCGAATAAATCCCTATCCTTAATAAGTTGCGATACATTTACGATACATTAAAATAATGTTTATGCTATCAGCTACTGTAATAGTTAGTGTATTAAGATTAATGAGTATTATACGTGTAATGCTCTGTAGATTATTAGACATTTGCGTAACTTTAGAATTAATTATACTAATGGAAAAATTACACTAATTCTTTTTTGTAATAAGCAATCTAAATAGCATTAAAAATTCAAATTTCAAAAAACATCTACCATACTGTTTAAAAATTTCAATAGAATAAAAGTTTACGATTTATCGAAAAAAAAATGATTAGAACATAAATGAAATTATTTCTATAAATACAAAAATGCAATTATTTCTCTGAATTAGTTAATAAAAAACTAAGAAAATAAAAAATAATTTGATCAAATAATTCGTCCACGCTTAATATGTTACTGTATGTTACGCTACAAAAATAAATTTATTTCCTGCTACCGTATTAAACATATTTATCTATTTGCTCAAAATAATTGGAAGAACTATTTATGGAAAGAAGAAAGAGGACGAAAAGAAATGTGAAACTAAAACTTAAATGGAAATCCAATTAATAAAAATTTATTGGAATTTTATAGAAAATTTTCAGATATGAAAAAACAAAAAATGTGATATTATTTTAAAAATGACAAAAATTTGAATATATTTAAATCAGGCGAAAATTCCATTTTCAAATTTTTATTTTTCTAGCAAAATTTATCCCTTTTGCTTCTGAATTTAAAAAAAATTTTTTTGAAAACTCAATTTTATCTTATTTTTTAATAGATAGTAGTTGATTTTTCGAAAAAAAAATTTTAAAAAGAGGAAAAAGTGATGCATCTTTTTTCGCAGAGTAATTTGATTCAATTCAATTTCAAAAATTTGACAGATGACATTTTGTATGAATTTCAAAAAATGACGAGTAGTCAAAATTTTGGATAATTTATTGGGGCTCAATTTAATAACTGAAAAATTGAAAAAATGATAAAAAATCGTGAAAAATTTGAGCAGTTATTATAAAGTTAAAAAATGAAACAATTACATTTAGCCAATATTTTCAATTTATCCAATTACTTGAATCAAATCTGTAATTGGCCAAAAGAAAAATTGTCATTTTTTATGGCCATATAAGAATAAGTTTAAGGAAGTTTGAATGAAGTGTACTTATCAAAATTTTTCATTCATAAAATATCGAACTATTGAGATAGAATTATTGGAGAATCCGTAAGCATTCTTGATTAGTTCAATTTAAAATTCAATTCAATGAAGAAAAAATCTCTTCTTTATTATTCATTATTTTAAAACTTAATATTTTGCTATAATTCTAAATTAAATTTGGGAATATTGAACTGATTATTTTCAGCATTATTTCACTGGGCGTTTTATCACTTTTAAAATTTTTGTAAATCAATTTTACGTAATCAAATTTTATAATCAATTTTTGATTCAAAGAGTAAATATAACCTGAAACTTATATTTTGATATAAGATGTCGAAATTATTATTATTGTCTTTTCTTTTTCTAAACTTTTTCTGTCACTTAGATGTAAATTTTGTATGAAAAATTTTAAATTAATTTGAAGGAACTTTATAAGTTAGACTTATCATGAAAATATTAAAATTAAAGAAACGAAAAACAATTTCTGAAGCAAATTTTAATTCCACTTAATATTTACTTTTAGATGCACTTTTTAAGTTGTTTTTATCATCATCATTATCATCATCATTATCATTATCACCATCTTCATCTTGCATAACATCCATTATATGATTATTTACAGATTCTGACATTATTCTAAATGTTTCATAGATTCTAATTCAATGTAATCGCTTTACAAATTCCAGTTCATCCTAATCACTTATACATTCTAATTCATTCTGATCACTTATTGATTCCATTTTTAACCGATCGTATTATAATCGATAATCACTTCGTGCAATATCAATTGTTAGATTTCAATTTTAATTTTCTTATTCGCGGATAAAATCAATCAAATCAGGTTTTTGAATTAGAAGATGAAATTAAAATTGATATCAGATATAGCATAATTTCATAATGCTATTAAATGATTTCCTTTCTCTCTTTCTTATTTCTCTTCCAATTTTATTCCGATTTTTTCCTTTATTAATATTTTTTATATTATTGATAATTTATTATTACCTTTCATTTCTATTTGTATTTTTTTAGAATTATCACACAATTATTTGAATTTGATCAAATTTCTTATCATATGGCGACTATTCTACCGTCCCGTATGCTAGGTTGTATGATAATTCAAAATTATAACTTATAAATTTCAAATCCTTCTTCTGATCATTTTTAAAAAATAAAAATTGATCAACATATAATCATATTTATTATTATCGATTATTTTATTGATAATTTTATTTTTGTTTTTTTATTGATAAAATAAATTTCTCCTTCTAATTTTCAATATGCGTAGAAACTCTTATGCGTAGAAAATAGAAAATAAAATTTTTATATTCGATGAATTTCTGCGAAGATAAATTTTCTCGCTGATAAGTTTTATGAAAAAGGTTAGAGCCAAGAAAAAAACAAACATTTAGCTTAGCAACTATGAAAAATTAATTAGTACAATTTTCCACTTTAATATCACACAAAAATTTAGATGTTATGATTGAATAATTCTATTAAAAATTTCTAGGAAACTAATTAGAAATCCAATTGGCCGTAAATACTAATAGCAAAACGGAGAGATGCTAATTAATAACTTAGTTAATAAAATTGCCCATCTTAATATCATGCAGAAATATTTATCTTGTATTAAATAATTTTACAAAAATTCTTAGAAAGCTTTCCAGTCAAATATTCCTATATTTGGTTAAATGTTTATTAAAAAATTTTATTTTTTTTTCTTTTAAAAAACATTTAAAATTTTAATAAACTAGCATATGCATTATCATTACGAACACATATCTTTCTATACTTCAAATGATATGATAACAAATATCATAGATGTAATTGATTCGCAATGACAGACTATTATTTCATATATTCAAGAACTGGAAAGAAAAAAAAGCCTAGCTTTATTCCGCCTAGCTTTATTTGCTAAAATTTAAGAATTTTGTTAAAAATTTTCAATTGCAACAAATATATTAATAAAAATTGTACCATAATTTGAAGCATAAACAGAAAAGTTCATATAAAAATCATATAAGAATTGATAATTAATAATTAATTTCCAATTAAAGTTTTATCCAAATATTACAGATTTATATGAACTGTTAATTGTTGTGTTTGTGGAAATTTTCATTATCAAATTATCAAGATATTTCTAAATGTATCAAGAACGAATTAAATTTGATCAATTGCAAATTTATCAATGTATCATAAATATTATCTCATATATCATTTTCTCTAAATCAAAATGTTTTTTTCCAAATGTTTATTAAAATTTTATTTTTTAAATTAAAGTTAAAAATTGTAAAATGGAATGGAACAATAAAACAAACGAACGATGCGAATTTTTTTGAATTTCAATTAAATAAAAATTTATTTAATCGAAATTTTTGAGATTAATTAATTAAATGACTGATAATAAGCGTATTTAGATTTCAATATGTAGGATTAATTGAATCATAGCATATATTTATATTTTAGATGAGAGATAAATAAATTATAGTAGAATATAAGGGAAAGAAGCGGATGAAAAAAATGATATGATAGGATAGAGATTGCTTATTATAAATATTTTTGAAAGAGCATGGAAGAATGGAATTTTTATTATGGATTAAATATTGCTATATTTGCATAATAATAGGAGATAAATAAAATAAATTTTTAAAATAAGTTTGAATTAACAACGATAAAAAACAAGAATAATAAAATCAGATGATAAGATAATCAGAATAATGAAAGCACATAATGATATGACCAAAATAATAGAATTTGATGATAACATATTCAGAATATGGAAATCAGATGATAATATAACCAGAACAGTAGAATAAAATGAGAATATAATCAGAATAATAGAGTCGGATGATAATATAATTGGGATGATAGAATCGCATGATAACACAATTAGAATAAACGAATAATAGTATAGCCAGAATAATAAAATGGCACCGTAATAAAACCAGGTAAATAGAATCAAATGATAATAAAATCAGAATAATAGAATTGAAATGATAAAATTATCATTATAATCGAATCAGCTGATAATAAGATGCTAATGAATAATAAAATTAGATTAGATATAAAGATTAATACTAAAAAGCTCAATAAGTTATATAGCAAATAAAGATTAATATGATAATCGAAATAATTAAATAATTTCAATATATGTCAATGAATGGTTATTCAATACTAATATAAAATATGATGAGTGTATGACGTAAGTAAGTAAATGACTTGAGTTTATGATGGAATTTCTTTTGTCAATATTTTATTATAAATTCCTTTTCTATTCGATATTTTAATATGAATTTCTTTTTCGATATTTCAGTATAAAATTATTTTTTCGATATTTTATTAAAAATTTTACGTTAGAAAACGGAAACGAAAATTAATAATGAGGGCAAAATATAATAAAAATGATAATATGAGTTATAATAATTAATTAGTCAAATAAAGAAAATATTTTTCTTATTTCAAAAAAATGAGAAACGTAAAATTGAAAGTAATTTCCAATTTTTTTCCCATAATCATTTAGTTATATCAATTTATACATTTCAATTATAATATATTTTTTAGTATAATTATGAAAACTAGGCAATAACTTAAATTGTAATTTCAAATTTAATCCAATTATCTCCAAGTTAAAAATTATTTGGTATTAATTTTTTTAGTTTTTTCAAGTTCGAAAAGATTATTTTTAATTTCGAGAATATATCATTGGATTGAAATAATACTTTTAGTTATTATAATTACAATAAGAGAACTAAATTTTTAATTTTAAATTTACTTTTCTTAGGTTAAGATCATTCGATGCTACTATTTTTTGCATTTTAAACTCAAAAAAATTTGATATTATTTCATAATTCAAGAGTATTCATTCTTGTCATAAGAATTCGACGTTGCAAAAACATTAGAAAAATATTATTATTAAGTTTACCAAAACTTCTTTTAACCGAACTATGCTAATCTCGAACAATAATCATGATATTTATGATATAATCATGAATATAAAATTATTCCAGTTAACGAAAAGGAATTAAAGCAATAAATTACCAAAATTATTTTTTAATTCTTCTGAACAAAATAAAAATAGAATGATAATTCAAAAATTTTTTAGAAAACAGAAGTGGAATAGAATAAAGATTACGAAGAATAGAATAAGATTAAAAAGAAGACAAGAACTAATAGGAAATAAAAATAAAATATTTAATCGAAAAATTTCATTAAAATGAAATTTGAATTTAAAATTTAAGAAATAATAAATATTAATCAGCCAATAAAAAAGTTGTGTTGTCAAAATTAAAATGACTAAAAAGAGTGCAAAAATTAATTAACTAACGATAAAATTTGATTAAAAAAATTCTTTTTAAAACGATACGATATTTTATCAAACATTTCCTGCAACAAATTATTAATCAAATTAATCAATTGCTGATTTAAAATTATTTAAATAAGACAAATAAATGTAAAATTTTAGAAGACAAAAATTGATAAACAAAAATACGATGTCCTATTTTTACTAAAATATATCCGATAAAATTAAATCATTTCAATTAATCAATTGTTGATCAAAAATTGTTTAAATAACTAAAAATATTAAATTCCAAAAAAATTGAATATTTATTCAAAAAATTAAGTATATAGAAATTAAATATTTATTTTAATTGGATATTTATTCAAAAATCGAATTGAATAAAATAAATTGAATTGAATAAATAATGCATGAAAATATGCCAATAAAATAAATTTAATTACTAGTTACTTCAATTAGTTCACATTCATAAATTAAGTTTAATTATCATTGAATAGACAAAAATATTGCTGAATGATTGAAATTGAATATTTCTTATTAAATTATTTCAAGTTTAAGATTATAATTGCTGCAATAAAATTCGATTAACTATCTTTTATTTATCATATTCTTTAGGAATTAGTAAAGTATTTAGAATTATGCAATTAGAATGAATATATATGCAGCAATAAATCGAATCATCGAAAAAAATTATGCAGCAATAAATCGAAATCATTGAAAGATAATTTCTAAAAAATTTCCTAAAAACTGATTCAATGCCCTGTATACTAATATTATCCAAAAATTGATTACTTCGAAAAAGTTTGCCAACTGTTGAAATTAGATGTCTCGAGAGTTGATAATTTAGAAAGTTAAATATGTAAAGAGTTAGCTACTTCAAAAACAAAATATTTAAAGAATTAACTGTCTGAAAAATTGAATATTTAAAAACTAAGCTGCATGAAGAGCTAAATATTTAAAGAAATAGCTGTCGCAGAAGTTTGAATATTTGAGGAGATAGCTTTCGAGAAACAAAAAAACAAAAAAATACATGCAAATACATGAAGCAAAAAATAAGAACATGGGTTTCAAATTTCAAAGAAATTATACCATGATGATTGATAGTTGACTTTATTTAATAACAGTTTTGCTATTTTTCTTGCGTTTTTTTTCCTTCACTTATTATTTATTAGTTTTTGTCCATATTGATTCAATGTTAAAGTTTATCATGATATGATAGCAGTTTTGAAGAATTGCTCTAAAACGTATTTAAAAACTAATCCTATATCAGCAAATCAAATAACTAATATAAATACTAATTTAAAATTTTTTTTACTAAAATAAAAACATAAAAGTTTGCAGAAAAAGCAGGAAAAAACAGTTATTTATGCAAATAAAAGGAAATCATTAACATAAATTTTTAGTAAATATAAGAAAAAAAAAAGGCGGAAGAAAGTTTATTTATTTATACAATTATAAAAATACGATGAATAGAAAATGTGATAAAATTGTTAAATCAATGCATTTTATTAAGTATCGTTTAATTATTCACTTAAATTTACTTATTTAATTTAATTCGATTAATATTTTAAATTTTGTATTTAATTAATGCAAAATTCATATTTTTGAATTCATTTAATCGATATAATTAATTTGATTGCATCGATTTTATTCAATTAATATTTCAAATTTTTACGCTTGATCAATTGCATTCATACCGTTTCAAATCAATTGATTGTTTATCATAAATATTTTGAATTTAATTTCTTTGATTGAAAATATTTATGAATAATTACTTCTCATATTGTTCATAATAAATTTCGACATTTCATTTATTACAAAGAGCAAGACGAATCAAATATTTTAACTAACATATTATTAAGAAATTTTTCTTCCAATCAAATCAATAAAATCATTTGATCGTAAAATGATGTTAATTTTAAGCAGAAATATTTAAGACAATATTAATTTTTATTTACGCAACAAGATTTACGTAAAATCATTGATCACACGTTCCGCAATCATAAATAAAAATGTAATAAATAAAAAAAGAAAGTCAAAAATACAATCGAAGCAATTATCTAATAATCAAAGTCTTTCACGAAAAAAAAGATAACCAATTTTTCTTCATTATTAAAATACCAACAATATCATCTTATCACATATAAAAATGATAAATTATTTTGTTAACTAATAAAGGTACAATTACAGTAAACAATATGTGATAATTAAATAATTTTATTAATTTCTTAATACAATTAAAATGATCATTTTCAAATTAAAAAATTGTACAAGTAATTCCAATAAAATTTTGCATTAATGTCTTTTGCGCTTGATGGTTAGCAATATTACGCAACTTATCATTGATAACGGATAACTTGGTATCAATATTTTTGAATATATTACTTAATCGATGTATTTTATTCGTTAATTCTGTTATTTGCTGCAAAAAAAGTATTTGATATGTGACTTCAATGAATATAATATTTGGAAAAGTTGTAAAGAAAAAGAAAAAAAGCGAACGAAAAAGAATGGCTTTATCTAGGCCACATTTATTATTTGGCCAAAAAATTAAAACCAATACTTGACAAGTTTTTTCCTAAAAATGATTTTGAAAACTTTTTCCTTCCTGCGCATTTCGCTCCTTTTTTTAATGATCTTACCCTTTTCCCAGATATATCTCTGATCTATATTTCAATTATTTTAAATTAATTTTTTTTCTTATTCAGCAAAAAAATTTTTGATCTTACTTCTTTCTAAATAGCAGTTACAATCAATGATGACTTTAACAATTGTTGATCTTATTTAACAAAAAAAAGTGAAATAAAGAAAAGAAATCTATAGGAAGGAAATAATATCAAAAATTGACTTCTTAAGGATGGAAACAAATTTCTTCAATGCAAATAATCAAAACAGAGATTAACGAAATTTATCGGAAAGAAATAAAAGTCAAAAATCGGTTTAATAAATGGTGAAAAAATAAATTTTTTATTCTTTCAAATAATTAAAATAGAAGCTAAAGAAATTTTTAAATTTTCAAAAATTAAATTATAATTTAATAACACAAAACGAAATTTTAATAACAAAAAAATGCTAAAAAATGGAACAAACAAATAAAAAAATTTGAAAAATGAAAAAGAAAAAATTAAATTAAATTAAAAAATCATTCAAATGAATTAAAAATTAGAATTTAAAAATTAAATCTTTTTGTTTATATTTCACAAAAAAATTTTTCAACAATTTTAACTTTCTCTTTTACATTATTTTGTTTTTCATTGTTCTGAATGTTGAGGTTGTCAGTTTTTTCTTTTTTGAGACATAATTTTTAGAAAAAAATTTGCTCATTTGTAAATGACAGCAATCAAATGAATGGAAACTTTAATAAGTTTATTTTTGAAATTTTCTTTCTTTGAAATACATTTACATTAAAAAAATGTCAAAAAGTGAAATTTCAATTATAAAAAAGGAAAATGGAAAAATCCTCTAAGATTCAAAAATCTTTCTTGAATTCAACTTTGTAATGCTTCATTCATTTTATTCATCGAATCTCAAGAAGAAGGAAAAAAGCAGAAAAAAGCGAAATGAAGAGAGAATGAGAAGAAGAGAAAGAATGAGTAAAAAAGTTCAAAGGTTAACAGAAACAAAATTTTCAAGTTTTCAAGAAAAAAAGCAAGAATGAAATAAGCAAAAAAAAGAGAAATACAAAGAGGGAAAGAGAAAATGAAAGGTAACAAAGAAAAAAATCATCAAATTCGTTATACTTTCCGTTTTTGTACCAAAAATTTCAAATACGAAATGATGATAAAATAGATTTTAAGAATAATAATAATAAACAAACCATTGCTTGTATTTCATCCAACAATTTAATTTGCTTATCAAATATATCATTTTGTGCTTGTACATACTGATAATATTCATCATGAGCTTTTTTAATGTCTCAAAAGAATAAACAATAAAAATTGTTAATTAATAAACTTAAATAATACATATATATCAAAAAAAGGAATGCAATACTTAAATTATAAAATATATCGATTAATTCCTGATTTTGCACGTTCTTCCACGAATTAATCAATCAATATTTCCTATCTTTCAACATTATGATTATAATTTGCATTAAAAAATTCTTACATCCATTCTTGTAGCAATATCATCCATTGCTAATCGTAATGTAATATCTTTCTCACATTCTGTAGCAATTTCTTTAAGTTTTCTAAAATTATTCAAAAATACAATGGATAGAAAATTAATCGAGAAAAAACAATTAATCGATTATTGATTAATTGGAAAATTGATTTACAAATTTAATGTAATATTTTCTAATGCATTTAAAATAATTCATTAGCGTATTAAAATATTAATTGACAATAATAAGATTGAAAAAAATAATCGAAACTTTTCATTTCCAAAAAAATTATCCTTCATAATTCGATTTATAATATTGTATTTCGAATTATTCATTCTCAAGAAGAAGCAATTATCATCTCTAATTCGAATGATAACGTTGCATTTGGAATTATTCATTCCCAAGAAAAAGCAATTATCATTTACAATTCGAATTACAATATTATAGTTCGAATCATTCATTTGTTGTTCAATTTCTAATAAAGGATCAATGGGAAAGAAATTTTCATCAAAAATGAAAAACACAAAATATGATAATTAAATTAAAGCGATAAAAAGAATGATAGAAATTTAAAATTTACATCGAAATTCTTTCAGCTTCATAAATATATTCTGTTCGACGTTTCCATTTTAAAACATTTTCTTGCTCATCTTTTGGTACCGGATGCTAAAAATGATATATTAGATAGGAAACTGAATACTCGAATAATTGTTTCGAATCAGATGATAACACAATGCAAGTAAAATTTTTGTATTATAATTTGTTAAGTTTTTTATCTAATATAATTTAATATGCTTAGAATATAAAAGGAATAGTCATTCCAATACTTAAAAATAATTGAGAATGAATTAATCAGAGATAACTTGAATTTATATCGAAATTATTATATTAGTTATTATCATGATAACGGACTTATGAAATTATTAATAAATTTCTTAACAATATTATAGTTGATAATTTGTTTGACTTAAACTTTCAATATTTTATCTTATCTTTCAATAAATTTTATTATTATCAATTATTTAATTAAAATAATTTCAGCTATGATGAATTTAAAAAGAATTTGAAATAAACATGTTTTTATAATTGTAATTTAACATTCAGATGGTAATAATTTCGCTGAATAGATATTAGAATGATAATTAATTAATATATGTAAAATCGATTTAGATTTAATCGAATTTTTTATAATTAATTTCATTTCACATTTTAAGTATAATTAAATTATTTTTTAAATTAAATTATTTTTATTTTCTCTCTAAATCACTACTTTTTGTTTCATTTTTAAAATGCTAATTTGAATTATTATTAGATGAAATTTAATAATAAACAATTTTAAATATTTTTGCAGTCAATTTTTTTAAGTTTTTAAATTTTAGCAGCAAAATTTTAGCAAATTAATTAATAGTAACATATAAACATAGACGATGTATTTGATAGAGTAAAATTTTAAAAAACAACTGTTTTAAAGCATTACGTGAATGTTAAACGTCAATAAATTAACTTTTATCACCTGTACATCACTTTTATGCGATGATGATCGTGGTATAGCAGCACCGCTACCAGATGAAGCTAGTGATAATTTTGATAACGATGAACTACTCGCTGCAAAAATTCTTTATTTTCCGTACTTTCTTTTGCAAAATTAAATTTTTTTCTCAATTTAAACTAATTTTAAATTATTATTTTATTTCGAATTAAAATTAATTTCAAATTAGTAGATCAGTCGTTTAATTAAATTAATTAAAATTAATCACAAATTAATTGATATTCGTTATATTTAATCAAAAAAATTTTTTTACTGTCATTTGCTCTTATTTTTTAACTTTACATAATTGATTTGAAATTGATATTTGCACTTAATTAATCAAATAATCGAAGTTAGTAATTTGCAGTATTAATTTTAATCATCGAAAAGAAAATTTACACTTTTTTTTACTATAAATTGTTTGTAATAATGATAAGGAAATTGTAATTATTGGTGATAAATGATGAATAATGTCAATTGAAAAATAATAATAAAAAAATATTTGAATAAATAAATTACAATCAGCAGGATCCAGTGATAACTTTATTTTTCCGGATTTCTCTGCAAAGAAAATTATTTGCGAGAATTATTTGGAAAAATAGAGAATATTTAAAAAGCTAATTAATTAAGTTTTTATTGGGCTTTGATTTATATATCATGATTTTAGCTTTATAATCTTTTTTTGTAAGCATGTGCTATGTATTTTATGAATGAAAATTTTCATATTTTATTAGCAAATAAATTCAATTCAAATATCTTCCAGGAAATGAGTTCATCTCAAATATATTTTAGCAAATAAATTCAGTTCATATATCTCCTTGAAAATGAATTCGATTCAGTTATTTTTTTGCAAATAAAATTCATATATCGCTTCATAGAAGAAATAAAAAGGAAGAGGGGAAAAATAAGATCCAATAATTAAATGGAAATTTTAATCAAATTCAAATATGAAAAATTCTATTTGTTAAATTTTAGTTATTTGAAAAAAAAATGAATTTATTCTCTCATCCATACTTTTTGTTATTTTCTTCTTTCGTTTCTTTTTCATTTTTTTGTCATATTCCTATAAAAGTCCATCTTTTTAAATTTAAATATATATACATATATACGATTTTATTTGTGGCAAAATTGAAATTGAATTTTGAAAATTTACTTTAACAAATTTTTTTAATTACTTTAAGTTTTAATTGTGAATGTGCAGGCATTGCTCGAATTTCCAATTTTGCTTGTTGTGATTTTAATAATTGCATTTTCTGCGCGGCGGAATATTTTTTCGATATTCATCATCCGGCATTTTTACTGTTTAAAATTAAAATTTACTTCGTTTAATAGATACAGGTTAAAAGTTGATAATTCTTATCATAATATAGCAAAAAATATTTGGATTAATATTTATTAAATTTTAAATCTCTTTCAAATTATTTTAAAACTTTCAATCGAGTAGTTTATTCAATCGATTTAGCAGTAATAAATCAATTACAGTATATATGTTGCTGTAATATTTTTTATTACTGTAACAATCTAGGCCAGCTACGGTATTACTATTATTATTATTGTAATAATCTAAAAATTTGTATTCTAAATTAAATGTATGAGCATTTTAAGATTAAAATTTTATTTGATTTTAAAAATATTTGCCTAAAGTTTATTGCGAGAAGCAAATAATTTTCCTTATCATTTCATTCTCAATTTTGTACTCTTTTCTTCTCTCACCTCTTCTCTCTCTCTATATATATTTTTTGTTCATCAAATTGAATAAATTGATAATAGTTTTAAACTGTATAAGAACCAACTGACCTCTTTAACTAATCAGTTTAAACAACAATGATATAAAATGTATAAATCATTTTAATTTTATCACTTTGAATAATTAAATGTAAAAATTACCAAACTGATATTTATTAAATTCATTTATTATTGAATGATAAAAATGAATCGGTGAAAAAGAATGACCTCTCCTACTTAAAGAACTATTCGTCACATTTTTATCAAGAATTATTGACCCTTTCTATTTAACAGCTATTTGATCTCATTGTATTTAATAACTGCTAGTCTCATTCAATTTAGAAACTATTTGGCCTCATTTTACTTAAAATTACTGGCCAAAAATTCTATTTAAATTTTATCTGTCGGCTACTAAAATTTGTAATCATATAGTAACAATCAATACGTTATTGATAATTTCAATTTCAATTTTATTATCTCTTACCATCTATAATACCAATCTCATTAGTTTCACATTTCAATTACTTTTCGATTATTTCCGAAATTGTCATTCATAGTTAATTTTGGTTATAGCTGAAATCAGCAAAAGCAATAATAATGAATAATTTTAATTACTAGTTTTTAAATATTTTGTATAATTATTGTATTTAGTAATAAATTACAATAAAAATTATGGTATAACTAACAAATAAAATCATGCATTTGCTAATTTTTATTTAATTATTATTATTATTATTTATTTTATTACTATTACTATTATTATTGCTATTCATTATTATTATTATTGTTATTATTATTATCAGCACCATTATCACTATTACTATCGTTATTTATTATTATTATTATTATTATTACTTGCCATTGCTACTACTCTCATTAATTATTATTATTACTTTTATTTCTTTTATTATTATTATTGTCTTCATATATCATTATTGTTGTTAATGTTTGTTATTACTGTTACTGCTATTATTATTATCATTATTATTGCTGTTACTGCTATTATTATTATCATTATTATTACTGTTACTGCTATTATTGTTATTCATTATTATTACTATTAACGTTCTTTTCTATTATTGCTATTATAGTTACTATCATTTATTGCTATTATTATTGCTATTTACCATTATTATTACTATTGTTATTATCATAATAGTATTATTATCAGTGTAAATATATTTTCTGCTTTGAAATTAAAAGAAATGTTATAATGAATGTTAGATTACAAAAATTTAATTTATATCGAAATGAGAAAGTGTGAAAGGTAAGAAAATTACCTGACCTTTTAATATTATTTCATTGGAAACGTATATTTTGATATCAAAATTTAATTTTATAGTTTTACAAATCACAAAATTAATTATTTTTGATTAATTATTTCACATATATTATCTCTGATAAAAATAATTTGATATAAATTATATTTCTGTTATTATTACTATTATTATTATTATTATTATTATTATTATCATTATCATTACTATTATTGAATATATGATTTTGCTTTTTTCTTAACTTTTCTTTTTTGATTATGATTTACGCCAACTATATTTGATAGCCGTATCATCTGTATTACGTAAATGATAATCATTAATATCTTTTAATGATATATTAGAAATAATTAATGTTTTGTTTTTCGTCAAACTTTTTTTCTTCAATATAAATGGCAATTAGTGGAAATATCATATTGATATGAATAATAAGTAAAATGATATCAATGATTTTTTCCCAACGATTTTTCAATTATCATATGATAATCATGAAGCTAGAAAATAATGAATATTCAAATTAAAAAAGGCGGAAAAAACAAAGTTGTAAATATTTTGGCTTTTTTGTTGATAATCCAAAATATTTTATATTTCATTTCCACATATGAATTATCATGCGAAAATGATTGTATCACAATAGCCAAACTTTTTCTATAGTTGTTAAGTTAAGTTAAAAGCATATAATCGGTAATTAATTTCTATATATTGTATAATTATTTGTATTGGTATCGAGAATGCATGATAAGGAAAAATTGGAATATGAAATATGCGATTTCTCCTATTTAATTTTTTTTTCTCACTTTGCCATAATACTGAAATTTTTCATCGAATTATCGATTTGGTAACTTTCATAAAAAATATATGAGTAACTCATGGAAAATTGAATAATAAAAAATTTACATCTTTCCCTACTGATAAGTGATTCGCTACTTAATGTATTTTTCTTATTTTGCCGTAGTATTAGTAAGTGATATATGATTTTTCCATTTCACTCTTTTTCTTACTTTTCCGTAATATCAATACGTGATATATAACTTTTTCACTTCACTTTTTTCATATTTTACCGTAACAACAATGCGTGATATTTGATTTTTTCATTTCGCTTCTTTTTTACTTTGCCATAATATTAAAACTTTTCATTAAATTATCGATTCATTAACTTCTCATAAAAAAATATATCCTTAAATTACAAAAATTTAAACAAATAAAAAAATTTAAGCTTTTTTTTTACAAGAAAGTTTATGTCGTCTTTTTTCAAAAATTTTAGCCAAAAATTTATATATTAAAATAAAAAAATGTCGCATAGTTTCTTAACAAAATTTCCATTTCTTCACGGAAATGAATAAGTTAGAATTAATAAAACTTTTTTTATTTTTTCTAAAGTCTTTCATAACTTCCTTTTGTTTTTTCGTAATTAATTTTGATCGGAATTGCAACGTAATGTTAGGATGAATTAGCGAAATTAATTCCATTTCCGCTGAATAAATAATTAATTATACATTAATAGAAATATCTGAGATTATTCGTTCCGAAATATCAATCGTATTTGCTCAATTAATTATATTTATGTCGAGAAAAGAAATTGATTTTTTTCATTTTTCAAAATTCAGCATATCAATCAAAAATTTTATATTTCATCGCATAAGATTTTCTTACCAAATTTTTTACCATTTACCAATTTTTCCATATCATAATTTTGATCAATTTTATCTAATGAAATTATTTTTAACCGAAAAATTACAAATTGTTTTTAGGATATTTAAAAAACAACAAAAATTTTTTCACATTTATCTCATTTTCGAAATGATAATTTTCATTCAAATTTTAAGTGATAACATTGCGATAAGGATAAAGCTCATTCTGTTTCGATTATTTTTATTCAAATTTAACTAATATCGTTGCGGTAAGGGATAAACTCATTTATGATCTGATAATTTTTATTCAACTTTTAAATGATAACGTTATGATAAGGAAGAAGCTAAAGTTGCTGGAGTAAAAAGTGTTGTTGATAAGATTTTGTATTGCGATAAGAAAAAGTTTCGAAAAATTTTCTAACTTTTTCCATCATTTTGACGAAAATCAAAGTTAAAATTGTGAAAATAAATCCGTCAAAATTTGCAAACTTTGAAAAAGACATTTATAAATAATTTGCATTTATTATATTAATTTCATAAACGATTATTCAAGTATTCGAGTATTGAGCAATGAATATATTTTAAGTGATATAAGCAATAAAGAAATGTTATATCGAATTTTCGATTAAATCAATTTTTAATAAATGTTTCGATATATATTAGTATTAATAATGAAATTATTTCGACGATTAATTAAAATTAAGTGAAGAAATAATTTGATATCAATTAATAAATAATTATTTTTCAGCATTCGCCTGATAATAATAATTATTAAAGGTAAAATAAAATAAAATAAGAATTAATTTTTATCTACTAATTTATCATCGGCTGCAACAAAAACAAATGATAGTACAGAAATGAATTATCAAATTTAATAATTATTTATTATATTACTTGTTTAATTGAAACAATCCTTTTTGTGAAATATAGAACAAAACTGTAAAAAGTTATTCAAAATTTTTAAATGGAATAATCTATTCGTTTCTATTAAAAAAACATGAAAAATGAAACTTGCAAAGAATTCATTTTTCGATATAAAATAAAATAGCTAATAATTTGATTTCAAATAATATAAAAAGAAATTAATAAAAATTAAAATTTTGCAATATGAAAAAATATTTTTAAATTTTTGCGGATTATAAGTTTTAATTTTTTTCTTTCAATTTTCTTTTCTTTTATCTTTTTAAAAATTTTAGGAAGGATATGATAAATGAAAAGATTAAAATAAAAATCGATGAAAAAAATGTATTATTTTTATAATTAAATCTTTTGAATAAAAGTTTTTTTTCTTTAAATATTTCAAAAAAATTTATTATATTTGACAATTGTTCAGCTACCTTTGATTGAATCATTTTGACTTTTATTTTTCTTTCAAAAATAAGCTAAGATTATTTGATTTAAAACTTTTCATATTAAAAATTAATTTGTTTAAAAATAACTTTGCAATTTTTGATAGAATTTCATGCTATCAAAAATTATCCGGATTTTCCTAGGTGAATTTACATAGTACATAAGGATTTTAAATTTTAGTTATTTAGTAAATATCAAAATTTTTTAAAATTTAAAATTGTTTATATATGTATATTACTTTGTTGATAGCATACTAGCCTAAAATCCTTATCAAGTCTGCTTAATTGATGAAGATAAAGCATTAATCAATTATGCTATCACTTTATCTTCATTGTTATCAATTTTCAGGTGTATTAACTTGAATAAAGTGAAGACATCAATGAATTTCTATCATATCATTATTATTATCATTTCAAATTTTGAATTGAAACTTCAAAACTTGAAGATCATATACTTTATATTTTAAAGTAGACTTAAAAAATTTGAGCCGAATTCGATAACACTTTTATCAACTTTTTTAAATCAATTTTTTTCTGAATAATATTTTAAAAGCTAACAGAAATTGAATGTGTTTCATATTTGGAAATATTGAAGTACTTTTAAATTTTTTAAAATTAGATTTAATTTTTGATTTAATCATAAATTTATCCATATAATAATATCAGGATAATGTTATTTTGATTTTTATTTTATTTTGTTATTAGTTCAATTCTTATTTAATAAATGGATATTTCATATTTTCATGAACAATAATTTGATTGTATCATCTTGTGCTGATAAGCTTATCTATGCTTATTTTTTCCTAATCAAATAAATACATGCTAATGAAAAATGACTACGATTATTCGTGATTTCGTTGATACTAGTTTATAATATGATGTCATACTGATAATACTTAACATTTTTCCTAATGAAACAAATGTACATAGATGGAAACAATTGAGATTTTTCAGGATTTCGTTAATAGCAGTTGATAATATCATTTTGTGCTGATAAATAAATTTATGCTTATGATTTGCTAATCAAAGAAACTATGTAAGATTTATTTTCAGGTAAAAGTAATAAATGAATAAAATTACCTTTCTTATTGCATTTGCGATAATTGATGCATGCGATGCATTTTATATGATTGCAAGACCTGGCGGATTATTTAAGCTTAGAAATAATATGGTTCATTTCAAATTAATTTAATTTTTAAATTTCATTCCACTTTTCATAATCATTTCCAATATGTAACTAATATAAACAATTGTCGATAATTAGTGCAATTCATTAATGAAATCTGTTATATCGTAATAATTAGTTTGAAATAAATATCATTTGCTTTTCAGTTATTTGATAAATAATTATAATTAATTACTAGTTAATTAGAAGTATTTTGTTAATAATGATAATGATAATATTGCATAAATTATACTTCAACTATCACTTACATTTTACAGCATTTCATTAGCTTTCAAACAATAGCGTTTGAATTAAATTATTCAAATAA
Organism: Dirofilaria immitis; assembly: GCA_024305405.1. NCBI lineage: Eukaryota > Metazoa > Nematoda > Chromadorea > Rhabditida > Onchocercidae > Dirofilaria > Dirofilaria immitis. The sequence continues at coordinate 2,071,518 of JAKNDB010000088.1, read as the reverse complement.
TAATTCTGATATTATCATTTAAATTATACAAAATTTCATACTTATTTGATTATAATAATTCATTATAATAGACATATTTTAGAGAATTGATATGAGCTTACTAAACATAACAAACTTGTTATAATAATCAGTATAATCAATAAATGATTTCCAATATTTCTTCTTGCTTTTGTTTTTTTTCTCAAAATAGGCTAAAATAAGCAAAGAGTATACTAAGCAAACATTGAAATTATGTAATAATAAAATTAAATTGATGTAAGAAAAGAAGATATGAAATATTGTAATTTAATTAATTTATTATGAATAAAATTTTAGTGAATAAACTAAAATAAATAATATTCGATTAATTTCATTATCTATCAGTATGGAATTCACATCGATTCCAAAAAGTTCTATTAAGTAATTAATTATTAAATTAATTAATAATAATAATTTTTATATAAAATTATTATACTTTCTATTATTACTTTTTTTTTTTTAAATTTTAGCATCCTAATTTGCGTCTTTATTCGGATCGAAGCAAGAAAGCACTTTTGCTAAATGATCCAACATATCTCGGGAATTTATACAATCATGACTATGGAAATATTCCCATACTATCGTATAATCTTTTTTTCTTTTTTGATATTCTTAATAATCGTTATTAATTTTTAAAGCAATCTTCTTTTTGTGGCAAGAAAAAGCGAAAAGATTTGAATAAATAATTATAACTTTTTTGTTATAATAAAGCAATATTTATTTACTATTATTATTTGCTAAATTTATAATTTTATATTTTTTAATATATTAATTTTCAAAAAAACGAAAAATTTTGTTTTTCAAAAGAAAATAATTTTTGCGAAAACAAAAAAGAAGAATTTACATAATTAATTATAAACTTTTGCTTATTTCAAATAAAAATAAATTTTGGCTAATTTTAATTAAATTAATTAATTTTAGCTCAATGATCGATTATTCAATTGATGATCGAAATGAACAAGGGATGGTAAAATTTCCGATGCCACAAATTCGATAAATAATAATGGGAAATATGATCGAAAAATGTTTGTCGCTCGATAGATATTACACAATAATTTTTTTCAACGTTGAAAAAACTTTCACCTATAAATGTGAAAAGGAATTTGCATATATTCTTGTATTATTGATATTTACTTTTTATCATTGTTTATAATTAAATAAAGGAATAAATTAGTTATTCGTTTTCTCTTTCTTACATATGACCACTTTACTGTATCACATATGATTATAATAATAATAAAATAATAATAACAATGATAATAATAATAGTAGTGATAATAATAATAACAATAATAACAATGATAACAATAATAATAATAATAATAACAACAATGATAATAACAACAGTAAATAATGATAATAACAGCGGTAATAATAATACTGATAATGATAATGGTAACAATAATGGTAATAGTACTAGTAATAGTAATAGTAATAATAATAATTAATGACAATAATAATGATAATAATAATAATAATAACAATTTTAATAATAATAATAATTACGACGATGATAATAATTTGCTGAATGAAACAATCGATTGCTTGCTCAAATAATAATAAAATTTTTTGATCGAAGCACTTAACTTAATCAATTAATAATTGATTGATATGATAAGAATAATTCCAAGATCAATTAATAATATTGTTTCGTTAATTTCCATTTGATTAATAATTTATTATCCCTTCTTTGTCGCAAAAAAAAAGTTTGAGAAAATAAAAAAAAATTTTTCCTATTTGATTCTTAATTTTGCAAAGAACTGAGATAATTCCAAATTTTTATTTTGTCAATAACAAATTTACTAATTTAATCATTTCTGATTTGGATTATTTTAAATTTGAATTTAACCGGAATGTAATTTGAATTTATTCTCATTATTTATAAAAATACATAGAAAAGAAAAACTAAAATATTGGAATGATCTGGATTAAAATAAGCATCATCAATTTAACGATAAACAAACGATTACTATGGAAACAAAACCCATATTTCATCTAAAGTAAAATATTTTAATGATGTGATAACATAAATGAATCGTCAAGCTTGATAAGTTCACATTTTATTTATTTATTTACTTTTTGGTAATTAAACTATGCTTAGATTGTTCTAATTTGTCATATATATTTGCCTGTACAATCATATGCAGTATCAGTATTGGAAATTTGCCGAATACATGTACAAGATTCGTAATCATAGAATGATATGATATTCTTCCAGTCAATTTTTTTTAAATTTTCAATTATATCTTAACCAATTAATTTTTAATTATATCTAAATTATATCAAAATATTTTCAGTGAATGTTGAGATTATATCTAAATATCTAATTAGATCTAAATCAATTATATTTAAACCAATTAATTACATTTGTACCAAATAATATTCTAAATTTAATTTATGAAATAATTGTATTACATTGTTGGATGTTCGCTTGAATAAATAATAATTTTAAAAATATTAAATATATATTCTAAAATTATGATATCGAATCCTTAATTAAGTTATTTAATTCTATATTACACAGCACAACCAATTCATTTTCAAATTATTTTATTTAATATTTTACAAATTACAATTATCAATCGAAATTTTATTAACAAGTTTATGTTATCTTACTTGATTGTTGCAATTATCGTTTGTGTCAAGATAATCGTTATCATTAATATTATTATTGTCTTTATTGCTATTATAATTTTTGTTATTAAAATTATTATTTTCATTGAGTATCCCTAAATTTCGTAGTTTCACTTGTCTTTTAAGCTATAACAGTTGGTAAGAAATTGATTCCTTCAAAAATCAATTAAAGTTCATCTATGTTATTTCATTTTATAATTTACAAATTAAACCAAATCAATATTTATCAACAAAATAGTCATAGCTAATCATCAATTGCTGCATCTTATTAACATTACTATTATCATTATCATTAACCATTAACAGTCGCATTATCACTAATTATTATAGTGTGATTTAAAAAAGTAAGGTTATGTTTACTTTTTCAAATATGATGTTTCTTCTGCATAATTATCAACTTTACTTTGAATCTTAAAAAATCGAAACACAAAAAAGTCACAAAAATATTAACTAATCATTATCATCGTTCAATGATTATACTAAATCAATAATTATTTTCTTCTTAATTAACATGAATCGAAAGGTAATTAATATTTTCTATTTTGTTAATCAAAGAACTGTGATGAGCATAAAAGTAAACTTTGACGTTTGATAAACTATTTTATTAATTCAAAAAATTTTTAAATTCATAATAATAACCTTTTTTTCAAAAAATTTTTTTATTTCAAAAGTAATTTATAATAGGTCTTAGTGAATGCATTAGTACTGCTAGCTATAAACCGGAAATTAATACATTTTTAATTTACAGATTTGCATTTTTAAAAGTAGCATTAAGGAAAAGAACTAGAAATAGTAGAAAGCAGAGGGAAGGAGGAAATTTGAATTTAAACCCTTCTTCCCAAATATACTAATCTATTTAAGTAAATTTTTCTCCCATCGGAATATAATCTTAGAAACTAGTCGAAAACTTTAAATAGTTCGTTCAAAAAAATAAAAGAAGCAATTCTAAACATTCTTGGAGTACAAGGAAATAAATCAATTTCAATCTTTTTATTTTTTCTTTCATTTTTGAGCAATAAATAAAAGCTTAACTTAAGAAGGACGGAAGAAAACGAAAGACAAAATACGAGAACGAGAAAAGATTAGGAAAAAAAAATTCTTTCGGAAATAGAAACAAAAACAGACGAGTTAGCCCGAAAATGCTGTATTTAATGAATCCCAATATTGGTAACGTTAAAATGGATCGTTATCGTTATTCTATTCCATTCTACTCTATCATCATTATTTCTACAATTATTATTGCTACAACAGCTTCGCCAACTAATGACATATACGGTAATTTTAATAAAATTCTTTTAAAAATATTTTATTATTACTACGACTGTAGAATTACAGTAATTGCCATTAATGTGATATTGAATGAAAGTTTTTATGATTTAACTAGTCACAATACTGCACATACTATTTCTGCAATCACTACTACTACTACTACTACTGTCGTACCTAGTTGAGCAACATTTTGTCCTGTATATAAAACTGCATCATTAAATGTATTATTTCTTTTGAATTTAATCTTATAATTTCAACGATTAAGATAAAAGAAAATATAAAAATGAGTGATAAATAATAAAATTACAACAAATATTTTTTTCGATTAAATTTTTCTCAAATATTAATTATATCGTAATAATACATTTTTTATGATTGTAGAAATACAGTTGTTATTATTGTCATAGTTAGTTAAACGAGCGTTTTACAATGTACATCTACCGTATTCAGCATTACATATATCAATTCTATAGTCACTATTATTACCATAGGTATTGAAAAATATATACTACTATACGGCATACATGTATCATATATGCCATTTCTGCATTCACTATTACCGTTAATTGAAGAAGCATTATGCGGTATACATATACTGTTTCATACCATTTTTACAATCATCATTTCTACTGTAAGGTTGGAGGAGCGTATGTATATATGTACTCTTTTAAATTTGATAAGAGTACGACTTCATATCATCACGATAAAAGAAAGCATCAAAAATTAAAGACAATAAAAGTAAAATTAAAAAAAATTACAACAAATATTTCGCAGTTTATGATGAAATACGGGAAAGAATTATAATACGTTATCAGTTAACTGTGATTATATCATAGCTTAAAATAAATTATAAATTCATTTGGTAAACTGAGAGAAATAATAATTTAGTAATTTTAAAACTATAAGCATAATTTGATCAGAAAATAGTAATGTTTTATAATTATATAATACATTTAATAATCCTGATAATACGTAGATATTACTAATTTTGTTATATAAATTTATCACCTATACCAAAAATCAAAGAACAATATTAAAATACGGTAGCATAAATTTTTATAATGATATAAAAATTATTGAAAAATAAATGAAAATATTAATTAGAAATTTATTTAACGATATTGATTAAACGGATTTTTATTAAATTTAGATATTGTAATTACAAGTTTCCATAATCATTATTAAATTTTCAGACAAATCAAGCAATCATTTTGCATTATACAAAAATGAACCAAATAATGATGACAGTATGTTGGATGAATATTTCGTTGCAGATAAACGTTTCCAGAATGATAAGGTTAATCAATTGCATTTTTTTTTAAATGATATATGAATTAATTAGTATTTTGAAATTTTTTTCTTGAAACCAATTTTTTTTTGAAAACTAAAGCATTATATAATCATAATAGAAATATTTATATTAAAAATCAAAATAAAAGAAACTTAGCAAAATTCCTCTCCGTTTATTTCAATTAAACTTAATTATCAATTTTTGAGTTCTTTTGCTTACTTTTCATCAATTTTTATTTTGTTCTTATTAGTTGCCGATTTTTTTATTTTAATTGGTAGCAATATTAATTGATAATTTTGAACAAATAAAATCGTTAACATTTAAAATTTTTGAATCTCAAAACTTAAAAATGAAATGTTAACGCTTAAAATCATAAATTTAAAAATAAAACTAGCAATAAAAGGTTTAAATATTCGAAATTTTTAATTTAGAAGCAAAATTGAAATTATAAATACTTTAAAATCGTAAGATTTATAAAAGCATATTATAATATATTAGATAAATATTCTTTCTAAAATATCTCGATGAAATATTTCCGCATTGATAACTTATTTTTGAATAAGAAAGTATGCTTTATGCGAAAAATGAATTCATTCAATATTCATGATTTAAGTAATAATTATTTTTCTACTCTAATTTTATGTCCAATATTTTTCATTTTCTTTTAGCAACACTATTTAATCATTTTTTGTCCTTTATTGTTTTTATATGCCAATTTTCGTGCCTAAGTCTCGCATGAAAGAATTCGAGACTTCTTCACGCTTCCTTTTTTTCAATTTTACTAAAAAAATGTTTGTTGGTACGAGAAATTTTCATTATTTTTTATCTATAACTTTTCTGTTTTCTATAAATAATAGCTTATTCTATGATAAATTTTCTTGAGATAAAATTCAAGATAAAAGACAGCACGAAAAAAATATTTGAAATATGCTCGATTTTTAGTGAAGTATGGCAGAATGTCTAATCGTTATAAAGATTATGAATTATCTATTCAAATTTTAATTCCAGTAAAAATTTCCAATTTTTTTGAAACCATTAAAATAATAACAATAAATCTTTCAAGAAATTTTCATTTGAAACTATGAATGGTAATTAATGACGTTTTAATATAATTTAGAAAGAATTTTAAAAATAGAATAGGAATTTATTATTTGAAAATTTTTTTTGAAATATAAATGTATGTATATTAGATAATAAAATAAAATTTCAATTATTAGTTAAAAATTAGGTGGCAATAAAAGCTGAAAATTTCTTTCTTCATTTATATTTTTTGATTTAATTAATAAATTTTATTTTTCATTTATGATTATTTTTATTTTTGTATTAATTAAATTATAACAAGATGATGATGATTTAATAAATTAATTTTAAAATTAGGTATATACTTATGAGTGGTTGTTTATTTTCAGGGTATCAAATTACCACCTGTATTGATCGCTTTCGAGAAACCAGTTCCAATGAATCCATATTCATGGCAATATATGGTGAAAAAAGAGCGGAAAAATTGCTCGAAATCCCTATTCGTGGATGAATAATATTTATTGAGAATATTTGACAATATTAATAAGTAGACGTATCGTACTTTTTGTAAAACATATACGTCACACGTAAGCATGTTGTATTTATAGAATTATTATGAAATTCTATACGTATCATAAATTAAAAAAAAAATTAACGACATTCGTTCATTTTACCTGAACCGTATAGTATTCATTGTTTATCCACCTGTGGGCAGTGTAAACTTATTAATTTGATAATTGATAAAATAAGCCAACTGCATGATTAATGTGCTAAAAGTATGACAAATGCGCCAACAATTAATAAATAAGTAAAATAAGACAAAGAAGTAATATACGATATTAATTTAATAATATGATAAATATTTTTTAGTGATATAGACCAGCAAAGTTCATCTCTTGGCTTTTGCCCTGATGATTAATTATTATTAATTAAATACTTAAATTTGATTTATTTCCTTAATATTTTACCATACATGCCGCATGCGGTACTATTCACCATATATAGTATCCCAAATGATTCACTATGATTAGTATTCAGAACGATTCATCGCATGTGATATCGCAAACTCACTGTAAGCAGTACTCTGGATGATTTGTCGTATACAGTATTCTGAAATAGTATTTTGAATAATTTCGCATGCTGTATTTTGAGCGATTCAAAATTATAAAAGAAACTATTGCAACCATCTGAATAAAAAAATCTGCTTAAAGTTATCATATTAATAAATCTGTTTAAAGTTCGACAATTGAAATTTTGGTTAGATTATTAGTTTATTGAATTTCGTAAATTTCTTTTCATTTAATCATAATTTAGATGGAAATCAAATTCTAAATTTCAGATATAATAAATACAACATCTCTATTTTCTATTGATTATGCAATGCATTTCGTGTCATTAATTACCATAACAAATAATAAATATAAGGTTTTTAGCGATACCAGCGATTAATTTATGTTGGCTAGCAATTTTTAATTAACTAATCGCTTATTAATCAACCACAAAAACTTACATTAAATATAGTGAAATTTATGCTTATGTTTATTTAAACTAAATTTAAGCCTAGATATATCTTATTTTGATGATCTTTTGAAGTTTATTATCATCCTGCTTGAAAAATTTTTGTTACAATCATAATTTAAAGCTAGAATTTAATTTTTAAACTTAAAATTAATAAAATAAATTATATAAAAAAATATTGGCATAAAATATTGGAATAGAATATTGGCATTGAATTTGTTATATTAGAATAGAATTTGTTAGCAAAGTTTATTTATACTTTTATTATTTCAATCATTATAATGCCTTAAATATTGAAAAATTTCTTATTATCATTAATTAGCAATTTGACTGAAGCATAATTTGTTATTAGCAATCACTTAAAATGATTAATTATATCGTTTTAGTAGTGTTAAAGTGATTAATACCCCGATTATAATAGTACCATAATAATACTGATCCATCCTGATCAATATCGTAGTTATTGATTAATAATAGTTAATCCTTAATTGAATTGCATTATTAATTAATAATATTTCCAAGTACTACATTCCTGAAACATCAATTCAATTTAATTACTCTTAATAGTGGTAATCATAAGGATGATTCCACATTTGCGTGAGATGGCGTAGTGGTTTGTGTGGTGGGTGTCTTCAGTATGTGTTAGTGTTGAATAGGTTCAATGCCTTGCTGAGTCAAAATGGACGACGTTGATGTGAAATTACTTCAGCTAAGAGATGTTCCTTGCGCGAACATTTAGTGCGGCTAACGATTAGTCTTTCTGAGTTGTCCAACCGCCCTCGAAGAAATCTTGGAGGTTCTCAGAAGGCCTCGAGTTTTATCGATTCTGGCGAGTAAAAGATCGGATGTTGCGACCATCGGGTGTTGGATCGGCAATTGGTTATTCATTCATTAATTACTTTCTTATTTTGAGCATTACATATCATACTTGTAACTTTTTAACATTTCGATTTAACATTTCAACAGCTTTATTTACAACAAATCGTTATCAGCTTATATTATCATTAAAAGCATAAATGTTATATACAAAATACAAATATTATATATAAATTTAATTACAACATATCGGATAATATTGAAAATGTTAACATGCACATATTTCAAAATTATTTGCTTTTTATTCATCGAAAAATTGCATATTTTTGCCACTGATTTTCATTAATCATGACAAAAATTGAGAGTTTTTCAATGGTAGCATCCCAAACTTTGGTAATTAAATCTTTATTGCAATAAATTTGATAATACATCAACGAACAGCATCAATTACAAGGTCGATCATAAAAATTCAATGATATCAATCAGACAATCTTAATGACAGCAGCACAGTTCAAATCAAAAAAAAAAAGACGCCCGATATGATCTTCCAACCGCCTCACTGAAAAACATCTTTTATAATGGCTCTGGTGTTCAGTACCTTCTTTCGCGTAGGCGGGGATACTGATACAGTTCTGCAACTATAAGAAATAGCGCCTTTATTAACGTGTGGGAATAGAACTCTTTGTTAGAGCTCATTGACACACATTGGGCGGATAATTTCAGATTACATTTTGCATTGCACAGAGAATCCGCACATATAACAACATATGCCAAGGAATTGGTTAAGAATAAAAGAATTACTAATTCTCTCTGGTCTTCGTCATTTTAACGAAATTGTTTTTTATTCAATTCATTCTCAATAACAGACAAATTACCGCCGTATACGGAAAAATATGTTAAAATTACGGTCCACGTAAAAATTTAATTAAATCACGGCTTCACGTAAAAATAAATTAAACTATAACTCCGCGCAAAAAAACGATTAAAATTGTGTTTTCACTTAAAAATTAATTAACTAACTTACACAGAAAAAATCAATTAAATGATTTCATGGAAAAAATAAATCAAATTGTGGCCCAAATAAAAGAATAAATTAAATTCTCTATAGAAAAAAAAAAACTACATAGAAAAAAATAAATAAAATTGCAGAAAGGAATAAGTTTAAACTACGGTTCCACATAAAAATGAATAAAATTACGATTTTACGCAAGAATAAATTAATTAGAATTAGGGCAGCACTAAAAAAATTAATTTAGTTATAACTTCACATAAAAAAAATATCACTCTCTATAAAACCACATAAAAAAATGGATTAAAATTTCAGTTTCACACCATTCTTTTTTGTTCGTTGTAATTAAATTATTCAAATATTGTTAAATTTTGTATAGTATAACAAACACCTGTAATATGACAAATTTCATTAAGGTAACAATCAACTCGTGTAAATCGTGCAAGTTCATTTGGTGGACATCCTTTTAGGCCATATGATGTGATACCAACTACTATTGCTAATCCATTATCGTTAATTTGTTGCATACCACTACCACTATCACCCTGTGAATAAATTTAAATTTAAATTTTGGTTTAATTATTTTTATAAAAATTTTTTTCATAATTAAATTTGTATTAAAATATCACTTAAAGAATAATAAAAAGGAAAAAAAAACAGCTAGTAAAAGTAGATGAAACATGAAATGATAAATAAGTATGACTGAATAAGTTTTATTTTATATAGAAATCAAAAATAAAATTTGTAATATGGTACGTTACACGTACGTAGCAAGTGCGTGGCGTGTCGTAATATTTTGGATTTAATGATTTCATACATATATAATCATTTACATTTGTAGGCATATTATCACTCCAAGTTGCTCGACAATGCACATCAAGCTGCATCGGAGTTTCGTGAATTAACGGGCTACCATCATCGAATGCTATAATAATTTGAAAAAATTATTTCAAATTTTTCATAATTTTGTACGCATGAATTATTCTAATACTAAACACAATTTCAGGCTTATCATTAATTCTTGACTAATAAAGCATTTCTAATAGTTTTATCATTTTCTATCCCTCAATTCATGGCTATAAATTATAGACTAATAATTTTTTCAAAATTATTTTCTAATTAAATTATTGTAATTTAAAGAGCATTATTCCATGATATTTTTGCATATTTTATCATTGTACTATACTGAATTTTTTCTGTAGTATGATACTGAATAAATTAGAAATGGAAGTTTTCATATTTTATCAGTGGTAGATTATTAATTTCTTCGATCAATTAAATTATTATGATTGTAACTTTTTATTACTGGAAATACTTACAGTGTTTTCGTCCCCATCCAAAGATCATTAAAATATTTCGCAACTTTTCATTCTTCAACGGTAAACATATCGGTCGTACTTTATCAGTAAATATAAACGGTTCTTCAACTTCGATAATCGCCCAATCATGACCTTTTGTACAATTTTCGCTGATAAAATTGTTATCAATAATTACCGTACGAATCTGTATAGTGAAAAAGAAAATGATGCATATGCATAGAATAGGATGATAAGATTAAGTGATATGGTTAATTAGATGCTAAATATTTCAAATTAGAACAATGATAATTTTATTATTAAATGTTGTACCAAACGACAAATATAATTATAGTTAATTTATATTACCTAATTTATTATAAGGTAAATCATTAAAATACTAGTAATAAAACAACAAATTTAATTAACGCATAATTAATTAATGAAATAAATCAATAAAGGTTGAAAATCGAATTAAATTTGATAATTAAAATTATTGGAAAATACTAAAAATTTGAATACTTTATTCTCGAGTACATCTGCTTTTTTGCACATCGGATGATTTGTCATACTGGCCGTAAATCCACGAATACATTGGCCACCAAATAAAATTTTACGATTTAATATTTCGGTAACACTACGGTAATTATTAGTTCTAAAATTCTTATTCAAATAATCAATAAATGAATAAATCAGTTTACAATGAAAAAAATTAATTCGAAATATTATATTATTTTGAATATTGTTATTAAAAAAAATAGTTATAGTTTGATGCTATAAAAAAGAACAAAGTGATAACAATGAAATAATAATCGAATACAGTCAAAAATTGAATTGTAGAAATCGTAAATAATTCAAATAATATGGAGTTAAAATTTAATTATGATAAGAAAAATGAAATGAAAAATGTAAAAGAGATATATGATTATAAGATTAAAAATCAAATTATTTAGGAATAGAATAATTGCAATGATCAAATAATCTAGGTATCAAAAGTTTTAAGACCAAATAAATTTTTTAAAAAAGGAAATGATCAACTTAATTGATAAAGTGGTTGATCTACATACAAATGATATGCTATATGAAATTAATTTAAATTTTTTCTTTTCGCTTCTTTTTCATTATTTTCACCTTTACCTTTTTGTTTAATTCTAATTGCTCGTTTAAGCAATATCAATTTAGTACTTGAAATGATTTTAATTAATACTTAATCCATTTAATGAAAATATTCGATAGTAAAAATTAAATCTTACTTAATTTAAATAAAAATACTTGGCAATAAGGAAAAGTATAACATACTTGCATGGAATGAAACTATATCCATTAAAATTAACAAATGGATGTGCTGCTGTGAGGATATGATACGGTGATATGATTACACCACCAAGTTTATTTCTACCCTATATTTAGCGTATATATATATATATATATATATATATATATATATATATATATATATATATATATATATATATACAAAAGAAATCAGTAAAAAACATATGAAATTCTTGAAATTTGCAATTACAAATTTATGCATATATATATTCAATTAAAATATTTCTTGCCAAAAAATCGACTTCAAATAATTTTAATTGTTGCCTAATCTATTAAGCAAAAATTGATGCTTAAAATGATTTTGATTAATTCTTTGCTGACATTTGGAATTTTGAAATTTTAAAAGAAATTTGCATATTTTATCCTTCGACCTTTTTCTAATCTATTCTGTTAATGAAATGGATTTTTTTTTAACAATAACTCAATGTGTAATATTAACTCAATGTGTAATATTACTATTTTATTTTATTTTTTTATTTTGCTAACTAAAATTTTTTCTTTAGTATCGTTTATTAATTAATGAATGGAATTGAATGAAATTTGGTATCTGAAATTTAAAAAAAAGTTAAAATGAAGAAAAAGTCGAGAAAATTTTAAAAACTGGTTTGTCTAATCGAAAGTGTAAAGCAATAAAAAATGCAATCCCGCAAAAGAATATGATCCATCGTTTGCACTTCTCATATATGTGATAATTGGTATAAAAATTATAATTAATATTAAATATGTATGTATATATAAAGTTTAAAATCCTTTTTATATTTCTTGTATAAAGTAATTAAAGCAAAGATTATAATTGATATCAAGTTTTTAATAAATAGGACATTGAAAGAAACCTACATTTAAAGTTATGGAAACTGCCCACGGATAATTAAGTGTTTCATGGAAAGAAATCTGAAATAAATGTCTTATAAATTAAAAATAAAGTAATTTTCGATTAAAATATTCTAAAATTATCAAAATTATTGGTATGATATAATAAATTTTATCATCTAATTATGAGCATTATATTGAAAAGATTTATTTGATACGAAAAAAATAACAAATTATTCATTAGCATTATCAAGAATAATCGATACGACTAATTGATGTGTAATGATGGTAGGAAAATCGTCGGATTTAGATTGTAATTTACAGGATATGATAAAGAATAAAGTAGGATAATGAGATATGATAACGTACTGTAAGAGGCATGATAAGATATTCTAAGATTGAGATATCATAAGGTAATGTGAGAGGAAGGTACTGTACTGTAGGATTGGAAATGAATTTGATAAACTAATTGCGACTATTAAGTTTGCCGAGCAGCGAAATGAATAAATTTAGAGACGAAATTTTATTTCACACATTTTCGATTTTTTAATATTAAAACCTACCTTACCACAGGTAGTCGCTAGCAACTCATTCTCCCAAGGTTGGATTTTACGCATTTTTGGTTCTGAAAAAATTAAATTCTATTCAAAATTTTGGACATAACAATTATGCTAAATAATTTTGACTTTTTGAATGTATTATAAATATTTAATTTAACATATTACTTAATCTTTTGTTTTAATTAAACTTTTGTTTTAATTAAAACAAACATTTCAAAATTTTTACAATTCCCTATAAACAAAATTTAATTTCGTATTTAATAATAAGATAAATATTTGAAATATCAAATCATGTAATTATGTTTATTATTTGATTAAATTTAAGTTAAAATTAAAAGAAAAATTCAAAGTCTAAACACAACAATCAATAAATAAAATTATCAAAGGAGAAAAAATATCGTTTATTAAAAAGTAAAGGAAAAGTAAAAAATTGTTTACTAAAATTGAAAATCTTGGCAGATTGTTTATTCATCAAAATTATTTACACAAAAAAACAAAAGGTAAAATTTACCTTTTGTTGTACTAATATATGCAAAACGAAATTTAGCAATAACACTTTGTTGATGTAAATTATCAGCAAGCAAAAATAATAGAAATTGAAATAATAATTGAAAATAATTGACAATAATGAGATCAATGTTCATATTGCCAAAGACCTGTTTTGATTCTTTAATTTTATTTTTAGTTTTCCTTCTTTTCTTCTGTTGTTTCTTTCTTCCTTTCCTTTATTTTCACTTATTTTCAAATTATCCTGAAATTACGAAATTTATCAAAAACTGTTTTTTATTGATTGTTTGTTTGAATAAATTAGTAAAAAAGTTATTTACAATACTCAAAAATTATTTAGCTTATTTGTTTACTTATTTTTTTAGTGGTAAAGATTTTTGAAACAAAAAAATGAAATTTTTTATTTTGATTAATTAGAAAATGAGGGGTATATGGTGAGAGAAGATAGAAAGGTAATGAAAGATGAAATCATTTTTGCAAACAACATTGGAAAGATTATTTTTATAAAGGCATTGATAAAGATAAATAAAGGTCAATTATAGGTCAAATGCATTGCTGGATACAAAGCAAAATGACAAATAGATTTCTATTGATGTCAATTTTTCTGTGTAATTATTGCAAAATTGTATTTGATGATATTTTAAATGTTACCATTGTTATGAGCATTCTCATTGGCGAATAGCGATAATGATGATAACATTTTTATCAGTGGATATAATTTTGCAATTATTTCGTCAGTAAACCATCAAATGTTGATGAAAGGAGAATCTCGAAAATTTTTAGTATTAAATTTTATGTGTTTTAAGTAATAAAGATTATAAATAATAATTAATGAACTGAAAAATTGAAAGCACTGAGTTAAAAATTTATTAAAAAAATTATAATTTATATGAGCAAAAATTAATACTAAGTGTAATAAATTGAATATACAGATATAAATTAATATGAATAGGAATTAATTAAATAGACAAATGGAAATTAATAGCAAATATAAGAAAAATTGAAATGTGTTGAACATAGATAAAATTGAAAATGAATTGAGAAAAAATCAAAAAAAAAATCGGAAATGAATTATAATTTCAGTAAGAAATAAACCCTCGAAATGCTATTAATTAAGTTCTAATATATTCAAATTTTCATCGTATTAAACGAAAATATAAATTAATGCTATTTATATTAAAATATAAATAAATTTATTTGGTTATAATTAAATCGGTATGTAAAATAAATTCCTAGAAATTAGAAATATTTAAATTATTTTCCTAAATAATTATGCAAAAAAATGAAAAAAAGGACGGAATAAGTCGAGAATGGAAAGATTGCTGTGAATTTAATGAAACGAGCGGTTGTTTTTGTTGTAATTATTGTATTGATATTCTGCCAAATTAAACGGTTAATTAATTTCAGTGCAATTTTCATTCAACGAATTTTTACACAAATTTTTTTCATTATTCTATCGTATAAATTTTTTTGATGAAAGGAAAAGCAATGATTTGTTGTATTAATAAATTGTAAATATGAAATGAATCAAAATGAATATTTGTTATTAAAATAAAAAACTTTTGTTCCATATATTATTAAAAATAAAATTATATCTAAAAACGAAATTAAAAATTAAATTCTATTTTCAATCCAAAATTATTGTATATAATTTTGAATTGATATTAATATATAAAAATTGGAAAAATAATAAATAATTTTAAAGAAATATTTCTTATTTATTATTTTTGAACAATTATTTGAATAAAATTTTTCTTTTGCTTTTAATTAACAAATTTTTCATTTTTTCTATTTTTTTTTTCAGTGAATCATTTGGATTCATTTGGTCTGAAAAGAAGGAAGATCATTTGCAAAAATGTGATTTTGAGACTTTTTAAAACAACAACGTAGTCATTATCGTGAATTTAAAGGTATTAATCGCATTAATTTGAAATTAAATACTTAATGTTGCTCATTAATCTAAAATTGAATACATTTGGATTTGTACGTCTTATACTATGAGTGTCTTATTTTATGCAATAAGTTAAAATTGAATATTTATACTACATGAAATTAAATACCTCATATTATGCGTTAATACAAAATCGAATATAGCACATTATAAGTTAATCTGAAATTGAATATTTTATATTATAAGTTAGGCTGAAATTACATATCACATATTAAAAAGAAAAATTTAATATTTATATTATTCGTTAATTCGAAATTGTCAAATGTTGTACATTAATTTCAAATAGAATATTTTATATTATTACTCGTTAACTTGAGATTGAATATCTTATATTAAATAGGAATAAAAATTTGCACTGCAATATTTGATATATATTAATTATATTTACTTAATATATTGATATATTGGACATGTAGTATTAATCAATACTTGTTAAATTCAATACTCGATATATTCATTGTTATTGATTGAAGATTTATTGCCTTGGTTCAAGTCCGAAATGTCATGGACAACAATGGTTCGTCAATATTTGAGTGATTGCTTTCCAGCTGATGAAAAAGGCAATGACCCGACCGTAACAGCTGATCTCTCTGAATTGTATGCAAATAAAGTTTAAGTTTAATTAATTAAACCTCTTTCTCACCAAATATTCATAATGGTCATTGATCTATTTAATATAACCAAATAATAAGAAGTAGTTGATAAAACGGATTTAGAGATTTCATTTAAAATATCTCAAATAGGTCGACATATTAATTATTAAATAAATAGAAATGATTATTTTATGCTGTTCGTTTTTTTTTCTTTTTTCTGATAAAATGTTGATAATTTTTAAGTTTATTTGGCGTAAAAATTTTCAGAAGCTTCCCGGATTATTATGAAA
The DNA here is from genome assembly GCA_024305405.1 of Dirofilaria immitis. Lineage (NCBI taxonomy): Eukaryota > Metazoa > Nematoda > Chromadorea > Rhabditida > Onchocercidae > Dirofilaria > Dirofilaria immitis. Next base: position 2,054,602 of record JAKNDB010000088.1, on the reverse strand, counting down.
CATCAATGCCACTTGGATTTTTTCGAATTAATCAAGCAATTCAAAAATTTTCCATTCCAATGAAAGATAATGATATCATAATGCCGAACTATATCAATGTTCATATTTTTAAAATATGCAAATTTTCTTTTTCTTTTTTTATTACTTAAAAATTCTATTCTATCATTTGCTACATTTTCAACTGGAATACATAAAAGACATTTAATGATGGAAGTGAACGTCAATGAAAGACGTTTAATGACGGAAGTGAACGTTAATGAAAGACGTTTAATGACGGAAGTGAACGTCAATGAAAGCCGTTTAATAACGGAAGTGAACATTAGTGATGCAAACGAGCCTTAAAATTGAATAAATTTTATTAATACTTATATTAGCTAGTAAAAATGAAAAATAATCATTATACTAATTCGAAATGATTAATTCAAGTTTTAATTATATTCAAGTAAGTGAAAATAAATTTAAAATAAAAAATTTAGTTACACAAAGAAATGTTAGCAGATGAGCAACAACGTGCCGGTTATACTATTCATAAACGATTGTATTTTCGAAATCTTGTCCATCTAGGTGAAGAGTAGGTTTAAAATATATAATTTGATTCTTTTTCTTTTCGAATTTAAAAATTTTAAATTATTGGATAAAATATTAATATTTGAAATTTTATTCATTTCAAATTTTATATTCAAATTTTTATTTTTCTTCAAATAGCTTTTAAGGTAAACATTTTTTTTTAATTTTTCGTTTCGAATAATTGATAAATTTATTATAATCAAAATTGGTAATTAATTAATTAATGCAATTAAAATGATTAGACTAATATTTAGTAATCAATTAATGAATTAAAATATCAGAATAACATTTATTGTAGTCAAGATTGGTAAGTAATCAATAGAATTAAAAGGTTAGAGTAATTCTTATTTTAATCAAAATTGGTAATTAATTACTCTATATGAAAAATTAGAATAATTTAATTAGCATAGTTTAGGTCATTGAATTTCTTATTACTTCATTACGACATAATTGCTAATTTAATATTATTAATTAAGTTGTGAAAACGAAAAAGCACCATTTATATTTGGTAATCAACGGATTATTTCATTAATGCATGAAAGGAATATGCCTTATGAAGTAAATTTTGCATTTAACTAACACAAATTTATTCAATAAAATTTAAGGAAATAATTATCGTTAATTTAGTAATATGTCAACTGTATTATTCAAATCCTATTATCAGGAAAATATCAGGATCATTACTAAGTGCTTATTCACAGGTGGCAAACATCGCGATATAATTTACAGGTAGCAAACATCATGGAATAAGTTAGAGGCAGCAAACATTACTATATAATTTACAAAAATCATAGTATATTTACAGGTAGGAAACATCATAATATAATTTATAGGTAACAAACATCATAAAATAATTTACAGATAACAAACATTATAGAGTATGTTAACAAACAAAATACAGTATGGTAGCAAACACCATACAGTATTATTCAATAAAAATCTTTTAAAATTGTTTATTTATACAAAAGCAAATGTTAATCAATTTCTTTAATTGCTGATAACTTTTTGATTGATACTAATTAAAATTAAAATACTTTTTAGAAAGAATCTAAAACTTTAATTTTTAAATTCATAAACTTCCAGTGAAAATTTTTAAATTTAAATAAATAAAATTGGTTGCAGGTACCATGTTTTACCTGTTTGAAGAAGTTACCATCAGCTAATATTGTCAATACTTTTTATATGCTCCCAAGAAGGTTCAAATTTCGAATTTATTAAAATTTTTTCAGCTCTTTCCTGTGAAACTTTAATAATGCAATTAACTATATAAGAAACTTTTGAACTTATGATTAATTATTTCGAAAACTTTCAAACTTTACTTGAATAAATGGAATAAGATATTTGTTCCAAAATTATATCTAAAAAAGATTTAAAATATACATAATTGAAAATAATTATTATCACTTGCATTTAGTTAGTAGTATCCTTTAAATAACGTGTATTTATATCTCAAAAAGATGAAACAAATATTTGAAATAAGAAAACTTAAGGACTGAAATATAAGAAATTCATTTTTAACAGAAACACTCATAAAAGTGAAAAGGAAAATAAAATTATTTCCAATCGTTTATTATTTATTAGTAAATTATTATAAAATTAATTTTAAGAATAGGATAGATAATAAAAATAATATTATATGGAGTGAAATTGTATAGAAAACACTAGATAGAATTTATTATTATGTAGTATAATACAATAAATTTCAAGCTTATTTCACTAATTTTAAATACGAATAATTCGCATTATGTGAAATATTATTAATTGGATATGCTAATTATTAGTAACTTATCGGTAGTAAATAATTATTGTAATGGATTAATTAAATTAGAATTTAATAATAAAATTAAATTAGGTTAGACATTAAATTTAGAAGTAAAACTATATAAATAAAATAAGTTTAAAATAATAATTGATCAGTAATTTTGAAATATTTTTGAAACTTATTCCATTTCAAAAATGCTTCAAAGTTTTTTTGCATATGAAATTGTAGAGATGTTTTTGCGCCAATTCCGTTTCGTGATCGTATCGAAGCTTTTTCCGCTTATGAATTTGATATCGCGAAAGAAGATCGAGAAGATGAAAACGCGAAGATATGGAAGATATGCCGACTACAACATTTGCTTCGACTTCTACGGATTCAGCATCATTCAGAAATGATACCGATTGGATGCAGAATGCTGCGAAATATTCAACGATGAAGTCAACGAAGATAGATAAAATTATTCAAGCAAAGCAAAATTGACAAAACGACAATATCATCGAATTCCATTTGCTTCATTTTTATATAATTTTGCTACCAAAAGTTAGCAAAAATCTATTTTATTAATTTTTCTTTTCACTTTTCTTCGCTTTTTGGCTTAGAGAGAATCATCCAAACTTGGCTTTTACTAAGTGCAATATTTTATTTACAACCAAATAAAAATTTTTGAGCCATGAGTTTAATTGTCATCAGTTAAATTTTTATTTAGGATTTTATTTGTAGAATTTACGGATCCGAATTATGAAGATAAGCGGACAACATTTCGTGGTCCATTTTTGGCTGATCGTTGGTGGGATCGAATGGTTGTTACTGAGTAAGCTATTTTAAAATTAAAAAAATATAAATTACAATTATTATATAACTTTATTTTTCATATAGAAATATACATTATTATATCTCAAAAATAAATTCGATTAAAAATTAGAAATGATATACGAAATTAATTTAAACGTATAGCATAATCTCCAATATATAAATATATATACATCCAATATATAAATATACATATCAAAAATAATTCACTCAATAAATTGGAAATGAATCATTAAATTAATTTGAAGAAATGAGATAAAACTAAGAATGCCAATTCTGAATGGTTGATCACTGATTAAGTCCTGAATTATTATGTGATTCAATTTTGAATAAATCATAAATAAATAAATATATAATCAATAAATTGGAAATGAAATATTGAATTAATCAGAGTGAGTTAACTTGGAAATAGTGACGTCAAAACGGGGATAGTCGATTGCAATTAAATCCGGGATTAGTACATAACTTGATTTTTGATATATAAAAACATATTATTTATTTCAAAAAGCAATTCGTTTAATGAATTGGAAATGAATTATTAATTATAATTTAAAGTAGCGAATTAGAAGTAGCAGTACCAGTACCGGATGGAAGATTACGAATAAATCCGGATCCGGGACGACTTCGACAATACTATCCACATTTTAATAGTATGACGATTGTTTGTGCTGAGGTTTTTGTTTTTTATTTCAAAATTTATAATATTTTATTGATTCAATTTTTAGATTATTAAAATTGGAATAAAAAAATTTTTTTCGTTGCAAAAATCTGAAATGAAAAGCAAAATTTTTTTAAATTAATTATAAAATTATTAATTATAAATTTTAATTTTTCAATTTAGTTTAATGATTATAAATTTAAGCAAGTGGATGGTACATTAATTGAAACGGATGTTATAGTTAATGTTGATACGCTTATTGAAGAACCGATTGATGAAAAACCGGAATGCTTATTTAGTTTACATTTTTCCGAAGAACAAAAACAAAAATGTACAACAAAATATCATTCCTTTCGAGAGGTTTTCTGTTTTTTTTTCATTCTTTTCTTCCTAAAATTTTTTTAAAAATAATAAATTTTCGAAAAGTTACAATTAAATTAACTATTAATTTAGAAAAAATAAAAATATTGCCGAAGTGTTATTAATTTTTCTAATTTTTATATTATTTTTAAAATTTTATGCAAAATCTAAATTTCCACATTAATTAAGAATAAATTATTTGTTAATTTAAATGAAATGATGATAACATATTTATTATTACTTGCTTTTGGTAATTTGAAAAAGTTTATTTGAAACGCTGATTTCTTGACTAATTAAGGATTAATTAATTATTAATTTAAAAGGCGAAATTTGATTACTGCTTATTTTTATATTTTTTTTTCAGCTAATATTCTAATTGCTAATTAATGAAATAATGCTATTTCTAATATATAATATTAAAATAATTAATCGTATTATCTCTTATAATATATAATATTAAAATAACAAATATTGAATAATCTTATCATATTATTTCTTTTATCACATCAATCTCATCTAATTCTTAATAATTGGTTAGGATGAAAAGATTAGATTAGATTCTATGTTTTTATAATAGAAAAAGCGAATAGATAAGAAAAATTATCGAAAATTTAACTCAAAAATGAAAAGTATAATCGTAAAATTCCATTAGCGTCGAGAAGATGATTACGGTAAATTTGATTATCGTTACCGTATTCGTGATTATCAACCGGTACCAACACATTTTCATGCTATTCTAAAGAAGGAATATAATTTGAAAATTGATATTGGTTATGAACGATGGTCATGCTGTACTGCATGTTGCTGCACTAAAAGTTTGCCGTCGAGAATTTGCTCTCGACAGGGAGGAATGGTATTCTTAACTGAAGTTTTTCTCTAATAAAAAGAGTTAAAGGAAAAAAATTTAAAAAATAGCAAGATAAGAATATAATTTTTTTTTATATTTTGAAAAATTCTTTTATAAAACTCTTCAATTTTTAATTTCAATAATTATTCCTTCTAAAATGGATGATAATAATTCCTTAATTGGCTCTGGATAACCTTTAACCTTTTGTTAATCATTCATTCTATAATAAAAAGGATGCAATAAATACGAATTGCTGATAGCTGATAAGATTGAGAAAGTTTACGATAGCAAAATAAATGAAACCAATCATTTATTTCTTACGAAAAAATTGAAATTGGAAAATTAATTACTTAACATAAATACCTTGCATTAAATTAAAAATTAATTATTTTGTAGAAATACATATTGCATTAAATAATTTAAAATTTTTTTGCAGCAAAAGTTGGAAAGTTATCGTTCTCGTCTTGCTTATATGTCATTTTTTAAAATTGATCCATTGAAAAAAGTAATCATTTCGTTTTCCTTTGCTGAATAATTAAATACCGAAAATTGTAAATTAATTAACACCGTTGATATTTATTTCTGCAAAATTTATATTCTCTTATATTTGCGTAATATATATCATGAAAAAGATTATTTACGTTGTTTTCACTGAATTTAATTTAATCTTATAATTAAATTTTTTTAATTAACCTTTACCTCATATAAATTGATCAGTTGTCTTATAGATAGTGATTCTAATAATAATAAGTATGCTAAGTAATAAAATTTCAAAATTGGAATTTTTATTAGGAATGAATCGTTGAAGGAATCAGAATTTACCTGAAAATTATTACAGGTAACGCTATCATTAAATGTTTCGGGAGATAGTAATTATATGGAAGAAGTAATAATGACATTTGATAAATACCTTAGTTCAGATCCATATTTTACGACAGGTATTCCCATTCATTCAACGTTATTGATCACTGATGCTTATTGGAGGAAATTACGGCAACATCTTATTGATCAAGTATCATTTCATATAATTAATTCATAATTAATTAAAAACGTGATAGACGTAATTTACGTGAATATTTTGATTCTGATATAAAATGTCGGAATATATCATTTAGTATTAAGTAATACAAAAATAGGTAAATCTAATTAGCTTTATGATTTAAAATTTTTTTGCAAAAATTTATAAAATAATTTAAACGATAAAGAGAAAAATAAAAGTTTCGTTTTTCTTTTTAAAATCAATAAGCTAATATTAAATCACATTGCATATGAATTTATAAAAATGTGAAAAAAATTTAATTTCCACTAAAGAAATTCGAGTAATTGGAAACTTTGAAATTGAATAATCGAATGATATTTAAACAAATATTGAAATTATGTCTCGCCTTTTAATAATTTTATAAATTTTTTTATCCTATTATTATTGTTGCTATTATTAATATTTGTTTTAAAATTAATCCTAATTTTTAAGCTTTTGCCTTTTTGTTTAGCTTTTTTCGAATTATCAAATCAATAATTTTAAGGAAATTATATTTCATATAACTTCCTATTTCCATTGTTATTACTATAATTTTTTTAAATAAAATTTTTTAAATTTTCGCTTCAACTTAAATTTTTCTTTTTTCATCAATTATTGAACGAAATTAAGTAAATAAATTTTTGATGATAATTAATTATTATCAACAAAACTTTTTATTTTACTGGAGAAATTATTTTTAAATTTTATAGATGTTGGGCAAAAATATGCAATACAAAAAATAAAAGGTCGTCTGGGATTATTTGTGGAATCTGAAAATTGTGATGAATCGGAGCAAAATTAGACTGCGAAATTCTTGAAAAATGTCGCCAAGATTTTCAAAAAGTAAGATAATTAATAATTATGAGAAAAAAATTGCGAATAATTTTTTAGTATCGATTTAGCTAATCGATGATTGTAAAATAATCAAAATAAATTGCTAAATGTTATTTAATTAACAGATCTCAAAAGTTAAGATAACTGATAGTTACGAAAAAATTTTCGTTATCAGTGCTAAGTTTTAGCTGATTGATAATTATGAATTAATCAAAATAAATTGCTAAATAATATTTAATCAGCAAAACAAATCAATAGAAAAAAGATCAAGTATTTAAGGATCAAGCGTACATAGTTAGAATATTCCATTGTAGCCAAGTTATAGAGTATTCCATTTAAAACGTAACCAAATTATAATTAACAAATAATTTTAGGTTTAATTTAAAAATTTTTTTCTTTCACAATTTTCTACGCTATATTTTAAATAATTTGTAGATGCGAGTTTTTAGCGCAAAAATGCGTCCAATGAAAATTACAGAAGAATTATTAAAGAGAAAATTTGAAGAATGTGGAACAGAATTAATTTCCGAACAAATTAATATGAATGATCTTGAAAATTTTGGAATATTAAAACGTGGATACAATTATTTGATTAGCATTAATGAGACATTTTTGGTGCAGTTACAAAAGTAATAATAATTAATTAATTACTAATTTTTACTACTAAAATTTTATTTCTATTATAAATATTCATTACAATATTATTTAATCAATTTAATGCAAATGTAATTATCTTTCAATACCGTTTGATTGACATAATGTAAATAGCATTATTGAAGATGATCGATCTTACGTATAGAAAGATTGATCTGGAAAATGATTTTATAAAAAAAATTTCTGAATCTTATTCATAATAAAAAACTTCAGAAGATTTGTATTTATAATTAATTAATTTCTAATTGCCATCTTTTCTTACAGTATTACACTATAAAATTATTATATTCTTTGGCTTCTTTCTTTATTATTTTAGAAATTAAATAAAATAAAAATTTGCAAAAATTATAATTTAAGAAAGAAAAGCCAAGAAATTGAGCAATGAATATTAGCAATAATTTATCATTAATTTTACTGCTAAAATCTAACAAAAAAGATTAGTTGTTTTTAAGGTTAATTTATTGTTAATTTTATTGTTAAAGTTCAACAAAAAATATTTATTATTTTTAAGGTTAGTTGGAAATTTGGATCTTATCAAATTCCAAATTACAACTATCAATTACCATGCTCATTACAACGTGTTGCTACTGCACCAAATAAGAAAGACTTATTAATTATTGGTACATATTCCAAATTATTTTTTTATATTTCATTTTTCATATCATTTCATATCATGCCATTCCTTATCATATCATACCAAATCTTATCATGTCATATCATATCAGAGAATAATAATTTATAAATTTTTTTTGTAATTATTTTTAATTCATTTATACATTTTGAAATATTTTGCGATATTCTCTGTTTGCAAAAAAAAATTGTAATTTTGAGGTGCCCGCAAGGATGATACCGCATGGCCATATATTGGTAAGGCAACTATGTTAGAAGATGGTAGTGATGCATATTTCAAAATTATTCTTAAATTTGTTAGGTAACGTGAAATCAATTTTATTGATTATTTATTTATTCATTTTTTTAGATATTCCATTTAATATTTTAATTTCAAATTTATTAATTAGAATTCTAGCATTTCAGTTATAAGATTTACTAATTTGAATAAAACTTTGATTAAAATTTAGGTTGTAATGATTCATATTCCAAACTTATTCTTAAATTTGTTAGGTAACATAAAATTATTTATTTAATTGTTTCATAAATAATTACTCCATTAAATATTTCAATCATAAATTTATTAGGTTGAGTCTGAACATTTGATAAGATTTGATTATGATATGAATAAAATTTCAGTCCAGAAATGGATGATCCAACAACGATAACATGGACTATTATCGTAATTGGTTAATTATAATTAATTTTAAAAATTTAATTCGAAAATAATAATTGAAAAGAAAAAAAGTATCAATCGAAAATTCCTGCAAATTATTTTATTATTGTTGTAAGAGGAAAAATTTGAGAAATTTTGAATATCAGTAAAGATATTTGGGAGCAAATTTAGAACAAAAATAAAATTAGGATAGGATATACTTAACTTTTTAATTCGACTGCTAACCTATGACCCTTTTTCATTAAATTTACAAAATAATAAGTCAATACTTCTTGACTACTTACTTTGCAATTTCAGTAGTATTTACGATTCTATCAGCAACACTCATCATCGTTTATGTGATGCAATTTCATTATAAAAGAAAAACTTTTAAAAAATCCTTCCATAAGGAAACTCCTGTTTAATTTATGCAAAAATAAAAAAATCTCGGGAGAAATACTTCTCATATGATAATAGTATTATCATTTATTGTTTGTTGTCGATAACTTTTTTTACTGTATCATTTCTTTAAATTTAATTTAATCTAATATGCCTAAAATTTTAATATCGATAAAATCAATTCAATTACTTTATAATTTTTTGCCTATACCGATTAGATCACAAAATCAAAATTTGATATAAAATTAATTTGGATTTTAATCCTAAAATATTACGGTAAATAAAAAACTTTCTAAACTCTTCTTCATTTAGCTTTTTTGCTTTCCTTTTATTTCAATTGGAAAACTAAATTTTTAAATTTATTAAGTAAGAAAAAATTAACAATTAAAATTTTTAACTTAAATAAAAAAATTTGCACTAAAGTAATCGAGATTTATGTAAAAAAATTTGGATAATCTTTTCGTTTTGAAAATTTTGCTTTTTTTTATGTTTAATTACAAATTATCAAATTAAATTATTTCAAATATAAAAATCAATGATAATTATTGCCTTAAACACGAAATAGGTAGACATTTTACTAGGAGAATTAATTATTTAATCAGTTAAATATTACGTAATCCTTTTGGAAGTGTACAACGATTTTATTAATTAAAAGATATATCTTGGCAAAATTTCAAACCGTTCATCTATCTTCTACAATTAATCGTAATCAATAATAATTAAATAATCAATTTGTAAAAACAAATTCGGTTATCAAAACACTTAAATATTCAATTTATAAAAAACGAGTAGTAAATTAATTTCAAGTATTTCTTTTTTTTGCTTTAATCATTCATAAATTTTTTTCGTCTATAACTTATTAAAGGTTCAAAGGTTAAATCAAAAGAGAATATTTCCAAAAAAAAATACTTGAATAATCAAATTATAAGAAAAAGGACAAATAATAAATGAATATGTCATCTTTTCTTCCATTTACCCATTTATATTTTTTTATTTCAAAATTAATAAAAGGTTAAAGGTTAATTGAAAAATATTAAAGAAAAAGAAATATTTACAATCAATTGACATAAATCCATTAGTTGTATCCCTAATTAAATGGAATTTCTTCCATACAATAATTAAATTATTAATTAATTATTTGAATTATGAGGAAAATATATTAATTGCCAAAATAATTATATATTTGCTATTTGCTTCATATATTTCAATTTAACAAATAACTTATTATACCGGATCCGGTATACAAATTTTTCCTTTACATCGTTCATGATTTATCAAGGTGAAATACAAATTTAAGAAATTTCACGTCAATATGTATTCCGCGACTAACGTATCTCATTCGAATCCGGTATATGTTGTTTGGATCTGATATATATATATACGTTGCTCAGTTATATAAATGATTTATTAACTTGATGTATAGATTTAAGAAACATAATGTCGACATGTCTTCCGGATTCGGTACATATATTTTTACTTTTTTTTCTTTTGTATTATATATGATCTATTAACATGGAGTATGAATTTAAGAAATATCCTCTCGGTATGTCTTCCGGATTTGGCATATTTCTTTCGGATTCTATATACATATCCTGTTACATTGTAGTGATCTGCTAATTTGAAAAAATAAATTTAAAAAATATCATCTCGACATATCGCCCATTGAAAATATACAATACATTGATTTTTCTATACATTTTATCTAGTCAATGATGAGATCAATAAGTACGGTCGTAGTGATTATTCATCGTCAAGTCCAAATTGGTAAACAGTAAGATGCTGATAAAGTTCATCCGGCCGCAATATAATTGATGGAAAATGTGGCTAAAATATAATTCCATTTTGATTACGATTTTCAATTTTATTCAAGTTAATAACAGCAGGAGTAGTTTTATATAGAAAATCAATAATCGATAAAAATATACTTTTGTTTTTTAAATTTTAATATTAGATAAATTAAAAATAAAAATAGTCTAAATGTATCTAATTATTAAATTTGATGAAATAATAAAATCAAAGAAGTGAAGAAATTTTATTGATTATAATAAAATTCGAATATTGAAATATTCTACAATCGATTAATTTAAATTAATTCCATAATAATTTTCTATATTTCATTGAATTAGTTAATTAATTTGTTATGAATTTGAATTCATAACAGTTTTTAATAATGACTATTTTATGATGATTAATAAGTCCAAATAAATTAATTTAACTATTTAATTTTAAGATCCAAATCATCATTTAAGTGATAAACAAAATATTACCAATCAATAGTTCATACTTTTCGAAATAAGTATTATCACTTTAATAAAATATAAAATTAATTATTTAAAATTCAAATTATCCGTCTTTTTCTTTTGGTGAAATTACTATATTTGATAGAAAATTTATGCTAATTTTGTTTGCAATTTACATTAACAAAAAAGGAAGAAAGTTATAAATAAATAAAACAAACTTGATTGATAGCATTACTTAAACTACGACACTGTAACGTAAAAGCCGAATAACGATCATAAACGTGATTTGCTTTACCATCAAGTCTATCCAACCAAGAACCCATGTTTAGATACAGACACGGATACGTTGTTGAAACTGTCATTCGGATGCCACTTGAAATTGATGCAACGCTATAAATTACATAACTCGTTCATTAATAATAAATCAAAAATAATTAATAATAATAAATAGACATATTACTAAAATAGTATTAATTAGAATTAATTAATAAATAGAAATCTTCTAAGATGTATTTTTTCATAAATAATAAATTGCCAAAAAATCAAACTTAAAATATCTTAATAAACCATTTTATTTTTCATAAAATGTTATGGTGAAAAAAAGTTTTAAAAATTAGCAAATGAAGAGATAAGAGATAGGAAATTTTAAAATGATACCTAGCAATGCGTCGTAATTTTTTCGATATATTTAAATTGTCAATTTCGAAGCAAAAATCGTGATTATAATTTAATTGATTGCTATCGTTTATCAACAGATCGGATATTTTTCGTGGAACAAGAAAATTGAATTGACTATTTCCAACATTTGTAATTGTTCATGAAAAAAGAAACAATAACTAATAATATAATTTTAATTAATATAAATTTAAAAAGCGAAACAATTTTTAACTTAAAATAAAATACTTTGTTGTAATTTCAATTACTTCAAGTTAAAGCTGAATGAATATTTCCTCATTTTAAATTGAATTAAATCAAAATAAACATTTACTAATTTAAAACGAATTAAGGGAAACAAAAACTTCTTAATTTGAGATTAAGAAATTTATTGCAATCTCGATTACTTCAAATTAAAGCCAATTAAACATTTCCTAATTTGAAATTTAAAAAATCTTCCAATATTGACTTACATAAAAGTTATTTACCTGTTGAAAAGCCATTCTTATCGTTTGGAAGATAATTTGGAGTGTATAATTGCATGATGTGATCGCGTAATGATGGCATCCCCTATTAGTGCAAAAATTTAAATATTCTCAAAGTTCAATTTAAATTTTCTCAAATTTCAAATTTAAACTTTTTAACTGATTAATTGAAAGTGCTAGTTTATATAAATTCCGATTAGTATCAGCAAAAAATCAAATTTAAATATTAAGTTAGAAATTTTCATTAATAACTAATTAGTTAACTTAATTTCCGAAACAAAATTAGTCATCTCATACTGCCAATTATTTTCACAAAATTGACATTATTATAAAATTAAATCATTAATTCATAAATAATCGAATAATTATTTACTAAAGGGACTTTATAAACGATAAAATAAACGAATGATTAATCGAATTATATCAGGATATTTCTTTTCAGAAAATGATTATACCGCCAAATTTACCGTATCTGATAATTTTATTATAAATAATGTGTATTTGAACTTTTGCATTGTATAAACTATAATCAAAGTATACTCAGTAATTTGACAATCATCTGCAAGTAACTGATCCTGAATAAAATTAGCCTGCGTTACATTGCAAAAATGTACCTCGCCATCTAAGTTAAAATAAGCATTGTTGGCGACATTTAATATCGTCGATTTATCAGTTGAGGCTCGATAATCAATTACTATTTCATTTTCATTTGTTAATATATATGTTACTTCTAAATGCACCTAAAATGAAACAAAAATTGTTGAAATTTTAAAAATTGAATTGAAATTTTTATACATTTAATTGTTTAATTAATATAATATCATAACTGTTATTACACATACATAAATATAATCAGGAATTGATCTCACTTGAAATTAAACTTAAATGTAATTAGTTTTAACAAATTTGTTTTATTTTATTAGTAAAAGATCAACAATTAACGGAATGACAAACTTTGATAGATGGTTAATTAAATAATGAATTTAAATTTAAATTACTGCATTAATTTATAAGTTTATTAATAAATTCAAAATTAACCTGTCCTGGATATCCACCTTCGCCATCATGACTAATACATGTAAAGCATACACCATTACCTTCATCCAATAATTCATAATTCCATAATTTCTATTAATTTTATTTAGTCACTAACACAATTTTTTCAAAGTAAAAATGATTAAAAAACGAAACAAAATTTAATTTAAATGAATTTGTTTCGATTTTTAATTTCAATTACAAGCTATCAAAATTTTTTCTCTTAATTAATTAAAATAAATTACTCATGTTTTTCCTGACTGTTTTTCCCGAAATGGTTTTTTGCAATTGATTATTTGAAGAAAAATGGTCTAAAATTCAATTATCAAAACCTTTGATAAACTTCCACGTATACCACCATTCATGTGATGTGGTGGTGCATTTAAACCAAGTTCATATTCCCGACTATCAACTGCAAACTTTCCATTACTTATATATCCAGCAACACGACCAATTACTGCACCGATACTATGATTATCCGATTCATATTCTGTAAGTATACATCATTATTCATATATTCAAATATCATACTTATATTTGTATATTTCATATTATAAAATAAAACAGAAATCAAGCAAAATTGATAAATACGAAAGATCAAATATACTATTTGCAACTGTTATCGTTATCAGTTATGAGTATACCAAATTCGTGAAGTGCTTTATAATATAATAATTTTATAATCAAATAATCAAATTTTCAATTAGCCAAAAATCAAAACTAACATCTATTTTTGCATATTTTTTTGTTGCATTATACTTATTAATTAGAAAACTAAATTATACTAAAATATATTTAATCAAATTTTAAAAATTATAAATAAAACTATCGATAAAAATAAATACTAATCACTATCATAAATATCGCTAGCATAAATATTATCATAGATATCACATCCTGTCGCTAAAATGACGAGGACCAGAGAATTCAACGTCGTTAAAATGACGAGGAATTTGATTTATTTTTTCCATGAAATCATTTAATTGATTTTTTCTGTGTAAGTTAGTTAATTAATTTTTAAGTGAAAACACAATTTTAATCGTTTTTTGCGCGGAGCTATAGTTTAATTTATTTTTACGTGAAGCCGTGATTTAATTAAATTTTTACGTGGACCGTAATTTTAACATATTTTTCCCGTATACGGCGGTAATTTGTCTGTTATTGAGAATGAATTGAATAAAAACAATTTCGTTAAAATGACGAAGACCAGAGAGAATTAGTAATTCTTTTATTCTTAACCAATTCCTTGGCATATGTTGTTATATGTGCGGATTCTCTGTGCAATGCAAAATGTAATCTAAAATTATCCGCCCAATGTGTGTCAATGAGCTCTAACAAAGAGTTCTATTCCCACACGTTAACAAAGGCGCTATTTCTTATAGTTTCTTATAGTCGTAGAACTAACTACCAGGATCTTCCACCTACGCGGAAGAAGAGGGTACTGAGTATCAAAACCATTATAAAGGATGTGCTTCAGTAAGCGGTTAGAAGACTATAATCGGGCGTTATTTAATCTGTTTTCATTTTAGTTATGTTTTCGTCATAAAGGTTGTCAGATTGATATCACTGAATTTGCGTGGTTGTCATATTGCAATTGCTGCCGCTCGTTAATATGTTACCATGTTTATTGTCATAAAGGTTTAATTATCCAAATTTGAGGTGCTGCCATTTAGAGGCAGAAAGAACCCTTTAATTTTTATCGCAGTTAAAGAAGGTGAGTATTATTACATACTAATATATCATATCTAATTGCATACCTAATCACATTGTACCTAATCTGATCAGTATTTTAGTATCTATCTAATAAGTATCTGATCATGACCATGAATAATGAATAATTTATTATATAACCATAGCCAACTAAAAAAATTATCAACATGAATTAAATAAGTATTAAATCTTAAATATAAAAAAATTATCATAGTATTAACCACTTTAATATCATCAATATTAGCGTTAATCATAAGTATTAACTGTTATCACAAAATTATCGTAAATAGTCTTGTAATAAGTATTTTATGATGAAAAATTTTATGATAAAATTATAGCCAACTGATAAAATATTTGAAAAAAATAATGAATGATGGAAAAACAGTTCTGATTAAAAAAGTATAGAATGATATTTGATTAATGATAATAATTATACGGTATTTTTATGGAAAAGCAAAAAATGAATTTCAACAATTGATAATAACGTATTTTTCAAAGTTAAAAATTTCTTAAATTAACAAAAATAAAATAAATTTGAAAAAAATTATTTTCATTTTTTGAATGGAATGCTTATAATAATAATAATATTTAATATTACAAAGATTATACGACAGTTTTAAATGATTTTATTTTCTTTCTAATTATTCGTCTTTTTGTCCCAATAAATTAATATTTCTTAACCAATGTAAGGTTGATTTGATTTGATGAAAAAATTTCATTAAACAATTATACTTCTAACTTTTAAAAATAGTATTTCTAATATTTAATTAAAAATTAAGAACAATTATCAATAGCATGACTTGAAAAAACATTCTAATAAAAAAATTTCTAAATTAATTAAAAAATATAAATTAATATTTTTTGGACATTATGCTGCGTTCAAAATAAAGAGGTTTTCAATCTTAACTACTAATTAAGTTTTCAGTCTCAAAGACTAATTAAAAAATTAAAAGTAGATATCAGCAAGATACAAATAGAAATTATTGGGAAATTTCATGAAATTTGTAGGTATTATAATAATTTTTAAAATAAGTTTTCAGTGTCAATATTTAATTTAAAAATTAAAAGCAAAAATTAATAAGGTATGAACAAGAATTATTTGAAGAAATTTGTAAAATTTAAAAGAATTCACCAATCTTTATTAATAGCTATAATGCTATAAATATTACATCAAATTCATCATATCATATAATTAAGAATCCAGTTTTAAAAAAGTAGGAGGAAATTGAATAACTAATAAAATTTAACAAAATGAACCTTGAAGAGTTCGAAATCCAAGCGCAATATCACGAAATTGATCACTACGATCGGGCACTAAAACGCTCATTAATATTGCGCCATAATTTAATAATTCAATTTTCATTCCATTATTATTTGTCAATGATATTTTTACCACTCGCTCTTCGTCCGCTTTTGTTATACCAAACTGTTCGATTGTAATCAATCGTAACATTCTAATATAATATTTCTTATCAATTAACAGTTAATTAATCATGATTAGTTATTTGATTTAGGATGAGGCGCAAAATTACATATGTATTATTATTAAATAAAAAGTTAGAGAAATTTGCAAAATTTTAAAAATTATTTAAATTAATAAAATTTATTGATTTTTCAGCTTTTCAAATTTTCTAAAAAATTTTTGATTTGTACAAATTTTTCCATCATATTTGATGGCAAAATGTAGATGTATTTTATACTTATAAAATACATCGATTATAAATATTATATAAATCTTAATGAATAATAAACAAAATAAGACATGTAAATAATATTTACTTAGAGTGGAAATATTAAAACAATATTAACTAAAAAGGAATATGTAAACTAAAAAAGAAGGAATAACATACACATAAAAAGGAGCATATAAATAATGCTTTGTAATAAAAATTTTATAAATAATGATTATTTAAAGAAGAAATATATAATAATATTTGCTTAAAAAGGAAATATGTAAATAGTATTTTCTTAAAAGAAGTATATAAAGAATAATTATTTAAAAACCCTATATATATATATATATATATATATATATATATATATATATATATATATATATATATATATATATATATATATGTAGATGTAAACGATATTACTCAAAAAGAAATTGTAAGACATCCAGCAATTAAAATTGTTTGAATAGTAAAAATAAAAAGCAGGAAAGTTGGAAAAACGATATGTGGAAATGGAAGAATGCTGAAATTCCATTAAAATTAAATAATTAAGCAAATAATTGATATTTCAAATATTCTCAATACTTTTATGCAATTTAGGAATTTTCTCAATTCTAAAAAGTAAAATCAAATAAGTAAACAAATATGAAAGCTACCAATTCTTATTTGTTTATTATATCATTTTGTTTTAATTTATGTATTAATTGAAATAAAAGAAAATAATGTGATAATGATCGAAGAATTGCAGTTGATCAAAATTATTTTAAAACTTAACTAATAATTGAATTTTTTTCTGATCCAGGAATAGTAAAAAATAATAGGGACGATATTATCAATCATTTCAGAACCCAGATCAATTTCTATCTCGCTATTTTTCGTTTTAAACCAACAACGAGAAAAAGGGACGACGTAGCAGGAAATGAAATTTATTTGTTATCAGTTGTTATTTGGTCTTTATACTCTAAATAATGCTATCATTATCATTAATATGCTATACTAATGATATAGCACATTAATGATAATGATAGCTATATTAATACCAATATCTTTATAAATATCAGCAAATTATTAGCATTACAGTCATCGAATCCTTATCATTATCAATAATATATTAAATTATTAGCAGTTGTCAATATAATCAATTATTAGCATCAGTATTATTATCGACATTATAATTATCGATATCTTTAGCCAAAAATATCAACAAATTATTATGGTAACGATATATTCAATATAATTATCGATATCTTTAATCATAGGATCAATACGTTACTGATATCCTGCACTATTGTTTCTATTATTTTTATCGATAGTCTTAATTAATTGATATAGTATAATAATTATTCCAAAAATAATTTAGTATCCATTCAATTATTATTTTCATACTCGTTGAAATGATATAATACTAAAACTAATTTAAGTAATATTTTCAAAAAGAAACTCCTCGAATGTTACTTGTTGAAAATTAAATTTTTCAGCACCAGCTATTTGATTTATATCATTATCATTACTTGGTTTATCATATTTGTCATTATCGAACATCGAAACTAAATTAAAAATTGCAATTGCTGGTAAAAATTAAATTACGTTATAACAAATAAACCAAACTTTGAATTCGATAAACAGTACAATAGTGTAGAATATATTGTTCTGATGAGAAAAAAAATGAAAACACTAAATGTAACTAAATCAAATAACAATTATTATTAATTTTAAACAAATATTTCAAAAATTCTCGACAAAATAACTTTAATGAATAATTTTCTCTTAATTTTTAAATATTTAAAAGTGTAATAATTTATCTAAAATTTATAATTTTGAAAAAAAAACAGAAAAGAAGGAAGAAGGAAGAAAAAAATTCATATAAATTTTTAAATTAAAACGAAAAATAGTTGAAAATTTTTTTCGCATTCTGTTTTTGACACTAAAAAAATTGGTATGTTTAGTATTGACGAATAATTATTTTATAATAGTTTGAAGATCGCAATTATAATTACTGTTTGAAAGATCACAATTATAATTATTGATTGGAAGATCGCAATTATGAGTATTGAATTGGAAAGTCATGAGAAAAGTAAAAATTTGTTAAATTTCTTCGAAAATATTTTTTCTAGATAGAATAGTTGATTGTTACTACATATATTTAATATTATTAATTGATTAGTTCTGATTAAGACAAATAAATTTACGGCCTGCATATCAGAATAAAGACCAATTAGAAAATGATTTTTCGGAGATAAATTCCAAGTTTCAAAATAATTTATGCCTAAAATTGAAATGAGAAAAATTTTTTTGATCCTATGAGTGAGAATAAAATTTTAAGATTTTTAAAATACTATACTGTAATCTAAATCACTTGCAAAATTATTAATCAAAGCTAAATTTTGTTTTTTTTTTTTGAGGATGTGGGAATTATAGTTGTGGAATTTTTTCAAAAATATTTGATTTGATAATGATTAACAAATTGCCAAATAAATATTCCTGTCCTAAATTAATCATATTTGAAATGAATTTCAAAGTTAATTTTGGTTGCATAAGGTTAAATTAATTATGCGTAAAATTTTTATTTCATTCTTTAACACATATATATATATGAAATATAAATTAGTCTCGAATAATCTCAACGTCTTTACTTCAAAATATGTGTAAATAATGTAAAATAATTCTAAATAAAGCAAAGAAAAATAAATTCCAAAATAAGTTTTAAAAATTGATTAATTATAATTTCGAATCAATTCTTTCTAATTATTTATTAATAAAAAATTCTATTTTATTCTTCAATATGTATAATGAAATATAAATTAGTCTCGAATAGTCCTGACATTTTTATTTTAATATTTATGCAATTAATATAAATATATGTTCAGGAAATATAAATTAGTCTCGTATAATCTCGACATTATTGCTTCAAAATGTATGCAAATAATACAAATTGATTCTATCAACAAAACATATTTGTTTGTCATTCAACAAATAGAAATATTAAGTAATTGATTGTTTTCTCGTCTCTCATCTAAATTTGAAATAATTACTTCTTATTATTTTTTATGAATTGAATTTTTCTGAAGTACTGCGATGAGAAGTATGTTTTGCTTATTTTATTTTCTTATAAATTACATCTCAAAATGAAAAAAAAAGAGAAAAAGACAAAAGGATAAATGAATGATAAATGAAAAAGACGAAGGAAAAAAACAATTTTTTCTTTTAATTTTATAAAATCAAAAAAAATTAAGTGAAAAAAATTTCTTTTTAGACAAAAATTTTTAATTGAATGAAAGAAAAACAAATTTGAAGAAAAATGACGGATGTATATTCATATTTTCTCTTTCTTTATTAAATATTTTCAAAATTTATTATATTTAATACTTAATTTGATTAATTTGAATTAAATTTTATTTATTAAAATAAATAATTATTTATTTTAATTTTTTTATACTAATAATAATAAATAAATAAAAATAATTACAAGAATATAAAATTAATTCTGACAACTACAAAAATTTTTAGTCAAATAAATCATTCATTTTTTCGGGACAAAAAAATCATTGATTTAATTTGATGATTTTTAAATTAATTAATGATTAATGAATAAATTAATTGTTGTTTTATTCTTTGCTAATTAGTGTAGGAAATAGGAGAAAATGATTGAAATTCATTTTATATTTAATTAATTAATTTGAAGAGAATATTTCATTGTTATTTAAAATGGAAAATAAAAAAATTATTATAAATTCATTATTTATTACAATCATAAATTATAATTGTTATTTTGAATTATTAAATAAAATCGAATTAATATAAAAATATATGTGTTCAATGAACAAATACAATGAACACATATATTTATATTAATATTAATAATTATGTATGAGAGAAATATTAATGCATTAATAATATGAAATAAATAAATAAATATAAATACTAATAAATTTATCATGTATAGACATATACATATGTTGCATTCAAACAATAATTATTAATTAAATTAATAAACTATAAAAAGTGTACAAAACGAATTTGACATTTATATTAATTAATTTTTATTTATTTATTAACATTAACTTACGTTTACTGATTAACATTTATACTTATTTACTTATATTTACTTATCAAAATATATTTATTAAAATTTATTTTTAAAAAATTTCTCATCTAACTAAATACTTAGAATGTTCATCTTTCATTTATAAATTGATAGCATTTACTCGTTTAATACTAATCGATAATGTTTACTTCATTATTTTTTAATTGCTAAAATTTTCATATAATATTATTTCTATGAAAGAATTAATACAATAATTATTTATCTACTATATCCACGATCACTTAATGAATAAAATTTGAAAAGTTGTACAGGTTTAGTAGCAAAAATACGATTATAACACGATCATAACACGTACTCGATATTTACTTCATTATTTTTTTGACTGCTAAAATTTCCATTACACGTATACGTAAGTACAGGTATAAGTACAAATAAATAAATAAATAACATGTACGCATAAATATAAATGTACAGATAAATATTCACTCTATAAGTCAGCGTAAATAACAGATTAATGGAGCAAGCGAAGGGATCGCCTGAAGGTATCCTTCTATCGTCTATAGTTCATTAAACTTTATATTCACTGCAAAAGATTGATTGTTCAATCGACTGATTAGATCGAATCAAACGATACAGTTTAAAGCTAAAACCAGTAACTAATTATCAAATTACTCCTAAATGATATCAAATTAATTAAACATTGAAAATAGTTACTGTTCTTAATTAATAATAATAATAATAAAATTTATTCGTTTACTCCTATTAAATTACTCTATTATTATGATTCTCTCATTCAAAATTTTATCCATCATTTTTAAATTAAAATTAAAATTTTACTATAATTAAATATATTATATATAATATTTTACAATATTTTTTTGAGAATATAATTATTACATTTCGAATTATATTACATTTCGAATTATAAAAATCAATATCATTTAGTTAAAAATTTCAAATTTTAATCAATTTTATCAAAATTTAGGAATGAATAATATTAGGAAGGAAATTGATAGAGATGAATGACATAAATTTAATCTTTCTGTTTATTTCTCGTCATATTATTAAATTTTTAATTATGATCAAAGGATATTATTTATTTCCGATTATTCACAAATTTTCTATGAATCGATTTCCTTCATAAAAGCAAATTTTTCAAAAAATTGTTATCAAATAATATATACAATGAAAAAAAAATACGAGAAGAAATATATGATGATAGAGTGAAAGTTTTCAATTATTTTCATCAAGAAATAAATAATTAAATATTTCGTCAATTTAAAATATAATTCTAATGAATCGAAAAAAAAACTGATACGTAAATTTATTTTTTCGCTTAATTTTGATTACGAAAATATCAACAAATAAATAAACAAACGAACATGAAAACACAATAAATATAAACAAGTATAAAATATAATTGCATATGTAAGTAAGCACTAATTGAAAACAGACAAATAACTAAGCAAACATGAAATTACAATAATAACGACCAGTAAACAAATGGCTGAAAATGCGAATTAGTGTAAAGAAGCAAATAAATAAACAAAACAAAGAAACATAAACGACAATAACAATACGATGATTAAACAATAATTAAAAGTATGACTAAACGAATAAACAAACAAAACAAATAAATAAAATAAAATAATTGGTACGACGAATAAACAATAATAAAAAATGCAAATAAACAAACAAATAAACATAAAAATTTATTCGATTATTATGGCTTCTTATTTGTCATAAAAGAAGAAATTATTGAAATTCAAATTTTTATAAAAAAATTTTTTTTCAAATTTCTATTAAATTCAGAATTTTCTTTTTAATTTATTATGAAAATTTGGCAAAAGAAAACGGATAAACAAAATTTTTCTTCCCTATTTTTATACGAAATAAAAAAAAAGAAATGAAAAATGAAAACAGGACAAGAAGAGGGTTAGTTAGTTCAATTTCGTACTGACGACTTCTGAATCATCATCATTGCAAATGGTTATTTGAGATGGTGCTGATGATGATGATGATGCTGCTGCTGCTGCTGCTGCTGCTGCTGCTACTATAATTTGCAAATCGATACGAATTCAAGAATGAAATGTTGCTGATTCATCATTTACATTTGAGAATGTTTTGTTACAAAAGAGGCGGAACGCAAGATTACGTATGAATTTATGTATGATAAAATTTTACGATATGATTTTTGTTTTATTCATATTTTATCATTTAATAAAAAAGAAAAATTTCATTCATTTAATTTATTCAAATGTTATGCTTTTATTTAATTATTTGATTTTTTTTTGATAAAGTTTGATATTAAAATGAATGAAATTGGGCGAAAAAACAAAAAGTGAAATAAAAGAGATAATTTTAAATGATATTAAATAAGCAAATTCTTTTTCTTTTTTGTTTGATTATTTTGAAAATTATTATATAATCAAATTTTGAGCAAATATATTTTTGCATTTGCTAAAAATTTTTATCAAAACTTTTTTTCTTTTTAAAATGTCTGATTTTTAGATTGAAATAAATGTAATTGTCAACTTCCTAAAACTAATTTTTCAATCGTTTTCTCTTTTCTTTTGTTTCCTAATAAGTTTTTGAAGAAAAAAAAGAATTTTCTCGAGAAAAGGAAATGTTGCTGGCTGATGTGTAACAATCAGAAAGATAAATTTGCTTTTTGATGGATTTAACCAATTTTTAGCATCGATCTTTGATCAAAAATTGCATTATTATCATTGATAATTTGATTAGTTTATTTTCAAATTCCAATATATCAAATTTCAAAACTCAATCAAATATTATTAACAAATATTACGATTGAAATTTCTAAGAAATGAAAAAAATTGCTTATAGATTTTTCGTTTCTTATTTTTTTCTACATGTTATTCCATTTATCAATTTGATAAGTTATTTACAACGCTTCAATATTTAACAAAAAAATTTTTTTCATATTAAGGTTAAAGGTTGAATGAGACAAATTTAAACAAATCAAAATAACGCGAAATATCAAGTCTTAGCAATGTTTATGAAAATAACCAAAGTATCAAATTATCATTTATCAAACTATTGCTTCCATATAAGTTAATGCTTGCTATCATTTATCAAACTATCATTTCCCTATGAGCCAAAGCTTACTATCATTATGAATCAAAGTTTACTACCATTTATCAAACTATCATTTCCATATGAATCAAAACTTACTGCCATTTATCAAACCACCATTTTCCTATGATTTATCGGTTTTGACATTTGATAATATATCTTATAGAATAATCTTTTATACAATCAATCAAATCCAAAATTTCACTTTCAATTTCGTTCCAAATTTTTTCATTTTTTTACCCTTATATTTGAAAATTAATTAATTTCAGAGAATTTCAATATTTTTTAAATTAACAAGCTGGAAGCTTAATAATATTAATATATATTTTATAGTCAAATTTAAAAATGGAATTAAAATTAGCATAAATGAATGGCAATGGCAAAAATGATAAATTATCATAAACTGATCATATTGATTTTTCATATTACATTCAAATTAATTCATTGAGATTTTTATTCTAATAATTATAGCGGATATCTTCGGCATAACGAATGATAAATTTATTTATTTATTCAAAAATAAGATTATATGAAAAATGAAATTAAGTTTATCCCGAGGTAAAATATAATGTGCAATTAATTAATTATTTAAAGGATTGAACTATGAAAAATTAGCAAAATATTAATAAATTACTTATAAAATTTTATCATAATATCAAAGAAATAAATTTGGATTGAAGAAATGGGATAAGAATAAAATTAAAATTATACAATCATAATAATGAATTAATATGAAGATAGAGAAGATAAATTACACAGAAGATAAAAGATAATCATTATCATATTTGTTAGTAATATAAAAACGTTATCGAATTAATAATATATTAATAAAAATTACATAATCTTTGAGCAATAATTATTCATTATTTCAACATTTGCTTTATTATAATTATTTTAAAAGCATTTCATTCTTTAATTAATTCAATTCAAGTAATAATCAATTTCTTTATCAGTAAGAAATTTCTAATCTAATCATTATTTAATAACATTTTTGTAAGAGATAAAAAAACTTTTAAATTTCAAAAAAGTTTGATTAAAATTAATAAATCGAAATTGAAGGGAAAATAAATAATTTGATAGGTATAATGAATTTGGCAGGTATGATAATTTTACAAATATGATAAGAATTTTGCAGATATGATAATTTTTAACAATAGGCAAAATTGCTTTATGATTTTATTTTTTTAAAAAGAAGCAACATAAAATCTTTAAAATATTGTATATAAATTGAAAATAGCTAATAGAGAAAGAGTTGAAATTAATGAGAGTGTAATAAAGTAAATAAAAAGCAAAAGATTATCGAAACAAAAAAGAAAAAGTTTTTATAAATTCTCGAATAATTCATTTCAAATTTCTTAAAGGTCAGCGAATCATTTTGTTTACTTTTTTTTCGAAAAATTTAATTTAAATTGATTCTTCGTTTTTTTCTTTCTCTCTTTTCTCTCTCTTTCACGTCGCTCTTAGAAACGAAAAAAAAAGTTTATTTTATTCACTGCATCATTTTTTCTTTTATTTTTTATTTTTCACTAAAACCGGTTTCAAATTACGACTATTACTTAAAGGCTAAATTGATAGGCTAAAAATGATGCGTGAAATAGGCAGCCAAATCTTTTGGCTTATTTGAATAATTAAAATTTCGTCAAATAAACAATGAAATGGAAGGAAAAAAATGAAGGAAACAAAACGATAATGCAAATATATTGATTATGAAGAAAAATGGAATATGATTATTTCAGAAAATTTAATTTCTTCACCTTTAACCCATTTCAATCTTCTTCGCCTTCAGATCTCGGATCGCCGTTTCATGCAAATTTCAATAAAATTTAAATTTGCACAAATAAATTAATTTTGAGACGAAATATTTTATTGATATATTTATGTTGCATAGTAACAAATTAAATGACTTATCCAATAAAATTTTTTACTTATCTTTGGAAATTTATAAATGGAAAATATATTCATTTTTGCATTACATAATTGAATAATATTTCAAATGTTAAAATTTGGATGAATAAATTAATGAATTAAAATAATAGAATAATTAATTGAAATATACTAGAACTGAAGTAATTGAATTAATGAAATTACTATGTCTACTACTGAAAGAGAAATAAAGGAGCAAATCAAGTAAAATTGAATAGATGAAATAGTCGGAAATCATCGAGAACATTATTCGAGAAATTGTGTTATTTTGCCTTACTTCACGATAGTCTGAACTTTCAAAAAGAATAAATTAATTTAAGAAGGAAACAAAACTTGAAAGTATGGTAATGCAAAAAAAGAGAAAAGCAAAAGAAATTTTTGTGTTATATTTAATTTTCTATTTTAATTTCGAGTTCTTTTATTCTTTTTCCTCTTTCCGGAAATTAATCCTATGATCGTTGATAACAACTTTTAGGAGAAAATTGATTAGTGTAAATGAAAGAAATTCAAGATTATGCTAATATAAGAAAATACACAAAAACAACAATTATTTTCTAATTTCGAATTTCTGATAGCAATTTATCCATCATCTTGCTATGATAAAATTTATAAAATCCATTATGATAAAGCAAAAATTTAGTCCTAAGAATTTAGAAAATCTTTCAAAAAAAAAATGAAATTGATCATTTATTTAATCCAAATGTTTTGAAATATCTTGTTTACATTTTACTCATATATATAATTGATCTAATGATACTAATATGATTATCGCATTATTGGTATAATAGTATTAATATTATTATTTTATGATAATTATGATAGTCATTAATCGCGTATTCTAATATTGCTCTTATTATAATAATTTTGGTGTTATTAGTTGAGTTATTATAATAATAATTATTATTATGAAGAATAATGATGATAGTTATAATGATGATGCACTAGTCATAATGATGATTCACTAGTTGTAGCAACAACTGTAATATTAACGATAGATGTAATAAATTATTTAACAGGGATAATCATAAGCTATATCTTTGCTGCAATAACAATAACGACAATAATTACAATTATTGTCGATAATATTATTGCAATTATCATTGCCAACAATAACAATAATAAGAAGCTATGATTGTTACAATTGGTTATAATTGTTGCAAATGATAACCTCCATTTTAAATGATGATAACTGTCACAGCAATGATAATGATGATAATAAATTCATAAATATGTCTATTTGACCAACTTGAAAATTGTAACTTGTTGGCATATATCCATCGTTCGGTTTGTGGCATATGTGATTTATAAATTGAATGGCAGCAAGTTTTAGGATCAAATGATCATTCCTGATTAAATATCAATGTTTTATCAGTCATAAAAATATTTATTTATTTTTTTCTTTGCTAGATTTTCCTTTGATTTTTAATGTTTCGGTAATATTTTTTAATTTCAATTTTTTTTAAGAAAATAATTTTACGACATAAATAAAAATTCTAAAATATGAGGAAATTTTTCGTTTTTAAAATAGTAAATTAATGATTCAAAAAATCTTTTTAATCGTTTACTATTATTTACTAAGCTCGTCTAAATGAATAATTTTAGTTCATTATATTGATGACACCGTATTTGTTTTGCATACTGTAGCATTCCTTTTCCCTGTACTGCTAATCACTTTCTTTCCATCCCATACTCCTTTTCTTTCATATCGTAATATTCTTCTTTCGTTCTGTAATATTCTTCATATTGCAAGATTCTCTATTCATACTACGATATTCTTCGGAATATTATGCTATTTTTATTCATACTGTAATATTCTTTCATCTGCATACTGTAATAATCCTACTGTTATTAACAGTGCGTTTCTCAAAGCGTAACATTCATTTATGTGTTAAAAACGAATCTTGAGAGTTTTATAAAAGTTATGAGTTTTAAAGAAAGATATGCTTTAAGCTTCAAGCGCTAAAAATATCAGATGATGAATTAAAAATATATTAAAAAACATTACTTCCTTCAAATTGATATAATTCACTTTTTTTCAAAGAAATTATATGAAACTGAAATATCCCAAACATTCCAAAGAATTATTATTTTTTTAAACTCACCTACTATCATTTTCAAGAAATAAACAAACCTATTATAGCAATTTTTTCTACTAAATTTACTTTCCCATTGTAATTTAATCGCTCTTTCTTATATTTCATCTTAATTTCAATGTTTTCATTACGAAATATTATTTTAGTTATTTTTTAAATCTAATCAAATTGATATTTAAAAAAAAAAGAATTATTTACTTAATAATATCTCCAATTCATCTTTTAAAAAAATTATTCCAAAACATTATCATGGTTTAGCAATGTAATATTTTATATCAAAATGATATAATCTGAATGAAATATTCGGTCACAAATACTTTTGCTACAATTATATCTAATAATAAACAAAAAGTTAATTTTATTTCATTAAATTTCTTAGCCATAACTTTTTCCTCTCAACAAATGTACAATTTAAATAAATTATTGTTATTATCAAATTGCATTATTTGAAAGGGAAGTAGAATTTAAGTTTTAGATTATATCTTTTTTATCATATCAAAATTTTCATAGTATCATAATCATGTAGTTAAAGCTATACACCATCAACTTGGCCGAATAAATATATTTGTTAATGTATATTATTACTGGGCCAAGTTAAATGAGATGATATGATGTATATTTATGAATACTATATGAATTGTACTATAATTTTAAAACAGACTTATTCATTTCCTGTAGTCTGAAAAATTCAATGTATATAGATTCTAATTATAAATTTACTTTAATCAGAATTAATTTAAGCTTATAGTTATAATAGTAAATCTATAACTACGACTAATTTAATTAAAATAATTTGAAATTCTTATATTTGCGATTAAATCGATACTATTTCTATAACTGCTTCAATAAATTGATCTTTTATAGAAAAATTGAATGAAATAATCAATAGTCGAGAACATATTCGAATATCATATTTTTATATTATCAGCTTATCATCTATTGATTTCTTATTTATTTGAGCTAAATTTTTCTTCAATGAAATTATTTTGTTTCATATATTAGACATTTGATTTTTTTGTTTTTGTTTTTATTAAATTCAAATTGCTATTATTTTTTCTTTTTTGTTAATTTATTAAAATGACAAATTTAATTAGAATTTGACAAGCAATTAAAAAATTGTGGAATATATTTGAACAAAATTATTTTTATTCAAAATTTTTAAATTTAAATTTGTTTCCACTTCGATCGATCAAATGCATTTATATTCATTGTACAAGAATTTTTTTAACAATTCTGATTATATATGTATCATTTATCATTTCAGATCAATTAGAATTTTTTTATTCAATGCACATTTGCGCTTTTAATTCGTTTGAATCATTCTTTTTGATTCGATGGTTGAGGTTTCAATTCATCATGAATCAAAATTTTTTGTTATAGACATTTGCGCTTCCAATTCATTTGAATCAAAATTTTTTTAATTCGATGGACATTTGCGCTTCCAATTCATTTGAACCAAAATTCTTTTTATTCGATAAATATTTGCACTTCCAACTCATTCGAATCAAAAGTTTTTTTATTCGATGGACATTTGCGCTTTGAAATTGCATTCGAACAAATTTTTTTCGATGAATATCCGCGCGTTCAATTCATTTGAATCAATCAATCAATCAATCAATTATTTCATTTTATTTCAATTAGTTCCTCAAATTATATATTATCATAACAAGGCATAGAAGCAAAATAAATGATTAAATAATTATTTATATCACTTTTTTCTTTTTAAAAATTATCTAAAATCATTAAAATGATGATAACTTTGAAACGTTTGCTTTCCCATTGAATTACTACTATGTTTACGACTATTAGCAGATGGCGAGATATTATTGATTGTCGGTTCAACCTAAAAATTTCATTCTCGAAAATATCATTTAAATTGAAATACAAAGATAAATAATAATTTATTGTTTAAATTTGCAAATAGTTAAGATGTGAGAAAAAATAATACATTAAAACATATCTCTTTCTTTTTATAAATAAAGTTTTACTTATTTATAATTTATCCGATTTTGTTAATTTAACTTAAAATTTCTTTAAAAAAATGTACTTTCATTATCGATAATCTAAATTACTTGTATGATAAGCAAAAGAAAAAGATGAATGAATAATTTATTATTCAAATTTACAAACTTATCATATCTTATCTCTAAGAAAAAAATTCATTATTAATATGAATTTTGTTCATAATTAAACTTCTAACTAATAAATAATCGATGCCAATAAAAAGTAACGAAAAATTGAAAAAAATTTTTTCACATATAAAAATATTAAGTAAAAAAATTTTACCTTCGTAAAAAAATATTAATATTAAAATAAGAAGAAAAATTAAATATTTTAAGTTAAACATTTTAAAATTGATTAAAAATTTCATTTCTCATTTTTCTTATCATGCAAATAATTTAAATTATTGATAACGAAATTGCTGATAATGAAATTGAAATTATATAAATATTCATTGGATAATTTTATCATTTGAATAAAATAAAATAGATCAATTATTGATTTTAAAGAATAATTTATTCAATATATTATATAATCAACTGATTAATTGATCCGATATGATCATTCATGCATAAGAATATTTCATTTGCTTGATAATAGGTCAATGTGATATATAAATTAATTAATTATTCGATTAATTTAGGGTAAATATTCTGAGAATATTTTAGACACAGAATAATTATTTATGCGTTATTTAAAAAAAATAATAGTAATAGTAAGTTATTTCTAAATAATATTTTATTTTTTTCAACAATTATGGTATAGTAAATAATAATTTTAATTATTTCTTTTTAGTATTTCATTAATAAATTTGATAGAAATTTAATTTCAATCAAATAACAAACTTCCTGGGAAAAACCGCGTAGCATCAAATTTCGTTCCCATCTTCCGTCAGGAATTGGTAATAATTTTTGTGAAGTGGATGATGCTTCAAGCGAATTTGATACCTGTCCATATGACCATTGCACCTGGAATATTTCATTTTAATGATAAATTAATTAGGTAAATTATTAAAAGTGATAACAAGTCATCCATTTATTCACTATTTTATCTTGCCCATTTATCGATTAACCGATTCATATTGTTTATTTATCAGTTAACGAATAGACGACAGATAATTAATAAATTTTAAAATATTTCATTTAAATAGTAAATTAATTTGATAAATTTTCAAAGATGATAATATTCATTTATTTATCGTACATTGCTCGTTTATCAATTGTTTATTTATCAGTTAACCAGTAGATAATTGATAATTAATAAATGGAAATAAAAAAAGTAATATGATTTGGATAGATGGAAAAATATTGATTTTATATAAATATTAAATTTCAAAAATATTAAAAACGTTTGTTTTTTTATTTTTGTCAAGTAATTATTAACTTTATTTTTCCGTTAAGAACTTAATTGTAAATAAACAAATTTATCTAACTAAAAATAATCCATAAATTTATTTAATTATAGTTGAAAAAATTTATCTGATAAAATATCTACAACTCATTCAATTATAATTGATATAAATATTGATACCTGATAAAGTGATATATAACCACAATTTCGTACTCTTAATCGTTCCACCATATCTAATGCTTGTAAACGATTTGATGGATTTAATATACTACCAAATTCACAAAATAAAACATATGCAAATGGATGATAATTTTTTCCTAAATAATTAATTTCTAGAAATTAAATTTTTCATATATTAATTATTAATACCAAAATAAACTTTTTTTTTGATTAAAATTAACAATATTTCATGATAATACATACACTTTATAATAAGTATTATCGTTTTTTTGAATGAAACTAAAATCAATTAAATGTTAAATGAAAAAATTAATAATTAATAATTGATAATATGAAATGATTAATTAGTAATTAATTATTAATACGTTGAAATTGGCATTTTATGTAATACAATTCGTCGTAAATTCCAATTTCTCGGTGAATATTTGTAAATTTCTCTTGCACCTGACCAATTTAACCATGATTTTTCAAGACTCTCATGCTAAAAAACGAAAAAGAATGTATAATTAAAATTGCTAATTAAAATTTTAATTATATCAAGCTTAATGATGAGATGGAAAAGAAAATTATCATTATATTGATAAAAGAAAAACGCATAGGAAAAATAATTAAAGCAAATGATAATTAAGCCGTAAATTCTTATTAATTTATACATTAATATAAGAATGAAATTATATTTGAGATATTTTAAACTTGTCAATTGATTGAACTTAATCGGTGATTATTTTAATTATTGCTAATTATATTCGCTGATAATTGATTAATTAATTAGTTGAGTTTTTGCCTCTGTTTATCTTTTAAGAATTTATGCAATATGATTTTATGATACAAAATTCCTTTAATTTATCTGCAAATTCACTTTTTTTTAAATAAATTTCTAAATTTGAAAAGGAAATTTTACATTTGAATATTTCAATTTTTAAGAAATTGTATTTAAATATTCAATTATTAAAAATTATACTTAAAAATGTTATATTTGAGTATTTCAATTTTTTGATAACTATATCTAAATATTTCAATTCTCGAGAAATAATACTTAAATAATTACATTTTAATATTTCAGTTCTTAAAAAATTATACTTAATAAATTATATTCCAATACCCAAAAGAAAAAACCCTCCATACTTTTGTTTGTTCATCAAGAAGTTTGAATAGTATGATAATATAACCAGCATATCTATTTGTTGGCAATTTATTACCCGTAATTGATGAAGTTTTTGAATTGCATAAATCTCATCATATGCACCTATAATTTATAATTTATTGGAAAACGACCTAAAAAAAAAAAAAATATATACAAATCTTTTGAAATAAATTTTTTTTCCCTTACATTTACTCATTTAAAATTAATTTAATCATTTTTATCGTTAAAATATTAATATAAATGTGTATGTGTAAGGTAAGAAAAATAAAAAAAGAAAGAAAGAAAATTTCTAAAATTATCGAAAAAGAAAACGATTTCATTGTATTATATGAAATTTTATTTTTCTTTTTTAATACTTTTCTTCTAATATTTTGTTTCATACATTATTTATAGGAAAAATGGTTAATTTTATTTTTTACTTCTTGAAATTAAAAAAAGAAAAAGGGAATCGATTATACCAAATTGTGATTTTGATCGATTATGCAATTCATGAATTGCTTGATCAATTCGTCCTATTCGTATATCATGATCGGGATTTTTGAATATTGCATAATGCAAATATAAATATAATGCTATAATAAAATTTCATCTTAACAATTGAAATATAATAGATTGTTCATAAAAAAAAAAAATTATCACATATCACGTGACATAATATCTGTCTTTTATGATAGCTTAGAAATAAATGTATTGAATAAAATTTAAAATTTTTTTGCTAATAACTAACTTACGTTTAGAATCCACACATTTCAATAAGATTCCTTCTGTAAAATATGGATTGCTACGAATAACGTTGCATTCTGCGATTGCATGATTCAACGATGATTCTGTAGTTGATGGATCAATTCTATAATTGATGAATTATTAATTAGAACCGAATGAAATATTGATTCTATCGATTATAACTTTCATCATTTCAAATTATATTTTTGTCAACTTAATTAATTAGCTCAATTAAAATCTCTATTTAATTAGTTTAATTAATTGATTTAATTATCAAAATTTGATTACAATCATATTTGGGGATACTTAAAAATTATATTTGGAGTTATTTAAAAAGTATGGAATTTCTAAAATACTCAATGATAAATTATATTTAATCAATTTAGCTAATTAATTAAATTATTATAATCCAATAGAATTTAAATTAAAATTATATTTGAAAGTTATAAAATGCAAAAATCTGTGAAATACTATGATTTTTTCGTTGTACTTTCAAATTTTTATTAGAGTAAATTAAAAATTTTACTTTATATCTTTTGTTTTCCTTTTATACAAATGTAAGAACGAAAATCACATTTAACAAATTTAATTAATTAATTTCAATTATTGCATACAATTCGAATTTTTAAATTAAAATATTTTTAGAAGCATTAAAATATCAAAATTTTTAAAATACTTTACTTTTTATTGTACTTTCTTTTAATTTTTTTATTTGTACAATATACTTAAAAAACTTTCGAAACTTTTAATTCAAATTTTTTTAATTATTTTTAAAAAACTAAATAACAGCGATTAATTAATTAGTTGAAAAAATAAGAAAACAAAAATTTTTTGATAATAAATGTTCTAAAAAATGGAAGAGAAAAGGTATAACTTTAAAAAAAAAGAAAAATAATGAAAATAATTGATATAATGACTTCTAATTGAATTCTAAAAATGCTTCCTATCAATAATAGCTTCTCTCTCTCTCTCTCTCTGTTTAAATATCATCCATTATAGCTAAAATAAAAAACAAAAAAGCGATATGCCAACTATATTTTGATATTAAAAAATTTTTCATAATTTTTTATTCCTTTAAATATTTTAGAAAGAATAATTTGCCGTACAAGTAAAATAGATCCTATGCAATAAAAAAGTGATAAAATTTTTTGTTCAATGTTAAAAATAAATCATTTTTTACATTATCAAATGGAAGGAGCCGAAAATGTCATTTGAATTGCAATTATTTCCTTAATTTGGCGAAATTTGGTAAAATGATTTTTTTCAAATCCAATTATTTCATAATTTAATGGAACGACGAATACGTCCTTTTTCAATTTCAATTGTAATCTGACGAAATGATTATTTTTAATATTTGTATACTAATTATTTATTTCACGATTTAATGAAATGCTTTTTTTTAATTGCAATTATTTCATAATTTGACAAAATATTTTTTTCAATTCCAATTATTTCATAATTTGACAAAATATTTTTTCTTTTCTTTTCCTTTCTTCCAAAAATAAATAATCTCTTCACTCTAATATTTTTTAAAACCTTTGAATGAAACAAAAAAGTGAAATCGATGATATATATAATACGAAAATCAACTAATATAAATATATTTGTTGCAATTTTTTATCGAAATTTCACTTCTATTATAAAAAATATGGAAAAACTTGAACAAAATATTACTAATATCCAGTTAATTGAATTTATAATATTTTAAATTTGTTGAAGCTGTCATTTTGTTGTATTTTTTCTCAATTTTTCCTTGAATATATATTAGCGAAAATTTAATATTCAATTTCTAATTCTAATCTTAATTTCTTGCAAAATGAAATTGGTATATGTTTTCTTATAAACATCAATAATTAATACATTAATAATTAAAATGTAAAATCTAAAAAATAAATTAAAATGACAAAGGATTACAACGTAACACGAAATTCAGCTTGAAAGTTCAAATTTAATGTTACACAAATTTTTCTGGAACATATATAAAGGTATAAGTTTTAAATAATTTTAAAAAAATTAAATAAGTTTTATTTCCATAAAATATTTTAATTTCTAACTTTAATTTCAAAAAAACGCCAATTAGTTCAAATTTAATTTCACACACAATTTTAAAAATATAAACTTCTAGGTCATTTCAATTCATATAAATTATATTTAATTACCTGTTATGCTCATCTGAAGTATATTCGGTAAATCCAAGAAGTGCAGTTTCATCGTTTCGTATTTTTTCACCGCTATCTCCAACTATTTCAATCATTTCATCACCTTCCTATAACATTTACAATTTAATTATAAATTTAAAATTTTATAAATTGTCATCATTAATTTTGCTATCACAAATCAATTTTAAATAATTTTATTATCTACTGTAGCATTTCCAATTCAGTAGCCGGAACTACCGTATGAATAAATTAATAATATTGTAGCCCAATATACTGTATGACTGAAATTACTGTAATTTAAATTTTAAATCATAAAATCTAAATCATAAATTCTGAATTATCATAAAATCTATCGTTTAAATGTTTCGTTTGTAATTGAGAAGAAATGCAATAGGAAAATCTATCATTTAAATATTTCATTTGTGATTAAAATCTATCATTTAAATGTTTCATTTGTGATTGAGAAGAAATGCAATGGGAAAAATTTAAATATTTAACATACAGTAGTAGAAAATTGAATTATCAATTTGTAAAATAAAAATCTATGAGCTCTGTTTGAAAACCTTATTCCCATTAATATTGTCACTTAATCAGTATCAATGATGATATCTTATCATATAACATCACCATTTGTATAGTATTTTCCAACTTTAAATTGTATCGTATAATTTATCGAATCTAATATTTTAAATTTAAAATAATTGAATAAATTTATTATGCAAATATCAAAAAATTTTTTTAAAAATAATTGAACAAATTTACCTATTTTGTGGTTACAATTCTTTTAAATATCATTTTAATTCGACCATTTATTTCTATAATTGTAGTATAGATGGAGAAAGATTTTTAGGAAAAAATGGAAGATAGATAAGAAATCGTAAAAAAATTTTTTCCTTCAGAAAATTGCCAATCAGAAAAATCCATTTATTTGAGCCTTTTAAAATAAAAGCTATAAATTAAAAAAAAAAGAAATTTTTTTCATTTATCATATCATCTTGCCATTAGATATATTTGATTAAATACTTAGTCATCGTCGAAAAAAATTAATAAAAAATATTCAAAAAAAAGAAAGATTGGTTAAAGAAAAATAAAGAAAAGAAAATGAAAAAACATGTTATTATCAATGATTACTTTTTGTTTATATTAATTTCAATTAATCATATATATCAAAAATTATTTTTTAAATTTTATTACCGTTTATTCATTATTATTTATTTATATTAATTACAATTATACATATTTAAATAGTAATTTTCGAATTTTATTATTATCTATGATCATTTGTTTGCATGAATTTCAAATGAATAAATATATGCATATATTTTAAATATTTTTCAAAATTTCTAAAAATTCTCGAACTAAATTTTTTCATTTTTATTATTCTTATTAGATCGAAGAAAAAGTAAAGGAGGATATGCTACATTTAAACATTAAATAAAATAATTTCCTAAAAAAGAAAAAGTAGGAAAATTGAGATGAAATTTCCCAAGTTAGTAGTTAAGTTACATTTGTTACCACAGCAACAGTAAATAAGAGAATGATATCGCTATTTTTTTATCAAATTTAAAAATTTAATGCCATTTCGATTTTATAAAAAAGAAAAAGAAATCCCAAATTTTCCTGAAACGAAATTTTCTTTTGTTTTATCCTAAAATATTATTTGGAAATGAAAAACAAAAGTACAAAATATCTTTCAAAAATTGATAAAATCGAAAATAATAATATTCAAAGAGAAAAGAAAAAGCTTTTAAAATAAAATAAATTAAATATTAATGTCGTAGTTAAAATTAAACATAAATGTAAAACATTTTTAGGATTGCATTTTAATAGCAAAAAAAACTTTGCTGCATAAAATGACTTTTAACTCATCTTATGATTGTGAATATTTCAAATATGCTTTAATGAATTAACAAATCTATTCATGTCGCTTTTTAATTCTTAGGTTAGTTTATCATATTAATATAATAATGACATATGTCATTTCCATTAATCATCCAATCCTTTATTATTTAAATTCTTAATTCCCGACAGTATTACACTAAATATTTGATATCTATTTAATTTCCGGAAAATATATTTAATTAAGCTTCCATCTTAATTAATGCAACGGTCCTATTTTTCCAAATTTCGATTACTCATTATTTTGTTAGACTAAATTATCTTATGAATCTTTTCATTATCACTTTTTGTTAATCATCAAATTTATCAAATTTTACAGTAGCTTCTTTTATTCCTTTATTCATTCAAAATAAAATTTCAATTTTTATTCATTTCAAATTTAAATATATTATTATTCATATGTAATTAAAAAGTATTTAAAATTATTATTACTTACTAATATGAATTAATGTAATGAAATAAAATAATATTTTAAAAATAGAAATTTCAAATTTAAGTTTAAATTTTAAATTTTACATATTGCTAGAAAATATTTGGAATTACTGTATTACTAATATAAACTAATGAAATGAATAAAAAGAATGACTGAAAAGAAAAAGTTTATTTAAATTTAAATTCAAAGCATTCAAAACAAATGAATGAATGAAACTGAAAAGAGAGAATGAAAATAAAATAGCTAACCTGAAATGATGCCTTCTTTATATTATTCATCATTGAAAGTTTTTTTTCTCTTTACTTAATAAACTTGCCAATGCTTCAGTGAAATTTGAGTCGAAAGAGAAAAAGAAAAAGAAAAGAAGAAGGAATGAAATGAAAGAAATTGGTGGACAATAAAGAGAAGAAAATTCAGAAAAGGAAGTGAACTTTATCGTGAAAAACAACAAATACATTTATATATATGGGAGGACTTGCAAAAATTTTGGAATCAAAAATCATTTAGATATCATATTTGCATCTGCCTTTTAATCCTAATTATACTCAAATAATTGAATAATTATTTTCAATTAAAATTTTTATTTATTTAATTTTTTAGATTTATGGAAAGGAGGAGAAGATAGAATAAAATTTGTTAACAAAGATTGACTTTAACATTTATATGAAAGTGTTTTAAGAAAATTGGAAATCGAAAATTATTTAAATACAATATCTAATTCTTATCATTTCTAGTTATATGAAATAACTACATTCTTATAATATAATCATTTTTTTAACCAATTAAATATGACTTATTTAAGTTTTTAAATTTGAGTGGAAAAGGCGACGGGCTGGAATAGAATTTATTTTTATTATTTCAAATTAAAATTAAAGAGTTACTATTTGAGAATAGGTAAAATTAATTTCTTGTCAACAAGAAAAAAGTTTATTTACAATTTGCAAACGATATTGTTTAAAAAAATCATGGAATAAATTAAAATATAGGATAAATTGAGAGTAGAATAAATAAGCCAATTAAAAAAAAGTTCAAAGTTTCAAACTAAAAAAATCGAGTAAAAATATAATTCATAGATTTTTTTAAATTAAAATCTTGCCTTTGTGCAAAATTAACATAAACTATGCCTTGTATAATTAATTACAAATAAATTTTAACTTTACAATTTTCCCAGTAAATCTTAGTTAAAAATATAACTACCAATTTAATTAATTCATTTAAAATAATAATTAATTATAATTTAATCAAATGTTTGTAATTGAAAAATTATCATACAATTAGCATGAAGCTATAGCTAATATAAATTCAAATGAATTAATTTTGAAAATTTCTTCGAGAAATTTAAACAAAATGAGTTTAAATTAAAAATATGTAACTTAAGTTTAATTATAATTGCGATAAGATATTTTGTTAAATTTAAAATTTATAAAAATTATTTTATTAAACTTATTTTATTAAAATTTATAAAAATATAATAAATTCACTAAATCTTATCGTTTCTTTCTGTTCTAACACAAACTTTTTTTTCCTTTCTTTAAATATGCAAACTTTTTCCATCTTTTCTTCTTTTAGACAAATATTGTTTTTCGCTTTTTTTTTTTTGAAATTTCTAAATATATCCTATCGTTGTCGTTTTTTTATTGTTTCGTTTTTTCTTTTCTTCCCACTTCATTTTCATTCTTAGTAAAAAATTTAATTTGCATGATATTAACTTAAGCTTAAAATAATTTTGACACGAAATGTTTACCTAATTAAATTTTGAAATCAATCAAAAATATTGATCAAATATGATTAAATATATAGTTAATAATTTTATTGAAATTATTAATAGTCTCTTCTTTTTTAAATGAAATATATATATATTTATTTATTCTTATGTATACTGCTAAATAAAACTTATGCTTAATGTAATTTGATATGGAATGCCTATCTAATCGAGATTTGGCTTCAATCAAAAATATCGATAAAATGATATGAAAAGTAATGAACGATTTTATTGATAGTGTTTTTTTGAAATATGTATTCATTTCTTATATACACATTTTTGATATGTATATATACATATATATCAGAATTTAATAGTAGTAATAATTTTCATTCTTGTAGATATTACCGAAAGATGATAGCATATGATTATTTCAAGTAATAAAAGAAAAGATTGATTCTCGACTTTAACATATTTATTTCTAATATATATGTATATTTGCATATCAAAACTTAATAACAATTGTCAATCATATATCTGTACTTTTGAAAGGTGTCACTATATGATTATTTCGAGTGATAAAAAGGAAAAAAGATTGATTGAGTATTCCATTTTTTTTTGTTTTTGAATCTTATCATCCTTCAAATCATCTTTCATATTTTTTTCAAAATTTTTATATTAAATATTGATTTATCTCTTTCAAAAATTTTTTATTCATATAATATTTAGGAATATAAAAAAAAAAAAACGAAATCTGAAAAAATTGTATAATTTGAAATAGTATTCAATATGATGATGATTTTGAGAAATGAAAGAAAATTTAAGCAAAAAAAAGAAATGAAAAATTAAAATCAGTCGAAAAAAGAAAAGAAATGAAAAATGGAATTTCAGATTTTTTTGTCTTAAGAATTTGAATAAAAATTCAATTACTTAAATATTTGTTGTCGTGTGAATAAAAAATTTTCACAGAAAGAATTAAATAATGATAATGATAATAATAACAAATGATAATAATAGATAAATTTAATGAATGAAAATCGATCGAATAATTTCCTTTATTTCATTATCTTACTATCGTTATTATCATATTATAACATTTTGTTTTATTAGAAAAAGAGAAAATGGAAA
Organism: Dirofilaria immitis; assembly: GCA_024305405.1. NCBI lineage: Eukaryota > Metazoa > Nematoda > Chromadorea > Rhabditida > Onchocercidae > Dirofilaria > Dirofilaria immitis. Next base: position 2,013,753 of record JAKNDB010000088.1, on the reverse strand, counting down.
AAAAGCTATCAAAGAAATCGATTTGCTTTGGAAGTTAACTAACTGATATATGACTGATTGATTGATTAATCGATAAATCATTTTAAAGAAAATGCAAATTTCCATCAATTTATAAATAGAATAGCAATTTTATCATAGATAAGATTATGTAAATATAATTTAGAGATATTTTTATAAAATATTTGCAAAGGAAAAAACGATTTAGAGTTATTTATAAAATTTCCCTAAATAATATTTAAATTATATTTTCAAAAAATTTTATAAATATTTCTTATATGCAAAAATAATTAATTAAAGTAATCAAAATTTTGCATATATTATATTTAATTTGTGAATGAATGAAAAATATGAGAATAAAAAATTGTAACAAAAATGATAATTACGAAAGAAAAAACTTACCATTGTTGCAGCATTGATATGAAAATTATCATGGCTACTGGTAGGTCTTGGCCACATTATCCGTTGTCTAGGATTATCAGATTTTTCAGCTCTTGAGCTGAAGCACTACGAAGTAATTCAAATGCAAAATCATCTCGATTCAAATTCAATCGATTTGGTAGAATTCGGCGCAAAAATTCATGAATTGTATTCATCGAGCATTGCGAAAGGATTTTCCAATAAATAAAAATAAAAAAATAAGTATAAAATAAAAATGAAATTGATTAATGATAAATATGAATAACGATTATTTTCTCTTTCTATTCGTTTAATATCTAAATCCAATAGCTTTTGCAAATAAATTTTGCAAAAATTCATCGTTATTTGAAAAGAGACTAACACGAAGTAATCTTAAGCGAAATGAAATTTCAATTTTTTTCCTATTAAAATAAAATTAATACAAATAAGCAACGAATAATGTTTATTAAATTAATTATAAAATTAATTTAATTATCCAATTTTTGTTTTCATAATTAAAAATTTTAACAATTAAAGCAATTAAAAAATTAATAATATCGATATATTTTATAACAATTAAAAATATCAATATTATAAAAGAAAAACGAAAGAATTAATTTAAAAGAAAAGAAAGTGAAGTAATTATTTCAAATATTTATAAAAGCATTTCATTTATTTCAATTAACAATTTCGAAGAAAAAAGTGAAAGAGATATGATATTTATACTGCAACAAGTGATTAAATTAATTCGAAATTAATTTTATTTAATTATTCAATTTTTTTGCTTTTATGACAAAAATATAATTGAAGATTTTTCTTACTGAATCAAAACATCGATATTATAAAAAAAAAAAAATGGAAAGAAATGGAAATTATTATTTCACATATTTCAAAAGCATTTCATTTATTTCATTTAATAAATTGAAAATAAAAATGAAAGGAAAGAAAAAGGATAAATTTTATTGAAACACAAAAAAATAACGAATATATGTGTGGAGGATTGATGAGAAAAATTATATTGGAAAAAGAACTTTAAAGTTTTTGAAAAACAAATCGAACGATAGATTTGAAATGATTATCGATGGATTTAAAATGATTATCGATGGATTTAAAATGATTATCGATAGATTTAAAATGATTATCGATAGATTTAGAATAATTACTGAAAAAATAGAGAAAAAAATTGAAAAACGCAAGAAAAGCGAAAAATGTGGAAGATAACAATTTTTTCGTTTTCGTCCAAGAAAAAAAAAAACCTATCTTAAAATTTCATTAACAGACAAAAAAACCTAATCTTATTTATCCCAACTTCTTGTTAGCTTTCATTTCAAAATATTTGTGTTATTTCCGATTTTTTTCTCCCACTTATTTATCATTTATTTTTTGATAATTTATACCAAAAATGCATATATACGTATATCAGATAATTGAACTTTAGATATCGGCGATTTTAGCATAAACAGCCTAAAATAAAGCTATAAAAATTTAACACATATGCATACGTCATAAATAAAACTTTAGACGTATGACGTAAACGATCTAACATATTATGAATTCATTGCATAATGATCATATAAATTATTCTCGAATAAAGAAAGTTTGAAAACTTATGAAATGTAAAAATGATAATTTTGTTTCATACACATATGCATACGCTACAAACGGGATTTTAAACGTATACGATTTTGCCGTAAGTAGTATTATTATAGATAAACTTACTTAAAACGTTTATATATGTAACTCAGAAAATAAAACTTGAAGACCAATATAATTTTGACGTAAACAATCTAATATCTTGCAAATGTACAGAGTAATGTTGAAAAAAGTAGGGAATAAATTTCAGATGAAAAAATTTTTAAAAAAAGACCTATTTTGGTGGAATTAAGAATTTTGATCAGAATAATTATTAAAGTTTTAATTAATTATCAATTAATTAAAAATGAAAAAATCTGGTTGTTTATAAATTAATTAAAAAATATTTGCTAAATTTTGAAATAATACAATGTTATTCGGATTTGTTGTACATTTTTTGAATTTCTAATATATTTAATCATTTATAGTAACTTAGATTAAATAATCATTAAATTTAAATTAGTGTAAACTATTAGATAATTTATGAATTATATTTGCTCCTTGAAGTTTCAATATAATTTATATATTTTTTTGAATTTTCTTTTCTCTTGAGTTTTTAATTAATTTATATAATTATTTCATAATCATTTAAATTAAGTGATCATAAAATATGAATGAAATAAGTTAATTAGATTTGATTAATTTATATTAAATTAGATCAAACAATTATAGAATTTCCGGCAATTCAAAAATTCATTGCGATGAATTGATTAATAATTGATATTATTTAATATAAAAATTTACATATTTTAATTAATATAAAATGTTTAATTAATATAAAATGTTTCTAAACCAGTCTTTTTAAATAGTATATTTATATTTATAAAATAAAATTGCAATGTTATGCATTTTTTTCAAAAATTCTTTTTAAATAAAATAATTTATTTTTTCTTACCTTTCTTATTTAAATTAATCATATTAAAAATATTGAAAAACAATAAAATACTCAAATTTTTCATCGTTCTTTCTCTTTTTTTCAATGAAATCTGAAATTAATCTTAAATCAATAAATCAAATTGGAAATGTATCAAAAATCAATATTATATATCATAATCCGACTACATATATAAATAATCTATCATATAGCATTTGAGGACAAAATTCCTCCTAGCAACGATAATAACAAAAAGGCAAAAATGCTTTTACGCCTGAATGATTCATTTTTTTTGGCTTACAATTATTTTTTTTTGGCCTTCAATTCTTATATTCTTTCATTCGCCCATTTTTAACACAAATTTTCATTTTATAAATTTTATTATTTAAAAATTTATAAAAGAAAAACAAAGCTTAAAAAATTGAATTAAGAATAATTGGAAAAGTTTCGTTTTCTTTGTTTTAAACAAATCTAATTGCAATTATTTTTACAATGATAAATATATCCCTTCATCACAAATTAATCATGAGAATAACAAAAAAAAGATAAAAAAACATTATTATTCTTTACTAAGGCTTTAATTTTCTTCACTTTTATAAAATTTTTGATAAATATATCAAAAAATCATTATAAATTTATGAAATAATCATTATAAATATATGGATTAATCATTGTAATACATGGAGTAATCATTATAAATGTACGAAATAATCATTTTAAAAACATGAAATAATCGGTATAGATATATATGACAATCATTATAAATATATGAAATAATCATTATACATATACGAAATAAACATTCGAAGAAAGGAATCACTTTTAATTTATTCATTTATCGTAATGAATTCATTTCAATGATTTCGGTCTCAATGAATTGAAAATAATAAGTGTGCATAAAATGATATATACATGTATTATAAATTTAATAAAAATTGGAATAAGTTGAAGAGAGATGAAAATAGATAGAAGGATAGTTAGTTATAGAAGGAATAATAGTTAGTTATAGGGATAAAATATTATCTAGTCGATATAAGCTGAAATAAAGTGATAAATGATAGCAAAAGCATTTTGTCCATTTCTTTGTTTATTTTTAGAGATTTTTGAAAATAACAAAATATATGGTTATTTAAAAAAGAACTATTATGAAATGAATAGATTGAATATTAATATAACAGAATAATTTAATTATACTTGAAACTAAAATGAATATAAAGTAGAAATAAAATATATTTGCATTAAATATTATTCGAATTTCCATTAATGTAAACTATTGTTGTTACGATAAATTTAATTTAAAATGATATATATTAAGCAAAGACTGATACATTCGAATAATTTAATTGCATTTAAAATTAAAATGGAAACAAGATGAACTTAATTGCATTTGAAATTGTTATGGTGGAAATAGAATAAAAATAGAAGGAACATTATTATGCATTTCTACTTTTCGTTAATCTGACTATTATTAGAATGATAAATTTGAATGATTATTTCAAATGGTATTCGTATATCCCACTGTAATTGAAAATGATTATTAAATTTATAAATGCATGCATACATATATATATATATCGAAATTGAAAAAGCATATCTTGTGATACAATAATAATAATTTCTGAATTGATTTTACAATATGATTTTAAAAACTTTGCATTCTAATTTATAATTTCAGTTCTTTCATTTTAAATTTACAAATATCATCAGTGAATATTTGCATGTTCCATTATAATTAAGTAATAGTAATTCAATGTCACGTGCATTGCTTATTTTTTTTTAAATTATGAATATAACAGATAAGAAATATGTATTGTATAGTTTCTGATTATTTTAATGAATAATAAATATAATTTTAATCCTTCACCTATTCTATGATTCAATTTTCTTTTTTTTTTTTTTTGGAAAAAATTTCTAACATTTAATTCATGTATTTTTAGAAGAAAAGAAATAGAATTCTGAAGCATAATAATTCAGAAAAATATATTATTTATAAATTTTCAAATAACAAAGTATTTGAAAAATGAAAAAAAAGAGAAATAAAAAGGTCAACAAGTTTAAAGTAAAAACAAAAAAAAGTTTTGAAAAATGCAATAAAAAATGAATATATCTTATTCTATCTCATGTCAATCAATAATATAATATTCTTCATTTGTTTGATCAAAAAACAAAAAAAGATTCGTTTTGTTTTAAAATTTTCAAACATTTGTTGAGCAATTTTTTTTTTTTTATGTGAATAAAAGTATAACATAAATCCTTGCAATATATTCTCGAAAAAATGTACATTCTTGTATGCACATACAAACATACATACATACACAGTCATAAACATACACGGATATGACGCATACACGCATTAGAGTGGAAAATCATCAACACATAGTTTTAGTTAGTTAACCGAAAACAACTGACATGGTGATATATCATCAAATGTTATTTCCAGTGGTGATAAAAAGGAAAACAAAAGATCATGTTGATTTATTTTAGCTACGTCGATATCGTTAACCAATTTTTTTTGCGACATTTCATTTCAACATATGTTTATGCAAAATGCATATAACGCATGCAGCGTAAAACACGTTTTTCTTTTCCTTTCTTTCATCTTCATAATGTTATCCTTAATTTGTGAGATTATAAATTATCGCAAATGGATAGTTTTTCAATTATTTTATTACTAATTTATGACAATTCTATGAATAGGATAAATAATCACTATAAATGTTATGCAAAAAATTTCACTGCTAACAACAAAAATATTATATTTTACTCTTCTAAATTTGAAATTTACAAAAATTATTTAAATTCTGCAATAAGAGAGTTTTGAGAAAAACAAAATTTCAAAATTTTTTAATTTATTTATTTTTATTTGCTTTTTATTTATATTTAATATAAATGAGTGTGGAGAATAAATGAAATTCAAACTTTAAAATAGGAGTTGACAAGAAAAAAATTATTACATTTTTATCCGTATTAGTTTGAAGTTTGCAAAAAAATACATTCTGAAAATAAGAGAGTCAAAGAAAATATAAATTTAAATTTTAAAGCGAGACATTTAAAAGAAAAATTAAACCATAAAATAATATATGTATACAAGTATAAATTGAAATAAAATACATATATGGAGAGAGTGAGAGAGAGAAAGAAAAATAAACTTTAAATTTAAAAATAAAACAGTTAGAGGAAAATAAATCATAAATTGATATATACATATGTAATGACATAAAATGGATGAGAAAAATATTGTTTTATCAATTTTTTTAAGAATCAATTATTATTGATTATTTAATTTTCTTTGAAAAAGAAAAATTTTAAATTCTGAGCGAAAAATTTGTTTTATTTTTTTGACAATTTTTTTCCTACAATTTTATGTCTGAATCAAAAGATCAAACAAAATGAGCCACTTCTATTCTGTTGTTAAATCTTATTTTTTTGATTTAAAATTAGTTCCAATTCAAAACTTTAACAATTCAAGCTTCACTACTCCTATTCTAGCATAAATAGAAATTTCGATTATATTTTTGAAAATGCTAGTTAACTTAATTACGATATTGTTTATGATATTGAAATATTTTCGTTTGCCGCTAAAAATTCATTGAAAAAACTGATAAATTTTGCTAATGCCCAGAAAAACGATAATTATTAAAAATTACTCAAATGTTATTTTTAATATGTTATATTTTATAAATATACAATTTAGCAAATTCTTCAAAGAATTAATTTTTGAAATGTCATATTAAATAGAAAAATTCGAATCTTTTTTTTACTTTTTGATTATTCAAGTTTCAAAAGAAAAAAATTTTTCCGTTTTTCTTTTTTCGAAAAGATTTAAAAGAAGGCAAACGAGAAGTTCATTTTCCTTTATCGACAAAACATTTGGCTTCTATTAAATTTTAAATGAATGAATTTCATTAGTAGTTATTCTTTTCATCAAATATGGCAAAACAAAATTAAGCAGAACAGAAATTGTCAAAACGAAAAATCGCAGATAAATGGAAAAAGAAACCGAAAAAGAAAAATAGAAATGATCGATTATATTTTAAAAGATTTAAAATTTTGCAAAGTAATAATAATCGTAATTTGTAAACAAATGCATATCATTTATCTAGTGAAATTAATTTTCAACACATGAAATTAAGCTAAAGCTTCGATTATAAATCGATATAAATTGTAATAAATATTGTAATAATGTGCACAATATATTTTGCTGATTTGAAAGAAGTTTGTTTATTTATTTATTTGTACAATAAAAAAAAAATGTTCAGTGCTTCAAGATTATAAGTTCTAAATTTGTCAATTTTACAAAGAAATGTGAAACAAAAATTATCGAAAATTTTCGAATGAATATAATTGGCATAAGTATAACAAATAAGGCCAAGTTTCATGGACTAATTTATTTTGCCTAAGAGAATTAGGCTATTATTTTCATTGGTTAATGAATACTAACTAAAGCAAAATGTTCTTGGTGCATGTTCTATCAATTGTTTCAGCTTATTTCGTCCTCAATTTTGTTGTTAAATTGGGCTTTAAAAATGAAGGGCTTGTAAGGACAAAGATCATCGAATAGTCTTGTCCAAAAATTTTTTCCAATTGTTGTTGAATTTGGATTGAAAAAATAAAGTTTACAGGAGAAAAGATCATCACAAAATTTTCAATGCAAATTTGTTCATTTTAAAATTCCATGTTTTACAATCAAAATCGATCAATTGTCATCTCAAAATTTGACTAAGAAATGATTCGATATTTTGCTTTGCGTTGAATTTAAAAAATGTTCATATTCTCCTTCAATTCATCATAATATTTATTTATTTTTTCAAACATTTGTCTGTCATTTTTTAATTCACTTCAAAAATAAAAAATAAAAACTAAACTTCTAATTACTAAATTTAAAATTATTCAACAAATTTTTATATATTCATAGACAAGAAAAAAACGTCAAATTTGAATTCGACAATTTCCCAGTATTTTATGCAAAGGAATAGTTTTAATAATTTTAACCAAAATAAACTTTTGATAAACGATTATCTGTATATTTTATGTTCATACAGTACCATTATGTTTGTACAAAATTTTTCCAGCTATTAGCTTTTTAAAAGTTAACAAGCTAAATATATTATCAATATTCAATCTAATAAACCATTTCAAATTCGAAAAATCAAAAAAGAAAATCAATCGAATAAAACAAGTAATAAATGAGAAAATAATGATAACATAACTAGGAATTAGAATGATCCAATTATTAAGCTAACAAATTATGATAATGCAAAAAAGACGAAGAGCTCAAATATAGTTCATGCATTACACATTCAATATAGTTCATTATTAAACAAAAGCTGTACTTAAAATTCTAATTTAATTGTTTATCTAATACGATAATTAGTATTATCAGACTTGAATTTTCCTTTTATCTTTGTCGCTGCTGAAGTCGCGAGAATCAAATAATTTGTAACTTCCTTTGTTCTGGATTTAATATTGCCGAGCATATGTCGCATGTGCTGATTTATTGCGAAATGTAAAATTTGGCTAAAATTGTCCACCCATTATCTTTGAGCTTTAGAAAAGAGCTCCATTTATCACGTAACAAAGGTGCTATTTCTTTTAATGAGATCTTGCCTTATGAATCTTAGCATTGGTGTGAATCCTTTGCCCTCTTACAGACAAATCTTTTCTGTACTACTTTACAGCATTCCATTTCTACTGAGGAATTTATATTCATACATTCTTTCTGAAGCTCACCTCCTATATTATAATTTTGTCTGATGAAACTACTGATCTCTATATCTTTGTCTTGCTATTCTGAAATACTTTTGTCATTAATTTCATAAGCGGCACTCATAATAATGCAGAGCGCGAAGATCCTTCTATGCGGAAGAAAAGAATTCTGAGCGCCAAAGACATTTCGAAAAGATATACTGCAACGGTCAGTTGGATGGGCATATCGGGCATCGCTGGTCTCTTCTTTTTGAATTGTGACATCATCATCAAGATTGTTTCATTGGTATTACTGAATTTGTATTATCGATCTTGTAACTGCTGTTGTTCGTTGATGCATTATCAAATTTATCGTAATAAAAGTTCAGTTACGCAAATATGAGATGCTACTATTAAAGGCAAAAAAATTTTTGTCACGGTCAAAGAAGAACGGCGAAAAATTTGGTCCAAAAGCCAAGATAGAAACAAAGATCTAAGAATACGTCAAGAAAGACCCAAAGATACGTTACGAAAGATATCTAAGGATACATCAAGAAAGAAACGATCTAAGGATATGTCAAGAAAGACGAGTAAGAATATTCAAAAAGAAACGACGAAGTAAATCTTATTCAGTTCACCTTATAATAAGACTTGAAAATTAGAGCGGAAAAAAGAAATGTGAATGTAAATGAGACAAAAAGGAAATTTCCCTTCATGTCTCATCAGAAACAATTTATGCTGTCTTGAAAACACTGCAGGAAAGGCTGTTGAACAAGTAGCAGAATTACAAGGAAAGGAACCATCAGACGGATTAGGACACGAAGAAACGGTAAAATGGTTAAAACGACTGAAATCTAACACTGAAAAGCAAGTAATGGTGTTGGATGGTATAATCTCCAAGGCAAATAATTTGTACGTTCAGCAAAAGATGAATGGGAGAATGATGAGGATTACTTGTATGAAGAAGACTGTCTTTTTGACACAAAACATAAGACTGTCAGAAAGCTTCACTGCTTACGAAATAATCGAATTAATGAGGCACTCACAGAAATTAAAAAAAATTGTGAAACGAATCAACGGCAACGGAAGGGCAAAAGAAGAGTCTGGAAGACTTAATTGAAAAGCCAATCATTACTAGTAAACCGCCAATTTTAAGCCAGTAGAATTTGATGGTAATCCGAAATGTGAGGTAAGGTTATTAGTCAGTTTGAAGAATCGATTCACAAGAGAATGAATTTGACGCCAACACAGAAATTCATGCATCTGTTAAACAGTCTGAAGAAAGATGCAAGAGAATAAATAAGTTACCTCAAGGTAATTAATGAAAATAACCCGCTAGCTATGGAGAATTTGTATGAATGATATGGCGACAAAAAAATTAAAAGGACTTTATAAAAGTCTAGAAAGAGATGGTCAAACAAAGAGCCATTTGAATGAATGATAAGAGACCTTCTGAACTTATTATCCCAACTAAAAGGACTAGAATACAGAAATAATACAACTGGATGTGATGATAAAGAAAGAATACCAGAAAACTTGGTTAAGGACTGAGAAAAAGAAATTCAGAAATCCAGAATGGATACTGGAACACAATATCAAATATTTTTAAAAAAAAAACGAAAGTCATCTTTAAGAAAAACTACCGGTAAAAGCCGTAGTAGACAGTTCAAAATTACAACGGGCAAGATCATATGGAAGAGGTTACTGGAATTGGGAAAATGGCATGAGACGTATGACATTTTGCTCAAAAGTAAAAATGAGCAGTTGATATATCCTAACAGATCGCACAAAAAAGCAAAAGTAATCGATTACAATGCATTTTTGTAAAAATAACCACTAAAATGACAAAGGTGATATATAACCTACTGCGAATGAAAGAAAGGTTGATGAAATTAGGACTGTGTGAATTATGTATGGAGAAATGTCACTTGCAACAGACCTGCGCAAAAAAACTAAAACGTTGTAATTGCGGATCGAGCCATGACTGTGCTTGGTAACAATCATTACAAATCAAGGAAAGTAAGAATTATAAAAGTGGTAAAGGATCAAAAGGAAGCCAAAGGGTAGTGGTGGCTACGGTTACCAACGATGGCATTCGGGCAGTGTATATGATGTGTAAAGAAGTAAGGTTAATCAGTCCAAATGAATCAGAAAAAAACAGCAAAGGCATTAATTTTCTTTGACACATGTAGTGATTGTAACTATGTAACAGAACCAATAGCAAATAAACTGAAATTAAAACAAACATCTCCAAGAGAGGATGTGTTAATAGGGCACAAGGAAATGTAACTTTCGGAGTTCAAACACTGGCTGGAAATGTGGAGAACATACAGCATGCTGTTGATCCAATATTCGAACATATATCGTATATGGTAAACTATGAAAGTGAGAAGCTTATAGCAGGGAAATGGGGAAAGCCAATTGTATTACTATGGATGGAAAGGATTGCGGATTTATTCAATCGTAATTCCATAAAGCACCAATCAGGAAGAATAGTTATGGAAACAGAAGCAGGAGTGTTCACAGATAAGTGGAAGGTGATACAAGATAGAGGATGCAGGAAGAGAAAATGATGAGTCAATAAAGTTAAAGCATTTGCAAACAAAACAAAAAGGAATCGCAAATGCACATGAATCAGATTGAGCAAACGTAAAGATTAGAAAAAATTGGGATTAAGGATTTAATGACGGAAAGATTGAAAATCCTTTGAAGCATTTTCAAAAATCACTCATTACGGAGAACGAAGAAAGATGAGTTGTAGATTGGCCATGGAAGAAACCAGAGATCACGCTAGCGAAGGAATATGGACTAGCACAGAGATGCCCACGATCTACAATACGAAGACTAAAGTCTCCAGAATTATTTGGAACGTTACGATGAATATTTTAAAAATTTGTTAGAAAAGTAAAAAATCAAAATTAAATATCACGAGTATTTTACCAGCCTCACCAGGCGGTAACACCTCAGAAATTCACCAGAAAGCTGAGTTGTATTTGACGCATCAGCAAAGACAAATGAAGGTCTATCATTAAATGAACGCCTATATAAGGAAACAGCTATTAAACATGGTATTACCATGTTTAATAAAAATCCTTTACGAGCCAGGCAAAGACGTTATCTGGTGATAATTGATCTGGAGAAAGCATTTTTGCCAGTCAGCCTAAAACAGAAAGAGATGTCGCTAGGTTTTCTGGCTGAAAGATAAATCGAAAGGCAACTCAAGAAATCCTAATTGCTTCTCGCTTCGCATGAGTTCCCTTCGGCGTAGTATCATCTCCCTTTCTCTTGGCCGCTGTCATTAGATATCTACTGAGTAAATTATCAATGGAAATTGCAAAGAACCTCTACATTGATAATGTTATGCTAACCTCAGAAAGTGAGTTAGAAAATACTAGAAAAGCAAAGGAAACAAAAATCTTTCTTTAAGAAAGTCAAGATGCATTTGAGAGAATTCCATGCAAATCACGAAATTAATGCAGACCAGGAGCAAAAACTGACAAGAATAAAATTGCTAGGCAACGCTTAGGATAGATGAATTTAACTGGAACTAAAAGATTCCAGAAGGAGGACTCTAGACTAAACGTCAAATATTACAGTTCTATGTTGTTATTTACAATCCATTAGGACTATTGTGTCCAATCATATTCCTATGGAAATTATGGTTCAAGAATTATAGAAGAAAGTATGTCCTGGAATTAGAAACTATATCCTAAAGAAATAAGAGCTGCTTCAAAAGGCATTTAACTAACACGATATCATAAGAACGCCATAAGAATGTTCCGAGATACGTGTGTTTGTGGATGCATCTGAAAGAGCTGTGTGACTAACAGTTTGTGCACGCAGAAGCAATAGAATGCCATGCAAGCCAAAAGTGATATACGGAAAAACAAGATTGGTTGCAAAACCAGAAAGTAGAGACCAATTCATCAGTGTTCCTCGATTGAAGTTGCTCGCCGTTATAATTGCAGTAAGAGAGCTGGAATTCATTAAACAAGAAATTGTGTAGAGAAAGTATACTTATGGATGGATAGCGCTTGTGTTTTGCACTGGCTAAGAAAACTGATGGTAGGATCCGATATACCTCAAACAAAATTGACGGAATAAAATGATGTAGAGAAATTGCTTTCCATCATGTAAGATCAAACAATAATCCAGCAGACCACGCTTCACGAGATTCTTCCCAGAAAAATTGAAACACAACTGATTCGGTTAAATGATCCGTCGTGGTTGTGGGAACCGAAGAAAAATTGAGGATATAGTCATAGAAGAAAATATCATGGATGTGTGTATGAGTATAGGATTGATGGAAGAAGCGATACAATCAGAGAAATTTACGGCATTGATGAGACACGGTTCTTATCCCTACCTAAGTTAATAGGAGCGGTACTGTACGTCCTATGATTTCTCGCGAAGGTGTCGAAAGAAAAGATAAAGAATTTGAAGAAGTTCCCAAGAGAGAATTTCAATACGATAAGACAACACAACTGGTAGTCAAGATGGTACAGTTAAACACAAAGCAAAAGGGAATCGAAACCATTACAAATTATTTCATGCGAGCATACATTACACTCGGCGTAAGATTAGGCAACTGTAATGGATCATGGACGGACGATTATATATTAAGATAATCTTAAGAAAAGTTTGTAAAATTGCTCAAAGTGGGTAGCTAAGGAATTTGAATAATCAGACTTTCCTCTTTACCCAGCTGCTAGAGTTATTATGGCAATGCGACCACTTGAAACAATTGGTGTCCAGTTATAACCAAATGATGGATTCTCCGTTAACATGTTGGTCGAGTAATGAATCTTGGAAGTAATGCAAACTAAGTCTACTGAACAATTCGTACAAACATTCCGAAAATTTATAAATTTAAGGAATCAAGCAAAACACATAGTTTCCGATAATGCCAAGAATCTTATACCCTCTAAGGTACTGGTAGAATTGAATACAGCAGAAAACGAAACGATGGAATGAGAATTTATTACACCAATCATTCCTTGGCAAGGCGGCGTTTATGAAAGAATAGTCGAAATAGTAAGGATCTTTAAGAAAGGCCACAGGTACAAAGCTCTCTAGCAATGGGAATTAATAACTCTAATCGCTGAACTTGAAGCGATTATTAATGAAAAACCTTTGGTAGATATTGAAGAAATAGGTCTGCTGTTAAGACCTGGAGATTTTTTGAATCCAGGCTCAACTCTTGAAGGACAATAAGCAGAAAGAAAGGTTTACTGCAAAGATGAGGCGACACATGAGAATAAAAATCTACAAGCAAAAGAATTGACATATCAGTACATGGCTGAAGGCAAGAGACTTGATTTGGAAAATATGTCGAAAAGAATACCTAAAAGAGTTTAGAAAACGAACTTAGTATAAAAACAAGACTAAACCCCTCTCACCCTCTCAGCCACCTCTCGGCCAAATTAAACGAGAATCAGAAATTGATGAGCCGATACTGTTGAACGGAGATTGTCCCAGTAATCTGGAGAATGGAAAAATAAGAAGCAAGGATGGTATATGTCGATCAGCGGTTGTAAGAATCGCTAATGGGAATATGCTAAGGAAGGCAGTAGCATAACTTTATCCTTTGGAGACCTCGAACAACAGGATCCGACAATCGCGGGTCTTGGGAGCGTCGCTGAAATCGCAAAGAAAACACGAAAATCAGAGAAGTCAGTGATCCGTTTGTGTTGGATTTCACATGAAAAGCATATGTTATGCGTGCGCATTTGCTGTATAATGAAGAATGTAAGCTAAAATTATTTGCTTTTGTTTATGAACTGTATTTCCTACTCTACAGCAAAACCCCCTCACCCCCACTCCTCCTCCCCCTCTATATATTCAAAATATATTCACAACCATACCAGGGTTCAACACAAAACTATTATACTGCACTTCATTCAGACGTTGGGGCATCTAACGGGCGTTATTCAATCTCCTTTTTCTTTGACTAATGTTATCATCATTAAAATTGTTTTATTGAATTTGTGTATTAATCTTGTGATTGCTGCGTTCGTTGATATATTATATAAATTATTCTAATAAAGATTTAATTACCCAAATTTGAAGTGCTACCGTTGAAGGCAAAAAAACCTTCAGTTTTTGTCACGGTTAAGAAGATTGGTGACAGTTTTCTTGTATTGCTTGTTTATCAGTTTAAAATTTGTTTATCAGTTTACATTTAAGTTGTATCGGGTATAACCACTTAATTTTTATGCCCGTATAATTAATGTATTATTGACCTAGCACAATTAATTTACATAATAAAACTGTCACTCTTATCAGATCGAAGTTTTTCTTTATTTTCTTGTATTCAGAAACTATTAATCATTTTAAAAGTTATGTGCAGTTTAAAAATATACCATTTAAAATTAGATTTTTATAAAAATAATTTATAAAAATATATAACAATTTTAAGGACAGAAATTTTCTTCATGGATTATTTCTATATGTCATTATTGTTGATCTTACAGGATGGATGACATGATCATGAATCAATTTTTTTGTCGCAAAGTCTTGATATATTCCGTCGTTATTGTTTTGTTTATTCGTGCAAGAATTTGAACGTTAAAAATTTTAAAATTGTTTGATAAGAAAATAAAATTCCTTTAAAATATAATACTAAAATTTCTATTTGTTTGCTTAAATTCAATGATTCAAGCTTATTTATCAATTTTATTTATTTGTTTAAAAATAATTTCATGAATTTTGCTTAGAAGTGAAAATTAGTTCAAATTTCAACAAAATTCAGGTAGTTCAAAGATAAAAAATAATTAATACTTTTTACTTATGTCGCTTATTTTTGGAATTATTTATATTTCATTAATTTTATTTTTTTTCAGTTTTATTAACATAAATATATAAATATACCTCATTTATTTAAATTCCATTTTAAATGAAATAATGATAAAATTCTTCATTTATTCAAAATTTCATTTATTTCAAATGCTTCAAAAATTATTTGACTTTTCTTAAGATAAAAATATATATAAGTTACTAAGAACTTTGGTAAAATATTGTAATGGAATCTGCATTTTCTTCTCTCTTTTTTCACCTGCTTGCTTTCTTCATCTTTTTTTCCGGCGAAAACTTTTCCAGATCTACGTCAGCGCGAGTTACAGAGTTAAATTTTTGTTCATATTTATGCGCTACAATAGTCCAGAAATCATCCACTGGTTTAATAAAATTTCATCTATCACATTTCATTTCGTTTGTTTTAAACAGTCAAAATCCGTTGACATTTCTTTATCAGATGATTTTAATAATTTGATAAACAAACGGAACATGCAATATCCATCTATTGAAGAGCACAATTTAATCGAAGCAAATAAAAATTATTTTTAAAAATTTGTATGGAAAAAAGTAATAATAGTAACATATATTTCTAATTTGTTTGTCCTTCGGCAAAGCATCCGATTATAATTTCTCATTCAGAATAATAATAATGACGATAATAATGAGTAATAGTGAATAATGATACCATTTATCAGGTACATTTGGTATTTTTTAAAAAAATAATTTTTAGAATGCAATAAGAATTGATTGTTTAAAACTAACAATAGGGAACAAAGCAGGGTACAGAAGCGAGGATCATTTATTTATATATCTTGCAGCTAAATTCATAATAATTCTTTAAAGAATCAATTTGCTAATCATATCTGTGATTTGCAAAATATTTAAATAAATATTTGTTGAAATTAAACTTTGTAAAAAGTTTTAGAATCGAAATTTTAGTATAATTGCTGATCAACAAACAACAATCTTAACAATATTGATTGAATTTAGTGGTGAAATAATCCTTAAAAAAATAAAGAAGTCAAAAGAGGTCAAAAAGTACTTTTAGTATTCATCCTAAACAAATTTCTTTCTAATCAAATTTTTTTAGTTAATAAATCCCAGTAAAATAAAATACAAATATAAAATAATTTCGTTTTAATTGTTCGTTTCATATATTACTATGCACAAAATAGTCAAATTTCAAATATTTGAATAAAAATGTTAATAAGAAATTATTCTATAAATAATCACATATGAATGAAGAAGTTGAAAACAAACTGTTATCTATTTATTGGTTTTTTACTTTTTTTAAATTTGACTTATAATTCGTATTTGCAAAAAAAATTTTTATAAAAAAGATTTCAATTTTTCATTCTTCAATTTTCCTTTTTCCTGCCATAAATCCTATATTTAATGAAAAAGTGAAAAATAAAAAATTGAAGCAAAAGTAAAATAAAACTTTACTGAATATAGCTTTGCTGATTATAATTCATTGTTGTAAAATCGAAGAAAAAAGAAAAACTAGGCCTATTTTTTTGCAAAATGTTATTCGCCCGTGAAAAAAGCATATAATTTACAACATTTGTCGAATTTTCAGCTATCGTTATATCATTATTAATTGCTATGCGTTGCGAAATGAGTATTTCTACCTAAAAAATTTGTCAGAAAATTAAAAATCTTTTAAAAATCATATACATCTAAAAACAATAACCGTTGCTATTATCACGTTTATTGCAGTTACTGTTATTATTATTATTGTTACTATTGTTTTATTGTTACTGTTATTCATTACCACTACTGTCGCCATTATTTTATTATTGTTATCGCTACTGTTGTTAATGTTATTTATTATTATTGCTAATAATTATTGCTGTTTGTTGTTGCCATTACTGCTGCCATTGTTATTGTCGCTGCTATTATTATTATTATTATTAATGCTGTTGTTATCGTCGCCTAACTACTATTGTTCTTGCTGTTATTACTATTTATCACCGATATCATTCCTATGGATTCATTTTAATAATAATGCTGTGGGAATTTTTTTTTTTTGGAGAGCCCTCTTTTTAGTGTATTCGACAATGTTCACTACCTAAATCAAGAAAAATAGGATAAAGTTTGCTGGGCATTCATTAGGATACAGCAACTGTATTACTTTATTGTGTTTTTAATTTCCTATTATTCTTTATTTGTTATTATTTTTAAAGTTTATTGCTCATTTTTCCCATTTCTAATTTCAATTTTCATATTTTTTAAGTTGCAATTTTTCTTTCCATTAATATTTGAAATTTTCGAAAGTTACATGCTACTCGAATATAATATTTTGTATTATTAGATAAACTCTTTGGACTATAATATCCTGATGACTGAACAAATTAAACCTGGGATATTCAGGCGAAAATATATCTCAAGAATTTCGAAGGGAAATCGATACTCTTTACTTCTGCTTTAATTAACAGCAAAGGAAAATTGTCATTTAACAAGAAAAAAAAACCAGTCTCGAAGATCAAGAAAATTAATCGTGAAAGAAATTGATCTTATGGAACAAATAGCCAACAGTCAAGAATAATTGATCATAAAACCCAATCTCAATAGCCCGGAAAAATGATATTTTTATTTCAAAAAAACGATGATTTAATTTATCATAAATCAATTATTAAAATCATTATTATGAAGTGGTATTACAATAGAACGTTGGTGATATTTAATACATAATAAGTTAATTATAGCTTCACGAAATGGTGGTAAATGAAAACTGTACAAAATACAGCAGTTGTTGTACGTATCTGTAATAAACGAGCAGAAATTATTTGCTGAAATTAAATTCAAATAAAAAATTTTTTAAATTGAAATAATAAAAGAAAGAGAAAGAGAAAAAGCAAGGAACAAAATCATACCATCAAGACAATATTATTAAATTTCATCATCGTATATAATACAGTTGGACTAATATTATAATAGATATTAATAGTAAGTGCAATAGCATAAACTGCAATAATAATTTGTTTTAATTATTTTTATTCCAATCATTTTATTTATCTATTTTTCTTTGTTTATTTATTCGTAAAATTTCCACTCATTTAATTCGCTTTTATTCAAATTAACCAAATTCAAAATTAAAAACTTGTAGAAAAAATTAAGTGACAAAATTGTGAAATAAAATTAACGTATTTTATCAAGTTCTCATTTTAGTTATTTATTTATTGTTTACTTCTAAAATTTTCACTCATTTATTTTCATCGCGTTCAAATTAGCCAAATAAAATTAAAAATTTGGAACAAAAAATTAAGTTAAAAAAGAATATATTAAAATTTATGTACTCTATCAAAATCGTTAATTAAATTTGATTTTATGACAAACAAAAAAGATATTTGTTTAATTCCAAATAAAATATATTAAATTATTCTTGCATTTGCATTAATGGTAAATTTGTTAAATTTTTCATAATTTACCTATATTTGTCATATATATGCATATTGTGTATATTTATAAAACTAAAAACGATTGCTTTTATTTAATAAAAAATTATCAATTTCATTTCAACAATTTACCTCCAATTGTTGCATCAATAAATGTAATTGGTAAAAGTAAAAATAAGTGGTATAAGAGCTTTTCTCATCCGATGATTTTGCTTCATTACTTTACGATTATAAATGATATAAATTGCCTATAATTGAATAATTGAAATAAATAATTTCATACTTATTTGATTACTTGAAACAATCAAAAACAATCCAAATACATTACGAAATTTTGTCTTAAAAAATTTTCAAATATGCAAAATGCCTGTAATTAACAAAGATTAAATGAAATAGTTTCATACTTAATTGGTATATATTTCTATAAGTGAATTCAAATTTGTTGCAAAATCTTTGTTTTCAAAAAATTTAAAATGATCGAAAATAAAATTGATTAATATTAAATTTAATTTTGATTAAACAAAATTTTAAATAAACTGAATTAATTGATAAGAAAAATTTGATAAATAAAAAAATAATGGAAAAAATTAGCCAAAAAGAAAATATCCCAAATATTAAATTAAATAATTCTAATTATATAATTAATTAAGCAACGAAAATAAGTTACAATAAGGATCATTGCTATCGAACTAAGATATAATAAGGTAACTATCCCATAATAAACTATTAAACCAAATGTTGTAATTGTTTGATTGCCGATAAATTGCAAAATTGCAACTGACATTGAAATTATTTGTGCACATGAATGAATTAAAATAAGCACCCGCAATCTGCTGAAAATTTATTTACAATTAAAAAAGCAAAATCAAACAATTTTTAATTCATCAATTTATTTTAATACTTAGCTTTAAAAATAAGCATCCTACGATTTGCTAGAAATTTATTTAAAATTATAAATAACATATTTCAATTGAATTACAAATTCATCAATTGAATTTTATAATTAATTTCCAAAATAAACACTCATAATTCTTCAAAATTCATATGAAACATATTTTTGAAATTGACGAAAAATACACAATTATATTTATCAACAGTTTTATTAAATTAATCTTATACTAGAAAATAATTTGTGCCTAAAAGAATTAAATACGAAAAAATTAAAATTAAACAAAAACTTGCAAAATTTCACCTTTCATATAAAAAATTTAAGAAATTTGTTTTTAAAGCATAAATACTATATATTTCAAGGATACAAAAGAATAATATCAGACGTATCAGTGCAAATGATACCACTTTCCCGTATGAAGTAATCCAAAAATGCTGAAAAAATAAAGGAAATTTTTCTTTTATGTTATTAATTTTTAAATTAAATTACTCAATTCTTTTTTTATTTAAATCTGAAAACTTATAAATGGGATTATTCAGTTTCAAATAATACATTTAGTGTCGATCTTATGAAAACCGCTACTATCGATTGATTTAATATTGATGAAATTTTGGATATGATTTAAATGAATATAATTTTTACTAAAATTTGTAATCATTTTATAACTAATATTTTAGAGCTAAACAATTTTGAACATCAAGAAATTTGCTTAATGTATTGGAAATATTAGATCAAGCATATTGCAATAATTCATTTATTTCGATTATTTACTTACTTAATTTTTGATTGTTAAATCACTTGCCAATTTGATTATTTAATTAAAAATAAATTCTGATATCCAGAATATACATAATGATTCACGTAATATCATACTTAAAATTTGCTAATTATTGTTATTTAATTATTTATTAAAATTCTTTTAATTATATATATATAAAAGTTTAGATAAAAACATATGGTTTTTCAATCGAATATTTTTAAAAAAATTGTACAAAACAAATATTTGTCGTTTTCAAATTATCAAAATCTAATTTTATCAAATAATAACAAATATGAAAAGTGGAACAAAATTAAGATAATAATACAAAATAATTATTCTCTATGAATATATATGTTTTATTATTATTATTAAAAAATGAATCAAAAATTGAAATATTGAAATAATATTTTAGGCAATTTTTCTGCAAATATTTTTGAATTTAGCAAACAACACATTAATTGAAATATATTTTGCATGCATCAATTCCATTTCTTTTACATTCAAATTTAATATTTATAAAAGAAAAACAAAACATCGCAATGAATTGAAATTTCATGAAATTCAATCGTTTTTGTTTTTTCAGAAGGAAACAAAGAAAAATTTTTCAAAAATTATTAAAATTTAAATTGAGAATTTAATTTTTGTGGAATAATTTAAGTTATTAAGTAATCCATTCGCACTTACATACGAAATATTAATTAATATGATATTGCGAAAATTAATTTTAAAATTTTTCATCAAAATTTTCTTTCATATTCATAAGATTTAAATAAAACTTTTGAAAATTTGATTCAAATCATTGAACAATATTTGCATGCATGTATTAATTGTAATTATATGCATATGAAATATTAATTAGAAATATATGTTGGAAATTAAGAATTTTTTAAACTTCATAGTTTCTAAAATTCATAATAATCGATGAATTGACAGTACTATAACGGATATTAGTATTTCTCGAATATTTCTGATAAAAAGTTTTTAATTATAATTAAAAATTATTTTTGTATAATTTCAAAAAAAAGAATTTTTTTAGATTAATAATTTACGCGAAATAACTTACATTTGGTGAAATAAATTATTGGATTCGAGTAACGTTCTGATTAAATTTATCAAACTTCGACTAATACTGCCAAATGAATATGCGGCCAATAAATTGATAACATACCATTTTAAATTTGTATTACGAACTTTCCAATGTGCAAATAATATGGTTAACGTAGGAAGGATTATATCGAGAATGGCAAATACTATTTCCATTAAGAGATATTTCTCGAGAACTAAATCAAATTCGATTAGTGGAAATAAATGATCAATAATTAATTATAACATAGTATATTAAACTCTAATAAATGTGGTGGAAGAAAATTTGAAAAAACAAAATTCATTTCATTTTCATTTAAATATATTATTGAAATGATAAATTAATTAAGTTCGAATTTTACTCAATATTAGAAATAAAAATATTATGCAAAATAATTTTCAATTCAATTACATTTTGAAATGAATAAAAAACAAATCCAATTCATTATAATATGTGTCAAAATTAAAACAAATTAAAAAGCGATTTCTAAATTTAAATAATATTTGATATTTTATATAAAAATATGCTAAGCCATTTAAGTATCTTAGGCTACTATTTTATGCTAGCATTATGTGCATATATATATATATATATATATATGTGTTCGTGTACGAAGAAATAATATAACTGAAGGAAGTAAAAATAAAAATGAAATAAAATTTAGTATTCAAATAATATTCGAATATTAAATTTAATAATTAATATTAAAGAAATATGCCAAATTATTTATATTTTTCTATTATTGCAAAACAAAATGTTTTATTGTATCAAAGATTATATCAATGTTTAACTAATTATCAATAAGCTAATGATTAGATAAGAGAATTTACAACAATGATTGACTCATTAATGAATGTTTTCAATTAAATTGGCTATGAAATATTGGTCGTATTATACTCATTAAGTCAACCAATTAATTCTATTTTTATTTTAATTATATACTAGTACTTTTGATGTATCGAAAATTTTATCTAGAAATAAAAAATTTTAACTAATACAATGATAAAAATACTATTATATCATTGCTTTTATTGTCATCATCTTAATCATCTTCAAAAAATATCACTGTTATCAATTACTTAATAAAAGGAATTCAAAAAGAAAAAGTTACCGTGATAAAATTAGTGTTATTATTATTAATTCCTCTGATAAAAACAATTCGGTATTACGATCCAAATAGTTTTATTAAAATTAATTTTAAAATAAATAACGAAATATTTATATGTAACAAATAGTGTAGTTTATTATAATTAAAATTGTTTAAAATTATTATTTTCTATTTTTAAACATTTATAAAATTTATTTTAAAAAAATTTAAAAAAATTTATCGCATATATATTGCAAATAAAAAGTATCAAATGTGAATTTTAAAGAATAATTTTGAAAATAATTTAATGATTAATTAATTGAATAAGATATACATATATATCCGAGAAAAATGAATAATTATTCATTAGCAAATGAAAGGGTAAATATCTTTGCACTTCTCCAGAATCTTAAAAATTTCTCTCCTTTATTAATATAATTTACTTAATTAGTTCTAATTAGAAATAAAATTTAACGATTAACCAATTTTTGAAATTTTACGTTATTTTGTGTTGAATTTTGTTATCTCTTCAAACAGTAAGAATTCATAATAAAATAATAATTTCAACATAAAATACGCAAAAATAATAATTTATTATAAAATATTTCGTTCCGATATTTTATCTAAAATTAAATTTTTCTGTATCATTGTTCTTGTTTTTTTAAATTTAATTTATATATTTTTGTACCGGGAAATGATTAGCTTTTTCCGCTTTATTTTTAAGCTTATTATAAAACTTAGGAGGTTATTCTCGTGAATTTCACTAAAGACTTTTTTTTAGTTTTTATTGGTCAAAGAATGATCTAAAATAAAATTTCAATTTCATACATTCTAATAATATATGTTAATTACTTAGTTGTGAAAAAATTGCTGTAAAATGTCAAAACTTAGCTTATTTTCTGTTAGAAAAAAAAAACAATATTACGAAATATGCCATATAAATTTAATTTCTAATTATAAAATATCAAAATTTGCTTAACAAATCATAAAATCAATTATAATTATTAAAGAAGAAAAGTGAAATATTTAAAAAGAATTAATGATTGTTGAAAAAAAAAATTGATTACTATGGCTGTTGCTAATTTCACAATAATTAATTCATTTAAGTTGTTCAAATTTAATTCGTTCATTTTGCTGCAATCAAATTTTTCACTGTCGTTTATCGAAAATAATCACACGATAGTAATTTCTTTTCTCGACAATAACAAGATAATAGCAGTTCTCTTGCTTAAAAATAATATGGCAATAAAAATATTTTTTTATTACAGAATGATATTGATTTCACATAATTTATTAATTTGAATTTTCAGAATTAAGTTCCTGTTCGCAATTTCTTTTCTCGTGAACAACAAGATGAATAGTATATCATTTTTTTTTTTTTAAATGCAACATTATTGTTGCTGATAAAAATGATCGATAAATTATTTTACGTCGAGCAATAAATATTTTACACTAAAAAAATCGTACTTAATTAATTTATTTTTTCAAAATAAAGCGTTTTTTCCGAAAAAAGAGCTTCTTTGAAAGTTAATTTAAATGTATTTTTTCATACTGTAACATACTGTAACATTTTTATTTCATACTATGATATACTGTAACATTTACGAAATTTGTTTATTTTTCAAAAAGTTAATTTAAATGTATTTTTTCATACTGTAACACACTGTAACAAGCTATAGCATTTTATAAGATTTATTTTTTTTGCCTTTTTTTAGATTAACATTCGTCCCATATGCCGCATTTAAATTATTGCATTATTGATTATAGATTTAAAAATCATATTATATGAAACCGTTGGATGAATTAATTTAAAGGAAATTATATTTAATATCAAAAATGTAAAATACGAAAATTTTTTTAATTTAAATTTATTATATAAGAAAAGTGCCAGAAATAGATTTATGAACTTTAACCAATAATTTATTCGAAATATACTTATAACTTAATCACATTCATATTAATTGATATCATTTTCTTATGATTGAATTACTAATTTATTCGAACAGTTTATGGTTCAAATTTTTTTTAATAAATTATGAAAAAATTTGACTTTTTAATTATTTGCAAAACTTCAAATTAATTTTTTTATTATAATTTCCGCAAATAATAATAATAATCCTTATATTTTTAAGCACAATTTAAAAATTTAAATATGGAAGGCTTTTGTTTTTTTAGAAGAAAAAAATTAAAATTTATTAAATGCAAAAATATTATTCAAAGTATTGATCATCCGGGACTAATTTAATTTTTCTCAATGATTTATTAAAACTGTATTAGTCATTATGTTTGATAATTAGATATGCCAAAATTTCAGAATTTTTAAGTCTAGGATTTTAAAACTTTTTTTGACATATCGTTAGCCAAGACAGTTATAGTTGTTGCAAACTTTCATTTCTTAGATATGCTAGGCTTTATAATTCTTAAAGTTAGAATTATAAAACTTTTTTGACACATTAGCCAAGATCAAACTTTTAATCAATAATTATGTAATATTTCATTTTTATTTTTATAATTTAATGCAACAATTTAAAGTATATTATTTCTTGTGTGACAATTTTTCAAATTGATGTAACAAATTTTCGTTCTATCACAATTTTTAAAATGTGATGAAATTTTATGATTAGATGATAAGAACTAAATGAACGAAATATTTGACCAAAATGGATGCATGTATTTTTGAAAATATTATCAAAAGATAACGAGAAAGAAATTGATAAAAATTTTAAAATCCAATTCTAAGTTTATTTTAATCTAATTAAGATGAAATAATAGTTAATTTTAAGATTTGAAAATGTCTTTGATAAGATTAGAAATGATAAATAAACAATCTTTGTTGCAGAAGAAAAAAAATAAACTCAGGTTGAAAATATATACATAGCCTTGTGAATACCCAGAAAATTTAATTACTTTCTATATTGCTTTTACAAAAATCTTGAATTCAATTAAATGGAGTAACGAGATATGGACAACGAATAAAAAATTAGCCAAGTTTAGAATTCATGGCTTTACGTTTTTTTTGATCAAAAATTAAATCAATTTCATTACTCGTAAAATTCCGAAAATGTAAACATAAATTAATCAACAGAAATGTAAACATAAATTAATCAACAGATATGTATATATTTACTATCATTATCAAAAGAGATATAAAAAAATTGGCCAAGTTTAAAATTCTTCAAGTTTTATTTTAACCAGAAATTAAAGAAAAGAAATTAAAGGAAAAATGGAACTTATAAAAAAATGTAAATATTAAATTTATTCCTCAAAGAGTACAACGAAATGTGTACCAAATGATGTAATTGTTATTGGAAAAGTTTATTTTTTCTTAGCAACCTTTTTCTATTAAAAGAATTTCCTTTTATAATTATGTCTTAATTCTTTTATTGTATAATAAATATATTATGATTTAGGAACGATGCTTTTCTGATATTATCAACAATCATCAGGATTCCTGATTGGGAAATTATAGCTGCGTTATATATTCATTACTCAGAAAATTATTTATTCTAGTGACATATTTGCGAATTGTCAGTTAAGAAGATTCAATTGTAACGATATGTTATGATTTTGAAATGAAGCATCTAGCGATTTTTCCAAGAATTATCAATTAAGAACATCAAGTTGCATGATACATTGTGATTCAGAAACAATACATGCAATTTCACGATGCATTATGCTTCAGAATCGATGCATCTAGCGATAGTTGTAAGAATCATTAATTTCTAATATAAATATTTGAAAATTCTATTTTCACCGCTGAAAAATTTATTCGAAGGTTTGACAAAATTCTGCATCAGTCAATCAATCATAACATTTACCATATTGTCATCGCTAGCCTCAATTATAATGAATACCTTTTATAGACAGCTAGGTTTCACTGTATGTTACAACAAGTGGTTTGAAGTAAAACTGTGTATTCCAAGATGGATGCTCGGAGGTTTTGCATAGTCGATAAGCAATGTTTAAGTTATTTTTACCATATCCCTACATAGCATGGAATGCTTCTGCAACTTCAAGTAAGTAGAAAGTAATTCTGTGTGTCTTATAAAGCCTTGCAGCTATTTCTACCACACCTGGCCATCTTGCTAGGATTTTTTAAGTAATAGTTTTCCATCGGTCTTTAAAAGTGAAGAATCTGCATTTGGAAATTCTTTTGGAGCGTTGTGCATCAACGAATGAGCACTGGCGTATGCATATTGCACGTAAAAAATAGGATTATCTTTTGATTACTATTCCTACCACTGACCCACTACTACTGACATCTCTAAGTGAACTGCAGTAGATACTACTAGAGCAACCCCAGCTGTTGTTAATACGGATGCAGCTATGACGTGTAGATTATTATTTTTGTATCCTGTAAAATAGTGTTATTCGTTTGTTCAGATTTTTTATTAGTTACAAAAGGGTATCTATGCTGACTCTGGTACAGGCGGTATTGGTCTTGGCTCTGTTTTTTTTTGTGGGCCTTTTGAACTACTCTTTTCAGGAATAGAAACATTTTCACCTTTATCTATACTCTCAAATGGGGAATCACCATTATCACTTGACACATCGGCTGTACTGAAAGAATTGCTGCTGTGACTCTGATCACTATTCGTAGAATTCTCTAGTGAATGTGACGATGAATCTGGTTAACTATCTTTATTTTCAAGCTCTAGCTCATCTTTTATTTATAATGTTGTCTGTTCAGTGCCAAAAATAATATAATACTTACTTTTTCATACGGTATATTCGAATAAATTACACATAGCTTGTCATTTAAGAAGATTCAATGGTAATGATACATTATGATTTAGAAACAACACATTTAGTGATATTTACAAGAATCATCAAGAATCAGGGATGCAAAAATTTACTCACTTATATATTATGTTTCAGGAAAGATGCATCTAACGATACATACAAAAATTGTCAGTTAGGAATATTCAATTGCATGATACAGTATGATTCAGAAACGATGCATCTAATCATACATCTAAGAATCATAAGTTAAGAAGATTCATCCATATAAATTTTTAATAATCTGTAAATAAATCAAAAAAAAAAGTGTAATTCATTTAACATAAAAAAAATATAAGTTTATGATTGATCTGAAATATTTGTTGAAAGTTTACGTTGTACAATACCAGCAGTATCAATTTGAACGATCGATGCTGATGTAAGATGTAATTCGCTGATACATTTAGCTAATGATATAGCATCAGTAGCAATTTCTCGACCTGTCGCATTTTCATCTTTTATTTCGTCTTCATGTTTAATGAAATAACCATAGATCTAAATAATATTGACAAAATAAACTTTTAAATTTTTAATTTAAAAAAAATTTGATTTGAAGAAAATAAAAAAATATTGTCATATTGAGCATATATTTTAGAATAAAATATTATAAATAAAAAAATAATTTTATAATAAATATTACAGTTAGTTCATTTGATCTTTTTAATATATTAAAAATCTTTTTTATATATTATCCAATTCAATCATTGATTATTAATATCAAAATTTATGTATATTAGAATAAATTAAATTACATATATCTTCTATTTAAATCTTCTAATTAAAATTGTCAAAACAATTATGCATATTTGTTAATTAAATTTTTAATATAAATATTTGAAATTATGAATGCTAAAAACAAAACAATAAAATGTTTACCTTTTCATACGGTAATATTTGAAGGATACGACGAATTTCACGAATAAAATCACCAATGGTACCTTGTTTATCATAAATTAAAATTTTTTCACTTTCTTCTTCACTATCACCTCGTACACGTATTGTCATTTGTCGTGATGCGAAATCAAATTCAGATGAAAAATCAACAAACTAAATAAAAATTTGATTTAATTTAATATTTTAAGTAATTCAGTATTGTTTATATTTGCTGTACAATTTCATATACTTAAATTTTTATATTTTGTTTTATTTTTTTACAGGCATAAATAGTTGGAGAAATGAAATATATTGCATATTGATTGTTTGAAAAGAAAAAAGATTTGATTATTTTATTGATAATAAATTGATAATAGCAGTTATTATGGAGATTAATTTATTTTAAAAGTAATTAAAATAATTTTTTGTCAATTTTTTAAATCATTTAAAATTAATTATATTATTGATAATTACTGATAATGACTAGTTTTAAGAGATAAATTAATCAATTATGCAAATTTAATGACGAAAGCAAAAAATGGATACTGTAATAGAATCATCTTTGCAAAGAAATTCGATTTTACGTTCATTCAAATCAAATCGTTGAAAGAATTCAATTTTTTGCGGAAAAAGCATACGTAACGCATTCACAGATTCAATCGTATAATATTGATGACATGATGCTTCAGGACACATTGGTGCTAATCCTATTAAATTAACCGATGATATGATATTCTTAATGATAAAATAATAGGAAGAAATTAAAATTCAAAAATTTTCTTAAATTTCAAAAATATCAAGATTAATCTTATGTTTATAAAAGTTTCATTTGTAATTTTAAATTAAAATGCTCTTTTATTCTTTGAAAAAAAGACAATATTATATATAAAATGGAAATATATCGAGATCAAATTATTATAAAAAGTCGGATCAGGAATAGCAAAGCTTGATTACCGGTTGTTTCACAATCCGAAATCATATCAGTGAGACATTGTATGCATACATCATGATTACATTCTGAATTTGATGGAAAACCATTAAGGGCTATACCTTTACAACCATCTTTCACCTTACATTTCACTTCCATCTGAAAATTTATTTGACGTATATTAAATCTATTACTAACATAAAGTTACGTAAAAGAAAAATTATATGATATATATTAAACGTATTGCTAACGTAACATTACGTAAAGGATTACGAAAGAAAATTATTTGATATATATTAAATACGTAAACGTTACATTTAAGTATATATCAAAAGTTATTTAATATATATAGTATACAGCAAGTATAATTTTATTTGGAAAATCGTAAAAAGAATTATCTTACAGACGTGTTACTTACGTAAGACTTACGTTGAAACATATATATTAAAAAATTAAACATACAACTAATATAACATTATGTGAAAAATCGTCGAAAATTATTTGATATATACTAAATGTGTTACGTAAACGTTACGTCAAAATATATATCAAAAATCATTTTATATATATTATGCATACAACTAATCCATACAGCTAACACAACGTTACGTGAATGAGATCCCGAAAAAGAAATTATTTGATGTATATTAAATGTGTTACTAAGATAAACGTTATTAATGTAACGTTACGTGAAAAATCCTGAAAAAAATTTGATATATGCCAAACGTGTTACTAATGTAACGTTACGTGAAAGTATATCAGGTGTATGAAATGTAATCAAGGCATATTAATTAGTATCTAAAATTATTTATGAATAAAATTTTACACCTCTTCATTTTCTGTTTTCTTCTTTTTCGATAAACATTTTCCATCAACACATATCATTGTTTCTTCTAAAAAGATAATATAAAATAATTACTTTTTTTCTTTAATTTTTAAAAATATTTTATTAAAATTTAGAAAAAATTTCTTTTATTAATTTTATTAAATTCAACGTAAAAATGACTTTTTCTTCCTAAATTATCATTGAAAAATTTGCATAATTTTTAAATTATTTTTTTTGCTTAAAAATTTTAGATAATTTTTAGAAAAATATAAAGTATTGCCACACTCATTCATTAATATATTATCGAGTAATTAAATTAATCATTTATTACAAAATTAGTAAAACTAATATCATCATATCTTTGCTATTTTATTATAGTTTATCAATAAATAGATTAAGCATATCATTTATAAATTATTAATTATCATTATCAACACTTTTCTAATCTTTGTTTTTATTATATTTAATATTGATTAGTTAAATTTGCTTTAAATTAATATCAAACTAATGGAATGAATAAATAATGAAAAGAACTGGGAATGATAAGAATGAGTAATTTTTCCCATATATCATCAAAAATATGAAAAATTTGAATAAATAATTTTAATTACTTATCATATTTTAATTACCATATGCTAATTGTCTTCTATCTATGTAAAATTCATCTCTGCCACATTTTAAATTTCCTTTATTTCATATGATATTAATTGAATATCAAAAAATTATGATAATATTTTGGAAAGATAAAAATGAGCAATTTTCTCTTATATTATCAAAAATATAATTTGAATAAATAATTTTAATTATTTATTCAAATTTTAATTAATATATAATTAATTACTTACTATTTAATAAATTCATATTTATTCGATTTTCAACACATTGCTCGCAAAGATGACATTTGCAACAATCAGTAACAATCAATTTCTTCGAATCGATCATTTGTTTACCACAATTATCACAAAAAAATGCTTCGTCTAATTCACTAATAATTTGATTGCAATTTTCAACAATGCAAGCTATTAAATAATAAAATTAGATAAATAAGTATAAATCAATTAAATATTCTTGTAATCAATTAATCGATTACAATTATATTATCAATAATAAATTTTAGTACAGTATTTAAAATTAATCTAAAGAATATTAGGATTTTTCTGAGAAAAGAATAAGTTAGAATTTTATGAAGGAAGTAAACCAGGTGGTTGTCGTTGTAATGATTCTTCGAGACATGTAGTGCAAAGTTCATGTTGACATGCGTTTAAACGATTTGATTCAAATTGTGATAATTTTCTGAAAAAAAAACGTAAAATTCAGAATATTGCCTAGAATGAAGTATTGAGAATTCGGAATTATGCTTGATATGGAGTATCGAGAAATCAGAACAGCATTTAGTATAAAATCTCAAGAATTCAGAATTATATTTTATATAAGTATCTATTTAGAATGAAGTATCAATAATTCAGAATAATGCTTAATATGACGTATCAATAATTCAGAATTATACTTAAGAATTTAGAACAGTACTTAGTATAAAGTATCAATAATTCAGAATTTGTATTTAATAGGAAATATCAAGAATTCAAAATTATGTTTCAGAAGCAAAATATTATTGGTGTCATCTCAAATTTCATCTCAAAATGATAAAGTGAAAATTTTTAAATATGCAAATATAATTAATAACAATAAATAGCAAAAAGAAATGGATAAAATTAAGTGGCAAATGGAAAAGAAAATTTCTTACAAAATCTAAAAATTTTCATAAAAACTATTTCTTTTATTAATTAATGAAAAATAATTATTAGTAAGTAAACATTTAATCAGCTCATATTATCCAATCATTTCTCATCTACTAAAACTTATTTATTTAAAAATTTTATCCAATTTTTCTTTTTTTCCTTTCTAAGATTAAAATTAATAAATGAAGTGAAAAAGAAAAATGAAGGATAAATCATACTTTGGACACATCATATTATCACAATAGTTTATGACAAGTGGAAGAGAATCTGATAAAGTATTACGAATTTGTGAATAACAATTTGCTGATGGACAAGTCTAAATGGACAAATTTTTAGAACTTTTTTGTCAATTGAAATTAACAAATGATTGTTTAGCTCAGATTCATATCTGTTGCAAAGGGAAATTCAAAAGTGGAATTGAAATCTGATCTACCGGAGTCGAAAAATTTCCCTATGGTTCCCTAAATGGGAAGATATGAACGAAGTGTCTTACTACACCCGGAAGGTGGAATCGAACCACTTCGTCGCTAGACGGCTACAGGTTTGAAACCTGCATTTCATCAATTATTTTTTTCATTTATGGTGAGAAATTTTAATTAATGGATATCATTATTTTATCTATTCCTTCTAATTGATTGTATCAGTGATAAGTGATAAATACTTTTTGTAATATTTCATCAATAAATAATAGCTTGTATTTTATAAGGTCAATTAGATAATTTGTATTTAATAAGTGTTAACAATTAATTTTGTAGTATTTTTTAATTTAAATAATTTTAAGCATACCATTATATCTGTAGAAATCTTACTGTATTTTTATCATTATCTCCTTGATTATTCTGAAATAATAAATTATTTCGATTAAAAAATAAATTTTTTTGTTTTTGCAAACTTCAAATCATCTAATGTCCGTATTCCTTCATTGAATGCAGTAAGAATTCTACGATTCCTGAATATTGGTATCAGCATGATTTCAACTTTATTCAATAATTTCCGGTTTCCAATATATCAACAGGAAGATCTTCTTATCCGATATAGAATTAGGTAAAACAGAAGTTTATTAATCAGAATAAAAACATAAATCATGAATATCAATAACATTATTTTTAAAAAAATAGAATGTATAGAAAAACTGATTTTCGGCCGAAAAACTAATTCTAGACTTATTTCTTATAGAGAAGTTTGTAATTTGATTGAAGTGAAATTACACTATATTATTTGCTGTATTGATAAAAATTGACAATATTTAAGTTCAAATTATATTTACAAGAGTCAAAAACTGCCATTCCATTCCCGAGATGATGATAAAAAAATCATTGTATCTATAGGAAATAAAGTTTTCTATTCTCAAGATGATAATAGAGGAAGAGAAAGAGAGTGAATTTAAAAATTATGCAATTCTTATTATATCGAATTATTATTGAATATATCGTAGTTAATTAATATCGAAAAATATTACGACAAATGCACAGTTATCTTTCATAAATCAATTTAGGTTATCAAGTAGTAATGATGAATTCTGTTGGATTCAAAGAAACTGATTGTATCATATCTAAAGAAACTTTAGAAACTACAGGTAGATGGTCAATATATTCATCATTTGTAATATCAGAAATTCGAATACTTAATAAATAATTGTCAATTTAATTAACATGAAGTTCGAATAAGTCTTAGCTTTAATTGAAAAATGGTATGAGATTTCTTGAGAAAAAAAAAGATTTCGGCAAGCAATTTATTTACATTTCCAAGCATAAATCAATATTCTAAAAAAAAATTCAAGGTTTTATGAAAGAAATTTTAAATTCGATAAGTTTAATATTAATTAAGAAAAATAAATTGTTACATAACTTTTGATAGGATATTAGGATGGTGATACATCTACGACAAAATAAATGAAAACATGGCATGATTTGTTGCATTTCCATAAATGGATACATCCTCGAGCATATCCGACATTCAACTGTCATCGTATCATCATGATCGCTTGACATTGTTTCACTCATCACCAACAATGATTAGTTTGAACTAATAAACCATTTAAATACTTGGAACATTTAAATAGTAATTGATCGAAATTGATTTTTTTTTCAGAGATGTTAATTTTTAAATTATTTTGCTTATTCCAATTTCTCATTAGATAAATCAATGGAAAAATTTGAGTAAATAAATGAATGATCGCAAATGCGATTTTAAGAAAATATCGGGAAATATCTGATATTCAGACAGTAATTGATTTTTAGATATATTAATTTCTAAATCACTCCGTTTATTTCAATTTCCTGTTAGATAATTCAAAATTTGAGTGAGCGAACGAATGATCACAATTCTGATTTCAAGGAAATATCGAGAATTGACCAGCATATATTCAAATTAGTGATTGATTTTTTTAATATATTAATTTTTAAATTACTCTATTTCTATTTCTTATTAGATAATTCGGTATTTGAATGAACAATCGAAATGATCGGAATTCTGATTTTCAATGAATATTAAGAGTATGTTTATATATCAAATTTATGTCAATATGATAACTCGTCAAGTTGATGTTGAAAATTCCATGACATTATTCACATCATCGATAATCGCTTATTTATACTGAATTGTTAAATGTAAATTCGGATTAAGAATATTTTGTAATTTGATCAATTTCGCAACTGATCAATTTTTTTTTATCAATAAATTATTTTTAAGGAAAAAAAACGGAAATGATAAAGGATTAAAAAAAAATAAAAATAAAAAAGAAAGAAAAAAGTGGAACGAATGATCAAATTAACAGTCTATTTTTCAGATCATCCAATTTAATTTAAATTTAGTTTCTTGGAATTCAATTTTGTTTCATTTCCGATTCATTTCATACAATTAAAATATTTTATCAAAAATTCTATCATTAAATGATAAGAAAAAAACAAAGAAAATATGCAAATTTATAAATAATTCATTTATAAAAATGATTTTGTTTACAATTAATGATTATTCTAACTTCTTTTATCTATTCCACTCACTAATAACCTAAAATGTTTCGTTCGATATCTAATTTCGTACGTCAAAATACTGGTAGGAATTTTCCCGAGATATTTACGTTATGGAATGGATTATTTGAAGGTACCAGCATATATCAGTAAAAAATGTTTTGCTAGAGAAATGAGTGAAATATTCTGAGGAAGATCAAACATGACAATTTTCAGATCAACTTTATTATCAAACATGATAATCATCAGATAAACGTTATTCATGCAATTGATTTGAGAAATTTAACACTAACACTAACTTTGACCTTTAAACACTTCATACGTTTCGAGATAGTACGCAAACAACATCTTCATCCACTGACAATGACAATGATATTATTGTCAATGGGACTGCAAAATTCAACAAATCTACTGGATCTGCCGGAACAAAAAATTTAACAGATCTATCGGATCTACCGGAACAACAAAATTCAATGAATCTGCCGATAATGATACAAATATAACCAAATTGCCACCTGTTATCGTAAGTTTTCTTTTTTATTTCGAGCGTCAAACTTCGAGAAAAGTTCAGGAAAAGTTTCAATTTGATAATTAAATGATGAATGGCATACTGTAAATTTCCATGCCACACAAACACATTATCAAATAATTAAAGCATTTTCAATTTAAACATCTTATCAGTAAATCTGGTGATATTATGATCTTAGAAAAAAGAAATGATATTTGTGATTGCCTCCTTTATAAATACAGTGAATGAAAAAATAAATTTTCAAGATTTATACCGATGGTTCATGCGTCGAGAATTGCGCATCCGGCATTGGCATTTATTTTGGTCCCAATCATCCTTTAAATAAAAGTAAGGCAATTCATGGCCATGAACATAATAGTGGATTGGCTGAGATAATTGCAGCCAGGACAGCATTGAAATTATTACGAAAATGGAATTTTTACAAGTAAAATTAACTCCTAATCATTATCTATGGAAATTATCAATGTTAAATAATATGACAAATTCGTATTAATTTGATCATATGAAAGAAAAAGCCCTATTGGCCAAATTATTTGGCCAAATGAAAATGATTTTTTTCTGTTTATCAGAGGTGAAAATGTTATATTACGTACCGATTTTCTACCGCTTATTTATGCAATGAATAATGATGGGTTTAATGGACGATTTCATCGAGAATATTTTAAATTGAAACGATTAGCTAGTAAATTTCCAAATGGCGTACAATTTGAGCATGTTTTTGGCCATGAAGGAGAGCATGGAAATGAAGAGGTTAAACTTGGCTTTAAATAATGATGACTCATCGTGCATTGCATTTATATTTTTAGATGATAATTAGGAATTTTTGGCTTCTTATTTATCGTAAATACTTTCAGAAAAAAGCCAAAAATTGCTTCTCGAATTCCTATAAAGTTGGCTATTTTATCAAATTTTTATATACCTATAGGCTGTGGCTTTATTAAAGAGACATTTCAACCCTGACAAATTGCGCATCCCGAATTTTAGGCAAATAATTTAGCACGTCAAGCAACTATGGATGCACGAGTAGCACGATCTCGTAGCGCACCACCATTTCATGACGTATTATGCAATCGTGAATTCCCGATACATCATCCTTCACGACCATATTCACGATCACGTTCACGGTCACGTTCACGGTCACGTCTACGATCACGGCATCATAGATGTTCCAGACGTATTAATTCCTCAGAACATCGTCGAAGTCGAAGTGCTTATATTCCGGGAAAATATTCCAAACAGTGATAGTATTAACAATAACTCGTGAATCATTTTTGGAACTCGTTTGTTTATATTTAAAAAGTGATTCTGATGGAGAATGATATAGAAGATTTTGATTTATCCAAAAATGTTGATTCTACTCTCGACTAAATTCAATAATGTCGGTGCGAGAATGTAAATGATTTATTTGGTAGAAATATAATTCTTTCTTTGTGTTTTTTCCATCAGAAAATTTAATCAGTCATTTCTATTTTGATTAATTATATTTCGTTTATCAAAAAATTTCATCATTTGATTGCCAATTCTTCTGCAATGTAAACTTGTCAATCGCATTTTATTTTTCAGTATAAAAAATTTTCAAAAGAAAAAGGAAATTTTATTTATGAGCTTTTTTTTTGACAATTTTAAATTCAAAATATGTCATTTAATTAATTTCATCATATTTCATATTTACTTAATTACTTGATAACTTATTATATGCAAATACTCTCTTCCTTTATTCATTTAATTATTACTTTCTATTATACGAAAAAATAAATCAATAAATTGTATAAATTGATCACCTTATTCTTTTTTTGATTTTTCAAATACATTATTGTTTTTCTAATCTTAAATTAGCAAAATTGAATCAAGACTTTACAAGTATAATATAAGAGTTATCATTGATAATGATAGCATATCATTACACATAAAAACTTCACTATCACTGATCCAACAAAATATTCGAATAATATTTGCACGTAAAATAATCGAAATAGGAAACAAGAAGGGGCTGGTTATATCCCGGAAAATTAATTCGCGATAGATAAAAGTAAAAGTCCAATGAATTTCTCGAATAATCTTTGCATAAAAGTAATCGAAATAAGAAACAAGGAATGGACCAAGATATTTCGGGAAATTAATCCACAGTAGTCGAGAGGAGGGAGAAATTATTATTACCCATGGCAAAATATTATAAATTTTTGCAACTAAGCACCTAACCTGCATTTTTCGGTAGAGGATAGATTGTTAGAGAAAAGACAGAGTATTCAATTATGGTGGGTTAGAAAGAATTAAGTAGGGATGGGGTATATAGGAATGTTTACGTAAGTCTGACGGATAATTTGCGTGTGTATGACGTATTATGTAATCATTGTAAATCTCGTAATGCTGTGAAAATTCTATAATTATCTTCCATATAATACACCTGTTAGAGTTAGCCTATAAGTTTAAAGGTCAATGTTTTTTTTCTTATGCTTCGAACATATAGTTTTCTTTATATCGTAAATCATATGGCTACAGTTTTAGTTTTGCAGGGTATATCTGACGATATCATAGAATCAATTTTAGTTTTAGAATATGCATCTGAAGGTATCGCAGAATAATTTTAGAAAGTGCATCCGAGGATATCACAAAATGTTTATCCTGCTATAAATCGATGATAGTATTGTCTTATATAAGTTTATACTATCATTGTTTCGATATATATATTGTTCCTCAAGTAAAGCTTATAGAATTTCAGGTTATATGACAAGTTGACACAACAAATCACAATAATGTCATCGAAAAAAGTTTACAGTCACATGCTAACTCCGAAAACGTTCACTGGAAAAAACAGTAATTTTTCATAATTTTTGATCTCTTAAAATATCGTATTTGTTTTTGCATTTCACAACTTTTACATCGAAAAGTTATCTTACGATAATCTTTATATATCTTATAACGTTTGCAACTTTTATATGCATGAATTCAGTGCTATGGTTAAAAAACTTTCGTTTAAAATTAATTCTTATTTAAACTCTCATATGGTTAATTCTTGTCAGGTTGTGATTATTATATATATCTTTCATTATTTTTAGTTGGCTAAAGCATTGGTAAGTGGAAGTGATTGGCCTGATAAAGATGAATTGCTGGATGTATTATATTGGGGAAGGCAAATTCTAGCGCTTATGATTGGCATTTTCTGGGGATTTATACCATTACATGGCTTTTTGGCCATCGTTCTTTACATTGTAATTTCTACCACACTTGGCCAATTATATGCTACCAATTTTCAAAAGGTTTGTTATCACGTTTGATCTTATTAATTAGATAATTATTTTCCCTTTAACTTTATCAGTTCGCTGGCCTTACTTTCTTGTTGACTAATTGACCCATAATCGTTTTAGGAAGGCATATCTTGATGTTTTTATGAAACGATTGTTAATACACCCACCAAATAACATTTATGATAAAAGTAGTGGTGAATTTTCGCAACAAAAACGAAAAACCTTCCTACTCAAAGACACTATTTCATTAAACGAATAATCTATACCAAATTTTATATGACCTGGAAAATATTCTTTCCAGGTTGACGAAGATTCGCTGGGTGGATTTTGGGAATTAGCAAAGAAGGCTTTGGATCTGCGTTTGCAACGTTCATGGTATCATGGATAGGTGTTTATTCTGCTTCACATTTTAACTAATTGTTTTTTCTTTCAAAAATAATAAATTTGAAAATATGCAAATTGCCAAGTTTTATGACAGGTCAGAAAATTTATCTTAAAAAGTTTTGGAACTAGAAAAAAATTGTGTAACTTTTATCATCTTATGTGAAGCAATTTAAACTTTTACTAATTAATTAGTTGAGATTTGTTTTAATGAAGTAAAATTTGATATAATGTAATTAAATTAATATTTGATGTAACTCAGGGTTGTTTTTACTGGCAAAATAATTATAAATTTATTAATTAAATAGATGAATTTGTGGAAACGGAAATAAATTGTAAACGTATGCTTACCTTCCTAAATACCATTCTTTATGCATATTCTTTAATCATTTGAATTGTAATTAAATACATTTCACTTATCCGCATGTTCAATTAATATTATTTGCAATAATGCATTTATTCATACGGAAACATTCTTTCTTAGAATTAATAATGACCATTTTTTTATATCTGAATTTTAGCAAGATGTTTTACTTCATGTAAAAAGATTAATCCTCAAAGTTCCTTCCTCCAATGCTAGGACGTTAAAAGATATTAATCTAACTCTGTTCATATCTTGTGATTTCTGCTGAATTTTTATAAAGTTGAATCGATCGTATGACTTGTTACTTCTAACTTAATTTATAAAATATAATACTGTGGAGATACGTTTTTTGATTATAGGATTTGTCCTTGTTATTCTACTTATAATCATAACTACAAAAATGGATTTTAAAGCTTTCGCATGCTAAATAATGGTCTGCTTAAAAGGATTCAAATATGACTCATTAAAGTTTTCAAGATCGAAGGAATCCGGTTAAAATTCTTTTCCATCCTTTTATGCTTGAAAAAAGGTCGTTTTTAATTGCATAGAATACTTAGTGAAACATTCGATTCTCGACAATAAAAACTTGGTCAGTCGAGGTTTTGCTGTTTCACTTATTAAAATCAAGACGCATTTGTGCTATTCTGTTTGTTAAGTCCCGATTGAACATCTTTATTATAGTTTCAGGGTTGGATCGCTTGATAATAAAAAAATATGTTTGCTTTATGAGTTCTACAATCGTAAATGATATGTTAGCATTGTTTTGTGTTTGGGTCGTTTCAGCATATGAAATTCAAAATCGAAGTAACTTGCCTCAAATATTGCTTAGAATTTATACTAAGTTACTATTCTGTTGATTTAATTTAACTGATTACTTGTTTTTTCACTTATTTATTCATGGCTCTATGATACATAGTTAGATTAGAATATAATTGGTTGAGCATTAGCATAGATTATTTTATAAAAATACATTTGTAATGATTTTACAAATTTTTTTATTAGATGCATCGATGACCGAGCATGAAATTTCAATTCTTTTCGTGATTTTATCGCAAAATGCTGATTACGATGCTCGCAAAACTTCTATTTTATTCAATTCGCT
Organism: Dirofilaria immitis; assembly: GCA_024305405.1. NCBI lineage: Eukaryota > Metazoa > Nematoda > Chromadorea > Rhabditida > Onchocercidae > Dirofilaria > Dirofilaria immitis. The sequence continues at coordinate 1,973,418 of JAKNDB010000088.1, read as the reverse complement.
AGAAAAACAGATTTCGGAGAACACAAATTTGGTGAGGACATTTTTAATTTAGTAATACTTTTTATTTCAATCTGTTTTCACTTTCCTTCTTATTTTGAAACTGAATCTTTTTCACGATTACTCTTCCTTTCCTTACTTTTCTTTTCTACTTTGGCGAAAGAGAATTAAATCGATCGATTATGCGGCAGATATGTAACAATCGATTATGCTTTTTAGTTCTATCTTCTACGTATTTCTTCATTTATTTTCATTAATTTTGCAAGCAATCTGCAAAAATTAGAATACCTAAAGATCACAGATAACCATGCTAGAAATTTGTTTTGCTATAGTTACGAAATCAAACTCGTCATGTTAATTCCGTGATCAGAATCCTACGGATTTCAGCGTGCTGACGTTCTGAAAACACACGAAGATCTTCCAGGGTTAATTGGAGCCTGGGCAATTTGGCCAATGCTGAAAAGGTTGGATTGCTGCTCGAAAAAATAAAACAAGATATAATATTAAAGCTTTTTAAATGCTAATAATTATTACAGCTTATCTCAAAGGTATGAGAAAACGCAATGGGATTGGTTACTAATCTGTGAGCCGGATACGATAGTGAATGTTAGTGTTTTGATTCGATATCTGAATTCCTTCAACCAGAGCGTGAATCATGTAATTGGACGAGGACTGACTGATAAAACGTTAAGTCCTTCGATTCTTATATTTAAATATTTAACCTTATTTTTTAAAAAGAACATTAAGTCTTATGAAGATAGCTTATTGTATATATGCAAGTAATGGTATATTAGTTATAAAAATATCTTAGAAATTATCAAGAAAAAACTGCAGTAATATTTAAATCTGGAAAAATATATTTCTTTTTGGATTTCTTTTGTAGTGTTGTTCTCTTCACTCCTATTTTGTTGAAATTAATCAATAATTTCTTTTTTGTAGAAATACAATAATTCATCATTTTTTCAAATACGAGGATGAAGAACAATTTTTCTATCCTGATTTTGCCGCTGGACTAGCTCTTTCATGGGCTCTACTTCAAAATGCTGATATTTTCACACTGGAAGGCTTCAGTATCGATGCAAAGCACGAGGTTATTCTTTATTCTTTTGCATCGCTGGCAAGTTTAACCTAATCAAATTGTATCAATGGTTAAGAAATATAAACCGGTGCAATAAAAATCGAGGAGATTATTTTTGAAAATGGGATAAAATACTGAAGAAATCTAGATTGTAGTTTGCCAGGTTATTGAAAGATAAACGTGGTATCAGATTGAATAATACGCTATCTTTCTGTCTTCTGGAACACGAGTCGCAATGTATCACTCGATATGTACAGCCGGACTTCCAGGTTTTTCTAAATTTTTCTTCATATGCTATTCATACGAGATAGGTAATTATTTGCGTCACTTGAAAATTAGATATCATTTAATTAAAAGAGAATGAACAATATTCTATGGGACAACAATTCATCAGTTATCTCAAAGACTTTCATTCATCCTGTATTTATTGTCTTCTAATCTATTTTACTTCAACTACTTTGATAAAATTTCGAGGCACTCATCATTTCAAGCTTTGATTCTGTTAGCAAATAATTGTAGATATTATTGTGTTTGGCAGTATCCTATGAAAATCCTCCATTAGGTATTGAATTATACAAGAAAATTTAATATCTTGAAATAAGTCTTTTTCATTTTCCATGATTAATATTTATGATGTCCAGTTAAAATCAAGTTAATCGGATTCACAAATTTAGTGCACGAATAAAATAACCAACAATGATGTTTACTTTGCGATCAAAACCTTCAGTGAATTTCATAAAACGCGTATCGTAGTTGTAAAACGAACTTGGGCGAAAACAGCGAAATTTGTGGAATATTTTAGCGATATAGAAGATTATTATGTACCAACTGTGAATCTTAATATCCAAAATACGGAAAGAGGTATCTTACTAAAATCTTGAGAAACGAGAATTTAGGTTTCATTTGTGTTTTTTTTGTTATGCTATAAATATAAAATTAATAACGAGGAGGAAAAAATTTTAGATGTCTTTTTCAAGTAAACTCTGTCTTAGCCATGACATTTCATTTTTGCCAATTTGCGTCACTAAGATGCTTCGGAATATGAAACAAAGAAATTTTTGAAATTTTCAATTAACTGAGATAAAGAATATAGGACATTGTGGAAAAACTTTTGCCATAATGGAATATTATTTAAAAAATGGTGAAATGTCGAAAACGAGATGGTTGGTAATAGCAGATGACGATACTTTGATAAGGTGAACTCTACTTTTTTTTGTTTTGATTCTGGTGATTAAAATATATGCCACTCAAGTCATTCAATCTTTATTTTATGCTTTTGTTTATGGAATTATTTTTTCTTTTAATTCAGAGGATTTTGTCTGCAGTTTTTCCATTATTAGTATGGAATTTTAATCAGTCAGTTTGCAGTGTTTCAAGACTTTATAAACTTTTGTCGTGTTATGATGTAGAGAAGGAAATAATCATTGGTGAAAGATACGGTTATGGTTTTAATACAAATGGTCGTGAAGGATACGATTATCCAACTGGTGGTGCTGGGTAAGTTGTTTTCACTTGTTTTTATTTTTTAATCTTCCGCTATATATGACATATCAGTACTCATTAAATTAATGAATCCAACGCTCCAATTGCAGGATCATATTTTCACGAAAGGCCGTGGAAAAGATTGCAAAATTTTGTAGTTGCCCAAGCATTGATTCGCCTGATGATATGATTATTGGTAAATACTTTTAATTATAAAAATTTAGACTTTAATCTGCAAACTGTGTTTTTTTTATTATTTATCAACTTTAAGTGAAGTTTCAAATTTTTTGATGATAACTATATTCCTGAATATACTTTAATATGATGTGAATATTCGGAACTTACTGCTATATGACAAAACATACAAGGCATTAATATTTAATATGTCACAACATAGCATTTATTGTAGATTTATTTTTAAAATCGCTTTAGATCTGTAATTCTCCATTATATATAGTATATTCGATATCTATAATGTGATCTTTGAAGTAGGAAATTATGAAGATTTCTAAAAAGTCTACAGCTTCTATATCTAACCACATACTTCAGTTTTTTTATTTGATTTATTCCGATGATTTAATGGCGAGTTTATCGTTATTTTCAGGAATGTGCGCTCGCCGTCTTGATATTCCCATAATTCATTCCGCAGCTTTTCATCAAGCTCAGCCGGAAGACTATTCAGAATTGTACCTTAGACGAATACGGCCTATATCATTTCATAAGTTCATTAATATAGATCCATATAAAGTTTACATGGAACGTCTACATGAAGCGTCCGATCAAATAGCTAATCACCCAGTACATTCTGAGTTATGAATAATTGCGCGTATTTTATAGAGATGGAAAAGGTTAAGTCCTTATTTTCGTTTTAAAATTGACAGGACAGGATGTGATACATATGATATAAAATTTTCTCCAATTGGTATATAGGATAGTTATTTCGATATTTAAGATGTTCCTGAGAAATTAATTTTATGACTTAGAAATTTTTAATTTTTTATGACTTAGAAAAAATAGAAATTTTTATAATTTTAATAATAAATATGAGTTATTTTCAGGAATTATTTAAAAGTTCTACCATTTTGCGGCATAAACTAAGTCAATCCGAAAAATAAATTTGTCTTTTGCTATCGTTACATGTATCTTATGGCAGTGCGTTAGCAGTTTTTACGTAAAAATGTTATTTTTCATAAAATTTCTTCAGCTTTATTTCTTGCAGAAGTTATGTGTTATGTAATGCATATTGATCATTGTTTTGTTAGTCTTGTTTCAAACGGGTACTTCCGATCTATTTTGTCGTGAATTAATCTTTGTGAATTGTGAATGATTCTTACTTTACTTTAGTGTTCTATAAATGCTGTCATTGTTTGTGTATGAAATAAAAATCATTGTTTATTAAATGATTAATTTATGAGAAATAACGGTATCTTACTGTCTCAACATTTTTCATATTTTGGTAATGTTTGGATTGGAAGAAAAAGAACGGTAAAAATATTTTAAAATTATTCTCTAGAATTTTTATGAAGCTGAACAATACGTATATACATTCATACTTCATGCATTGTTTTTACGTTGCATATGTTTTGGATCAAGGCTGTGTAAATATTGCTTTTCAACTTTCATCATTCTATTAGGAAAAGTAAATGTTTATAATTAAACTTTTATTTTAGTAGTATTCAATGCGACTAGCACTTGTTTCGTCTCGACTTATTGTAGTTTTTAAGTTGCCTAATGCTTGTTGTCAAACAATTCAAACAGGACCACCGAAAGAGTAAGTTTTTCATTTTTGAATTTTATTATTATAAGATAACTCTTGCGTGTACTGAAATCATTAAAGGACTTTTTAACTCTGAAGAATAATATCAATTATTTTCAGTCTTGATTTCCATTATCAAATATATATCATTTTCTTTCTCCTCTTTTTTTTCAAAATAATGAACCTTCAATTGCTTATTTTTATAGTTTTTTTATTATGGTCTTTAGTATTGATTCAATCAATCATAGCATTGTATGAATTTTTGCACATTTGTATTCTTAGGCAAGATGCCGAATCATCAACTTTTGCTAAACTTTGTCTGATTTTAATATTTACGATATACTTTTTTTTATGGAGAGGATTGCTGCATATTTCTTGACATATAAATGATTATAGTTTTCAAAAAGTAAAAGAATTATTTATCCTTGAAGAGCGATATTTTCATTTCAAAGTTTTTTTCTTATTCTTTTTCAGGGACAAATATGAGATGTTTCGTAAATTAAACGAATATGCCAGTGCTGGTTTGTGGGACGATAGGTACAATAAGCCAAGATTATTTCTTTTGGCAAAAATCGAAAAAAGCATATGAACTCCATGATAAAATGGTTCGTATTTGTCTTCCTTAAGCAAATTTATCTCTTATTCATTAAAAAGTACCTTTTTTCTTAAAAAATTTCATTGTCTTTCGTAGGGAAATTGGAAAATTAGTTTTTTCGAAGATAAGACTTTTAATAGTTTAATAATTCTAATTTACTTGAAAGTAATAATTGATAATGATCTTAATAATTCATTTCAATTGAAGTATCAATAATACAATAAAATCATGAAAGGATTTGATATTTGCGTCTCTATATCTTTTTTTTATATCTGTGTTTTCAATGGCAAAAGATTTTACTTGACTTACATTTGCTTTATTTAATACTTAACTAATTATAGACACCGAAAACAGATCCATTTTTTAAACGATCACCGTATGGAGTGCATTTGGAGGTGCTATATCGTTTGAGCTTGGGAATTGCTGCTTTAACGGTTGTTTGCTCACTGTATGTTATGCTGGTACCCGAAGAACATCGTTTAAAATACAAGTATCGCAAAAAGCATGCTTCTCATGCTTCTGGCGAAGAACATAACTGACCGAAAAATTTGTTTATCTAATTAATTTGTAGGGCAAATTTGCTACCTCATTTTGAGTTGAATATAAGTATAATTTCATCCAAAAACAAAATTAAAAATCTAAAATATGAATATGATATTGCAATCATTCCCATAATTATGATTATTGTGGGATTACGATATGCGAAGTTCGAGCTGTTCTGTTTCTTAATTTAAAAACGATTAATTTATCGAAAGAAATTATTTTGAAAATCTTGCAAATTTTTTAAAGAGATAACATAACTGTAGTGACTATGCGAATGTATTCTAAAATATTATTAACAAAACCTTTATGGATTTGAAGAGTTTTGTTTGAATAATTAGTTTTGTCGTTGACATGTAGTTATAATATATTGCGTAATATGTTCTTATGAAGTACAATTTTTTCTATTGTATTTGAATTTTTCCATATTATTTGACTAATGTATAAAATAAATTATTGGACAAGTGTTGCGACACTTTTTTTCTTCATAAATAGAATTAGAGATATAAATATTTACCAGAATTGGGATAAGTTTATAAATGCATTTATTGTTGTTAGAAGATCTAGTAATATCATCGATTCATTTCAATTATGTTATGAGATTATTTAATATGCAAATTTTAATATATTCCCCATACTATATATACAAGACATAATGCAACCATATATTATTAATTTTAATTATTTCAATAAACTGTGATAGGTCTGGTGACGATTCTGAGGAAAACAAGAGAAAAACAACAAAGAATTATGACAGAAGTTGATATCAATGAGTGTGTTTTGACATAGCATCATCACTGATAATAGTGTTAATAAAGTCTTTTTTTGATCGATGATTTTCAAAAAGAATTCACTTTTATACTATTTTTTAAAAGTTTTGCTTATATTCTCAAGAGATCTGTTAAGTTTTTCTCTCTTTTTTTTTTTTGAAAATATCGCCTTCATAGTCCTTTACTAACACATGATTCTTTGATATATCTTGTCAATGATATGTCTTGTCAACTATATTTTGCAATTTTTTTGATCATTCTTTTCTTTGATTTTTCAGAAAATAAATTCGAATTTTGCATAATTAAATTAGCAATTTAAATTTTTATAGTTAAATTGCTTATTTGAATTTTTATAATTAAATTGTAGAATTTAAATTTTAATTATTAAATATTTATAATTTTTGCTATAGAACCGATTTATTAGCCGAATTCAAGATGTGTTACGTTCTACGAACACTTCATATTGCTAGCGAAGAAAGGCATTATAAAGTACGATATTGCGTCAAACGTGAAAAAAATAACGCAAAACTTATGCTTATCGTTACTGCTCTCGTCAATGGTACTACACTTCGAGAAACAGTTCAGTTTATTTTTCAACGATTTATAATTCAATCGAGGGAGAATTTCTTTTGATAGACGAGATGTGATTAATTGTTATTAATTCGTTAATACTCAATGAAATAGATAACAAAAAATGGAGCAACTTGTTATTAAGTTTAATTATCCTTAAATTATTAGTTGAACATTGAAATTATTTATATATTACTACAGCAAAATTGAAATTAGTTTAAATTGCCAGGTAGATATTGAAGTTATTGAGAGTTATCAGATAAATATTGAAGATTATCCTGAATTACCGAATAGATATTAAAGTTATCTATTAAGCACTGAAGTTAGTTTAAATTAGCAGTTAGATTTTAAAGTTATTTGCAAATTATTAGATGGATATTAAAGTTATTTATTAAACGTAGAACACAGCTTAAATTATCAGGATGGATATTGATATTATTAAATATTAAAGTTATCGACAAATTATCAGATAGATATTGAAGTTATCTATAAATTATCAAGTATATGTTGAAATTATCTTTGAATTGATGGATAATATTAAAGTTGTCCATAAATTATTAGGAAAATACTGAAAATTATTCATGAATTACTAGATAGGCATTGAAATCATTTATGAAACTAATAAGTAAATTATTTATAAATTATTAAATCAATCGATAAATCAATCAATATTGCTAATGTAAATGTTAAATAATTTTAGCTAAATGAATTAATCAAATGTGCGGAATTAGGGAATAATTATTATTTCTTGTTGTATTCATCGGTTTTCATTTTTCGACATTATTTATTCATCGAATATCAAACAATAGCTTATGATTTGGAACAAATTCTTCGTGTTAAACGAAAGTAAGTATAGATATTTTTGATTTATTCAATGCTTCTTATGGTTATTATATTATACGGTATCATGTTATGTAATAATGTAATTTCCTCTCGAACTTTTCATTCCTTTCTTTTCTTCGCTGTTACTGTCTATTATATTATACTGTATCATGTTACTTAATATTGTAATTTTTTTTCTTCGCTACTACTGTCTATTATATTATACGGTATCATGTTATGTAATATTGTAATTTCCTCTGGAAATTTTCATTCTTTCCTTTCCTTCGCTACAACTAGCCTACTTTTCATTTAAAAAAATCTTAGCTAAAAATAGCTATATATGATCATTTAAACATCTCATCATAATTATTCCGCTAATGACGTCAATCATTTTTAACATCTCAAAGTTTTACGTCATTTATAACTTACGCAGTTGTTTAGTTCATTTTTTTTACGCTTTATATTTCAGCTAATTCTTTATAGATATGTAAAAAATGATAATGGAGAGTTAATTGCTTCAGTATTAACTGAAAATGTTATTGGACATATTTTACGTAAGATTCTTAAAGTAAGTCTTATAGAGTATTTCATTTCAAATTTTATATTTAAATATAAATTTACTATTTTTTATCCAATTATTATGTAATATTTTTATCAAAATATTATCAATTATCAACTTATGTATTTCTAGGCACTTTCATATTTACATCAATATGCATTACATAATAATTTGGTTACACGATCAATTGTTGTTACGAAAAATTGTGATATTAAATTGACAGGGTTCAAATGGACAGTGTTAAAAAATGAAGATATTAGAAAAGCTCTTAGGTTTGCTATTAGTGTAATAAATGATAGAAATTGATTTTAAATTTATTTTAAAATTAGAATTAATTTAATTTGTTCCATTTCAATTCATTTCTTTCTTTTCAATAATATAATATTAATTTTTATTTAATTTTAATAGACAAAAATAACTCAAAAAAGGATGGGAAACTTTTTTTATTTTTGTAATTGATTTAAAATTTATTTTTAGCTTGCGAAATAATCGTTTCTTTGGACGACCAACACAATGGGCACCAGAAGAAGCTCTGAATAATATTGCACATTATGGATCACATACCGAACTTTGGTATTTTAATTATTTAATTTGCTAAAGGTCAAGATCGAAGTTAAGAATTGTGATATTTGCATATTGAAAATTCATGCATTTTTATTTTCAGGCATATAGGATTATTAATACCTGAAATGATTACCGGTGAAACGTTTCATTTAACTGATACAACACGTTCGGGAGATGTAAGACAATATGCTGAGCAACTTGTAAGCCTGACTATATTTGAATCTTTATCATTTTAGTAGATAAATCTTTTAGGGATTATTAATTTTAAATATTTAGATACGATTTCAATTATCTATATCACATTATATTTAGATGCAATTTCAAGTACCTGTGCCATATCATGAATGGTTTCCAAATGGAATGAAATTTGTTAGTTTTTCTACATTATTATTTTCTATTGCTAAAACAATATTATAGAAATGTATTTCATTTTAATCAATAAAATTTATATTAAACGTTATATGAATGGGATAATAGAATTATATAGTATTTGATGTTGCATTTCTGTTACTGTATTATTATCGTACTCCCCATTACTGTATTGATTTTTTGTTTTTCAATTCTTTTAAGTATCAAAAATATTTAATAGCATCATATTTTCATTCCACTAACATTTTATATTGAAATAATTTCGGCTCATTATTCATTTTCACTTATTACATGCCATAGCATTATTTCGTTATTTATTTCAGTACCATTCATATCTCGTTACTATTTCTTTCGGTATTATTCATTATCTGTCATTAGTTGTTTCAGTATTATTTCATTTCCTATTATTACTTATTACCATACTATTCATTTCATGCCATTATTTATTTCAGCCGTTAAGTTTAGAAATTTTACGATTATGGCATTGTCTGATGCAACCAAATCATGAAAAACGACCAACCATTGATGAATTGCTTGAACAGAATATTTTTAAAATTATCAAATCAATTGATAAATCAGAAATTCGTGAAGTTTTACTTGATGATTGTAAATTCTTGTATTTTTATACTTAATAATGTTATCATCTTATTTTTCATTAATTAATTTTTTTTCATTAAGCAAAAAAATATCGGCTATCTTTCGATGAGCAAGCAGAACCGTTACAAAAATGGTCACAGTTAGTGAATTATTCACGTGAACGTGGTGCAAATGATATTACACGTTTAGAATCCTTATATCTTGGCATGGGTAGAAATGAATTTTTCTCATCAGTTAACCATAAAAATGTAAGTGAAAACTTACGTAAATGTAACTTACTTAAAATTTACACTTTTTTTAATTATCATTATCTATCAAATTTTCAGATGACATTTTTCTCAATTATAAATTATCTAAAACTGTCAGATTGTCAGATGATATTTTTCTGAATTTTAAGAAAAGATATTTCAAAAGTTTGAATAATGATAACAATTGGAAGTATTAATTTTAGGAAATTGATGATGATAATCCAATGTATAGGATTGATTTCCGGAAAGTACCAAATGATTTGTTACAATGTGTTTGTATTGGAATACTTAAAAATCGTAAGAGAAGAGCTGGATTAGCTCTAACAATACATCTGGATATAAATACTATTGATATGTGTACTATTGTTTGTCGATATGTTTACAAATTTGTACAAAGTGATATAATCAGGTAAGTAAATAAAAATAATTGTTCCTAATTCAGCATTTTCAACATAAACACTTTGAGTATGTAAAAAAGTTGATACAGAAACTTTTCAAGACAACAATATATGAGCATAATATTGAATAAAAGCTAAAATAAATTTAAAATTAAATTTAAATAAATATTATTACTAATAAGAATTGTTTAAAAAATAATTTTAGATTTATTAATTATGTTCGAATTAGCCTGGAAATAATTGACGTTTTGAAACAACGTGAACAAACACGTGCAAAGCATAAAAGTTGGCAAATTTATTTAGAAAAAGATGAAATTAATAAGGCGGAAATAATTGCACAAGTTCAAGTAATATTTGATGGTATAACTGCTCGAAATACTTTGGTTTGTTATTTCTTTTTTTTCGAAATTTTCCATTCATTAAAATATTTCAAACTAATAATTATTACGAAAATATTCGTTAAAAAATATTTCAATCAATAATTATTCCAAAAATTTAGAATATTTTTATATCAAAAAAATAAAAAAATTGAGCAATTTATCAAAGTAAAAGAAAAGTAAGTGAATAAATGAAAAATTAAATTTTTAATTTTGAATATAAAGTAAAATTTGAATAATTAAAAGTTAAATTTCTATTAGAATTTGTTAAAAGATTGAAAAGATTAAAAATTACCTAAAAATTATAATTTAAATTGCAGGAAAATGCAGAAAAAGGAAATTTTAAATTCACCAATTTTAATATGATCGATTCACCGATACTTGAAATATTTGCGCCCATGCGGAATATAACAAATGATGCAAAGGTAATTTTTTCTTTTTTAATTTTACATAAATGTATTTTAATTATAAAATATATATCGAATAAAATTATACTTTTGTATAATTAAATATTATTCGATGATATCAGATGATATTAAAATTCAAAATGATTAGAAAGATTATCATCTGATATCTTGAATTGTCAAATTAATTTAAATATAACAAATTTGTTGCTACACAGAATTTATTAGCAAAATTTTTATTACCAAAATATTTCTTTTGAATAATATTTATTATTTCTTCAAATTACGCATACTGTTTTTATTTTCCATTTAATTAATCTAATTTAATAAAATTTATAACATTATCATAAACAATAAAAACCTTACCGAATTATTTTTACAACTTTAAATCATTTAATGATAATTTAAGTAATGTTTTTTAGCTATTAATTTAATAATTTATTCAAGTTTTGAACTGTTTTTTAGAGATTCTAAAAATTAATTCTAAAATTTCTCTCTCTTGAATTGAAGCAACGATTAAAATTAAAAAAATTTTAGCAATAATAAATTAGCTAAAACTAGCATTTTTAATTTGCATAAATTCAGATACATCGGAATAATTAGCAGAAGAATGGAAGAATGGCTGAAGAGTAGTATATCATATGTATGATATAAACAAATCTTGCGATATTTTTAACTTTTACTATTCGGAATTTCTTGCTTGTTTGCAATAATTACTCAATCATTAAACATTTCTCGACATTTTTGAGCATTCTACATGATACATTTCCAAAACTATCACTACTACTACTAAGGATTTTTAACAATAATACAAACTTCTGTGAGTCCATGCGTTGGAATATTTATTTGCATATCGATACCGTCAAGAAAGATGCTAACATCGGCTTGTGCTAGCTAGCAATACTGATATGATTCATTGCGGTGATTTATATGACTGATTTTTCACGTGTCGCGTGCTTTATGTTGCTTGATATACTTTTATTCGTTAGAGTATGCGAAATAATATCAGGTCTTGTTTCCACATATTTTAATCCCTTACTAATATTGTACTATTATTATTGGCTTCCGAACTATTGTTAAATCTTGATCTGTGCTTTGCTACGCGTTAGTTTTCATAATTGTGCTGATGTATAGCGCGTCATTTACATGATAAGTCATGTGATCGATCCATTTATAACTATTCTGAACATCAATAAGATGAGCTATTATTTAGATCGATTTCGTGCGATCAATGGTTGATTGATTGATAACGAAAAAGAAAAAAGATGAGCGACAATCATCCACAGCTTCACAACGATGGCTTCTTCGCTTTTCAGAGTTCCACATCATCAGTCAATCCAAATTGCTGCGGTAAGTTGCAAGCAGGAACAATCGTATAGTTATATACAAATTGAATTAGCAAATAATTTAAATAAAATAATTTGTACATGCAGTAATTTGAAGTACAAATTAATGATGTCACTGTATAACTAAATATAAGTGATATTTTAGGTGCAACTGGTGAAGTACAGCATACAAATTACCTTGCGGAACACATCGGAAACTTGTATATAACTGGTGAATGTAGTGATATCACCTTGAAGGTAAAAAATTTTTATAGGAACGCATTTCTCATTCTTAACATAAGGTCTTTCACCCTAATGATTTGGCTGGTCTATTAGTATCAAGTATTTTGCGTTAAAGTTTTTTTATTTCTTATCTTAAAAATATTTTGTAATATATTCTGAAACAATAGAAAGTTATTTTGTTAAGCTTAGAATAAATTAGTTTTGTGATATATTGCATTTCAAGTTGGTGGCTGTCATAAAGCATTAGACAGTTATTTAGCTTGAAATTAAAATATGCGTAAAATTATTTTTTCGAATGGAGGAATCATAATTTTTGAAACAATTTCAGGTTGAAGGTCGTTTAATTCCAGCACACAGAATTATCTTAGCTGCTCGAAGCCAGTATTTCAGGTATACATCATATCTAGGAGGAGAAACTATTTATTAAGTTGGATTTCTTATTCATTCTTTATCCATTCTGAAACTTTTTCGAATTATGTGGATTATTAAAAATATACATATGAAAGATAAAATTTATTCTGAATATTTAGAGCTCTTTTTATAATGGAATGCGCGAAACGAGAGATTCGGAAGTCGAATTAGTTGACACTTCATTGAATGGCTTCAAAATGCTTATGAAGTCAGTTCTTTAAAAATTCCCATTCTTATATAAAAAAATTTTGTATTTGTTAGAGTTTTTAAAGCGTAGTTAGGCTATTCTTTAATCCTTTTTTCTTCAGACTTTTTTGCTTATCTGTCGTGTTCTATATCGTAAGAATTTTAATTTTAACTTTATTTTTATAGGTATATCTACAGTGGTAAGTTATCATTGAGTTCAATGAAGGAAGAACTGGTTCTCGAAGTTCTTGGCTTGGCACACAAATATGGTTTCACTGACTTAGAAATCAGTATTTCTGAGTATATGAAGGTAATTCTTTGAATTGTATGCATTATATAGGTTTTATCCTAAAACTTGTTTCAATTTCATTCCGTCCTTCATTGTTTTTTTTAATTAGTGTTTGCTGGCTTTTGATCCAGCATTCGTATGAGGATGTGGAATTAAAAATTTTCAAAATTACGGGATGAATACTTGAAATCTAAATTGAAAATCCGTTACGGATTTTAGCTGGAATTAATCTTGTTGTTAAGTTGTTAACTTCAAATCGATATATCAACTTTTTAGGCAATGTTGAATGTGAGAAACGTTTGTACAATATATAGTGCAGCACATTTGTACTCCTTGCGCTCTCTTTGTGATGTCTGTCTAAATTTTGCTGATAAACATGCCCCTGAAGTTATTTCAACTCAAGTAAGAATTATTTGTTCCAAAATCATGTCTCTCAACTCAAGTAGGAATTATTGCTTCTAAAATTACTGTGATAGATAAGATTGTATATTTCATTATTTATAGATACTTTCAGTGGTTTTCATGCTAGTTTTGCTTTTTAATAGTAAATAGTTCCAAGTTTTAGGGTTTCTTGCAACTTCCTGCAAGTGCAGTTGAACAGATGGTGCAACGCGATTCTTTGTGCGCTCCTGAAATCGATATATTTCGTTCTGTTCGTGAATGGATCCGGCATCATCCTGATCAGGTATGTAATTTGTTGCAGTCGCTGAAGCAAAGTTAATGAAATTAAGCGTAATATTTTTAAGCAGGAAGATGCGCAAATGATTGTTGCACGACTACGACTTTCACTGATAAAGCTGGACGATTTACTTAATGTTATACGACCTTCCGGTTTAGTTGCCAGTGATGCTATATTGGATGCTATCAAAGAACGTAGTGAAAAGAAAAGTGGTGAACTTACGTACAGAGGATTTTTGCGTAAGTGTCAAGATTTATAGCATATATGGTTTCATATTGTACAAATGGATTGTTTACAAATATTAATAGGATTTTTAGCTGTAAAATTATATATATCTATACATATATACCAAAGATGATGTTAATTTATCATAATGATCATAAATCATTCTATAATAATCGCTGTATAGCGGTTAAAAATCTTTTATCTTTTATTCTTAAGTTAGAACAGTTGCTATTGTGTTATGTTTCATTTTACAGTGCCAAATATAAATGTAATGAGTTCTGCCTTTAATGCAACTGTATTGACTGGTGAAGGTTCCACCACTCTGCTGTCTGGCGAAACAAATCGTTATGATATGGAACGTGGCTTCACAACCCATGCTATTGGTGATAAAAATCCTGGTATCATTATTCAGGTAAGCACAAGATTTCTTATTCTTTTATTTTCCTTTTGAGAAGCGAAGGAAGTTTCGTTTATTGTTATCGATCAAGCATAATATCAAAAAATACTATCAGTACTACTCAAAGCTTTTCTCTCTTTGAAGGATGATAATGTATTTTTAGCTTGGACGTCCGTTCATTATCAATCATATTCGATTGTTACTGTGGGATCGTGATCAGAGATCATATAATTATTATGTCGAAGTAAGTTCTGCTTCTACTTTTTTTCCGTTTATTATTTTGATTTTTATTCGCTTATAAACTTTTAGAAACTTGTGGACAAGTATTTATGGTTTTCAGATAAGTATGGATCAGGAAGTTTGGGTACGTGTCGTAGATCATACACAGTATCTTTGCCGTTCAAGACAAATGCTCTACTTTACTCCGCGAGTTGTAAAGTACATTGTTTTTAATTATATCGAAATTTTTTGCTTACTTTTAGCAAGTTTATGAAGCATTGTATTTATTAATAAGTATGGCGATAAGTGATAGTGAACTGGGAAGTGGTAACACTCTATTTTTTTGCTTATTTTATTGGCTGACATCAAATAAGTGCAAAATATTATTGTAATAATCAAAATTTATACTTCGGAGAGAAATCTTCCCAATTCTCTGTATTGAATTGAAATATCCTATCATCCTTTATTTCAGTTATGTTTAAAATGCTGTGTCACAACGTTTCTTTTATGTGATAAATTGCAAGACTGATAAGATCACTGATGAAATTTAAGCTTTATACGCATCGTTGGGACGTACAATACAGTAAATAATTCTTTCCATTTGGTAAGTATTGAAGCTATGTATACATCGGAGCCTTTCGATGTCGATCCGGTCACTACGTTGCTTGGTAATTCCTTTTCTTTTTTTCAGATAGTAATAATGGTTAGTTAGGAATTTTATGAATTCATTTATCGTTTGTAAAATTGGTTTTTAGTGGATTTGAGCTGTAAATTCAGATAAAAGAATCTTTAGTCATGCATGGAATGAATTTTAATGAACATGTTGTCTCTTTTGTTTTTCGTGTTTAATATGTACAATGAGAAGCAAAAAGTTTTGAAAGAGAAGTAAATCAAAAAAAAAATGATTTTTATTTTTTCGTCTGCTTTTTTCCAGTATTTAACGAAAACATCACTTATTTTAATGCGAAGAAGCAATAATCTTATATTTTTATATGTATCTTCACTCACTCTCTTAACCAATTTTTCATGAACTTAAGTTATTTAAAGTTAGTTTGCAGTTCCAAGCGCTAATGTTGCAACAATAGCAAACAACGCTATTGTTATTGAAGGAGTTTCACGCAGTAGAAATGCTTTAATAAATGGAGAAACAAGTAATTATGATTGGGATAACGGTTACACTTGTCATCAGTTAGGATCCGGCGCAATCGTTGTACAGTTACCGCAGCCATATCTTATCGATTCGATGCGGTGCGTTTAGTACAACATTTTACTGTTGAATATTCACTTTTATTTTTTTATTATGTACATATTCACCGATTATTTAATATATTATCTTCCCTAAGGATCACGTGACTTTGTAGATATTGTTTATAAGTTATCTTTTAAAAGAAGTTGTTTATTTCTTATCAAATCATTTCGTCGTATCTACTCGAAGTTTCTTTTTGGGTCTTCTTTTTCCCGAAATAATTATGTGATGTTGTTTAAAGTCTGCATGCATATTTTCATCCATTGCACGCCTTAAATCCTTCAAAACAAACTACATCATCTTTTAGCTTACTTTTGTGGGACTGTGATGATCGTCATTACTCTTATTATGTTGAAGTATCGTGTGATAATACAATATGGTCACGCATAGCTGATAAAACTCAGGAGCATTGCAGGTAATTTCAGCCATTGGCAACTTGTACATTGAAAGCATTTTGAAAATTTATTTCTTCTTTTTTAAAACAATTTTTTTGAAAAATTAATGATTTCTTTCAATAAATTTTCTGACGGTTTAATCGATTTAGTTTAATTTTTTTGGTGTAATATTATATATTTTTAATAATGTTTGTGAAGTTTCATTATTGCTCATTTCAGTTTAAAAATCATACTTTTGTTTTAGGGCATGGCAGGTTTTGAGATTCGATCGACGTCCAGTTGTGTTTATTCGTCTTGTCGGGACCCACAATTCAGGTAAAAATATTTCTGTTTAATTATTTTCCGAATGAAGTGTTATTGTTCAGGTTTTATCAGTTCGTTTAAATAAAATCCATAATTTTTCATGCATCTTTAATCTGGAAAGAGAACCTAATAAAAAAAAAAGCAAATAGCTCATTCGTCTACTAAATATTCTGGATTAAGAGGAAATGTGAATGAAGAAAAAATGTAAGAAAGAACAGGTGTAAAATTTTGTTCCATTATTCAATAAGCAAAAAATCAATGCTGTTTAATATTTTTAATTGCAGCCAATTTATTTTGTTTTTTTCTAGTAAATGAAGTGTTTCACTGTGTACATTTTGAATGTCCCGCCTAACGATCTGCGCTTACGCCGCTGGGAACATTTGGTGGTCTGAGTACTGCATCAGTACACGAAGGAAATGAGGAAGTAAATTCATTACGGAATGCATCATCTGCATGTATTTCCGTGGCTTCATCAACCGATTAATTGTAAATTTGGTTTCAAGAAATGATGGATAAGGGAAAATTTTGAAAAACTGTAGAGCGAGTTTAAAGGTCCAGTTAAAGAAATGGATTTAAAAATATTTGAAGTGAAATGATAAAGTGCTTGCATATGAAGAAAAAAACTATCTTTGCTTTTTTATTGTTAATAGATTCTTGTGCATGCTGTTCTTTAATACTTGATATTTCATGGGCTGAGGTTTTCACGGTTTTTCTTAATTCTCCGGTGAATTGCCTTTGTAATATTATATGCCTTAGAAACACTGTTCCTTTGGCTAAGAGTAAATAAATAATATTTTGCGTTTTATGGAAATTCTTTACTTGTTGGGAAGGTTTCTAAGGATGTTCAAAAGCTTTTCTTTTTTGTTTTCTTGCTGCAAAGCCATTATTATTTAAATGATTTTATCTAAATCCTTTTAGAATATGTGTGATTATTCAGCACCAGTGTTCTATTAATATATCAGTCAGAATGCACAACGTTGGTAAAATTTTAAAAATGGGATTTCTACAGGACGAAAAATTTTTATCAAATCGTAAAAATTTACCGAAGATTTTGACGTCAAATTTGTTGAGAGAACTTTTCTCACATTGGAAATTCTAACTTTTTTAAATTATAATATTGTAGCATGCTTCAGCTTTACGTTTTCATCCATCATTCGCTATTTTCTTTGCCTTTGTTTTGTTCCTTAATTCATCTTCAAGGAAAGAAGGAAATGATACTCATCAATGAAAAGTATCAGTTATCATTATCTTTAGTGATGATAATTTACTGGTAATTCATTTTAAATATTTTATCCACTGTAGCTTACTATTTATTTGTATATTTACAAATATTCGTGAATAATGTGACAAATATTTGAACAAATTAAAAAGTAGTTTAAATTTTCGTGATGTCACCTCTTCTTTCATGTGAATGCTTTTCCACATAAAAAATATGGAAAAGCATTTACAATAGTGAAATATTTGCTTCAATCCAATATTCAGACGAACTTTATATATCACTTGCTATTACTATACATGCCTTCCACTTGTAAGCTTTGCCAACGAAGCCGAATAATTGTAATTAGACATTTCATTATAAATATATATATGTATGAATAAATTGTATATTAGGCATAATAATGTATACAAAAGAGGTTTTTATTCTTGGAACACCTGCTATTCGGCTTTGAAATGGATGAATAAATCTTTTTATTGCCATCTGTTCCGAAGATATTTTCCGAAGTCATTGATATTCAGGTTGACGGAGGAAAAAAATTGCGAAAAGTCTTAATTAAAGTCATCATATTCATCAATATCTGAGAAGTATTGCCCTTCATCTCCTTCAATAGGCTCATCTAAGTCATCAGTGGTTCTTTTCACATCTTCAATATCAATGTCGTCTTTTTCCTAAAATGAAATTACTAATCTTGAGGGTGGCGATATTTGAAATATCAAGTAATTTTTACAGATACATAAATGAAAAAAAAGCGAAAAGAGGGATATTGCTTGGATAAATTATAATTCAAAATAACCTGATTAAGCTTTTTGAATTCGGCTAATTGATAGAGCACGAATTCGAGTATTTTCTTTGGTCCTTTATCATTTTCCGGTAAACATTTCGTGATATCATAAATTTCACCGGCTTCCATTAAAAAATATTCCAAATCACTTTCCTCACCTTAATTTTCATTAAGCTTGGATCCTTTTCTTGCTTTGTCTTTTCATTTTAAAGGAATCAAGTATTTCATTATGTGCTTGTTCTGATGAAAATGGAAATTGATAGGATAATTCTTGATTATACTTCTCATTTCTTTAGCATATAGCTCTGTAATTAAGTATTGAATTTGTTTGCTTAATTTTAGCAAGAAACTTCACAATATTATACCTTATTTGTGAAAATTCTCATTTATGAAGTAATAGATCAAAATTATTGCTATTCATTGAATTATAATAAATTAGTTAATTATTATTCATAAATATCGCTAATAAAAATTATCGATCTCATTATTGATAATGTAGTCCTCATTTAATTAAAATACATTGTTAGGTAATGGAATGTGAAATCGAAGAAAGCTATGAAATTGAGGATATTCGAAGTTATTAAATAATTGCAATTATCGCTTAATTAGTTAGTTGCAAGTTTTCTTTTTTTTGAGTGAAAAGAAGGTTTTAGTCATTTATAGAGAAGTTAATATTGTTATGCATTTTATATTCAATTTAATTATTCTATATTAAGAGATTTATTGATATGAATGGAAGCGAGATCTGAATCTTTTGATATTTTTAATAATAATTAATAATATCTGAATCTTTTGATATTGTTAATAATAATTAATAATATCTGAATCTTTTGATACTGTTAATAATGATTAATAATACTGAATCATAATAAATTTTAACTCAACGTTTGATTCATCCCACAACACCAGCCCCGCTTAACAAAATGGCCCACTTAAAGCATCACACTCAATGTCTAGGTTTCATTCAAGCAGACGAAGCATAATATATTGAAGATTTGAGAATAGATTGAAAATATTTCGTCTCATAAATCTTTTAATCTTTCGATCTACCGAATATAATTGTTTTATCACATACTCTAGCTATCCTGAGGGAAACTTCAGAGGGAACTATTAATTATATAGTTCGATCAGAGTTTCACCTCGTACCAAAATCGGACGATCGATTTACGTGTTAGATCGCTTCGGACATATCATAATTAGACATTGTAAAAACAAAAAATCTTTACATTTATTTGTAAGTTGAGCAAGTCGTACATCTGCTGATGCGAACATATCATCCAAATCAAATAATTCCAACCGTGGTGGTGGAAGCTCTCGAAAGTTTGGCGGAAATACCTGTAACTTATTTCTCCTGGTACAGTTTGTATAATCATAATGAACGATTTAATAATTAATAAGCATACAGCGGGTGTAAGTGGAGGTTGTGGTACTTCAAATTGCGGTGCAATAAGTGATAACGGTTCATGCTTTAAACCAAGTTGTTCGAATGCCCTGAAAACAGAAATTTAATCATAAGGAAAAAATCACTTCAATATCGCTTATTAATTAATGAATATCAGCAATGATTCTGAATGACTCGTTAGCTTGTTCATAGATCTTTACATGTTTTAAAAGATTTTCGGATAATTCAGGTTTGAAATTTGATCTTTTAGAATCTACATCTAAGAAACAAACAATGAGAAAATATTTTATACCTATTGTTGGTTGCTTCAATTTTACCTGACAACGATAGATAACGATTAATGTTACCTGATAGTTTTAGGCCAAATAGAAAGATCCATAGCATAGAGGCTAATATCAAAATATTTGAGGAAATCGCTGCTTGCATTCATTTCATATTCACCTTCCTGTAGACATACTTTAATCTTTTCTGACAGGGAAATATGATCCGGTATAGGATGCATATCTTTCAAATCCGGTTCCTTGCTATCCACAGCATTTAAAGTAAAACCTTCCGTTAAATATTTCATGATGACATCCTTAAAAATTCGTTGTTTAAATTAATCATAAAATAATTTTTCGTATATAAAAATATAGATAATAAAAAGTTTTCGTGACTTACTTTTGCAAATATAGCATTTTTAAATTTAGCAAATGAAAGATATTTCTTTGAAATTTAATTTAAAATTTTAACAACAAACGTATATTCATATTCCAGAATAATTACGAAAGAAATGAATTTCCATTATTTTTTCTTTCCTATTATAATTGATCTAATTTAATTACCCATATTTTACTATTTTCTTCTTTTTCAAAATATTGATCGATAAAAATATGCGTTGAACCAATAACTACCAATTTACCACCTTTTTCCTGAAATATTAATCATTTTATCCCATACGGTTTTATTCTAAAATTAAAATGTTAGTATTAAATTTAAAAATTTGTTCTGTACCGTTTGATGAAATGCACAAATCGGTCGATTATTTGGATAGCAAACACTACCCGTAGATAATACGGCAGTTGATTTTCGGCCAACATTTAATGTTGCACCATATGGATAAACAAATTGTAAGCCACTACAAATGTAATCAATAATGAAATGAATAATAATTGATGTTAATAAAAAATAAAATTAACTAATAGAACTAATTTTTGAAATAAAATAGAAGATGCAAATGAACTAAACAATGTAAAATTGATTATCAGATCTAGAGCTATTAGCGTATTTGATTGAGATAAGATGAAAATGTAATTCACGTGTCCAAGTATCATTCAAGCATTAATCATTAAAATAAGCACTTAAAAGAATGAGTTATTTTAATATTTTTTAAAAAATATTCTCATTTAATTATTATTTCAATTATTGTTATTATCATTATTTATATTATTATTATTATTATTATTATTATTATTATTATTATTATTATTATTATTATTATTATTATTATCATTGTTATTATTATTATTATTATTATTAATGTCATTGTTATTATTATTATTATCATTATTATTAAAAGAGATACCAATTAAAATTATATTTTCAAAATTTTACAATGCATTAATTTCTTCATCATGTGAATCTGTCGACTTTCCAGCTGCTAATGTAAGAGCACGATTTAATACACCATTAGCAACTAATGCTTCTTTTGGATCAAAATATTTGTAAAATGTTGTCCGAATTACACAATCTAAAATAAAATCTTTCAAAATATTTCCATTTAAAAGGCTATAGCTATAATTAAAAAAATTAATTTTTAAATCAAAATATTAAATCAATAATTATTGGTTAATTTTGCTAAAATTAAATTAATATTGTAATAAAAATAATAGCTAAATCGTAAAAGAATGAAAATAACAATTATCTTTATTTTAATAAATTAAAATTATTGCTTATATTAAATATTACCATTATTACAAGTAATATCATATTGTTCGAGTAAAAATTAATATTTGTATCAGCAACTTCTTCACCTCCTTCGCTCATTAATACCATTACATTATTACCATTATCGATAAAATGTTTTAGATGATCAATCTATAAATAAAAATTGCCATTTTAACGGTCATTAAAAAGATCATTTTTATGTCATTCATTTATGAATCAACCATAAACATCATCATTATTATTTATTGTCATAAATAAAATATGAATATTATCATTACTAATAAAGCATAAACATTATCATTATCATTTCACATCACATTTATTATATTTTATATCTAAATCGACAATCATCTAAAACATCCAAATGTTGAAATTATTAATTAAGATTTAAAAAATAATTTTTTTTCTTAAACCTTATAATTATTGTTTATGAAATATACTTCATATTATATAATATTCCTTTACCTATCATATAATATATATATATATATATATATATATATATATATCATACATGTCGGATATCATATAAAAGATAAGAAAAACTGATAGTAAAACTTTTTTATAAAAAAAAGAAAGAATTACCTCAAATTCTGAAAATTTTGCTTTTGGATATGGTATTATAAATAAACAACATTCAATGAAAGTATTTGCATTAATTTCATCTGTATTACTAAAAAATTTATAACAAATTAAATTTTGAATTAACAAAAATTATTTCATCAATATCATTCATTATTAACTCATCGTATTGGTCTTGTTAAATTTTAGATTATTTATAAATGATTATTGATTAATCGTATCAAATCAATAGTTATATTTGATTAATTGTTTTAAATCTTAGAAATATTATAGTTAATTACAAGAAATACTAACACTTCTAAACGCCATTCGTTACGCAATCTTCTGTGAAGTTGTCGAAAACCAGAATGAAAATGATATGGTTCTTTTTAGATTGATCAAATATTATTCGTGTATTAGTAGTGGAATGTTGCTTCTAAAATAATTATCATTTTACGATAATTATTTAAACTAATCAGATCAAACGTAATTATATTATGAAAGATTAATTGCAACATTAGTTATTTACTTTTAAATTCAAATTTCATCAAACAAACAGTTTACAAACCTCATTGATTTCACGTGTTGTTTTATTTGTTGAAATATTGAATCGAAGATTTGAATCGAAGTTTGATATCATTTTAATGCCTAATTATTAAGTAAACCACTCTAAAATTTCTATTTTAAATCGATATTTTACAAGTAAACATTTCTTTTAAAGATTATAAAGATATATTCTGGATAAAATAAATATTATTTTTATTCATTTTTATAATTAAAATAAATTTACCTGAAACTTTCATAAATTCGACATATACCATAATAAATCATCAAAAACATCAAAAGTGATTAGCAAGAGAATAACGCCAAAATACGAGTTATCATTAATAAATTGAGAAATTCAGAATTAAGACGCACGTATGCGTTGCGTATATATGTATATGTACTTACATATGAATGGGTATCGCTTAAAAGGTTGCTATGGGTTACGAGAATATGCAAGTATTGGTTCAACATTGTTTAAACTTTTCAAATTAAAGAAATAACTTTTTATAATTAAAAAAAAATGTATTCTATAAAATCTGTTGCCTTGTCTTGTTTATATGTGTTATTTAGTATTTCTCGATACCGATACAGCGATACTATTGACATACGGATACAGTGGTATCGCAGATATTCCAGTACAGTAATAGTTATATTTTGAGATTATGCCAAGACCTGATGGATATTATATTTTATGTTTTCTCATTTATCATCTTATCCATATTGATTATCTAATGAAACATTCTGGCAATATTTATTGGCATGATTAAAGTTTTCATCTTTTTTTTTTTGATTGATACTAATATAACTTTTTTTTTTCTATAAATTTTGTCGGTTTACAGATATGACTCGTAAAAGTTTGAATTATCCTGATTGTTTTTCTGCTTTTCAAATCGCATTATTAAATTGTTTTTGCATATTTTGATAAAAATATAAAATTTAAAGTTATCAGTAATAACTTTAAATTTTACAAAACATCAGTTTATTGAATTCCTTTTGATCATATCAATAGTCATTGAATTAATTATCAATTGATCAGCCTATAGAAATATATGTAGTTTCGAGAATATATTTAGATACAATGTAACAAATGTTGGAAGAAAAACAGACAGAAAAAAAAGAAGCCAAGCCCAAATTGATTTATCAAATCAAAAGGCATTCATAAATGCAACTTCATTATTTTACCATATGCATATTAATACCTAAATGATATCTAACAAAATGATTAATCATTCCAAATTAATCAAACATTTATGATAGTTAGTTTTTGATAACTATAAGATATGATATTATACACATTATTCATTTCAAATATCTAATTTTGTAAGATTTTCATTTTTTACAGCAAAAAAACTTATCAGAATTTTTTTCGAATTTTTATAACAAAACTTTTCAGAATTTCTTCGTGTCACTTTGATAAGATTTTACTTTATTGTTGAAATTAATTTAAATTTAATAATTTCTATTTGAAGAAAATTACTAATATAAATGGTTATATATTGATTATATCATTTTTATAATTTTAATAATAGGTTTATATATTTGATCAGCTGCATGAATACCCCAAATAAAATCAAAATGATTAAAATCGTTCAATTCATTGTTTTCTATCAAATATTTTCTCGATATTTTAGCTATTAAACCATCCTGAAAAGTTAAAAAATTGAAATTAAAAAATTATGCAATGGTTTTGTTTAATTAATATTATTTAATCATAAGCATTAAAAGATTGTAAAGGAATATTAATTGAAGAAATGTACTGTAATGCATAAATTTTTAACACATAAAAGAAGGTTCAAAATGATTACCTGAATATCACGTTTATCAGCTAACCAATCTTTCTCACTCCAATACAAATAAACAGGTACATTTGTCAATGATAAATTATAAATAGGTGGCGTACTCTGCAACACATCAACAAATATTACATTTTGAATTATTTTATCATTTCAGCACATTTTGATGAAATATATAAATTTAAATTTAAAAAGAAAAAAGTTAAAATTCTGTTTGAATATTAATAGTAAATAATTTTGCTACTAAATTTAATTACTAATAAAAAATGAAAACTTTTTTCCAAAAAGTTTATAAGTATTTCGAGAGTTTTTAATTTGGATAAGTTGCAAATCATACAGGTATGATCATTTTTTCAACGTTTCGAAATACAGCTTAAATTTCAACCGGACTCAATGCAATGTTATCAATAGAAAGTTGATATTTCATATTAATTAATTATATCGAGATTAATTATTGATTTTAAATAAGTGATAATTCAAATTGATTAAAAATGTATGAATAAACAAAGAATTTTTTTTCTTGTAATAAAAATTTTATATAAACAAACCATATTGTAATGTTTTATATTTTTTTTTCTGAACCATAATCATACATTTGCGTTTTATGACTATTTACCATTTGCGCCCAATGAAGAACATTTGACATTGAAGTACCAGCTGGTAAATGACTCATATATACCGGAATTCGACTCTAAAATTATAACGTAAAAAATGTTTAAAAAAGGTTCATTAATTGAAATCAAGCATAATACAAACAACAAATATAAATGTAAAGAAGGAGAATTAATATTAAAATATGTTTATTTAATTTATGAATTAGGATAGATGTTAGTTTTAATTAAAAATTTTGATAAAAGTATATAATTTAAATTACCACATTCATTTGAACAGTATCAGGTCCGGTCATTTGAAACATTAAATTTTCGCAATGCTCAACAATTCTTTTCAATGAACAAGTTGATTTACTGATTTTTTGAAAAAGTGATTCATTGCCCATAAATTTACCAGCAATTTTAATTAACATCTGTAAGGATAGTTTAATTCTTCGTTCGGATATTTTCATAAATTTTCAAAAGATTAAAATTGTTATTATTAAAACAAAAAAGAAAGTATGAATGATTATGTATAAATGAACTATAGTTGATACACATTATAATTTCGAATTATTCAATTGTATTTATGAATTTTGCAAAAATGACTATTGATCGATCGGAAGGAGAAGATTCAAATGAACATATTGAAAGTTTCGAATTTCCCATAAAAAATTTTAAGAAGAGCTTGCATGGAATTAAGTTACAAACTATGTCTACAAGAAAATCAATTCAAAAAAAAAAAAACATAGTGATTAATTAACAAGTAGTAAATAATGCTAAGATAAATCAAATATTTAAATAACGAAGAATAAAATGAACCTGAATTTGTTTGATTAAATTTGTAGCTTAACTCTTCAACTTTTTAAAATCATTAAAAATAAAATGAAATATATCAAGTCTCAAAGAAAAATTACTTTAAGTGGTCGTAAAAATTTTTGCAGCAGTCTTTACCAAACCTTTGATATGAGCCAATGTACTAATTGGTCCCAGAGCAAAAAATTTTTAATCTGAAATTTTATCCTGATAAATTTACCATTTTTAAAATCTAATTTTGTGAAATTTTTTGGTCTCGTTTTGTTTTGTCAAAATTTAAAGTTAAATTTAAATAGATGTAAAATTTTAAAAAAATTTAATTTGCTTTTGAGCAAGATTCTTACTTTTTGAGCAAAAATTTGATCAATTGAAAGTTTTGCAAACATTGTTAGTGTACCTTCCGAATATCCAACGTAATATAAGAATTGTTGCTGAGTTTTATTAAGTACATAATTAATCATCGAATCCAAATCATACTTCGCAAATTCATCAAATCTAATAGCACTGCTAATTATACGTTAGAAAAAGTGTAAAATTTTTTTCGATTTTATTTGCATTTTCTTTAGTACATTAATACATAAATAAAAAATTAACGAAAAAAAACTGATAAAAGCGAAAATGAATACAAAAACTGACGTAAATTTCCAATATTTTAAATCATTCTGCGTATAGTTGACGTGCTTAGTCGAATATGTATTACCACGAACATTACCCATCCATACGTCAAATCCTGCGTCAGCAAATATGAATGCTAAAACCATGAAAAATTACAAATTAAGCGAATGAATCTAAACTTGACGTCATTCAGTTTAGAAATCTAAAATGTCAAGAAAAAGAAAGAAAATTCAGGCTGTTTATTACTACTACAAACCGGCAGATTGATTTGGTAAATTAGTCACCCAAACAGCACTTGAACCAATAAAACCATGTTGCAGAAATACTACAGATTTCGATTCACTTCCAGTATAATTTCCTAGAATAAATAATCACTCATCTCCGATAAAAAGCAAGTTTTATATGAAATTTACTAGACATCATAATATCCGGCGTAATATAATATGTACAGTATGAATTAGTATAAGTAATGTATCTACTGTGTGCGCAGTGTGTCATATCGTATATCGCGCATAATACCTACAGTACAAATAAACAGAGAAGTCGTATCATATCGTATATTGCATATTAAGTAACAGTGTTTTTTCTTCCGAAATATTTTGAATAATTTAATATTACGAATTATCCCTGAGCATTACTGAATGTAGTATTAAGAAAAATTTTCTAACAATCTCGAATTACCTGTCTTGCCAGCTGGAATACGGTGTAATTCAGTATATAACTCATCATCTGTTGTCACAGTATGCATTTCAGATGGATATCCATGATAGGTAATAATTTCAAGCTGAGAACAAGAAAAAACAAATTGTGATATCAATAGTTTGCATAGCAGTTATTGTTTATTCAAATTTATTGTTCGAGGAAAAAAATTCAAAGATATAAAATTTAACATAATTTCTCTTTAATGAGTCTTGGAAAAAAATTTAATAAAATGGTAATTAAGAAAATTTGCAAAATCTAAAATATCATTCATAATTTATATTTCATCGAAAAAGTTAATTTCAACTGCATAAATAATTAATAAGATATATACTTTGATAAATGCAACTTAATGTCAATGATAAAAAGATAATGAAATTTTAAAATTATTTCTAATCATAAAATTTTTGACCTTTTCAAACTTACAGTTGTCATTGTAGCTTCGGGAAGTGATTTAATTGAAATTTCATCTGTTATTTGATAAAATTTGGAGTAAATAAGAAATTTGAAGATAATAGTAATCATCGACTTAACTGATAATGATAAATTATCAATTGCTGTTAGAATCGATCCATTGCTATATTGTTGATTGTGTTGCCAAACAACTGTTTAATAGTGATTTAAAGCATTATACTAATTTATTATCACTTAAAAATTGATTAATTAGTGCTAATTAAATATTTACCATTTACTCAGCTATGTTATACTGTTTACTTATTTATTATCACTTCGCTTATCATTATTAAATTATTTAATAGCCTAATTTGATCTAAAATTTCATCGAGAAAAAGGCATTTTGATTAAAATTGAAATCATAGAAGAAATAATAATTTTGAAGAGAAGAAGAGAAAACAGACGACTGAAATAGGCAAAATTCATAATGATTACTCATTATCATACAATTTGCGTCTCTACATCTGTATCTTTTCTGCAGATGACGTGTATCTATTTCTACGCGTGTAAATATACGTGTGTGTATCTGTTCATGTCTTATGTGCGTGTGTATGTAGGCGTTGTATACGTATATGTATATGCACAATTTCGCGTGGTTTTGCGTGGTAGGGGCACTTAACTGCAAAGGATGAAATTAATTAACAAAAAATTTTGTTCAATCAATATAACATATGTGTTTTTATGCGATAGCATTATAACGACTATAAACTTTGACCTTTGAATATGTTTATGTCGTATTGGCTTATTTTTAGATATAATTACAACTGTTGATCTTTAATAGGTTATGAATACGATCTTATATTTATAGATACGATCTTACGTTTATATGTTAAGTAGCATAATGATGCAATCATATTATGGCAACTTTGAATATATAGTATTGCTTATTTATAAAATAATTATAATCATTGATCTTTAGCAGTTATGAATATAAACAATATGCGATATGACCTTTAATTTCCATCTTACATACGTTTTGAAATTTGTTAAAAATTTTTATTATTATTATAAAAACATACTTTCTACTAAAATTTCATTCTCTTGATGATAAGTATTCATTCATTTTATGATTAACATTGCAATGATTATATTTATGAAAAGTATCATCCCATTGTTTATTTCAATCTACTATTATTAATGATAAGTTTATTATTAAGCAATGATAAGTGCGTTAATCAATGATTAAATTATTAGATTATCAAAGCACTTATATAATCTATTTTTATTCTTCCTAACATTTATGAATACATTGTTATTCGTTTGTTAATTCCAAAGTTTCGTTTTGTTTATGCAATTATTGGCTTGTGATTAAAATTTTGGTTACGACGAAAAGTTTGAGAAAATTTTTGAAATATTAAATATACTTTTATAACGATATGAAGTTTGACCTTTCATTTGTTTATTTATTTTTTTACAACGATATAACAAATCAACGGTAATAATGAATATACTGGAATAAGTTATATTGTTTGAAATTAGATATCAAAATGACGAAAAAAAAACCTAATTTTATCTATTTGCATACACTAAAATTATAAATAATTTTGCAGTATAATATGAATAAATGCTAACTAAAGAATTATTGTAATTAATCACTTGTACTATAATATTTCTACATATTTCTCGAACGAAAATTAATTTAAAAAAAAATGCTTCATTGAAAATATTCAATAGGATACAGTAATTATAAATAAGATCATTTTAAAGTTACTAAACAATTCCTGTATCATTTTCCTTATTAATGATCGATATAATTGGATGGTAAATTTCGTGAGATGCTCTTAAACCCCAAATGAAATCTAAATGATTGAAATCTTTTAATACATTTCTTCCTCTAATTGATTTCTTTGGCAGAACTGATAACAATGATTTCTGAAAGTAAGAAAAAATTAATTGCATTAACAATTTTTATTCATTTTTAAATTAATTAATTAATACACTATCATTTATGGAGGATAATTTTTCAATATTTAAATACCTCGATATCAGCAGCACTCGCTAACCAATCATTTTTACTCCAATACAAATAAATTGGAACATGAATCGAACTTATATTATAGATTGGTGGTGAATCCTGGAGAAAAAATCGGAAGGTTTTATTAATAATTCAATTATTACATGAGTAAATTTTATTAAGCTTGATGAATTAGTTGCTTTTAAATTTCATCAAATTATAAAAGATTTTTAAACTAAAGAAAATTAAAATTTTACCCGTCCATAGTGTAATCGATTTTCTTTCACTGAATCATAATTGTAAGCTTGTATTTTTTGACTATTAACTAACTGTATCCAATGAATGATATTCATCACTGAGGTACCACCTTCACCAGCGATATATACCACTAAACGGCTCTATAAATTATTTTCATATAATTAATTAATATTTCTTACTAATCAATCTTTCTCACGTGTTCGTTCTGCAAACTATTTCAAATAATTAATCAATCATAATACTTCTTTCTATATGTAAAATTTATATATAATCAATAAAACAGAAAACAAAAGAATTTTAAAATTAAAAAAAAAATTAAATTAAAAATAGTAACAGGTATATATATATATATTACCTTGTTGAATTGATTACTCTCAGGACCTGCTATTTGAAAGAGAACATCGTTACATAATGGATTAAAAAGCGATTTTTGCAAATTAATATACTTAGTATTTTTGATAATTTATTATTAAGCATAAAGGATTTATTACCAAATAATTGTTTCATCATCTAAAAATGAAATATTTGCTTCATATTTTATTAATCAATTAAAAAAAACTAATTGCATATTCTATTGATTGATTGATTTTTTTCATTAATACATTTTATACCAAAGAATTTCTATTTTTGTAGCAACAATAAAAGAAAATAATTAATACTCATTTTTTTGTTTATTTGTTTAGAGCTAACCTATTTTTTTATCGTTTAAATATATGATTCAAACAACACCTTAGCAGAATAAAAAGTCTGGTAGCAAATAATCGTAACAGTCCCTTAACATAAGCAACAGTTCCAATTGGTGCTAATGCAAAAATTTGTGAATCTAAAAATTTTTATTATTTAAATTTTTGTTAAAATTATATCTGTGATTTTTTTGGAATTAACCTATATCCAGGTGGCTTATACAAGTCAGAATTCATTTGTTTTAGATTATTTCCGTCACAAAATATTTCCAAATTTGCACATATATATAATTTCGTGAAAATATTAGATGAATTAATTTTTTAGTTTTTGATTTAATTAATTAATGGAATTCATCGTAAAAACAATGATTACTTTATTTTTAAATTTTAAGCAATATGGATCTTTAAAAATACCTTTGATGAAAAATTTGAATCTTGTGAAAGTTTGGCGAACATAATCAATGTACCCTGAGAATATCCTATATAATATAAACTATTTTGCTTAGTTTCATTTAATACCACATTAAACATTGCATCTAAATCAAACTTTGCCATTTCATCCCAGCTGAAATTTGAAAAAAAAAAAAAAGAATAGCAGTATTGATGAATATTAACGTTTTCGTGTAGATTTTATTCTGTTTGTTTACAATATTTTATATTGATTTTTAAGCTATTATTTTTTATTTATAAATTTTCATTAGTTACCTGAATTTCCAAAATAATTCATCGCTTGTTGAATAATTTATATGATTTAATGAGTATATATTTCCACGTGAGTTACCAAGCCATACATCAAATCCAGCATCAGCCAGGATGAATGATAAAAATTAAATAAAGTTAGAAAGGAACAAAGAATAATTAAAATATCAATTGAAAAAAAGAACTATAATGTAACTATCACCTAATGCATAAGAAATAAAAGAAGCTTATTAATTTATTGATATGAAAATAATTTGTTCCACCATACTATATCAGGTTACACTTTCCTATAGCTTAACCTGACTTAACTTTCCTACAGTATAGCTTCTTAGCTGTATTTTTTTAAAAGCATTTTCAAATTATTACGTCATAAAACGTAAACTGTTTTATGATATAAAATATGTCGAAACTTTGAATAGTAGAAATTTGGAATATCTCTCAGATTAATGAACCATTTATCTGAATCCCAGTTCGAATGCCTTTTTGTTCTTCCATCTTCCGGTCTGCTGATAAAGTTAATGTGCACTGATTATGATGTTGAAAGCCATGTTAATTGTCCAGAATATTGTAACGATCTCAAATATTGTCTATCTCTCATTCTTTCTTCTGATAACTAAATCTCACGTATAATTAATGTGTTGCAAAGCTACTGCCCACTACAAAGACTGAGGATCACCGATATAAAAGGAGCTTGTCATGCTTAACTGGTAGTGATGCTTCCCACTGTTAACTGGTAATGTTTCAAGCAGTGGTTATTCAATATCAGCAATCATTCAACTCACTCCACAATCAATATTCTCGAACAATTGTGATAGTATCTGACTGTATTTCATTTTATAATGTAGACAAAAAGTAAATCCTTCGTTAAATAAAATCTTTTTCACCAAGATGCTTCTATATTGCATATAAAGAAAATTTCCCGATTGTTATATTGATTTGAATATATTTTGATGTAATTTATTTTTTTTTATGAAATTCTGATAGAAAAATATACCGAATGATTCATTTGGAAGATTTTCCACCCAATCAGCGCTTGAGCCAAGTAAGCCATGTTGTAAGAAAACTGGCCGATTCCGTCGACATTTAGTAAAAGAATCTGAAAATTTTCAAATAGATATAAACCATTGATATTCTTGTAAATGCTTATAATATTTAGCCTTCAATATATATATATTCATTATATCAGAATGGAAAAAGTGATATTAGGACATATGAGAAAATGCTGAAATAGTTGATGCGAGAAAAATTAGCAATAAAATAAATTACATGTCAATCGATCAATGGTCAAGTGATTCCAGAATATTTTTGATAAACAATAAGATTGTTATAAGGGAAGCATATTCATAACTGAATGAGTAAATTTATTTTCAATAGTTTTTATATCATATAAATAAAATGTTATAAAAAAATTTGAAAAAATAAACTAACTGTTTTTGCCAAATGGAATGCGATGAAGTTCTAAAATATAACCATCAGTGGTATATGCATGAAATTTTTGTGCCGGATAACCATGATGAAGTATCATTTCAACCTAACGAAAAAAATTATGGCAAATTAAATTTTTACATTCTTAACTTTGAAACAAAGTTTTTAAGAATAAAGAGCAAGAAACTTTTTAAATTCCCTTGTTCTTTATTTTTAAGAAAAACAGTTTTGATAACTGATAAAGATAATTATTATTTAATAACTATCATTCGTTAAATCGCTGATTTATGCAATCATATTCATATGATCTTTGCGTATACAGTATTCATTCATTAAGAAGAGACATGGAAAAAGTTTCAAAATACGGTATTTATGAGTAATAAAAAAGCAGTTAAGAATTAGACAAATTGTTTAATCGACTGGATTAAAGAAACAATAATAAAATTTAAAGACATACTGTTGTCATCTTTGCTTCTAGTGGTACATCCAAGTAACAATGAATAGATGTGATAATAAGAAAAATGCCAAGATAAACGATAGTCATTTTGTTACTGCATAAATTTATCATTATTATTGATAACTAATTGATAACTAAACCTTTCTTGCTTTTTTGTTTCGCTTTTTTTGCAACTGCAAAAATAAAATTAATTTAAAAACGTATGGTTTGTTGTCAAAGTCAAATATACTTTGAATAACGAAAACTGACGAACAAATAAAAAAAATGGCTGTTAAATTTCATAACAAACTTAAACAACAACTGTTATCACTGTGGATTAATATTTGTAATAAGAAAAGTATTTTCTAACATAATCTTTCTTTTATTTCAATATCGATTAACATATTTTTATCAATTTTGAAAAGAAAAAATAAAATCGTTAAAAATCTAAAATAATTTCATCAGTGCTTTCTGTAAATTTTTTCAAAAGTTTCATTCACTCACTGTCAAGGAACAAAAAAATGAACTTTTGCAATCGATTGTTGCAAATCAAAATAATTTTTATCCATTTATCAAATTTGCATTGAAAATGTATCTAAAAAATTCAAATATTACAGCCTTTTTTACTACTATTTTTTAGAATTTTTATATTAAAATTGATCCAAACAATGAATGTAAAATCTAAAATCTCATTAATGTTAAGTACAGCAACATCGATTTTTCTGACTTCAAAAAATTCGTTATTAATTCAATTACAACAATACATTTGACAATGAAAAATAAACGAAAATAAAATGGCAATGAAAAAGTTCAGACACACTTCTAAATAAATTGCATACATCAAATCTAATCTAAATTATTTGCAGTTTAGCCTAATAAAATGGATACTCTAACATATACAACGTTTGAATTCTGTGAAAAGTCAACATTCGATATTTCAATAAATAAGTTTGTTGTCTAATTGTAATACTGCAAGCAATCAATATATATGCAATATGTAAATTTAATTAAATATTCAAGCACAGTCTTATGATAATAATTTGCGATATCATTTTCCAAGATTTTTTGTGATATCGATTATGATAGAAATAATTGCGATATTTTATCTTCAAAACAGGAAAAATAGAATTCATTCTAATCTGGTAATATTGATAAGGAAATGAAGACGAAATAAAGTTGACAACTATCGGCAAATTTTTGTATCATTACATGTTGCTATTTAATTTCTTTAACATTTATAATTTTTTTCGTATTAAATACATTTATCATTTTGGATTATTTTATCATTGCTTTGATAAAAATGAATGAGCGATTTTTCACTACCATAAATATATTTAATATCAATTATGATATTCAGTGTAATGCAAGTTGATGATGAATTAAAAATCATTTGATTGCAACAATAAATAATATATAATTTTATTGAATATAATATTTCTTAAATAAGAATATAAATTAAAAGTGAAATTTAAAATTTTTATCAGAATTTAGAAATATCCGAAATTTCATAAATTTATTTGAAAATTTTTGAAAAAACGAGAAAATATTGCTGCTGGTCGCAAATGAGAATATTGATGCAATATAACAAAATAAGAGCAAAATAGGATAAATGTCAATCCAAGGATCTTTTCCTGTTCTAATCCTCATCTTCTCAAATTCTATTAATGCATATCACTCAAATTATATGACAATCGAAATTTGAAATTAAAATAAAAATCAAAAAGCGAAGAGAGAAACGATCGGAATAAATTTCAAAGTACTTCTAACATTTCGTTTTGAATACCAATAATTTAAGTTAAAATTTTTTGATTGTAAAATTTTGAAGAATAATCGTTTACTCAAAAAAAGAAAAAAATTTATCGAAATAATAATGAATCCATACTGTTAGCAATAAGAAATAAAATGAGATTGTCATTAATATATTGATAATGATGGGAATTATTAGCTGAAATATCGAGAAAATCATTGATCTATTATTTTCTTCTTTTGTACAAAATTATTTCCTCTTCCTGTAATTTATGTTAATGACTTCATCTTGATGATTATGTTTACTCGATCATTAATCTCTCGCCAATAATTAATGTTTATATTGATTATTTTCTGCCAAAATGATCAATGTTTACATCGATCTCTTTAACTGTTAACTGTTTGCATTAATAATTTTCTTTTATTGATTGTTTTCTGCATTTGGTAATTGATAATCTTCTTAATCATGAATGATTCATATATCAGCAATTCAGATATGATAAAAAGCAATGATTAAAATATCAAATTGCAATGTTGATATTTATTAACTATCATGACTTATCATAGCCGTAATCCAGCAAGCAAATAGAAAAAGCAAAAGTGCATCTTTCTGAATTTGTTAATTACTATCATATTTCATACAAGTGATGATACATCTACACACACACACACACACACACACACACACACACACACACATATATATATATATACACACACACACACACATACAAATATTTTTATTTTGTTTTCAGTTATTGTCTATTTGTTTTTCCAGTGAACGCCATTGAATGAATTGATGTAGAACAAAATGGAATGTTTTTTACGAATTTCTAGTTCAAAAACTTTGTTATTTTTCAAATATCATCCTCATAATTATCATCATCATCGTTGTATTATCATCATTTTTATCATTATCATATTCATCGTATTATCATTATTTTTATCTTCATCATATTATTTTGTTAACATTTTCATTCATTCTTTTCTTTTTAAACTTGCAAACAATTAGCCTATAATTTCATTTGCAATTTGCAGTTTGCAACTGTTTTACAACCTACAATTATTTTGCAATTAATTTGCATTCTGCAACTGTTATCACAACTATATACTTTATCATCTTATGTTCTCTTACATATATCTGCAATAGCATATGTTCACTTTCTATTTGCAACTTAATGCTCATATTGATTATTTATCAAATAAATTTATTATGCAAATAAAATTTGTAATTTTTAAATGCTCTATATTAGTAGTAAATTAATTTTTCCAGACGTTAGAATACAGAAATACTTAAACATGAATAATGCAAGAATTTTGTATAGTAAATTATGCAGCAATTTGCTTATTGCAAGACTTATAGAAATATTAAATATACAAATTTCTTGCTGTTCTAAAATTTTTTAAAGCAAAAAAAACAAACACATAAAATAGAAATATTAGTTCATAAAATTTTAAAAAGCAATAAAATTTGCATTTTATTTAAAATTTGATAAAACGAAGCATAAAACATTTTATAAAGCAAAGATAAAAAATAAAATTTTATAATTATAAATGGCACATATCAATAAAATATTTTGAAATAATTTTTTGAAAAACCTCAAAATAAATTTACTGTCATTTAAAAATTCTGGAAATTTTTCCAAAAAAACGAGCAAATTTAAAAAAAAATTATTTAATGGTTTAGTATTGTAATTGTATTTAAATTGTCAATTGAAATCAATTATGGTTATGAATCATTTATGGTATCAATTAACAATTTAATTACTAGCCAAATTAAAATATTATTTATAATTGAAAAAATAAATGAATAATATTGCTTTTTATAAAGAAATAAATCAATTTATTATTTCAGAAAAAAATGTGTTAAAAATATAAAATTTACTTTTTAATATCAAAAATCAGGAAAAAAGTAGTTTAATCAATTAAAATGATTAAATAAATATTAGTAATTTAAAACTTTCTATCACTCATAATAACAAGTTAGTATATCTCATGATAGTTAAAAAACGTACGTGAAGTACTGTTACACGTTAATATATCTATGATATTATCATACCTTAAGTTTTCTTTATGATATTAATTGTTGATATTATTATATTTTATTTATCTAATCATATCATTGCATTTCATATTTTGCACAAAATAATTAATATCAGAATCATAATTTATTTTAAAAAAGCCTAAGCTTAAACAATATGTAATATCATTCTGATTTTTTCTAATTTCCTTTAATTTAATATCCTTCTATTTCAAAGTTTAGTAGAATTAATTCATTCCACATTTCCCACCATCAATGAATAGTGAAAAAGATTTTTGATTTATAATTAGAATTTCAATAATAAATAAAAAAGACTCGCAAATTTTAAATTATTAAAATAAATAATGAAAATTATGAAATTCCTTTTTACTTAATGAAAATATTATTAGTTTCATACTAAAAATAAATAAATGAATATTAATCAATGATACGAAAAATTTTTCTGTTAATTTTCCTTTTCTCAATATGAAAGGACAAAAAGTAAGGTAAATAAAAAGTTCATTGACAAAAGTTTATTATCGAATGCTATGCCGAAAATTCACAATGATTTTCCTGTTTTCTTTGGCATTACGTATTTTTTTTCAAATAAATATAATATCGGTTGATGTCTTTTTTTTTCAGATAGATTATTTTGAATTGATAACTAAACCGGAATTTTGTCAATCGTTTATCTTTTGTAAAGTAGTATACAATCGAATTTGCTGTTTGATTAATTTAATTTAGTGAATTTTTCTTTTAAATTGTAAAATTCGAGAATGACATTTATTTTTGGATAAAATTAATTGTAAAATTACTTTGGACTATAATTATTATAAGAAAAAAATCATATCGATTATTAAAAACATTTCATTTCGATCAAATATATTTTTAATTCTTTAAATGCATATCAAGAATTATTATCTGCCAGAGATTTTTGCACAGTAGACTTAATTTTATATTAAAAGAAGCACAGAGAATAAAAAATTAAATTAAAATATTAAATTCGAAATAGAAATGATCGACCATTTTCCTATTTAAATTTATTTATAATTTCTATTACATCAACTATGATATCATACATTGATTTTAATTCTCAATTTATTAATTTCTCCATCAATTTTTACTTTTTAAATTTGTGTTTATATTTAAAAAACAAGAAAAGAATTAAAATCAAGAAATAAGAGATCAAATTATATTTAAAATATCAATTCAAAATAAGCTATCATTTCGCTATCATATCTTATCTAAAATATATTATTGAGATTAATAAATTAATTTATTCATATATTTTATTTAACAATCAAAAAAATTATGAAAAAATATTAGTTACTGTAATTAAATAAAGATGTATCACTAATTTTTAGCCCATATATTGCTAGTTTATAAGCTCATCGAAATATTATTTCTTTAATTATTATTTAAATAATTATAATAAATTGTTTCAGAGTTACAGTAATACCATTTCGGATTGTAAAATATTTTGTAGCAAAAAAATAAACAAAAAGGAAAGAAGATGAGTACAAACTTGGCATGCGTATTACACGGTAAGAATGATCTTAGAATGGAACAACGTGAAATACCAATTCCGAAAACAGGTCAATTATTGATTAATGTATCGATCGTTGGTATTTGTGGTACAGATTTAAGTTTTTGGACTCGCGGTGAAATTGGACCTTTTAAGCCATTAAAGCCAATGATAATGGGTCATGAATGTAGTGGTATCGTATCCAGTCTTGGACCCAACGTTAAAGGATTTGCTGTTGGTATGTTATTTTAAAATTTTTGTAACAAAAGGAAATTTAAAAATAAAAATAATAAAAATGAGCGAATCGAAATTTTCAAACTTATCAAATCAATTTTATAATCCAATTTTTGCATTTTTCTTATAATTAGTAAAAATATATTATGTAAATAATAAAATTTGAAAAAATGTTCAGAAAAAAATTTTGGGAGAAAAGAAAAGTTGAAATTTAAAATAATCAATATTTAGTGTTAAAATATTTTAATCAAATAGATCAACAGGTAATAGATAAAAAAAAATTTCATTTATTAAAGATGAGTAATGAATGAGCTAAATGTATCAACCGATAATAAATGATAAAAAAAAATTTCTCTCCCATTACAGGTGATAGAGTAGCAATAGAACCAGGTGTACCATGTCGTAGATGTCAGTTATGTAGACGTGGACGATATAACTTATGTCATGAAATGGAATTTTTGCACTTCCACCTACCGATGGTGCTTTACGACAATTCGTCACCATTGATGCTGATTATTGCTTTAAGTTAGTTTATCCATTAATTTATAATAATTCTAATTATCATGATAGCAAGTACGATAATAATTATGATGAAATTTATGATAATCTTTTTGTATAGCAAATATCACTACAATAATTATGAGGATTCTAATAATTATGATAGCAAATATCACGATAATAATTCTGACAATCCTAATAATTACGATAAGCAAAAATTTATGATAAGCAAATATCACTTCTAATCATTGAAGATTCTATGAAAATACATTTAAAGAAATTAACAAATAATTAATTTTTTATCAATTCAGATATTCTATAATTTTAATTAATTCTTTATTATTAATTTTATTATCATTTAGAATTCCAAATAATATGTCAATGGAGGAAGCATCATTCTTGGAACCACTTAGTGTTGCATTGCATGCTTGTCGTAAAGCAAATATCGGAATTGGTAATAAAGTATTGGTACTTGGTGCAGGTTAATTTCAATTATACTATTGAAATAGCTATGTTTAATTGTAACATCAAAATATTGCAATATAAAAATACTAAAATTAACAATACAAGAGGAGAATTGTAATATCGATAATAATTGGTACTTAATTACATGAAACTTCTGATAATTAACTCCGATATAATGCAAATATTTTGTACGAAAAAAAATATAAGGAAGAGCTTATCGTATCAAATAGTTTTTTTCCATCAAAATTTTTTTATCTTACTTCTCTTTAATATTATCAGCATATTTTCCAATCGGATTCAAAAATTTCTATTCAAACAATTAATTAATTAATATTCTCAGCATTGTGAAAGAATCTTAATTGCATAAAATAGAAAATATTTTCCAAAAAAAAAAAGGAACGAGGATTAAATTTTCATGTGAGAAATATTATTTCTAGGCCCGGTTGGTTTAATCTCGATGATGATAGCAAAATCGACTAATGCAACAATGACATTAATTACTGATATTATGGATCATCGATTAAAAATTGCTAAAGAAGTTGGTGCAGATGAAACGATTAATGTTAAAGATCTTAGCATACAAGATGCTACAAGAATTATTGTCGAAAAATTGGATGATGAAGCGCCAGATGTTGTTATTGAATGTTGTGGTGCACAATCAAGTATTGAATTAGCTATTAAGGTGAATTAAAATTATCGATCGGTTAAAATTATTCACATCTTTTTCGTAATTTTAAATTCTAAAAAAATATTTAATTTTTTTAAAGGTAATAAAAAGTTTTTTCTTTTTAAAAAAGCGATTTTCATATTTTAATTCGTTAAGAATTTTTATTATTTTTAAATTATATTTATTATTATTAGCCATTTCAGGATTGTAATTTTAAGATTTGTTTTAAATTTAGGCCGTTAAAGATGGTGGTAAAATTGTATTGGTAGCATTGGGTGCTGAATATGTCAGTATTCCGATACTTGAGGTTGTTGCTAAGAGATCAATCTCCAGGGTGTAATTAAATATTCTAATACGTAAGTTTGATAATTTAAAATAACTAAATAATCTTTTTACTCATTTACTTATTTACTTAAATAACTCAGCTACTCATTGGTTACTCATTTATTTATTTACCTAAATAACTTAGTTACTCGTTGCAACGTTTATCTTAAAATAATTTAGTATCACATTTACTTGTTTACTTATCAATCACTATGGTACTATCAAATATTCCAATACGACTGTTTGAAATTATGTAAATAATTCGGTTACTCATTTTTTAACGAAAAAAACTTGATAATGAAAGCTTTTTAGTTGCTGATTAATTTACTATAAATCGAGAGAACCGATGAATTAATGGATGATACTGATAATATTGATAGTGCAACAATTAAATATTAACATTCATATATCATATTTATTTTTCCTACTTATTAATTAAAATAATAACAATTATTATTTTGAAAATAATTAAGTAACGATTACGGCGATTATCATTTATTATCTAATGATTACCATAATTGTTACTGTAATGTTGAATGAGCAATAATTACGAATATAACCTTACATTATCTGAATTACTATAAAATAATTACTTTTACTTACTAAATAATAATTATCATTGTCATAAGCTTATCATAACAATATCGTAATCATAACAATAAGATAATTACTATTCGTTTAATTATTTTACAGCAAGATAATGTGATTTTAATTCATTAGATGATAATAATAATTATTAATTTATATTATCATATATCAATTTTACAGAAATACATCATTATCATATATATTATGCGTAATTTAGATGGCCAGCAGCAATTGAAATGATTCGATCAGGAAAGATTAAATTAGACAAATTAACATTGGCACATTACAAACTTGATCAAGCTATAGAAGCATTTAAATATGCTAAAACAGGTGAAGCTATCAAAGTATTCATCAACTGTGCTTGTTGATAAGAATGAGAATATTATTTTTAGAATATCACTGATATGTTATGATAATAGATGATAATCAAATTATATTGTACAATTATTTTTGCTAATATTTTAGAATAAATATATTCAGCTATATGAAACAACAATGCAAGACAATTATTTACACGTATATAAAAAGTCTATATACGTAAAAATAAATATGAAAACACGTATATATTCAATGTAAATAAGCGTGTACATGTTTTACATATTCTGTCTGCTTAAAAACATAATACATAATATATAAAAATAGAATTATCAAAATACATCAAACAGTCGTAAAATGAAGATACAAATGCGAATTATTCACGTATATGTATAAAAGTTTGTACACGTAAAAAATACATGTAAAAACACGTATTCATTTAACAATAAGTATGTATGTATAAGTTTACACGTCTTACTTCATATCAAATAAAATTATTTGCTGACGTAATATTCACGTATGGTAAAATTTACTTCTAATATTATTAGAATTATAGAAATACTTGAAGAGAACAAAATTTTGAATGTCAAAAGGTAAAACTTCTTGATTGAAGTCTATTTACTTATTTCCTATTATTTGCTTGGCAATTTTCCTTTTCAATTATTTTTGCAAATATATTTATTTATAATGTTTTGCATTTCTTTTAATAAATAATGCTAATTTTCATAAGTGTAGCTTAAACAAGTAAGTACACGTGAACGTTTCACGTATATAACTCAAACGTAATATATCTTTTAATCATTTAAAAAAATTTAATTAAAACATGTCATTTTCGATTTGTTTAATTTTATCAAATTCTTCCAGGTAATTTACAAAATGATAGCTTATCAAATTAATTTAAATTTTTAGATAATGCATAGAATAAGTAACAATTAATTTAAAGCAATTATTTTTAAATTGGAATTTTAGGAAATCAAAATATTTCCTTCAAATATAAAAATGTAATCGATTAAAATTTAATTAAAATTTTGAAATAATATTCAAATTAAATTTATCTTTTGGAAAAAAGGAAACTATTTGTTGTATGTTAATGCATTAGAAAATTAAATTTAAATTAATCTTTTTTACATTTCTGATCGAAAATATTCTGAAAATTGTCAAACTAACTTTTTAATAAAAAAAATCAAACATTAAAATATATTTGAATGATTGATTATATATCTGCATTTGATAGCAATTATTCTGTAAGGATAAATTCCGTTTCTTTATCAAAATTATCACTTGAAGAACTTGTGATGTTATGACTTGAAGCACTTTCCATTCACCTTTTTATACTTCTAACCTAGGATATGCTGAAAATGATTTCAGCATATGTTTATCATCTTCACGTGATTTCAGTGTATTTTTATCATCTACGTGATATTAATATACCCTTGCCATCTTCACGTGATTTTAGTATGCTCCATTATCTTTATATGATTTTAATCTATCCATTTCAAAGGTAAAGCAAAGAAAGTGAAAAAAGCTCGTTTTTAATTTCTGATAAGCTAATCAGCTTATCAAACTTATTCTGTAAAAAGTTATTGCAAG
The DNA here is from genome assembly GCA_024305405.1 of Dirofilaria immitis. NCBI lineage: Eukaryota > Metazoa > Nematoda > Chromadorea > Rhabditida > Onchocercidae > Dirofilaria > Dirofilaria immitis. Next base: position 1,929,546 of record JAKNDB010000088.1, on the reverse strand, counting down.
AATGGATAAATAACAAACTTATTCTTAAAAGAATTATTGTTCAAAAGCATGAATGATTTAATCAGCAATTCTTTTCATGGAAAAACGTTATCTTCTTTATATGGAATGAAATTATAGCATTATGTAAGCCTACTCTTGTAGCAATGACTTATAATGATATGATAGCAATCATTTAATTTGATATGAATTGATTATTATCAAATATAGAAATAAATTATTATTATTATTATATCTCTAATATATAAAGAATAGTTTTCGAAATAACAAAACCATTTATAAAAATTCACGCATTAAATTTAAATTATTATTAAATTCTAATTATGATATATACATTGAATTTTTGACATTTCTTTAGTTTTAATCATTTTGTAAAATTTTCTATTTTAAAAATAACAAAATAACAATAATAAAGCATAATTTATCATTCTTAAACATATACCTATCATTATCATTATATTTACTTATCAATCAAATTGATTCGCTTTCTCTTTTTTTCGACGAGATCTCGAAATTTCTTTTTCTGCTATGTAAAAATTTTTCATTAATTTTTGCAGACAATTGTTTGTTAACTTAAATTTCAATTTTTCAACAAATATTTTCAATTTCAATTTTTCAACAAATATTTTCGCTTTTAAATTATTTTATTTATTATGACAAAAAAAAGAAAATTTATTTACTTTGAAATCGTATTACGTTTATGAAAAATTTTCGAAACTTTTAAAACAATTAAAACTTCTCCAAATATTATTTACATAAATTATAGTTTAGATGAAGAGAAAACAAAAGTGAAAAATGAAAAAAAGAAACAAATATTAAGCAATTTTCAACAATGAAATATGACAGTAAATAATTGAAAAGATTCTTCAATTAAAAATTTATTAAAGAATTCAAAAATTCTAATAAAATAATTTGAAATTTGAAATTCTCATCGAGAGCTTTTTCTTTCTCATTTTATTTTTGTTTTTCTTCGTTAAATTAATTAATTGTTATTTAAAATATTAATAAATTAAACGCAGCAAATGATTTATTTAATATTATGTTGTAAAATTTCGAGCTAAAAAGCGGTAGAATTATTGGTAAAAAATGTTTATTAAATTTATTAACAATAAATTAATAAAAGTTTCCGCTTCTTTAATTATTAAAAATCATGTTCGATTGCAAATTTTTCATTGATATTTGAAAGTTTATTTTAAGTCTATGTTTTGGTTCAGTATTTTACTTCAAATATAAACCATAGTCAGAATTTTAATTCAGGCTATTAAAATTAAACATATGCATATCTTCTTTCATAATAAAATATGGAATAATAAATATAACATTGGGATTCCTAATTGATCTCTAAATTGATTCTATATATTTAGATAATTTCTGAATAATTCATGCTGATCTTATCTTTGCATTACATTGCTATTCTTATAATCACTAACCATTTCTCGTTCAATTAATTATAGTAACAAAAAAGTCAAAAAATTTTGAGAAACTATTAAATTATTTTAATGAATAAGAATTCATAATATATATACATTTATATAATAGTACTTGCAAAAAAAAAGAATTAAAATGCAAAAATGATGATGCATACAAACGAAAGATTACAGAAAATATAAAATATTTGATAACTGATTATTTCTTAAATGGCAATATTGATAAGAAAAATTGAACTTGGTTAGAGTATAAATGCTCAAATTGAAAAATCTATTTAAAAAAAAAAAATTGTGAGTGGTAACGATGTAAAATCTTGTCTTAAATTTTTAAAAATTAAACAATTTCCTTTCTGCAATAAATTAACTTTTATTTCGTCACAACATTAAACATATAGTCTTAAATTTGAAATCTCAAAAACTTTTCAAGATGTGCAAAATTATGAAAATACTCTTGAGCAATTTCCTTTTCTGCCCCAGATAAGAGTAAAAGATTTTCAATAAAATGTAAAAATTGATTACATATTATATTAGAGCACAATATGAAATGCATGAAATTTAAGAATTTAAAATTTATAAAAAAATTGTAATAAAAGTTTTCATAAACAAATACAAAGCTTCTTGAAATGAATGACAATGTGTCATAAAAAAAATAAGAGAAATTTTGAGATTTGCTAACTTAAAAATACAAAATAGAACTTCTTAAATATTTATTGTCTCTTTAAAAAATATACGAAGAAATGGAATAGAAGATGATCCCTCAGGTGGGATTTAGTTGATCATACAAAACGATAAGATATGGAATGAAAATGGTTAGAGGGAAAAAACTAAGAAAGTTATTAGTTTTATTTTTATATAAAGAGATTTTTATATTTTATCATCATATAATATTTTTATATTTCATGATAATACAGTGTAAAATAAATAAAAATTATGCCACATTGACTTGTAGAATTTTTCCCTATCAAATAACACTTCTCAAGTGAAATAATAGTATCCAATGATCAATCTTTTTTTAATTCATTCCTCTTCATTAAGTGAATCGGCCTCTTTCAACATTTTTTGAGCAGATTTTGCTGCACGAGCTAGTATAGGTCTTTGACGTTGTACACCTGGTGTGATAGCAATAGAATTGGGTTTATTTCTGAATATTTCATCATTATCACTCGTATCATCCTTATTCTGATCTATATCCTCACGCAGCAATGTTTTCATATCACGCGATATGCTCTTCGCCTTCGTAAATTTTGGCTGAAACCCTGCTTTTAACTATCCGCTGACCAAAATAATGGAAATTGCAAATTATTTCTACGTTAAAGTATCGAAATGAAGGAAACAATGAGGCGAAGCACCACGCCATGACTATATCAAGTTCGAAAAAAAAAAAAGAATCCAAAATAAACCTTTTCTCTTCTTTGATGAATAGATGATAAAGGATTATCTCTAACAATTTTAGATGAAAGACTATGATAATCATAAAGTCTAGTTTATCACTCGCTTGCCATTAACGAATTTGAATTCATTCCAATGATGTTAATAATTAAAACCACAAAATATTCACCATCCAAGTATGGATGCAATGAAGGTGATTTCACTAGATTTGTAAAACATTATGCAACTATATACTTGCAATATCGCGTGTTATGCAGCTTAAATAAATTACCAACAGTATCCTACAATACCTAAACATTGAAATAATCTATATTCTGATATACAAACTAAACCGATAAATGCCGTACGATCTGAAATTTTCAGACAAATAATAAGTTATATTCCTGATCATAATGGAACACATAAATAACCAGTCCATTATTCCAAACAATTTCAATATCATCTTGAATGGTAGCAATCGATAGAAAACCATTATGGCAGAATTTGTAACCAAAAAATCTCACGAAATCTTGAAAAGCAGCGGACGATGATTTTCCATGATACTGTCTTTAATTTTGAAACATGTCTTAAATAAAACTCTACCAGCTTTATGAACAGATTCAGCTTATGGAAGCTATAAAGGACTTTTCGAACACCTTCCGAAAAAATAACCTTAGTCGGATTTTTAGGCCTCGAATCAGTACACACTTTTCTTTTGCTCTGTTTGTTTGCCTGGGGTTACAACCATTTGCTTTGTTACTTTCTCGAAGTACAAGTTTCGAAATCTTTAAAATTTCATTTTCATCATCATCATCATGCTCATCTACGGATTCGCTGTCACCATGCTGAAAATAACCCATACAACGGATGACATCGTCACCATTTCAGAAGTCCTTTATTTTACTATGAATTCTTATAATTTTAAAAAGTAAATGCAGCTTCAAGCTCCCGAAGTAGTGACGACGTTATACACGACCCTAACATTTCATAATATGTAAACAACTGAAACTCGGAAAGACTTCAAGAAAACTATCACAAAAATAACAGAACAACAACAATACGAAAGTAAAAACAAAATAGAATAGAAAGACTGCTAATGGCTGAAATTGCTTCCGGCAGGTGAAGCACATATATCCCAAGCACTGACCTTCCTTGTTGAAATCAATGTTTCCAAACTAGCAATTCTTTTTCGTAGTTTTTGGAGAATGACGCTAATGATCGAATATATCCTCGAGTTTCCTCCGTATCGCTATAGAGCTAAAATGAATTAATTTCTTAATAATGAAGGGCATACTTATACTAATGATATCAATATCCTTTAAATCTTAAACATATATCATCTTAAACACAATCAGTTATGAAGCATAGTGGCAAATTTGTTCCCGAACTCAACTCTCAAAAGCATGAGAAATTATACTTATAATTTGTTTAAAGATTCAAACATCCTGATCAATATTTTCCAGTTGTCGGTAGCTATCCATACTGGATTTATGAGAAATACGATCAAAGAGAAATTTATCTTGATATAGCCAAGTGAAAAAACAAATCATAAAAAATATTTTTTCTCACATCAATAACATCCTCGGTATCAGCAATTAAAGCGTTTATTTGTGCAATATCTGTCCAATCATTTGCGTCAATGTCTGAGAGCATTTTACAATATATTGGGGCATAATCATCTTCTGGATCATCACTGAGTGCAGCTAGGATTTTTGGCATAAAAGGGATGAACTGGCCCCTTCTGAAAATTAGGACAGAACAATGAACAAAATGATCAACTAACTCAAAAATATTTTTTAAAGCGAATTTCTAAGCAAATTCAAATAACAAAGAAATTTTTGTAATAGTTTCAGGTTGATCTCATTTTATATTGCTCCCCACCTAGATTTTAATGCGCTGATCACTTATTAATGAAATATATAAAATATTAAAACAGCCATCTTATAGAAGCATCCATTCAATTAATCTAAGTCTTCAACTTCACTACATATGTATCTCATCTTTGAGAACCCAGTTAAGCAATCATCAATTCATCCCTCTGAATTAAAAAGAAATTAAACGATATGCTAAAAATCAAAACACCATGACAAATACCTCCTTATCAGCATCATGTAGCAACTGTGAACTTGTTGCATGCACAAAGCATGATCCAACTGCTGCAGTATTTATACGTGAAAGAGAACCGACGAACTGCTCATCGCTGCGCAGTGCATCGAAAGTTTCTGGAAACGCTTCAACCAACAGCATCTGATGGTCCCTGTAAAATATATCAATTCGATGAATCAATTTATAATAATTACTACTTTAAAATTTAGAGTAACTTAATACATTTATTAAGTTACAGAAAAGGAACAAAATTTGGTAATCTAAGTTGACAGTCATAGTATCTAAGTAATATAATAAGTCAAAACACTTAATTTCGTTCCAAACGATTGAAACTTGTTAATAATTACTACCCACCTACTCCATTCAGCAAATACTGGTATGAATGTAACCAAACAAGCTTTCAGTTTGGGAATGCTATTAGTTGCTGGGTCAAATGCTTTGAGCAGCAAACGACTTAGGATGCTAGTCCATGTAATATTTGCTTCCTTTAAAAACATTTTGCAAAGACATTCACATGCTGTAAAACTCGTTTCCGGATCCTGAAAAATGTTAGTTATAAGATTTGCGTTACGAAATAAATTAAGATTCTGCAATTTGCGGCATAAAAATCAAATTGATTAGGAAGATTGAAGTTTTACCAGACTATCAATATATTCGGCAAAAACTTGTAAAAGCTCGTCGTTTGGAGTTGAGGAGTCTAATCCAGCACCGAACCACCGTGAAACCATTGAATAGCCATGCAGCAATGCCATATTGCATAAGATATTAAGCATTGTCGGCTTAAAAAATAAGAAATTTATTTTAAAACAATCTCAAAAATGGAATTAGTTTGGAATTTGGGAGATAAAAAATTATAAGACTTGATAATTGTTCGTTATCACAGTGAACGATTGTTCAAATTAGAAGTAAAAATGTAATATGACTTTACATTCAAGAATTTATCTGTTGACTAAAAATCACATGAATCTCGCATCTGTTAATTCTAATTGTTCCACTTTCGATAAGTTCAATGAAACACTAAGTAAGAGATATACGAGAATTTGAACTCTTTTTCAAAAGCTATTGCACATTTCTCAGTTTTCAATGAGGATAGAAGTCAACGTACTCTCAAGCGTTGATCAATTTTAAGAGTTTCTTTAATCAAGATTGTTTTCTCAAATGCAACACGACGATCATACATAGCTAGAATACCCATCGCTTCGAATGCAAGAATTCGACAGTTGACATCAGCTGCTACCACACTTCTTTCGATCTAAATGATCATTTATTGAATCATCATTATCACATATGCAAGAAAGACTAAAGATAAAGAAATGAGCTGGTCATTTTTGAAAATAAGATTTGACATTAATATTTTAAAGATCTACTGAAACAATTATTTGATAGCTCTTTGCACGATAAGTCTTTTCTTGCTTCGATTAACATATGCATATAATTACATAGAATGAATTTCTCCAAAAAATGCAAAAAAGCGTTAATTGCTTACAACATTCTCTAGAACTCCATGCAGCAAAGCATTCATTTTTTTGTAACGATTCGTCTTCAACATTGCACTTACAATCATAATACAGCGATACACAGCATCATCATCGACCTCAAATTAGCGACTATCATCTTTTTGCACAATATACAATCAAATGTCTCTTTATTTTGATTGGAAAGTATACTCTACCAGTAAGATAAGACCTTCAAAAAGCCTGTATATAAAAGGGTCTCAAAAGCATCATATTGAACAGGGAAAAATTCGATCCATTACCACATTAGGGATTTCTGGATAAAACGAATTTCAAAAGCGAAACATTATTCCACCAGTCGATTAAATAACAACTTATCCCTATCGAACTTTTATAATGATTAGTAATTAAGAATGCTGCATAGAAGAGTATAAAAATAAAACGATTAAAAGTTAGCAGTAAACGAACTTCCGCATTTTCGATTTCAGCAACCGTCTCATTCCCTCCAATTCCAATCGTCTGATTTGCAGCCAATACCGTTGCATTGGGAAAGAGAGCTCTATGTACGATAGAACTCGTTAAATCACATAGGTTCGATAGGGCCTCCTAAACTAACATATAATTTAGTTATAAAAATTCAATCCTGTGAATAATTTCGACAATAATGTGCAGACTCTGATGAAGTAAAAAATAGGACATACGAAACATTCCAGCCTGCGATTACAACTTACTGATCTATCTTATTTAGAATTAAATCACGGCGTTAATAATAGAAAACAAACATAGTTTTGCTCTGGAAGAGGCCAAAGATGTGTGTACATCTGTTGAACGAGTTCATTAACCAAAGCATCAGTCAGGTTGAGTTGCATATTACTCAAAACATTTTCGCATGAAATCTGCCAAGTTTTCCTGAATAAATTTTATCAATAAAGTTTGGAGAAAAACATCACAATACTGATAATCTATTTTTGATCAGTTCAGAAACTCTTGAACAAACATCCATTATTATCAAGATGACTTGCTATTACTAAGTTTTACAATACAATCTGAGCATAATCAAGTTTGTTTACTTGTCATAAAAGAAATGACAAATTTAAAAAATCCTGGAAAATAAAGTAATTGCTTCTTATGTTATAATGCTGAAATGCCTACCATCCAGACGAATCTCCATGATCAAAGAGTGATATTATTTTCAGCAATTGCATTACAGTGAAATTCTTCAATGCAAAAAGCGCTTCTGTTTCATCACTCGATAATACAGTTATCATATAGCTAAAATATAAAATATAACAAGTTCGAAATCTTTATAATTAATATCAGTTAATAGATTAGCTATGCTCAATTTAGTAATATTTTGTGAATAAATCAAAGCTTACTTCTGCATTAGTTCACAAAAAGTCCGCATGGTTGGAAGTAAACGATAATGGCATTCTGACCAGTCTGCATCCGTTATACACTTTGATTTACAGAAATCAATAGGCAACGCCAATAAAATACAGCATTTGCTTGTTCGAGCGCTGTCCAACTGTAAACTCTGCGTTTATTTAAGGAAATTTCTAAATCTTCACAATAAAAAATTAAACCTCTGAATTATTCATGAATTAAAATAAGTAAGAAGAGCTTTAAAAATTGTTCAGTTTAAATTGTTTTAAAATCAGCGAAAAGACTTGATCTTTTGTTTTTAATTTTGGAAACATTAGACTCGAAAGATTGAAATTAGAAGAATAAAAATAATTTCTCCTCCCGGTCTGCTGCGTGTCAACTTACGTATCATTTATATATTTAACTTGCAAAATTTGAAGCTATACATTTTTAATAATTTGCACTATTATAAACACTGATAAGATACCCTCTTCGATCAATTTATTACAATTATGCCGATGAAGAGATATGTCTTCCGCATTTCGGTTTAATGTCTTCACAAAATGCTGCAGTTCGATTGAGCCAAAACCCATTTTTTCGCGGCAGTATTGAAGTGAATGAAGCATCAGATCATGACTTACCTGAAATCAACAATAAAAATCTATGATTTTCATTAAGCTGAAATAATGCAAAAATTCTCAATATAATTAAGAATTTTATATGATAAGAACGCGATGCAGATATTTACTAAGTCAAAAACAATAAAACAATTACCTGTTCCTGCGTTAATGGTTCTAGAAAACGCAATAAATGAGATGATGCAACGCAGTAAAATGAAGAAAGCTCTTCACCATTGTCCGGTAATGTATCTACACCACAAGCTGTTTTAAGCCATTCTTTGAGTAAATCATTTAAAATCACAGTTTGATTTTGACTTCGGGCTGGAAGCAATAGTTACAAGCATAATGCAAAAAAAATATAGAGTAATGTAAAAAAATCTCATATAATCTTTTTTATAGAGAATAAGTTTACTATAGAATACCCATGAAAGTTTCAAATTTCTAATTAAAAGGACCTACCATATAACATCATTCTCGGAATTAGAAGAAACAACTCTTTGATTTTTACCAAAACAACTAAATTGTTATAACTTTTTCCGTATATAAAGTATCAAAAGTACTCACTACTCATATTCATAACTCCTTGCACTAAATCCATACGCTGTTTGATAGATAAGGCTTTCAAATCGACATCCCTGATAATTCGAACTGTCGCTGCTCGCCTAACTTTTTCTTCGGCATCACTCAGAGCCATATTAACCTGAGAATAATGTTCCATACAAACATTTATAATAAATTTATAGTTTCGTTATATATCACTGCGAGCCTGAATAATTTCATAGTGTTCTGGCATGCAAATAAAAATATGGGAATAGGGTTCGAATACCTGAAGCCACCATTTGTATCAAAAAATCTTTTTATTGTCTAAGGAACATTATTATAACTGTCGAAAAAAATTCGAAATATTATAAGGAACGAATCATATAAAGATTTATAAATTTTTTGCGGAAAATGGATATTAAAATGGAAATGGAAAGAAAAAGAAACCACAAGATCGACTTCCTCTTTGAAGATAACATCAATTTTTTAGAGTAACAATTCGACATTCATAGGATACATCATTCAGATGTGACATCAGTACTGAAACAAAGTAACGCAATAACTAAGATAAAATGAAACATCTAAGGATAAAACCGCTAGCCAGTATCAAAATAGGGCAAAATATTTACATACAAATTCAGTAAAGATTGATTAAGTGGAACACTGAGTTGTTATTTTGATTTGTCAATTTGGCTTAACAAATCAAATGATGATTTTGAGACAATTACACGACTATAAAAGAAGCTTAAGAAATGCCAGATAGATGGATGTTTAAAAGTACGATACTACCACGTAAATGATGAAAATGCAGCACTCTAAATTAAAAGTAACTTACAACGTTTCGGAGAATTTGTCTGATAACTATCAGTTTTTGCTTGTTCATCTTGTAATGTTGCTATTGCTTTTAAAGCTTCAGAACGAACCAAAGGATTCTGAAATAATAGAAATTAAATTAAATAACAAATGAATATCCCGTTTTACTTCAAATTATACCAAATAAAAGTTTTTAAAAAAGTTTTAAAAAGAAAACCAATTCCAATCATTTATTTTAAAAAATAATCGACGAATAGTAATTTTTTAAGACTAGCATATCAAGCTTAGCGAAAATCAGAAATTCCTTTCATTCAAATACCTTGCCCTGAAGAGTACAAATAAAGAAACCAACTTACAACATCTAAAAGACGCTTTGAAAGTATAGCAAATAATGATGAGCGCAGATCCTTCGATAATGGTGAACAATCAATTCTTTCCGGATTCTGTTCGCGTAATCGATTTGCGATAAGCTTATTTAAATTTAGTAATAAACCAGCTAATGCACATACATAGCTCCTAGTAATAGTCACGCACAAATCACTCATCTGAAAATATCAGCGATAAAAAATGATGACTCATATGAAAGATAGATTTGACTAAATTAAAATTTTTATGAATATTGCAAGTGGCAAATTATGGAATATTACAAAAATATACAAAATGTTAAGTACGAGATATGTATCATAAAGAACGAAAAATGTGCAAACAGCCTAATCATATGGATAAAAGAAAAATGGTCTTCAAAATTTTTAGAAGACTTACGTCTTATGAATATACCAGGAATATGTCTTTTAAAAAGGAAAGGTTAGATGCAATATTCTAGGACGACAGAATAAAATGTTGTTTAACAAAATAATACGCTTAAAAGAATGACGCTTACGTCCACGCAAAAATCAACTAAAAGCTGAAGTGGTTCATGCATGCCTTCTTGCGACAGTGCCAATGCAACATGAGCAGACATCTTCAGGCAATTAATACGGCCTTCTTTTTCATTACTTTTCTCACAAGTAAGTTCTAATGCAAAACGTAAAGCTGCTAAATAACGTTCAATACCTCCAGGTACATTTAATGCCTGAAAAATGAGAGTTTACACTGGTTTCTATTGAATACTGGATTTACTTTTCCAGTGATAAAAACAAGGGACTTTGTTTGGAAAGAAAGAAAAAGAAAAAGAAACATTTGTTGCTTAAAATTAAAAAAAACAAAACTTTTTAAAGTAAAAAAATGAAGCACTTCTTTAAAAAATACATCACAATTCAACCTAAAGAGATATTAAATATTGTTTCTGAATGGATTAATTTAAATTCAATTAAAGATTTTACATCAATATACAATTGCTTGAGACGTCGCGTAATGTCACAAAGATCAGCACAACTTTTTACTCGTAACGCTCTTCGAAAACTTTCCTAAAAAATGTTAATCGATTTCAGAAAAATTAAACTAAGAATAAATTTTTTTAAAACATAGTTTCATTAATTACATTAACTACAAATAATTTTATTTCAAATTTATAACCCAATAGATATTTTGATGAATTTAGGAATATCTCCAACTTTATGTGAGGATTTAGTTCTAATATGATATGCAGAAAGAGTAGAGCTTTCAATAAGCCAAAATTTTAATTTTAGCATTACGAAGACATAAGTGCATCTTAACATTTCAAAAATTCGATAAACTAATCATAAAGCTGAACTGAGCTAATCACACAATTTAATAAACAACCAAAGTACAATAAACTTCAGTATAATAATGCTAGAACAAATGAAATTCATCTTTATGTTTATTTAATATTTTTATTCTTGGCTAATTAAAATAAACTCTATTAAAAATTTATTTTATTGGATTTATCAATTAACTAGAACAATTATTTACCTGTAAAACATTTTTACACGTTCCCTTTCAGTATCCTGCCGTGATAGCGGTCGTCGTCCCGCTGGCGAAAAATGTGGTCCTGATGTCATCAGATCTTTCCAACATATAATACGCTCACTCTAAAAGCATTACCGCATATTTTACAAAATCAATTAAATATGATTTCTGTACGTGATTTTTCTGACTACTTAATTAATTTATTAAGATTAATTCTATCACCAAATTTATCAGTTGTAATCTCTTATTGTATATGATTTATTTAAAACGAATAATTTAATGCTTGGTTTCAGTAAACATAGTATTAAATTAATTATTCTCAACTTCCTCATTTTTACAAAAACACGTGGTTGGATAAACTACCTAAAATAACTTACAGCACTTCGCTTATTTACAAGCGAATCACAAGCCAAACACCCAATGAGACACGGCCACCAATCGACCCACAAACCACAAGCAGCATACCACAATTTCTACGACTAGAATGAACGCGGCCTGTCGTTATATCCAACTTCTACAATTAAAACATGAAGAAGACTGAATGATTAATTTGTATAAATAGATACATTTACATATTTCTTATATTTCATAATACATAATTATAACAATAAGAAAATATATAAAAAGAAAACAGAAGAAAAATATTTGAAATTTTATTCTAAACAAAAATTGAAATTTTGAACTTGTTTTTGAATAGAAAATGACAACTAAAAATTTCGTTTTTACTCAAATATTTATTTATTAAACATAAAAAATTTGCAAATTTTATTTCTATAATTCGCAAAAATTTTCGCGTAACAAGAAATTGACTTAAAAGTTTGTAGTATTTGATAATTTATACGATAATAAAGAAGCGCGAAAGTTTTAACGTACAAAAATTTTTCACGTACCTTTTTTTCCTTTTATTATCCACTAATATTTCGGTAACGATGTATTGCATCGCAGATCACGGTATCGATGTACCGTAGTTTTTGCAAAATATACTGTACATTGATATCGTAATTTGCGAAACCTACTAGAGATAATATAACATTGCTGAAGAAAATTCTTACCATAAAAGTGAAATAATTTGTTTAATTTTTATTTTTTCGGAATATTTAACCGTAATAGTCTAACAAATATATCGAAAAGCATAAAATATAACACAGTAATACTTCAATTTGTGAAATTTCAGTATAGATCATTTAACATTATCGAAAAAAATAGCACGTATAAAAAAATAATTTATTTTATTTTTCGAAATATTTCACAGTTTACAAAACTAATAAATATATAGAAAAGCATAAAATACGATACATTAATACTGTAATTTGTAAAATTTTACTACAGACAATCTAATATTACCGAAGAAAATTGTAATCCTTTTTCATTTTTTCCTTCGAAATATATTTCGCAAGATTAGTTTTGTGCTTTCTTCGAAATATATCACAATAGCGGTTTAATAAATATTTGAAAAATCATATTTATTTATTTATTTTTATGATTATTTCTATACAACAAAATATCACTAAATTATTTAGCACAATCTACTTCATATCATTTGTTTCATTCATTTTTTTCTTTCATCTTAAATTTGAATAAATATTATTTGCTAACTGTAAAGATATTAGTATAAATAAAATATGCAAATTGCAATATGATTACAGTATCTTTACTTAGTTTCCTAAATTAATAATATTTTTTTATTAAAATGATGAAATGCATGAATGATAATTTATTGTCATGCAACTGCATGCAGAAGAAGTGGTTGTGGAAGATTGCTATATGGATTCAAATGATTCTGATCAGTCATTATTAGAAGCACTGGTGTGCAAAAATTTCTTTCATTTTATTATTACCATTTGAATATCATACTATTAAAGAATTAATATCGAAATTTATATATCTAATTGGGAAATAAAAGTTTCTTGTGTATTTTGGACAACCATAATCATTATTATTTTTCTTAATTCTATATTAATTATTTAAATTTTTAATTAATAGTGACTTGTTTTTACACTTATTATATCTGTTATCGATTAGTAAAATTTTTCTTAATTTCTAGTCAGCAGTAACATGTATGGAAGAATTTATTGATTTCATACCTTTACCAGCTATCGACTATAGAATTATGTTCTCAGTATCGGTAGCTGGTAGCGGTATTCTTCCCGGTGAATTTGCTGCTAATGGTGCTCTTCGATTTCATTTACCTGTAATTTATATTATTATATCTAGGCAAATTCGACAGGTATACTATTTTATTCAATTTTTTTTTTTAATAACAATATTTTGCTATAAAATATTTTAAGCTGTATATAATTGGTAGCATTATTAAGTATTTATTAAATTTTTTAAAATAATTCACTTCAAGTTAATTAAAATGGATTTAGTTCACTAAGAAATTTTGAACATCTCATGAAAGATAATTTATGCTTTGATAATATAATTACTCATATCATATCAAGTTGATATGATAATTTTAATTCTTGATAATTTCATATAATTGTTAGCATTACTGAGTATTTTTTCGTTCGCTAAACTTTCAAATAATTCAATTTAAATTATTTAAGTTTATTGAAAATTTTGAAAATCTTGTGAAAGATAATTTCCACTTCGATAGCATAATTATTTATATGATAACAAATTGATATAGTAAATTTTAGGATGAAATATCAAGTGTAAATATAACAGGTGAAGCAAAATTTCCAAACTTAGAATGGAAATATATTATGCAAATGCGTTTTCGTGTTGGAACAAATGAATCGGATACGGATCGTGTAGTAGATGCTGATTTATTTGAACTTGGTACACGACATCCACCAATTGTTATTCGAATTGCTGATCGAAGTATTCAACGAATACGTATTGAAATAAAATTTGTCGAAATGGTATGTTTAATTAATTTTGTTTATAAATTTAATTATTTATATGCAGCAGCATTTTTAAAAAGATAAATAATAAATGATAATAAAAAGTAAAGAGATTATCAGAAAATTTTTTTTATTTTTATTCAAATCAGTTCTTATAATAGAATTAAATTTTTGAATGCAAATAATTTACGATCGATCTTCTTAACAAATATTGTCATATAAGAATTAATGAATTAGATAATTGTTTAAGTTTTTAAGCTTTTTCACCAATTCAAGTTTTCGATTATCGAATTAATTTTTGGATTAAATTTAGTTAACAGAAATGAATTTTTGAATGGAAATGATGAATTATGTCATGATTCTTCACCAATAATCTTACATTGGCTTTAATTAAATGAGCAATAATTAGTTTTCAATTATTGGATTATAGTTAATTTTAATATTTAAGCTTTTAATTACCAGATTATTTTTTGCATTAAATTTAGTTTAAGAGAAATAAATTTTTGCATAGATATAATTTATGTTTGATCTTTCTAGAATATATTATATTGATCTTAATTACGTAAGGTTTTAATTATTGATAATTAAAGTTTTTCTTTGCTAATTAAGTTTAATTAAAATTTTTTTTTTTACCATCTAACATAAAAAGAAGGCGAATATCGATGATATTTTACAGCTTCATAATTTCTTGCCAAAATTCGAATATGGCGATATTACACTAAAATTTAAAAATGGAACTTTACAAGTATACAAAGCATTGCTTAGTTTGCATTCTAATTATATGGGTATGAATTTTAATTCAATAATAGCTCATTTCAGGTTAACAATTATTCTAACCTAAAATAATTATTACTTAAAATACACCTTAGAAACCATTTTGTAGCTTTAATTCAGAATTTGATTAAGAGTATATAGTATATTTGCTGATAAATACTTTGATGGATGATTCTAATTGAGCATATTTATTTCATTAAAAGAATAGCTATTCAAATAAATATAATTGTTTTATTTTTTTCCAACGAATTATTTTTTTCATTATTCTGTTTATTTATATTCTATTCTATACCTTTTTAATTTATTCTGTTCTATTCTATCCCGTTTAATAAATATTACATATTTATTAATAAACGCTTTGATTGAATTAGTTCAATTTTGAATTAATATTTGGTTATAAATTTTTCTAGAATTTTTCAAATTAAAAAGTTTTCAAGTTTAAAGAAAAAGAAAAGTACTCATATGACAAGAGTTATATTTTTATATGATATATATATCATATAAAGTATATATATATATTCATTAATTTAAACGTATCATAGAATTATAGCTGAAAAGTTGAAGTTTGCGGAAGAAGGTGATACAGTTGACATGGGTGATAGCGATGCAAATGATTTTAAAGAACTTTTATATCAGGTTTAATTTCAATTTTGAAATTCAACTTTTATTCGCAATTAATAACGAAATCGCTTAAAATTACTTTCATTTGTTTAAAATGAAAATTCAAATTTAAAATCGCTAAATTTATGCTCAATGTTTGTATGGGAAAATTAATGCTTACGTAATGATTAACAAAAACAAAAGAGACACTTCACGTAATTTCACGTGATAATTATAATTATTATTTAGATGAGATAATTTCAGATTTATCCAACCAAACGACCAATATGGGCTAATTTAAAAGGTTTAACTCGAGCAGCAGTTGGTTTTCGAGCGGATGGTATCATTGATCGAATTACATCATACGTTGTAAACTATGAATCGGTCAATTTTATTATTTGAAAATTTGGCTTAATTCAAATTTGAATTCAAATAAAATAAAAACCTAAATAATTTTTTGAATATTCAAATTTAAATTTAAAATGCAAAATTTCAATTTTATATTCTGAAAAAAATGTATATTTCAAGTTTTGGCTTTTGTTTTTCTTATTTTTCTTATCATTTCGAATGATAGCAAATAAATAATTTATATTATAACATTTTTACTATTTATATGAAATGAGAAAGATATTAAAATTTACAGATGTATATGGAGCAAAAGATAACAGAATCAATTAAACTTGAATTATCAAATGCTATCGAAGAGTTAGTTTATAGGGCTGAACAAGACGGATACTGGACTGATATTATTCGTAATGGATTAAATCCTGAATTAGAATATGGTAATGCCATATATAATCATATCATTCTACCAGCTGTTGCCAAAGTTAGTAAATTTATTATGACGAAAAAAATTCTTAATTTCATTTAATTTATTTCAATTTCGATTCATTTTGATTCGATTATTCGATTCCTCTTGATTTTAATTTCAATTTGTTTTAATTCGATAATTTGATTTTCTTTAATTTTAATTCATTTTAATTTCAATTTGTTTTAATTTGACAATTTGATTTCTTTCGATTTAATTTATATTAATTTTAATTCATTACAATTCATTTTAATTTGACAATTTGATTTCTTTCGATTCCGACTTATTTTAATTTCAATTCATTTTAATTTGATGACTTAGTATGATGGAGCAGAATTTGATAATTTATAGTGAAAAAAAAAGTGTTAGGAGATATTTATCAACACATTATTTTTATTTGCAATTTCAATTAATTAAGAGTATCAGTGATAAGGGAGATAATGTAAAAGTGAAAACAGAAGAAAGCAAAATATGTTCTATTAGCATATTAGCATATTATAAATATTATCAATAAAATAATTTACATAAAATTAAATAAAATTTATTTACCTAGGCTAAATCATTACCGTTGGGAGCACCAATACGAGAACAATTCTTCAAAGAGATTAATTTTCGTAATCCACCTAAAAATATGAGTAATAATGATATCGTTGTGTTAATAGTTACTGGAACAAAACTTTATGTAAACAAAGGTATTATGAAAGTAAACAATGATACAATGTTTGGTCGAAGTAATCGAGGTATGTTTAAAAAAAAATTAATTTGTATGATAGCACAATGTTTAATTAAAGATTATTTACAAATAATATTCGAAGCAAAGGTCATATTTTAATAATTTTAACATCTTTAATTATATTTAATTTAATCTTATAAGTTTTTTTTTAAAATTGTTTATTATGAAATTTTTCAGGTGAGATAATAATACAGGTAAATTATGAATTAGCCGAAGAATGTGCGAAAATAAATAAGACACCGTTGTATGTTATTGAGGTAAATTTAACAATAATAAAAACAAAGATTAAAAAATCAAGAAAAAAAGGAAAATAAAAATTGAGAAATTAATGATTTAGCCTTTAGAAAAAATTAATAAATCTTAACTTCTAAATTCTAAATTACATAGATATTATTAATCGATATATAATTGGGAAATGTTTGCTGTAGAAGTTTAATAATCATTAAAAATTCATGAATCAGGGATTCTGAAGTTTTAAATTGAACATTTTGCAGGCTCTTCTGCAACATATTTATCCACAAAATAAACCTATCGAAAGTATATTACTACGACCATTACTTGTTTTTTGTAATAACTATCAGATGAAGAATGCTATGAATTCAATTGAAAATGTTAGTTTATTATATTCAATTAATCTAATTAGAATTAAAATTCTATGATTCAATAAAATATTTGTAAATATTGAATCAGAAAAAAAATTTTTATCAAAATGATTAATCAAAAATCAAAAATTTCATTAAACCGATGATTGAAATGAAGTGAAAAGTTGAAGTTTATAAACGGAAATGCTTAAAAAGAAAAAACTTTTATTTGGGTAGAAGCAATGATAACTTTATTGAAATAATTGTAACTTTTTAGTTATAAAGACTTGTTTTTTAATGATAATGAACTTATCGCAAAACTCTGTGTAGTTCAACAACAGCACTAAAATTGACATAAAGTATCATATGGCAGATATGGAAAGATATGGAAAATAAGAAATAAGCAATATAATGTTAATGTTATTCCTAATTATAATTGTATTAAATATCAAGATTAATATCACTATACTGAATATCAATTTTTATAAATTAAATTCTTCGTTTGTTTATTATTTTTGTTTGCAGTATTTAATTCAAGAACCACCAACATCACCAGAAAGATTCATAGAATACTTTGAATTAGCAGAAAAATATAACTTAGAAAATCTTCTATATCGAAATTTACATCGAATAGAAAATAGGTAAAATTTTAATCAATTATTAAATTATTATGAAACTATAAAATATCTTAATGATTTCATTATCTTCATTGATCGCTTTATGAAGTATCAAAGAAACCTTTTCATTTATTATCATATAATCAAAATCATGCATAATAATATCGCATAAATGATGATTCTTATACAGAGTAGTAAATTTTCATTATTTAATAATTGATAAAAACAAATTTTTATCTTGTTGATATTATCAATATTGAATAGAAGTACAAATTCTTCATAATCAATATTGTAGGTAATAAAATTATCTTAAAATTATCCATGTAAAATGGTAGCGTAAAAAAAATTGCATAAATTTTTGTGACAAAATAAATTTTGAAAATTTGAATATAAAGTTTATTTAATTATTTTGATGAAATATATTAATAACACAGTTGTCGACATTTCGCACTTCCAATGATCAATCATGCAAATTTCAAGAAATTGAATGAACGAATGAAAAGTCAAATTTTGGACAGATTTTGTTCCGGATGGGCTGCAGGAGGGTATTCCAATTTTCCGTTTTTTTTCCTTTAAATTAAGCATATTTAGATTAAGATTAAATTAAATGATATTAAAATGATTAAAAAATTTTCTTAGCAATTGTTGTATCTACAGATAAATGATTAAATTGATGTAAAAAAAAAAAAAAAAAAAAGAGAAAGCTGACAAACTCTTAGCTCAACACAGATGAAATTTAAATTTAACTCTAAGCTCAATAATTGAACTAAAATTTTATAGAATGAATCCAACGAAACGTTTAAGTCGATTGTTAACAACAGAAAGTATTGATGGAAATACAGCAATTGAACAAGATAAAAAATTATCGACATTTATGGTTAGTTGTGATTATTTATTAATTAGATATTTTACTGAAACAATTTCATGTTAGAATTCAAGTGATTGATTATTAAATATATATAAGTATAAAATATATGCAAAGAATAGAATTACAAGAATCAATTATCACTTGAATTTTAGGCCAATCTAACTATATGATTACTATTTATAATTCTTATTGTAGGAGGTTAATTCTCAAGCAGCTTTTGGTAGTTCGGAAGAAGCAAATTAAATTGATGATTAAGTATAAAAATATTTCGTTTTTTGAAAAAACTAAGTAAAATAATTTTATACGATTTAAAAATATGCATATTAAAGCACAATAAAGAGATCATCAATGATTTCTCTTATCGTGAAAATTTATATATATATGTATATATCGAGAAAAATATATCGAGATTTTTTAACAAATTTATCTAACAAAAACTTGATTTCTTTCAATACCATAAAAAAATTATTGATTTTCACAAAGGTTAGGTAAATCCCAGTTAGAAAGCTTTAAAAAAGCTATAATTTCAAAAAAGAGGAACTTATGGTATAAAGGCAATATCAAACCTGAATAGCTAAAATTTTCATAATAGTTTCACATTTTATCTTATATCTTATCTTATTCGTATTCTCGATTCTTATATCGATTCGTATCATTCAAAAAAAAGAGTATAAATCATCCGAAATTTGATATTGCAAAAACTATTATGAAAATTTTGACAATGCAGAGAAATAGGAAGAAATGATTTGATTAAATTTACACCAATTTTAATTGGTCAAATTACAAAACTTTTACAGAATGAATAATTGATGATAGGATTGACATGAATTGAATATTTCAATGCATAATTCATATTTTTTTCGTTGAAGATATAATTTTTCTTTACTACTGCAAAAGTTTTGAATCACAGTAAAGGAGGCAATGAATAACAAAGAATGGAATTTGAATAAGAAAAATTAAATGCAAGCAGAGATATGCTTCAATATACAATTTAATGATTTATGATCAAAAAATTTGAGATATAGAAGACATTAGTATTTAAGCCGAAATAAACATTATGCAACGCGAAGTATTTACAAAGTTTCACGTATAAGTATTATTCGGTAACTGATAGTTAAGAAAAGGAAAAAATTTCCCTTACCATTATAAGCCTGGTAGATTATATATTACTTCGTCAAAAGGCAGTAAGTTGAAAGGGTCGAAAAAAGGGACACTATAATATGTGTTAGTGTCTCTGAACACTATTCATTACTGAAATCATAAAAACCAATTTAGTGCAAAACTGTGAATATTTTACAAAGTTAAAGAAAGTAAGTTAAAAAGTAGAGTCCGAAAATTAAAGTGACATTCAGATCATTATTTCTGTTTAACATAACATAACTATATACTATATATATATATATAATATGAAGGATATATTTACAAAATTATATATATCATTAACACTGATATCATACAGTTCAATGGTAAAATATGACACTTTTTTATTTATAACAATGTAAAGACATCAAAAATAGGATAAGGGAAAGGTGATCTGAATGAGCAGCTAACCATTGTTAAAGAATTTGTTAAAGAAATTGTACTGTTTTGAATCATTATTTAAAAATTATTATCCTTAAGTCATTAGCTGGAAATTTTCGATTAGATCATATCAGACTGGAAGATAAAAATCAAGTATCTGGCACGTCTTTCACCGGTGAATTATTTGGATCCATTTCAGTAGGACTACTCTTCACTTTGTTTGAATTCATTCGATCATCAGTATTTTTTTCTTTTCCAAACTATCGATAATATTTTTCGGTGTGCGGAAAAATCGTCCTGGTCGAAATATGATTGCCCGATATAAAAATTCATCTGCAAACAGTGAATTTTCAGGCGCTCCAAAATAATTTGAAATGATTTAACTGGTTCCTTTGTGAAGACATGCATATTGAAAGTATTTAAGCGAATATGCATATTGTTTCCATATATATATATGAATAAGATACCTCTCGCGTTGGATATAACAGATGCATATGCAAATGGCGCACAGAAATAAATAGTGACCAATGAAAGCCCATTCGAAGTAAATCTTCCACAGTATCAGCTTCGCCTTTTTCCTTTAACGTTTCACATAAATAGTCTCGTCCAAGACGATCCATTTCTTTCACTGAAGTATGGTAATAGTAGATTTTATTTTATTAGGATATTATCAATCTGAAATGATAGTCAATCTGAAATAATAGTACAATTTCTAAATTTCAGATTGGTTCTATTTCCAACAAAAATTAACATGAAATACTAAAGTATAAACCCATATTAACCTTGGATGGATTTTTTTATAAAAATTATTATAAATGAATATTTCGTTGGCTAATAAACAGAAGAACTAATCCGACTGAATAAAATATGTTATTTATGAACCTAAATTATACTGGCAAAAGGAAAAATCAAATATAGAAATATCTCACCGAGGGAAGATCAACAACCGTCAAATCATTTGCTTCATTGATATGCAATTTGCTGAGTATTAGATAATGATGTGGTGCATGCGGTGATCTATCTTGAATTACCACTGCCTTAAATGTTTTATCTTAATGTAAACAGTGTTTTTATCAGGGATAAACAATTCGAAATTAACTCATTTAGATTTATATATTTTATAGTATAAATATTGCACTACTTCAATTCCCCGGTTTCTTCTTTTCATTCACTGATTAAAGTGTCGGCAGCAAGTTTCTCATAATTTTGTTTTAAATTTATATTTTTCAACAAAATTTTATCCCTATATTAAATTGTATTTTAGTAAAGTTTGTATTGTTTTTAGAAGACCACTTATATATTTTATAAAGAAAATGTATATCAGTTATTATCAGGTAGGTGAAATGTTTTACTGTTTTGATATATTAAGCAGCTTATCAATTACAGTAATAAATTTCATAAAGAATTATTTCAGCGTCTGCTTATAATATGAAAATTCTAACGACTGACGACTAACATTATCGGATGTTTTCAAATGTTTATCACGTTGACCATGTACAATACTGCAAAATGCACATCCTCGAACCGCGGTTGCCATAGCTCAAACAATTCCTGAAATAGCTGTATTATATTCCTGTTGTAATATAACACGAAAGAAAGAAAAAAGAAAAAATCAATCATTTATCCCATATATCACAATAGAATTTCGACTGATCAGGAATTCTAAAATTAAATTATCCAATGAATAGCACCACCCGAAAAATATTTGTCAACAAATTAGAAGTACAGATTTTTCTGACTTTTTTCTGCTGTGTTCCTTAACTTTGGGTCTAATTATTTTATTCTTTTAAAATAATTATCATGAATTAAATATTAGTGATATGTGATCTCTTCCACAGCTATTAAATACATTTTACATATGCTAGTTAACTAAATTTGCCGCTATCCGCCAAAAAGTTCCCATTTGTAAATAATAATTTCATCAGCTGCAAATCAGCAATCATTCATGACAAGAACAAAAAGATAAGGCAGTATGAATCAGCATAAAACAACACTTTTTTGATGTTTCCCAATAATAATCGCTTCTTTAATGCTCTATTACTTTAGTGGCATATGTTTTGACCCAATTTTATGATTAAAAAGGATGATAAAAAACAGAAGTATGTATAATTCTAAGACCATCAGGAAAATCTGACGAAAAAAGAAGAGAATAATAATAATAATTATTATTATTATAATTATAATAATAATAATTAATAATAATAATAATAATAATAATAATTAATAATAATAATAATAATAATAATAATAATAATAATTAATAATAATAATAATAATAATAATAATAATAATAATAATAATAATAATAATAATAATAATAATAATAATAATAATAATAATAATAATAATAATAATAATAATAATAATAATAATAATAATAATAATAATAATAATAATAATAATGATAATAATAATAATAATAATAATAATAATAATGACGACAATAAAAATGATAGTAATAACAAATAATAATAATGAATAAAACCAAAATATATGCGAATGTCGGAAATGCTGAACGATGAGTACTTCATGCGTTAGTTGCATAATAACTTGCTTGATACTTCAACATATCATCACAAAAATACCCGGTCAAAGACTATAATCACTTAAAGTGATTCATTTTACTTGTTTAATTATCCAGAAAATCTTAACTTATCGCCAAATTCCAAACAACTGAATGCTCTGCCTAATTTAAATCAAACGAAAGAAATAAAAATATACCACTTTTTTAAAGATTCTATTAAAATGAGAAGCGAGAACCTCAGACAAAAATCACTTCGCAAGTAAATGTAAGTAAAATTGTGCTTCACTTCTGAGTCATAGTATCCTGGATATCAGTCCGATATGTTCGGTTAGAAATTTGAACCAAAACAAATATGGAATTATTTCATTTATTTCTGTTGTGAGCACAACAAAATACATTAACCAATTGATAACTATTTCAAATAAACGACAAAACAAATAAACAAACAAACGAACAAAAATATATGAACAGAGTAATGGAATGATCAGGACGCAAATCGTCCTTCAAACATTTCATTTCTGATATGACTTTGGATCACTACATTTGCTTTAATCCTATACCTGCTTTACTGTGATTCAGCATTCACCGCCATCCCGAATTTCATTAAAAGTTTATTTAAGGAATCCAAAAAGGACCCATTTACTATTCTAGACTTCAGCTATCCAGCAGAATTTCAAAATTACACAACATTTCCATCTCATTAATAGAATACTATATTTCCTCATATCTTTCATAATTTTGAAATTCAATCTAATTCTTATCCTGAATAATCATTATGATCGAATAATATTTGATCATAATTCTGAGCCGAAATTTCACGACCAGCAAAATATCGTTTGTCTAGCGCTTGCCGTGCTGTATCCGCTTCCTGCGGATTATCAAATCGTACAAATATTTTTACACTACCACTTGTTGGATCTTGAGCTATTATCACCTAAAAATAACATCATCATTGTTGATTAGGTTCCATGCAACACTGAAAAATTTTTTTTAAAGAGATATCATGCTCGTCTTAAGCAACAGAAAACAAATCTTAGTATCGGAAATGACATCAAAATATACTGTCCTTCTTCATCAGAATATACTGAAAGACAGAAATTTATCATGCTTATCTTCGTCAAATATTAATAACATTGAAATCATGCCTACATCTCTATCATGTATTAACAGTTGCTGTTGAAAAAACATTCCAATCAACTTCATAAACAAAAAAATAAACTCTTTAGAACAACTATTTAGTTCTACGCAACCAGTTATTTAATTTACTGTACTGCTTACCTCCTGTACTTTGCCATACTTATTACATTCATCACGAATTTCACCTTCCAGTTCATCATCGCATTCTTCTATTGTCACCATATTCTTTAGTACTATTACCGTTGATCGATTTGTCCGCATAAGTTTGTGCATTAACAAATGCCTTGCATCGTTCCCTTAAGTGATGTAAAATTCTTCCCAGAAGATCAACAAACTAATTTAAATAAATAATAATTAAATAGTAATAGTAAATAGTAATTAAATTGCAATACACAATTTTTCGAAGTAACAAACCAAGTCAAAATATTGTAAATATAATATAAAGTTTTTCTAAAAATGCGAATAAGTCCATAGATTCTTTATAAGAACATAAAATAATTAGACTCGTATAAGACCAAAACTCATCAAACCTCTAATTTCTAGGCCTTCTTGAGCAGCCAACGATACATCGTCTGAATTTGCATTCTGCGCAGCCATCTGATCATTGAGTTCACCAGCTCGATTTGCTGCTTCCAGTGCTTGAGGAGTATTGAGCTGCAATAATATAAATTATGAACTAAAAAATATATCAAAAAAAAAACATGCACAAAAATGGAAAGCATATATATTCATATTAAAATATGAAAATGAGGGCTTGTTCATATTTAATTAATTCATAATCGGAAGGATCTATTTCATAAACTGTACATTGAAGCAAATACAAACAATCTATACAAGGTAAAATTAATTAAATGTGGTGAGATTTACGATCAGCAAAATGAACGAACCTGCGGTCCTTTTGGCGCCGTTGATATTGGCTTCTTTTTCTTCTTTTTATGTGATTTATCATCTGATTTTGATCCCTTATCTTTGGTACTCCCACTCGCCTTTGCAAATCGCGTCGACCAGGTATGGAACTATCAGCAATAACCAAAGCCATGTTACCGGAATCACTCGTTGATGCTTGACCAATCGCAAGCTGATCCGCTACGCCATCAACGGTAGTTGCACTAAATTTATATTGTTTTCCATTTAAATTTATCATTTACTGCCTCTCACCGTTTTCTTACAAATATTAAAAGGCAAAAGAAAATATTTTTCATTGTGTTTATATTTTTTATTAAGTTACACAATCCTGTTTTGATCAAAGTTCGCTTTGATAAAGTGTTCATTTTAACTTCGCCTGGAAAACGCAGTAATTTATTCTATTCGCTTTTTGTTAAATTATTTTAAAGATTTATATTTTAAGTGATTCTGAAAACTAACGTTTTACGATCCACAGGGGCAATGTTAGAGGGAAGTGGAGCAAATGTAGCAGGCTCAGTGGTAGAATTTGTGGGGGCGCCAATGTTTATCCTCGATATTAGCGATTGTGTAGATGACAATGTTGCAGGGGCGGCGGTATTGAAGAAACCTGTGGATTTTATTACATTTGGAAAACATTAATTTCAAGATTATGATTTTACTTTTGTTGCATTTTTGATTCACGCTGCGCTTTATTAGTGTTGATCGGGCAAAAGACGTAATCAAAATGCTAATTTTCTTTTCTTTGTCTGATAAATATTTATAAACTACCAAAACAATAATAAATTTTCTATTACAATACATTGATTCTTTTTTTTGAAATCAGTATTTACCGGGGTGGTGGTACTGGAATTGTGCTAGTAGGGGCAGGTATGGACGTTATTACTTGTGGTGGCGGAATACTGACAACTTGTACTGGTGGTGTCTGCACAGCAAAACCACCAAATCCTCGACGGCTACCTGGAGGAGGTCCTGGTGGAAGTGGCGGTGTTGCAACAGGTGGAGGTGGCGTTGAAATCTACAAAAGAAAAAGTAAAAATCAGCTACACAGCAAAGAATTTCACGAATTTCAAAAATCTGAAGCTCAAAAAATTATAATGGGATACTTGAAACAGTTCATAAGTAACTATCAAAAATGAATCATATTCGGTAATACCATAAATAAATCAGTAACCTTATTCATATTAAAGAATAGCTACCTGAGTAGGAGCAACAACTGCAGACGGCACAGGTGTTGGGGAAACAATCGTTGGAGAATACGGTTTTCCTGCTGTTACTGGTGATACTGTTGAAAGGCCAATCAGTGGAACAGTTGCTATACCCACAGGCGGAACTGTTGCAATACCTACCGGTGGCGTTGCTTGCATACTGTACGGTTGAGGTGAATCCTGTCGAACAATACCTCCTGTCTGTAAAAACAATTAATTTAATGGATTTCCATCCGCACATATACATAAATAAATATATGTATACATCATCTTTCATGTTAGGCTACTATTCATCATTTTGGGAGTTCGAGAGAAATGCTGGTTCTCGATGGAGATGCATCTTTCGTAGTTCAAATAAGTCCAGAGTTGAGATATATGGATCACATCTCAACAGATTTCGTTCTGTATTAAAATATAGGGAAAATTCTAGACTACAGAAATGAATCTAGAGAGAAATATTACTGTTATATCCCAACTTACTGGTGGCGTAGTGGCAGCATGAACAGGTGATTTCTTAGCCGTCATTTCTTCAGCTTGAATTTTTGCAGTAACTTCAGCAGCAGCAACAGCTGCAGCTGTCGGTAGATTTACGGCAGATGTGGGAACAATGTAGGTTAAGGCATCTGGCGGTGTGATACATTTCCCAACGCGCAAATACTGTCCGCCAAGATCAAACATATTCATCCCGGCAATGGCTTCATTTGCTGATTGAGCATTACTGAATTCCAAATATCCGAAACCTCTGTAAAATAATGCAATGCTTATACTTCATCCAAGTCTAAATTGTTATACCAACAGCAAAAAAACAAAAAAATTAGTATTTGACATCAATTCAAACTAAAGTTATCTACGAACAGTTGAAGAAAGATGGCTGACTATCCTGTTTTCCAACACATGATTCAAAATAACGTTGAATAATTAAATTTCTATGTTTTATATCTACAAAAATTTACGTCAAGTTCAAAAATATTTCATTAATTGGAATATATACAAAAATTGTAATAACAGGACCAGATATAATACGTTAATAAAATAGATATCTTTAACAGCATACTCTAGGTTTACCTATGTCCGCTTCCAGCGTTCGGTCCCGTAGCTCTAGCTAACTGACATTTTGTCACCTCACCAAATGCTTCAAATACACTTTTGAGATCAGATTCTGAGAGATCCGGATGAACCGATGCAACATAGACTCTGAAATGAAATAACTAAAAAGAAAAAACGCATATTTGCTAATGGTTTCAACCTTCAGATGGTTTCAGCCTTATTTTGTTTCAAATATTTTAAAACATCGAGATTCATTAGATTGATAACACGAAAACATATTTCGCAAGGTAAATTAACTATAAGGTAGAAAATTTCATTGAAAAAGTTTTCAGATGATTACTAGCATATAAAAAAAAAAACTATTGAAGATGTTAATAAAATGAACTGAATTTTAGAAAAATAGTTAGGTATCTAAATTTCGCAATTTATACACCAACCGATGATATGCTTTCGCTTCCTGCATGACCATTTCGATAATCGGTTGCGCTTGTGGCATATTTGACGGCCGTCCGACCTCAAAATTGAGATCAGTGTGTAATACTCGAAATCTACCTAATCTACAGTCTTTGAAGTATATAATCACCTATTTATCTCAACAAATCTAAGCAAGAATAGTCCTCAGATAAAAGATTCATTTATGCAAAACTTGAACAATCATGACAATTCGCACATGATTACAAAGAAAATACAATAAAAGATAATAAGATAATTAACTGACTAGAACATTAACCTTGAGATTACGGCCGCCCATCAGTACACCGTTCATCGATTCTTGCGCTAGAAGCGCTGCTTCGGGAATTTCGTATTCCAAAAAGCGAAACCTTTATGATGCTAAAATAATCCACATATACCAATTTATCAACCAAACATTATTTCGGAAATCAAGGTAACCGATAACAACTTACATCTATAAGCTATTTGATCACTAAACATTGCATAGTTCCTGATTAGAATCCATACAAAGTAATAAATGAAGCACATTGAAACAAGAATGGAATCCATACGAAGTAATAAATGCAGCACATTGAAATCAAAGAGAAATTTTGAACAATCTCTTATACACGATAACAAACGTAGAATTTAGTCTTAATTTATTCGTATAGATTCCATTCTTGTCAGTAATTTAATGACAAGAAATGACAGGAAAACTTATTACTTCGTGCTGTATGAATCATATAAACTAA
The DNA here is from genome assembly GCA_024305405.1 of Dirofilaria immitis. Taxonomy (NCBI): domain Eukaryota; kingdom Metazoa; phylum Nematoda; class Chromadorea; order Rhabditida; family Onchocercidae; genus Dirofilaria; species Dirofilaria immitis. Next base: position 1,900,636 of record JAKNDB010000088.1, on the reverse strand, counting down.
CCCCTGTAACGGCATCCCAACTCATATTAATTGATTTGATTGGACCAAATACACCGAAAGCATTTTTATCATTTCTTCGCGTACCTCGAAACTGATCGAACCAATATAAACACGTGCCATAAGAGATAAAGCTTGTGCATACATCGCTACTTTTTGCTGCTAAAAATGATTCGATATTAATGGCACTATAGTTTTATATGCAGCAAAGAATTGAGATGGTACTACGACGATCCATAATAAAGTTTTCATTAAATACTGCAGGAATTTTTAAAAAATAATAAGACAATAATTCAGATATAAGCTCGCTAAATTTAGATTCATAGAATCGGCTTTTACATTATATGAAAGATGTGCGCCTCATGTTAGCTTAAAATAAACTGTATTATTAAAACATGCATTTCAGTATGGCTCAGTATCAAGTTACTATCAATTTATTAAATACTCTATGCAATCTCCATTGAAAATATAGATTTTCCATAAGTAAGTAGATATACTTACATTCTGCTGATGTGCAAGTGTCTGTCTGAGAAGTACTTGCTTGATTGACTGCTCCTTAGCATATTTTTTGCATCTGCTAACCAATCCTTCTGCTTGCTGCGCAATTTTATAAGGCCCAAACCAAGCAATTGGGCTTCCTTCTTTGCTCCAGGTCCAACGATGATCTTTAAAAAAGAGACAGAATGCGGTCTAGCATACTTTTAAGTTGTATCTTAAATAATCGGAATTTTACAATCCAGACCAGTTTGTAATGAACTGCATACATTTATTTATTCCCGCATTATGACTTTTTATGTTTATAATTCTGTAGCAAATTTATCATAATAATATTAATAATGATCCAAAAATTTCATATCATTAGTATACCTCTCTTTCCTTCTTTTTATATAACATCCAATTAAGAATTCTGACAAAAAAAAAAAAAAAAAAACAATGTAAAAGAAACGGGAAAAAAGTAAAATGCCAAAGCTTACAGCGCCAGATTGTGGAAGAACCGGCATTGGTACAAGGGCTTCACTTGGCATATATGTTGCAACAGGAACTGCTGTAATATGTGATCCCGTAGTACCATTACTTTCTGAAAAAAAAAAAAGAAAACAAATAAACAAACAAGAACAACACAGAATTTTCATTAAAAATTTTCAAATTATAAGATAATATTCAGAAAACAAAACCTGTTTTGGTCTGCATTCCTAAAACAGTCGTATCACTCAATCGCTGTTGTTCCGATTCATCCATAACTTAAAAACAAATGTTACAATACACACTTACTACTATAAACAAATATATATCACCAAATTTGATGACTAATACATGCAATGATATATATGTACGTTCCCCATCCAGTAATATTGCTCCACCCAAATTATTGTTTACAACGCATGATTGACTGACTGCGCTAATCTCCCTGCGAGACATTGATACAATGGTTCGTCCAACGTTACCACCATGCAACGCTTCCGCAATCCAATAAGCTCATACCAACTCACAAAAGCAGCAATAATATTTCCGATATGTACTTTTGGATCAATCGTAAAATTCTTTGTGATTTACGTTTCGAAAATTCAAAATGCAGTCGGATGATGGCGTAAAATATATACATTATAGATCAATGACCAAAACAAAACAAAAATCCTAAATTTGAAAAAAACTTCTTTATCAACATCTTAAAATAATACAAATTACTTACAAATATAATTATTAAAGCTTTAATTCACTAACACAAAAATTGAAATGACAAGGAACAAAAACAAACACTGAAAGAAACAATTCCATGTTGTTCTTGCTATCTTTCGATTGAAAAAGATGAATTTCACGATCTAAGATCTAAGAAGTGAAAAGTCAGATATATAAAACAGGACACATAATGACACCACAGACAAAAAAGCTGGTTATCAAATAATTTAAAGCAATTTCAGCAAATTTTTCTACACTGGACTTCATCTAATAGCTAAAGAAATATTAGGGAATTTAAAATTATGTTTTCGAACATATAAAGTGAAAAATGAACATGAATAAAAACAAACAAACTTTCTTTCTAAATTAAATTTACGATGATTACTACTTCAGTGATCGCTATATAATATTAAATAACTTCTGCAGCCTGGATTTTAAAAAGATGACCTAAAAATTGACAACTATTGAAATCCAAATACAAAAAGAATAATCAAATTACAATGAATCAGCAAAACTTTTCTAATCTTGAAAAGTAACTCATTGAATTCTTCATAGAGATAGTGAATTAAGGAAACCAACAATGTATATTTCAAAAACTAGATCATTTCATGACGAAAAATTCTATGCTCAACTAGAGGGCATCTTCAGGATGTTCGCACTGATGAAGATAATCGGCTAATCGTGTCATCAATTTATCATTTTTATTTAGAGCATCTTGTAGTCCATCCACCAGGAATTTTCGTTTTTCGCGATTCCGTTGAGCCTTTAAATTACTAATTAGAGGTACTTGAAATTACATCAGACTTAAAAAGAAATCAAATTAATTCAATATATTTAATACCGCAGAAAAATACCACTTATTTCTTAGTAAAATTCGGAAAAAAAGAATAAAACTTTCAATATGCATTCACGATAAAGCATATGCATGAGAGAGAAAAAGTATTTAGTAGAGCACTCAAAACAGAAGCATCCTAAAAACATTGCAAATAATATCAATCTTAGTGAAATTAGAAATTAGTCATCAATATCTTCTTTAATAGAATACATCCGTTATTTTTTACATCTTAATAATTGAGAACATCTTTCGGTTAGAATATTCCGTACTAGAACAAGTATAGTTTAAATATTTTATTTTGGAATTTCTGAAATTGAAAGAAAAAAAGAAACAGGAAAGAAAGTTACTTGCTCTTCTTCGGTATTATTATTATTGATTTGCAAGCCGTCAAGTGTTTCTAGAAGTTTCATGCAATTTTCAGCGTATCCTTTCAGGCGTTTGTCCATCCCTTTAATATATCCTTGCCTTTCAGGATCTATAACATTTTGTTTTAAAAGGAATAAATATAATTCCATTTGAACCCATAATAAACAATACAAAAATAGTTTACTTGCATGAACTTATTAATAAAACATGGATAACAGTTAGGTCATATATTATCCAAGCCAAATTAAAAGTTAACTAAAATCAAAACCAAGTTAAGGATAAAATCCTGCGACATACTGTGAAGCGTTAATTACCGAAGAGCATCAAATAATTGCAAGAGTAAGAGCAAACCTTTCAAAAAATTTTCTCCAACTGAGTCAAATCATTCTCATTCTTCGTATATATTCTGGATATATTCGCAGTATGCTTCCGTTCAAAATCCACCAGTAGCTTAAAAACAGGCGAATTTTATGACTTTGAATTTATATAAGACTTACTATTTCAAATACGTCTTGCATTACTGGGAAACAATTATGCCAAAACTACATACTATATTCATCACCGCAGATTACAATAAATGAGTTTACAGATAGAGAGAAATATCCTACAACTTAATTCCAAACATACTATTTCTACAGTTAGTTTTCAACACTGTTGATGCTATTATGAGAGAAGAAAAACAGTTCAAATATAATAATAACCTTCCACCCGACATCCGTTTGTGTTGTCGGCGGTTTACCAAGAATCAACAATTTATCATTTTCTTTAAAATTGAAAGATGACAGCGACGTAGAATTATTACCCATTAAAATACGTCCTAAACATAAAAATTCCTTTCCGATATTTTAAAATTAATGTTATTGCATAATTACTTTGCCAATTTTCGTGGCAATATTTTCATCTTTATGTTTCACAGTCACGATAATAAGAGTTATAAGTAGGACCATTTCTTGATCGTTTAATATATTTTGCAAAAAGGTTATTATACCTCTGTGAACAATTTTTAAAGCAGTCGGATCGATATTACACAATGAGCACACTTGTTGTTTGAGTGATCCAAATGTTGAGATCTTCTCTGCATTGACAGTGCTATCTTCCTCAGTTGCTAAAAATTTGATAAAATATTTAGCACTAAGACTTTAGCATTATTAGAAAATCTTTGAACTTTTCAATGAAGTACCGCTCGATGATAAGTTAATGAAATACGAAATAATGAAGGAAAAAATAGTTATAACTGCAAATATAGACAATCGTATTTGCAAAAAAATCGCAAAATTCTGACAACGTGTAAAGACTCGATATAATTAAGATGAGCATATAATAGATAAACAACTTCACTTACAAGCAGTTTGACATTCATCTACATTGTTTGGAAGTTGCTCAACGTCTATTTCTATGGGATAAATTTTCGTTGCACAGGAAATATTTAATTTCATCGTTTGTTCATTCAATCAATAAATCTTAAAAATAAAATTAGCATAAAGACTAAATGAAACAAAGAAAAATAATATCAAGGGAGTACTCGCATTTATGAAGAACATATTTTATATGAATTAATGATTATATTAATATGCAACACTCATTATCATCATTACAATTATCTTCAAATGATATAACTATCTTCAAGCTTTCTTTGTCATCATTATAACTATTTTCAACATTATATTTCACAAGTTTTGATAATAAGAAAGTTTTAATAAATTCATCTATAATATTTAGTTTCTGATTTTGTTATATAAGCCTTCTTAAATGAAACATTAGACACGCATACATATTCGTATAATTTCTTGAACAAGGCATCTGATCACGGATTCTTCTCAAGTAAGATACCTGAAGAAATATATCCTTCTAATAAGCTATTCGTCACATAATTCTCTAAACAGCAAATGATCAGTTCTCACGCAATATACGTTTAAAATCATATTGATGCCAAGTCTCCATTATATCGTCCCGCGTTCCTATTTGAGACAAGGGTTGCATAGATAATGTTAAAATAACATACATCAAAAAGATCGAGATCGCTAAATTAGAAAGAGTATAAGACAGAGAGTGAGAGTAATAAAAGAATGCAATATTTGAGAGAAACATGGCACTTCTTCTTTAAGTATATGTGTGCAACTTACGTATATGTGTACACAGGTACGTACACGTATAGGTTTATATGTTTATTTCAATTCTTCTCAGCTTAGTAAACTCCTAAAAGGAGAAGAAATAAGAAAAAAGGAGTTTGCAACGAAAATAGGGAAAAAATGAAAATAAAGAAGAGAGTAATAGAAATAAATCCAAATCGAAATATGAAATAACATCGATTCATAATTAATAATTCATAATAATAATAATTAAAAATCAACGATTGAATTGATTGATAACTAAATGAAATTCATAATTGAAGATTTATTTGTAATAATTAAAAATTCATAATTAAAAGATTCACAATAAAATGCATTCACTAATACCGTAGTCATATGGGAAACGAAATATAATTACAACGAAAACTTAAATTCACATGAAATTTAGTAGTTTTTTTGAATATATTTCAAGTTTCTCATAAACTCTCACTGAGAAATAATTTCGTCATAGAACAGGACATGAAAACTTTTAATCCGCAAGTTCTTTCAGTATTGCTATAGCTACTAAAACTTTAATAGTTTTAGAATCATTTAAATGGATAAAATATTCAAGACTGCAATTTAAAACTTTTTATTAACCATCTCTCTCCAATATTAATTTCAAAAATATTTCTTATCCATTGACCCGCTCCTAAATTATTTTAGCTTCAGAAAAGGAAAAAAATGATGACTCACTTCTCGCTTTCTCATCCTAGATTTGAATTTATCTGCTTGATTTTTTTCCCTTGAATTTGGGCTACTTTTGTAAACCTTCTCTTGAAATTACTTCATCAGTTACTCTATTAATTCATGCTTCATACAAATATCGATGACAGTGCAATCCTTATCCTATTCTTTGCATGCATGCTTTTCCACACGAAATTAGCTTGAATCATATTCAACAAAATAATCGTTTCATAAAATATTATATTGTTAAGATAAGTTAAAATAGCACCAAAATATGAATGCAATGTAAGAAATTTGAGTAAAGACAAAATATATACAACTTTATTTCCTACCGTTGAAAAATTCTTAATCAAAATTGCATTACCAACATAAAGATATGAGATAAATCATTATTATTTCCGATCTTTGGCATTGAAGGAAGAAAGTACTTTATTCATTGTGACATTGCCAACTTGCAGATTCGAATTTCCGTTGGTTCCTGATAATGCAGATTTCTTTGCTGAAATAATCATTATTTAAGACAGATATTATATTTTTAACATGGAGGTGTAAATAAATTAACAGTTTCTATCTAAACTTCAATTTTTGCGATTTAATTGAAATTAAATGATTTTAAATCCGAAGAAAATATTATGACATCAATAAAACAAGATATAAAATTAATGCAGGAAATAAAAATAATTTTAGAAACGTAAAATTAAATAAGGAGATTTCTGTGACAGAAAAACAAAATTACAAGAATAATGAAAGAATAGAAACCTTTCTTAGCAGCGAAGTTTGAGAACGTCACTAAAATATCGTTTTCCGGTTTTAGCGGCTGAATTCTTTCTTCCGACGACTTTCGCAAACTTCCTTTGTCATCCTACAAATAAGTGATCAATAAAAAATGACTTATTATTTATGTTAACTTCATTTTTCACCCTTGTTCTTTGTGTTGAACGTCCCATTTGTCACAATTAGCATAAAAATGTCCCTTGTACTCTAAGAGGTATTTAATAAATTAAAATCTGATTAAAGCTATAAAAACAGCTGTTTTTCTAGAAAAAGAAAAAGAACTACCTTTCTAAAATTAGAAGTTGATTTTGAACAGCTTGACTCCATTTTCTCATCCTCAAATCAATAAAAAAATCTAGGCAAATACAGGTATAAATGTTCGTAAATACTGCAATATTTCAATTGACATAAATAAAAGCTATGATATTACAAGAGTTTTTACAAATATTTAAAAATAAATTCATACTTCGCGATCTTTGCAATCATTGCAAACGAATAGGAAACGCGGATCTTTGGCTTGTAAAGCTGTAATTTCTGGACGAGCACATTTTTGATGAACAGTTTTACCGCATTCTTCACAGTCCAAAATCGTATTATTTGGCAAGCTCGTTGCACCGCTACATGTATAACAAATCTATAAACAGATTATAGAAGACGTTCTTTAAAGTTGCTATTTCTTCTTTATTACACTATTTATTATTACATATTCGTTATCACACAATTATCAATTCAGTGATGATGCCGCAACAAACTTACTTTATAATTTTTAATCTGAGATCCCGAGAATCTCCGGGAAGTATTATCATCGGAATCATCACTTAATTCGAACTGAGACAATAAGAAAGACGTTGGGGCAGTTGAGCTAGTTACCGCTGCCTGAAAGAATAAATAATATCAATAACTAATCATAGCGTGTGATTAAGCACAAGAAATTTGAATTGCAGAAAATTTTAAACTAAAAAGCAAAATAAAAATTTTAAGTTAAAATGACTTTTAAGTCTTCAAAAAAATCAAAGTGAAAATGAAAATCAAAACAATGAAACCACTAACATTCTTCGAGCTCGATTTCAGTTTCAGTTTTTCTTTAGCTTCTAACTTCGATCGCGGAATATTTACAGAACGTATTTCGCCTATAAGAATTTATTTCTACTTCAAAAAAAATTCCAGAAAAAAATCGAAGTGTTTTTTGCAACATCCGTTCTACACAACATTGTTTACAGTCAAGTTGTGTAAAGTGAAAGTTAGACTAAACCTGATTGCACAGGAAAATTCATAATGTAATTAATAAGAAAAAATTCATTTAGTTCGAGATCGAGAATGAGAAAGCATAGCCAGCAGCATGAACGAGGACTAATAATAGAAAACAAGCATACTTAAAACTATGATTCCGGATTACCTTTATTAATATCCTGATGTGTCTTTTTAGACAACGGTGCTTTAACTTCCTTATTATCGGCTTCATCATCTGATATCCACAAAACATTCAAATCATGTTCTTTGTAATAGGCAGCTACCTACAATTAAAAAACAAAATCTACTAAAGCATGGAGTTTCATGCAAATTCATGAAAAACATTTTCTTCTTACTAATATCTTAAAAGAAGTTTAACTCGGCAAGTTAATATTTGAAAGACAAAAAATCAATGAATATATAAACTAAAAAAGTGCAAAAAAATTGAAAATCAAACTTCAAAACTTAAAAAATATCTTGAAAAGTATGAGAATCTCGTACTTCATCATGCATTTGCCTTAATCGATCGCAAGAGTCTTGTTCAGTACTTTGAAATAGCTCACATAACTTTGCAAAAATTCTTTGCCAAAACGACATTTTGCATCTGACGGTAATTTTCTTTTCATCGATACTGCAAAAATAACTTTCCTCCTAATTTTTATTTCTTCTTTAAAAAAGTAAGGAGCAATTTTTGATGCCAAAATTCAAAAACTACAAGGATGTCAATGAATTATCATGGACGATTAGAACTTCTCAGACTATTCCCTCAGAATGTGTTACAGAAACATGATATACAAAAACCAAAAGAAAAGAAAATCCCTCTGACAGGTTGAAACGTGAGCATCTTATCATTATAGTTCAATGAATGTTATTCACATTAATAATAAACCAAAATCATCACTAAAAAGACTTTCAAATGATGGCAGCGTTATTGTTTTATAAACACAGAGGCGATGATAACAGTTATATTTCAAATGGTGATAATGGTAGTTAAATTTTTTATAAAAATATATTTATTTTATTGGTCCAAATCATATTCATTTTTTTATTTTTCTCGTCAATAAACGCTTAATATTAATTTCTAACTTATAATTACTAATAATAAATATCCAATTTATTGGCCCATCAGCAAATATTGTTGCATAGATTAGCAAAAAAGAACTCAAATTTTGTTTTTTCAATTTCTGGCAAAGTATGAAAAGGAATTGAAATCCAATTCTAATGAACAATTGAAAAAAAATATTTAAAACAAACATTTACTACGTTCTTTTTCACGATCACGCTTCCGTCGTTCCATTACGACAGTTGATGAAAGAGATTGCTTCGACGATTTTGTTATTGAAATCATTTATATGATATTTTGATCTATCGATACGCACTTCTTATCACTTCTATAATTTACATTTGAAATATTATGAATTAAAATTATTAATAATATGATACTTTGATAAATGATATATGCTCATCATCAATTCTATAAATTCTGTTCCAAATATTAAAAATTAAAATTATTGATAAGTTGATAAGAAGCTATTTATAGTACTACCATCGAAAAGTGATCTTTATAATAAATTGTTAATTTAAAAAAAAGTAAATTAAAATATAGTTATAGAGAATTCCAAGTAATTATTTCGAAATAAAATTCATTCACTCTTCTGATAAGCTTATCACAGTAACAGATTCCCTATCACCATATTGACGCAGATTCCTTATCACCATATTAATGTCAATATTATTCCCATTCTCCTCCTCAATCAATAAAGTCACTACGTATGTTGCCTCTCTCTCTCTCCTCTGCAAACGACATTCTCTTCTTTTTACTCTTAATCACTGGAATTATTCTACCTTTAATTTTTAATCATTCTTTCCTCCATTTCTAGCAACTGCTGTTACTTCTTATTTTCCGCATTCTTCTCGAACCACATATTATTTCGAATCCTAGCAATCCCAGCGATCTCCTACACTATCTCAATACTTTTTCGTCTTTTCAAATATCATAGCTTATGCTACGACGAATGCAATAGAAAATACCAATCAGATGAACTGAATGTTGTGATTTCTTTCCATGCTTGGATATGTTGATATTAGAATAGGAATCAGAAAATATCGAGAATAGAATTACATGAGATTAATGTAACAATATGCAAGCTTCTGATGACTTTACTTTGGAGAAGTCAGAAAACTAAAATTATAATATGTTATTGTTCCATTTGAAATTGCATCAATCGGTTGTCTTAGAAGAATGACACTATTATATGCTATTATCATACAAATTACATTTCTAATTTTATGGTATTATTTTAAATTCGATCAATCATTAGTTGTTTTTCTAATTTTATAAAAAATTAGAAAAGTATGAAAAAGAATGCTTTCAAAATTTTAATGCTTCAAAATTTTTTTCTTCTCAACATTATTTAGGATTATGGAATTTGTTAATATAAAATTAAAGAAACTTATTAAGTTTTTCTATGAGAATATTCTTCGTTTATTTTTATATTTAAGTTTTAGCAAAAATTGTTACATTGAAAACATTTAAAAGATTTTAAAATTTATTCTTATGAAAATTACTTAGTTTATCGGTTATTCATACATCATCAATAACACATTGTCAACAATTGTTATGGGATAAAGGTATACCAAATATCGTTCAATGCGGAATTTCTAATCCATTAACATGGTTTATTGATGGAAGGATGATAAATACAACTGATTTAACATATCGAAAAATGTTTGTTTGCTAAGTTTGAAAAATTTTTTTAGCTATTAATTTTATCTAAATCATTTTTCGTATAATTTTTGTACATATTTTTTCTATTATTCTTCTCTTTGCACGAATAAAAATAAAAATTAAAAGAAAAAACGAAAGTAATAAAAATATTTGATTAACGGTTCAATTAATATTTTGCTTATTTGAATAAAGGTAAGTAATTGTATTCCTTTATCAATATCATATTGAGATAATGAACAACGAAATATTTGTTCATCAGATACTATCGTATATTTTATATGAACATATTCATGCAGTCATAGCAATGATCATTAATTAAAACGAAATTTATTTGTAATCATATTTAAGAAGTTATAGGTGACTTTCTTTCATCACTTGGTTTCAGTTAATTTTGGATCAATTAAAGTATGTCTTTGTTGGACATATATCTTAGAATTACTGTAATTTCAAAATTCATCTAGAATTACGATAACTCCAATTACGATAACTGATGCGAAATAATGATATCAAATCAATTAATAGATGTTACCACTTCAATTAGTTTTTATCTTATTTTGTCTATTTATTTGTGCCAAGAAAAAAATGCTGCTTTTTAAAGAATGCAAACAGTTGTATAAAATTCAAAAAAAGTTCATTAAAAAGATGATGAAGGATGGAAGAAGAAAAATTTTTAAAGAGACTGCAAATTTTAAGTTATGGTTATGTACCAATTGGTGGGCAACTTTATATCTATCATCCAAAACACAATCAAATAATCAATTGTTCGAGAAATTCGATCTCTTATTGCTATCGTACAAGTATGATTATTACTTTAAATTTCAATGAAATAATTTTAATGAAGATTAATCACAATATTTTTTAATTTTAGTATAATTAAAAAATTGTTTAATTAATTACGTGGATTTTTATAAAATAGAATCTTCAAGTTTACCTTTTTGGATTTTTTATTTTGTAAGCTTATTCATATGATTATGATACTTTATATAAGTTAATGATTATTTTGTAGTTTTGCAAGGATGTAATCCTGATACATGCAAGAATAATGGTCAATGTAAATTGATTGATTCGATGACACCACTGGAACGAGTAACTTGTATTTGTAAACATCTTTCAAAAGGATACAGATGCGATGAAAGTAAGCTGAATAAAAATTAATGATATGAAAATATTATGTGATGAGATACATCAGATTTTCAGCTAAAATAATATGATTAAATGCGTCAGATTTTGAACGTAAAATAATACATATTGTTGAATATGTCAAATTTTATTGCGAAAATTTTTTTATTTTAATTATAAAATTTACAATTACTTGTACGTTGTACGTAAAAAAACAATCTTATCAAATAATAGTGGTAATTTAACTAATCAATAAGTATTAGCTTAATTTTATTTCTGAGCATTAAAAAGGAAAAGGATTTTAAGCTGAATGAATAGACTTATAATTTTTTGTTAAATTTTTAAATCCCTTATTATCAAATTTCAAAATTTCTAATATGTATTTTCAGTTTTTTTTAGAATATCAGAGTATGATATGGGTAACAGTATTACTTTGGTTAGCCGTATCATTCGAAATAATCATGATTGCTGGAGCAATTTATCGCTCTGAGTAAAATATTCCGCATAATTTCATATTTTTTCCGTATCCATTTTAAATCCGTTTTGAAATTTATTATATAATTAAAAAAATTTTTTTCGGTGTAAGAATTGATTAATTATAAAATTATTATTTCATGTATAGAAATTCAATTATTTATTCTAACAAATCTAATGCAATCTAAAGACTTAAATTTTAATATATTTTAATTTTACAGCAGAAAATTTCACAAAGTATTGATTTTTATTATTCCCTATATTATTTTTATGCAGGAATCAACAAATTTATAAAGGTGCAATTCATCGTCGTTTTGTGGACATAATTTGTGAACCTGACGAATTATTTCGATGAGGAAGATGGAGCGTTTGCTGCTTTATAACTTTGTTTATAAACACTCTTTTACGCTTCTCTATTTTTTTCTTTTTATCAAGTTTTATTTGTTGAATATAAACTCGAATTTTATATAGAAATGATGGATTTTTATATGATCATTTTGTAGCATGCAAAATAATTGACAAAATATGGTTTTAGCTAACAGTAGTAATTATTACAATATGTTATTTTAAATTATTTCTTTTCAAATTTCCGCATTACTTGTTACCGATTAGAGAACATTACTATCTATTATATAGCTTAGTTAAAAATAAATACAATTAATTACTCTCAGCCTTCTAATTTAAGTTATATTAGCTTTATATTATTAATAATAGTAAAAATTTTATTCACAAATTTTTCAAAAATTAAAAATATTTCATTTTTTGTTCATATTAATAACAATAATAATGTATGCTTTGTTGACTGCTTAATTAATTAACAATTAACATTGTTGATTATTTCTTCTTTTATATATTGAAGTTAATTTGTTAATGCTAATACGATTATAAATGATATATTATCTACAATTTTTTCCAAAAATTGATTATTTTCTTTTTTTGTTCATATACAACAATACAATATATGCTTTATGATCAGCTTAAATATGACAAAGCGAAAAAACTTTCTTGCTCTTTGATATGAGAGAGCAAATTGATATTTCACATGCAATTATATTTTATTGGACCAGAAGTTAATAATACTGATAACAGGAAGAAATTGTCCCACCACATGGTGATACGTTGTTAACGGTATTTCAAGTCGTTTCCTTTCTCGGAGGAGGAAAAGATTTCGTTTCCACGCGAGAGATCAATTGTAGACCGACTATTTACCATTGTAACCTTACTGAACAATACTCGAAAAAATCGTTTGATTAGTAACACCTCATCTGTATGCCCTTATGAGTCAAGATGTAGGCAACGAGTAATGATCTGAGGCATATGTGATAAAGAAATTAGGACTATCTAGAGATACATAGGATAAATCAATGATACATTATATCATATAGAACAAATGATTCATATAAACAAAAATTAATTATAACTAGTAACATAATTGTGAGGTTAGTAAATTACAGTTAAAGAGATCATAAGCAATTAATTAATTAATTAGTTAATCATTTAAATAAATTCGTTCGTACCATTAATTTGAAATGATCATAGATTACAGTCATTTGCAATATTAATTAATAAATGCATAAATGATGAACCACCGGTGCCGATTTTAGAATTACCTTTAGCTGGTAATATAATAAATTTTGTTACCTGAAAATAAGTTAAAATAATGACAGTTTTTTTTCAAAGAAATTAGTTTTTACAAATAAACTTAAATATACATATATTATAGTGCAATTTTAGCTTACTACGTTTATATGCGCTTTTCGAAATTTCTTCACAGCCAGAAGAGCTTCACGATAGCCAGAAACATTTTGTACATTCGGGATTTTGGCAACATTTTCTCGAACCCAAATGATGAAATCACGATGCCTAGGTGGCATATATTCACGTTGATGTGACAAAAATACCTCTATATCATCTGCATGCTTGATTTTAAGAAATTCATCAAGAACGTGAAATGTTGAACTTTGTGCTGCTGAACCTCCGCTGAGTAGTTGAGGTCCTAAATCCTCTCTACCTAAATTTACAAATTCATAAATAAAGTGATTCTTACGTGAAATACTTTTTTAAGAGTCCAATTTTTTAAAGTTAATTTTTAAGTACTGAAATCCCAAATTCTCTTTACTTCAATTTATAAACTCATTACTGAAAGTAATTTTTATATTAAATACTTAAATACTTATTAACTTTAACTTATTTTAAAAATATTTCTAAATATGTAAATTAAACTTATTCCGTTACAATTAGCTACTCTTAATTACTTAAATTGTGGAACAATTATAATTACTATAAATCATTGGAAAAACTGAAAGTAAATTAAGCAAAATTATCAATAAATTGATTATTACCCTCAAATATAATACCGCCTTGTTCTGCTAATGCATTTTCGGTATAGCCGGATAAAAAATGACGAAAACCGTTGTAAAAAATATCCGGTGGAACATACTCTTTCATACGCTATAAAAATTTGTGTTTAAAAAGTTTTCAAATAAATTTAAAATTAAAACAACTTTTTCCGTCCTTTTTCAAATGTTTCACTTTTTCATTTATTTATTCATTAATTTTTAAAGCGTATTATTTTATGCTGTGAATTATATCCAAAAAGGAAGCAACGATTAAGTATCAAAATATTGTCCTATTGATATAATTTTTTGATATTTGCAGATAAGCTTCAAAAACACTATCATCGATTAATTGGTTTAAGATCAGTTGATTTTTACTTATTTTTTACTGATTAATTCGTCAAGATCAACTGCTCTAAAAATTTCAAATTAAGAATAGACAAGTTAAGCTATATAATTTATTTATTAACACCATATACACTTTCCAAAACAGTTTATATTTTATCATTCAAAATATATCAGTATTATCTAGTATATGATATTATCAATCGATAGCAAACAACGAACCTGAATAGTTTGTGTTGCTTTTGTTACCGCATTATCAATATGCTGCATTGTTGATTCGTCAACTTTACAGTGCAAGCATGCACTTGCAATTGCACATATTGCTTCAGCTAGTTCAGTTTCTATCTATATAATTAAATTGGCAGCAACGATAAGTAAATATTGTGTATTAAAAAAATACAACAAATTATCTGAGAAATTATCCGAGAAAATTTCCGAGATAAACCTGAGCAGTAAGTGTAAAGAACCATCGATTGGCAGGATGTTGAATAAATCGAAAAGTAATGATATCAATCATTGAAGCATCAAAAATTGTCATTTGTCCGATCGGTTTCCAATTAGCTAAGCAAACTGATGCATGACAAACTATTGGTTTTAAGCCTAATCGATTGCATACATCGAATAATGGTAATGAAATATTTGCAGGAATGGATAATCGAGCCTGAAAAACTTTCTTCTTATCAAACTAGAAACTTAAAAATCTTATCAATTAATCTAATAATAGAGTAATTTTTATGTTTGAAAAGTTCATGAATTAATCTGATAGTAGAATAATTTTTATGCATGTATATTGTATGTGTGTCTAGTATCTTTATATTTGCTAAACGATAAATGTCGTAGGAAAAGTAATTTATTATTATCAGAGTTATCTTACCAAACCTATACAGCTGCTAAAATGATCAATAAAAAATGATTTAAGCATAATTCTTTATTTTCAATCTGATAATAGTTATATACGTATCGTTGTATATGCATTAGTACTGTCACACTTGTTAAATAACAAATATTGGATTATTTATTACCACCTTAATTTATTATCACATTAATTATCACCTTATCAGGTCCATCTTGCCAAACATATCCAGCTGCTAAAGTGACTAATAAAAGATGAGCTAAGCGTAATTCATTATTTGTATTAAGCATTTCTGTACTTATTAATGGAAGTTGTCGTAATCGATCATCCAATAAATTCTTTTCTATTAATTCTTGAATTTCATCTATAAATAAAAAGCAATTTTTTTCCATTTCAATCTATTTCTTCGTAGCTTAATTCTTATCAGCCATCGTAGACAAGATGAAACAAATGAATATATTGATTTAAAATAGTGATAATTTATAATACTATGATTAAAAATATCAATTAGTAAAAGAATATTTATAGAAGTTTACTAATTTCAAAATTAAGCTTATTAAAGTTATAAAGTATAAAATAAATTTACCAGCAACTTGATGCCATTGTTCATATTCTTCTGGAAGTTTTATTAATGGATTTGGAAGTAAGAATCCTGTCTTTTCATCGATTTCGAAATATTTTAGAATATCTAATACTTTTTCATCAACAATCATTTCATTCAATTTGCATAATAGTGCAATTTAAAAAACAAAAACAAAACAAAAATTTCTTCCTAAAATATATAAATAATTGCATGGTAGGATAAATTATTATTAAAATATTCACAAATATTCAGCAAATACTATAAATGGCGAAGTGTAATCGGAAAGAATTAAAAATAATTCGAAATTTTTAAATTCAAATATTTTCCCTATTTTATCAGCTTTTTTTCGCAACGTTTCATAAACTAACATATTGGGAGTATTTCAAATGATTTATTTTTAAGTAATTTAATTGATTTTAAGTATTTTAGTTCATTTTATTCGTTTTATTAAAATAATTAAAATGAGAACATTCATTATGTTTTCTTTTATAACCAAATTCTTAAAACAAAGAGGCATTCATTATAATTTTGTTTTTTCCATCATTTCCTAAATTAATGTATTGAAATACTTAAAATGAACACATTTATTACAACTACTTAATCATATATTTCATTTTCAAATAATAAAATGTAAAATACCTTTTTAAAATTATATTTTAAAATGTTGGCAATAATGAAAAAAATAAATAAATCAATAAGACGAATAACAAATTGTGAACATTTATTACAACGTATATGATATAAACGATCGATACGGAATGATTGATAATATAAATAAATGACATCAATACATCTCAATTTTCTCTATAACTTGTTACGAAAAAAATGAAAAGGACTGGAGTGATTGAGACAAAAAAGATTTGAAAATGATTAATCAATATCTGTTTAAATTTAGCTTTTCTTAATCAACGTACTGAAGTACTTAAAATGGATGCACTCAATTACAATTACGTACAGTATATATTTCAAAAATGTTAATTAGAAATTTTAATTTATGCAAAATTTTATTGTGTAAAATTTTATACCATCTATTTGGACGATAATTTTTGAAATTTGGCTAATCTTTACATTTCAAATTAATTCATTTTAGAAATTAGTAATAATTGATTTCCAATATTAATTTTTAACAATTATTTTTTTCAAATCTGTTCAGTATTAATTTGAAAAATTAAATGAATGATAAGTTATTAAAAATGCTTTAATTGTAAATAAATTATTTCAATAAATTTTTTTGTATTACTAATTATATACTTCTATAATTAAAAGAATTCATATAAAACATTAATAGAAAATAATTCAATCAATAATTTAAATAAATTATAAATTTTCGCTAATTTTTTTTACATTACTTCGATTAGATTTGAAATTAATATAGCAAAAATTTGAATTTAATAAAAGAAAAAAAGCAATCATATTCTCGTCTTTAAAAAATGTTTGACGAAGCTCAGAGCAAAAATTACAGGACGCTAAAAAAATCAACTTAGATATATAAAATTTAATTTTTATTCAAAATTTAATACCTCAAATTTTAATTCAATAATACTTTTAATAGATAATAGATAAATAGAATGATAAGAGGAAAAATTTGTTACTATCATACTGTTTGTTATTAGTTGTGTTTAATATTTATACTTAATATATTTAAAGATTACTGTAATTTGAAATTTTAACAAATATTTTGATAATTTTTATTTTTCAAAAATTGCAATTTATTTTTATTTTTTCTAAATAATTATTATAATTATGTATATTTTTCTGTTTATTAAAATTTTGTTTCGTTTTTTTAATTATATTTAACAAATTTTATTAAATTGCATAAAATAAATTTTTGCACCTAAAAATTACTTAAAAATTTTTTTCAAAATTTGAAAAATTGAACTTATTTCTTTTTTAATCTTATCTTTATGATATTAGTAAATATAATCATATTGTCATTTGTACATTCATTAATTAGTATGTATTTTCGCACCTGCCTAAATCAACAAAGTTTGTTTTAAATTAAATACTTATTTCTAATTTTTCTATCCATAATATACTGCATTTATGAAATTGAGATAAAATAATGAATAAAAACATTCTTAGAGAATAAACAAATAAAAATGTTAAATTAATTAATCTATATTTAATTTTCGTAATTATATAATCAACCAGAATGTAGCCTATTAATGAATATTTCAAGAATAAATTTAATAATATTAATCCCTTTTATTCGATTATGCAAATTTTTTTTGGACCACTTTCTATTATCATAATTAGTGCTATGTTGGATAAATTAAGTTAAGGTTAAAGTTGAATTAATGAAGTTTTGCTGCAAAGTCTGATTAACGGATTTGGCCATAAAGTTGGATAAACGGATTTTTACTATTTTGATGAAATCGGAAACCGATTAAAACCGATTAATGAAAATGATGTTGCATTGAAGTTTTAACATCGGAATGTTTCTGTAATTAAATCTACCTATATGCAATCTTTAATCTTTCCTATTACTAATATTTCATTATGCAAACATACATCTAATTACATAGTATTTATGAAAAAAAAGAAAAAAGGGGAAAAAGTGGTAGCATATGGAAAAGGTAAATAAATGAATAGAATTACTATTAAAATATTTCTGCGATAAATTAATTAAAAATTTATTAAAATTTAATTTAATATTTAATTCGAAAAATCATTATCAATTTAAGATGAAATAACAATAAAAGCTGTATTATCAAAAATAATAAAAAATTTTAATGTAAATATAAATCATCGATATTAATCAAAATAATCATATTATGAAATTTTTTTAAAAAACCAGGAAGCAAGGAAAAGATATGAAATTTTTCGAAAAATATTTCTTTCCAATATTATCATTTAATTGTTGCTCCTTTCTTTTTTTTTGTTTTTTTACAAATAAATCAAATTAAAAATATATCAAATAATTTTGCTCAGAATATTAATTTCAAATTCGAATATTGAACTATTTTACTGAAATTTAAATTAATTTCAATTTTAATTTTATTTTGTTATTTTCAATTTTAATTACAATTTTTATTATTTCTTCCTATTTTTGCAATTGTTGCAAAAACTTTTTTTTGAAAAAACATTTTAATAGCATTTAAAAAATGTTGAAAAAAGTTACAAAAATGTAAATAAAAATGCTAAACATTTAAAACAAATAATTTTTAAAAAAAATGAAAAAAGTAAATGAAAAAAAATGAATGAAAGGAAAATGAAATTATATACGAAATGGAAATAAATAATTTTAAATTTCTAATATATTATTAAGTTTGAAAATAAAATAATAAATTTAAAAAATAAAATTATGAAATAAAAAAGAGTATATTCAATTATAGAAAAAATTCCGATACATTATTAATGTACACATCAAATTGATTTAACGTTTTTAAGTATTTCTTTCTTTCCGCTTTACTTTTTCTATGAACTAAATTGGTAATTGCTATGGGAAAGTACTATTTGGTTCAAAGGTCGATTGTCGGTCATGCTTCTCATCCTTCTTTACCGATGACCCGTTTATTTAATCCTTTACCTGCTTTCTCATCAACTTTATTTCAAAGCAATCAGTTATTACTGTAATGAATCGATCGTTAAACTTAAAGCAATGTTTGTATTACTGTAGCAAAGCAATTATAAAACTCAAAATAATATTTGGATTACTGTAACGAATCGATTGTGGAATTTAAAAATTGAAAATATATTTTTTGTTTTAAATTAATGCCTTTTTAAAATTCAAAAAAATTTTTAAAAATATTTTTAATCAATTCAATTATCAAGTTCTATTATCTAATATTATTATTGCAAAATTGTTTACCGAATTTATGTAGAAAGAAACGAAAAATTATTTATTTATTTTTTAACTCTTAACAAAACAATCACGCTATCAGATTAATATAAAATGAAAATATCTTATCAGAATCAGAAAAAAAAATTTTAGAAAAAATATCCAAAATATTGCAATATTTGCTTCATCATCGAATCAATCAATCAATTATTCATGGCATTATTAAACAATTTGGAATTGGCAAAAAAATATTTTTAAAATTTCCAAAATTTAAATATTTGAAAGATGAAAAATATTTAACAATTAAAGGTTAGCTTAGCTCTTTCATTTTCTTTTTCTTTTTATGATTATCAATTTTAATTTCAAATTTTAAAATTTTGTAATATTTTTAAATTAATATAAGATACACGTATAATGCGCAGAATATACGTATGATGCGTAGAATATACGTATGATGCGCAAAATACACGCACGATAACAAGATTTTAAATTATTTTATAGTTTGGCTCTCGAAAAAAAAATTTGATTTTTGGAAAAGAAAAAAGAAGATTATCACAAAAGTTATCATATTTTTATTTTATTTTATTTTGCATTAGCAAATAACATCAACAAGGTTATAGAAAAAATTTGTCGCATATATAAATAGAACCAAACCATTCAATTCATTTTATTTACTCAAGGATAAAATAAAAGTTCTAAGCTTCTTTTAATCTGAACATAAAAGAATAACAATAAGCTACCGATTGAGGCGGAGAGTTTATCGAATAACAGGAAGACGAAAAAAGAAAACCTGATTTAATGATGGGAAAATAATTCATTTCAGGTTGACGACAAATAATGTCAAATTATGGTATCGATGAAACAGAATATGAATTATTTTCAAACGACAAAACGTCAGGTAATTTTATTTACTAAAATTTAATCTTACAAATTTTTAAGAACTTTATAAAAACTTTTAAAAAAATAAATAATAATCGATTGTCTTATTTTTGTATTTTTTTAATCATTCAATTAAAATGATAAATATTTATAAATTTAGCAATAAACAAAAAAATGTTGTTGTAAACTATTTGAACTTGCTAAAACGAGCCTAGGATTACTGTAGTATTGCAATCAGTTATTATTTTACATTATATCTATATATAAAATCAATTGCTATTTAATCAGTCACTGTTGATTATCTGAAATATATATCTTGTAATCATTCACTACTTACATTATATTCTAATTCAACAGCTGGTAGAAGATTATCATCATAATCGATAATTAATTATCCGAAATATTTATCTGATAATCAGTTACTATTATATCCTAATTCAACAACTAACAGAAGATTATCATGACAATATCGATAACTAATTATCTGAAATATGTATAATGTAATCAGTTATTGTTTACATTATATCTAATCCAACGATTCTAATAGAAGATCGTCAATGATAATTGATAATTGATATATCTGAAATAATTGAAACATAAAATATAATAAATGATTGATAAATTAATTGGATTTTTCTTTCGTTATATTGTTGCACATTCTAATAATAAATGATCTATATTGTCGTATTTTTTACATATCAAATATTGTTAAAATT
Source organism: Dirofilaria immitis (assembly GCA_024305405.1). Lineage (NCBI taxonomy): Eukaryota > Metazoa > Nematoda > Chromadorea > Rhabditida > Onchocercidae > Dirofilaria > Dirofilaria immitis. The sequence goes on along the minus strand of JAKNDB010000088.1, from coordinate 1,879,148 downwards.
TGTCTATTAATTAAATTTAATCAATTATTCATTCGATTTATATAAATACAAAATATCAAAGTGAGAAAATGAAAAAGTTTAATTTTTAGGAACAACAAGTATTGAGATAAATCAACTTGGTGGAGCATTTATAAATGGACGTCCATTACCATTACGATTACGTTATAAAATTGTTGAATTAACAAAGCAAGGATATCGTCCATGTGATATTTCACGACGATTAAAAATTTCACATGGTTGTATTAGCAAAATTTTATCACGATATGCTGAATATGGTACCATAATGCCGGGTACTGTAGGTGGTAGCAAACCACGTGTTACAACTCCTGCGGTATATTAAATCCATTTCTTTTATTTCTTTCAAATTTTATTCCTAAAAGAAGAATTGAAAGATTGTAAACGAGCAAAATTGATAAGTTTTAATCAAAGATTAGCCTTTTAGAAAAAAAAAAATCCTAAAATAATTCAATATCATTTTTCTCCCTAAAAGAAAAACGTAAAACAAAAGAAATAATTTTTGATATTTTTAAATTTGATGTAATTATTCAAAATCGAATTTATGATATGTATGCTTCAGGTAGTTGAATATATACAATTTCTAAAGCTTCATAATCCGCGAATTTTTGCCTGGGAAATTAGAGAACAATTATTACATGATAGAATATGCCATAAAAATAATTTGCCATCAGTGAGTTCCATTTCTAGAATTCTCAGAAATAAACATATCACTACAACAAATGATCCATTCAATGATCCGCTCTGCTTATCAACTTGTAAGTAAATCATTTCTTTATTCATTATCATTTAAAAATTCACGAAACATTATCATTTCATTTTTTAATTTTCATTAATTAAGGAAGAATTAATTATCCTAAGTGTCTTATCAATTACATAGTTATCTTATCAATTAACGAAAAAAAAGGAAACACCAAACCCGTCAAAAATTTTTCAAATATTTTATCATAAATATCTTATCCGATTATTTCACTTCCTCAATTTCACAATTTTGACTTAATCATAAATATATGTTATAAAAAAGTAATAATTGTTTAGTGACATTTATATTTCACATAATTCATGCAAACATATCAGTTATTCTTAATTATCCATGATATGATATCAAACTAAGTTAAAAACGATGTTAATATTTAATTGTTAAATATCGATTTTTTCAACTATCGATTCTAACTTTTCTGTTTTTTTTTTTTTTGAGAAATTCAAGAATATTTTAACATAAGATTATGCTAATTAATGCGACATTATATTAACGAGAACAGAAATCAAAATTATATAATTACACAACACCTTTAGCATCATCAAAAGCTTTAACAATGAATTTTGAATCGCATCATCTCTTCCCATGCCCATCAATATCATCAGTAAAAGCAATATCAACAAATGAACGCATTTGGTCGCATAGTAATAAATATTCTCAAACAGTTGATCACAGTTTCAGTAAGTGATATTTTGCTAAAACTTTCTACAGGAAAAAAAAGAAATATATCTCTCTTATGCGAGCATAACGTTTTAATGACCGAAAAATGATCAACTGAATATATTTCATACTGTTATTAAGAGAACATATATTCCCTCAATGGAAAAAATATCCTTAGCTTTCGAAATTGTTGAATACACAGGTAACTTAATGAATGCTGATTGCACGGTGGATCATCAAAATATGCCAATTAAACAATCATATTGTGAGATTTCTTCAAACAGAAACAATTTTTCAACCTGTTATATTAATAGGATATGGTGATCAACAAGTTCTTCCAGTGCGAATCTATATGAACTACTTTTCTATCGCTTTTTGTAAAAAAAAAAAAGAAATAGCAAAAGTAGATACTTCAGGAAACAACTATGCTTGATCTTATTCTTTTCTGATCCCCATTGTTCAATTTTTCTTTTTCATTGATAATTTATATCTTGAAACCATGTTCAAATAAAAGACTACAAACTTTGCATAAATTTGCTTTTATTGCCAATACAATGAATATTTCTCGCAGCCTTCTTACAACTCGTTAAATCTTCAAAGAAAAAAAAAAGAAAAATCAGAGAAGCAATCAAATAACTTATTGACTAGATACAATGAAATTCCCGAAACGCTTTATTTCTCTTTTAGGGAAGAAGAAAAGCCACTGATATCACCAAATAGGATAGTAGCTCGTTCTTGGTCTAACAATTCTGCATTAAACATTGACAGATTCAGCACTTCTTTCCTGTAAAACATAACAATACACATAAATATTATCCTATTTGGCTTTTAATAAGTCATCTTAACATCTTATATCTACTTGCTGATGATCTCGCAAGAGTGAATTCAATTTATCAGTTTCTTTCGATAAAATCTAAAACCAATTAAATGATGTATCAACAAAGTAAATAATTCTGATACTGGATCCGAAATTTTCGAATTCTAAATCTTTCAGACTCAAATTAAGATATTTAACATAGTATGCATTATTAACTTTGATATGAAATATACATACGATGAGTATTGATGAAACCGAACAATTTCCCTATTGATACCGGTGCTTAATTCATTAAGAGGAATCACATCATCTAATTTCATGTATTTATTACATCTCTTCCCCAAAATGATAAATATCCAATCCGTATGTATTCATTCGTTTCGTTCATCGAAATCACACCTATTAGACGGTTGAAAAATCTGAAAATTCCCACAATTAAGGAAGTTAGAAAGTTAATGAAACCAGAATAATTCTGGTAAAATTATAAACATATATTGTTTCTAGAACATTTTGGTCATTCATGTTTATTTTTATGTTTATATTTTTATTGTTGATAATAAATGACAATACATATGAACTTTATAATGTTGATAACAAATAACAATACCTGTGAACATATATATGTTTATAATGTTTTGTTATAATAACATATGTTTATAAATTAAAAAATTTTTGGTCATTTAATTAAAACGAATGTATTTTGAATTTCCTTCAACAGACTTCATCAAATTGTAGCGAGTAGGATTTGCCTATTTATTTCAGTTTAGATATATTAGCAGAATTACCTGCAAAAAAGATGAATGCTAAAGTTGTAAAGGAAGCGAAGGCTAAAACCGATATGAGATGGTTGGTAGATATTGCATCTTCAAGATACTGATAGTATTTATATGGGATCAAAGCTATACTTGAGATTGTTAATGCCAATTTTATTTTCGTAGCCAGAACAGAATAATGTATTCCACGAAAACGATAAACTGGAATCCTTAAATGAACAGGATCTGAAGAATTTTATTCCTGTAACTATAGCTTCAATATAAGTTAGGAATTAGAAAATTAGCTTTTTTGCACTTCTACATCAATTTCTTTCCGTATAAGAGAAAAAAACAATAACAATACAATTAGTTGAGTATAAAAAACAGTTTTTTTGCACGCTGTTAATTCATGCATTTATTCAGTTAGCAGAATAAATGAATGAAATAGCAGAAAAAATTTCCAAGAATTAAAGTTTTCCAAAATAATCAGAAAATGACAATTTCTCTATAAATAATAAAAAAAGAAATTTTCCATTCCAATGATAGTCTTTTAAGATTAAATAGTGACAATATGCTTTTGTCAAAGATAAACATAGGTCATTTTTAAAAATAGAAGATTATAGATTCTCGAAGTAAAATTCTTAAATTTCAAGCAGATCATTGTGATTTCATAATTACTCCTAATGCAACTTGAGACAAAAATATTGCTTTAATCAAAGACTAAAATTATTGAAAAAAATTAAATTTGCATTGAATTTTTAAAAATAAAAAAAAATGAATCAAAGTTTTACTCACCAAATTTCATCTTTGAGAAGCTCATCCAACGAATTCGATGATGGTGCAGATGTCGTTCTCGATGTCAAATGACGACTCGAACATCTCTCTAATCTTTGCAATAATTCTCGAGTTTCATAAACATTTTTCGTATGTTTAAATCCGTGATACATCATACTTCTACGTTGTGTTCGATTTCGACGAGAAAGATGTAAACTACTAGCTGCTGGAGATGCTCCTTTCGTGCCAATGATTCCATCAAAACACGACTAAATACTAGGCCTTGTAACAATACCATATCTATAATGAATAAAAAATCATAATTATTTCCAATAAACTTATTTCATTATGCTAATATCTAGTATCATTGTTTCATTAAATCGATCTATAATTTCCAACATATTCATGTATTTTTCTTTTTTCTTTCTGTTCCAACAAATACGACAACATTCGGACCTCTAAGATTATTCTACAACGTTCATAAAATTCAAATATTCCAATCAAATATTGTTTGTAATGGAATTTAAATATATTCCAATCAAATATTGTTTGTAATGGAATTTAAATATATTCCAATCAAATATTGCTTATTTCAATCTTTTTCACAATTTTATTAGTATTGTTGAAAACTAATATAAAATGAACGTAAATACAAAAAATTAGAAAAAATATTAAAAGGATAAAATACAAAAGTGAAAAACAAACTATCGATTAAAAGAAAAATTTTTAAAACAAGGCTTTGTAAACAAAATGACGAAATAATTGGTTATGTTAAATATTTATAGATTAACATTTACATGAATTAAATATATGAGTTCCTATACATAAAATAACTTTTTACAACCTTGCATTCATGCTGCATATTGTATTAATCTTTTCTTCTGTTTTGCTTTTCCTGATTACTAATTATAGTCTAAATGAGTAGACCGTAGTGACAACAAAAAAGTTGGTAATTAAAAATAGAAGCTTTCTTCTATATGTCGTATTATTATCATTATTGGGATAATGCAAAACATTGTATGGCAAAACATTTATGCATTTATGACAAACATTTTGATAAGCATAACAAGGGCAGAATTCAGAATTATCAAAAGTTATGTTTACCAAATTAAGGAATAATGAAAAAGCAATTAATCCTCACCATAGATTAAAGATTTTAACAAATACGCATTCGATTGCTTTTATTGACAGAAGATGAAATATAAGCTGAAAAAGATGAATCAGATACCAATTCCTAAATGATATCAGAAATAATTTCGGATAAACCGAGAAATGAAACGGATCCAAAGTGGAACAAAGTGGTCATATCGTGAGAAAATTTCAGCATCCACTTTTGTTGCGTAATTTAATATTCGCGAACGCTCCTTAAAATATTTTCATTAAATTACGTAGAAAAAGTATCTGAAATTAGATCTATCAGAACTTCTAATTTACTTAACAAACAACATAAACTTCGCTTTCGTCATCTATCTAATCGATACCAGAAATAAAACCCACCTCTTGTAAGCTTAGTTTTAGTTTTTCATTACAGGTAATTATGAAGAACTGCGCTTCGAGATCTCGATGTACAGAGCGATGTCCTGCAAAAATTGTATGGAAGCATTCACCATACTTGTATGAAAAACTAAACATTCTTAAATTTTTCACCAAGAAGAAACTTTCTGAAATCTATCAAAACTAGAGTCGTAGTTTTTAACGAAAAAAACTACGGCTAGAGTTTTTTTAACGACTTGTAAAGAAGCAAAGTTAAAATATTCAATCCGAAATATCTGATTTAAAAGAAACTAGTTCTTAAAAATCTGCTCAATCATAAAATTTTGTGAAATCATTATGCATAGCTAAAGAAATAAAAACGATTAGAAATTAAATTATTAAAACGATTGAATGTCTAGAAACTGAAAACATACCAAAGTTGGAAGAACCAATCATGGTAGCTATATAGGGTAACTGTTTGGAATTAATCCATAGACCTTTTACATGATATGACCATCCCGGCTTATTGTATTCAAACAAATGAATATTCCGTCCAATTATTTTATAGAAAAGATGTGAAATATAAACGTACATCAGCGGTATGAAACCAAATAAACCGGATGCTTGATAGAAACCGTTTGCCTAAATTAAAAAAGAATTATATAGAAAATAACGGATCGATGAAAATATTAATAAAGCCGGTAAAATAATTTCTAACTTGAGGTGATCCATAAACGATATCCATTTCGAAGCAGTTCTGATTTGCTACCAGATCAGTATAACTATCAGTAAAATTAAAATAGCCCGATGACAACGTTAACGATAGTTCATGATTCTGAAAAATTGCAAAAAAACTGTTGGGGACTGAATCAAAATCATATAATAAATAAACAATATATTTAATATATTTAAGGATCTAACAAAAAAATTGGGAGTAGAGATAATAGGTTTTTATATTACAGCTATCAAGATATAAACTGAGCACCTGCAGAGAAAGCAAGTTTTTTAAAAATTCGAATTCCTGATTAATCGATATAATGCCCATTTGTAACAGTGGATATATTCGTGTACCAGTAGCAGAATTTCCCTTTGAATCAGATTCTTTACTGAATGCATTCAGTGTTATAGCAACTCGGCTATGCAGCATACTCTTATATGCTTCAAGACTTCCTGAAATTCTCAATCAACAAGGTTGAGATAAAGCTGATTAGAAAACTACTGAAGTTGATTAATTCTGAAAAATAATTATTAACTTTTCCTTAGAAGAAAATTATTTCACAACAAGAATTTTTAGAGGAAAATCATCCTGCAATCTGAAGGAATGCGATAAGATTAAAATCTTGAAACTTGTTCAACGAAAACTATGCTCGAGTTACTGTATTACTCATTGAAAAAAGAAATAGTCAAATTCAGTGAATACTTCACTTTCTTGACAAAATATCGATAAAACTCCTGATATAAAAGGAAATAAAGCTTATTGACCAAGAATTATTCTTAGTTTGACATAATTGGTACTATAATTATAATGATTAATTTACGATAAAACCTTTAAAAGGATGAATATCGCATCTTTTGCCAAGCTAATGGTTCCTTGCATATTCAATATGAATGAACACGACCCAATAGCTTCAACCAACGAATCAACAAAATTTGCAAGTTGTAGGCAATTCTCGATAAGTATATATCTATCCAGCCGATTCGTAAAATAAATGCTCGAAAGATTGGCACTGAAAATCAACACATACAGTTTTTCGTTCTAACCTTTATCAAAATAATAGTAATATTTCCTTCCAGCATATCTTTTGATATAAGTAGTCTATAACTGCCAACAGCAGTAGAGAAACTGCATAGAAGAAATTAAAAAAAAAAATACAAAATTATTAGAAGCTTTCAAACATCTCTTTCTACAATTTTCAGCAAATTTCAACTTTTTTTCCAGTATTTCCAGAAGCTTTCTATTTTTCACAACATAAGCCAACTCTTATTCCGTTTTCGTAACTGAATTAGACATAGCAGAAGTTAAGATATTGAAACCTAGTTACCATCATGACAATTGAATTTTCATGTTGATGAAGAGTGATTTCTTCAACTGTTGAAAGCCTGCTATTCTCTTCTCCGCAGAATTTTTTTGGTCGTTTCCAAATTCTAGAGCAAAGCAGTTTTGATTATACATGAAGATATTTACCCGGTAAAGATGATATGACTGTCGAACACCAAAAGTTTCATGTGTTGCAAGCCAATCACTTCATTCACTTTTTCAGGTAATACCATTTTCTTCAGGCCACGTAAAGATGGCGTATGGAATAGATACACTGACGCACGGTGTGCCAGTCTTTCAAAATTTCATTACAGAAATGACTGCATCAATAAAAACTACGCACCAATAAATGATGGAATAAATCAAGCAGTTATATGGATGTTATTATGAGACAGGAAAATGTTCTCTGCTTGATCATTGAAAAAATCATATTACATTAGAAGAAAAAATATCTAAGAGTAAAAACCTCCATATTCTCAAACACTGATTCGTATCGTAAAACTTAATATTGCAATTATCGAAGAATTTTAACATTTTACACTATATCTTTCTCTCTCTAAACTAAATGTCAAAACGCATTTCTACCTTTTTAACAATAAGATTGAACCGCTTTCTGCTCCACCACGTGTACATCTCAGACAGTCAAAAAGGATACTTATTTTTAAATTTGGGTTCCTATCCAATGCTTTCTCCAATTCATCCACCTAGAAAAAATGTTTTTGAATCAAACATTTAATTATTATTCGCCTATATTTTTCATCTATGGCTTATCGTTATCTCATAATCATATTAATAAGTCTTACCAAAATCACCTAAATTTCGGAACAGTTTTTTATATAAACCTTATATGCTATATGCTTTGTTAACAGTGGTTAAAAAAGAAAAAACAAAAAATATTAAACAAATCGGCATATACAACACAATTTAATCGAATTATTAGGGATCTGTCCTATTAAAGTTTAATAAAATTATGAAAAAGAACATAACAATATATACCAAAGCTTCTTCATAACTGCCATTACCTAAGTATAGAGCAGAAATCACGATTCTTTCTTTAGCTTCTCGTATTAAGCACTGAAAAATATGATTTAACTGATGAATAAATCAATAAAAAAATTTTTTTCTTCTCTAATTCAATATTAAAATTTGATTTTAAAGTTTGAATTTTTCCATGGAATCTAAGTTTAAAATAAAACTCGAAAATTTTAAATTGAGTCTAATACGAACCAATAATTTTTCATAGAATTCCTTTGGAGTTTCGATTATTTTAATCGTTTTCGGATCGACTTCAACATAAGGAGTATTTTCGGGAAGCCAATCAAGTGCATCGTAATTCGCTTCAGAAGTTAGATTAATTTCTCTCATCTTCAAAAAAATGCATAAAATATCTTTCAATTGCACTAACTGCAGGAATCATATATGATACTACTGATATTTCAAATATCCAAGCTTAGACTAATAATAATAATCTGATAGACGTGATGTAAAGTTCAGCGTTTAACTGTAGATTGCATTTAATAAGGCATACTAAGAATTATCATATATGGCTCATTATAATAAAATGTATTCTCCATAATATTTTACAGTTGCACCAATTGTAAAAACCATATATGACACCACTGATATTTAAAGTATTCATAATTTAGACCATTAATAATGATCTCGACGAACGTGACATAAATCAAACACCTAACTATGTCACTACACACACTCCCTTAAATCATTACCGAAACTTGCAGAAACATACCTGAAAATAAACCACTTACATTCCATTTATTTCATATTTGCAATCTGGATCATAATGAAAATTCTAATCCCCTGCTATGAGTCAATTTTTGATTTGCGAGAATCAATGCTATTAGTGATAGGTCGCTTTGCTATTCTTTTTCTTTACCGACATGCTCTTTTTCTTCAATTCTTCCCTTTCATTGCATTTCGCATCGATCTCATTTTAGCGCCTGTTAGGGGCAAATTTTGACCTTCATTAATTGAATCCTAGATAGGTAGTTCTTCATAGTCCTTCATATCTTCTGTTATACTTTTATTATTTATTTTGGTAATTTTTTGTCAGTTAAACTTTATGGACTTTCAACATATTTTAATTAGTTTTTACTAATTATGTTTTGTGCATTTTTTCAGAACATAATGTTAGAATGCCATTAATTAGATATTATCTTTTAATCAATGCTTTAGATCATGATGAAATATCAATCAATTATTTTAAATCAATAATATCACACTGTTTTTTTGAAAGTTTACTTAATTTGTTGTGTATAACTTTTTTCAGGACAAACTTAGGAATAATCGAGTGATCATTCAGCTGGGCGACTATTGTTGCTGAAAAGTATGAGCGATGCTGATTTTAGTGATGGAGAGGTGAAATCCATGATTGGTATTCATTCGCTTACACTAATCAATAATTACATCATAATTATTTCATTTTTTTATTGCAATATTTCGCAATATTTGAATCGAAGAACTTTAAATTTTTATTGCAGTATTATTGTATTATCTTTTAGAAGCGATGACTAATTCATTGATATTTCTTAAATTGTCATTTTATTCGTTAAAATCAAGAATAATTGATTAGTTAAATTTTTTGCTTTATGCTTTTATTAATTTAGGATGATGGCATAACAAGTTCAACAAATACAACTGATAGTAAACGACATGCTCGTGCACAGCATAATGCTTTAGAAAGGCGTCGTCGTGATAATATCAAAGATATGTATGGTGCATTAAAAGATACTATTCCTGGGATGCGAAATGAAAGAGTAATATTTTCAATTTGTTTTTTTTTTTTCCTTTCTTTATTCATATTTTTTTTGAAGAAATTTGCGATATTTATTCTTTTATTATATAACTAAAATAGGAAAGTTTTGGAATTTATTTAAAAATTTCACAAACAATAATTTTATTTTATGAAAGCTAAGTTTATGCTTGAAATTGTTACCTTACAATTGTTATACAAGAAGGACGATATTTTACATTCTATTAATGATACTGTTATCGCACAATATTATATCTTATTAATTGTTTTCATTGATATGATGAATGATATTTATCATCAGTTAATTTGCAGGCTTCAAGAGCTGCTGTTCTAAAAAATCAATAGATCTAATAGTTTCAAAGCAAGCTGATTTGGAAAAGATTTTAGCACAAAATCGAAAAATGGAACAGGAAAATGATGCCTTGGAACATGAAATTGAACGATTAAAGCAAACAACCGAAAGTCAAAGTATTGAAACGGTATAATTTTGTTTCATTTTTGACAGCAAAGTTGTTTCGTTATTATGAATTGATCATCGCCAAACTATCGATTTGAGTAGCTATTAGATATATAATTGTTTTTAACAGTGTTATTACTAATAAATGTATTAAGAATGTTATCATGTAAAACTGTGCCATCATCAGAAGATGCATCGTAGTAAATAATTGATCTTTGAGGTCTTTCTTTAATTTTTATCTTCCATGATATAAAATATTTCTTTTGGATTTTCGTGTTCATGAAATATTTTGGAATAATCACTGTATCAGTCTTTAATTTAAATAGTCTATCCGAAAATCTTTGCTCTTTTTTTCTCCGTCATCGATTACTAAATATAAATCTGAATCTTCGAGTTTCTTGATAGCTAAAAAACGAGTAATATTGCTTTTATTGCACTATAGGTATCCGGTGATGGAAATCGGCGGAAATGCAAAGATATCTCTGCTAATGATATGACATCCGGAAGTGACTCTTCCCAGTTGAGTGCATATCCCGCTCTTCCAAGTCGTAAGCGTCCAGCTCCAAATGATGACCAGAGATTTCAAAGTTCATAAATTTATCTTGATGATTATTATTAATCTTTGTTTTGTACAATATTATGATATTTACTTGTTGAATCTGAAGTGTATTCATCTAATATTAAAGTCTTGATATACATATATATTGTATTTAGAACAGCGAGGACTTTTTATTTCTGAAATCTGATAATAATCGCTAAATTGTTTGAGCATGTTTTTCGAATCTGTGAAAACTCATTCAGCCTTATGCCTCATTGTGAATATAATTTGTTCTATTGTAAGCACTTCACTTTAATTTCTTGAGAATTAGTTTTCTGATATTTTAACATTTCACTTGAAAGCATTCAGATAGAATGCTTATGAATTCGGTTAGAATGCTCATGGAGAAATCCTGCCTGAATACATCATCCGTTTAAGAATCAATATTTGTTCAGATGATGTCCTTATTTATATGAAAAATGAACTATTCATTCGATGAATAAAAGAATTTATTATATCTAAAGAATTTTTACTTTGCTACATTTGTACGAGAAATTAATTATAAATTCAGATAAAAAATAGCCATGCAACCATTAACTTTAAGCGATTCATTGATGAAACTATTGAGAAACAAAATATTCAGTTGAATAATTCCCTCGGTACAAATAAGGTCCAACATGAGAAACCAAAGCGATGCAGTCTGATATTTCTTCAGAATCCTTTTTAATAACCAGATTATCAATATGATTAGACGTGGATTTCGATGCGAAGTTTGTATTCATTTGAAATCATTAACTGAATTATTTACAAAAAGGATACGAACAATTGCTATCTTGCATTATACATGCAAATGAACTTATGATATTTAGTTTAAGTATATCCGTATATTTGTATCTTTTTTAAATATAAGTAAGCTTAAGTAATAAATGAAATGGAATAGATGATATTGTTTGTTTATTTATTTGTTTGTTTATTTTTCTCTTTTTTGTTTGTTTGTTTAACAATGCATTTTTTTTCTTTTCTGTAACCAATTCAACTTTCTTTGTAAATAAATTATACGCTTCTTTCTTTTTTCCATGTAGGAAATATAGGTAATATGTGAAATATGACTTTCATATGTAAAATAATTCCTCAAATTTCTATTTCATTTTTCCTCAGAATTTTCGTAGCGCATTGACTTTCCAATCAGAATCTTCTTGGCTCAATTTGGCATCATTAATTATTCTAAAATTTGGCTGTAACATCTATTTGCTGAATAATTAATTCTATCTTAATTTGCTAAATATACAATATACAATGTTATCGAGGAGATTCACATCAGTCTGATTAATTTCAATTTGCAGATCGAAATTACGAGGCAAATATATGAATTTATTAATTTTCATTTATACCTTTTTTGAATTTAACCAGTAAGAAACAAATTTTAGGAATATTACTTCATTCATTTTTTTATGGGAAAACTTTTATAGAAACCATTTTGAGATATGCGAAAGTTTGCGAATTTAAATCTTCTGTCTAAAGATTTTGATTGTATAGGCTAGTGTTGGAATTGTCTAATGCACAAAATAGACAATAAATATTCTTCGACATTTCATTATCATTTCGAATTTAATTTAAGTCTTATTTAAAGAGATTGAAATTTCAACAGTATCCGTTGAAATTTTATTTTCATTTCGAATTTAATTTAAATTCATTTTAAAAGAAACTGCAATTCCCTGATATTATAATATACTTCACATCAAATAATCACAGAGTAATGCGATACAAAATAAAAGATATTTCTTAAAAATCCAAATTAAGCAGAAAAGTTTTTGCTGAATCCCAATTTATCGCAAGAATTTTATTAATTATAGTCGGGAATTGTTTGAAAGATGGAAGCAATCGATTAATGATAGAATTTTCTATTTGAATTAGTATAAGATCAAAATTTTCGATTTCCAAAACAGTCGATTATTCGTAGATTTTCCTATTTCAATTAGAAATAAAAATTCTCAATCTTCAGAACTTCCAACCAGATCTAAAAACTGAAATTCAAATTAGTATAAATGAGTAGTTAGATGTGTATTTCGAATTCGTAAATCATATTAATAAACATTTTGTAAATTGAAGAATAAAAGAATTTACAATTATAATTTTAATTTATCCACTGATGATGCTGATATAAATTTAAGCTTGGTAATTTATAATTTTAGTATAAATTTTCATAAATAAAATCTTCACCATATGAAATAGAAAAATGAGCATTTCAGATTCCCAGAATTTTAAGATATATCATAAGCTTTGCGCTAATATATATACGCAATAATAGTTTTAGAATTCGATAATACTTTTTTTCTCAAATAATTAATACTTTTCCGATTTGTTCTTTTTCCGCTAATCCAATCTGAAAATCATTTCTAAAAATATTTCCTTTATCATAATAATTATATTTTTCATTTAATATAATTCAATTAACCCCAATTCTATCGGCTTTTTGAGTGCCTATTTTTAAATCAATTTGGTATATCCATTTGTTTTCAATTTATAAAATTCCGCGAACTTTGGAAAAGATTCATATAAACAAGCAAGAATAAAGAATAAAATGTTGGCTAAGCAAAATTTATTTTATTAATTTAAATCTAACCTGATTCCTTGGCTTAATAAAAAAAGCATATATAAGTGGTAATAATGAAAGTAACGAAAGTTTAAGCAACGTAGAAATGCTAAAAATATCAGTCCAGCTATGAAGTTCTGATAAGATATGTCCAGCTTGCACACAAATATAATTATACGGTGCTAATCCTACAAAAATTTAAATTTAGAAATGTCAAAATTATAATTATCAAAAAATTTAAATGACAAAAAGAAACTATCGTTTATTCTTCGATTAATCATAAATTATTGAAAAATATAAATTAAATGTTTTCTTTTTTTCTAATTGGATTAGACAATATTATTAATTAAATAATAAAAATATGAAAGCATAATTTTTCTTTTATAAAAAAAGAAACATTTTATCTTTAGGATCATATAAAAAATGTCATACTGAATATTAAATTTTAACATCTAATCACCCAAAAATTAATATCTAATTAATATCTAGTTTTAACATTGTTTAAATCTAATAACTTGACATCTAATCACTTAAAAATTAGCTCTAATTTTAACATTCAGTCAATTAAACATTAACATTTAATTTTGATTAAATCTAATCACTTAACATGCAATCACCCAAAAATTAATATCTAATTAACATCTAATTTTAATATTTAATCAATTAAAAATTAACATTTAATTTTGATTAAATCTAATCACTTAACATCTAATCACTTAAAAATTAATATCTAATTAACATCTAATTTTAATATTCAAACAATTAAAAATTAACATTTAATTTTGATTAAATTCAATTTGCTTTTTTTTTCGAAATTTATTCTAAAATGAAAAATTTGATTTTTAAATTTTATTTTCATATACAAACATATATATAATCATATTACTTTTTTTTTTCAAAAGAAATAATTCATTTTCTTACCAATAAAAGTAGTTAATATAAAAATGAAAATTGGAATATTAATAAAAGGTGCAACAATATTTAACAGCCAACTTGGTGAAATTGGAAATATACGAGCAAATAATAAAAATGCTACTAAACGATGTGAATTATTATGTATCTGTAATGAGAAATGAAAAATTAAACAAAAAAAATTTAAATAAAATTTGAATTTAAATTTTACTTTAAATGGAATTTTAATTTTACCTCAATAATATTAACTATTAGTTGTCTAAAATTTAAATTTAAACCTAAACAGAATTATATTTTTTGCCTTAATAGAATGAAATTTTATGCTTTCTAAATTATCAAATATTGATAAAATTGATAAAGATATAAAATAATTAAACAAATAATTGTCAAATGTTCAAATGTTTAAATTTTATGTCTATGAAAAAAAGATTTGAAACTTCAAGAGAAATGATGTTTAAAAAAAAATTGAATTTTATAAGGTGAAAATGAAAAAAAAATGTTAATTAGAAATGATTTATTTTTACAGCTAACCTTTTGTTGTAAATAAATGATACGATGACCTAAATAATAGAATACATATTCACGAGCGAATGATTCTGAGAATAGGTAACATAACGTTGAACCAATTGTTGTTAAAAAACATACTAATAAAAAACCAATCCAAACATCAAACAATACGCCAGCTATTAAATTCTATAATTATACAAATTTATTTCGAAATTATTTTTTTTCCGACTAATTGATAAAAATTTTTGAAAAATTATTGTCACTTAAAAATTTGATAAAATAGGATATTAGAATTGAAATTTACAATATATAAAATTCTTAATTAGATTAGATAATGTGTTAAGTGTAATTACTGATTTATCAATTACAAATTTTCGCAAAGAATTTGGTCAAAATATGATATGAATTTGATAATTTTAAAATTATTTCATTTCATGATTAATTGGTTAGAATTTCTGAAAAAATTATTGATAATACATTACCCAATCTATTAAGAATATTTCATTTTCCTTTTTTCACTTTTCTTTGTAAATTATAAATTTTATCATCATATCTATTTTATCTGTTTATGTGTTTAAATGATTTTCAATTTGCCATTTTTAAATTCTTGCAATGATTTCATCTGCTACTAATTAATCAAAGCAAATAATCCAGGCATGGTAAATTTGCAAAAACTTCGTTTGTCAAAATATCAGGTATGGAAATTTGCAAAGAGATTTGATTTGTTAAAATATGATACGAATACTAACTAACCAAGACAAATGATCCAGGTATGGCGAATGTTTGCTTATAAATATAAGCAAAGATAAATAGTGTAGTAACATAGTTGAAATGTTGATCCTTATAAGCGTGAAATAAACTAGTTGTCGCTGTAAAATTTGCGAAATGATTCGGTAAATTCCATGTTGGCTTCCAATTTACGACAGCTGAAACAAAATTATTAATCCTTCAATTAATTACAATATTTTTAAATATAATTTTTATCTAAAATTATTTAAATTTTAAATTACAAAAAACTATGAGATTATTATCAATAATATCTAAATAAATATTAGAAAATTTCATCTGAATATATCTTTTCATTATTTAATCATTATCATCTTTAATATTAAGAAATGATAATTTGTATATTAATTGCCAATGTTTAAATTATTAGCAACTCTGAGGTAAAAAATATAGCAATATTGATAGTTAATATCTTTTCACTATTTAATCATCATTATCTCTAATATTAAAAATTGATAATTTATATATTAATTGCCAATGATAGCAATATTGATGATTATAACTAAGCTGAAGAAAGAAACCATTTACAAAATTATTTTCGAAATTATTTTATACAAAAGATTCGTTAATTAATTTTAAATTAAATTATTAAATTTTCGATAACTCTGATACTTAATTGCAAGAAAAAACAGAATAGAAAGGAATGATATAATTGATTTGAAGAGTTTTAAAATTTCAATTATTTAATTTATTGATTAAATTTGGGTATTAAAAAAGTTAAGTGAAAACATACCTGAGGAAGTAGAAGTAGACCAAACAGGTGCAGAACAAATAAGAATCCATAAAAGGATGGATGAGATAGTAAAGATTGCTGGCAGTATAATAAGTCGTGCTGTCATTAAGTTATATTTCAAGTTTTCGTTATAAATTATGAGATTTTGTGCAATCTCGAATTTTGCAAAAATCTCAAGAATATCTTCTGTGTTACAATCGTTTGAACAAGCGATAAGAAACGTTATGCATTTCCAATTTCATTGTTATCTTATGCAATAATTGAGATAATACAGATAATACGAAGATGAATTTCGAAAAATTACTAAAAATATATTTCAATTTAGTAAGATAATATTTATTTTAAGAAAGTTCAAAACATAAGCGGCAATATACCATAGTAATGCGGATGTTTATAAATATAAAATATATACAAATCTATAAAATAATCAAAACTTTATTGATAACTAAAGTTAGAACGAATTTCGAAATTAAAATTGCATAACAATCATAATTCCGACTATCACAGTATCGAAGATAATTAGGAACTGAAGGATTAAAGGATAGTAATTGAATGAGGAAAGTGATTGTAAACAAAATTATATTAATATAAAGATATTTATATTCACTATTACCAATAATAAAATCTTAGAGAAAATTTGATCAACTATTCCAATTGTTATCATTATCAGATTAGCAAAAGATTTCTCATAATTTATGTTTTCAAGCATATATTTTGCTGATAGACAAAAACATATAACAGAAACACCTTCCTCGTCATCAATGAATATATGTTTGCTCCAAAGAGAGAGAAAAAAAATTAAATTAATTAATCGATAATGTTATTGAATAGTATAAGTTTTGAGATTAAAAGATGTAAAGTTATTGAAAACTCTGTCAATAAATTCATTAATATGATGTAAACATTATAAAATGATTTACCGATGATGCAATAAATATTATTGTGGAAAAAGAGAAATTATCAGTTATCAGCCAAAAATTGTAATATTGGCATATACTCTTGTTATCGTTCATTAAATTGATTATTAATTAATCAATTGAAATCATAAATGGAATTAATATTTGATTGATTATAGTAATTTGATTAAAATGAAAGATAGGGAATGCGACAAAAATTGATCAAAGCATTCCGCTCTGAACAAATATAAAATATTTATTAAATGTGAATTTCTAAAAACAATCTGCAAATAATACCTTGCGAATTTATTAAATGTGATTTTCTAA
The DNA here is from genome assembly GCA_024305405.1 of Dirofilaria immitis. NCBI lineage: Eukaryota > Metazoa > Nematoda > Chromadorea > Rhabditida > Onchocercidae > Dirofilaria > Dirofilaria immitis. The sequence continues at coordinate 1,861,340 of JAKNDB010000088.1, read as the reverse complement.
AAACAACCTGCAAACAACACCTTGCGAATTTATTAAATGTGAATTTCTAAAAACAACCTGCAAATAACACCTTGCGAACATTTTTCATCTAATATTAATCTTATTTCAAAATGGCTTGACTTATATTTCTGATTTGAAAAATTTGATAGAAAAGAAGGCATAACTATTAATATTGCAAATATATATTGCAAAAAAAAATAATTTTCTGAAAAATTCCCACTAATGATAAATATATCTGCTATCGTTAATAAATTATTATTATGAGCGAAGTATGCAATAGATTTCTCAATTTTAGATTTTTTTTTTTAAACGAAATACTTTATGACTGCTATATCTATCATTTAATTAGTATGTATCGAGTACAACAAGAAAATCTGCAACATCATGAAATATTCACCGAGATCATTTTTCCAATTATTTTCATTACTATATATTGTTGAAAATCTATAAGCGAAATGCAAACATAAAATGTAACTCAAAAAAAAAAGGAAGATATGAATTAAGGATTATATTTATATCTAATTAAATATTTTCTGGATGTATCGAAACATCCAGGAATATAGAATTTTTCATATCATAAATATGACGAAATAATCAAAGAATTTTATATGGTAGAAATGTATAATATCTCTCATGATATATGAATGATTTCATCCATATCTTAGCACAAACGCTCTTTCGATCTGCTAATAAAGCTTGTATATTTTGATTTGTTTAAGATTCTTAAGCTGAATGGAATCTATGCTAATTATCTGCAATATTGTAACGATCAAAACTTTTGTGCATATCTGAAATATTGTCCATTTCTCATTGTCCATTTTTATTCGGATAATTAAACCATTCATATAACTAGTTTATAATAAGCTACCGTCTACTACATACAAAGACTACGGATGATCATCAATACAAAAAAAAAAAAGTTTTTTGTGATCAACGGATGTTCCAAGTAATATTTACTCAATCAATCAGTGAGCAGTTTACTTAACTAATTTGACAAACAATACTTTGTATTTTAATCGAATTTAGTTAAGCAAATAAATGTGATATTATCTAATTTGCTTTATTTTATCTTTGACAAAATCTCCCATCAAATAAAACCTTTTTGTTCATCAATATTCGTGTATACTATATCAAAAAAAAAAAAAAACTTTCCCGAATGTGCATCAGTAAGAACATTATGGTTAAGGAAAAGGACATTCTTAACATTAAATTATTGAAGGATTGAAATATGAAATTTGAAAATGTTCAGTTTCGAAAATGGAAGAAAGAAGGAATCTAATGCAAGACCAGCGTAAGTATCAGATGGAGCGATTATGAATTAATGAATTAGGGAACATTTTCGCCTTAAGAAAGACATCGTATGAGGTATGAAAAATTAAAGAAGTTAAAAATTAAAGAAGTTTAATTAAAGAAGTTAAATTTGTTTCATCGAAAATTTGATCAGTAGGTTAAACTTGTTCGAGAAGCAAAATGATTATCAATTGAATGATGCCGAAAGACTGAGATATGATGTGATAAAAAAAGAAAAGAGCCATCATTTGGTCGAAGTACTTAATAAGTAATTTTTGTCGCAGCAGCCAGAAGTATTTTATATTTTGCATGATTCATTATCTAAACATAAACGAATGTTACGATATCCAATATAAGGATTATTCCTCCTTATTTTTATATAACAAATCCTATATGGAATGTTTAAAATGTTGAAATCTATGCTTATTGTCTGGAATGTCTCGAAATAATTGAAGCTTTTATGCATATTTGAATATTGTCCATTTATCATCCTTTGTTCTGATAACTAAATCCTTTGTATTAATTAATATGTGATGTATAATTAACTATTATTCGCAGAAGAAGATCAAAAATCACCGATACAAAAAGAACTTTTCGCGATTAGCTAGCATATTACAAGCAGTGATTACACGGTCAGCAACATCGGCAGACATTTCCCTATTCATTGTTACATCATTCGTCTAACTACCTACTCCCATGCTCACATTATTATAAAAGTCTTTACTGGTTAGAAGTTCCGCTATCTTCGACTATGTCGTGAGCAGTTTCTACGACGATATTTTAATTTTTTCTTTAATCGTTTCATCTTACTATAATCATCGAATTGCTGATATCTTCTCGATAAGTCCCAATAAAATGGTTTTTTATTCCTTGATATTACTATGAGTCAATCTGACAACTTCTCATCGTTACAATAAGCAGTGATAAGTCAAAAATCAATGTTTCAATTCAATCAAAAAGAAACTTCTCCGCTATCAAATTCAAATAATCAATCAATCAGTAGGAAAGTTCTTTAGTCTTTCATTAAACACAATCCTTACAAACCTAATCAAATAAACTCAACAAATTTTTGTGACAATTTTTAAAATTTCAAAATTTCTCTTAAATTCACAGCAAATGTCAAAATATGTAGCAAAAAAAAATGAAACAGTTTATTAATCAAATATAAAGAAGGAAAAACGTAAAAAAACCAGCACAAACAAGCAAATAACTGAAGGAATGATAAATTCCTACAACCTGATCCAAAATATTTAATTGACTACCTTGAATGAAACGATATTGGCAATCATCATTTCCCATTTGTGTGCTCTCTTATTTTTTTATCGGACCTTCGTTCAAAAATTGATTTGTCAATAAATTTTCTTATCAATTAGAATTAACACCAAGAAATAGTGTAATTTCAGAATTCTGATCAATTAGACTAAGCCGAATAAGCAGAACATTTATCATAATGAGAATATCGAAGGAATGAAAGGAAAAAATCATGTATAAATAAATTTATATGGGCTTAGCCTAATTGATCAGAATTATAAAATGAAAAACGAATCATTATCCTTTAGCGTACCACCAAAGAAAAAAAAATGAATGTAGAGTTTCGATATAATTGAATTTTTACAGATTCGCCAATTTCAATATTTATAAAATTTGAATGACGAAATCGGAAACATTCATCAAACAATTATGCATTTTCGCCTCCCACAATTACGCTCAATTTATTTATAAATCCATAAAGAAATATATTATCTCAACAACTTCTCACGGAATAAAAGTTAGTCTGAGCTGATGGTTAGAGCTGATGCTTTCGGTAACGGTTACAGCACGTTGATTCCTCCAGTATAGCGCGCGTGCAACCCTGGACATCTTAAGGGCATCACAGACTTGTTATTGCTCAACTTCATGCGGCTAAACATCGCTTGTACCTCTAAGAAATTGTCTGGACATTATAAAAATATTGATAAAAAGGTGCAACTGCATATATTCTTAAGTGCAACTGCATATATTCTCATAACTATAATATATGCATGCATGATTTGCACATCGCATGCACATGCACATATTAACATTACACGCACATAAGCGTACATATACATAAATATAATGCATGGAAATTCATATATGACACGCAAATACTTTATGAAGAATGCAAAACAAAAATTAAGCTTTTTAAAACTTTTTAATATTTAAGAAATTTCAAAGAAATCCATTCCAAAATTGGATATTCGCAATCTTAACGCAAAAATTTCAGTGAAAATAAAGAATCGAAGGAACTCACAATTTGCTATTGAATTTCCAGAATTTTTCTTAGTTTAGGAAAAGCATCCTGTTCAGTTTAACAAGACTTGTTCTGATAAGTGATAATAATGTATATCAGAAAAGAGAAATCAACTACCTTAACCATGTTTTTATATGAGAAATATAGGAGAATGAAATTTTTTTTGTAATCATTCATTGAAGTTATGCAAAAAAATCATTTAAATTTTATGAATTTTTGAATTCCATGATTCTTCGTTTGAGATCCTAAAATTTCATTTCCAATAAATTTAAAAAGAACCAAAGGCATAAACCAGAAAAGAAATTTGATTTTTTTACTAATTTGAATGTTGCTAACATAAGAATTCCTTTCAGTCAATTATAAGAGGTGTAGAGATAGAATCTGTGAAAACAAACAAAAAAGTATGAAACGTGAAAATAAAGTAAAATTGGAATTTTTATATAATATTGAAGATCAACGAACAAATGAAAAATATAAAAACTTCTATGTATCGATAAAACTTCTTATAATATTTCAAGATTAATAGAACTTCAAATAAGATCATTTCTATGGTTCATTCTATTCTTTTTCATTAATCAATATTTTGAAACGCTAGATAGTAATATTCATATTTATATTAGGTAACATTTAAGCTCAAAATGAAATTTTAGTTTTTTTTTCATATAAATCCAGAATTGCAGAATAATGTTGATGAAATCATAAAATGAAAGTGATACAAAATTTTGCAAATTCTGCAATCAGTGTCTGAATTCAAGTAGCACAATTGCAACATATTTTGGGAAATCGAAAGATGAGTGCCCTAATTTTCAGTATTTTGAATAGAATTTACAATAACTTTCTCCTAATCGATCTGATCGCTCTTTTTCTTTAAAAGATAAATCAAATGACGCAATTAACTATAAAATCTGATTTTACAGTCCGATTGAACAATAGAATAAAATAAATTTATGACGATTTCTTATAATTTCATTTGTCATATTAACATTTAGGAATTCCTTAATTTCAGTATTGTGTCCGCATCTATTTGAATGCGCATCTAATCACTGCGTGAGAATAAGAATGTAAAATTAGATGAAGAGTTATTCAGATTTGATAAGAAATTAAGTACAGAATCTCTTGTTAGATGCTGATCCCATTAATGATTTACTTTATGCAATAAAATCATTCATCTGTTGTGAAATAATATTAAATCATCTACCATTATTAATCAGATCAGCACGATAATTTATAAATATGCACAGATTCCATATCTGATTCAATCGATATAATTATTGAATATCATACGAAAATAGGATTAACTCAATATCATTATGTATAAAAAATTTAAAACGCAAAATAAGTACCAAAATCAAAAAAAGTTACTATTACTATGTATGTTGAAAATTAATTTTTTTGCGGTAAACCCCAAGTGGAAATTAATTCAGCTGTCAATTAAACGAATTATCTTCATAAATTAGATATTCTACATGCTATAAATAATACTACTTGTAATTAAGTATCAACATATAAATAATAGCAATTAATAATGATTACAAATAATTAATAATAATAATAATTAGTATTATAGCATTTTATGACATGACCTTTTTCTAGAAAAAAGAGGATTGTATGTTTATTCGTTTTGTAATTGAATATTGATATTCAAATAATGATAATTAATAATAAATAGTGATTAATAATGATAATAAAATTATATAGCAAAAGAAAGTTAATGACAATTTTCAATGACATAATCGGCACAATGTTTTAAGATCAATTATGGACTTTCTCAAATCTTATCAAAATGATATGTAATAGATTTATTGGTAATGAACTCTGATTGGAATAAAGACAGGAAAATTTTCATAAATAAGAATCATTTAATTCGACCTTTTTCCTATTTGAAATTTCTTTAAATATTGAAAAAAATCGATTTCGAAACATTCATGGCGATAGACCATCAATCATTTCAAGCATTTAACAATTGTATCGTATTCAAAAATCAATTGATATGTATAATAGATTAAATATAAATAGAATTATCTGTCAGATGATTTTTTTACCTTGATCTCTCTTGACTATAATCTTCATCGGATTATTATTCAAATTTCATTGATATTATCGTTCTGCTTATTTACTTGCAGTAAACAAGATTAGAAGTGTAAAGTAATTTTTATATTTTCATAAACAATATTAAGAATTGGTATTATCATTTCAGAGAATAAAAGATTCTCTAAGATTCGTTTAATGAATATAAAAATTTGCAAATTGTGCTAAATTACTTGATAACAATATTAAATTTTATAACGGAAGAATCTTGATGCTATACGATATTTATCGTATCCAAAATAGAAACTTTTCATTTTAATTGTAACAAAAAAAAAAAAAAAAAAAACAAAATAAGAAATAAAATTATGATAGATTATATTTTTAACAATATATGACGAGTAAAATAAATTTATAGAATGACAAATTTCCGTTATCTTTGTATATTTTATGAATAAATGGTTTGGTGACAATCAAAAAAAGATCATCATTATTATGGTCATTATTATTATCATTGATCAAAGAAAAAGAAGAAGAAGAAGAGAAGAACGTTGAAGAAAGAACTTTAACAATAGATAAATGCATTATTTTCCACATCGTTCAGTGACAAAAACGACATCCAAATGAAGAAGCAATTGTTGAAGGATGCATAGATTCTTTTTTTTTCATAGCGATATATACATCTAGCGAAAATATTCGCATTAACATAAAAATCAATATATATATTGAAAAAACAAAAAATTTTTTCGACGATGAAATAAAGAAATATCCGTTGAAAAAAAAAAGAAAAAGAAACAAAATAAGTAAAAATAATGCAATGGGAAAAATTATAATAAAGAAGTATAATTCGAGAATTTAATTTAAAAAATTAAGAAATAATTGATATTATCAAATCAAAAATATCATTTAAAATTGAATGTTTAGTAATTTCATCCAATTAAACTTTCAGAAAATAAGCAAGAAAATAGATTACGAGAAAGGAAGAGAGAGAGAGAGAGAGAGAGAGAGAGAAGAGAGAAAGGAACGGCACGAAAAGTGATAAATATGTTCAAGAAATTTAGATTACAATATAATTTGTCATATTTGTTTAATAGGAAATTTATGTTACGTCTCGCTTCCATATATTTATGATATTCATATGATTATGGAAAATTTCTTCTAGGAATAATGGCGAAAATGAAAAAGAACAAATGGATAAAGGATTGGAATTAGGTCACGATGACCTATTTTCGAACCATTTTTATATATATTAACCATTTGAACTTAGAAGTTCCAAAATAAAAGAAGTAGCAAATATATAGATTAAATCGATTTCATTCTTAAATCCCATAAAAACAAAAATATTAGATATATTTGATCAATATAATTTCGAAATTTATGAAGTAAAATGAGAAATAAGCAAATGTATGAAAGCTATAAACTAAAATATGATCATTCGATATTTGATACAATGCCATATTTAATATCTCATATTAGATTTCAAATTTTTGAGTTTAAATTTAAATACAACAGAATTATTGGCTAGTCGGTTGGCAAATTATTTTATGATATGTGATCAATATTTACTGATAATTTTTATATGTTCTACGATACATTCTCGATCCGTTTGTTTGAAAATTGAGTCCATGATTATCTTGGATATCGAGAAAAGAAAAGACGATATTTTCATCTCATTTATCTTCATTTATTAAATTATTGACCAAAATTTTTTCAAAAAAAAGGAATTTTTCGCAACTACTTCAATATATCGAATATTTCAAAAATTAAAATACAAAAATTTTTAAAAATTTCAGAAAACAATAAAAATTTTTTTCTAAAAAAGTAAAATTTAAGAAAATATATATGAAATTAATTCAAAAATAATATTTATAAAAATTTTTAATTTTCAAAGATAAATATAATTTATTTCGAAATAGGATATAATTTTCATATTTTTATCATTGTGATGAAATTATTAGCATACAATACGTATTTGTGATAATCAAAATGCAAATGCTTATTCCGTATTATTCGTAATATTATCGAAGCGAAGGGAAATCAATTACCTAGATCATTCTATTGATATTCTATTAGATAAGGAGTAATAATAATAATAATCAAAAAAAAAAACTTGGAAAAATTGCTATTGTATACGATTGACATTCATGTGCCATACTGATATAAAAGAGGGAAAAGAGATAGTAGAATGATAGCATTTTGAAATTTATCAAAGCTATTTGTTGTATGCATATGCATAAATACACGTACATATATATAGAGAGAGAGAGAGAGAAAGAGATTGAATTGAAATGTTTGATCTTTCACCTCTTGATACTAATATATTTTCGAACATTTATTAATTACATGTAATGGCACCACAGAAGTGTTAGGATTCAGTTAACTGAATCCTCCGAATTTCGAAACTTTCAATAGCATGTTGGATTAGTTAGGTGATGCAACAGAAGCATTAGCATTCTTCGTAACCTTACACATTTCGAAATTCTCAACATCAAGTTCACAACTAATACTTGTTAAAATATTATTAATAGATTTTAAAAGAAGACAAAATTCTGAATATTTTTTCCTGAATACATCTAACATTATCTGATGCATAGCTATGATAGCAACTAATGATATATTATACAAGCTTTACAGATTATGATAAAATATTCATCATTTAACAAGAATAAACTTTTTATTCTCAGTTATTCGAAGAACTAATCAGGAACTAGAATTCTAATGAATTTAGCAGATGATGACAGAGCTTGTGAAATTTATCATTTACTAGTCATCAGATATGCATTTGAACGAATGAATTGGCAGATAATCAAACAGCTTTTTTCTGCTATTATCATTTGTAATAACGATGGATGAAGAAATATCGGATATAGTAAAATTGAATTTTTAATTTTAATTTTACTGTTCAATTTTAATATCACATCTTTTCCCATCGGTACATCAAAGAAAGCAATAATGTCAAGTTGGTTTGATCATAAAAATGCTTTAAGTATTTACAATACAACATTTTTATAAAAATTTAGAATTCAAAAAATAATTTAGCATAAAATTTTGACCCCAAAATGACCTTAATATTTATTCTCTTAAAAATTCGATGTGTAAATTTAATATGCTTAATAAAATTAACAAATTTTATTCCCTGTACATTGCCATATTTTTATAAACTTTTTTCTTTGCTCCAATTAATTTAAAAGCATCTTTTATTCTTAATTACAAATATAAAATGATATTATAAATTAAAATTATCAAATTGTATTGACGTCGATGATGAAAATTGTCCAGTTGATGAGCTTTTATCACGTTGACGCCTATTTTTAAACCAATTAGAAATCTAAAATTGATTTTTATATATTAAAAATATAATAAAATTATTAATGAAATTCTCGAAAGTTATAGTAAAGAAAAAAATTGATTGAAATGATAATGTATTGATAATACTTTATTTTTTGACAATTTTATTCTCGAATAAAAGTATTCGAGAATAAAATCAAATAATTTTAAATAACAATAAAAAGTTAAAAATATCATTTTGATACTTCTTACATTAGAGAAACTACTTACCATTAATCCGACAATTAATAAGAATCCTAATTTTATTACTGTATAAATGAGAAAGGATATTTTTATTGTTTAAACTTCTAGGGATAAGCATTTTGCCTAACGTTTCGCAAATATAATTTTATTTTAATTTCATTAATTTGAATTTTATTACTGTATTAGGAAAAAAAAGCTAAAGACGACTTTGTAAATTATTAAATTTTAAAATCTTAAAAGAAATTATAACAAATAAATATGAATATTAGCTCATTGTTTGCTTTTATAGATTTATCACTGATAAGAATGGAGAAATAATGATATATGCTAATCTTACCTGTATAATCTTTAAATCAGTAATTCGTGCTATTTCTTTTTATCTTCAAGTGTAGGATATTTGTTTTTCTGTAAAAATGTCGAAGAATCTAAAACAAAAAAAAAAGATGGAAGAAAAAAATATTTATTTCAATTTTATATAAATAAATTTTTTAAAAAAATCATCGATGAAATAATTCAAAATTAAATTTAAATTTTTAATCTGAGAATTGATTAGCTAAAAATTTGCAACAAATATTAAATGATATATATAAAAATTGCTCTTTTTTTTCTTAATTTAATAAATTTATTTAATCATAACTTTCTAGCATTTTCTTTAAAACTATAAATAGTTTCTTGACCATCCCAAATGGATCGTGGTGGTGGATGTTTTTTTCGTAAACGATATTTCTCTACTGCACCTAATTCTTTTTGTCGTCGTTCTTCATTCTAAAAATAATATTTAAAATATTTTTTTTATTATCTAAAAACAAATCAAATGCAAAAGACAAATTTCAAAATCTTTTTCTAATATTTAACAATCGGATTACTTTTAAAGAATAAAACAAAAATAAAAAAATTGGAATCAAAAAGATAAATGATTGATTGATTGATTGATCATAACTATTTTAATATGAATACCTATTATATTTAATTAATAATAAGTCAGCGAATATCTTTGGCTGCAGATAATGGCTCATTTTTTTTAAATTTTATCTTTTCTATTTTTAAATAGTTTTTATCGGATACTTATAATTGCGTCATCTGAATCTGAATCCATGACGAAGATTTTGCACTGATAGTAATAATCAAGGAAAATAACAGATAAAAAATATATTTGACTAATGATTTATTCTGAATTTTAAGCTAATTTCTGCTTAATGCCAAAAAATGGAAATTGTATTATAGATTTAATCAATCATATAATCATATCATATCTCATATCATATCGTACTATAGTAATGTAATTAATACCTCAGCATAACGTGCCTTATACCATAATTCTTGCAATTCACCGTAAAATCGTTGTTCGAATGTATTTGTTGCTATTGCCTGAAATTCAAATTCAAATTCAAATTATTAAATAAAGGAATATTATTTAAATAATAGCTAAATTTATAAATAAGCAATAATAATATCAAAATTTGCTATTCAAATTGTTTTAATATTATACTGAAAATTAATAATTAAGTATTAAATATGAATTGCCTAATTAAAATAGAAATAAATTATCAAAAATTATTTAGAAAAACAAAACAATAATAATTATTATTAAAAAGTTTTGAAGAGAATTTTTGAAATAATTATATTAAAAATTTAAAAATTGATATCAATAAATGAATATCTTAGTAATAAGTAAGATTAAAATAGCTTAGATAACATCGATGATAAGCATATAAATTGATAATTTAAAGAATTATAATAATATATAAATTAATCTAACAAATAATGTTAATTTAAAAAAGAAAAGTAATTAAATACGAATATGTAATTAATTTAAAATTAAAGTAAAAAAATTTCGCACGTATGCATGAATTAGAAAAATAATCGAATAAAAGTTTATTAATTTAGTTTCAAAAAAAAAAAGAAAAGAAAAGAAATCAAACTTGAAATAATTCCTCATAATGTTTGCTATAATATAATGCATAGAGATAAGCACGAAGAACGGAACTTGAATAATATTGACACCGGTAAAACATAATATTATGTACATTAGGTTGAAATAATTCTAATAATTTCGCACCATCACGAGCTTGATAAAGCGCTTCACAGATACAGTCTATCTAAATATTTAGCATTATCGATGTATGAAATTGTAATTAAATCTTAATCGAATTAATTATAAATTTTAATTTAAATTAAATGAATTTATAGATTTAATTTACTTGAAAATATCAATTCAAGCACATTCTATTAAGATATAATTTAATTATATTCAAATAAATTAAATGTATAAATTTATTTAAATTTAATTAAAATTTTTCTTATAATTTCAACTACAATCTAATTATAAATTTTGTCTAATTTTGAAATTCTTTACAGTTTCAAATTTTTAATTCCGATTAAGATTTAATTTCAATTTTACGCTTCGACAATTTAAATGTAATATTTATAAAAGAATTCAAATACAATCTATTAAAATGTAATTTAATTATAATTTAAATGTAATATTTATGAAAGAATCCAGATACAATCCATTAAAATGTAATTTAATTATAATGTTTAAATTATCGAAGCATAAAATTAAAATTAAATCTTAATTGAAATCATAAAAGATTTCACTCAAAAATTAGGCAATTTACAAATTTAATTTGTTAAAAATGCTTTATTGATTGATTTTAGTATTTTTAACTTTCTAATTTGAATTCTCTTTTTATTGAAAAGAACTTAATAATATTTATTTATATTTCATTCTTTTATAAATTTATTTGTATCTTTTCATAGCTATATGAATTTGTAAATTTAAATTTAAGAACAAAAAATTTTGATAATTACTCCAAAAAAATTTTTTTTTAAATTTATACATTTTGTTACAATTTAAAATTTAAAAAAGAGCAAACTTTGTGCTATCTGATTGGAAAAAAATCATTTGATGTTTCCGATTGGAATAAATTATCTGATATTTCTGATTAAAAAGAATCAGTTGATATTTCTGATTATGAAGAGAATTATCTGATATTTCGGATTAAAACGAATTACCTGATCAGATGAAAAGTAGCAGCGAGACGAAATAAGCATGGATCGTTTTGTTCCACACCTATATTTCCCATTATTACATATATCCATTGATTAAATAGATAAATTTAAAATTCCCTCCTGCAAATTAAACTTTTTATATTAATTCTTAAATTAGGATTTTCTGCAATTAGAATAATATTTAAATAAAAACAAAACGAATGATAAATGATTAAGCTAATTTCCAAATTTTAAATTAGAAGAAAAAACAGTTTAAACATTTTAAACGAATATTAAAATATTTGAAATAAGAAGAGAAGAAAGAGAAAGAGAGAAAAAAGTCAACTACTAATTTATAATCAAATTAATAGATATCTTTTATCAAATTAGTTAAAATCAAAATTTAAAAAAAATTACACAAATTTTAAATTATTAAATATTTATTTTTAACTTTTTTATTACGTTAATATACTGTAATACTTTTTTACAAAGAATAACGAAAGAATAGCAGCGCAGAACAATCTCGAGGAAACTTGAGAGGAATAGATTTATTTCTTCCTTAATTTCATTTTTTGTTAGAAACAAATTTGCTTAACTCCACCCTACAGATTACGGTATGCTTATTTAAATGAATAAATAAGCAATGCAATTTAGCATTTTAGGAAAGAGAAAGAAAATAGAGAGGTAATTGTAAAAAAGAAAAGCAGAATAGTGAAAAGAAAAAGTGTGAAAATATTTTATTAGAAATAAAATTTCAAGAAAAATGAAGAGAATGGAAGAGGAGAGAGAGAGAGAGAGCGAAGGAAAGAGAGATGATAGACATAAAAGAAAATGAATTTTTCATTATATTCAGGAAGTAAAAGTTGAAATTCTCTCTCTCTCTTTTTCTCTTTATATAACTTTAAATTGGGAATAAATTTCTGAAACAGTGATTTTTGCGGCATTTCTCGAACATCTGCATTAATTGGCTTTTTTTTTGCCTTTGCCTTTCTAGAAAAGAATCATTTTTCAAGAGTGAATTACGGTAATTGTTAGAATTATTGCCATGCCATCCTACCAACATAATTATGAATATGTTACTGCCGTCATCGACGATCAAGAGGACAGATATATGCTGAAATATGAGCCTTTTTTTTCTTTTTTTGAAGGATGTGCAAGTGAAAAAAACCAATGCTATTACTAATTTAGTGTTGAGATATTTGATGAAAAGAAAAACTTTTCTTTAGTATTTATCACCGATATGAAAAATATCTATCCTACAGTTATTTAATGCCTACCGTATTTCAATAATTTTATTTATGATTTCCTTTTTTTATTCTTATAAATTCAATTTTAAGATATAATTTCGAATGATATAAATAAGAAAAAGATATGTTATTATTTTAAATGCTGAATAAATCAATAAAGCTATCATTATACAATTATAATAATTGTAATACTTTATATATTGTAATACTGTATAAATATTTATATTCATACTTTGTATTAGGAAAATTTTCTGATAAAATGATATGTTTTAATTTCGAAGATATTTGCTAATTAATTTTCGCTTAATTTTTAAGAAGGCTAAATTTGTGCAACTAAGTTTGCAACACTGAAAATCTGTTTTTTTTCTACCTTATAGTTTTTACTATCTTAATAGGTCATTATGCTATTGTTTCAGGTTTTATTATGAGTAAAATATTGTCTGCTTAGACTTTTCACACTTACTTACCTCAAATGCACCTGGTAATTAAATGTCCAATAATGAGTACCATTGCTTTTGCTTCTAATTTCTCTATTCTTGTTGTTCAACTTCAATATATTGTTATTATAGATGCAATCAATATTATTATCAGAAATTAATTAGTAACAACAACAACAATGAAAATTACTATGTTGTCATGTTAAAAACAATGTTTCTCATCAAATATATATTCAAATACCGTATGAATGAATGATTATTAATTTTCTTACAATGAATGATTCATAAATAAATAATTGCATTTTTATAGCTTTATTCATAAATTTTTGATGAAATTGGAGAAGAAATAATTATATTTTTGATGAAAAATAGCTTTAATTATTGAAATTAATTTTGTTTTCATAATCATTTGCTTTATTATTTTTAATTTCACATTTCTTATTTTCTTCTTTTTTTTTTTAATTCATAAATTAGCGCATTTCATAATCAGATCATTTGAATGATATATATGATTATGAAAAATTTTTCAAAATTTTTCATAATCCATTTGTAACAGATAGTAATATATTTGAATTTCTCGACATTCATGATAATATATTATTCGAAAAATAAAGGGCGAATTAAATATTTTTGAATTATTTAAAATTGAAAAAAATGATATTGCTTATTGATTATGATAATTTCATATTTACTGTAATTTATTTTACTATAATTGATGAATAACATTCATTTCTTGATTTCGCTAATTATTATTAATCATTTTATTGTCGCATGTTATGGCATTTCAAAATTTCCGCCTATTTTTCGCCTGCAATTTCCGAAAATTCTTTTTTTTCCTTCATAATATGCCGAAAGCTATTATTATTAGCTGAAATAGCTAAGAATAATTTTGTTATTTGTTTAAGTATTCCTTGATTGATAATGTTTATTTATTGTTAGCTATTATTATTTTTGTTTTTATTTTAGCATCTATCCAAACTTTCTATCATTTTTGCCAATATAAAAAGAAGGCCGAAGTTTACTCAAGAGATTATGCAACTCATCAAATGATTAACGCTATTTTGTAAGATAATTATAAGATTTTACTGGTCATTTCTGCAATGATTTACAAAGACGAAAATTATAGTCATTTACCATTCCCGAATTGTTATATGCAATTAAAAATGAAGTCTTTCTCAAGAAATTCTTATCAGACTTTATAATATCGTAATGATTACATTGCAAATTGTAAGAAGTAGTTAAGTTGGTTTTAGATTAAGATGGTTTTTTTTTTGCAAAAGGCTAATTTATTTTTAATTTTGCATTTTGTAAAAAATATTTATTTTTATAATTTCTTTTTTCTAATCAAATAAATAAACGATAATAGCTCAAAATTATAAATTAGAAATTATCTTTTTATGTAAGATTGAAATTTGTCAATTTCAAATTTCATATTATTAAGGATAAATTATAAATGGCATTGATAGAAATGTGCTAGTGTAAATTGAGTTTTTGATGAAACACGGATCATTTACTTTCGATGAAAAATTTGGACATTAATTAATTAGAAACAAATTTTAGTGCTAATTAAAAATATGAATCATGGATATCTATTTAACTAGAAATAAAGAAGTTGGAATAAGCATATGATTAAGCTAATCAGTTGATATAGGATTAATTCACTTATTATAACATATCAGTTCACTAGTTATTAATACTAGCATTTCATTAAATTTATTCTAACTATACGATCTAATCAAGAAATATAACATATTTGATATTCTCATCCATATGGAACAATTTACAATATTTTGATTTAAATATTCATTTTAAATTAATATTTCAATCTGTTCGTTTTTTTGTTCTTCTTTTTTATTAATAAATTTCGAAAATCATTTTTATTTCATTTTTGATATATGTAACATTTAAAAAATAATATATTTTTATGTGTGATTTTTAAAATTTAAATAATATAAAAACATTGTTTATAGTTTTTATATAATAAAAATATTTTTTAATCATATATTTTTATAATTATGCCGTCAATAATTCAATGAAAGGTTGAAGAGAAAAAGAAAGATTTAGCGTCAATGAATGAAAGCTCTATTTTAGATCAGCTTATCTAACAAAAGGAATATATTTTCATGGATAATTTGTTGTTTCGGTTAATTTGCATTTTAGGTGACCGATCACAAAAGTCAACAGATGGATGATTGATCCACTTGAAAAGTGAAATGACCATCATAAGCATATGCAAATATACAAGCCTATCTTCGTAAAGCTCTTTGGAAATGAAGGAAAAGAATTAGAAGATCATCATTAGTTATGATCTTATCTCTTCCAATCTTGCAACGATTGAAAATACAAATCTTTGTTGTTATTTCGAGAGACAAAAATGAGAATAGCAGCAATTTTTTTCCATGTTATTCTGACTACTTCTGATGATGATTAGAGAACATTGTTGCAATTTTTGAAATGTGCCAAAGTGAATGCGCAAAAGGATAAGCTGTGCCAGGTGGCGAATAAGGTAATATCATAAGATCCGATTTCTCAGGTAAAGCAATTATTCCAAAGCTGTTAATGTGGAATGAGCAACAAATCCGTGCAATGGAATTTTAGCGAAAACATTTACCAATTTGAAGTTTCAATCTTTTATATCCAGAAACTATCATGGAAAAAAGAATGAAAAATAAAAATGAATAAATGAAAAATGCTAATAGTAAGTTGAAAATAAAAGAAAAAAATTGGAAAAAATAAATCAAAAATTATATCAGCCATTACAATAGAATACACCTGTATATTTGTTTACAAACGAAAATTACAAATAAGATTTTTTATTTACTTTTAATTTATTAAAAGTTAAAATAATTTTTTCCTCACAATTATTTTTCTCATTGTAGCTTTTTCATTCCATAAATTCAAGTTTCGAATTAGAATTTTTCTAAAAGTTGAAGTTTTCTCTGAATACACTATTTGAAATAATTATCAGGATTATGTTATATGAAACAAAAAAAAAAAGAAGCAAGCAAATTAATTAATTCTTATAATATTAAAATATATGGATATTAGTGTATTATACTGCCTAATCGATCAAATTAATCTATAAATGGTACTATGAATTTTTATCCTTTTTTATTCAATAATTTATTGCTCTCGAATAAATCTCATTTTTAAAAATTGCTTTGTTTGATTTCATTTCGTTATATTATGAAAGTCATTTCCTCAATATTTTCATTTTTCAATTTTTTGTGAATGCGGAAATTTATTGTGAATAAAATATTTTCAATTGCGTCATACTTTTTCTAATAAAGTTCCCAATTGTTTACTTTCATGATCGAACTTACGGAATGGTTCATCTGAACAAATAATTTGTTGAAAAAAGTTTTATATTTTTAAATAAAATTCTCAGTAGTTGCATTGCATTTGATGATGATCAAGCTGTACCAACAAACTTTTTCCCGTATTTAAGAGAAACAAATGATGGCCTTGCAATATTCAAAAAATAAAAACTTTCGTCATGCTTCGATTCATTGCTTTATTGGCCATACTCACTTTCTTGATCGACTTTACCGTCTCATTCAATGAGTCAGTTTTATTCAATCGCATACTTTCTCGTAAAATTGATAACTTCTGTCGGGTACTGTAATTGCGTCATCTGAATTCATAACGACGATATTGCACGAACAGAAAAAATTGAAGAAAATGACAGAGATTATAAATTACGTCGGAAATTTTCACTTTCCATACTCTACTTTATCATTTATAACTTAATTAATAATTCTGATAAAATACAATATATAAATTTCATATTATCTTACATTCATATTCTTAAGAGATGAATTAACACATATATATTACATAGAATTTCGTTAATTCATAAGTGAATAATTATATGAGCGGTAATGTATAATAACATGAAGAAAATTATCAAAAAATATCAATAGTTCATTTAATTAATTTATTTACCATACGAAAAAAAATCAGTGCTTAAATACAAAAAATCAGTTTTTCAGTGAAATTCTACAGCTGAAAGAAGTATTGGGAATGTTTGATGAAGATTACAGATTAGGAAATATGACGAGACTTACGTTTGATTTTCAAAACGCTTTGAAAGATTACGGCGATGGTTCCGTTTTTCTATATGCATTTTACTTCACATTTCAAATTTTCGAAATAACTGAGAGATTTTCGAAATAACTGAGAAAACACTTTAAATAGCTAACCTTTAATTTGGATTTATTAGTGATAAAATTCTTTACGTAAAAATATTAAATTTAAAATTTTGAAGGTATTATTAATTTTCAGGAGAAAACAGGTGAGTACGATACTGTTTGATTGAGTGTTATTTAATTCATAATGATTGATATCGATCAAATGTATCTACCTCATGCTTATGAATAATATAACTCAGAAGCTGTTCATTTTCAATACTATGTGGTTATATTTTCCTTCTTCAAACTATGCAAATCTGGAACTGTTATAAACAATGCCACCTACTTTTTATTTGACTTTTCGTAAACTTATTCTAGAACTAATTTACTGTTTAACTGATTTACTATTTCATTTAGCTGTTTTTTGAATTCAAATTATTTTCACAATTGTATTCTATAAAATTTGTAATACAAAATAGAAAATTATAAAACAAATCTTGGGCTGATGAATGGATTTAATTTGGAATATACTGCGTTAAAAACTAACCGTTGTGTTTAAGTTATAAACTAACTGCTGTGCAATCTTTCCTCAAAAAATTAGAAGAAAACGGTGAGGAACAAGCGATGAAAAATTAGAAACCGAATGGCAAGAGTATTTAACAGCTCTTGGTATAATTTTTTTGTCATTTTTTTCAGTATTTCAAAAATAAGTAATTTTATTTCATTCTTTGTTTAATTTTATTTTATAAAATTGAAAATTTCATAGTGAAAATACCAATAATTTTTATTATTTATAGGAAAAGAATATGATTCAGAAGAGAATAAATTGAGAATGGCAATATTTGAAAGTAATGAATTAATGACAGAAGCATTAAATAGAAAATATGAGCAAGGCTTAATTTCATTTAAAACTGCCCTGAATGATATGGCTGATTTGGTAAGTAAAATATTATTTAATATAGTATTATAAAAATATGAAATTGATAGTTTCCGCTTTTCCATTGAAATATTACATCAGTTCGATTTGTTTTTGTCGAAAATTAATTCATTTTGGTTTAATTTTAGACCGATCAAGAATTCAACCTAATGAATGGACTTCTACTGCATAATGAAACTTCCCATACAAGAAGGTATGCTCGACAAGTATCTGGTGAATTTCTCAAGTACAATAAGAGTACAAAGCTGCCAAAATATGTTGATTGGAGAAAGAAAGGATATGTCACACCTGCCAAAGAGCAGGTCTTCTTCTATTAAACTTTTTCTCTGTTTTTAATTATATGCTAAATAATTTTTAATTGAGAAATAATTCAATTTAGTAAATTGTATGATTTAATCTTAAAAACTTATCTTTATTAACAATTTTGAAATTCAATGAAATTGGATAGTTGTTATGCATTATGATATTTTTTTAATTAAATTGTAAAGTACCCTTTAAATCTGCTGAATGGAGTACGATTTAATTATAGTGATACAACTGATAATGATATTTCAGGGCTTGTGTGGTAGTTGTTATGCATTCGCTGCAGCTGCAGCATTAGAAGCTTATAATAAAAAGACGAAAAACAAACTTCTCGATTTATCTCCGCAAAATATTCTAGATTGTACATGGGATCTCGGTAATAATGGTTGCCATGGTGGTTTCATGAATCCGGTCAATATTTTTACCTCTTATTTTTGCAAATTTATCTATTCTACATTTACCGATTTTACTTTCTTAAAAATCTTTCATCACATTCACTAATTTTATCGTAACATATTTAATTTTTAAAATCAAATAGCTAATCAAATTTGAGCTACAAAAATGATGTAAATAAAATATGCATTTATCTGAAACCTCTTAGTTGTATCATTTGTTATATATATATATATATTCTATATATTTAAATGATCGTTTATTGTCAATATATTTTAAAACTATTTAAATTCTATTATTCGCAAAAACATAAGATTAAAGTAATTGTTTATAATTTTAGTGCCTATAACTGATTACTGTTGCTGATATAGACTATCTTGATATAATAAGATTTAAGTTCTCAAATAACTTTAAAAACTTTAGGCATTTTATTATGCAAGTAAGGCAGGTATTGCATCAGAAGCGAAATATCCGTATGTTCACACTGCAAGACGTACATGCTATTGGCGGAAAGATATAGTTGCTGCTACTGATAATGGTTACACTCGAATACAACAAGGTGATGAGAAAGGTCTTCAATATGCTGTGGCTAAATTTGGACCCGTTGTTGTTGGAATTTCTGGATATCAACACGATTTTAAATTTTATAAATCCGGTAAATTGTAATGAAATGTTTATAATTTGAAAAGCTTTTTATTCTATCTGAGAGAATATTACTGAATACTACAGTATGAATATCATTACCGTAATTTATGTATCGCTTAAAAAATTGATAATATTAGATTATGCATGTTACGAACAGATATGCGTATTTTTCATTCATTAATCCCATCGCCACATTCTACAAATTTTAATATTACAGGTGTCTACTCTAGTGATCAATGTCGTGTTCCTAATCACGCAGTACTGGTTGTTGGTTATGGAACCAGTAAAAACACGGGGATTATTGGATTATTAAAAATAGGTCTGCCTTGACTTACCCTTTCGTTTATCTATTTTATATTAATGTTAATAAATATTAGCATATCTTGATTTGCAGTTTATTTTTAAAATAAATAGGCATCAACTTATTATTTTAAATTAATATGTAATTTTAATTTTCAATTTTCAGTTGGGGAACTAATTGGGGAAGAAATGGATATGGTTATATGAAGCGAAACGAAAGGAATATGTGTCATATCGCTACGATGGCTTCATTCCCCATATAATTATGATTTAATTTGTTTTCGGAAAATATTTATTTTGCTAATTTTCAATATTTGATAATTTTGGTTTAATAAAAAGAAATTGGGATATGCAAATATGTGGGCATTAAAAATAGTATTCGAATTTTTCAACTTTTAATTGAAAATTCTATTGATATAATGAGCAAAATGAAAATAAATACAATATAATAGTACTTTGACCAAGTTTGTTAGAACAACAATTTAATAGATTATTAATCTGTTCATAAAAATTTTGAGTAATGTCAAGTATTCTGATGTTTCCAGAATACCTCTTGCAATCATTTCGGAACGGAAACTTTTCAGAAGCATAAATATAATTTGTCATTCCCTTGACTTGATTATTCTCTCCACCAGTCCTTTTTCTTTTTATCTGCGATAAGATTTCCCTTTCCGGACATTGTTTCACTCTCTCTTTCTATTCTAGCTCAAATTCATATTTCCTTAATTCATTTTTTTTTGGTAAATCGAATTATTTTATTAATCTCAATAAATACAGCATTTCATGAATCTCAGGTAATATCTTTCATTTTTTCTCAGGTAAATATTCTAATTTCCATGTTCTCCACAACATATCGTTTTCGTCTTGTGCTGATTTCCAATATTTGATAATATTCCTCGTGATTCAATTTGTGAAATGAAAATTCCTTATCGCCGTCATTTACAGTGCTGTGCTGTAAACAAAGATGCATTTGAAAAGATCGAATTGATTTGACACACCATTTTGTAATCATCGAAATTGACGTAAGTTAACGACTGTATCGCGAATAGATTGCGAAAAGGTTCCGTAATAACAGAATATATGAGTGTTATTGAAATCGCATGAACGGGTATATATTGCATGTGTGTATTTACTGTATAATGAAAGAAAGATGAAAGCTAAAATTCTCCGCTTTTGTCTATGAGCTATATTTCCCACACACAAACAAAGGCCCTATTTCTTATATACACAACCATACCAGAGTCCACACGTACGAAAAAATAGGTCCAAAACACCAAATCATTTGATAGCATGTGCTTCAATGTGACCTACTACTATTCGAAACCGGCTTCGTAAGTGCTGATTCTTACACTGCTGATTGTTGTTGACCCGTAAGTTTTCGAAAAGTTTTCTTTTGTATCGGTGATCCCTGATTTTTATGTTAGGCGGTGCTATGCTACACATTAACTATGTGAAGAGTTTAGTTACAAAAAATAGAAAGAGATAAACATTATTTAAGCACGGACAAATGTTTTGATCATTACAATATTCTAGACAATTAATATGGATTTCAATATCTTAAACAAATTTGGATGCAGGCTTTGTGAGCAAGCCGAATGATGAAAGAATAAAGAATCTTTGTGCTGAGGTTTGATTAATGTTGTATTTGTCTGGGAACTATTACAAATTCATTTTAGACAAAATTCTTTGATTATTTCGTCATATTTATAATAGAAGAAAAATATAATATTTTCGGTTGAATAATTCATTCATGTCTCAGAAGATTCGCCGAATTTGGTGATATGAATAGCTTCATTGTCCAGTGCTTATATCTATAATATTGTCGATGCCACATTTTAATGCATTTCGATTTACAAAATCTACGCCTCATTTTCGAGAATCTTGAATAAGATATTATTGCTAAGATGTAACACTTCGTGTTTGGTTATATTAAGTACTGACAAATATGTCGGATGTCCATTTTCTTGAGTGAATTTCAAATTCTCTGAATCTTCCCGATTCAATTCTGTAATCTATCATAATCGTACTAGTTCATATATTTTTTCTCTTTGTTGTTAATTTTGTTTCTGTACATCCATTTACTATTAGAACTCATTTAACTATTATTATTAGCTTTGTTAACTTTTCACTATAAATATAGTTTCAGAATTTGTAATGATATTTTGTTCTTTATTATTTGTTCACAAATTCGAGTAGTTATGCGGTAACTATAGAAAAAAATATTATGGTTAAAAAATAAGTCCCGCTACTCAATAAAACGAGCCAAAGTCATAAGATGACCTAATTATATGAAATAGGCGTACATCCTACAGGACTCAATGTTGCTCAAAGGATGATAATAATATTTCCCTATAATTTTCGCTTAGTTTTCCACTCAGATATTTCCGAATCAGAATTGCATTTTACTTTGAGCTAAAATTATATAGCAGCTTAATTTAGAAATATTTCCTATTATATATCGGATTTATAGAATCTAATGTTGTTAATTTTTGTTGATTAGACTGAACTGAGTTTGAATTTGGTGGAAGTTGTATTTGGTGGAGAAGAGTTCTTTGTGAACGAATTTGGGATTTGTAAGGTTGTAGCACAAGACTAATATAATAACAATTTATTTTAAAGAAAACGGAAACGTTGACTTTGGTAAAACTGTAGAAAACTATGTAAACACCAAAAATAAAATAAAAAAACTGATACGATACAAAGTCATGGTCCTTTATATAGAAGATTTTGTAAGGAGGAGATTTACAAGGATGGATATATTTAGACATAAGAAATCCTTTATGGAATGAGAACTTCCGCCGGAAACGGCGCCATGAGAATTGTTTACATTTCATAAGCAATGAATGATTCATAGAAAAATAAAGATTTAGAAATATTAAAATTTAGTTTCGAGAAAATTCTCGACATCTAAAAGAGTGCTTAGCCACAGCATACTTAAGTCCTGTCGAGAAATTGAAATAATTTAAAGCTGTAAAATATCTCTAAAATTATAGAAATTATTTCTATAATTATTCTCAGCCAAATGATAGAATTTATTCATTGTTCAATAATCCAATTCACAATTCTAGAAAATACTGTAAATGATTAGCAACAAACAACATTATTCGTATTCTCAGCTTCAATTAACCATTGGTTGTATCTATTGCAGATTGGTTGATTTACCACAGGTTTATTCATGATTCATTGTATGTCTATAACTTGATCCTTTATTTATGTAATGTCTTTGTAACTTTTCATCTATTCAGTTATCTGTTACCCTTGCAAACCATTTACCAACAATAGCTCGGTGGGCAATTCCCTGTCAATGTTCAATGAAATTTAGAGACGATTATTCCGATGTGAATAATCATGAAGAAATCTTCGTCACTAGATTATCACATTGTATATCTGTTAATGTAACGAATAAATTCTTATAATTATTATTGTCTGTGAAACAAATCAAACAACAAAAACAATTTTTATGACAATTCTTAATTCGTCATTCTGCTCTCCTAACATAGCTCCTTATCAGTGATAATAATATAACTATAAAACCAAAAAATTACCAAAACCAACTTTTATTATAATCATGGCATACATGCAGAAATTGCGAATGTCATTTTTCGCACCGCTTCTTTTCAGGTTTAAAAGTGATTGGTTTTAGCAATCATATCATCCTTTTAAATTTTTTGAAGTTTAGAAGCTGACTTATTTCATGAGAAGATTATTAAAAAGCTTAAAATTTACAAAGTTTTGAAGTAAATTTGCAAAAACAAAAACATTAGCAAATGAAGAGATCTAGGAAACCACTCTCGTTGTTTTGTTATCATAATTCCGCATACAATCAACGTCACAATATTTTGTGATGATAAATCAAGTTCTCATTTTCTCTTATCCTAGCAAGTTTGCAATGTAGCAACTGTATTGAATAGATAGCAGCTCAATTAATATCACAATATAACACATCAAAAATGCCAGTCAAAAGTGCTTTCAAGCAATGTATGTTAATCAATTATAATTTATGGTGAAATTTTAGTAATTTTTATAAATTACTAAATTTTTATAGACATGATGACATGCTTTACACTTATAACTGTTAGGTTTTCCACCCTAAAGAAATTCGAATAGAGTTGCAATCAATTTCTATCGTTATCGGGAATAATAAAGCGTAAAATTAGACATAAACTTCATAAGAATTATACTTGATATTTAATGAATATGACGTGATCTTCCTTTTTCCAATCACTTCAGCAATTACTTATTTGGATCGTGTGATGAATTAGACTCGAACTGGCGAATTCACCTTTTGCTTGAAGAAAATTTTAATAAGGATGCGAAATCTATGTCCATCTTAATGAATTTTTCGTCCGACTAGAATTATATCAAAATGAATGAGTTTTGGCAAAGATGAATTTCTCCAAGAATGAAAGCCAATAAAAATAAAATATTAGAAAAGATTTTATTTATAGAAGCAAAAAAACTGGTAAATAATTTTAATTTCAATGAAACATATAGTTATTAGTCTTCTATTCGCTTTATCGATCATATCAGCTATGAGTAATTTTGCAACAAATTAATCTTCTCGCTTTCCCTTTATATTCATTCATTCACTGCTCTCGAATAGTGCCTTTTTGTAACTGTTCCGCTAGATTTCATTTTATCGTTACTTTTAATTTTCAATTTTAAGTGGACGCAAAAATTTTGTTTTGAATAATATTTCAATAATATCCGTATTTTTTCCCAACGATTCGTTTCACTGAGCAAACAATTTAACAAAAGAAATTTTATGATTTAAGCTAAATCATCAATAAGGACAATTATATTTGGTTTGACGATCAAGCTGTACTAATATACTTTCCGCCTTATTTAAGGAAAACGAAAGACAGTGTTCCAATGTTCAGAAAACATAAACAGAAATTCATGCCCTCGATCATCATCTTACTGAACATATTCGTCTTTTTAGTCGATTCTGTTGTCACACTTAATAAGTCGGTTATTTCATCTACATGACATAAATTTTCGTGAAATTGAATGGTTTTCTTCGGACACTGCAATTATATAATTAAAGTTCACGAAATTTTCCGCTGGAAGATTACTCCGCATTTACAATTTTTCTGATATAACGTAAATTCTCGTCATCATACATCCTATTCTTAAGACATGAATATAACATATATTGCACAAAATTTCGTTAATTCACAAGTGAATCGATTATACCGCTCGTATGTATAATATCATCAAGAAAATTACCAGAAAATACCGATAGCAAATAATTAATTTATTTATAATGTGAAAAGATATCAATACTTAAATGCAAGTAAACCATTTTCTAGTGAAATTGAGCAGCTGAGAGTAGTCCTAAAAGCTCTTGACCAAGATTACAAGCAAGGCAATACGTCGAAACTTACATCTGATTTCAAAAGCGCATTGAACAAATACGGCGATGGTTTTGTTTTCATTTTTATTTTACTTCACATTTCAAAATAACCGAGAAAAGCGATCAATTTAATAAATAGATTCAATTTGAATTTTTTAGTCGAAATATCCTTTATCTAAAAAGTTAAACTTAAAATTTTGAAGATATTATTTATTTTCAGGAGAAAATAGGTAAGTACGATACTGTTCGATTGAGTATTATTTAATTCATAATGATTGATATCGATCAAATGTATCTACCTGATGCTTATGAATAATATAACTTAGGAGTTGTTCAGTTGTTCAGTTGTTCATTTTCAATAGTTTGTGGTTATATTTCCTTTTTCATTAACCTCATAAAACTTTAGACTATGCAAGTGCGAATGATATTGAGTTTAAATTTTTCATTGATTCAATTAATTTGAATATGAACCGATACCCCAATTCTCTCCCTATAATTGATCAAGCATTACTATTTGATCGACTAACGAAAATAGCTGCATTTAATTGCTTTTTAAATTTGTATTTCATAAAATTTATAAACATAAAATAGAAAATTATAATACAAATTTCGGGCTGATAAATGAATTTAATTTGAAATATACTGTAAATTTTAAGTTAACCGCTGTGCAATCTTTCCTCAAAAAATTAGAAA
Source organism: Dirofilaria immitis (assembly GCA_024305405.1). Taxonomy (NCBI): domain Eukaryota; kingdom Metazoa; phylum Nematoda; class Chromadorea; order Rhabditida; family Onchocercidae; genus Dirofilaria; species Dirofilaria immitis. The sequence continues at coordinate 1,834,790 of JAKNDB010000088.1, read as the reverse complement.
CTGATGGTGAGGAACAAGCGATGGAGAAATTAGAAGTCAAATGGAACAATTTCAGGATGTCTCTTGGTACAAACTTTTTTCACATTTCAATGCCTTAAGGAAAAAACAAATTCTATTTTAGCTTTTCGTTCCAGCTTTATTTATATATAACTGACAAAATATTTATCGAATAGTTTTTATTATTTATAGGAAAACATTATAATCCAAATGAAAATAGTTTGAGAATGGCAATATTTGAAAGTAATGAATTAGCAACGGAAGCGATAAATAAAAAATATGACCAAGGCATAATTCCTACAAGGTTGCCATGAATGAAATGGCTGATATGGTAAGTAAATTTAGCAGATATAATTCAAAATGATATTAATATATGATAATGTATGAATTAATTTAATTCTTTTCTTATTTCCATAAACAAAATCTTTTTAATATTTCGTTTAGCAACAACTTTCATTCGTAGAGAAATTCATTTGTATTTCAATTCTAGACCGACGAAGAAGTCAATATGATGAATGGACTTCATATCAATGAAACTTCGCTTCAAGCAAGAAGACGAGCTCGCAATCTTTCCGCTAGATATTTTAAATATGATCCCAAAGAATCGATACCGGATTCATTTGATTGGAGAACGAAAGGCTACGTTACACCCGTTAAATATCAAGTATAATTTATACGAATATGTAATTTATGAAATATTACTCATGATAACGATAGAAATTGATCGCGACTTTTTATTCAATGCTTTTTAGTTATTGAAAACCTGTTGTTTACATGCATACGACATACATTATCAACAATTGATAACGATTGACGTAAATGATTTAGTCTACAGAAAATCTAATGCTTATAATGTTTACCTAAAATCTTCTAAGCAAACTATTATTTAATTAGGGCATATTAGTTGAAAGTATTTGAATTGAGATATTATGTAATATGATATTATCATCATATTTTGATTACTTACTTATATGAAACGTTGAATTCAGATGATTCATCTTGAATTTAATGATTAATTTATTAAATAGCTAATATCATTTTTTCATGATTACATAATGATATTTCTTTTTTTGCAGGGTGTATGTGGAAGTTGCTATGCATTTTCTGCAGTAGGTGCATAGGTGCATTAGAAGGTTATCATAAGAAGATGGAAAATAAACTTATCGATTTATCAGCACAAAATGCTGTTGATTGTACAATAAAATTTGGTAATAGTGGTTGTGATGGTGGCTTTATGAATCGAGTATTTTTGTTTTTTTTACAAAATTTTTGCTTAAAATTCTATAAATTTTAAATTTCTCAAAACATTTATATCATAAAAATTCATTTACATTTCAAGCTTTTTTTTAATTGTTGAAAAAGAAATGATGCAATTTTTATCGAAGTTTAATCATTTATAAACTTGCAAAGAAAAAAGTGTAAAAAAATGATATTCTGAAATTTTTGCTCATTTATATTTTTAATCACAATAAAATTGTTCCAAAATTGTTCATGTTTAAATTTAAACTACAAAAAAATATTTGTATATTCAAATAAATTCAATTATATATTATTACTTTTATTATCAATAATATAAGAAAATGATAATAATTTCTTATTATTTCGATGACTGCAACTTCTTTTTCCGATGATACACTATTGTGGAATATTAATGTTTGAGTTAGATTCGAGAATGAACATTAAGCTAGCAATTTTTGCATGGCAAATAAAATCTTACTGATAAAAAAATAAGATAAAAATATAATTGATATCAGAGAATTTTAATATTTAATTCGATAATTTTTAGATTTTCAAATATACAACGAAAAACGGAATCGCAGCAAATGTGAATTATCCGTACGTTGAATCTGTGCAAAGATGCCAAGATAATCAAAAAGACCTGTTGCTTATAATAAAGATTTTATGAAAATAGAGCCAGGTGATGAAATGGCATTTAAGTATGCTGTAGCTAAATATGGACCGATTACTATTGGAATTAACGGATCGAAGCGTAGCTTTAGATTCTATGATTCAGATTATTTTTGAAATTTCATTCATATAAACATTCTTAAAATTTGCCTAATTAAATTTTACATTCATTCAATAATTAGTTATCAGTTATAATTACAGGTGTTTATTATAAAAGTAACTGTGGTCCACTTAATCATGTGGTATTACTTGTTGGTTATGGCACAGATCCAAAATATGGAGATTATTGGATTGTTAAAAATAGGTTAGTTTCGATTTCTTTATTAAATTACTCATTTGTTTATTAATTTTATAGAAATATTAGTAAAATACTGAGATACTTATTACCAATTTTTGATTTTAAGATAAACGAGTATCATCAGTATTAAATTAAAATTAATATTAGCAATATATAAGATTATGAAGTAATTTTGATTTTTAATTTTCAGCTGGGGACCTGATTGGGGATTAAAAGGATACGTTCATATGGCACGAAATAAAAATAATATGTGTCATATCGCTTCGTTAGCTTCATTTCCATTATAAATTAAATTTATTTTTTAACGAAATATATTTGTTATGCCAAGTCTAACAATTTTAATTTATATTATTGATGATAGGAATAATTCTGAGATTATTTTAATAAAATGATAAATTGTTGAATATTGCAAAAATAAATATGCATTATACAAGCGAGAAAATGGCTGAATAATTTAGCTTCTATTTAAAAATTTGATCACAATGAATGCATTAAATAATTTGCATGAAGTAAGTATAAATTGCTGAAATTTTCTCAAAATTTGTTTATTTCTTAGAAATCACATCAAAGTATTCAAAATAATTGAAATTTTAATAAATAATAAATTAAAATTATTTGGAATGGATCAATTTACAACATTAATATGATCGATTATTACTCTTTTCAAATATAAATAATTATTTTACTTAAGTATTTCAGAAAAAAAGAAAATTTTTCTTCCTTTTTGAATTGATTGCTAATTAATTAAAATTTAGATTCGAAGCGACGAATTGACTTTTTTCGCATAATTTTACTTAATAATAGAATTGATGATTTTGTTTTTGTCATTCAACAAAAGTCATCATATCTTTCAATGCAGGAATATCGTAAATTTCATCATTCTCATTTTGATCAAAAATTTCATGGAAGCATTTGATCGGTATTTTGAATATGTAGGTATTCGTTATTAATCAAAATATACCTATATTTCAATAAATATTTAAGTATTATCAATGATTATATTTCGGTAGATTTCACGATATGGCAAGTTGAATAAGCTAAAAAAAAAGAATTGCTTCTCTCATTATCGTATTATTTTTTTTTTTCTATTAAGTCGTTAGGTAATTCCATCATATATAGCTACCTATATTTTGAATAATACTGTAAGACTGTTTTTGTTTTCGCGATCATCCTGAAGCAACAAATATATACATATATTTTTTGAAATTCATTTCTCCGAATAATAGTCATTTGCCGAAACATCACTGATAATATCATTCACATTTAATAGATAAAACAGTTCTATAATATTTGAAAAATGCAAACTTCCATATTTTACTTGAGTTTGCTTTATTGTTGGATTCACCTTCCTAATCGATTTTGTTGTTGCATTGAAAGAATCGTTTTATTCAAGCGCATAATATAATTTCTCGTAAAATTAGAAAGCTTTTGTCGGATACTGTAATTAAATCATCATCTAAATCCATGAAAAAATTTTACATTAACAGAAATAGCAAACGCAAATAACAGATACAGAATACGTTGAATGTTTTCACTTCTCATTCTTTTATCATTGATGATTTGACTAATAATTCTAACAAAATCACATCAATCAAAAATCGATTATCACGTGCGCAAAACTTCCTCTACTTATCATTCTCGATAGTGGTAGGGAATCCTATTATCACTATCAAAATTATTGTCATTATTGGTAAGGTGATACATTGAAATATAGCGGAATAAATAATTATAACATAAGTATAGTATGGCTAAATATAAATCTATGTTGTTAGTTAGAATGAACGGATCGAAGTATTTTTCAAATTTTATGTATCCGATATGTTATAATGAAAATTATAAATTAATCAATATCGTTAAATAAAAAAGGAAGGCAATTATTTGTGATAATTATAATCATTATCACTTTGTTATTATACATTGTCAAAAAAATAACAGCATTATCGATAATGCCATGCTTACTTATGTAAAAATTAAAATCATTATAATGAAAATTATAAATTAGTCAGTATCGCTAAGTAAAAAAAAAGGAAGGCAATTATTTATTATGATAATTATAATCATTATCATTTGACTATTATCAGCAGCATATTATCAATATTGTCATGCATATTTATGTAATAAATTAAAATCAAGCATGCCCATTTGTACTGCATGATAAAGTAGGTATTATAATGATGATCGTAAAATTTTAATTATATAACAAGCTTGCAAACTTGCATTATCTTATCTTGCATTTGCATTCTCTACTTTCTAATCATACAGTTATTGATTGTGTCGGTTATGAAAATTTATGAAAATCACTGAATTATTAAAAAAAAAAAAAAACAAGTCTATCATTATGAATTTGTTTATAAAAATTTGCTCATTTATTTATTTATTTTCGACAATTATTATATAAGCAATTTAATTTTAAATTAAATGATTACAAATTTATTTTTACCAATTAATACTAATCTTAATTAAAATCGAATATAGTTTCTGAAATTTTCAATTAAGAAATTAACAAGCAAAAGAAAAAAAATTAGGATACGATAATATGGCATAATAACGTGATAAATATTCGATATATTATTATGATTGCTAAACTTTCTGATCATAATAATGATTAAAATTTTATATTAACAAATATTTATTGTTCTAAATTTTAACTTTTTTTTAAAGCATATGCTAAGAATGATAATTTTATAATTTGAATAATGATAAATTACAATATATGATAAAGATATGATATGATAAAAAAATGAATATTTGATTGATTATCCTAAGTTTTACTTCAAATGATAATTAATTTTAGCAAATAAATTTAAAAATTGATAAAAAATATTTCTACTTGAAATAAAATTTTAGCAATAAATTGTTCCACAATTTTTTGATCCAAGAAAAAAACAAATTCTTTTTGAAAATACTACTAAAAAATGCTGAATTTTTATCATTTAAACTATACATTTGATAAATTGAGTATAATTTTTGCTAATATATTGTAAAATAAATAAATAATCCAATATAATTAGGAACAATTAAATATATCGGCGGAAATCTAAAATTTGTATGAATTTTTTTGTTCTTCAATTTTAAAAAATCAGGAATTCAATTTGTGACCATCGATTACTTCAAATAAAATGTTATTATCATTATGGAATATATGTTATCATTTATTTTATCTATCTATCTTGCTAATATTCATTGTTAGTTAATTTATAGAAGTTTTATGAACAAATCAATCTGAAATGATCAACTTGTTGAATGTTGAATTCAATTCTTAAATTGCTAAGAATTTAATTATACCAAAAATTTCTCTTTCATTTTCAAGATAGACAAAGCAATTTCGAAATAATCGAATTCTCGAGCACTTACAGATGAATGATGAGTTTGTTTCGTGCATAGTTTTAGTATAAAAGAATTAAACATATATTGCAAACTTAATTTGCATAACTAACAGATTGCTTAACTCAATACAACAACTATCATAAATTCGAGATTTCACTTGCAATAAAAACTTTTCAATAAATTTGATTGGAATTTGTGGATGATAATTACGATAAAAAATATCAATCAAGCAAGAACTGATAAAAATTTACACTCGTAATTAAAATAAAAGTTTGTAGACTTTTTAATCGTTACTGTTCAAAGTCATTAAATTGATATACTTGTGATTGATGTAATATTGATGATACTGATTGACAGAAAATTTCAAATAAAATATATCATCAAATGATATGTTCGAGAATATTGCATGAAAAAAAAGAAAAAGAGTAATATTTCATCTCTCTATGTTTAATTTGATTATTGTTTTAATTTCAATATCATTTATCATGTTGTAAAGCATAATAATATTAAAATGTTATTGTTATTAGCTAAATTGTTATTGTTATTGCAAATAATTTGAACCAAAAAAAAGACTGAAAAGCATAAGTCATTGCAATTTGTCATTTCTGTTCTCCCGAATTAAAACTATAACTGAACTGTTGTTTACGAGAACGAAAGCAATTATCATTGATAATTTTCCACTATGATCATTTGCTATTGATGATGCTATCATTGATAATAATATGTGTAGAAAATATTTTTGTTACGTTTGATCCGTTTATTTATTTTGTTATTGCTACTGTTATCAGAAATGAAAAGAAAAAAATGATTATCACTGATTACTATAATCGCTTTCAATTATATGTAGAAAATATTGCATTAAATCGATCTACATATCGGTTTGTTTTCTTGTTGCTGTTATTGTTATTGTTAATTAGGGCTATTTGCTATACTGATCATCATTGCTATTGATAATAATAGATGTTAAAAAAACATATCATATCAGTTTTTTCTTTGGATTAATGATTGTAATTGAATTCTATATTGATTGCTATTGTATCACATTTCATCTATTATGGCTATTTGCTATATTGATCATGTCTGCTATTGATAAGAAATTGCTAGTGATAATAATAATGTTGAAAAAAAAACCATTTATCATATCAAATTTGCATAATATTTATTTATTTTTGGTACTGTTATCATTTATTATAAATAATTTTATTAAACAAAACAAAAAAAAGTTTAAGTATTAATAAATCATTACGTGGTTTGTCATTTTTTTTTGTTCCCCTACTCTCGAATACTTTCCTACTCATCAAATATTTCAATATATATTCTATCATTACATATGCATAAATAATGATGACATTTTGGTTGCTAAGGGATCCGTTGCACCAGCTGGTACCAGTAACTTTTTCAACTCCTTTCAATTTCCTATTGCCGTTCGTTTGTCTCTTTTTTTCTTTCTTTCTCCCTCTCTCTTTCTCTCTCTCTCTCTCGTCCTTTTTCGTTTTTTTGATGATAAAATGAAATTGTTGAAAGAATAATTTATCGATAAATCCTTTCGTATAGCAAAATTTTTCATTCCTTTTCAATCTAATTCTCATCATTTTATTTACTATTTCATCGTTTTTCTATTTGTCTTATTATATAAAATTTTAAATTTTTATAAAATTGAGGACAACCAGGACGAGAAATTAAGTGATACATCGATGGCAACATCAATGAAAAAAATAATTTTTATTTTTTTTTCTTTGCGACAGACAACACAAAAAACAAGAAAATGTCACAATGAAATTTCAATAAAATTTACGCATACGCGGCGTATATACGACATATTCGCAAAACAACGAAACGATTGATCCATTCCGTTCAATTTTGTCCTGTTTATCTGATTCTCCATGAAATATTAAATGATTAATGATCGATTGCCCTAAATGAACAAATATTTTGAATCATTTTTGCTGTGAAAAATAAAAATAACGAACGAATGAATTAATTCATTAGTTTAATAAAATTAAAATTAAAAAATTTTATATTTTTTTTTTTGTAATTTCAATCATCAATGTTTTTTTCTTTCTAAATACACATTATTCTCGAATTAAATAAACTGCTTTTAAATACGATTATTATCGCTGTAAATAAACTATTCTGTATCATTATGTTTAATAATTTTTCGATACAAAAATAATTCCACCTAAACAATAAATTTTTAGGTTGAAAGTTAAAAAGAATAATAATATCATAATCGTATTTGAGACTTAAATTTAATAATTCATAACGATATTCGAGATTTAATTTTAATAATTCATGACATATTCGAGATTTAGTTTTAATAATTCATGATGTATTCGAGATTTAAATTTAATAAAAATTTCATTTTAATACAATTTCATACTAGATTTTCAAAAATTATAATGCTATTGTGTATTGATCTCCGCTGAAAAATCAAATAATATTATCATAATTATGATCATTCGCAAATAATATTATCATAATTATGATTAATCGCTAATATATTTTGCTAATACAAAATAATTCATTTATTGGTAAGAAATCATACAAAAATAAAAAAAGTTGCAGAATCTGTGTTGGCAATAAAATTAATACTTCCATCTTATCTAAATAAGAAAAATAAAATTACGTAATTACTATGCAATTAATTGTCTAATAAAATACTGAAATAGAAGCCTTTTAATTTTATAAATATTGAAAAGGTTGAAATATTCATATGCTAAAATTGCTAAAATCAAAATTTAATTAATTGTGATGAAACAGAAGCAATGAATGAAGCATGAAATAGAATCAGAAATTTAAGAAAAATAGAATCCGAATAAAAAGATAAGAAAAATTAATTAGAAACAGAATCAGAAGGCTTTATTCATATTAAAAAAAAAAGAAAAAAATTATTTTTTATAATAATATAATAGAAAAAGAAAACAATTTTTGCTAAATATTTTATTTAGCTTAAAAGATTATTTATCAAAATATTGTTTAGAACATCTAACCATTTTTTTTTGTCTTCTGGAATTTCAGTGTAATTTGATCATTCTATTATTATCAAACAGATAATACGATTTTGATACTTTGTTAACATTCATTGAAACTTCAAAATATCATTTATCACTCAATCTTTGGTTCGTTTTTTTTTGCAACAATATTTGATCATTTTAAATTATTATATTTCAATTTTTTTCGCTTTTGTTTTAGTATTCATTGAAATTATCAAAGAATAGCTTTTTTTGTGAATATAAATTACTTAGATGATAAACTTCTATTTGATAAACAATTTATTTTTATTTTTCATAGCAAAAAACAACAAATTGATTTCTTTTTTTTATTTTTATCAGATAACTTTATACAAACAAATACTTCTCGAAATTAAATTATTTATTAAATAATTTGCTGAAGAAATTATTTTAAAAAAATTTTTTTCTTTTGCTAAAAATTTATTTATCATTTAATTTATATTGAAATTATCAATAAATCATTTTTAGCTTCTCAGATAAAAAAATTTTTATGATAAATATTATTTTAAAAAAAAAGTAAATTTGAATATATTTTAAATTATGAAATATAATCAAAAAACAGTTTTATTAAAGAAATTTATTGGCAAAAAAATTTTTATCATTTAATTTATGTTTAAATTATCAAAAATGATTTTTGATAATTTATTATTGAATCAAATACATTAAACTTTTTTGAATAAATTTTTAAGAATTAAATTTTTTTTAAATTTATTAAATTTTAAAATTCTTTTATCAATAAAATATAATTTTGTCAATAGAAATTGAATTTGTCCAAAAGACGAAAAACTATTATTCGAATATTGTACAATTGATGATATTTTTCAAAAATGAAAAAAATTTTCATTTTAAATCTGAAAATTCTAATATAGTATTTTAATAAAATATCTCTTCATAACATTCCAAATATTGCAAAAATATTAATTACAACCGTTTCCGGATTATCTTTTCGAGATTGTTAAATTAAAATTAAAAACTTTACAACATATATATTTTCTTGTCCTGAAACGCTGATAATATCACTTGAAGCTTTAGAATGAATTGAATCTTAATATCTATAAAATTATTTTAACAAATCTTTTTCACATCAGGCAATTATTTCGAAAGTTTAAATATTAATACTATATATGTGTAATTGTTTGTAAGAAATATCTATGATGATGTTTGATTAAAATTGTTCTTATTTATCATCGGAATTTGATAAGAAATTAATTTCTTATCAAATTTCAATTTTAAATATCCAATAATTAAAAAATTACGAAATATATTTATTGGAATTTTTAAAAAGTTTCAAAAAGCATCAAAAAAGAGAAAAAATTCGTAGATAAAAATTGAAGAAAAATGATAATGTCATGTGTCGAAATGATTGATGAATGATCGGATTGGTTGCGTTCATTTTTATTATCTATGAAATTGCGAAAAGTTCGTGAAGATGAGGTTAACGAAAGGAAAGAGAAATAGAGAGAGAGAAGAGAGAAAGAGAAATTTTGTTTGCGAAAACCGCAAAATGATAAATGGCCAATTGTTTCACATTAGAATGTAGTAGTAGCAATCATTTAACTGACCCATTGGATAATTAGGTTGAAAATTTTGAAGCAATAATGAAATTATCGAAAAGAAGTAATTTTTAGGTAAGTAATTATACTTATTTAAGAAGATTTATCAAAATTACTTCCAATTTATCAAGATTTATTATCACTTATTAATGATAATCACTTGCTAAAAAAGATCATCAAAAATTACTCTCAATTTGTCAAGATTTATTCTCTTTTTATTTTTGTCATTATATTTTGACCAAGTGATAAATAATGTTATTAGAAGATTCGGCTTTCCAGAAAATTTATCTGTTATAACATCAATAACATTCTTGCAATATCAAATATTAGTATTACATAATTTTGGCTCAGTTTGGATCAACTGAATTCTTGATTAGATAATATTTGATAAATAATAATAAACATTAAAAATGTTTTATTAATTTATGCTAAAAACTTTTGATAATTATTGATTAATTTGATTATATAAAATTAATTAATTCGTCTCAAAATATTCGAAATATAAAAAATGAAAATATTTTCTTCTTTAATTTCAATTCAATTCATTTTCTTTTTTAAATTATTAATCGAAAGATGTAAAATCAATTTTACAATCCAAATATTTTCATAATTTTGATTACTTTTTTTTATCAAAATATATTGTAAAATAGAAAATATATCTAATAGGAATATTCAAATAAATTATGTCAACAATAAAGAGCGATCATTAAATTATTGATTGATTAAGAAAAAATAGAGGAAAATATTCCCACATTTTATTAAATATTCCTCTTAAAATTAATTTAAATTCTATTATCATTTAATTATTTTAATTTTATTTCGTTCAATTTTCTTAATTTCTCTCTCTCTCTCTCTCTCTCTCTCTTTCTTTTTGTTTCCTTTCTGATATTAAAAAAATCTAAGAAAATATATTTTTATTGATTATATAAATTTTGGAAAATCATTAATTTCAAAAAAAAGTTTGACAACGATTATCGAGATTAATTCAGTACTGCGAGAGGAAAGAGGGTAGGATGAAGAATTTGAAATTTAAAATCATTCATTATTTTGAGAGAAAATTTGAGAATGATCATCAAGATCTATTCAACCATCTTTATTTTTGTTTTTGTTTTTGTTTCTGTTTTTTTTCAATCATTTTAAATTTTGATTTAACAGTGATTAATTGAATTTGTTTATCATTATTTTTATCATATTTTATCATATATATGTACTTCATCATGCTTTGATAAAAATCTAAATTTACATTATAATTATATACCAATTTAAATTGATAATAATATTGCCAAAATCAGTTGGAAGTTATAAATTATACGATTGTCAATCTATTTCAATAAACATATCCTTGACATTAATTACGCAAATACTATTCTTTCATTTCCTATTTTATCGATTATTCTCGATGTTGATCATTTTGATGTATCGCCGTCCTTTTTGATAATAAAATTTTCATTCGGGGAATAAAAAATATATTCTTGAATGAATGACAAAATATTTCTTTAAATTTCAAAGCTTTTATCGAGATTTTTTTTTATTTGTTTTGTTTGTTTTGTTTACATTCATTCTGAGCGGAAAAAAAGTGAAAGAAAAGGAAGAAGGGAAAAATAAGTAAACAAAATTCATAAGGAAAAGTACATAATCTATTTTTTTTTGAAATAATATTTCTATAATTGTTAATTTGATAGTAATTGCATTTTTTTTTTTATTTTCTATTCCCAAATTATTATTACTATTTTTTTTAAATTTATGGCATTGAAAATAATAAATTTATGGTTATTTAATAGGAAAAAGAAGGAGAAGAAGAAATTAATAATTATTGACAAATAAATTATTAAAAGTTTTTTTCAAAATTTAAAATTATCATATAATAAATTATATATTTTTGATAATAACTTAGTATATAATTTTAATTTATATTTTGATAAAATTCGAAATTTAAAATAAAATTTATTAATTGAAAGTTTGGAAATTAAATTAATCCATAAATTAACGATGAAAAATGCTAATAACAACTATGATATGATAACAACTATGATATGATATCGATAATGGATAATGGGAAAAAGACGAAAAGTTGAAATAATCGAAGCAATTACTTATATTAAATGTATTGCAAAAAAAGAAAAATTAAAATTTAAAAATAAAAATTTTTTCTAAAATTTAGCAAATTATCGGAAATTTTAAAATTTACTTCAAATTTAATAGGAAAAAGAAGTTAATTAAAATAGTTAGCATTGGCATTTGTCGATAATTAGCTCATTTGTTGTTAATTAAGTAATATCAAATTTTGTAGGCTTTTGAAATCCAAAGCAAAAAAGAAGACAATCGTACTAATTGGTCATTTTGATGTTATATAATACTATTGGTTAGCCATTAATTTAAATAAAATTAAGATCATAAATTAATATATACATTTATGACTGACTATATGAATCTGATTCTATCAATAAATGATTTAAAATCAATATTCTTAAATGTAAAATTTATATTCATAAAATTGAATTTGATTAAAGTTTAAAGGTCATCTAATAAATAATTTCATAATACCTCGTTAAACAACCTCTTAAGTGTAAAATTTATATTCATATAATTGAATATGATTAAAGTTTAAAGGTCATCTAATAAATAATTTCGTATTATCACGTTAAATAACCTGTTTCATTTTTTTCTTTTTTTAAAAATCATTCATTGCCTAACCGATAGCTTTCCAAGGCTATATGACAGAATATATCATAATAAGTTAATGAAGTATAGATATTACATATATGTGTGTACGAGACAGATCGGAATGCTATATTGGCAGGTACAGAATGTTACGGAACGTTGCACCGATTGTTGTCATTCATTCATGGCAAATGAACACATTTGGTGAAAATTTTCTTTTTTTTGCCCCCCTCTCCTCATCACCCCGTTCTCGTACTATATCATCTCAATTTCGATACTTTTTAAAAGGAAAATGATAAGCTAAAGAATGGATATATTAATATACACATAGATATCATTTTATCACGTACAAAAAAAAAAACGAACTGCACATTGATAAGCAATTCATTGATAAACATATTTAACAAAGCTTAAATTATATTATAATTTTAAAAAATTTAATTATATTTTACAATTATATATCTTGCATAACTAATTTGGAATGAACATTTACAAATATTATTGGTAAATTAGTAAATGTTAATTAATTTATTTGGATTGATAATAATGATATGATAATGAAATATTAAAGCATGAAAATTGTAAAAATTTTGATTGATTATAAAACTGAACTTTGATTTCTGCAAATTAATTTATAAATAATTTGTAATAGTTTTTTTTTAATTTCAACTATCAATTTGACATTTTGCAATTTTTGTTTTTTTTACCTCTCAAATCAAATATGATATTTTATTTTTTCAATTTTTATTTACTATAAATATTATTGCTGAAGATATTGAGGTTGAGGTTAAGAATTAGAAGAGCTTATCTGATAATTGATTATAAAAGTGACTTTGAGTTTTTTTCAATTATCAATTTGATCTCTTTGAAAATTTTTATCTCTTAAGCAAATAGTTTTTTTTTTTTCTAGAAATATTCCATATTCTTTGCATTCAATCAGATAGCTGTTAATCAATTACATAATGTAACAAAAATTTTGCAATCTTGCAACTTGCAACTCTCGATTCGTAATTCTTCTCCTCCTTCTTCCTCCTTCCTCCTCCTTTTTTTTTCTCTCTCTCTCTCTTTCTTTCTCTCTTTCTCTTCAACTTCACTTCTTATTTCTTTTTTGATAAGAAAAAAAAAATGACAATATAGAAATTTCAGCATGACGGCAGCATATTTGTGACAATGTCTCCGTTCCATCAGCAATATAACCAACAAACCGATAATACTACTACTACTACTACTACTACTACTACTACTACTACTACTACTACTACTGCTACTACTACTACATCATACTCCTCTCTCTATCTCTTATATGACGGTGCCATTTGATTTCCAGACACTTACAATATCACCATATCACTGCCGCAAATATTGTCACCCGTTCCAATCGACAGCTTAAACTGTTCCAATCTTTCTCTCTCTCTCTTTCTTTTTTTTTAACTCCTAAATTTTAATTAGAAATGAACAAAAAGAAACAACGATAGAGAGAGAGAGAGGAGAGAGAGAAAGAGAGATGAATATTTCAATTTCTTTTTTTGTTTCACTTCTCGAATTCACTTGTTTATTCTCGAATTTACATGTTTTTGCTAATTTTATTCACTTATACAAAAATTTAAATAGAAATAATTTCAAATTATAAACGATGTTTTTCAGGTTAAATAATAAAAAGTTTAAATTTTTGTATCTGATAATCAAACGACAATAATTGATCCTAAAGATATAAAACTTAACAAATTAAAACTTTTAAAATTTAGCGTTTTTTCAGCCAAAATTTTTCATAAATTTTTGACTATTTTTATCAATCGCTCTTTTTGCGAAGTCTTTTTATTGTTTATTTTTTTCTTTGCTTAGAAAGTTTGATCATTCAATTTATTCGCTAATCGATTAATTTGATATGTTTTACGAACGATTAAATTTTGATCAAACAAAGTTAATGATTAATTTTTTTAGTCAAAAATTTTAGTAAATTTTTGATTGCTTTTATCATACTCTTTCGTTTTTTTCTACATATAGTTTTAGAAAGATTATACATTTGTTCAATAAATTGCTAAAAATTGATTGACCATTATATTTAGCTGTAATTTTTGACTTTTTTTTTTTGCTTTTGCAATTAAATTAATAATGAAAGTTGAAATCAAATTTTTATTCAAAAAAAATTTCCATGATTTTTGATAACTTTTGAAAGGCTTTTTCATACATAAAATTTATTTAATCGATTGTTGAAATTTTTTATTTTATTTTTATTTTTTGATTAATTTTATTTGAAAAAAATTTTTTCATTTATAACTTTTATCCTATGAAAAATTATATATTTTTTTATAAAATAATTGCAAATTTTGAGATAGTTGTTATTGGAAAAAAACTTCCATATCATATCATATTAATGTAAGTTATACTGCATTGATGCTAATGCAAGTCTTGCTGCATTGATGCAAGTTATGCTGCATTGATGCAATTACTACATCCATTTTCGCCATATATTTTGAGCTTGAATATTGAAAAGAATAGTAATTTTGGATTTTACGATAAGTTGAATAATTTTTTTAAATTCAAAACAGGATAAACATTCGATCAGCAATCATTACTCAATACCAATAGTGTATCGCATTGATACAAGTCATCTTGCATCATCATCTTTCAAGTATTTTGAATTTGAATGCTGGAATACTCATATATATCTTGAATTTGAATATTAGAATACTCACATATTTTGAATTTAAATATTAGGAAGAATTAGTAATTTGAAGTTTACAAAAACTTCTAAAAACGTTGTAATTAACTAGCACTTCGAACTCAAAATAGAGTTAACATTTCAATCATTTATCAGTAATTAGTAATCAATATTCAATATATACTCTGTCGTATCATGCTATATTGATGCAAATCATACTGCAATAATGTACAAAAATACGAATGCCTTATCATCTTATCATCTTATTCATATATCTTAAATTTGAATGTTTTTAAAAAATTTCAATAATATTTCGAACTTATAAAAAATAAATTCTGAATAAAATTTTTTTCATTGCTTTTTTTATAGCAGTATTGAATTAGCTTTTTTCAATTTAAAAATCCGATAGTAAACATTTCGATCAGATTATCAGTATTAACAAAATATTTTGCCTCATTAATTTCATATTTCAACAAAATTAATTAGTTTTTCCTCTCTCTCTCTCTCTCTCTTTCTTCATATTATTTGCCTTTTATTCAATTGATATCGCTTACTTACTTAGTTAATTAGTAAAAGAAGAAAAAAAATATTAGTTGTTTATGATAAAAGAATTTCATAACATATCGGATATTTATTATTAAAAAAAAAATTTTTTAAATTTCATAAAATGGACAAACAACTAATCATTTCTATAGCAATGATAATAATAATAGTAATAATAATAATAATAATAATAACAATAATAATAGTAATAATAATAATAGTAATAATAATGATAATCTTTAGCCTTAATCAACAAATCTTTTGCAAATATTAAATTTCCTTTTTTTTCTCTCTTTTTTTGTCCTGCAAAATTCTTCTCATTTAGCAATAATAACTCTTTCAATTCATTTTGAATAATCATTCATATCCCTCTCACATTCATCAAAAAGAGTATATAACTTTCTATTTTTTTAAATTCAATTGTAATGTAAATAATAATAGAGGAAAATGATATTTACTTTGTCATATCATTTGTTTTTAAATATCAATGATTATTGAATGATTGAATATTTCTATTAATAATTTGTTTATGTTATCATTTATATCATTCAAAAAATTTAATTGATTAAAATTTTCATCTGATTTTTGCTTTCTAAACCATCTCATCTCATTTCATGAACGATACATTCAATTAAACTTTCTTGAAATAATTATTATTTAGATTTTAATCGATAATTTAAAACCACAAATCATAGTTTAAAATAGTAACAGAAGATAGATTAAAATAGTAAGTATTGTCATCTTTTTTTTTGTGAATAATCATAAAGATTAAGTTTTTAGTTCTCAGATCACAAATATGAAGAGAAGAAGTGATAATTTTCGATTAACAGAGTTAAAGGAAAAAGTGAGAAATTTATTTTTGTAATCAATATTATCATTAGATCAATTTTATTATCAATAATTTATAAATATTTTCATTATCATCTTTATCATCAATCTAACTCATACTTTTCATATTTGGCATAAAATTGATAATCTTTTTTAGATTATCTTTTTACTATATATTTTGTTATCATCTTTATCAATATTCTAATTGATATTTTTAGTTTAAATTGATTTAAAATAATAGAATAATTGAAATTTAGAAATGAAAATTGATTTCAGGTTTTTTTTCTAGGTGTGACGATTATAATGTTTGAAATGGTATATTTTTGAATATTTCAAATTGAATTAGAAGTGAAGGAAGATTATATGAAAAAAGTTTAAATGACTTCATCAATATTTTAAAATGTTCGAATTTTGGCAAATTTAATTCTCATCGGTGATGATAATATTTATAATGATCAGTAAATGGTACGGTATGTCATCATATTATCGGGATGATCCTAATGCCAATATCATTTCTCATTATCTGTCAATTGTCATTCAAAATGTACTGTATTCTCAAATCAAAATAAATTTTATGTTGATTTGTGACTTTTTATTGTTTGAATTAGAACTAAATGTTAATTAAAATTACTTGAATACCATATTTAATTTTATTTTGATCCAATTCGATTCGAATTCTTTTAAATAATTAGTATTTCAATTTTTTTTTATTTAAAGATAATATTTAATTTTTTTTTGTCTAAGAAATTTTAAATTTATGAAGAGGAATTATTAGAAGTATTTGATATTAAAATGCTCTAAGACAATCAAGACTTGAGTATAATTATCAGGTCATTATATTTGATCGAATCAATTGATTTGAATTAATCAGCCATCACTATATTTGATTCATTCAACTGATAGTGAAATGTGAACTATAAAAGTAATATGAGAAAATTTTTTAATAACTAAAAAAATATATAATATTTTCTTGATGATATGTATTTTCGTCGAGAATAAAGTAATTAAAAAGTTTTTCTTCTTTTTTTCTTTCCTTTGATATATTAGTTGTTTGAAAAATTTGACGCTTTTTCTCTGTACAGAGATGATATAAATAATTGTTATGTTTCACCTTTTGTCCAACGTTTAAACGTTTTTTACGCAATCATCATTATTTATGATCGTTGAATGAACTTCATCCATTTTTAGGATTGATTTTCCTGAAGCTATTTCGTAATATTATTGTTCTTATCAGGTTATCGGTTTAATTCAGGTTATCGTTAAATTTTGCCAATTTTAATTTCGATTAATTGTACAAATCAAAATTTAAAAAATTTTTTAATATAGAATAATAGCTTTCTTGAATGCAAAATATTTTAACTATCTCGAATGCAAGGATCTTTTAATAGGATAAATAATATGATATCTTATCTATAATGCTTATCAATTAATATTTCAAATTGTAATTCAAATAATTTTCGATTACTTTCATAATTAATTCGAATTATTCCCATAAAAATTATTTAGTTTCCATTTTTTTTTTTATCAAAATTCTCCTTTATCATTATATACAAATCAATAATTTAATTATTTTTTAGCAGAAATAAAAAGAATGGAAATTCTATTTATCAAATTTTACGCAAAAATATATTTCGCTCTAATTTCAATATTCGACTTAAAAAAAAAAAAAGAAACGGAAATATAGGAATTAACAAACTATAATTGTTAGTAGCAAAAAAAAAACAAGTTATTTTCGATAAAAAAAAAAAGAATTAGGTCGGGGTCGTTTGGATTAATGTTTTATTAATACGGTATATTTTTTACCCCGAATTAAACCGGGCATCATTATTATCTTTCATCCTACTTCTTTCTTTCTTTCTTTCCTTCCTCTCTCTTTCATAATATTAACTACTTTTTTCCATCCCAACTATCCTTCCCGTAATATTTTTACAATTATTTTTTTCATTTATAAATATATCATCAATTAACAAAGTGTTGCCCGAAACAATCAACATTATTCATTCGTATTTTTTTTTTTTTCTAGGAAAACAAGAAAAAACTTTCAACTTGTTATTCTTGACGATCGATCTATCGATCTGTATCGATTAATCGATCGGTCGTTTTTTTGATCTATCCTAAATTATGTCGTATTTTTATGTTCTATACGAATAATTAAATCAGAATTTTAACTATCTATTACTTGATTTTTTCTTTTTTGTTTCGCCTTTCTTTCTTTTTTTTTCTCACTAATTTTTATTATCTTTTAATTCATTAATTTGATAAAAAATATTTTTGATTTTTACTAAGCGTAGAAATCACATTCTATTTTCATCATCATTTTTCATTCTTATAAAATGTATCGTATTCATTTTTGAATATTTCATGCATTTAGTGTAAATTTAATACTATCATAATCAGATATCTATTTCATGCACATAACACATACGATAATCATAATCGAACATCTATTTCGAGATAATAATAATAACAATAATCAATCAATCAATCAATCAATCAGTATGGCCAGTTATAACTTGAAGTAATAAAATAAAATTCAAATTTAAATTTCCTTAAATACATTTTAAATTCATATTTTAATTTAAAATATAAAAGGAATATGCAAAAAGAAATTATTAAGTTGACAAATTCGACAATTGATTTAAATTTACTAAGAGAGAGACAGAGAGAGAAATGGAAAAGAGAGAGAGAGAGAGAGAGATGCTCGAAATAATCAGATTTATTCATTGAGATGTAAGTTCGCAAGAATAATCAAATTTTAGTTTTTATACATAATATATGATATGGAAAATTTACGATGAAAATAACACATTGTGAAAAAAAAAATATTATCAAATAACAAAAGATACTGTATTGATATTATTTACCGTAATCGAAATATTTTCAATCATATTAATTACTTCTTCGTTACATCTTTTGCTAATTAAAAAAATATGAAAAATTGTAATTTTTTTGATTTAAATTTTAGAGGAAAAATTGAGAAATTATAAATTACAGTATCATCAAATTGATTCATTACATTTTTTCTTTTTTGGGAACCAATCAAAAGGCCATTTGCACTCTTACACCACCTTTTCATCCAATCACTTATAATACAATCATTTACTCTATGATAATAATAAATTAATAAGATGGAAGAAATTAAATTTAAATTGAAATAATAAATTTCGTTTTTCAATTACCAAATTATTTGTACTATTTATGGAAGGAAAATAGGAAAAAACTTTTTTGTGCAAATTCTTTTTCCTTTTCTTTTAATTCCATTTGAAATATATGAATTTTTGTATTTCTTTTTTTTATTCCATTTGAAATATACCAATTTTTGTATTTCTTTTCTTTTATTCCACTTGAAATATACCATTTTGTATTTCTTTTTTTATTCCATTTCAAATATACCATTTTTGTATTTCTTTTTTATTCCATTAGAAATATACCAATTTTTGTATTTTTTTTAAACAAAAAATATTTTTGCAACTATTATATTTTACATATATGCAATGATATTTTAATAAATTAACAAATTAATTTATATTATTTGATGATATATATATTATTATTATTTCGGTGATGATAATGTTGAAATTTCAGTAACCGTCAGATATTATCATTTTAAGCGATCATATATTAGTGAAATATTTATCTAAAGCTACCCAAATTCTAGGAAATGTCCAATTTCTAAAAATGATAGTTTTAAAGCTGACCTAACTGAATAAATATCATTATTATTTCGGTGATGATAATGTTGAAATTTCAGCAACCATCAAATATTATCATTTTACACGATTATATATTAGTGAGATATTTATCTAAAGTTGTCCAAATTCTAGGAAAAGAATAATAAGAAGATAGCATTAAATTTGATTTAAATGATTATATTAAAACTAAAGTGAATAAATATCATTATTATTTGGATGATAATGCTGAAATTTCTGCTAAGAATCGTCTATCATTCATTTTACATTCAATCAATTAATTAGTGGTTATTTTCTAAAGTTAACCCATCGTTCGATACTTCGAACAATGAATTAACATTTAGTCATTTTAAGTAAACAAAAAAAAATGAATTATTTACGAATTTTTGAATTTTTCAATTTTTCTTTTTATCCTTTCTACTTTTGCTAAAAGTGCAGAAAAAAAAGTTAATATTTACATTTTTTTGCAAATTTTTTTTATTTTCTTTCTTCGCATTTTTTCACTTTCAAATGCAAATGTTTCAATAATTTTATTTTACTTAACAATATAACATTGCTTTTCGGACAAATCATTCAATCAATCTTTTCTTTTTTTTTTTTTTTACTTTTCATTCTTCCTTTATTTAATCTTTGATAGTAAATCTTTTTTTTGATAAAATAATGGCAAGAATGATAGTATTATTTCATAACTCTTTTTAAATTTCATTCATCGAAATTGTTGATAGTTTCTTTTAGATTTTTATTCAACTTTTTCTTTTTCTTTTTTTTTTTTTTTAGTTCACTTCATTTTAATCCTTTATAATGATTCTTCTTTTCTTGGCTATAATGCTAAAGATATAAGACTAATTCTCATAACTTTTTTTTTTGATTATTTTTAATTTCATTCATAAAATTTTATTGGCAATTTTTTCATTTTTAATTTTACTTTCCAAAACGATTAAAAGACTTTTTTTTTAAATGCAAATTATCCAACTAAAACTTTTTCTCGATGAAACTAATCATTTAAATTTGTCGTTCAATTAATGCTTGTATATATGAGAAATATATCAGGAAGAGTTGTTTTACAATATTGATATATAAATTTTTCATCCATCATCAAATAATATTTTCATTTAAAAAAAATCAAGAAATAGGAATGTTTATTATTTTTTTCAATTATTTCATTCATATTATCGTTCAAAGTTTCTGATTATAAAATCGATAAGTGATAACATTGATTAAATCTAATTCCAAAAAAAAGGCAACGAATAGATAACAGATCAAATTTATTTATCGATATGCTTATCTGATCATATTGCGTATGCTTAATTATTCTATCATTTTCATATCCTATCGTTTTATAAATAATAACTTAATTGTTATTTATTAAATTTTATTTTTTTATCAGCGAAAATTTTCATCCTTCTGAAATAAAATAAATTTCATATAGAAATAATAAAAAATTCAGAGAGTAATTTAGGCCTAATATTTACTGCTGAATAGTTTAAATGCCTGGTATTTACTTTTCAAATAGTTATGCTTCGTGATCTTCAATGAAACTTCTAGTTGTAAAGATAAGCGCTTCTTCTTTTCTTTGCAAATTAAAAAAAAATTTTGATAAGCTTTCATTTGAATATTTGTCCAAGTATGCAAACATTTATCGCTAAAATATATTGATAATGATAATGATTAATATACAGTATATTTTACGAGAAATCAGAAACATATTGATAATGATTAATGCAGTATATTTTACAAGATATTGAAGGCATGTTGATAGTGATTGATATAACAGTATATTTTATAAAATATCGGATACTGATTGATGCAGTATGTTTTGCGAGATATTGAAACTAAATGATTGCTATAGTAAACTTCGTGATATTAGCCTATCTTTGATACAATCATTTGGCTTTCATTATAAAAAAACTTTAATAATACGATATCTCCATTTTATTTCAATTCTTTTAATTTTTAACCTATTTTATAAAATTATTAGATAATGAAAAAAAGGAAAAAAGAAGGTACAGAAACCAATTATGGATCATAGTTTTCTATTTTAGGAATCAAAATTACAATTTCAATTAGTAATACATATCAGTCATATGCTTGATATTATAATCGATTTTGCAACTTAGAAAAAAATGATATATTAACCTTGTTCTAAGATAATTATGAAAATTTAAATATTTGCTAGCAAAACAATTAAATTTGAAAATTTAAAAAAAAACTGATAGCTTAACTAAACTTTGCATTATTCAAAAAAAATCGTTTAGTAGTGACAAAACTATATTTAAATTTCTTTTTTAGCATGTTTAATGAGATAAAAATTATCACGATAAAAATGATTCTGATTAATAAAGCAACCATTCTTGAATTCTCGATCAATTAGACATTTTAAATCAACTTTGATTATTCATTCATTCTAACATAACGATTGCCTATTTAATCATTCGTAATCAAATTTATTTATTATAAAATTTTAAGTTGAAGTTTTAATTTTTATGTTTAATATTTATTTTTGAAATTAATGATACGAAGTGAAGAAGAGAAATAGCAATTTTCATTTTAGGTACATGCTAAGATTCCTTGGCCAACGGCTTGCTATATATCAAACGTCAATTCTTACTCTTCCTTATACTTTCTATGTTAGTTGGAACATTTCATAAACAACTTTCTAAAGATATTTCATCCATTTCTTATATACCCAAATATTTTTAGCTTAAACATTCAGCTAAATTCTAAATTACTTAATATGACAAAAAAGGATACGGTATAAAATGTATGATACGGTATAATGTATATATTAATAAAATTATTAAACATAAAATTTTTTTTTGAAAAAAAATTCAATAATTTGAAAAGTTAGAAAAGATAATAAATATTAGCTCTTTTTTGTCTACAAATTATTCATCGAAATATTTAGTTTGGTTGAAAAAAAAAAAAGAAAACAAAATAAAACAAAAACAAAAACATAAACAAAATAAAAGAAATTAAGCGATAAATTTAAAAAAATAATAAATAAAAAAGATTTGGAAAAAATAAAATAAATAACTGGCAATTTTATTTGCGCAACTGTTCCCATCTAACTATTATTTTTATTTTATCATAGCAAATAAACAAACATTCAAATTTCATTTCCTTTTTTTCCCTCCTCCTCCTAAATTTCGTTCTTTTTTTTTCGCCGTCCGATCAAAAAATATGCCGTTTTTCTTTTTCAAATACTGGTTGAAAAATTTCTTTTTTTTTTTTGTTATAACAAAATAATACATTCATTCATTCCCGCTCCATAAAAAAAAGACGAGAATGAATGATTTTCAGTTTGAAAAACTTTGTTATTTAATATCAAACATTTTTATCAAATAGTCTGATAAAAAGAAAAATTGATAAAAGAAGGAAAGAAAAAAATAAATTTTTTATTTTTGATAATATTATTTAGCGAATTTCACATTTATTTATTTATTTCAACTTATTAAATTTTTAAATTGAATTTTATTTTTTGGAAAAAATTATGCTAATTTTTCATGAAATCATAATATAGCTATAATTTTATCAATTTCTTATTAGTGATTAATAAGCTTAAATTATTGTTGATAAAATTTGCTAAATGATTGCAATGTATCGTAGAAATTTGATATCCCTGATAAATGATAATCTATTAATTGTAGTTGAATTTCGCTTAAATATGTAAACATAAGCATTCTCGATTGCAAGAATATTCATTGTAATGAAAAGATTTGGATTGGAATTATTAATTATTTTTTTCTTTAAATTAAAAACTTTTAAATTAAAGATGAAAGTTGATATCGCTTGAAATCAATGTTATTCAGGATAATGAGTATTTGATTTGAATTTCAAACATTGTAAAATTATAACTTGCATATATTCGATATTTGATATAATCAGATTTATGTAAAATTTATATTAGTAGTAGAATGATTCAAGTTGAAATATGGCAAATATTATTTTGAAAAAATTTTTCTAATAATCTTTTTAATATTTCTCTTTTAAAATTTTCTCGTCGAGACTCACTCCATTTTTAGTCATCGTAGTTTTTTGTTTTTCGCAAAAATTTATCAAATAAAAGACCAAAGATTCATGTACTTGGCTAACCCAAGAATTATAAATGCATCAATATTTGATTATTGCAAAAAAAAAAAAATGGCAAACAAGGCAGCATTTTGTACGATAACTTTGAAATAAAAATTTAATAAAATGTTAAGCGATGATAAGATGGATGATTTTATCATCTAAAAAATATTAAAATTTATCATATTTCGTTGTTCAATTATCTCTTCATTTTCATTTCTACAGCTAAGAAATATTTGAAACCATTAAAAAGTCATTTTTTACGTAGTATTAGTTCGAAGCTCGTACTGTATCAATCAATTATCAGTCATCTTTTTACAATAATATCAGTTATATGATAAACAATCTTGATGATAAATTACTATATTGACTATCATTCTATACTATGCAAGATTTGTGTGCTTTTTAAAATGTATGAGTTGGAAGAGTAGCGGTTAAATATGTGATGATCATTTTTGTGACAACAAAACATTTAGAAATTTTACGATTACCATATCTTATTTATGTGATTGATTACAATTAGCGCGTAGAAAATGGTTGTTCAAAAATTTTTGTCCTTCAATTCTTTTTCTTAAATTAAAAATTTTTACTAATTTTGAAGTATAACGGAAAATTTGAACTTTTTCTCAAATTTTTACTTTCTCAAAATTACAATTAAAAATATTTGATAAAAATTAATTAACCAAAATTATTAGTGAAAAGTTCAAAAATTTTTATTATTTATTGAATCTATAATGCATTATTCGGCATGCATAGTTGTTGAATGAAATTTATTTGTTGAAATTTTTGTGGATGATTGAATTTCATCAAAATAAATTTATAAAATTTAATTATAAATAATTCAAAATATTGATTTAAAAAAAGCATTGCCATTTTAGAATTCTTGAAAATACTTATTCCATTTCAGAATCTTGAGAAAAACATATCGTCATTATTGTAGGATATAGCATATTATGAAAAAATATCTTGCGATAGCGGGTAGGAAAAAGAAAAAACTATAGTATGAGATATCTTGATAGACGGGATATGAATGAAAGATAAAGCTATATTATGAGATATCTTGATAGACAGGATATAAAAGAATGCACATCTACGGTAAATAATATCCTGTCCGATTAAATATTTAAACACCCGAAATGTATTTTATCGATGGAATCTAGTGATTAATCATTTCTGCGATATTCTTAACTAAATTTCTTCTTTTTTTTTTGCCTTTGCAACTTCTCGAAAAACAAAAATAACAGTAAGATTATTAATGATACGGAAGAAAAGTAATTGTCATAGCCTGATTATTATCAATCAATCTTAATCTAAATTTGCTGGCTATCCAAAATTTACAAATTATCAAATTTTTCATTTGTTAATTAAAAGGAAGGAAAAAACAATCTTATCATCAAATTTAATCATATAAATAATCATATCATGAAGTTGAGTTTAATCATATAGATAACCATATCATCAAGTTTAGCCATACAATCATATCATCGAGTTTAGCCATACAATCATATCATCAAGTTTACTCGTATAGACAATCATATCATCAAGTTTAATCATACAATCATATCATCAAGTTTAGCCATACAATCATATCATCAAGTTTAGCCATACAATCATATCATCAAGTTTAGCCATACAATCATATCATCAAGTTTAATCATACAATCATATCATCAAGTTTAGCCATACAATCATATCATCAAGTTTAGCCATACAATCATATCATCAAGTTTAGCCATACAATTATATCATCAAATTTAGTCGTATAGACAATCATATCATCAAGTTTAGCCATATATATATTTCTTTTGTTATAAGTTTAAGCTTTGATTTCTAATAAATTTAGGCTACGTAGTTTGAAAAATTTTTGCAAAATAATAAATTTCAATAACAAAAAAAAGAAAAAAAATTGTTGCAAAAAGAATTTGTTATTTTAGAAAGCAAAAAAAAATTTTTTTCTTTTCTCCTTCATTGTTGTTTACATTTTTAAGAACAGTAATGGAACTTTGTTACTACTTTGCCCTCAATTTATTCATCCTTCTCATCAACAATCATCATCAACCAGTCCCTATCGATAATGTTTATAGTGCGAACGAATGAGTTACTTTTCTTTTTCAAAAAATAAAAATATGTATTCATATGTCTATATATATGTGTATGTATGTATGTATGTGTGTATGTGTGTATGTATGTATGTATGTGTATGTATGTATGTGTATGTATGTATGTTTATATTGGAATGATTAGTTATTGCTTCTTCAGATTGAGATTGAAATGTTTTTCAAATAACATTCCATAATATTAGTCAGTTCAATCTAACTACAACTACTGAAGGCAATGCAGTAGAAATGTTTGTTTGCTACATTTGCACTTTTTTTTTTTTCATTCTAAATGCTAAATTTTGCCATTTTGACGAGAAGAAAGGAACATGAATGAATGAATGAATGAATGAATGAATACACATTCTGCATCAATCGTTGAATCACTCAATCGTTCCTTCAATCATTCAATTTACTCTCCGATCGCTCGATTCGTTGTCATCCGATTTATCCGATTATTTACTTACTTGCTTTGCCGTTTCAAACAATTCATGCTATTTTAGTAATGCCTGCAATTTCATTTTAGTTATTTTTACACTGCCCAAATTCTTTGTTAACTTTTATCAGTTTATCAGTTTCTATACGTTTTCAAAAATAATATGACAATTACTAAATGATACATACTGATTACAACGATATTTCCTTTTAAAACGAAGATAATAATAATATATGTTAAGTGAAAATGAATGATGTTTACCTGAAAGATGTTAGAATGAAGGAGAATGTTACCTGGAAAAATGTTACTTGAAAAATATTATCTGTCATGTAATTCTTGTATTACCGTATCTGTTCATGAAAACTCTAAAAGGTGAAATGTTAAAAGATACATATTGATTGTATTGGCAGTGGTAATTTTTTTAAAAATAATATTTTGTGCTTGATGGATGTTATCTGCCATATAATCCTTACTTTTATCAGTCATATAATCCTTATATTTATCTATTTGCATTAAAAAATGATAATGTTAAAGGATACATATTGATTGATTATATCGATAGTTTTTTTTTAAAAAAATGATAATGTGTCAGTGAGAAGGTTAATTAATTGCCTACTATATGTAACCTTCTTATGTTTACTGTATCAATTTTTAATCACTTCATTAGAAGACTCTACCTGAAGGATATTACCTGGATTTGTAATAATCCTTATGGTTTTTATCGTATCTGCCCGCTTCAAAGAATATTTCTCTCAACATACATTTATTTCAACAATTTATCAATCAACCTGCAACTCAAAGATATACAATATATGTTTAAAGATTGTTATTACCTGTCATATAATCATCTTATGTTTACCGTATCAATTTTCATCATCTGAACAAAGAGATTCTCCCACCTTGCGATATATATATTTCATTTGCATGCAGTTATAACATGCAGTTATTGCATGCATATTTATAGATAGCAATTGTATTGATCAAATTGCTATCCAAACATTGGATTTCTTTTCAAAAAAAAAAAGAAGCAGAATGATCTTTTTGTCTTTTACAATAATTTCTTCAAATATTTTTTTATGGAACCAATTAATTATTAATTTACCACACTCTTTGATCTATTAATTAAAACATTTATTAGCGGTCAAAGGTTAAATTTTAAATTAATAATAGCTAATAATAATTGATGAAATTATATTTCCTAATATGAATTTCATTAAAAACCTTTGAAGAAATTAAGTTTCTCTTCATATTCTTTTATTGCATTTTTTGGTACAGGAATAGATTAATTTGAGAATAGATTAATTTGAGATAGATTATTGAAAAATTATTCAAATACTACTTCATTTTGATATTGCATAAATAAAAATTTGTTTTGCAAATTTGATTAGAAAATTGAGCATAATTTGAATAAATTGATAATATATTTTTAGATCAAATGAGAATTGATAAAATGCTTTAGAAACTAAGTTGCTTAGAAAATTGTTTATATTCTGTTGCAGTGGATAATATTTCCATGGTTACGATCGTAATATTAAGAGAGAAATTCAAATTTTAACTTCTCCATTTATTTTTACTTTGATCATACGATAAATGAGATATGCAAAGTCTAACTAACATTCTATAAATTCTAATTATTATTTTTCCTATAAAAATTTGACAGGTAAATCTATCTTTTGCTTAACATGAATAAATTACATGAAAGCATGTAAACTAGCATGACACTAATAATTTGATTGGAAAAAAAACAGAGGGAAAAAAATATTCAAGCTAATTTCTTTAATGATCTGTACTTAAAAATTATTCATTATATATATCGTAGTTGAACGAATGATCCATGAAAATATGATATTTGTTTATATCGTAATCGTTTCAGCAAAAACGTATTTATCACAATAGTTAATGGTTAATCACGAGAAATGTAAATTCGTCGAGAAACGATAGAATTCGTTTTCATGTTAGTATCATTCAAAAAAAAAAAAAAAAAAACTTCAAGAGTGATTTCTGGACGATCTCGTTTTCTTCATTTTATCGCATTTCTGTCTCTTTGCTTTCCTTTCTTCTTTTCTTCTTTCTCTCTCTCTCTCTCGAATTATTTCTCATCTTAAATCGAATAAAATTCAGAAAATTTTTCATTACAATAAAAAAAAATATTTCATTTATGATCGAAATAAAAAGGAGTAAAAATGATAAAGAAATTTTGTTGCTTGTGCGATTTGCGTTGACTGTTCAAATTTCGCAAATCTAAGTTCATTTATGATCGAAAAATAGACTTTTCCATTTGCATGAATCTAATGATTATTTTTCTAATTATGTTAACAAATGTTTAGCTTGTTGATCATAAAAATGGTAAGCTAAGTTGCTTATATTTTACTCTCTTCATCGAATAGAAGAATTTTGATAAGTTAAACCGATTGAAGAAAGAAATGCTCTATTACGTTTTGAATAATGTCATATGAAACCTGAATGCAATGATTTCTAGTAAAATATATCTGAGAAGAATGTAATAATCAAATAAGCAGCAAACTTAATCAATGACAAAAGCTAGAAATTATGGAATCTTAATTGTTAAAATGTTGTCCATTCGATCAGTTAAATGCAATTTTAATTAAAATGATCCAAATGCAAAAGTTATAGAAATTTCTTTCTTCTTATTTTATAACTCAATGTTTCACATCCGAAACTTTTAAACAATCTTCTTCATTTATTTAGACTTTTTAAGAATCCATTTTTGATGACAAATTATCGATGCCAATATTTTAATCTGAAATATTCCATTCAATTTTTCAATAACATTCAATTTCTACACTGCTTCCTACACCAATTATTTATTCCCATTTCCATTGTTTCTTTTTTTGAATTCTTTTTCTACTACTTCTAATGATATCAGATTCTTTAATACATATTTTATACATACGTCTGTGTACACATTATGTATCATACGTGACGTGTATTAATACAAGTGCAAACAAACACTTCACGTGTTGCATCATATATATATATATCAATTATCCATTTAAATGAACTTTTAATTTTGTCACCTTTTCATATAAATATACATGGATATAAAATACATATATAAATATCGATAGATATAATAACGAGAACTTATGCACATTCATATGATACTAATCATAGCAAATATATTACATAAATGAATGTTTATATATATATATATATATACAATTTTTCATTTAATATGGAAAAAGTTATAAATCATTTTTGATAAGTTAATCATTTATCATTTAATCATTTATCAGACTTCTTCTTTAAATTAGAAAAAAAAACTAAAAATAAAATTAATTTCATTTTCTAAATGGAATACTTAATAATAATAATAATAATAATAATACTATTAGAAAGATTATGTTCCAATTTTTTGTCCTAATAAATTATATATTAATGCTTTTTTAATTAAATTAATTTCTTATTATAATTAAATTAATGTAAAATTGATTTGATTTAATTGAAAAATTTTCAATTTTTTAATTAAATTTTCATTCTTTAAAATAATAATTGTCATTTAAGCAATATTTAACTAAAAATTAAAGAAATAATTATTAATGATGTTATAATATAGAAATTACTTGAAAATTTTGCAAAATAAAAAAATTTTTTTTAAAGATTAATAAAATTATTATTATTATTATTATTTATTATTACTATTATTATTATTATTATTATTATTATTATTATTATTATTATTATTATTATTATCATTATTATTATTATTATTATTATTATTATCGTTATTTATTATTATTATTATTATTACTATTATCGTTATTTATTATTATTATTATTATTGGTAAATGACAATGTTTTTGTAATAATTATTTTTTCAAATTTAGTTAAAAATTTATTATTTTTTTCAATATTATAATATATCCAAAATAGTGGTTAAAAATTAAAAAAAAGAAAAAATTTAATAGGATATAAATAGAAATTTCTGGAGAAAAATTTGTAAAATTTAAATAAACTTATCGATATTATAATACAACTTTAATATACAACTTTAAAGATCACATATATTCTTTATATCGGAAGCATTCACTATCCGATTCTGTAATTATAGCAGAAGAGAGACATCGCATTTCTTTGCCGCATCAGAAGCATTCACTATCCGATTCTGTAATTATAGCAGAAGAGAGACATCGCATTTCTTTGCCGCATCAGAAGCATTCACTATCCGATTCTATAATTGTAGCAACAATTTCATAATGTTTTGCATCTTATCTTATGTATCCATTAGATATGGAATTTAAAGAAGAAAAAAAAACAAACAGATTGAAGCAGAAAAGTTCGAGCATTACATCAAATGACATTGGATTCTTTGTTTAAATGAATGAACGAATGATTGAATGAATGATGAATGAAACGAATGAATGATTCAATGTTTGTTGCAATCATTCCCACGGGATGGCAAAAGAGAGAGAGTAGAAGTTATGCGAAATAAATTTGCAATGAATTTTTTTTCTTTTTTTTGCTTCCTAACAGAATCCGTTCAGCATAAAAGAAAATAGAAAGAACAGATAAGAGTTTAGAAGTGCAGGAAAACAAATCATCTGCCTCTTTCCTCTTTTTTTTTTTTTTTGCCTTCCTTCTATTAATCGAAACGAAATTTCACTGTCGCTAACTACATCCCATGCTATATGCCATTTTCCAAACAACAACAATAACACACACATACACATACACACACACATACACACACATACACACACATATACAAACATATACATAGACATACACACACATACACACACATACATACACAATATATATTATTCGATATCCATTTTAGATGGATGAAAAAATTTTCCAACTTTTTTTCCTTCCTCTCCTACTCGATTATGATGCTTTCCTGAAATTAATATATAATTTTTACTTTTATTGTCTGTCTAAATGAAAGTAGTATTTTTCAATATTAAAAAATTATTCCCTAATATTTCTATTTTTCTCTTTTCTTTTTATTTATTATTAAATTGCTAGTATTAAACAATCTCTTATTATAATTTTTTTTTTTTGCATATTTCTTTGCCCTATATATCGAAATTTATTCACTCCTATGAAAATATCAATTCTTATCAATTTCTTTCCTATATATATACGTAATGATTATTTTTCTTGTCATTCAACTTTTCTCTTTTTTTAAACTCTTTCTCTCTCTCTCTCTCTCTCTCTTTCTCCCTCTCTCTTTCTGTTTAGTGATTCTTATAGCATGAATTCTTATTGTCTTATTGATGCAATTTTGAAAGTTGTTTATTGAAAAAAACGTTATGCACTTCCGGATACGGTAGTTTGCCCTCATCAAATTATTTGTTTCTCATCAGGTTGCTATTCTTTAACATATACCGGTCTGTAAGGAGGTACTTTATATTGCTGTCACTACTATCTCGACTATTTTCTACGGCTGTTCCATTTTTTGCTATAAATGTAAAAATGTGTATGTGTATGTTTTTAGATAAGACGAAGTGTTCGCCGTATTCCTTCAACTAAACCTTTCTTCTTTCAATACTTGTTCGAATAGATCGGATTCTATCATATTTTTTACTTTTTTTTTCCTTCTAATCCATGATTTATCAGAATACATGAATTATTTGAAGATCAGATTTACATAGCATGATAAGCTAGCTATTAATACATGAAAACATACATAGCTGCTTGCTGTATCATTAGCAACATATTAACCAACTATTACTATTTTGTCATTAATACTATACTGCTAATCAACGACACGATATATCATAGAAAGAATGAATGAATCTGTTAATAAAAGAAAAGAAAAATTTCGACGAATAATTTTTGAAGAATGGCATTTGAGAATCAACAGGAATTTAAGATTTTAAGAAGTTGAAATTTTTTTTTCAAATTCGTAATTACAAAAAATCAACAATCTGATTTTGAAACTTTTTTTCCTATTTTTTTTAGATTGAAAATGCTAAATTTAAAATTTGTGAAATTTAGAAATCCTTTTTATTTGCATATAATTTCTTGAAGAAAAAATTAGGACATACTTTTCTAAATATTGATTCTTATCATAATGATAAGAATCAATATTTATATCGAAATAACCTCTCCTATATGTTGTTTTGCGTTCATTTCTTTTTTGCATAAAATAATTTGCAAATGTTTTGAAATCATATTTAACAATTTGAAATGAGACAGCTAACTATTATTTCCATTTTACTGTACTTTTGCAGATTTCGGAATTCTTGAACAAAATCTTTGCATGGAATCTTTGCTAACTAAATAGTTAAACATAAAATTTCTCGCAGATATCTTTTTCTCGAAAAAACCGAGATGAAATGGATAGAAGGCTTTACAAACTTTAGATCAATATCATTGTATTTTTGCAAATTTTGGAAATTCATAAATAGAATCTTCATTTGCAAATTAAATAGTAAACATAAAATTTCTTGCAAATATCTTTTTCTCGACAAAACCGAGATGAAATGGATAGAAGGCTTCGCAAACTTTAGATCAATATCAAATCTCATTATAGTGAGAAAAATGCTTACTTAATTTGATAATGTATTTAATTAAACTATTTATACTATACTTCTTTCTGAAAATTTTTTTCGATTTATTTATCAATAATATTTCATATTTGCACAATTTAATTGAACTATATTTTAAATCATATTTTCTTTTCAATTTTATCAAAATTATTTATGAAATTAATTTTCAGATTATAAATAAGTTTGAACTAATCACAAATTAGCAATTATATTTTTAGCATTTCGAGCAATAATAGCGAAATAGGTGATATATTAAATATGATAAATGATAAGAAAAATTCCTAAATCCTAAATTTGTGATAATTTTAGGATTTTTAGTGAGATTGCTGCTATAAAATATTATTGATATGAGCAATTTTTTCAATTTTAAACGTCTTCTATTAAAAATTAATATAAATAATATTTAATCTTTTTCTTCAATTCACTTAAAATATTTCTCTTTTCTTTCTTATCATATCATAAATTAAGTACAATGATCTTTTGTTTATGGAGAACTTCATGGTTTGAAATTTTTCTAATTGAAAATACTTTCTGGAATTGAAATAACTTTTATCAGCAGCATAGAATTTTATTTAAAAAATAGAAAAAAATTATCATCAAAATATATTATCTATTTTGTCATCGACAATCGCAGAAATATTACTTTCATAGCTGTCGTTTTCAGTTACGAATAAACAAAACTTAGAAAACAAACATAGAATTATTAAATTTTTTTAAAGATAAAATTATAGCAATTCTGATAAGCTTGGAATTTTAATATATTTAATCAATTGGAAATTTTCATGAAATAATCGATGAATCGATTTTTATTAAGAATTCAGAAGGCTACTATCATCTTCTATCGTTCTTATTCACGCAACGATTACTTCATTTATTTTATTATTCTATATATATATATATATATATAATATATTTTGATGATAGTTTTTTTCTATTTTATATATATATAGAATAATAAAATATATATAGATATAGATATATAAATATAAATATATATATTCACATGAGTGTGAAAATTTTTCAAATTTTAAAATTGCATGAGAAATTTAATGGAAATTTGTTTACTGCTATTATTATTAATTATGAAAAATACTTTTTATCTCCTCCTTCTTTTCCATTCCTCTTGTATTATTTCATTTCTTTGTCTTCATTTTTCTATTTTATCTCGATAAAACAACTTATCTCGATAAATTCATTTTATTAAAAGTTCACATCATATTCATAGGATAGCAAATAAATATCTTACTATTTTCATCTTGCTATTGAAGTTCGCAAATTTAATGCGATATTTATCATTTTGCTAGCGATCAAATTCTAACCAATTGATCAATGATTTAATTCTAATCTATTGGCGGTAGTCGAGCAAAATCATTCCAGTATTCAAATCAATCAATGTATATGGAATAGTTCTTAAAAAATCTCTTTCTATCTTCGCCTTGCAATTAAATGTCGCAAATTTGGTGCGAGATTTATCATTTTGCTAGAGATCTAATTCTAGCAACCTATTGATCAATCATTTAATCCTAATTTATTGGCAGTTTATCGAGTGGAATTCTTCCGATATATACGACAGTTATTTCCTAATTTTAACTATTTATCAAGTTCAAATTTTTTAAACCAAAATAAGCACAAAGCGATATTTGTTTCACCTTTGCATCAATCGCATGTCATATGATTAATCTATGACGAATGTTTAAATTCAAATATTATCAATTCATCTCGAGACTCAAATGCATCCTATTTAAGTGTCATAGTATCTTCTTAAATATTACGTTAAAATTTGCCAAGTAATGAAATATATGCATATATCGCGTGACAAATAAATTCACTCAGTTATTTTGAATACTAAATTAGGCCAATAGCAGATAGATATGATGAAAGTTTCGAAACGAAATGGAACAGTTCTTATTATATAAATGGAAAATAGAAATTTTTATACTAAAATATTTTTGAATTTTAATTTCAATTTCAATTTTCAATTTACAAAAATTACGACAATTGCGCGCTAAAAGTTTTTTTGCTACTAATAAATCGATTTCTTTGAAAATAATTTCTCAAAATTTTACAGATCATTTTCGATTCGTGGAACCTCAATTTGTTTATTTATCTCAAAAAAAAAAATAAAGCATTATTTGGCTTTTATTTTTTTGCTAATAATTCACTGATCTCAATTATTGCTTGTAATAATGATGAGGTTCTTTTTTTGAATTTTTAATTTACTTTTGAAAATTTAATTTAAATTTTTAAAAGTTTTTCAAATTATACTGAAATTGACTATTTGAATTCAAAATTTGAAATTGAAAGTTTTAAAATGAAAAAATTAAATTTAAACATTTTTTATTATTAGAATAAGATAATTTGCCTATTTGTTACTTTATTTTTATTGAAATTTAGATAAAAATTTTTTTAGATATAAAAATTTTATAATTCAAATATTTTTAGATTTGAGACAATTAATGCAATTGCAGCATTAAGTGCTGCTGCTGCTGCTGCCGACAAAATTGGTAAATATTCAAATTTTATACTAATTTTGATAACATTCAGCAAACTCTAAGTAATAAATAATTTATTGCATAACCATTTCTATTGTAATTGAAAGACTGATAGTAAAAAATATTATCAATTTTTGTCTAAAAATAACTTTTGAACTGAGAGATTTTTATCACTCAAATTGGATATTAATATCAAAATCCTATTAGTGATTACGAATCAATGATAATATTAGACTATCAGACGCTGTTGCTATTTGTTTGTTTCTTTTTTTTGCCATATAAATTAAATTTGAATTTCTATGTTATTTTTAAAGATTTCTAATATCATTTTGATAATATTGATCTCTAACGAAACATTATACTAATTTCATTCTTCTATTTCATTTTTTTATTTATTTTATTTTTAAGGCTCCAAACGGGTCTATTACTGTCAACGTTGCCTAAATCATAATCGTCTTGAACCGCGCAAAAATCACAAATGCGAATGTGTATATGCCAATTGCGCCTGTAACAAATGCATATTAGTGGAAAAAGACGCGTACTTAATACTCAATTACATGAATTGGAAGATGTTGCTGATGCCGAAAATGAAGTTGGCATTGATGATCATTGTGGATTAAGTGGTAGATCGAAAGGAGGTTTAAATTTTTTCTTTCTTTTCTTTTTTTTTTTGCCTAACTTTATAAATATATTTTGCAGCATGTGAATATTTTCTTGCAGGAAAATAAAATTTTTCTTTGGGAAAATTTAAATTTAAAAAAATCAATAATTTAAATCATTCTAAGAAATCAATATAATATGGGTCATTTTTTCAAATTCATTAAATCAGTGATGATATATATCATCTTCCATAATCTAAACGAACTTACTACGAAAAATCCTACAATAAACGAATTTATTGGCAAATATAAAATTATTTTGAAAATTTCAAAATCAATCTTACCATAAATTATTTTATCGAGCATTAATGAAATCTAATTTCTTATAAATTTTTCTAATTTTTTTTACCAAACAAAATTTATTAATTAATTTTTATCGTAAAAAATAAGAAAAGTGTATAATATTCAAACATTCGAAATGGAAAAAAATATAAAAATTAAATGGAATGATATTTTATTCTTTCTTTGCTTACAAAATTTTTATTTCAATAATATAATCAATTTGCTAAACATAAATTTTTAACACGATATATCTTATAATAAACGATTATTTGAGATTTTAATAAATTTGAAAATTAATATAATATAAATCATTTTTTCAAATTCATTGAATTGATGATATATCATCTTCCGCAATCTTTATTTGTTTACTAAGCTGAGATATAATTATTATGATTTTTTTGGAATAATTATTATGATTTTTCAAAATTTTGCTATCATCTAAAATTCATTTTCCTAATTAATTTATTTTAATATAATAAAAAACTAAATTATGAAGCGGATTTAAAGAAAATCAACTGCTGAAATTCCATCTGATCATAATATTCCATTATCATATCAAAAAATTTAATGAATTATTTGTTAGAATTCTGATTGCTATAATTTTTGTTTAAAATTTTATATTATTATTGCTATCTAAAAGAAGAATTTATAAATCATAGAATCTTAATATCTATTATGATTTGCATTGCAATTTACATTTCATTTTACATTCTCGAATTAATTTATTACAAAAGTAAAACAAGATTAAGGAGTTAGAACTATGATAGTCTTGATTATAATTTAAATTTCACATCATTCAACTATGTTTGTTGTTAAACAATTAATGTATTAATGTAAACATTCATTTATTTTTAGTAACAATATATCTTGCATTAGTGATACACACTATCTATTTGATAATGATTCTATAACCAGTAGATAGATCATTGTTTGTGTTCCTGTGAACTTCTTGATTTTATTCTTACTATTTATTACAATTCTAAATAGCAAAGATCGATTGTCTGAAAAAGATCATAAAAAAGGTATCTATCATTTTACAATATATTTTATATCATTTTTATCAATAAATATCAATCATATAATTTTAAAGTTTTTTTTTATTAATGCATATATATTATGCATGCTTCTAGTTTTCAAGTTTACTTAATTACTTTTGTTTTATCCAGAATTGTTATGATACTTTGATAAATAAATGCTGTATCATCATTCGGCTATCTCTTTTTATCATTAAAAACTAAAGTTAGCTGCCGTCGTAATAATACACTTTTGCGTTCTAATATTGTCGCCATGATATTTCTGCATCCTAAATTTTGAAGTGTTAAAATTCGATACATAAATTTAGCTAAAACATGAACTGAATCATTACTTTTAAATTATTCAATAAGTTTAAATAAAATTGGTAGGACTTTTGGATATTTTAATAGCGGATAAATCGCTCAGCTTATATATATTCGAATTGATTTTGCTCCTTTAAATTTTCATCTAATGTAGCGGTAGAATATTAACGAGATGGATTATTTAAATTTTATAAATCAAAAAAAATACCTTCTCAATTTAACTAAATAGATTAATTATTTTAGCTGTAATTTTGGGTGGAAAAAATCAAAAAAAAACAGAAGTTATATTATTTATCATCTCATTGATAATTTGTGCTCTTTAAATTTGAAAAATTTTTTTCTCTCGCAATTTTGATAGAAAATAAATTTTGCAAATTATTCATTTGAATTAAAATTCTAATCTTTTATAATTTTATTAATCAAAATTTAGAATCATAATTTACTTGAGTGGAAAACTTTTCGACCATTTTTTGAATTCTCGTCAGATTCTGAACCCTATTATGTTGCAAAGTTTTTGTTTTTTTTCTTTTTTTTACAGTTATTTCTGGAGAAGAACAATTTTTACAAATAAATTATTTTTTTATAAGCAAAATATGCTACTGATATATTGATTTCATTTCTTCTGATAAGTCTATTAATCCATCAATGATATCCTTGTTTCTTTTTTTTTTTTATTTTTTTATTTATTGAAGTCTAATTATTACTCCTTCATCATTTTTCCAGGAATTTTTTTGAGGCTTTATCATAAATTAGTTTATTATGAAATTATTTCGAAGTTACATAAGAAAATATGTAATTTCAGTTGCATAAATATGTAATTTCATTATCGTCATCATCACTGCTATGAACTATGAACTTTAAATATAAATGATTTGTTCGAAATGATTTGCTATATAATTTCCTTCTCTATATATGATTGAATTTTTTGATGGAAAAAAATTTTTTTTCTCGTATTTTCTTTTTTTTCCTTCAAAATGAATAAATGATGAAAATTGTTTGTGTAAACAAAAGAGAGAGAGAAAAAAATTTCCTTCTATTCGCTAATCAATCAGGTTGGCTAAATTATTCAATGCTTTAGTGCCAGGTAGTTTCATCATCATCATGATCATCATCATCATCATCATCACCATCATCATCATCACCATCATCATCGTTTAGCTTATTCTAGTTTAAATGTTTGCATTCACGCTATTTTAGAACGGTGATCGAAAGATTTAGTCGATCGAGAATTGCTTATTCTTTCTTTTCCTTTTCCTTTTTTTTTTTTAAAGTACTTGGTTTGGGAGGGGGAAAAAAAGGAAAACATCATTTGGTAGTAAATGTAATGTTGTTGATAATAGTTATAGTAAAGTTAGTAAGTAGTAATAGTAATGTTAAATGCTATCTGTAGCACTTTTTTTTTTTAACTAAATAGTAATAATAGTCAGCTGGCTTGCAACATTTCAAATATACGTTGTTAAAACTTAGACTTCTATTCTTTGCAAGAATATTCATCAAAATAAATTGAAATTTTCACTTAATTTTTCCTTCAAAAGCGAAGATTGCTTTTTTGCTTTCTAAAACTTAAAAATATTTTTAATTTTTACGATTTCTTTTTTTTAAATAATTAAATATATATTTTAGATATACATTTAATATTTTAGATATACATTTAATATTTTAGATATACATTTAATATTTTAGATATACATTTAATATTTTAGATATACATTTAATATTTTAGATATACATTTAATATTTTAGATATACATTTAATATTTTAGATATACATTTAATATTTTAGATATACATTTAATATTTTAGATATACATTTAATATTTTAGATATACATTTAATATTTTAGATATACATTTAATATTTTAGATATACATTTAATATTTTAGATATACATTTAATATTTTAGATATACATTTAATATTTTAGATATACATTTAATATTTTAGATATACATTTAATATTTTAGATATACATTTAATATTTTAGATATACATTTAATATTTTAGATATACATTTAATATTTTAGATATACATCTAATATTTTAGATATACATTTAATATTTTAGATATACATTTAATATTTTAGATATACATTTAATATTTTAGATATACATTTAATATTTTAGATATACATTTAATATTTTAGATATACATTTAATATTTTAGATATACATTTAATATTTTAGATATATATTAGATATTATTTCATCGATATGTTTGATATTAAATTTTTCTAATTTATTTAATTTTTCTTTTGTAGCAAATTTTTTTCTCAAAAAAAAGAACAGAATTTATACATTAGATATATTTTAGCTATACGTTAGAATTTCAGCGATACGTTAGATATTTCAACTATAGGTTAGATGTTTCAGTTAAAACGTCAGATATTTCAGATTGTACGTTAGATATTTTAAACATACGTTAGATATTTCAGTTAATACGTCAGACATGGTATTTCAGATTATAAATTCAATATTTCAAACATAGATTAGATTTCAGATTATAAGTTCGGCATTTCAGATATACGTTAGATATTTCAATCAGATTATACGTTAGATATTTCAATCAGATTATACGTTAGATATTTGAAATAATATAGTATTAGATATTTTAGATATATGTTTTCATTTAGATTTTTCTCCTTGCAAACGGTAATAATTTGAAGTATCATTTAATTTTTCTTTCGTAGCAGTTGTTTTTTTTTTCAAAAAATAGACAAATCAAATCATATAGAAATAGTCAGTTAATTTTTATAAATTTTTTAAATGAATATTTAAATTTCTAGTATACAATAATTATGGCATATATAAATAGAAATATTAGATTTATGAAATATTTTCTTATCTTCTGCTGAATATTTTCATACATCACATACCTTGATTATATTTCATATCTATTAGAAAAAAACAGAAAATAACTTAAAATCTCGAATTATCATTTAAGTTCATTTGGCTTATTGGTTTCATGTATCCTTTCATTATCACTTTGTAATGTTAAGATATAACTATTGGATTAAGAAAGGGAAAATTAATTCAATTTAAATCTTTCATAATTCTTTAGTTATTACTTGAAAAGAAAAAAATCATTCATTATCAAAATTCAAGTTTATTACTAATCTTGTAGACTTCAAAAACGATTAACTTTTAATCCATTCGCTTACTTGCTTTCATTACTTTGCTATTATTTTTGCAAGTTTATGCATAAACTATTCGACTAAGAAAGGAAAATTATTCCAACCTTGGCTAACTATTTAATAGCCAATTTTTTATTAGCTATCGATTTCATTCATGAATATTTTCATTTTTCTAATACTTCAAAAAAAAAATCCAAGCAATATATATTATGAAAAAGATAAGTAGAAATAGGTTGTTTCCTTTTTTTTGGCTCATTTTAGCATTTTTATTTTAGT
This sequence comes from Dirofilaria immitis, assembly GCA_024305405.1. Lineage (NCBI taxonomy): Eukaryota > Metazoa > Nematoda > Chromadorea > Rhabditida > Onchocercidae > Dirofilaria > Dirofilaria immitis. The sequence goes on along the minus strand of JAKNDB010000088.1, from coordinate 1,793,019 downwards.
AATTTAATTTCCTCTTGGCACTTTATGTTAAAGATTTAATTTCCTCTTGGCATAATTTATTTTCCTGAGCCATAAAAATTATTTTTTTTTTGTTTTAATTTATTATATTTATCTATTAATTGCATTTCCATGCAATTTAAATGTGTAATATTAACAATATCTATAATATAAATATCACATTAACATTATATCAGTTATATTTTAGATTTTATAGATATGTGTGTGTATGTGTGTATGTCTCTGTGTGCGTATGTGTGTGTGTGTGTGTGTGTGTGTGTGTGCGTATGTGTGTGTGCATATGTTGTATGTAAGTCAATATCTTCAATTCAATTAAATTGAAGTAATTGGCACTGTAGACAGTCATAAACATATGCATGCTAGTATGTGTGTATGTGTATGTGTATGTGTATGTATATGTGTGTACGTATATCTGTGTATGTTGTGTGTATATGGAATTGATATGTTTAATTTAAATAAGATCTCGATTTTGACACTATGAAATGAAACAGTCATTTAACATTCATTTACTTATCCATTCTTGAGATGATATATATACTTGGGACCTAATTTATTGAGCTTAGAAATCTTTGTTTATGTCTCAGAGCAATGGTAGTTTATTTGTAATAATGATAATAGTAAGATATTCTCTCTCTATACTATTTGGTAAGTTTTCAAAGGAATGAAAAAGATAAACAAAAAGACACTAAGCAAAGCAAAGCTAATGAACATAGCAAGACAAGACAAGACAAGACAAGGCAAAGCTAAATGATATAAGAAGACAAGACAAGGCTAAAGGCTAAGTCTTTGCAAGGAAACTTGAGCAGTTCTTTTTCTTTTTTTTTTTTCTCGTTCAAGATCTTTTAGTAAACAAGTAGGGAAGACAGAAAGAAAGAAAAAAAAACAACGCTCGCCGTTGTTGGTAGTAGTAGTAAAGCTACTACGCCTTGTTTATGCTAAACTTTTCTTGGCCTTTGCTCCCGTTCCCTCTTCCGATACAATTTAGTCAACGAGTAAACGATTTATATAGCAAAAGGATATATGCCAAAGTGGCAAACTATTTATTACTACAACTTATGTATGTCTATGTATGTCAATGTATGTATGTATGTATGTATGTATGTATATGTATGTGTTTATTGGAAACATTATCAACATAAAAAAAAGAAAGAATTTGATCTTTTTTTTGTTTTTGTTTTTCTTGAAAATTCAATTTGTCACTCCTTTTCATTCCCTTTTTTCTATGTTTAAATATATGAATGAGAAGATGACACCTTCTTGCACTCTTTTTTTTTTTTTTTCATATTTTCTCAAATTACATCTAAACATTACTCTCGACTAAGTTCCTTTTAAAGCTCATAAACATATTTTCGAAACTACTACTACTACTAACTACGTTACTAGCTACTGCTATCACTTTTTTTTACATCTAATATACTAATACTATTTTATCCGTTCAAATTTTGTTTACGTATTTTGTGTGTGTTAATTCAATCGCAAAGTATTATTGGCTACTAAGCTTTTACTTCATTTCTTGGCTTCTTTTATTTTCGCTCATATTTTATTCAAAATTGAATTGAAATTTGTTTGCTATTTTGCTGCTTGTTGCATTTGAGATAAACAATTAATTAGTTGTTTAGCTAATTTGACCTGTAACCTTTATGAATTTTTTTTTCTCTACCTTTTTGCTATTTCTGTTTAGTTTTTCATCGAGAAGGACATATTGATCTAAGTGAAAAATCACCTGTTGAGCTTTCTCACTAATGGGTAGTACGTAGACTAACAACATATGGATACGTATCTTACTTACGTGAATAAATTAATTTAGTATGGCACACTTTATTTAGAATAACAGTATATGGATACGTGTCTCACGTGAATGAATTAGTATGGTACACTTTATTTATTTAGAATAATTACATATGGATACGTATCTTACGTGAATGAATTAATTTAGTATGGTACACTTTATCTACATACGGATACGTATCTTACGTGAATGAATTAATTTAGTATAATACACTTTATTTAAAAGTAATTACATATGGATGCGTGTCTTATTTTAATTATAAAGTTGAAATGCTTGAATTAGATTATTCTATTCCAGGCGGATTTTTCAATAAAAGAACGAAAATGTTTCCTACAAATTGATTATTCAAGTATATTTTGGTTATTCAGCATATCTGTTTGTTTACAGCATTTATTCTCGAACATCTTCATCCATCTAAGCATCATCAATAACTAAACGATTATTACATTAAGCTTGGATAATTTGTAGCAATACGTGAAACTATTCGTTCGATGAAACAAGGCTTTTTTTGTAAATATGAGATGCTAGTTAGGCTTGACAATTTAGCAGTCATCTGATTACTTCTTTTTCAATTTTCTCTTCTATTAGTAACTATAATGGGATTTGATTTGACACAACTGGGCTATTGTTCGGGTAGCTAAGCACAGCAAACAACATTTGCATCATTGCCACCTGTTAGATGTGCGGAAAATATTCAACAACTTGATAGCACTCCAATTTCCAGTTCGTTTTCGACAATACTTTCATTCCTAATTAATGAAAATTCCAGTAATGAAAGATAATTTAAACTTAAATAATGTGATCAAAAATATTGATAGATTTGTAATGAATTTCATAATTTATCTTTGAAAAATTACGACCATAGTATTTTAAAGAAGAAAAAAAAGAGAAAATACTAAGAGTACAAAGTCAAAGATATTATTGTCTTGGAAATTAAATTGAAAATTTAATAAAATTAAAATAATGAAATATCATATAAAATGCTGAATAAAATAATGCTGCAAAAACATAAAATATATATATTTCAATAAAAAATAATCAAATTTATTTAAGTACATTTATCACAAATGCAATTTATTGGATAAATGAAATTCGTTGAATTATTTAAATATTTTTAATTAATTAAGATAAAATAATTAAATTCTAAATATAAATTTGTTTTAAGCGATATTCAAACTTGGATTAGTAACTTTTTTTTCTGTTTTTAGAACGTATACCAAATTGTCAAAAATGTGGACAACATGGAAGGAAATCACGATTGAAAGGACATAAGCGCGTTTGTCCGTATCGTGATTGTAATTGTGCGAAGGTATTGACAATTTATTTGTTTTAGAATTTTTTTTTCTTCTTTTAGATTTTATATTTTCAATAAAAAAAAAAGTTTTTACAAAGAATCGAAATTTTTAGTGTCAAGTAGTAAGTGAAAGACAAAAATTGATGGCAGATCAAATCAAAATACGACGACGACAGCGAAAGGATACATTGTTGAATATAACACGAGAAAATATTACAGCAACTTTAAATGCTGCCGCAGCTGTAGCCGCATCTGGACCGCTACCTTATTTTCATAATTTTAACGCACTTCTTTGTAAGTATCATTTTTGATCTTCTAGCAAAACAAAAAAACACAAAAATATTTTTGTTGAAAAAAAACAAACCTAATACTATTGCGAAATAATATCTAATAATAAAATAAAAATGATCAAAATATTAATTGATTATTTATTTTCTTTTAAATTTTGATTAGTAAACATTTAAATTTTTAGACAAACAACTTCAACAGAATATGCGACATCCAGCAGTATCATTCCTACCAGGTCAGCCACCATCTACAGAAAATATCTTGGAAACTGGTTCTTTTAGTAATACTGCCGGTACTCTGAGTAATTATCTGGCTAGCTCTGCAGCAGCAACTTCATTGAAACTTGGTCATTCACCTCAACAACGACCCTCACCATCCGCATTACCACATTTGCAATTTCTTTTTCAACCACAAGTGACCACTCCAACTACAACAACCAGTACCGCAGCGGAAAGTGATCTCCCTGCACTTTCCGTTACACCACCATGTGCACAATCTGATGGTAATACAAATACAATCACTGCAACTAATCCACCGATAGCAGTTCCTGTACCAATCAATCCGATGTCAGTTACGGGAATTGCTCCAAATCTAGTGGCGCAAAATGCTCTATCGAGAACACTACAACAACAACGACAACAGCAACAGCAACAGCAACAGCAACAACAACAGCAACAACAGCAACAAGAGCAACAACGACAGCAACAGACCGATCTAACTCATGTAACTGTAAATCAAACATTAGCAAATAATCAAATTCCAACTTTTCTGGAAAACGAACAATTGTTCCAAACACTACTGAATAATATGCGACAACTGGAATGGAAACTTCCAACAGAAATTGCCACAACGACAGCTACCATTCCGGATAGCGGTAATAAAACGGAACCAAGCCATATGTCAAGCATATTTGTCGATGTTTGCAGCATGTAAAATTCAATTGATAGAAAAAAAAATTATAAAAGTATTTCAGTGATTTATTTGTTTCATTTTTTTTCCTTTGTTTTCCTCCCTCTCCTTCTACTCTTTTTCTTAATTCAGTTTTTTTCAGTAGTTTAGTTTGGCTTTTTTTTTCCAATTTTTAATTTAAACTTAAAGCATTGCAAAAAAATTATTTTTCTATTTACCAACTTTATTTTGCTTTTTTTTTCTTTTGTTCAGATGAAAATATTGTTCAAAAGTTCAATCAAATAAACTTTTAAATCTTTCAAATTTGTTTCAAAATATTCCGTCTTTTTTTTTGCAATGCGAAATTATATATAGTGTTTGCTTATACTTTGTTATTCCTGTTTACAGGGTCTATAGTCCCGGTACCTAATTTTTAGACCGGTATTTCTTATCACATTAATTTCACGCTATAATAAGTATATTATGCTTATTTACATAACTAATTAGAAAACCTCATTGCTTACCTCATAGGAACATATATATATATATATATATATATATATATATATATCCTGTTGTTAAACGCCGAAGATTTTGTCAAGATTTTTAGACGAGATATGCCAATTATCAATAATATTTTATATTAGGCTTTTTTTCCCCATCACCTTCTGCTTTTTTCTTTTACGGCATTCCCATTCAAATTGTTTTGTAGAATTTTCAGGCAAGTTAAAAAGCATCTAAAATTGAATTCCTGAATGCTTCATTATCGTTGCAGTCATTGTTATTTCACGCTTTGTAAGTAAGCTTGTCTTTCAATTTGGGAGAATGTTTTGTTTTTGTTCTTTCGTTCGTTTGTTAAATTAAATTAGTAGCTAATTCATAGTTTTTGTTACAGAAAAGTAAAATAATGGAATATGCATTAAAGGAAATTTAGAAAATTGGAAAATTTATTCTCACAAATTTTCAAAAATTTCAAAATTAAATAAAAGAATTTTTCAAATAATTATTGTATAAAATCAAATGCATTTAATATAAAATGATAATAGGATATAACAAGCTACCGTATCCTACCTATATCCTTTACTGCATGTTCCAATAGTTTTGCTTACTTAGATACCTAAATGGACTTGAAAAAAAAAACTTCTATTAGCTAAGGTATCGAAATTTGTTAGTAACAATCTATTTATCGTTTTTTTTTCCTCAATTTTCCGCACAGCCTAATATTTTTCCGCATAGCTTCACATTTTTTCCGCATGCATTGCTTATAATCCTAGAAAATTTGTTATTTTCATTAATCTTTTTCTAATTTTGCAATATTATCTTCTCTTTCTTCTCCTTTTTTTTGTTTTACAACAGCCTCATTGAAAATGAATTCCTCATTTTTGTTTATACCTCATATATATATACTTCTAAGTTTTTATGTCAATTTTAAATCATTAGTTCAATAGTTTCTAAACATTCTTAGCAATTACTACTATTAAATAAATTGTTGTTTTGTTTAAGAGCAGTGTTCGAAAACAATAGCATAGATTCATGTTGCAATTTATAAAAAGTTCAACTTTCTGATTAGCTTATTATAAATTTTGTATGATATCAAAGTATGAACGACAATTTTCGAACACTGATTTAATTTGAAAATATCGTAGAGAAAGAGGAATCGTTTTTTTTTTTTTTTTTTTTTTCATTTGACCTGTGTAACATTTAAATAAATAATTGATATTTAATAAATATCGAATGATTCAATATTTGTTTGCTTATTTTTTTTCTTACACGTCTTGCTTGCTGTTAATGAAATAAGTTGGGTGTAAAGTTTGAGAGGGAAAAAAGTTTTTAAGAAATGCAGAATTTATGAATTTATGAAAATTCCCATATCGAAACAAGTTTGCTAATATCTTTTCGTTATTCTTAACTTTTTTTCGATAATTCACAACTTTGAGAATTTGCCAAGTTGAATTTTTTTTTTGTTCGTACCATTTATTCTGAAATAAACATTTTTTCTTACAATTATTCCGAATTAATTCAATTTGTAACATTTTTTTTTATAGAGGAAATATTTTCAAGTCAAACAGACAAGGAGAAATAAAATAAAACGAAAATTTAATAGAGGAATTAATTAGTTGTATACAATTAATTAATAGTATAGTGAATTATTGATTTCATGCTATAATATCTTTCAATTTTAATAATTTATCAATTTCTCGAAGAAATATATGAAAATTTAAAAATTCAGATATAAAAAATGTATTCTGTTTGACCATGAAACATTGATAATAATTTCAATGAAATTATTGCAATTAATTTCTACCCTCTATTTTCTAGCTATTCGTTTTTTTGTTATATAGCTGGATGATACGTTGATAAATATTTTGTTTTCTTTCTTCATTTTTCAATCTTCGCTGTTTTTAAATAAATAAAAAAAAAAAAAAAAAAGATAGTTGATTTTAAATTTTATCATTTCTTCTATTAAATTTCTAATACAATTATATATTATTTTTTTTTCTGTTAGCAATAATAATAATAATCAAATGAAAAATTGATTTTTATTGATATAACCGCTGTATTATTATTTCCTTTTTTTTTAAAAAAAGCATTGTTTTTTTTTTTGTGACTTTGTCTTTCTTTACTATAAAGGTGATTGAATCTGTTTTTTTGTCTTCATCTAAATTTACATAAAAGACATTAGATACAGTATATCCTGAAATATAAGATAGATATCCGAATATGTTTCATTTTTACACATTCAACTTATATGTTTGGTTCAAGATATCAGTTGTTCGTTAGATAAAAATGGTATATAAGATACATCGTATCTATTTTTCATCTAATTTTACACAGTAATGAATTACATACAGTATATTTTGGGACACGAGACATACAGAGCAATGAATTACAGTAACCTTGAAATACAATGATACCCAAGTATACTTCATTTTCACATATTCTATAATAGTTGAATATTTAGTTGTTTAAGTGATCAATCTATTCATATAAGATAAAAGCGATCAACTATGATGTAATGGATTTGTTATTTAAATTTATTGAAATATGAAACAATGCTTAATGCATTGAAATTATAAGTTAAATTGTTGGATAAGAATATCGAATTGATTGATTATTCTCGATTTCGTGTGATATCTGAAAAAACACAAAATCCATTTAAAATTTCAAGCTATTTTGCATTGAAGCATTTTGAAGTATTTCGTTTGAGATAATCAGAATTCAATTCCTAGTTAGTATCGCTGAAATACGATCATTTATAAATTACTGATCAAATATGTTTAAATTTTTTCATAAACGAAATGTGATAATTTAATGATGAATGAAGATAACATTAGATATAGTTGAATTGAGCCACTGAGATGGTTCTGATCTTAATGGTTCAATAGAGATGACTAGCATTATATATTTAACAAATGCGAAATTAAGAAAATTTCATTGCGATACAGGCGTTAAGAATAATAGAAGAACTTTTGCTTGCGATATTTTTTGCTACATTAATTTTTGAAGTGAACTGCAAAATCATACTATGACATACCTGATTCAAAGATATTTATCTTATCAATAAGATTCATAATCGACTAAAATACGAGTTGTACGAAATATAGTTTATTGATCTTTATTTAATTTACTTATCATTATTTAATTCTGCAAATTATCATACTGTTATCAGTTATTTATTTTAGTTCTCTTATAAGAACATATTATTATTGTACAATCGTGCACCTTTCTTTACCATTACCACTATATACGGTTTATCATACAGGTGATTTCTATCAACTTTTTTTATTAGTGGAATCATCGTCCATCACGGCTGTTGCGACAAATTTTATGCAGTGATCATCATTTATAAATATTTTATGCAACAAAGCGTGTTAAAATTCAAATGAGTCTTACAGAGACGATAAGCTGAAATTATTAGTCATACAGGTAAGTTGGGTTATTATTACTATCATTTTCATTGCATAGCATATGTATTGCTCATCTAACAAATTTCATTTTTGAAATTTTATATTCTGCTCTGAAACAAAAGAAAAAAATTTAGTGCGTAATTCTTGGAAAACTTTTTTACCTGTTATTATTATTATTATTATTATTATTACGAGAAACAGAAGACGAGAAGGAAAAAAGATTGGAGAAGAGTAAGCTAAAGGCTTAGAGTTTTGATATAACAAGTTAATTCTAAATTATTTTTAAAATTGAAATGTTGGAAAAAAATAATGAAATTGGAGAGGTATTCATCTGAAAGATTACTGAAGAAGTTACGTTCTTGCGGAAAAATCTTCTTATAATAGGATGGCACTATTTTAAGTTTTATTGATTACATTTCCGATCAGATTTCAAGCGTATGACATAAATCATACTTGTTGCCCATAGGAAAATTCGTTTTATCCATCTTCCTATTCTCGAACAGCTTATTTAATAACCTATTTCTCGAATGAAATTAGATAGAAAGAATGTCTCTCACATGCGCATATGAATCCTCCAAGTATTCATGATCAGAGGGCTTGTTAGCTTCACTGACCTTAAAAATTTAAATGGAAATGCCCTTAGAATTCCTATTCCAATTGGATCATTACTGTAAAGAGAAGTGAAGAAAAAATTCATCATAATAACAGTCAATATTGTCGCAGTGGCTATTTTACGACAAAAGAAATTTATTAAAAACTTTACGAAACAATGTAAGAAATATTTTCCTTCAACTGCCAATCTAAATGAAGATGAAAATTTTGAACTTCTGTCAATCAAAATAAAGCCTTCGAATTTTTGCTGATCTAAATAGAGATGAAACCGTCCAACTTTTGCCAATCCAAATGAACATGAAACCGTAGAATTTCTGCCAATCTAAATGGAACCGTTGAGCTTTTGCAAATCTAAATGAAATCAATGAACTCATGAAGAAAAGAAGCTGATCTCGAGAAAAGATTTTTTATTTCATACGGAAAGAAAAAAATGATAAATGAAGAAATTAGTCTACTTTACATATTTACCAACATGCAACTGTTTATACATACTGTTAATGCTAATATTAGTATTTTTATGAAAATTGAAAATTGATGAGGGAAAAAAAATTTGGGTCATTGCACAATCTTCTTTTCATTCTTCCCCGAGATGACGAAAGTATTTATTCAATGCATTCCGAGACATCGATGACATAAATGAAATGGCTGATGCATTAGTAGATCTGGATATAATCATTGAAAATAACGAGGATAAAGTTCTCAAAGAAAAGTGAGCAGGAATGATAATGAACAGGAAAGATGAATTTTAAAATTCGTAAAAATTTTCACCTTTCCACTACTATTCCGTATTCTTTCACTTTTCAAATATTTCGCCATCTAGATTACTCTCGAATTTGCCTCGGATCTGATCTGTTCTGTTTCTGATTTCATTTAACGTTATTAAGTGAATAATAATAGTGAATTACAATTTACATCTTCCTTTCAAAATTATCCGTTTCATTCTTTGCCCTACTTTGTCTTTTCTTCTTCTTAATTCACACAATTGCCAAATACAATTAACGAAAGAACGTTCCATTTTTATTAACGCATAGTAATTTATCTTTTTCTTGATTATGCTGAACTTCAATGTTTTCAGTACCAAATTTAAATTATAATTTTTAAATACAAATTAATTAAATTTTAAAACATTTGAATCTCTTGGAAATTTTAGTCTGAAAATCTGATTAGTACAGATGTGATTTATAACTTAGTATTTTAACTTTTGGCTTATTGATAAATTTACACTTCGGAAATTCGTCATTACCTTTAATTTCATGTTGCTGAAATTTTCTGAGACTAGAATATCTTATCATAATCGGTATGTTCTCATATAAACATATGTTAATCATAGGCATATAAATTGGTGATCGTTTTATTTTCAAATGAGAACATCAAATTTCATATTTTCTTCCCTTCACTTTATTATTATCACGAAGATTTGTCTAGCAAGCAATTTTGCGAACCTTTATGAAAATTGAATTCATTTTTCGAAATTTAGGTAGAACCAAAAGAGCTATAGAATCTCGAAGCAAGTACAATATATAAAACAGGAAAATGATGCTGGTACTTGTGGTATTTTTGAAATTTTTTATCTTAGGACAGGCTACTTTTTTGGTGGTGAAAACTGCTGTTGTGATTGTGGCCAACCAATGCCACCATCTTGTGGATGTTCAATAGTTAGTTACAATATTTGTTTATTTTAACATCTCATGAAAGTTTGTAATTTTCGAGAAAATTTTTAGAATTATCAATATTTTAATCTGCTATACTAATATGAATCGTAAAAAGCAATCCTTGATATTGTTTTAAGAACTCATTTTCCGAAAAATCGTTCAAATAAATTAGAACCTTTTCATTTATGAATTCATTAATAATATTTCCAATTTTTCACTATCTTATTTTTATACTTTCTCCTTTAAGCCGATTTGTCCGCCGCCAATTCCTTGTCCACCGCCAATATGTCCCACTTGTAAAGCATGTCCTCCAGCACCATCTTGTCCACCAGCACCTGTTCCTATTTGTCCACCACCTCAACCTGTTTACTTACCATCATCTAATTGTGGATGTGGTGGTGGAAATGCTCCGACAGGCGGCTATATTTCTCCTAGAGGACCAAATTTTGGTAAGTTGCAATAAAAAAGTTTTACGTTTAAAGACGCTGAATTTCTAGCAATATTATAATTGCCATTAATTAAAATTCTTCCGAGAATTCTTGCACTGATTAATTTCAAATTTTCCAATTCGTGAATGCATGATTACCGCTCCAAATTAAGCAATTTCAGCCCCACCTCCATCAGGAGGATCATACGCAAGCGGTTATCAGCCGCGAAGTGCTGGATTTCCAACCTCATTCAACCCCTCACCTCCATCTTTACATCCAAATCACTTGCTAGGACCCGAAGTAAACAATATACCGATTCCTCCTCCAGTCGTGCAACAACCTTTCCCTGCTCAAAACGAAGTCAAGAAAACATACGATCCAACATTTTCGGATCATCGTATTACAAACCAATGTAATGAATCAATTATTTCTAAGCTTTAATGATTTTAAAGTTGATTATCTGAAAAAGAATAACGTACGCTTCAAAGAGATTAAAGTTAGATATTTCCCTAGTGCTATCATGATTCTAGGCTTTCCAGATAAAGTTTAAGCATAATAACTCAGAAATCAAACTCTTTCCTGTTTGTTTCCTATCCTGAGGAAGCTTCAGAAGGAACCATCTATTAAATAGTTCGATTAGTCTTTCGCTCCTACATCAAAGTCAAACGATCGATTTGCATGTCAGAATCGCTTCGCATCTCTACTAAAATTCCTTCCGGCTTCATCCTGTTAAGATATATATATATATATATAGTTCACCATCTTTTGGTCTCCGGACATATACACTGTATCTCCTCCTCCCTGTTGCGTGGTAATTTATTCATTATTGCTTTACTGACACATAATGTTTATGATGTACAAGCTTGTTTTTATTAATTAAGATTGGAAATCTCAAAAAAATTTCCATATTTCTAGTAACACCATTATCATCAACAACAGCACCATTAACAGAACGGAGAACTCATGAATCCGTAATAATTTCCGAAAATAAATGCAACAGCATAGTGCTAAGAGATTTACTTCTTAAGGTTATTTATTTTTTTCAAAATTTTTCAACAGATTAGAAAATTTTTTGTCAAATTTCTGAAATAAATAATTGAAAAGAATAATGATTTAAACGGAAGTGTCCTGTTTAGAATATGGATCAAACGGATCCGGTAATATCAAAACGAGCAGTACATAATGCAGCTCAGGAAATTATGAGAGAGGATGAGGTCGATATCATTTGTTCGGATGCAGGGTTTACCTATATTGTTAGTACTACAGAATATTGTGAAGTACAGAAAGAAAGAGTTATATGTTTTATGTACAAAAAAACAATTAACAACTAACTTTTCACATCTGTTGCTTCTTATAGCGGAATTTATATTTATTTACTTCTTGTTAATTGCTTCTATTTAAATTTTCAAAAGTTAAGTAATATTACGTAATCTTAAGTTTCAACAAGATTCATTGATATTTTTGGAAACAAGTGAGACCTCTCTTATTATATCATGTCAAAAATCACCATAGTAAATGAAGTAACTGATTATGATTTATGAGAGAATTTTCGCCTTATTCCGCTCTTTTATATTATTTGCCGTCATTCGAAATACCTCTTCATATACGTGAACAGCCAAGAAAATTGAAAATAAAGCATCGAAGTTTTGTAAAAAATTCAGAAATATTTATTTCTGAAATGACTAAAACTTGGATGCCTTGATTGTTTGCAGATGAAACCTTTAGCAAACTAATAATAATTTAAATCGTATAAAAAAGCGGAGGAAAAAACTGCAGAAAATTTTGAAATAAAATTTTTAATTGCAATTTGAAAATTTGTCGCTAAAAATAATTGATAAACCAATCATTTTATAAATGATAAATTCTCGGCTTGCAACGATACTTACATTTAATTTTTTCGCATTGAGTAACGAACTATTGATTCATAAAAATTTGATGCAAAAATATATTGTCATAGAAAATGAAAACGTAGTAGCGGTAATTAGTTAAATAGTAATTCCGTTTGGTAAAATCTAATTATTGATCTGTTTATTCATTTTTAAGCACTTCAACTATGTTTATCTAATGGAAGATATTACGGAAAACAAACAAAGAATTCAAACATTTTCATCTAATAGAAACTATAACGTGGAAGATAATAAAAACAAGGAAGAAAGACGAATGAGGAAATTACATCTTTTGATTAAGAATTTTTCCGCTAAATGAAAAAAGTAATCTCTGTTCATATTGCTATCATCGCTGATATTTCTCTATCAAGTGATATTAAATTATCATTTGCTTTGTAAATCGAAATTTATCTAAGCTACTTGTTCAGGTAAATATCATTACTATTTTTGATTTTGACTTATTTTAGGAAGTTTGACTTTTCAGAAATTCATACATTGATAACTTTCTGCAATAATTTTATAATAAATAATTATTATGCTCCTTTTCGCTGCTTAGTACTCTCATAGCTTCTATTACAAGTCCTAACAAATATCAACATATGTAGATTACTACGACCAATGATATTGTATCAATTAGATTCAGTTCTTATCATATGCAACTGTCATGTGCATAGAAATAATTATAAAGAAGAGATTGAGTTAAACGATCAGATTAGATGAGTCACAATTAATTCAGCTAGATTAAATTAAAAATTCAATCTTAACCATTAATTTTTTTCTAAATTAATCTAACTCTAACCGGTCTTAATTATTCTATTAAAATATTATAGAATTAAAGAGTAGAATTTACAGATATTGAAGGAAATACCTGAAATATTCTTCTGTAGGAAGTGATAATAAAGACAGTTTGTAGCTGCTGTTATATAGCCAAATCCGAATATAGAAAATTTAGAAAAATTTTTTACAATGTTTTTGAAAATTCTATTAGATTTTGTTCCTTCTCGATTTCTTCATTGTTCTAGAATTGAATTGCAAGAAATGCTATTGCGACATGCAGTATTTTTAAGTATTGATTTAATATTAGGGAAGAAAATATTATTTTACGGTTAGACATGCCTACTAGGCTTAAATTACTAGAACTTTTAAAGGAAAACGTTTTAATTTCTCTATAAGTAATTGGCAATCATTTTTGAAATAGTAAAGTGAGAGATAGTTGCGTCTAATAAAATATGCCAAGGATTATTTGCAATCTATGCTAATAAGTAGCAAATTATTAAGATTGAGATATCAATAGGAAATAGTTGACCAAGATGCCATTGTTCGCTTGTATCAAAATCATTTTGTTGTCCCATCCTTAGAAACGAAATTTCAAAATTCTTTCCAAAAAATTCGCTCCTTATTATTTCAAAATATATTAACGATCGATCGATCGTAATGCAAGAAGGATATGGAGGACAATCTTGGGATAATTCAAAAATTATCAACTTGATTTTTGTCTATTTAAATACAACAGATGAATAAATCAAAATTAAAAAGTACCATCGATTCATTTAACAGCTTCAGATGCAATAAATGTATTTATGTCGGTAGAAGGAAGATGTACATACATGCATAAAATGATAAAAAAAAATGCAAGATGCAGCAAAAATACAATTACATCTATCAAAGCGTGACATGTTATCAGCATGGAAATATAATCGGAATTGATTATACATTATTCATTGTAGAAAATTTTTCCTTACAAGAAATACGTTAGAGAAATTCTTTGTTGTGGTCTTTAGAAATTCTTTGTTGTGGTCTTGAACTGAAGCAATTAAATCTCCGAATGAAAAGGAAAATCGATTATGATGAATTTTATCGATAATAATTATGCTGAACAAGGTAAGCAACAGAAAAGCTAATAATTAATGCGAAGTAAAATAAAAGGATTGAAATGAAGGACGAAAATGGAATGAACAGCCGAATAATGATGCAAGAGAGAAAACAATAATGAATGACTGCTGATGTTTTGAAACATGTTAGCTAACCGCGAGAAGCTCATTTTTGTATTGAGGTCTCTGTAATGGATTGTGGCTTATTATGCATTAAATAATCAAAGGATTTAGTTAAGAGAACAAAAATGGTGGATGGACATATTTAAATATGCACAAAAGCTTAAAAGGATTATTTACAACATTCCAGACAATTAGCATAGATTCTACATTTTAGCTTTACTACAGGAAACAAAAAGAAGAATTAGATAAATCGTTCGTCATATTTAGACATCGTAACAATCGTTTATGTCAGATGATAAGTCACACAAAGAAATAATTAATTATTTGAATATATCTATATTACAAATTATCTGTATCCCGACATCTATATGTAAAATGATGATACATTTTGCAAAATTCAATAAAAATGCTTAAAATTAAGAATATGCAACTGCACATATCAAGAAAGATTTTCTTCGTTCGTTACTTTGCAACCATATCAAATAGAATTCTTAATTTTAATCTTGGCAATAAAACAAATCGTAAAAATGAGAGCAAAAAATACTGCGATAAATTAAAATGACGACAAGTTGAAGTCGAACTTGATTTTAAATAAAATTTCATATCCAAAACATACAAAATGAATAAATGATCTTTGAATGATTTGATAAAATTCAGATATTCCAATTTATTATCATACTAGAGATATAAAAGAAGTTATTGTAAAATTTTGATGCATCAAAATTATTAATATCACTCCAAAAAAATCACATTCAATTAATGAATATTCAATATTCCGAATGGTTCAGTTTCGAATAATCTTTTCATTTTTGTTCTCGATGTTCAAAGCATTACATAAATAACATCGATGTCGCCGATCTTTTTAACCGTGACAAAAATTGAGGGATTTTTTTCTGTCTTTCAGTGGCAGCACTTCAAACTTGAAGTAATTAAACATTTATTACGACAAATTAAATAATATATCAGCGAATGCAGCTATTACATGATCAATATACAAATTCAATGATTTCAATAAAACAATTTTAATAACGATAACATAACTCAAAGGAAAAGGAGATTAAATAATGCCCGTAATAGATGTCCAACCGCCCTCGATGAGGCACATTCTTTATAATGGCTTGTGTTGAATCCTGGGTACGATTGTAATTATAATAAGGGAAGCTTTGTTATAGAGTGAGAATTCCAGCTTGTAGACAAAAGGCGAAACATTTTTATCTTACATCTTGCATTATACAGTAAATACGCATGTACAACATATATTCTTTCTTGTGAAATTCAGTGCAAAGGAATCACTAACTTCTCTGATTTTCTTGTTCTCTTCGAGATTTCGACGAAAATCAAAGAATCGAAAATGAACTCAAAGAATCTGGAAAAGTTTAATTAACTTAGAAACTCGATAATTTATAAGGTCACAATCACAATCGTAATCACAATCGTACCCAGGGTTTTATGTTTAAATCGTGGATTTTAAAATTATTTTTCACAGAATCAGATCACTGCTGTTTACTATCAATTAATAGTAATGACGATAAAAATAAATGGAACAATGAATTGGTTGAAGTGATGGAAAATTCAACTGAAAAACTAGAAGAATTATAGCACAGGTCACAAAATTTTAAAAATTATTTTTTTATGTATAATATTTTAGAAATATTTTTAAATTCTGCTATATAAGAATCCCGTTTTTATTTTATATTCGGTATATCATGGCAAAAAAATGGTTATTATGAAAGTTATTAATATAATGAGACATGAAGCTGACGTGTGATGTGAAGAAGGTATGAAAGTAAGGAATAATTATTTAAGAAGCGATGTTTGAAAAGCAAATAAAAAAATGCAAAAATTTCCATTTTATCATCATTATGATTTACAACCAATTTAAGTAGTACTCTTTCTCAATATAAATTTCTTTTACAAGATTTACACTATCGTCTCTGTAGAGGAAAAGTTTTTAAAGCCATATGGATATGCAAATTTCATGAAGTAGTTTGTCTTAAAAATGTGCTATTCATATGATAACTGAGTCATTTTTCAATTTATTGGACTTTAATCGGTTGATTCATAATTATAAATCCTTGCAATGCTTTTTCACGTTTATGTTTAATATTAAGTAGGTAGTACCGGTGAAATTTTTATCATTTATTGATTATGAAAGATGTATCACTGGTTACATTTGTACCTGAACTGAAATTTAATAAGAAAATCATGAAGAGTGAATTTATGCTAAATATTGAGAGATTTTTGCAAGAGCATCTAGTGACGGTCAAAATTTATACAAAACCTGGAATTACGGGCGTATTTTCTACTTTGAAAAGTTATTCGAAAAAACAACACAATTATAATTAACATATTTCGCCAAGAGTAGGAATAAGTCTACGTAGGAACTACATGTAATTTATTTTCATCCTAGAAACTGAACATAATTTCTTTAGTTCAGTGCATGAACTAATAAAAGTTATGTCAATGTTCTGCTGATAAGTCATTCAAAATTTCAGTGAAGAAAAAAATTACAATGGCACAAATACAACGATTACAATCAGTACCATCTGAACCAATGTTCTCTACATCGAGTTCTCAACAAGTTGCCGAAGGTTTTCAAAAATTATCTGAAATGCTTTATTAGAAAAGCGCATTGTTATGTTATATGATTTTCTATCATTAAATGAAAATATAGTGTACGGGATCGCATAAGATTTTCATGATGATAGTGTCTATAGTGAAGAATTAAATATTTAGAAAACTTTGTTTCCAAAAAATTTGAAAATGAATTTACTTATTTTGATTTATTTTAACATTTAGGTGAAGAGCGAGAGAATGCAGTATTGATTCATGTTTTAAGACAGGTATGATCTATCTTCCAATTAGTAGGAGGAAGCGATAAATGCAATAGTATTTACATTTTATTTTTCGAATTTTAGGACTCTCATGTATGTCACTTATTTTTATAATGGGAAAAAATAACCGAGTATTCCTTAGGAAAAAATAACTGAACATTTTATTCTTCCACATAGACTAATATAATCTTGGTGCAAGTAATAAAATTATGTGCGGACGAAAAAATTATAGCAATGCGTCAAAAGCCAGAGCCCAGTATTTTAATAAGAAAAGACGTTAAATTTTATATTCATATTCGGATTTTTAAAGACATTTGAAAAAATTATAGCAAATTTTCCAGACATTATTACCATTTTTGTTGCTGGATTAGGACAAATTTGCACTGGGCTATTTTTGAAAGAGCACAACATTGGTGGTTTTTTTATATGCGCCAGAAGCATTTATTCTGGTACCAGTTTTGCTTGGCTTAAAGGCAATCTTGAAGTGACATATGCATCACGATTTTGCACTTTGGTTTGTTAGTGTCCTTTTAACAAAGATTTTTTTGATCCCACGATACTAGGATATATATAGATATTTGGGATGATATTATGAAGAGATTTATTTGATAAATTAAGATTGAACTCTTTTCATACTAGAGAAGGGAAGGAAGAAGTGAAGAAAAAGAACAATCGAAATGAATTTTTTTTTAATTTTCTCTCAAATTCAAAAAATAAAATTAAAATAATTTTAGAGTAATGCAGGTCAAACGAATAAAGCGGAAGAAATTTTTGTTATTGCTCGATTTAATTTATGTCTTATTGAATTGCAAGCAATCGTTTTATCGTTTTTGCAGCTTTGCTTAGCACTGCAATTAGTTTAATCAGTTGCGATGTTCGTTAATTTTTCAATTCATCTAAATTTGTATTGCATTGTGTTGGATTGCCCAGTGACTAATTGAATGAACAAATAGAAGTTTGTTAAATCGAGATAAGAAAAAACTTTCAAAAATGACATCCAGAATAAAATCTTTACAAAAATGTCTAGAATAAAATTCTTAGTTAAATTAGCTTCAATCAATGTTGTCTATGAAATTTTTGCATTGCGACAATTAAAGAAAATATGATTCTTGAAAAGTTTACCTCCAATTTATGAATTGTCAGCTAGATCTATTAAATCAATTTTGCAGTTCAAGCAATCACATGCTACGATAATACTTTCAAGTAGTATTTATGCGGCATCATTATCTTCTCTTATTATTGGCTTCGTTATGATAACTATCGTTGTTTCTTCTCGTCGATATGGCATTGATCCTGATAATATTGCTGCACCGATAACGGCAACTCTTACTGATTTTATCACATTAATTATGTTGGTAAATTTTCTTCTAAAATCAGCTTTTTGAAATTATTCTTCGCAAACAATTTAATGCTAACGTTATGGTTTCAAATAAATTTTGATCGAAAAACTTTTCGAGTTTAAAAAATTTTGTCTCTTTTTAAAAATACTTTTTGAACGTTAAAATTTTTAAAGTCATATGATCATACACCATTTAGATCAAATGATTCATAATTTTAAATGAGCACTAATATTATATTAATAACTAAGCATTTTATTAAGAGAAGATTCGAGATTGACTCCATGTTTAAAAATGCTTAAAATTATTTTTTGAAAACTAATGTATGATATGAACTGATCAATGATTATTGCATTTTTCTATAGACGATAGCATTAGTTTCTCTTTAGACTATATTTTAAGATTTTAAAATGCTTTATATATATAAATAAATAAGCAATTAATCACTTGAACAGAGTAATTTGTTTAGATCAAATGATTCATAATTTCAGTTTACTATTACAAAAATAATTCTTTAATAGCATATGAAATATAATCTGATGATTATTCGTCGTTATAGTAATTCTATTAACATCACTTTTTAATCATTTTTCAGATTGGCATTGGAATGTTGGTGGTTTACATGTATATTCATAACTTATACATTCTCAACATTGTAATGCTGATATTTCTACTCTGTACTACACCATTTCTAGCTTATTGTGCTGCAAAGAATCCACGTACGAGAGTGATTCTTAAGAATGGTTGGTTTGCTGTTAGTGCAGCTATCATTGTTGCATGGTTAGTTAGTTTATGGCAAAAATACATTTAATAATAACAATAAAAAAAAATCTTTGATATAATATCTAAAATAAAAAATTTTTAATTTCAATCAAAGCAAATTCTTTCATTATTCATTCATGCTCCATTTCATTGCATTTTCAAGAATTTTCCAGTAATTCTACTAAAGTTTTATTGTAAAAATAGATCTAAAATTATGATGAAGAATTAATTGAATTTTATAAATTTCTATTCTTTTGGGGAAGATTTTTACTTGCATTAAACCTTATAATTGATTAAATTAAGCTTGATAAATAACTCCCTAAATTAGCTTGCATTCATCTATCTTTTAAGGCAGATGGAAGATTGAACTCAAATCTCAAAGAATTTAAAAACTTCGAACAAGCTAGTAACACTATTTCAGATTTTCAGCTGTAGCGGATTATTACTTCAATCAGCTATTGTTGTTTATCCTGGTATTGCTGCACTTCATCCACTTATTGCAGGTATATTTTTGCAAATAATCAATTCTTTTTTTTTTTTTGAATCATTTGAATTTCTTGTAGGAACTGATACTTTCATGAAATGGTTAATTCATAGTATTTCTGAAATTTTTAGATTTTTTGTGAGAATTTTTTCATTCAAAAAATTCCTTCTAAATTCCTTTGTTGTATTTACTTTTTTAAATAAATACTAAAGAGAAATTTAGAAGGAAATTGAATGTTCATTTTTCGAACTAAGTTTAATTATTGATAGATTAGAAATCTATTTAGAATTTTGATCTATTAACAACATAAACTTCCATAACTTTCATTCTATTCTTTCCTTTTCCTGCTGAAATTTAATTAATTTATAGGACTTGCTGGTAATCGAGTAAGCGTACAATCAAGTCGTCTTGCTACAGCTTTACATCTATCTGAATATTCGCTCGGCATACTTCCAACTGGCACAACTATATGGACATTCTTAAATCCATTACGTCTCTTATGTTTACGTCGTAAGTTCTGTGACAAATTCTATTTTACTATACATTGATTTATTCGAAAAATGGCGCAAAACTTCAGCAAGCCCTTAAAGAGGACAATATCAGAAAAAAAATTTCTTAATCGAGAATGTTGTGCAATAATTCTGTAGCTATTAAAGTTGCCAAGATAACATTTGAGGATCATTGATACAGTATGAGGATCATTGATACAGTATTCTCGTATTGCATGATCGTCGCGTTTTTTGATGCACAGAAGAAGAAGAACGTAAAAAATGATTTTTCTAACTGTATATCAAAATATTTGAAAAATACTTAGCAAAATTTTTAACCAATTTTTCTTTTTTTAATGATGATTTCCTAAAATATATGTTTTTTTCTTTCCCTTACAATGCTTTACTAAAATATTTGGCTAATGTAAAATTTGGATTTTTTTAAAATTTTAATTCATTATAACCGGGGTTAAATATTTACATATATATCCTTAAAATTTCACGAACTTTTTAATTATTCGTTTGTTAGCATTTCGAGATTTTGTATAGCTATAGAGGAATCATTACTAAACGATTGTTCTAATTGCTCATTGTTAGATCATGATGGCCCGTCATTATAATTCCTATTTCAAAATCTTTCATCTTCTTTTGAAATTTCATGAACTTTTCAATTATCTTTTGCTAGCATTTCGAGAATAAAAAAAAAGAATGTTTATAATGTAACGATTTGTTTTGGTATTACTTTACTACCTATTTTGTATTAAAACAAAAAAATAAAAATCATTCACAATTTTCTTTTATCTAATACCAATTCTTCAATTTAAAATAAAAATGTGATAAGTGATAAGTGAACAATTCATTATCAGATAACACATACACATATGTAAAATCAATTATAAAGTAGGAACATTCGATGGTAAAATTTCGACTACTTTCCATTAACATACTTTTCATTTAGTATGTTTTAATTAAAATTTTGCAATAATCAAAGATCAGTGATTATTTATTATCAAATTTTTCAGATCTGGATTCTAAAGTAGCATTTTTGCTATTAGTAACGGCAATTCCGTACAATTTTTCATTTGTTATTGTAGTTATTTCGATAGCTCAAAATATTAACTTTAGTTGGATTCTTGTTGGAGGATATGTTATGGCTACCATTGTACAGGTAATAATTTTTCATAAACTTCCAAGATTATAATTATTATTCAATCATTCATTTAGTCCAATGATTTGCAAACGATAACTGATAAAATTTTATAGATATATCTATTTAAAATTAGTAATACTTAATTTTGATTTAGTTCAAATTTGTTTGAAATGATCTGATTGAATTGATTGTTTGCAGAAATTATTTTTATAATTTTCAGGGCTTATTATTGTTTTATTTATGCCAAGTGACAGTTTATGCGTTATGGTGGTTTCGATTGGATCCAGATAATAGTTCGGTACCAGTATTGACATCCGTTGGTGACCTTCTTGGTATTGGTCTACTTTATATTGTCTTCTCATTTTTGCATCATTTTGCCCCCTCAACTGTTCTTTATCAACGATATCAGACGATGAATGTAACACGACAATGTGGTATTGATTTTTGATCAAACGATAATAAATAAATGATGAATTGATAGCTGCGCCAATTTATTCAATAATATTGATTAAATAGCCAAGTATACTACTAATCGTTTCTATCCATTATGAAGTATTTCCACTTACAATGATTTATCAAGATCAATTCTTCAATTTCAATTTGTTAAATAGCCATTAAAATTTGCTTCCATCTGCTGACATAATCTCCTTATTTAACAAAATATGATTAATTAGCCAAGCTTGGCTGAAAAATCGTGACAATGCCAGCAATAATCATTTATCAGAAAAACGAAATAGTCAGTTGAATGCAAGTAAAAATTAATCACTTATAGCGTAAATAATTTACTTCCGCGTAACATTTTTGTTTCGAAAAAAGTTTAAATGATTCAAAAATTTTTAAATTAAATCAATAACTAATTATTATTTAATCCTTTCCAAAAAAAGAAGAAAAGAATATTTTAAGATTTTGTTAAAATGAATAAATAATTATTATTTAATTTTCTTTTTCTTAAAAAATGAGAAAATATTTTACAACTAATCATCACATAAAGTTATATTTTAATTGAGAAAAATTCATGGAAATTTCAATCTTATGATGATTATTCATATATATATATATATATAAGTATCAAAGGTAATGATGCTTATTTATTCTGATGAAATTGTTGTAGTAACTATTAGTTAGTAGGCGTATTAATAATTCAATTTTCTCATGCAGTCATCGTTCTGATTCATTTAATCAGTTACTTATTTTCATTTGCTTACAAATTTTAATAAAATTCATATATCAATCAAATATGATATAATTTTTCCCCTATTTATCAAAAATGGCTAATATCTTAAATTATGTTGATAAAATCAAAAATTAAATTAATTCGTACTTTTAAATTAAATTTCATTAGAATTTATTCGGAAATAATTATGCCTTAATATGCAATTTATTTACTTAATTCTTGTCATTTATTTACATCATTGAAATCAAAGATCAAGTACGAAATTTATGAATTATAAGATTAATTGTTTTTTTTTCACATTGTTAAAGTCTTAGACTTTAACCCTAAAGTACTGAACAAAAATTATTTATCTAAATATTTGTTATTGTATTTATAAATAATTCATTCAATCACACTTTGAACTAATTTACACACTCTGAACTTTAATCTAAATTTAAAACTTTATTCTTCGGTAGTAGCTGATAAACTGTAAGAATAAAATGATTAAAATAAAATTGATAAATTGGTGATATTTGGTGGGAAATAGTTTTGTTGCAAATTTAAAAGTTAGCCTTAATTATCTTTTATTAGATGAGAAATAATAAATAAATCATTTTATAAAATCAGTTTGATATTTCAATGCACAATCATTGTTCTCTACCTGCTGAAGATCAATCAATGACAACCAAATGGCAACTTAATGACAATTAATTAGTAGTTCGATGATAAATGATGATAATTCAGTTATTCCGAAAACGATGATATCAATTCTCTGACAGTTTGATGATGTAATTTGAATATGTATTAACGTTTTTTCTACATTTTTTCAACCTTAACTTTGATAACTTTTTCATCACGTTAACAATGTTGCAAATGAAATGATTGTAATAATAACTTATCATTATAACTAAAATGAATTCAGACAAAATCATTTATTGTTAATAATCAGTCTTAACGATCACAGATGATACTGTTAAAATGATTGCACCTTAAGGATTTAATACCTCTTTTATTTTGTTTAATACTAATTATAATGGAAGCATTTCCAAAAGCAATTACTTAATGCTTCGTCATCCATATCTCTGATCTTTTTAATCATCTAATTGAACTTACCATCAAAAAAAAAAACGAAAAAGGTCAATTGCTATTCTCATTCGACCTTTTCAAAAAATTTTTATTTTTCCTTCAACATTTTCGCTCCATTCTTTCCTGTCTTTTTTCAAATTCTTCTTAATTGAAATATATTTTTGTTGACCTAAAAAAAAGCCTCCGTAATTTTACATTATTTAAAATCATACCAGGAACTATTTTTAAAATACATATCAGAAAAATTTTTTTTCTATAAGGAATAAAACCATTTCAAAATAGTCGGTATTCTTTTTTTGCTAACTTTGTCAATTATATATCGGTAATTAATATTAAACTTTGAATAAATATTGGTTGGAAGAAAATATAAATTGAAATTTAATTTATTTAGTATTATTAATATTGTAAATAATTCCATTAATATTATTATTAATTTCCAATTAGTAATCAATTACTCAATTATAATGCAGTAATTATCATATGTTGCAAAGAATGAACGGAAAAATTAATAATTTTTAAATTCTCATAATAAATTATTGTTTATTATAATAATTTTTAATTCTTCAATGATTATAAATTTTTGAAATGTTAAATTTTTATCACATCAATTATTTTTGATAAAAAATGTATTTTAATTTTAACTTTCGTCGCTCTTTTTGCAAGATGTAAATTAGAAATTATCGTTCTTGCTAATGATATTGATAATACTGTAATAAGTATTGTTAAAAGGTTTTAAAAAAAAAAAAAAAAAAAAGAGATAACTGATCCTTTCAAATAATTAACGAAGAAAGGAAGTATAATCTTCAAGATAAGATCTAGGATTGCAAAATTTGTCAAATTTTTCTATTACTAAATTATTAGTGATGTTGAAATAAATAATTTCTTTCTCTCTCTCTCTCTCTCTTAAATATTTATGAAGGATAAAGAGAAATGAAAGTAAAAGTAAACAAATTATGAATCAACTATAATATAAAAATCTTATTGAAAAAAGGTTGGTAGGAAACTTTTTTAATAGAATTTACAATTTCATTCTCGTCGTTTTTTTCTCTTTTTAAAGTAAAAATTTCAATAGAAAGTGTAATGAAAGTAGTAAGAAAATGAATTATATCTAAGTTGTAATTTTTTTTTGTTTCCTACCACACACACACATATACACACACACACACACATACACACACACACACACACGGACACACACACGGACACAAACATACACACACACTTAAACATATATTTTACAAATAAACTTTTAAGTATGCAAATATACCATTCATTTAGATTGATGTATATAAAAGTGGAAAGTTGGCCACTTTAAAATTTAAATAAAATACGCAAACGCAAAATGAACAATTAGTAAAATTTTTTTCTTTTTCCTTTTATTTTTCAAGGGTAAATGATAAATTGTTTATGTGAAAATTCTTTTAGTTAAAAAGAAAGAGAAATTTCTTTTTTTGTTCGGTTAGAAATAAGATGATGAAGTATTTTACGCTTTCCTATAATAGGTTTTATCTTTTGTTTACTGCTTATAAAAATATGGTAGAAGTTATTTGAAAGCTAAAAAAAAAAATTAATTAATTTTAACCAGATGGGCGGCTAATTTATCCTGTCCTTTCCATTATACCGACTAACGAGAAAAATTTTGTTAAATTGTTTATGCTGTAAGATTTTCATTTCCTTTTTTTTTATTCCGCCTTCTTTTTTTTCTCCCATTTTTTTTTAATTTAAAGTGAAGTTCTTTTTTTATAATTAGCTTAAACTTCTTTAAGTTTAGTTCGAATCTTTTCTTACGATTAAGTTTAGTTTAAACCGTTCTGTACGATTAAGTTTAGTTTAAATTTTTCTTCAAGATTAGGTTTGTTTTGAATCTTTCTTCAAGATTAAGTTTAGTTGAAAAATTCTTTTCTCGAGATTAGTTTGAAATAAATGCAATAATTGGATTAATATTTTATTTGAATTTTTGAAACGCTTATTTCATATGCTATTTTGCTATCTTCAAAACAAGTTTTTTATTTGTACTATTAGAAGAAGTTTTCCTTTTGTTGACAATTAAAATAAATAGAATTTATTTATCTTTCAGTATTTGTTACTTTATTTTTTTCTTTTATCTTTTAATTCTTATATTTACTCTTTTACAAATTAATCATACAATATATATTTATATGATATGCTATATATAACTATCCAAAGATGATGATGATGATAATGATGATAATTTATAATAATTTTATTAAATAGCTAATTAATAATATATTATGAAGCAAATAAAATATATTGAATGTTTCGTTCCTTTTCCTTTTCATTTATTTATTTCAAATTAAACTAAATTGTAATAATTTTAGCCTAAAATTTTTATGAAATTTATAATTTAAATAATTGAATAATTTTTAGTTTCGATTAAGTAATTTTTGATTTTTACAATTAATTGATAAAAATTTAATTGTTATAAAATATGATAATAAAAATTTTTTCAAATTTTCTTTCATTTAAACATTTCCTCCCTTCTTCAAAAACAAAAAGTAATCGAATTTAATTTCAAATTTCCTCAAGCATATCTAAAATTTTCCAAATTGAAAAAAAAAGAGAAGACTCTACCGTAGACGATAATTATAATTGGTAATGGAAAAACGTAAACAAAAATGATAAATTTGTATATTATAAATTTTGTTTATAAAAATAAAAAAATTGTTATTAAACTGATTCAATTAGAAAAAAAAGTAAATAAAACTGATTGTTGCGAGATGATTCAACTGAAAATTATCTAAATTATGGCTAAAAAAATAAGATGATAAATAATTTATTTTAAATATCATTTTCATCTAAAAAAAAAAAATTGAAAAATGATCTGTAAAATTTATTGATAATTTAGATACGTTAACATATCAAATAACGATGCTTATGGTTTACGCGTAATAATTTGACAAATATTTTGCATAATTTTACACGTACACTTCACGTTAATCTAAAATATTTATTTACTTTTTTTTTCAAAATTTTACATACGAAATAAAAAAATTCTAGAAAATTTTTAACAAACACATACACCTTTATTTTTAAATTGATATTGTCTTGATTATTATTTGATATGGTTGTTGTTTAGTTTAGTTGCATTATCATATCACGAGACATCTCGAGACATATTTCTTTAATTAGTTATTTACTACTTCGTCAAAGATATTTGTTTGATCGAATGGATTATCCATCCATAATCATTCTTGTTTATTGATAGTATCATGTCACCACAAAGTATTTATTTCTACTCTGAGAAATTATCTATAAATTGTAGTATGGATTTATGGAAATATGAAATTATATCTTCTCTCTTTCATCTCCCTTCCTCCTCCCTCCCTCCCTCTCTCTCTCTCTTTTTTCTCTCCTCTCTCTTTTTATCTGTTTAAACATTATAAAATAAAGTATGAAACTTTAAAATTCTAACATCTTTTAACCATTTTTATAAAAATATTTGATATAAATAGCTTAGATAAGTGTTTGCATTCAAAAATATATTAATTTAATTATTCAAAAAAAAAATTTTACGATATTTTAATTAATTAATTAATATATTTTATCATTTTTTTCTTCATTATTTTAATTCTTATCATATTCGTTTTCAGTTTTATCAGATCAATTGAGAAATTCATTTTAATTTCATTATATTTTATTGTTAAAATTTCACCAAACATTTTTATAATAATTTCTTTTTGCAATAATTTATATTAAATTATTTCTTGCTATACAATTCGTCAATTTCTATTGATATGATGATATCATTTGAAAATATACAATATTTACTGCTAACCTAACTAACTGATAAACTGTTTGTTTATTTATCGATTCGTCGAATAAATATGCACTTCGTTTTGAACAATTTTTTTGTCGCTATCAGTTTATCGCTATCAGTAATGTATCAAATTTTTGCTAATTCTATTTTGAAATCTTTTTTATTTCCAATTTTTTTCCTTTATCATTTCGCAATTAGTACCAATTCTTCATCGTTTAAATTTGTGGAAAAATTTTAATTATATTTAAAAGATTGAGTTAATTTTTGTTACTGTAAAAATTAATTTTATATTTTTGATGAAACATTTTGAATATTTTAAATAATTCAGTATTCAAATTCTTTGATTTATATCAGTCTTGACAAATTACATATTTCCAAATTATTTGAATTTATTGTCAATAAAATATTTCGATTCTAAATTACTGACTTATTCATTATTCTGAAATATTTAGATTCCAAATTACTGACTTACTCCATGTTTGTAAAACACTTCATTCTTATAAGTGAAAAATTTTTAGCACAAACATATATACGTCGATATCAACCATAACATTGCAATAATATAGGAGATATATGTATGTATAAATAAATGATCTCGATGAATTTCCTCAGATGAAATATGTCGTAGTAAAGATGATGATGACGATGATGATGACGATGATGATGAGATGATGATGATGATGATGATGATGGTGATGATGATGTAAATGTATTACCGCAGAAGTTATGCATGGTAAATATTAGTTGTTGAAAATTCCAAATAATTAGAGATATTTACTCAAGGCCATGATGTATCTATCTATCTATCATCAACCAGCATCAAATCATCATTATCAAAAGAATTGAATCGTACGATATCGTCATCATCAAAGAATTGAATTGGACAATTTGGAATATTCAAAAGCATTACATTTAATAATTACATATGAATTAATGCATATATTATTCATATCTATTTCTTCTTTTAAATTTATATTTCTTTAATAAACATAAATTAAAAAGTTTGATAAAAATATCATATCATTTAAATAATGATGACTTATGCCATTCGTTTTTAATGCTTAAATTTAACTTTAAATATTATTGATTGTGAAATTATAGGCTTTTGTTCGTCATGTAATAATTGATAAGGAATATCATGTCATTTAAATAATGATGACCTATATCATTTTTTGTAATGAATAAATTTAACCTTAAATATTATTGATTGTAAAATACTGAATTTTTGTTGAACATCATGATAATAATCATTTGTTTGTTGATACGATTAGAAATTATCAATTATTAATTTATTCTATAAAAAAAAAAAAAAAAAAATTGATTAACAGAAATTACTCCTAATCAATACATTCTGTTCAATCCAATTTTTTTCGTTTTTATGCCCTTTGAACTTTTAGATGAATCATTCTTTTCTATACGTTATTTAATCTTATAATAGCAATTTTCTAGCAATAGTTTAATTTCAAATATTTTATTTATTAAAATATTTTAATTAAAATTATTTAAAAAATAAATTTCTAAAAAAGATTCATACAATTGTTATCGTTTGTTTTATGATACATCAAAATCAATGAATATTTTTCATCTAAAAATTAATACAAATATAGAATGCTTAGAAATATAGGAAATATCGGTGATATTTGATAATTAAAAATTAGGCACACTTATCATCATTTCAATCTTCAAATCCATTTCACATTAATCAAACTAAAACTCATTCACTTGAATGATACCACAATTTGTATATATGAAAATACTCATGGGATCGCAAATTGCACCACCAATAATTATACTTTACAATCTATATCGTATTTATAATATTTTGATCCTGCATGCCTTATCATTTGTTATCGATCTATATAAAGTTAGATCAAGGTAACATTTCGAGAAATATCATTGCTAAATTATTGGAAAATAATTGAAAGACTTTTTTATTTTTTATTCAACTTTAACTATCTTATTTCATTTAATTTTAATTAACTAAAGTTCAATTTTTTATTCCACTTCAATTATCTTTTGATAAGAGATAATTTGAAAATTTGTTCAATTCTCGATTGAGGAATAGAAATTTTATAATAAACTATAGCTAATCCAATAAATGATAATTGTTTATCAAACATATCAATTGATAATTTTAATTTCTTTATTCAGCTTACAACTATCTTTTAATCTTATCAGATTCTATTGGTCTTATTATCAATTTGCAACGATCTTCTAATCATATCAGATCTTATTAGAAGATAGTTGTAAGTTGAATAAAAAAAGTTCAAAAGTTAAAATCATTGAGTATGCTACATACTTGATTCTCTTCTATTTGAACTTATGAACATTTAATATTAATATGAAATAAAAAAAAAGCACGCCAAAGACTGCGAAAATGAAAGGTCAAAAGTCACTTCTTTTTTTACGATATTCGCTACGTTCCTATATACATAAACAATTCGGTAGAAGTATAAATAATAAAAAATTTTTAATGCAAAATTAAAATTAGCTTCAATATCACTCTTTCCTTAATCTCTAGTATCAGATATCAGTTTTGTTTTTTGTTTTTTTCTTGCTTGATATTAAATTATCATCAAAACTTGATGTTAACTTATCATTAAAAATCAGATTAACTGATAATGCTGCTTCATGCTCAATTTGCTGCTATTTGAGTCATTGATATTTAATATTAATTTTAATCTGGATATCCTTATTTCAGGTCAATTATTAACTTTAGGCTATTCTTAGTTTAGGCTATTTATGCCTTTTTTATTCGAATGTATTTAAAAATCTTAATAAATTCAAGACAAACTATATTATATTGCTTTGATAATTTGATATTACTTTTTTCTGCTAATCTCGAGCATATTTTTGCTCGAGAATAGTAAAAAGTTGTTATTTTTTAAACTTTAAAATGACTTAAAAATTATCTTTTTTAAATTGAAAAAATAAAATATCAATTTAAATAATTGGCAATCAAATAAATGATTTTCGTATTAATTTCATGAAATACTTAAAAATATATATTCAAATTAAAAATAAAGAAAAAAATAGATGAATGGATTTTATAAATAAGTATTGTTAGAAATTTAGGATGAAAAATTGAAATGAAAGAAATATGAATTATTAATGTTTAAAATTTTTGTTTATTTTTTCTTTTAGCTAATTGATAATAAACAATTTGTTGAAAGTTTTGTTTATTTTTTTCTTCTAGCTAATTGATAATAAACAATTTGTTGAAAGATTAATTTTATATAATTTTACTATTTATTAAATGATTATCAATTAGCCTTTTCTATGATAATATATGATAATAGTTAAAACTGATACAAAAGTTATAGCACTGAAATGATCTTAATTATTTGTTAATATTTTTTTTTTTATAGCAATTATTGACAATTTTTCTTTTTTTTTTTAAATCATTTCAAATTGAAAAGTCAATTTAAATGCTATATTATAAAGGATCGTAGATTAAACCAATCAATCAATCATGCATTTAATCTCAATCTTTTCAATTCATACTATTCATTTCAAAAAGAATTTTCCCACCCATTTCAAAAATTCATTTCAAAAAAAAAACGAATTCCCAATAATGTGGAAATTATATTGGCTCAATTTATATATATGTATAATGGTCCAAATTTTTTATTCATTATTTCTCAGCTTCAAAAATCATCAGTAAAGTGAATTCATTGAAATGATCCTAAAATTTAGTATGACATTTTTGTTACCAAAATAGAATAAACTTTGAAAAGTTTATCTTTGTTCAACATCATTCTAATTATACGAATAATAGCGATATATATTGGTTAAATTAGCTAAATTGTTTGCAATAACAAGCCAAGATATTTTATGTTTTGGAAAATATAGCAATAAACTAGGCTGAAATAAATCAATTCATACGTTTAAATATTTGCCTAGCAAAACAGCAGCAGATAACTAGAAAGCTTCTTTTTTCGTCATCTAATTCGACCGCTACATTTAAAGCGACTAGTCGTCTTATGAAAGCTAACATTTCAAGCTTATCTGAGATAGATCACCGGATATATCGCTAACTGCTATTTTTCTTATTAAGCAAATTCTTATCGCTTATCGTATCATCATCCATCTCATTTTACGAATTCTTTTTACTTTCATTTCCTAATCATTTCTTCGTGCTTGATCTTCTCGAACTGATAAGAGTTTATGGCTTTATCAAAATTTTTGTTTTTGGCTTAATTAAATTTATCGTTTAATGAATGAAAAGCAAAAATAGTTATATTTTACTATAATATCACTTTACAATCCTTATCACTTCTTCGTGCTTGATTTTCTGCAGTTGATAACTGTTTGCAAATTTATCAAATTTTTTCTTTTGGTTTAATTATACTTATCTTTCAGTAAATGAAAAGCAGAAATAGTTATAGTATTTTGCTAGTCAACTATTTCTATCACTTTATCATCCTTTATCACTTCTTCGTGTTCGATTTTCTCGAATTGATAAGAATTTATGAATTTATCAAATTTTTGTTTTTGGTTCAATCAAATTTATGGTTTAGTGAATGAAAAGCAAAAATAGTTATAGTATTTTGCCAGTCAACCATTTCGATCACTTTATCATTTCTCATATTCTAAATAATGTCCCTAAAGATTATCAGGTAAATATTTTCAATTAAAAATCATGTATTTTTCATTTATCATATATCTTGAGCTTATATTATCATAAATAACATTCTGCGTGCTACATTCTTGGCTTATCTTGATTTTTTTTCTTTTTTGACATAGATAACTTTTTATCAATGATTAGTGATTACATAACTTTTTCATTATTAGTCATTTTTTGCTATAATAAATTATTTTGTGCTATTAAAAATTATTTGCAAACATGACATACAGTATGACAGATATGATAATTTAATAATATTTAATGAATATTCAATTTAAGATTCTGATTCGTGTAATATTCAGATAACTAAAAATATATATACTCATATTAATTTAGATATGTGTATTATTTTGTTATTAGTATATACTAATATCAAATCCTTATTAAGTTCCACTTAACCGATCAGGATGAAATGATAAATCAATTAAACTATCACACTTTATTTTCATTATTATCATTAGTTTAAATGTGTGTATTATTTTATTGATAGCATTAGAAGTTTAAAATGCTTATTAAATTTATTTGATTGATTAAAATGAAACGACCAAGATGATAAATCAACTAAGCTATTACACTATACCTTCATTGTTATCATTAGTTTAGATATGTGTATTACTTTATTGATAGTATTAGAAGCTTAAAATTCTTATTAAATCTATTTGATTGATCAAGATGAAAAAAGACGATAAATCAATTAAGCTATCACATTTTATCTTCATTGTTATCAATGATCAGGTGATAAATTTTGAATAACGTATAGATGCTAACAAATATCATCATTTATTCAAGCTTATGATGTGCATGATAAAGATATAGAAATAGCAAAAATGTTACAATTAAGGAATGATGAAAAAGAATACTGTAAGTAAATCAGAATTCATGCATTATGAATCCAACATATCATTCTGATTGCAATGATATGACACAATATGAAATTGTTATGGAATTGATATTAGGAAATGAAGGCGAATAATTTCGTTAAATTTTAAATTAATTTAACAATAAGCAATGAATTGATGTTATTAATGATGAAATGATTCATTTTTTATCATTTAAGATACGGTCCCTTCACTAAATTACGGTCCCTTAAATGAATCACGTGATAATTATGACTTCGAAAAGCATTGTTCGTTGAAAAGAGTGAGAAAAAGAAGGCGGAATATTTTGTTTGGCCAGCTGATAGATTGTTGCTAAAGCAATGAAGTATGTCATTCATTTTGGCTTTGGCTTCTATCATTACCTACATATCGATTAATTTGCCCTAAACGGGGTCATATGTTTTTTTTTTTATCGCTTTTATATAAAATATCCCTGTAATGTAAGCATATCGGGTATATGTGGATATGGTGGGTATGAATATGGGTATGGGTAAAGGTAAAGGTAAAAATTATTGAAGAAAATAATTTTATCCATGAATATAGCTTAATTAATAAGGAAAATGATAACAGTAAGCAATATTGGAATCGAGAATTTGATAAGCGTAGAGTTTCTCGAACTATAGATAAATATATCATCGGATGAATATATCGAGTGAACCGTATCGAGACATATGCATCAAAACGAGATTAGTAGTGCTTAAAAAAGGTAAAATAAGAGAGAGACAAGCAGAAAATGCTAGATGATAGGAAAGGATAGTGGTCGCTTTAAGAGCCTATAGATATATATATATATAGATCATTGGAGAGAATTATGACCCTTTCAGAGGTCAACCGTATCGAGACATGTGTCTCAAAACGAGATTAGTAGTGGCTAGAAAAGGCTAGATAAGAGAGGAACAGGCTAAGTGATAGGAGAGAATAGTGGTCATTTTAAGAGCCTATAGATATATGTATATATCATAGGGAGAGATATGACTTTTTCAGGGGTCAACGAATTGAGACGCATGCATCAAAACGAGATTAGAGGTGCTTAGAAAAGGCTAAATAAGAGAGGGAGAGGCAGAAAATGCTAGATGATAGGAGAGGATAGTGGTCATTTTAAGAGCATGCGAATGACCCTCACCGGTTTCTCGATTTCTTGCATACTGAAAGGAGAAATGAAAGATGCAAATAAGCGACTACATCACTATATTTCATACTTCTATCTATAAATATAATACACCTCTTTTGATCCCGAATACTATCTCGAATAAAGTGCTAGTCAACGATAACTAATTGCTCTAGCTGTGTCCATTATTGCTATATCCATTAATATAATATACCTCTTCTGATCCGGATACAATCTCGAATAAACCTGCTAGTAAACAGATAACTAATTACTTTGGTTGTGTCCATTATTGCTAAAATGCTATATTTCACTCCTCATCTTTCCCTCATTCTAATATTCATTTTCTAATTGTAATTTACATATTCAATCGATTATTTAATCGATCCATCTCATTTGCATATTTCTTGTAGATATCATAACCAATTCATTTTTTAAAATTTTAAATTAAAAAAATTTGAATACAAGCATACGATTTAATTTGAATATACGTTATTTTATTTTTAACTATTAAATAATTATTGCATAAATTCGAGTTCTAATTGGTAATTCTCGATCAAAATATTCAATGAAATTTCTCGTTCATTCTTTAAAATTTTCACTTTTTTTTTCACTATGAGTTTATGATTTTAATTCTGATTGGCAATTCTCGATCAAAATATTCAATGAAAATTCATTATTTATTATCTTTCATTCTTCAAAATTTTCACTTTTTTTTTACACTATAAGTTTATGATTTTAATTCTGATTGGCAATTCTCGATCAAAATATTCAATTTCTCAAAACTTTCTTTTTTTTTTCACTAATGAAATTATTGTAACAATTCGATATATATGTATATAATCGATAATTGTTTATAGTTATTACTTATGTTTTAATATAATTAAAATTCGTTAAAATGAAATGTTTACTCGTTAAAGTTGATAGTTCATTTCCAAAATAAACCTATCATAGGATACTTTTCTTAACAACTGTTTATTGCTTTCGTTCATTAAGATTGTCACTGATAGAAGTTATGATAGTAATTTAGTTGACAAATTTCTTGTTTTCCTCTCTCTGTTTATGTGTGTATATGTGTGTGTATGTGTGTGTGTGTGTGTGTGTGTGTGTGTGTGTGTGTGTATGTGTATATGTAGGCGTAAAATATATTATAAACGTGTAGCATCATTTGTCATTCTGCTATGTTGTATATTAGTGAAGATAGTGTGATACGTACGCTATTGGGTTGATTAGTTTTGGTTTATATATTTGAAACATTTCTCCAGCAAATTCATCATCATCTAATTATCTAATCTTCATCATTATTATCGTCTTATCAGTATCAACATCGTCATCTTTATTCACCAACTACTACTGCTTCTATGGCAAATCCAAGTAATAGTAGCGGTGGTAAGATGCAGTCTCGTAAAAGGTAATTTAATTTAAATCGATAAATTTATTCTCGAAAAATGGATTTCATTCTCTATGCATATGTTTCATTTATTTAATTAATCAAAGTTTACATCGAGAATAATGCTTGGATAAATTCAAATCAAGAAAAACAAAAAAAAGATAACAATGTAATCATCGATAGATATTATAGTGAATTATAATAATTTATACTTATTCGTTTTATCCATCGATTTCTCATAAAAAATAATTTAATTTAAATTGTTAAATTCATTCTCGAAAAATGGATTTCATTCTCTATGCATATGTTTCATTTATTTGACTGATTAAACTTTACATCGAGAATAACGCTGAGATAAATTTAAATCAAAACAAATATAATAATCATAAATGATATTATAACGAATTATAATAACTATTCATGTATTTCCCAAAAATTCCCAAATTTGAAATGGTTGAAATTTTTCATTATGCAATTTATCATCTTGATATCACAATTTATCATTCATTATTATTTGTGAGTTTATTTATTAAAAATAAAAGACAAATAAATATATTTAATTAATATTAGTAACTTATATCATCAAGCTGTAGCGAATGTATCAAAAAAAGGTTAAAATTAGTTTATGAAAGATTATAATTGAATAATATCACAGAATAGGTATCATTTAAAAATTTCAATCATTCCTTTTTTTTTTATCACTTAAAAATGATAACAGTTTTGAACTGTTTTACTTATCGATCTGAAACTATAATATTTAATATTCTGATAGAATATTAAATTTTGAAATAACGGATTTAGCAATTTAAAATATCAGCGTGATGAATGAATATATTTGATTAGCAATATTGATCGGATCGTTTGGCGGTGCGAGGGAGGAAAGGAAAAAAGAGAATTTTAGAATTTGAAGTACTTTTATCATCCAAATCAATTATTATATATATGTATTGCTGAATGCTTTGTAATTTTGATTTCAACTGGTTAACCTATAATTGAAAATTGACATGTCAAGGTAAATGACCGACATGTGACTATCTCGAATCTCGAATAATATGATTGTATTGAGTCAGTTTAGAATATGACGGATTATGTGAAATGGATGGTAGGAAAAATGAAATAATATGAAATCTTTTTTTTTCTTTCTTTCTTTCTATAAAATTTTAAAATTTATTTTGTATTTACGTTATTTGCATGCTACAGCATTTGTACAATTAACAATTGATATGATATTTAAACTTTGATAATTTTTGACTTATTCAATGATATATAATAGTAGTGATAACAATTTTCATAAATACAACTTATGTGTATCGTAATAATGATAAGTGAATGATCGAAATTTACGTAACTTTTTTGTCTTGTTGATTTTTCTAAATTCAAGTCTTACCTATCATGGATAAATAACTAAAAGAAATCATAATTAATTATAATTTTTCCAAAAGATATCCAAGTTCTTCATTTTACTTATTCTAAGATAATTTCATTATCTCTCCAATGAAGCGAATGGAAGAATAATTAATCAAATTATCAGAAAGATGTTATAATAATAGTTTATTTAATATTTGATAATTTCAATTATTGCGAATAATTGTTAATATGAATAATTGCATTAAGAAATTATTTCTCAATTGTCTATACATATTCTTTTTGTGAATTTTTAAATCAAAAATTTTAAATTAATATTTTTAACACATTTGAATATAATACATATATATATATTCATTTCCTATGTCAGTAATTATATTTTATTAAATTAATGAAATGCATCAGTTTATTTATTATATTTTAACAATATTTTATCAATTTTTTAAAATTTTATCAATCAAGTTTTGTTTCCTATATTTCAATAATATTTTACAAAGTTTTAAACTTCTGTCTATCAATTTTTGTTTTCCATGTTTCAGTAATATTTTATAAAATTTATTTAAATTTTAAAGTCATAAAAAAACTATTTTGTTGCTACAATAATAACTGATCCATTCAATTTTCATACTATCGTTAAAGTTATAATAATGCAAAATTATATTAGATTCTTTTTTTTTTCCAATTATAATTTTTCTGTATAAAATTTATAGAGAATTTATAAATTGAAATGAAATCTTGATAAACACAGATAAGATAGTAACAGGATAAACATCGAGATTCATTTTTCTCATTTATCAACATTATCGAATTATTATTTTATCATTAAAAGTTTATATGTGAAGAAAAAAAAAATAATATTTGAAAAGAAAAGTTTCTAACCGAGAAACGATTAATTAATTTGATTTGAAAATTTGTTCTTTAACACCAAATTGATTAAATTATCAATACGAAGATATATGCTTGTATAAATTAAGCTAAATTCTTTCTTTTTCATACTTAATAACTTAATAGGAATTGATTTGTTAATTTATAAAATAAAAAAAACACATGAGAAACTAAGAGATCATAATAATTGAATTAGATATTTTTTTGGATATTTAGAAATTCAAATTAATAATTATATATTACAAAGAATTGTTATTGTTTGTTTGTTGTTTTGTTGTTTGTTGTTTATTGTTTAATGTTATTATGTAAAAACAAAAAAATTTTTGTTTAATTACAGTAAACCGGAAATGGCATCATTGTTTCATCGAAAGCAATTTACAATTTTTGCGATCTTCTTCCAGGTATGATGATTAAATCGTATTTATTCTCCATACATATTTATGTTTAATAATAAATATATATTCCATCTTTTAGTCTGTATAATATATGCAATTCGCATATAAATTCGCAGATATATGTATTTACGCATAATCGCTTAGCTATATGATAAATCGTAATAATATGGTTGCAAAATTTTAAAATGAGCGAAATGATTGAAATTTCAAGTTTATAATTTAAATTATGAATATTTTTCTTTTCGTATATACTTATTACATACTATTTTTTTATCAAACTTCGAATTCAAATATATTTTATGAGCTTTTTGTTGAATGATTGATATATTTTAGTCAATTTCATCGATCTCTTTATTTTTATGAAATTTTTAAAAATTTAAAAATACATCATATTTGATAATTAATAAGTAAATCATATTTGATAATTAATAAGTAAATCATATTTGATAATTAATAAGTAAATCATATTTGATAATTAATAAGTAAATCATATTTGATAATTAATAAGTAAATCATATTTGATAATTAATAAGTATTGAATTAAATGCATTTGAGTTATTAGTTAAATATTAAGAAATAAGGACTAAGTTTCATTTTTAAATGATTAATTTAATTTGTTAACTGTGTTATATTCTCGAGATAAGAATAAATGTAATTAAAAAGAAAATTTTTATTTTTCATGCAAACAAAATTGATTTACTTTGTTTTAAATGCTTGTTTTATATTCCAATTAGTCAATTTTTATCATATCACTCCTATCATTACATTATTTCTAAATTTCATTCATTCATAGTTATTTATAATTTACTGATTTTTTTATCATAGAATAGATTATTTATCATTGATTAGAAATCCGTAGCTATTTGTAATTTTTCTTCATCAGAATAGATTATATATCACTGATTTTTAGAAATATTGCAAACTAATTTTAGCAACAAAAAAATGTTGTTGATTTATTATCTTAATTTATATGACTTTTTTTTTCGTATTTTTTCTCGAAAACGAGCTTTCCCGAAAAGAAAATAACTCTCATATTGATATGTGAATTGTTGACATATTTGATGAATTATATTGAAATTGGAATGGATAAGAAAATCGTTAAATAATAATTAAATTAACAAGGGTATCGATCAGATGTATACATGGATATACTTCTCATTAAGTGATTTATTCAAATATTTATTTAATCAATATGACAAGCGGGTAAAAAAATGCTACATCTCTTGGAAGCAGTGATAAAGCAAAATCATATGCGCATAGCTGATAAAACAAAGTCACATCAATGTAGCTAATATAGCTGATAAAACAGAATTAAACGAAAACATACTAATAAAGCAGAATCAAATAAACATAATTCTTATGCAATTAGACAAAATCAGATTATATATTGCTCATTTTGGGTATTCGTTATCATTCTCGACAAAAATTCTTTCCTTCCAAGGCTCTCTAATATTCATAATTGTTTGAGCTTTTTGCCATATTTTTAGTATAAAGTTTTGCAATATATTAAATTGTTTTTTCTAAAAATTTACATAATTTTATAATTTGAATGGTTATCAATTATTTATTTTAATCTTTTGGAAATGATTTAATTCGATTAAAAATTTAATTATTACTAATTTTCTACTTCTTCTATTTCATTCTTTCCTTCTTTTTCTTTATCTAAAATTATTTCTTATCATATCATAGATATATATAATTTTGAATTAAACTATATAGAAAATATATATATAGCAAATTTAAAAACAATGTAAGATCAATTTAATCGAACGATTTTTTGATCAATTGATAAGACATATTTGAAAGTGTAAATGTTTTTTATAGATAATGGGATTAGCCGATGTAACATATATGAAATTGATGATTTATTATCTCATGCAATTTAGTTTAACATTCCAGAGAAAATTCCTTAGACCAATCGATATAAAACTTTATAAGCGTAAATAGTTTATTGATAATTATAGACCAACCGGTATAACATATGTGAAATTGATGATTTATTATCAAATCAAATGCAACTAATATCGAATATTGATTTATTTTGATAAAACTGTAAACATCAATACTACTACTACTACTACTACTACTTGTTGTTGTTGTTATATTATTATCTTGAAATCTTATTTATAATCTATTATTGATCAACAATTCTCGATTATTGCGAAATAAAATAAATTAAGGAAAGTTCGAAAAATATACCAAAAAGTTTTGCTATAATTTTACTTCAATAGGAAAAAAAAGAAAATTGAAATGAAATAATATTGGAAACATTTAGAGAGAAATTTTTTTTGAAATTTTTATCTTTAAAGTTTTATACCGTAATTGTAGGATTGAAATGATTAGAATGATAAAATTAAATGATATAAATGTATTAGATTCTCTGAATTATCATTTATGATAATAAATGTATGCTATATTAAAATATGCTATATTTTAAATTCAGACAGGAACAAAATTAAAATAATTGATATGTTTTAAAAATAGAAAATTCATAAATAATACTTATGAAATGATTAGAATAAGTTTTCTCATATTTTTTTGATAATTCAAATTGTTGCATTTCAAAGTATAACTTACTTAATACACAAATGGTGTAATAACTTAATTAAGCAAATTGTGATTTAGAATTTTAAGTTTAAATTTAAACAAACAAACGAAAAGATTATGCCAAAATTGTAAGAAACATTTTTAATATTTCTTGATTTGTAAGAGTAAGAAAGAGAGAGAGAAAAAAGAGTAATCTCGACTTTCTGATATATGTTTGATATATTGGTAAAAATAACGATATTTTTATTAAATACTTTTTTCATTAATATCAATTAAATTTCATTGATAAAAGCAACTTAAAAAGAAAGAATATAATTTTTTCTCTCTCACTCTTTTAAATTATCTAATAAAATATGCTAAGAAGAGAGAGAGAGAAGAGAAAGAGAAGAGGTTTGAAAATAAAGTATTATTTGATTTGTTTACTTTTTCAATTATTAAAAAAATTATTATATTTTTTATTTATACAATTTGCAATAATAATAATAATAATTGAAATGAAAGTTTTTTCTTTTTTTTAGGTTTTATTTCTAATCCTTTTGCTATATTTGGACAATATTCAAATAATGCAATGCCTGGTGGTACGACAAGTACCAATTTTATTAATACTAATTATCCATGTTTGTTTCCTTTTTTCTTTTTGCAAAAATTAAATTTTATTAAAATTAAAATTTATAATAAAATAAATTTTTATTATTAAACATTTAAATTTTTTCTTTTTCCTTTTTTTTTTACTTTCAATTATTTTATTTATTAAATTATATTATTAAAATATAATTTAATATTATTTTAAGTATTCCAAGATATTCATTTGATGACATTAATTGGTATGGGATTTATAATGGTTTTCTTACGACGATATGGCTTAGCTGCCTTATCAATTAATCTTTACTTACATCTCATGCTATTCAATGGGCACTTATTGTACGTGGATTTTTTCACATGAATTTGCCGATATTGGACATTTCACGATCTCTATTCTTGAGTAAGTTAATAAGCTATGATTAAATTTAAATTGAATTGCTTAATTTACTTATCATTATCATTATTAACATGTTATTATCTTAGAATTGTATCATATATTTATTGACTTGTAAGAATCTTAAGATGAATTAAATTCTCGAGATATCATTGAATAGTGGAAGTTTTTCTGATAAAGTAGAAAAATTAAAATTTAGCTTGATTACTGCCGATTTTGTTGCTCTTACCGTTCTGATTACGATGGGCGCTGTTTTGGGTAAACTTACCCCAGTTCAGTATATGGTAATGTCCGCTATCGAAGTACCAATAGCTGTTGCTGTCGAGCATTTCGTCTTACGATATCTTAAAGTTTGATTTTTTTTTAAATTGATAAATAAATTTTGTTGAAAATTTAAATTTTATTTTTTTTAATTCAAAAACTTTCCTCCAACCGATATTAACATTGATCAATAGTAGAT
The DNA here is from genome assembly GCA_024305405.1 of Dirofilaria immitis. Classification (NCBI taxonomy): domain Eukaryota; kingdom Metazoa; phylum Nematoda; class Chromadorea; order Rhabditida; family Onchocercidae; genus Dirofilaria; species Dirofilaria immitis. Next base: position 1,750,562 of record JAKNDB010000088.1, on the reverse strand, counting down.
CAATAGTATCGATAATTTTATTGGAAAATAAAAATTAAAAAATACAGGTAATCGATATTGGCCGTTCGATGGTAGTTCATTGTTTTGGAGCATATTTTGGCTTAGCTTTAGCAAAAGTGATCAATAAAAAGAAATGATTACACATCAACATGAGGGTACCAGCTATAATTCTAGCATATTTGCTATGATTGGTTAGTATATAATTTTTTTTTTTAAATAAAAATGAATAAAAGATAAAGAATAGGTAGGGAAAAACAGGTAATCTAAGGAAGAAAGGTAAGTAGGATAGGTAATGTAAAGAAAACAGATAGTCTAAGAAGGATAGGTAATGAAAACAAGTATTCTAAAGAAGAAAAGTAAGTAGAATAAGTAACCTAAAGAGGACAGGTAAGGAAAACAAGTAGCTAAAAAGGAAGATAAGGAAAACAGGTATTCTAAAGAAGAAAGGCAAGTAGAATAAGTAATCTGAAGAGGTAAGGAAAATAAATAATCTAAAGAAGACAGGTAAGGGAAACAAGTAGTCTAAAGAGGAAGGTAAGGAAAATAAATAATCTAAAGAAGGAAGATAAGGAAAACAGGTATTTTATCCCAAAAATAAAATGAAAACTTTTCATAATTTATCTTTATATAATAGTTTGATAAAAAATAAATGAAAAAAAAACAAACTAAACTTAGTAAAATAGGATGAATTTTTGATTTTTTCCAGGTACCTTATTTCTCTGGGCATTCTTTCCATCATTCAATTCAGCTTTGGCAATTCCGAGGATTCTCGACATCGTGCTATCCTAAATACCTATCTAGCACTTTGTTCATCTACTATTTGCACTTTTCTGATCAGTCAATTGCTTGATCGTGAGCATAAGGTCTTTTTTTCTTTTTTAATATTACATTTGGCAAGAATAATCGAAACTTGATATTTGAAATTAAATCCCTTGATCAAATTTACATATTTCCATATAAAATATTTATAGTATCGCTTCTCGATGACACATATATCGAATTCGGTTCTTGCTGGTGGTATTGCTATTGGTACAGTTGCAAACATTGTTCTCGATCCATTTTTCGCTCTGTTAATTGGCTGCTTGGGCGCATTTGTCTCAGTTTTTGGCAATAATTGCATCAGGGTTTGCTTCTACAATTTAATTGATTTGAATATAAAATTGATGAAAATGTTGTATGCTTTACGATAATCATTTTGAATATAAAATTGATGAAAATGTTGTATGCTTTACGATAATCATTCTAAGTTATAATTTTTAGTATTATTCAATATGTATTATAAATTTTTAGCCAATTGGAGTTCGAGTTTTTGGTATTCATGATACACGTGGTGTTGGATCAGTTCATGGATTACCTGGTAATAATAATAATGATAATTAATAATTTAATTTTCAATAAATTTTACAATTTTTTCTTCAAAAAAGAATGTGATTAAATAATAGTGATAAATATGAAAAGATAAAAATTTTCAGGCATTTTGGCTGGCATTCTTGGCTTCATTTTTACCGCTGTTTATGAACCAACTCGTTATGGAACTGGGTTATTTGCATATTCTTAAATATTTATATTTTTATTGCTATTATTAGTTTAGAGATAAATTGTTTTAATTGATAAAATATCAATCAATCAATCAAAGCGAGAATGTATGTATTTGGGAATTAATTCTTGAAATGAAAGCATTGATAAGTATGTGATAAAAATTAAAGATAATTTTAATTTTTAATTCAAATATGAAATGTCGAAAATGTTTGCATAAAATTATAGCAACATAACTCATATTTATCCGGCAATAAACAACAGTGAACAAAGTCGTGATATATATGTGCAAGCTGGTTATCAACTTGCGGCGCTTGTTATCATCTTGATTATCGCGATTATTGGTGGAGCTGTTACCGGTAAACATCTAATTTTCTATTTTTAAATTTCAACTTATCTTCTTATCAAATTACGATCATGTTTTTTAGGGCTCATCTTACGACTCAATTGCTTCAATCGTATTCATGATAAGGAATTTTATTCGGATGGTGAATTTATCGAACCACCTGAAGATTATGATTTCACTACTAGGGTATTCTCACATTTAATTTCATCATATTATAGTAAATTTGATAATTCTAAAAAAGCCAAATGTGATTTCATCATCAGCTACTAAATTAGTTATGAAGATTTTCCTAATATTTCTTACACATTTTGCAGATCATTTCAAAAATCGATCATATTGAATTAACCGAACATACAGCACTCAATAAAGAATCAACTTCTGTTGGACCAAGCAATCCTTGAGAAGAAGAATTTTTGTTAACAAAAATGAATTTGTGATGCTTAATTTGCTTTCATTATGAAATTTGCATTATTATGATTTGATCGCAATGATCAAACATAATTTTGCAAGAAAAAAAAACAAAAACAAAAACGATTTATTACTATTCAAATTTTAGCTTTAAATTCAAAAATATACTATTTTCATAAATTTTTAATTTCATCAAATAACATTTTATTCTTTAATTCTTTTTTTTGTTCCATCAATTTTTTTCCCAAAGATTTTTGAATAATTTAAATCGAAAAAGGAGGAAGATTATTCGAGCTTAGTTGAAGATTTGATGAACTTATATTAGTAACTCCTATATTTGAGATATAATGGAAAAACTTTCTGATAATATTAAATTTTAAACAAATAATTGATTTTCTACTTTATTATAATTTAAAAAATGAAAAAACAAAAAAAGCTATGGATAAAAAAGTTTTAATTTTTCTTAAATCTAACTATTTTCATCGAGAAAATTGAAATAATTGAAAAAATTTCTCGATTGCTTTCTCGATTAATTTCTCAATTTCATTAACAATCCAATAAATAATTGGAATTGAAAATAATTCGATTGATAAGCCGGCTATTTTAGCTAACTGGAATTGAAGATATAATTTCTGATTAACTTCTAATAAATTATCGAAAGAAAAAATTTTGTGCATTTTAATTGTATTCATTCCATTATGGAGTTACGTGAAAATTTTACGTGATTTATTAAACTAATAAATATATTTGATACCGTTAAATTTATTGGCTTATTTTTTAAATCATTCAATAATAATGAATAATCGTTGTCATACATTTTTTCTAAATGTAATAATTTAGGTTAAATTTACGTAAGCTACTATTTCAGTATATAAGTAAGATGAAGAAAGAGAAATTTTTAAGATTTAATTATTATTAAATGAATGTATATTCGCGTCGCAAATGTATGACGAAATTATTATTAAGCTGAATATGTATTCGCGTCGCAAATGTATGACGAAATAATTTTATGCGAATGATTATGTCGTAATTATTGTTTTCCTTTTTTTTTAATTGTTTTTAATTAAATCATTCTGAATTCATTTAGTTCATATCTTTTTTTTATTTTTATTTTGATATGCTCATTTTGTACCTCTTTTCATCCTAATCTTTTTATCATTTATGATTTGAAAAGGAATCATTTTAATAAATTGTGTAATTTAATTTTTTTTTGTGAAGCAATATTGGAACATAATTATTACGCAAATATCATCATAAATTATAGGTTCAATTTCATTCTCGATCGTTTATCTTTCATATCACAAATTATTCAATATCAACTTTTTGGCTGATCAATAAGAAAAGGTTCAATACTTATTTGTTTGCAGTACAAATGATAAATTCTTTTCAGTGGCTTTGAATTTACATTCATATTTGGCTTTGAATAATTTTACACTTAGAAATCTATAACTTCATTAATTATTCATTTTTTTTTGGAAAAATTCCAAAAGATAGTATAATTTGTTTCAAATTCTTAAATTATTCAGGCTTAATGACCGCTTACTTGGCTTGCTTCTTTTGCATCATTAAAAGTTTCGACATAAATAATCTTACTTTTTTAACTATAATAAAATTACAAAGTTTGAGTCATTTCAATTATCATTTTATTATGGCTAATTTAAAATCAAGAGAATGAAATGTTATTTTTATATTATGGCTAGAAATCGTTTATTTATTACGAATCATGAATCTATTCTACCTTATACTAATAATCTCTTAAAATTGAATTGATCACTTCAAAAAAAAGCCAAAAATTTTTCAGGCCAATTTATTACATAATGAACATTCTTGAAATTGACACGCAATTTATATTATCAATAACAATTACTGTTATTCGTTTTTTCTTTTCAAATATTCAAATTATATTATCAGTTCAAAAAATATATTCAAATTAATAAAAAAATATCAATAAAAATTTTGAAAGATTTCGAATCGAAACATTTGGCATTTATTCATCAAAGTATACTAATTAAAATTATTAAATATTAATTTCAATTAATATTTGATAATATATAGTTTATTATGTTTAAATTCATGATCAAAATTTTATTACACGACTATAATTCGTAACTTAATTTTTGAGATAATTTTCAAAAAAAAGGACTAATTTTGTATGATTTATTCATCTATTACATTCAGTTTTATTTATAGTAAATAAAAATAATGAAAATGTTTTTTATTATCTTTATAGTAATGGAAATATGATAAAAGTTAAACATATCAGATGATTCGGAAGATAGTATGAAATTATATTATGTGAGATTGGATTATTCAAAAAAGAAAAATCTATTTATAAGTTACTGATAAATAATAATTAATAATCACAATAATGACAGTAATAATAATAATAATAATAATAATAATAATAATAATAATAATAATAATAATAATAATAATAATAATAATAATAATAATAATAATAATAATAAATAATAATAATAATAATAATAATAATAATAATAATAATAATAATAATAATAATAATAATAATAATAATAGTAATAATAATAATAAAGAAATGTGAGTTCAAGAAAACATCTAAAAATTTACGATTTCTGGAAGGATAAAAATGAATTGTAGATGGATTATTGATAAACGAAGTGATAATCATGAAGTATCAATTAAAAGTTCGATAAAATGTTACAGCTGAAAAAATATTATGGGTTCTGAAGGATAAAAATGAATTGCGGAAGGAAATTATATTTTATAAAAATAAAAATATAAGAAATAAACAGTAGCCAGAATTCTGTAACTCAAAAAAGAATAGATATTTTAATAAGCAATTGTCGTTAGAAATGAAAGCATCAAACAAAATGATATCGGATGATAAGATTAATCTGATAAACAAATTAGTGTAAATTTTTTATCATTTTTCATCTATTCTTGTTTATCTTTAAATTGTTCATTTTTCTCGAAAGGTTAAAATTAAGATTGAATTTGTTCTATAAAATTTATACAAAAATTTAATAAACAGATAATATGTCTTAATTTATTGAAAAATTATCACCATAGCATTTTCATTGCTTTATTATTAAAAATAAGCATATTGAAATCAATTTGAACAGGTATCATGATGCTTAAGGGCTTCTTTTATCAATGATAAATTACTGTGTAGTAGATGATATAATAATATCATGTGCTATTATGAATAGCATATGATATGATATATATATATATATATATGTTTTCATGCATATTAACGAAAGGAAAGAACACTTGAATGTTGCAATTATTAAATATTTGAATTAATACTCTTCAAATATTCATTTTCAGAGGATTCTGTTGAGTATAATGAGATATAAGTGATTTCCTAGTGAGATGCTCAAAAGATTCAACATCATCTCATCTATATTGTTTATGAATTATTAATTTATTCAATGTTTATCATATTTTCTTCATTCTTATTTACATGGATATATATGTAATTATTGAATATCACTTCTGTTGAATATCATAAAGGATAAATGATTGCCCTAGTATTGATATGTTTAAAAAGATTCAACATCATATTATCTATGTTGTTTATAAATTATCAATTTATTCAATGTTTATCAAATTTCTCTTTTCTCATTTATGAATATCTATTTTTATAATTATTCATTTAATTATAATCAAATCGATACCATGTATTATTTATATATTTGTTTACTAAAATCAACAATACGCTATACCATCATAATCAAACTTATCATCCAGAAAAGGTAAAAAGCGAAACTAATTTCGAGATCAATTTTTATCAACAAATGATTTTATAACAAGCATTCATCGTCAACTTTTTCGAACTATCTGCGATTTTGATGCAAATCATTTTAGCGATTATCCAAGCAATACTTAAAGTAATTTTAATATAGTACTATTATCTGTCAAATAAAATTAAATATTTTAAAATATCCCATTTCATTTCTCAACTGATAAAATTTGTCACAAACTACAAATATCACTTTCCACAAAAACTGATTAGTTGATAAATTTGATTAAAATTAATCATGTTTATTTATTCCATGGCATTTCCTACTTATTATCATATCGTTCGCAATGATTTCAACACATCGCAGTAGCTATTCTCTTGTTATTTCTTTAAAAATCTCATAACAATTTGTTATGTGATATGAAATGAATGATGTATTTATGATGATATGATTAGTTGTGAAATAAAAAATCTTTTAATTATAGGAAATATGAAGATCGAATTACTTGAAAACAGAATAGAACTATAATTTGAATTATAGCTGTTTAGCATAAAAGCAAACGTTTTAGAAATTTAATTGAATTTAAAAGTAATTCAAATTAACTCTCGAGAATCTAAATATGAATTCATTTAACTCCATCTATTAGAAAGAGAGGAATGATAAAAAATAAGTTGTTGAAATTCTATAAAATATAAAATAGAGCATTTATAATTTCCGACGACTAATTTATTTAAAAAGAAAAAAATAATGACATACGAAAAAGCTTATCAGTGATATGATTATACAACGTGAATTTCGTTTTTAGTCAATTGATAAAATGTATAAGAAGATTTTAAAGTACAATATCGTTGTATACAAATTAGTAATATCGTATTTTTTATTAATCAAACAAAATTATTAATTATGCAGCGGATAATTCGAACGAAGGAAACTATTATTGTATTGTTGATGATTGATTAATTGATTGATTAATTGATTGGATTGATTGATTCAAATAAGAAATTTAAATTATTTCCCTTTTTTCAAAAGATTTAACAAATATTATTTATTTGATCTCCTCGTTCGTTCTTATCTTTTTGATTATCAATCCATCCTCCTCCATCATATAGCTAATTTATTTTTTGCATCATAAATCAATTGATGTATGATTGATTTCTTGATTATAAAAAGTTAGAAGAATTGAATTGCTTAAATTTAATTATTGATAATGAAATATTATTATATTTCAAAATGATACGAAGAAATATGACGATGATAAGAGAAAATATGATATTTATCATTTTCATCGAATTGAATTATTACAAAATGAAAAATGTTTGTATATGAGAGAAAATAAATTAAACTAATAATGATTAATCTATCTATTCATTATTCATCATATTAGCCAAATATAATAGGCTAATTTTCAATGTTATTATGGCTAGCTAATATATTTTTATGTATATTGATTAATTTGTATTGCCTGAATTTTATCCAATTTAAAATTTTATATTGAAATATTTTAATCTCGATGTTTGCTACTTTTATGTTTACTTTTCCTTATTTTTGATTTCATCATACTTTTTTCTTCTTTTCAGTACCACCTTCCGGTTGTGCTAATTCATCTTGTAGTTGTTGTTGTTGCTGAAAATGAAATCGTTCGATAACTTTTTTCATTATTAGAATTATGAGATCAAGACTATGATATTATAACTAAACTACTAATATTCATGATTATCATCCGTATTACTATCATTATCATGTATCATTGCATCCAGGATTATAATCTTAACTATTTCATTTATCCTATAATCATTAAATTCACTACATCAGATTATCACTGTCATTAAATATACATATCGTCATTGGACTATTACTATTCATGATTAGTCTTAAAAATCTATGCATCATTCGTATTATTGTTATTATTATTATTATCACTTGTGATATTAGTTTCATTTTACTATTATCATTTACACCATTATGTAGGATATTATAATCTTATCATTGCAACTAATCTTATCATATCATTTATAAGATTCAGAAAATATTTACGCTTTTCATCGCTTTGGACTTCTATGTTAAAACGAAAGGGTGAAAAATTTTTCAACAAAAGATTCGAAAATATGATAAAATATGTATGAAAAGAGAAGGGAAAATTGATAATAAATATTTTAGTATGATTGATAATTAAATTTTCTAAAAATCAGGATTTTAAACTTTCATTTTATAAGAATTATGAATGAATAATATCCTAAATATAATGTAACAAATGATAATAGTAAAATGAGAATGATTATCACAGAGATAATAATAATAATAATAATAATAATAATAATAATAATAATAATAATAATAATAATAATAATAATAATAATAATAATAATAATAATAATAATAATAATAATGATAATAATAATAATAATATAATAATAATAATAATAATAATAATAATAATAATGATAATAATAATAATAATAATAATAAATAATAATGATAATAATAATGATAATAATAATAATAATAATAATAGTAATAATAGTGAGAATAATAATAATAATAATGAGAATGATACATAGATTTTCTTTGCAATGTGTAACAATTTTATCTATCATTTAGCAGATATTACTTAAAAAAAAAAGAAAAAAGATATATAATCAAGATAGAATTTTGGATTATCAAAATTTTTTAGTTAATTTTAAATTTAACCGCTGCAAAATTAGGACGAGGTGTGCCGGTGATTCGTTGAAGATTTTTCGAAATTTCAGCCATTGACCATCGATCATTCGGATTATCTGACCAACATTTTACTTCTATAACTCGACGCATTTGAACTGGTACACATTCAGGTAACGGCATACGATAACCTTCTTTAACCTAAATTTTCATCGTATTTTTAAAGCTAATTATATTTTGTTCTTTCATTATAAAAAAATTACCTTTCATTACAAAATTTCAAAATCATATTTAAAATTTTATCATTATTCATCGAATCATTATCATTGTTAATGCTATCTAGGATGATGAAATGAATTTGAATCATAAAAATCTTACTCGAAATTTTATCACTAATCATCATAAATAAATCTTACTAAAAAGTCTTCTTATCGTTGTCATTATTGTTAATGCTATTTAGGATAAATGAATGGATGAAATTGGATTTAAATCATAAAAAATCTTACTCGAACATTAACCTCAGCAACAGTAAAACCAGGATAAGGTTCTTGACCATTTGCAAAAATTTCCCAACACATAATTCCATAGCTGAAGACATCGGTTTTTGCGTATACATAGCTGTACGTAACGTTTCTGGTGCAAGCCATCTAATTGGTACACGTTTTCTTGGATCCATTTGATATACCGTACCTTCACGTGTTAATCCAAAATCACTTATTTTTATCTAAAAAAATTAAATAATTATAATTCATTTTTTATAAATTTACCAAATTCTTTTTTTTTTTTTTTTTTTACAAAATTATCAAAGTAATAAATGAAAGCATCGATGAAAGTTATGAAAATGAAATGCAAAAATTTTCGTTGCATAATAAAATTCTTAATTTCTTTGAATCTTTCATCGTATAATATAAATTATATCAATCGAATATTAATAATTATAGTAATTACACAAATTTCAAGATTTGTAAAGTCGAAAAATGATAATGAAATGATTTATTTCATTGTAGAAATTTTCGTTAAATATTAGCTTTTCAATTTATTTTTTTCTTTTGTTTAAATCCTTAAATTAGTAATAATAATAATCAATGATAATAATAATATTAATATAATAATAGTATCAACAATAATAATAATAATAACAATAAATAATGATAATAACAATAGTAAGTAATAATAATAATAATGATTCATAATAATAATAATAATAATCATTTATCATCATTATTATTTTGTTTTCCATCAACAATATTATTATTATTATTTTTGTTAAAAATTTCAAATTTATGCAATCAAATATAAATGAATCTATCTTTTTTTTCAAATTTAATTAATTAATTAAAAATTATTTAATCATTATATACCTTATTATCACCATAAAGACAATTTCGTGCAGCAATATCACGATGTAAAACTGGTTTAGCATGTAAATATTCAAGTCCCCATGATGCACCCAAACACATATCCATTTTTTGCTCAACTGATACTTGATTTTTTTGTAAATATGAATCTAATGCACCTTTATTTGCCTAAAATAAAGTTATTAATATAATCATATCATTAAATAAATGTTGCATAAATTTTTAAATTTTATCAGATATGATATCATATATGATAAATTTTATGATTTATTGAAAAGAAATAAATTTAAATTAGATGGAAAGATTATTTGTTAATGTATTTCATTTAATTTACCAATTCCATTACGATCATTAATGGTTCTTGACCAGCAGCTACTCCATAACATTTGCATACATTTGGATGATCAAATGTTCGATGTAAACGAGCTTCCTTCATGATTTCCTTGATCTGCTCTTTGGTAAGTGCTTCTAATTTGGCCTAAAAATAAATTGTAATCAAGAAATGATAATAGTTATTACTATTATCAAATGATATATATATAGTATAATAAAATTATTATCCATGATAATTTCTTCATATTAAATATTAGATGAAACAATTATCACTATGATAGGCGATAGTTTTAAAAATACCAATTTAATGGCAACATCAACTTTACGGCCATTTCGAAGTCGTAAACGTCCAGGTGTACTTCACCAAATGCTCCTTCGCCTAATTTCTTGGTCGGTTCTACATCTTCATGATGTAATTCCCAAGTTTGACGTAGTACCGGTGTAGTTAGAAATACCTCGGCATTTTTTACCAAACTTTCATGCTTATTTAAATGAAAATTTATCATATCAGGTACGCTATCAAAGCCATACTTCTCGATTGTATATTTACCGTTCGGTGTGCGTTGTATCACATAATGTTTAATCTAAATTTTATATTTTTATCGTCAGATTAAATTTTTAAAAGAAACAAAACAAAAAAAAGATTTGTAAGATATTAAAATAAGCATATGCCGAATTAATTCATATTTATCAGAAGAAAGGAATTTTGATCAAACAAAAAAAAAGTATGATATATTATTGATTTCTAATCATCAATCATTTTCTCAATTATTGATACATTAAATTATCATGATATAATAATTAAACGTTTAGAGTATATAAAACACAAGTTATTAGAGATTAAATTTTCTGCATTAATCAGAAGCTCTTATCAATAGATTCTTGGTGTTCATGAAAATATACTAAATAACGATGAATTTTAAAGATATGTTGAAAACAAGTTTGAAAAAAAAATGAATGGCATTTAAATTATTTTAGAATTATGGAATAAGATTTTTTTTCAATTTTTAAAAAGTTTTGATCAAATATTTTAAATTCGTCAACTTTCATTCGTTTATTAAAAAGCATTGTTGTGATATGATAAAAGATAATAATAGATGATAAAAGAAGATCTACTACAGTTGTACCCCAAATTCCTCTTTTTCTTCCGATACCATAACGGATATGACAAATGCACGTGGTTGTCCGGCAACAGGTTCTGTTGTTCGAACGATGAATTCTCCATTGCTACGTAACATCATTTTGATGTCTTCACGTGGTAGCAATCCATGATAATATTGTTCATCTGCTAATGTTTTATCTACCATACTAAACCCTTTAATTTTAGAACGATAAAATGATAAATTTTCCTTCTATGATATTTTTTACAAATAAATATCGATATGATAGAATATTATCAAAATTTGTCAATTTTTACACATAAATAACTCTAATGAATAATGTGATTCTTCAATGATAATTAAATTGAACCAAAAAAAAATGAAAGAATCATATGAAATGGTTATAACAAAAATCACGACCTCAACCAATCTAAACGATTATGAAGATGAAGAATGAAATTTTTGTCATAAAATGATCTATTATTATATGTTTATTAATAATCATCATTAATTGAATATTCTCATCAGTAAATTAAGAAAATATTCATATTTTATTATAGCACATTTCATTTTTTATTTTTATTTATGCGAATTTAATTTTGACAAATTTTCAACCGAATCATAAGTTAGTAATTGAATGCTTCAACATACATCAAATTAATAATTGCATGCTTCAAATATTTATATTATTATTTCTTATCGAATTATATGTATATTAAAATTCACATTGAATTAATTACCTGCTTCGTGATATCTATGTAAATTTAATTTTATACAAACTTTCTACTTACATAAAATTAGTAATGCATGATTTAAAAATGATAAATTAGTTAATGTATGTCCTAAAATTATATTATCATGTTTCCTAATCAAATTATATACGTACATGTCGAATTTATTGCTTACCAGCATTATTATCATTATTTATAAAATTTTATCTTCATACAAATTAATTTTATACCAAACTTGCTGTCATGCATAAATTAATTATGCATGCATAATTCAACATGCATAAATTAGTTGTACATGGCTTCAATGTTTTCCATCAAATTGTATCTAATTAAAATTTGCATCTAATTATTTATTGCTTTTCATCAGGTATTACTATTTATTTATAAAATTGATATAGATGCTAAACAATAGCCAATGAATCTTTAAGTTGGGATTAAATAAATCAGAAATACAATAATAACCAGAATCTGAAGACATAAACATTTCAAAATTTCGCATAAATATTCGTTGATCGATAAATAAAAGTTTGTTGTAACACTGTGATTGTGAAATTATGATTATGAAATTTACTTTGACAGGTTCTCAATTTATCACTTTGCAAAATGTTCAATGATTTTATCATATATTTATGAGAAAAAAAACATTAGTTTGAAATATTTGAACATTTTTTTTACGCAAACGAAATATTAATCAAAGTAACAGAAGCGAATAAATTATTAAAAATTATTTAGTCAATCGAACTCTTAGAAGTAATGCAAGTAAGCCAATAATTCGAAAGCCAATTAACATCACAAATAATATAGCTAAATTGATAAAAATAACAATTTCTGAACTTCCCATTCCTCGACGTTCCAAAATACCTTTTCCCGAGAATGCTGGACAATAATTGCTTATCGAATTATCTATCTTGACTGTACTATCCTCACATCCTGAGAAGCAAATATTGCAAAAAAAAATTCTTTTATGATTACTATTAACTGATATTCACAGAATTTTTTTCTTAAATGAAATTTCAAAATTTCATATTTATATATTTGATAAAATTAAAATGAAATATATTTTTATCTTCTAAAATATTAAAATAAACAAATCAAATCGATTATTTTGAAATATTATAAGCTATTTCTAATTAACAATTTTCATAATTAGGAAAAGTTTGAAACGAAGATAAGAATATCGAATTATCACTGCATTTCAAGAATTTTAATACTTCTTATTTGAAAAAAAAATGAATGAGCAATTTTATTAGTAATATTATTTATGTCGAAATAATTCGATTTTTTTCGACTTTCAATCTTTTGCTATTTTATTTTAAAATTAATTTTCAAATTAGTTTATAAGCTTCTCGAATAGTTCTTTTGTCAACTAATTTAAGTTCAAATTTAAGCCTTTGCTAATATTTAATTCAAAAAAAAGTAAAGAAGAGAATGATTAGGATGATGATAATTTACCAGGTATTGTTTTGTAATTAAGCCATTGATTTACTTGTAATGCTTCAAAAGCAAATCGAAACCATGACATGTGTGATATGAATTGATAATAAATAGGAATCGAATGAAAACTAATATAAAAACCACCGAATACCAGATTTGGCAAGGTAAAACAAGGCATATAAGTAAGAGCCAAGCTATCCCGTCCGAAAATACATGCACCAGCGTATGCTAAATAAGGATGGGCTTTGGCTTAAGCGATTTCAAAATTAAGATTTTTAAATTTTAGGACTTTGAAATGAATTTACAAATTCGATTCGATTATTAACATTATGATAAAGATAAACTTTGATTAATAATATAAATTCTACTGAATGATAGATAAGCGATGAAATATTATTTTATGAATATTTTTCGAAATGTTTCAGAAAATTTTATATCTTCAAATTCTGAATTTATTTTAAATTTACTTAAAGTTATTTAAAATTCTTTCATAAATGTGAAATTCAAATCTACGAATTTTGAAATTTGAATTTCAAAGAAAAATGTTTATTACAAAATTAATAAACAATTTACCAATTGAAATTGCTAAATTTGTCATTACAATAGTTATAATGCAATAAATGATAAACGTTTTTACTGCCAAATAAAGTCCTATAAATTAAGGTATCATTTAATTAATTATTGTATGATTAAATTTATAATGAAATTTCATGTTTAAAATGTATTATTGTGAATTCAATTACATTTAATTGCTCTTGATGATACTGAATATTTGTGATATAATTAGTAGCAAATAATTATCATTATGAATTTAGTTATATTCAATTGTTTTCGATAATATTGATCTATAAGATAACTAGTATCAATTAACTGTCCAAAAACCTAGTTATCATTATAAGAACTTTTTCCTAATTCATTGAACTGAATTTTTAGCAGAAACTTTTAACTTACCGCTCATGAAATATACGATAATTGCATAACAAAATGGAAGTATGATATATTCTGGTAACTGCAATAATTAAAACTTTTGATGCTTTATTCATTTCAACATTTGCAATCAATCTATTTAATACTTTAATTTAGGAATTTTCCTGAAATTTTTAAAATTTCGAAAATATAACTTCAGCAACTGATTTTGCCAAATAATAAGCAGAAGCACTGTAAATTCTTGAACAGCAATGTTCGCGCAAAAATATCGGTAATTCTGATGTAATTAACTGCAACATAAATTAGTGCTATAATTTTCAAAGTATGTCATAAAAAAATAAATAAATAAAACTAATGTATTAATTTAAAATTTATAAAAATTAATAAATAATTTGAATAAATGAAGATGTATTTGAAGCATAATTCATCGATATTATTTTTTTATCACCTATATGTATTAATATGATTGAAAAATAAATATTCAAAGAATAAAAATTTGCTAGAGGTAAGAAAAATTTGATGTATGATGGAAAGAAGAAAACGAAATTCATGTCGCATACGGTATTATACAGTATGTTTTGGTAAATAATTTAAATGAATAAAAATGAATTTGAAGTATAATTGAATGGCATCGCTTTATGTTACTTATGCTCATTACTAACAATAAAAACATTTGGTTGAAAAATTAAGAATTCACAGAATAAAAGACAAAAACTAACGATGATGGATGGAAAGAGGAAAATAAAATTCATATCACGTACAGTATTATACAGTATACCTTCCATATTCATTATAGTCGGACCAGATATTTGTGTTTGAAAATTTACTAGTCCTATGAATAGCGCAGTAACCTCAAATTTTTGAAAATTTAAAGGTATATCCCATCAAATTTCAATTTCATTAGCAAATAACTAAAAATAATGCAAATTTTACTCGAATTCCCTTTCACTTATAAAGATATAAAGTCAGTTTCAATTTTTCATAACATCCCATCACTCTCGAGAACATCTGTTAAATTTGCATATTAAACTGAACTGCTATCAGTTATTTTCATCTACTTCCTTTCGACTGAAAAAATATGTTTTTCATTGAATTCTTGAAATAATTTGAACTCACGATGACTTGAATAAATTTCACTTTCAACAACAATGGATCTCGTATTGTCGTCAGAAAAGAACGCCGTACAAGAATTTGAAATTGGGTTAAAAATGAGGCTGCATACCTTAAAATTCATTTCTATCTAATTACTTCATGCACAAATAAATATCTAAATAAACGAACAAATAAATTTGATGTCAAACAATGAAATTAAACTTAGAATTATTATTTTAAAAAATATTTTTTGTAATAATTAAAGAACGAATTTATAATTACAAATATTCGCTATTATTCATTTCATACAAATATCCGTCAAGCATAGATAGCTACATCGTCATTTGCTTAGCAAATTAATTTATTTAAATTGAAATATTAATAATTTCGTTATCTCATTCAATTATATCACTTGCTTTTTTTTCTAATTTCTTATAGCGAAAATATTCTTCGTATTAATAAAATTACATTTTTCCTTTTTTAAATCATTATTTCCAATCACTTCGTGTGAGAATTTTTGCTCATGTGATTTTCGATATAACATCATGCCAAAAGTTGATTCTTCAAATTTGGTTCGAATTTTCTATAATTCACACAAGCATTTCATATGAATTAATTTAAATATATTTTCAAATCCTCTCTCTCTCTCTCAAAAAAAGAAAAAGTTCCATTACCAAATATAATTTATAATCAATTCTTGAAGTTTAAAATTTTCAACTTTTTGAATTTAAATATTTAAAAGCTTTTTATTTAAGGCTTAAAAAAATTTGCTCAGAATTTAGACTGTTAACGTAAATAATTTTTGTTAACCAAAGAAATTTTGTTCAAATCAAATGAAAATAAACAGTGTGCAAGTGATAAGTTATTGTTTTTGATTTTATTAAAACTTTATCACTGTTACAATTTTTAAATCTTAATCAGAAATTCGCAAAACTCAAATCATGTGAAATTTTTGTTAAATTTAAGTAATTGTGAATTACTTACATTTACTCGGGTATGACATTCGTTCTCATCTTGCATTATGGATAGCAGTTTAATGATATGATCTGCTGGGTTATATGTTTCAGGACATGCGAATCCTATGCTAAACTTGTAAATCGATTTATCATATTTATGCTGATATATAAAAATAACTAATTTTAGCTAAAAATCAAATATGAACAAAATTTTACATGAAATTAAATTAAAAGGAATAATAATAATTATTAATAAATTTTCGAAACATTAAAATTAGCATACAAGAAAAAGAATGATAAAAAGAGATGAAACGAACTTTTTAAAAATTTGCAAACTTCCCTAACTGGGCCAAAATAAACAACTTTACCCATTGACATAAAGCATACACTAAAATATCATAAAATGATGATATTATTGATTGATTGATTGACTATTTTAAAAATATCACTTTTCATTTTTGGCAAGATAAGCTTTAATCATTTTTTTTATCATTTAAGACATACAATAATTAAATTGATAATATATTTATTGATTGATTAGCCTATCCTAAAATATCTCTTTCAACTTATTTAAACAGATTAATAAACATATATATATATATATACAAGTTTAGCATAGGATATATATATATATATAAAAATTATTTATTATATATATATATATATATATATATATATATATATATATATATATATATATATATATATATATATATATATATATATATATGTATGTATATTTCCAAGAATTGTAAATCAGTCGATATAAAATTATTTATAATTACAGTTTAAACAAATTTCATGCGATAAGAAATGATAAACTAAAAAATACTGTAGCTATTGCTTATAAGACAAACTTGTCAAACATATTGAATACTTGGCTAGATGGTTGATGAATTGTTGTAATTATTGTTTTTCCCTTTTAGCCATATCTTTTAAGCAATGCACAACTTGTATGGCCATAAAAGAATCTAAGCCAGAAGTTGGCTCATCGCAAAATAAAATCGGCGGATCGGTGAGAATCTATGAATTTTATGCTTATTTTAACTGTAAGAAAAACTTTTGATCTGATATATATTTTATGATAATTATGCAGAAAATTAAGCATCTTGATTATCGATGCTTATGCATATCGGATTTCTAGCAAAGCCTCAAATAATTGATTAAATATGAATAAGTCAAACTTTTATTCTTTATCAGTATGTGCGAGAATATAGGTATTCATAACAATCATTATTTCATGCTTATCACAATCGAGTTTTAGCAGGAATATTATTTGTCTACTTGTGAGGATAAGTTTTAGATCATCACTGATAGCTAGGACTTTTATACTTGGCCTTGTTCTATCAGGCTAAAGTCTACAGTAATAAACTTTTGCTATTGTTTCTAATAAACTTTTGCTAACTTTTGCTTCAATTGTTTTTGCTAATAAACTTTTGCTAACTTTTGCCTTCAATAAGTGACATGTTTCAGAATATAGGTTAAAATGGCTTAGTACTAGCGAACTAACTTCACAAGCAAACGCAAGACGTTTACTTTCACCACAAGAAATGCCTTTAAGTCGATTTGTAATACCGATCAACGTTGTTTCACATCTTTTCAAGCCAAGCTGAAAAAAAAGTTATATTGAGAATTTTATAATAGGAGAAGGTATATCAATCAGAATAAGGGAAAATATATTAATCATAATAGAGGAAATATATCGGTCAAAATAAGGGAAGATATATTAACCAAAATATGAAAAGATATATCAGCCAAAATGTATCGGTCAATTAAGGAAAAGTGGTATATATATATGGTTAGAATATGAGAAAAAAAAATAGAGAAGATATATTAGCTAAATTAAAGGAAGGTATCAGTCAGATTAAGAAAAGGTACATTGGCTAATTTAAAGAAAGGTATAGGTTAGATTAAAGGAAGGTATACTGAATAAGATATGTGAGAATATATCGGTAAAATATGGGAAAGTATATCGATCAGAGGATGGAAAAATATATTAATTAGAATAAGGGAAAGTATATTGATAAATTAAATTAAATAATTGCTCAATCTTAATGCAATTTCGATTTGATCGAATATTATTATCGTTTATAGCGCAATAGAAGTACTGCACTGAAGTTCCGGATTTCTGTTGAAATTTTACGGAATTCTTGAAGGATACTTTCCTCGTATACATATATATAACATTATAATTGTTACGAGAATTTTATCTCAGTGTCAGTATTATTAGCTGATTGTAGGATATTAAGTGGAGTAACTTAAATAACCTCTTTGAGTATTTCTTCAACTCGTTTTAATCGATCTGCTTTCGATACTCTATGACCCATTTGAAGTTCGGCCTGAAATGATGCCATATGCTTCAAGAATGTTTAAACAACAAATTAGATTTATGATTAATCTTAAATTAAAATCCAATTGCTGCATGCTAGGTAACCCTTTCTCTCGAAAACATATCACAAAATTAATCAATCCTTATATTCGTTAGGTTTTTTTTTTTCTCAAGGTTTCATAAAAAAATTTTTATATTATATATAATCGTAAATAAATCGAGATTTCTTGTAAATTATATGCTATGCAATATCCAAATCGATAAATATTTTTCTACAAATTCATTTTTTTCAACGAATCTGAGAAAAGTAATACCGAATAAATAAGTTGTTCTCGAACAGTCAAAGTCCCAACAAATACATCATCCTGATGTACATATCGCGATATGCGATGCATATCCGTCGATGATAGTTGCTCGCTATTAACCAATATTTTGCCTAAATTTTGATTAGTTAAAATCCAAACTTTTAAAAGAATCTGTTGGAAATTTCTTCAAAATTTTAGAAGTAGGAAACAAGTTAGTTTATGAAGAAGTTCAAAAGCTCTAAAAATTTATTTAAGTTGCGATAATTTGGAAAATTTTTCGGTATTGAAAGTTTTTATATCGAACTCGAAGCTTCTTTGAAAAAAATTGAAATTTCTAAATAATTTTCAGAGCTTTCGGAACTTTTTTAACATAAGATTTTATTAATTCTGATAATGATTGTTTCTTAATGATTGATCAATTATCAGTGTTTCAATTATTAATTCGCCTATTCCAAAAATTACCTTCCACTTCAACATCGCTTGATACATTCATTGTAAGTGCATTTAGAAGGACAGTTTTACCTGTTCCACTGTAATCACATTTAGTGATACTTATCATCATCGACGTTATGATTATCAATATCATCATTAGGTATATCATTTTATGTTCTATTTAAACTTTCTATTCCATTGTTCGGATTTTTTAAAAAAAAAAAAGTTCCTGCATTTGGATTATCCGAAACTTATAGGTTTTGAAAATCCAAAAAAAGAACCATACCTGCTTCCCATTATCGCAAGTGTGGTACCAGGCGTTGCATAACCAGAAACTGCAAAAGGATTTAAATGAATTTATTGAAAATAAATTCATTTAAATGCTTAGCATATTTCTGTTATTAAAAATAAAAAAAGTTATCTTTTTGTAAAAGTACCGATTAGCAAAAAATTGATTATTTATTTAATTTATTTATAATTTCTGATTAATATACTTAGATTTATACAATTTCAAATCATTTCGAATTTTTGAATTGCAAAAATTTTACTAATTAACCTCCGCTAAGTATAGTTTTTGTCTCTCTTGGTTCACGAGCAATTTTAAGACATTGCGTTAGTGTTTTCTTAGAAAGTGGTACTTTTACGGTGATGTCAGACCAGGTGACAATTTTACCCTCATTATCTAAAAAATATTTGAATTACTGCAGAAGTAGAAAAGAAGTTCAAACTCGAATCAGATAAAAGTCTCAGCGATAAATCAAACGAATGGTTGGTTTTGTCAAATAATATGAAGTTAATTGAATTATCAGCGGATGGAATATAAATGGAATAATGTGATAAGTTGCTTGCTAAAATCCATTTATCATATATTGATAGCCTACCATAATAGAATGGTAATCATAGAATACAAGCATAGTGATTTGCCCAGATCAGTGAAAAAAAAAATCAGAAACTTACTCAATTCGGCAGATTCCAATAACGGTAATGATTCATCTTGCCGTAGATGTTGATTACTGTCTTGTGAATGAATCTGTGTTAATTTAACTGGTTACATGAAATACGTGAAATACATTCATATATGTGCGACTTTTATAATATTTGAATAAGTGATTCAATAAAGGGATTCGAAATTAATTGATTATATTTTGATAAAGTTTTTAGCAAGAGATCGAAATCATCTAATAAGATATGAAATATGAAGCAAACTTTTGTCGTAGTTTTACGTTTAGTTCTTTCACTGCTCGTTTTGTCGACGTTAGATGAATCGACCATTTTATGATTTGAACTTCTGCAAAGCATATGTATATATTAAAAAAATTGATGATTAAAGGATGGGCAAAGCTTAATGATAAACAAATGACAGATAAAAAGATATTGTAAAAAAAAGATAATAAATACTCCAATTTGATGGTAGTAGTGATAAAATTTAGTAAATATTAATTATAAATAAAACTGAGTGGCCGAATAAAAGGAGACTTAATCAAGTTTCTACTAAATTTCAATTAAATATACAAATGTATTAAACAAAACTTTTTTCGGACTGAAAAGAATTAGGACAAACAAAACTTGGCTCGTTTTTTAAGCCTGAAAAAATATTGAACCGCTTTGTTTGAATGCTAAGCAAAATAATAAATTAAAATAAATTTTCATTTCTTTTATATATAATTTATGTTGATAATATTATCATAATAGATGTAATATCAGATATTTTTTTGTAACTATAATCATAAGAAGAAGAAGTAATCAAATAAAAAAATAAAATCATTAAATTTATGAAGGAAATTAATATATTAATCAAAAATCAAAAGTAAATGTCTGAAAATGCGCTTATCATGAATATCTATCTATTAATATATCGATGTTTCCTATGCACATCGGTTAAGTTTATTCTGAGAAGCAGTGATTTCTTCTTTTTTCTTCTATAGTGTTGCCATTCTTTGAACAATTTTGATTAATTGATCCAGCATATCAATATAGAGTTCAAGATGTCTGATTTTTCCTTTGATAATTCGTTCCTTAACTTAATACTGCTGATATAATTCTTCTTTTTGTAGATTTTCGATTCGGTAAAGAAAAATACGCGGAAATGTCGGCGATAAAAAAATATTTTAATTTAATTTATTATAATGCAAAGGAAACTATCATTGTTTGAAATATTTGTCTTGATGATTTCGAATCAGCAGTACAACATTTAAGTCATGTAGATACTCTTAGCCATTTTAAAAGAAACATTACTAACCACTCATCATTTTAATAATAAGCTTACTATAATTGCCACTACTAATTTTCAGTGGTGATCCAAAGTTATGGCCTATGGCGGAAATTCTAGAGCAGTTTCAATGGAGGAGATGCCTTATTATCTATAAGAGGTTATGACATCGCTCCAGAAAATTATGCATTGATAAGAAGGGTATTTATTAATCGATAAATATGGCAAATCTACAACACTGCAACGAGTTCTAGTTTATCAAGAAAAATGATGAAGAATGAAAAGTATTCACGACAACTAGAAGCAATAGATGAGAATTTAGAATATTCTAGTATTGAGAGAGTAATAGAAAATAGATTGCTGGGATAGATTTCTGATAGAGTCTATCAACTAAAAACAGAACAACAACCTTGGCTATAACTAAATTTCGATGGTTCTTTACGGAATTAATACAATAGTTCAAACAAAGTATAACTAAGAAAAACAAAGATACCAAATCAAATCTGTTGGCCGTGGATGAAATCAATAGTCAAATTAACTGACAATTATGGTCTTTGTTTCGGTCGATTAAAATCATTAATCAGGAGGCTTTAGAATTGACAAACAATTGCTTAGTCAACGCAGTAAAATAATTAAGGAACAATTGCAATCCAATATAATCGAAGAGGTGTTGCCCGATATGAATCAGGTTAGCATTATTCGTTATTTACAAAGTATTAATATGAAGCAAACCAACGACAAAATTAAGAATCGTTTATGATGCATCAGCGCATCTTGAAAAGTTTAAACGATAAAACCATGGTGTGGAAAAGAGTTAACAAAAGAAGTCAATTCTATGATTTATGATTTCGTATGAGTCATTAGGATCAATGATTCCAATAATGATACAATTCAAACTGCTCATTCGAAACTCATGGAACAAGAGCATTTCTTGTAGTCAAATTATAAGTGAAGAAGCTGAGAAAATATGGAATACGTTCACATTTAAGCGATAAGTGTACATCAAAGAATTACGACGGTTCATAACAATCTTCTCACAACTACATACAAATCCATGTTTTCACATTATTATTTGCATCGTATTCAGCATATATGTATATGTAGGAAACAATGAAATTCAAGAGAAGAAAAAATTTTTAGTTTTGCCTAATTTCGCATTACGCCAATAAAGAATATGATAATACATCAATTAGAATTACTCGCAATATTCATAGGGATAAAAATTGCTTAATTCGTATAAAAGAGTTGGATTTTGAAAGTGTACGAACGGTTTCGTGGTTTAATTCTCAATGTGCATTAAAATGGATATAAAGTCATTCACATTATTATCAATGTTTGTACACAGAATCGAGTCGAAGAAATAAGAAAGGCGAAATATTTATTTCGTTATATTTCAAGTAAACCAATATATGGTAAGAAAGAGATTTTCATCCAATAAACTCAAAGATTATGAGATATAGTGAAAAAAAAAGTAGCATGTTTAAAGAAGAAAAATCTAATTTAACTGGTCACAACTGGGAACTCAATTTCATGAAAACAAAGAAGAAGGAAACATCATTGCAGTTCTCCAAAAGAATCAGAATTTCCCCATTGAGATTTATTGAACTGTTGTGCTTGTGTGAACTAAGTATTAAGTAAGCTCAAAACTGAAGAAAATCGGGAGATGAAAGTAATCGGACGGCCGAAGCACGTAGTAAGATAAGTCGGATTTAAATCAACCTATGAAGTAGATTTACTGCTAAACTCTTTCAATTTCAAGCTGACATTTTAATCATTGATATGATTAATCAGTTTGGAATTTTCTCCTATCATAAATAGGATAATAGCATGTTTTTAGTAGATGCTTTTACCGTTTCATGAATTACACTGTGCGATTGAAGTTTATTCCAGTTTACGAATGATTATATTCTTCAAAAACACCATAAGAAAAAAATACGATGATCTTATCGGCATGAATCATATCTTTTTAATGATTCTTTCCAATTTATTACTATGATAAAATAATTGTAAAAAGAAGATAGCCGTATTGTTTTAGATGCCAGTTATTTAATGTCTTCTTGTCAGACTTTTAATCGGCTGATATGATTTCATTTAAACCCATGTTAATTCATATAATATCACTGAATTCTTAATTGCTGTCAATGATAAACAAGATTAAGGATATAGAAAAAAGGAAATTGTCATTTTTACTCTGAGGATAAATATTGACTTTTCTATTCGCAAATGTAAATAACCTACGGATCAGTGTTGGAAATATTTCAAAATGAACACACACATAATTATCATATTTTGTTTACTTTTTTTTTTAGCTCAGTGTTCTGAATGTAAAAGTGAAAAAATTCAACTAAATACGGATAAACGGCGAGAGTAACTGTGATTCTCTTAAGGAAGCAAAATAGCTCATCATCTAATTCGTGATGCACATAAATGGATGGATTAATGAGATTCCCACTGTTCCTACCTATTATCTAACGAAACCACAGACGAGCTTGGCAAACAGCGAGGAAATCATTCATATTGAGCAATATGAATTATTCAAATTAATAAAAGCCGAATTTTTTGATATTTTTAAAAATAATAAGAATTTAAGAGAAAAACTATTACTTATATATTGATGAAATATACTGATTGGCTATTGTTATTAATGATAATAGTGATAATGATAATATTACAAAGTATTTGATTAATGTAAGTTGGATCGATAGCCAAATTAGATAAAAATCTATGATTACTAAAACAGTAGTTGCCCATGATTACTTACCCTTCGACGCATAAATTCTCGAATCAACTAAAGTATTTGATAAGGGAGCATGATTAATATTAATAACGGTCCAAAATACTATTAAATTTACTAGAATATCAGCAAAAAAAAACAGCGATGCATAGTAAAATCGCTCAATTCATCCGAAAATGTAAATTAAGTATGGATTACCGATTGCTGCATGATAATTAAAATATTCTCATAATCAACAAACTTCTGACCGAGTTTTTGAATCCAGTACACTTAGTTTTCTACATCAGAAATAAGGCTTATAGATAGAAATTGTTCCAGTAAATGAGATTAAAGACTGCATGAATCCTTGAATTTATTAAATTAACGACAGAAGAGAAAATATTATCGATAAAACTAATATCGATTAGATCGATTTATAAGTGACGAATATAAATTGGCAAAATGAGCATTAAATAGACAAGCAAAATTGGAAGGATTACATCTTAGCTTCTAACAATTCGATTATTGAAAAATCACTGAAAAAAAACTAATAAACTATAAATGAATGATTTGAATTAGTAAATAATCAACTATAAACGAAAATGATCTAATCAATAAATATGACTAATAATTAAATAAAATTCCCTAAATTATTGAAATTGTTGTATTCTGTTTTATTATACGATGGTTGTCAATGAACAGTTCACATATTTATGCATTCGTAATATCATTCCCCAACAAACTAAGGCAAATGTCTTCAGTATTGGTAATGTTTTGATCATTTCGATCAAATAGATTAGTTAGTTAATCAAAGTACCGATCTCTACCCCGTATAGTTTGCTTTAATTTAGCTGTTTCCATATAACAGTAGGAACATCCGGTTCACTGACTAATATTCTTTTGTAGGATGACTGTTCCTATTAAAGGAAACGTGTTCGCTCTTCTTTGTTCATTCTCTAAGACTAATTAGGTATTCATTTTCCCATATTTCCCAAAATGTATCCAGACTAAGAGTATTAACCTAATATAAATATACTAATATTAAATATGCTTAATGGAAAATGAATTCATCCTCATCTTTATTATAAGTTGATCAATCGGCCCTTTGATATCTGTAAATTTTCATTTTCACTGTAATACAGATTCCACTTGCATGAAAAAAAAAAGGATAGAAATGCCAAGCGAAAATGTGCCCAATGTACCGATAAATAATGCGAAAAAATTTTAATATTTTATTTCTTTTCTTTTCTTTTTCCCTAAACCTTTACTGTTGTTGATACGAGATTGTTCGTTTTTGCTATTATGACTCAGCCAGGTCAAAAGTAGGCTTTGTTAGATAATAAAATATTATAACACAATATAAATTGAGTAAGGCTGTAAGTTAAAGCAACAGTACAGGACAACGGTATAAATTAAACAGAGATTAAAACAGATTAAATGAATGGTGCATCGTAAAAGAACAAAGCATCTAACAGTCGTTTGGATGTTAGCAGGATTTTTGCTATTATTTTTTTGCTTTTTTTTGTCGCAAATTTTTTTGCTATTATTCTTCCTTTTTGCTGCTTACATCTCATTGTCGCTTGTACTACTAGATTGTTGAAGACGATGCTGGCTGTTAGTAGTGAGATTGATTGATGCTGGTTACCGGTGTTGACGCTAACTGTCGTTACTTGTCAAAGTGACTAAACTAGTCTACTACCTCTTGGACCAAAATTTGCTCCTTTTCCTTTTTGACTCCCCTCCCTTTTGGTCCCTCTTGTTCCTTTGACAACTCTCATGTAAAAATTGTTAACATCTCGAATTTAATCTTTTGATATATTTATATATAATTAATATTTTCGGTTTTCGCTAATTTCAATTTTTGACGATGATGAAGTGAAGTGGAAATGAAATAATTTATTGAATTACTAATGTCTAGGAATGTATACTTATGTAAACATTAATGTTAATGCAGTTTTGTAATAAGTATATGCATAAAATATCCAATTTTGAAACGAACAGGTATTTCTTATTCTTAAGAATTTCCTATGTGTAGTTGACGTATCATAAACGGAAAATTCGCTCTGCAACATTATTCTATTATAATTTATTAATTCTGAACTTCATAACAAATCACAATATTTTAAAAAGTGAGAAATGGACATGACATGCATTTCCACTCACACTGATTCATCTTATCACAGAACGAAAATAACGGCATGCTGACCAATAAAAGTTAATGGGAACAAAAACCTGTGAAGAAGCTAATCTGAGCAGTTTTTATACAGGTTTAATTCCAATTACACTGAATGGTTAATGTTGAAACACTTTGTCGTAAACTCATCGGAATCAACTGATGATGAACGTTCCACACGATAATCAGCAAAATCGTAACTGAAATATAATATGGTGTAATAATATAATATATATCAATAAAAATTGACAAAAGCGAAACTAACGAAAAACTGAAAATTCTAAAAAATAGTATACATCAATAAATGCAAAAAAATAAAACAAGCCTTAACAAACATTATGATTGAATGAACTAACTGGTAGGAAGAACTAATCGCAAAATCACGCAATCCATCGATTTGACGCAAATCATTCAGTATAGCTCTAATATCACCATCAAAAGTGTCATTGAAAATACAAGAATTCTTAATTCTGGTCCAATTAATAAAATAATTTCGTTTGTATGAAATTAACAATTTAGGTCTTCTCAAATTTAGCCGCCGTAAATTTTCTACATTAGTCTGAAAAAAAACATTTTAGAAAAATTTTACATTTATTTATCTATCACGATTCTATTGCCAATCAAAAATTTTGTTCTTGAAACACCAAAAAAAGTTTTCAGCCATTAAAATAATTCCTCTCTCTCTTCTCTACTGAGTATTTTTTATCATCATTTCAAAAATTCCAAGAAAAGATCATTTAACATTTTTTAGCAATTATCTATAAATTAAAATAGCTCGACATCATCCATAATAATTGGAATCTCTTCAACAAACGAATTTTGACGCCCTCTGAAATAAACAATACTTTATTCCCATGAAGCTTGAGAAGGCGCAAATTCGGCAAGTCATCATCCTTTAGATTATTCCAAACTTCATCTTTATAGCAATGCCCGAAATGGCTTAGATCCAGAGAGACTAAACGTCTAAAAAGATGCACGAAATCATTATTTAACTTCATGCATGATTATCAAATTCAAAACATGTGGACTGTTGAAATATGATAGAAATTTGCTTAATTCTGAATTGACTCTTGTCGAGTCAAAAAAATTCGTAATATCCTAAATGAGCATTGGAAAGACTGAAATACAAAGTGAAACGTATTCTTTGAACACTGAAACAACTCCTTAAAAGAAACAGAAATTATTCGTAATAATCGAAAAATACAATAGCAGTAAAAAGAAATTATTTACTTGAAATGAGTGGCAATAAATGGCATGACTCCATCATTAAATGTTAAATATTTATTATATGGTAGACCAAGTGTTCTTAAATTTGGGCAACTGAAATGATTTATATCTAATTATTGCAAAGATATGTTCGTGATACAAACAATTTAATAACATGAAATATAGTTTAAAGAAATATTACGCTATCATCTGCAAATGCATCTTTTAAAAAAAAATAACTTACTTCTGATCAATAGCTTTAAAAAGATCAACAGTGCCTTCCAAGTAATTCGCAAATACCAAATGTTTAAGTTTGTATGGAAAAGACTTTTCGGGTTCCTTTTCTGGCAAAGTGAATAAGGCAATCAATCCCTCGGACGAAATGTTACAATCTTCGCCACCGAACCATACCCGCAATTCTTCCAAATTGCACAAATTCTGCAACATTCAAAGAATAGTTAGCGAAAGAAAGCAGCAATTCATTTCATAATGCCTATTGCAAATTTTATGAATAGAATTATTACACCAAATTAAATTAGCAACAAATTTCAGGAATAAAAAGATTACACATTGGAATTAAGGAGCATTTCATAACCTTCTAAAAATTGGAAATATAAGTCATCGTATGTAGTGAAGTTTTCAGAAATTTATTAGATTCCTAAAAATATTCCTTCATACATCTCTAAAAGTTTAATTACATTATTCTCACATTCTAGGGAAACATTAGCATCATTAATGTTAACATTCTTTTGGAGATTATTTTGCTTGCCTTTAGATGAGCGAATTCTTCATCGAACGTATAAAGACTCATACCCCACGAAAAAACTTTTAAATTATGTAAATATCCAACATATTCAAGGCTACCATCAATAGTATAATAACCAAGATGAAGTTCAGTGAGTGTTGATCGCCACGGAGAACTTATGATATTGCTGAAACTGAAAAACACAATATTAATAAATCTACTCGAAATACTATCGAAGTTTGTAGCGGCTACAATGTTCAATTAAACGTCTTTGAATGTCAATGATTTTTTCCTCAAAGAACAAGTTCCGTAGTACGGTTTTAATAAACAATAGCAAAAGCATCTCAAAAGAAAATAGACTTACTTAATATACGGTGTTCCCTCATAAATATGTAATAAATTCAACGGGCGCTTACAAGCCGGTAACTTTGGCTCATTTTCTGGAGTATAAGAATTTATATCACAAAGGAAGAAATTTTCTATTTTCGGAAAAATGTTTTCATTTTCAAATAGCATTTTCAACGTCACACATTCTTCGTTATTATCACAGTCTGACGTCTAAAAAACGCAAAATGTAAATCGTATGGTATTAAATTTACTAATATAAATATTTAATAATAATGAAATTATTAATTTCTAAACTAAAATCACTACCAGTAAATGATATGTAAACAATGATGTATTGAAAAAATACATATCTGAAATAGGGCAGCGATGAAATAATCTAGCAAATATGATGAAAAAAGTAAACTTATTTAAACAATAAAATTTCTGCAGTGATAATAATAATACCAATCAGTACTACATTTAACAACAAAATATTTTATGCAATTTACAGTATAACCCCCATTCCATTTTTTCCATGTGTAATGTTCGAACATTCGGGAAACAGTTTGATAATTTTCTCAATAAGGTAGCATCCATTCCTTTAAAAAAATCGTTATTTAGAAGGAAAAATTTTCAAATTCAAGCAAATCAATTCTTAGTATATTATTTCCTTTCTTTACAACAACTTTCTTTTAAATAAAAAATCAATTTATACCTTTAAAAGAACTAATATCGAGATGGATGACGTAAGGAAAACAAATGTCGAATAATGCGTTAACTTCAGCAGAGGGTAAACGAATCGAACAATTAATGCATAGTTTTCGAAGATATTGTGAAGTCTAAAAATATATATACATACGAATGAACTGAGTCTTAAAATATATATAAACGAATGAAGATTAAATTCATCAATCAACAAAGAAAAACAAAAGAAAAGCCAAATTTATTTTCGTCTCCAAATAATTATGGCTCATAAATGTAAGAATTCCTCTCATTGATTATCATACATTATTACACATACCCTGTGAAAGAATTTCTTTACACTGCCATACTTCAACGAAAAATCGTTAATTAATATCCGGACTTCGGTGAAGAAAGCAGGATGATTCGCCAAACAATTCCATCGATGAGAAACCAAAGAGAAGCAATGGATTAAATCAATCGGATGACAGTAACCAAATATTATCAATAATATATCATTTGGCAAATCATTTATTGTAATAAGTGTTTCCTTAATGAGTTATGATTGAAAGAATTTTCGTTTGTAATGCTCCGTCCCATTAAATTATATTTTCTAATAATTATGACAGAAAATACCTTCTCGACTTTTGAATCGGCCATAAATTCATCGACGTCCATTTCACTTCCCACTTTAACCTGAAAATTTATTTATTAAAGAATAAAATACAATAAAAATATAGTTTAGTTTTTCTAAAAATTAAATCACCTGGGACTTTAAAGAAGTAGCACTGATTTCAGGAGATGAATACAAAGCATAACCAAGTTTTTTAATGGATAGTATGTCTCCAACTGATAAGCATGAGGCCTAAATCTGACTCGAAATCAGTTAACCGATAAATGAATATTATTTCAAGTTAGAATCTCTAAAGAAAACTCTTTTCTTGAATTTTGTCCAGCATCTTCAACAGCAGAAGGAAACTTACGCCTCAAAAAATTTGTATTTTCTGTCCACCGTGTCATATTTGCGCGATAAAGGCCAATATCGCCCGGGCGATTTTGTTATTTCATTCATTCTAAAAGAAAATAAATTTATATTTAATTAATATGGGCAAAAATTAATTCAATAAGAAATTATCATCGGAATTTCATATGTTGAAAACAAATAATAGTCATTTTTTGAGCATAAATTGAATAATTATATTGAAATCACTTATTACAAAGATCAATCGATAAACAAACGAATGATAAACTTTCATTAGTCATAATAGAAGAATGAAATCAACTTTTAGTAAACAAACACTGAAAGCAACATATTTGACAATTTTGCCTGTAACTATGCTGATTCAACATTCAAACTTTACCCGTAACCACGGTGATTCATATTTAGACATTTAAACTTACAGCACTAAATAGTTTTAACACTCAAATAAAAATCGATAAACAAAGCGAAATGACAAAATAATCAAAAACGAAACGAATTTATCGAACAAGTTAGAATAGAAAGTAAAAACAAACCAAAAATCAAAGTGGCATAGAAAAAACATATTAAATTAATCGTCCCTTCTCATATAATTATGCAAGTCATTGTATTTATTCGATTTCTTATGCCAAAATCTTTATATGATATTAGTTGCAAAATTGATTATTAGAAAATTAGCAATACGAAAAGTTTTCTTTTATATTTGAAAAATCGATTTAATATTTTTGAAATATATTGAAAATCTCATTTAAATGCTTTATTATATCATTTGCTATAAGTAATATTTTTATTTTTGAACTCTATAATATGCTTACTTTTGTAATGCTATTTATTAATTTTAATATACATATATATATCTATTCATTATTTGCTAATTAATTATCACATTATCAAACATTTCATTAATGCTTATGATTAATAAATAAATAACAAATGTAAATTTTCTTTTTCGCTTTTTCTTCTTAATTTTATATGAATTTGTTAAAAATATATAATTGAGGATAATGGAGACTATGTTATGAAATTATCATTAAAACTATTGTAACATTTTGATAATCGTAATAGTTGAAATGATTTGTAGTAAAAAATATTTTTTATTTTTTATAACTTTATATCAAAATGAACAATATTTTTGCCATGAATATAGCTAATGCTTTACACATCTAACAGTGACCAATTCTGCTAAAATATAGTTTTCATCATCAACGATCCGATCAAATAGTTCATTGTCATTTATTATTTCCATAATCAGTACAACATCATTGTTAGGTGTACTGAAAGCATCATAGATCGATGCTATTACTGAAATGTTTCAATTGCATAATAATAACCACTTCACGGTTCACTTTATTTCCATTCGTATCACGTTGTTTTTGATACATTTTGTTCCACGTTCAAGTCCTGTTGCTTTTTCACGGCATCGATATACGTTCCTAAAGTTTTTCCCAGCTCATTCATGCATTCGTAATATTTTGAAAATTTCCTCATTGTGAACGTATTGAGCAACACCCCTAATTTCAAACGGAAGTTATTCATCATCCACTTCTTGACAGTATGATTCGTCAACCATACGACCTTCATCACTGTTTAATGTCAGGTGGTAAGATTGTGAGAATGACCATTCGTTGTTAATGCTTGAAATTCATGTGAGTTTGCTACAAATAGTTTTGATGGTTTCTTTTTGAAATTCATTAATCGATGAATTAAATAAAGGAACGAGTTATCAATGAATAAAAGATTACTTGATAAACCATATTTTGCTCTTGTTATCAATGCACCTTTGCATCATTTCAAACTTAGGTAATGAAATCCAACACAAAAGAATCATTGGATTCTATTAATCATTGAGTTCTATAATTTTCTCTCGCTATTTCAACGACATTCATATTTTCTTTTATCACAGAACCTTTTCGCAATTTATTCCCGACACGATTTATATTACATATAGTTTAGTGATAACATCAATCAAAAATTGAATTTTTATTGCAAAATATTTACTAAATTCATAACGTCGGGATTACGTCTGATAATCATTCAGAATATTTATACTTATAGATATACATATTCGTATCCACATATGAGTACAGAACACCACCACACATAAATTCGACGATATAGTTATCAATTACAAACGTAGTTATCAATTGACTTGCTTATCAAAAATATGATTATCAATTTTTTGTTAGGATCTATTAAATTCTGTTCGAATCTAAAATTTCAGTTAGATTCAAACTTAGTGCTAATTTCTTTCATCTTTTTTGACTTAATACAAATAATTATAATCAAAAACAAATTGCTCCTTCTAATGAAAAATGATTGCATGGGATGAGCCAATTCAATTATATCTCTCTTTGAAATGAAAGCATTTAAATGACAAAAAAAAACAAGTAAACCTCCAAGCACATTATATTTACATCTTAAATCTCGGAAAAACTGAAATAAAATCTTAACTATGAGAATAATATTATCGAAATCGTAATTGGAAAAAATAATATACTATTACTATTGATGATCCTAGTAAGGAAACACATTTCTAACATTTTAACTCATTTTTATTTATCAGCACTCCCGCTATTATGCATTACTCGTGATAGAAATCTAGCTAATGAACAATATATGCAATTGTCAGGAATATATTGCGACATATTTAAGTATCATTTTTGGTTTAACCATTAAGAGATAACGTAAGTCTGTACGACTACGTAAGATGACATGAAAAAAATTTGGGAACTTGTGAGGAAATCATTAAATATGTTCTTAATATAAATAAATTTTCACCCAAATATATTAAAAATTTCATTAAAAACTGATAAAACACGGAAAAACAACAAACATGAGGCATACTGAGAAAAATATGCACAATTGCGAGAAGGAAAAAGAAAAGGCTTTTTCGTCATAATCAAAAAGGCACTAATATAGAAGTGAAAAGTCGAAGATGAAAATGAGAAAAAAAGAGAACCAAAGACAGTGATAATAATGATAAGAAAGCAAGGCATTTTAATACAGTAGACATTTTAAATGAAGTATATAATATATGTTTATGAAACAATATTCAGTATCATTTAATGAGAAAAAATTACCAATAAATATATCTAAAAAAACTAAATGAAAAACAAAATAGACAATATAATTCGAATGAAAAAGTACACAGATATGGACAGGAAAAACACATACAACCAAATATGTTTTAAACTGTACATATTAAAAATGTTCTGCCGAAAAATTAGCTTACTATAAAATATGCATTATTATATTTTGTTCATTATTTTTCATCCATTTTTTTTCACTCTTTCTCATTATGCTTAATATTCATTAACCACAATGCATAGATATCAATATAAAAATTGCGATCAAATAACTATTTTTCGACGGGAAATTCGATCGTAAAGACAAAAACAATGGCAATTTCCACAATTTTTGATATAACAATAAAATTATTTAAAATGGAATGAAATAACACATAATTTATTTCTTCATTTCATCCATGCTATGGCAACAACTAATGATTAATTAGATTGATAAAACAGGCAAATAATATTTCAGGACAGTAAGCATAGCTATTTGGGCTTTTTTTTCTTAAAAACATCAGGCAAAGTAATAAATAAAACATGTCAAAATTTTTCGACATAGATTCGAAATCGCATATTGTTAGCCATAAATTTTTAGCTTAGATAGACGTATGCAATTCCAGTACTTCAATTTTTATTATAATTCTATGAAAAATTTCAGTACTAACCGCGAAGACAATTAAAAACATTTCCACAGTCGCCAGTGCATTGATTCACAATTTTAACCAACGGAGAAATAATAATTATTAATTACAAGAATGTAATAAAAAGTTTGAGAAAAAGATTAAAATTAGACATTCATACAAAAAGAAAAAAAGAAATGAGGGAACGTAAATCCCATCCAAATAAAATTTAAAAGTCGAAAATCATTAATGAAAGATTTAAATATATTTCTACCATTCATAGGATTTCTTAAAAACATATTACCTCTCACTTGCAAAAATTTTAATATAACTTGTATTGTATTCAAAAGTTTTTCGTGAAGATCTTCGTATGGGTAAATTTATATTTTAGCAATTAAATCACAATATACATTATTCCGATCGGCTTCAGTCAAATTTAACCAGACAATAATTTTGGACAATTCCAATACATCATCGTTACTCAAGTCGTTAAGTACACCAACTCGACCACCACCCAGTAAACCGAATTCAATCATCATTTTTGTCTGAAATAGCAAGTTTTTTGTTGGATAAATATTTTAGATTCAATCAACTAGATGTTTTAAAATAGCGTACTAGCTTCAATTTACATGATCAATACATGATTGATTTACCGAAGTTTCTTTGAAATGATCATTTGAGGAAAGTCTTCACTGTTACACTCAACAAAATAAAAAGTAAAGTTTTTTCGAAGTTAAAGTTCATCCAGAAGAAGTGTCAAAATTAAAATATGGCAAAACTATTAAAAATCAAGGACTGATAAAACTGATCCTAAAAACATATTAATAAGTAAACAAATAATAGTATTCTGACAGTATTACCATGTAAATGATACCATAAGTAAAAATGTATAATGATAATACTTTAATGATACATCAGTGATTGAATATAAAGATAAGATAGTATATATTACACATAGATGATAGCATAACAACTGAATCAGCTTTGCTATATATTACCTATAATAATGTTACCTTTATATCTTCGTCATTGATATCAAATGAATGACTGTTTGAAAAGTCCATGATAAATGTTCCACTGGCTAGAAGAGGTACTGGTACTTTGCATGAGTTGAATGCGGAGATTATAGTGCCCGTTGGAGCTGGATAACCACTAACGCTCCGTGTTCCAGCTACAACAATTAATTCCTTTGCCGCACATGGTTCTTCACGTATCTGTAAAATAAATTTTAACAAAAATATTTTTTAATTCTGAGATAAATTTTAGCAAATTAAATATTTACAACACTTCTAATGGCTATATGTTCGATAGTTCGTATGTTAACTAGTGCCCCCATAAAATAATCTTTTGTATTCCCTTTTTGACAACAATTGAAAAATCCTCGGAATGTACGTTCAAAATGTCATACAAATTAAGTTCTAAGAATCTATCAATTGTCATTCGTTGCCGCATAAAAAAGATATCTCTCACCTGCACACCCTCTTTTCGAGCATTCATTTCAGCAGTTGCCAGATTTGAACCAATATTTCCAGATGCATACATCAAACCAACTACAGCACCGGCATGTAAAGCTTTTTGAAGGCTAGCAAGAGCTAAAAAAAAACATATTATAATTTTAAAATTAAAGTTTAAATTTAGATAAAAAAAACAAACTATCAGATGCATATTTCATCACAACCATCACAACAGTACAATCACCATCACTATACAAAAAGAATAACGACTTTCGAGTTACACTTACTTACCAACTCTGATCGAACTTTTTTCAAATGAACTAAAAACCCTGAAAGTTAAAATATTGGAAGTAAAAAATTTCACGTGAAAAATTTGAAATATCATATTCACGGAAATTTCCATCAATCTACTTCTGCACGACCGATACAAAACGCTTAATTCGACGACTGAATAAAGAACAACAAATACACAAAGACGAACAATTAGGAAAGCGTATAGTAACCGCTTTTGGTGAATTCCCGATCACAGCTAACGTTTGAGTCAGTGTTGCTACTGCACGAATCCACTGGCTTTTGGCTTCATCCAGTGCAGTTGTAGCAGCTGCTGCATTCATCTACAAGACAGAAATTTAAAAGAAAATAATCAAAAATATGCGATAAACATGGCAGGAAAATATCAATCTCAAATCTCTCAATGATTAAAATTTATAAACCAATCATAAAATCTCTTACTTGCATAATCAATTAAAATCTATTCTTTCCTTATGAAATGCCGGCTATTTCTACAGTCGTTATGGATACCACTAAAAAGAGGAGAAATTGTACTTTGATTTATTAATCACATTCTAAACTGAAAAGAAGATTAAATCCTTAATTCTTCTAATTATTAGACGAATTAATTTGATAACGATAAAAGATTGAAAAACTCACGGCACCATACGGACCAGTTGAATTATTTAGTGAAACGATATTTTCAGCAATTTCATTTGCGATTCGTTGATGTCCTTGCAAAGGACTCGTGCCCGTATGTGCTGTGCAGAGAACATTTGGATGTTCAATTAAACCACGAACAAGTGAAGCATCCTGAAATGCTTAAGTATTGTCGATACAATTATATGTTGTTACTCATTAAAATAATATACTAAATAATTTGTGAAATAATCAGAAATGGAGTACCAACCTCTACATAAACAACAAAAGCCGCACCACTGACACGTCCCTTGTTTAAAGCTTGCAGCATATCAATCTCATTGATGATCCCAGCTTTACCCATATTAATTATTTTTACACCTTTTCGGCAACGAGCTAATGTTGAAGCGCATAGTAAATTCTTGGTACGTGGTATTAGTGGTACATGGATGACAATATAATCAGCTTGAGGCCAAAGTTGATCCAACGGAAGCCATCTAATACCATGCCGAGATGCTTCCTTAAATATTTAATTAAATCCAATCCTATGGCATTATATAATGATTCTAAGTATTGCCTATTTCATTTATAGATAATGAATAATGAAACGTAATATTATTTCCGACACTTTACTAAAGTTCATCCAGAACTGCCATTCAATCCATTTAAATGCAACTTTTAAATTATATATACCTAAACGTCCTCATATGTTAATAATTTCCATTCATATTTAATGTCTAACATAAAATATTTCGGAATAATAAACTCTGCTACATCTATTATTATTTTATAAACCAATATAATCTAAGTTAATATTACAAAACCCTGGAATTAAAAATTAAAAAAAAACTAAATCTAACAATTTAAAAAACCAACTTCTTGTGTAACTTGTGGATCATATCCAAACGTTCGCATACCAAAAACTTGCATACGTATTGCTATTTCTAAGCCAATGCGTCCTAAGCCAATGATCGCTAACGATTTTCCAAATAACTAGAACAAAAAGGGCTCAAATTGACTGCAGATAAATTTATATTTCAAAATTGATTCTCTATTTCTTATACCAAATCTTTGCTTAAACGCAGGAGATTGTGGTTGCATATCTGTTTGCATAGAAGCTTCAGCGATTTGCGCATCTTGCTTAGCTTCTTGCGGCATCACCTAATTTATTTATTTTACTCGTATCAAACTCTTTTCTTAGCTCTTCTGTGGATCATCTAAGTTTATCTATTTCTTCGCCGTTCTGTCTTTGTCGTTTTTCAATATGGTAATAATTTCGAAATAATATTCAGGAGAAAATTTTCTACAGAAAAATGTGTTAGTTAGAAAATTTATATATCCAGTACTCACTCAAACTGGAACTTTTCTAGAAAATGTAAAATTTAAGAATAAAATCTAATGAACGATGAAATCAGAGTTCTAATTTAAAATTAATAATTCAAACGAAACAGATTCTCAAAAATTTCGCCAAAATTGACATAAGATGTCAAATTTCAAACCAATAACAAAAATTCACATTTGAATTAAAAGAACTTAAAAACTTGTGAAACCTCTTCGGGATATGGTTCTATCCTTGTCCACTTTCCTTCTTTCATCGCTATTACTGCTTGTGGAATTTTTCGAGCCAATGCAAGAATTAATGCACAGGTGTGTTCCGCAATAATTTCAGGTTTCTTACCTACAAATAATAAGGATGCTTATAACGTCAGATACTGGAAAATAAATTTGCAAGTATTCATATTCATATTTTTAAAACATTTAATGCCTAATACTCAATATTTTTTTTTGCTTAGGTTTAATTTTTTTCTATCATGTTTTGAATTGGCTAAATCCAATAATATTTAATCTTATTATTCAAACTCTAATTTGATTCTTAAAGTGGATGAGATCGTACGGAAGCCAACAAACCATTATCAACAATTTCCCAATTATTCAGTATGTATCGTTCAAAAATTTCATCGAAATGAGTCTCGAGCGAATTTCCACTATTGCCTTTTCGTTTCCGGCTATTTGTCGATAAACCATTAGCTAACACCGTTGGAACGGTGATACCAGGAAGTGATACGGAAGCCGATGAAGAACTTACGGAGGGTGGTCGGGAATCTGAACCTTGTAATGAATTGATAACAACTGCGGTACTACTTTCTGGACTACTACGAATATCGGGACCATTCGTACCGTTCAAATGTTCATCTTCAGTACCACCGCTACTAGTTGCTACAGTGCATGCTGTCATCGGTAGAGATAGGATATTAGATCGATGTGTTGTTGTCGGTAGCATCATTTGTGTCCGCAAAGCTGGTTCTGAGCTAATTAGCGATGCAAGCAAATGAGTCGCTTTTGCAGTACCATCACTATCATCATCTTCAATTTTGATATTTTTCAAGAAATCATTGCTATCACCCGCCGAATCCAACTCACCTTTTACTCCACCGGTAACTAAACTTAATAGTTGCGAAGCAGACGATGCCGAAAAGTCGGTAGTAAGATCAAAACCACCAGTGATACTGGAGATATCGAAAATATTTCCCGCGGAACCATTTAACAATGCATTACTCATTTCTTGATATGCTTGTAGTTGTGCCGCTATTACTGAATCCTTCTTGGGACTACTAACATTACCGATACCACCGGTACTGCCATTATTATTCTTCCGAGTTGTCTTTTGTCGTGGACGTCCTTTAACGATTGCTTTCGCAAAACCGTTCGCTTCACGTTGCCGAGATTCATCGATTGTCGGTGGGACGCAGAAATGATCGTTCGCTTCCGGAAAATCGGGATCATTTACGATGAAGCCATTTTTCACAG
This sequence comes from Dirofilaria immitis, assembly GCA_024305405.1. Taxonomy (NCBI): domain Eukaryota; kingdom Metazoa; phylum Nematoda; class Chromadorea; order Rhabditida; family Onchocercidae; genus Dirofilaria; species Dirofilaria immitis. Next base: position 1,710,997 of record JAKNDB010000088.1, on the reverse strand, counting down.
CAATGCATGGGATTTGCGGTGGTTTTCCATCTGGTCCTGGTGGTACTTTATTCTTCATACTACGACATGACATACATCGATAATAGCACGAACTGACGCCTGACTGATTGGTGAATCGAGTTTTGAAAGCGAATTCGCGCCGATGTCCTGGATGTGATCGGCTCTCATATACTAGTACATGTCCACCAAATACTGTCGGGATAAATGTTGCTGGATGCGTAGTGAACTTAGGAAGTTCAGCAGCCGTGAAAACCATCGAAGGTGGCCTTTGGTCCGCCGTGGTTACTGCTTTCTAAAATATACTAAATTAATTGTTCCCGAAGATGAAGTCGAGGGCGAATCGCTCAGAGAAGCTTTCCTTCTTTGAAACCATGATGCGCGAAAATGCAAAACAAATTACATAAATGTAAAAGAAAATGTCATAACCCATTATAATAATAAAATACGACATGGATTCATTCCATTTTTGGAATAGTTGCAAATTTTTTCATTCTCAAAATAATAATATCATTCTCCACAACGTATATCTTCAAATGACTTGATATTGAAAATAAAAAGTAAAAGAAACATGGAGAGCTTTAAGAGATAAAAAGACCACAGAGAAAAAAAAACAGGCATATCTAATAAAGAAAAAAAATTGTTCGCAGACGGGCGAAAATACATTTACATCAATGACATATCATATTCCAAAAGGATAATATGAATCCAAATTGTAAGTCTTCTGATATCTTCTGCTGAAAATTGTTTGTTACAGAAATTTTATTATGAGATAATTGAGAAATATTTTTAAAATAATTCAAGAAATTCTAAATTCTCCTACAGCAGCGTACAGAAAAATGAACAAATAAATGAATAATGGAATAAAATAAATAAGCCTACAGAATTTCTATAACTTTACATGGGTAAATGAGCCCAGAATAGATCAATTATGGAATGATAATGTGAACTTTGGTATGGATGAATGAGTTAAGTTGTTCCAAGTGACATACATCATTTCTAGATATTCTTTCAATTCAGTGTCATAGCGATATTAACTATAACTATCGAAATAATAATACGATTACAGACTTTTAAATTGGTAACGATAGATCAGTATAAAAGAATTGTGCAATACGGGTCGACCAGCCTAATGATAATTAATTGGCTCCGTGAAAAGAGCAGCAAAGGATATGGCAAACAGACATATATCACACTTGTCCTTAATTGTTGCTCAAAATTACCAGAAGGGGAATAATGATGATGACACAAACGGTAAAGGATTCAAAATGGGGACAGGAGACAGGGGTCAGAATAAGAGACGGCGGAGAGAAAGATAGATGGGAATCATAAGAGGAATGCGGTAAAAAGATAAGAAAGGAATGTTCAATGGGTTGGCTCAAGACGTACTACAACTATTACGAACTACTATTACTCCTACTACCTACTACTCCTACTACTACTACTATTACTACTACTTTACGTATTCCTAAACCAAACCATTCATTCATTCATTCATCCCTGAAAATGGATATGGTACATTAAGAAATTTTATGCATGGCTCGCAATATCAATTTTGCGATTTTAGAACATATTTTGGTGATAATAGTGATGATGATAATGATGATGATGATAATGATGATGATGATAATGATGATGATGATGATGGTGATGATGATGGTGATGATGATGATGATGATGATGATGATGATGATGATGATGATGATGATGATGATGATGATGATGATGACAGAGTTGTTGAGGCGAAGGAGATGTGTTATTAGGGTATAGATGGTGCTGATGATGGCTGCGTTTGGCAAGAATTGAATGGTGATGATAGTAGTGAAGTGGAAGAATAGGATAGCAAAGAGAGTCCCAGGGTGTTATACTCGAAAATACCGGTTGCTGTTACAGATGAAAAAGAAAAGTTCGATGCGATGATATTTGAGCTGGCATGGACAAAATTTCGTGCCCCAAAATATAAGCATGTGCCTATGGGCAAAAAGAAGGAAGAAGAGCGGAAGAATTTATATTAGAAGTACCGGTTGAAATTTATTCAGAAAATCACTTGAAAAATTTTTACTCGAAATCTCAAAGCATTCATTTAATACGATTTTAAACAAATCTTTTCAATTCATTTTTCTTCTTCATTTTTCAAGAAACTACGCATTATTCACAGTGAGATATTAAATTTTTGCTTGAATTTTTCCTTCCTTTTCACTCACTATTAACAAAAATTTAGTTATATCGATAAATAATTCATTCAAATGTTTTTCAAAAATTTTCAAATAAATAATTTGCTATATATGTAAATTTACCATATAACGATTCCAATGATTTTTTCTCGAAAAAAGTTTAGATTTTCATAATTATAAGGTAAGACATTAAAAATGCTAAGACTAGGATATAATTTTTTTCTTCTCTCCCTTTCCTCCCAGTACACTAAAATAATCATATCATCCTAAACTTTCCGTTCCATCGATCTTTTATGGCCGAATAAATGTGCGCCCAAAACAAAATAACTGTCAGCAGCCTTCCGTCTTCAAACTTCAAAATGGGGACACGATCGCTGATGTGTAGTATTGTCATGTCTTCGTTGGTCTTATTTAAGTCGCCAAAACCAGATTTTCACGAAAATCTTGTCTTCTTCTCCTTCTTGTCAATTTCCTCCTCCACTTTTTCCTGTCTATTCCTTAAAGCTTTGATTAGCAATTTTCATACCTATTTATGCATTACTATACTTATCATTATTATCATCCCTTATCTATATCACAATTTCAAACTTTCGTATTACCATTCTGAAACATACTTCCCTTACTCTATATACATATATATATCAACGTCATCTTTATTAACATTACCCGTTTTTCAACAAACAAAAGGAAAAGTCACACTATTGGGCATATTTTACTTCCACATGAAAGAGATAAGGTACAAAGATGAAGACAAGATCCCCGAGGGCATTCAATACATATGCAAAATAATGATAGCAAAGATCAGTTATCCTATCATTGCTAATTTATCATTAACAATATTACCGATGATTAATATTCAACAAAGCTTTTTACGTTTCACATAATTTCGAATATTCAAAAAGTGCAAAATTTAAAAAATTTAAAAATTCTGAAAAATTAAATTAATTCGTATGTTTCGAGAAAAGGAAGAAAGAGAAAATAAGAAAGAGAGATACAATATACAAGAAAAGAAATATTCACTGAGAAACGCAAAGAAGAAATATAGTTAAAAATTTTAGAGAAGATGAAAATTGACCAAATGGACAATTAAATGGGAGAAAAAAGAGATTTCACTTTCTTTCATTTTTTTGGAAAAATTCCTTAAATTACAAAGACGATTGCATGAGAAGAATGTCTTTTTAACTTTACTTTTAGCGATGAAGTATAGAAAAAAAAATTGTCCTATTACTTGTTGATGTAAGGTTTTGATCAAAAGAAAGTGAGGAGAAAAAGTAAATAACAAGCTTCTCGTAAGATGATGAAATTTCTCTAATTCACGCCTAAGTTTTATTTCTTCACTTTCTTCAAATGATACTTAACAGCAAAGTATTACATTCAGTTCAGCTAATTATAAATCAATTATCAGAAAACATGAATCAAACAAAAGCATTTATTAAATTTGTTATATTGGCAAAATATTTCATGTAATGTTTATCATTTATTGATAGAATTGTTGAAGTGTGATCCTATTTATCCATATATTAAGTTTCATCTTTTCCTTTAAATTTCCAAAATGTGCCAAAAAAACCTTGCATATAACAAGATTTCTAATCTAATCAAGATCCTAAATATGGAAAATAATCCTATATATATTGTCACAAATCAGCTAATAACGATGCTTACACGGAATAGAATGCTAATAATGTAAGATAATATCATGAAAAAATTAGAAGGAATAAGCAATTAGAGAACTAGTATATTCAAATTGTCAGCCAGAATTCATTTACATTTATCTTATTTTAAACTCAATCCAAAAATTTCTGAATCTTTTATAGTTTTTTCATGAAATGAAAAATTCTTCTCACCGTTACTTTTTTAGAAGATCTTTTTCAAAGATGTCCAAATTCATGCTCCCTCTTCGCTTCTAGAATATTTTAATCACCAAGCAGACAAACATTTATTGTTCCTATTACACCACCACCACCATCACCAATATTATCATTATCACCATCATCAGTAGCAGCCAGCAATAGTGTCAGCAACAAGGAAGGAGTAGCTGCATCACCACACCAAACCAGTCATAATTTTCGTAATGCGGACAGACAACAACTAACACTTTGATCGTAAGGAAAACGAGTCCAGTCAAGTCGAGTCGACTTGAATCGAATCGAATCGAGTCGAGTCGAATTGAGTTGAGTCGAGTGCGACGCCGGCGCACACAATGAGAAATTTTGGTACGGAAATCAGAGCAAAAGGAGACCAAACAGGGTTCGGATACCACTCAGAGCAAGAGGACGAAGAAGAGGTACTATTGGTTGGTATTGGTGGATGGATGGACAGACAGGATGGATGAATGAGATGGAAGGAAGAAAAAGATGCCTATGCCTTTGCCTTGCATTGAAATGAATAATTATTGAATGATATTACTGATGCCTTGGAATGAGATAAGAGATGAAAAAGTGAAGGAATAGGACGTAAGCCTTCAAAAGGCAACCAAAAATACCGTATATAATAGTAACAATCATTACCTGTCATCAATTACTGGCATAGTTGATCATTATTATTAAACATTATCATTTGCTATCACAATAACACAGTAAACAATAAAAACAACAATAATAATAATAGTAAATTTAAAGATCAATCAGTCATCTCGTTTTTGAAAACAGAGGAAAGGTAAGCAATGAAATGACAATGAGACAAAGAATATTTTGAAGAAATAAAAAGTGATATGCCAGATGTTGCAAGTATAATGTGAAATTTACGATATAGAAGGACTATTATTAAGTAATTATATTCATTGATAAATCAAATCTATATTATATTTCATCAAATACAATATATTCTGAATCTAATTCAAATATTACGGTTTATGATAGTAAATATAATAATATATGATAATTAGTACTATAGATCGATTACTGCATGAAAGAATGAATATAATGATCGAAAAAGGAAAGTTTTCATTTTCTGTCATATTAATATGTTAATCTTATTGTAAGCGTAAAAAGCGTAACGTAAATTTTTCAATTATCATACATACCTAATAGATATGTATCCGATACGTATGTACAGTAATCTCAAAAACTTAGCGCTTACGTTTACTACTATCACTACTATTACTATTACTACTGCTACTACTACTACTACTACTACTATTACTATTACTGCTGCTGTTGCTGTTGCCGCTACTGCTGTTGTTGCTGCTCCTTCTGCTGCACTTAAGATGCAACACTTATATTTGCTTGATGTATACAGTGCTATATGATTCTACCTCCTCTTCCTACCTTTCATGTTTACCTTTTGAAATATTAACGCTATCATCTATGCTATGCAAGAATACTTATAGCTTGAGATTAATGTAAGGAATTTACATCCCAATTCCTATACGATTATTACCTATACCTATACTTATGATCTCTGTTGTGTTATTATCTTCCATCTTCTTTATCAGATGATAATTATGAAAGCGATACCTTATACGACGTTAACGATGCCAATATATGCACATGCAAACTACAGATACATATTTTATCATATATAAGCTATATATAATGTAGACAAACAATATATTCATATACATTGCTAAATATAAATTGATGTTACGATGCGAAAACTTACGCATACAAACACGTAAGTATAGATATACACGTAAAGATTGCATATGGATACTTTCATATAATATACATGCATATTCACATATTATTCACGTATGGATACACATACATATATTCATTGAATATTAAATGAACACATGTATACATACGTGCAGTCTCACGTAATTTGCATATACATTTCATGCATTCAGATGTATTCACGTGTAAATATATGTATATACAAAAGTATGAAATGGACAGACATATACGCATACGTTCAACTTTATGCAATTTGTATGTACATTTCATGCATTCAGATGTATTCACGTATAAATATACGTACATTTAGAAGATTATGCATATAAGGTGAAGGAATTCTAAAATAGATGGAATGAAAATGGCCTAAAATAGTCATCTAACATCCCACGTATTCCATCCACCATAGACAGATTGCAACATCCCACCACTTGCCACATTATCAATTGACCTAACTGATGCCTGCTAGCCCAAGGTGATCGGTCGCATCATTACATCTTTTACAAAATAGAAAAAGACGAAAAATTGTGTGTGCGTGCAGTGCGTGCGTGTATATGTGCGTGCGTGCACATTTGGCCTTGTTAGCATACATATAAAAAGCTTAGAATATAGGCAAACAGACAGAACACACACACACACACACATACTTGTGTATATATATATATACATGAATATAAATATATAAGAGCCCAAAGGAGCAAACATAAGAGTGGAATCCTGTACAGTTAGTTTAGTTTAGTCAAATACCGATGATAAACGAGATACAAGAGGAAAATACAATTAGATAAAATATCATATACATACAAAGAGAAGCAGACGAACATGGATTGAACATACAGAATAGAGCGGACCAACACAAATGTTTGGCCTAGTTCGAATCGTATCGATTGAGGCCACAGATCAATCGGACCAATCTGTGCTTCATTTCTGCACAATCGGTCAACTTCTGCTCATTGCTTTGTATGTCTGTATGTGTGTGTATGTGTATATGTATAATGTATGTGTAAGAATGTGGCCTATAACCCTCCCGCGGCACCAAAATACTTTGGCAATGAGCAAACATTAAGGATGGGGGTACAATTAATTTGCCCTGCCCCATACCCACCTTTTCTGCCATTATATACCTCTGAAGTCTTCATTTTCTTATCTGTCCACCTCTTTCCCTCCTTTATATCTTGTCTGTCCTCTTCTTTTTATTCATACTTTTCATCATGTCATCAATGTCTCGCTCTTGTATCTTGTACATTTTTCCGATGTAATGCAATTGTAAGTTTTGATCAGCCAAAAAGTACTTGCTAAGTAACGATGACAATTGCAATTTGATGCAATATATTTTAGCCAATCAATTGTTACATTAAATCATAGATAGGTTAGAAAAATTCTCGAATAATTCTCGGGAATTCTCGAATAAACTATCTCAATTTTGATTATTAAATAAAAATCATTTATTGAATTTTTGTTTGCATATCCTATCGCAACAAATGTATCATTGGTAAATGCTTATGATACATTAGAGTGTATATATAGATTCAGCCAACAAATTACATTATATCATTTTTTTATATATATACATAAATAGGCTAAACTATTTTCAAGAATTCTCGAATAAACTATCTCAACTTTGATTACCAAATAAATCATTTATCAAATTTCTATTTGCATATCCTACCGCATCGATATATCGATAAATATAAATACAAGTGATAAACATACATTGGTAGAACAAAATATCGAAAGATATGGATGCAGAGAAATAATATCTGATACTATTATACTGATATGATTTTTTAATTTCATTCTTTGCTAGGCACATTTTAGCATTGTATGATTAATCATTTAAGACTTGTTAATTGTTGGCTTATTTCAATAACAGCTGTGTATAATTGATTGCAATTTTTGCTTTAAGGCAGTTTTTTGGCAAAAATTATTTTCCATTGTAAAATTTTAATTAAAAATTTGGCCAAAATATTTTCAATATCATTTCCGATATTCAATTTATTATTATTTTATATTTAAAATTTTTATTATAAAAATTTTTGATAATATAATATAATTGTATAATTTCTCAATTAATTCTTTTTTTTATTTCTTATTTTAAGTAATATTTCAAATTGAAAAATTAAATGCAACAAATAAAATATATTAATAAATGATTGAAATTAAATAAAAAAGACGAAGGAAGAAAATTGCAACAACAGTTGAAATGATTTATTAATTATTTAATTACATTTTATTCATTATGTAATATCAAAAAAAAAAGAAAAAATATGTTGATGAATTTAATTATTTAAGCAAAAATTAAAAGGTAATCTCGTTACATTGAATTAAGTAAAAATTAAAAGGTAATCTCGATACATTGAATTAAGTAAAAATTAAAAGGTAATCTCGATACATTGAATTATTTAAGTAAAAAGAAAACTTAAAAAAGGCTTATTAAAGGGACCTAAAACTTAATAAGCAAAAAAAAACTTCATTTCTAAAACTTAATTTAAAACAAATAGTTCTTTTTAAAAAAAATCCAAAACACTTAGTTTTTCTAAAAAACTTAAAATAGAGTTATAAAAAATTAAAAAAGTTAGAAACTAAAAGTATAATTTATCATAAAATATTAATATTTTATGATAAGATAACAAGCGAATTGTTTAATTTTTTTAGGAATAAAATATGAAAGAATTTGTAATTTTTATGCAATAATTTGCTAATGATTAATTAATTTTAATAACAAAATGGATATAAGTATACGAATAAAAATATCATTTCCAATATTATTTTAAATTTAAAAAATTTCTCTTTTAACATAACAAACAACAGAAGAAGAAAAGATGAAAAATAAGAAAGAGAGAGAGAGAGAGAGAGAGAAGGAAGAAAAGATAAAATTTGCAGGATAATATATTAAATTTGCAAAGTGAAATGAGAAACCTGAAATTACCTGTGTTTTTTTATTTGAGTATACCTTTTTATGTTTGCTTAATTTTGTTTGTCTATTTGAATAAATATAACAAAAAGAAAAAAACACATCGTTTTATAGCTTTTCAAAAAATGCATATGAAAAAATAGAAATTGAATTTAAATTTAAATCATTTATTGGCAGGATTAAATTTTTCTATTCAAATAATCCTAAATAAATTAAAGGTCAAAAGTCATAGAGACAATTGAAAATTAATAAATTAAAGGTTGAAAGCCATGAAGGCAATTGAAAATTAATAAATTAAAGGTAGGAAGGCAATTGAAGATTAATAAATTAAGGGTCAAAAGTCATGAAGACAATTGAAAATTAATAAATTAAAGGTTAAAAGTCATGAGGATAATTGAAAATTAAAAATTACGAAATTATTCCAAACTAATAATTATATTTTCATTAGTTTATATTAGTTATGCTGAAATTGAAGTGCTAAATAAACTTTGCAAATTTTTGATTAACTAAAATTTGATAATTATACTCTTTTAATCCATTTCAAATATACTACAAACTTAATATTTTCTAATAAATAATTCTAGATGAAAAGAAAAAATTTCAATACCTAAAAGTTTTAATTCAGATCTTTTTCCTTTTCATGTCAAATAGTTAGTTGTCAATTAATCGAGAAAATTCGAGATTGTAATCGATATTGAATATAATTCGGGATTGTAATCGATATTGAATATATATATATATATATCAGATATTTTAAACTGAAATGAAATTAATTTTTTTATTATCGGCAAAAATGAAAGATTTTAAATCAACATACCAGAAAAAATAGTAATTTTCAAGTTGTGAAGTGGTAAATTCTAGTTATTGTAATCTTATCAACCGTAATTTAACAATCTTATCAATCCATTTAGACATATATAATTTCATATTTATTAATAGATATTTGTTTTGTTTTTTGCTCATTGTTACCTGTTTTTTTCTTATTTCTTTCATTTCTCGAAATATAATCATTGCTACAACTCAATACTCTACTACTACTACTATTACTACCACTACTACTACTACTACTTAAAAGTTTGAAAAAACTGATTGATAAGACAAATCATCGAATATAATTAATATAATAATATAGGATATATTAATTAATCGATTAATTATTTTATTTTATTCAAACTTCATTGATATAATTAATTAAATTAGCTAATTAATAAAAATTCATTTCATATCATCCGTTCCATTAAATGAATTAATATAATCAATTTATCAATTGATCAATTCATCAATTGATAAATTGATTATATCAATTCATTTATCCATTCATCTTATCCGATATCAATTTATTACAAGAACCGAATGATATGCAATACACATCAACAAGATTAAACAACATTCATTGAAGCATTCATGTTTTTTTGTTTTAAATATTGCAAAAAAACAAAAGAGAGAGAGAGAGAAAGAAAGAAAAAAGAGGAGATGGAAGAAATGAAAATAAATAAAAATTAAGTAATAAGTTATAATTGGATTAGAAAAAAATAAAACAGTAGTAAATGGTTATAAGGAAAAACACAACAAAAAAGTTTTTTTTTTTCAAAGTTTATTTAATGATAATTGATAGAAAAGCAAAAATGATATGATAAATACTTCTATATAATAAATATAATTTAAATTTTAATTAGATAGTAAATATTTTGATTAATTGCATTAATAAATTTATAAATAATTTATGCTAATTAATTATAATTTTATAATAAATATAATTTTTGAAAATAATTTTACACCTATTATGTTAAGTATGTAAATAAATAAATAAACAAATAAAAAAATGTATGGATAAGTAAATAAATAAATAATTAATTAAACAAATGATTAAACAATAAACATAAATAAGCAAAAGAAAAAAATGTTATGGATAAGTAAATAAATAAACATTTAATTAAACAAATGATTTAACAGTAAACATTGGTTAATTAATTGACTAATTAGCTGAATAAAAATAATTACGAATAAAAAATGACAAACAAATTCGTATAAATTAAAATATCTGTAAAATAACTATAAATTATGATTAATAACTATTTCAAATAATTTTACATAAATATTTCTAATATTATTAGAAGTAACATCGAAAAGTATTGAGAATTTAGTTTATAAAAATCATTTCAATTTAAATTACAATAAATATATTTCCAATTATTATCAATTAATTGCAGTAATTTTTATTGAACATAAACTTGAATTTTTATTTCAATGATAAAATATTATTTGAAAAAATTTTTTAAACTTGTTAATTGTAATTTATATTTTGTTTTTTCTCTCAAACAATATAAAAATTTACTTCATTGATAATTAATGCAATTTAATTTATCGAATTAATTAAATAATTAATTTAAAATGAAAATTATAATTTGTGTTAGTTTTCATTTTTTTCATTATCATTTAAAAAAAGGAAATTAATTAGATTAACATTTATCGATTTATTTATTTTAAATTTAATTCAAACTAATAAATATGTAAATTTATTTTACTAAAATTGTAACTTTTATTGTAGTAATTTTAATTAACCAAAAATTAACAAATTAATATAAATTAATTATGCTCAGAAAAGTTATTAGTTTAATAGTAATTTATTATTGTTATCATGATAATATTATGATTATTGTTATTATCACTATTATTAATTTTCTTGCAACCTTTAATAACTTCAAATTTTATCTTTATTTTTTGTTTTTTTTTTATTTTGTTCATTTAATCATAAATTTATATTTAATTTAACTCACTTATTGATGAATTTATTTTTTTAATTGTTAATAAGCAATTTGAATTACAAATTCTAACTTATCAAAATTATCAATGATATGCTTATATAATATATTAACCAAAATAAAAAGAAAATTGAAATATTACGAAAATTTTAATTTTTAATTTTTACTTTTTTGTTCTTAAACAATTATCATGTTAAATAAAATTTAAGACGAAAATTTCGAATGATATCATTTTACGAAACTGGGAAGAAAGAAAAGAGAGAGAGAGAAAGAAAGAGAGAAAGAAAAAAGATGAAAGAGATAAAAAGAAAGTTTGCCAATGATATCGTTATTTTAAACTTTTCCTATAGCTATTATAACTTTTGGCTCAATTTAATCAGTAGTTAAAATGCTCACTGAACAGACAAATAGGCTATCAGTAGTTATTCACATTTTGAAGCCAATAAGTTTAAGGCTTAAATCAATCAATCAATCAGATCAGAAATAAAAAGTTTGAAAAAAAAGTTTTTTTTTAGTTAATCAACTAATTATAATATAAAAAAGTTTATTACAAAGTGCAAAGTTTGCGAATCAAATATCAAATAATCTAATATTTATATATTATATTAAAATAATTGACAAAAAAATCTTCGCTATTATTCGTTTTGTTAACTATAAAATGAAATACTCGTACATTACGTATATATGATACGTGACGTGCGTGTGTATTTTGATTTATTCAATTTTTATTAAATGTTTATAAGCATTATATGATAATATATTGCATGAAATATATACTTCCTATGATAATAAATCATATTTTAAAATGATAAGTTTTTCTTTCTTCGTAGCAATAAACACATATGCTGTCTTGCGTGTTTTTTTACGTGAATGTATTAACGTTATTAGATTATTTTTACATGTTTTCCTACGTAGATTATCTTACGTATTTTTTAACTTGAATATATTATTGTTAGATTATTTTACATTTTCTTTACGCAAGAATATTTATTTTTTGTTGCTGATATATTAATATATCATGTATTGAAAGGAAAAGAGGATGAACTTTGATTCGTTTATTATTTTGCAGAAATTATTAAAATTTGACTAATCTAAATGTAGTGATAAATTGATAAAATTTATAAATGATAGGATTATAATAGCAGATGATAAATTCTAAGAAATGATCAAAATTTATTAAAGAGATGATAAGATTCTAATTGAAATAATAATAGATGAATTGATTTTAATGTTGAATATTTTAATTCAAAGAATGATAATATTGATATATGCATATGCATACAAATTTTATGATTGCAAAGTATCAACTAAAATTATCTTATCAATAATAAATGATATTCTATTTTACTTAATAATCAATTTTCTTATCTAATCGAATATTTTCTTTTTATTAATATACCGTACTCTTTTATTTAATAATATTAATATTATTTCACGATTTATATACTCTTATAATTTTTAGCTTAATATCATTACTATATTTATTCTTATAATTTTTAATTATAATTTTTAACTTAATAACTCAATTAATAGAACTGTATTTATAATATGGTTGATATGATAATTTATAAAAAATAATTATGGATAACATGATAATTAAAATATCTGATAAAATTAAGAATAATTTTTGATTAAGTGAAATTAATTTTTGAATATGATAATTTAATGCGCATACGGAAAACGTATGAAAACTTCCGAACAGGAAACAAATGCTATCAGAATAATTGATAACAATTTTAATAATTATATTATCATATATGTTCCGAATAGCAATAGTATATTTTTGGAAATTTGTTCAAATCAATTGATCGATATTCAAGTAATCGATTATAAATGAAACTTAGTCAGATTTTGATCATATCTCTTATCATGTTTAATAATTACTGCATTTTTTCTTTTCACTCATTTATAATATATTATGCTAGCGCGCTTTATAAATTGTAATTGATTGATTGATAACCTTGATGAATCAATCAATGGATTTAAAATTAATTATTTTTAATTATCTTTTAAACCAATTTAATCATATATTGTTATCATTCCTTATCATATTTTGTGCATAAATCATATCATTGATAAAACATGCATTATGTTGAAAATGTTCCGATAATTTTTGTTATGTTTATGGTATAACGAAATTAATGCTTATTTTTTTCAACAAATTGTTACATCATATTGTTGAATAATTTATGAAAATAATTTTTATTTCCGAGAAATTATTTGATCGCATTTTTCTTATCATATTTTTCAATATATTCCAAAAACATTCCCATCATGCTATCATTTGTATGAAATATTTAAATAAACAAATGAATAAATAAATAATTGAACAAATTAATTAATGAATAAATAAATTTGTAAATAAATGAACAAATGAATAAATTAACTAATCAACAAATGAATAAATGATTAAATGAATAAATAAATCAATAAATTGCTAAATAAATAAATGAATAAATAAATAAACAAATAAATAAATAAACAAAATAATCAATGAATTAATTGATCAATAAACAAATAAATAAAACGTATAAAGTAATAAATGAATAAATAAGCAAATGAATAAATAAATAATAAATAAGTAAATGAATAAATAAATATAAACAAATAATTTGTATGTATGTATATATTATGTATATATTTGTTTATATATATAAAATTCAATAAATTTTAATTTTGTTAATATTAATTATAAATTTTTTCGAAAAGAATTTTTAATACTTAAAAATGATAAATGTAAAATTTGCTGTAATTTTCAATTTCTTTTTTATTTATTAGGAAAATGAAATAAAGAGAAAATGATATATATAGGCGATATAAGGATGACAAATATATAAAATTAAATATCTTTTATTCTATTTAACGAATTGTTTAAAACATTTGATAAAAAATGGCAGAAGCAAAAAGTTGGGCAAATAATATTATAACTGATTTAATTATCTAAAATCCATTCTCGACTATCACCATACTATAATACATTACAATTTTTTTATTTTATATATTAACAATTTTTTCAATTCATAATGCTTTTCTTTCGATCATATTATTTATTATCATTATTTCTTATCATTTATATTATCTATTATCATCCATTATCACTATTATTATTATTTCTTTTTATTGTGATTATTACTTATCATTTATATTATTTATTATTATCGTCCATTATTACTATTATTATTGTTATTATGTTATATTATTTATGGTTACGATTCTTTATCACTTGAATTATTTACTTTTATCTATTATTATTATTTTTATTGATCTCATATATATATTTTGTTATCATTATCTCTTATCACTTAGTATTGTCATCACTGTTATCATTATTATTCGTTTCATGTTGCTTGTTATGCCTATTTTTTTATCACTTTATTATTATTATTATTGTTATCTTATATTATTTCTGATCACCGTCATTCATTATTTGTTACTGTCATTACTATTATTAATCTTGTATCATTTGTTATTATTACTTTTTATTAATTATATTATTAATTATCCTGTATTATTGTTATTACTTATTATCATTGTTTCATATTAGTTACATTACCGCTTTTAGTATTTATCTTATATTATTTATTATCATACATATATTATATATAATCTTCTATTATCATTATCAATTATCATCATTATGAAAACAAAGAAACAACTTTATAATTTACGTCTCCACATATGCTATTTTTATTGTTTTGTAAATAAATCAACTTTTTTTTCATGCAGTAGTAATCAAATTTTCATTATTAATCAATCACTAATCAGTATAGTACTATCATTATATCAATTTATCACATTTTTGCCTAATATTATCAAATTTTCTTTTTTTCCAATTTAATTTTATCAATTCTAAATGAGACAATACAATTATTATAATGTATAAAAAGTATCGAAAAAAAAGGAAAAATAAAAAAGACAAATTGATAAAATGAACAAACGATTGGATTGATAGATATGGTAATATTTAAAAATAAATTTTCTCTTTTTAATTAAATTTTATATTTTAGCCAAATGAACAATTTAGATAAATGAATACCGATTTATATTAGGCTAAATGATTGCTTAGCATCAAAATAAATTTTAGTTTTTTTTTGGAGAGGAAGGGAATGAGAGAGGAGGATGAAGGAAATTGATATAATACATTTTAATTTATTTACTTATCAATCATTTGATTAATTTATAGTTTTTTTTTTCATAAAAATTTTTAATTGTTATTTTTGACAAGTTTAAATTATAAATATTTGCATATTATAAATTTAACAGTTTTTTTTACAAAATTTTTAAAATGCAAATATTTCGTTAAAACGGTTATTTGAAACAAAATTTTCTCATTATCAAAAACTTTTTACATAGATAGAATGCATCATTATTTATGATGACGTATGCGTAATGATGCATAATTACGCGTATGATAACGTATAATTACGTATAATTGTGTATAATTGCGTCATAGCAATTACATATTATAAATGATCGAGTTTATATCATTATCAGTTAAGATATTATCAAATATTTTAGGAAAAAAATAGAAACATATATAAAATGTTTGCTAAAATTTCTTATAAATTTTTGAAGTTTAATTCTATTAAACTTATCATTTAATTGCATAATTTAGCGAAAAATTTATCAAGATGATTGAAAAAAGATAAAAAAATAAATTAAACTATAACAAATTAATGATTGATTAAAATTAAGTATTTATCAGGAATTGGAATTGAATTATTTATCATATTCATATGTATATCAAATCACTAAATTATATCATTTATCGGTTAAAATAATTATCTTTTGTTTTTTTCAAAATTACAACTATATCATATTGTTCCATCAAAAATGAAATATTAAAAGAATATTGGAATTAAAAATAAAAACAGAGAATAATAAATGAACGCGTATGAAAATTCAAATGTAAATATTACGCTATATGATCAAATGATAAATGATAAAAGATTATTGATCAAAAAAAGAAATAATTACCTGATAAGTTCATATAAATGTAAACTCTTTCATACATAATTTCTTTATTCCTTTATTATTTCCTTTTTTTTTTTTCATGGCCCATAATAAAATGAATACTTTCATTTTTTTATCGAATTGAAACATATTTTGTCCTCTTGTTAACGATCGTTTAATCCTTTTCATTTTCAATTTTTATACTTAAATTTATTCTTGCCTTTTTCAATTATTATACCATGTTACCCATCTTGCTATTACTGTACATATTGTTTTATCGTAATTTCGATATTTTAATTAGATATAAAATTATATTTATTTTTTATTAATTATCAGTAAAATATTATATATGGTTATTTCTATTCTTTTTTCCTCTCATATAATTAATTAATAGAAACGAATTTAATATTTTTATATTAACAATAATGTACTTAAAATAGTATATTTGAATTAAAAAATAATTAATAAAAAGAAATATTTGAATTGATAATTTAATTATATAATAAATTTTATTGCAAATCGTATATTTGAAATAATTTACTGTAATATTTGGTAGTATTTTTCAAATATTAAATTCGATATTATTTATTAATTTCTTTTAAAATTTTTTTATATAATAATAAAATTGCTTATATACTAACTATTTTTGCCTAACATTTCAATAGTACCTAAAAACACTAATTGTTTATAGTATAATTTTAAATTATAGTAAAATTTTTTTGATCGATTGATAATAAAAATAAGAAAAGATTCGATCAATTGATAATAAAAGATAAAATAGAAATAAGAAAAGATACAAATAAAAGTGAAAAAAAGGAAACCTAATATTGCTGCTATTTGAGATTTTTTTCTAAAAAATTAAGGCTAAAGTATTATTCTAAATCGAAATTACTCTGTAAATTTTTGAAATTTTTATTACCTAAATGTTAGAAGATATTATATCATCAAAATTTTTATCTTATCAATGATAAGATAAAAGATGTGAAAAATCTATCACAAAATTTGTTAATAAATTTTACAATTTTATATTTCGATGTCTTTAATTTTATTATATAATGATTAGATTATATTCTCTCCGTTACTGCAATTTTATGATCAATTAAAATTGCTATTTATTCAACAAATAATTTTTATTATTTCAATTTAATTACTTATAAAAATTTATTTCTTTCACTTCCTATTTTCTCACTTTTATTTCCTCTCTTTTCTCTCTTTTTTTATAATACTTTTTTCCCGTATTTTATAAAAGTTAATTAGTTTTAAATTAAAATTTTTTTATCACTAATTTTTTTAATCATTTATATCATTAATTCTACGCTATCTTTTTTTGCAACTATTCGAAATAATCTTTAAAATATTTCTAAAAAATATTTGATAAGAAAGCTCAATTAATTATATCTATTAATATATAGGCTTGCAATTTTAGGATAATATTTTGAAATATTTCTAAATATTAAAGCGGTTTTTATAATTTTGGAAATTTCTGCTCAAATTAAAATATCTAATATATCTGACTAAATCATTTTTGTAGTATATAGATGAAAATAAATTAACTAAATTTAAATAGGAAGAAAATGCAAGAAATTAATTTTAAACCTTTTATTCATCTTTTTCCAAAAAAAACGATAAAAATTTTTATCAAATGATAGTTAATTTTTTTATCATAAAATAAAAATGAAAATTATCATTTCAATAATTGCTTACAATAATTGCAATAATTTAATTTTATTATCTTTTTACCTAATTTTATAGCTAAAAAATTTTTTTAAATAATTTTTTTTTGAAAATTTTGATAATTTTATGATAAGCAAAATTATGCTATCATTCTAATTTTTGAAATGAAAAAAATGTATTTGTTATACAATTCTTCGTAAAATATTAACTGTTATTATCTTAGCAAACAAATGAACGAAGGAAGGAATGAATGAATGAATTAATGAATGGAATGAATGAATGAATGGAATGAATGAACGAATGAATGAATGAATAAATGAATGGAATGAATGAATGAATGGAATGAATGAACGAATGAATGAATGAATGAATGGATGGAATGAATGAACGAACGAATGAATGAATGGAATGAATGAATGAAATGAATGAATGAAGTGAATGAATGAATGAGTGAGCGAATGAATGAATGAATGAGTAAATGAATGAATGAATGAATGAATGAACGAATGAATGAATGGAATGAATGAACGGAATGAATGAATGGAATGAATGGAATGAATGAACGAAGATGAATGAATGAATGAAATGAATGAATGAGTGAATGAATGAATGAATGAATGAATGAGCGAATGAATGAATGAATGAGTGAATAAATGAATGAATGAATGAATGAATGAATGAATGAATGAATAAGTGTACTTTTCGTTTCGTTTCTTTTTTTTTAGTTAAAATTTCATAAATTATAAATTCTTTTATTTGATTTTATTCGTATGTTTCATCATTTCATTCCTTATCTTGTTAGTAGTTTAAATATATATATATATATATTTGAAATCAATTTAAATAGCATCCTCATCTATTCGTTCCTTTTTTTTCTATCAAACTAAAAAAATAAGAAAAGAATTTTAAATCAAACGAAATAGAAAGAAAGGAAAGGATGAAAAGGAAAAAAAGGAAAAGATAATTTTTCCATAGATTTATCAAATTTTGCCGAAAAAGAAAAAAGAAAGGAAATATTTAATACCATTTTACAAAAAAAAAAAAAAGAGAGAGAGAGAGAGACAGAGAGAGAGGGGAAAATGGATCGCCTAAAGGGAAAGAAATTTATAACTACCAAATGAATTTATTATATTTGGCTCATTTTAAAAACTACTGATTTTCCTTTTTTTTGTAATTAATTTTTTCATAGAAATTCTTTTATTTTTTTAGTATATTTAAGCTTTGCATCGAATTGCAAGATATGGCATTTTTTCTTTTATTTTAAATTCCAATATGTTCAATGTTTCTTTCATTTTTTTGTTTTTGCAGTATAATAAATGGTATTTCTTGTTTTTACAGTATAATAAATTTTTCTTTTTCACAGTATAATAAATGGTATTTTTTGTTTTTACAATGTAATAAATTTTTCTTTTTACAGTATAATAAATGATATTTCTTGTTTTTACAGTATAATAAATGCTTAATGCTAACAAGAGCAATATACATATATATATATATTTTTTTTAATTTATAATTTCAATTATTTTATATAATTGGTAAATAACTTTTAATTATTTAATCAATAGTATATGCTAAAAGAATTGGGATATTGCTCTCATATAATGCATTTTTTCTTTCTTCCAAACTTTTTTTTTTTAAACTATCTTTTGCGAGAAAAAAAATTTAGCAAAAATGATATTTTAATTTTAAATATGATCAATATATTTTTCGTTTCTTTTTTTTTCTTTATATAATAAGAGATAAATTTTATTAATTTCAATAAGAGCAATATTTTTAAATTTATAATTTCAAATTTTTTTACATATATATAATTAATATTTCTTAAGTATATTTAATTTCAATAAATTACAACAAATAAATAATATTTTATAAGGAATTTCTTTTTCTTTGAATTATCACTTAAGAAAAAATAGTAATAGTGAGTGATAAGAAGATTTGCAAGAAATCTGCATGCTTGTAATGTGATTGCATGTTTGCAAAAAAAAAAAAAAGAATAATTAGTCTATTTGAAGGCGATGCTTCTTAATAATGCCATAATATTCAAGCTATGTTATTGAGAGCTTTTTTTTTTCGTCGAGAAAATCCTCTTGTTTGTTTTATAGCTTGTTGATTGAAGAAATGATTCATCTTACTATTTTATGATTTGGTTAGATCTGCAATAGGCTTTATTTTGATTTATAGGATATTTATTTATAAAAATAATATCACACTTATATAATTCTATGAATCAAATGGACAATAATACACAATGATATCAAAGAATACATGCATAGCAAAATCGAGATACAGCTTATTACGATGTTGTCGTATCTTTCATTTGCGACTGTTGTTCGCCTTTCGCTTCACCAATGCTATCATGCATGCCGTTAAACTATGTTTATTGCTGTTGTCGAATTATCGCCTAAATTCTTGCTGCTGTGGATTGCGTCGAACTGCTGTTAATGAACCGTCCGACTGTATCGAACTGTATTTCCGAATTGAATTGAACCGCCTGATCTACAACGTATCGCCCATGATTAGTCGATCTTACTTTGCCTACCTTTGAATCGGAGTGTTTTGGCTATAAAGATGGTCATTTTTTTTTGGCTTGTTGACCTCTTTCTAACTATGGCCTGCTATTTGACATTTTGATATTCTTATCTCTCTATACAACTAATTATATTTTTTGGCTATCGTCGACATATGTAATTTGATTCATTTTTATGATCGAATTGTTGACAATAATTCGTTAAGTTACATTTTCTTCCTTTTCCTTTTTTTTTTTTTTAAGAAAAAATTATATTACAAAACTTTTTAAATCAAATAGCATTCTAAATTAATAATTCTATCAAATACTGATATTTTATTGATAAAAGGAGGAAAAACTAAAGAACTTTAGAATTCATTAATAATCAATTTTTATACCTATCAAAATATATACGAATAAACAATAAAAATTAATGCAAACTTTGGTAAAATATTAAATTAAAACAAATGAACAAAGAATAAAAAATAATTTTGTTTTTTTCTTTTTGTTCAAACATTTTGAAATATTTTTCTTATAAAACTTTTCAAATATTTTCAGTATTTTTTGGACAAAATTAAATTAGAAAAAAAAGTGATATATTTTTAATTTTTACTACTTATATACTTTTACAACATTTCAAGTATTTTGATATATTTGTATTTCCCAAACTACTATATTATTGATATCACTATATTTAATTTAATTTGAGACATAATTTAATTTCTTTTTTTTAAATATTTTCATTATCATTTAAGAAAAAGACGAATGAAATAATATTTGAAAGTGGAATGTTTTAAAGAAAAATTTCAATCAAATATTTTAAAATATTCGTCATGTTAAGTATAAAAATACAATTACAGTAAGCATAAAATATCAAACTAAGCTAATTAAGCTTATAAATATTTTTACACAATATATTAATGATATATAATATCAAATTAAATGTTATATGTATATATCAAATATGAAATCTTATGATGAATCATGTGATATATATCATGATATAATATGATAAATATTATGATTTCCTTATTTTGGTGATAACGTTATCGTTTACAATTGTTTAATTAATCAGAATTGCAACAATAATAATTATAAGAAATATATTCAAAAATACTAAATTGAATTATATATATACTAATTGAAATAATATTTAATAATTAATTAGCAGAAAAATCAATCGATAACAATATAGATATGTTAATAAGCATTTTTATATATTAATTAAATTTTGCATCATAAAATAATGTCTATTTTTTGAAAGAAAAGCAAAAAAAAATTGAATTTAAATTTGAAAATTTCGTTTTTAAAACCTAATTTTTTTTTTAAAACAGAATACTTTTATACATAATACATATATCAATTATTGATTTCTTATAAAAATTTAATTTAATACATAATTTATAATTTATTATTTGCTATATGTTAAATATTTGTATATATATATACGATAATATCAATATCGATAATGAATTGTCACTATGTAATCAGTTAATACTAGATTTAATTGTTGCTACTACACAACGATTTAATAAAACAATAATATTTTGATACAACAATAAAAATATTTATCAGAATCTTATTTTTTTGTTATTAATGCAATTCAGCGAATTTAATTTTGTTTCTTATTAATTAAGTCAGATAGGTACAATTAATTTAAATTGATGCAATTAATTTAATTCATCGCTTTTCATATCAATTTCAAATTAACCTTAGCTGGTTAACTTCAAGTATAAAATTTTAATTTCTTTTTTTATTTGATATAAAATAAAAAAAAATTTAAGTATGAGATAAAATATATAGCAAAAATATTTTAATACAATGTGTAAAAGTTTTGTTCAATTATTTCAAATTTTTAATTCCAATATTTTATTTTATTTTAATATAACAAATTTTTCGCTCTACGCATAATTTTAAGTGAAAAATTTTAGGCAAAATCACAAATACATTTTTTTATGTCATATTTTTTTAATCTTTTTTAAAGTTGGATATAGGAATATAAATATTTGAAATTTTGAAATTATTTCATTTTCACTTGCTTTTTCATTCTAATTATATGATTATATTGAAAATAGGAATAAATTTATTCATTTTTGATTTTATTGCTGAAAATAATTTAACTTTTATGTTAATTTCTGTATCGTATCTTTTAGATAAAATATATAAAAATCATAATATAAATGAAATTTTGAAATTAATAATTTTAATTTTTATTTACTTATTTTTTTGTCAAATCATACGGTTTTCTTCTATTGCTCTAAAAGGCTTTTCTTTTCAACTTAGCAAACTAATTTTTTTTTAATTTTATTTTCTGTTAAACAATTTCATATTAGCTTTAAAAGGATAGAGAAAAAAAGTTGTACGAGAAAAGTTGTTTAATGCAATGCAAGTAGCAATGTATATATATATGCATGCATGCATATATGCAAATAAATTAGCGCATTAAGTTGTTAAGCCATTATCGAGATGCCAAACTTAATTTTAGAAAATAAGGAAATGCTTATTAGAATGAAATGTTTTTCTTTTTCTTGTTTTTTTTCCCCTCCCTTCCTTTTATCGTTCTTACTTTTGTTTGGATTTTCTTGGTCGTTATTTGTCGAAAATTCAATTAGATGAAAAACATTTTTAAAGCTTTAAGAAGAGAAAGTGTGATGATATTTTTCAGAATTTTCATCCAATTTCACATCAATTCACGTCACAATCTTTTCTTATTCTTTCTTTCTTTTTTTTTTTTTAAATTTTCTAATTTCTAATTTTGCTATTGCTATTTTATTTTAATTTTAACTTTTTTTTGCTTTAGAAATAAATATTTTTGTAATAATATAAATTTGCTGAAAAATTAATAAACAAATTTTATACCGTAAATTTTGTTTACCGTAATAATAGAAATTACAAATTTTATACCGTAAAATTTGTTTATCGTAATGGTAGAAATTTATTTTTACATAATTTACGTAATAAGCTATAATGATAAATAGTATTATTTCTTTTTTTTCCATTTTGTTAACTTGTTATTATCAGTTATTTTATCGTGTAATATCATCAATCTTTTTTCATCTAAATATTTTCATCAGAAAAGATTTATGTTTGATAAGTAACATTTGTTATCTGATCTATTAAGCAATACATATATATTAATCATCTCGTAGGAAAAATTAAAATTGAAATAATAAAAATACAATAATAATAAAAATATGATAATAATAATAATATATTAATCAAAATATTTGTTAATGTAATTTTTGTTTTCATTTAATTAACTCATAGATAATATAAAATAAATTAATATTTAGAATTCGTTGCATATTTTTATTAGGAAAATATTAGAAATTTTAATATTATTTCAATTATATTTTTATTTGTAATATAGAAGTATTATTATTATTATTACTATTATTATTATTATTATTATTGTTATTATTATTATTATTATTATTATTATTGCTGTTATTTATTTGATGAAATCTCGCAAATGCAATAAAATAAAATCAAAAAAATTATTTCTTAAACTTTCTATTATTGTTAGCATAGTAATAAAAGCATTTAAAAAAAAGAAAAAGCCAAAAAGAAGCAAAAAGAAATTGTATAAATTTTTGTAAAGAATAGTAAATAATTTTGCTTTATATTTATAAAAATTGGAATGGATTTTTTAAGGTTATTTAATAATATTATCATATATGATTTTGACAAGTGATATTACTAATTTATCACTTAAACTTTGTTCAAAAATCAAATTTACAATTTTATCATTATCATTTTCATAGTTTAACATCACACGGTTAATCACTGACGTTTCGAAATATCTC
Organism: Dirofilaria immitis; assembly: GCA_024305405.1. Taxonomy (NCBI): domain Eukaryota; kingdom Metazoa; phylum Nematoda; class Chromadorea; order Rhabditida; family Onchocercidae; genus Dirofilaria; species Dirofilaria immitis. Next base: position 1,686,600 of record JAKNDB010000088.1, on the reverse strand, counting down.
CGAAGATGTTATGAAAATTTAAACAGGAAATCAAAAAAACTTACAACGATGTCATGAAATGTCAAAGATTAAATTTCAAGACAGACCACATACATCCACGCACATACACACATACACGTATACGCATCAAAGATTACATATATTCGAGAGCTTAATCATAACATTCGAGAGCTTAATCACAACATAGCAGTTGTCGCAGTATTCGGACGTTTTGGTTTTATGATCTGTTCTTCAAAAAAAAAAATTTGAAAGTATTATAAATTTCAGATATTCTATATCAATTTATTTTGGTATAAATACTTTCCAAATCGAATGTCAACTCCAAAAGGTTCAGAATATTTGAATATTTAATGCATCAAATATATATATAGTCATACAGGAATATATATATATATCAATATATATGTATATATTGAGAGATATGTATATATATTTGTACAAAAGATATGTATATATATATATCTTCATATATATATATATATATTTATATGTATATATTTACGCAGAAATATATATTAATAACAGAAATATATATTCATAAAAAAATATGTGTATATATTTATACAGAAATATATATATTTGTACGGAAATATATATATATTTGTGCAGAAATATATATATATTCATAAAGAAATATGTGTATATATTTATGCAGGAATATATATATATGTACTAAATATTATCTTAAATCTATTCTTGTATATATTTATATATACATACGTGTATGCATTAAATGTTATTTAAAAATATATCTTTTATATATATACTGAATGTTTAATATATATATTTTCATCATTATATATTCGGTAAAACGAGAATTGAAGCATTATTAAAATGTTTCGAAATTTTTGATTTAAATTAAATTACTCGGTAATTTAATGACTTGCACCGAAGCCTTGTCTAGGTGGGATTCTGACTTAGAGGTGTTCAATTATAATCCCTCAGATGGTAGCTTCGCACCATTGGCTGATCGGCCAAGCATATGAACCAAATGTCTGAATCTGCGGTTCCTCTCGTACTGAACAGGATTACTATCGCAAAAACATATCACAGTAGAGCAGTATATGTATGTTAAGTATTAATAATATATATATTCAATAATATTATATATTGAATATTATTGATATAATTATATTGTTTATATTCTTATATAGCTATTAATTATTACATTATTAATATATATATTTTTATATATTATTAAATATCATCAAAGATACATTCATTTTTATATTCATATATATTAAATATCACAATATTTTTATATTCACATATATAAAATATCACAAAAATTATATATATGTATGCATATATATTAGATGTCATTAAAAATATACGTAATAAATATGTATCAAATATCATTATAAACACGTATATTTTTTAATATATATATATATATATGTATTAAATAGCATCAAAAAGAATATTTTTATTTGTATCAAATATTATCACGAATTACATCATGTTTGAATATATATATATATATATATATATATATATATATATATATATATATATATATATATATATATATATATATATATATATCAAATATCAAATATCATATCATCAAAAAATATGTATTTTTATATATACTACTAAATATAACTGAAAAATATGTTTTTCAACTAATCGATAAATTATCTCAAAACTTTTTTGTCCCATTTTTTTGCTATTACATGTTAAATACATTAAAATGTGATGATTTATAATTCTAAATAGAAAAATGATTTAATTATTCATTATTTTCGATTAGGTAATGAATATTAGTAGAGCGAAACATTTTCTCTCTTTGCTATAATTTAGAAAAAAAGTATCAAAATGAAATAATTTATAATAACAGATCAAAAACGAAAGAGAAAAATATTTTACATTGAAAAAAGAAAAGAAGATAGGCTGATATACAATAAATGATCATATCAGCGTATATTATCAGCTGTTGACAAAATAAATATTTGATCGATGCATATCAGATATTTTCTAAACATTTCCATTTTTTTATTTAACTCTTTTTCAATTTTGTTCCATTTGCTTTTTTTTATTTTTATTATTTTCTTTTCTTTTTAAAGTTAACATAGAAATGAAATAATCAAAATTTTTTTACTATTTTGATTACTTTATTATCATAATATATAAGCATAAAGTTATTGTTTTTGATTTCTCTGATTAGTTTATCATTTCGATTGATATATATTTATCAGTTCTCTGTTTGTTCTTCATTGATTTTATTTTTCGTTTCTTTGTCAGTAATATGATAAATTTAATAAGAAATTAATTAATTATTAATGTGAAAATTTATCGTCTTACACCCTATTAATGTCTTAGCATATTTTATTTATTTATATATAATTATTTCTATACATATGTATGATAGAAAAAAATCAATCAATATTGGCATCTTTTAACAATACAAAGAATAAAATTAATTCAATAAATACTTTAACAGTACAATTTTGCCAATTTCTTCACTTTCTTATTAATTATTTAACTTTTAGTTTCGTCATTTGTACAAAAATTCAATAAGCGTCTTATTTTTTTATTATCTTTGTTTGTTAAGATGACATTTAAAAGTTTATTTATTTTTAAATTAATTTGATAAGAATGCTTATACGATAGATATATCACCTTTGATAATCAATTTCTTAAATTTTCATTTCTTGCATAATGCTGTGGTATATTTTAATCAATTAACTTATTATCATTAATAATTTCGTAAAAGATAAACTTCGATTTTATTTGCTTAATTTTGCATTGTTAAATTAATTTTACAACTTTTTTTTCGTTCGCCAATATAATTATTTATAACTGATTACTGCAAGTAATCAATGCACTTTTCTCGAGAAAAACGATGCGCAAGATTGAAAGAATTTGAGATAAGCTAATTATCAAAAGTGATAAATTTTTAAATTTCATTTTAGCATTCCTTGCATTGATCCTACCTGATGTTTTATTATACTTTTCCAAAAAAACAAATTATTAGTAATTGAAAATCTTTTCCTTCGTACAATAATAGAATTAATAAAGTTTATTGAAATTGATGATGATTAAAATTAAATAATTCGTTGTTATAAATTAAGCAATAGTTGAAGGAAGTTTTTTAAGGATAATTTTGAATGATAAAAATATTGATAATGATGAGTCATTTTAATCATCAATTTCAACTTTTTTTGCTTCTTTTTAGCCTTGAATCCAAAAGGAGCTATTTAACAATATGTATATACATATATATCGAGAGCTTCAAGAAAGATCGAAGTAGAAGGAAACGATAAGAAAAGGCTTTAGTATTTTTGCCTTTGCTTTAAATTTTCTCTTTCATTTTTGTTTTCTTTTTGTTTCTTTCTTACAAATATTCCTTACAAAAAAAAGTATTTTTATTTTTTAATTTATATATTTCAATTATTACATTGTTATTATTATTATTTTATCTTTCATTCTCTTTTATTATCTCATTATTTTATTACACATTAAATTATCTTAAATATAATAGTTATTTTATGATAATCTTTTTCCTTTTTTTTATTTTGTTGATATACTTCGCTTTTCTTTTTAACTCACATTAAATAAATATTTCTTATTAATTAAAATAATTTTTTTTCATTTCAATAATTTCATAATATAAGGAATTTTATGTGAGAAGAAAAATTAAAAGAAATAAAATAAAATTCTTTTTTAATATTATCATTTTTTTTCTTTTAAAAAGTGATAAGCATTTGATAGGTAAGAATTTTAACAAATTAAAATCAACTCAGAAACTTTTTTTTCAAATTAGATAGCAAAACATAAACGAAATTTGATTATTTATTTATTGTAAATAAATAGTAAAATATGAACATTTGATTATTTATTTATTGTAAACAAATAAATAGTAAAACATAAACATTTGATTTATTATTATTATTATTGAAAAAATGGTTAATTTGTAGTATATTCATTATTCTCCTATTTGAGTATTCCGCTATTTGATCTATGAAATTTAAAACAAACCAATGAATTGATCAAAAAGTGATTTTATAAAATAATGAATTGATTAAGAAAAATTAGAATCAGTGATTGATTTTGTTTTAAATTCTATTGTTTACTTAAATTACTTCATTTTTCTTCCTTCTTTGAATTATCAATTGCCTTTGATAATTCGCTAACATAAAATCATAATATCTTCCCATCGCGATCAATTTATAAGCATCAATTTTCATTTATTTTCAAAATGAAATTCATATATTACTTAATGATAAACAATTTTGGCCGAATAAATTATTTCAGAAAAAAAGAATTCCAATATTAATTTTGAGCAATTTATTCGATAGCATATTATTCGAGAATCTTCCATTAAGACTGATAAATTAATTAATTAAATTGGAATGAAATCATTTAACAGTATTGAAATTATTCGCCTTAAATAAATTTCATTTATTATTTGCTATGATTGTTCTATTTAAAATTCAGAATATTTGAAATAGAAAAAGTAAATAAATTGATATAGCTGCGATTGAAAAACTAAAATTATCATTTCATTATCAATGTATTTATGGTTATTTTATTACTATATAAAAATATTAAATCAATTATTTCATTATTAATTTTAGTTTTCTCTAAATTACTAATACGAAAATAATTTTTCCTTTTATATAAAAAAAGAAGATAACACTTTTTTTTAATTCATCTAATATTATTTCATTTCCATATTAATTAATTCGATACTGATATCAACTATTCCATTATCATTCATTTTAACATTTGAACGAATACTATTATGGAAGCAATTTCTTTTTTTCTTTTCACATAAAAATAATTTTTATTTTCCCTTTTCTTTATGATGCAACTGAAATAAAACAAATAAGTGAGGAAGGAAGGAAGAAATAAAACTAATCTACGAATCTGTCAAGTAAAAAAAACTAATCTATGAATCCGTCAAGTAAAAAAAGTAATTTATGAATCCGTATTTATTTAAAAAAGAAAAAAAACTAATCTATGAATCTATTAAAGATAAAAGATTTATCGATGAAAATATTTTACTACTTAGTGCTAATTGATTTTTGCTATTATAATTAGAAGAAATTTTTTTTTGTTCTAATTTTTTTCAATAATATTACACATTTCGCCTTTTCTTTTGCTTTTTTTTCTTAATAATTAATAATTGTTTATCGATATTTAATTATTTGTGTTAAATCAAAAAAATACTTTAATACTTAATTAATTAACTAAATGTATCTGAATGATTAAATTATTATCTTTTTCATTATTTCATATTAACTGTTGATGAGAAAAAAGCGTTTAGAAATCATTCTTTTTCTTTTTCGTTTTATAATCAAAAAAATTGTTGATAATTTGGTTCAAAGGTGAAGAATGGCATCATCATCATCATCATCATTGTCAGCATCATCATCATCATCATTATTATCATTATCATTATTATCATCATCATCATCATCACCAATAGCAACCGCAACAACAACAGCAGCAACTTCATATGAGCATATTTTGCATTCATTACCTGGATCTTTTGTTCATTCAAAAATATTTCGAATTGTCATGCAGGTGAATTGTAACGAACATGCATAGTTTAATTAGTAAATTATGCAAAAAATATCAATTCATTTAAGTTCATTTCATTTCATCCAACCGATTATTAATATTAGTAAATTAATTTAATTATGAATTTATTAAATTTTGAAAAATGATTTAATCATTGAATTATATAATATTAGGAATTAAATTTTTAAAAATAAATTATTAAACTACAGTTATAATTCTCATATACATTTATAGTTAAAAACTTATAAAATTTGTTTACCACCTATATTCATTAATTTTTTCTCACATTTAAATATAATTAGAAACTTCTATAACTTGTTTACTACTTGTGTTTATTCAATTATTTATATTTGTAAAATTTTTGATCAATTTAAATTTATTGATCTAAATATCAGCTTTAAGCAAACAACAAATGGAAGGATTAAAAAAAGACGAAATAAATTTTTATGCTGATAGCTTACATAAATTTTATGGCTTTTCAAAAAGTTACACATAGTTTTTTTTTTCGAATAGGAAGAAGAAAAGTTTTAAGCTTAGGCAATTTTTTTCCTTAATAATAGCTTACTAAAGTTTGAAACAGCAACTTGAAATCTTTCTTTTTTTTCTTAAATTTAAAATAGTTTTGAAAATATTTTTTGAATTTACAACAATTGTTGATTTTGTTTTTATTTTTGTTTTTGTTTTGTTTTTAATTCTATCCTAAAATATATCGAAATGTTGCAATGATTGATCCTTTCTTTTTTCTCGAGAAATATTTCGCAATCTTTCATAATTGATTTTTTTCTAATAAGTATTTTATTATTATTAGGGCTTTTTTTTGTCTTTTTAGCAACAAATTTCGTTTCAGTTCGGCGAAAAAAAAACATTGTATTCAAATTTAGCAAATAATTTTGATATCAATCTTGTAAATTTTGAGATGATAGGTGATAGTTTATCATTCATTATTGGATAATTTGAAATTTTGAAATGATAAATGATAATTTATTATTCATTATTGGATAATTTTTCTATCTTTCGTTTTGCCTCTTATATTATATAGCATTTTTAAGCTAATATTTGTTAAATTTTCATACATTTATTTATTATTGTTTAATTGATTTACATTTATTTGCTATTTAATTCTTTTAAGTTCCAAAAAGCTTCCTAAATTATAGATCAATCAATTCCCTAAATTATAGATCAATCAAATCCCTAAATTATAGATCAATCAATGAAGCTAATAATTTTTATATAATTCAAAGGCAAAATTACGAAAATTAATTAATTGATTTCATAAAATTTTAATTTTAAAATTTAAACAAATGACATAAAAGGAGAAAGATGGCAAGATAACCTTTTAAAGGTCGAGAAATTTAAAAAAAAAGATATAACAAATGAAAAACCTTTGAAACCTTAGTTTGTTTATTTTTTCAATTAAATCTTTCTTGCCTCTTACAGAACGTTCATCTATCTTCAGCTCCTTTAGTAATTCTACTGTTTCTGCAGTTGTTACACTAGTTCTAGTAATGTTCGATGAGAAGTAAATAAACAATTTTATAAAATTTTAATTTAAAATTTTGAAAAGTTGAGAGGATAGAAGAAGAGGAAGATGATACGATGAAATATCTAGGTAAATAATTCTATAAAAATTTGAAGAATCAATAAGAGGAAGAAGATGATAAGATGAAGTTGAAATATCTAGGTAAATAATTCTATAAAAATTTGAAGAATCAATAAGAGGAAGAAGATGATAAGATGAAGTTGAAATATCTAGGTAAATAATTCTATAAAAATTTGAAGAATCAATAAGAGGAAGAAGATGATAAGATAAGTTGAAATATCTAGGTAAATAATTCTATAAAAATTTGAAGAATCAATAAGAGGAAGAAGATGATAAGATGAAGTTGAAATATCTAGGTAAATAATTCTATAAAAATTTGAAGAATCAATAAGAGGAAGAAGATGATAAGATGAAGTTGAAATATCTAGGTAAATAATTCTATAAAAATTTGAAGAATCAATAAGAGGAAGAAGATGATAAGATGAAGTTGAAATATCTAGGTAAATAATTCTATAAAAATTTGAAGAATCAATAAGAGGAAGAAGATGATAAGATGAAGTTGAAATATCTAGGTAAATAATTCTATAAAATTTGAAGAATCAATAAGAGGAAGAAGATGATAAGATGAAGTTGAAATATATATGTAAATAAGGAAAAGAGAAAGAAAAAAATTTAGTTTACATTTAAAATGATACATAGATAGATAGGTATGTTAATAAGACAGACAATATTTGTTGACATTATTACATATATTTGTTAAGCATCAATGATCTTATAACAGCAAAAAGTTCTTTGTTGATGAAAATTTAATGAACAAAAAAAAAAGAAAGAAGCCAAAATATTTATTATTATGCAAAAAAAAAAAAGAAAAGATAATAGCAATCGTTAATTTATGCTTCAGTTGTTTTGTAATATTAATTTGAAAATTTATATTACTAACTTCTTGCAGACTACTACTTATTTACTAACAAATAATAAATAACTGTTTTGTTTAGTTTTATTTATATATCAAAGTATGTTTTGCTTTCTAATTTAATTATTTCAATTATTTTAATTTAATACTTTAATTCCTATTAATTTCTCTTCCTTTGTTATTATTCCTTTTCTTTTCTTTTTTCTTGACTTAATCCTTCTTGTTTACTAACAATGATAAATAATAACTGTTTTGTTTAGTTTTATTTATATATCAAAATATGTTTTGCTTTCGTTCCTTTTTTTGCATGTATAATTTAATTATTTCATTTATTTAAATTTAGTATTTATTTCCTTTTTGTATCCATAATTTAGTAATTACTTCGCTTATTAAATATTAATTTAATTTTAATTTAACATTTCATATTTATTTCATTCCTTTTTAATTTTTTTGCATCGTTTTATAAAATTTTTTTGTTTGAGATGAAAAAACATATGAATTTTTAGTTTTTTTCTTTCTTTTTCTTTGTTTAACATCTCTTTGTAAACATATATTTATTTAAATTAAATTTTAAATAAATTAATTGAAATTTTTATTATTACATTGAATTTAGGCTATTAAAGAATATATATAATATGAACTTAAGCTTAAATTGAAAAATATCATTTTCATCTTTCTTTTTTTTATTTGTTTAATATGTTTATATGTATCAATTTAATTTTATAAACAACAAACGACAAACTTTTATCAAATTAAATTTAATTTAATTTAGCTTATCTAATTGAAAAATTTTTTTCTTCCATTCGAAAAAAATAAGGTAGCGATTTAATTAATATTTGAAATATTAGTTAAAAATGCTAAATGAAATTTTTATTAAATAAAATAAATAAAACTAATAATACATAATAATATTATTTGCATTTATTTTACAAAAATAACAAAAAAATTCTTCCAAATTTAATTTTAAATAAAATGAAATACTTAAATTAATAATTATTTTTATAAAATTCAAAAACAAAAAAGAAATGAAATGAAATAAATATTATAGATACTTGCATCATCATCATCATCATCACCAACAACAACTACTACTACTTATGATGAAAATATTTCAAATTATCCTGAATTAACATTGATTTTTAATCATACAGCAAAATCAACATCCGTTTATCCTGAACAAATGAATAATAGCATAATTAATCAAACTAATGATATGCTATCTAATTTTACCATCGAATATATACAACAACAAATTGATCATCCAAAGTAAGTTTTTTTTTATAATTTAATACAATTTTATTTATTTTAATTTAATTAATTAATTTTAGAAAAATTTCATAAAATTTGATTTAATCTAATTTAATCAATTAATTATATAAAGAATTTTCTATTAAGTTGGAATAATTCATATTAATGATATTATTTTTGTGCATTTTGCTATTTTTTGATTTAATTTATAAATTATTACGATATATAAATTATTAATTTTATGCAAATTTTTATTTCTACTAATTAAGAAAAATAAATTAAATTTGAAATTAATGCATATTTTGTGATATTAAGTATTCAAATACTCATTGAATGTATATATTTAATAAATAACAAATCTGTGATGGATTAATTATGGAATAAATTTAATTTTAATTAAATTAAATTAATAATTTTGATAAATTTGTGAATTTATTTGATTAAAATTTTTAACTGATTTGTGACTGTTTTTGTCAAATTTTATCACAGCTAATAATTTTTTGATCGATTTAAATTTAGATTAATATGTATCATAGCAATTGGAAGTGTATTTGCTATTTTAACAACAGGTGGTAATTTAATGGTTATGATAAGCTTTAAAATTGATAAACAATTGCAAACAATCAGTAATTATTTCTTATTCAGTCTTGCTGTTGCTGATATTGCTATCGGTATTAATTTTCGTATTTTTTCTTTTTTAATATTTATTTTATTTCAATTAATTTGCAATATATTATGTGAGGTAATAATAATTAACTTTAATGAATTAGTTTATTTATATGATTATTTAAATTTTAGAATTAAACTTTTAACCATTCCTATTAATCATTTAGATAGGTTAAAGTTCAAACTGATTAAAAATTACACGAGATAGTAATTGGCTTCAACAAATTTATTTTATGGTTTACTTAAATCATAAATAAAACTGTTAATAGTTCTTATGCATATTTCATATGGATAGGTTAAAGTTCAAATCTACTATTCTCGTACTACATATTTAGTATTGAAGCCGTGTCTTCAATCAATTTTAACCAAACTTTTATCGTATTATCTATCTAATTTATGGCCTCATTTTTTCATCAGTCAAAGAATATTTTTATCATCGCTTTCTTAAGTATCAATTGGAAATGATTATTTGGCTATGATATTTAAATATTTACTTTTTGAAAATTATTATTTACAAATGATATAATTTTTTAGTAAATATCAACAATCTAAAAATTATTTCAATATTATTAATTTTTTTTTTGGAATAATTTTTCCAATTTCTTCTCAATTACTATTTGCTAAATTATAAATCAAAAGAAAGAGAGAAACGAAAGAAATAAGAAAGAAAAAGAGAAACGAAAGAAATCAAAAGAAAGAGAGAAATGAAAGAAATCAAAAATATAACATTTCGTTGTAATTATTTTATTTAATTTTAATTTTCTTTCTAATATTTTATCAATCAAATTTTTCAAAAAAAAAAGAAAACCTTTGAAAAAAAATTTTTGTTTTCAATTAATCAAAATGGAATTTAATTTTATTAAAATAATAAGCAAAATATATAATTTTCATATTTGTTTATGCTTCTTCTTTTTCTTCTTCCTTTTTTTTTCATCCTTTGAAAGCTAATTTTTGCTGCATCAGTAATTTTTGAAAAATAAATCATCGATAAACAACTGAAATATTTTTATCGATAACAAAAAAAAAGTAAACAAAAATGAAAATTCCTTTATCTGTGTTTTCTTTCTTTTTTTTCTTTTATTAAAATTTGCAATTAATAAATTTGATAATTTCAGATAACTTTATTTAAATTTAAAAATAAATATGGGGAATCTAAAAGAAGCATTATGCAAAGTGTTTAAATAAGGTTAATTAATAAACTGATTAAATTAACTAATTAAAATTTTAAATCAAATTTCTCATATCCTTACACACTATTATCTTTTATTTATTACAACAACAACAAAAAAATCATTTAAACAGTCCAATTCGAAATATTAAATTCTCAAATGAATTAAAAGTTAGTAATATATAGCCAAGAATTTCAAAAAAAAAAAAAAATAAAGAATAAAATTCTTCACTTCTATTCATTTTCATATATGTATATATACATAATTTTTTTACTATATAAATATAAAAATCAATCTTAGATATTTCAGAAGACAAAAAAATAATAATTTTGGCCAAAGATAATAAAAAAAAATGATAATTGCAATTTCAGGCTTAGTATCGATACCAGTTATGACATATTATATGGCTGCTGATACTATTTGGGGTTTAGGTTATGCAATGTGCCAATTTTGGTTATGCCTTGATTATATGATGTGTAATGCATCGGTGCTCAATTTATTACTAATTTCATTTGATCGATATTTTTCAGTTACTAGGCCATTAACTTATCGGCCAAGGTTTTTGTATATTTGATTCGTTTTTTTTTGGTTTTTCATTTTATTTGCGCAATTTTGAACGTATATATTATATTTTACTTTATTAGTTTTTTTGATAAAAATTAGTAAGGATAAATTAAAAATAGAAATTTATTCATAAATTTAGAATTGTTGAAATTGAAATTTTTCCCTTTCATTTTATAATATTAATTTTATTTAATTAATTATTTATTCTAATTCTATTTCCAATTTATTAAAATTTAAATTCCTTTTTTTCTTTAAATTTCTATTCAATAATTAAAAACAAATCAATTTATAGACGAACTGCAAAAAAGCATTTATGATGATTGCTAGTACTTATATTGCTTCTGCTATGCTTTGGCCACCATGGATTATTAGTTGGCCATATATTGAAGGTATGATATGCTAATGACTTTTTTTTCAAATATAATTTTTAGATTTGTTGTAAAATTATAATTTATTAATTTCAGGTCATTTTACTCAGTCAGATCGTTGTGTCGTACAATTTATTGAAACGAATCAATTTGCATCTGTTGGTACAACAATTGCTGCATTTTGGTTACCACTTGTAATTATGATTATATTATATTCACGAGTATATTATGAAACAAAAAACAACAGAAAGATATGTGCCGTTTACAAGCTGGTCAGGTAATGATAATAATGATAATGATAATAATAATTGATAACAAGAACATCATAACTTAATGTGTTATTTTAAGTAATAATAATGGTAATAATAATAGCAATTGAAAACAAGAACATCATGCTTAGTGCCTCATTTTAAATAATAAAATTATTTTTTTAGATAATAATGATAATGATAATAATAATTGATAACAGGAACATCATAACTTAGTGCATCATTTTAAGTAATAATAATGATGATAATGCTAATAATAATTGTTAGCAAGAGCATCATAACTTAATATGTTATTTTATTATTTGTATTTAATCAATTATTGTTTAATATTTTATTTAAACAATAATTATTTCACTCCCATATTTATTAAAACTAATTAATTATTAATAGCATTAAATAATTATTAATATTAATGAAATTTTTATAATTTTTAGTAAAAAATATTTATTTAAAAATATTAATAAAAGAAATATTTCATATAATTGCTTAATTAAAAAGATTTTTATTATAAGTTTGAAATTTGAATATTATCAGTACATGCATATACATATTTATTATAAGTTTGAAATTTGAATATTATCAGTACATGCATATACATATTTATTATAAGTTTGAAATTTGAATATTATCAGTACATGCATATACATATTTATTATAAGTTTGAAATTTGAATATTATCAGTATATGCATGCATATATATGTATTGATTATTGTAGAATCATTATAAGAAATTTAAAAAGAAGCACAATCAAGTACTTTATCAAATTCAACAAAAAATTCGTTTTATGGACGAATAACAAATCATCAATCAAATAATTATCTATCAAAGTAAATTATTTAATTAATTCATATTTTTTTGATTAACTTTTTTATTTATTAATTTTACTTTTAATATTTTTATACTTATTATTATTATTATCTAAAATAAGAATTATTATTTTATTAATTAAAATTTTAGAATAACAAAAAACGAAATTGTTTTTACGAATTTGTTATGGAAAAATTATTGGCAATTCGTTGGATGAAAGTAACAGTGATATTCAACAAATTGGTCAAGATGATGATGTATCGGGAGCTAGTAGTAATTATACGCGATATTATTGTGCACAAAATCGTTTCAATCGATCATCACCAACAATTTTAGCTAATCAGGTTAATTGATATACTATCAATCTTTTTTGGTTATAACAATTATTATATTTTAATTACTGATATTATCAGTTTATTGATATGATCAATTTTTATTATGATAATTATGATGATCATATTTTATTATTAATTTTGCTTCAAATTGCCTTCTTTTTCTTGTTATCTAATTTTAAAAATTTCATATAGAAAATTTTTTTTTTTGCTATGATATTATAGTTATTTTACTACTTTACTATATTTGAAATAATAAATTATGAATTAATTTATTAAATACAAATTTCTAATTTTATTATCAATTTTATCATATATTTATTACGTAATTTATTCAATATAAATAAAAATTCAAAAAAAGGAAATAATTCATTTTTTTGGAATGAAAAAATTTTAGGAACATAATAGCTTATTATCGGAATCGATACTATCAACCGGAAATCGTACAATCACTCGTAAAGATAAATCTTCCACATATACTGTTTTAATTGAATTAAAAGATAATGAACAGGGACAATCACGTATACGTCTTTCATCTGGTTCAGATATTTCCGAGTAATAATTAACTTTTTGATAATCTTTTTAATTTAAACAGAAATTACAATTTGATAATTTTTATTTTATCATTTTATTAATTCAAAATTTTGCAATAAAATTTATTATTATTATTATTCTCTTTTCTTATAATTATTTATTTCATTAAAGTTTATCAATTTATTATTTATAAATATATAAAGTAAAAAAGCAATCGATAATTTGCTATTTTTTTTATTATTACTTTTAAAATTATTAACAAATAGGTAAGAAATTGTTTTTTTTTGTTATAATTAATCAAAAATTAAATGGAATTAATTTATTTCAAATAATAGATGGTAATAAATTTCTTTTTATTTTATTTCTTTCTTTCTCAATCTCCGCTACTACTCTTTATCATTATTATTTAATCAAATTCATAATCAAATTTAAATTCATTTATCAATTTCTGTTAAAGGCCATCACGTTTTGTATCAGAGAAAATCGACGATATTCGTAAAAATATGGTCTCACAACAACTTTTAAATGGAACATTTATAGCCAAGTAAGTTTTATTTCATTCCTAAATTTTGCATAATTTAATTTTAATACACAAATAATAAATTATTTGTGTATTAAAATTTTTCCACTTCCAATATTTTTAATCGGAACTAATTAGCATAAATAAATTTGATTATTCTAATAAATTTCATTGCTAATTTGGGCAAATTTGAAATTAAATTTATTTCAATTCTTTTTGCTTCTAATCATTTCTTATTTTTAATTATTACATATTACAAATTTATAATCACCAAAATAACCTTTTTTCTTCTTAAATCTAATTCTATTTCAGTTTTATTTCCATGTATGCATTATGCTATTTCAGTTTTATTTCCATGTATGCATTATGCATTGATATAGTTGAATGTTGAAATGAAAAAAATTTTTTGATTCAAAATTCAAACATCGATAGTGAAAAAAATTTTCAAATTTAATTATTCTGAATATTTCGTAATATTTGATAAATGTTATCAGAATTATCAAAAATGAATAATTTCAGTAAATTATTCAATGAGCAACGAAAAAGTGAGAAAGAACGACGAAAAATGAGCGAAAACAAGAAAGTAAAGCAGCAAAAACACTTTCTGCCATTTTATTAGCATTTATTATTACATGGACGCCTTATAATGGTAAAAATAATATTTGTTAAATTTAATTTAATTTAATTATATTTGAAATGAAAAAATTGGAAATGAATGAATAAACATCGTTTATGTTTTATGGAATGATTCATTGCCAGGAAATATAAACTTTTATTTTTTTCTTGTTTTATTAAATGATTCATTTATAAAATGATAAATGAAATCAAACTTCTAAAAACTTTTTATCATTTTTTTTATAATTTAAATTTGAAAAAGAAAAAAATTTAATGCCTTACTAAAAATATTTGATATTCTTATTACTGTTTCAAATGCTAATATTTGGCAAAATGAAAAAGTTCGAAAAAAAAGTTGTAAAAATGATGAGAATTGGAAATGAATATATTTTTTCTTTTTTATCATTTACTGTTATGTAAGTAAAAATAAAAAAATTTTTTCTAAATAAATTATATATTCTCGTTTAAATCAATAATATCGTAATTTTTATTTTCTTTTTAGATTACTGTATTTTAATTTGTTAAAGATGATAATGTGCAAAAGAAAATTGATACGGTAGCAATTTAAACATATAATTTTAGAAAAATTAGAAATGATAAAAATATCTTTGTAAATGAAAATCCAAAAAAGAAAAATTATTTTATTATTATTAAAATTTTTAACTTTTTTCAAAATTTTCCGATAATTTTTTTAATCAATCAAAAATTTCTGCAAATATTTTTTGATTCCTCAAAATAACAAATTTTTTTAAATATAATATGAAAATTTCATAATATGTCAATAAATATATGCAATAAATTTTGAAAATTCTGATACAAATCTAGAAATCTCTCTGTAAATTCAATACAAATATATGTAACAATCGTTATCCATGGAACTTAATTCAATATTTTGATTAAAAAAAGTAAATTACAGTGAATAAATAAATAAATTAATTAATTAATATTATTAATCATTTCTAATTCATATTGTATTTTTCAGTTATCGTATGTTGGGAAGCATTTTATAAGGATTCAATTCCGGCAGTATATTTTCATATCGCATATTTTCTATGCTATATTAATTCAACAATAAATCCATTTTGTTATGCTTTTTGTAATCCGCGATTTCGCTTAACTTATATGCGAATTTTAACGGGAAATTGGAAGCGACAATATACCGGTGGTGGCATAAATACAATGGCATTTTTAAAACGAAGTTAATAATTACTTATTTATTTGTTTACTTTTCATTCGTTACAAATTGCGACATCATATCGATGATATCAAATCGTATTGATAATTACTTAAAATGAAATTGATTAGTTTACAAATAAAAACAAAAAAACGACGAAGAAAAGCTTTCCTTTTTCTCAACAAATTATTTGTTTGTAATTAAATGAAATTGTATAAAAATATTTTTTTCTTTTTTCTTATTTAATATAAATATATATTTTAGTAAATAATATATAATTTATTCCTTTTTTTGAATGCTATATTTATAATATGTAGGTTTTCTTTTTTTATTTGTTTGTTTGTTTGTTTTAGCATTTTAATTTGTTTTATTTGCTTGTATATTTTGTTAGCAAAATTTTTTGATTTTTTTTTTTCGTTATATATATATATTTGTATGAATTATTCATGCTGTATTTTGTTTAAATTCATTTTTTGATAAGGAATTCTAAAAGATCAAAGAAAGGTCAATCGATTATTTTTATTATTATCATTTTTTTGATATTTAACATTTGTCGTATTATATGTAGATTTTGTTTCTATTTCAGTATTATTATATAATTCTCAGTGATACAATCATTTTTTTGCTTCTATTTTTTGCAAAATTTTATATATGAATTGCTCATTTGTAAAAAAAAAAAGAAAAAATGATTTCAGAAATTTGCATCATATCAATTTTGATATGATTGTAGTATTAATCAAACGTATCGCTTGATGACGCTTGATAAAGCTGATTAAAAATCATTGAATTAATTGACAAAATTGATAAGTTATAATTATGATTTTTTGAAAATTCATTATTTTTTTCAAAAATATCAAAAAGAGCGAATAAAATATTTCAAATATGTGATAACGTTTTACTTATTTCAATATTCAATATGTCAAATTTAATAAAAAAAAAAAAAACGAAAAGAAGTATTTGAATAAATTATCACTGAAATTCTGATTACAGTATCATCATCAATTTAGCATAAATATTATCACAAAATAGAAAATAAACTACGAAGAGAAATATAATTAATTATAACAAGGCTTTTTTTCCTCGACAAAAAAAATTATTCAAATTTTAATAAAATCAAAAATACTACTTAGAACATAAATTAAACAATTCCCAATATCATATTTCATTGTTTATTACGATATTTTGCTTATCATTTTTTATCCTTTTGATAAAATATCACAAAAACTTAAAAATTTTTTAAATAGCAATGATAAGAAAAAATAACACAATTGGGTAAAATGAAAAATTTTCTTTCATTAATTTATATTAAGTACAAGAGAGTTCTAATTTTTTTGAATTAAAAATATTATTCCAATTTGATTTCGTTAGTATAAAATATAATTTAAGAAAAAAACAAATTATATACATTCAAAATTATAGGTAATAGTAGCGGTTGAAATTTTTATTTACGAAAAATTAATTTCCTATTAAAATATTCCAATAGAAATATTTAATAATTAAAACTTTTAATTAATACAATTTAAAATATTATTCAAAAATTGTTCGAAACAATATATCAAAAGTTTTTGCAATAATTTCTACAAACGGTATATTTTCATATTCATATTATTAACAAATGTAATGAAAATGATTAAAAATATTTTTATCAAAAATCTGATAAAATTAATTTATCAATGATTTCGTCCTCAATGGTTTGTAAAAAAAACTGAAACTTGAAGAAACAAATAAAATTATATTATTAGAATTTGAAACAATATATTGATCAAGTTTTAGAAATATGATTTTTCTTTTTCGAAAATCGGATATTTCAAACATTTTGAAAATTTGTGATAGTTTTAGCAGTCGAAAAAAATATCATTTCCTGAAATTCAAATTTGCATTTAAGTTTTAATCAGTTAGAAATATTAGCAATTAATTTTAAAAAAGTGTCGAGAAGAAATTATATTGCTAAAAGAAAAAAATAATATAATAATAAAATTTTCTATGTTCGACTTATTTAGGCTGGAAATGAAAATATTAATAATTCGTAATTAGTAAAGGAATAATAATTTATTTATTATTAGATTTAAATTATTATATTTCCATAACTGAATGAGTTTTTATTCATCCTAGCAATTACAATGTAATATGAATATCAACAATTATCATATAGCAATAAAATTATCATATTCGTAATTTGATATTGATAAACGATTGCGCCAATATTAATCAAATATTTTAACATTTTTTTCTTCAGTCAATTAAATATTTTAGGATTTGGATTTTTTAAATTTTCATTTTATTGTTATTTAATTTTTATCGAAGTTGCAAAAATTAGTAATTTATATTTAATAAAAACAAATAAAAACATAAGAAATGTAATTTACTTAAGGAACGGATAAATATTTTGAAATAATTCTTTTTAAATATTTATTTAATGTGCAAACAATATTTTAATATTTGAAAAGATTTAAATTTTATTTTAAATCGTTTTTCCTTTCATTTTTTCATGTATTATCATTATTAATGATAAACATTTATAAGCAAATTATTTTTGTTTACAACAATTATTGATAGACATTTTTGAAAAAATTGTTTTTGTCTGCAATAATTATTGATAAACAATGTTGAGCAAATTGTTTTTGTCTGCAATAATTATTGGCAAACATTTTCAAGCAATTTTTTCGTATACAATAATTATTGAATAAACATTTTTAAGCAAATTATTTTTGTTTATAATAATTATTGATAAACATTTTTAGGCAAATTATTTTTGTTTACAATAATTATTGATAAATATTTTTAAGCAAAATTATTTTTGTTTGCAGTAATTATTGATAAATATTTTTAAGCAAATTTCAACACGCAGTGTTTAGAATGGAGTTAAAGTAAAAATGATAAAATTAAAATATGAAGAAATTTCTCATCAATGAATAATCATTTAAAACAGTGATAGAAAAATTGATCAATGATGTTGATATTGCAAAAGCAAATTGATGATTATGTAACGGATGCTTAACAACGTTTCTTCTCGTTCATCCTCCAACTATTGAATAATGCTCTCATCGTTAAGCGTCATTTGTTTGATGGCAATTATTTTTACATCAATTGCTTTTTCATCTTCAATTGTGGGTTTTTTCTTTATTTTTTTATTTGATAAAAATTTCTTTTTGCAAAAAATTATTAAAAAAACTATTTTTCAAAAATTATTATTAATTTATGCAAAAATTCAAATCTAAATTAACATTAAATTGTTTAGAATAGAATTTGAATCAATCGCTGAATTGTTTAGGTTAGAATCTGAATTAACAGTGAATTGTTTAGATGGGAATCTAAATTAGTATTAAAAATGTACTGTTTATATTTAACGAAAAAATAGCATGCAAAAAGTAATGATGATCGAATAAAATTTTTTTTTTTGAATGACAATTAGTTTCATTCCATATTTTTTCCAATTTAGCATCCGAGAAAAATTCAAGAAACAGAAAAAAAGAAGCATAATGTATGTTTTCTGAAGATGATACATGCACCAGGCATGAATCCGTTAATTCGAACAGATAAAAACGGTAAAACTTGCCGGATTAATCTGACAATTCCAGTTTGTCGAGGATTTTGTCCAACCTATGAGGTTTGCTTTCATTGCTTTGCATAAATTAGAAAATAATATTCTATAGCCTTTCTATATACCTACATATACCAAAAAGTATTATTATCGGGAAAGATGTTCAATTGAAATTTTAGTTTGGAACTCATGAATTCCCTCATCGAAGTCAAAAAGTGAAGTATGCGTTCCGGAAGGTGGCAAATTCGAAAAGATAACATTAACAGACTGCGATGATAATGCTGAACCGGAAATTCGTACAGTAACAATATTACGTAATGCAAAATGTGTCTGCAAAGCGTAAGTTTAAAAATTTAATAAGTTTTAATTTTGATAATTCATCAAATCTAAATTAGCATTAAATTGTTTAAATAGAATTTGAATTAGTCGCTGAATTGTTTAGGTAAGAATCTGAAACATTGAATTCTGAATTAACATTGGGAGTTTAAAAATTTAATTTTGATAATTCTTGCGTAAAAAAACATAGCTTGAAAATTCTAGAAATTTTAATTCTTATAATTTTGTTATCAGTTAAAATTTCTTATCTTCATTTTTTTTTCAACTTTAGTAAATCAATAAAAATAAACTTAAAATATACTTGATGCATAAATTTAGTTTTGATATAAAGGGCATAAGATTTCAAATTTGATTACTTAAAGTTTATTTGGAAATTTTTAGACAAATGACAATATTATACAAACTTTTAAATTATTTGCTTGATTAATTATAAATGACTCGGAGATTGTTTACTTTCATCAAAGTAAATAAGTTTCATCTTTGCAAAATTTTTCGACGTAAATTTTCTAACAAATCCTGATTTAAGCTTTACGATAAATCAAAAATCTCGAATTTATTCTAAAATTTATCCGATATATATTCTCAAAAAGAAAATAAACAACATACATGTATAAAAATGATTTTATCGAATAATTTTCTGGCCATCAAATATTTGAGTATTAAATAATATTTTTAGATTTTGCACACAAATCTTACTACATTCTATATTATTTCGAATGAGGTATTAACAAAAAAAAATAAAACTTTAATAAATGAAACTGGTTTGAAAATTAATAATTGAAATCAAATTTTAAAATAAATTTTGAAAGATGAATAAAATTGAAATTAAGTATTAATTAAATTAGAATAATAGATAATTTCATTTATTTTTTTAACAAATAAATTAAACTTTTTTTAGATGTGATAAAACGCTGATGAATTGCATGAAGAATAGCTTGTTTAATTGATTCTATAAATTTAGAAATAATTTTTTTGCAAATCAATTGTTTTGATTCCATCTGTTTTTTTTTTTTTTTTTAGAATAATAACATATTTCCTTGTTTTCTTTATGATTCAATTTATCAATTTGTTTTGTGCAATCGTATTAATGATATGAAATTTGTATCTTGAATAATGAAATTGTTTTGAAATGATATGAAACTCTATTAGGACATATTGTTTATTTAAAATTTGAAAATTCCACCAGTTAAAACATAAAATTTCCAGTTTAAATTTAAAAAAAAGAAAGAACTAATAGTTAATTAATTTCTGCTAATAATTTCCTTCCTCATTTTAGTCGTAAATTAGTTTTATATTAAATTTACTTTGTATGTTCAACAAAATTCAAATGATATTCTAAATTTTGAAGTATTAATTTATACCTGCCATACTTTAGTACTAAAAATAATTAATATTTTTTAATAAATTATTTGAAATACATAGTTAAGTGCTTAATTTATTTTAGTTTATATATTTTCATATTTCTTTTATTTGAAATATGATTTATTGAATCCCTTGGAACTATTCGCAGTATTCCATATTGTTTACACAAGCAAGAGAATAATTATTTCTTTTCTTCATTTGCATAAGAATTTTGAATATTATGAATCTGATATTTAGACTTTGAATTGATTTAAATCCATCAACTTCTGAGATAAACATATTCATTCGGCTACATTTGCAAAAACTTCAAGAACACTGGTATAGAAGCCAATCAAATATAGGTGACTTGAATTTATCTTTTATATTGATGATAAAGAGCTTGAGAATACCATCGAATTTCGAAATAAATATGCATTCATTTAGAATCAGCTACAGAAGCTTCAAAAATGATAATGTAGAAGCCAATCAAATATAAGTGATTTAAATTTATCGTTCGTCATGATGACTTTGAGAATACATCAATAAATGTGCATTCGCTTAGAATCGGCTGCATTATGAAAACTTCAATATGATGGTAGAGTGATTTGAATTAATAGTTCATTACGATGAAAACGAAGTTCGAGAGCATATATGATGAGGAAAAATGTCGAAATTTAAATGAATGAATAATGAATGGATCGTCTGATTCTCAAACCCTCTGTTCGTTTGTTTCCAATGCTAGCAATTAGCAAGTGAATGGAAACATTCGCCCTCAGCATTTTTTGTAAGTCGTTGTTTCAACAACGACAATGTACATCGATAACGGAGGACTCCGACCCCGGTAAGACTCATTTCATAAAATAAAAAAGTCTGATTCTCGATCATATTGACAAATTTCTGATTGCAATAATCAATAATCATTAGAAATAAATATGGCAAAATTTCTGGAAACATGATAGATATTTCACGAATCTCAATTGTAAGTTTAATTATTGCTTGTTTATATTTTATTTTAATGTATATTTTCTTCTATAAATTTTAACTTCAATGCTATGGTTCATTTAAATTAATAATATATTTATTTGCAGCAAAATCTATTTTAATCAATAAATTTTTGATAGAAAAATTTTCAAATTCAATTCTTTTTTAAGCATTTGAACAATTGAAGACAAATCAGATATTTTATCAAATATTTTTTATATCATTTAAATTGAATTATTCATCGATTTATTTACTCTTCATCATTAATATAAAGAATAGTCAGGCAATTGAATTAATGAACTATTAAACAAATATGGAAGCTATTCGGGAATGAGTAAAGATAAACGAATTGATCAAAATTAAAAATAAATAAATAATTCTCGTTTGATTCATTTAGCGATGTTTTTTTAGATTTTTATTCATTTAGCATAATTTGAAAACATTAAATTCATTAACATGAAAATTTCATCAGACAAATAGAAATGAATGAAAAAAATCCAGCTATATTGCTATTGATATCTCTTAAATTTTCTAGCAAATCTTTATAGTATTATTTTACCAATAATTCATTTCACAGTTAGCATCATCTTTTTTGACATAAGAAATCATACGAATAAGTGCAATAATTATAACAGAAGGAAAGGACTGATTTTCTTTTAATTATAACTTTATGATTAGTAATGAAAAACTTGCTGGAAATGTTACGAACATTTTTCAAATTAAAGCTGATTATAATGTTTATTTCTTCTATCAGAGAAATGCTAAAATTTCCAATAATAAAATAATTTCCATTGCAATAAAAATTAATTCCATTCAATTCTCTTCGCAAATATTATTGTTTAAACTGATAAAAAAACTGAAGATTGATCATTATCTTTTCCTAAAATTTATATTATGCAGCTATAAATGTGCAGGTGTGATATTAATCAAATTACAAAAGTATAAATTAGCTAAGAATTATCATATATGTTCAAACTGAATTCTAATCAAATTGTCAAATCGTTGCGAAATTTTCAGGGAATCATATTTTATGATAGCCGAATTCAACGGTTATTCACGAAAAATTCATTCCAATCTACGAAAGCTTTTCATTCGTTTATTCATTGCTTTTTTCTTAAACTAACTGAAATGCAATTATTCAATTTAATGCCCGAAAATGGCTATCTTAGCAAATCAATTTTTATTTATATTATTTACAAATTTAGTTTTTTCCTGGAGTTAATGCAATGATAGAATGTCTGGTTGCTATGATCTGTATCATGCAATTATAATATGATGGATAAAAATACAAATTTTTTGAAGTGTAAGCTTTCTTCTGCTATTGAAGATATTTAACGTAGATTTGTGAGATATGCATTCTAATCGTATAGATTAGACTGTGCAACATATGTCTCAATTTGATTTTGATTTCGAATTAGTCTTAGGACACGTGATAATCGATCGGAAGCGTAAAATTACTTAAGTTACTAAAATCATCGTTACTTTTTAAGCCCAAGTAATTCAACTACGAATCATTTTGCTTTTATAGGATAAGCAAACGATTTTTTTATATAATAACATTTGAGAATCGACCAGAGAAATTTTCATATTCAAGGACTGCAATTATTCGAAGTATAAACTTTTTGCCTTGTCTTGAAATTATTTCCCTTTCGTTCATATCTTTTGCTAAAATTGATGCGTTGCCTGCTCAATTCTCTTACTATTCGCTATATATATACATCTTTTATACTTTCAAATATATACATCTTTTATACTTTTTAAATATTTTTAGATTTCGTAACATTGTCGAGAACTATGCATTGATTGCTCAATTCTCTTACTATTCGCTCAAATTAATGATTATTCGACATTTGTTGTCTTAACGTCATTCATCCTGATATTGGATCTTTTGAGAGCATAAATTGAATTCGTAGTTGTCAGAAAGTTGCTGCAAAAGAGAAATTGATATAATCAGAAATGATTTCCTTGAAACTTGAACATAACGATTTTTAATTAAAACAAATGCTGCAATTTTCTCGAATATTGAAATGCTGCACATGGAAAAAGCATAATATATACATGATTTATAAATATATCGATATGATATTAAGTAAGATAATATATCATTGTAATCATTATTATTATTACTGCCAAAAATTTTATTAAACTCGAATAAGTTTATTTTTTACCGATATTTTTATTATTTTCATGATCCTTAATTGCTGCCTGTTTTGAGTACTTTGATTTTTAAATATGTCATACGTCATTTACTGAAAACGATTTTAGTTTAAAATTTAATAATATTACTTGCGTTTTTCAGAACTCAATAATAATGAAGAAGAACTGAATTAGAGCATTGAAAATGTTATTTGATGATGTTTTTTTCTTCTTTGAAGACAAAAGTGTTTTTTTCCAACTTGCAAGAGCTCATTGAGTTATTATATATTTACGCGAGAACATTCTATGTCGAATAAATCTATATTATTCTAAAATTCTTTTAGTACTCATTAATCGCTTAATTCGGTTTTTGAAGTATGCTGTTTTACAACATTATGCTTCAAAATCTATTATTTGAACGGGTTTGATTAGTTCCTTCACTTCGGTAGTATTGTGGGAGTATGCACTTTTTAATTTCAGGGACGTTAGAATTTTCGATTAATTCTCGTCGAGCCTTATCGTTAATTACAATAATAAAAAAACTGTATTATTTGATACATTGATTATTCACGTGATTTAAAAATTTCTTCGCAGATTTTGAATCTTTGTATTGTCGATGAAAAATTTGATCACATAGAGACAAACAAAATAATCCCTAAAAATATTAAGATGTGAATATAGAGAATCAAAATTCCATACAATATGGATATAAAATTTATATAATACAAAAGTACATATTAAATGAATGTGAGATTTCTCCAAAACTATATAAAATTTTCCATAAATTGGTCCCTTAACATCGAAATAGTTAGCACAAATTGCAACTGTATTCGAGAGTTGGATAAAGTTTTGTCAGCGAGAACATGACAGTATACATGTTATCCAACTTGAATATCGCAAACTGTTGTAGCAAATGTCAAAGATTGTGTTAATGAAGAAAATAGTCCATAAAAATAGATATATATGACAGATTAATGTTTTCAAGCTCTTTTTATTTTTTGGAATTTTTATATTGATTTTAACCAAAGTTGCTTCATTCTTGATATCTTTACTAGCATAAAAAACCTAAAATCAAAATATTTTTTAATTGAAGATGAATTTTTAATTTTCCCATTGATTCTTGCACTTGTCGCGAACGCTGATTCGCGGAACTCCAACATACAATTACATAATTAAATAAATTTCTTATTGTAAACAAATAAGCAAATAGATTACTCACTGTAAATTAATGCTCATGAAACTATGAATCATCCCAGTCATATCTACAAAATTGTTTTTTCACACGTTTTTGTTGTTATCTAACCAATCTACATCTTTATGTTTAAACGCTTATTTTCCCACGCTAATCTCCCTTTTAATCTTACTGTAATGTTTCCTCCATATCCGGTATGTTTCCGGTGCTAGAATTAACCACTTCCACTTCTGGGAAGATATAAACCACGAGTGATCATCATCAAGATTATTGTTATCACCATTTCGGCTTCACGGTGTGCTCTCAGTACAGCTCCACTACACCCTACTCA
Organism: Dirofilaria immitis; assembly: GCA_024305405.1. NCBI lineage: Eukaryota > Metazoa > Nematoda > Chromadorea > Rhabditida > Onchocercidae > Dirofilaria > Dirofilaria immitis. Next base: position 1,660,493 of record JAKNDB010000088.1, on the reverse strand, counting down.
ATACCCAACACTGGTTACATTTGGTCCCCTCGACGTCAGCTCACACCCAATAAAGACGCGACAGCACTGTTAGAGAATAAATATTTATACCTGTCTTACTCCAAAATTCAGTAATGAAACAGAAAAGAAGGAGCAAAGGATTATAAACCCACAATTTTCAAAGTTAGAAATGAACAAATACCTCTGCATATACGGATCATCTGATGATAAAATATCGAAAGCCCTCAATAACGGATCCACTGAAAATGAAAGCATTAAGAGGAGGCAAATTCGTAAATTTAATCGATAATAATTTGAGTTGCTTGATTTTGGTGATCTTTCTTCGCCTGTGATTTGTTTTTCTTATATAGATTAAAGAATTTTTCGTTATATGATACGTATCATTTATATTTTAAATACCGATACTTTAATTGAAAATAATATCGAAAATATTAATCCATATTTCTTTTCAGTACAACAGAACTCCAGTATTACTTTTGCTTCATTTTTATGACGTCAAATCAATCTAAAATAGCTGAATTAGGACAAAAGAACTTTTTCATTGGTAAAAACAGATGCAAATGTCTTTTGATTGCAGCATCTTTTTTTGATGCAAATATAGTACATTTCTTAGATTCTTCATTGATATTAAAGCTTAATTTCAATTTCGGTTTAACCTGATCTCCTCTCATTATCATCATTGGAGTGCAAGAAATTTTCCAAATTTTTTATATTTTTCCTCATATTATAACATAATGACTGATGCCAAATACGTAAAAAAAAAAATATGGTTTCGAAAATTGGAATGCCATATTAAACAATAGAAAATAGCAATTTAAAGTCCATCAAAAACTTTCATTTTATAAAAAAAAAATTTTAAATTCGAAAATATATGAACGACTCAATCGTATGAATTAGAAAACTTACTGAATTCATAAAAAGATTGTCTAGAAGTGCTTTTGACGAAAAATAGAGCGATAAATGAAATGCTGATTATAACCAGATTCATCGTTAAAATTTACTGGCACTTATAGAGCAATAATGCAAACTTAGTGAATAAGAAGAGGCACAGATTCAGTGTTTAAAAATATTACTTCTCACATACAAATGATTAAAATAGTTAAACTTATCAATTTATATAACATTATTGCAGACCGTAAATTCATAAATATTTGCTTTAAAAAATCTTTTAAATATGTTGTACAACGAAAGAAAATTCTTAAACTTAGTACTGTTGAACTTCAGTATGAAGTGATTTCAACATTTGCTTCTGAATGTTAATACACTTCGAGATTTAAATCTTTTCATAAAATTATTTCTCAGACTATTTCTTCAAATCTACACGCTAATGATAAGTTAGTGATTTTTAGTGATTCCAAATGCCTCACCAAGTTTACCAATTACAGTATTAAATATTAGATCTTCATCGAAGCTCATCCTAGGACGCCAAATAGGACCATCTAAAGGCATATCAACATAGACTGGATTACTATGACACGGTGGTATAAAGAAGAACCTTGATAAAGAAATTAAAGCAAAGCTAGATAAGGTCAAATTAGAACAGACAGATCCTGATGCTTGATCAATTTCAAATTGTAGACTGGTTGAACATATGCTATTTTTAATATTTTTCCTTGGTAATTCTTCTCCAGTATTTGATAGATCAGCTAGTATATTTGCATTTTTGTCGTATGTTTACATGATGCATGTTTTGTTTAAAATTTTCTAATAATACAAGGTACTGATCTATTTAGTGGTTGAATTATTCAGATTTTTATCTTAATTTTTTCATAGCGTTTGCCTTCTTTCACCGAAATTCCTACCAAAAAAAAAAGATATCTATCGTCGTATGCTTAGTCATAAATAAGAATGATATTTACGATTAATACGATTGTACAGTGAAATGAACAGGAAAGAACATTAGAAGCAAAAAAAAAAATGAGTAATGGGAGAAAGTTGCAAGTGTTTGATTTGGAAGGGTATTTCGATAATTAACAAAAAAACTTCGAATTTTGTAGTTTATTAGTTTATTCACATTGCAGCATAAAATAAGAAGGAAACTATTGTAGGAAAACACAAAAACTTCCGGACGAAACAAAGATTTCATTTCTACCGGTTGTGAGAGCTTAACTGCATCCTGATTATTTACCACCGGAACCTTACTAAACAATGACTCAAAAAATGCTTTGATTGGTAACACACTATCTATATGCCTTCGGGAAGCAGGATATAGGCAAAAGTAATAATGATCTAAAGTGCATGAGATAAAGATATAAGACTATCTAAATATACATGGGATAAATCAAAGTAATATCATGTTATGTGGAAAAGGCCGAAACCGATAGGAAAGAAGAGAGTTCATTTTTCCCACATTTAGCTACATTTGTTGATATACATAAGAGGAAGCAAACAGCATGTAATGGCGATAAAAAATGTTTCTAAGTGATATCAATGGATAATATTCTGGCAATAAATATATTCTTAAACCTGAATGTGAACTATGGACTACACACTTTCTTTGGGTTTCTTGACAGGAAAAAGCAGTTCCCTCCTACCCGAAATATGCTATATATCTAAATGTTAGCTTTGTTATTCATGAGTTTAGAGCTTTCTTGTTTCTAAACCCGGACACTTCGAATGTTGAATTATTGCTGAACTTCGTTTTATTTTCAAATATTTGAAGACAGATCATTTTTTCTTTGAAAACTTTTAAAACATATCTTTGAGACCTTCAACTGTGTAAAGTTTTTATGTGATGAGCTTGCAGTACAATTTATTAGATTTTTATACATGATTTAACAATAAATCCAATGTTTTTAATTGCATTTAGAATAGTGTTATTCATTTGATTAAATTATTTATATTCTTCTATCTTACAATATCAATTCCACTTCGCCATTTGTTCGATGATTTTGATATTATTTGAATTTTATAATAAATTTACAATTTATCTTTTCATCAATTATTAATGATCATTCTATGTAATTGAAATTATGCTGTATAAAGGCTAATCTTTAATAGGCATGTCCTGTTTTATTTGTGCCCACTGGTATCGCACCAGTAAGCATATCATTATTTCCATTCTGTAATAAAGTGAATCAATAAAATCGTTAGCTGTATTATCGTTGATATACAGGTATAAGTGTTTTGTGCTTTTTACAATACCGTTCAATCCAGTGCTACATCTATGTTATAGCATGCATTTACTTTTTAGATTATCGTGATTTATTACGGAATTTGCAGACGTAATAAATTATGATATCATAATACAGCAGTGTGAAGCTTCATCTTCTCAATTTTTTTCCTTATTTATTATATTTTCGGTGACGTATGATACGTCAAACTTTGTAGTTAAGAAAAAGGAATATATGCTTTAGTAGTTAGCCATTTTGTGCCATAATACTGCATGAATGTTAATCTTTACGCAAAACATGTATTCTTAAATATTTCTTACCATACATTTTCAGTAATTCAGTAAACTACTTCGCCTGCAACATCTATTGTCACTCATTCCGTTAGCGAAGCAAAAAATATTTTCCACAATATCGTATAAAACCAATAAAAGTATTATCAATTAATGGAATCACATCATCAAGCAGATCCAGTCGTATGCAGGAATGATTAAAAACATGAAACGGATAGTTTCAAAACATGAAACAGATAGATGAGAAGCATCATAAGATTTAAAAGGAGAGGATCTCAGTGGTTGGAATTAATTCAGCTTCAATTGAAATTCGAAAAGATCGGCGGTAGAAGCAGTGATTCGATAGTTCATGAGCAGCCATAATCGAAATGATTTGATAGTTACATAGAAACAAGATTAGCAACAGTGATGGAATGAAAGGAAAACCATATTCACAAAGGGAGTACGGTAATATAATGAACATTCAGATTACGTATTTGCGGTGTTCACCTAGTTTCTACTATTGTATGAGTACGCGATGTTATCTCTATTACCATGCACGATCAATAAAGATTATTATTTTGTACAATAACATATAAAACCAATTAAAGATATCTTATTGCCAATGCAGTGGAATCACATCATCAAGAAGATCATTCGCCCTATTTTCGAAAATGCTGTCTTCAAATTATGCCACAATCTTTCATCTATAGATGGATTTTAGAGTTAAGAAATTTTTCAAACGTTTTAGAGTTAAGACATTTTTCAATTCTTTTCACGGTCCTATGATTTATAAGAACGAAGGATTGCAATTAAAAGATTAGGAATCAATATATGGTAAATAATATTTCTAATTCACGCTTGATAATAGCATGTTACCGTCTGATAACAATCGAAGCAAATGAAATTTTACTTGAAATAAATTGCTAATATCAGAAATGGCTGATAGAAAATGTTAACATGTGATCGCATTTTGAAATGTTTGCTGCAGAATAACTTAGAAAATATTAATTGAATTAGAAAATTGAATTGATTAGAATCCGATTGAAATCATTCCAACATATTATTGTATTGCTAAAAACATTTACGCCATAATGTATGATCATTATCTAAGATATTTCATTTATCTTGGATTTTATCTGCTGCAATTTTCTAATATAATATATATTGATATAACTGAATAAATTAACATTTTAACACAACCTATCAACCATTTTTACGTTTATCTAATATAAATGAATACTATGAAAAGGGCAACATTGCTGAATCTGGTCGAAATTTCCTAGGAAATGTTAATTTCTATATTATATTTTGTCATATAGCAAATAATAGTGAAGGAATGCAATCTTTTATTTCTTCCTAAATAAACCAAAACTTTTGCAAATAAATAATTTAATACGGAATAGAGGAAACAGCACCTTTCACATTTTTTATCAAACACATATGTTACTACCGTAATTTATGTTATAGCGATATAAATGTCGGTAGCAGTACAATAATTTAAATTGCCAATGCTTCCTGATATTCATACATTGAAAAACTTGTTCTTAAGAAAAATGAATAGGTATAGTTATAATGGTTAATATATATAATGATTAACTGAATAGTTAATAAAATATATCTTATGCTTCCAAACGGTAAACAGCAAAATCGTAACTTGAAATTCTCGGTGATATTTGTTGAAAAAAGGCGAAATTATGTCATCGACTTGCAAATACTAATTCACTATAATACGAAAATAATTATCCGGTTGCTTCAAGTAACAGTTATTATACCTTTTTGCTCCAATCTTTGCTACGAACTAAGGAAGGACAAACACTGATATTGACTTATGGAATCTAGGCGATTATATAAATGAACGATTCCTTCTTTTATTATCATAATATTAATATATCATTATCATTTCGCATTATCAAAAAATATACCGTATTCTGCTAGCCAAAATAGATCGATTCTATGAATATTTTCATTTATTAACCGATGCTGAGAGTTAAAACTATGTAAGACAAAAATAATTTTGCGCAATACCTATTAATTGAATATTAAATCAGACGAAATATTTCAAAATAAATTAAAATTGAATCTATTTTTAACTTAATTTAATGGCATTTAATATGAATACAATTCAAACTTTTAGTTTCTGATAAATATTTCGTCTACTGAATTTTTAATTTTGCAAAAATTTGGATACAGGTTTTCAGAGAATTTTTGATAAATGAAGTTTACTTTTGTTATTTGTTAATGCTTTAAACAATGTGCATTTATGCAATTTATACATTAATAATATAAAAAAACTGTGCATTGATGACGCACTGTATATGTACAACATTTTATTTCAAATAGCATGTTATTCCGACTTCGATAATTCGATATGAGCGATTACTAATATATAAAATGCCTGAAGTAATGATTGGTTCGTTACCATTCGTTTTTGCTAACATCTTCGAGAAAACACGAGTATTGAACAAAAGGAAAAATTGTTCAGTATCGGCTGAGTTTCTATTATACAACCAGAATAGTCTTTTTTTTATTTTAATTTTACAAAATAAGAAAAGGAACATTTCTTTGATTTTCTTTTATTATAATAAAACCTCACCCATTTAAATAGAAAAACAATGACTATGGTACGTATTCCTTCTCTAAGCAATGCATATTTTTTTCCTCAAGTTTTGGATGAGAAATGCAATTTTGAAGCACAATGCCATCAATTCAATTTAATTCAATGGAAATTTCGTAGATACAAAATGAAAACAATTCGCATATAAATGTTTTTGAATTTTGCAGTATAAGTTAAAGCGCTGACCCTATAACAATTTCAGTATATTATCGCCAGATTGGAATCTAAAGACTATATGATTCTTCATAATTTTTTTCATCAAATTGCAAAAGACAAAATTGAGCATCGTACAGCGAAAGTTTGTTTATACATAGATCTAAGAAAAGATTTAATAATATTAAAAATTTAACGCTTACCAAGGGATTGCACTAAGATTTTTCAAACTATAATAAATTTATGGTTGATGCTCTAGTTCAATGCTACTGATACATTAATATTATTTTGATTTGATATGATAGTTGATTTAATACAACAGTATTATAATTAATGAAATGCTTAAAAATGAAGCGCTTAATGTTTTGATTTGCAGTTGATTGCTTTTTGTTCAATTTGAATTCAAATTAATCGTATTGAACGATGAACAACAAGCAAGGAATCGCTTTCCTGTTCATTATAATCTCTTCGTCTTATGCAATGGTATTTAATTTATTTTAAATGGTTATTACTCTCAATCAGTTTATCTTATTAATAAGATGATAATTCTCTGGTATTCCAATTTAAAATGGAATATAGCAATCGGTTATCTTTTGATGAAAATTAGAAATTTGAAAAAAAAAGGAAAACTCAAAAATTCGATTTGGCTAACTTTAAATGATAATCTGCTAAATAGAATTTACCAATTTCAATAAGTGATCTAATTTTAGCATGTTTGCATCAATGTTCCTTCTTTTTTATGCATAAATAACTATCGTATATCAGTACATATGTGCATGTACGTGTGTGTGTGTGTGTGTGTGTGTGTGTGTGTGCGTCTGTGTATGTGTGTGTGTGTGTCTGTGTGTGCTGTTTTTCAAATTAGGAAGCGATTACCTTTCAAAAACCATTTTAGAAATGAAATGGTCAATACTATACTAATTGCTCGATATCGTAAAGTTTAGATTTTCGAGGCATATGTCGCTGATGATGTCAGTGCTTATTAGAGTTTCGTTTGATAACTGAGTTGTTAGTATGTTAATTTATTCAAATCGGAAATTTTTCATTCGGAAATCTATTCTTGCATTAATTCAATGGTTTTCTATGCGATTAAAGAATCGTGTATTTTTATTTTTATCGAACTTTTATAATCCCTCTTCCCTTCTGTCATAATTAATATTGTTTCAATATAATTGATAAACAGCATCAGAGGAATAATTTTGCTTTGTTTTCTTCTGACTTTTTTCCTGACTGCAAATATCATAGAATCTTAACGTGAAATTTTTAATTTAAAAATGAATAAAAGGATTGAGAAAAATAATCTTTAGTAATCTTGATATGACGCCAAAATTGTTAAAGAAAGTAAACCAACAATCCAGCATGTTTTCACTGTTCCTACATAAAATCATATCTGCTATTTTTCTTTTTTTTTTTGGTTTTTAGATAAATAGGCTCATGTTATTTTATAGGAAATACTATGAAATTATATGAATAGAAAGAAAATTTAAGATAATTATTAGTAATCTAGCAATACATGGAATGAGTTAAAAATAAGAAATTTTTTCAAAAAAGTCATATGATGGATGTAACAGTGAATGAAAAAAATTTTAAAAGATATAGAAAAAAAGATGTTAAATTAAATTTTTTTAACTAAAGAACAAAATTGATTCTTACAATAACACCTCTTCATCAAAATAAGCTTGCATTACTTCAGCCATTCAAATCGACATCATCTTCGACCTTATCTCCATCAATTTCCTCAACAGCAAGAGATTCAGAAGCAACTTCAATGATCACAACAGCATCTTCATCTTTGACAGCTTCCCCGACGACAATATCATTGTCTTCAATAATTCCTTCAACATCAGGTCTTCGAACAAATTCAACAACCATCATTCCGTCTTCAACAACTTCTGTAACAGCGAAAATGCCTCCTTTACCAACTTTTCCACCAAATTGTTATTGTTTAAAAATGTTATATCAAATAATTGCAACATCTTCCCCAACAACAACAGAAATTTCCACATCAACTCCAAAAATTACAACAAATGAATTTCCTTCAATAGCTACAACAGCAGTTGAATCGTCTTCAACAAATTCACCAACAGCAACAGATTTTTCCACATTAACTTCTTCCATAACTACAGCAACAGCTGAATCTTCTTCACCTTCGCCAAATACAATATTTTCTACGTCAGTTTCTACAATGGAGGCGAACTCTTCAATACTAACTGCATCAACAACAACAACAACAACAGTTGAATCTTCAACAAACTCGCCAACAACAATAGACTTTTTACATCAACTTCATCAGCAGCAACAACAGCTGAATCCTCCTCTTCAACTTCTCCAACAACAATAGAATTCTCCACATTAACTCCTTCAGCAGCTACACGAACAGCAGAATCTTTCTCAACAAATTCGCTGAACTCTTCAATACTAACTCCATCGACAACAACAACAACGACAGCTGAATCGTCCTCTTCAACTTCTCCAACAACAATAGAATTCTCCACATTAACTTCTTCAGCAGCTACAGGAAGAGCAGAATCTTTTTCAGCAAATTCGTCAACAACAATAGACTTTTCTACATTAACTTCATCAACAACAACAACGACAGCTGAATCGTCTTCTTCAGATTCGTCAGCAACAATATTTTCTACATCAACTTCTCCAATAGAAACGAACTCTTCAATACTAACTGCATCGACAACAACAACAACGACAGCTGAATCGTCTTCTTCAACTTCTCCAGCAACAATAGAATTCTCCACATTAACTCCTTCAGCAGCTACACGAACAGCAGAATCTTTTTCAACAAGTTCGCCAACAGGAATAGAGTTTTCCTTGTCTTCTCCAATAAGTTCAACAACGATATTTCCTTCTTCAAGAACTTCTGCTGCAGCAGAAGCCTCTAAGTTAGCAATTTCGCAGCTGAAACATCTTCTTCTACAGTTACAGCAATTGCTACATAGTCTTCAGTAACTTGTTCGATATTACTTATTTTTCACACCAACTTTTCCATTAATTAGAACTGCAACTGAATCGTTGACAGTTTCCCAACAACAACTGCTTCTTTTTAATACTTATAAAGTATAAGCTGTAATGACAACTGCTATAATGATTTTTGCGATAACTACCGCTCCTTGAGTAACGGTATACACACTTTTCTCCTTATCAACTACAACAGCAGCGTCTTTTTATTATCATCGCCAGCAGCCTAGCAATTTTTACAATAAATCCGAAACGGCTGTTTACTTTTCAGCAACTCTTAACTCGAATAACAAGTGTTCTTGAGCAGATTCTAAAACATTAGCAATTTTTTCTCCAATCATTTTAATAATTTTTGAAAATCTCATTCATGTCAACTTTCATGAACAACATCAGATTCTTCTCTAACAGTTGCAGCAACAAGAAATGTTTTCTTTTATTTCAGCAGCATTCCAGACAACAGTGCTTTCTATTTCAAAAAGTTCGAAAGGAAAACAGTTTTTTTTACTAATCATGTCAGTAATAACAAATAATTTATCTTTCAGCAGCTCAATTGTCTGTGGGATATTTGATTTTTATATTTCGACGTCTTCTGATTTCTAATGCTTTAACATGCTAGCAATGATGGCAGCATCTATAATTTGTTTTTCAAAGTTTCTAAATGAAACTAAAATCCTTCAATCTCGTCTCATTTCAGCATTTCCTAGCCTGGAATTATCAAGAGCTAGTCGAAGTAATTCTTTAACATCAATTTCTTCTCCTTAATAGAAAATATACATTACAATGGAAGAAAGAAGTATTCACTGGAAAAATATTCGTCAAAAAATTTTCCCAACGCTCAAATTCCGTTTGAATATGAAAATAAACTGAATTTGGATTCTGCGCCTTTTGTTTGAACTTTTACTTAAATAATTTCAACTTATTTAAAATTAAAGCAGGGCAAATAAAGATGGATGCAACAATTGATCAAGATTTTGATTATACAATTGCATACTAAGATTTCTTTTTCACCAATTTTTTAAATATCATCAGCTTAGATTGGAATTTTCAACATAATGGTTACATATAATATCATATCATTCTCGTATATATCTGGCGTAAAAAATTGGCTACTACCAACAGTTTTACCAAAAATCGATCAACTCTAGTTTCAAGAATTTTGGAAAAATTGTATAATGATATTATAGTTTTGAAGGTATAAACGGAAACTGAATAAGAAAGCTTTTTCTTTAGAATATTTCAACGACCATCTTGGAAAAATTTTTTGGAACTTTTATGAAAAAATTATTTGCTTAAACGAGAAAGTCACAATGGGATATTAAATAATTGATTAGCAAAGATAAATGAAAAAATTTTCTGTAAAGTCGCAAGAATACTTGCTATCGAACATTCATAATGTTAACATGCAGCTACAGATTGCCTAGGACATCATATGTCGCAATTTCATGTATAATAGTTGGTTTGATTGGTCAAACTAACTTTTTGCGATTTCTAAATCGCACATGTACAGTTTTTTACATAGCATTTTTTTTTCGATATTATCGTAAAATTCAGAACGAAAGTGATTCATATGATTTTGATTTTCATAAGACTGATGAAAATACATTTTCTTCAGAAAAATGTTCATATAATTCAAAATTTGGAATTGAGGAAATAACGCATTTTGTAAATAAGATTTTTACCAATTCGATATTTCGCAGTCATTTTTACAAAATTAGGAATGGTTTGTAGAGATAGTTTTCAAATTGACAAATCGGACTAACTATTGTATATAAAGTTACGACATATGACGTCCGTACTCTTTACATTCTAAAATATTTTTTTAAAAGTATCCAAATTTTCTATTGAAAAATTAATAAGAGTTTCGCTAAAATATTTCATATCTGTTTATATTTTGACTTTCAATCTTTTGAAGTCTTTAAAAATGACAAAAAATAATATGTAACATGCTGTATATTATGCATGCACATGCTTTATAACAATTAGAATCAGGTGCACAAATCATAATCAGAAATCTTCATCAATATCAATTTCGTTGATACCACGAAACAATTGATCCATTTCAGTTATGAATCATTTTACTTCGGGTTTTCATTGCGAAATTCAGTGATATTCCTCGTGACAATAGAAATGCTTCATTCTGAAGGATTACTGTAGCAAAGCAATATGCTATATTTTCGTTTGACGAAAAATTGATTCAAGTTTAGTTATTAATGATCTTTTTTTTAAATCATTTGGAAAACCAACGAATCATTTGATACATTTATAAAAATATGAATAATAATGATGACAATTTGTCTGATATTTAGAGCAAAGTTATTTTATCAATAAGCCACCGATGAGAAAAATTTGATTTTAATTTTTTTGCATTTAAATAACTAAAACAAATCAAATATCTCATTTAATATTTCAAAGCAAACTAATTATCAATACGTTTTATCACTAATAATTATTAAGTGGCAAAATTGCAGCAGAAAAAGAAGAATTGATCTAATTCTTTACATTCAATGTCGGAAAAGCCAAATTATAAAATACAAATATGATAGAAATATAAGAATTTTATTTATATATTCTCGGACAAATGAATCATTTATCCAAATATCATACAAAGATGCTTTATTATCTCATCTCCTGATTTACATATTTATTATCTGGAATATTGCCAGGACTAAGATTTATTTAATTACTTGAAATATTGTAAATATTGCCTATATTTCTTGTCGTTTGTTTGATAACCGATACTGATTGTTGCATAATACTGCAAGTCACATTTCGCTACAAAGGACCAAGTATTATCCATATAAAAGGAAGAATCTTCCAATCACATAATATCATGATTGAAGTTGAGATTCAGTGTTTCAATCGATAATTATCAATCTATCAATATCAGCACTCATTAGGTTACCTGACAGTCAATACCTTCCAATTTTATCCAATTTGAGTTGCACCAAACCCTCCTCCACCACAACCAATTAATCAAATTCTATCGTGATATTATCTGATTTTATCCTGGCTTTGTGAAATAAAACATTTCTCATCAAAATCCGTTTGTATCATATCACAAAAGATCTTCCCGACATGATGAAATTTGAAAACATTAAATTCAAATTAATATGAAAATCTAATTAGCCGAACAGAAATGAACGAAAAAAAGTCCATCTGCTAAATTATAAACATTTTAATTTGTATTCCTTAAATCTTAGGAAGACTTTTTGTTTGTTACCTTTCTAATAACCAATTCCGCGACTGACATCATATAAATGACTCGCATAATTATACGAGAAGGGACGATTAATTTAATAATTTTATTACTTTTGCGAAAAAATTTTCGTTTTTGTATGTCACTTTGATTTGGTTTGTTTTTACTTTCTGTTCCAACTTCTTCGATAAATTCATTTCGTTTTTGATTATTTTGTTCTTTCGCTCTATTTATCGATTTTTATTTGAATGTTAAAACTATCTAGTGCTGTAAGTTTAAATGTCTAAATATGAATCACCGTGGTTACAGGTAAAGTTTGAATGTTTAACTATGAATCAGCATAGTTACAGGCAAAATTGTCAAATATGTTGCTTTCAGTGTTTGTTTACTAAAAGTTGATTTCATTCTTCTATTATGACTAATGAAAGTTTATCATTCGTTTGTTTATCGATTGATTTTTGTAATAAGTGATTTCAATATAATTATTCAATTTATGCTCAAAAAATGACTATTATTTGTTTTCAACATATGAAATTCCGATGATAATTTCTTATTGAATTAATTTTTGCCCATATTAATTAAATATAAATTTATTTTCTTTTAGAATGAATGAAATAACAAAATCGCCCGGGCGATATTGGCCTTTATCGCGCAAATATGACACGGTGGACAGAAAATACAAATTTTTTGAGGCGTAAGTTTCCTTCTGCTGTTGAAGATGCTGGACAAAATTCAAGAGAAGAGTTTTCCTTTAGAGATTCTAACTTGAAATAATATTCATTTATCGGTTAACTGATTTCGAGTCAGATTTAGGCCTCATGCTTATCAGTTGGAAACATACTATCCATTAAAAAACTTGGTTATGCTTCATATTCATCTCCTGAAGTCAGTGCTACTTCTTCAAAGTCCCAGGTGATTTAGTTTTTAGAAAAACTAGACTTGCTCGCTGTTATATTTATATTTGCATTTTATTTCTTAACAAATAAATTTTCAGATTGCAATGGGAAGTGAAATAGACGTCGATGAATTTATGGCCGATTCAAACGTCAAGAAGGTATTTTCTGTCATAATTATTAGAAAATATAATTTAATGGAACGAAGCATTACGAGCGAAAATTCCTTCAATCATAACTCGTTAAGGAAACACTTATTACAATAAATGATTTGCCAAATGATATATTATTGATAATATTTGGTTACTGTCATCCGATTGATTTAATCCATTGCTTCTCTTTGGTTTCTCATCGATGGAATTGTTTGGCGAATCATCCTGCTTTCTTCACCGAAGTCCGGATATTAATCAACGATTTTTCGTTGAAATATGGCAGTGTAAAAACATTTTTCCACAGGGTATGTGTAATAATGTATGATAATCAACGAGAGAAATTCTTACATTTATGAGCCATAATTATTTGGAGACGAAAATAAATTTGGCTTTTCTTTTGTTTTTCTTTGTTGATTGATGAATTTAATCTTCATTCGTTTATATATATTTTAAGACTCAGTTCATTCGTATGTATATATATTTTTAGACTTCACAATATCTTCGAAAACTATGCATTAATTGTTCGATTCGTTTACCCTCTGCTGAAGTTAACGCATTATTCGACATTTGTTTTCCTTACGTCATCCATCTCGATATTAGTTCTTTTAAAAGTATAAATTGATTTTTTATTTGACAGAAAGTTGTTGTAAAGAAAGGAAATAATATACTAAGAATTGATTTGCTTGAATTTGAAAATTTTTCCTTCTAAATAATGATTTTTTTAAAGAAATGAATGCTACGTTATTGAGGAAATTATCAAATTGTTTCCCGAATGTTCAAACATTGCACATGGAAAATATGGAATGGGTATGGTTATACCGTAAATTGCATGAAATATTTTGATAAATAGAGTGCTGATTAGAACCTGAATAATTAAATTGGTACTATTATTATCACCGCCAAAAATTTTATTTCTTTAATAAGTTTATTCTTTTCATCATATTTTCTAGTTTATTTCATCGCTGTTCTATTTCAGGTATGCAATTTTTCAATGCGTCATTATTTGCATATCATTTACTGATAGTGATTTTAGTTTAGAAATTAACGATTTCGATATTATTAAATATTTACATTATTAAATTTAATACCATGCGATTTACACTCTACGTTTTTAGACGTCAAGTTGTGATGATAGTAAGGATGAATGGGTGACATTGAAAACGTTATTTGAAGAAGAAAACGTTTTTCCGAAAATGGAAAATTTCTTCCTTTGTGATATAAATTGTTATACTCCAGAAAATGATCCAAAATTACCGCTTTACAAACGTCCGCTTAATTTATTACATATTTATGAGGGAACACCGTATATTAAGTAAGTCTATTTTCTTTTAAAATCCTTTCGCTATTGTTTATTAAAACCGTACTACGGAACTTGTTCTTTGAGGAAAAAATCATTGACATTGAAGAACGTTTAATTAAACATTGTAACCGCTATACTTCGATGGTTTTGAGTAGATTTATTAATATTATATCTTTCAGTTTCAGCAATATCATAACTTCTCCGTGGCGATCAACACTCACTGAACTTCATCTTGGTTATTATACTATTGATGGTAGCCTTGAATATGTTGGATATTTACATAATTTAAAAGTTTTTTCGTGGGGTTTGAGTCTTTATACGTTGGATGAAGAATTCGCTCATCTAAAGGCGAGCAAAATAATTCCAAAAGAATATTCATATTGATATTAATGCTTTCCCAGAATGTGAGAATAATGTAATTAAATTTTTAGAGATTATGAAGGAATATTTTTAGGAATCTAATAAATTTCTGAAAACTTCACTACATACGATAACTTATATTTCCGATTTTTAGAAGGTTATGAAATGAAGTGCTTCGTAATTCCAATTTATAATTCTTTCTACTCCTTAAATTTGTTGCGAATTTAATTTGGATGTAATAATTCTGTTCATAAATTTTGCAATAGGCATTGTGAAATGAATTGCTGCTTTCTATCGCCAATTATTCTTTGAATGTTGCAGAATTTGTGCAATTTGGAAGAATTACGAGTATGGTTCGGAGGCGAAGATTGTAGCGTTTCTCCCGAGGGATTGATTGCTTTATTCACCTTGCCAGAAAAAGAACCCGAAAAGTCTTTCCCATTTAAACTTAAACATTTGGTATTTGCGAATTACTTCGAAGGCAATGTCGATCTTTTTAAAGCTATTGATCGAAAGTGAGTTAATTTTTTTCAAAAAATGCATTTGCAGGTGATAGCGTAATATTACTTTAATCAGTGTTTCATGTTAGTAAATTATTGTGAACATATCTGTACAGTAATTAGATATAAATCATTTCAGTTGCCCAAATTTGACAACACTCGGTCTACCATATAATGAATATTTTGCGTTTAGTGATAGAGTTATGCCATTTATTGTCACTCATTTCAAGTAAATAATTTCATTTATTGTTATTTGATTTCTTGATTATTACGAACGATTTTTGTTTCTTGTTTTAAAAGTTGTTTCAGTGTTCAAATAATACGTTTTATTTTGCATTTCAGCCTTTTCAATGCTCGTTTAGGATACTACAAATTTTTCTGACTCAACAAGAGTCAATTGATTCAGAATTAGGCTTATATTTCAACAGTCCACATGTTTTGAATTTGATAATCATGCATGAAGTTAAATAATGATTTCGTGCATCCTTTTCAGACGTTTAGTCTCTCTGGATCTAAGCCATTTCGGGCATTGCTATAAAGATGAAGTTTGGAATAATCTAAAGGATGATGACTTGCCGAATTTGCGCCTTCTCAAGCTTCATGGGAATAAAGTATTGTTTATTTCAAAGGGCGTCAAAATTCGTTTGTTGAAGAGATTCCAATTATTATGGATGATGTCGAGCTATTTTAATTTATAGATAATTGCTAAAAAATATTAAATGATCTTTGTTTTAAATTTATTGAAGTTATGACAAGAAATACTCAGTAGAGAAGGGAGAGGAATTATTTTAATGGCTGAAAGCTTTTTTTGGTGTTTCAAGAATAAAATTTTTTGATTGGTAATAGAATCGTGATAGATAAATAAATGTAAAATCTTTCTAAAATGTTTTTTTTCAGACTAACGTAGAAAATTTACGGCGGCTAAATTTGAGAAGACCTAAATTGTTAATTTCATACAAACGAAATTATTTTATTAATTGGACTAGAAGTAAAAATTCTTGTATTTTCCATAACACTTTTGATGGTGATATCGGAACTATAGTGAATGATTTGTCTCAAATCGATGGATTGCGTGATTTTACAATTAGTTCATCATGCCTGTTAGTTCATTCAATCATAATGTTTGTTAAGGCTTTTATTTTAATTTTTTAATAATTTAGTTCCGTTTTGCATTTATTGATTTATACCATTTTTTAGATTTTTCATCTTTTATGTTAGTTTCATTTTATCAGTTTTTATTGATATATAACTCTATTATTACATATATTTCAGTTACGACTTTGATAATTATCATATGAAACATTCATCATCAGTTGATTTGGATGAGTTTGCGACAAAGTGTTTCAACATTAACCATTCAGTGTAATTGGAATTAAACCTGTATAAAAATGGTCAGATTAGCTTCTTCGCAAGTTTTTATTCCCATTAACATTTACCGGTCAGCATGCCGTTATTTTCGTTCTGTGATAAGATGAATCAGTGTGAGTGGAAATGCGCGTTATGTCCACTCACTTTTTTAAAATATTGTGATTTTTATGAAGTTCAAATTAATAAATTATGATAGAGTAATGTTGCAGAGCGAATTTCCTGTTGTATGATACGTCAACTACATAGGAAATTCTTAAGAATAAGAAATACCTGTTCGTTTCAAAATTGGATATTTTATGCATATACTTATTACAAAACTTTGAAGCGAACAGATATTCCTTACTGTCTGATTTTTATGAAGTTCAGAATTAATAAATTATGATAAAGTAATGTTGCAGAGCGAATTTCCCGTTGTATGATACGTCAACTACACATAGGAAATTCTTAAGAATAAGAAACACTTGTTCGTTTCAATAGTAGCTATTTTGTCCATATACTTATCATAACACTGCACAAATATTAATTCTTCGCGAATATAATTTCTCAGACATTAGTAATTCGATAAATAACTTCGTTCTCACTTAATCATCGTTAAAATTTTACGATAAAGAATATAAAATTTAGCAATGATTCTAAGATCGATTTGAGATAGGGAAATCTATGTAGTGCTTGAGATCATTCATCTTTTCCTAAAAAAATATAGATATTTGCAGATCACTACTTCATCATTGTTGCAGAATTAGGAAGAGATTTTTAACGTTTCCCATAATCTCGTGGATTATTAAGATTTCAAATCATAACGAGAAATTGAGATGAATTTAGTTTTCCATTGTATACGTCTTTTCAGCAGCAGTTTAACTAATTGCCACCTGAACAGGGGTATGTTAAATTTTTTCAAAAAATAACACAATATTAATGAATAAAATGTGATCTGATGTATGCTAGTTCAGCCATAGTTATTGATATCATCAGTCTTGGTTTTGATCAATTTTTTCAATAGTAATAACTTCGGCAACAAATTTTTTAACAGCTGTAATAATATCATCGTCAACAATTTTCCCAACGATAGCATTTTTTTTTTTTAACAATTCAGTTTTCTATGCAGCATTTTCTATATCAACTTCAACAACTGTAATAATATACAAACTGCAACATATTCAATAACTTCTTCAACAATATTTGTCCTCTTTTCAACATTTCTCTACTCCATATTAACTTCTTTCAAAATTAATAATTTATTGTTGATAAAATTGTTTTTTTTCAAATACTACCGGAATACAGAATAGTTCATAATTTTATTAAGCGATAACTGATAATATCCATTTTAGTTTTTAATTAATATATATATCAAATTACCATTTTGCTTTACATGCATGAAAACATTCTTCAGCAGCACTGTTGTGATATTTGCGCATTTCATCCAACACTTTTATAAGCTCCAAATGATGCTTTTCCTTTTTAGATTGAATAGTGTCTAGAGTTTTAAGAACCTGCAACAATTCAAAGTTACTTTGGAATCACTGTAAAACTTAGATGATGCTATATTGAATAGTGTTAAGATTACTAAATAAAACTTGCACACATAAGAAAGAATTATTACATAATAGTATTTAATCTAAATTATCAATAAAAATTAATAATGAATATTTTGATCATATTATTATCTTGCTATTGTTTGACTTTAATAAAGTTGAATTTGAATAATAAAATACTTTCACTTATTTAGTATGAATGATAAAATATTTAAGCCTTTTTCTATTTTTACTTCTTTTGATTGTTCATTAAATCTTGCAGTTGCCTTATCACAATTTTCTTTTTTTGATCACTTGGATTATTCGTATATTCATGCCTTGCAAAATCCATTTCTTCTCTTCGTTTAATTAACTCTTGACGTTGATTATTCAATACTAAAATTATTGTTCTATATTATTTCGATAGAAATCATTTCTTTGTTCGATCACTACAATCTATTGCCTTGTTGAAATATTCACAATATAATAGTAGCTATCAATTATTTGTAAAATTTTATCCTACTCAAATTATTCATTAAATAATTACTATTATTTATAAAGTTTCCTTTCCCTTAACTAAATTTCTTTTTTCTGCTTGATTAGTTTCATTTATTTTTATTCAAAAATTTTCTTGTTTTTATAAATTTATTGTATTCTTGCATCAAGTATCTAAGAGTTTAATCTTTGGATTAGTTAACACTTGGTTAAAAATAAATTTTATTTATAACAAAGTTAATAGTTTTATTTTACCACTAATTCTGTTTTTTTTTATTTTTTTCAATATTAATTTGATACAAATGATAGCGTGTTGCTATGTTTATATTTAGTAAAACTATTTTAATAATTAACAATTAATGATGCAGCGATAGAGGGAGATTAATTAATAATTCGCTAATTGATAAATTAAATCTTCCATTTCGCACTTCATCGATTTCTTCTTTCCTTGATAGTTACTATATGATAATTTAGTAAATCAATATAATGAATACGCAAATATTAAATTTTAATACAAATGCATATCTTACAGACATAATCGACATTGATAAATGTTCGAATGTAATGAATAGCTCGACGTCCTCTTTTATGATAAGATCGACGTAGTATGGCCAATTTTGCACAAGCGTTAATACAAGCCTAGGATTGTAATTTGATTTATGTCGATGTTATTCATTAAATTTTAAAATAAAAATTTTGTACATTAAGAAAAAGAATAATGAGTTGCATAGAAATGTTTTTTTTCGAAGTGTGTCTTTTTGAATTTGAAATATTTTTCTCATTGAAATAACTATTTATGGATGATAATTAAGATTAAAATTGAATTTTATTAAATACATTTGAATTTAATTTAGTATATTTAAACTTAATTTTTTTTTTGGAGGATAAATTTTTCACTGTAGAAACATTTTAATAAAACCATGTGGAGAAATATTTTTCAATCCTTTTGGGATATTAAATCTAAGAAAAAGCTTTTCATTTCATATGCAGAATCAATAAATTTCATTGGTAAATTAAGTTCGTAATTTTTGATATATAATCAATAATAATAATTTAAAATTTCATTAATCATTTTCGATCATACTTCAAGTGCTAGAATATGAGTTGAAAAATTTTCTTTCATTGCTTGCAAAGATATGCCTAATAATTCCATAGGATCTTGATTTAATGGACATTCAAATTCCATTTTGATTCCGCTTCAGGTACTAATTTTGGATTTTGTTGCATTACATGCATTATGCTTTCCGATAATTTGCATAATATTTCCTAAATTTTTGTAAGAAATTTAATCGAAACTAAACAAATTTAATACAAAATTGGACAAATGATCATAAATAGCTAGCAAAAAATTAAGATAGAAATGAATTCTTAGATGGATAACATTCAAAATTATTTAAATTAAATTAATAAAATAACATAAAAAATAATTTCAAAATTCTTTATAAAAATAGAGAATTCAAAAAAATTTTATTCGCTCTATAAATTGATGTAATTCGAATGAAATAAGATTATATTGATTGATTGATGAATGCATTATTATATATTTTACAGGTAAGAAAATCAACTACCTTATATGCATCTGCATCTTTTACCCGATTCAAATATTCCGAACTAAGCTCAGATATCTTGATGGTACCAACTTTTTCTCCCAATTTCATAAATAATTTACGGAATGCACCTCGTCCTTCTGATTCCGCTAATGGCGAAATTATTTCTATTGGTATTTGTGCTATCTTTCCATCTACATTTAATTGTTCCTGCTTTTGATCATCTTTTTTAGGTTCGCTAAAATTGTGTTTAAAATTAAACTTTCGTTAAAAAAAAAAAGAAAAAAACTGATTAAATAACAATAAAAATAGATGATAGTAAAATTGTCTCTTATTTAATTTAAAAAATAAAAGAAATTATGCTCAATTAAAAGAGTATTTCAATCAATTTTAATTAAAATTAATAGTCCGGAAATCTTATCCTTCTTAGATATGACTTTACTTTAGCAAAACAATATACTATATTAAGTCACATAATGAAAAATTGATTCAAATTAAGTTATTAATGACCTTTTTTGTCTGCCATTTAGAAAGCAACCGAATCACTTGATATGTTTACGTTTACATAAGGTATGAATAATGGTGATAACGATTTATCTGATATTTATAGCAAAAGCAATTTTAGCAAAAAATTTTCGATGAAAGAAATTCATTTTAATTTTTGCTTAAATAACCGAAATATTTCATTTAATGTTTTTAAGTCATTCAAACGAACTAATCATTGATTTCTTGATGCTTTATCATTTAATAATTATTATTTGGCATTTAATTATGCAACGGTAAAAAAATTTTTAATTTTTTTGCTAATTAAAAAATTCGCCGAAACTACAAAATTTTTTCAAACCAATAATCCATCCATTAACAAAAAAAAAAAAAATGGAAGTTATTCAGATTTGGCAAAAATAATTAATTGAATAGAATTAAAAATTAAAAATTTTTATCGATTTATTTGGCAACAATGCTTTTGCTATACTTTTCATTACATTTGATTTATTGGAGAAATCAAAATATTATAAAATATGTTATAAATATAAAATAATCAAAGAATTTTATTTAATAGAAAATTTCGTAATATTTTTCAGACAAATGAATCAGACATTTTACGCATAAAGTTTACGTACATTATGCAAGATGTTGAAAATCATGTTAATTGTTTGGAATATTGCAAAGATTAATGCTTATGTGTATTTGAAATATAATTGTAAATATTGTCCATCTCTTATTCTTTGTTTTGATAATACTGTAAATTATTGCTCAAAATAGAGATAAAAAGATTACGAATACAACAGGAGCTTTTTTTTTTTCACGGTAAACTGATATTTTAATCAGTGATTATGTAATTAATCAGCATTAAAAATCATTCAACTCTCTTTCCCTCTCTGTCTCTCTCTCTCTCTCTCTCTTTGTGTTCCTTTCTCTATAGTCTTTCATCTACATATAACGTATATGATGAAATAGGACCAATGAGCTATATATACCAAATCCATCTCTACTACAATCAATTGATCATTTTTAATCATGATATTATCTGATTCTATTTCATCTGATTTAGGTAAAGAAATGATTCTTTGTAAAATAAAACCTTTCTTATCAAGATTCTTCTGTATCATATCTTTTCCAGGCTCTAAATTTAAATTGTTATGAAAATCTTAAATTAGTTGAATAGAAATAAGGAAAAAAATCCATCTGCTAAATTATAAGCATTGTAATTTTTCTTTTATGTATTTCTTAATCTTAGGAGAAGTTTTTATATTTTGTATTGTTATCTCTTATAATAATCAATACCGTGACTAACGTCATCCAAAGCTTTTAGCATGAGAAGTTATATCGTGTTGAATAAGTGCTATAATTCCATAATTATATAAGAAGGAAAGATTCATTTTCCTCTTATCATAGTAATTATAAATGTTCATAAAAAAAATTTGCTAATATGAAAAATGTTTATTTCTTTTATCAAAGAAATGCTAGAATTTCCAATACAAAAATAATTTCTATTCCAGTAAATTGATTCTGCCAAATACTTCTCAATGAATATTATTATTAAAATTTATAAATAATATTAATATGCAACACCATTACTGAAATGACTTTCGAGAGGATTGTTGACTAGTTACTACTACCTGTCTAGTTTGTTTATTCTATCGCAAATGATTGATTAGTCTGATTGTTAAGTTTGTATTATCCAAATTTCTAAATATCAATATCCAATATCGAATTGGAATGAAGACTTGTACTTGCAATTAAAACAACGCTTAAATCATCACTTATTCAAAATGTTTATTTGGAATTGTATCATGCGGGCATTAATCCGTATCTATAATCAAATTAAAAAAAAAAAATACACTAGCTAAAAATGCACCAGCCAAAAATTATCATTTAATCTTAGAATGAATTTAAATGAACTATCAATCTTTTCAGATGACAATCATATCTACTATGTCAAATCCTTCAGAAAAGATTAGATTTTTGCGAAAAATTTTTCGCTTTCTTGTGTGCTATTTTGCTTGTTTTATTTATTTTTTCTTTTTAGCTTAACATTCCAACTTTTTCGATAAGTTCGTTTTGTTTCTGTCTTTCTGTCATTTCGCTCCTTTTATCAATTTTCATTCCAATGTTGAAACTATTTAATACTGCAAGTTTGACTGTATATGAATCACCGTAGTTAGACAAAAAATTGTCAAATTTGTTACTTTCAATGTTCGTTCACCAAAGGTTCATTTCATTTTCCCATTATAATCAATGAAAGCTTATCAATCGTTTGTTTATTTTCGATCATAAATGTTTGAAAGCATAATTTAATAGTAACTGATCATTGCAAACGAAAATTATATCAGTCATAATTTATTAAGGAAACATTTATTACAATAAATGATTTACCAAATAATATATTATTGACAGTATTTGATTATTGTCATTTGATTAATTTGATCCATTACTTTTCTTTAATTTCTGATCGATGAAATTATCTGTAAAATTAGTTATAAATTGAGTTTTTGGTATAATTTTGCGATTGAAAATTATACAATATTAACTAAATATCAAATCTTTTTTTTTCTTTAGATAATAATTTGAAGAAGTCAGCGAATCTAATAATATTTCATTTTTATTATTCTCCGAACTTTTCCGGATAATTTTGTTCCACTGCATGTATCTCTAATGGTATTGAGTTCTGAGGTGACGTATCAATAAATTTATCCAATAATATCATCTCTAACTTGCTTGCTGGTAATTCAAACAATATACTTAACCAATAAGCAAAAAACCATGAGAGAATGCAACATGGCAATGTGAAGACGAAAAACTGAAAGGAAAATTTTCAATACAAAGCATAAAATGGGAGATAAAAAGATTCAGTAACAATCTTTCTTTATGTTGTTGATAATTCTCGTTAAAGTTAATGAATCTTTAAAAGTTACGAAATAGTTACCGTATGAGTAATACTCGAGAAACTAAATGCATTAACACCTATGCATAGGATGTATAACATTACAATTAAATGGATTAGGTATGTACAATAAGTAAGTCGACCTAATGGTTTCCATATTGACAGTGACATGAAATCGTTTATTGGTCCTGGAATTAAACTTCAGCCAAATCATAATTTCATATATTCTATATGAAGAGGACAATGCAATTAGTATTACTGTTTGTTATTTTGATTCAAAACAAAGAAACGAATAATATATGAGAAATTCATCCGTACAGGTCTGGTATCTTCTATGGACTGTAACCCCGCTCAAGGGGACTTTGGGTGTAAAAATATGTTACGAAAGTTATCACCTAACCATATAGATGACAATGAAGATAAAATGATAGCTTTGATAGCTTAATTGTATTTGATATTTCTTTTTATCATAATCAATTAAGCAGACTTAATAAGCATTTTAGCTAGTATGCTACCAACAAAATAATACACACACACACACACACACACACACACACACACACAAATATGTAATTGTTATTTACTTCGATATAATAATTTTTAATAACTCTTAGCGGTCAATGTATCATACGCTATATCATACACTTACCTCCGTAACCGTAAAAGCAAGCGATTGTAATATAAGCAAGCATTAAACTCCATGCAAGTTTACTAAATGCAGAATAGAAAGCTCGCATAGATAAATCCATCACAATGTCATAGCCTATCCAATCTCTTAATGACATTATCAGTAATAGACCAAGTATCACCGAAATAATCCAACAAATAATATTCATTAGCTGAAATGATTTTTTAGCAACGGAAATTCAATGAAACAATAATTATTATTCGGTTAAAATATCATCATATTATGCTATTTGAATTTGGTAATAAGATTTAATAAATTTTTCCGAGAAATACTTGAAAGCAAATCTGGAGGAAAGCACTGATAAAACAATTATTAGATGCTATTGGTAATAACTAAAACGTTGGAAAGTAGGAGTGGATACTGATTAGACTCGAGTGATTTAAATTTTTCATCTGAATTTTTATAGTATTAACTTAATTTTCTGATAAATTTATCGTTTATTCCATTTTGCAACATTATAATCAAAGATTGAAAAAAAAGATTAAAGTTAATATAGAACGACTTTTGGTATATGAAGAGTTTTTTTGTTTGAAATAAGTAGCCAACGAGAATGCCTATAATGTAAACTTGGCATCGGATCCACGGTGCTTGATAGATCAAAAGCGAATAATATCTGAAATAATAGGAAATAATGAAATGAGAGATATTGTTATCAGCATTATGCTACAAAAATTTCGACATAATTTTTCGGAATTGCTTAAGAATTTATTTTTTCTATTTGCAATTCACTATCATTTTCAGTTTTAATATTTCCGATATAACGCATTATTTGGCCGTTGACAGACTTCTGAAAAGAAATATTTAATATCTGAGTTAGTTTTTGCATTTAATCAAAGTAAACTGAAAATTTTCGATTAAAGAATTCCGAAAATTTTTTATTTTATTGCTTCGGATGATGTAAAAACGAACTCATATGAACCCATTCTTGGATCCATAGCACCTATGAAGAAGTCTGTTGGTGGAAAGTATCCCATATACATTGTCACCAGATTCGCAATAGTGGAAAGCAATATCAATAGGCCAGCAACAATGTATCCCAGCACAGGTTTTAAGGCTAGCGGTATCAGTAATGTTGGTGAAAAAATATGAAGTTGAAAATCAGTTGCTAGATACCACGACACCAAATAGCACTGAAAAGATCAATAAATATATTTCTTTACTTATCAAGTTATCATTCTAAGTTGAGTATATTCAGTGATATAGTTTGCTTACTTTATCCATATTTCATATTAATAATTATTTGATCTATGAAATCGTCTGTTACAAATGCATTTGATCAAATAGAACCGATAAATAGTTAGATACGTGATAAATGGACTCACTTGATCGTTATAATGAATAAAATTGTTGAGATATAAAAATTAGTCCACCAACTTTTCTCGCAATAATCATCAACTGTTATCAAAATAAGCGGCATGTTAATTAAGAATGATTTGAATACAAATGAATAAAATGCTATCACAAAATAATAAGGTGGCGAAAGCCTGCAAAATATTAATAGCTAACAATTTACGACAAAAAAATCTTTGAGCATTTATTTAGTAGCTATGAAAATTCTTGAAAAGGTAATAATTCGCTTTTAATTATTGCTGTCTTCCTGAGATTCATAAAATTTCAATTCCGGATGGATTAAATTTTAAACAGAAAATTTGAAAAAACTTAAGCAAACTTTTTCAGCGATATATTTGAATAACGTTGAAACAATTTCAGAATAATTTGAAATTATGAAAAAAATGTGGGAAAATGTGTAAACTATCAAACATATAAACGTTCTTTTATTGAGAAGAATTGTCTTACGAAATAAACAAAAACAAAACTATTAGGATAAGAAAAGTATAAGAATAATTACCGAATTATTCGATGGATGTAAAATATGACCCAAGCAGTAGGAGACATTGTTTTCCTTTTATCTTTTCTATATTCCTTGAACCAAATATACGATACTAATAAACCGGATATGAAGAAAAATGTATCGACAGAAAAGAATGCATTGGTCAAAAATTGCGTCCACAAATTTTTAAATGTTTCCTTACAATCTAAGATATTTGCTGAAAATCGGCATTTAAGTTCAATATGAAAGTGAAAGATTATTTTAGAATATTCAATATATATATCACCGAAATCAAACTGTACTTACAACTAAATATCATATAACTAGCTGTTGCATGTCCAAAGATCACCCATATCATACTTATAAAACGCATAAAATGAATTGGTCCTATTTGGCCCGATTTATTGGCATTCTCGATATTGAATACATCTTTAGTATTTCGGATCATCGAAAATGCCACTAAGCAACGGAACCATTGCGCTGCAACCGAATTGTGAATTAATTTATGATCTAAACATTGACTTGCAAAGCTTTATGAATTTTCAAAATATACATCCTTTTGTCTTGCTTCATTGATGACAATTCTTGTTGATTGATTGCATAATGCAAAATTGCTAAATAAACAATTAGCGCTTGATTCACGCATAACGTAAAAGGAATTACCTGATTCATATGAAGACAATTTGTAATAGTGAGAATCAAAATAGATTTTAAACAAATCCCATGCAGTTGCTACCATAGCCACTGCTCCAATCAATGCTATTATTGAGCTTAAATAATATTAAAACGAAAATTTAATAATTGTGAATCAGTCGTCATTCATAATCATAATCAAAACAATAAAAATGAAGTCTTTGGACTTAAAGAACAATCTGGTTATTTTAGTTTCGCACAACTTTTAAATGATAATGCGCATTTGCTAATCATCGAACACATTTGAAGAAACCATTGATCAAATTATCATTGATTCAGATCTCATGGTCTTGATTAGTTTCATGATGTTCTTAAGGTTTGCGCTATCTATATTATCCACTTATGTTGAACTTTCTATTACTTCTGGCGTTCGGTAATTACGGTTATTTTGTTAATTACGGGTATTTTAAAAGCATACAGTACAATCCATGTTTTGTAATCGATAGGTCTGAATCGAACAGATGCTTGTTTCACAGTACATACGGGAGTAGAACCATCCGATTGAATTACTGAAACAAATAAATTTTGCAAAAAACTAAATTGGAATATAAAATATTTTGAAAATTTCCAAAAAAAAAAATAATTTTTTGCTAGCATAGTAAATTACGTGAACGGCTTAGAGTTATCAACGTCTGGTATTGGTCGCATGACGAGGGCAGGCAAACGTCAAACGATGGATTACCGATACTGTATTCAGTTAACTCGCAAGCACCTTTTGTGTTGTAACTTCTTAACTTCTTGTCAACAAAGATTCTGAAAAATATGTTTTATCTGACATAAAGCTGTTGTTATTTACAATTGCTAAAAGTTAAATGAAAAAAGGAACAACAAAGTAAAAATGCAAAATACAGCTGCACTAAAATTGCATTTTACTTACACGTAATTACAAGTGCAATTTTTATTTGTGCGAATGATTTAGAATGTTTCACAAAAAATTAAATATATCTATGATTTTACATCAACAAGCGAATCTATTACTAAGTGATAGAATAACATTCTGAAAAATAAAGGATATATACTCACCTTACGTAACTACCCGTAATAACACGTGTAGAATTTGGCAATTGCTGCTTGACTAACATGCACTCCTTATACTGCCCAAATACAGTAACATGACCTCGAAGAATTCCCGAAGGTGGTATTTTGGCACTTGCATCAATCACTGCAAGCAGTGAAGCATTTTAAATATTTTTGATTGATAGATAATCTTGTTAATTTTATTTTATAGGAAGTGGTGTAAATTCATTGTTTTGCAGTTTCCGCTCTCTGTATTCAATTCGTGCTGCAATTATCTGATGTAACGTTGAATTACACTTTCTGATAGGGTATTTACGGAGAGGCATTTAGTGATAAGGCGTTCGACAGAATAAATGTGATTAAAATAGTATTCACAGTGAGGAAAATCTAAGTTGAATGAAATATTAGCAGAAAAAAAAACTGCATAATTGTATAAAGAAAAGATAAACTGGCTTAATATATTTTTTCAATTTTTTGAGATTATCCAACTATGCAAGTTATCAATTCCTAAAATTTATGTCTCTATTTTGAAACTTTTATCTCCACTTTCCTGTTCTATTAATACATATTTATCCTTTTGCAATAAATAATTATAATATTCAAATGCTAAAGCCAACTTGGAAGCAACGCATTTTGTAAATAAGATTTTTGCCAGTTCGACATTTCGCGATCATTTTTTACAAAGTCATTGATGGTTTGTAGAGACAGTTTCATATCTTTTTGCATTCTGAAATATTTTACTTTCTGAAGGCATCCATCTTTTCTATTGAAAAATTGACCAATAAATATTCAAAGCCATGCTAAAATATTTCATATCTGTTTATATTTTGACTTTCAATCTTTCGAAGTTTAAAAAAGGATAGAAAGTGACATGTAACGTAAGCATATAACGTAACGTATATTATGCATGCACATGCTATATAGCAATTGAAATCGGGTGCAGAAATCAATCAAAAACCTTCAATAATATCAATTTTATCGACACCACGCAATAATTGATCCATTTCGGTGTAAATAAGTTTAATTAGAGTTTCCATTGCGAAATTCGGTAATATTTTTCGCGGCAATAGAAATGCTTTATTCTGAAAGATTTAATGAGGAAATTTCTGCTTTTATAATGAAGGAAGTATAATGCCGTAAACTATGAAACACACTTTAATGAGACTAAATGTATTTGCAAGATATCTTATAAGGAACTTTAAAATCAATGAGAGGTTTTATTTTTAAGATACATCATCAGTTATTTAATTAGAGAACTTTTAGATATATTTTATGTTATGCTTTGGCTGACATTGCAATAATACTAACATTTATTGTTCGTTGATTATTTTTCTGAAACTTAGAAATATTATTCGGAATTAAACCGATACTTTCCATCTTGCTTTTTTGATTTCTGAGGTAATTGAAAACACCAGTGAGAAACTGATTGCCGACAATAGAACCAATATCGTCGATAATCTCATTTTTGGATCTGAAATAATCAATGATCAACAGTTTTTTCTTTAAATTAATATCATTTTTTAATTCAAAATTATTTTTGTTATGGCGTAGAAATGTTTAGTAATAAATTGGTTTGAATACGTGAATATATAAATATGTTTGATTAGTTTCAAAATTAAAGTTATTAGTAAATAATAATAATAGAAAAAATGGGACAAACGACACGAAAACGTTGAGAAAGCAAAGAAAGAATCTTATCAATGGTTCTGCTTATCAAAAACATTTTTAATGTCTTACCAAAACAGCGATATTTGCCAGAAGAATTACTGAGTAAATCATTTGCTGCAATCATTAAAGTATTTCATTCTAAAAAATCAGTTTCTGAATTGCTCAAATTATATATCACTGCTAAGGTAATAAAGATAACGCTTGCAGTTTTGGTATACATGAATAATGACTAATTTAATAACTGTTAAATAATTATATAAAACTCTAATTTGTTCATTTACGATTACTGATAAAATAATTTAAAAATATTATTAATTATGAGGAAAAATTCAATGCTCTTTTTCCATTACCATATTGAGTTGTATTTTCACAACAAATTTTTTGATCAATTCCTGAACTATGAAGAGGTTTTTTAATATGACGTATTTTTATTCAGAATCATTCCAAAATTTCGGAATTTGATGCTTGAACAAAACTAATTGATTTCTTTGAAACTATTTAACAAATTTTGCAAATAAGGAAGAGTATCTGAAAAATTCTTTCTTTTTCTATTAGAAGTTCTCGGATTTCGAAATTTTGATATTTACATTAATAACAAATTTTGCAAGGAAACACGTATATTGCAAATTGTCTTCCAAAATATCAGAAACCAAAGCCTTCATCAACGCTCATGTTATCAAAATTGCTTATACAAGTTAATTATCATTGCAAATTCTTTTGATGCATCGATGTAATCGTTAAACATTCTGTTAATGTTATTATACGACATGCATTCATTTTGCATTATAGCCGAATGTGAGGAATAATTTCAATGAATGAAAAAATTGATGCTATCATTTTGTTTCAATTATTGAGTTCTCTTAGTTTTTTTTTTAAAAATCTCTTACGATCAGATCAAATTGAAACAAAATTTAATTTACTTATTATTAATCCGGATAATTCAAATGTCATTTATGACGATTAATAATGGCAAAATTGGTAGCCTACCTATTACACAATGATTATAACGTCGTAAAAATTCGATCCCAGGAAATCTTAATACTTCGATACAGGCCTTAGCTCTCAGCACATTCAGCAACAATGGTATCAAGTTTCATCTTAATAATATAAATCTTCAAAGTATTCCTTATCACAGAATTATGATTCATTAAGAAATAGTGATGTCGTTTGTTTATGTCATTAATAGAATTTTAGGAACAAACGACAAAGAAATATTAGAATGTTTTTCAAAGTGTGAATTTTATAGTGAAGAATTCTTTTTTTTTCTTTGTTTTGCATTGCAGCAAGGTACACAGAGTTTCAAATTCTTTATCTTCACTTAATCTTCAATTATTGCCAAAGATAAATCCAAAGACACCAATGTCAAACTTGGATCATTAAACTTTAACATGATAGTACGTTAACGAACTCAGCAATTACAAGATCAATATACAAAAGAAAAAAATCTCCAATGATTTCAATTAAAACAATTTTAATGACGATAACACTTAAAGGTAAATGAGATTAAATAAAGTTCAACTGCTTTGATGAAGTATTATTCTTTACAATTTGATGTTGTACCCTGGTATGGTTGTGAATGTAAGAATAAAGAGGCTTCGTTATAGAGTGTGAATTACAGCTTACATCTTGCATTGTACAGTAAATGCGCACATGCAACATACACTTTTTCATATGAGATTTAACACAAAGAGATTACTAACTGCTGATTTTTGTGTTTTCTTCGCGATTTTAGTGATGGTCAAATTTTCTTTTATTCCGGGAATCTTTCACAATTTATTCGCAACAAATTTATTAAAAGAAATTATTTACGTGAATCAGTCAGTCGATCAATGAACTATCGATGACAGTATTGCAGTACTTCGGTTTAGGTCTTGATTCTTCGCATATTCAACAGCTGTGGCATTATCGAATTCAGCCTATCCCTCTCAGGTCACTTTTTTTTACAATATAAATTTTCGTCTTAACAATCATAAATCTTCACCAGATAATTCTTTAGCGGAAGATCATGATGCATCGTGAAACAGCGACGTTATATTACGATGACTCAGCTGCTTTTTTGATCATAATCTGGGTTAGAGAAAGCTATAAGCAACCCAAATAATAATTCGAATTTTCTTATATGAAATTTTCTAATGGTGATGAAAATTCCATACTTATCTATGCAGATTTTAATTTTATTGTGTTTTGAAATTGCAATTGTTAATAACTTTAGGAAGTAATCGCTTTAAAGAATTCGTTGTCAGGCAGTGGTGATAATTACTTTATAAATGAATGCAATTTTTAATCAAATCATATATTAAATTCAATCGCAATTTTCATCCGGCAAAGATTGAATTTATTGCAATAATCGTACTGAAAGAGGAAACTTGTCAAATTATGTATTTTTTTTAATTGATTAACACTATGCATTGAATAATCGTTGCTGAGAAATTACGGTTATTTTCTCGCTTTTTATTCAAAATTGAATACTAATTTTTGCATCTATCATAAAAATTTATACTTTAATGAAATTTTGAAAAAATTCAATATTTAGAAATATAATGTTATGATCTGTGTATATCATAACAACGCAGCTTCAGAATATTAAAGTTGGTTTTTAAACTTTCAGTACTTACCTATACAATTCCATGTCCAAATTTTGTTCATCTTGTTAAGATATACTCTTTTCTGCAGGAAATGAATAAAACAATTGAAGAACTTTGTAATGAAGCGTACCATCTACAAACGAATATTTCTTTCCAGTTGATTCAATTTTCCCTCCTTATTCTCAGTATTATTACAATCATTTTAATTCTGCATATTTGTACAAATATATGTATCAGGAAGGTAAAACTTTTAAGCAGTATTTCAAATAGAAATCAGAGATGCAGCACAGAATTCAATAAATTAAATGAGTTTTGGTTTAAATTAAAGGTTATAGTTTTATAAATTCGATTGTGAATATTTGGAAAGGCAAGAAAACAAGCGCAAATTTCCATTTATCATAACCTGATAACAGCACATCGCAACAAATCGTTCAATCACAATTGGAACGAATGCGTATTGAAGGCATCTCAGTGGCGCTGATCTCAAATCATTCAAAATTGTGGCAAATTTTTCCAGGAAGGAATACTGATCCTAAAATCGGAACTTATATAAATGCTTGCTGTCAGATCTAATTAATTATCCAATGAAAATCAATGAATTTTGAAAAAAAAATGGATTCGATGATCCTTGAAATAAATGGAGATGGATAATCCATAAAAATGAATCATATTTCAACAAATTTTAAAATATTTAATGTAATAGAACAATAAATTCTAATTGTCCAACTCCTTAAAAAAATAGTGGATTGAAATTAAAAAAATTTATATTTTCAGTGGTCGAGAGTCAATATATCCCCAAAAGTTATTGTCCATCCGTTCACAATAATGACACATTTTATTCGACTTTGACATTGAAAATGCCTCCGTTGATTATTATATTTTTATTCTTCTCATAACGCGCGTTATCAGCAAGAGAAAAATGATGTTAGAATATGTCTTCTAGTGAAAAGATTATTTTTAAGGAGATTAAATCTTTACTTTTACCGAATTAAGAGTAGAACGAATAAAAGTAATGTAATTCATCCGGAAACGAGTTGAAGAGATGCGAAAGATAAATTTCTCATTTCAATATATTCCAAGTAATGCTAACCCAGTCGATATAATAACCGAAGGACTTGTTCCTTTAGAGCTCAGACGATATAAATTGTGGTGTGTAAAGCCATCGTGGTTAAAAGAACTTGAAAGCAAATAGCCCCAGTGGAATATCAACTTACTGACGAATGTGAGGAAAAAATAAAAAGCGAAGAACAGATCGTTGCAAAAGTATCAAAGCTATTCACTCAAACAGTGGAGGAGGCACAGTTTTCGTTTGTAGATGGAAGTCGGTTCAATAAATGGTCGAAATTAATATAAACCACCATTTAGACCCTCAAATTTTTGTCAAGCAAACAACAAAGAAAAAGATAGCATGGTTACAGTCGATGTTGGTTGTTGGGAAGCGACTAACATCGGAAGATTTTAAATTAGCGGAGTGGGTGTTGATCAGACAAGCGCAGTACGAAGGAATTAATGAGGAAGGGAAGGAAAAATGGAATATATGTCGCAATGATCAGAAATTATGGAGATCAAAATCTTGATTGGAGAATTCGGAGCTAGACGATGCAAGTAAACATCTAATTTATTTGTCAAGAGGAAATATAGTCAGCGAACTCTTCATACGGCAACAACATGAAACGTTATATCATGCTTGAATTGACATTCCCTCGCAGAAATAAGGAACAAATTTTAAATACCCAGAGGAAAAATGGAGGTGAAGCGCATCATAAACCGCAAAACACTGGATAGCCAAACCATCTAAATTGCCAGATCATGCCAAATCTCCCAGAAACAAGAGTTAAACAATCAAGAAGCTTTACGCGCAAACTGGTCTGGATTATCTTGGGCTTCTCTCTATTAAAACTGTAAATAATCATGTTTGCTTACGCGTTATGAAAGTTTTATTTGTGATGTTGAGAAATTGGAAGTTTGATAGAAATTTGTTTGAAATTTGAATAAAAACTGTAACGAAATTTTGTTATGACAGACTTTATTCACCGCAATTGCAAAACACAAAATAATTGATGGATACCGATAATACAATTGTTAGTGTCAATTTCCTTCTACTTGCAAGGAAGTCCTTTTGAACCTTTTCTGAAAAAAATATTTAACAATACAAATTTTTTGTCGGATTTTCATCTCATCGTAAAGAGAAGTTTACAATGATCGCTACAGTATTTTGAGCAATGGTCTATGATATGAAGGATGATGATAGCCAAAATGTAATTAATTTCAAATCTTTAAGCAACATCGTTCGCATAAACAGACAATTTCATTCATGATTGGGCAAATTGCTAAAGATGACGCAATTCTAGTCGTGAAGCCGACATAGGAAAAGCTTTAGTTAAAAATGCAGTAAACCGATTTTGAAAGAAGTTAATATGCAAAAGATTGTTAATGTTTTGTTTTTCTTTCACAGACAATTTGATTAAAATTG
Source organism: Dirofilaria immitis (assembly GCA_024305405.1). Lineage (NCBI taxonomy): Eukaryota > Metazoa > Nematoda > Chromadorea > Rhabditida > Onchocercidae > Dirofilaria > Dirofilaria immitis. Next base: position 1,625,706 of record JAKNDB010000088.1, on the reverse strand, counting down.
GAACTAGTTTTTTTTAACTTTTTGTGAGATTTCACAATTCAATTGCAATTTCGATGATCCCAATTAAATCATTTGTGATGAGCTTCTTTTCCCACATTTCGTGGATAATTTCGATGTGTTGCCGAACTGATAAAGGTTGATTCATCAATTCATCTCCAACTCTGCTAGTGATGCGGCACCCAAAATACAATAGCCATTTAATGGCCTTATTATGCAAGTAATCTACTCTGACGACAAATAAAATCGATAAGCTAATGATAAATATTGCAGTTGTACCATTTATTATTTCCTGTAATTGAAAAATTATATCACAGTAAAGTTTAAAATTTTTTAATTGTAAACGACAAATGACAAAACAAATTTACATCATTATGGAACATAGCTTATTAAAACTGCTTTTGCGCTTATCAAATGCTTGATATTGTTTGAAAATGGCTGTCATATGAAGCAGACATTATTCACTTCACTACAAATATTAAGTATTGTACGAATTCATAGATATGGTATGAAAGTATTTTAACAAATATTTTATTCTTATTTATAATTTCAAATAATTATTTACTTTGTAGATTACAAAATGCAAGAAATCGAATATTTCTGGGAAATATATCAATACGAATAATCCTGCCAAATTGATGACAGAACTTGTGATATACATTATCGTCGCTATAAACATCGTTTTTGATGTTTTCATATTTTCTCGGATTTGATAACGTGATGATAACGTGTCCATTGGTGTTTCCAAATGGAGCCTAAATTAAAAGAAATTAGCAACGAATTACAGGGCAAAGATGAAGTAAACTTTTGAATTATGAATTCTTGATTGTAAAAAATTTAGAATCGAATTTGTTATATTACTTTTATTCGTTGTACTCTTAATTCGGTAAAAGTAAAGATTTCATCTCCTTAAAAATAATCTTTTCAATAGAAAACATATTCTAACATCATTTTTCTCTTGCTGATAACGCGCGTTATGAGAAGAATAAAAATATAATAATCAACAGAGGCAGTTCCAAAGTCAAAGTCGAATAAAATCTGTCACTTTTGAGAACAGATGAACAATAACTTTTGGGAATATATTGAGAGTACGTCAACACTACACCCTTGATGTCCAGCGCCATTTCGATCCACTGAAAAAAATTTTTTAACTTCAATCCATAATTTTTATGGAGTTGGACAATTAGAATTTATTGTTTTATTACATTAGATGTTCTGAAATCCGTTGAAATACGATTAATTCTTATGTACCGCCTTTCTCCATAAATGAATGATATTTCAATAATCTAATTTATAAAATATTCAGTAAATTTCGATATGAGTGCTTCCAAATTGAATGCTTATAAATTTAACCGTAAAAGGCAAGAAAACAAGTGCAATTGGATATCTCCACTTTTCATAGTGTTGATAACAGCACATAGCAATAAATCGTTCAATCGTAATTGCAACGAATGCATATCGAAAGGATTTCTGAAGCGCTAATCCAAATTCGGTTAAAACTGAGCATATGACAGATTCCTCCAGGAAGGAACATTGATTCTAAAATTGCAACTGAATAAATGTTTATTACCACATCTAATTAATTACTCAATGGAAAATGAAAGCAAATTTCATTACAATTTCAAAATATTTGAGAGAGAGATATGAAGAAATATTTTATTAATTGAAACACGTTGAAGCAAAATACAAAAAAAAAAAAAAAAACCTTATATGCTAACATGCGGTAAATGAAAGTGGATGATCGGTAAAGAGTTAAAAGCGACCGAAAAAGAAAAAGGTCAGTAAATTTATCAATAATATTCTCAAATTTATATGAAATATCTGAAAAAAAAAGAAAATATTTACAAATTCAAAATGACGCACCTCTGATTTCTTTCCTTATAATCTGAATTTAACTGGTTACACATGACAATTTTTAAATTGTTATTAATTCAACCTCACAATAAGTTGCTTGGAAGTTATCAAATTACAACGAAATAAAAATTTTATCTGAATCCGAATCGATTAATTGATTCATGACCGAAATCGAATCAATTACTATTTCAAATAAATTTTGAAAAGTTTTACCTTCCTGACAATTATATTTGTGCAAACATATAGAATTAAAATGATTGCCATAGTACAGAGAATAAAGAGGGAAATTTGAATTGACTGGAAGGAAATATTCGTTTGCAAATGATATGCTTCAGCACAAAGTTCTTCAATTGTTCTATTCATTTCGTGCAGTAAAGAGTATATCTTAATAAGATGAGCAAAATTTGGACATGGAATCGTACGAGCAAATATTGGCAGTTACACAATCATAACATTGTATTTGTGATGTTGATGTCCTTAAAGTTTTATTTCGACAAACGTGACAGAACGAAAGTGAAATTATCCGATGAAAGAAATGTGACAGACTGTTTACTATAATTATCAAACTACAAGCTTAACTTAAATGAATATACGGTGAAACTGCGCAGATATCGCTCATTATCGACATCAAATAAAGCTACATGAATTCCAGTAAGAATTAAGATGGGAAATGATTCCGACTTTATTTGTCTATTTATAACAAATAACTTCGGTATTTACTTATTTCATAACTTATTTTATATTTATCTACTATTTACGGAGAGCAGTCACAATTTTTCAGCAACAACCATTCAATGCTTGTTGTTAATCGAAAAAAGAATACAATTTTAAAGTTTTCTCTTTCAGTATTCGATTATTGCAAAAAGTTCAACATTCACCGCACAATAAATTGTTATTAAATTTTATATATGATTTGATTATGAATTCCTTTCATTTATGATTAATTATCACCGTTGCCTAACAACAAATTCTTTAAAAGCGATTACTTCCTAAAGTTATTAACAATTGCAATTTCAAAATATAATAAAATTAAAATCTTCATATATAAATTAGTATGGGATTTTCATCACCATTATACAAATTTTATGCATAAAAATTCGAATCACCACACTTACCATTTGGATAACTTACAATTTTATGTACTCCAGGACAAACAATATCACTATTTCTTAATGACATAAACAAACGACATCACTATTTCTTAATGAATCATAATTCTGTGATAAGGAATACTTTGAAGATTTATATTATTAAGATGAAACTTGATACCATTGTTGCTGAATGTGCTGAGAGCTAAGGCCTGTATCGAAGTATTAAGATTTCCTGGGATCGAATTTTTACGACGTTATAATCATTGTGTAATAGGTAGGCTACCAATTTTGCCATTATTAATCGTCATAAATGACATTTGAATTATCCGGATTAATAATAAGTAAATTAAATTTTGTTTCAATTTGATCTGATCGTAAGAGATTTTTAAAAAAAAAAACTAAGAGAACTCAATAATTGAAACAAAATGATAGCATCAATTTTTTCATTCATTGAAATTATTCCTCACATTCGGCTATAATGCAAAATGAATGCATGTCGTATAATAACATTAACAGAATGTTTAACGATTACATCGATGCATCAAAAGAATTTGCAATGATAATTAACTTGTATAAGCAATTTTGATAACATGAGCGTTGATGAAGGCTTTGGTTTCTGATATTTTGGAAGACAATTTGCAATATACGTGTTTCCTTGCAAAATTTGTTATTAATGTAAATATCAAAATTTCGAAATCCGAGAACTTCTAATAGAAAAAGAAAGAATTTTTCAGATACTCTTCCTTATTTGCAAAATTTGTTAAATAGTTTCAAAGAAATCAATTAGTTTTGTTCAAGCATCAAATTCCGAAATTTTGGAATGATTCTGAATAAAAATACGTCATATTAAAAAAACCTCTTCATAGTTCAGGAATTGATCAAAAAAATTTGTTGTGAAAATACAACTCAATATGGTAATGGAAAAAGAGCATTGAATTTTTCCTCATAATTAATAATATTTTTAAATTATTTTATCAGTAATCGTAAATGAACAAATTAGAGTTTTATATAATTATTTAACAGTTATTAAATTAGTCATTATTCATGTATACCAAAACTGCAAGCGTTATCTTTATTACCTTAGCAGTGATATATAATTTGAGCAATTCAGAAACTGATTTTTTAGAATGAAATACTTTAATGATTGCAGCAAATGATTTACTCAGTAATTCTTCTGGCAAATATCGCTGTTTTGGTAAGACATTAAAAATGTTTTTGATAAGCAGAACCATTGATAAGATTCTTTCTTTGCTTTCTCAACGTTTTCGTGTCGTTTGTCCCATTTTTTCCATTCATTATTCAATCATGTGAAATGAAAATTTTAATTTGTCTTTAACAATGATCAACTAATAACATTGTAATCCATTTTGAAAACAAACTAATCGATGAAAAAAAGTTTTAAATTTTTCTAAATTATTTCGAAAATTATTTTTCCAAACTTGCTTCGGATTTCACGATAACCTAGGACAACGATGAATTTATTCATAGGAGCTTTTCAATCCGGATTTAGTAAACTTGCATGGAGTTTGATCTTTGCTTATATTACAATCGCTTGTTTTTAAGTTACGGTATTATATAACATATGATACGATTATTATCATTGCACGTCATATAAATACTGAGGTTTTTAAAACATATTAACAAATATTATAGTAATATCAAATAGAGCAATGTATTCATAATTGCTGAATTCTCATATACTGCTTGCTTCTTCATTTTTTATTCAAAATATCAGACAGTAATAAAATAATCAAACCGATGCGATGTAGAATATTTCGTGAATCTAGAAATGGATTTTTTAGAGATCTGGATTCCAAAAATGTTATAGATTAGAGAATTTGACAAATATTTCTTCCAGCGCCCTATACTGGGAATTTTCAGCTGCTATATTTCCTTCTGCAACTTATACTATATTGAAAATAATTTTCAAAAAAACCAATAACAAAGAATTATAATTTAGTGCTGCAAAAATTTTATTTGTGACGTTGAGAAATTAGAAGTTTCAAGAGAAATTCATTTGAAATTTGAATAAAAATTTTGCGAAGTTTTGTTACGACAGACTTTATTCTCCGAAACTGCAAAATATAAAATAATTGATCAATACCGATAATACAATTATTAGTTTCAATTTCTTTCTAAATTGCAAGCAAGTCTTTTTGAACTTTTGGAGAAAATATTTAATAATACAATTTTTTATTGAATTCTCTCCGATCGTAGAAAAAGTTTGCAGTGACGCCTTTAATATTTTGAGCAATGGTCTATGACATGAAGGAAGATGATACATCAAAATCTGATTAGTTATAATTCTTTATTCTTCGCGTAACAGACGATTTCTTTTTTGGGATATGAACTAAAATAATTTTATATTGCGAAATCGCTTGTTTATATCGAGATATTCAATAACACTGACATCTTAATCATTTCTGTTATATTTATATTATAACATTTTCTAATTATATCGACATTACTAAATATGATATTCGAGGCATCTTACGGTATGTATATAATATGTGTGTAACGAAAAATCTAATTTCGACTCTAAAAACATATATCAAAAGGTGATAGAATTGACAACACTTTAATTTTGAATAGTGACAATTTACAGTATTTAATTTTATTTTGTTTCTTATCATTGATTCTGTTCATTTGAAAACAATATGCATTAATTTGTTAATTTTTTCGACTAGCTGTTTTTTTGGAAGTAACATATTTAGTTGGCATAATTTTAAAATTCCATATTTTAAAACAAAAACTTCTTAACAGAATGTATTTCCTATCAATCCTATGAAAATTGAAGTCATCTAAATCAATTCTCTACTGAATCTTTCAATAATACAAAGTAATAGTTTGACAGAGGAAAAGTTCTTATTTCAAAAGGAAGTCAATATACAAAAGATTGTTATTGTTTTTACTTCACAGACAATTTAAATTTGAATTAGTTTTTTTTTATTTTTTTAACTCTTCTGTGAGATTTCACAATTTCAACTGAAATTTCGAGATCTCAATTAAATCAGCTACGAGCTTTTTTATTCCATATTTCATGGACAATTTCGATATGTTGCCGAATTGATAAAGATTGATTCATCGATTCATCTCCCACTTCATTGCTTATATGACACCCGAAATATGATAAACATTTGATGGCCTTATTACGCATGTAATCCACTCTGATGATGAATAAAACTGGTATGTTGATGATAAATATTGCAATTGTAACATTTGTTATTTCCTGTAATTGCAAGATGGAAAGTTTATTATGCAATGATAATCACTGCTTATTAGAAATGTTTTTGTGCTTAGCATAGGCTTGATGTTTATTTCGATTGAATGATAGCTATCATATGAAACGGACATTGTCTACAATGCGAAACATTGCGTTCTTTTAGTTTCACTGCAAGCATTGAATATTTTACGAATTTGTACATCTGATATAAACAGTATTTTACCACTACTTTGTCCTTAATTATAATTTAAAGTAATTATTTACTTTGTAAACTGCAAAATGTAACAGATTAGCCGGGGAAAATATACTAGTAAGAATATTTCGAATAGATTGATGACGGAAATTGTGATATACATTATGGTTGCTATAAACATCGTTTTTGATGTTTTCATATTTTCTCGGATTTGATAACGTGATGATAGCGTATCCACTCGTGTTTCCAAATGAAGTCTAAATTAAAAGAAATTTAATAACGATTATTATTACAAAGCAAAGATGAAGTAAACTTTTAAATCATTAATTTTTGATTGGAGAAAATTTAGAATCGAATTTGTTACATTATTTTTATTCGTTGTGCTCTTAATTCGATAAGAAGAAAAGATTCCTTAAAAATAATCTTTTCAGTAGAAAACATATTCTAACATCATTTTTCTCTTGCTGATAACGCGTGTTATGAGAAGCAGAAAGAATATGACAATCAATGGCGGTATTTCCAAAGTCAAAGTCCAGAAAAATGTGTCACTGTTGAGGATAGATGAACAATAACTTCTGGGAATATATGGACTTTGAAAGTACGTCAACACTACATCCTTGATGCCCAGTGCCATTTCGATCCACTGAAAAATAAATTTTTTAATTTCAATCCATGATTGTGTATCATCTTTCTTCATAAATGAGTGATATTTCAATGATCTAATTTATAAAGAATTGAGTAAATTTCGATATGAGTGCTTCCAAATTGAATGCTTATAAATTTAACCGTCAAAGGCAAGAAAACAAGTGCAATTGGATATCTCCACTTTTCATAGTGTTGATAACAGCACATAGCAATAAATCGTTCAATCGTAATTGTAACGAATGCATATCGAAAGGATTTCTGAAGCGCTAATCCAAATTCGGTTAAAACTGAGCATATGACAGATTCCTCCAGGAAGGAGCATTGATTCTAAAATTGCAACTGAATAAATGTTTATTATCACATCTAATCAATTACTTAATGGAAAATGAAAGCAAATTTCATTTCAATTTCAAAGCAATTACGAGACAGGCATAAAGCAAAATCTCATTCATCTAATTGAAACACGTTGAAGCAAAATGCAAAAAATACCTTATATGTTATCATGCGGTAAATAAAAGTGGATGATCGGTATATAGTTACAAGAGACCGAAAAAATAAAAAGGCCAGTAAATTTATCAATAATATTCTCAAATTTATATGAAATATCTGAAAAAAAAAAGAAAATATTTACAAATTCAAAGTGATGCACCTCTGATTTCTATTTGAAATACTGCTTAAAAAGTTTTACCTTCCTGATACATATATTTGTACAAATATGCAGAATTAAAATGATTGTAATAATACTGAGAATAAGGAGGGAAAATTGAATCAACTGGAAAGAAATATTCGTTTGTAGATGGTACGCTTCATTACAAAGTTCTTCAATTGTTTTATTCATTTCCTGCAGAAAAGAGTATATCTTAACAAGATGAACAAAATTTGGACATGGAATTGTATAGGTAAGTACTGAAAGTTTAAAAACCAACTTTAATATTCTGAAGCTGCGTTGTTATGATATACACAGATCATAACATTATATTTCTAAATATTGAATTTTTTCAAAATTTCATTAAAGTATAAATTTTTATGATAGATGCAAAAAATTAGTATTCAATTTTGAATAAAAAAGCGAGAAAATAACCGTAATTTCTCAGCAACGATTATTCAATGCATAGTGTTAATCAATTAAAAAAATACATAATTTGACAAGTTTCCTCTTTCAGTACGATTATTGCAATAAATTCAATCTTTGCCGGATGAAAATTGCGATTGAATTTAATATATGATTTGATTAAAAATTGCATTCATTTATAAAGTAATTATCACCACTGCCTGACAACGAATTCTTTAAAGCGATTACTTCCTAAAGTTATTAACAATTGCAATTTCAAAACACAATAAAATTAAAATCTGCATAGATAAGTATGGAATTTTCATCACCATTAGAAAATTTCATATAAGAAAATTCGAATTATTATTTGGGTTGCTTATAGCTTTCTCTAACCCAGATTATGATCAAAAAGCAGCTGAGTCATCGTAATATAACGTCGCTGTTTCACGATGCATCATGATCTTCCGCTAAAGAATTATCTGGTGAAGATTTATGATTGTTAAGACGAAAATTTATATTGTAAAAAAAAGTGACCTGAGAGGGATAGGCTGAATTCGATAATGCCACAGCTGTTGAATATGCGAAGAATCAAGACCTAAACCGAAGTACTGCAATACTGTCATCGATAGTTCATTGATCGACTGACTGATTCACGTAAATAATTTCTTTTAATAAATTTGTTGCGAATAAATTGTGAAAGATTCCCGGAATAAAAGAAAATTTGACCATCACTAAAATCGCGAAGAAAACACAAAAATCAGCAGTTAGTAATCTCTTTGTGTTAAATCTCATATGAAAAAGTGTATGTTGCATGTGCGCATTTACTGTACAATGCAAGATGTAAGCTGTAATTCACACTCTATAACGAAGCCTCTTTATTCTTACATTCACAACCATACCAGGGTACAACATCAAATTGTAAAGAATAATACTTCATCAAAGCAGTTGAACTTTATTTAATCTCATTTACCTTTAAGTGTTATCGTCATTAAAATTGTTTTAATTGAAATCATTGGAGATTTTTTTCTTTTGTATATTGATCTTGTAATTGCTGAGTTCGTTAACGTACTATCATGTTAAAGTTTAATGATCCAAGTTTGACATTGGTGTCTTTGGATTTATCTTTGGCAATAATTGAAGATTAAGTGAAGATAAAGAATTTGAAACTCTGTGTACCTTGCTGCAATGCAAAACAAAGAAAAAAAAAAGAATTCTTCACTATAAAATTCACACTTTGAAAAACATTCTAATATTTCTTTGTCGTTTGTTCCTAAAATTCTATTAATGACATAAACAAACGACATCACTATTTCTTAATGAATCATAATTCTGTGATAAGGAATACTTTGAAGATTTATATTATTAAGATGAAACTTGATACCATTGTTGCTGAATGTGCTGAGAGCTAAGGCCTGTATCGAAGTATTAAGATTTCCTGGGATCGAATTTTTTACGACGTTATAATCATTGTGTAATAGGTAGGCTACCAATTTTGCCATTATTAATCGTCATAAATGACATTTGAATTATCCGGATTAATAATAAGTAAATTAAATTTTGTTTCAATTTGATCTGATCGTAAGAGATTTTTAAAAAAAAAAACTAAGAGAACTCAATAATTGAAACAAAATGATAGCATCAATTTTTCATTCATTGAAATTATTCCTCACATTCGGCTATAATGCAAAATGAATGCATGTCGTATAATAACATTAACAGAATGTTTAACGATTACATCGATGCATCAAAAGAATTTGCAATGATAATTAACTTGTATAAGCAATTTTGATAACATGAGCGTTGATGAAGGCTTTGGTTTCTGATATTTTGGAAGACAATTTGCAATATACGTGTTTCCTTGCAAAATTTGTTATTAATGTAAATATCAAAATTTCGAAATCCGAGAACTTCTAATAGAAAAAGAAAGAATTTTTCAGATACTCTTCCTTATTTGCAAAATTTGTTAAATAGTTTCAAAGAAATCAATTAGTTTTGTTCAAGCATCAAATTCCGAAATTTTGGAATGATTCTGAATAAAAATACGTCATATTAAAAAACCTCTTCATAGTTCAGGAATTGATCAAAAAAATTTGTTGTGAAAATACAACTCAATATGGTAATGGAAAAAGAGCATTGAATTTTTCCTCATAATTAATAATATTTTTAAATTATTTTATCAGTAATCGTAAATGAACAAATTAGAGTTTTATATAATTATTTAACAGTTATTAAATTAGTCATTATTCATGTATACCAAAACTGCAAGCGTTATCTTTATTACCTTAGCAGTGATATATAATTTGAGCAATTCAGAAACTGATTTTTTAGAATGAAATACTTTAATGATTGCAGCAAATGATTTACTCAGTAATTCTTCTGGCAAATATCGCTGTTTTGGTAAGACATTAAAAATGTTTTGATAAGCAGAACCATTGATAAGATTCTTTCTTTGCTTTCTCAACGTTTTCGTGTCGTTTGTCCCATTTTTTCTATTATTATTATTTACTAATAACTTTAATTTTGAAACTAATCAAACATATTTATATATTCACGTATTCAAACCAATTTATTACTAAACATTTCTACGCCATAACAAAAATAATTTTGAATTAAAAAAATGATATTAATTTAAAGAAAAAACTGTTGATCATTGATTATTTCAGATCCAAAAATGAGATTATCGACGATATTGGTTCTATTGTCGGCAATCAGTTTCTCACTGGTGTTTTCAATTACCTCAGAAATCAAAAAAGCAAGATGGAAAGTATCGGTTTAATTCCGAATAATATTTCTAAGTTTCAGAAAAATAATCAACGAACAATAAATGTTAGTATTATTGCAATGTCAGCCAAAGCATAACATAAAATATATCTAAAAGTTCTCTAATTAAATAACTGATGATGTATCTTAAAAATAAAACCTCTCATTGATTTTAAAGTTCCTTATAAGATATCTTGCAAATACATTTAGTCTCATTAAAGTGTGTTTCATAGTTTACGGCATTATACTTCCTTCATTATAAAAGCAGAAATTTCCTCATTAAATCTTTCAGAATAAAGCATTTCTATTGCCGCGAAAAATATTACCGAATTTCGCAATGGAAACTCTAATTAAACTTATTTACACCGAAATGGATCAATTATTGCGTGGTGTCGATAAAATTGATATTATTGAAGGTTTTTGATTGATTTCTGCACCCGATTTCAATTGCTATATAGCATGTGCATGCATAATATACGTTACGTTATATGCTTACGTTACATGTCACTTTCTATCCTTTTTTAAACTTCGAAAGATTGAAAGTCAAAATATAAACAGATATGAAATATTTTAGCATGGCTTTGAATATTTATTGGTCAATTTTTCAATAGAAAAGATGGATGCCTTCAGAAAGTAAAATATTTCAGAATGCAAAAAGATATGAAACTGTCTCTACAAACCATCAATGACTTTGTAAAAAATGATCGCGAAATGTCGAACTGGCAAAAATCTTATTTACAAAATGCGTTGCTTCCAAGTTGGCTTTAGCATTTGAATATTATAATTATTTATTGCAAAAGGATAAATATGTATTAATAGAACAGGAAAGTGGAGATAAAAGTTTCAAAATAGAGACATAAATTTTAGGAATTGATAACTTGCATAGTTGGATAATCTCAAAAAAATTGAAAAAAATATATTAAGCCAGTTTATCTTTTCTTTATACAATTATGCAGTTTTTTTTTCTGCTAATATTTCATTCAACTTAGATTTTCCTCACTGTGAATACTATTTTAATCACATTTATTCTGTCGAACGCCTTATCACTAAATGCCTCTCCGTAAATACCCTATCAGAAAGTGTAATTCAACGTTACATCAGATAATTGCAGCACGAATTGAATACAGAGAGCGGAAACTGCAAAACAATGAATTTACACCACTTCCTATAAAATAAAATTAACAAGATTATCTATCAATCAAAAATATTTAAAATGCTTCACTGCTTGCAGTGATTGATGCAAGTGCCAAAATACCACCTTCGGGAATTCTTCGAGGTCATGTTACTGTATTTGGGCAGTATAAGGAGTGCATGTTAGTCAAACAACAATTGCCAAATTTTACACGTTGCCAGCGAAAGCCGAAACATGTAAATAGCAGTATATAGATAAAAGTGTTAAAAGGGACATTAAAGAAAATACTGCGCCAAAATTATGAAATCAGTAAGCTAAAAGGATAAAGAAGTATTACGATGTTCTCAATTAAAGCACTCGATTCATTCCAACAAAATGAGATCAACCCATTTAGAGTGGAGAAGCCAAATAATATATAAAGGAGTGATGGCATTTCAATTACCCAAGTTTGAGGAACAATTCGACGGTGGTGATTCGACGGCCAGTCAGGATCAGTTACTGGATGACGCCTCAGATTCGATCCGACGGTCACAGTTCAGAGCGGTTCGGGATTGCGGTACAGCATCGCGTTGGAATGATTCGACGTCAGTTGGAATTGCTGTATAACGAATTTGGAGATCAATGAGTATTGCAAATAATTTCAGTCGTGGTATGCTCACATCTTTGATTGGAGCGAATCTTAATTTGGAGAAAAGCAATGTTTTTCTTTTCGTTGTTTCAATTCAAGATGCATATCACTTCAGAATATGAACCTGTGAAATATCGGTAAAAGCATGCAGTTGTTGTTACTCTGAGAAAGTCTTTGCTAGTCTTGGTAATTTGATAATGTCCGTTCCGAGTTAATTATCATTGCAAATTCTTTTGATGCATCGATGTAATCGTTAAACATTCTGTTAATGTTATTATACGACATGCATTCATTTTGCATTATAGCCGAATGTGAGGAATAATTTCAATGAATGAAAAATTGATGCTATCATTTTGTTTCAATTATTGAGTTCTCTTAGTTTTTTTTTAAAAATCTCTTACGATCAGATAATATAAATCTTCAAAGTATTCCTTATCACAGAATTATGATTCATTAAGAAATAGTGATGTCGTTTGTTTATGTCATTAAGAAATAGTGATATTGTTTGTCCTGGAGTACATAAAATTGTAAGTTATCCAAATGGTAAGAGTGGTGATTCGAATTTTATGCATAAAATTTGTATAATGGTGATGATTGAAACAAAATTTAATTTACTTATTATTAATCCGGATAATTCAAATGTCATTTATGACGATTAATAATGGCAAAATTGGTAGCCTACCTATTACACAATGATTATAAATAACGTCGTAAAAATTCGATCCAAGAAAATTGTTTTTCAATGCAATTCCTTTCTTTCATTGGAAATGTTTCTTCATATTCTAATTTTAAAATTTTGTTGACATTCAAACTGCACGCATCAGCGAATATATCATTTATATTAGGAGATCATAAAACTCTGTCATTGTCTCCGCCTCCTATAATTAGCAAAAGCAATTTAATCAGATGACATATAAAAAATGTTATCGTTATACCTGCTACAAAGACGACAATTGATCTTTATACACAGGTGCTCCATCAAGTAAATCGCTCAGAATAATCTACAATTCGAAAGCAAAACTTATTTTCGAAGTAAATTTTTAATGCATCATTATTCCCGCTTTTCATCACCCAATTGGAACACAATAAACTGCGGTTAATTTTAAAATATTTACGCATTTTTAATTGGTCAATCCTTAAATTATCGACTACAATTTTACAATATTTCGATTCAGGTCTTAACTCTCAGCACATTCAACAACAATGTTATTATCGAATACAGTCTATCCTTTTCGGTCATTTATTTTATCTTACAATATCAATTTTTATTTTAATAATCATAAATTTTCACCAAAGCATTCTTTAGCACAGAATTATGATGTATCAAGAAATAATGATAACATATTATGGTGGTTTATATCTTGGTTTACATAAAATTGTAAGTTATCCAAATGGTAAGAGTGGTGATTCGAATTTTTATGCATAAAATTTGTATAATGGTGATGAAAATCCCATACTAATTTATATATGAAGATTTTAATTTTATTATATTTTGAAATTGCAATTGTTAATAACTTTAGGAAGTAATCGCTTTTAAAGAATTTGTTGTTAGGCAACGGTGATAATTATTCATAAATGAAATGAATTTATAATCAAATCATATATAAAATTCAATCACAATTTATTATGCGGTGAATATTGAACTTTTTGCAATAATCGAATACTGAAAGAGGAAACTTTGAAAATTGTATTCGTCTTTCGATTAATGAACAACAAGCATTGAATGATCGTTGCTGAGAAATTGGGACCATTCCGCATAAATAATAAATAAATATAAAATAAGTTATGAAATAAATAAATACTATACCTAAGCTAATTGTTATAAATGGACAAATAAAGTCGGAATCATTTCCCATCTTAATTCATACTGGAATTATACATATCGATGATGAGAGATGTCTCCGCAGTTTCACCATGTTCTAGTGAATAATTCACTAAGTCAATTATTATTCTAAAATATTGACAAAAAATAGATAATATAGTCTTCTTGATGAATAAACGATAATTATTATGATTTTTGCCTTCCCTGGTCAAGGTTCTCAATTTAATTTAAACTTATAATTTGACGATCATAGTGAATACATTTCTTTTACTGGATAGTTTCACTTTCGTTCTGTCACGTTTGTTGAAATGAAACGTTTAAGAACATCATCATCACTGAAATAATTCACAAATACAATGTAATGATTGTGTAGATCATAGCAACACCATTCCACAATATTAAAATTGGTTTACAATGTAATGATTGTGTAGATCATAGCAACACCATTCCACAATATTAAAAATGGTTTTTAAACTTTCAGTACTTACCTATACAATTCCATGTCCAAATTTTGTTCATCTTGTTAAGATATACTCTTTTCTGCAGGAAATGAATAAAACAATTGAAGAACTTTGTAATGAAGCGTACCATCTACAAACGAATATTTCTTTCCAGTTGATTCAATTTTCCCTCCTTATTCTCAGTATTATTACAATCATTTTAATTCTGCATATTTGTACAAATATATGTATCAGGAAGGTAAAACTTTTTAAGCAGTATTTCAAATAGAAATCAGAGGTGCATCACTTTGAATTTGTAAATATTTTCTTTTTTTTCAGATATTTCATATAAATTTGAGAATATTATTGATAAATTTACTGGCCTTTTTATTTTTCGGTCTCTTGTAACTATATACCGATCATCCACTTTTATTTACCGCATGATAACATATAAGGTATTTTTGCATTTTGCTTCAACGTGTTTCAATTAGATGAATGAGATTTTGCTTTATGCCTGTCTCGTAATTGCTTTGAAATTGAAATGAAATTTGCTTTCATTTTCCATTAAGTAATTGATTAGATGTGATAATAAACATTTATTCAGTTGGAATTTTAGAATCAATGTTCATTCCTGGAGGAATCTGTCATATGCTCAGTTTTAACCGAATTTGGATTAGCGCTTCAGAAATCCTTTCGATATGCATTCGTTGCAATTACGATTGAACGATTTATTGCTATGTGCTGTTATCAACACTATGAAAAGTGGAGATATCCAATTGCACTTGTTTTCTTGCCTTTGACGGTTAAATTTATAAGCATTCAATTTGGAAGCACTCATATCGAAATTTACTGAATTCTTTATAAATTAGATCATTGAAATATCACTCATTTATGAAGAAAGATGATACACAATCATGGACTGAAATTAAAAAATTTATTTTTCAGTGGATCGAAATGGCACTGGACATCAAGGATGTAGTGTTGACGTGCTTTCAAAGTCCATATATTCCCAAAAGTTATTGTTCATCTATCCTCAACAGTGACACATTTTTCTGGACTTTGACTTTGGAAATACCGCCATTGATTGTCATATTCTTTCTGCTTCTCATAACACGCGTTATCAGCAAGAGAAAAATGATGTTAGAATATGTCTTCTACTGAAAAGATTATTTTTAAGGAATCTTTTCTTTTACCGAATTAAGAGCACAACGAATAAAAATAATGTAACAAATTCGATTCTAAATTTTCTCCAATCAAAAATTAATGATTTAAAAGTTTACTTCATCTTTGCTTTGTAATAATAATCGTTATTAAATTTCTTTTAATTTAGACTTCATTTGGAAACACGAGTGGATACGCTATCATCACGTTATCAAATCCGAGAAAATATGAAAACATCAAAAACGATGTTTATAGCAACCATAATGTATATCACAATTTCCGTCATCAATCTATTCGAAATATTCTTACTAGTATATTTTCCCCGGCTAATCTGTTACATTTTGCAGTTTACAAAGTAAATAATTACTTTAAATTATAATTAAGGACAAAGTAGTGGTAAAATACTGTTTATATCAGATGTACAAATTCGTAAAATATTCAATGCTTGCAGTGAAACTAAAAGAACGCAATGTTTCGCATTGTAGACAATGTCCGTTTCATATGATAGCTATCATTCAATCGAAATAAACATCAAGCCTATGCTAAGCACAAAAAACATTTCTAATAAGCAGTGATTATCATTGCATAATAAACTTTCCATCTTGCAATTACAGGAAATAACAAATGTTACAATTGCAATATTTATCATCAACATACCAGTTTTATTCATCATCAGAGTGGATTACATGCGTAATAAGGCCATCAAATGTTTATCATATTTCGGGTGTCATATAAGCAATGAAGTGGGAGATGAATCGATGAATCAATCTTTATCAATTCGGCAACATATCGAAATTGTCCATGAAATATGGAATAAAAAGCTCGTAGCTGATTTAATTGAGATCTCGAAATTTCAGTTGAAATTGTGAAATCTCACAGAAGAGTTAAAAAAAAAAAAAAACTAATTCAAATTTAAATTGTCTCTGAAGTAAAAACAATAACAATCTTTTGTATATTGACTTCCTTTTGAAATAAGAACTTTTCCTCTGTCAAACTATTACTTTGTATTATTGAAAGATTCAGTAGAGAATTGATTTAGATGACTTCAATTTTCATAGGATTGATAGGAAATACATTCTGTTAAGAAGTTTTTGTTTTAAAATATGGAATTTTAAAATTATGCCAACTAAATATGTTACTTCCAAAAAACAGCTAGTCGAAAAAATTAACAAATTAATGCATATTGTTTTCAAATGAACAGAATCAATGATAAGAAACAAAATAAAATTAAATACTGTAAATTGTCACTATTCAAAATTAAAGTGTTGTCAATTCTATCACCTTTTGATATATGTTTTTAGAGTCGAAATTAGATTTTTCGTTACACACATATTATATACATACCGTAAGATGCCTCGAATATCATATTTAGTAATGTCGATATAATTAGAAAATGTTATAATATAAATATAACAGAAATGATTAAGATGTCAGTGCTATTGAATATCTCGATATAAACAAGCGATTTCGCAATATAAAATTATTTTAGTTCATATCCCAAAAAAGAAATCGTCTGTTACGCGAAGAATAAAGAATTATAACTAATCAGATTTTGATGTATCATCTTCCTTCATGTCATAGACCATTGCTCAAAATATTATAAGGCGTCACTGCAAACTTTTTCTACGATCGGAGAGAATTCAATAAAAAATTGTATTATTAAATATTTTCTCCAAAAGTTCAAAAAGACTTGGTTGCAATTTAGAAAGAAATTGAAACTAATAATTGTATTATCGGTATTGATCAATTATTTTATATTTTGCAGTTTCGGAGAATAAAGTCTGTCGTAACAAAACTTCGCAAAATTTTTATTCAAATTTCAAATGAATTTCTCTTGAAACTTCTAATTTCTCAACGTCACAAATAAAATTTTTGCAGCACTAAATTATAATTCTTTGTTATTGGTTTTTTTGAAAATTATTTTCAATATAGTATAAGTTGCAGAAGGAAATATAGCAGCTGAAAATTCCCAGTATAGGGCGCTGGAAGAAATATTTGTCAAATTCTCTAATCTATAACATTTTTGGAATCCAGATCTCTAAAAAATCCATTTCTAGATTCACGAAATATTCTACATCGCATCGGTTTGATTATTTTATTACTGTCTGATATTTTGAATAAAAAATGAAGAAGCAAGCAGTATATGAGAATTCAGCAATTATGAATACATTGCTCTATTTGATATTACTATAATATTTGTTAATATGTTTTAAAAACCTCAGTATTTATATGACGTGCAATGATAATAATCGTATCATATGTTATATAATACCGTAACTTAAAAACAAGCGATTGTAATATAAGCAAAGATCAAACTCCATGCAAGTTTACTAAATCCGGATTGAAAAGCTCGTACGGATATATCAATAACGATTTCATAGCCTATCTAATCTCCTAAAACATTATCACTAGTAGACTGAATATCACCAAAATAATCCACAAATAATATTTGTTAACTGAAAACTTTTTTAACAATGTAATTGGGCGCAATAAATCAAACCAAACTTTTGCAACGATGCAGTTGATTTGTATAGCACTGAAACAATTTTCTTTGGAAACAGGATGGTCTCAAGGATACTATAGCGAAAATTCTTGGCATCATTTGGATTAGTGACAGAGACAGTCAGAGTGATGCTGAAATCATAAGTAGAGCAGGAACTCACCAATGTCACTTCGCAATATGATTCATTGGTATTTCTGATCTTGCGACGATCCAGTTCACACTATTTTGTGGAAGAAAAATAATTCATGCGAATCCTTGACTAAGATAATAAGGAAACACGAGAATCTCTTACAAAAGAATGATTTATTATTAAATATTGAATGGAAACATTGCAAGTATTCGATACGTTTTGGGAAACGTGGAAATGATAGTACATAGCAAGCATCAGGGAACAAGCACAAAGAGAACATGAAAATCCCAAAACTCCAAAGATCGTACGTCAACAATAGGAGAAATAGTATTAATAGATGAAATGGAAATTCTTCGAGATCTGCGGAAATTGGCAAGAATAAATAAAGTTCAAAAAAGATTAAGATGGAATAGTACGAATTGCATTAGTGGAAATGTCTAACGGAAATTTCTTTACGAAGCCAAGCAATTATATTTAAAATGTCATATAAATCCAAAAAAAAAGCCTATTTATAATCTAGCTGAGTCATAATAGCAAAAAGTATTTTCCAATCATCAAGCAGCAAACAATAAGATTTTCTCCTTACCAATTCCTCAATCCAACCTTGTCGCAGAAAAAATATTCTCAACAATATTAATGAAACGCATAAAATGAATCGATCTTATTTAGCCTGATTTATTGATATGCTCGATGCTAAATATATCCTTGATATTTCGGTCACTGAAATTTGACAAAGCTAATTAATTGCAAAACTAATCAACAAAATTTGCTCCCTTCTTTGCTATTAATAAAATGCACCAAATCTTTTTCTTTTCGAAATGCTCGATTTTTCAAATTTGATATTTAGATTTAATGAACCAGTTTTGAGAGGAAATTTGCAATTTGTCTTCCGAATATACCAAAACCAAATCTTCACCAATGCTCATGTTAGCAGGATTACTATTTTGTTACTAATTAAGAATTATGCCTATTTATATTGGCTTTATAAATTGTTCATCATCTTTTTAATTCATTTCCTTTTCAATTTTTGCGCATCTCTTATCGTACGCATTTCAGTTTTTAGAATAAAATTATAATTATTAAAGGTAAGCATCATCAGTTATTCACCACATGTATCATCAATTATTCACCACATGTATCTGTTATACAATTGCTAATCGCTATTTGCAATTACTATTTTCAAAGATTATTTATATTTTCATAAAAAATTCTGTTAATTATTAATTTTCATCGTAAATTCTGTGTCGATATGATCGTTAAACTTTCTGTTGCTATGGCTATATATTCAACATACATTCATTTTCCATTAAAAGGAATGCAAAGAGTAATTTCAATAAATGAAAAATAGCTATCATTTTGCTTCAATTATTGGTTTTTATGATCAAATAAAATTGAAACAAAACTTAATTTACATATTTTTATCTAAATGTCATTTGTGACGAATAATAATGGAAAGTTTGAGTTCAAACTGCTATACAATGACTATGAATGTTTAACTATGAAAGACTTACGTAATAAATTAGATTCCAGAAAATTGTTTTTCAATGCAATTCCTTTCTTTCATTGGAAATGTTTCTTCATATTCTAATTTTAAAATTTTGTTGACATTCAAACTGTATGCGTCAGCGAAAATATCATTTATATTAGGAGATAATAAAATTTTGTCACTTATCGTTGCATCCTTTAGTTAACAAAAAGAATTTAATCAGATGACATATAAAAATATTATTGTCATATCTGCTACAAAGACAACAACTAATTACTTATGCCACAAATACTCTATCAAGTAAGTTAGCTTTATCGTTCAGAATGATCTGCAATTCGAATCTAAAACTTATTTCCGAAAACAAATTTTTAATGCATCATTATTCTTGCTTTTTATCACCTAATTGTATTTATTGCTTATCTAACGATATACTACAGCTAATTACTACTTTTTTTTTAATTTCACATCAAATTTTAATGAGAATTTTATTTCTTACAAATTATTATTACAATCGTAATTACTGTCAATCATCACTGCAAATAAAAGATGGAAATAAATGATATTCGATTAGAAATATTCGAATCTTTAAAAAATGAATAAAAATTATAGTCGGAAAGTCACAGAGGATTAAAAGAAATAGTTTCAAATTTACGAGGAAAATTTTTTTTTGATTTATTTTAAGTAACTAGTAATTTCAATTTAGATATGAGATTTAGGATAGGAATTTTAGGAACAAACGATAAAGAAAAACTGAAATATTTTTTCAAAGTGTAAATTTATTAAAATAAATTATTTGCACGAATTTAATCAATCGATTAATGACTTATCAGCAAGAGTTTTATGATAGTTTTATTCAGGTCTCTTTTCAATAACTTATAACATTATCAAATACAGCATCTCGTTTACGATCATTTTCTTCCCTATAATATCAATTTTCATCTTAATAATCATAAGTTTTCGCTAAAGATTTTTCGTTTGAAATTGCAGTTTTTAATAACCTTAGGAAGTAATCGCTTTTAAAGAATTTGTTGTTAGGCAACGGTGATAATTATTCATAAATGAAATGAATTCATAATCAAATCATATATAAAATTCAATCACAATTTATTATGCGGTGAATATTGAACTTTTGCAATAATCGAATACTGAAAGAGGAAACTTTAAAAATTGCTTTTGTTTTTCGATTAATTAGCAACAAGCATTGAATGATCGTTGCTGAGAAATTGTGACTATTCCTAATAAATATTAAATAATTATGAAATAAGTTATGAATAAATAAATATAGTAATATGATTATAGTACAGACAAATAAAGTCTAAATTACTTCTCATATTAATTACCCATAGGAATTAAGATAGTTTAAATTTGATATCGTCGATGAGCAATTCTGCGCAAATTCTATCTTATGTTTGTTAAAGTTAAACTTATAGTTTAATAATCTTAATGAATTTCACATATATCACATAAGATAATTTCACTTTTGTTTTTGTTTAAACTGTCACATTTGTTGAAACTAAATGCTTAAAAATCAACAATACTTAAATAATAATCACTTTAAACAATTCGATCGCTGTAATATTTGAAAATTTTGAGATTGAAATTTGATATATGAAAGTGAAATGAAATTGCGTACTTATTGAACAAATTTAATCACATGACAATTTCAAATTCTCATTGGAAATCAGTTTTTCTCTCTCCCAATTTTTTCAAAATTGCACATTAATTTTTGCATGTATCATGAAAATCTATACTTTAATGATACACTGAAAGGATTCAATATTTACAAATATAATGTTTATGATTTGTTCAGTATCATGTTCAGAATATTAAAGTCAGTTTTTTAAACTGCCAGTATTTGCTCGTACGATTCCATTTCCAAATTTTGCTCATCTTATTAAGATATATTCTTTACTGCAGGAAATGAATAGAACAATTGAAAAACTTTGTGCTGAAGCATATCATTTGCAAACGAATATTTCCTTCCAGTCAATTCAAATTTCCTCTTTATTCTCTGTACTATGGCAATCATTTTAATTCTATATGTTTGCACAAATATAATCGTCAGGAAGGTAAAACTTTTCAAAATTTATTTGAAATAGTAATTGATTCGATTTCGGTCATGAATCAATTAATCGATTCGGATTCCAGATAAAATTTTTATTTCGTTGTAATTTGATAACTTCCAAGCAACTTATTGTGAGGTTGAATTAATAACAATTTAAAAATTGTCATGTGTAACCAGTTAAATTCAGATTATAAAGAAAGAAATCAGAGGTGCGTCATTTTGAATTTGTAAATATTTTTTTTTTTTCAGATATTTCATATAAATTTGAGAATATTATTGATAAATTTACTGGCCTTTTATTTTTTCGGTCTCTTGTAACTATATACCAATCATCCACTTTTATTTACCGCATGATAGCATATAAGGTATTTTTTGCATTTTGCTTCAACGTGTTTCAATTAGATGAATGAAATTTTGCTTTATGCCTGTCTCGTAATTGCTTTGAAATTGAAATGAAATTTGCTTCCATAAACATAATTCATTGATTTTTATTGGATAATTAATTAGTTATGGCAGTAAATATTTATATAAGTTGTGATTTTAGGACCATTGTTCCTTCTTGGAAAAATCTGCCACATGTTCAATTTTGAGTGAGATTGGATTAGCGCTTCTGAAATCCTTTCGATACGCATTCGTTGCAATTACGGTTGAACGATTTATTGCTATGTGTTGCTATCAGCAATACGAAAAATGGAAATATCCAATTGCGCTTGCTTTCTTGCCTTTGATGGTTTTAATTCATTAAATTCTATATAAATTTGAAATATCTTTCATTTATGAATCATATTTCAACAGATTTTAAAACATTTTATGTAATAGAACAATAAATTCTAATTGTCCAACTTCTTAAAAAATATTGGATTGAAATTAATAAAATTTATTTTTTCAGTGGATCGAAATAGCACTGGACATCAAACGTATAGTGTCGACTGGCTTTGAAAGCAAAAATATCTACAAAGTTATTGTTCATCTGTCCTCAATACTGACGTATTTTATTCGACTTTGACGTTGGAAACACCATTATTAATTATCATATTTTTATGCTTCTCATAACACGCGTTATCAGCAAGAAAAAAATGATGTTAGAATATGTCTTCTACTGAAAAGATTATTTTTAAGGAGATGAAATCTTTACTTTTACCGAATTAAGAGTACAACGAATAAAAGTAATATAACAAATTTGATTCTAAATTTTTACAATCAAGAATTCATAGTTTAAAAGTTTACTTCATTTTTGCTCTGTAACAACATTCGCTATAAAAGTATTTATTTATTAATTTAGACTTCGTTTGAAAACACCAATGGATACGTTATCATCACGTTATCAAATCCGTGAAAATATGAAAACATCAAAAACGATGTTTATAGCGACGATAATGTATATCACAATTTCCTCCTTATTCTATCTGGAATATTCTTCTTGTTACATTTTCCCCGCCTGATCTGTTACATTTTGCAATTTACAAAGTAAATAATTATTTTGAATTATAATTAAGAATAGGATATTGTTAAAATAGTGTTCATATCACATGTATGAATTCGTAAAATATTCAGTACTTGCAATGAAATTAAAAGAAGGCAATATTTCGCATTGTGAATAATGTCTGTTTAATATGATAGCTATCATTTAATCAAAATAAACATCAAGCCTTTGATGGGAGCAAAAGGCAAATCTAGTAAGCAGTGATCATAATAAACTTTTTAAGATCTTTTGTTATGTTTTTCATTCACATTTAAAATAGTTATGACTATACTGTGATACAATCTTTTAAATTACAGGAAATGATAAATGGTGCAATTTCAATATTTGTCATCAGCATATCGATCTTATTTATCGTCAGAGTGGATTATATGCGTAATAAGGCCATCAAATGTTTATCATATTTCGGGTGTCATATAACTAATAGAGTGGGAGAAGAATTGGTGAATCAACCTTTATCCGTTCGGCAACATATCGAAATTGTCAGTCAAATGTGGGAAAAAGAGGCTCGTCACAAATGATTTAATTAAGATTTCAATATTTCAATTGAATTGTAAAGTCTGGATATAATATTTGCTAATATGATTTGAAAATCTTAGCGATTATATGACATGCAAAAGATAATAAAACGTTTATTTAAATTTGAGAAAATTTTTAAAGAAAACAAAATCTAAAATATCGTTACTTTTTCTAATATATTTCTGCCACAAACAAATTCAGATGAATATCAAGAATTTTGGTAGAGCTTCTTTGTGCATAACGTTTTTATTATGCAATCCTTCCTCCATTCATATTTCTTGATGGTGTTGACAAATATGATGTCAATGGTCTCCGACCATCTGGTGTATGCACAAAATCCTGTAAAATGAATACAATTTATCAAATTTAATCATAACACTTGAATTAATTGCAAAAGAGAATACATAAGTCCAAATTTTGCAAATATTAATTCTTGTACTTCCAAAACTTTTAAGTTTTTTTTTAAAAATTCTCTTCTACAATATAAAAAGTATCTTTTTTTTTAAATTAAAAATTAGTATTAGCCCACTTTTAAACGTCTTTTTAGCAAAGCTCGCTTTTCTTCACGTAAATCACGTTCTTGTTGTTCGAGTAATTGCTTTTCAGTTTGTGACATTGAATCACTCTAGAAGGATTGGCGAACAAATTATAGAACAATGAAAATCAGCATTAATTCCGATAGTTAGTACTGAAGTGAATAGAAAATCTATGAGAATAATCAAAATGAAATCTAGACGGATTACTTCAAACTCAAATCTAAGCCAAAATGAAAGCTATTTCATCTTGGCGAAATTCAAAGAGTAACATCAAGAAAAAATTTATGGAAATAGAGTCAAGATAATTGACCAAAATAAAATCAGGATGGAATCTGTGGAATAGAATTGAAATGGAATTTAAGAGCATATTATCGTCAACATGGAATCAAAATGACTAGAAGATGAAATTAAAATGGGGCAATTTCGATATGATGGAAAAATTTATTGGTTTTCAAATTTATTCAGCATTTATTCACTTTGTTATTTGTTTATTTACAAATTTACTCATAACAATTGAAAGAAATTTAACAAACCGTAATCTTTCTGGCAACAACAAATGAACGTTTTGTCTTATCCGTACCAATTGGACGAGAATATTTCAGCATTGCAATAAGGCGTTCTTTCGGTTTCAATGACAATTCCAAGAATAAAATTACTTGAGCCCACTATTAAAGGAAAAAAAGATAATCAATTAAAATTAATGTTGAAATCGAAAATTAATAATCATCGATAATATGCAATATTGGGAATTTTTTGTAATTCATCATTTCATAAAAAATTCTTTAATTTATCGCCTTTAGTATAATAATCAGAGATTAAAAATAAATAAAAATAAATCTGGGAATTCTTTGTTTATTAACTACACTTTTATATTACACAACGATAATTTTGTACTAGACTAAATGAAATGAAGCACTTGAATTTATCAATGATTAGTAAATGATTACAGTAATCAAATCCTATTTATTAATTAATTTCTATCTGCAATAATGATTCATTTTATTGTAATTATTTGTTAATTATTTGAAAAAAATGCATTTGAAAAATATTTTCTGATAAAACTAACTTGTCTTTTCCATTCGGTTGATGTCCTTGAAATAGTTTCATAAGTTCTTGTCATCATAGCAATTAATAGATTAAATTGCATAATACTGATAAATAATTCAAATATAGTGAACAGAAACTATAAATTTGAAAAAAGAAATATCATTTTAATTTAAAATGTATTAATAATTTCTATACAAATTAAATTGCGAAAAATATATTCGTCGTCTTTCTTGATTATTTAATGACTATTATAAAAATAGTAATTTACCCGAAACTAACATCAAATATTTTAGATGTAAAGTATTGTTAAATGAATTTATTAATATATATATTTGATTAATTGACCATGCATTCTTATATACATACATACATGTATAATATACATACTCACAGATGCATAAATATATAAAGTATGAAATAAATTAAAAATTTCGCTTTTAATTATTTTCAAATTTTATGATTAAATTTTATATTTCTAGTTCATTTATTATGAATTTTAAGTATTCCTAATATTTTCATTTTTCTTTTCTAAAGCAATAAATTTGAATGCTTATCGTAAATTTAGGTAATAATATTTTTTGAATTTTATTATTAAAAAGAATTTTCACAAATTTTAAACTTACAAAATTCATACCTTACCAATCATTTGCATCATTCTTTCCTCGCATGTATTCAACGAACGATAAAAATGGTAAATTCACCGATGGTCATAATGAATAATCTCATGATAGCTTCAAATGGTGTATTTAAGATATTTTCCCAACGTGTAGAATGAATACCATATTTAGCTTTGCTTGCTCGTTCGCAAGCTCCAAAAATTACATAAAATGCTTGAAAAAAAATGTTAAAAATTCAAAACTTAAAAATGGAATATTTTATTGAAAATGAAACTTTAGCTAACAATGATAATATTAATATTTTATGAAAAATTGAAATAGACACTGTTTATTTAGTAAATAAGATAATAAGTCTGAAATGAAATATTATTTCATTTAAGATAAAGCATTTTTGAATTTTTGGAGAAATATTGATTTAATCACAAATTATTCTAGTAATAATAAGATTATGGAATTTCAAATGATAACAAAACAATCAAAAATGATAAAGTATTGATAAATGGAAATAGGAAAGAATAACAAAAGGAAGGCCAAGAGATATCTTATAAATTCTTCATTTCTATAAAGTTTTAGACTTATGACATCCTATGATGCTTAAGGCTTTAAATCCTATGATGCTTAAGGCTTTAAATCCTATGATGCTTAAAGCTTATCTAATGCATAGTACGAAACAAATGATAAGTAGATGGTGAAAATTTTTCGTCTATCATTTTTTTTTTGCTTTTAAATCGTTTTTAAAAATATAAGAAAAATTCAAAGTACACGGCAAAAAATTTTTGCTGAATGTTTTTCAAGTAACTTTCGCTTTTCAACTTTTAAACTTTTCGAAAAATCTTAATTAGAAATTAACGAACATTGAGAGAATCCAATCAGAAATATCGAATAAATTAGCATAAAACGACTTATATCACGTGAAAGTATGGTATAAATCATCAAAACGAATGGTCCAATAAATTTCAAAGCCCTTAAATGTTAAGGCAACAATTGCTATATAAATATATTCAAATTGTATTCTCGAATATTAAATTATTATTCCAGAATGTTTGTCATCCTAGAAATGAAAATAATTTTCAGTTTTTCCAGAACTTAACACAAAATAAGTAGTCCCAAACTGACTGTTATTTAAGTTTAAATTTAAATAAAATTCAAATGAAAAAAAAACCTTGTGTAAAATAAAAAATGTGCACCAGTTAATAAGACAATCATTAGTGATAAAATATTATCCAGCAAAAGCATCGTTGCTGATAATGCACAGCCCAATCGTATCGGTACAATTAATATGATAAAAATAAATGAAATTTTGTAAGCAATTTTAGCCGGAAATGATTTCTACAATATAATTTTTTTTTACTTACACTTAAACGCCAAAAATTTAATTTGAAATTTCGAAATTCAAAAGTTAACTTTTTCATTTAATTCAGAAATTTTTCAAAAAATATTTAAAAATAATTTTTTTAAAATAAATATTAAACAAAAATGAAAGGAAATTATGCTATTTAATATAATCAAAATACCATAACACGCCACCAACGTTTTCGACCAACATTTTTCATATCTATCGCATCACATACAATTTGCACTAATGCCATTAATAGTACCGTTTGTTCAGCAACTAAGCGAACCTATTTCATTCCAAAAAAATAAATCAAAATTCACGAAAATTCGAAAATAATTCAAGAAGTTGCAATTCTAATTAAGAAGCTAAATTTAAATAGTTCAAATAAATTGCATATCATGCGATACTTTAGCATATTTATCATGATGATTCCACTTTAAGCTTATACACTAGATTCATTGGATATTATATTAAACATTAGTTGCATAATCGAATAAATTATTTTGCAGAATTAATTAACACATGTGTTTTTTAGATTTCATCTATTTTAGAACTACATTCTTCTACTTCATTATATATCATTACTTACTTCATTATATATCATTACTTATTTCAGTATTATATTCCAGCATTATTATTACTATTAATATTATAATTCTTTTTGTCACTTTATTGAAACAGTCAGTCAAAAAATCCATTTGAGTATTTTACTATCAATTGCTAACTTCAACAAATTTATTCAAAAGTTGCTTAAAGTGGAAAATTGATCCAATCGAATAATAATAAGAGAAACATGAAATAATAATTCTGTGTGTAAAAAGATATCCTTTTAAATCGTTTTAAAACTAACATATTGTTGCCATCCTGCATTAGTATATCGCCACAGATGACAAAGATCGGAATGATACCAAACTTTTTCTGTGAAAAAAAAATCACTGCTCAATTCTTTTTTAAAAAAAAAGGCATTTGAAAAATCATTGATATTTTTATTAACTAATTTATTAGAACGAATAATAATAATTAGAATAATTGATTGCAATCACTTTAATTCAGTAGCGTAGTCGAAAACTTTTGCATAATGTTTTATTTTCAATTTTCACACATCCTATTTATTAAATGCAAAATTTCAAAAATTTCTCATTTTTAAAAGATAAAATTAAAAAAATAATATTTTCGACATAAGTTTCAGAATAATTTATCTCTCTGTAATTGGTATTACCTAAATTTATCAATTAAATTATGGTTTTTTTTAATAGCAAAAAGAATGATTTAAAAAAGGAAAATTGTTCCATTTGAATAAATAATCAATTGAATATAGGTGTTAGAAATACGATTAAGTAGATGAAAAATTTTAAATACATTCCAAAAATAAGGAAAAAGGTTGGCATACCAAAATTTTTAATGTAAGTGAAATTTGATCGTTTGCAGCATACGATGAAAATGATTGCAGCGTTGTAGCTTTAAGAACCATATAATCGAATACGGTATAAGTAGCATTAGGACATGCATTATCATATGATGTATTATTGCATGGAATTGAATTATTTCGACTAATAATTTGATCATTTGTTATCACCTTCAATCATTGATTTTGATAATATCATCAATGATAAATGATTAAAATAAGCTAATGGAATAAATGAAAAGCATATTTGATTAATATAAAAATAAATATGTTAAGCATTTGGAAAATTTAACCTTTGTTGTCATCGAAAAAGGTCGACACATAAATGCCATAAATACAAATATGAAATAAATCACAAAACAAGAAAATGATAATGTTAAACTGCAATAATAATTCATATATAATTAACCATAAATTAAGTGTCAATTATCAAACTCATCCAGTTTTGTATAAACTTTAAAAAATAACATTTGTTAAATATTTAATTCGGAATTTTAAGCTATATAGAAAAATATTATAAGTTTTGCTGATAAATATTATTTAATGAAAACAGAATAATACCCTTAATATTACTATTCCATTTCCTTAATATTATTAAAGTTAAGATTTAGAAATTTTATCGTTTTTATTTATTCTTTCCAAAATTACTCTTACTATCGACGTCCAAATGCTTCCCATTTAGCCTCCAATAACTCTTCTAACAATCCATCGAGAAGATTTAAATGTTTCGTCGTTTCCTGAAATTCAAATTATGTATTATTTTAGGAAAAAAATGGAATATCATATAAATTGAAATGTTCGCTATTTACGAACGATTAGTTTCTTTTCAAAAATAATGAAAAGAAAAGCCAACAATATTAAAAATATAATCAAACTGATCAATCAATAAGTAAATAATTGATCAACAAACAGCAAAAAATGAAATAAACTTAGATACAGGAAATAATATTTTCTTGACAATAATTTCTCCTTCACAATGAACATCTACGGGAATATAAATTCAAATATTATCCATGGTACGTATTGCTTGCTGTCAGAGGATTTGAGACTTAGATCAAAAATTTAGTAGATAAGAGAAAAATGCATAATTAAAGGCTATGCGAATTACGAATACATTACTGAGCAAATACGATAATGCTTACCCCGTATACGGTAAGTGATAGTACACTGTCTTCATTCATTTCTCCAGTTTCTTGACTTATTGTATCAATACGAGCTAACGGATATGCGTAACTGCTTGCATTACCGTAAATCCAAACAACATCTGCCTCTAATTTTAAAATTTGTTCGAAGATCTAAAATTCATCAAATAATTAGATAAGCAAAGATTTGAAAGAAAGCAAATAAATTATAAAGTAAAAGTTTTAAATTTAGAAACAATTTAATAAAAACTTAAACAACAAAACTATTTCTTTTTTCTTCAAGCAAATTATAAAATAAAATTTTTGAGTTCAAAAATAGTTTAATTGAAGCTCGTAAAATTAGGTTTTTGTCATTCTCTTCAAATAAGTTGTAAAATAAAATTTCCAATTTAAAAATAATTTATTTTTTTAGTTTATCCTTTTAACGACATTTTATTTTTTTTTAATTTGCAACAGAAATTGGATAATTATAAGCAAAAAGTATTTTCTTGTTTATTATTTTTTCAAGGGAATCATGAACGAAAAAATTAAAAGATTTCAAGTGAAAAACTTTTAAAAATTTAAGCTAAAATTTTTGCATAATTATTATTTTACAGTATTTGTTATATACTTACCTCTTTCTTTCCCAGATGTGCAGCCAAAGTGAGAGGAGTTAAATTTTGCTTGTTAACTATTTGTAACTTAGCACCCATTTTATATGATAATTTGATCATTTCCTGATAATAGTTTCCGTAAAATTTCTCGTAAAAGTAATAATTTAAAAAAAAATTATTAGCAAAATTAATAAGAAAATTTTAAAAGAAAATTTCACAGTTACAAAAAAATTTATATGAAATTTTGCGTTTACAAAATAGGAACATATATGTCTTTCTATAAAATATTTTATGATATATTATCGTAAAATTTAAATCATAAATTGTAATAAAATTATTTTAATTATTTACTGGCTGTTCATGGATTACAGCAAGATGTAAGACCGTATTTCCATTCGTATCCTTCTGATTGAGATCAGCCTTTTGGCCACTAACAATCGGAAACAATCCGTTTGATTAATGCAAGCTGCATATGATAATGGATATTCGCCAAAATACATTCGTCTAAATATACAAATTTTTGCATTTGAATATGCGGCTAGATGTTATTTTATAAGATTATAAGGCATCAAAAAACAATTTTTTTTTTTTTACTATTTCCTATATTCCTGCAATTTTATTATTATAATTATGATAATTTAACGATTATTGATAAAGTGTATCGAATATTTTAGCTTTGTAAATCATTTATATTTTGGCATATTTTTTTGATTCCTACTAATATTGGAATTATTATAAATAATTATAGAATGATAATGATGATATCGGCAAAAATCCAAAAACTATATGTGACAAGACGAAATAGACGAGAAACATTAGCGAAATCAAACGATGTAAATCGCTATATGAGGAATGTTAAAGGAACAAAGAGGATCAAGGGAGGAGGAGCATTCAATTTCGCAGATGATACGAAGGCAACAGGAGTGGTTGGTTATTCGACAGTCTAACAGCATAAGCGACGGTTCACCAAGGAGTACAGTTCAAGTGAACCGCAATGTTGTAGAAGCAGAAGCAATAGCAATGATAGAGTGGAAGGGAATCGATAATAACAGAAAGGGAATTACGACAACATCGCTAATATTTAAACGACTATCGCTATTCTTTAATTCATTTACTATCTATTGTGCGTTTAATCGATACCATATTGTATTGTAATAAGATATAGCACAATAAAGCCTATCGCTGATTTAGTTGAATCGCAATAGCATAAAGAATCAATCTCCAATCAACAAAATACAAACAACGAAGAAAGTTCCTTCCCGAAAATAAGGAATAAATTTTTCGACAAATCATGATGATGAAATCGTTGGAGAGGATATCTGGCATTTCTTAAAATTAGTAACATTTAGCAAACCCGGAATAAGATGTTTTCAAACTAAGTTCCACATATTCATGCTCCAATGAATCAGTTCGACTACTTTTCTGATCATCGGGACAAAATGATGCACCATAACAGCGTTGATTGATATTTGCACCTTCTCGTAATAAAAATTGACCATTTCCGGATCTTCATTCATTATTGCCTGATGTAACGGTGACAAACCTGTAATATCTCCCGAAATATTCAAAAAAGTAATAGTAAACGAAAAGAAAATAAAATAAGAAAGCATATAAATAGTCGTTTTTTTCTTTTCTATATTAAATATTTTGTTATCTAGATTATTTACTGGGCCAATTATACGAATTATTTAACTTTTTTTTATTCTTTTATTTTCTAGAATATTTAAGTGTTAATAAGAACATTTTATTGTATAATGATAAAAATTATAAATGATGACTTGTTAAAAAGGCAAGATTATAATGTCTCTCTTTGAATAATAAGAAAGTAAACGTCTAAAAATTATCGATAATTTTTGTTATTTTCATCCTATAGCAATGATTCCATTCAATTATACCGTAGTAGTTTTCACTGATGAAAATATCGTTGACAAGCTTTGGATACATTTTGATTAAGTGACGAGCCAAATGATTATGTATTGCGGTTCCTTGTAATAAGCATAAACCAACAAGATTCTCACCCATATTACCACGTTCGTCTAATTTCCAAACTACATCACGATATTTAGAATCCATATCACCGCGTCGTCCACCACCTTCGAGAAGTTTTAATGCTACAAGATAGCAGTTACCATTAATTGGTAGTAATAACATTTATAATGAACTATTTGAAATAATCATGATAAGAATAATGGTGAAATTTAAAACCTATTTATTATTTTATCCTGCTGCTCTTTTCTATGTATTTATTGTTTAATTTATTTACATATAGTTTGATTTTACATACATATATATATTTACGGAATACTACTTTTTAGACATATGTATATATCCATACATCTTTTATATTATAATTACATTTTACATTCTACAAATTTATGTAATTATTATTTATTAAATATTACTAATAAATTCATTAATTGCTATTCATGTATATGCCATTTTGTACATTTAATATAAAAATGAAACCTTTTTAAATCTCCTTGATTTTCACCTTCCTGATCGAAATCGTCTAAAATATTTGGTCCACTTTTACCTTTTCCTTTCTTACGTTTCAATGCACTTAACATTGCATTACGCTCTTTATTACGAATTTTAACCAACTCAGAAACTGCCACCATTTTACCTTTACCCGAATTGTACATAAAATTTTTAATCTAAAATTAAATTAAATATAGAACAATTATTTCCTTATTGATTTAAAATTTTTAATCTAAAATTAAATTAAATATAGAACAATTATTTCCTTACTGATTTAAAATTTTTAATCTAAAATTAAATTAAATATAGAACAATTTACTGAATATTTTACGACTTTTAAATTTAAATGGAAAAAGAAGATATCAATGAGAAAATCTATTAGTATTGAAATATTTTGTTATCATAAATTTATTATAGACGAAATATTTTCCAATGTTGATAATGCTCTTATCACTGATATTTAAATTTTCTTCCTTCTTACTCCAGTTCTTTGATTCAAAAAATAATTTTGTCAGATTTTATTATTAGTGCTGTTTAAAATGATAAATTTATTAATCTTTTTAACTTTTGCATTTATATTACTTATACCGTCATAAAATTTTGCTATAAGAGAAAAAAAACTAAAATGGATTTTAAATTAAAGTTTAATTTTATCGCAGATAATAAGAAAGATAAATTTAAATAAAAACCTTCGAATTGATCAATTCATTAATTTGTGAAAAATCACCGCTATTTTTAGCTTGCCACATAAAAGGTATCAAATCACCACCACCATGTATATCAACATATTGATACAAACGTGGTTGATCTTTTTCCTTCGGTTTACCATCATCTTCTTTTGTCGATGATTCACGATTACCCATTTCTTGAATAAATTAAAATTTTACTTAATATTGAAATCTAAATTATTATTTTTATCACTCATCGAAAAGCACTTCATAAAATAGAATAATTAATTATTGTGATAATTCGAAATAATCTTTCTTTACTTGTTTTTTTGAATAAATTAAAATTTTATCTAATAATAAAATTAAAATTGTAATTTTTGCAATTTATCAGTAACAAAGCAAAAATATTTTATAAAATAGAATATTTATTCCATATTTATAATCCGAAATAATTTGTTTTTTCACTCCAAACTTTGCTGAACTAATATTTAAAATTTATGAAGAAACATTTGTATGAAAAAGTAAATGATTAAATGAAACGAAATAATGATAATAAATGATAGTAAATGATTAAATGAAACGAAATAATGATAATAAATTTTAGCCTTTTTCTTATTTTTTTAAGAAATTACGTTTAGCCAATGTAATTAATGTTCGACTTTTATTCGAGAATTCAATTTATCAAAGTACCTGCTGTAATCTCTATCTTTTTAAATTTTTTTAAAAATTTATATCAAACAAAAATTTAATTTTTATATGGAAAACATTTGTAATGAAGTGCAAAAATATAATACATACAGGAATAAATTGAAAATAAAATATGTAACAAAAACTAAAAATAAGTAAATTTGATAAATTTATTTCAATTAGAATAAATGATAATTATTATATGCATCGATAATTTAATATATCATGAAAATATTTCTGTTTTTGAGTAAAAATATTTTTTATTTATTGAAATACGAAATTTTTTAATTTTTTTACATTTCTAAAAATTTTTTTACTTAAATCATATAGAAATATTTTTTAAATAATACAGTTTAATATTAAATGTTTCAAGTTGTAATATTTGCATAAAAATGAAAATAAAATATAATTTGGAAAAATATTTGAATAAATATATACATTGAAAGTGAAACGAAAAAAATCTTTTAAATTTATTCCAGTTACTGTAATAAATGATACAAATAATCATTGAGAACAAAACCTGTCATATATCATAAAAGTAATTTTTTTTTTTTGCTTTTTGATTATAAGAAATTTTGCTATTACCTAAATATAAAAATGAAATTTTCAAGAAAACTAATTTAAATCGTTTTCCGTCTAATAATATTTTATAGCTTAGATATATTTGCACTTTTCAAAAATAAGAAAAAGAGAATTGAACCAACTTCATAACTTATCCAACATTTCAACTTTACTTTTTTTTCCCATCTCACCTGTCTTTGCCGATTTCATGCTAAATATTTATTTCATAACGAATAATTGGTTGCTAACCATTTTTCCTTTTTTTTTTTTTTTCAAAATCATTTAATTTTTACTCGTTTTATTTTTCTCACATTCCTAGTTCAAACTTTTTTTTTTCCTTCATCAGAAGTTCGATGCAATGAAATTGAAATTGAATAGCAAATGAGATAACAGTGTCAGATGGAAAAAATTTTTTTAAATATAATTGAATTTTGAAAAAGAAATGAAAAGCCTTAGGCTTTTTCCTCCTTTTTTGTAAAATATTTTGGAATGCGCAGGTGTTTCAAATGATTACATGTAAAAAGACAAATTCATTTATTTGCAATGCAAAAATTCTTTATTGTTCTTTTAATGAAGAAGAAATATAGGAAAAAAAAATTACAAAATGAGTTAAAATTAATTTGAATTATTTACATTGCTAAGAAGAGAATTTAGCATGGATTATATTAAAAGTTAAATTCAATGTTTAACATATTTTGAAAAGAGTAATTTTGACATAGGAATTAATTAGGTATAAATATAATAAGTATTATTATGCGATTTGGAGTTATAAATGTAATTGTAAATTTATGTGATAGTTTTATCAATTGACTTAATTAATAGAATTTCAATTTCTTCTATTATTATGAATTATGATTTTTAAATAGAAAAATAAACATACACTTTAACTTTTTTGTTTATTTAAAAATGATAGAATAATTTTGTCATTTTTAATTAATTACATCTATTACAAATCACTTTAATAAACTAACCTACTTGTTGCATTTTTATCATTGGAATTTAGCATGAATTATATCAAAATTTAAATTCAAGTTTCACATACCTTTATAATTTCGAGATGAAAGAGCAATTAATAGCATAGTAATTAAGATTAAATTAAATCTATTAAGATTATTTTAATAAATTATTTCTCTTATTATACTTAATTTAGCATTAAATTATAAGTAGAATTTAAATTTAAATTTATCGAAAAATTTTATCATACACATTTGTATTGCTAAAATGATAAGTTAGGAAGCCATTATATCAGTAACATTTTATTGATAGAAAAAAGATTAATAAGAAAAAGTACTATGCATGAATTATTTCATTTGAAAAAATAAAAATAAAAATATTGTTTCCTACTACGTTAGCGTTCATAATCAATAACTGATAGCATTTAAATCTATAATATTTTATTTGTACTTTAATGAGTATTGTGATAAATCATTGAATAACTTTCAGCTTATTAATATTATATAAAATAAAAAATTAAATTCTAAAATAATAAGCAATATTTGATTAAAAAAAAATTTTTTCAATAACTTTTCATAATGGCAGTAAATGATTGATAGATAAAAATAAAAATGGAATTTTTATTTTCTTATCACAAAATTACTATCCATTATATGCTAATAATAGATGGAAGCAAATTTTAAATAAATAATTCGAAAAATGAAAATTTGTTTTAAATATTTAAAATTGATAAATAAATTTTATAATTATGCAAGGTGAAAATAAAATTTTAAAAATAATGAAAAATATTTGGCAAAACATTTCATAATTTTTTATATTACGTAAAGCGGTTGATTAGTGAAATATATCGGATAGCTTATTTTTGTATCGTGTGAGTGCGATCGGTAAAATTATTCAATAGAAAGTGATAATAGCATCAATTTATCTATATTAGATTATGATTAGAAAGAGATTATCTAGCGATAAAGAGAGTTAGAATACCATCATCTGTATAGATACGGTCAGGAATGAGGATATTTACGGTAAATATGATTAGAATGAGGATTATAATTCCGTATTATGTAGTTGAAGTCATTGAAATCATTTGATTGAAAATGATTTTTTGATACTAGTATTAGCTGATTTACTGTAGACTACAATCAGAATAAGACCATCTACAGTAGATAGAACTCAAGTACGATCATTTATGATAGATACAGTCAGTATGAGGACATTTACGGAATCGATGCGATCATTCAACTAAAAATGATTTTTATGATAATATAAAATTCGTCTACGGTAGAATGAAACTGTCTAAAAAAATATGATCGAAATGAGCGATCTTCATTAGCAATAGTACTATCAAAATAGGATTGTTTATAAACTAAAAATCAATTTATTTGATCCATTTATTTATTCGTAATTGTCGAAGCAAATGAAAATTTCTTTTACTTTATCTGAGATAATCATTCAAAAAAAATATTTAAATTTCATTTTCTAAACGATAAGTTATATTTTATTCTCAACTATTGTCATATAAATTTTTATCAAAAATTACAACTTTCTCAAATTAGAGATTAATTGTTCAATTAATTCTTTTGGCAACTGATTAAAATGGCTAAATCGCCTTTTAAAAGTTTAACATTTTAATTAGTGAAAACTTTAATGATAATATGAATTAATAAATCTTGAAAATCTTAAAATCAGTAATAGATATATTGTCCAAAAAAAACACTGTATTCAGATATTTAT
This sequence comes from Dirofilaria immitis, assembly GCA_024305405.1. NCBI lineage: Eukaryota > Metazoa > Nematoda > Chromadorea > Rhabditida > Onchocercidae > Dirofilaria > Dirofilaria immitis. The sequence goes on along the minus strand of JAKNDB010000088.1, from coordinate 1,587,771 downwards.
ATTATTGTAGCAGGATTATCATTGAACTGATTATATACGAAAGAAATAAAAATAATTCATTATTATGAAAACTTCAAAAGATTCTATTGAAAATGAATCTAAATCAAAAAATTAGCAAAAGTTAAAACTGATCCGACCATTGCTACAGTAGCAGAGAATCGTTCTGGAGTGGCAAAAACATCAGGAACTAAAACATTTGATAAAAAATTAGCAAAAAATGATATTATCAAAGATGAGCTGATTCGAGATGTTAATAAAGTTAATGTGGATGAGACACAAGAAATGGACGAATCAAAAAGAAAGAAAATGCAAATATTGGTGGAAAAATCAGAAGAAATAAAACGTAACGAATCGAAAATAAAAATGATGAAAAAACTGAATTAAAAAAATGGAAATGCTATTTCTCGACGAAAATTACACGAAAATTTCTTCAATAAACATACACTTCTTATGGGTGAAATTGGTTAGTATCATGCGAAACAAAGAAAAAAGTAATAATAATAATAATAAGGAAAAATCAAAAATGAGAATGAGAAAAGTTTATTTATTTAACAAAAAAATAAACTTAATCGGCTCCTAATTAAAATTTTGTTAATGAATTATTTATAAGTATTCAATTTTACGAATCTAATTTTGCATATTTTGAATAATTTTATAAATTCTATTGCTATGGTTAAATTGGGATTAATTTCAAATTTACTCTCTGATTTGTATATTTTGAATAATTTCGCAAATTTTTATTGCTTTCATTTAAAATAGAAAAAAGTATTTATAAGTACAATCATTTAATTTATTTCATAAAAAAATTTTAAAGAATAGATGAAATATATTTTAATCAATTAAATATTGAATAATAGAAAAAGATCGAATATTTTACAGAGAAACAAGTTAAATTTTATAAAAATATGTTTTAATTAAAACTTATTCAAATTTTTAATAATATCAGAAATTGATAAATTCTATTTAAACATAGTATTTTTTTCTTTAGAAATCGAATATGATGCTAATGAACTTATTGAAATTTTAAGTGATATTAAGCCAATAATTCAGAATGAACCATCTTTACTTGAAATACCATTACCATGTATCATTGTTGGTGATATTCATGGTCAGGTAATGCATTTTATATCAATTAAATTTGCGCCCTTTTTTTGGTGATTAAATTAATCAATACTGTTAATGAATTAAAAACAATCATTTATACTTATCATTAATTAATTTAGTTATAATTAAGTAATTTTTCTAATAGATTAGATTAATTAGTAATTGATGTTATTTTTAGTACTACTGTTTTTGATTCTATACTCAGATATTTCGTTTTATTTAATTTTTATTATGAAAAATTAGAATTTATTGAATTACATATTTAAAGTAATCATTTACGTTAATTATATTCGAAATCGAATTGGATGGAATAATAGAATGAAAATTATCATTACCGCATTATTATTGATTTCTATGAAAAGTCTGCAAAAATAATAATTAATTATGACTAAATATTGCTAAATAATTTTAGTATAATAATTTATTACTAAGTAATTATCTAAGTACTAAAAATTTGATAAAGCAATGAAATAAAATAATTATTGTTATATAAGAAAAATAATTATATTAAATGATTAAATATTATTGATAAATACAGTACGATGACTTACAACGAATATTTATGATAACCGGTGATAAGACTCGGAATGGTATCACAATGCATCGTTTTTATTTCTCGGTGATTACGTTGATCGCGGTTCTAATTCATTAGAATGTGTTTGCTGCTTATTCGCATGTAAACTAATTTTTCCAAAAATGGTTCTTTTCCATTTATTTATTCATTGATAATATTTCTCATTTAATTTAATTTCTATTCGATAATATTCTTGAAATTTGATTTCTAATTTAATTTAATAAATTTAATTTCAATTTTATAAATTAAAATTGTGTTAGGATAGACTAAAATAACAATTTCATTTTTTTTCACATTTTTATACATTTTTTAAAGCTTTCCTCATGCAAAATAAAAATTATGATATTTTATTCTTTCATAAATTTTTATTTTTTCAAATTAATTTCGATTTTATATTTATCTATTTTATATATGATTAAAATTATGTTAGAAAAATCAATTAAATAACATCATTTTTTTCATTTTATTCTTTTTTTCATTCTCATTATAATTATTTATAATATTCTTTTATTTATTATATAAAATAAAAATTTACATTAAATTTTTAAAACTCTTTTTATTTATTTCAGCAGCATTAAAACAAATGGCATTATAAATAATAAATCAATGAAAATGAAATTGAAAAATAATTAGAAAAATGATATTATAAATTAATAAATAAATGCGTATATGTATATGTATATGAATATATAATTATGCACCAAATCAGAATTAAATTTTTTTAATTTAATTTAATTTTATACATTAAAATTAATCGGCAATTTTTTTGAAATTTAAACAATTTTGTAATTTTTTTTTTGGATGACGAAAATCTGATTAAAATTTCATTTTATTTACTATATGATTATTTATTCATTCATTGATGAATTTTAAATTTTCAATTAAAAATTTTTAGTTTTATTTATTACGTGGTAATCATGAATCATCATTTATTAATCGACATTATGGGTTTTATCAAGAATTAATTGATCGTTATGATGAAGAATTGGGTAATAAATTATGGTATTTATTTAATGATATCTTCGATTTACTACCAATTGCAGCATTAATTCATAAGCGAATTTTATGCATGCATGGTGGTTTAAGTCCACATTTAAATTCATTGGATGATATAAGAAAGGTTTGTAAAATTTTCAATCAATATATATTTAATATCATTTATCAAGGAAAAAAATTGTCCCAATTGATTGTTTGATAATTTTTTTTATTCAAATGAAACAATAAGTAATGGTTACTCGTTTTTTTTTGATTAATTAATTAATTGATTAGCTACTCATTTAAAATAAGCAATCAATTAATTTTAAATGATCAATTTAATTCAATGGAAATTTATTTTTAATATAAATTAGAAAAGTGTTAGAATATTTTTTTTTATTTGACAAATCTAATCCATTTGATAAATACATAATTATGCAAAAAAATTTATAAAAACAAATTAGTAAACTACGATTTTTATTTTTTTATATCGATGTAATAGATTACTATGATTTTTTATTTATTACTTGTCTATTATATATGTATATAATGCAAGCATTATTTATCATTATCATTTCTGATAAATGATAATAAGCACTGTTATCATTTATCAAAAATTTATGATTAGCAAACTAGTAATCTATGATCTTTTGTGTTTCATTTTAGCAATAAATTATCATGATTTTTCGTTTACTATTCATTTATCATCTATAGCACAAGTATTATCACTATCAACATTTTAGTGATAAACATTTTAATCATTTTTATCAATGAATTATGTTTTTCACTTGTATGCAAAAAAATATGGTGAAATTTATTTTATAAAATATTGGTAATTTATAATAACCAAATTTTATTCTCGAGTATTGAAATGAAATTTGACGAATTTGTTTAGATAGTACGACCGATTAAAACAATGGAAGAATCACCGTTAGTATGTGATCTACTATGGTCTGATCCAGTTATTAATCTAACTGGTTTTGTCAAAAATATTATTCGTGGTGTTAGTGTATGCTTTGGTGAAGATACGGTATTGAAAACATGTGAAAAATTAAATTTAGATATAATTGTTCGTGCTCATCAGGTTAATAATATATGATAACATTTTATGGTATTATTTATTTTATATTAATATTATCGATATCATTCATAAATAATTTAATTTGAATTCTAATATTTCAACGATATATATGGTAATATTTTAAATTACGATAACACTTCATGTATAAATAATATTTTAAAAATGATCATTGAATTCATAATTTTTTCATTAGTAAAATATACTCTACTCTATTATGATACATGAATTAATGAATATGATTTATCAAGTATTAAATTAGCAAACTTTGAATTTATTTATTAGTACATTTCGATAAAATATTTTAATATGTGTATTATGAAATGGATAATTTGTATGCAATAATTTTATTATTAAACTTATCATAATTATTCGAGAATAAATTTTTAAGTGAAAAAATTTTGAAGTTTAATTCCTTCAAGAAGTATAATTGAAATAAATGATAGGTGGAAAACTTTTTTTTTGCTAATTTTATAAGAATGATTTTCAATTATTTTTGCTGAAAAATTATCGAATATTAAGTAAAAAACAAAAATTAAAAGAAATTGAATTAAATAAAGGAAAATTGAAATTAAAATTGTGTTGTAAATTTTTCAACTTTTTCATATAATAACTTTTCTAATTTGACAAAATATATCGGAAAATTTTCGTTTCTCATTATTATTATTATTATTATTATTATTATTATTATTATTTTCATTATAGATGATGGTTAACGGATTTGGCTTTTTTGTAAGCGTAAAATGGTAACAATTTTTAGTGCACCACGATATGATTTTGAAAAGGTTGAGAAAGTTTTATTTTAATTAAAATAATATTTTAACATTCTAAAATTTTACTTTTAATTGAAATTTTCTATTTTTAAAAAATTTTTTGAAATTATTTAATTACATAATTTATTGTCATTTTCATTTTATCCTAAAAATTATTACTTAAATTTATATAAAAATTGAGAAAATTTTCTTTTAGAATAATAAAGGAGCTATAATGATAATTGATAAAAATATGAAAGCTGGCTTTTTAATTCTTCATCCAGTAACACCAGATGCACGTGGTAGTTATTTTAGAATCAATATCTTTTAAATTTTTAAATTCCTTCGTTTTTTTCGATTTGCTTAGTAATTTTATAATAATAAATTAATTAATAATTAATCAATTATTGCTTTTCGATTTTAAGTCTTACAAAATAATATCTGATTATAATTGTATCATTTCATTTGAATTGATTATTATATATGTATTTAAATTTATCATTCATATTTAATAAGAAAGAATTTTCATTGTTATTATTATTATTATTATTATTATTATTATTATTATTGCTACTGCGATTAATTTTCTTTTTGTTTTACGAAATTTTAAGGTCAACAAACATTTGTTGATTCGTACACACATATGTCAGCTGAAACTGGTTATATTTCAAAAGAAGTTTTGTCAGGTGAAAAAGAAATCACAACATATGATCCAATTGAAGTTTATGATGCTGAAAAAATGAAAAGTCAAAATAGGTAAAAATGAAAATAAGCTTTTTCTTTTCATATCTTATCTTAGATTTAGAAAAAAGATTTTTTTATTTCGAATTTAAATTGAATTTGCTTGAAAATAATTTGTGGTCTTTTTTTTAAAAAAATTCCTCACAATGTTAAATTATCAGAAGAAAAAGGAATTCAAAAAGGAGATAATTAAAATAAGAAAATTTTATAATATATATATATAATATCGGAATAATAATAATATATCATTGAATGGCATAAAATTTTATTATGATTATTTGTATATCTTAATAAATGTTTTTGTTTTCTAAATGATTTATAGCAATAATTTCTTTTTTTCTTGAAAGAGCATTTATTTGTTTTTCTTGTGAGATTATCTTTTAAGAATAATTCGAGAATGGGAATAATTTTTCGTTTGAAAAAAATAATAAATTTTCTCTTGTCAATAATATATATTTTGGGCTAAATTATAACGAAATAATTATTTAGAAGAAATTATCATATAATTAAGCAATTTTGATTCAATTACTCTTTTAAATTAACTAAGCGTTTTATATCTCGAAATTTCAATAATTAAAAATATTTTAAAAAGTACGGTAAATAATGAATTTTTAGAAAGGAAATAAATATTCCAATTAAAAAGAAAAAAAGTTTACGAAGTTTCTCGCGCAGTGTACAAACACATACCGAATCAAAAATTACGAAATAAATAATCGTATATATTTTTTTCTTTCCAATCTACCGTATATCAATGTTTGATTGATTAAATTGAAATATATTGCGATAAATTTTTAATATGAATTGAATTAAATTAAGTTAAATCAAATCTGATACAGAATTAAATTGAAAATATTGCAAATTTAATTAGAAAAATTTAAAAATTTTAACATTTACAAACAATCTATGCAGCTGATAAACATATTATGGTTGAATTATTCAAGATTGATATTAACACTTCCATCATACATATCTATTCAAATTTTTCCACTCAAAAAAGAAAGTATTAATGATCAGCGAGATGTATTTTGAAAGTTTTGGTATGAGAGATTTTGAAACTTTATCTTTCCTATCGATAGCATGATGTTATTACAATACGCATAATTAACATATTTCTAGGAATAAGCATTTATGAAGTTGCCTATGTGCGCTGTATCAATCTTTCAGAACTTTTGAATTATTTATAAATCATTCTTGAATAATACCAATAATTATTGATTCAATCATTTTATTCGGATGATTGAAATAATTGAGAAAATAAAAATTTATAAGTCAACTAAAGGATATTTTAAAAAATATGCATAATTAAGAAACAGAAGAATGAAAATAAATCGATACAATGTTTCAGTTCAATCATATTGTCTTGATAAATAAAAGAAAATATACCGGGATTATAGAAAGTGTTAGTGTTTCGATAAAGTTAGTAATATTTATAATTTGAAAGAGCAAAAAAAAATAGGGGAAAAATAAAGAATAGTAGAATGATATATTTTCAGATCATCCGCTAAAGACATAATAGATAATTGCAAAATACAAAAATAAAGCGATTAGAAATTTAATCAGTATATTATCCTTGATGATTTACAACTCGATTAATGCTGTGATAATTGATAATGACGAAAAATCACGATGGAATGAAATATTACTTAATGCTTCATTGAAAATAATGTTAAATTCAATTAATTATGACTACAGTATTCCAGTTATTGATATTTAAAATAGTGGCGTCACATATATGCACTTGCATTAGAGAATAAGTATAGATAAAAAGCAAGATTATTAAAATTGATTTATGAGGAATATAAGGAAATCAAATTATTTCTTTAATATATTTATTTTAAATCACTACTGATACCACATAAAGGTATCCATAGAGATATAAAAGATCAAAGATCAAAGGACGCAAAAGAATGATATGCTAAGTTCAAAAATATCGAGGATTCATGAAAACGATAAATTACATCAATATAGAAATAAGATATAAATGAATAATGATAAATGACAAATCTCCTTCTATTTCATTATTGTGAATTCGTATTTTTAATGAGGTAAGATTTTAATATACAAATAATTTATTTACATGATTTGTTAATTTATCACGTCAAAATATTCCAACACAGAAAAAAAAACAAGCAAAAGAAAAATGAAAAACAGAATATATCAAAACATTCGCTAAGGAATTTCAAAGGAGCAAGAATGAATAATAAAATAGAGTCTCAGAAATTTTTCTGCTTCAACTTTTAACTAATTGCGTATCAGTCCTAGAATCTTCTAACAAGTGTGAAACAAAATAAAAATCCCAGAAAGTTCAACAGAGTCCAATAAAATCTCAGGAAGTTAAGATAGGTTACATAATAAAATAATGCAAGTTTTCAGGAATATAATTCAGATGAATTTATTTCGCCATCATTTTTCGAATTTTTGTCGGCGAACATTCATCAATTGCATCAGATAATGGCCGTTTTATTTTATGCCCTTGTTTCCCATCTTCTTGTCCTGTAAAAAAATCAATTTATATTCGAAAAAAAAAAAGAAACTGTGCCCGACAGATAAACTTTTCGCGTTCTTGACTAAAGAAACTTTTTCTTTACTAAAACAAACCACTAAAAAGTTTTGGCGTCATTTCAAAACATTTATTAAAATATCTGAGAATTGAGGAACTTGTCAAATTTCATCAGATTTAAACAAAATGCAAAGCAAATTAACCATTTATTGCAACGGCATCAGTATCCATTGCTATCACAAATTCATCAGACTTCAGTTCGTTACTGTGTTCGATACGAATCCGAAGTTCCAGCCTTTGCAAAAATCATCGCACTCTAAGATGCAACCATGAATAACGCCAACTTTTTCCAGAATTCGTTCACTAGTAGCTAAAAACGGTTGAAAAAAATTCATTTGTATGAGTCTTCAAAATTGTAGCATTCTAATAACACATAATAAGATATAACTGACCTAATGAAGAAGCTTTAGACGACGAAGATAATAAGATTCTAATATAAATGATGCCGAAATAATTGTTTTTTTATTTTCATATGATATGTACTGGCAAGTTTGTAGAAAGCGTTCCAGATGATTTTGAATATTGATTTGAAAAGGAAAGAAAAAATTGCTATTTACAAACAAGCAAAATTAATATTCACCTTTAGTTTCACCTTCTTCACTTGAAATTACGATATTTCCACTTAAAGAAATCATAACATCAGGTGCCACCATATGCAAAATTCCTTCAAAAACTTATTTTCCAATGAATGAACAGTAGTCAATTTAACATTCAATTTCAGCGTTATTTCTCGTCGTTCCGAACAAACATAACAATGTTGATTAGGTTTAGAAGGCACTTCCTCAATCAAAATTTTGCCACGTGGATTTGGCTTTGGCTTTATAAAAATCTGAAAAAAGGAATTTACCTACTTTCATCAAGCATAAACAATAAAAATTCCTAGTTTTACAAATATAATGAATCCTAACACCTAGACACCAATATTTTATTTTTATAAATTTCGAGCCCTTTGCTTGTCTAGAATGTACCCTCACTGGTAATATACAACAAAATTATTATCTAGCAATATGGAGATTTTTTTTTATTGGTAGATGAACCAACTAAGTCAAGATGCTCGAAAAAAATGAATCTAGTGAAGCTATATTTTCACGACAGCAAATAAAAACTAACATTTCGCAGTTTGTCTCTCGTACCGAAAACAACTTTTAGTGCTTCAGTAACAATCATTCCCGCTACTATAGCATTTGTAGTAGCAATAGCAGGTATAATATTGCCCGCCATCGCTATAAAATAAAATGATTGATTTGATTTCAAGAATTTCATATGGAATACTCCGAACTTCATTTCTCCTATCACTAGGTCAATTTCAAGAGTGATCGAATTTTCAACGCCTTTTCAAAGTAGATAAATGATTATTCCAATAGTTCTAGAAATTATTCCGGATTAAACGAAAATACATACACCAACTTATTCACTTACTTTATTAAATAGCTTTACTAACATATAAATTAAAGTCCTGCTACAGTTTCAAGAACAAAATCAGCTAAAATTCTCTTTAAAAACTTGCATTTTATATCGAAAAGCGTTTTTAAAGGAATGCTGAAGATATGAGCACGAAGATTAGCACACGCGGCTACAAAACGCATTGCTGGATCATCATCCTAAAAAAAAGAGATATGTATAACTCAAAATTTGGTACTGAGCTTCATTTTTAAACAAATTGAAAACAATCTGAATAACCATATTTAACAAACAAAAAAAGAGAACTGCCTTTTTTCCAATATATTTTAAGGAAAGAAGAAATGAAGATAACCTTATCCCATGATAACACTGATCCATCCTTAACTCGCTTGCATAATATAGAAACTGCTTTTTCAAATTCGATGTTACATTGCATGACTGTCCACAATTCCGCATCTGGTTCGTTATTGCTTGAACTAGCATCTAAATATATGTGCAGCATGAAATTTCTAAATTATAAAATAATAACTTACACTAATTCTCGAAAGTAGCGTACTTCTCTGTATTTTTCCGAGTTTCCCACTTTAATTATATTCGAAAATTTGAATTTTCGCGTTTTGAAATAATTAATAGAAAACCATGGATTCTGCATTATGAAATAATCGACTACATTTCTATTTTTAATTCCTTCTATAAGAACTAAATGCAGCCTACTTGAAATTGTGGAATATATTTGCGCTACTACTAAAACTCACTTTCATTCGGAAGATTATCCCAGTCTAATGGAAATGGTTTCCTTCTTTGTTTCCACAAATTTGTCATACTCAAAAGGTAATTGATATCATCGTGAAAGAACTGAAATATGACTTAAAATCACATAGAAAATGGAAATTAGCCTCAAAAATATTTTGCAACGTTCGCAATTATAATCGAAATATGAAACAGAAATTCGAATATTTGTTATTTAACTGGCAAATAAGCCTCACAAAAATTTGACGCGCTACCAAGCACATAAGTCGCTAAGGAAATTATTTTAAAACAAACTTTTCTGAAAAGGATTTTGGATCATAGTCGTTTTCAGCAGCCCATTTTCGCGTATTGATTCTGTTCAAAAGCCCACCATTATCATGCATCAATGGACCATCATCAATTTTCCCTCCTGTATTAAGAGCGGAATTTCCATTCTTCCTATCATTATTATTTGTGCTCTGACCTTCTAAATTTTCTTCATCCGTGAAATCTGGAGATACTTCATCTTCATCATCCGGCTCACCGAAAAGTTGACTGAAAACGAAGTTTACTCATTGTTTTATTTCATCTAATATTTTATTTAATATCATTCTTAAAATCACGCATAATCATGCAGTGATTCAAATATGAAAAAAAGAAAAAAAAACTATTCTATGCCGTTTAGACTTCTATATAACTATTACCAACATCAATTATTCAATAATGAGGAAAAGCGAACTTAAAAGATGTTTTGCCCAAACAATGCAGTGAATATGCTCCGATGGTGTGTTACGAATTGTACATCCAGGATATGTTTTCTGCACTGTCTTTGGATTACATTCATAACATTCAGTGTAATCACGAATTATTAGGCGCACCTGAATTAAAGCAATCTCAATCAATTTTTCATGCCACAATATTTCAGAATAAACGAAGCTTAATTATTATATTCATGAATATATAAAATAAACATAAAATGTAAACTTGCATGTCCCAAATAACCGGAAGAACCACTTTCAATTAAAGGTACTCGAGCTGCTAAGCAAAGGCGATTGATGTGATTTCGTGCAGCTGAAACAAGAAAAATTACAAAAGTTTAAAAAAAAAAATTATTTTTAATAACAAATGGGTTAAATGTAAATTACTGTTTCAAGGCAGGAAAAAATTTCTAAATTCTTTTGAAACTTTTAAGTGTCATAATTTTACATACCTATGTTGTCCAGTGCACTAAGAACCACTGTGAATTTTTGAAAAAGTCAACACCATATTCTTCCCTGAAACCATGGAAAGAGCATTATACGAATTTCTGAGACCAAATATTTTTGACAAACAGTATAAATCGGCATTGCCAGATATTTGCGAGAATTTTTAAAACAGATAACACTGTTAAATTATTCTTACAGTTTACTATTTAGATTACATAGCGATGGTTATGTCTAGAAAAATACTGCTTTAAAACAGATAATATATTCTGACAGCGAATGATGATAATAGATAACTAAACATCATATGGATTTTTGAATTTTGCGCAAACAAATACAAATTCCTTAAAATTACGAAACATTTGGTACTGCGAAAAGAACTGTATATAAAATTTTTTAAAACAGATTATGCCATTAAATTGTTCTTACAATTATATGGATTACTAAATGTAACTATCGCTGAATAGTATAAATAATAGATTTCATATTTAAGAAATACTTCTTGAAAATAAATAACATACTTTAGCACCGAATCATGATGACACACAATCCTTACATTAGGAGCAAATGATCGAACTGCTTCCGCGGCAATAATTGCTTTCGGTTTACCAACATGTTCACGGCGAAACAAGAATTGCCGATTCAAATTGCTTACATCAATTGTATCCAAATCAATCTGAAAATGATAATGATAGTTTTACAGTAGTTAATACAATATACAATTCATGGAAAATAAAAAAATCATTCAACTCTTATGTTTATCATATTTCGAAATGTTTAGAACAACTAAATAAAAATTTCGATAAATTTCCGAAAATTTAGATAAACTATCCTAACTTAATAAACATATCATTTATTCTGCCTAATCATGTGATAAACATATGTCTAGAAATTCATCAGTTTCAATCTAAATACCTCAATATCTGATAATAATTTAAATCAATCCAATGATATGAAAAAGATATGGATAAAAACTTTGCTATCATAAAAATGCAAAAGTTACAATTTCGATGTTGGAAAAACCGGTTAAGGCTAAATTTTTAATAATTCGCAACCGATACCACCAACTCCAACAACCAATATAGGACATTGTAAAACTTCTAAAAATTGTTTGTTCTGCCAGGTCATTATATTCCTAAAAATATTAACATTTATTAATCAATAATAATTCGTGAACTAAATGAATCAAGCGAACAAAGAATAATCAAAGACATCAATTATTTGCATTTAATTGATCAACTGCTAAATTAACTAACATTAATTGATTGATCAATTAATATCGGATCACGAATTCATCAAATTTAATTTTCTCATAAATAATTCTCAACAAAAAATAAATAAAATGAAGAATAACATTTAGTTGCATCGTCCGATCATTCCCGAATTAATGCTTTATTTTCCAGTGAATATATGTGAGCAAATACATTATGAGTATGCTATATATTATTCTATCATATTATTTTCATATGTTTTCTATGAAAATTTCAATAATAATCTTTATTTCCATCCTTAATATCATCATTATTCTCTCATATTCACCTTATACCCAAATAATTTCATTAATACACCTGCCTCACCGCAACATCCCACTCTCGATCTCGTCTTCACTAGCTCGCCCGCCTTCGCAACATAAACCAGGCTAGTCTGCTATGCATAATTGACCACCGTAATTCATAATCGTTATGAGATTCAATCTTAAATGAAGTAGCGCAAAAATTCATTCTTGCAAGATTAGTAGCGCTGTCTTAAACCTCGACATATAAGACATTTGAGGCGTGGAATTTCGCGTGAATTACGTTACTTATGTATGTAAGATACGTAAATGTATATGATACAATACGAAAAATACGATAACTTATACATAATATCATGATTTCAGTTATTAATATGTAGATTATTGAATTAATCCGAATGCTAAAATCGTTTAATTCTTTCATTTTTTTGGCCCAACAATAATTCAAGAAAAATATACATTTCAAAATCTTAAATCTATAAAAAGTATTTGATAGTTAAATTTTGATTTGAAAATTTCTAGATGAAACAATGAATCTTATCATATTTAATTGCCCATATTTGAAATTGCTAAAAATAAAATTATTTATAGATAACAACAGTTTGATAATTGCGAGGAGCATATAATTTAATAGAATACAAACTTTTTTGGATTATAAAGAAGAATATTTAATAAAAATTGAATCTTTTTTTTTTTGAATCATACAAGTGAAATGAGAATATAATTCTTTTTCTCTTTTTCTTTCTTCTGAATTGAACATATTGCCGTACAGTCAAATATTTCTGAACTGATATATTCCGATCGAATATCTAAAATAATCAAAAAGAAATTTTAAAAATTATTAAAAATATTTTCAATAATTCAAAATTCGAAAAAATAAGAATGTTACTAAGTAGCTATATTTATTGTTGGCAAAAAAATGATATTTATAAGGAAAACAATATTATTTTCTTGTTATTTTTGAGTAAATCTTGAATTAATTCCCATTTTACTGTATTAATAATAACTTGAGATTTGTACAAAAATAATAGCTGTCATAGAAAAATCTTAAATTTGAAATTGAAACCTTTGAAAGATGTATTCTAATTATAATATTAGTATGATTGGTCATATTTCAAATTCTTCGCATCGAATTCACATTCCTCAATTTTCGCTTCATTAAGATTTGTTGGTGGCTGACAGTCTTCAGTTATACCATCGGGTATTTTCCTTAAAAGTATGTAATCAATCATTATCATCTCATTCTTTTAGATTTTAAACGCTTTAAAAGCATTTAGAAATTTACGAAACTGAAAAAAGAACTTACTTGCCCATAACAATGTTGTACAGTGAAAGAATGAAGAATCCAATCATATAAATAATCAGAACAGCACTTAAGTAAGGCAAATATGGAAGTAATGGTCCACTAAGCCAACTGAAAGAAAAATCTTAATTGAGATATGTAAATCTTAATTAGATATATAAAGGTATATAGGATGAGAATAGTCCCCGTTTATTCTCAAAAATTCAAAAATCATCGAAATTATCAGAACTTCTTGTTGAATTATTGATATGACAATGTATCAAACATACTTGAAATGAAATTTCTGAAAATGATTAAGAAAATCGAATCCAAAACTATCTCGCTTGAATCCTCAAGTAAGACGTCCAGAATAGATTAATGGTTGCATTTTATAGATAAAATAGCAAGCAAATGATGATACCTATCGATTGCAAGTTTAACACTAGGCCTCGGTGGCATTTGTTGACGCCGTTTATATCGTTCCCGCTCAGCCTGGTAGAATTTTTCCCAAAATCTGTCATCCCGTTCTTTCTGAGCTTTTTCATATTCGTCAGCACGACGTTGTAACTCTTCGAAAACCTACAAAACAAAAAAGAATAGATTAAAATCTAAAAAAATGAAAGAAAAAACATAAGCAAGTAAAACATGTTTATCCAATCTTTACTTCTTAAAATCCTTCATTTAAATTATTTAAAAATTCTCTTAATTGATCTTAAAGTGTTTTACTTTCCCTTTTGCTCTAAATTTCTCCATCAATATTCTTCGGTAAAGATGATTATTGATGATATTAAAAATGTCTTAATACCGTAATAATGATATCAAAAACTATAATAATGTTTAAATCTAGTTTAAAATTTCAAACCCTCTTCAAATGAGCATCATCATATCGCCAACTGGTACGATAGGTATTGCTACCGGTAAAACGATTACTTCGCCAACTACCATATGACGTATATCCCGCGCTTTGTCTATTGTAATTTTGTCGACCGTAATCGTGACTTGTTTGTGCTTGATATGCATCATATTCATTTCGACTCTCTACATCTTTAAGCACATCATACGCTTCCTTAATTGCAATAAAACGTTCCGTAAGAGCACTTTCAGCAGCGCTTCCAGTAATATCCGGATGATACTGAAATCAGATGATATACAAATTTTTGCGATAACTTTTTCATATCAAATTTACCTAATCTTCAAAATCTAATATCATAATATCAACTTATCATAGATATGGAAATGAAATTATTACTTGCTTATAGTTTTATAAGAAATAGTAAATATACTATGTATGTATCATAATACAACATTTAATTCATATTAATATTTAATGATAAGTATTAAACACATGCAACGATATCATGATATCACATCCGAATCATTTAATTCATTGATAAAATTATTAATAAATCGATTATCAATATAAATTATTATAATTTATATAAATTTATTTGAAAATTTTTCTAACTTTTTCGATAACATATAGAAGGCATTTTTGATTTCTTGTTGTGTTGCATTACGACTAACACCCAATATATCGTAATAATTTTTGATAATTAATTGCTTGTCGCATGAATCGATTAGATGAATGAAGGATTCGTTTTAAGAGAATCAATCGGTATCCAGAATACATTGCAAAAATGAATTGAAACATTCGATTGTTCAAATAAATCCTTTCTTTTATTCGTCATTCATAATCCATTTTTGATATATACATGAGATGAAATCTAAGAAAAGAAAAAAAAATGAGAAATTAAGCGTAATATTTATGCATTTTAAAAATATAAATAATTTATGATTATGAAATTTTCAAAAAAAAAGAAAATTGATTAAAGTTAATCATCATAATTATTCATAAGATAATTGTAGCAAGAATAATAAAAAAAAAAACAATTTTCAAGATAAGCTTTGCTAGCCATCATACGAAATCAATCAATTAATGTAACGTAAAGAGCCCAGTTCTCATACAACGGATAGATTAGTAGGTTCTAAAATTCAAATTCAACTATGAACTTTTTAATCGCAGCAATGACAATATATACTTTGAGAGCTAGAATTACCGTATTTACTAGTATCAGACTTGACCTCTCATAGATCTCTGTTAATGGATTTAAATTTTACCCCATTTCGACGATCGGAATCAAAGAGATATACTTTCAGTTGGAATATATAAAAATACAAAATTAGGATTGATCCTTTCTATTTATATTTTCATCATTATGCTAAATTAAGCCATCTTGAAGAAACTGCAATCAGAAATTTAGTTGAAAAGAAAAAAAAATAAGATAATTGAAGTAAGAAAATTTAAAAATAAAGATGTTCTTCAAAAAAAAAGATTTAAAAAATAAAATTTGAAATTTACTAATTGAAAAAATTTTATTAAAATTTCCATATAATCTAATGATATTTTATTAGAAATAATTAAAAATTTAAAAAAATTCAAAAATACAGAAAGATTATAGGAATGAATTTTATAAAACAATTAGAATTAGTAATAAATGAACATATTTGTTATCTTAAAGTAAGAAATATCAGAAAAAAAAACGTATAAAATCAAGATATGTTAAAGGTATAGTAAAAAAAAAAAAAAAAATGTGTGTTTATTATGATTTAGTAATAAATTATGAAAATTATCAATAAATAATTAAAAGATCAAAACGAACAATAAAATTTATTTAAAAGGCAATTTATACAAATTAACCTGAAAATATTTCATTTAATGATGGAAATTAAATCATTTTATAGAGGCAATAAAATATCACATATTGTTGAACAGAATGATAGCAAAATTGCCGGAAAAAAACCGTTCAAATTCAAAATTGTCATAAAAATATAATATAATAATAAGATTACCAGTATAAACGAATTCTCAAATGTCGAAAAAAAGAAAAAAAGGTTAGCATATCAAAAATTCTATTGAATTTTTAAAATTAAACCAAATTTCTAGTCACTTTCTAATTAATCAATTAATTCTTGATTGTTTCATTTCCATCATCATCTTAAATTACTATTTAAATAAATATCCGGAATCAGATGCAAACATTTTTGATAAATCGAAATAATAAAATTATTGGGATTTCCTAATTAAAATGTATGGAAACTATATTCTTCATAAAGTGAAAAAATTATAAAATGAGGTTATAAAATCAAACTAAAATTTAAATATTATTTTAGCATTGTGATATTATTGTTAAAATTCCTTAATTTATCATCAACTAATTATAAAGTAAAAGAAATAAAATTTAAATCCTATGTTTTCATTTAAAAATAAATATTCTCATGTCGAACTTCTACAATTACGATAATCATATTCAAACTAAGCTAATTAATGCTAGCATCGTTCAGAATCTTTCGAATAATTTTAACTACGAGTATATACTATCTAATATATTTTTATAGATTATGAAAAATTCAAAATTTCATTGCATTACAAACGGAAGCATTCAGAAGGACAAAAAAACCGTAGGATATTGTGAAAAATGCAGAAACTGAGGGATATTCAGAAAAATACAAGAAAAAAAATAGAAAGATGAATAATTTTGCAAATTTATTCTTAAACGATCGATCATAATGATTAAATTTTCTGGTATAGCTACTTATTTCAGCAATATACAAATTCCTAGAAGAAGAGGAAAAAGATTTTTTAATAAAAAATAAAACCCGAAGATCAAAATACATCAATAAACTAAATATACAGTAGTCATTTTCTAAAACAGTACATTCTCTAGAAAGTAAATTAAATAGAGTAGAAAAAACTTTAAGAGTACAATAACATGCTAATATATATATACAAACTATACTATTACATTAGTATACTAATAAAAACATTCAGAAAAAAAAATTGCTCTAACGATTCGTTAGCTTCCCTTTTCTATGGTTTAGTAATTTTTTCTTTTCTTTCTATTGCAGCCACACTATTCTCTTTTGAACTGTTCCAGGATATCGCTTCAAATTTTTATCATCAGTTTCTTGTGTATTATTTTTTCGTGCCAAATTTCCAATCCATTCTTTTCGTTGACGACTGAAAATTTAAAAATTTCCTCAGATTTCAATAAATTTCAAGCATATTTTCTAATTTGTAGTAAGTTAAATCATTTCAAATAAAAAATTTGCAAGGAAAAAAATCAATGAATGATTAGGATTATTTAGGATATCAGATCCTAGATTTTTCTTATATGATATCCTAAATGTTGCGAAAAATATTAAAACCTAATCATTCATTGATTATATATTAAAAGCTCCAAAAATCTAAAAAATTTTGTCTACTCTTTTGTCTGTTCATTCTGTTCTGATATTTAAAATAGTTTTTCAAAAATTTCAAAGAAAAACTTACTGTTCACTCCGTATACGTATAATCATCGAAAATACAAAAGATGCCACGAAAACAACCATTACGGTTCCCAGCCAATAATCTTCGGTATTTCTGAAACATAAAATCATTTTCAAATTGATGAAAATGTTTACCTATTACTCCCAAATAGAGCCTATTTTTTCCTACAACAATGGAAAACTTTTTAAATCATTCCAAAATTTATTAACATCATAACTTCTTCCGAATATAAAATATGAGAAAAGAAATAAAAATTCAATAATTATTAATTCAAAAATGATTCTATTCTAGTGTTCTAACATTTTATCTTTCACATAGCTCTCATCATAAACTTAAAATGAAACTTTTTACTAATGAAACTGTACATCTAAATTATATAAAAATAATTCACTTTCGAATCCAACGTGCTTCCATTTGATTCATACGTCGTTTCCTATACCATTCGTACCAAATATCATTATCATATTGTGGTGTTCTTGCATAAAACTAAAAATCTAATCTCATTGAAATGTTAGCTAAAACTGAAAAAAGTAAGTTACGGATATATATTTATTTAATAAAATAAGATTTTCATAAATCATCTATGTCTTCCTGATATTAATTATACTTTATGAAATTTTAACTATAATATATAGCATCACAATATACAGTCTTTTATAAGAATACACTGGCAAATAATATCATAAATTAAGCATTATAATAAAAATATATTTGTAAAAAATTTTTTCACAATGAAATTATTTCAAATGTAGTACGGAGAATAATTGATATTTCAGATTTAATATGTGAAATAATCTTTAGAAAGCAATTATTATTATTATCAAATTTCATGTTAATGATATTTATTGATTATCAAAAAATAAATGAATTATAGATTTATATTTTTTGAAATTTTTCATCCCTAATATAAAATATAAAAATCCATTGCTTTTCGTTTTTTTTTCCAATTCCCTCATATCAGAGATTCATAGTAACCTTTGTCAAATTACTTTAATTAGATAAAATTTGCATTAATAGGTTATCGAATTTATTAAAGAAACTATAATAGTTATTAATATTCCATAAAATAGCATCAAAAAATTATAAATAAAACTAATCATAGATGTAAAACTAACATTTGATGAATCACATTTTTAAAGCTTTGACCCGTAGTTTCACTGTGTTTCCCGTATGTCGGATGAAATGTGAACGTATTCGTAAGTCCCAAATCATAATCTTGTCGTTTTTCTTATCTTTCAATACTTCATATGCATCTTTGATTTCCAGATAAATCGTCCCTTGCATATTAACATCTCTTGATTTGTTGACTGCATCTGGATGATACTGGAAAAATACAGATGATAAGAGGCAGATGAATAAGAATGAATCTTGAATATGATAATTTATTGATTATTTCCATCAACAACCAAATATCTTCTTATAATTGAAAAAGATAATGGAATAATTATAAAATTTTGAAAAATTTAGGACAACAAATATCATTTCGTTCTCGTCAAAAAATCCGAATCATTAAGCAATTGTAACAAATAATCGATGACTCTCGACTTCAGCAACAATTATACATGATCAAATTCTATTTATTTATGCAATATAACATCTTTTAGTCTTGTTTTTCATAATATTCATTTAGGGAAATTATTTCTAATTATCAGTAAAATTGAAAAGAAGTAAACATCAATAGATTGCCAATTTAAGCTATATCTCATAGAATCTCGAAAATAGAAATAAAAATTAACCTTTTTTTCTCCTCAATTAATTCCCGAATAATTTCTATTAATTTCCTGTTGAATATTTTCATTCAACAGAATTATTTTCATCAAGTTATTATAAATGATGAATGAATGAATCAAATTATCCATAAGATTTATTGTATTTATTCATTCGTAGCCAAATAATCGTTGAATTAATCAGAAATGATATGTATGTATATAAATATAATATGTTTTTAAAGAAATAAAAAATGAAATAAAATTTTGAAAAAAAAATAATTATAATAAAATTAAACTAATCATACCTTTTTTGATAATTTATAAAAAGCAGTTTTAATTTCAGCAATTGAAGCATCTCGTTTCACGCCCAAAATATCATAATAATTCTTCTCGGAAATATTTTGATGTGTGGAAAACCAAAAATGTGATGAGTAATACAATGGTCGTCGAACTGGCTTTATAACACCATCAAGATGTCGTGGCATACACATTTGATTGAAAATTAATTAGATTTATGAATTTGTATAATTTTTAGTAAAAATAAACTGATCAATAATTTTTACCTGTAATTAGTAATTATGATTAATTATGGATAAAATTATTTTGTTCAATTTATTCAATCACGATTTCACATAACAATTAATGATTACGATTTGACGTAATATATGAATTAAGATAGATTAAACTTTTTTTAAAAAAGATGAAATAATAATAAAAAAATAGAAATATTTTGAAAAAATATACATAGATATATATATATATTACGTATATTACGTCAATCATAATATATCATGCTACGTACGTGTCTAATAATATACAAAATATATCATACTACGTACGTGTGTCCAATAATATACGATAAAGCAATCAATCATCAATAATATATCAAAAAGCTAAATAAAAAAAGTTCCAGACTGTACTTTTCTTTTTTTGTAAATAGCGGAAAATTGGACTTGTTATTAAGCAATACATTTCCAACTTTTTCATATCTGAATATGCAATTTTATTACTTTTAGTACATTTTTCAATAACTGATTGATGACAATTTAGTGCAAAATAAGCATAAAATTTACATAAATTTCTCGACTACTTTAATCATTAATATAGATGAATAAAAGGATTAAACATTTTATGAAAATAAGAAATTTTAAAAATCTATGTGATAAATTCAATTAATAAATTATTAGTTTATAGCACTTATGAGTAATTAACAAAAAATAAGTAAATGAATAAAAGAATGTGAAGGAAAATTATTAGAATATAATAAAATCTAAATCACATGAATAAATACAAAATGATATATATATTATATAAACAAATAATGGATAAGCATTAAATCAATATGTTTGATTAATTTCCAAAAGCAAAAAATAATGAATAGTTGAAAAGAAATATGCAAAAGAATAATTTTGTCTTTTCTTTCTTCAAAAAAAATTTTCAAAAAAAAATTTGGAAATTAGAAAATAAGCAATAAATTCCTAATAGTTTCTTTTTTTTTAAAAAAATACTTTAAGATAATATTATGTGGAATTTGTAAAACCAAATAATTAAATCTAACAAATTTATGAAAATCTTCGATTATAATATATTTATTGAACGAATAATCAAAGGAAAAGAGAAAAAAAAGAAAGATAAATTAGCATAGATTTAAATAATTATTTTTATCCATATAGTTATTTTAATTATTTATATTTTGATTCTCAGGCAGATAATATTACAATTTCTCAATACATAATACATAATATATTAATATGATAAAAATGAAATGATAAAAAAAAGAAAGAAAAATTAATCCGACTTCTTATTTATCATAAATAAATTTAATTCGAATTATGAAATTACAATATTCAAATTTACATATTCAAATAGTCGATAGCACTTGCAATTCAATCAAAATAATCTATATAATATTTAATAGAAATCTAGCAATATAAAAAGATATCATTATCAGCAATTGAGCGCACATTTGATAAGTTCAAAAATTAAACTTTACAATTCTAGCAAGCAAAAATTTCCAGCTGCATTGTTCCACAATTTTTCTGGATTTTTTTCAATTTTTTAATTTTCTTTGTTAAATTTTTAAATTTTTTCACGCTGAAATTTTTAAAATTTCAAGCATAAATTTTCCACATTTTCGATAATTAGTCATTTATGAATCACAATATTCATAAATTACTTTATTTCAAATAAAAAGATTAAGAAAGAAGAAAAATCAAAAAAAGGAAAGAAGAAAAAAATTTGTCGAATCAAGAGCAAATAAATTTCTACACGATGAATTTTTATGATAGTTTTGCAGCAATAAAACTTAAACATCTATCATGCTTATATATTTCTAAAAAAGAAAAAAAGTATTACTTTCGCATGCAAAAATAAAATTCAACACTACTTTTTAATTAAAAAACTACCTGACAAAATTTACATTAATGAAACTTTCTATGATAACTATTGATATCAGTTTTAGTTAATTTAGAATTAATTATTGAATTAAGCACTAATTATTGAAGTAAGTGCAAATTCAAGTAATATTAATAATAAAATATTGAATTTTCCAATAATTTTAAAATCTAACGATTTCTTTTCACCAAATAATTTTATCTTTTAAACTATAATTTAATAATTTGAAAAGAGAGATGAAATTAGTTCAATTTTTTTCTCTCTCTCGCTATAATACTTTTTTTTATAAGCAAACAGAAATAGAATCCAGTCTTAAAGAATAAAATTTTTATAAGCAAACAAGAATAGAATCCAATCTTAAAAGACTATAACTGCAATGTTATAAAACGATTATTAAATCCTGATTAAGCAATTATCAAAAAAAATAATTAAACTGAAATTAAAAAATTGTATACAAGTGAATGGAAAAAATAAAACAATTTAAAATTCAAAGAATCTAAATAGAATTTTCAGAATACTTTTTAGAATAGTAATCTTTTGTTTCTCTCTCAAATTAATTTACTTTTAACAACTATGTGCGGCTCTTTTCAATACACATTAAAAGAAAAAAACCCTTTCAAGTCATAAAAAATGAACTCAAATAAAACATCTGTCATAAGTTTTTTAATTTTTTTCTCGAGTACCGAACGAATGAGAGGAAGAGAGAGAGGAAAGGAAGAAAAGAAGAAGAGAAAGGAATAAAAAAATCAATCATTAAAATGAATCCTTATCCCCTAACATTTAAAGTACTCTCCAACTGCAAAGATTCAGAACAAATTATTTTTGAACTTTTTCTCGTGTCATCAAGAAAATAAACTGTTATTAGATATTCTCCCACTTTTTTATTTTGTTTTTTTGTTTTTTTTTAACAATCAAAGCTATTCTTTCCTCATAAATTCGATTGATTAATTAGAAAATCACTGAATCTTTGTAAATCCGACCCTTCAATCAGAAACTGCCGAAACAATTATAAACTCGATTATTCAATCAAAAAACCGCCAATCCTATTTGTTATCTTAAATATCTAATATTCATAATAAAATTATTCATTGATTATTTCTCCTGTCAATATATTATTAATCTCAAAATTCGAACTTTCAATCGTTTCATATTTTATGTCTTTTAAGATAAGAATTCGAAAATTTCACAGATAAATATAATAGGACATAAATTTTACGCTTGTTGGTTCGTTTTCGGCAAACTTTAAAAGACTACAAAAATAAAATGGAGAACATAAATAATCAGTCTTACAGGAATCTTATTTTGATGTTTCGAATCTTCTGATAATTACACCGGTACGAAATAATTAGAGATGAATCATGAAGTTTTACCCACCATTGTTTAGTTGAAATGTTCAGCATTCCAACTACCATTTTTCACGTTTCTTCGCAATTTTTTTTTTAGTTGTTACTGCATTCGATTTATCGCCATTAGTAGATTCTAGATACCTATAATGGACAACATTTAATTCTTCCAAAATTTAAAACCTGTATAATTATTTTGAAGTATTATGAACATTTGACATCATAAGACCTTGAAAACAACCATTAAATTTTACATGATGACTAACACTTTAAAAATTCTCTAAAAATATAAATGTTCTAGGCCGATCAGATATCACTAAAATGTAACCGCATGATTATAATATTATAATTCATAAACTATATTCTATAATACTATACTTCACAGATCCGCCAAATAAAATTATCAATTATCGAAGAATGATGTGATAAATTATTGATAAAGATTTCTTAATTTTCTTTTAATTAGCAATTATATTTGACAGAACTGATATTCTCAATTTTCTGCACATTGAATTCAAAAAGCACTACCACACATATAATTTTTGTAGCATCAAAATAACTATTAAACCGCCGGCAGTGAAATACATCAGCGAATTATCCGAATTATCTGCTAATCGCACATAAAAATCACGGCTGACGAATTCTCGAGCTGACATGCCAAAATTTGTTATAAAACTTTGCTTTTTGGCTTCAACGTCGTAAAGGTTTAACTTGTCTGGTCGCTGAAAAATTAAGTGAAATCTATATCACTTTTACAAAACACATGTTTTAGGTATAGTTCAAATTTAATCAATTTCTATCCTACATTTCCGATTCTAATTAATTATTAATATGGAAAATCGATTTATATTATAAAAATTATAAATTTTACCTTATTGAAACGTTTCAAACGTTCAATTCCCATCATTTGGTCATATTGCTTTCTCCGTACTGAACGTCGTAAAATATCATAAGCAATTTTTAATTGCATGAATTGTTCGGTAAGATCTGGTGAATATTTATCTATTGATCGTAACGCTTCTGGATTGAAATTTTTGCCATCTGGATGCAGCTAATAACAATAAAAAATAAGGCAATTCTTGGCTAACACTTGGTAGTCCCCTTTTAGTTTTTACATATAGAATGGTTTATTCGAAATAATTTCGAAAAAAGGAACAAAAAAATTTTCTTTTTCTTTCTTTAAAAAAATTTTTAAACGCACTGTATATTTATTAGAAATACGATTTTGTGAAATATAATATTAATTAAATAATTGTCATGAGGTATCGAAAAATGATCGCAATGTTTAATATATGTCCGCCCAATTGATTTTATAGCACATAATGTTATAAATTAAATAGCAGAGACTGTAAAAAAGCTAAATAATTTTTTTTTAAATTTTTCATTTAAAAGTAAATAAAATAATGTTTTTATAAGAAAAAAATATCGCAAAGTGTCATAAAATTTTAACTATGATAACAAATTGCATGACGTCAAAGAATTGCCATATTGACATTTCTTTTATCTTAACACATAATACAATAATATTCTAAAATAAAATCAATATTTCAGAGCTAAGGAAAGAAATTCTTTAGACTTGCAGCTTTCCTATATCCATTTTTCATCATGTTTCAATATAAAAAAGAAAAAAATTCAAAGCTTACTTCCTGAGATTTTTAACAAACGCATCCTTTATTTCTTCATCCGTCGCATCATATGGAATGCCCAATACATCATAATGATTTCGTTTCATAAAAATAGATGATAAGATAGAGGAAGGAATAAATTGCTAAAGAATTTATAAAAATCTGAAAGTTCTTTTTACTAAAAATCCCTTACTAAGTAGATGTATTTTGTGGGACAAAAAAACTCAAATTTTAAACTCATCTAAATTGAGAATTATGGAAAACTAATGCAAATAATAAGTAATCGTTCATGATGGAAATAAATTAGGTAATATTAAAAAAAAAAACTGATAACAAGCCTTCGGACATATGATGCAAATCCTTTCTCCTGGACAACAATCCCGAACATCGATCCTTTATGGTACAAATAAGATTTTGCGAAAAAGTTTACCAAACCAACAGTTCTCCAGTCCATAAGTCCAAAAATTAATTAAATAAATTTAGTTGATAACTTCTAAATTTCATTTGGGCTTCATGCTAATTTTCGCTACCGAAATATTCCAAAATTGTAGTAAATTGTCCCCGGAAGAACGGCTACAATGAATAATACTGCATAATAATCATGATAAATTTTTATTATTTCTTCAAACACGTAACAAATGTACAAAATTGGCATGAGTAAGGATTCTAAATGCATATATATTTGATAATATTAGTTCTGTATCATAAATAGGTCAAAATTTCATGAGCATCATATACAAGAAACAATTATAATACGTACAATTATTTAAATTGGAACTGAAAAAAAGAAATAAATGAGAGAAGTTATTTCAAAAATGTAAGACTTAATTCAATACAACGATAATACGAGATTATTTAACCACATATTCGAAAGTAATAAATAAGTAACAAAATGAATAATATCAGCTTCTATATATATAGGATTGATATAATAATTTTTAAAGAATAGAAACTTATAAATTATCAACAAAATAGCAAAAAATAATAGTGGTAAATTTCAAAATATTTTTTCAAAAATACCGTAACTATTATTAATGATTTAATAGAATGCCTAGGAACGATTTTCATTATCAATTAAACCTTTTCGGCCTGTATTCAATAATAAGCTTGATTCAGGAACTATTTTACTTTTAATTTTATCAATATTCATCAGAGCACCATATTCTGAATCTAATTCAATTTCCATTTGTCGCTTTTCACGTTCTTCCTTCACTGACGCATCCAAATATGGGATTTTCTTTGGAGTGGAAAATTTTTGTTCCATGAAATAACCAATTGCACCAATTACTACCACAACCGGCATGACAAGTATTTTTGAGTATCTAGCTGAAATGGTGTTACATTCATCGATTGAAATGAATAAATGAATAAGTTAATGAATCATTCCCATATCGGCAGGAAAATTTGGATAACGAATAAACCGAAATAATTTTATAAATTCACGAAATAAATTTTACACTGAAAACGAAAGTTTTTTAGAATTTTACGAAACTGAATTTTATCGTAATTTGATTTTTCTAATCGACCATAAACTTAATTTAAATGATCTCTCCAATACATACACTCGACAAAATATGTTACGTTTTCAGATACAAGCTATGTTTCACCATGCATTCATTCTTTTATGCTCTTACGTCTCAAAAATATTAATTGCTAAATTCAACTTTTCATATTATCCAAAATAATGATTGCAGCCATTTTTCGTAATTGAGTTATTTATAAAAATGAAATGCGAAATAAACGTAAGTTATGCAAATAAACTAAAATTAATAAATAAAGACAAAATTAAAACTCTGCCACAAAAAGGATAGAAAAAAATGCATCGAACTATTATCAATCAGTTCTTCTTCTTTTGATATATTAAGCTGTAATTTCAACTTTCTATCAATAAACAAATAAAACGAACTGATCAAAATTTGCCACATTTCCAGTGATTTGTTTTACGTACAAAATGTATCCTAAAAAAATTTTGTAAATTGCATAAAATTTGTTATATGTTAACATAAAATTCACCATTCATATTTGATGTGTATCAATTTTCTAATTGTTCATAAAGGTAATATTATGTCTTGAAAAAAACTCATAACTGTAAAAAAATTTTGACATATATCGACGTGAAAATCTTCAATTATCTACTATCACTAGCAGTGTTTAACATGGACACCATTTGCAATATGCATCAGTAACTACTAATAAAAGTAGGATGCCATGATGAAGAAAAACTTACAAATTGTAAAAATTATATCGATGCGAAAATCATGAATACTGTCAGCAATATAGGTGTATATGCGTTATCTGCGAGCTAACACGTAAACTACTATAAAACAATACATCTTAAAAGCCGCAAAACTTCACATCACGTCACGTTTTTCAAGCGCACTTCCTTATCAGCAGTCCCTTGCAACTCATAACTAAACCTAATCAGCAACAGTGTTTGCTGTGGTTTTTAGTTGAATTGCTATTTTTTCAAATCACAAGGTTTCCAGCGTCTTGCTAGTATTACCAATCACTGTCTTCTTTCTTTATCGCAACTTTTTTTAATCTTCATATCACTGAAACAACATGACATATCATTTAATATTTAAATTGGATAATCTCTACCGTCTTATCCATTGTAATACTATTTTTCATTATCTAATTCTAAACATCTTACAAGTCTTACAAGCATTTCAAAAATTGTTCAATTTTTCGCTCTAATAGAAAATTTAATCAAACGGATGAATTATTTTATTTCGATAATTTAAAGTATGCATTACTATCACATTGTTTTAATATTTATATTAACATAGAATATTTCAAATTATAGTTTAAATTTGACAATTAAAGATTTTACTTTTAATTTTTTCTTTTTTTTTTTTAAATTAGCTGAGTAAAAATTTAGCTTTAATTTTACGATTTTAACGCATCAAATATTTTCACAATAACTTTTCATCAGTGATATTAATTGTTGCATAGGTTATTAAGTTTTAAGTTTCCTAAGTAAATGAATGAATTATTAAACAAGTGATCAAATAAGTTATTAAGTAAATTAAGTGAATGTATGGTAGATAACTAAGTAAATTAACTACTAAGCAAATAATTTATTAAGTGACTAAATAAGTTATTTACAAGCCATTGAATAATAATAATCATCCAAATTACTCAAATGCAAATCATACAACATCAATAATAATCACTACCCGACTTGCTGAATAGCTATAACTTATCTGAAACTATATATAGTAAATGACTAAGTTAATTACTTATTTAATAATAATTATAATAACTATATGATTTAATAAACAAATGATTATCTGTACTAATTAATAGCTGTTAGTATTTGAATTAACCACCAACATTTAATTTAATTAATCAATTATTCATCAACTAAGTTATGCTTATCCAGATTAATTTAATAATCATTATCAGTAATAGAATTTTGATGATATTGTAATTATTAATACATGATGCTTATTTTATGATATTGATAACTCATAAAATAATTTTTAATATAAATATATCCAAATAATCAAATTATTTCTTGCATGACTTACTCATTAACCAGCATAAATGAATGTTAAGGTTGTCTAATATAATGAACCATTTAAACAATTCCTTTCTTTGTTTCATATAATAAAGCTTACGTGCAATATTTAAAATGTTGAAATGGATGCCAATCGTTTGAGATATTATAAGCAATGGAAGCTTTTATGCATATTTGAATATTGTCCATCTCTCATTATTTGTTCTGATGACTATATCTTTTGCATGACTACTGTAAAGTAGGCCACCATCTACTACAAAGACCAAAAATTATGAATACATAAATGAGCAGCTTCTCGCGATGAATTGACATGTTTTCAAGCAGTGGTTACTCCAATTAAGTGATAACAACAACAGCGGTTCATTTTTGTTCAATTTTTATTTGATTCAGTTATTCAATTAGATTACCATTCTGCTGCTCATCTCATTTTCATTCATATATTTTATTCATGTTGTTAATTATAATAGAATAAAATTCTTTTACAAGCAACTCTTTTACATTCAACGGTTTAAATTACACGAATTTGAAGCCACAACAAATAAAAGTTTCCTTTCCCTTAAAGTATTTTCCTCAGGAAGAAATTCGTTTCTACTAATCTGCATCAATCATTTTACGATGATAATGATAACGAATACTTATTGCATTATTAATTCGAATTTATTGAAACATTTTTTTAACCAAAATTTTACTTAGAAAATTGAAAATTGTTAAATTTCGTACAACTTTCTCAGCTAAAGTTATTCAAATTAATTAGCTTTAATTACCAACGAGAAAGAAAGCTAGTAAAATTTATTCGAATGTGTTTTTAGTTTAAAAATTATCGGAATTATTTTAATTTCAGTGTGCTAGAACTTAAGAAAATGATATAATATTTATTATATTATTACATTATTATTCATACAATTAAGATAGTTTTTTGCAAAAATAGCAAGCTTATTCCTTGCTTATCATTTTAATGTCAGAGGAACTTAAAAATTTTAATTTTAGTTTACTGTCCTGCAAATTTATGATTTTGCTAATTATTTTTAATAATGATGGTTCATAATTCGCATTTATCAACTGATGACGATTTAATCATTACTAATGCATAATGTATTGTTAATTAAATTGAAAATTTAAAATCGTCAAATTTAATGCAAATTTTACATTTTTGTTATCGACCTCTTTTTCTCCTAAATTTAAATCTTGAAGAATTTGAGATTAAAACATGCCAAAATTTGTGTCCAATTCTTCACGATACAATTCATCCAAGATATCTTTAAATTTTTCTTGAAGTTTCATTCGAACAATCTTTAAAGTTGGTGTCATTAAGCCAGCTTCTATTGTGAATTCTTCATCCAACAGGTGTACATTTCTGATTTGTTCAATGCTACTCAAACCTTTCTTGCTACCAAATTTTCGTAGTTTCATCAAAAAATATCGTCGCACATTTTGATCCGAAAGAAATTCTTCCGTCGTTAATTGGGATTTTATTGAGAAGTTTCCAAGCTTAAAAGAGATAAAACAATAAAATTAAATCGAAGAAATTAAATAGTTCTGGTTTTCATGGAAAACGGAAGTCATAAATTGAAGAATTTTTCCCTTTGTTAGTTTTGAATTTACAGAAAAGATTTTCGATTTTTTCCCGCAATTTTTTTGTTGGAGAAATACATTAATCGTTGATGAAATTAATGCAAAACTTTGAGAATTTTCAAAAATTACGAAAAATGCACCTCTTTATTTGATTTTTGCATATCAACACGAAGTTTTTCAGCATCGACGACAACAATAGCTATTAAATATGCATGCATGGTTGATCCGTGAATGAAAATCTGAAATCTATCTTCTTCTTTCTCTTTTCAAATAATTCAATCAATCGTTTTGAAAAAATTCGTCTAGAAAATAATTAAAAATTTATAAAAAGAATTTAAGATTTCTTTATCGGTTCAAAAACTAATAAGTTTATGAGCAATAATATTATTTTAAATAAAATAAAGAAAGTTATTTTAATAAAATTTGTTAAAAATTTTATGGCGAACAATTTCTTTCTATGAATATTGGTTCATTTAACTGGAAATTTTTCTTTTATTTCTCATAAGACTTTACCTGTTTTACTAAAGAATGTTGTAAATAAACATTTTCAATTTGTTCAGGTGATACAAAATCAGCTTGCGCTAATTTGAATAAATTATTTTTCCGATCAATGATACGCAATGAACCATTGGGTAACCACATTCCAATATCACCGGTATGTAACCAACCCTTAAAATGCGAAGTAAAAAAAAATTTGATATATCATTCGTTGAAATAAAATATATTTTAAGAAAAAAATTATTTTTTCCTGTGCTGTTAAATTATTTAAAAAATAATTTAAAATTTTGTACTGGTAAAATATGACAATATTAATTTTTTTGAAAAGTGTAATAAACCTCTTGATCCACTCGTTGTGATGTAAGTTCGGGATCGTTGAAATAACCATCCATAATACCAGCACCACGAAAGCATACTTCACCTTTGTCTTCTTCCGCGCTATATCCCATTTCTTTAGCGTCCACCAATTTGATCTAGATTGATGAAAAGTTCATTTTGAAGAATATTATGGATTTAAATTATTTTAAATTTGAAATGATTATTTATATTAAAAAAATGTATGCAAATAATAGTTGAAAAAGAATAATTAATTTGAAATTTTTAATCATTTGTTGAAATTTAATTATTCATCGAAATTATTTATCAAATATTTTTACGAATTTTCTTTTCTTCTAAGAAATAAAAAAATTAACTTGAGCCCAAGCAGCTGGTCCACCAACATGTCCAGCTACCGTATCAAATGGTAACGTTATGGTACCAGCCGCAGAGCATTCCGTTTGACCGTAGCTATAAAAAAAATTTACGTATCTCTTGAAAAGATAAATAAATTACGAATCGTTTTGATAGAAAATTTTTGACTTTCATTTTTTTTACCAAAAAATCTGTCTTTTATCTTTTTAATCAATTTAAATTTTTAACTATTTATTGAAATTTAATTGTTTATTGAAATTATTCGTAAAAAATTTTTACATGTTTTTCTTTCCTAATGATATAAATTTATAATTTGAAAAATTTCCAAATTAAATAAAAAAATAAATTTCTATAAATTCAGAAAACTTTTTCACTCACCCTTCAATAATTAAGCAACCATAAACAATCCGTGAAAAATTCATCACATCAGTGCAAATTGGTGCACCACCTGATGTAATTAATCGTAATTGACCACCAAAACATGCTCGAATTTTTTTGAAAACTATTTTATCCCATATTGTATTACAATGAAGTTGTTGTCCCTTAGCTAACTGTCGTAATTTCAACTAAATAATTTCATTTTATAACTAAAACGCAAAATATTTTAATTTTAATAAATTGTCAAATTACCAAATTATTTCCATAGAATACAGTATGAAATAAAATTTCCCCTTGATAAGTAATAAGTTTAAAAATCTTTAAAATTAATGACTTCCATAACTTTTAGATTAATTATAAAAATTAATTTTAAATAAAAGAAGAAAAATATACTTTAAATGCAATGCGAAAGATATGTCGTTTGATAATATTTTGCTTGCTTACATTTTCCATCACCATATCACGATAACGATTCAATAATCGTGGTACTAAGGCCATAATTGTTGGTCGTAACAATTTCATATCATAAATTAATCGTTTCGGATCACCACCAAATATACCAATCCGTCCACCAATATAAATAACAAATGCCTAAAATTAATTACTCGATTAATTAAATGATTAATTTTTTTTTGATCAATCTGATAAATTTTGTTTTTGGCGATTTTTAGAGAATTTCATTTATAAATTAAAAATTCAAACTGATAAATTTAAAATTATTGCTAGAAAAAATTTGGAAAAAAGGAAAGTTTTTTCTGCTGACCTCTAATAGTTGTTCATAGATATGAGCAAGTGATAGAAATGATAGATATGTATCATTCTGATCAAAAATGTTATCATGAGGTGGTAAACATAATTGAACGTATAATCCACTCATCGAAACCAATATTGCACGATGTGATAATTGAACACCTTTAGGAGTACCTGAAGTTTAGTTTGACATGTAATAATGAGACGCTAATATAAGGTAAGCTAATTTAAAGTTGGTTATATTTCAAATTTAACGATCATATGCTTGAGTGACACTTCGGACTTAGCTGACATGTGGTTTATAACTATCTAAGATGACATTCAAGCATAATTAATATATAATTTTGGTGAAATTTCAAGCTCATTTATCATGTAGCTTAGTAACAATTCAGGGTTAATTCGGCTCATCATATCATTGCCCAAAATGCTTTAATCAATTATTCTATTGTACTGGTACCATTATATAATGGCGTCTTATCTTGGCTGTTATTTAATTTGATAACATCTCAAGCTCAATTATCATAAATATTATTTCTTAATCTATAAAATAGAAATTGATTTAATTTTTTTTAACTTATACTAAATAATTAGGTAAAAATAGAAAACGATCTTATAATCTTTACCTGTGGTACCGCTCGTATGACAAATGATATAAATACTTGATGGTGATGGAGGTGTTACTGGCTTCAAGTGTTTTCCACCAAGCTCCAATATATAGTCCCAATGGTAAATCTGAAATTATTAAATTTTGTAAGGTTTATATTAAGTATTCAATTTCCTGAAGTATTTCGATCACTAATATATGCAAATAATTAGATTGCGTTAATTATTTAATTTGATAAAACAAATTATATAATAACTGATTATATTATTTATATTGCTATTTTTAACACCTGGTCAAAGTTCAATAATTATTAATATTTATTCCTAATCTATACTTTAAATTCAGTAGAATATAGCCTGATGACATTTTATGTTTATTGTTATATAATTTGGTGATATTTAAAATTTAATTATTATATGATATGGTGATCTTAGAATTCTATTTCTTAACAAAGATAATGTATTCAAAGAATCAATCAAAAAAAGAAATATCCATTCCATAACAATTAATAAATTAATCATTGATAACCTCAATTTCTGAATTTTTCGAAAATTCTTGATCAATTTTTTCTTTCGAATCATCAAAAATAATAATTTTTTTAATGTTTTTAATTTCATTCGTTGCATTTCATCAACAAATTTATTGGCTCGTTCAACGGTATCACAAAAAATTAATTCCAAATCACAACGATCAATAATTGTGCTGAAAAAATTTTTGCATTTTCAATTTTTGATTAGCAAAAAAAATTTCATAGAAAATTTAAAAATTAATTAAAATATGATAGCAAAAATGGAAAATTAAAATGACTAAATCATACTATCATGATCTATGTAATTTAATTAATATTTTAGTGTTTTTAAATTTGATTATTGGAACATTAAAATGATACACTTTTCGGCTCTTTACTTTAGAGTTTTGCTTTGAAATTCATCCATTATTTTAGTATCATAGTTTTAACTATCATGGAATTACATTTTATTAGGTTTCTACTGTTTAAAATTTAGTTATCAATATTAAAACGATGCATTTTTCAGCTCGTCATTTTAGGATTTGCTATATTAACTGAGCATGAAATTTAAATCATTACACTTCAATTATTTCAAAATTTTACTAATTCAAACGGCAAAATGAAGCATTTTTGGGTTGCCATTTTAGGGCTATTAAATGCTAACTTACCATAAAATTTCCATATTATAATTTTGATATAATGGTACCAATACAATAGAATAATTAATTAAAGCATTTTGGGCAATGATATAACGAGCCGAATTAACACCAGCTATACCAATTCGACTACCTTCTCCTGCATCAATGCCAAGTTGTAGTAAAGCCGAACCAACCTTATGTGATGCGATATATACCTATAAAAATATCTATTGCATATTGTTACAAATTATGCACAATCCTTTTGAACAAATTTCTTATTATTGAATTAATAAAATTCAAATTAAATTAATTAAATACTTGAAAATAATTAATCAATATAATTAACCATCTCAGTATGTTTTATGTAATATAAATTAGATTATCAAATAGTTTGTAATATATACCTGTAAAATACCTTATCGCTACAATTTTATATAATTGTTTAAAATAATTGAAATGCTAAAAATAAAGTTTTATTTTTTCGAAAATGATTAATAAAACAATTATGTAAATGTCTAAAGTGTGATAAATTAAATTATCAAATTATTATAATAAACTTTTTACTATATATTCTGTTTTAATTAGCTGATAAATTGCATTTATTATATAATTTTTATCACCTAATTAAAAGAAACGATTAAAAAAAAAACATTGAGAGATAAGAAATTATGATAAACCTGTTTATATGTTATCCATTTATATGTACCATTTGTTGTTTGTTCACCAATAAAATCAGCATTATTTGTTAACCAAATTGCACGTTGTAATAATTCAAACATTGTTGTTACATTATCATCTGGCGGATATTCCAATAATTCTATATTTTATAAAATTATAAATCTGATAAATTTAACGTTATAAAATTATAAATCTGATAAGTTTTTTGATTTGATAAAAATTGGTTGCTGTTAGATACATTAATCGATTATTCTAAATTATATTATTATTATAAATTTTATAATAATCATGATTTGATAAAAATTTTTATCATTATCATTGCAATTATTATTATTATTGCCATTATTTTATTATTATTATTATCATTATTAATATTATTATTATCATTATTATTATAAGCTTTATAATAGTTACGATTTTAAAATAGAGTTGTCTTTTGCCATTATTATTACAATTGTTGTTATTTATAAACCTTATTGCAATTATGATTCGATAAAGTTACGAAAAAATTATGACAATTATGATTTGATAAATTCATAAAACGATTATTATTATCATTATTATCACAATTATCATCGCTATCTTCTTTTATGATAAAACCTTATAATAGTTATGATTCAATAAAATTATCAAATTATAATAATTATAATTTAATAAAGTCATGAAGTTGTCATTATTATTATTATTATTATTACAATTATCAGTGTTATTATTGTTGCTACGGTATTATCATTACCACTGTTATTGTTGTTACTGTTATTATTATAATTATTATATAATTATTATTATTATTATTATTATTATTATTATCACTATCATTGCTATTTGCTAATATTATTATTACTATCATTATTATCCTTATATTACTATTAATACTATTATTATTATCACTATTATTGCTATTTGTTACCATTATTATTGTTATTATTGTCATAAATCTTGCAATAGTTAGGATTTGATGGAGTTATGACGAGTTATTATTATTATTCTTATTCTTGAAATTATTATTACTATAATTTGTTCGATGTTCCATTTGGTGAAAAAAATTAATTTCTAGCATAATCTAATAAAACATTTCATTCCTGCTGAACTAATTTTTTTTAAATAAATAAATTTATTTAAATTTTTATAACAATTGATTAAATTTATGCATTGTAATGAAATAATAATTAATTTGTTAGAAAATAATTTTTCAAAAGCTATGAAATAGCTTTTGTTATTATTATTATTAACTTTTGTTATTATTATTAACTTTTTGTTATTATTATTAAGCTTTTGTTATTATTATTATTATTACTATTATTATTATTATTATTACTATTATCGTTATTATTATTATTATTATTATCATTATTATTATTATTATTATTATTACTATTATTATTACTATTATTATTATTATTATTATTATTAGCCCCTTTAGGGCTCGCTAAAATAGTTTTTAATAGAATCATATTATCTTATAGCATTAAAGATATTGCTTATTCACCAAGTCTGTGAACCCTCTATTTCCACTTTATTCCCACATTTTACTTGTAGACCATAATGACACTTTTAAATCTTCTTGCCCCCTCACCCCTCAGATTACAATTTTTTTGAATTGTAAAATTTCTTTTAATTACTCATTTTTGATTAATTGTTATTTTTGAATTTTTCATTTCTTATTTTATCTTTGCTGAATTAAATTAATTCTATATACTGTAATAAAATAACAATCAAATGGCTCATCTTTTTTTTTTAATCGACTAAATTTGTTTGTTTGTTTGTTTTTTTTCCTTTAATTACTCTCTTTTCAATAATTGTTACTTCAAATATTTAATTTCC
The DNA here is from genome assembly GCA_024305405.1 of Dirofilaria immitis. Lineage (NCBI taxonomy): Eukaryota > Metazoa > Nematoda > Chromadorea > Rhabditida > Onchocercidae > Dirofilaria > Dirofilaria immitis. The sequence goes on along the minus strand of JAKNDB010000088.1, from coordinate 1,550,799 downwards.
CAATTTTGTATTTTTCATTTTTATTTTTATATACCTTAAAATTGTACGAATTTACAATTTACATCTCATACAAATTACCTTTTTTTTCCAAAATTGTCAAATTCAAATGTTTCATATTGATTTATATTTGTTATTTCTTGTCCCATTTTTTATAATAATAAATATTATTTAAACTTTTTTTCTATATTTCCATTAACACTTATATTACTTTAAAGTTACTTTTTGTCAATTGTCTCCATCTGTTAACGGGTAGTATAAAAGTCTAAAATTTTATTCGTAAAATTTCAATTTATACTTTCATAATTCGGAATACATTTATTAAATTCCAAGTTACGTTTATAAAATTCTAAATTATTGTATTTATAATTAATCTCAAGTTATTGTTTATGAAAGTTGAAAATTATAATCAACAAATTTCAAACTGGAATTCATCAAATTTTCATATTGTATTAATTGTTTTAAAATTTTGAAATGATTGATTTGATTGTTCTAATAAAATGATCGAAATAGAATGCTGTGAAAATATTTATCCCACATTACGATGCAAAGAAACTGAGAAAAAAGAGTGGATTTCATCATTTTCTGCAAAACAAAAAGAAGTTTTGCACTTTATTTTTTAGAAAAATAAATGCAAAAAAAACATGAGAAAGCAAAATAATGAACGATTACAGTATGATACAAAAAACAGTGAGGAAACGAAATTATGAACATTATGGTATAATACAATACGATATAATACAGTATAACTTACCATTTTCACGAATTAAAATTGATTCATGGATTCGTTCAGGACCAGGAATTATTCTTGAATAAACTTGACAATGTGATGATTTTGTTAGCATTTTCTGATAATTAGTTGACATTTTTAATTTGATGCAGAAATTATTATAATCAGTAGATAATAAGAAATGTCACAGTTAAATTATCGCAATTAATGGCAATAATGTTGATGGAGAAAGTTGTGTTTTATTTCTCGAACTAATGTTGTATATCAAAATTTGTCAACCCACTTCCGTTATCATGGATGGAAGAAGATTGTGCTCCACACGTCTCATGGGCTATCATCATGTTGCTGTCACCTCGTCCTTCCTACCTGTCTCACTAAATTGATCGAAACTACCTTACAACTTGTCACATTCTTTACCACTTTTGCATCTAATCGGAAGAAGAAATTTTGCTTTGTCCTATATATCTTCAAATTTCTAAAATTTTCATTTCCTTCTCGTATGAAATAAAAATTTCAATCAAGCAAATGCAATATTTAATTTTACTTAAAATAATAAATTAATCATAAAGTTTGAAGGAAAAGGAATTCTAATTTTTGAAACGAAAAACAATTTTCAAAAATTCAAAATTAAATCTTAATTTTTTGCTTTTAAATTAAACTATAATTTATAAAAATGATTTAAATTTAAAAATTACTTTTCGAATTTTTAGGATTTGCAGTATGCATTTCATAATGAATTTCAAAGGCATTAAATAATTTTTATTTTTGAATTTATTAAAATTAAAATCAATGATTTCTATTATCGTAATAAAACACAATAATATTGTGCAAAATATCCGAAATAAAATTTCGAAACAAATAATGTCAAAAAAATCCGCAACTATTTTGAAGTTTTTGGCCGTTTTTTCTAAACTCTATAAAACAACTTACTAGAAAAACCTACATAATCCAAACCAGAAATCCCAACCCGAAACAAAAATAACATACGATAACAATAACAAAAAGTCAAAAATACCCCAAAAATAAAAAAACCAAAAAAACCAAAAGAATCATAATAAAACCGAGATATAAAATATCAGTTTAAAAACTTTAGACGATGAAAAAATTCTCGACTAGCTCTTGAATTGTTCTATTTTCTGTTGTAAACGAAAAACTATTTGTTGAAGATTTATTTGGGCATTATAAAGACCTTTTTTCTTTTTTCAAAACAATAATTAAGCATATAAAATTGCCAAACGCTTTTAAAAATAATATTTTCGGGAATCAATCAATAATTGAATTTTATTTGAAATTAATTATTTAATTTCATATGAATGATATTTCATTCTATTCATTTAATGATTATGATTAATAAATAATACCACTATTTTTTTTCGATAATAAAATTTAACAACATCTGAAAATATTTTCGAAGTTTAAAAATATCCTAAAATTATCAAAGAAAATTTTTATAAAAATTAATGTATATACTCACTAATCATATTATCATTAATATCATTCTCCAATTTTTATTAATATTATTATAAATAGTTGTTATTATCATTGTTAATTAATATTACTACTCCTAATTCGTTATCATCATCATTATTTTAATTATTATAAAGAAAAATATTTTTTTGCTAAAAATTTATGAAATAAATTAACCTTTGAAATATTGATTGAAAACGGAACAAACAGGTGACAACTAATTAATCAATTTTTGAAATATTTCAAGCATATATCGATAAATAATTCTCTATTAATTCATTTCAATCACATAATTATCAAACATAAAATTTGAAATAAAAAATTGGAATTATATCTTTTAATAGATGAAATATTTAATTTATATTATTTATTCAAAAGATAAAATTTTAAGAGAAAAAAATTGTACAATTTATGAAAAAAATAAATTATCTGATTAGAATTATTAACTAATATATTTGATTGGAATTATTAACTAATATATGTGATTAAAAATATCAACTAATATATCTGATTGGAATTATCAAATAATATGTCTGATTAGAATTATGAATTAATATATGTGATTAGAAATGTCAACTAATATATCTGATTAGAATTATTAGCTAATATATTTGTTTGGAATTATTAACTAATATCATAAAAAATGGGAGAGAAAGGTAAATGTCAAGATAGATAGAGAGAGAGGGAAAGATTTTAAAGAAATTAAACAATTAGAAAAATAAAATAATAATAAAATAAGCATATCACTGATTTCATTCTTTATTCATCCTTACTTTTTCTATATTAAAAATTAAAAATTCAAAAGAAAAAAATTTCCCAACATTATCATAAACATTATCATTTATCACTCTTGCAATAACATAATTTATTCGATCATTTTTATTTTGATCAAATTTTTAAGAAATTATTAATATAAATATGATAAAACGAAAAATGAAAAGTAAAAGAAAAAAAGTATTTTCTTCTTTCTCTCTTTCAGTAAATAAAATATTATAAAGCATAAATTATTATTCAAATATTTTAAATGAAATAAATATAATAATTAAAAATTCAAATAAAAAATATATCGGAAGAAAAAAAATCATTCAATTTAAATATTCTTTATAACCATAAGAATTAATTTTAACTATAATTAATTGTTTGCTAATATTTTAATTGTAATTAATAAAAAATTCAAATATAAATTCAAATAATTGAAATTAATGGCATTATTGTTGTTGTTGCTGCTGTTGATGGTACTAAAAATCATATTGGAAATAAAATTTTTGCAATTTATTTAAAATGCATTATTGCAAATAGTTCACCTAAGGAAAATTGAAACTAATATTAGGAATTTTTTTCGTAAATTTTTTCTTGCATAAATTATATTTCAGTTTATGTACAATATATATCGGAATAAGTTTATATTTGAATTGATTAATAATTACTGATATATGAAATAACAGTATATTACATATATAATATTTTATACATACATATCTATAATATTATAAACGATGTACAACTAATTATTAGCAACAAAATGAAACAAAAATTATTCATCAAAATTTCATCAAATTTCTTGAAATGATTATTCATATATTTATTAATTGATCTTTGCTTGGGATTAGTTTAATAAATATATATTTATATGCATATATTAATTATAGCATTAATCACATTATCATATCATTCAATATCAATGCTATGAATTGAAACCCTCGAGAATATATTTGAGACAAAATTGATAAAATTTTTTGAATAAATTTTCAGCTTTATCATTATAACGATCCTGTAATATTTCGCTTATCATATGTAAAAATGGTTCTTCCATTAATTGAAATTCGCTACCATCCATTCCATTTACCTGTAATTAATATCAAATTTTAAGGTTAAAGTTCAAATATTTTTCATAATTTTTTTCTTCTTTTTACTTTCTTCATCATTATAATAAAATAAAAAAAAATTGATTATTTTAGGAATATTATTGAGAATAATTAAATAATTCTTTGTTATATAAATAAAAGATAACAAAAAAAAATCATTTTATTATTTATATAATGGAAAATTAAAAAATATTAAAAAACTTTTCCAAAAAAATCAATTTTAATATTGCTGTTATTAAAAAATCCAAAAATATTAAAAAAATTTTTTTATTAAAAATATTTTAATTTTGAATATATTAAGAAAAAAATTTTTTCAACGCTTAAATATATCATTCATTTATTGATATACTAAATTTTTACTTAATTTATTTAAATATTTCAATTCATGAAAGCATATATGTAAATATATTAAATTTAACATTATCATTAAAGTTTAAGATTTAAATAAAATAAAATTATCAGAAATATTTTACAGCATTTTTCAATAAAAATTTATTCTTCATTAATTATCATCACGCACATTCAACATTTTGATAATGCTCATTTTGGTTTTGCAATAATTAAAAAAGGAAATTAACAAACAAAAAGAAATGATATCAATGATATTAATGATTGCTTTGAAAATTATGATTATAATGTATTCAGTCGAGAGTTTTTTTTATTTCAGATCGTTTTAGGTACAATAAACCTGAGTATTTAAATAAAATATATCGCAAATATAAATGTTTAAAAAAAATATTCCAAGCATATTTAATTATTTAAACTGATATTATCGTTATTCTCGAATCATTAATTAGAGTTTAAGCTAGCTTCATTCCCGAGGCATTAATTAAAATTTAAGTTAGCTTCGTTCACCAACCATTAATTAAAGCATAAGTTAGCTGCATTCTCGAAGTGTTATTTAGAAGTAAACTATTTTATGTAAAAACTGGAAAAAGAAATACTTTTAGATTTTAATTGCAAAAAAAAGAAATTTTGTTTTAAATTATTTTCAAAAAATTTGCAAAATACGCTAAATTTCAATTACTTTTAAATTTTTCGAAAATAAAATTAAAATAAAAAAATTTTTATTTTTATTTTCCAAAATTTTTCGTTCATAGTTTTTTTGGTTTTTTCATTTCGTTTTTTTCATATAATTTATTTTTATTTTAATTTATTAATATATATTATCGATTATTATATTTTTCTCATTCTCATTTCTTTTATATAATTTGTAGAAAATTAAAAAATAAAAATTTACTTTAGTCCTATGCATTTTACCAACAGCTGCAAGTCGTGAACATGCATCTGATACATCACCTGGTTTTTCTTCAACTGTCGTTATCACATCATCAAATACCTGATATAGATGAATAATATTTAATTATAAAATTTAAAAATTAGTTTTTGTTTTTCTCGAAAAAACTTTTTTAATTGCTAAAATAAATTATTAAAAACCTTTAAATAATTGGCTGCAACCGTTTCAAAGCCAGAATCAATTGTTGTCGCATCGATCGTATTTACGTCAATATTTTTAATTTCGGATATTTCTCCTTATTATCCGCATTCTGCTTCAAATATCTATAAGTAAAAAAAAATTATTTAATATCATTATTACTATTATTGATATGATAATTATTATTGCTATATTATTATCCAAAAAGTGTGTCTTTATCATCATTCATTATCATTTATATCATCATTATTATTATTGTCAGCAATTATTATTATTATTCTGCTGGCAAATTATTTCAATACCAAAATAATGAAATTAATTATTTTAAATTAATCAATTCTCGGACATAAATTCAATGTTAAAAAAATGATTACAAAATTATGAGAAAAAATAAGTTATTTTAAAAGTTGTATATATTTGATAGTATTAATCTATTTTTGATAATATTGTTAATTGTATATATATATATATATGATAATATTAATTAAATTGTAAGTCTCTCTTATCATTTTTCTTATCATCTTATCACATCTAATTTATGACTCTTTCTCTTCTCTTCTTATAGAATGAGACCATATAAAATTGAAATTAATTACTCAAATTATCAATATTATTTTTCCATTTTTTAATAGAAAAAAACAAAAAAATAACAAAAAGGTAAAGAGAATTTGTCATTTTAATATATTTACCAAATGATAAACTTTTATGACGTATATCATATCTTGAAATTGTTTTAATCAATTTGAAATTATTACATATCAGAATTCGAATTTGATTAATAATTTCTAATTATGCGATAAAAAAGATAAATATATAAATAGATCAAAAAACGAAGGAATAATTATTTTCTATTAATTAAAATTATTTATATCGAATCTCGAAGTTTTTATGAGATAGTTCAAGTAAATAAATGAATGAAGAAAAAACAAGAAATGATTATATTCGAATTGGATTACTAAATATGCATTTTCTATTAGTATTTGCATAATTTTCATTCAAAATTTAGAGTAGAAGAAAAGAATCTTTTTCATTTTCAATTTTATTTCTCACAATTTATATTTGTTATATGAAAAAGTATACTTTTAAATATCGAATTTGAAGAATTTTTAGCCTTTCAAAAATTTAATTTCCATAATTAATTAATTTTACTTCTTCTTCATTATTATTACAAATATTATTAAAGTACTCTAACAAAAAAAAGGATCGGTTCATTCAGCTCAAATTTACAGTAATATTTGTGTAATTTTTCTCGAGAAAAATTCATTCGTAGAAACGAAAAAAATAAGTTTCTCGAAGAAAAACCTTTTCCTGAAAAAAACCATTTACTGGTAATTTGCAAAAAAAAAGATATCAAGAAATAAAATCAAATATTTCTAAATATTTCGATACTGTGAAAATGAAATAGCCTCAAATAATGAATAGATGATTAAAAATTAATTACAAAATATGGGAGATAATTATTTGATTAAAAATTAAACGATCAAAAAAATTTTAAAAGTTAATTGATTAAAGAAAATCAATAATTGATTAAATATTTTAAAAGTTTTGCGTATAAACAAATAAAAAATGTAAGCTATTTTCTCTATTATTATATATAATATATACATGATATCTGATATACTTATTACGGTAATACTCAAATAATTATATACTAATATGTAAAGAATAAAATTATGAGATTATTTTCTATATACAGTTATAATATTATACCGTATAACATATGCGTAATATTATAAAATATTCGAACCATTTATACAATATTATTTAAATAATTAATTACCTATTAATATGTACCTAATTTAAAAGTATTTAGAAAATTTATCACGCAATAATATTATCGTGAAATTAATCGAACAATTTATAATTTTATTAACTCTGCGAAAAAAAATTTTCGCATAAAATTAAACTTTGAAAATTTTTAGACTTCAATCTTTCGTAAGTATAGCATAAGTTGTGAATTGAGGATACTGTATCATCAAGTTAGTTAAATTAATTTAACTAAAATATTTGTAGTAAATTTTCCTCCAAACTTTTATTTTTTTTTTTGAATAAATTATTACAAATACATGCATATGTATATATTGGAATTTTTAATTATTTTATCATATATGATAGTAATTAATTATAAAATTTTAACTAATTACTTAAACTGAAAATTAAAATAATAAATTCATATTAGCTATTTTGGTAATTTTAAAAATTAATTCAAAGCTAAATATATTGAAATATAATAGTTGTAAAATTTGAGAATTAAAATTAATTCAAATTTGATATATCATAATAAAATATCAACTTGGCAAACATCATTTTGGCGCAATCACGATCATTTCGTCTTATTGTTTTCCAATAATTTTTCAATGTGAATAATTCTCGAAAATTCGAATATGGTAATCGTGGATCAACTTTTTGCTGTTCACCATTTTCAGTTCCACCATCTTTACCACCATGATCTTTACCACCACCACCACCACCACCACCACCACCACCACCGCCACCATTACCACCACTAGTTATATTACGCGATTGATTCGGTACACTACTTCCCGAACCCATAAAATTCTCGATAAAATAAAGCGACAAATCAGTTCAAACATTCAGCTTAATTTTTTTCTTCACAATTTTTATTAAGAAATAGATTTTCCATTCTTTTTTCTTTTTATTTTGTTTCGTTTAGATAAATTATAATTTGAATAAATATGAATAATATCAATTCATATACGAATAGTTTTAGATATAATTAAAGAAAATATGAATAATATCAGTTCATATATGAAATAGCTTAATTCGAATAATTCAATTTAAATATTCCAATATATTCATCAATTCGAGCAAAATTTATTTTTCCTTCTTCAATGAAATAAATAAAATTTATATCCAAAAATAAGAAATATCAAATAAAATCAAATAATCCGAGAAATTAATTAATTATCGTAGAAAAAATTAGAAGAAAATAATAATAATAATAATAATAGTAGTAGTAATAGTAGTAGTAGTAAAATATTCGAATAATCGTTTAAATTCTTCTCTAATTTTTTTTTCTTTTCAATGCTAAAATAATAAAATAAAATTTAATATAAAATAAGCTTATTTTATGAAAATAATAATAGCATTTCGTAAAGTAATAAAAATTATAAATAAATAAGTAATTAATTAATTAATTAATTGAGAAATTTTATCGTTTTTTAACCAAATAAACGAATAAATAAATATATTTATCATCAATGATTTAAATAATTTAAACAATCATTTACTAAATAATTTAATAAATCGATAATTTAATTTCAAGAAAAAAACAAAATTCATTCATTAATTAGTAAAAAAAAAGGCGATGATTTTTTCTTCAAATCATTAATAAATCATGATAAATTATCGATATGATTGATTAAATTATCAATATGACTAATTAAATTATCAATATGAATAATTTAATTAAATTGTATATTGCAATAAATAGTTTAATTTATTAAATTAAATAATTTATGAATAAAACAATTCATAAATTTTAATTTCTAATAGAATAATAAATCAGTATCTAATATTCAATTCGAATATATATCATATTATGATATATATATATATATATATAAATGGATAGGGAAATTTTAGCAGAACAGAATTAAATCAGTAATCGAATAGTAATGAAATAAGAGTTTCTATTCGTTTGAACCATTTGTAAATATGAATATGAATGCGATTATGAATATGAATATGAATATGAATAGAACATGAATATGAGACATGAATACGAATATGAATGTGAGATATGAATACGAATATGAATATGAATATGAATACCAATACGAATACGAATGTGAGATATGAATATGAATATGTGAATGTGAATGAAAATGATGACGAAAGGAAGGTATGAATGATTATTCGGATAATCTTAAAAACTTTTTCTAGCAGCTGTCATGACAACCATTTCGTCTCTCTCTCCCTTTTTCTTTCGCTCTCTCTCCTCTCTCTCTCTTATTCTCATTTCTTCTTTTACCTTTTTCATTTTCCATCTTAAAATTTTGCTATCAATATTAATAATATCTTTAACAACAATTGATAATATATTTCTTTCAAACTTTTTCCCCTCTCATTTTCCTTTTTTTCCGCTCTTCGTTTTTTTGTTAATTAAATAAAAATATTATTATTATCATTATTGATTAGTCTTACTTATAATATTAATTGCTACTGTTAATGATAATTATTATTTATATCATAATTTGTTTTATATTGATATTGATAAGAATATATGTATCATTTTGAAATGAAATATTTGATCTTTAGTCTTTTTTAACTCATTAAATAACTCATAATTATCAATCATTATTTATATTTGATCTTAATCCACTGATATCATTTCTGTCATTAATGATTATCGTTAAGTACTATTATCATTATTAATTACTAATCATTTTCTTATATTGATAAAGACATGTATAATATTGATATGAAATATTCGATATTTCGTTTTATTTTTGTTTCATTAAATATAACATAATTATTATCCATTATGTTTAATTTATTTCTAATAAATTTTTATCATTTCATTATTATCATTATTTTCTCATTGATTACTGATAAGAAATAAACATATATGTGTACTTTTGATATAAAATATTTGATATTTTAATTCATTAAATGAAACATTATTACTACTTTTGGTAGCATTTAATTTCGATATATTTACAAAATACTTTAATTTCTATTTCTAATTCTATTTTTCACTATTATCGTTATTATTAATTGCTATAATTTTTTATTGATAAGAATGAATAATTTTTGATAAGAGAGATTTAATTTTAATATAAATAAATAATAAAATGATGAAATGAAAATGAATAATTAACAAATTAAATTAATTATTTATTCATTGCTATATAAATTAATTAGTAAATTATTAAATTTTTGAGAAAAAAGAAACGATCTTTTAATTTTTTCAGATTTTAAATTCAAAATTTTAATTCATTTCATAAATTGAATTAAAATTGAAATGAAAAGAATTAATTTATTAAGTAATCAATCAATTTTCTCATTTCATACATTTTATTTATTTGTAATAAATAAAATTGAAATTTCATCATTCTTATAAAATTTTCAGAATTAAAATCTAATTTAATAATTAAAAAAGATTTGATTCATCGATGAAAAAAATTTGCATGCAAAAAAAGTTTCTATAAAAAAACGAAATTAATAAAGCCTATTCGACCTAATTGTGTAGATTTTCTTATCAGATTTCATTTTTTTTTTTAATTATAATAATCAGTTTTTGTTTTTAATTATTATTTTTTATAGTTGTTTATCAATAAACAACGGTGAAATTATCTATATGATGAATAAATTTCTATCAATAAGATTTTTGCAATTGTTTACAAAAACAAATAATTTTTGTAATTGTTCTATAAAAACTAATAGATAAAAGATAAACACTAACAGTATGTTATCTGCTAACAAATTTCTCCCAGGAAATTTTTGTAATTATTTAAAATAAACAATATTGTTTACTAAGTTTCGAAAAATGATCCATCATTTTACTAGTTAAAATTTTATAAAATTATTTTAAAATATATTTACAAACAAAGATTAGTTTTCTTTTCTTTCAAAAAAAACTTAAATTATTTTCCAACTTGGAACTTGGACAAAAGATTGATAATTTACAAATTTGAAAAATCGCTTTTTTAATAATTTCTTTAAAAAAATATTTGCAAATTTGAAAAAATAAAATTAATTTTTTCATTATTTTTTATTAAAATGCAAAACATTTTATCAATTAACAGGATTAATTGATAATTTTTTCTTATCATAATTGATTAAATTTATCAATTAAAACTTTAAATTTTATAAAATTAATAAATAAATCATATAAACAAAAAAGGAAACATAATTTGAAAAAAAATTAATTAAACCTTTCAAATAACATTTTTGCGGCATCCATTTTTCGACGATCAATTGCTTTCCAATAATTTTTTAGCGTAAAAATTCACGATATGTGTTAAAACCAACGCGTTGATCAAGTTGCTTGATTGATTCCGTATCAGATGATTGCAATCGTTGTTGATCTTTTTTAATTTTTAATTTTTTGAAAACAGCCATTTCAAGTCCAAAATCCTAAAAATAATATTTATTTCATCATTAATTTTCTCTCTCTATCTCTTTCCTTCTCTCTCCCTCCTTCCCTCTTTTTCTCTATCTCTTTTTCTCTCTCTCTCCCTCTGTTTTTCCCTTCCTTTCAAATGAATCTTAAAATAATTAATTTAATTAACACTTACTCCCTTTCCTCTCTCTCTCTCTCTCGTTCTCTTTCTCTTTCTCTATTTCTTCCTTTCTCTCAAATAATTCTTAAAACAATTAATTTGATTAACAAATGAAATAAATAAACAAATAAAAAATCGATTGATAAAATTAGAAATGGCAATGCAAAATTTTTCTTTGCTATAAAATATTACAAATTATTTCATCCTATCATTTAGTCATTCGAGAAATGATCATTTCGAGAAACGATAATAAATATTGGTGTTGATTGAAAATTAGAATTGATTGAAAATTAGAATTGTTTGAAAATTAGAATTGATTGAAAATTAGAATTGATTGAACATTAGAATTGATTGAAAATTAGAATTGTTTGAAAAGTAGAATTGATTGAAAGTTAGAATTGATTGAAAATTAGAATTGATTGAAAATTGGAATTGATTGAAAATTAGAATTGATTGAAAATTAGAATTGATTGAAAATTAGAATTGTTTGAAAATTAGAATTGATTGAAAATTAGAATTGATTGAAAATTAGAATTGATTGAACATTAGAATTGATTGAAAATTAGAATTGTTTGAAAATTAGAATTGATTGAAAGTTAGAATTGATTGAAAATTGGAATTGATTGAAAATTGGAATTGATTGAAAATTAGAATTGATTGAAAATTAGAATTGATTGAACATTAGAATTGATTGAAAATTAGAATTGTTTGAAAAGTAGAATTGATTGAAAGTTAGAATTGATTGAAAATTGGAATTGATTGAAAATTGGAATTGATTGAACATTAGAATTGATTGAGAATTAGAATTGTTTGAAAATTAGAATTGATTGAAAGTTAGAATTGATTGAAAATTGGAATTGATTGAACATTAGAATTGATTGAAAATTAGAATTGATTGAACATTAGAATTGATTGAGAATTAGAATTGATTGAAAATTGGAATTGATTGAACATTAGAATTGATTGAAAATTAGGATTGCTCTTTTATAGAATTTAATAATTAAAAAATAAACAAATTGAATTTAATTTTTAATTATAAAATTAAACTGAACAAAGCAATAAATGAATATTTATCATTTATTAAATAACATTACATTAACATTAATAGCCAATAAATGAAATAAGCCAATTTTATATTTATTAATTCAAAAATTAAAAAACGAAATAAAATATTAGAAATCAATTCATTTCATTAATTATTCAATTAAGACAAAAATAAAAAGAAAAAAAGAGAAAAAAGGAATGTAAATTTTATGAGAATAAAAAGTTAAAAAAAATTTTGTGAACTATTTCATTATCAATTTTTTATTCAATCACATGAAATTCCTCTCTCTTTTTTCCTCACATCAAATATCCTCCATTATAATATGATAAATTAAATTTTCCCACTCTCTCTCCTTCTCTCTCTCTCCCTCTCTCTCTTTATTCCTACTTTTCCATCCTTTTCATTTTTTTCTCTCATTTCTATCGTTAAAAATTTAGAAAAAGTTGAGAATAACAATTTGAAAAATTTTCCGCCTTTTTCCATATCTTTCTTGCTTAATGATCGATTTGAATTGGGAAAAATGTGGAATGAAAAAAGAATGAACGATATTTTATTGTTGTTTGTTCAGCATAGATTAAAGGAAAGATATGTTTTGATAAGATAAAAAAAAAAGAATTGATAACTTATCAAATTTATCAAATATTTCACAATTAAAAATACAAACATTCTTTAGAAACAGGAATTAATATTCTGATTAATTTTTCTTAATCAGTTTACTCAATGTTGCTATTCAAATTGGAGAAAAATGAAAGTTTTGAAAAAGAAAAAAGAACTTTGATGATAACTTATCAAATTTATCGATTGCATAATGATAGTATTTTAAAAAAGTTATTAACAAAAGACTTTAATTATAGAATAAAATTAAAATATGAGCATAAATGTAAAATTTTAATTAAACAACAATTTTTGATTTATAATTAAGTAAAATAAATATTTGCCATATTCCTTTTTTTTCTTTTAATTTTAGGTAATGAGAATTTTCGAATAAAAAAGAGTTTAGAAAATACTTTTTATGAGAAAAAAATTTTTTGATTCCATTTAATATTATTCCATTTCGAATATTTATTTACTGAAAATGATAACTGAATGATAAGATTGAAATTGCATTTCAATCAGAGAACTTAGATTTTAATTCCCAAATTCAATTTAGTTTCGAATTTTAAGTATTCGTTTGTTAAAAATAATAAATGAAATTTCAAAATTCTGTTCCATTTCAATTTAGTTCGAATTTTTAAACATTTATTTGTTGAAAATAATAATTAAATCTTTTGGTCCAACAACATTTTAATTTTGGTTCAAATTTTTCGAGAGTACTCATTTATTGAAATATTATTTTAATTTTGTCAAAATTTTCGATATTTTAGTTTAGCCTGTTTCTTAAATTTAATTTTAAATTCAACTATCTTCAACTTCAATTAGTTCAGTCGTTTAAATCAAATATTTGTTAATTAATTTGAATTGCAAATATGTAATACTTAAATAATTGATAATCTATATATGTGATTATTTTAATAACAAATATGTAAATCATAATATTTTTGAAAAATTGTACTAAAATGACGTTAAACAACTTATAATTCATTCATCAAGCTAATGACGTCTTTTTGCCCATAATTTTCTAAAATTCTCGAATATTTAACTGAAGCATAAATGCTTACACGATAAGTTATATGATAAGTTAAGAAGGAAAATAAAAATTTTTAATTTTTCATTTATAAAAATTTAAATTGAAATTAAACATTTATTTTATAAAAGGAAACTGATAATTAAATTTCATAATTTAATTCTATTTTAATTTAATTCCATTTAATTTAATTCCTAGCATATTACTTATTTATATATTTTTTTAGCATAATACTTTTACATTTCCTTTAATTCTAATATTAAATTCAACATCAACTCTCAATTTCAATTTCTTTTAAATAAAACATTTGTTTAAGTAATTTGAAAATTTCTTTCAAACTTTTCAAAACTTTAAACTTTTCCTTCATCCTAAAATTCGCTGAATTATATAAATTTTATGTTACATAACTAATAGCTATGTAAACAATTTCTTCTCCCTTTTTTTTAGAATTTAAATTAGTAATAAAATTTCTTCTCTCCCTTTTTTGGAACGTAAATTAGCAATTAGTAATAAAAATTTTGAATGAATATTCAAATTCAAATTGATAAATTTTTGATCAATTTTTTACAACTTTTATATGCCTTAACAAATAAATTGATATGTAAGCATTTTTGCATTTCTTTTTCTTTACTTTAAATAAAATCAAATTTTTTTTTGATGATAATAAAATTTGCAATATTAACTAGAGAAGAAGGAAAAAAATTTACATTAAAAATTTTACGAACGAATGCTTGTGCTTTTTAAAGGCTCAATTCTTTTTTTTCTTTACGAATTTGAGCGATTTTTTTTAAAAAAGAGAAAATTTAAAAATTACGAAATAAAAAAAATATAAAAATGAAAATCATTTTTATTTATGGAAAAATATTAAAATTTTAAGAGCTTAAAAAGCAATAACAATAGAAATAAATATTGTTTTACTATCATTTTAGTGCTATCATTTTTAGTGCTAAATTTTTTTTTTTGTTTTTGTTAAAAATCGTTTCCTTTTTTTAATTTTAAATAAATATTTCGAGAAAAATGGAAAAAAATTTTAAGGTCTATTTGATAATTAAAAAAAAAAGAGAGAATTAATTATTTTTAGATTTATGAAAATTTTAATAAAATGTGAAATAACAATTGAAATGAATGAAATTTGTTGATTTCAAAAATTTGTTTTTTCATTTATTTGATTATTTTATTTGAATTTTACCTTTTAAAAATTTCCATACATTTTCATTCTTCCCTTCTTTCTCTCTCTCTCTCCCTCTCTCTTTTAAAATCTTGAAAAGTCCCATATATATATATACATTTTCATTCTTCCCTTCTTTCTCTCTCTCTCTCCTCTCTCTTTTAAAATCTTGAAAAGTCCCATATATATATACATTTTCATTCTTCCCTCCTTTCTCTCTCTCTCTCCCTCTATCTTTTAAAATTTTGAAAAGTCCCATACATATACATTTTCATTCTTCTTTCTTTCTCTCTCACTCTTTCCCTCTCTCTTCATATCTCTCTCTTTATCGAAAAGAATATAAGAATTTTCGGTTTTTATATACTTTTTTAAAAATTATTTCAAGAAATAAATTTAAATAAAATAATCAAATAAACGAAAAACAAATTTGAAATCAACAAATTTCATTCATTTCAATTGTTATTTCACATTTTACTAAAATTAAATTTATTTGCGAAAGAAATTTTTTTAGAAAAGAAAAAATGAGAGAGAAAGAGAGAGAGAGAGAAGGAGAGAAGGAGAGAGAGAGAAAGGAAAGAGAAGAGAAAATAATTAATTAATTAAAATTTTTTTGAGCAGTTTTTTCACAATTTTTCATTTCAAATTAAAATTTGAAATGAAAAAATTTTTAGACAAAAATATAAAAATTATATTCAAATTAATAATAAATAATATTTTTGATAAAAAAAATTAATTTTAGTCAAACTTCGTTTTTAATTAATTAAAAATTCATGATGGAAGGAAAAATAAATTAAAAGAGAGAAAAAGTGAAAAATTTCAATTGCAATTTTTTTATTTATTAATTTCTATTATTTAATGATAAAAGTCAATAAGTTTAAAAATCTAATCAATCCGAATAAATCGTAAATGAAACTTACAAAAAATGATAGATTATCATTTTAAAAACGATGATAACAATATGATTGATTGTTTAAAATTGGTTATTAAACTTTGTTTAAATTTTTCTTACAAACTTTTTCACATGATATATTAGTTTTATACAACTTATTCAAGTTTATTTTACTTGTTCTGATTCGTTTATTTATTCAATTATATTTTATCAATTATTCGTTTATTTAAATACTTTATTTATTTTATTATTTCATATTCAAAAATTATTTACTGCTTGAAATTTTTTTAAACTTTACTTAAACTATTTATTCTAATATTTCACTTATTATATACATTTTATATTTGTTTACTTAACTGCTTATATTAATTAATTACTTATTCAAGTATTTCATTTCTCTCATTATTTCATATCGATTTTTAACAAATTTTTCATTTTTTTAAAATGCAAAAACATGAAAAAGAATTAAAATTTTTTTTAAAATAAATTTGATATCTTAGAAATTAATTTAGGTAAATTGAGTATAACTTTGAAAAATAATCTTTTATTTTATTTTTTTTATAGAACATATTTTTCAATGCTAATTAAAAATTTCCTTTTTTTCTTGTTATTTTTCCAATGAAAATTATCTATTCAAAATTATTGAATTCAAATAAATTATGAAATTAAAATAAAATTTTGTTTATATTTGATGAAGAAAAATGAAACTTTTATAAAAGAATTTTTTTCAAAAAAAAAACATTTCTTATGTTTAGTTAAAAGTTTATTCAAAATTTGATACATATATATATATATTAATTACTTATTAATTATTCATCGATACAAATTATTTCAATGCTAACTTTTTCTTCAAATCTTTTTTTGTTTCGACAGAAATGAAATAAATGAAAAAAAATTTTTTTGAATTTTTGATAAAATTATTACAAAAATTTCGAAGAATTTTTGGAATATAATTTAATAATTAATAATAAATTAATTAATCATTAATTATTAATTAATAAAACATTTGATAATTTTTAAAATGTATAAATTGAATTTAGTAAACATTTACATGCAATTTTAATTTTTGATAAATTTTTAAGTATTGAAGAAAAAACGATTAAATCTTAGAAATCGCTGAATTTTTGTGATTTTGGTAAAATTACTTGAATAATATAATTGAGAAATTATAATTAATTAAGTAATTAATTAAATAATTAATTATTAACAAATCTTTGAGAATGTATGAATTTAAATTGATATTTTCTCGAGTAAACGAGTGATAAAAATAAAATAGATTATTAATTGACAAAATTAGGCTAGAATCATTTGTTAAAATGAACTAATATTTCGATTCTAAAAATTAAAAAATTGTTTGAAATGGATTAAATAGAAATTAAAATTTGTTAAAATGTTAATTGTCAAAAATGAATCTTAAAAAGTTGAATTTTAATCGAGATTGTTTTAAACTGTTAATCAATTAATCTGATTAATTAATTTGATAATTTAATTTTGAAATTGTTAAGAATTTATGATTGAATTTTTTAGAAAAAGCAAATGACAAATATGCAATTTTCATATATGTATTATTTCATTATTCAACTATTTCTATTCCTAATTTCTATGATCATACCTTTATCGAAAAAAGAAAATGAAATATGTTAGGTTTGATGAAATTCATTATGATTAGTTAAAAATATATATGAGAAAATAATACTGATAATCGATAATTAATGAATGAGAAACTTAGAAATGAATTAAATCAATTTTATTTTCTTTTCACTTCAACTTTTGATAATCCATTTCTAAATTCAATTTTCGATGATCCATTTCTAAATAATTAAGTTAAATTTTTACCTAATTTATTTAAACATACTTTATTTATTTATTTTTTTTTCGTACTATCAATTAATTTTATCAATTTTGATTAATAACTGAAGAGAGAAGAGAAAGAGAGAAGTTCTTTTCATCGAGAGATATTCTCTTCCTTCAATAGAATCAAATTTTTCTATCCAGAGATATTTTCCCCTCCTAATAAAATTAAGTTTTTCCCATCGAGAACTATTCTCTCCCATCAATAAAATCAAATCTTTCCATCGAGAGCTATTCTGTTCCTCAATAGAATCAAATCTTTCCATCGCGAGCTATTTTCTCCCATCAATAAAATCAAATCTTTCTATCGAGAGCTATTCTCTTCCTCAATAGAATCAAATCTTTCCATCGCGAGCTATTTTCTCCCATCAATAAAATCAAATCTTTCTATCGAGAGTTACTCTTTTCCCTCAGTAGACATACCTTTTCCACCGAGAGAAATCGATTCCCATATGAAAATAATTGTCAATGAAATGATTGAGAAAATCAAATGCTTGATATATAAAAAGGCGTAAAAAATTGATGATAACAATAAAGATGATTCGTTATTGATAAAATTTTTATTCATTGATTTGACGCAAGTAAAGAGAGAGAGAGAGAGAGAGAGAGAGAGGAGAGAGGAGAGAGAGAGAGAGAAGAAGAAAAGGAAGAGAAAAAGTGAAATCGTCTTCGTTTCCAATTTTCATCAATTATTTCGTTTCTTCTTCATTCATCTCATCATTATTTTGAATTATCTTTTTCTTTTTTTTCTCCTCCCTTTCCTATTTGCTACTAATCTCTTCATTCTCTATACTCCTTCTCTTTCCCAATCTTATCATTATTACAATTACCATTTTCATTTGCCTAAATAATAATAAACTCTTCCAAGTCTTTGTTTCTTTTTCTTTTCTCCTTTCCCACACTTTTCTCTTTCTTTTTTCCATCTCTTTCACTCTTCTTCTTATAATTAATCATCATTATTATTATCATTATTATTTTATCATGATTTCTTGTTTTCATTTTCTCAATAAACGAATTTTTCCAAACTTTTTTTGCTTCCAGTTTTGCTTCCCATCATTTTCTCCTCTTCTCATTATTATTATTATTATCATCATTATTATTATTATTATCTACTATCTGCCTATTATCATCATCATTAAGCATCTTTTTAAGCTTTTCTCTCTCTCTCTCTTTCTCTGTCTCTCTCTGTCTCTCTCTCATTCTTCTAATTTTGATGGTGAAAAATTTGAACTGGAGAGAAAGAAAGGGAGGAAGAGAGAGAGAGAGAAAGAAAGAAAGAAAGAGAAATGGAAGTATTTTGATGAACAACGATTAATAGAGAGAACTTCATTTAAGAGGAGTTAATAGAGAGTATAGATTAATTAGATAGATAAAATTTGGCCGTATATATCAAGTTTGGCTAAATATTTGAATATTGCTTCATCATATATATATATATGATGAAGCATTAATAGCCTAGGCTAGCCTAGCTTTATCATATACTAAAATACATATATAATATCGATTGAAGGGATTAAATTTTTTTATTTTTTAGTTAAAAAAATAAATAAATAAATAAAGTGAAATTGGCTTCTTCTTTTTTTTTCTTCCTTCTAAAAAATAATTTTTATAATAAATTTTTAATTTAAACAATTTTTACTTTTCTTTCTTTCTTTTCTTTCTTCTAATTTCAATAATATTTAAATTAAATGAAAATAATACGAAAAAAGAATAAACAAAAAAGAAAAAGAAGAAGAGAAAGAGAAAGAGAAAAGAGAAAGGAAAAATAGAAAGAAAAAGAAAATTTGAAAGTTTAATTAGAAAAATTAAAGAAAAAAAGAAGTGAAAAATGAGAAATGAAAAAGAAATACGAAAAAGCGAAAAAGGAAGAAAAGATATTTCGGCTTAAATTTATCAATTATTTGTTCTAATTGATAATAATTTCGATATGATAAATTTGATTGATACTAAAATTACTACTAAAAATTCAAAACTATACGAACTATTGTTAGCAAAAATTAATTCTATTCAAGAAATCTCGAGAAAAAAACTCATTAATACTTTTCTTTTTACACAGATTATTTCTAATTGATAATAATTTCGATATGATAAATTTGATTGATACTAAAATTTAGCTTTATATATGGTACTAAATCGATATTTAAATCAATTCGGATAAGTTGGATCTAAAATTTTTGATGGCAATTTTAGGAATATTTTAGTATAATATTTTTTCACATATTATTTCGTTCTTTCATTTGTTCAGTTTCATGAGCAAATTTTATATAAATTTTGCTTTTTTTTCTTTTAGTAAATATTAGAATATAAGCGTTTCAAATTAGGCGAAATAATATTTCAAATACATATTTGATTAATTATTAATTTGAATTTAAAATTCAAAATTAAAAATTAAAATTAAAAGTTAAAACCAAAATTTAAAGTTTAAAATTGATCCATTTGAAAAAAAATTTGATTAATATTATATATGGGAAAGAAAAAAGAGTAATTCATAACATTTAAATTAAACATAAATCAATTTAATTTAAATTTGAAAAAGAATATTGAAAGTTTCTTTTCATTGTAAATTTTATATCAATGACAAAACGGTAACTTACAACATTTATATCAAAAGCAAAATTAATTTAAATTTGAATTTGATATTAATTTTGCTTTTTCAATAATAAATTATTTCACATTGTTGATTGCTTAGATATATATATATATATATATATATATATATATATATATATATATATATATATATATATATATATATATGTATAAATCGATGATTATCAAATGTATTTGATAAGTTAAATTTTCAAATGACCAATAATTGAATTGAATTAATATGAATTATTGTTAATTAATATATCAATACAATATATCGAGATAACTTTAAATTCTCCCCATACTTTATCATTTTCAATCTTTTATCATTTCGATATCTTTACTGTTTACAAATATATTGATTAATTGATAATTACAAATTAATTGATATATTTTTGCATGTCGTTTTATCATAAGCTGTTTATCAGATCAATCATTGTTTATCAGATTAGTCATTTCCTGTCATTATTAAATTTTAAGATTTAAAAAATACTAAATTTTAGTAAGCTGAAAAAGAACTAAGCAAAAATTGTCAGAATATCAAAATAGATTTTAAGGCGAATAAAATTGATAGCGATAATTTTAAAATTGAAAAAACTTCTTTTTGAATAATAATAATAGTGTAGTGATAATAATAATAGCAATAATAATAGTATTAACAATAATAATAATAATAATAATAATAATAATAATAATAATAATAATAATAATACAGTAGCAACAATAACAATAATACAATGGTAATAATATTAATAATAATAATAATAATAACAATAATAGTGCAATAATAATAATAATACAGTGATAATAATAATAATATTACAATAATAATATTAAAAATTATTTTTATAAAAAAATAATATATTTTTATTAATAATAATAAAAATAATACAGTAATAATAGTAATAATAATAATAATACAGTAATAGCAATAATAATAGTAATAATAATAATACAGTAATAATAATAAAAATAGTACAGTAAACGTAATATTACAGCGATAAAATTAAAAATAATAATACAGTAATAATAATAATAGTAATAATAATAATAATAATAATAATAATAATAATAATAATAATAATAACAATAATGATAATATAGTTATAATAATAATAAATAATGTTAATGAATGATGTGAAAATAGTTAGTAATAATAATGGATAAGAAAAGAGGAATTACGAAGGAGAATATAATGGAAGGAAATTCAAAAACATTTTTTGAACTTTCGTCATATATACTTTCTTTTGCGTAATCGTCGTCCATTCATCCATCCATCCATTCCATCCATCCATCCAACCATTCATGCATCAATCCATATATTTATCAGTGTATCTATCAATGTACTTATCAATGTGTTCCATCTATCTATCAATGAACAGATCATCTGTTATTATGCATCGATAAATTAAATAGAAGATATAGAAATTTTAAGATAATTTCAATTTTGAAATTATCTGATAATGACAAGAATTTTATATTTAATATTAAAACATATCATCGAATTGAAAGCTTTTAAGTTTTATTTCTTATTATTCTTGCATAACTTTACTAACTTATCCATCTTATCATTTTTATCTTTAATCTTTGTCGTTCTTCCATTGTTTTCTTATTTGTTCATCTTATTATTCACTGTTCCTCCATGACCTTTTTTATTCGTTTATCATTTTTTCTTCATCTTTACTTCTTGTTGTTCATGCATTGCTTTCCTATTCATTCAACCTATTATACTTACCTTCATTCCGCATTATTTCACGTTTTCTTATTCGTCGAACTTATCATTCTTATCTTTACCTTTTATTTGTCGAACTTATCATTCTTATCTCTTGTATTCATTTCTTTTTTTTTTAATTTTAATTTATTCAAAAATTTAAAATACAATGCACAATTTCTCTTTACTTCGTATTTCAACATTATTCATATCAGAAATTTATAAAAATTTCGTTTATTTATTATTTAAAAAAGACGAAATAGAAGAAAACAGAGAGAGAGAGAGAGAGAAAGAAAGAAAGAAAGAGAGAAAAAGAAAAGAAATTGCTTAGTGAGATGTTAACATAATAAAGATACGGTAAAATATTATATAACAGATTAATATTTATGTCAAAAATTTCTTGACCAAAAAAAAATAAGAGCAGTGATAATAATTCATGATAAGCTTACAAGATTGACATATTATTCAATCATTCGATACTTTTTTTTCTTTTAACTTCCATTATCAATCAAACTTGATAAGATATAATTTAACATTTATGCTAACTTTTATCATATTATTATTTTTAAAAATATACCAAATAAATAAACAAATATTTCTATTTTATTAAAAAGTTTTCTGTTTTTTTTTAAATGAAAAGATAGAAATTTTAATAATCGATTAGATATTTTAAAAAATTAAAAAAAAGCTATGAAATATGATGAAAATATTAATAATAATTTTTTATGTTTTTGTTATTGAAAATTAATCTAAAATATAATAATTGATTGAAAAAAGAAATAATATTTCGTTTTTTTTCATTCTTTCTATTTAAAATTAAGGAAAAAAATTTTAATTTTGATTCCATTTCATTCATAAATATCAAATTAATTATTTAATTATATTTTAATAAAAATTTTTTTCATTTCTTATAAAATCTTTCATAATAAAATATTAAAAAAAAAAAAGTGAATGAAAAAAACTTACGTATGAGAAGTAATTGAATAAATTAATTGCAATTTAAAATTTGTTATTTCATTTCTTTTATAAAATATTAATATGAAATTTGAAAAAAAATACGAATTATAATTTCACTGAAATTTATCCTTTTTATTAAATTTAAAAACAATTGAATGAATTGAAATGAAATAAAAAAGAAAAAATGAAATTTAATTTATCAATATCAGTGATAAGAAATTAATTAAAATGAATATTTTTATCCAAAAAATAAAAAACTTTTTGTGAATAACATTTCTTTCTTTCTTTTTTTCATAAACTTATTTTAATTAAAATTTTTATTGCTAACCAATTTAATACGTATATTTTTTTCTTTTGAGGGGACAATTTAATTTTTATTTTATTAGTTTTATTCATCAGTTTTTTATTAACAAACATATCAGTAAACAAACTATGCAAAAACATACGTATATATTATATCGATTTATTGATTTTATTTATCAATTGGCAATATAATAATATGATATAATCAAAAAACTGGCAGCATTTTATGGGGAAAAATAAATATTTGCATAATTTGTTTGTAGATATATTGCAATTTGATAAACAAAATCAATAAATCGATACAAACTAAAATGAAATTTAATTTATCATATTGATGATTAGAAAAAAAAACGAAAACAAAAACTTCATTAATTTATCAGTTTAAATATGAATATTATGATATAAATGATGGGAAAAAGAGTTATAAATTATTTTCTCATTTATTATTTGTTAAAAATGATAAATTTAAATTTTTATAAGTTAGCATTTAAATGATAGAAAAAAATTTTCTTTTTTTCCTAATCCAACTATATTTATCATTCTCGACAAGTTCGTTCCTCTGTTTTTTTTTTTGTTTTTCTTCTATAAAAAGAAAGGAAAAAAATTCTAAGATAAATTGCTTAGCTTAACAGCTATGATTAGCTATAGATATATATGTATATATATATATATTCATTCTAGTGAAATAATAGAATGATAAATTTTATCTCTAATAAAACAACATCAATATGTATGTATAGATTTCATATATAAATTGGGGAAAAAAATAGAATATAAAGTTTGAAAATTTGACATTTTAAACAAGTCGGTTAGATCAAATAAATATTTTACGTAGCAATTATTGCTAATTGTTAATCAATTACCAATAAATAGATCAATTATCTGAAAGAAGGTTAGAACGTTTGAAATGTGATTAAAAACATAACAAGCATTCAAATTCAAGTTATATATTTATTTCCGAAAATTTTATCAATACTTCTTATCACTTAAATATATGCTTATTATGGTAGTATTTATTAAATTTTACTGACCTTTTCATGTTTGCTATCTGTTAGATTTTTGTCATATTTGATTATGCTAACAATTTACGAATGCTTAAGACTAATGAGAACCAGGAATAGTTTAACGACTATCAAATCTGACAATATCATTTGTGGGTTTAACGACTATCAAATCTGACAATATCATTTGTGTAATTCAAATTGAACTTAAATAAAAATTTTAAAATAATTTAAACTCGCTATAGTTTATCCGCAAAAATCGAATCATCTCGACTTATAAATCTTTCATTTTTTTTTAGTCAAAAGATTGCTTTGTTAGAAAGAAATGAACTTCAATAAATGAATCAACTTTTTATTAATATTAAAAATAATATACAAAGCAAGTTATTAAGGAATTTTCTACAGAATCGAATATTATATTATTCAGTTATAAAGCACAAATTACAATAAAAATTATCAACTTTCGGAATGGACAAGAAATTTGGTTTGGCATTTGCTTAAAACGCTTCTTTTGAAAATTGAAAAAAGGTGAAATATATCAAACTATACAGTTTTTCCTTTTCCGAAAAAAATGCTGTAAATAATGACTGAAGCTAAATATAGAAAAGATGAATGTCATGGAATATAAAAATAAACAAATGATAATTTTTTTGAAACTGATTTACAATTTAAAAAATAACACTAAATAAATAGTCCTCTGATTACCATAGGCATCACGATGGATTCCATTTAAATAACTTTAAACAAGTTATTAAGAAATTTTTTACAGAATCGAATATTTTATTATTCAGTTATAAAGTACAAATTACAATAAAAATTATCAATTTTCGGAATGGACAAAAAATTTGATTTGGCATTTGCTTAAAACGTTTCTTTTGAAAACTGAAAAAAAAAAAGGTGAAATATATTAACTAAAATATAAAAAACTAGAGAATAAAAAAGAACTACCGGAAACTTATGTTGTCTAAAAAATAGTATTAATTGCTCATAATCTTGATATTCTTGATAGTGTAAATAACTGGTTGTAGTTTTTCTTTTTGAAATTTTAGATATATTAAAATTTTAATCAGTCTAAAAAATCTACATTTCTCGTCCCCACATATTTTCGTTCAATCCAATAATAATCTATAATCCATTTCGACTCAGTAATACAGTTTAAAACTTCTTATTGAACTTCCAACAAGTTTAACATACAACAAAGTTAAAAGTAAGCAGTTCGAAAATTGATTTCTGGACTAGAATTAGAATCGGATTAACAACAGAAAGACATTACTGCAGAAAAAAAGACACATATTATTTTTAATGCTATTTTCTAAACGACTCATGAAACTGTACAACCACTTTGACTGCCTGGATCATGTTCCGTTTCATAGACCTTCACTTCCTGCACGGATGGCAATGTTTTGCTGCTTTTCTTCACCTTTGTGAAATCCGGCATTTTGCTTTTGATATATCAAATGCTGCATAAACAGTTGGTGTCCATAACTATAAAAAGAAGATACGAATAAAGCAAAGCTTAACATCACTTATTAAAATCATAGCATTCAATAAAATTGGACTACAACTGTCAATTACCGGGTTCATGTTCGGCATCACGAATGGTTCTGCTTCAACCAAACCGAAGGTAGGCTTTCTTTCCGGTTCTGGACATATGTCCGGCACTTTCTGATGATAAATAAAACCATTTTCACGCACAGCTTTATCCATGTGTCGTTCAAGTAATGGTCGAATACGGCGAAAAATAGGTGAGATTCAGGTTTCGCAGTAGTCCCTAAATTTAGAAAAAATCATGATTTCTAAAAATCTAAGAAAGAAAATCATCGAAAATTTTTAAAAAATCGTTTTTTTCAAAAAAAAATCGAATATATGGACTGTCCATATTTATTTCTACATATTATGAAATTTTTTTCTCTTAATAGTGAATAAGAAAATTGGTATTACCTGGCCCATTAGTTTTACGATATTTTCCAACAAAATCGGCAGCGACATCGAAACATGAGACACCTTCTCTACATGCTCTTACTGCTTCACCGCATTTATCTTGAGATAGTAGATTTTCACCCAAAAAGCATAAGCATATGCTGTATATATTTGGGACTTGAGTTGAAGATAATAGCGCCACTTTCCAAATAATAGTTGATCTAATTTTCCCAGACTTCCATCTAAATACTTCCAAAAATTGAACAGTTATTAATTGCGATAAATGCAAAGATGATCACCAAGTCAAAAAATAATTTGGATTAAATATCAGTAACTATGCGAAACAAGATATCTCTACTTATTTTCAAACCTTTTAAGAAGAAATGATATTCGTTTTTCAATAAATAAAATATGGAAATGAACAAAATAATTTAACTAAACAAAAAGTAAAATAAGTCAATAATTAAAAGAAAAATGTTTACAAATTCTTATGAATACTGACCTGCTTGCGTGAACAAATGACTAGTCTCATAAGCTAATGCTGTAATTAAACCAGGACTATGTTTCAATTCGATAGCACGTGCTACGGTAATTTCTTGTGCTTCAGCTGTGAATTGATTGATATAAGCGGTAAGTACTGCTGAATCAAAATCTGAACCGGGAAATGAAGTTAATCCAGTAACTCGATCTGAAATGAAATGAATAGTCTATCAAGTCACTGAAATGATTCGCAAAATATGAATAAATACGAAATAAAAATAAAGCAGAAATCAAATGTAAATTAGTGCAATTCTCGACTTCATTTCCTTTGATTCATTCAAAATTTTAATAAAAAATAAAGTCTAGCACAATTTTTTCTCAAAAAAGATACCAGCACTTTCGCGTACGAAAATTAGTATTCCAGCAGCACGTCGCAAACAAGTATGTGCTTTTTTAGCATCACCTTCAAATACTTCATCTTTTGCAGCAATCCATGCCGCATGTTTTGATAACCATAAAGCCATATTT
This sequence comes from Dirofilaria immitis, assembly GCA_024305405.1. Lineage (NCBI taxonomy): Eukaryota > Metazoa > Nematoda > Chromadorea > Rhabditida > Onchocercidae > Dirofilaria > Dirofilaria immitis. Next base: position 1,522,991 of record JAKNDB010000088.1, on the reverse strand, counting down.
ACACAAATATTCAGCAATTCAAACCAGCTGTCATTAACTTCGCTAAAACCAATAATTAATTATTTTGTGTTCGAAAGCTATGAATAAATAAAAAAACTGAAGAATGAATAACTAAGAGAATAAATAAACTGAACTTCCATTTAGAATAGTTTCATTTTTAATCATTAATCAAGAATGAATACTTACGTTGCTACTGAACCAAGCATTGAATTGCACCACCGAAAACGAATGAGTGCAGTAAGTTTGCTAGGTTTTGTATTATCATGATCAACAGCAAATACGAAACCACTAAATAACGATAGATACTGCTTAAAATCATCGTCCAATACATCCAAATCATTACTAGCATCTTTGAAATGTTCCAAAAGATGTGCACGCCTTAAGCGAAGCTCACTAAAAGGAATAGTTTTGAATTAACCATTTCTTTATTATCTTACGATCTTACCAATTTCAATCTTACAACTTTACTAACCTATTTTATCACCAATCAGAAATACAATTTATACATACAACGCATAAGCCTAATGCGGAAGAGTGCTTTGACCAAAAATCCGGAAATGTGTTACAATCACAATTCACCTGAAGATCTCAACTCTATGCGGAAAGATGCTCCAAACTTTTCTACAATATTATATCATTTATTCTCATACGTATTAAACTATTTATTAATAATATCAGTAATTGAATGTTCTAATATTAATAAATATCATATCATATTAAATGCCGTGAAAATACAAAAGGTAAATAAGATTTCAAAATAAATAAAAATCAAATATATACTTGCAAATTTTCGATGTTTGTGAAGTAGTAAGGACTGATTTGAGCTGGAAATCTACATGTTCTGTTGCTTTGATTGGATTTCGATGAAACCAATGCGCCATTTCAAATCAATTTTATCAATAGATCATCTCCTTTTGCTGCAATTAATCAAACTATAAAATGAAATATTTTATAACATACGAGCCTATTCAGAATTGTAAATAAATAAATAAATATCTGTGATAAACAATTAATTCGTCAACTGATAGACAAAATTTTAATGATAAAATTAATTAAAAAAATCATATCATTGAAAAGAGATATTAGAAATATTCACGGAATATATTATTTTTTCGAATTGTTCGTCTAAAAATCATTACAACTCTTTGTTTTCTTATTTATATTTCAAACTTTTGTAGCACAATAAATCTAAAATTCCTATAAATGAATTAGAGAAAAACATTATTAGAAAATTAAATTACAAAAATATTATAAAAATATCAACAAACATTTCAAATTAGTAATATCTTAATAGAATTAATAAATTAATAATATAAGATAATATGAAATTAAAAATATGAATTAGTAATAAAATAAAACGGCTAATAATCATCTAAAAAAAATTTTGAAAAAAGAGATGAAACTTAGATAAAATTAATATAATAAATAAATAATCAATTCAAGTAATTCAATAGTTTCCAGTTTTCAAAATACTAAATTATATAATTATCATTCACAGTCATGCTAATCAGTGCAATATTTCATCATTTTTATCAATCCCTGCTGTCTCTTCTAGCATAACATATTTTTTGCATTCTCAATTATCACAAACATTACACAATGTTATTATGTGCAATTTTTCTTAGTTTCAAAATATCCCATGCTATTTCAAAAAATTATACAACCTCCGCCATCTTCCTAACCACAGCAATCTTTCTACTTCTCATCAAGTCTAAAACTCCCTCACATCATAGCAATATCTCAACTCACCCTTATCGACCTAAGCTTATCGCTAAACGCAGCACTATTTCCCGCATTGCAAATTACCGTTGCCAACCAACAGAAATCATAACTACTAAAACCATACTTTCGCTTTAGGAAACATACCATTTATAATAGCTCACCGTCTATAATAGTTTGTTAGAATGGTGAATAAGGATTAAAATCATATCAACTTGATGTATAAATGTCACATTGATTATATTAATTTCTATTTGTTGATCCGAAATTCGAATGACCGCAAACCCGGCATAATTTAAACTAAAATCCGACATGATCAAAATCGATATGCAGCATTGTCTAAATGAAAATCCAATTAAAATTTATGATCCAAATTCAAGTTTAGCGTAATCTAGATTAAAATCTTGCATGATCTAAATTGAAATATGGCATGATTGGTCTTGTATGATCAAAATAGAAATGTGATATTGTTTAAATGAAAGTTTTGGAATGATCTAAGTTTAAATTAGGAACAATTTAAATTATACTGTAAATATTATCCAAATGAACATCTATATTTAAGTTCAAATTCAGTATGATCAAAATTAAAAAGTAGCATTAACATAATGAAAAAAACTGATAAAATCTAAAATGAAAATTTGCATATTTGTTTTTCGCTCAATCAAATTTTGCAATAATTGTTTATAAAATTATATTTTATCAAAATGTTTATAAAATTATATTTTATCAAAATTATCACTCAATATGCTTAGTAGCTTATTATCGCTTTAATTATCATCATTAATTCTCGAATCGTCATTAATTCTCGAATTTCTCGATATATTTGTTCATATGAAATTAGAAAAATGGTAAATTTGAAAAGTAAAATTTGCAAAAATTAAATTTAAGAAATGAAATTTTACAAAATAAAAAATTATAAAATGGTTTTACAAATAATTAAATTAGATTATTTTGAATTCTATTCTTGTTTAACGAGTGGTTGTTTGCATTCAAAAGTATCGGATATACACTTTTATTAATTTGGAAAAAGGTCGTTGAATTATCTTTCATCGAACTTATTATGAATTCATTTATATTTGTGAAATTATGATTATTAATGATTTATTATTATCATTATTATCAATTATTAATATTGATGTTATTTATTATTATTATTATTATTATTATTATTATTATTATTATTATTATTATTATTATTATTATTATTATTATTATTATTATGAAGTTTTAAATTTATTTATCGTTTTTTAAATCAATTAATCTAGAATTTAAAATTTTTCTTTTGTTCAGCTTATTGTCATTATTATCAATTAACGACTATCAATAAGTAATATTAGTATTATTATTTATTATTGATACTGATATTATTATTTATCATTATTGTTGATACTCATATTATTATTTGTCATTAATAGTGATATTACTTATTGATATTACTTATTATTATTATTGTTATGAGATTTTAAATTTCTCTCAATTATTTTCTAAACTAATTATTCTAAAATTTAAAATTTTTTTCTTTTCTTCCAATTTACCGCAATTTTATTTCAATTTAATAGTTCCAAATACCAATTGACAAATATTTGTTATTCATCACAAAAGGGTTTATTTAAATAATTCGAATCTATTGATTAACTGATAAAATCGAACAATTTAATTGTTATGTGATAAAGGAATTCCTTTTAATTCTTGTTAAAATCTGGAAAATTTCCAGATTTTATCTATTGCATTGCTAATACAAACAAATTAAACAAACCTGTATTGCTAGTTCAAACAGTTAAACAAATATTTACCTGTATTACTAATCCAAACAGTTAAGCAAACAATTATCTATATTGCTAATCAAACAGTTGAACAAACAATTACCTGTATTTCCATATTAGACAAATCGAGCAAAGAATTACCTGTATTACTATATTAGACAAATAATTCTAATTGTAAAAGTTTTATCCTAATACTGATTACTCATATTAAGCCTAACATAATAACTATATAAAAATATTTCTATTATTTTTTTCAGATAATCAAAATTATACGTATTTTGGATATAGCAAAAGAAAAAAGAAAAAAGCAAAAGAGAACGAAAGTGGAAGAGGGAAAAAGAAGGAAAGGGGAAAAAAAAGGAGCAAATTTATGAAAAAAGAAAAAAGAGAATTATTTAAAAATTAATTAATCAATGTGACATTTATCAAAAATGTCATCATCATTACTCGAATTTCTCATTTCATTAATTATCATCACTTATATTATGCTACAATTTCTACCAATTGTAACATATACATTACCAATATGTTGCTGTTGTCGTAAGGTATTATTATTCTTTTATATTATTCTATTCTTATAAAAATTAATTTAATTTCTAATTTTATTTCATTTTTTTAAATTTTAAATTTAAATTAAAAATTAAAAATTTCTTAAACAAAATATATTATAATTTGATTAAATAAAAATAAATTTTAAATTAATTTAAAAATATTTTTGCTAAAATATATAATTAATTTTTGATTTATTATTCTTTTAATTAAATTTAAAATTAAAAAGAAACTTTATGATAAAATTTGACTTAAATTGATAAGAATAAATGAAAAATTGATAAAGCTTAAATGAACTATTCATAATGATAATGAAAGAATTATCAAGTGAGAAAAAATTTGATTAGCAAAATTGAATATAATAAGCATAGAATTCATTTTTTAACATTAATTGAAAAATAATTTAATTCAATTTACAAATTTTCTTGATCAATTTTTTTATCAAATAATTTTTTGAAATTTCCGCTAATTGATAAATTTATTTAAACATGAGTAAATGAATGAATGAATTAAAAAGAAAGTTTGATTAACTGGAATTGGTGGAATTATAATAAAATCAGAATTTGCATAATTAATGTTAACCAATAATTAAAATAAATTCGATTTAGTGAAAATTTTTTCGATCAGTTTGTATTTATCAGATAATTAAAATATATTAAATTTCTATCGATTAGTTAAAACATATCATTTTATTGATAAGCTTATTTAAATATGAAGAAGAAGAAAAAGAAGAAAAAGAAGAAGAAAAAAAGAAATCAAGTTCTGAAGCTGATGATGATGATGATAATGGCGAGAATTTGGATGAAACAATGTTAAAAGTTGTTAAATTTATCAAAATTGATAAATTGATTTAAAATTTAAATTATTATGATAAAATTTATATTATAGCAAAAGCTCGGAAAAGTCGTAAACAACCACAACAACCTGCACAACCTTTACCACCTCTTGAACTACCAAAACCGCCATTGCAAGGTGGTATGGCCGGTACGCATGATCCAAATTATCAAGTAATATTATCTTTTTTTATTTTATCTCAACGATTATTAGCTAAATTATTAAATTATAATTTAATAAAAAACTTAAAAATGAATTTTAGTACATTCCATTATTGAATTATTTTCTAATATTTAAATTTGAAAAAAAATAAAAACTTATTGGAAATAGAAAATAGAAAAAAATTTTTTTCTAATTAATTGTATTTTCATTGATATTTTTAATTTATTGCTAATTGATGATTTTTGATTAATCAATGATAGAATTATAATATTTTTAAGTTCTAATATATAGTAGATTTTAATAACTTATATTAAATACTGAAAAATATTGATATTGTATATTTTTAACAGTAACAATAATAACTTATATTATTGTCCTTTACAGTATTTAACGAAAATTTAAATAAATAATTTAATTTTTACTAAGTATTTATTTAAAAATATTTTATTTCAGTTAGATTATTTTCATTTATCTTCGTTTCATAACTCATATGTTATTCAGACTTTGGCTGGTATTGGTGCTGATATATTTGGTGGTGATAAGAAAATTGGTGGTAGTCCAGCAGTGTTACCAATACCACCAGCAGGAGGTGGAATGGCTGGTACACATGATCCAAATTATCAGGTAAAATTAAAAATCAAAATTAAATCTTTATCATATCATAATCGAATGATTTTTTTAAAAAATAAACAAATATAATATTTAATCTCAATTTTTATCGATTATTTATTTTTCAAAGTTTTTTTTTTGGAAATAAAATCTACGAATCTAAATTTTATTCATCTGTTGATAAATTCAAATGTTGAAAAAAAATAAAATCGAGCATTTTAATATTTGAAAATTTTTTACCAATCAATATATTCTGATTTAAGAAATTATCAATTGATCAAGATGGCATAGTCGGGTTATATTCGAATTTATCTTTAAAAATATTCCTATACGTATTTTATAAATTTTAAAATAAGCATTGTTATAAACTTAGACTTTGGCCGGTATAGGCGCTGATATATTTGGAGCAGATAAAGCAATCGGTGGTATTGAGCCAAAGAAACCAATTGAACAAGGTGGTGTGGCTGGTACATTCGATCCAAATTATCAAGTAATTCATTATAAAATTTAAAAAGAATAAGGAAAAATCTCGAAGTTTCCATAAAATTTACGTTATATATAATGAGAAAAAATAAAATAAAATTCAAAAAAATTAAGAAATTATCGGAAAATAAAAATAAACTTAAATAATTGAAAAATTAATTTTTCAAAAAATTTTAAATACATCTTCGTAGTCTTTGCTAGGAATGAAAATCTTACTTTAGACATTAGCTGGTATTGGTGGTGATATTTTTGGTGCAGATCGAAAAGCTAATTTACCTGCACCTATTCGTGCACCAACTATACCACAAGGAAAGGTATCGTAAAGAAAAAATCTTATTTTTAATTAAAAATTAATTAAATTAACATATTTGTTATTTTTAATAATTATTTTATTAATTTCCAAATCAATTTAATTACTACAAATTACAAAACAAAAAAAAGCATAAATATATTTATATTTGTCATTTTTGATGTTAATTAGCTTATGAAATAATTAATTTATGAAATAATTAATTATCACCAAGTATAAAAAGAAAAAAAAGATATATTATATAATTACTTTTTCACTATTAAACTGAAATATGAAATGTTTTTTTAAAAAAAGGATAGAACAAATATATCAGTATATATTATATTAATAATACGAAATGAATTTATAATTATAATAGGCAGATACATTTGATCCTAATTATCAAACATTAGCTGCGGTAAATCAAGATATCTTTGGTGCTGATAAAAAACTTGGCCAAGAAATAAATATTCGAGCACCTGATCAGCAAGATAGAAAAGTAAATCCTTTCATTATTATTGAATTGTTATCATTAATATCAGGTTAGACCATCGATTAACCTATATTCGATTAAAAATGATGAGGAAAAGCACGATACTAGGGCATCATAAATATGCTATAACTATATATCCATTTTATTATACGGTAAAAAATATCGTATAATCATTTAGACAGAAATGTTATAATAGTTCGCATTTCATTTGCTATCCATTATAAATATTGCGTTAATTAGATAGAAGGAATATTTTAACATTTTATACTTAGTTATCCATTGAAAAGATTGTATTATTAGACAGATTGAAGTCTTACAGTAGTTTATATTATTTTCCCATCTCATGGATTATACTGTACACTAACAGATAAACGGAATATTTCAATATTTCTTGAGATTACTATCATTTGGAAATACTATATCTACTTAAAGTTATATATTGAAAATATCGTATCCATTAATTTTTGAAAAACATCCATTATAAAATTTTTTATTAATATCATGAAAAGAGAAATTGTACTGACCAACTTCAAAAAAAAAGTATAAATCGATTCATATTATATAGGCTGGAACATTTGATCCAAATTACCAAACATTAGCAGCTGTAAATCAAGATATCTTTGGCGCTGATAAGAAAAGATGGTGATAAATAACAGTAATCAATAATTGATATGATATGGATAGATGTGAATTTAAAATGTTCGCAATTATTAGGACGTTTTCTTTTCTTTTTATTTTTTAAGGAAAGCTTCAATTAATTTGTTTTTTTAATAAAACAGTATAAAGGAAAGTGAAAAATTTGATATGTGATAAAATTATGCTTATTAAAAAATGATATTATTATATCATATAATTCTCGATATGCTAATTATACTCTTTTCAAGAGTATGCATTTGATTAATTAAATTGATATTTCTTGAAATATTTGCTATTATTATTTATATATTATTTTTTAATATCATTTAAAATCATATATATAATTGATAAATTAAAATCATATATATAAGTATATGTAATTGATAAAAAGTGATAAGATTAATTATTCTTAATTTAACTCGTCTTTTAATCTAAATATAATTTAATTGAAATTTGTAAAACATTTAATACTTACAAATCAATCATATATTAATTTATTTCAATCGTTCATCATTTCTACATTGCATTAACTAATAAAATAGGTCATCCTATTTGTATTATCTAATTAATTAAATTACATTTAATATTATTTTGATGATTATAAAAATAAACATTTATATTATTTAAAATAATCTATCAAATATACATATATAGGATAAAAGAATAAATTTATTAGTAAAATTTACAAATCAACTATATATTAAATATATTTTCAATCTTTATCATCTTTATATATCAATACTAATTGAAGAGATCATTTTTGATTGTTTTTTCTTTTAATAATATTAAATTAAACAGTTTGTAATTGATTTAAAATAAAATGATAAAATATAAATAAAAAAAACAATTAATTATATGACAAAATATTTTTTTGCTTTTAATTTATTTCAAAAAAAAAAGAAAGAAAAAATGAAAAAGTTTAAAAGAAATCATATATAAAGCATATATTATGGGAAAGTATTTATTTATTTGTTTATTAGAAAAGAAAAAAAAGAAAAGAAAATATTTTAATATAAAATTTTAATTTCTCATTTTATATATTATTTGAAATTTCACAATTTTTCTTTTTTTAGAAATAATTCATAAAATTACCTAAAATTGTCACATTTTTTCTTAAATATATATATATATATATATATGTATGATAAGAGATCAATTGTTTATTGTTTATTGTTTATTGTTTATTGTCTTCTTTTTCTTCCTCAACATCTTTCTAACATTTTTGCAAACATTTACAAAATTACCTGAAATTATTGCTTTTTTTTCTTTCCCTAAATGTGATAAATTTGCCAAACATTTGTGCACACTTTTTTTTGCAAATTATTTTGCAAAATTGCCTGAAATTGTTGTTGCCTTTTTTTTGTTTCAGTACATTTGATGAAAAAGTATTATTACAATTTGTTTTTTTTCGTTAAAGGCATCTAACAAATCTAATCATTAATTATCACTAATTTTTAGTCAAACATAATATAATTATAGATTGTTGTACGATGTTACCCTTGAAGTTTAACTTTTTGAAATTCAAATATTGAATTCATTCCTACATATCAAATTTTATGTTAAATGATGAAATGATAAAAAAACCGATTTCAAAACGTATATTAATTATATTAGTGTTCAAAGTAAAATATCAGCTAAGTGTAAAAGTCAAATAGAAAAAAAAGAAGGAAACATTCAAAATTATTGTCATAACGCATTTCAAGAAGAACTAAGCTTATAAAATGTTTAATTAATGCATTAATATATATTGTTATCATACAAAATTTGATTGATAAACATATTCGTTATTTTTTTGGAAATATCAAATAACAGTAATATAATAAGATTATTTAAAAAATTTTTAAATCTATTAAATGTAGAAGTTGTGCATTGAATGTATGATACGGAAGATTTCCGAAGGCATGTAAAATTCATCGGAAGAAATAATAGAATTTCAGCATTCGAAATCAATTAATTATTCATCGAATCTTATTCATTTATCTATTATGAATTGCAATTCAATTTCCGTCAATATTGTTTGTTAATAAATAAAGTATGAAAAAAAATTCTTCTCCCTTGAAATTTTTTCGAGAATTTCTCATCGTCAATTATTACTTTTAGCACCCATTCAGTTATGAAAATCTCGATAATAATAGCCAGCTGCACTATATGCTGTTAACTATAATAGTAGTACACCACCAATGTTTACAAATTTAATGAAGCGTCAATTATTACAGTACATAGTAACATATTTGCAAAAGTAAAACACTTTGATGATCGATGGAAATTTTTTGACAAATATCAAAAAGAATTTGTCCATAATTTCATCAATGTCCCAAAAACAGAAGAAGATATAAAAATAAAAGACGAAATTACAAACATCAGATTTTCTGCATAAGCAGCAGAAAAATTAAAATTGAGCAACAAAGTAAAATTTAACTCGAAATTTGCACATTTTCGAAATCCTTAATTCGAAGTACATTTATTTATCAAAAAGATTTTAAAATTATTTCATATCAGTTAGCAAGCATAAATCCTAATATACCATATTTTGATATTTCAAACAATTAACGAAAATATTAATTGTTTTTCTGCTTCCTTGCATGTTCTCTTTCTTCTTTGGTACTAAAAAATGCTTTCCTATCAGCTGGTTCAATATTGTTTTCCATTGCAAATTGCACCAGCGGACGTTTCATCGCATAAGCATCTTCACCATCGGCGTAATATTTCGGCTCTATATCAGAAATTTCAAATTTCAATGTATTCTGCAAAAAAATTTCATCATTTGACACGGTTATCTTTTCCTTACTTTATTAATCGGCTAAACAATTTTTCAATTTCAAATTTAAAGAAGATTTTCCACGTATTTAGATGCTTCAATGACTATACTTGAGTTTTATCTTTCTGTCAATTTAAATTATTAATGTTAAGAGATACAAAGTGTTAGGATAAAAGACCTGATAAAGATTCAACGCAGCTCTATTTGAGACACGTACGTGAAGCGATACATAGCGGGCATTGAATGTTTCAATCATTGCACGAGCTGTTTGATCCATCAACTTTTGGGCAAGACCAAGACGACGATATGAACGTTTAACTGCCAATGAAGTAATATGACCATGCGGCTCATCATCTGCTTCTTCTTCCATTTTTGCCAATACATAGCCGACAATGTTACCCTAAAAATCAATTAAATAATTGAATTCGAGAGAAAAAATGCAATAATTGAAATATAACTCTTTAAAAGAGTCGGAAATTCGTAATTAGAACCTGATTTTGCAAAAAAAACGAAGGATCGTTTAACTGCGTCGAGAATGAAAATTTCACATTGAATCTTTAGAGAATCTCAAAATTCTAAATAATCTCATTAGTAATATCATTCACCTCTCACAGATTCGAATGACACATTTTTCATTTTTTCTCTAGTGCATCAATGATTTTCTTTAATATATCCACTATTTATTTTAGAGAAATCTTTTTCAAGTATCAATTACCAATTTATTAGGATTAAACGCCTAAGAGTTACACCAAAACTTTTAATAAATTCGGTGCTAGTCATATTTAAGACATGTTATGAAATATCGAATCTTACACTTTTTATCTTATCACTATCAACCGATTTATTGTCCTTACAAATAGTCAAGAAGAGGCATAGAAAGAATATCATTTAGGTATGATATCATTTTTCACTTCATACATCAAAGAAGGTAAAATGTTCGTAATTTATCATTAATGATTATCATTCATAATTTATCATTACTGATTACCACTGAAAATCAATATTCTCCTACCTTATCATCCTCCGCAACATAAGATAACTGTGGCCATGACAAGGCATGATAAAAATAATATTTCATTTGGTAATTTTCCGGCAAACATAATAAATTGCAATGTTGCGTATTCAGTAAATCATCCGCTTTTGCTACGCGAAGATTCATTCTTTCATCGATTCTAAAAATTAACCTAATTATCAGCATCTACATCATTTATACGTATGCTATTTATAAATTGTCTATAGTTCTATTATTCATGTTCATGACATCTATACTACGCTAGCTGTTTCATACTATCTATATTATACTATCCACAATACTACTTCCCTACACATTTCTGAAATTAACTTGATTTATTTATGAATTTTTACACTATCCATATTTATAGCATTTATACTACAATATTTATTCTATACTATTCTTATCAATTTATCCGCACAATCCATACCATTATTTACTCACTAAAATTATTCTGAATTATCTATATTTACTTTATCCATATACTATAATATCCATTCTATTCTGTCCCTATCTATTTAACTATACTACATAATAACACTGTTACTTGTTTGCCCAACCCTAAAATTAACCTAAAATTGAACCCACAAGAATCCCCAAGCAAATAATAGTAACAACAAAAGAAAAGCCGCACGAAAATTACAATCATTTACTCAGACCTGCAGATGAACAAGTATATTTCACGGTCCGAAATGCAAATGAAAATTTCCTATCGAAAAATTCGATTTGAATTTGAATAAAAAAATATTGTCATATACATATATACATAATTTTTATTTTTATTATTTTAGAAAATCTGTTTTTCCTTATGTTCAACTACATGTAAATTTTAAAAAACACTAAAATTAAATTGAATAAAGTTTTACTTAAAATTTATTAAAGTTTTTATCGACTTTTAACAAAATATAAAAATTAGATTACTGATAAATCAGACATTATTAAGCATAAATTATCAATTTATAGTTAATTTTTTTATCCAAAATAAATATGCTAATTATAATCATAAACGAAATACTAAAACAAATTTAACTCCTCTTTTTTCTTACTAAAAATCTATAATAATAATAATAATAAATAAAGATATCAAACAAAACAAATGCCTTCAGAAATTAAAAAGAAAATTAGTTTTTCGAAAATGCTAATTTAATACATTTTTGATTAATTCTTTCTTTAATTGAAAATAAATGAAATTTTCATTTGATTAAATAAAGAAAAAAATTTAATTTTTTTTAAATATGAATTTTACAAATTTTTTATAAATTCAAACACAAAAATAATATTTTTTTATGATTTATAAAATTCTTATTTTTATCAAATATTTTTTATGAAATTTTTATTCTTTTTCTTCTTTTTTTGCTGAAAGATTCTTAAAAAAAAAACATGTTATTGCTAATCGTTGTTCTTCCTTCTTTTTCATGATAAAAATTTATCATGAAAAAATAAGAAGATTAAAAGTGAGAGAAGAAGAAGAAATAAATAATAGTAAATAAAATAGGAAAAATAAAACCAGTATGAATAAATTTTGATAAAATAATGTTTAGTAAAGAAGAGATGTTTTATTGAAAAATTAATTGATGCATGTGTATGTTATATTTAATCTAGTGGAACATTTTTTAAATTTAAATTTTATCAATTTCTAACTAAATTTTTACATTATCTTCTTTGCTGACAAACTTTATCAATTCCTAAATAAATTTTTTCATCATTTTTTTGCTGATGAATTTCATCAATTTCTGAATAAACTTTTTCGTTAATTTATAAATTTTTTACTGATAAATTTTATCAATTTCTAACTAAATTTTTTGCCATTAAAATTTTTTTAGGCCGATATTTCATTTTTAAATCATTTATTAAGTATGCACATAAATCGATCATCTGTGTTCATTATTTTTACATCGAATTGTTTGTATTTATCAAATTAGAAATTAAAATTTAAAACTCATTTTCACAATTATCACATATCATATATGTTTTAATTTTTGTTATTTCATTTTGATTTCTTTTAAAATTTAATTTTGTGAAACACTTCTATTATTCATATTCGATTATTTGATTTATTAATTACGAAATTAAAAATTTTAAATTCATTTTAACGATTAATCAGTTTTATTACTTTTTCTTAAAAAATTCGTTAAAACTTTATTATTTTACATAACTTTTCTTAATACTTTATTTTCTAAATTGCTTGTCAATTATTTGACTTATCAATTTTAAATTTAAATTTAATATAATAATTAATTGATTTCAAAATGTTGTCTTTATTTATCGAAATTTTTGATTGCTGTATGCAACACAAAATTTTATTAATTAAACTCAAAAACTGTCAGTTTCATTTTACATAAAATGATAATTTAGAATTAAGTCTAAATTCAATCTGTTTCCATTTCTTATTTTAATTTGCTTTTGAACTTTATCCATTTATTGTAATAAATCTGAAAAATTAAAATTTAATTTTAATTTAATTTTATACCTAATCCAATTAAATTTATTTACCTAATTAGGTTTAATTTAATCTTATTTTTATCATCTATTAGCATAATTATATTAAATGATTAAAATTAGCAAATAATTTAATAAATATTTTTCAAAATACATTTATCAATTTTCCAATTTTAATTATTTTCAACATTTATTCAAACTATTAATTTTAAGCTAATAATTTATTTCATTTTATTTTGGATTAATAAGAAATTAAAATGCAATAAAATAAAAAGAATCATTTAATCATTTAATCATTTAATCACTTAATCATTTAATCATTTGTAACCAAAATTTCCTCGTATTCCAAAAAAATAATAAATTGGGGTATATGTGTGAAAAAAGAGTGAAATAGGAAAAAAATCGAAATAAAAGCTGAAATGATAAGATTCAAATTAAAACAAGATTTCACGTTTCCTTTTTTTTAAGATTAAAGAGAAAATTTTAAGAGAAAGAGAGAGAGAGAAAAAGACAGAGAGAAAAGAGAGAGAGAGAGGAAGAGAATGAAGAAAAAAGAGGAAACGTTAATTGATGTTGATTTTATAAAATAAAATTAACTAAATCAAGGAAAGCTGATGATTGAATGTCTTTGTTTGTTCTCATTTCTTTTTTTTTTGCTTAACAAAATTTTGTTTAAATATGAGAAAAATTTTTGATATATTTTAAAGTATGCAAGAATAAGGCAAATTAAATGCCTAATCTTTCTTATCTCTTACATCGTTATCATTATTATTAATTCTTATCGCTATTGTCATATCATCATCAATATTGTTACTGTTTTTTTTTGCGCTTCTTTTTTCATTCTCAATAATCATGTTATTGTTATCGCTATCATTATCGCTATCGTTATTATTATTATTATCATTGTTATTCTCTCTTTGCATTTTCTTTATTATCGATGGGATTATTCTCAGAAAAATTTCAATACTATTATTGTATTGATGAAATAAAAAGAAAAATTTAAATTTGAATTTTCTGTTACTGTTCTTTTTCCTTTATTTAATATAAATTTTATTCGCATCTTATTCCAATCCATAATTTTTCGTTTTTGTTTTCTTTGATTACAATAATATTATATCGTAATAAATTGAATAAGATATTTATTGATTGTTAAATCTTTTTAATGCTTCATTATTAAATTGATTTTAAAAGATATGTAAAAACTAATTAACTAATCAATTCTATCAAAAAAGAGTTATTATAATCAATATCAACCTGAGTCACTATAATCAATTTCTACCTGAGTTACTATAATAAATTCTTGCATGTTAAAAATTGATAGAAATTGAATTTCTATTATTTTTAATCTAAAAATAAATTATGGTAATAATTAGAATTATCAATTTCTAATTAAGTTATTGTAATCAATTTATACTTATTTTTTTTTTAAATTTTCGGTAATTAGCAATTTATGCGACAACTGGATTCCAATTCGTATATTATATTTTAAATTTTAATTCCTCTCATCAACCGTTATCATTGGAACTTATTGTTTATAATTTCCTAACTTCCTTTGTTTATAACTTTATAACTTTTTTAACTTTTGAACTTTCTCATAATTATTAGCTTAATCAACCATTATTCTGATACAATTAATTAATTAACAGTATTAATTAAATTAACACAAAAATGGTTTTGATGAAATAATGATCGCTTCATTTCCTCCATCTCCTATAATTCAATGATTTCCAGCGGTTTTTCATTGCTTAAAACAATGAAATTAGTTAACTGTTACAGAATGAACAGTGATAACATATTTTTTTAGACTTACGCAGAGCTTTCAACGTAATTTTTACGTAGAATAATTGTTTTTCACGTAATGCTTAATTTACACATTATTACTGATTTCATCCTTCTTTTTCCTATTATCTCAATCATAGCTAATCGAACAATCGTTCAAAATTGTCATCAATTATTGACTTGTATTAATAGCAACAATTGTCTTCAGGTAAGTATTATATTTAAATTATTTTATTTTATTTTATTTTCTGTTTTCGATTTTCTTTTTCTTTTTTATTGAATTAGACTGTTAAGAGTTTTTGATGAATTTTAAAAATATTTGTTTAAAATATTGTAATTTTTATTAATTAGAAAAAAATGAGAAAAAAGAAGTAATAGATGGGAATTGATCTAATAATAATAATCGATAATAACTTTCCTCTAGATGATTTATTAGAAAGAATAATTAATTAGAAAATAATTTTCTTCTCAAACTAACAACAATGATAATATCATTATTATTATCATTATTATTATTGTTATTATTATTAATATTATTATTAACATTATTACTACACTATTACTATTATTATTATCATTATTATTATTATTATTATTATTACTTATTATCATTTTTGTTATTATTATTTTTATTATAATCCTTACTATCACTACTGCTGCAGCAAAAAATATTCGTGCATAAGAAATATTTAAAATTTAAAATCACTTGTTAAAAATTGGATAAAAAAGAAAGTGGAAAGAGAACGAATATTAAATAATTAATATATACTGTAATTTTTTTATTACTATAATTAGGTAATGCTATAATTTTTACAGAAATTTTCTTTTAAATATTGAATTGTTTTTTTTTTTGGAAAAGTCAATAATTTATCAAATTTAATCAGGATTTTATTAACAGATACCATATATTAACGGTGGAATTGATGGTTCATTGTTAAGCAAACAAATATACAATGATTTTGATAAAGGTATCGATTATAGTTGTATATTTGCAACAGGTTGTTTTAATGAATGTAATGAATGTCCGCTTTGTCAAGCAAGTAAGGGACAGTTGATTGATGTTTTATCCGGTAATCAACGATCTTCGACAAGTTAGTAATTTTATATTAATTCAGTTCTGATTAAAATTTCATTTTATTTCAATTAATTGAATTATAGTAGGCAATAAATTAGTCAGCTGATCCATTTTATATTAATTTACCCAATTATTTGTTGTTTCTATTAATTAAAATATGAGAAATAATAAATTAATCCATTGATATCCAACAAATTATTATTATTATACTGTTATCAGAATTGGAATTATTAGCGAAAAACTATTAAATTTGGGATGTAAAGATGAAATTGATGCTAAATGATAAATTGGATATAATAATTGAAACTAATATTTTGAAGAAAAAAGATTTGTTTTCTATTTGTATGACTAAGTACTTTTTGTATAATTATTTAAATACCATTTAATTCCAATTTATTGCTAAAATTATCCAGTCATTCCTGTCGCCGATCTTCTTTAATCATAACAAAAATTGAGGGTTCTTTCTGTCCTTCAGTGATAGCATTTCAAACTTGGATAATTAAACCTTTATTACGATAAATTTGATAAGACATCAACGAACACAACAATTATAATATCAATAATACAATATACAGTTCTAGTAGCGATACATGACTCAAGGAAAGGGGCGATCCAAAGATATGGCATCCAAGTGACCTCGGAATGGAAGCCAAAATCATGCTATTAATTAGAATTTTTCGGGCCATTGAGATCAGTCTTGAGGTCACCAGATCATCGAGTATTTGGAGCGCATAAACATGATAGCTAATATAATTTCCAATCTCTTGACCAAAATTTCTAAAAAATTATCTTAAGAATCTATATACAAATTCGTTTATCGAAGGAGCTTCTTCGCGCTTTCAGCGTGATTCCTGAGGCCAGCGATTGTCCGAACCTTGTTCTGTGTCCGAGATCTCCAAAGGAGAAACCTTACTGCTCTCCTTATCGTATTTCCATTAGGAATTCTTATAGCCAAGATTCAACATACACCGTCTTCACCTCTTATAAGTCTATCGACTCTTTCTATTTTCCAGGTATTTCTGTGATAATCTTTTTCAACAGCAATAGTTCATCAATTTTTGGTTTTCATCGAATCAGGTTGCGAGATCCTTGATACTTGTTAAGCTCGTTTTTAACTGTTCTAGATGTTTGTCTCGCCAAATTTTCTATTAATGATCAAATCTCTTGCATGTATCCATATACTGATTTCCGTATATCGCCTCATCCCTGCAGTAAGGCTTTCTTTCTCTTAATTGTCCTCCATGAGCTGAGTTTGGATTCAAAAAACCTCCAAGTCTCAAAATATATTATTTCTTCAATCTATCACAGGTCTTTGGTAATCGCTTCAAGTTCAGTAACTAGAGTTATTAATTCTCCATCGTTAAGGAACTTTGTACCTATGGCTTTTCTCAGAGATCCTCACCACTCCGACCATTGTTTCACAAACGCCTCCTGCCATGGAACGCTTGATATAATAAATTCTTTCCATCGTTTCGCTTTCTGCTGTATTCAATTCTACCAGCACCTTAGAGGGTATAAGATTCTTGGAATTGTCGGAAATTATATGTTTTGCTTGATTCCTTAAATTTATAAATCTTCGGAAAGTTTGTACGAATTGTTCAGTAGACTTAGTTTGCATTACTTCCAAGATTCATTACTCGACCAAGCATGTAAACGGAGCATTCATCATTTGGTTATAACTGGACACCAATTGTTTCAAACGGTCGCGTTGCCATAATAACTCTAGCAGTTGGGTAAAGAGGAAAGTCTGGTTGTTCAAATTGCTTAGCCATTCACGTAGAGCAACTTTGCAAATTTTTCTTAAGATTATCTTAATATATAATCGTCCGTCCATGATCCACGACAGTTGCCTAATCTTACGCCAAGTGTAATGTACGCTCGCATGAAATAATTTGTAATGGTAATGCTTAACAATCAATTCTGCTTGATTTCCTTCACTGATAAAATATGGGAAATCCTCAGTCTGAGGCACTGTCCATCTAAGTCTCTCAAGCATCTATGGATTCCATTCCGATCTTTTCTTAAACGATAATGCTCTATTTCCTTTTGCTTTATGTTTAACTGTACTATCTTGACTACCAGTTGTATTGCCTTATCGTATTGAAATTCTCTCTTGGGAACTTCTTCAAATTCTTTATCTTTTCTTTCGAAACCTTCGCGAGAAATCATAGGACGTACAGTACCGCTCCTATTAACTTAGGTAGGGATAAGAACCGTGTCTCAACGCCGTAAATTTCTCTGATTGTATCGCTTCTTCCATCAATCCTATACTCATACACACATCCATGATATTTTCTTCTATGACTATATCCTCAATTTTTCTTCGGTTCCCACAACCACGACGGATCATTTAACCGAATCAGTTGTGTTTCAATTTTTCTGGGAAGAATCTCGTGAAGCGTGGTCTGCTGGATTATTGTTTGATCTTACATGATGGAAAGCAATTTCTCTACATCATTTTATTTCATCAATTTTGTTTGAGGTATATCGGATCCTACCATCAGTTTTCTTAGCCAGTGCAAAACACAAGCGCTATCCATCCATAAGTATGCTTTCTCTACACAATTTCTTGTTTAATGAATTCCAGCTCTCTTACTCCAATTATAACGGCGAGCAACTTCAATCGAGGAATACTGATGAATTGGTTTCTACTTTCTCGTTTTGCAACCAATCCTGTTTTTCCGTATATCACGTATGGCTTGCATGCCATTCTACTGCTTCTGCGTGCACATACACAGCTCTTTCAGAGGCATGCATCCACAAACACATGTATCTCGGAACATTCTTATGGCGTCCTTATGATATTGTGTTAGTTAAATGCCTTTTGAAGCAGCTCTTATTTCTTCAGGATATAGTTTCTCATTCCAGGATATACTTTCTTCTATAATTCTTGAACCATAATTTCCATAGGAATATGGTTGGACACAATAGTCCTAATGACTGTAAATAGCAGCATAGAACTGTAATATTTGGCAGCATAGAACTGTAATATATAGTCTAGAGTCCTCCTTCTGGAATCTTTTAGTTCCAGTTAAATTCATCTATCCTAAGCGTTGCCTAGCAATTTTATTCTTGTCAGTTTTTGCTCCTGGTCTGCATTAATTTCGTGATTTGCATGGAATTCTCTCAAATGCATCTTGACTTTCTTAAAGAAAGATTTTTGTTTCCTTTGCTTTTCTAGTATTTTCTAACTCACTTTCTGAGGTTAGCATAACATTATCAATGTAGAGGTTCTTTGCAATTTCCATTGATAATTTACTCAGTAGATATCTAATGACAGCGGCCAAGAGAAAGGAGATGATACTACGCCGAAGGGAACTCATGCGAAGCGAGAAGTAATTAGGATTTCTTGAGTTGCCTTTCGATTTATCTTTCAGCCAGAAAACCTAGCGACATCTCTTTCTGTTTTAGGCTGACTGGCAAAAATGCTTTCTCCAGATCAATTATCACCAGATAACGTCTTTGCCTGGCTCGTAAAAGGATTTTTATTAAACATGGTAATACCATGTTTAATAGCTGTTTCCTTATACAGGCGTTCATTTAATGATAGACCTTCATTTGTCTTTGCTGATGCGTCAAATACAACTCAGCTTTCTGGTGAATTTCTGAGGTGTTACCGCCTGGTGAGGCTGTTAAAATACTCGTGATATTTAATTTTGATTTTTTACTTTTTCTAACAAATTTTTAAAATATTCATCGTAACGTTCCAATAATTCTGGAGACTTTAGTCTTCGTATTGTAGATCGTGGGCATCTCTGTGCTAGTCCATATTCCTTCGCTAGCGTGATCTCTGGTTTCTTCCATGGCCAATCTACAACTCATCTTTCTTCGTTCTCCGTAATGAGTGATTTTTGGAAATGCTTCAAAGGATTTTCAATCTTTCCGTCATTAAATCCTTAATCCCAATTTTTTCTAATCTTTACGTTTGCTCAATCTGATTCATGTGCATTTGCGATTCCTTTTTGTTTTGTTTGCAAATGCTTTAACTTTATTGACTCATCATTTTCTCTTCCTGCATCCTCTATCTTGTATCACCTTCCACTTATCTGTGAACACTCCTGCTTCTGTTTCCATAACTATTCTTCCTGATTGGTGCTTTATGGAATTACGATTGAATAAATCCGCAATCCTTTCCATCCATAGTAATACAATTGGCTTTCCCCATTTCCCTGCTATAAGCTTCTCACTTTCATAGTTTACCATATACGATATATGTTCGAATATTGGATCAACAGCATGCTGTATGTTCTCCACATTTCCAGCCAGTGTTTGAACTCCGAAAGTTATCCTTCGCCTTCTACATTTCCTTGTGCCCTATTAACACATCCTCTCTTGGAGATGTTTGTTTTAATTTCAGTTTATTTGCTATTGGTTCTGTTACATAGTTACAATCACTACATGTGTCAAAGAAAATTAATGCCTTTGCTGTTTTTTCTGATTCATTTGGACTGATTAACCTTACTTCTTTACACATCATATACACTGCCCGAATGCCATCGTTGGTAACCGTAGCCACCACTACCCTTTGGCTTCCTTTGATCCTTTACCACTTTTATAATTCTTACTTTCCTTGATTTGTAATGATTGTTACCAAGCACAGTCATGGCTCGATCCGCAATTACAACATTTTAGTTTTTTGCGCAGGTCTGTTGCAAGTGACATTTCTCCATACATAATTCACACAGTCCTAATTTCATCAACCTTTCTTTCATTCGCAGTAGGTTATATATCACCTTTGTCATTTTAGTGGTTATTTTTACAAAAATGTAATGTAATCGATTACTTCGCTTTTTATGTGATCTGTTAGGATATATCAACTGCTCATTTTACTTTTGAGCAAAATATCGTACGTATGATGCTATTTTTCCAGTTCGAGTAACCTCTTCCATATTATTTTGCCTGCTGTAATTTTGATCTCTCTATTAGGCCTTTTATCAGTAGTTTTTCTTAATAATAACTTTCTTTTTTTCTTTAAAATTTTTGATAATGTGTTCCAACATCCACTGTGGATTTCTGAATTTCTTTTTCTCAGTCCTTAACCAAGTTTTCTGTTATCATCACATCCAGTTGTATTATTTCTATATTCTAGTCCTTTTAGTTGGGATAATAAGTTCAGAAGGTCTCTTATCATTCATTCAAATGGCTCTTTGTTTGACCATCTCTTTCTAGACTTTTATAAAGTCCTTTTAATTTTTTTGTCGCCATATCATTCATACAAATTCTCCATAGCTAGCGGGTTATTTTCATTAATTACCTTGAGGTAACTTATTTATTCTCTTGCATCTTTCTTCAGACTGTTTAACAGATGCATGAATTTCTGTGTTGGCGTCAAATTCATTCTCTTGTGAATCGATTCTTCAAACTGACTAATAACCTTACCTCACATTTCGGATTACCATCAAATTCTATGGCTTAAAATCGGGGTTTACTAGTAATGATCAGCTTTACAATTTAAATCTTCTAGGCTCTTCTTTTCCCCTTCTATTGCTGCTGATTCATTTTCTGTTTTTCCACATTTTCCTTTAGTTTCTATGAACGCTTCATTCATTCTATTTAATTCCATAAACAGTGAAGCTCTTTGACAATAAATCTTATGTCTTGTGTCAAAAAGGCAGTCTTCTTCGTACAAGTAATCCTCATATAATATAACATCATTCTCCCATTCATCATCTTTTGCTAAACGTAATAATTCTTTCTATTCTACCTCCAAATTATTAGTCTCGGATATTATACCGTCTAACACTATTATTTGTTTCTTAATGTTAGATTTCTTCGTTCTCGCCATTCCACTGTTCTATCATGACCTAATCCTCGGTGCTTGATCCGCTCTACTTATTCCATAACTTTTCCTGCAGTGCTTACAATACGCTGCAAAAATTTTCTGATACATATGAGAAAAAACTTTCCTTTCTTGTCTCCTTTACACTCATATTTCTTTTTTTTCATTTTCATTTTCGAGTTTTGTTATAAGCTGACCCGAATAAGCCGTTTCTTTCTGACACATGCTTAAATCGTATCTTTCTTGACATATCCTTAGGTCAATGGTTCAAATCCGGCTGGTTGGACCAAATTTGTTTCCGATCTTCTTTAACCGTGACATAAATCGAGGGTTCTTTTTGCCTTTCAATGATAGCACCTCATACTTACGTAACTAAACCTTTGTTACGATAAATTTGATAATACATCAACGAACACATCAATTATAAGAACAATAGTATAAATTCAATGATATCAATCAGTCGATCTAAGTGACGACAAAACAACTCAGAGGAAAAAGGAGATAAATAACGCCTGATATGGTTTCCAATCTCTTTGCTGAAGCGTGTACCTTACAATGGCTTTGATGCTCAGGATCTTCTTCTGCAATTCTGAGACTAGAAGAAATAGTGCCTTTGTTAGCGCGTGTGAAATTGAGCTCTTTATTTTAGAGTTTATTTACGCAATGGGTGGATAATTTTAGATTACATTCTACATTGCATAGTAAATTAGTTTTCTGGTTCTCGCGATTTCAGCGACAATTCCAACCATTCTTCCAGGGAAAGTAGAAATACAGGTATGTGAGAGAAAAGGATAATAATAAATTAATCGGAGAAAAATTTCACTTAGTAAATATAAGAATTATCGGGAAAAACCATTGACAGAAAGCATAATCGGTATAGAAGAAAAAAAAGATTGTGGAAAGAGATGAAAAAGGAAAGAAAGAAAAAAACGAACAAAAAAATTAAAATTTTAAAATTTATTACAATTCCAGGTGAATGTTCAACTTTAGTAAATTGTGCAACGAAATGTATTGAACAATCAAATTTCAATTTTACCGAAATTAATCATTGCATACGCCATCAATGTGCCTATCATTGTTTTGATGGTTCCTGTCCGACGTGCAGCGCTTTTATTACAAAATTATTTCGTCAAATTTGCATAAGTGGTAATTTACGAAAGAAAACCAATTTTCAGGTTGTTTAATTAATTTCTATTTTTTTAAACTTAGCATTATTTCATCTAGCAATTTTGGCAATTATTAATGAGAAAACTGCTAAAAGGTTTGCTGTTCAAAATTCATTTTAAATGCAATTTAAAATTAAATTTTTTCCCAATTCTTAATGAAACTGGTGGAATTTATTCAAAACTTTTTTAAATTGGATTAATTTTTAATTTATTAAATTACGATGAGCAAAATTATTGATGAAAATAAGTGAAGTCCAGTTTATTTAAAATTACATCTTGTTTTATTCAAAATTAATTAATTAATTAGTTTTATTTTAAGCTTAACTGAAAAGATAAAATTTAGCTTTTATCCATATTGAAATTTATTGCGAAAATCCAAAATTGTCCACAATTATTTGATTTTTACTATTGATGATATTACTTAAGATGAACTTGGTTTTTACTTGGTTTTATGATAACGATAAGGTGATACAGAGTATTGTACGTAAAGATCATACGCTTTTTCCTTCTATTTCTGTTTCGTTTTCCTTTTTTTTTAAATAATTTTTTAGTAACTCATAACAGCTGAACAAATAGTCATAGCTGTTAATACAAATCATCATTATCATCACTATCATCACAATCATTATTAGTAACATTATTGCCATTATCAACAGATCTAATTGATCCAAATCTGATCGATTCATCGAGAAAACAATTCAAATAATTTCATCAAATACAAATAAAACCATTAATTGAATTATATTTATTATCCACTAATTTGAAATTATTCATTCACTTCATTTGCACTTCTTAAGACAAAAAAATTGCTAGAGCAAATTTGAAATTAGGAAATCATCAAAAATAAAATCTAAATGAAAATGAAAAATTGAGCGTAAAAACAAATTCCAAAATACTAAGATTATAAAGTTTACGAAAAATTTATTTGAAATAATTTATTAAAAAGTAACGAAAACAATTTGGAAAAATTTTCCAAATTTGCAAATTTTTAGTTCAACCATTTCTATAATTGAATATCTCATAATTCTTATCAGTTATCGAATACAGTATATTAAAAGCAAACATTTTATCTTTTTTTTTTAGCTTTTCTGATACAAATGATACTCAAATATATCAAATGAAATGGAAAATAAATAAAATTGTCTCATACTTAAATTTTTAGGAAAATCATTCTTCAAAATAATTAATTTTAATTTTAATTTCAGGGTCGATGCTATGAAATGTTCCGTGTAATAGTTGGTGAGAAATTTAAAGAACAATTCAAACGATCAGGTCGAAGACCAGCTATTGATATAAGAACTAATTTATTATGGTCTAATTAATTAATTCATTTAATGATTGTGTAAAAATAATATAAATGAAACTTTCTTTTGACAATAAAATATATATTTTCTACCCATATCGTACTCTCAAAATTTTTACTTTTAATTCAGGAAAATAATTAAACTGAAGGAATTGAGTATAAATTAAAATTAAATGATTAACATCTCTCAATATCAATAATGATAAAAAAATTAATTGAATCAGAAGAAAATTAAGTACAACTCTATTAAATATTTCTCAAACAGTACGACAGTTTCCAAAATTTCACGTATTTTCTCACGTAACCCCGTCTCGTACAAGTTAATAATATGACAGTTTTTGAAATTCCACGTACTTTTTGATCTAACTTCTTCCTTTCCATATGAGTAAACAAATATGAGTGTTAAAAAAATCCCACGTATACTTTTTCATGCTAACTAATAATTAGCCATTTTTATGTAAGAACAATATTCATTTTATCTTATTTTTCTCGAATTAATTTTTAATAAAATATTGCAAATGTTCGAATTAATAGTTTCTGATCCTGACTCTTGCTATTCTTTAGTTTAATTTGAAAATACTTGCTTTGCGAATAATTACAGTTTTCATATTTATTGGCTTATTTATCATGGCCAGATCATATTTTCAAGGCTGATAATAATGACTAACAATAAAATAATAATAATAATAATAATAATGATAATAATAATAATAATAATAATAATAATAATAGTAATAAATAATGATAATAATAATAACAAATAATGGTAACAATCAACAATAACGATAGCAACAGTACATATTTCCCACATACAAAAGTTAGATATACCAATTATCTACGCTAACTAATTACACTTTTCATATTTATTAGCTAAATCACTTTATATTTTGGCTAACAGTTGTTATAATTTTCAGGCCCCGATAACATACAATAGTCAAATTGTACCCTTACGGCCTGATAACAATAATACCGATAATGATAATTGATAAATGTTCTTTTTATACGTACAAAAATGTTTCGATCAATTTTATTGAAAGCATATATTTATGATTTGAATTAGGAAATCAAATGTATCAATTATCCATCATCTAAATATTTATTTCATTCCCTATATTTTACATATACATAATACACGACAAGATTATATTACAAATTTTGTTGAAAAAAAGCTGACCATTTTCAAATTGATAGCAACAAAGATGGAAAATAATGGAAATGGAGTAATACAAAAATATGAATTAAGAATGAATCAATTTTTTATTCCAATTTATTTATTTGGTTCATTTTAATTTCAGATCATATATTTATGTATACATACACAAGGAAAACATTTTATGCCTTCAATAATTTGCACTTTTCTTCTACAACTATTCTTAACAAATTATTTATTTGCACAAAAAAATAACCCCATTTGTAAATAATTCAGCGTTTCAGTAAAATTCTTTCTTATCCAAATTCAATTACCATTAATTAACATTTCTTTTAAGTAATCGTACTAAACTGATTATTTGTAGCAACAAAAAAATTTGTAAAACTTTATCATTTCCAATATAATACTGGTTACATAACGCTAATATTATATTTTTAAATTATGCATGCAAATTATAGAATGTAATAGATAACATGAGAAACAGTAATATATCATTCTCGAACAAAACCATCAATATAAATATATATTTTGATAATCAATCGGAGACAGGTATCTCATTTAATAATACATACACACATATATGCTTAATGTAAACAACATTTAATCAGATGCAAAATTTTTTATTGAAAGCTAACCAAATTTTACGATACATTATCATCCATTTATATTCAAATCGATATAATTTAACCCATTCGAATTTTTCAATAATCAAAAACCAATCCTTTTTTCATAGATGAAAGATGAAATTTTAACAGGTTTAGTGATGACACGAAAATTTCGCCGAAAATCTTGACAATAGGAAACAAAGAATTTAGTAATTAACAAGCTAAAAATATTTTACAAATAATTAAGAAAATAGAAGAAATTTAACGAAAGAATATCAGATTGATTGTACAATTTTTGACGAATAAAATTCTTCATTTTCCTGCAACAAATTTAACATAATATGAATTAATATACCTTTATTATCTGTTTAAGATATAAATTCATTATAATTATAGGAGATATTAAAAATGATTTATTTCACGAAACATTAATTCAGGTATCTAATTTTAAGCATTACAATTGATAAGGATCCATCGTTGCAAACTTTAAAAATATTGGGCCTTAAAATACTGGTAACCTTCAATATCCGATATGCAACAATCTGAATGAAATATTCCTGAATGTTGTATATTGTTAGAATTGCTCAAATGCTAAAAATGATTTCATTTTTTGATATATCAATCATAAATTTTAAAATAATTAAATCCATTTATTGAATACGCAAAATTATAAACATACGATTTACGAGATCTTAACAATTTGAAAATTATTATGGAATATGAAAAGTGAGATAGGTGTAGTGGTCTGAATGGTGCCAAAGCTATCTTTTAACGCTTTGGACAAAATCCAGGCCACTACTCCTCCACACATTAAAAATTATAATTATTACATAATATTCTCAAAACTTTATTGAAATTGATAATTTTTGAACAGGAATTTTTATAAGGCATCGGAAAAGTCAGGAATCAATGGTTATTTTCAGATAACCAAATAAAAAAAAAAGAAATCACATTTCGCGGGCCGAATCGTGCTGTGATGCATATTCAAATTACAATGTACCACAAAGCCGATACGGCTCACGAGATTTGTTAATCAAATTATAGAAGGTTTAAAGATTATCATCGATTGTTTGCAGTTGGAAATTCCAGAATTTATGAGAGATTCCTGATGAATTGAAAAATATCAGAAACAACTTGCTTACCATAATAATTTTACGCAAAAGATTTATCGCAGGGATAAAAAGTCCGTTTTATCCGATTGCATAATATATAGCAGGCTGAACCACCAGTTGGCTGTGATTCGATTCATTATTTCTCAACGGATCACAAGACCACTGGTAGTTCAAGCTTAGCTATTAATGCTTTCAAAATTTTGAAAATCATAATAAATCTATAGATAATTTATGGTTACACCTCGAACATTTCATTATGGAAATATTGCAAATTTCACAGTTTCAACCATTCATTCATCTTCTAATTTCAACGTCTGCTGACACTCTCGAAAACCATGCATTCAATCATTATTAGCAAACAATTTTGCTGAAATTCATTTCTCATTGGTTTAACTTCAATCATTGCTATAAACAACGGAGCAAACTACTGTAGCAAATCTATCTGCTTTAGGTTTGATTAATGTAGTTGCTAGTCGAAGGAGATAGTTGTGAGAAAGACTCTTACTAAATATCAGCAGTACCATTTTGATTTACAATCACGGGAATACATATGCTCGATGATGAAGTATTATTTTATTACTAGAGAAAGAAATCCAAATTACATAATTCATATTATTTCTAAAATCCAAAAATAAAAGGATGCCATAAGAAATTCTATCTTTTCGAATTAGAATTCGAAAAATTGATTTCTAATCAAAGTAATGGATATGTTTGAAGATCCATCTATTTTTGAGAATTATACTAATGATAATTTATTCTTTTCAAATTTATTCATATTTTACAGTATATCATTTTTAATTCTTCAAAATATAAAAAAAAATGCCAAAATAAATCTACGAGATAGAATCGCTATATAGTTACGGTAGTTTTTTTACACCATAAATTTCCATTGAGAAAAAAAAAAGAAATTAAGGAATCAGTTTCATCTGCAGCATAAATGAATATTTCATACCGTTTTTTCTTATACTTTCAGATTACTTATATTTTATAGTAGATTATACGTAAAATTTAAAAAACAAAAGGATACCATAATAATTTGACATGCAAATCCCCTATACAATTACGGTATTTCTTTTTCACGCTTTAAATTTTTGATAAAAATCCCTTTTTCCTGATATATAATATTGGCAATATATATTGAGATAATACCTAGCTTCATTACCTAATCGAAGTCAGCTAAGCTATCATAATTCACTTTTTTAAGCTATGCAATTTTTAAAAACTCTAATTTTATCAGTTCCTTTCATCTTTTTCCTCCCGATGCATTACTTTTTAAAAATTCTAATTTTATTAATTTCTCCTATCTTATTTTCTCCCAAGCACTTATCTCCTTTTTATTCTTTCCGGTTCCTCTATTCGTTTATTCACACTATTAGATCTTCTCCCCGATTATCTTATCATTTTTCCCAAATTCCGTTATTCATTATTCATGCTATCAGATGATTTCTTAATCGAAAAAAATGGAGAGAAATTTTAGGCAGCTGACAATGGTAGTAAGTAGTATGCAAACCACCACCATTCTATCACCAAAGGGAAGGTCAACAACAACACACATATGTTCTTCCTAACATCTTTCCAATACATTCAATCTTTTTTTCATCAACAAAGGAGAAAAGATAAAAAAAGAGAAAGCGAATGAATCATACCGATCGGCGAAAAAAAAAAGAAAGAAAAAAAACCTATCCAAGCCCGATTTGGCCAAAACCTTATAAATGTCTTTTGCATATTGAATGGATGATAAAAAAAAACAAGCAAACAAATAATCAGAAAAAAAAAAAGAAAAAAATTCCTTACTCATAACGCAAATTTCATTTTTATATTTTAATTCAATTTCCTGTCAATATATCTGATTATAGTGATAATATAATTCCCTTCTTTTTCGATTCAAATTTCAGATTTTTCAAGGTTTACATTGAAAAAGATATTTTCCCGAGAATGGGAGAGGGGAAAAAAGTCCTATTTTTATTTTATTAATAATCATATAGCAAATTCATCTATATATCAAGAAAGAAAATAATCAAAACTTGTTCTCGAATTTGGACATTTCGATGAACATACGCTAATGATAACGATCATAATCTATGGTTCGTAGTTCAAGAAAACAAATATAGCAAAATCTTCACAGTTATATATAACAGTTCAAGATAACAGATGTTGCAGAAATTTCATAATTTAAAATGATAAACAAGTGAGAGGTTGCCCTAGATTTGCTTTTGCTATTATAATTTTACATAACTCAATTTCATTTACTAAATTTCTTGAAATAATAAATTATGAATTTCTATTACTCCATATTTTCACCATCCTATTAAACTTTTATACTTTAACATAAGGAATAATTTCAACTAACAATGAATGCGAAATTGGTTCGACCAACAGGAAGGACATTTTTTACGGATGTGACTTGTAACTTGATTTGATTTGGACAGCATGAAAAGTAAATAATGTAGTAGTAAAGTTGTAGAAATGATACAATAAAAAAAACCTGGATAAAAATGCCAGATCGCATAGCTGAGTATGGTTCTAGTCATGAATCCGTTTCTATGTCACATGACTAAGAACCATGCTCAGCTACGAGCAAACAGCAATTATTATCTATTTTCCAGGTAAAAGTATAAACTATGCCAAAAATAAAAATATGTATAAATTTCATAGAACGTTAAAAAAAAACCAAAAAAATGTTAATAATGAAGCATAAAGAATGAAATAAGAGGAGAAAATTTTTTTTAAAAGAAGCTAAACATTATTATCATTTAAAAGTAAATTATCAAATTGAAAATAAATCCTAGCCAATCAAAATATAACAAAACAAATATGACGATATGCGAAGACAAATGCGACAGCATGCGAAGCAATGCGACAATACGCTAAGCAATGCGACTATCAATCAAAAAAAAGAAAAAAACAAAACAAAACAAAACAATGCGACAATAATAAGAAAAAATAACAAAGTAATGCGGTAATATAGGAAAAGAGAAAGAAATTAACAACGGGAAAAATTCCAATTTGACAAATTCAAATTTTTCTCTTTGCTAAATCATTCACCCCCATCCATTCATTACAATTCAACAGAAAAGACCAAAGTCACACACACGCATACACACATACACACACACATACACACGTACATACACATACACATACACATACATACACATACACATACACAACATTTCTAGAAGAATGAAGAAGAGCGGAGGTCTTGATCATTTGGATTGTACTAAAGGTCATGCTACTACTCATTCACCCAACGCATATACATACATACATACACCACACACATACACAGACAGTCCATCAATAAAATCTTCAATGAAACAGTCCACTATTTTTTTCTGCATTTCTGCCTCCTTCCAAAAAAAAAAGGTCATAGAGTTTTATAAATGAGGAATAGGAAGATTGAAGAAGAAGAATACAAATGAGAAATCACATCATTTGAATTTTATCTTTAAAATTTCGAAAAACTTCATGAAAATAAAAATAACAAAAAAAAAAAAAGGATAGTAACCTTTTTTGTTACGATATGGTTGGTATATATGAATGAACAAAGAGAAATAAAAATTATCGTTAAATGTATACTTTCGTCACATATAACTCACACATCTATAAGGCATAATGCCAAACATTAGAGGAAATAATCAAAAAAAAAAAAAAAGAATGGCAAGGACTTTTAAAAAGTGAAAAAAAACCGACAATGTAGAAATGAACCGAGAATGGGATTAGAAAAATAAAAAAAAAAAAGAAATGAAGAATTTTTAAACTATCCTCGCTTTTGCTATTTATTAATTCAAATATATAATTATTGTTAACATTTTGCTTCTTATGTTATGAGCAGGGAAAAAAAAGTTAGTTGATATCTTATCAGATCAACTTTCTCTTTTTGATAAATTTAAATTAACAAATAACAAGTAATAATAAATCAAGTTATAATTTATTAATAGTTTATACTGATTAGTTTTGTTTTTTTTATCAGCAATTGAACTAATAATATTTATTTGTTAAATATAATATGAATAATTCAGGAACTAATACATATCTAATTTTATGAATATTATTATTATTATTATTATTATTTAACAACATATAATAAGGAAATTATCCGCTTATCACTTGAATTAATTGATCTTTCTCAATTGCTATCTCCTTATCATTCATAATATGATAATCGTCTTTCATCTGATAATATTTTCATCACTATGGAACATTCATCTAGAAGCTGGCAGAATAAGGCTAAAAAATGATTTAGAATATCAAGCATACAGCATACAATATCTGATACATATTCGTGCATCAACAATATTCTCATCATCATCTCTTATTACTGATAATATTTATATTTGATTAATATACTATGTAATTACTTATTATTTACTTCCCTTTTTTCAGTGATAATATCTATTATTATTACTACTATTAATTTAAAAGAATCAACAGAACAAGGCCAGAATTGTTTTAGAAATATAGAATGGACAATAAATATCAGTATACATGCATATATTGATATCATCAACGGGTAACATGTAAAAATCATCCATCCTTCTGTATCATCAATATGTAACATACGTGCAGATCACATAAGCATCATCAATGAAGCGTATAAATGAAATGTTCCCTTTTGTATCAATATGTAATATACGTGCAGATCTATATTATTATTATCATTATTATCATCATCATCATCATCAATTGAAGCATACAAAAATAAAAATGTTCGTCTATATCAGTATGTATATAATCAGTATGTATATAACATGCTTTTGAATACTATTTCAATGATGATAATGATGATATAATATATGGTGCAAATAGATAAAATGCTGATGCTGTTGATGATAGTTGTAGTAGTGGTAGTAGTAGCAGTAGTTGTAGTAGTGGTAGTAGTAGCAGTAGTTGTAGTAGTAGTTATAGTAGTAGTAGTAGTCGTAGTTGTAGTAGTAGTAGTAGTAGTTGTAGTGGTAATAGTAGTAGTAAGAGCAATAGTAGGAACATGGGTAAAGATAGAAAGTAGAGGTAGAGGTAGAAATAGAGGTAGATGATAATAATAGGGTATATTGGTTAGAGGAAGGTGCTTCTTTCTTCATTCTTCTTCTTCTTCCTTTCCCATTCCTCTTCCTTTCGTATTTCTGAAATCTTTCCCTCCCCTGCCTCTTTCTTCTTCCTCAACAACCGGTGATGCTTCTATAGCTCATCATCTTTAATCGGTTTTCGGACCAAGACCAGACTATTCGACCTCCATCTTCTTTCTCTTTTATTTCTCCTTACAATCATTTCACATACATACACATACATACATACGTACACATACACATACATACATACATACATACATACATGCACATACACACGTATATTGTACATTCTAGTGGGAAGAAAAAACAAGAAGGGTAAAAATGTTCATTCATAAATATTGCATATATATATATATATATGTTAATGATAAGACATAGAAGAGAGTGATTGGGAGGGGACAGAAGAAAACTTATTTTATATCTTTAGGTAAGTATATATATATATATAATGATTAGGGGATCATGAAATATGAAATATTTAATAAAAATAAATATTGAAACAAATTCATTGCTACTAAAATATAAACTAATAATCGAGAATGATCATAATAAAATTATCAACGCGATTATTAATATTCAATAAATAAATATTACTAAAAATACAATGAATAGAAGAAAAAATTATAAAGTATATATCATTTATGTAATTTATTTACTAATATTTTGAAAAATAAAATTACTGTTTAGGAAAAGAGAAAGATTTTCATCGTTCATTGAAACATTTTATTTTATTTACATACAATGAAAATGACCCGAAGAAAAAATTTAAAAGGCTATCAAATAGATTACTAATACGCTAAACAAATAAATTTGCTTATATGAAAGAAAATTGAAAGTACGATTTCTTTTATCAATAACACATATGTGTTGTATTATTGATAAATGAAGGAATTATGCAATTTATCAATGAAATAATATCAGGAATTATCATAAAGAAATAATGATAAATGTGGAATTAATTGAATTATGTATACATATTTATTTGGTGAATAATAATCCTTATCATGAGAATACAATGATAATATAAATCAGGTACTTGCTTATATATATATATATATATATATAATAGTTCTTATTAATTTCTTACAAACTTTCCGAATAATACATTCGGTCTCCTCTTTTTTTATCAAGAATCCTATATAAATTGTATAATTTAAAAATTGTCTAAGAAAAATTTAATCTTTTATCATAGAATCTAATATATCATATTGATAATTCTATAACTTCTGTGCGTCATTTCTTCTTTTTGCAAAACTATTCAAACTATTTTCATATTTTCACAGAATTAATAATTTCTGTTTTATAATTCTGAAATAATTCATTTAAACCATGCTATAATTTCAAAATGAATGAACGAATGAATCATTTCGTTTTGTGAATTGAAAAAAGATTTTGAAGAATGAAAATTAAATCTTTCCAAACTAAATTAATATCGAAAAAAGATGACCTAAGAAAGAAAAAAGATAAAGGAAGTCATGAAGTAAACCTGTGAAATGTGCAAATACATTTATCCATTCCATCGTAAGACTGAAGTAGTAAGAAATGGTTTAAAAAAAGAATAAAAATGATGCTATGTATAAAGTAGGAGCAGCTGATCGAATAAATATACAATTCAAACTTGTTATACCATCAATCTATCAAACTAAATAGTTAGATCATTGAATTCATACATTTATATACAAATCTGATGACTCAATATCTATAAACTGATCGACTGGTATGATCTAAACCAACCGATCATTGTATCGAAAATCCGGCATCTCACATGTTTGAATGAACATGCGCAAGGCATAAAATGACGATAACGATGAATGATAATGATAGACAGATAGATAGATTAATTGATAGATAGCATGACGACAATAAAAGTGATAATGACGATGGAAGTAACGATACAGGTTAGCCAGAATGAATGATTGGCGCCAAAAGCATTTTGGAAATTCTCAAGATGTCTGCATGTATGTGTATGTGTATTTGTAGTAGGTATGTATGTATGTACCATGTACAAATACGCCCCATTAATATATAAGTACGCATACATACGCATACATACATACATACATACATACATACATACATACATACATACATACATACATACATACATACATACATACACACATACATACACACATACATACACATATACATACATACATACATACATACATCATACATACATACACACACACATACATATACATAGACAACGACGCATATCGCTATCCAATTTTGTCGCATCAACAATTGCCCTCTTTACGACGTTGCGCATTTTCCCGCGTCTATTTTCATCGAAATTTTGTTGCAAAAGTTGCAGATGCGCGGGAAAATATTTCGTTTGGAAATTTGAAAAAAAAGAAAGAAAAAGAAGACGCACATTTATGCCAGTTGTTAGAAAATTTCTAAAAATGAAGATGGCAAATTGTTAATAATATTATAAATTTGAATCGTGAAAGAATCAAATCAATCATATTGATCAAATTACATTGATCTATTAAATTTTTTATAGAAATTTCATAATAATGGAATATTTTGTATAAATTATTGAATTGTTGTAAAAATGATTCTAACAAAAAATAAATCACATATACATATATGGTTATCAGTTTTACAAGAAATGATTATAACATGATATATATCAAGTGCATCGTTACAAAAAGTTGTATAAATGATAGGCTATAATTTTGCAAAGGAAATTGCATATATATATATATATATACTTTAGGATAATATGCTAAGCTATTTATAATACAAATCATTCAAACATCAGTTTATCAATTCTGCAAAAAGAAATCGTATAACGAAATATATCAAGTTAAAAATTGTTATAAGTGATTCTTAAAATAAATAGATCACGTGTAAACGTCAAATTATCAATTTTTACATAAATAGATGACGTGTAAACATCAAATTATCAATTTTACATTTTAAACAATCAGAAACAGGATTCTACATTTTTCTTATAAATTGCAATTTGCTTGCTAAAAAAAAATTAAATGCTCCCGATTGATGGTAATTTTTAAAATGTATTAAATTTTTCCGATATCAATTGATGTAATAAAAATATTTTATAAGGTTAATTATAAAAGTATTTTAACCTATAATGAAAGGTTATTCCTTTAATAAATGTCAATTAGATGTTAAAATAATGTTCAAAGTTCTTTTTTTCTAAGATAATGATGATTTTTTAGAACATTTTCAATTTGCTTTTCTAACTATAAAATCAAATTTCTCATTTAATAAAAAGATAAAAAGAGAGAAAATCAATATTGATATATAATATTTTAATATATAAGTATTTCATTTATTCAGTGATATGATTGATCTCATATCATAGCCGTATTTATTGAATGAATCTTATAAAATCTAAAATTTTCAGTATTCATCAATAAAAAGAACTATAACAAAAATATTTTGTATAAAAGAAAGTAAATAAAACTATTTTAAAATATTTGAAAGAAAAAACCAGAAAAATCAACAATATAACTCGTACAAGTAGAGTTATACAGAAATATCACAGTGAAAATTCCAAATCATTTATTCAACGAGCTCCAATATCCCTTGCCTAATCAACATCTCGCAATCAGCCACAGGTAACGAATGCTGTAAAAACATATAAGAAAAAAAATGAAAGAAAAGAAACAATCATCGATCGAATTATCCAATTATTTTAATCTTTTTTTTTTTAAATTGAATCTCAAAAATTAGTTCGTCTGTTGATAGCTATAAATGTTTTTTTTTTTTTAATAATAATTCAATATAGAAAATGACAGACGATGACGTAAAGATAAAACAATTTAGGAAATTTCAAAAAATTTATCAAAGTTTTCTCATTTAAATGAAAGTTAGATTTTCAGAAAAGAAAAAACTAATGCAGGAAATTTTTAAAAATAATAAGATGTAAAAAAGAAGATAAACTATTACCAATGCATTCTCAGTAAGAGAAACAATCGTTCCATCGCTTAATTCAAAAGAACCAATATTTTGTTTTGCACTGAACCTAGAAAAACAAAAAAACATAAACATATGATAAACTGATTGCACTATAATTTATCAAAATTTGAAACCACTAATTTAATTCATTCTAACTTAATTTAACTGAATTTAATTTGAAAATCTAAAAGAAAATTTCTGGTAGGGAAATTTATGGAAGGAAAAAAAACAGAATAAAATGAAGTGCAAAAATGAGCCAATGGAAAGAAAAATGAGTAAATTAAAAGAAATTGACCTTGACAAATAAATTATGAGGCGGCTTCATATTCAACAATAAATTCATTCCATTCTCACCAAGCGAACTTTGAAAATCGGCAAGAAGATTGTTATATTCCTGCAACCATTTCAATTCTGCCTCACACAAATTTTCCTGAAAACTAATAATTCTCTAGTAAGGAAGGAAAAGCAAAATAAAATCTCGAGTTCAATATTGACTAAATAATTTGAATTATTTTAGAAGCTGATAATTAATTACTTATAATATATACATAATTATTTTTTCATCAACAAGAATATACCATGGATGTATTATTGAAGGAAAAAAATTGGATTAAATTTCGTTCGAAATGCTGGATGCATTATACAGCCCAGATTTAATTTGCAAAATATCTATTATTTTATTGATGAGATGTTAAGAAATAATATTTTCTACAATTTTAGTTAAATATCTCCGGAATAATTCTAAGAAATCTTTCTGCCTTCCCATATTCTTCTTATGTCTCTTTTTTGGTATTTTTAGATTCATCATTCAAAATAAATTTAACAGAATTAACATCCAAGATAAATTTCATCCACAAGAGAAAATTAACGAAAACTTTTAAAGAGAAAACTTTCAAACAGAAAATCAAGAGAAAATTAACGAAAACTAAGAAAACTTTTAAAATAACTCAAGAAATAGAAACGATTAAAAAGATAAATTTTTTTCACTTTCATTAAAAAAGTTAGTTTAAGCAAACATTATTTCGCTGATGTCGATAATTAAAAGAATACTGATTTTACATTTTTATTCTTTATTTATACTCATGTTCAATAACAAATCCCCAAAAGAAGATGCTTTATATAAAACCGTAAAATAAGCACAGCTTGTTAATTGTGGTTAGAATTAAAAATGTCAAAATTCTTGTTGCTTCATAAATATTTCGGATACTTCAAACAAAAAGAAAAAAAGTGGAAAAAGAAGGATTTCTGTAATTTTCATCAACAGATATTATTACTGATCAATTCAACTTATATAAGTTTTGTAACAGATACAATCAAAGATTTGTTAAATCCCTATTGCTTTCCTAATATTTCGGATACTTGAAAAGAATGAAGTAGAAAATTTCTTTCTTTTTTTATAATATCGCATGTCAATTTATTGTTGAATAAATTTTAGTCTTGATAAATTGGAAATAGTGATCAATAAAATAAATTGTTTACCTTAATTTTTTCAGGTATATGCCCACCATGTTTCCATCGTAAATGTTTTATTCGTAATATACGTTCATGTAAATAAGTACAACAACATCGTTTAATATATTCAATACAACTTTGTCTTGCATGTGCTGTTATTGCTACTTCTTGTTTTCTATTTCTTTCCGATATGGAACCTGATTTTAGGATCATCCTGAAAATTTTTACATAGATTTAAAGATAAAAAAATCTTTACTTTCCACTAAAAATTATGCGTATCAGATAATATCATACGAAACTTATTTCATAATATTTCTTTATTTTTTAAAATCAGAAATTTTTTTGTTGAAAATTATCACAATTTAGGACTGAAAATATTTGCTATTTCCTTATCTTCTTTCGCTTTATAAAAATTACTCAAATCAATAAATTGCCGGCAAAAATTTTTTATTTTAGATTACTGACTGAAAAATAGTAAGCTATAAATTTTCAGTTAACTAATTAAGTTTCTCACAAATCATCAGCATTTTTCTTGTACAATTTGTTAATGTTACTGATACATTTTTTCATTTCATCGACCTGAAATTTGCATAATTTTTAGGAAAATATACATAATAGTACAGTAATATTATTATAACATAAAATTAATATTTCCAAGTTTTATTGCCAATTTTTTTCTTTTTTGTGTAAAAATAAATTCAAACTATTTCAAGAGTTGCAAAATAAATAATCAGTCATACTTAATCGAATAAAACAAAAATTAAGTAACATGAACTAATTGTATTTTATTTTATAATCAATGCTTTTTTTTCTTTTTCAAACTTTTTCAGAATTTTAAAATTAATTAAAGAAAAGATAGATACCAACATTATATGATGGAATAGAATCGGGTGAAGAAGAATTCAATGAGCTGATTAGTGCAACGGCATCATCAATTACCGATTCGATGTCACGGTTCATGTAGGGTTAGTGTCTAAACTTGCCGATTAGTTTTTTTTTTTTTCTGTCGGTATTTGTTAAAGCGTAATTTCAAAATTTCAAGTTTTGTAAAAAAATGAAATTCTTGCAAAAGAAAATTTGAAAGAAAAAAGAAAAAAAGTGGAAATAAACGCAATAGGCGTAAAGCATTGAAAACGATTGATAATCGGCAAACTTTTTCAGTACATAATATCTTCTAAAAAATTTTTATTCGTCAGAATTTTTGCATAAACTAAAATATAAATTAAAATTGTAAAAGAAAGAAAAAATAATAGTAAAAATAGGAAAAATTTTATAACTTTTTATCATATAAATAAAGGCAAAACAAATAAATGAATACATTTATGTGCATATATATGTATTGTATATGTATGTAATAAATATATTAAAAATTTTTCCAATTTTCATAAAATACTTCATAAATAATTAAATAAATTTTGATGCAAATTTCTTCATAATTTGAAAAAATAGATTTTTATTTTATTAAATATTCCAACTATATTTTCTTCAATTCATTGATTTTCCAATTTTTTAAAATTTTTATACCTTTTATCATCATTTACATTTATAACAAAATGGAATATGTTTGGAAAAAAATAAAGAATTTGCATTAAAAATATAAGAAAAGTGAAATAGAGAAAAAGAACTCATAAATCTTTGTCCTCTTCTTTTCGTTTTTCTTTCTTTTTTTCACTCTCATTTTAATGAATCATCAAATAAGAGAGAAAATCTTTTAGTTAAACAAATCCTCAAATCTTATTTAAAAGAAAAAAGATAAGAAAAAAAGGAAATTAAAATCAAAGAAAAAAACAAGGATCAACAGTAGTATATATATATATACATATTATGTGTGTGTATATTTTAATGGACAAAAACGATGACAAATCGAGGAAATAGAGATGACAGAATGAATGAAAGCGCGATTTGATCAATTTGCTGCTATTATGAAAACTATTTCTACCAAATTTGAAAAAAAATTTTTTTGAAATTTAAGGAAAAAATCGGTAAAAAGAAGTGCATAGCTATATATATGTTACCGTTTGCTTAGTAATTTTCATAAATTTATTAAATCACAGTCATTTTTGCAAATTAATTTAATTTAATAAAATGAAAATTTCATTAATTTGGAATTTAATTTTAAAAAATTAAAAAAATATTAAATTTTGAATTCTCATCTTTTTCTCATTTCTCAATTTTATCTTAATCGTCAAAAAAATATTTTTTTAACTATATCATATTATTTTTATCGAATTTTCACTCACAATAATAATAATAAGATCAGTTAGAAATTATGATTAAAATTATCAATACAAGACGATTTCTCCTCCCTATCTCTAAACGACAATAGAAAGCGTTTGAGATTTTCTTTCGTAAATGAAAATAATTTTTATAACTCTAAAAATTGAACAAAATTAAGTGCATAATTTTGTCCAAGAGATGAAAAATTGATGAACTGTAGTGAAGTGAATAAATAAAAGCGTTACTTTTTTCATAAAAATTATACCTATCATTCAACAGGATAATGATCATACAATAATTTTTTTTTTTAACAAACCACTTGGTAAATCATAAGAATGAAACTAGCCTACGGTACACTTCTAAGTAACTCGTAGTATATATTCTTGCTAGAATTTCCTAAACTTGGGAATTATGTGACTTATTACAGGATTAAATGCAATTCAAATATCAAATCATTTCAGGAATAATGATCCAAGTAGTAACAAATTTTGTGTTCTTTTTTAATTGCCTTATAACAGTTACCAATGGAATATTTTTGAACTTATCTAGAATTCGTAAGAATAAACTTTCGATCATTTATTTGAGATATGATCAATGTAATACTTATTGCTAATCAATTTTATATATCAATAATTTTTAATTTATGTTCCAAATTTCATCAAAAATTGATAAATAAAACTCATCATAATTCATATCTTATCAATTAATAATCTAATAATATGTAGGCTAAAATCTTATTAATAAATATTTACAACTATCACCATATACGAGATATCGTTTCGTCTTTTTTTTTGTCGAACAAAAAAATGCGTTTAATTTTATTCGTGACATGATCCATTTTTGACCTCATCGTTGTTCTATACGAAGATGAAGATTGTTTCGAGCAAGAATTTCTCACATTAAAAACTTTGATACCATCGCTTTCAGTCGTTCGATAATTTATGCACGATTTAGTAGTTTTGTTCGTTTTTTTTATTTTTTTACCTGAAAAAGGAATATTTTTTTTTGCTATATCAAGAAACTTTTTTGCTTCATTTTTTTCCTTACTACTATTACTATGAGCTAGATGAATGGAGAAGAAAATGGATTGATAAATATGCAACATATTTTCTAACGATGAATCAGAAAATGTAAAAGGTCTTTAAAAAAATATGCCAAAAGCAGAAATAATCCAAATTCATTTGATGAGAAATGTACAACATATGTTGCCATTTGTTGATTATTCAAAAATAAATGAGCAAAAATATATATTCTTATATTATTAATATATAATATAATTTTTAAATATATTCAAATAGCTGTTAATGAAAAAATTTTATTTCAATTTTTCATTCAATCATTTTATTCGACATCTTTCTTGTATAATCAAATGAAACATTTACAAATCTTCTATTTCAGTACTATTCATCTTCTAAAGTATTTTTATTAATATATTTTAATTATTTTTATTCAATTGCTAATCGTAAATTCGATTATAACTTTACCAGAAAAACTACATGTATGATTTTTTCCGCCTATTTTTTGCCACTTATATATATTTACCATCTAATACTGC
The DNA here is from genome assembly GCA_024305405.1 of Dirofilaria immitis. Taxonomy (NCBI): domain Eukaryota; kingdom Metazoa; phylum Nematoda; class Chromadorea; order Rhabditida; family Onchocercidae; genus Dirofilaria; species Dirofilaria immitis. The sequence continues at coordinate 1,481,050 of JAKNDB010000088.1, read as the reverse complement.
TGAAGAGCTTTTCTTATCACAAAACTTCTTGTCCACTTTTCTCACTTTATTTTGGTAAGAAAAAATAGGAAAAATTTATTTATTTTTTGAAAGATTAATTTTTGCAAATTAAATTTGTGAAAAGAGACGAATGGTAAGAATTCCAATCCTTGAAATTGATCAAAAGTTACATCAATATAAATTTAACTTCTTAATTAAATATCCATACCAATTAGGTACAAAGAATTATCCATTTATGAATTAGTATTAACAATCAAAGAGCATAACGAAAATTAGTTCAGTCAAGAAGTTTTGTGGAAAACACTATTGAAGTTTAAAAATTATTTTTCCTAATTATAAAAATTATCCCATTCGGAGAAGAATGTTTTCGTAGTCAAGTGCTCACGTTCTAACAAACAATATTTAAAATCATGAACATGAAGCTGAATTTATAATTAAGGCAAATAAATGGAAAAAAGAAAAATATAACTCTAACTAATTGTAGTCATGTATACATATATATTTGATTTTTAAATCCTAATGAGAGCCATATAATAATGAGAAGCAGAATTACTAAATGAATAGATATTATATACAACCCATGCGATAAAATTCTAGTATAATTAATAATTTTAAATTTGAATTACGAATAAACAGCCTCATAAATTGCTCGCAACCATATAGACACAGCAACTGCACCAGCATCTGGTTCTTTTTGTACTAAACAAGAAGTGTAACTTGCACGACCAACTTGTGCAATCATGCTACTAGTAGCTTTTGCTCTTTCTTCAGCTTGCTGCAAATAATTAAAGTAAAAAAGGGATGAAATCAGTAAGAATGATGTGCAGCAAAGAATCAACTCGATTTACAACTTATTTTTGTGATTAATTAAAATTAGAGAACTAAAAATGATGTTACCAGTGACAATTCCATACAAGATACAATTTTTAAAATAACGAATGAAGGAACTAATTACAAAAAAATATAAAGGAAAAGACCAAAGAGAGAGAATTATCACAATCAATACTTTTTCATATAATCATGAACTTAGGATACATAATAAAGTTAAACAAAAAAATTGATGTCGTATCTATTAACCACAGTGAAAAATCAAAAATAAAGAAGGAAAGAAAAATTAACAAAGAAAATTACCTTTACAGCATTTTCCCACTGTGGCTTTTCAGGATTTTCACATGATATTGCTGTCAAAGCAGCATGTAAAGGATCTACCTGTAAGTATGTCGGTTGCACCGAAAAAGCCTGAATACAATTTCAAATTTGTTAATAAATATATATGCAATTAAAATTATGCAGACATTGGTGGTCATGCGTTTTGCTAAAGACTAAAAACAATATTCGATATTTTCTAACTCCTTTTATAAGAAATTCTATAGTCTGAATGAAATATTGATATCAATTTTGGAATAGAGCTACTTCATAAGATTAAAAATAAACACTACAGTATTTTTTTTTGGGAAATACTAATATAAAATACTGTTAAAAATGAACAAACACTTTCCAAAGCAAATGAGCTACAGCAGGACTTGACATGCTAAAAGAGTTAAATATAACATATCATTTCATAATTTAATGAAAAAGTTACTAATAGTCTGATCATTTTGAATATTCAAATCTTGGATTTATTGCAACTGAAATGACTATAATTGAGAAAACTAACCATAGATCTAGAACCTGGTTTGGCTTGCCCATATTTTATAATAGCCTCTAGGCTATTTTTCAATGCTATAAACCACTGATTTGCAGTTGCTGATTCGATAAATGATTGAGCAGCGGAGCTGAACATCAACGCGTATAACTGAAAAGGAGAAAAAACTACATTATCATTAATGAAAGCATAAATGACTATTACTAATTTGTATTTCCAAAAATATAATAACTTTTCTCGCTATAAATATCCTAATCAGCGAAAGCAGAAGCACTGCACAGATAAAATGTAAATAAGAAGCTTTCATGCAATGCATGCCAATAAATCGTTTCATAACTAATTTTTTATTGCAAAATAGAAAGATCGACGATTAAGATCGAATTACCCAAGTCAATATATCAAGATCAGAAATGGAAAATCTGGTAGAAGTAAAACAAAAGTTAAAAACTCACAGCTCCAGCTGTACCACCAACATCATCTTCAAATATTTGTGAAATTTCATTAAATAAAGAATGTGGTTTATTACATGCAAGTTTTCCTTCGTCCAAACATTTTAAAATTTCTGCAAAATAATTACCAAAATGACTCAATTATAAATATGAATAACAGCCTGCAAATAAGACTGCAAATTTATAATTATTATGTGGAAACTCGTTTTTTCTCCTTTTACAGCATGGTAAGTGATATGATGATCTCATTTTAGATAACAAAACTTACTATCGGCACCAACTTTTAGAGTACTTCCACAGTCACCATCACCTGCACTACTGTCTAAAGCATTCAGCATATCCACAGATTCACGAATTACTATGCAGGCCTTTTTATAGCTCTTTCTACACGTTTTGAATCCTCTGGAACATTATAAATTTTTGCTTTATATTCAAATATAACTGCTTAAAGCTGATATTTACAAAGGTCTGGCTATTCTTCAGTTGGCACTGTAATCAGAAAATCATTTTCGCTTCTTCATATCAACAGAAATATATTGCACAAAATTAACAAAGTCGAAAGAAATGGCCATTCGTAAATATCAGCTTTAAGCAGTTATGTTAGGACAGGAAATGGAGAAGAGATATTTTTAAACACGAATTGTGTTTTTGATTTTGTGCACTAAATTTCAAATCTATTTTGAAATGTTTACAAAATACAGTAACGTTATATTATTGAATTATTTAAAGCAAAATTATTCAAAATTATAATACACAAAAATTTTTTCTGAAACTAATGCAAAGACAAATTAAACCTTTGGAAAGTGCTACTCCAATATGTCTACTGATTTCCTGTTTACTTTCCGTCGATTTGATTTCATTTGCATTAGATGAAAGTTTCGGAGGCAAACGTGTCATTCGCCATGCAGGTGCCTCTGTCACCACATCTTAAATTATTATTATTTTTTACCATTTTTATGATATCAGTCATAAAAATGCAATTAAAGATAGCAAAAATAAATCGAAATCTTAATCAAAATGATATCATAAGACTTATTAAATTCGATTTTTATATCCAAATCGTTTATTTAAAAACTTCTCGGAATTCATTCTTTGTCTAAAAACTTTAACGTTATGTACCCAGATATCGTAACCAATCGTCTGACATCAATCGTAGAATTGTAATACTGATGCCATGACCATTCAGCGATGTCATCACGCTTTCTACATAGAAACGTCGAATGCAATAATCTTTTTCACCTTAACAGATTACATTATAAATCTTCAAATTGCTCGATGAATGTATATAAAACTATGCTAAAATGGCAGTTTTAGTAAATATGTTAGATTTCTGTTTTTTTTTTTTTTTTTTTTCATAAAAATTGAACTTCCGACAATAAAACCGAAACTTACATCGAATTCCAATAAAAGAATTTTAAATTATCTATTCGTTTGATCTATTTAGGCGATATCAAATTTAACACGAGCAGAACTTACGTAGATATGAATAAATTTCTCCAGAAAGAATATTGAGTTCAATTTGCGATGTTCCACCAAGATTATTTAGTAAAATAACCAGTTCCTCACCTGAAAATGTAAAACTTCAAGTACGAAAAGTCTTAAATATTCTTGCAACCAGTGGAACAATAATAATCTATGAGAAGTAAAAAGTTATCGGTTTAAAGTCCAAGAATAGAACTCAAATCACTTTGAAAAATTGAAATTTCAAAATCTGAATAAAAAACTTATAACTTCGGGTGGTTATACTTCTTGAATATTTTAAGTTCTAGGTCTATAAGTATCGGGATGTAAATTAAATTTTGTCATATTTAAATTCATTTGCCATGTACCTCTTTTAAGTTTTAATTTCTGGCTGTTTTCAAGTTTTTCTAGTAGTAGTTTTGCTATTTCTTTTGCCGTTCTGTATTGACTTCTTTCAAAACCAGGCTCACCATGAATACCGAGACCAAATTCCATCTGATCCGATTCCAGTTCAAACATTGGACCTCTACCAGGTAAACTACATGCAGAAAGACTAACACCAATAGTGCCTCAAAATAATCATCATTAAAAGTATCTCCGTTGCCATAAAACACAAAATTAGATATTGAAATTAGTGATTTTAAAATTCGCAAAATCATAATAGATCAGCTTTTAATCTTTCAAATTCCGTATCCTAATAGTTTAATAACAACTATTAAACTTCTCTCAACAAAAATATTGATAAAAATACTATAACCAAAGCATTACAACCTTTATTTAGATCAGACTTGCTTCAACCTACCTAAATTATCATTTATGATTCTGGACGTTGCAGTTATTGTTTTCAGATCTCTGCCTTCTTCAGCCATTGCTCCAGCAATCTAAAGACAAAAATCCATTACTAAGTAAAAGCCACAAAACAACTGAAAAATTTATACACAGAAGCTGACTTTGAAAACTTACTTTTAATAATAATACAGCACCTGCTAAACCACGACGTCCAACATCTCGTCCAGCAATGCTACCTTCTAATGCCACATCATCACCAATCATCACCATTTCTGCTTCACCATCCTGAACATTCGCATATTAAAGAAGTTTATAGCATTGTAAACTATATGAAACTTAGTTTCAATGATTTGAGAACAGTTTGCAAAGCTGTATATATTGGGGACTAAGGAAAGTTTGGTCATCATCAATACAGTCTTATTTGTTGCATCTGTTATAAAATAAGCAAAAGTTTACCAGCTGTTTCATTTCCTATCGTAGCTACCTTCACATCATTTTTGAAATAGAGCTTAATGTTTCAAATATATATTTTTAATTATGAATGGTTTTAGTATGCCTAACGAAACATAATCACATATCTAAGAACCTCTTTTTCTCGATTTGCATTGAATCGTTCCACAGCTAAACCAAAATTAAGTCGATCACCAGTATAATTGATGACAAATACTCCTATCCCAGCTGATAAATAAAATAAAGATAAGTTCCATATAATATAAAACTAAAGTTCACCAGGAAAAGCAACTGCTCATGAATAATTATTTGAATCCCAAGCAATAACTTAAGATTTTTATAAACTATTCACTTACAGCGGTTGCGAATAGCATTTAAGCCAGCCAGCACATGTGAAGTAGGTGGTGATGCAAAAACATTTCCACAAACGGCAGCTGACAAGAAACCTTTTCCAACGAAACCTACAAAATTAGGATTAAGCTAAAGATTGGTCTTTTGTTTTTTTTTTTTTTTTATATATATTTGAAACTCCCAATGAAAGTTTCCAAAGTCTTCCCCCATATAATGCATAAGTTATATTATAACTGAATTATGTTAAAACCCTTAATCTTTCGTTGAAATTAAGTTTTTCAAAGCAATACCTGCAGCAAATGGCTCATGTCCAGAGCCTCCACCAGCAAGTAGCGTAACCTGCTTTCCTCCTTTCAGCTTATCATTATCAGTCCGAAGAATTACACGATGGCAACACTGAAATTAAAAAAAATGTTAACAGTAACACGTAGGTATAAAGCCATCACAAAAGAAATAAATAATGAAACCTGAAAATTTCTTAAATTTATATTATTAAGCATGCACAAAAGCTTTAAAGTATAAATTTATTAACAATTTCTGAGTTTGGCTTTTTATGAAACTACTTTTAATAAAGTATAAAATCATTTATGTTACCGCAACGTAAAATAATGCTTATCGAAATGTAATGAAACCTGAAAAAAGCTTGGCGTTCCAATCTCCTCATTACACTGTTGCTGCTAATAGATTTACATTTTTAATTGTTAGAAAAAAGTTTTTTATTAAACAAAAACAAGACTTACATCTAAGGTTGCCAAACTGTCATGCGAGAGAATTAATCCACGGATACTATCGTCCACGGCATTATCAGGACTGTTTATAAATTTATTTATCTTTTTACTATTTTCGTTTCCATTTCAGTTGTTACTTTGACTGATGATGACAATCGAACAAAATGCAACAGTGGATTTTGTAGCAGATTTTTCGCCTGAAACTGTGCAATCTGGGAAAACTACCCCAAAGCAAAACTTAAAAATACTAAAAAGGAGTAACATATTCAAAAAAATAAAATCGATAAGTAATTAAAATATATTATCTTATATTTATGAAATATTTATAACAGTTTTTTAAAAAAAATCGAAAAGCAAAATTTCCGCGACGGTAATATCAACATTCAAAAGCTATAAATTTAGAAGTCTTTTCCATATCTATTTCGATAAAATGACATGAATTTTTTCAACTAATTGAACTTTGATTACTAAAACATTAACAACTGTATGGAAATGACTTATTCAAAATTCGATAACACAACAAACTAATCGATATGCAAACATTAATCATGGTACGACAGAGTGAATATCATAGTTTGTATCATGTTTCACATTTTAATACATATATATTTTACGTATGGATAATTTATTTCTAACTAACACATTTATGAATACAGCAGAATATTACATAATTAACTATACATGTAAAATTGCCATATAATCGCACATGCGCGAGGAATCATGTAGACATAGTCTGCATGGAATATAAACATGATATAACGTTATTGAAATATAGTCGAAGAATCGTTGAACTTAAATTATGTGAAATAAAAATATAATACAATGTAATTCGAACAAAAAAAAGAATAATAATCATAAGAGATAGAGATTTAGATATCAAATAACTATTAATGCATGGGATTTTAAATATTAATGTGAAAGATTGAATTATATAGATACAGATGAAAATTATAAGCATAGATACGTCGAAAATCACGTCACTTACGTGTAACACATCATGCATCAATAAAAATGCAACAGATAAATTAAAGAAAAACTTACAGCAGATATCGCCATTCGCTTCAAGTGATACATGAGCAAACGAGCAAAAGTGACCTTTCCCCTCTTTCTCAGCTCTTCCCTCTCCCTCTCTCTTCTCTCCTCTTTTCTTTCTCTATCTCGTAAAGTTATGAAAACATTAATGATGCGTGTGAAATAATATTACGTGATTGTTAAACGTCTAAACAACGTTACGCAAAACGAAAGAGTATAAGTGAGATGAAATTTCACTTTTAATTCTTATTTTCTTTAAATTTGTCCGAATTTTCTATAAAAAGAATAACTAAAAATTTATTTTTCTAGCAATAATTATTTTCAAATAATGTAATCATCTACTACAATGATATTACGTGAATCGTTAAACGTATAAATAACGTTTAAACATCAGACTATAAAATAAGGCAGAATTTCATGTCTGAAAAAGGAAGTAACTAAAGATGTTTTTTTTGAAAAGTAGCTATGCTCGAATAATGTAATCATCATCTATCAACAGTAATATCACGTGATCGTTAAACATCTAGAACCATGATAAATTTGAACATAAAGAAAGAATATCACGTAAACTTGAAGCATTATGCATAATCATAAAATTGAAAGGTCTTCGATAAAAAAAGAAGAGAGAGAAATAAAAAACAAATTTGATTTCCATTAAACATTTCTTAACTCTAATTTATCATTCAAGATAAATATGATTATGCATAATGCTAGAAATAATGAAATCTTAACCAAACATTAATTGATTAATTTAAAAATTGCACGTATCTATGTGTTAAATACGCCTAAGCTATTCTTATTATTCAAAAAAGATTCAATAAATTACATATTTTCAAATTCAGTTAATTTCATCTCATCTTAAACAACAGTATATTAGCCAAATTATTGCTATAATTATTAGCGACAGACCATTCCCACTCATTTTCATTCCTTTTCCCGCATTTTTTACTCATCAGTCTTTTACCGCTTTATTTTTCGCAATTCTCATCAATCTTTGCCACTTTGTTTCTTACTGTTTCTATCAACTCTACCACTCTGCTTCTCGCTTATTTGAATAATCTTTACCATTTTATTTTTTTCGCAATTCTCAGTAATCTTTGTCACTTTCGTTTCTCACAACTCTTACCAATCTCTACCATCTTCGTTTCTCATAATTCTTGCCAATCTCTCTGCCACTTCGTTTCTCGTTGTTCTTATCAATCTCTGATGCTTTGTTCCTCATCATTCTTATCAATTTCTGCCACTTTCGTTTCTCGTTGTTCTTATCAATCTCTGCCATTTCCTTCCTCATTATTCTTATCAATCTCTGCCATTTCATTCCTCATCATTCTTATCAATCTTTGTCGCTTCGTTTCTTGTAATTCTTATCAATTTCCGCCATTTTCGATTCTTGCAGTTTGTATCAACCTTTTATGTTATTTCTTTCGTTTTCATCAATTCCTTTCATCTTTTCGGTTATGATAATTTTTTTTACTCTTACTTATTGCTACTTACAATTAATAATTAATATTCCGCACAGCTAATGTCTTAACCAATATTTTGAATAGCTATTAGTGCAAAAAATGAATCCAATCAAAGGGTAAATATTATTACCAATCTTAAAACAAATGTGTAATCATTGAAATAAAATGATTTTATTGTACAGTTTTTATTAATAATCAATATATATATGCACATATATGTTAAGTAATATACCTTATGAAAATATTTCTTACGTACGTGAAAATATTATTTCTTACATACATGTAAATATTATTTCAAACGATAAATTAATCATTTCCAGTTTTCAAACGATAAATTAATCTTCAAACGATAAATTAATCATTTCCAGTTAAATATAATCTGTTGCTATTCTCACTCTCTTATCATTATTATCACTTATCATCTTCAATCGTCATCTTTATCATTATATCATCAATAATTATCATCAATCATCATCATCAATTATTATCTTCAAACATAATGCTTATCACTGTATAACAACATTTACTATTAGTTATTACCAGTTATTATCTTGAGTCATCATCTTTATAATTATTATTAAGGGAATCACCATCAATTATCATTGTCATCAATAACTGTCATTGTCATTGTTATTACTAATCATTCGCATTATCTGCTATTTTCGTATATTCTTTAAAAATTTGTTTTTTTTTTTTTTTTTAAATCTTATCTGTAATATCTCGTCCAATTATTCCATCTTTTTTTCTTCAATTGTTAATGCTTAAATTTCGAATTTTTAAAGTGTTTTTGATTAAATGCGCTTCTTTTCCTTTCTTGAAATTTGCATCGAATGTTTAAATATTAAGAAAAAAAAGTTCCATTTTTTCAATAATTCCAAATCAAATGCTGGGCGAGAAAAAATTTATCGAATGCAATTATAGTGTTAACATATTTTATTTATATCATTTAGGCTTTTCAAAAGATAATTATCATTTGATAACTATTAACTCTTCTTGCTTCATTCATTTTAATTTATTCCTTTTGTTTTCCAAACACTGGAATGTATCATTATGTGAAATAAACTTTTGAAATATCTCTAAACGAAGTACGATATTTCATGTTCTTTCTTTCCTTCCTTCCTTCCTTCCTTTCTCTTTTTAATTCTGTACACAAAAATATGCAATTAGTAATAAATTAATGTAACATGGAATGTTTGTGAGCTGATAACGGAATTGGTGACGATATCGTCGAACTGAGTGATATACTTCTTACAATACTGCAAGAAGATGTCATATACTTTTGTTGATAATTTGTAGCAAAAAAAAAAAGCCAAATAAGCAAATAAAAAAATTACTCAAATAAGCAAATAATTTAAAAAATTTTTGAAATCATAAAAACGAAATCTTTTTTTTCCTTAACACAACAAAATTTATTACAAACAAAAGCGTTAAATTTAATATTATAAACAATAATAAAATTCATTTTGCAAATTATAACAAACTTAAGTTTATCTTAAAAGATTTTTTATAATAAATTTGTGAAATATTTCGTTAATTAAATTTTAACATTTATCATGAATTTTCTTTTAGCGCAATTTATGATATCCTTTTTTTATTTTTTTTCTAAAAAATAATAAAATCTTTTAAGATTTTAAAAAAAAAGGAAAACAAGATAGTTACTTGTTGATGGATAGATTTGAGATTAGTCATTCATTCATATATTTATTTTATTAATGTATGAAATGAACTTAAAACTATAGATAAAGTTAGAAAATTAATAAAGGATTAATGAATTATTTATTGTAATAATATTTTTTCAATTATTTATTTATAAATTTATTACCGATGGAAAATTTGAATTTTTCAATAATTTTTAATTATCATTCATTCATTATACTTTTATATATAAGTTATTAATTATTAGAGTAGTTTTAATTGATAATTTGTTTGATTTGAATTGTTAATCAATTTCAATAAGAGATATTAAAAAGAAATTAATCTACCAATAATGACGAATCATATTAAACGTATATATACATATATTTTTTTATAATAGTTTGAAACTATTATTCACAATTATATTATATTGTTAATACTTTTATTTTATAATTTTTCTTTTATTTTATTAAAGTTATTTTTAATAAATTCAAATTTTCACTTGTAATAAATTTATAAATACATAAATGTTATTAAAAAAGTTATATCAATTTATATATTATTTGCTTTAATTTAATAACTTAAAATATAAGTAATAATTTAAAATTAAATAACAAATGAAAATGTTTGAATGTACAAATAACAAAATGAATATAACATTTCGAATATGATATATATCTAATTATAAATACACGAAAAGCTAAGAATAACATTCAAAAAGTATAATTTAATTGTAAATTAAAAAAATAAACTTTTTTTTTTAAATTAAATTTATGAATTATTTCATCCGATATAATATGAAACATATAAGAATAAATGAATAGATTAAATCTAACAGAATTATATTAATCATACATTTTTTTCATATCTCGAGATTGTCCTTGTGTAGTATTAAAAATACTTTAGCATTATCATCGTGAGATTCGTTCTGTTCCATTGGAATTGTAGTAGTAATAGCTGCAGTCATGGGATTTACTCGTTGGATCGGTATAACTATAATAATAATAAAACTACAATAGCTACAATAATAATAATAATAATAACAATAATAATAGTAATAGTAATAATAATAATAATAGTAAAACTATAATAACTATAATAATAACAATAGAAATAGTAATAACAATGATAATAATGATAACAATAATAGTAATAATAACAATAGTAATAGTAATAATAATGATAATAATAATAACAATATGTAAAATAAAGATTGCTTTCAAACAATTAATATATGAAAGAAAAGAATAATTAAATTTAAGCAAAGATTAAATTCAATAAAAAATTTTTCTAAATTTCTCTCTTTATCTTTTCTTTTTTTTCATTTCATCTCTCTACTACATTTATATTTGAATCTTTTTAAATTTTTTATGAAATAATAAAAACTTCTTGAAAAAAATTTTAGAATTTTGAAATTTTAAAAGTTCAAAACAATTAATAATTTGAAAATGATTAATATAAAATAAAACTATCAATATTAATAAAGTTTTTTTTTTTAATTTTCTCTATTCTTTCTTAATGGTTGATCAAATTTAATTATTTTATATTAATTCGCAATTTCATCAAATAATTATTCGAAAAATTAATAATCCTTTTTTTCCGCATAATTAATTTCATAATTAGGCAGTATACTCTAATATGAATACAAATTTCAACAGAATGAAATTTACTGAAGATCATTGATTTCATATCCATCATAATATCAAAGTTTAAAGCTAATAATCCTTTTTATCTAATTAAAATAAAAGAAAAATTGAACCTTTCGGCAGTTGTTTCTCAATTTTCCCATGTATGCTGTAGATGAAGGCAAACTAATCGAACGATTGGTATCAACTTGATAAGATTTTGGTGTCTGATGCATACGTACACTAACACTTCGAACAGTACCAGATGGTTTAACTTGTTCATTATTTTTTACCTAAAAAGATTAGATACGGTATAATAAAAGATTAGATACGGTATAATAGAAATAGAATAAATATTTAATAATGCCAAAAAGAGCGAATGAAAGCGAAAAATTTCATATTATATATATAAAAATATTGTGGAAGAATGATAAATAAAATGATTAGGCATCTTGTTTTTATTATCGTTTTAATCAAACTCAATATTTTCAAAGAAATCGATATTTATAGCAAAAGAATGATCATAAATTTATATTAAAAATTTAAAAAAGAATTCCATGATATTAAAAACGATGATTTAGGTATTAAGAAATTTTTAATTTTTAATTAAATATTATCCTCAAAAACAAAAAGATAATTTTTTATATTTTTGAATTTAAAAATTTCAAACGAAAAATTGCTTATTGTAAAAATTTTGATAATTTCAAAATATATTCACATTATGATACGTAAAAAGGAATGAATGTAAAATTGAAAAAAAGGAAAAAAATTTAAAAAGGTTTAACAAAAGGCTAAACGAATTATAACTAATTGTACTGAACATATTTGGCTCTAATTAAGGATAAAAAGCACAGTAGCGAAAGTAAATACCATATCCAACATGGGAAATAATCCTAATGAACAGGCAAAACTTATACAGTAATTCAACCAACAAACCTCCTCCAATTGTTGCGGTATTTCGACAGGATTAGATATATTTTTGGCTCAGTCATTTCAATATTTGCTTGCAAATTCCATTGAACATGTCCTACTGAGTTTGTTGCGTTTTTAAGCTTACGAGCATCGCTATCAAATTCACCGATGTACTGTAATGCATTAAAAACAATATTTGTCATTAGGTTACGGTCAAAAGGCTTTTCCATTATTACGATCAAAAACTTTTCCATCTTTTTTTGAAAAAATTTTTTCCATCGAATTTTTCATTAATCAATTTATTGAATGCAATTATTAATTGCAAATAATTATTATAAATGACTTTTCTTATTCTTATTTGATTTTTTCTGTTATTTTTTGAATTTATTTGAAATTCTTTAATAACCTCTTAAATATTACCACCCTAAATTTTTCTTTTTGTTTTGAATTGAAATTTTTTTTGATGACCTTTTGAATGGTACCACCCCAACTGGTAGTTTGCCAAAGACCACTTGCTTTTGCATCTCGTACCCGTTTACTGCATGCCTCAAATTGCCTAATTCGTCGTAATCGTTCATTCTGATAATCCTACAAATATTATATTACTAAACAAAAATAAAAAATACATGGAAATTTTAATTTAAAAAAATTACTTTCATTGTTACTGTAGCATACGGTAGCAAAATTATAGGAAATTTTAACTTCACCATCAAATATCATATTTTATCAATTATAATTTATCAGATTATTCATAGGTAAAATGAAAATAAATAATTGGTAATTCATCAGATTATTCATAGGTAAAATGAAAATAAATAATTGATAAATTCATAACAATTTAGCTTTATTAATCAAAATCAACGATTAAATCAATTGAATAAATTGCTTTATTTATTTATTTTTGAATAATTAATTTCATTCCTTCGAATTTTTAAAATGAACAAAAGAAAAAATTTAAAAAGAAAAAAGCAAAAAAAAAACCCAACAAATTGTTGTAAATGAAAAGACAGGGCAAAAAAAAAAAGAAATCAAACAAATAAATCAATCATGAACGATCAATATAATATTATATGTTGATAAAAACAAAATTAAACATCCGGTAAGGATGTGATAAAATATCGGAAGCAATAATTAATTGTAAAGCTAAAATTATTGTTTCGTTTTAAACTTTTATACTTTCAGAAAAAAAAGGAATAGAAAATTGAAATTTAATTGTTTCATTTTAAAATTTAAAATTTATACTAAAAATTTAATTGTTTATTTACATATTTTATTTTTCTTTACAACAACTATTTAGCGTATAATTTGTTGAGCATAATCAATGAATAGATAGATAGATGGATGGATGATAAGTTTTCATCTATGAATTGTACTACGTCAATCTTTATTTATAATATCTAACAATATTTATTTATAAGTTAACCATCACTCGGCCATTTTCTTTTTCTCTGCTTTTTACAGCATAACAAAATAATTACGTAGAGTGCTACTTGTCAGATAAAAATTCTTCATTACGTGTAACGTGATTATAAAATAAAATTTCACGTGTTAATCAATTAATTTCATCACATAACAATAAATTTAGTATAGTCTAATTAACAATATAGTAATAATTTAATTTAGCGTAGTTTTTTTTTACGATCAAAGAATTTCTATCTATTATCCTATTATTTTTCATCATTTCCTTTTTCATTACTTATAATTATAATTCTACAGTATCCGCTTAATTTGATTTACTATTAATTAATCAATAATTTTTACTATTAATTAATCAATAATTATAATTCTACAGTATCCGCTTAATTTAATTTACTATTAATTAATCATTTCTAATTCTTATTAATTATTAATACCATTACTAATTACTATTAAATTAATTCAAATTATTATTTGAAATTTTATTTATTAATTTAATATGAGATAAAATTAAAAAAAAATAAAAATTACCTGTAAATATAAGCAACATTTAATAACGGTAAAAAGATATAAAGTTGAAATGCAGCAAGAAGAAGTAATAATGTTGCCAACCACATTCGTTCCAATAATGCCATAAGCTATAGAATAAAAAAATAAAAAACTTGGTAAGTTTTTTTGGATTAAAAAATTTTTTTAATGTTTTTTCTTAACTATGCGAAAAACATAAAATCATTTCTGCTAAATACAAAAACGATTATTGATTAAATCAGCTCTATCAAAAAGTATATATCATCTATGATCAATTTTTACTTAATATTATTTAATAGTTGATCATCATCTATGATCAATTTTTATTTGATATTTTATAGTTCATAATAATCTATGATCTATTTTTATTTGATATTATTTAATAGTTGCTCTCATTATGCAGCAAATTCATTTGATTTTAATTTGATAGCTAAAAATGTTTTATATTCCAAAAATATCTTTGCTGAAAATTTAATTATAGTCGAATAGTACGAGTAAATAAATTAATGTTAAATTAAAATTAATCATTTCAATTTTAATATCAAATTTAATATAATCATTTCGATTTTTTACTAAGAAAATTTTACTGATTATTGTTGTCAAAAATTTTTCAATTTTTAACAGCAAAACACATAAAAATTTGTGTTGTGTAAATTAATTTAAAATTTCTATTCTTGTCATTTCTTCTTCCTTCGTTTCAATTAATCTATTAAATAATGAATTAGATATCTTCGAGAATATATGTATAAAATTTTTTAAAATGAAAAAAGGATATTTCGAAAAATTGATCGAAATTAAAAAAAAGTTTAGTATTGCGGAAATTTTACAAAGTTTCAATTGTGTGCTTTTTTTTCTTTTTGTGCAATTCCGAACAACTGTCCGATAAAATACTTTCGAAAGGCTTTGAAGAATTCTCGTACATATATAATTTCATCAATACTTGTAGCAATTACACTCAATTAAATTTTAATTTTAAAGCATAAAAAAAAAAACGTTAAAAAATAATTTCTGATAAGCGAAAAAAAGTATCCAGAAAATTAATTGAAAGAATTATTTAAGCAAATTATTAAATTTACAATGAAAAGATACTGTAGCAATTCTTATTCCAAATTATATTGTAATAAAGTAAATTACGGTAATAATCATTACTATATCTTTTAAATATATTCGATAAATTTATGTATTTATGCAAAAAAATGAAATAAAAAAAAATTTTTATACCAAAAAAAAATATTTAATGTTTACTGCAAGCTATATAAATTGATATTTTTCAATTTTTATAAGATTACAAAATAAAATTAACAAATAATCATTTATAAAGATTGC
Source organism: Dirofilaria immitis (assembly GCA_024305405.1). Lineage (NCBI taxonomy): Eukaryota > Metazoa > Nematoda > Chromadorea > Rhabditida > Onchocercidae > Dirofilaria > Dirofilaria immitis. The sequence goes on along the minus strand of JAKNDB010000088.1, from coordinate 1,465,240 downwards.
AATATAAAAATATTCAGTATACAGATACTCGAACATATCTATTATTATTTTGTTTAATTTTAATATAATACAAAATTTTTACATAATTAAAAAAATAGTTGCAATATTGAAAAATTCTAAATAAATTAAACTTTTTTGTTTATATAATTTATTTGATAACTTTCTTTTATTTTCCTAAATATGCTATTTAAAGAAGAAAAAAGAGAGAAAAAAATGAAAAAGTTCAATAAAGAAATAAGCTAAGAAAAGTGTTTGAAAAAAAGAAAATTGAGAAAAGAAAAGAAGTTAAGAAAAAAGTTGAAAAAGAAAAAATAAACAAATAAACAAACTTCGAAAGTTTTCCTTTGTTTATACAAATCGACATAGAAATAACTTCGCGCATAGATGAAAAAATAGGTAATCGATGAAATGAGAAAAATACCTTGAATTAATAAATGCGGTAACAATAGAAATGGTGATTTGATCAAAATTCCCAGAAATAATAGGAAAATCTAAAAAAAAGTATAAATAAAAATTATTAAAATTTTTTTTTACTTTTTATTTTTATAATTCAAAATTTATAAATTTTACAAAAAAATCAAAAATAAATAAATAAATAAATTTTTATGAGATAATAGTAAAATCGAATAAAATTTTTTGATATAATAAAATGAAAATTAATTTATTTATTTGAATGAAATTTCCAAGAAAGAAAAAAATAGGTAAATAATAAAATGAATTTTAGTTATTTATTCATCTTTTCTATAATATTAATACCAATCTATAATTTTATCACTTAACGATATGTTATTTATCAATAACATTAGAAATGTTATACTTAAATAAATGATTAAATTTAATAATTTACTATTGCTAATGCTAAAATAGATATTTATTCTGACATAAATTATTTAATTAAATTAAACTTAGCATATATGTACATATATTTATCAATGATAATAGGAATTTTATACTTAAATAAATAATTAAATTTATTAATTACTATTATCAGTTCTGAAATGAATATTTAAATTCTTAAACAAATAAATCAATAAAATTAAGCATTTTATAATAATTTATATTTTTATGGGAATAAAAGATTAAATAATAATTAAAATTAGACATACGCATATCGCAATGGTAAATAATAGTAATGCAATGAAATAATCACCAACCAATATCCAATCAAATGTTAAAGAATTACATTGTGGGAATAATCTATAATTAAATACTCAAATTAAATCATTATTGCATTTTTACAGTCATTTAAAACCATATCTCATTTAAGTTCGAATTTACAATTGCTTAATTTTATTATTGACAAATAATATGATTACTTTATCATATCTATTTCACATATTGCGAAATTTTAATATCAGAAAAATTTTAATCAAATATTCTAATTAAATTTATCTTTGCATTTTTGCTACCATTCCAAATTTCGTTTAAATTCGAATTAACAATTTTCTAATGTTATCATTGATAAATATTATGATTATCTTATTGATTTGCATTGATTTATTACGACTTTCATGAATTTTAGTTCACTTTAAAATGTAATCAAATTATTTGTCAATAATAAAATTAGAATTAAAAAAATTAATTAACAATATATACAACTTAAAATTTTCATTTTTACGAGACAATAAACTTTCTTCAATAATCTTACTTTTTTTCAATTCATTTCGAGAATGCATAATTTTGCTAATAATATTTCGAGAATGCTTAATTTTGCTAGTAATATTTGATCAATCAGTTTAATACACTTATTTATGAAATAATCGAATATTATTTTTGATGTAAAATTAATTTTTATTTTTTTATTTTCATTAAATAAAATTTAGGCAAAATTTAAAACGAATTGATTTTTAAAAATAATCAAAAATTGTTATATATATTATATAATCTCTCTTCAGCTTATTTTGATCATCAAAAATATGTTAAATGACAAATAATTCATCTAACTCTTTACTTCACAATTTTTCTACTTCAAGTTTATGAGAACAAAATGAGATATTGATTGAAGTCATTTTTATCGGTCAGAATTTAAATTTTCACTAAGTTTGAGGCCTACAAAAATTGATAAAATTTTTTGATTAAACTTATAAGCAATTAATTTGAAATTATTAATTAATTCTAATTTTATTGTAATATAAATTTGTGCACCAAAATTCTTTGTATTTTTTTGGTTAATTTTTATAAATTTTTAGATTTATTGTTTGATATTAGCAATTGATTATCATAATTATTATGTTTACCTGAATATGAATTCCATATCACAATTATTATTATGATTTTTATTGATTATTTGTTTAATAATACCACTTAAAATTAGTGCTACAGCAACAAGTTCCATTAAGCCTAAAGCGATAGCGCCAAATTTAATATGCCAACAATCGCAACATGTTCGCATTTGTTTATTTGTTTGATTTGCATGTGCAATTGCAGTTGTATTTGCAGTTGCAGCTGCAGTTGATCGTTTTTCAGTTAACATTTTTCTCGTTGTTATACGATTGAAATTTTAATAATTGCAAAAATTGTTGATAATATAGCATAGCAATATTTACGAATCATTAAAAACCTGAAACTGATATAAAGGAAGAGTTGGGAAAGAAAAATTGATATGAAATATTAAAATTTAAAATATCAAAATTATTTAACCAAAAATTTAAATTTTCATTTTATATCATATCTAATTGAAATAATTACTTGAGCACTAATTAATCCTAAAATTTATTCGACAATTTTCTTTATAAAAATTAGAAATTTTCGATGAATAAACAAAATCATCCAATTACTAATCATAATTATACTGTATCAACTTAAATTTGTGAAATATTTTTTTCGAATTTCTCGTACAGCATGAAATTGCTCAAAAAGTTTTAAAACAAACAATTGTGAAATAATCTTGCAAAAAAAAGATGTAAGAAATGATAAATATTACAGTAACTGTAATATTACAGATGAGCAAAAGAAGGAATGATGTAAGAAATATAAATATTACGGTAATAGTAGGATTACAGGTGAGCATAAATGAATTAGATAAATTTAAACTTTTAAATGATTAGAAAAAATTCCAGAATAAATAATAAAGATATGCATATACGCGTATACACATTTTTCTAATATTTATGGTAAATAATATTTAATTAAAATTAACAAAAAATTACCAATTTCATTAAATAAGCAAAATTTACTTACTTTTTTTAATTTACAAATTTCTAATAGAATCATTTCAACGAATATTATTTTTTTATAGCATGCAAATTTATAAGATAAAATTTTGTTAACAGTTATCAAATTAATAATGATAATCAATTATCAATGTAGTTGAGAAGGAATCGAATAATATTTACATATTTTAATGGAAATTTCGAAATAATTAATTAATATCTTAGCTTTCTTTTTCATAAAAATCAAATCCTACTAATATCAATTTTAATGAATCAGTAAGATTTGAAATTTTGTTTGAAAACTTATTTATGAAATATGAAATCTTACAAGAATTGAATAAATAGTTTTAAAAATTTAAAAATTTATTTATTTATTGAAATAATGAAACTTTTGTTATTTATTTATTTATTTATTTATTCAAATATATTATGAATAAATGAAAATTTCATCTTTTTTGAAAATACATATAAACATAAATCGATGACTATTTTCTGGTAAAAGATGCAATACTAACAAATGATTATTTTTCATTAATAAACGTAAATATAAACAAATGATTGTTTATTGAAAAGTATGAAAACATAAACAGATTTTTGTTTTCTGAAAATACATATAAATATAAAACAAGCGATTATTTGTTGTAAAAACATGTAAATTTAAATAAATGATTATTTAATATATGTGAATGTAAACAAATGAATGTTTAACATATGTAAATATAAAAAGCAATTGTTTATTGAAAAGTACGAAAACATAAACAGATTTTTTGTTTTCTAAAAATTTGTATAAATATAAAAGAAGTGATTATTTCTTGAAAATACATTTAGATATAAATAAATGATTACATAGTGATAATTTCGTTAGCTGTGAAAAATCAAAAGTAAACGTAATGAGTAAAATGATTTCGTTAATAAACAAATTATATTATGATGAAAAATAAAAAGATTTTTTTTTATTAGAAATGAACAATTTATAAAAGCGTAAAAACATATCGTTTTATCATCATCCATCGTTGCCTTCTTCTTCTGCTTTAATTATCTTATCATTAACAAACAGCTGTTTCAATTGACATCAACTGAACTTCAAAATTGCTATTATTTTACAAAATGAAAGAGAAAAAAAATTTTTTTCTTTTTGGTAACAAAAATTTGAAAAGAAAACTAAAACATTTTCAATTTTCTAAAATTATTTCGTCCATTTTTTTCTAATATTTTAGAAAAAAAAAGAATTGAAAGAAAGAAAATGAAAAGAATTAAACAAAAAAAAAGAAAAAATTTAAAAAAAAAGACTTTAAACAGCTGTACGTAAAATACGTAACGTTTAAATTTATCAAAAAATATAATGTATAAGAAGAGAAAAAAGAATATATATATAAAAAAAAGACTTGGCTCATTTATATTAATGCATTCGTAAAATAATATACTTTTGGCGTATTTTTTTACATTTGATTAGTGATTGATATGTTTGCTCTTAAATTTGAGTTTCATTCTACAAAAAAAAAAAAAAACCCTATCGTTATCAATAATAAATTATTACTGTTAGGTATGATTATTTAATTGATTAGAAATAATAGTAGCGGTAATGATAGATATAAAGATCTAATAAAATATTAATAAAAAGAAAGAATTGCAAAGATTAAAATATTCAGTAAAAAAGTATTATTGATTGCATTCCATTTCAAAATATCATTGATTTCATTTGATATGATAACATTTGAAATGATATGAAAACTTCTCAGATTGTTTACAATTTTATTATGCTTTGTGCCAATTCTTTTTTTTTGAAATCGATTCTTCTTGAATTTAACAATCGCAAGAACAGAAAGAGAAATGAATAATCAACTGATCTATTATTTATTATCGCTATTATCTATCGCTATTGTTATCATTATTCATTACCATTATTATCTTGTTTGATATTTTTTGTTATCATGAGCAATACCATTATCACTTCCCTATCATCTCTCTTTATCGTTATAATTAATCTTATATTTATTAGCAATATTCCAGTTGCTCTTAATGCTAATAAATATTATTAACTTTTACATGAAACTGTTATCATCATTTTATAGCAGTTCGGAAATTCGATATGATTCTTTTAGATTTATATCATTATTATTATCAGCATTGGTGATAAAATTTCTTTTTCTTTTACTGATAATTATAATCTATTTATCAGTAAGAAAATAAACATGAAATTTTCATTCTACAATTTATAAGCTATATTTATCCTATTTTATCAATTGTTGAATTATCACTTTTGTTCTTATTTTATTTATTTACTGAACGAAAATTTGGAATGATTCGAAAAATAATAAAGAAAGTCTTAGGAAAATAATACTTTAAAATAAAACAAAGCATATTTGATAACAAAAAAGTGAAAATTTTGAGATAATTTAAAAATTTTTAAAATTATACGAACATTTTGAAGTGATAATAAAAACGAAAAGTGATAGTGATAATAACAATGATGTTGAAGATTCGAATGACGATACTGATGATTAAAAAATGAAAAGAAAAGGAAATTTTATCACTAATGCTGATAATAATAATAATAATAATAATGATATTAATTTAAAAGAAAAAAATCTTGAAATACAGAATATTTTGCATAAGAGAAGTAATGACGTAGCCAAAAGATAGATAGTGATAATAATAACAATGTTGAAGATACTAATAACAATATTAATAATCTGAAAATGGAATAAAAAAGGAAATATACTGATAATAGTAATGATATTAGTCTGAAAAAAACAGTTTGAAAATAAGTGACAACGAGAATTATATGGAAAATTAAAATTGAGCTAAAATTTGATTAATATAATCATTGTATTACTGTTATCATTATTGTTATCACTATCAAATAAAATTTAATTCATTCATTTTTAATAATCAAACTGAATGATTTCTGACTTTAATAATGGAGTAAATTTTAAGAAATGAAGAAAAAGAATAATTTAAAAATCGAAATGGAAATTCAATGATAAGTTAATTATATATAGTAGAAAAAAAGAAAACTAAAGTTTGTCTTGGTAGCTTAATTGATTTCTTTTTATCATAATCAATTAAGTAGGCTTGATAAGCATTTTAGCTAGTATGCTATCAACAAAATAATACACATACATATACTAATATGATGTAACGATATAATAATTTTTAATAACTCTTAACGATAGATCACTTGGCTTATGGGTCTATCTTTATTAAATAAATTTTTTTTTTAATGATATGAAAAAATAAAAGAAGATTTTTAATAATTCTAAAATGCTTATTTCTAATAAAGTTTAGGAGTAGGAAAAACAAAAAAACGTAATAGATAATTTCTAATCATTCATATACATATACATGTACATTTATATATACATATTACTAATTCCTTTTTTTTTTTTTTTTTGAAGAGTAATTAGCAAAATTGATTGATGTTAGGAAATTTGAAGATTTTTTTAATAAGAAAAATATTAGAAATTGAATTATTGCTAAAAGATCTAAATAATACGTTATAATTTCAATTATTAAAACAAAGGCAAAAGCTAAAGAGTTCGTATTGAAAGCACATATGCTCAGTTGTTAGTTCATTTGAGCGAAATGAAGTTCAACATTGTAAATTGTAATCGTTAAAATGAGCTAATGATTGGTGAAATGAAGTGAAAGAAGATGTGTTTCGAAAATTTCCTCAAATTCATTGATCAAATTGAAAAATTCTTCACAAAACTTTTTCATTCGTCATTTCGTACAACAACGCCAATTGAACACATCAAAATGAAATTGACCAATTGCTTTGTGATTTTTGTTCAAATAAAATTTAAAAAAATTTTATTTTATTTTTTTGCTTTTAATTACACTTAAATTAAAGTTTTTATCAAGAAAAACATGATAAATATGATCGAATCAGAATTTAATATAATTTATTTGATAAAATATTCTAATCAATTATGAATAACCAAAAATATATATGAATTACAATAATTAATTTTTATAAAACTTTTTCCTAATTGAAATATTTTTTAGTATCAACAAGAATATTTTAAGTTTATAATAAACAGGATGAGTAATAATTTCTTTAATTGAGGTATAATTTCTTTCGCTTTAAAAAAATGTTATAAATTATATTTAAAAAAATAAAAAGAAATACGATAATAAATGTTATGCATTCGCTACAAAAATTATAATTTTATTATTATTAATTTCTTTATATAATAAATTAGATTATTTAATCGCAATATTTGATATTATGGAAAATACTGTGAGCGTAATATAGGCAAAAGTTTGGTCACGGCATAACTATTTCAGTTTTTTCTTAATAATTATATAATGAATATATTATATTATTATTAATTTAAGTAGTTACCCTTTCTACCTTCTTAATGCTAATTAATTCAAAATTATATTCTCAAAGAAAGGATGAATCAATCGAACAAATAGAGTAATAAAATCATTTGTGATATTTAAAATTTTTTATAAATAAATAATAAAATTAAAATTAGAAATTGTGCATGTTAATAAAAAATAATTTATAGCTAAATAAATTATGGCTAGCTACCTTCAATTTATAGATCACAGTATACACTACAGTACTAGGCATACAATATGCAATATTATGTCAGTTCTTCTTTACAGTACTATAACATTTTGTGGAAGTGTATATAGTACACTGTGAGGCACACACAGTATACGATATTATATCAATTCTCTCTCACAGTATTATAACAGTTTTATAGAAGTGATATACAGTACAGCACGAAGCGTACACTATTCAATATTACGTCCATTCTCTCTTACAGTATTATAACATTTTTGTAAAAATAGTATAAAGTGTTGTATAACTTAATTAATAAATGTTGCATAACGTAATTAATAAATTGAAAAAAGAATTCTTCGATATAGTAGGAAAGTATTGATATTCAAGCATTGATTCATGCTATTTTAAGTAAAATTACGGTAAACGCTCATAGTAATGTTTATTGCAAATCTTTTATATTTTTTAATTCGTATTATTAATGATTGCTTCTTATTAGTATAAACTATATCCATCTAATCTTATATACAATACTTTTGAATAGAATAGATTTGAATTTGTCAACTATGTGAATGATTAAATAGATTTATATAACGTTTAAAAATAAGGAAATTAGTAAAGTGCATGTTTATATTGATAAAAGATAAAATAAATTTAATTGAACCATTCAACAGATAATGGTACTAATATCTTTATTTGCATGAAATTTCTGTGAACGAATGCACATAACACAATTATTCATGTAATATTTTATTTAATTGATTTAAGAATTAAATATTTGGCTTACCTAAGAACGAAATCTTAAGGAACGGATTATTAAGGAGAAAATCAAATGCTTCGAACTCTATACTGATATACCGGAATCAATTAATCAGAATTGGTGAAATTTTTATCCAAAGAATATCAATATCGGAAACGGAAAAAAGAACGAAAGATTCGTACGGAAATGACCGATCAAGAAAACAGTCTTCTCTTATTTTTGATCTTTTCAATTTATTTTTTATTTTTCTGTAAAATTATTATTTTATATAATTTTGTTTTCTTATGAAATATTTCCGGATGCAATATATTATTTGAAATTATCAGAAGATATTTCACTTTTTATTAAGATTATGATAATAATATTATATATTCTATTCTTATCATTATCACTTTTTTGTAAAATATTTCATGGAATAGGAAATTACTATTTGCGAATATTTTTAACCTGTAATTGTTAAAATTACTAAAATAATTTCTCATTTTATTGTTATCAATTACAGCTTTTTGAATCAATCTTCAAATCGATCGACGAGAATAATATTTTTTTCGGTGGTACAAAATTTTCATATAATTTATGTAATATTCATTTATTTCAATGTATAAATGATAAAATATTAGTAAAAAATAAATTAAAAAATAACAGAAATAAATCAATAAAAAGAAAAGTACTAATTTAAATAATTCTATTTCATTTATCTGATAAGTATTCTTTTTCACCATTTCTCAAAAGATAATAAAAGATAGTAGGAGGAAGCAGAAAAGTGGGAGAAAAAGAGTGATAACGTTATAATAATTTAAAAATTAAAGTAAAGCAAAAAAAAAAAGAACGATTAGTTTCAATAAATTTATCATTTCTAATTTATCAATTATGATAGTAATTTTTCGAATTGCTTTTTTTTTCGAAACTCTTGTAAAAATAAAAAAATAAGATATTTTGTTAGTTAGTACAATTCGAAATTGCTGTAGTGTATTTTTTTAAAGAATACAATTTTCGTTTCAATCGATCAATATGATAAATTTCATATATTAATCATTTTTTCGCTAAAATATAGTACCATAATTTGATCTTTTTGACATTGCTATTTGTGCCGCTTTTGCTGTTTGCGGTCTTTCGTTTGCGATACTTTTAGTTATATCCTGAAATTTTTTTCGCTGTTTTTTTCTGGAATGATTTTAATAATTAACATTTATTTCAGTTATCATTAAAACGTGAAAAATAAAATGCCAATGTTTTATTTGAAAATTGGTTATGAATTTTTTTCTTAAATTTCAATAAAATCTTATTTAAAGTAAACTTATGCAATGATTTAATTGATATTCGATAAATTCAATTAATAGTTTTCAATAGATTATCATTTTTTCTTTTATTTTGAAAAAAAATTTTTAAAATTAAAAAATTAAAATTAATCTCGAAATACGCCATAGACTGAAATATAACCTGAAATTGTTGATCTCTTATTGCATGCTTCATATTTAACATTTTATCACGTTGCTCACGAAGATATGCTGCACATTCTTCGATATCATTTTGCATGATATGTTTTAATTGATTTTGTTTAATAGCAAATTGTTTTGCTTCTAACTGAAAGATTTGATAAAATAAAGAAATAAAAATTGAATAGTATAGATATTATAGTTTTATGTAGGAAGTTAAAAAGTAAAAGATAAGTAACGATCTATCTTTTATGAAACATTTTAGTAATAGTAATAATAATAATAATAAGGAAGAAGAAAATAATAATTATTAAAGCTAAAATAATTGCTACTTCAGATGAGAATTTTAAACGATGTTGCGAGTGTAATTATAATTATAATTTTGGTAATTTAATTACAATTTTAGCTATGATTATTTACGATTGATCATTTATGTTACTTAATATTTTATTTCTATTTCATTTCTTTTTTTTATTTTTAATTTTCACTTTTTTCTTCTTTATATTTCATAGATAATATAGAAATTTATGGAAAAAAATTATTTTTTTCCATAAATTTTAAAATTCAAAAGCTTCAAATAAACATTTTCGTTGTATTTAATCAATTGTAAGAATATTTTTTCTTAAAAATACTTTAAAAAAATTTGCTTCGTTTTGACAATTATTATTAGTTGAATATTTAGCGGCGTTTTCTAATGCATGCATCTCATTAATTCGATCGTGAATATTTCGCTATGATTCTAAAAATTTTATTGACATCTGACTACAAATTAATCGTATTTACAGCCTTTTCTCATTTTAAGTTTATTTTTATTACTCTAAAGGCGCTTTTTCGGTATTCAATCGATGAAAAAATCATCTTTGATAACAATGAATACGATTCATCGTTTTTTGTCACATGTTATAATTCAGTTGAAAAATGATGTATTATCGTAGCATGCATGAAAAGAAAAGCTGATATTCAACAATTAGCATATAAGGAGTAGTTAATACGGGATTCTCCTAGAACTTCTGATGTGAAACAATTTCTGATGTGAGAATCTATATTAATTATTACTCCTACATAATATGTTATTATTATTTTATGTTCCAATTATGTTTTTTTTAATTTATTATAGGTTGCTTTCACTATTCAGTGAATCATTGTAAACGCAAACGAAGAAAAAATTCCCAAATTACTTCCTCATTTTAAAATAAACATATATGTGATAATAAGCAAATGACTATTTAAAATAAAAAAAGAAAGAAAAAGAAAGCGGAAGAAAAGAGTTATTAAAATGATTTACAATATGACATTTATTTTAGAACAAATTTTCAAAAATGCATCAAAAAAAAGTTCAACAATTCACCAAGTGCAATAATGTTTTGTTTTTGTTTAATTCACTTTTGAAGAGGAAAAAATTTAATAAAAAATCTATTTAAAAAAGTATTGCTCCCGATTGGCTTATATTCCCTTATCATTATGACTAAATTTCAAATTATAAACAAAATAAAAAGGAAAAGTTGCATTGAAAAAAATGATACCTTTTTTTGATTTTAATCTTGGCAAAAACTTTATGTAATGGTTTAGTTAGAAAAAAATTTTCATTTGTTGTTAATTTTTTGAACTTTTTCTTCCTTCTGCTTCTTTCTTGTAGTAAAAATTTTAATTTCTTCTATCTTCTACTTCTTTCCTATCAATTCAATCAAAAACGAATAGAAAAAAAATTTGCAAAATATATGTCATATATGAGATTTTAATTGGAATCATTCAAAAGAAATAATTTTGTTTAGAACGTAGAAAGAATTATTAAAACTCATCCAAACTTCATTTATACAAATATACCGTATTTGAAGATCGTCTTTCAGCGTTATCTTGAATTTTTGATAATTTCCTTGAATCTTTAAAATTGAACTGTTCTACTAATTTCGATGAAGCATTGGTATTCACAAATTCTTTTTCATCATTGATTCGTTGAGCAAGAATCTAAAATTATTGTATTACACGTAAAACATGAAATAAATAAACGATAAATTTTTTCATATTCATTTTATTTCGTAATTTATTGATTTTTCAATTATATATTACTATTTTTTTATTCAATCCTAAAATTTCTAATAGTTTCAAATAGTTTTGCTATTTTCTCAAATAATCAAAAACTATTGAACTTTTATGATTACACGTAAATCTTTCAAACTTTCTTTTGTTTGTCATATAGATCTTTGCTATTTGACTTATGAATCTATAGTTTAATCAATGAATCTACCATGTGATCCATAAATTTAGCATATTTAAATATAACTTTTCTGGCATCCAAAAATTTGATCAATTTTCATAAGTCAAATATGCTAAAAAAGAAAAGTTAAAAATCTTTGATAGTAAAAGAATGAAGATGATAGTAAAGGTCATATCGTTGAAAGTGGAAAAAAAACTAGTGATAGATGATAATGCCGAAAGTAGTTTTTGAGAATTTTAAGAAATGATTTTTTTAACTTTTCTTTTTAAAACATATCATTCTTGCTTTCGACATTTAAAAACTTTTCAATTTGATGGATCTTAAAATTTCTAAAAATGAAAAAGGACCATATTAATTTCATATTCTGCTTTTTTCTTGCATTCTTCAAGTTGTTCTTTTGTTTGTAAATTTGCTTTCATAGTTTCGTTCAATTTTATCGTTTCGTATTTCTTCGTTTCATTTTTGAATTCTTCTTTACTTTTTCTGCAAATCTTTGAAAAAACGATGGTAGATAGGCATAATGAAAATAAAACGAAAAATAATGAATTTTACCTTCACAAAATGGATTGATTATTATGATTAAAATAAATGATCGTATTAATTTGGACAATTTTTTGATAGAAATGAAATTTGAATTTAGATTGCTAATAAATTTTTAAATTTAATTTCATAAAAATTAGTTTAAGTTCATAAAAAATAAAGTCTATATGAATAAATATTAATTTCGAAATGCTAGCAAATTTTAAAACTAAATCTTTCCAATTTTATAAACGAATAATTTTTAATTTTATGAAAATATAAAATACATGTATAAATAAAAGTTGAAGTTGGATTACTAATAATAAGTGTTAAAATTTAAAATAATCTAATAATATATACATATTGATGATGAAAATATAAGTAAAAAATCATACCTTAAAACTTTAACAAATATATAACGATTATATTGTTCTCGATCCAAACCTTTCATTAGTATTTTTTAAATTCATCCTCGCTAATATCATTATCTTCAATGCATAACGATGTCGGATTTACATTACATAAGAACTATAATTTAATTAGAAATTTAATCAAAAAAAGAGATCATCAATTGATAAGTTATTTATTAATTAATTGAAAAAAAAATAACTAAAAGGAAAGTTAATGTACAAAATCAGGAAAGGGATAAATTAAGAGTTCTAATGAAAGAATAAAAAATTTAATTAATCATTTTTCCTAATTTTAATTATAAAAAAAAAAGAAAAAGCTAACTTCAATCATTTGAATTGTTTGCAACTGTAATCCGATACTTTCACATATCATCATAGGTACAAAATGTCGAAATTTTGTGCTGCTACAAGTGGTCCCAATAAACTCTTCAATAAATTGAATTTTTATTTTGTAAATTTACACAATTAAAAAAAAAGTATAATTAAAACTATGTTTGAATTATTCATTTTCCAAATGATAGCATTGAAATTTGTTCAAAGTAAGGATGAAAAACGAAGTTTGATATATTTCAAAATACATTGTTGTAGCGTAAGAATTAGATTTGAAATTTAATCAATTTAATATTTTAAATGTCAAAATTCATTCCTATCAATTTATCATTTCTATGCTAATTATAATTTCAAATTTTACTTAAATCTTATTTTTTTGAGAGGAAAGTAACATCTCTGATGTAGAAATATCGAAATTTTATATTCGAGTATCAGTAAACTTTTCGATTAGCTGAAACTTATTTATAGTTGAAAATACATTTAAAACATTAATTTTCTGAATAACATTTTTGGAATTCTTTCGAGTAATTTTTTTCGTACTTTTCTAATTATTTTCTAATTATTTTCAATATTTTTCACTAAATTACTTTTTTTCCAATCATTCATACGACAATATTAGAAATAACAAATTTTATGAGATTAAAGTTTTAAGTTTATCAAGTGAAATGATTATTTTAGAAAAGTGATAACAATTATTTTGGCAAAGTGATAACAAATGTACTCGTTCTTTCGTTGATAATTTATAACTGTTGTCGTAATATTTAAGAATGGAGAAAAGTTGTTCGGACTTGATTTGTAAATCACCACAAAAACCTTGCATCAATGTATCGACAATGGATTTGAATTCATTATGAATTTTTGATAAAATAATAAATCATTTTGCTCATCGTCAAATACTGCAAAATCATCATATGAGTAATTTTAATTATTAAATTAATTTCGTTTTAATTTTAGACTTGAAGATTCGAAATAAAATTAGATTCAAACATAAAAATGAATTGCATATTAATTAAATAACGATATTTTTCTTAAAAGCAAAAAGGAAATATTTTTTAATTTATACGAATTATTTTTGGTGCATTAATTTACTGTCATTAAAAACTAAATTCAATTTTTTATTATTTTGAGTTATTTTTAATGGATTAATTTTTCAAATTAGTGAAAGAAATTAAATAATTGTTAAAAATGCCTTAATTCATTTTAGCACATTTTAATTGATAAGATTAATCAAGATGTTTAAGCTTAAAATTTTTGATGTGATGATTTTATAAATCTCTACGGTCTTCTAAGAATGAGAAAAAGAAAAGAAATTCGAGGGCATTTATTTATTTGCCATGAATCATTTGATACATCATTTTAAAAACAAATATTTTGAAAATTCAATACATTATAAAATATTATTACCTGTTGAATATTGCTCCAAAAATGTTGCAACTGGAATATTCCACATCGATGAGGTTAAAAATTTATGAATTTATCAAAAATAGTTTTCGATGATAGCTCACATTGCGATTGTTGCGATTGTTGTTTAAACATTTTGCGGCAAATGCTGTAAAAAAAGAGTAAAATTATTTATTAAAAGAGCAAAAATATCTCTTAACTAAAAATGTTATACGTCTAAGTGCAATTAAGAAATAAATTTTTCTAAATTTAGCTTTTCATTCTTTTAAATTTAAACTAATATGCTTTTTAAGGCTAAAAATTATATCTTTTAACAGTTAAATTTATTGTATGAAATTAAAAAGAAATGAGCAGGGAGAAGAAGAATAAATAAACCTTTTTTTTATTTACGAAATACTTCTATTATATAATTACATTTGAATTATGCATATTTTGCTAGACAAACGTAAATACTAATAATAATTTCTTTCACTGTAATTAACGAACATTGTAATTAAACATCAGGAAATCAAAAAAAAGAAAATTTTCAAAAGGAAAATATCAGAAATCTAAATAGGAAAAATAAAATATTCATATTTTCTTTCATAATGGCAATAAATAGTTTGAAATTTATATTCCGTAAATATCACTGACTAAATTTGATTTTTTTCTTGTCATATTATTTATGTAAAAAAATTCCTGATGCTATTCCATTTTTTCATAGTCCTACTTTGCTAATAATATACGAGAAATCCAATATTGATGAAATTCTATGCTTCTGATATTATTCAACAAATCTAATTGAACAAAAATTTCAATCTCGGTTATTGAATAATTCAGCAAACTTGCTTACTTAATTATTTATTCAACTTAATGAATTTCATTATAGGTGAACTAATAGTGGCAATAGTAAAAATAGATCAAGAAATGGAGCAACGATGGTAAGAATTCCTAACATAAAGTTCAAATAACTGATAATGCTTCATGTTCTCTCTTATAGAACTAAAATTATGCTTTTAAATCTTATCTGACAAATTTCGTACAAATTACTAATCTGGAAGAAAAAATTATGTGGCATAAAATATCTTATTTCTCGAAGGTTTTGTTTTGATTTATAAATTCGTTTTTGTCTTATCCACAAATTATTTTGTATTATGATCTGATATTTCCAAAATCTCTTATCATAATTTGTCACTTCATTTTTATGAGAATTATCGAAATAAGATAATATGAATAATCTACTTATTAAATGAATATTGCATAGAATAATTTTCTGAATTCAAATTAAAATTGAATTTTGAAATATTATTAACAATGAATACTTTTAATATAAATAGATAATTCCTTCGAACATGAATGAATTATTTTCTCGGAATTCAACAATCGTATTGTCTTGAAGTTGAGATCTCTATGGCGACGCTTCAATACTGCATTGTTAATATTTAATAAGTCTTTCGAATGTCTCACTAGTCTAAACTGAAATATGAAATTATCGAAGTCTCTCATCATAATCTTCAATATTTGTAAAAATTAATTTAAAATTAAGCATATGATAGAAAAAAACAGATGCAAAATCTAGATTTAAATAAGAAAATCAATTTCCTCTCTTTTCGCTCTTTTAGCATTGTATATTTTGAAATATTTATGTGAATTATTTTATCATCATCCTTTTAGATTATTCCATAATCATGTTTATAAATCTTTTCCTTTCATATACATTTCATGCACTTTTTTAACTAGTTCTATCAGCATTTGTTTTTCTGATCAAAAACTTTGCAATGCATAGTCAGTTCTTTGATGTTTAAGAAAAATTGATATTGCGTAAACGGAAAATCTTGGATTATAACAATCGTATTGATTACTGACAATCAGCTATCATAACTAATAGTTATCCTTAACAATCAACTAACAGCGCACATTATAAAGAAGAATTATTTATCGAAATACATACAATATAATTGTTAAAAATTAATAGGACAATATAACATGTTAAAGATGAACCAATATTTATAAAAAGTTTTCAACATTTATTTTTAAGATATTTTTCGGATGCAAGCAATAAAGAAAAATTATTTATTATTACAAATATATTTTTTCGACATATTAAAAGTTTATTCCTCGCATATCAAAAAAGTTTTTGGTAAATTTTTACTTTGGCAAGAAGTATATTTATCGTGTTACAAAAATTTTTAAGTTTTTTTCAATCAAATAATTGAAGATTATGATTTTCTGAATTATTTGAATTTATTTTAAAAATTTTTCTTTAAAATCTCTAAATTAAGAAGAAAGTGAAATAATTTTATCTACGCAACAAGCAACTTTTCAAAAATCTTTCTGTCTTCATCTTTTTTCTATTATGATCTGTTTTGTCTATCACTCATCCTTATATTATGCTGTCCCATTCGCTCTTATTTTATATTCAGTTAAATACTTTGCCTCATCAAAAAGGTTGCTTCATATCAGTTCGAAATCATTATTTATTTGAAGAAATTTAGCACGGCAATTAAATCTAGAAGTATGTGAAAGTGGAATGATAAAAATTGTTTCATTAGCATTCAATGTCCAACTTCATCTCTTTTTTATACAACATTAATTGGGATAAAAACTACAAATTCAAAGATTATACATGACATCATAGAATATTTGACGGATTCATTACCAATTATTTCATATTACCAACAAAATATACCTGCCACCTTGAATCATATCAATTAGATGAGAAATTAGGATATTGAGAACGTCCCGATATACTTATCGAGATCGATTATTTTTTCGAATTTATCTAATTTAAGGAGTGTCAAAATGCAAGATCAGGATTGTCTCTAATAAATACCAATGATTGGTCCTATATCACCTGGAACTGGTTGTATAAAATCATCTAATTCTATTGAGATGATAATTCACTCCCAATTCTAGTATGTAAGAGCATCAGATGTCACTGAAATCGCGAGGAGACATGAAAGCCAGAGAAGTCAGTGACTTTTCCGTATTGGTTTTCACATGAAAATGTATTTGTTGTACGTGCACATTTACTGTATAATTCAAAATGCAAGCTAAAAATGTTTCGTCTTTCTTTGTCTATGAGCTGTAATTCCCACTCTATAACAAAGCCCTCCTATTCTTATATTTCACGGTCGAACACCAAATTATTATAAAGGATTCATTAGACATCTATAATAAAGGTTATTTAATCTCCTTTTCCTTCAGGTTATTATATCGCCATTAAAATTGTTTTATCGAAATCGTTGGATTTGTATTATTGTTCTCGTAATTGCTGCGTTCGTTGATATATTATCAAATTTATCATAATGGAGGCTTAATTACCAAAGTAAAGTTTAATTATCCAAGTTTGAGGTGCCGGGAGGCAGGAAGGACTTCCAATTCTGTAGCGGTTAGAAGATCGGATATAGTGCAAGCATGCTTGTATACTTTAATAATATCATTCCAGATATAGGTTAATTTTGAAAGTTAGAAGTCAGAGATACAAAATATTTCTCGATGACGAGCAAGCTCTAATCAAAGAAACATCACGAAAATTAAAAGACAATACTAAGTGTTATGGCTATGGAGAGAAGTTAATTTCAAATTAAAGATAGCTTTGGTCTATGTTTCAGTCGCTTAGAATCATTAATTAAACGACTTCAGAACGATGAACGCTTACTTATTATGTATGAAAAAATAATCAATGATCAATTGCAATCTAATATTATTGAAAAAGTAAACGATGAAACAGACCAGGCAGGCATTATTCATTATCTAATACGTCACGAAATCATAACTTCGAGTTAATGTATCACAAAACTTTTGTGTTGTTTATGACGTTTCAGCACATCTTGAAGGAATGAAAAGTCTTTATGATGTTTTGTATCGAGGACCTATTATTTTTTCCAATTTAGCAAGAATATTACTCTGTTTTCGAAAAATGGAAGATGTCATAATAGCCAATTAGAACGGGCCTTCTTACAGTCGAGTTATTCCGGACAGATAGGAACTGTACATGTTTTTTACGGTTCAGGGATGTTAGAAGACAAGTTGTAACGGATTTTTTTCTCCTTTTATTATCCGTTACGCTTAATTACTATTTGGGGAACTATGGGAGTGGAACTGCTTGCAAAATCAGAAAAAGCCTTTGTGTCGATAATATTATATTATCAACTAAAGAAAAAAGAAAGAAGCTTTAAACAAATATGAAGAAATGAAATCAGTTTCCAAGGATGCGTCGGTGAATATAAGGGAATTCTTCAATAATAAAAATTCAGCGCTAAAATACCAGAACAGGATCTCGTTGAGGTAAGTCAAAAATTTTAGAAAATTTTAGACGTCAGTTGGAATCCACACAAGGATATTATCGAAAAAAAACAAGTAAATAAACACGGATCGAGCAACAAACAACGAGGAGAACGACCTTGCAATTCATTGCTTCTCAGCAAGATTCACTAAGATTTTTAGTATCAACAGTGACACCTTTCAAATTATTCCTTCAAAATCTCTGGAAAAGGAGTATTCCTCAGTATCAATCTTTAAAGGATGAGCAAGCTCAAACTTGAAAAAAAAATGTGGGCATAACTATAATAGGAATTACACCGGTCAACTAACAAATTTCAAACCTTGCTGAAAGAGCTTGATTAGTTAGAAGATGGAAGTCAAATTGGTCTCAGTGGAAGTATGACATTCATCAACAGTATGAAAAAAACATAAAAGAAGATGAAAAGATAGCGGCCTCAGTAGTTCAGAAGAGCATTATCAATAAAATATGAATTAAGCTTGAAGACGCAAGTCGGTTTAACAAATAGTCAAGAATGATCATAACTATTTTTTTAATTGAAATTTCTCAAGCTAATATCGAAAGAAAATTTTCGTGGTTGAGTAAATATCGGAAGAAAACCAAATCACATCATATGAATAATTCGTCTTGGAACTATTGTTTAGACAAGCTCAATCAGAAGGATTTTCAGTAGAAGAAATGAAAAACATAACCTGTACTACGCTCAAGGATTATGGGGATTTAAAAGCCGACTACAACTTCCAGACAAAGGCGAACTTTTTTATCACATCGGTATACCTTTCGAAGCATAACCGAATAACGAAAAAAGAAATGCATCATGCGGTATAATCATACAATTTCTAAATTAAGAAAACTGTATTGGATACCTAAAGGAAGAGAAGAAGTAAGATAATATTAAACAAATGCATGAGATATAAGCGATGGAAAACCCAATCATTCAAGTTATCACTAATGCTAAATTATTCTGAAAATCGGATCAAAGATTCAAGAACATTCGCTCGAATTGTTTTAGATTGCATTTTTCACTACTGAGCGGTGCATTTAGAATTATCAGATGACTTATTGCAGAAAATTTTCTATCTGTACTTAGAAGATTTGTACCACGACGTGGTTATTCTGAAATAATTCTGTCAGACAATGCTAGTCAATTCCAATTAATTTTCCAGATTATGAAGAAACAAGAATAGTAAATGAATAATTTTCTCACGAAGGAGGAATGAGGAGGAATATAACGTCAAAGGCAGCACGGAACAAGGAATTTATAAAAGGATAGTGGGTTTACAGTGAGCACTCTATTATTGGTAAGCAGTTATTAAAGGAAAAGAATTTAATAATTTTAATAATAAAAATGAAAAGTGTATTTAATAGTCGTTTTATGCAAACTTTGATGATTTAATAAATTTACGTTCAGTAGGTTTTATCTCTCCCAGTGCTTTCTTATTTATTCCACAGCAGTAAAGTAACAATGGGCAAGAGAAATTAATTACTCACAGATTAAATGTTCGAGAAAAACCTATCAAATACTGGTAAAACTCTTGATACATTCTGGGGATTACAGAAAAATGAGTATTGAATCATAGCAAAGAATTTGTTTTCTGAATATGCTAATTCGTTTCCCTAGAATACGAAGTTTAAAAGCACTTTTCTTTCAAAATAAATATTCTGTTGCTACTGAATCATTAAAAAAAGGAAACTTTTAGGATAGCTTCAAAAAAATGCCAGGCACAGAGGACTGAAGAACGGATTTGGTTAAAATTTGGTTAAAATGGTTTCACGAACAAACTAAATCTCGCTTCATACTTCATAGAATTCATATGATAATTGGAATCGCTTAAAAACATACATCTAAAACTACTTTTTATAAAAAGATTTCGAAAATTTGTGATTTATCAAATGTATTCAGTAACTTAATTAACTGGTTAGTTTTGAATTTTAAATGACCTTGAATTAATTATTTGCATTATCGCTGGCATTAGCATTATCATCAACGTCAAGATCAGTATCAGCATAAACATATTTGTTCATATCACTACTATCATTATTTATATCACCACCACCATTATTCACACCATTACCCTCATTTTTCACACCATTATCACAACCGCACCACCACAACCGCACCACCGCCACCGCCATCACCACTGACACCATCACCACCACCACCACCATTATTACTATCAACAGCTCTCACATCATTCTTACCTTTTCCATCTCTGCAGTATTCGAATCCTCATAATAAATATGACTAGGACTGCAAAGTATAATATAAGCAAAGGGTAAAAATCTTTTACACCTGAACGTATTTGGTTGTCAAAATTTCGTATTGTGATCCTCTGAAAAACACAATCATATAGAAATTCAATCACGATGACTGAATATTTTGTTAATTTTCTTTAAATCTATTGGTTTTCATTTGTTTGAATCAAATAATAGCAAACATGGTTACCAGTCAAAATAACGTCAAAAATTTTTGTCTCTAATGTCTGAGAATCCTGGAAGTTTTACAACATATAAATGCGAAATATTTTCGACGATAAAGAAATGAAGACGAAACACTGTATCATATTATTTTAATCGAATTAAATTGATATTAATCGGAAGTCTGTTTGGAAAAATTTTGATGGGAATGAGGCTAAATGAATTTATAATAATCATATAAATACTGAGAACCGCATATTTCTTTCACTTCTGACGCTGCGTAATCAACCTAGTATTTTTATTAATATGAACCGTAATAGATCTCGCATAATGTCCTTTTCTGATTGACCATTTTTCGCATTTGTGAAACTAACGAAGAATAACCATTTTTATTAATATGAACCGTAATAGATCTCGCATAATGTCCTTTTTCTGATTGACCATTTTTCGCATTTGTGAAACTAACGAAGAATAACCTAATAAAAGGCGCCTTACGATCTTTCATGAACAATTATATGATGGATTCAAGTTTGGAAAGTGGTCAATCAGAAAAGCTTTTATTAAATAAAACGCTAATTTGTCTTCCTCAGCAAAACAACGTGAAGCTTTGAAAAGCTTTTTTTGAAACGAAATATTCATTTATCGTTGAATCATTTTGAAATAATATCAAAAAAATATCATCTATAGAGGACAGGAAAACGGATTTGTTATGGTTTTCATTATTAAAATTTTTTGCTACAATTCAGCTTTTGGAATGAAGCAGAATTTTTAATTCTTGCAGCTGATCTGATAAATTGCCTATATATTTGCTCATAAATTAAGTTTTTCTGAATCCAAGTACTGATTATTCCAAAAAGTGGAAAACTTCCACGAAATATGTAGGTTTTCACTGTTCTTTGCCAAAGTACATGTAGCAATATTTATTTTATTTTACATTGCTTGCTTTTGGTCATAATTTCATTTTATTTTATTAGTATATTAAGAGTATTTTTCATGAGAATCAATAAAGATCCATTTCGAACATCGCTTATTCCATTTTCCATTTCTATAATTATAAATTTCATCGTTTTTAAATTTAAAGCTTTCTTTGTGTATTATTGAAAATAGAACAAAAGAAAAATTTCCCAGTAACTAATAAATTTAAAAAAATGAGATATAGTATTCTCACGGATTCCACAATGGAATGTTAGCGCAGGCATACATGGGAAGAAATGTAACAGAAGTTTTGAAAAATACTAAAGAGTTTTTGAAGCCACTCAACATGTGACTCAAAACCCATTTTTATCAAAGATTTGAAATTTGTGACAATACCGAAACCGTAAATTATTTTTCGAATTCCGAAAATTTAAATGGATTACGTAGTTTCGTCATCGATGTTTCGTTTTCAAATTCCAGAAAGTCTGGTTTGCACTGACCATTCACCCAAATCTTATATTGATTACAGTCTATGTTACTAGCATCATCTAAAACTGATTCTATAATCAATCCGAATAACATTACTGAGTATGAAAAATTGATTTAATTCTCGATGGAAAAATGCAATCAATAAATTGCGAATTAATTGATTTTAAATAAATTCAAAACTTCAGTATCTCTTTCTAAAAATTTTGCAACATTTTGAAACTCAATAATAGGCGATAAAGCTTATGAAATAGAATGAGGAGTATGTTTCTTTCAAGCAATCGAACTACTACTAGTAAAATATAATTTAAACTGAAAAAATGATATAAAAGTCACCCGTCAACATGAAAGCCGCTGCAGCACCCATACCCCACCACCATTCATACCGCCACCACCATTCATACCGCCACCACCATTCATACCACCACCGCCACCACCACCATTCATACCGCCGCCACCACCACCACCATTCATACCGCCGCCACCACCACCACCACCATTCATACCGCCGCCACCACCACCACCATTCATCCCGCCACCACCGTTCATACCGCCGCCACCATTCATCCCGCCACCACCGTTCATACCGCCGCCACCATTCATCCCGCCACCACCGTTCATACCGCCACCATTCACACCACCACCACCACCGCCGCCACCACCGTTTATAATAATTTCACAGCCCTTCGAATTGCAACAGCGGCCATTAAAAGGCTTCTTGCCAGCACCACAATTACCATCACTATGCTTCTTATGATGATAACCATCATCATAATAATAATGCTTACCACAGAGAATAATATAAGCGAAAAGTAGAAATTTCTTTGCCATAATCGTATTTGGTTGGCAAAATTTCGTCTTGTGATTTTCTAAAGGAACGTAAATTAAAATTCAATATAGCAAGAGAACGATCAAACATTTTGTTGATTTTTTTCCTTTAAATTAAATTGGTATTAATCGAAAAATTGCTAGAAAAAAATTTTATTGAGAATCGGAGAATTAAATGAATTTACAAATCATACGAATGTTGAAAATCTCATTTCTTTTAATTCTAAGCCTCATAAAACTAATTTAATATTTTACTAGTGCAAAACGTAATAAATCGATAATCAATGTTGAATTATTTGCAATTTCTCTGATATATTTTTCTTGATCAATTTCTACAATTGTAAAATAGAACAATAATGAATCTAAAAAAAAAATGCTGCTTTATGAAAATATGAAAGGAAAATACGTGACAGAACTATGGCGGATTGAAGCATGAAAGGAAAATGACAGAACTATGATGGATTGAAGTATGAAAGGGAAATGACGGAATAGTAAACAAATGATGAACGATTACATTTTTATATTTCAACAATGGCCTCTTTTTGGAGTAAATTTTATCTCGCATAGTAAACGGGTTAGAAAAATGCATTTTTGTTCAACTAATTATTTATCGCATGTTTAAAATAAGAAAAGGAAGAACAACCGAATGGGTTAGATAAGACGAATAAAAAGAATAGTCTAAACGGATAGGAATATTTCGTTTGAAATTGGTTAAATTTTTTTAATCAAAATTTAGAAATTCTTTGTAAATTTATTTTCCTGCGATAGCAGTTTTACTATCAACAAATATTTCCTTTCAATTCATTTGATAACATTAACATTCACTTTCCGCTTTGTTTCATTGTCAATGGCATATAAACAAAGTTTAAATTTTATAAGGACAATTAAATAATGGGTACTATATAAAATTCAGCACTTAATAAAAAAATTTTGAGAAAAACTCTTACTCTTATCAAATTTTCAGATTTAATCTCATTTACTATAATTTATAAATGATTTTATAGTATATATACTAAATTTTAATTATATAACATTCATAAAAATAATCGTTAAATGTATTGCTAAAAAAAAAGGAAATTTATTACGATAAACTTTTGTTGCAATGTAAATTTACAAAAATTTTTTAATAAATTTCAACAAAATATATTATTTAATCAATTTTAAGCGAAATATTCATATCCGCAATGTCTCTTTCGACATATCTCCTCCTATCCATCCCATTCATTTCTTGATTCCCTCTATTTTAAACATACGATAAATAATTAAATCATAAAACAAAAAAATTAAGGAGGCGTCTACAATGGAGATAAAATTTATTTCAAAAGAGGTCACTGCCGAAATATAAAAAGCGTAGTTCTTACTCAGTTAACATTTATTATTTACTTTTCCGTCAGTTTTACTTTTAGATTTAAAAATTTTTTGTTTACTTTGCCATGACTTCACAATCCATATCTGAATCTATCGCATAATTCTTTATAAAAAGCATAAAACGTCTTTTATTATTAGGTTGAGTTGTTCCTCGTTTAGTTTTATAATTTTCCAAAATGATACATTGGAAAAAGTGACATCATGAGAAATTGTATGTAATCCAATATTCGGTTTTATATTGACAAAAATACTGGGCTAATTATGCAGAATCAGAACTGAAAGAAATAGTGCGATTTTCAGTATTCATATGGTTATTCTAAATTCATTTAGCCTCATTCCCATCAAAATTTTTCCAAACAGACTTCCGATTAATATCAATTTAATTCGATTAAAATAATATGATACAGTGTTTCGTCTTCATTTCTTTATCATCGAAAATATTTCGCATTTATATGTTGTAAAACTTCTAGGATTTTCTAGACATTAGAGATAAAAATTTTTGACGTTATTTTGACTGGTAACCATGTTTGCTATTATTTGATTCAAACAAATGAAAACCAATAGATTTAAAGAAAATAGCAAAATATTCAGTCATCGCGATGTTGAATTTATATATGATTGTGTTTTTCAGGGGATCATAATACGAAATTTTGCCAATCAAATACGATCATGGCAAAAAGATTTTTACTCTTTGTTTATATTATTCTCTGTGGTCCTCAGCAATATTATTATTATAAGTACAAGCATAATGGTCAGGATGGTAATGGTATGATAATCCCTGTTGATGATAATACTAGGAATGGTGGTGGTGGTGGTGGTGGTGGCGGTGGTGGTAATGGCGGTGGTGGTGGTGGTGGTGGTAATGGTGGTGGTGGTGGTGGTGGTGGTGGTGGTATGAACGATGGTGGTGGTGGTGGTATGGACAATGGTGGTGGTGGTGGTGGTGGTATGGACGATGGTGGTGATGGTGGTATGGACAATGGTGGTGGTGGTGGTGGTATGGACAATGGTGGTGGTGGTGGTGGTATGGACAATGGTGGTGGTGGTGGTGGTGGTATGGACAATGGTGGTGGTGGTGATATGGAGAATGGTGGTGGTGGTGGTGGTGGTGGATGGGTGGTAATGGTGGTGGTGATGGTGATGGCGGTGATGTATGGAATGAGGGTGGCGGTGGTGATATGGAATGAGGGTGGCGGTGGTGATATGAATGAGGGTGGCGGTGGTGATATGAATGAGGGTGGCGGTGGTGATATGAATGAGGGTGGCGGTGGTGATATGAATGAGGATGGCGGTGGTGATATGAATGAGGATGGCGGTGGTGATATGAATCCGGATGACGCGGATGAAATGGATCGGTGATGTGAAGCATATATAATTCATTCAAAATCTAAAGTTCAAGGGCAAGTTGTCGAATGTATTTCATATATCTAATATTATAAAAATTTTTAAAGTTTTTTGTGAATATTATTTTTAAATGTATATTTTTAAGTGATTAAAAGAATTATAACACTTCAAACATATCAAGTATTCTTCGAAATTTCTATTTTATTATTTACCATTATAGACATTTGTTATGAAATTTATGAAAAGGCTAAATTTCATCTTGTAAAATTTATGAATTATAGATTGCGGAAGAAATTTTTAAACTGTAATCTAAAAGCGATTATAATTACAGAAATGGAGTATCGATTGAACGATGCAAGAAAAGGATCTTAATAATTCTCATGAAGAATGAAATTGTATATTATAGGTAGATAATAAGAAATAAAAATAAATTATTATTATACATCGGCAAAGAACGATGAAAATAATGGCTTTTCATTTATTTTGTGGACATTTTCCACTTTTTGAAAATAACAAGTACTTGGTTGATTTCAAAAGAACGTAATTTACGAGCTAATATATAAGCAATTTGATCAGATTAGCTGTGCAAATTTGATCAGATTTGATGTTTTCAGTTGTCGAAGTTGAATTGTCGAAAAATTTCAATAATAATTATTATAATAAATCATTCTTCAATTATCCTCTTTGGCCTAATATCATTTTTAACATGATTCAATTATCAACAGAATATTCTGGTTCAAAAGAAAAGCTCATCCAATCTTCGTACCTTATTTTTTTGATAAGAAAGATGAATTGGCACTAATAAAGGAATTTTTTATTATAAAAATCTGCGGAAATGCATTTACAAGAATTCATATGGTTGTAAATGTCTAAAACCTTCACAAAAAAATTTAAATCAAACTTTTATTTATTTCAACTTCTTGCTTCCTTTTCATCGTATTCAGAAAATATTCGAGCTTTCAAATCTTTCCTTTTTTCCGTAACAAGCGAATTCGAAATATCTCTCTATCATCAAAAGATGGGACAATTTCTTGCCGTTGTCGATATTAGCAACTTCTGATCCAATAAATTCTTTTCAAGCATAACTGTCTGTGAAATATCAATTTGTTCTGTCACATCAAAGAAGAAGAAAGTTTTTTCGGTTTTTTTTCACGACAGCTTAGGCAAAATTTTTCATACAAAACATCATTTTGATAGGCTCAGCTTCCAAATTCAAATTTTAATGTGCTCACATGTATGCGATTATGCTGATATAACTTTGCGATACGGTGAATACACTCGAAATAACTCTAGGTTCATCAAAATAGAGTTTATATACGTCAACTTTAAATTATCTTATTTGCATGAAAAAAGATAAGGATGATTGAAAGTTTAATATTTTTATAAAATTAAAGAATTTGATTCACAAAGATTGAAATATGAAAATTTTATTGAGCTCATATACAGAAGTTATATATATTTTTTCTCTCTTATTGCTAATGGCAATAGAAATATATTTTTCTCTTGTAAATTTGATCATTAATTATAGTCTTTAGATTTTTATGATCTAAAAATTCATTAATAAATATTCTTCTAAATGAAATCTTCAAACGATATATAAATTTTTAAGGAAGAAGGATATCATTATCAAATCTAAAAGAAATAATTAATCGAAAGTAAAAATTCAATTAGTTTACACTTTAACACAATAATTAATACAGCTTGCTTTGTACTGCTGATATGATATCAAATCATTTGGATAGCTTTTGGAGAAATATCATATCCAATTAATATTTTGGACTATAACAAAATAAGCATTCTATTGATTTAGGTGTTGTGATAAGAATCATACACTCTATCGGAATAATTGAAATACTTTATAATACAATTACGTCCGAAATAATCAAAATATTTGTACTATTAAATATATTGGTATGATCAAGGGATTTTATATTATAAAATTTTCATATTTTCTTAGCAAAAATTCATCTCTTTAAATAATTAATCTAATGATTATGTGGATGATAGTGCTTAATATATGATAAGCAATTAGATTTTGACTTGTCATTTTTCAAGCATTGTAACGAAACAGATTTGCACATATCATCATCCTTCAGGTTATAACAGGATTAATCGTCACTAATTAAATCATCATCACTTTTCATTATTCATTCATATCTTTTCTAACTACGATCAATTATTCAAAAAACGCTTCATACAACTCTCAATATCAACAATTTATTTATTTGATAAAAGCTATATTTCTACTATGCTTGTTAATTATCGTGGTCGCGACGAATAAAATCCGATGTAAAATATCTCATTATATAACAAATCTCTATCTTAAACTTACAATCCCCTAAAAATAAAGTAATTTTTTTCATGCTACGATATTCATTTTATCAATAAAATGCTCCTCTACTTTTTTACCTTTATCGATATTAATCATGATAATATCGTATGAAGATTTCGTTCGAAAGAAGAATGATATTAATCAGTTATTTAATGAAGGAATAGAAAATGAAAAAAGGCTAAATACTGGCATATCAAATGATATAAAAAAATTATAGAATAATAAATTGAATAAACAAACTTTGAAATTTTTAGCAATTATTTTTTTTTACTATCATAAAATAAAATAGAAACTGTTTGCTGCTTTTAAGACATAAATATATTTAAATTATTAATAGATTCTATCTAAATTTGCATAGAGCAAATATTTCAATTAATGATAATATTTTTACTTCGTTTGTATATTCTAAAAATATTACATATGAAATATTAAAAAGCAATAAATTACATATTATTATTACAACCAAAATATTAACAAGCACATTAATAAACAAAAAAAAAAAGAAAATAAGGAAAAAAACGATAAACTTTAAAAATATTATTTTCAAATTTTAAATAACATATACTTAAAAGCAAAAATTTTCTTATATATGATTGTATCCTTAAATTTTAATTTATTTCTGAAATATCCGATAAATTGCGGTTCATTTCATTTCTGCATATTTACCATTTTGTCACATATACAGTTCACCTTTCGATCAAATATAATCATTGTCCAGTACTGATTTTGCAATGATAAATGGAAAAAATTGATAAATAGAGTAATTAAATAGAATGATTAAAAAAATTACATAAGAAAACATCAGTTTGAATTATTAAAGATTTACATTTTTCAACTCAAATTTGAAGATTAAATTTGGATTTATTCAAAATGATTCTCGTCTCTCACTAAATTATTAACTTATTTACTTCTTAAAATTTTCTACCCAAATTAAATCTTGCAAAATTTTAAATGTTTAGATTACGAATTTTTTCCATTGAAAAAAAAGGTAATCACGGGGAAATCAAAGCATAAAATCATTTGGTCAAACTTAGATTTGAAAATTCAAATTTCAAATTGTAGGAACTTCCTAGTTATGAAATACAAAACAATATTTAATGCAAATCAAACATAATTAGTGACAAAATGATAATAATAAGATATCGATATACAGTTGTATTATAGTTATATTTAAATAATTCCATCTATTATTTTTCAAAAAGTTCAAATTTCTAAACTAAATTTTTTAAAACCGGTTTTTTAAATTTATTATTCGAATAACTCATATCTTTTGATACCCAAACTTGAAAATATTCATTTCTGAACAGATAACATCAATGGAAAATCGTTACCAACAACTACATAAAAAGTAAACTTTCATTATTAACAAGTAATGAACTTAGAATTGATAGGCATACGCATATTAGAAGTAAGATAAAAGGACAAGTTAAATGAGATAGATTGGAATTAATAATAATAGATTGGAATTAATAATAATTGATAAAATACATACATATTTTTACATTAATCATTTCTAGATATATTTGACACAAAATAATTGTTTACTTAATATTGTTTATCAATTTAGTACTGATAACTTTTGGCGGTATATAATTGTGCATCATTACCGGTTAATTGTAATGGTAATGGATTTAAGATCGAATTATCTGAATATGATTGATGTAAAATTTGTAATTTTGGTTTCATTCTTTGCTGTTCCAAAATCCTTGTATTATGCTCATTTTCTTCCAATTCACGATCAATAATTCCTGAATCGAGTGGTTCGCTTACAGAATAATGATCTGAAAAATTTTAATGGTTTGTTTTTAATTCAAAATTAAGATTTTTGATTTTTTGTTAATTATTATAATCGAATTAAAATTTTTTACCAATACATTTGAAAAAAAAATTAAGCAAATTTTTATTAAAGAGAAGCAAAATTATGCATTTGTACATTAATATATCATTTTTATTTTAATTAAAATTTATGTAAAAGGAAGTATATATATTATCATCATCATCATTATTAATTATTATTATTATTACTACTATTACTATTGCTATTAACATCATTATGCTTATTTTTATCTTTTTCAAATAACGCAAAAATGAAAAAGAATGATGTTAATAGATTGATAGATGAATAGATAGATGAAATGATAATAATAATAATAATGATAATATGTTACGTTTTGATTCGTTTAAGAATGGCTGATCGCATGTCTCGTACATACTTTGCGATGATGATGTATTTTGTTTCTTTTTTCAGATTTAATTAATGCTTGAGTGGTATAAACTTGAGTAGGCTGCTTCAGATGTAATTCGAGAAAATTATTATTATTTCGTAAATCTTTACAACGTTTTCGAGTACATAAATGAGGATTCTTCATGATAGAAATATTCAGAAGAATGAGAATTATCAGCAACATCAGGCAAATAATTATAATAAGCATTTGTTTGGTTGTTAACAGTGTAGAATCAGTTGTTGATGATATTGCTGAAATAGAATATGATAAAATATGCTAAATTGTAGAAAGAAAAACGATAAATAATTAAATTCTAAACAAATTTGCAAACAAATCGATAAATTTTGATTTTTAAATTGATTTTAAAAAATAAAATTAATTAAAATTTCCCAAATATTTTCATAATTTTCAGAATTGGATTATAACGAATCATCGTTATGTGTGTACAAACCAGAATCTCGAAGTGTTAAAATAGCATCCAATATGTGATGTTTTCTGTTCTCATAATTATCATCATCATTAATTTGAACAATTGTAGCAAGTATCGGACTAGCAGTTAAACGATTACGAATGCGATTTGTCAGGAAATCTTTATTATCATAACGTTCGTCAGAAATTGTAATGATATCTAAGAATAAAGATTATCAAAAAAAAAAGCGAAAAAGACGAAAAAGACGAAATTAGAAGAAATAAAACATTTGTATTAATCATTGATCAATGCATAAATATCTTTTATTAAATCCAAAAATTTCAAACTATTATCATATTTATTTGCGAAAAAATTTTTATCAAATATTTTATTTCGCTATCAGCGCTTAATTGACTAGTTGTTTGATTAATCTGATCTAAAATAAATTTATCAAATGCAAATAATTTTGATAATTTTAAATAAAATTTAAATAAGAATAAAATCCTTACAATATCTACTTGCACTATATTAGCCGATATTAATTTGCAATCGAATCCAATATGTGTGATATTTGCGGTATTAGCATCTAATAATAGGTGAAAGCAAACATCACCTGATGTTGTTCCCTGTAAAAATATTAGGATTTAAGAAGAAAGAAAAAAAAGCAAAAATAAATCATTTCAAAAAACTAACTATCAATTAACATTTTATAAAAACAAAAAAAAAACTAAATTCCTTTTTCAGTCAACGATTGAGGTTAATTGATTTTAAATGATTTTTATAAGTTTAAATAATTAGTTTCAAATTACCGGCAATAAATTGTTGAGATTAAATTCAAGATATATTCGTGCGCATTTTTCTGTATTTTGATTGCCAGCATTTAAACGTTCACGACAAATACGTCGCGTTGTTTCACTGTTTATTTGTAACCACGAAAGACAACGACCACGTGGATAATTACACTTTCCTTTAAGGCACTCATCTTCCGTGATAATAACACAATGCTAAAAAAAATATGATATGAAAATGACATTACAGGTATAAATTTTGCGCAATATTTCAAAACTATTTTTGATCTACTAATTTAAAAATACGACTCATACTGTAGCGTAAATATTAGTTTAGATTACTAATACAATATTATAATTCTAATACAAAAAGTACGATTCATACTGTAGCGTAAGTATTAATCTTAATTACTAGTATAAGCAATAATCGATAAAGTAAAAATATATCACATATTGATATAGCGATAAATATACCTGATCATTCGGACATATAAGAGAATTTTCAAAGTTAGAATCATTATGCGAACAATCACGCGGTTCGCATCTTTTCTCTGAACATCTTATAGCACCTTAAAATATCCATTTTTTTTTTTTTAGTACTTTGTATTAATTTATTGAAAATATTGAAATACCTGAAATTTTAAAAGGAAGAAAAAAAAGAAATGGAATAATCATATCATAAATGTTAAACCTTTTCACATATACATTGTCGGCAATCAACCGTCGTCCAGCTAAATCCCGCTGGCATATATTCCAAATTTGATAATTTACAGTTTCCTGATTGAAATGAATGATGAAAATTAACTGCAATTGTGCAATATTCTAATTATGAAGTGAAATTAGGCAAAATAATTAGTGCATTTAAATTTTGCAAGTTCAAAGGTTAAATATACAAATATTCATATGCTTATTAATTTTCTACAAATACTATTCATATTGCATTCAAAAATAAAATTTCATTTCATTCGTAGTGATTTTCATAAAATGACTAATATTTGCTTGCGATATTAATTTTATTTTAAAATCAATAAAATTTAAATTTAATTATTAAGCAAATAATTTGATAAAAAAATTCAATATAAATCTGAAACGTTGAAATTTTTACGTTAATCAATATGAATATATCATATATATTTATATATATGATATATATATATACGAATTAATAAATATCTAATAAGATTTTACATATTTGAATTATTAAGTTTGACTTATACCATGTCTTTGATCGTTTTCATCCACAGCATATTGACAATGATCACCATGATGAGTTGCATCACAATAGCATAAATATTTACTTTTAGAATTCCATGATGATATACAACGACCATATTTACCGCAATTTACATTAGCACATGGATCTAACTGTAAAAAAAAAAAAAGAAAAATTTATTCTTTCACTATAAAATTTTTAAAAATATGATGAGAATAAGTTTCTTGAGAATTTTAGTTTATTATTATCTTTTTTTTTCTTTTGCTTCTAAAATTATTCTTTCATAATATATTTATGTAAAATATTAATACATTATATTATTTATTATTATTATTGAATGAAAATTTATTTAAAATCGATTCATTCATTTATAAATTATTAATATATCAAAAATATTACCTTAATTTGACAATTTTGTCCAGTAAAACCATTCGTACAATTACAATAATAATAATTTTGCAATCCACCACTTGAACATTTTCCACCATTTAAACATGGCGAATGATGAAAACAATAATCGAGATCTCTAAAATTTATAATATGATAAAAAGAAAATAAACATATATCAAAATTATCATTTTATTCATTCATTAAAAAATAAAATAAAATTTAAATCATTTTTCCTTTTTTCAAAAAATCTATTATTTATATATTAACTTTCTTCTTCTTTTTTTTTCCAAAATAAATAAATAAATTTTTAAGAAAAAAATAAATAAAATTTAAATTATTTTTTCAATGAGAAAAAATATTTATCAAAATTTAACATAAATAAAATTTACTTATCACAATATGTTCCACCCCAATTTTTCTCACAAATACATTCATTCGGTTTGTTGCAATAGCCATGTTTACAATCAATTTGTGGTTTACAACGATCACAATTATTACCTTGCCATCCATTACGACATCTTAATAAATTAAGCTCCCTTTTTAAGAAAAAATAATTATTCAAATAATTTATCCTTTAATTGTTAGCTAGCTATTAAATTAAATTTAATTATAATTGCATTAAATACTATCTAATCATGTTATCAAATATTATCTGATAGATTTAAAAATGTATTGATAACTTGAAATAGCTAGTGCTTCATTAATTATTTAACAAAAGAAAATCATTTTTATGTACTTGCAGCAATTTTAAAATTCCAATATTAAGTTAATAATTTTTTTGTTATAATGAAATAATAATTTATCGATAAAGCAAAATATTATTATATGAT
The DNA here is from genome assembly GCA_024305405.1 of Dirofilaria immitis. NCBI lineage: Eukaryota > Metazoa > Nematoda > Chromadorea > Rhabditida > Onchocercidae > Dirofilaria > Dirofilaria immitis. Next base: position 1,430,691 of record JAKNDB010000088.1, on the reverse strand, counting down.
GGAATTTTTTGAAAAATAAATACTTATAAAATTGCACATAAATTAAGCTAATAATTTATTATATTCAAAAATTTTTACCTTTTAAATTTTAAAATATAATTTAAAAAAAAAAAACCTAAAGGAAAAAATTATACATACCTGCATACACCTGGTGAAATGCAATATCCATTGATACATCCGTTAGCGCAAATTGGATCATCACAATTTTGTCCACTCCAACCATCTTCGCATAAACGTTGTCCATCCGATGAACATTTAAAATGAAAACTGAAAACTTAAAATAATTAATAAAAATATTCAAAATTTCTTCATTTGAAAAAAAACTTTGAATTAAATATTTATAAAAAAAAATAGTAAATCAATAAATTTTTGATTTATAATATTAACAAATCATTGAATAAAACTTTAAAATTAATTGAAATATAAATTAATTTAATTAGTTTTTTCATTTATTGAAATAATTAATTCTGTTGAAATTTTTGAAAATTTGTAAATTTGTCATATTGAAATAATAAAATAGTTTAAACCTTCCAATGCTTGGATTACAAAAAATTGCACATTCTTGGCCATAATAATTTATACCACATTCCACTTTGATATCATATTCTATTTTGGTATCACCTTTCTCCTGCAAAATTTTGCTAAATATTTTAATTTTTAACTAAATTCTCAAAAATTCAACTCAATTTTTTTGATCCTAAAATTGTATAGCAATACCGTAATCTAATTTTTATAATTCATTCTAATTTGTAAAATATTTTACTATCTCAAATTTTAAAGATATATTCTAATATATTAGAAGTAACATATGATTAATTTGAATTTTGTAGCTTACAAAGATGACAGAAATGACAATGATGATATCTTAGCATTGATATAATACCTCGGTAATTCGTAATACATCATTGGATGGTGATAGTTGAAGAAAATTCTCTGATCGAAACATAACAGCTTTACTAGGTTCATGTCGCATTTCAACCAACAATGAAACATTCTGGAAAAACAAAAACGAAAATATCATTCAAAAATTATAAAATTTTTGATTTGAATACGATTAATAATATTCGACATATTGATAAATGATATTACTTTTGTTATCATATTATCACTCAATTTTTCCTTCTCAAATACTATCACTTTTGATATGATTATAATAGTTAAGACTTATTTATTGAAATATGAAAAACAATTATAAGTATTCAGCGAAATTATTTAATTTATTAACAATGACATAAATGATATTTCTTATCTTTTATCAATGTAAGGGTAAAATTAAATTAATTTAAAAAAAATTTCGAATGAATTAACGAAGAATGATAAAATGATATATAAAAACTAAATTAATTTATACGAATATTCTTTTTCATCTTCTTTTCGACCTTATAAATTTTAGTAATGATATTATCAATCAACTAAATTTCGAATTCTAATTTTATCCTTCCATTGATAAAAGATAAGAAATACCATTTACGTCGAAAAATTTCAGATTATAATTTTAAATTTCAGGTGGAAAATTAATTTTTAGCAAGGAAATTTTATTCAAAAATTCAAAATAAAATCGATTTGTTTCATTGAATAAAGAAAACAAATACATGAAATCGTTAACTGATAAACAAGAAAAATAATGAAAGATGAAACGAAGGAAAAACGGATAAAGGAAGGAGTAAACAAATGAAAATAAGAAAGTAAACAAGAATGAAAATAGGGTAAACAAGCAAACAACATCGAAATTTTCGCTTTTTTTCTTTGCTAAATATGATTAAATAATATTTGCATACTGATAATGATATCACTTATCGTTATTATTTTTTATGAACACAAACATTCTTAATTAATTTTTAATTTGTAAATTTCCATATTTTCAATCTGCCAAAAATGTAAACTAATAGTTTCTAAAGCAGTTGTTAGTTATATTTTTTATCGATGCTTAAAGAAAAGCAATAATCAGCTTAATTTTAATTACTTAAATAAGGCACCTATCAAAAAAGCTAATAAAATAATTTTTTTTGGCACAATAATAATTCAATCAATCTTAGCATATTTTTGATTTATGAATTTCAATTAAAAATTTCTTATTCAATTTATTTAATATAAATTTATATGTCTGATTGTGTTATCTATACAAATATTTATTTTAATTTAAATTAGAAAAATAAAATAAAAATAGTGGCTTTAACCACTTGTTTTTAAATTTCATTAAATTTTTAATTCATTTTTTAAATTTTTTTAAATGAATAATTCTAATAAATTATTTGATTAATCTATTATTAATTAATAATTCTAATAAATTATTTGATTAATCTATTATTAATTAATAATTCTAATAAATTATTTGATTAATCTATTATTAATTAAATAAATCTTTCAATAATTTATTAAAAATCAAAAGAATTTTTTTTGAAAAAAAGAAACAAATCTAAAAACTTGAATAATTTTTCGAAAAAAAAAGCGTAATATTTATTAAAATTTGAATAAATGAATATGAAATGTTGATGAGAGTAAAAATTTGCATATTTCTTTTAATTTAAAAATTTGCATATTTTAATTTATATTAATTTATTAGCTTCCTATTATTAATTTCTGATATATTATAATATGCAGCTGATGCTAATAATAAATAATGATGCAAATTGCAACGATTGTATTGTTAGTTATGTGACGTAATAGTTTTTACATAAGAGAAAAGGTAAATTTGTCGGTAATTATATTGGCTTAAATAATTTGGGATTTATTTGGACAGATGTTTTTAGTTATTGCTTATTTATTTACACTTCTTTTATCAAATCTATAAACATGATAAAATTATTGTATTTCATTATTTGATTCAGAATTAGCATACTATTATCACGTATTACATGAATACTTCCTAGCTAAAAATGTTATGAAATAATTCGTTCTAAGCCTAATAATAGATTACATACAGTAGAATCTCTCTTAGATTTTGATTAACTATTTATTAATGAATACTATTTATTTACAGTTCTTTTATCAAATCTATAAAGGTGATAAAATTATTATGCTTCATCATTTGATTCAGAATCAGTATGCTATTATAACGTATCACATTCGAGTAGAATCTCCAGCACATTCGAACTGAATATCTAATAGATTTGTTTAGCTGCTTGTACATGAATATTATTTATTTACACTTCTTTTTATCAAATCTATAAATATTATGAAATAATTGTCTTTCATCATTTGATTAAGAATCAACATACTATTATCACGTATTACATGAATACTTCCTAATTATAAATATTATGAAATAATTCGTTCTAAGCTTGATAATAGATTAGATTCATTAAAAATTTAATACAACATTTAAAAATTGAGAAAGAAAGAAACTAAATTTATGATTATGATAATTTAAAATTATAATAACATTCAAGCATATGATAAATTAATCAATGAAAAATTCTTATGCAACGATAAGTTTCACTAAATGATAAAAAGATTAATTATTCCAGTATCAATAATTTCAATAATTCCATTTCTATTCAATTTTTTCTCTCTCTTAAAATTAGAGAAAAAAAGATGATTAATATGAGAAATTAAATTTTCTGAAAAATTTATTTCTACGAATAATTATTCGTTGCATTCTTTCATAAAAGAAAAAAAAATTTAGCGCAAAAAAATGGAATGAAATAAAATGATAAATGATAAATGGCAATAATTTTCTAAAAACTTAATGGGAAAATAATTGTTGCAAATTGAAAGAAAAAAAAACGAAGAAAAATTGTCAATTTTTTTTATTTTTCTCTCTCATACTTCTACAAATTAATGGATTCTGGTATTTGATTTGATAAAGGAAAAAATTTATTAATTCTTTTTTTATATTCGAATTTAAAACAAATGATTTACTGAGAGAGGGCAAAAGAAAATTGGACTAATTTTTTAAAACATAATTCTTATCTTTTATTGAAATTCTATTTACTGATATAATTTTTATTCTTGGAAAATGGCAATAATTCCTATTTACTTATTTATTTTTTCGACATTTTTTGACATAATTTTCATTTTTGAAGTTTCATTTTTGAGAAAAAAGATTTTAAAAAATAAAAGTTATTTTAAAAATAAAAATTAATTATGATTTTGTCGTATATATTTGTCTAATCATAGATATGCATGATGATTCTGTCTAATCATAGATATGCATGATGATTCTATCTAATCATAGATATATACGATAATTTTGTCGTAATTCAATTTTAGAAGTTCTATTTTTGAAAATAATTAAGCGAATTTATTTCTATAATTTTCACTTATGAAAGTTTCGTTTTTCATATTTTTTCTAATATTTTTTTTCGATGTTCCATTTCTAACATATACATTTTCGGAAATTTTTAAAAAATGAACTACTCAAATCTTTTTTAATACGAAAAATACTTTAATATATTATCTGTAATATATATATATATTAAAATGTAAAAATGAATTTATCAATGATAAGATAAAAATTAAAATATTTATTTCCATTTCTTAAATAATTTCATCATACCAAAATTTTTTTTTTAATATTTTTCTAGGAATGTGAGAGAAATTATTCCATCTGATAACTTATTGCAATTTTTCACAAATAAAAAAAAAAATCAAATGTATGATATATGATATTGTTATCGGGTGACAGCAGCTGTTTGAATTATGTATGACATTTAGTGATTTAAAAAAAAAAAATTATTTCTTTTTATTATAATATATTTTTACACCTATCAATGCACCTGTTTCTCTTTTCTCTCTCTCTCTCTCCTTTTTTTCATTTTACAATTTCATAAAGGAAATGTTGAAATTATTAAAGGAAATGAATTGAATTGAATTTTTCATTGAATACGAAGAAATCAATTAAAAAAAAATTAATTTAACTTTCGTTTCATTGCAAGGAAAAAAACAAATTTGAAAATGAAATTTTTTTAAAAAAATTATTTTTAGCATAAGCAAATAATATTATTGTTATTTTCATAAATATTAATTAAATACTTTCATAAGAAATAATAGTGAAACATTTCCCTATTAATAATAATATTTTTGTATAACTATAACATCGTAATAATATCATTATCATCATATTTTATCAGCTTTATATTACGATGTGGCATGTTAAATTAACTTTTTATATAAAATTTAGAATATTTATTATTTTATGCAAAATATACTTACAAAATTATCAATATTTTTTTATCTTAATTATACTATATTATAAAAATATAATTAAAAATAATAATCAATCTAATAAACAATAAATTGTAAATATAAATAATAATCATTCAGTCTAACAAACAATTAATTAGAAATATAAATAATAAACAATTCAATAAACATAAATAACAATCAATCTTATAAGAATAGAATTATAGATATAATAAATAATTAATAATATATAATAAAAGAATAATATAATGAAAATTAATAAATTAATTAATTATAAATATAAATAATAATGAATCGAATAAATGAATTAATTATAAATAATAATCAATTGAATAAATAATTATAATTAATCAATTAACTATTTATAAATAATTTAATAAAAATTTATTCAATTCTTTTTTTTCTCTTTGCTTTTGTATTTAAAAAAAAAAAAGGAAAACGAAGAAAAGGATGGAAATTTTTGTTTATCATAGAGAATACATATATATGTATATGCCTAACTATTACGAATAATCTTTTATTCGAACATTTTATTTCTATTTTTATTTTCATTTATATTTTTCATTTTCTTTTTTTTTTTTTTGTTCGAATTGCAGCTGTTGCAAATTTACATGCCAATAAAAAAGAAGGCATTAATTTGAAATGAACTAATGCAAAAATAACAATAAACAATAAACAATAAACAATAAACAACTACTACTACTATTACCAAAAAATCATTTATTCTATTTTATTCGTTTTTTTTCAATAAAATAAAATTGTATTATAAAATTGAATTGAATTTATTGTATGCACGTGTTCCATACATATAGTATTATAGAAAAGTATTTAAAAGAAATACTTTTTTTTTTAATTTCCTTTTTTTCTCGTTTTAACTAAATGAAGTGGAAATAAAATACTTTTGTTACTATCGAACAGATGTACTTATTTTTCTTTTCCTTAAACAAAACAACTACTACTTAATTAGCATCGTTAAAAAAAAAGAAAAATATCGACAATGATCATTATTCCATCATGTTCATTCATCTCTCTCGATATATATATATATATATCGATCTATCGATCATTTGATTCATTCATTCTGTTATTGGAGTAAATGAAGAAAAAAAAAACAAAATTCTTTCAAATTTCTCTTTGTTATAAAATTTTTTTTTGGAAAACGCAAAAATAAAATTAAGGGAAAAAAAGAATTTATAAAACTAAAATTATGCTATAATCAATAAAACTATTTAAATTATAATATTAATGATATCAATCACTGATAAGAAATGAAATAACTTTGACAAATAAAAAAATAACTTTATCAGTGTTTTTTTCTAAGCTATTATTTTTTCCCAATTTATAAAAATTTTTCTTTAAAAAAAAAATTTATCGATTCTTTTCGATACAAAATTAATCGATTTCGATTATAAATGTTATTTCTTTTTTTTCTTTCAATTTATTAATATTTTTTTACAGCAATATTTAAATCATTAATTTTGATTTTTATTTCCAATACTATTTAAATTTAATTACTCAATTTGAATATAATATTTTTAAATAGCATTTAAATTTATTAAATTCATGCTTTTACTTTTTATTTTTAGATATTTTTTCAAATAAAGATACAAAATAATTGTGGAGAAGAAATGAAATACCGTATACATTATGCACCTGTTCATCTTCTCTTACCGTTTCATTTCGATACAATTTTTTTTTTCCTCAATGTAATTTTATTCTCGAAAAATGAAATGATATTGAATTATTATTTATTGATTTATTTGTATATTTGTTTTTTTTTTTTTAAAAACAAAAGAAGACTATGTTATTTTGATAAGCGAAAAAAAAGAAACAATGATAATGATTTAAAATTTTAATAGATAAAATTGATAATATACAAATAATCAATAAATATGCATATTTAAATTGAAATATATATCATATACGGATAGACGATTTAATATCAATAATTTTTCCTATTTGCGCATACGTAATTATTTCCTCAACTTATTTTCCAATCATTAAAGAAGTGTTTGCGGAAATATATTTTGAATATTTTGGATGAATGATTGTTTTTCCAATTAATGTATACAATAGTAAATTACAGTTAATTATCTCCTAAATTAGAACAATTAAGATGATAATAATGATGATAATGATGACGATGATAATGATGATGATGATTATGTCATATTCAGAAATACCATCACTAAAAAAAACAGAAGACGAAAAACTATAAGAATGATTTGAAACGCTGGATATGACCTTTTTTGGCCGTTAAATAACCCGACAATATGGCACCTTTATTTCGTCTTTTTACTTATTTCCTTTTTTTTTTTAATAAAATAAAATAAAATAATTAAATTAGAGAAATACGAAAAATCATATTTGTTTGTTTATTTATTTGTTTGCTTATTTGTTTGTTTCGAAATTTGAAATTAATAAATTTTCATTTTAATTAATTAAATTTTAATATTAAAAAATTAATTTACCAAATTAATTATATTATATCAAAAATAATTTTCAAAAAAAAAGAAATTCAATAATTTTTATATTATTTTATTAAAAATTTTAAATTTTATTTATTGCCATCTTATTGTCTTTTATATAAAATTTGTTGGACAAAAAGAAAAAACGCATATATTTTTCAGAGTTTGAAATAAATTTAAATTTCAGTTATAAATTTCAAAATTAAATTATCATACTAAACTAAATTGAATAAGTTTTCGATTAAAAAAGAAAATATAAAATTGTTTTCCAAAGTTTAAATTAGCAAATTTTGCATTTTAAAAATTAAAATTTAAAACTAAATGGACGATTTTTTCTTTACATCAAATTATTATATTAATAAAAATATCAGAAAAAAATTTAATAGTTTTTCTATTTATCGTTTTATATCTTTGAAAGAATAAGGCAGAAATTAGTTTAGGCTTTAAAGAAAAATCAGCAATGATCGTTTTCATTTCTTTTTTAAAGTTTGAAATTAAATTTCGAACTAACAATAAAATAAATTTTAGAAATTAAAATTTAATATTGGTGGAATAATTTTCAAATCAAAAATTATCATTTTGATAAAAATTTATCCTTCTATCAATTTATCTTTTTTTAAAGAAGTTCAAAAAATAATCAAAATTTATGATAATTTTAAATTGATAACTGGAAACTTTTCTTATCACAAAATCCTTTTATTAAAATGATTAATTTTCCTTTTTTTTAGATAAAATAAAAAAACAAAAAGAAAGAAAGCCCTGAAAAACCAAAAAAAAAAAAGAAACTCAACAATTTTTATTGGCTGTATTTTTTCCATCCATTAAATGGTACCCATTTATAGTTTAATGAGTTATATAGTTTCTACTTTGATCGGAAAAAAATAAAAATAAAATAAAAAAAAGAGAGAGAGAAGGATAGAGAGAGAGAGAGAGAGAGAGAGAGAAAGGTGATACAGGTGCTAAGATATTCAAAAGCATATTGCAATTTTCGGCACCACTAAGTCAGTTAAAGGACATATATATATATATATGTATATTATACATATTTTGTTGTATCTTTACCTTCATATCCCTTTTAACTCATTTATCATTCAAATATCTTTTTCTCAAAAAAAAAAGAAGAAATTCCTCTCTTAAACCTTTATTTAAAGTAGGTTTCTTTTTTTTTCGAAAACTTTTTTCAAAAGTTTCTGAAATTGCGAAATCCTTTTTCTTAATTTCTTCAAAAATTAAAAAAAATGAAAAACTTTTATTTTATTTTAATTTATTTTGAAAAAAAACAAACAAACAACAATAAATGAAAGGAATAAAAAACAATAAGAAATATTTGAAAAAGAATAAAATAAAATATTTAAATTTCATTTTCGTTTTATTTTAAATCATATATTTTATAATAATATATGATGCGTATATTTTGTTTGTTTTTATTTTAATTTTTATTCTAAAAGCTTTTGAAGAAAAAAAATTCGAATTAAAATTAATCATTTAAATGTAAAATAAATTAATTTATTTTCTAAAATAATTTTAAAATACTAAACTGATTAATTGATATATGCATAACACATATCAGTTCATATATCATTTTAAAAGTTTAAAAAGAAAAAGTATAGTTAATTGATTTTCTTTAAAGTATTTTGAGATATTAAATTACTAACTAATATTTATATTCACATATGCATAGCTGTCTCGAAATTTAAAGTTTAAAATTTGAAAAAAGCAGCAAATTTAAATTGAATAAAAGAAAATTGTATTATTTAAGTATCAAAAAAATTCCAATTTTATTTCAATTTTTTGTTTCTTTTTTAAATTTATTATAAAATATTATTATTATCTTTAAGTAATTCGTTTTTTAATAAAAATTTTTTCGGATATATAAAAAAGAAAGTTTTTTTATTATAAGTAAAAATATATTTTGCTAACTAATCGCTTTTCGTTTTCGATTTTTTTGTTTTTTTAAGTTCAAATTTTCTGTTCAACTAAAAAAGAAAAAGAAATTTCGCCATTTTATTTAAAAATTTATTTTAATAAAATGTATTTGTGAAAGAAAAAAAATTGATTTTTCCTAATCTTTTAATTTAATTTAAATTCTCACAGCAATCTATTATCAACTCTTTTTTCTAAATTAGTTTAAATTTTCTCAACGATAATATCAATTAATTTTTGAAATAATTTGCTTTTTTCTCTTCTCTCTCTCTCTTTTCTCTCTCTTTTTCCCTCTCTCTTAACGGAAATAATTTATTAGAAAGTTTTTATAATTTTTATTAATCAAATTTTCAATTTGATGAAATGTTGAAATAATTTTTGCTTGAAAATCCCTCGAAATTTTTTTGATTGGGCAAAAGAAAAATGAAATAAAAATTAGAAAAGAGAAAGAAAGGAGAGAGAGAGAAGATGAAAAGAAAAAGTAAGAGGAAAAAAGGGCGATTAGAAGAAAGAGAGAGAGAGAGAAAGAAAGAGAGAAAGAGAAGGAAAAGATATTTGAAAAAGAAGAAATATGAGAAGGATTAATTTTGATTGTTGATTGATTTAATATAAAAATAACAAATATAACAATAATTGGCTGATCATATCCCGATGATTGCATTGAATCAAAAAATTGAAGTTATATAAAAGTAAGAAGAAAAAAACGAAAAAAAACCGAAAAGAAAACAAGAACGATGAAAAAAAGTTAAGGCAATTTAAAAAATTCCTTTCCTTTTTTTTTTTTATCTCTCATTGCCAATATATCCGGAAATGATCAGAAAAAGAAAAAAAACGGAGAAATCAAGAGCGGGAAAATAAATAAATAAAAAAACAAAAACATCGATCATATCATTAATCATTAAAATATCCGCAAAATCATCATTATCATTATCATTATCATCATCATCACCATCATTATCATTATCACCAATAACTAAAAATTAGACAAATTAGGAAAAAAATAAATAAATAAATTATAAGGAAAGAAAAAAAAGAAAAACGAGACGAGAAAAATAGCTCAATCTACATAGTTGAGGAAAAAATGAAAGAAAAAAAACGAAAGACAAGAATTTTATCTGATCATTGTTATCATACCTTATAAATTTTTTTTTTTTTGATCTATGTGAACAAGCATGATGATACAGCATAATGAGATGAGTGAGATATGTTTTCTCATATTGTATATAATCATTATAATGAGTAAAGATTGTATGTAGAATCATTATAACAAGAAAAATTATATCATTATAACGAGAAAGATTGTATTCGATATCACTATAACGAGAAAAAATTATTTTGTTATGACGAAAGAGATTGTCCATGTAATCAATGTAACGAAAAAAAAGATTAGATGTGCAATCGTTATAATGAGAATACGAAATGTTGTGGTATATCAACTATAACGAGAAAGACTGTACCACTATATCGAGAAAGACTGTATCACATAACATGAAATATCATGTGCATAATCATTATACCGTGAAAGATTATCTTGTGCCAATAATATGAGTAGAATTATATCTGTGTCGGTATAATGAGAAATATTATATCACTATAACTACTATATTACTATAGCAAAAATATCGTATGTATAATTGTTATAATAAGAAAAATTATATGCATATCACTATAACACGAAAGATTGTAACTACAATAACGATAAAGATTATATCGTCATAATGGAAAATATTTATCATTATAACATGAAATCTTTTAAGTGTATCACTATAACGAAGAAGATTATGCCATGGCAACAAGAAATATATAAGTGTATTATAATTATGAGAAAAATATACATATTTATATCATTATAACGATATAATTAATTATGATCAATATAGTTTAATGATAAGAATCAAAATTAAATTATCATAGTAATAATAGCGTTAATTGATTATTAATACTAATCAAAATGGATAATTATAATGACCCTAAGAATAATTAATTACTAAAATTTTTGATAAGAAAAACTTTTATATCGCAAAATAAACAATATATCATTAATTAAAAAGAAATAACAATAAACAATAGTCATCATCATCATCATCCTCACTATCATCATCCTTATCATCAGCATCAATAGCATCATTAAAAAATTAAGACGAGCTGTCAAACATATGTTGCAACTGTAGCGATATATGTCATGTTGATTAATTAAAATTACTATTCATGATATGATTCGTACTACCTGGATGAATTTATTAATTAAGTGATAGGATAAAGATGATATTTTTAAAAATAATTTCATCGATACAGTGATAATGATATATCACAATTATTATGCAAAATCAAACAAACGATATAACAAAATCTAAATTTAAATTGTTTCAAGGAAAAATTAAAACAAAAAAGATTTTAAAATTAAAAAAAAATTTAATCATATCAAAAAAATTATCGGCTTTATTTTTAGGGAATAATTAATTAAAATATTCATAGCTATAAATTTTATTATGATAATTATTATGATTATAACTACTACTACGGATATGATTAGAAATTTAAACTTATAATTACTTTCATTATTGCAATATCATTATTTTAATTGTTAGATTGATAATTTTAATATTGAAAAGAAGCATTGATTATTAAAAAAAAATAACCAAACAAAACATTGATAATAAAAATACCTATTATTTTAAAGCGGAAAAAAATATTGGAAATATTGGATTATTTTAAGTTAAAAAAATATATATGTGAATGATAATATTTATAATTATCTTAATATCAAAGAAAAAAGTCTTTGTTTTCTTAAAAAAAAACTTTTTATTTATAAACTTTCATAAGAAGGAAAAAATTATTTTTTAAAAAAATTGAAAATTCAGATGAATGAATAATTCTGACGGGAAAACAGTGAAATAATTGAGATGATTGAATAATTTAAAATGGATAAAATGATTCCGATGAATTTAAAATAAGTAAAATAGTTCCGATGATTGAATAATTCGAAATGAGTGAAATAATTGAGATGATTGAATAATTTAAAATGAGTGAAAATAATTTCTTTCAATAAATTCCAATATTTTAATAATATATATAAGTCATTGTAAAGTTTTTTCATTTGTAAAGTTTTTTCATTTTTCCTTTTCTTTTTATTTTCAAATAGTGTAAAAGGAAAATTTATTTTCTCGTTTATTCGAAATGCTTATAAGCTAAAAAAGCAAATGAAATGAGATATTTGATTAAATTGCTGATAAATCAGGCTGACAGAGACAATTAGATGGTGCCAATGATACCGAAGGAAAAAAAAAAGAAAATATTGCACCAAACGATAAACCAATCAACCATTAAATAGTTTTATCAGAAGAAAACAAAAGGAAAAAAATTTTAAATAAATATTATTAGTGATAAGTTATTAAATAATATCAAAAAAATAGTGTAAAAAAATGTTAAGATTAAAATTTAAAAAAAAAATACCTTAATAGGCCATCGTACATCAAACGGTATGCTAACGTTATAATTACTTAATAAACGTGTATCGGCGATAACACGTGAATTATGATGTAGTAGGGAGCAATCACGATGATATTTTCGATGTTCAAATCCAACACCAACACAAACATGAACATACATTTGACATTGACATTTTTGCTCATGGCTATCTAAAATAATTAATTAGCAAAGTTTTAAATTATCACCAAAATTAAAATTATCAATTAAAATTTAAAATTATCACCAAAATTAGAATTATCAATTAAAATTTAAAAATTATTGATAAAATTAAAAAAATTTAACATTTCAATTCATAAAAATATTGCTGAAACAAAAGAATTATTTTAATTTGATTTTTGATAATATTTATATACAAAAAATGTTTAAAATATATATTTATTAAATTTAAATTTTAAAATGTATTTTTCTTAAATTTTTACAACTTTTTTTTCATCAAAATTATTAATTTGTTGAAAAGAAAAAAATTCATTACTATTGAAAACATAGAAAAATATTGTTTATTAAAATTTAATTACCAGTACTGCAACAAATTCCATATCCTTGAGTTTCATCAAATTCAAATTCTTTCAGTGTAAATATTACAAAACCTGAACTATCGATAAGTCGAGTCTAAAATAAAACAAAAAAAAGGAATTTCATTTAATTATATTTTAATTACAGTATAATTTTATTGTTGTTTAAATTAACATTTAACATATTTTTTTTATTCTAATACTCGAAATCTACTAATGGAAATTAAAATAATTAATTAAAATATAATTATATCTAATAAAATCATAACGTATTAAGATTTTATTTAAATAAAATAATAATTATATCATAAATTACATTATCTTAAATAATTTTAATATAGTTAAATTTAAAGAAAAATTTAATTAACAATAAAATTATCAATGCATAATAGTAATTATTATTATTATTTTGACAAAAATAAAAATATCAACAATTAAATTTAAATTAAAAACTTGAATAATTATTTACAATTATTAATTGATTCATTGTTAATTTCTTTTTCATCATTTCTCATTTATTGAATGCATATTTTATCATATATTGATTTATTCCAATTTAAATTATTAACTTAAAATATTTTGAAATTAGGGAAGTTTTTTTTTGATTTCTTGCATATCATAAAATTATTAACCTTTGACCTTATTATATGAGCTATAATCGAAGGAAATCAGAGGAGAATATAATATTGACAATGATATCAATGTACAACAGATTATGCATATTGTTAGTTAAGTATCGGTACTTAAAGGTGTAAAACATATGTTAAGAACAAATATAATGCCATACGACATTCAACGTCAAATATCTTTTCTAATATCCCTGTTTATCTTAAATCATTATTATCATGTAATATCATTTTATTATAAGAAATATAAATGGTAAATAAATATTATCATTATCATGCAATATCATTTTATCATAAGGAATATAAATGAAAAATAAATATTATCATCATCATGTAATATCATTTTATCATATGGAGTATAAATGATAAATTAATATCATTATCATGTAATATCACTTTATCATAAGGAATATAAATGATCATTTTATCATACGGAATATAAATGAAAATAAATATTATCATTATCATGTAATATCATTTTATCATATGGAATATAAATGATAAAATATTATCATTATCATGTAATATCACTTTATCATAAGGAATATAAATGATCATTTTATCATATGGAATATAAATGAAAAATAAATATTATCATTATCATGTAATATCATTTTATCATATGGAGTATAAATGATAAATAAATATTATCATTATCATGTATTATTAAAATTATTTCAAGATGAAAAATTTTAATAATTATGAAAATTCTAACATATAATTGAATTAAAATGAAAAAGAAGGAGAGAGATAGAGAGAAGAGAGAGAGAAAGGAAGAGAAAGAAAGCGTAAAAGAAATAATTTTTGATTAATAAAAATTTTTTGAAATTTTAAAATATTATTTAAAACAATGAAGCTTCACAAATATTCGAAATAATTTGAAATTAAAATAAGGTTAACTAAAATAGGAAATTATATTTGATAAATTGATTAATCAAAGTAAGAAATTTGATAAATTGATCAATCAAAATGATGATAAAATTAATAAATTTTAGCTCTGAATCATTTACAATTTTTGAAATTTTAAATAATTTCTAATAATTGAAATGTAATTTGAATTCAATATTTTCCAAACTTTTAGCTCTTATATATTTATGATTCTCGACAAAGTATCTAATTATCTAAGTATTTATAACTTTGCGAAGAGCATCGAATTGTTTAAAAATTTTTGATAATTTGATAATCGAATTGTAATTGAAATTAATTATTGCTTAAAAATTTTAACCTTTAAGTATCTGTTGATTTTTAAGAATTAGAAAATTATTAAGAAGCACATAAAAGAGCGTTGTTTAGAAATATTTCTAATAATTTGATATTTAAATATAATCAAAATTAAAAATATTATCAAAATTTTAAATCAAATTTATTAATATAAATTGTGAAAGCAAAATAGTATACTTAAATACTTAAAACAATTTTGAATTAAAATTTCTTTTATTTTTTTATGATTTATTTCTACCGCTAATTATTGGTATAAAGAAAGATTTTTCTTTTGTTTTCTTTTATTTCATTGAAGGATTATGATTATTAAATGGTATAATGAATCATAAAAAGTATGTACCGCTAAGATTAATGAATTATAAAAAAAAACAGAAAAAGAAGAAAACGAACAAAAGTAATACAATATATTTATTGATATGAAAAAGTTAAGCAGATAAGCAATGCTGATAAGAAACAAATAAACTGTTGTATAAACATGAATTTTATAGCTTTGCATGATTAATCATTTTGATTACGGTATTTATTTTTAACAAATGACGCCAACTAAGAAGAAATAATTTTGAAAAAAACGAAAAAAACCGAAATGAATTTCAACAAAAAATCATTTAAAAATAGAAAGAAAAAAAAATTAATTTCCAATTTTTTATTAATTTCCAATTTTGTTACATTTCAAAATTGCAAAGAAAATGTGAAAAAAACTTTTTAACAAAACAATTACGATTTTGAGGTAATTTTTAGCTTAATTTTTCAATACTAATATTAATGAGATATATATGCGTATATAAATAATAAATGAATGAATTCTTATTTAATTAATTAATCAATTAATAATATTAATACAAAATGTATGTACATATATATATAATGGATGAATTGTTATTTTATCATTGATTTATTAATTAATTCTTAGATAGTAAAACTTTTGGAATGGATGAAAAAATGAAAGTAAATTTGGATTTTGAAATAATTTTTTATAAAATAATTTTAATTAAATGTCTACAAATGAGTTGAGAATTTTTCGTTATAATTATTTCGCAAAATAATGAAAGTATTGAAATGGAAAAATAGAAATAAATTTGAAATGAATAAAATAATATTTTAAAAAATCGCGTAAAACCTTTTTTTTTTGTTTCAAGTGAAAGAAATGTCAACAATAAAAACTTTCCGACAATATTTATCTTATCAATTCATTCAAAAATGTCAATTTCAAGTATCTTCTGTACGATATGCAAAATTGATCCCATAAAATGATTGAGTGATTTTATTTATTGAAGTATCTATCATATGAAGTACTTGACTTGAAAGGAATAAAAGTATGGAGATATAATTCTGTTTATAAAATATATATTCTTCTGAATATCATAATAACAATAATGACGAAAATTTCATAGATCAAATTTTTAAATAAAAATTTGCAAAAAAAATTGTAAAATTAAGAATTTCAACTTTTTGATTTTAAAAGAAGAAATTTTAAAATAAAATATTTAAACAATAATTGATAATAATAGCAATTTGAAAATTTAAAAATGAAAGCAATAAATAAAAACTTAAAATAAATATATCAAAGAAAGGAATTTTTTTCGTTTGAAATTTAGGTAAGATTAAATTGATAATATTAATGAATTGTTTAAATTTGTTTACTTTTATAAAATTGTTAATTATTATAAATTGTTTAAATTTGTTTACTTTCATAAAAATGTTAATTACTTATAAATTTTACTTAATAACTGTAAAATTAAATAAATAAATTGGAAATTAATAAAGTGAAATATATGATATTGTAGCTTTTCTTAAATAAACTTTTATTTTTATATAATTTAAAAAATATAAATTTATGATCTTTTATTATCATAAAGTTTAGATTATCATTTATAGAAAATTTTATTGAATGTAATAAAACTAAAAACTGTGTAAAATGTTTTATTTATGGCTTTTTATCAGAACTGTTTAGAACAATGTGTTATTGAGCAGCATCAATTGACCTTTAACTTTAGCATCACATTTTTTTTTTTGTTTAAAACTATGTGTTTTTTTAAAAAATTTCGCCAATATTTTGAATTAGATAGATTAAACGAAGATAAACATATAATTATCAAGATATTAATCGACCTTTAACCTTATCATCAGATTTTTTCTTCTTTTGTTTAGAACTCCAAGTTATTTTTTTCATCTTGCTAATATTTTGAATCGGATAAATTAAACGAAAATGAAGATATATTTATCAAAAAATAAAGCAAAGAAATGATAATTATAATAATCAGTTAATTTATCAATTTCGAAATACTTAAAAATGAATTAATTAAAAGATAATGTTAACGAGATTTTTAAGGGATTAATCAATATTTATGCTCTAATTTTATTTATTAAATTTGAAAGTTTAAGGAAAAAAATAAAAAGTAAAAGCTAATTTTTCGTTCATTGCTTTACATTTCGAATTAGAATTTTTACAGTATCACTTTCATTTGCAAAGCTTTTGTAAAGCCTTATTTACTTATTACAAAATCTATGCAAACATATGATCAAATAACTTCGAAAGATTACGATATAAAAAGAAAAAAATTAATCCGATACCGTAATCACAAACAAATATTATATTAAATAATAATAATAATAATAAATATTTAAATATATAATTAAAATAAATATCAAAAAAAAAAATTTTTCACATACCGTAGAAAGTGTAAGAATGATAAAACGTAGTGGTAGCATCGAATAATTTTTCATTAATACCATTTAATATGTTATTAATTTTTGATAAATATATAAATTTCTGAAAAATAAAATAAAATTTTATTTCAAATAATCTTTTATTGGAAGTGAAAAATGGCAAGAAATTAAAAATTTCTTTCAAATATTTTAACTTAAAAAGGATAAAACGAAGGGGAGAGGGGAGAGGGGAGGAGGGGAAAAAAATTGTACCACCTCTTTTCATTCGTATTCTTTTCAATGATTGCTAAATTCATCGGATTGAATGATAATAATGATGATGATGATGATAATGATGATGATGATTGTTGAAGATGATGATTGTTGAATTCGATACGGCAAAACGACAATCAACAAACAAAAACGATCATATCGATAGATAGATAGATGACGATGACGCCCTATCTCCGCCCAACAGCTGTGAGATATTTTCAAGTGGTACTGTCATCTTCATCATCATCATTATCTTCATCATCATGATCACCATTATCGCCACCACCATCATCATCGTCATCATCATCATATATTCATCGGTTTCATTATTTGAGAGGAATTGTTAATAAAATAGAATTGCTATTCATTTTATTGTATAAATATTCTTGAATATACCTGATGATGTCAAAATTCTGTGGATAATTATTTTTGATAAAATTGATTAATTTTAATTTTGAATGATTATTTATCATTTTAGAAACAGCTGAAAAGGAAATTTAGTAAGTAAATTTAGAAAATCGAAATTTTCGTTGGTAGTGATAATAATTATTATAGTAATAACAATGCTAATAATGATGAAAAAGTAATAAGATTGAATATAATAATAATAATAGTAGTAATCATGAGAATAATAGTGACAATGATACTAATCATGATCATGATGAAGATAATAGTCATAATCATAGCAAGAGAAATGATAATCACAGCAACAATAATAATATCATTCGATATTATTTTCACAGTTTCCTTTGAAATCAAGATGCTCTAATAATAATAGCAATAATAATAATAATAATAATAATAATAATAATAATAATAATAATAATAACAATAATAATAGTGATAATAATAATAATAACAATAATAATGATAGTAATGACAAGAACAGCAATAAAAATAATTTTTATTAAAATTTCATAAAAGATTAGATTCATTTGAAAATTTGCATGTGATAATAATTTTAAATAATCTAAAATATTTTAAAAAAAAATTTCAATAATATTTTTGAGAAATTGGAGTAATACTGTTTGCTTTATTATTACTTAATTAGTTAAAATTAATTGACATTAATTTCAAATTTATTCCAATTTTTGATATTTATTAATAGTATTGAATTATTGAATAGAAAATGCCAATATTTTTAATTTGCTAAATAATAAATTACAATTTATTATAATATCAATTTTGAAATGGCTAAAAATTAATTTCATTCTCAATCATCCAAAATCAAATAACAAAATAATAATTTAACAAAATAATTATTAACAAAAATTTAGAAATAAAAAAGCTTTTAGTTTTTACAAATTATTTTATTGTTTAATTATGTATTAAAAGTACTAGAAATTGTTGAAAAATAATTTGAAATGATAATTATTTATTATCAGTTATTAATTATTAACTTTTAATTTATAACATTCTCTCAAATTATTCTTTCAATTTATGCAAAATATTTTTCAATACAAATAAATATATTGCTTAATGATGATCTTTTTTTTTTCACAACATATATTTTGTATTGAAATAAATAATTCGTTAATTTATATGATTATTTGCATTTCTAAAATTCATTAATAACTTTATCAAGTATAATCATTTTGCCTTATCATTTTTATCACTTTTTCTTTTTTTTAATTCACATAATATTGTGAAGAAGTTATAAACATATGGTGAAAATATAAAAATGTTTATAAAAGGAACCATACGGTATGAGGTCGAGTGTCGTATATGTCGCAAAAGGTCATGCTCAGCCAAATAACTAATTTGATCATGGCAATAGGCTTTATAAATTAGGCTCTTTTTTTTTAAAAATCTTCTCAAACAAATAATTTCGATGCATTCAAACAGTTGCATTAAATCAATATGATAATAATAATTTGATTAAGCTGTAGATAACCTATTTACTGATAATTTATTTAATTAATGATAAATAATTCATTTATATTATAAATCATTCATATCATTGATTAACTTTTACGTTTTTCTAAATAAAAAAAATTAAAATGAGCTATTTCGATAATATTTTAATAATAAAAAACAAGAAGAAATATTTATGATCCTTTGCGATCGAAATTTTATATTCTCGATTTTGTATCAACGTAATCTTACTTTATTAATTTATTGATTTAGTGATTTTTATTCGAGAATATAAATGCGGTTACAAATTATTTCAAATGCTAATAGAAAGACAAATATGAAATAATTTGGAAATTCAAATTTAAAAAAAAAACAAAATGAATTTTAATAAAATGAAAAATTGCACTAATTGTATTTAATAATTTAATTTTGAAACCGAAATTTTTAAAATATGTAAATCTTTTTTATTTTCTATTAAAAGTATAAGAATAAAAGGAAAATTTTCGTTTTTTTCTATAAAATAGTTAAAGTTTTATGAAATCGAAAATAACTATAATTAATTTCGAAGATTTAATCGATTAATCAATTAAAATTAATTGATTAATTTATTGACATACATATATTATACACATATCCAATTGTTATCATCTATATCGAAATAAATTTTCAAATTAACTGGTTTAATTAAAATTAATACTTGCCAGCAAATATTTATTACAATAAATGGGAAGAAATAAGATTAGAAAAAATTTGGAAATTAAAAAATTATAAATATTAGCATTAATTGTATTTTTCTACTGAGTACATTTAAATCTAAATGTTTTATCAATTTATCATTACTTTATCACTCTCATTAAGTGTAACATTTGATAATTTGTACTTAATTAAAAATAGAAAATTAAATTGGTTGAGAAAAAATCGATTGAATGCATAGTAACAAATGATATGATAAGCAGTGATCGAAATTATCAGAAATTATGATCAACGCAATATCAACAATTCTTCAAATTTATCCATCTTTTTCCTAAATTTAAATGGCAAAATTTTAATGTTTATCAAAAAAAGAATTTAAATAAAAATTATAAGTTTATTAAAATAAGCCTAGAAAAAATTAATACCTAGAAGTTGTTAATTAATTAAAATAATACTATTAAAATTAAAATCTAAAATTTTTCATATTTTTACATAATTACTAAAATAATGCTATCAAAAGTGACAAAATCAATTAGCTAAAATAAGATTGTTTTGAAATTAAAATTTCAAATTATCAAAAACTTTCATTAAATTTTTTTTCCAATCAGTACAATTCTTTGTAGTTGAAGAAAAAAGAAATAATATTATTATTAATGTCAAAATTTACATTTTTTTGAAACTTTTATTTAATACTTTTTATTAAGCATTAAAATAATATTATAAAATTTTAGCAATAATTAATTAAAATAACTACTAATGAAAATTGAATTTTTACTAATTTTTTTGAACAATTCATGCCTTTATATTAATCTGTTATTGAAACTTTGTTTGTTATCATCCAAACAACATATTTTAAGCATACAAAGTCTAAGTATGAAAAGGGAAAAAGAACAAATTCTATAAAAGGTAGGAGAAACCTTAGCAGATAGCGGCCCCGCTTTCAAATTTTTAAAACTTTTGTTTACTTCTAATAATTTACATTTATTCAAAGATATGATAAATTGTAATCTCAATTTACAATCTATCATTATCTTTTATTAAATGAACAATGCTAGTCGGCTATTATGCAAATAATTAATGCATTGATTTATGATGCTGATGAAAATAATATAACTGATATACAACAACCTGATAGGCTGTTGTATATCAGTTTAATCAAGTAGTTGTATACCTATTTATTTATCCACCAGCTGTTCTAATGTCTCCATTTGTCCACTGCTAAAATGATTGTAAAATTAGCGATAAAATGAGGATGATTAAAAGAGTTTGCAAGTTCGAGAGAGGATGATTGAAGGACGAAGAAATGAATGGATTGAGTTTGCTTTGATCAAACGGATCAATCGGCCATCTGCTTTTAAAGGATGCAATTTAATTTAATGCAACATTTTATACATAAATATATTCTACACAAACTGTCGTATGTTTTTACGATTACATTTTGGTCATGAATTTATGATACTTTTCATGTAATTGAATGGACAACAGATCAGATTCATTGTTTCCAGTGAAGATGATGATGACAATGATGATGGTGATTAGATGATGGTAAGAATTTTCAACACAAGTCTATAGTATATTTTAAAATTTCATTTCGATCATCAATTTATGATACTTTTCAATCAGTTAAATCAATAACATATTAGATTAATTGATTGTTTGCAATGAAGATGATGATGATGATGTTGATGATGATTGGATGATGATAAGAATTTTCTGCATAAGCTTTTAACATGTTTTTGATTCATTGATTGTTTTCAATGAAGATGATGATGATGATGTTGATGGTGATTGGATGATGATAAGAATTTTCTGCATAAGCTTTTAACATGTTTTTGATTCATTGATTGTTTTCAATGAAGATGATGATGATGATGTTGATGGTGATTGGATGATGATAAGAATTTTCTGCATAAGCTTTTAGCGTGTTTTAAAATTTCATTTCGATCAATAATTTATGATACTTTCCAATTAAATGAATCAACAACACATCAGATTCATTTATTGTTTCCAACGACGATGAAGATGACGATGATGACAGATGACAGGAAGAATTCGTGCAGATGTTTAAAATCATTTAAGGACAGCTGTAAAAGTTCAAAAAAATTTCATATTATTTATGCATTATTTTACATTTTTCAATTCATCTACTACAATTCACAATCTAAACAGGGAGAAAATTTCTTTTTCAAGAAGACTTTTTAGAAAAAAAAATTTTCGATAGAAAAATTGATGAATAATTCAAGAAATATATTCCATTCATTGCTGTTATCAATTGATAATAAAATATTACAAATTTAGTAATAAAATAAAATTCACAAAATAATTGATAAAAATTAAAAATCAAATCTGATTAAAGAAAGAAAAAAGGAAAAAGATTAATATAATAATATATTAAACAAATAGAAGCTTTTTATGTTTGTTTGTTTTTCTTTTTTTTTAATTTCTTTTAGATTATTTATTATTTCTTGTTTTTCTTATTTAAAAAAAAAAGAAAATGAATTTTTTTTAGATATATCAAAATTTAACTTTTAATTTTTATCAATTATTTGTGAATTTTATTTTATTACTAAATTTGTAATATTTTATTATCAATTGATAACAACAATGAATGGAATAATTTATTGGTTTAGTTTTAAAAATTTCCAAAATATCCTTCATTAAAATATTATACATTTATCAGTAAAATATTTGCTTCAAATATTTTACTTTATTAATAAAATATTTGCTTGAAAAAATCGATTAATACGATTTTTTCCTTTTCTCTTCTGATAAATTTGATTAATTCAAGATTGATATTAATTCTAATATAATTTATCTATTCATCAATAAAAATTTCAAATTACTTCTTTCTTTCTAAAACTAATTTATTCATAAATTTTAATTAGATATCTTCGCAGAAAATTAACTATTACGATTGCCTTTTTCCTTCTCTCTCAAAAATTTGATTATTTCAAAATTCATATTATCAAATAAGTAGAATAATTTACCTGTCTAACACTTAATTAACTTGAAAATATTAATAAGGAATTCTCTCGTAAAGTTGATTAATAAGATGGCAGCCCATTTCCAATCAATTTGATCATCTTATAATATTTAAAATATGATGTTAAACTTTGAAACAAATAATAATTTACCTGTTCATCAATAAAAATTTTGAACTATCTAAAGTTTAATTTACTTTGCAAAGATTGATAAGTCTAAGATAAATTACTAAATCAATGTAACAATAACTTAATTTTAATTTTCTAAAGCATTTAGCGCTAATAAAGTAAATTTTAGGATTCATTTTATTTTCAATCAAATTGAAACTATGCACGTATTTGATTCAAATATTAATAAAAATATTATTATTTTCACGTATACATTATTTTATGCACGTAAACAATTTTAACGAAATAAGCAATGAAAAAAGTTTTTCATTTTGGATAATTTTAATGCTTTAAAATATTTTTATTAACTTAAATTTTATAAAAAATTCGCAAAAAAAAATTTTTTTGCGAATTTGCTCGAAGTTTATTTTCGAGAAATTCTTCGAGAAAATTATTTAAATTTTTTCCAACAACTTTTTCCTAACAGAAAGAATCATTTTTCAGAAATTTTTTCACGAAAATTACTCAAATTTTCTTTTCTTTCAAGAACGATATTTCTTTTTACAAAGTGTAAGCGTGAAGAAAAAAGAAACGATTCCGACAATCGGATTTAACAGAATTCGAAGGATACGTTTTGAAAATTTTTCCTTCGATAATTGTTCAGAAAAATTGGATTTCCGGTTGAATGGAATAACTAAGTGAATGATTAGTATCGGAAAGCCTGTTGCTAATAAAATCGTATCCGATAATATCAAATGTTTAAGAACATTTTTAAAATTGCAAGGAATGATTTGTTTTGAAAATGATGAAAATTTATCAAAATAATATGCGAATTATAGAGACAGCCAGATAGGGTAGGAATATTATAGAGTGATGCAAAGAGATGGAAAATTTTATCGCATAAATAACCACAACCAGAAACTTGGATTTAATCTACCATGCACATACCGTTAAATTTTGATTCTTGATTATTTTGGGTGAGGGTATGTAGCGCGAATTTATTTCGTTTTTATCACTTTGCTGTGATTCGGATTGTTGTTTTTGTCGTTTATATCATTGCTTATCGCATAATTATCAATATAATTTTAGTGATTTATTTAGGTATTTCTTACAGAAATAGAAACACAAAAATTATTGAAGTAGTGTGGCGAAGTAGTGGGAGTAAATCAGAGAACGAAAGAATATTCCGGATAATTAGTGAGCCTAATCTTTTGAAAATATTTTATACGATCGAATGGAACATCGCTGCTAAATTTATTTTTCACTTAGAAGGAACGGAAATGAGTTTTTATCAATTATCTATGTTTTTCAGTTCATTTAATCACTCGATTGATCTTTTATTGCTTTGATTTCATTAAATTGTGATATTATTTGGTATGATTCTAAATATATTTTTTAATAGTTGTTATAATTGCTTTTGAATATGCACTACTAACTAGTTATTGTTGCTACTGTTTTTACGTCAATATTTCTTACTTGTGCACTCGCTTATTCATTTAACCATTATAGCATTAGAGTAACTAATGGATATACCGGATGGTATTGTGGAATGGCATGATATTGTCTCACCACTATTCAGCAATACGAATCGGAATAAAAGGAAAAGTCCAGCATTAATGACTGTTCCAAAAGAAGCAAAAATTCCGAAGAAAATTGCTAAAGAAGTAGGTTTTCCTTATTCACTGTGCTAAGTGATACTAAACAGTAATGTTTCCAGTGAAAAAATCTTATATAGTAATACGAGAGTTTTATTTTGTTTATGATTATATATGTTATAAATCTTAAATTGAAATCACTGTTCGATTATTGGAACTAAGAGAATTCTTTTTTCCTCGACGAGATGTTAGAACATTTTGAAAGGAAGAAAGCGAATTAGCCTAATTTTAATTCCCCTGCCTTTAATGTCTTAAAGAATGGAATTTTGCTGCTTATCTTATGTACATTTATTTCTGAACGGTAATAGGTAGAACCATCGAAACATATCACTGAAGTAAGATAAAGACTTATTTTGTTGAATGACTTTTTTTCAGTCAATATCAGATGTCAGTGACGATATAGAAATAGCTCAGTCGTCTTCAGTAGATCTTCATTTCTCTCCCAGTCAAATTGCAAAGATTGTTCAAGTATCTGTTTTTTGTTGAATTATGTCGTGAAATTCATTTGACCAGTTAGATTTCACCTTTGTATATTTGTTTGTTAAATTCATTGCTTCTCTAGAGTTACGGAAAAAATGAAATCTTTAGTTTGCCTCAGAATGATAAATTTTCAAAATTCGTGATTTTGATATTTAATGAAATCTTAATTTAAATTTGAATTCAATTTGACGAAGAAGATTTGTGGAAAATTCGATAAACGAAAGTAGCATTTCAAATCTTTGGATATTCAGATATTAGGAATTTCCAGGAATTAAGAGCGAAAATGAAACAGAAAAAGAAAACTGGTCAAAAAAATTTCTTGGATTCAGCGATTTTGATGATATTAATATGCCGCCAGGAGGAACAAAAGAGTAAATTTTCATATTTTTGCTGTTCTTCTATTTCCTTTTTTTATTGCTCAAGTTAATAAATTTTCAAGTTATTATTCTCTGTTGAGGTTTTCTCATAAGTATGCGTTCAGGGAGATCAAAAAGATGGATAAAAATTAATAACTTATTTAGAAAAATGAAATCTTTAAAGTAGACTTATTTTGTTTGTCTTTGTTTTTTAATTATTGGCACTCTTTAAATATAATTAATATATATTTTGTTTTTGAATTCAACATGCGAGCTATACAAGAAAAGGATAGCGATTTTAAGCAAACTTAAAATTATTGCTTATGGAAATTTCTTATTCAGCATCAATTATGTATTAAGCTTTTAGAATGCTCAAGACCGATTTACGCAGATGTTTAAAAGAAGCAGTGATATTATCAACAATGACTATACCGACTGCCCTCGAAGTTAGATTTTTATAATTTTAAGCAAATCTCCACTAATTTCATTTGATGCTACGAGAATTTATTGTAATAATGCATTGCATTTGTCGGCGGCAGTTAGTATTGCAATACATGCTAGGAAATTTAATGTTTTATTTGAATTTGAATTGAAATTATATAAATTAAACGTGGATCCGTCCTATTTTCGCTCCAAAAAATCTTTTGGATCTCTGAAAATGCGTTGAGAAACGCCTTACAAAAAAAAAGAAAAAAATAGTACTATTAGAAATTTAAATCAAAGCACCAAACTACTGACTGATAAGTTCAATAAGCTCCGAATTGCAATAATTGGACGCTCAAACGTAGGAAAGTCAATCTTTCTAAGCAGTTTACTCACAGAAAATAGATTAATAACAAGTCCAGAACCAGGAACTACACGTGACTGAGTACATTGTATGTGGTATCTGAACCCGTTATTTTTTTATAGATAATGAAATAAACAAAACATCATTTCTTCGAAAAATTTGTAATATGAATAAAAATTGTTAAGCTGCTTCACTCATTCTTGGAAGAAGGTCATAGTGTCACAATGGATCCAACATTTCCTAAGAAGCCACCGAATGCTTTTTCGATATTTATGCGAAAAACAGGACACAGCAGATTCTCATCGGTTACTTTTATTATCATTTTGATATTTATTTTTGCTGTAAATTTTCAAATAACATCTATGCTTCTCAAATACCTGCATGACGATGAGAGAAATCTCAAATTTATAAGTTGGTTTACTAGAGTAGAAAACATGATGAGTATCAAGTGTTGAAATGAAAAAGCGAACTTGTTTTTTTGAGATCGAATTCGCAAAATGAAATGAACGTATTTTTCCTAAATTTATTCTGTGGAAAACTTGTTTCAATATTTTATATCTGAATGTTCTAGAGCAGTGGTTCTGCCTTGGCATTATTCACGCGTAAAAATGTGAAAATAAATAAAGGAAAATTTATTCCATTGTGAATTATTCTTATTAACTGGAGCACAAAGTTTTAAAAATTATGATTTGTAAGATTTATGCTCTATGATATTCTAGACATCTTTTTTTAATAAATATTTTTAGGAGGTAAGCGCATTCTGGCATGATGAATCGAATGCAGCCGAAAAAGCGGAGGCGAAGAAGGAAGCTCTGCAGTTAATGGAAAAATACTTGTTAAATTTACAAGCATACAGGTTAAATTTTAGATAAGTAGGTTACGATCGTGTTCGTTTATCATTCTCTTCCGCTTTATCATTTGCTTGCTTTTATCTGTCTTTTTCAGAAAAAACATCAAGAATTAACGCCAGCACATCAAAGTTATGTGGATAATGCAATTTCAATTGCGCAGAAAACCGTAAGTCATTGTTTTTGAGCAGAATATGCATTGAAATTTTCTTTGTGGTAGATTTTATACGATGATTTTCTGCGGCATGTGGCAATTTTACATTCTTTATCATGTTGAGTGACTAGCGTATATTTATAATGTTTCTGGTATATCTAGATTACTTTTAACTGATCACTTAACTTGTTAAGTGAATTCTTTGACGCAGTTGGTAATGAGGGATCATTTAAGTCAAAACATATTTACTAATGAAAAATACTTCGTTGAAATGTTGAAATAACTGTTTCAAATTTAGATCGATAAATCGAAAGGAATTAAAACGCGTAATAGAAGTAGGAAATCCGTTAAGAAAAAGGAACCGAAAAGCGCTTTCGATCTTTTTGCAATCAGCATGGCCAATAAGCAAGTTATTTTGTGGTTTAAACGTATGATTGAAATATGTTAGGACTAAGTTTTGTATTTTATGACGTTGTACAGTAGCAGATAGTTTGCGATAAATGCGCATAGTGATGGGCGGAGCTGAAATTATCGAAAAGCTTTCTTCGTAGAGTTGCTGGTGATGATTTCGTTGAGATCATTGCTTTTCTAACCGATCTGCTATTTTTCTTAAATTTCTCACATCAACGTTTTGTATTCATTTCTGTTTATTTTATTTATATATCATTATTTTTAAAGTTAATCTTCTTTTCAGATATGTTGATTTGGAACCAGAAAAACGAATGAAAAGACTGCGAAAAAAATTCGATAGACTGAGCGAAGCCGAACGAGAAATTTACAATAATTTGGCAGCAGCACTTTAGATCAGTATAAAATGAATGAACTTCTTTGTTTTATTGAATTAACTTAGAAATATTACTTTCCTATTCCAAAAATAGAGTGCAATCAAACAATAAGTGACTAAATTTCAAAGTTTATGGTTTATTGGAAAGTACTGATTCTTCATGGATATAAAAAATCGTGATTAAATTTTATAAGTCGGAGCATCCTGGAAATTATTTGAAGCATTGCATATCTTTCAAAGCATGAAATATTGTGTATGGAGATTGATCGTTTTAAATATCTTATTTTTCTCTCTAGTGAGTGTATCAAATATTATAATGAAACTTACTTACTTCAAGTTTGAAACAAGCAGAGTTTCGGGAAACCAGTGTCTCAGGAAAGACTCGTATATCTCATTTTAGAGTTAAGTTAAACTAAATAATGAAAGGTAGAGTCTAAATTTTATTCATTCACTTTAAGTGCCGTGTTGTTTCCATAAAGATGAAAATCCTAGACAACATTTTGTGGCAGATGTTTTATAACATTTATGTCTGGCATTAATTTTGTTTTTAAAATTTATTGGAATTTTGGTATTTAATGCAAATCTCTTATTCGATTCTGTTTGTCTTATGATATTATAATAACTGTTTTTTTCTCGTAAATTTATTCATTTTACTATGTTGCATATGTTAATTTTGTTCTCTTGATAATTTTAAATTGTGCTCGACTGATATTGTAATTTGATGAAATATATTCTTGCTTTTCTTGTAATTTCATTCCAGTTTTATAAATGATAATGAAGAATAATTATTTAATGCTTGCATTTTGCTAATTTTTTCATTTTCATCCAAAATTTGAGATTTTATGATAAGAAGTATTCTTGAGCAGATGATTAATTTAATTTTTTTTTTTAATAGTTGCGAGGAGAAAAATCAATACATGTTAATTGAGTCCAATTGTTGAGCATATATCATGAAATGTTCCAACTGCTGATGGTGAAAACAATGACCTTGATTTTAATAGTTGTCTCCTTTAATGAACAGAAATAATCGAAGTTGAGAGATTGCAATGGAATATACTGTGCGAACACACAATTTAGGATAATATTATCCATATATGGTAGGAATGTACGAGAAATACTTGCATCATGAGAAGCGTGTGTGTTTGTGTGTATTTGTATGTGTTTGTATAAGGATTTATGTATAAAATTAGATTATCAAAGTATATGATTGATTCTTATTTTCGAAATAAGATTATAATGATTGATAAATCATAATTTATTTTGGTTCAAATGATTTTTTCGTTTCTTTTTTTATATTAATATTTTTAAAACTTTCTCACTAAATAAATTAAGTTATGTTGATAATATATATATATGAGAATAGGATGTAAAATATAAAAGATTCAAATCAGTTTTATTATCATCAATAATCATCGATTAAATGTTATCTTTTATCTTTCATCCTTCTTCCTACTTTTCCTATTGCTTCATTCATTTCGTTGTAGAACAAATATGTTGATAACTGTTGCAGATTTCTGATATCGATAATATATGTTACTTAATTTTATCTACAGAATCGCATCTTTAAGTTTCATTTATATTTTCTTATTTTGATAATATTAAATACGATATATTGTGCTTTAAAATATTTAAATTATTTACATAACTTTTCTTATCGTATCCGTCTTTTCTTTTTATTTCATCTTATTATAAGTTGAATTTTTATTTATTTATCATTTGTTATTTCATTTCGTCTTTGCTTTTTAATTGTTGCAAATTTATTAAATTTGAAAATATGATTTATAAATTATATCATTTCTTCATCCTAATATATAAGCAAATTTGTAACAAAATTCATTTACTCATTAATTTTATTGGATTTATTGAATTTAAAACTTGAAAGATTATGTATTTTACATTTACATAAACAATTAATCTGTTAAATGTGAAATCGAGAAATTAAATCATTTTCTTTATCCTTTATCCTAATATAATAAGCAAATTATAATGAAATTTATTTACCCTTTAATATTTATAAATGTGTAAAATTTGAAATCTAAAAATTAAATTTATTTTTTCATATTTCCTAATTCATAAATAACACAGAAGTAAATTATAATAAAAGTTAGTATTTAAGAGAGGATAAAAAGACGATAATTTATAGAAATATAGAATTGAATGCATTTTTTATTATAATAAATTAAATTCATTGCAAACCGATTTGATTATTTGTGTAGTTGAAATATGAGGTCAACTTCATCGATTATTTGATTATTCAAGTAGTTGAAATATAAGGTCAAACTTCATCGATTATTTGATTATTCGGGTAATTGAAATATGAGGACTATTTCATCTATTGTCATAGTTGTTAATCAAGAGCATGAACATATATATTATCATCAATTGTTAACAAATTTTACTGATATTTATTCTCATTCGAGAATATGCTATTCGTTATAGCGATTTTTTTGACTAATTATCTAACACTTCATTAAATATTTATAAAATATCTTCAATTATAATTTATCTTCATATCCAATGATACATTGTTTATTTTAATCATAATATTTATTCATTAATTATTTCTTGCATATTATTCATTAATTATTTCTTGCATATTTATCTGTTGATTTTTAATGATTATATTTCGTGCTCAATATTTCAGCTTTATTTTCTCCCATTTCTTAATTAAACTATTCATTTTAATTAATAAATAACGAGAAGTGATGATGAATTGATTCTATCAATTTCAATGTCAAATGAGCGAATCAATTTTTTTTTAACTGATCGCTTTTATTTGCTTATTTTCGCAATAATTTACTTAATTTTTTTAATTGAATTTTTTAAAAATTAAAAATTATCTTAAAAATTTTTAATCAATCTAAAAATGCTATCAATAAATATTAAACAAAAATTATTTCTTCTCAAAAACCATAATAAACTTTTAAAAAAAATAAAATAATTTTTAAGCGATAATATTCTCGAGGATCAGAAAAAAAAGAAAATTTTTCAGTGATAATATTCTCGAGGATCGAAAAAAATAAAAATTTGGTCAATTGTAGGAAGAAAATTTTTTTCAATTCTCTTTATATAAAATAAATGTATAAAATTTAAAAATCTATAAAAAGAATGATTCTAATTTTGTACAAATTTAATCGGTCAATACAATACTCGTCGAAACAATGATTTAAAAAAAAAAAAAAAAAAAGAAATTGCAATCAAACGATCAATCATTCGAGAAAATGTATTCTAAATGACTTACATTTATTTTTTTCACCTGCCTTTCCGCGAAACATTTAAACCATTGCAAAGCGAAAAGTTTAAAATTTCATATTCATAAATTTTGCAGGTAAAAATTTAATTTACCAAATATATATTAAATTAATAAGATTGAAAAAAAATTGATCGAGTAAATATTCGTAAATTTTTATTATTTCCGTCTGTGAGAAAAAAAAATAAACAAAAAGAAAAAGTTGCAATAAATTCTTATTTACCAAATGCTTTTCTCATTCTTCTTTTTTGCGGTTTTTTTTTTTTAGAACCTAAATTTAACATTTTATTGTTCATTTCTAAAATATAAGCTTTTCATATAAGCAAATTACATTATTAAATTTTAGGGCAAAAGAAAAAAATTAATTTATCGATTGAAAAAAGAAAAATAAACCAGGTAGAACAGGTTAAATAAAATTTAAAAAGAAAAAACAAAATAAAAAACTGGTAAAGTTTGAAAAGATAAAATTAAAATTTAAAAAATTAGTAAAGTTAAAAAGAAAAGAAATTAAAAATAAAAAGAGCTAATAAATTTTTTTTCATATGACTAAATGAGATATTAAATGAATATTAATAATTTTTATATCTTCTCGTCGTTTTGCAATTTTTTCAAAAGTTTAAATTTTAACATTTTACTTTGAACTTTTAAGAATATACATGCTGTATAGAAGAAATTTTGCTAAATGCAAATTTTATATCAAATTTTGTAGCGAAAAAAAAAGAAAAATTAATTTGTCAATCAAGAAAAACATGTAAAAAGATTAAATCAAATTTTGAAAAAAAAGAAATTTAAAAACTAGTAAGGTTTAAAAAAATTTTAGCAAAAAATGAAAGCTAACAAAAATTTGGAAGAAAAAATTTTTTTAAAAAAACTTGTATATTTCTTTTTTAAATATATGATTAAATAAAAAATGTAATGATTTAATTATCGTAATAAAAATGAGAAAAAAATTAAAGAAGAAAGTATGATGAAAAATTTTTTTATCATCATTCAAATTACTTTGCCGTATGATTATTATGATTAACTTAGATCGCAAATATTTTACCAAATAATATATTTCGTTATATGATTATTACGTATTTAACTTTGATCGCAAGTATTTTATTAAATGATATTTTAATATTTATAAATTTATTACTCGTAAAATTTTCTTGGAAATAAAAATGCCAAAAACTAAAAACGATAAACTATTTTTTTGAAGTTCTTTTTTGGTTTGATAATGAAAGAGTGAAAAAGAAAAGTTTTTAATTGAGAAATGTATATTAGTAGCAGTATTAATGAATGGAAAAAAAAATAAAATAATAGCATCGAATTTAAAAAAACAAAGAATTTGATAAAATTAAATATTGATATAGAAGGTATTGATAAAATATTGATATAGGAGGTATCGATATAGGAAGTATTGATAAAATTAAGTATTAATATAGAAATTATTGATATAGGTAATTTTACTTTTTATTTTCTTTATCTCTCTCAATTTTATTATAACTAATTATAAAATTTTTAAAATCATTCATGCAAGAAATCATTAATTGCTTTTTTTTCTCCAATTTTTGTTACCTGAATTACCTTATATCATTGAAGAAAAAATGAAGAGGAGGAGGTTTTTTTTCTTGAGAAAGAGAAGAGGAGGAAAAATTAAAAGAGGAAATTGCAAGAATTTATAGAAAATTTGATAAGATGAAAAAATATAAGAAATTCTCTTCCTTCTTGATTTCTAATATTAAACTGAATTCACAGTGAATTCTGATAATTTCAATTAAATTCATAATTTCAGGATCAAATATTAAATATTACTTTTTTTTTTAAAAAAAGATGATAACATATATAAGATCAACAAAAATTTTAAATATTTGTATCAATTATAAAATATATTTGTTCGTATATGTTGCATGCATGCGCGTTTGCATGCATGCGTGTTTGCATTATTAAAATAATGATAACGTAATATTTATCCATTGATACTTTTCTGCTTGTAAGTAGTATCAATCAGTTGATCGATTCATACTTTTTCATTTTTTTATCAATGCTCATTGATCAATTCTTTTTCATCATTCCAGTTTTTGTCGGTTTTTTTTTTTTTTTTACCACGATGATAAATTCAAACATTTAATTTAGTCCATTTTCTTTTTTCATTATGTTAAAAATGTAGGAAATTGTTAGAAATAGTTTCGAAGAAACAAGTAATTTCTAACATTCATTATCAAAACAAAACAAGGAAAAAAAAGTTGAAAATAATTTTTAACATCTATTCTCAAAATCAACAGAGAAGTTTTTTTTTTCTTTAGTTTAACAAACATTAAATTAGAGCTAATTATCGAGATCATTAGACATCATCATCATCATCATCATCATCATACAAATATAATTGGCATAAAAGATGCATAGTTGATATTTCACAATTGATATTTCTAAAATTTCATCATTAATTTCTTCATTTTTTTTTGTATATTTAAATTTATAAATTGAAATTCTTTTTCTTCTTTATGCATTTGATAATAAATAAAAAAATTATTCATAATAAATACAAATTTATTATGAATAGAAATTAAATTCGAAATTGAATACATATTATCATATCTTTTTTTCTTTTAGCACATATTATTTCTAACAATTAATAATAAGTATAAGTATATAAATTTAAATTTTCAGCAAATTTTTGCCTGATTGTTATCTCATTATTTACATAAAGAGGAAAGTACATTTTGGAATAATTTTAAATCGACAAAAACAAACAACAAACATTTACAATACTAGATCTACTTAGCTTCTTTAAAAATGCATTTTTCCTTTTTTTTTTCAATAACGGATAAAAGATGAGATAAGTATTTATTTGTTCTGCCCTTCGAAAAAAAAAAAAAAGAAAAACTAGTTCTAATGTTAGCAGATAACAGATCTTTTAAAACTCTTCATTTACCCAGAAATGCTTCGTCAGATTTGTTTTCCAGTCGCAAGATGTTTATATTCCGAAATTTCAAAATAAAATTTTCCAAAGTTTACAATTGCATTACAGTGAACTTTCATCATATTTGTCGAATATTTATTTTTTTCAATAAAATTTCGCATCAGATATTCTACCATAACCTTTAATTATTTATGAAGAATAGAGTTGTTTACAAATAATATTTCCTTATTTTCAAGTTACGATCTTTTATTTAATTCGTTGGCAAAATTTGAAAATCACAAAAAGGGAGGGATCAAAAAGGAGGAAAGAGGTAGAGGAGAAGGAGGAGAAGGAGAAGGAGGAGAAGGAGGAAAAGGAGAAGGAGAAGAAGGAGGAGGAGAGGAAGAAGAAGAAGAGGAAGATGATAAAGAATA
This sequence comes from Dirofilaria immitis, assembly GCA_024305405.1. Taxonomy (NCBI): domain Eukaryota; kingdom Metazoa; phylum Nematoda; class Chromadorea; order Rhabditida; family Onchocercidae; genus Dirofilaria; species Dirofilaria immitis. The sequence continues at coordinate 1,395,120 of JAKNDB010000088.1, read as the reverse complement.
GTTTTCTATTTTCAAATAATTTTCTATTTTCGAACTGGTTATTACTAAATAACTGCAAAACGCAAGATCATAACTGCAATTTCATTCTGTTATGAATTTTTACTTACTTGCAAACTTCATCCTTATTTTGATAATGAAAGCGTAGCTTACCTAATATTATTTGATGCTGTGAGATTAGACTATTGCATCGCGTCATATGCTTATCATACTTTTTTTACAATGGCAGGAAAATATTTTTTTTCCATGATTGTTTTTTCTTTTTCTTTTCATGGTATTTTCAATATTTGCATGATATGCTTATATTTTAGCTTATAAACTTTGATAATTTTTTTGGCAAATTCAATTTGAAAGCTTAAAATTTAGAATTTAAGTGAATCTATAAATAATTATAATAGCAGTAATAATAATAATAGGAATATTTGCTTCCTTGTAAATCGAGCTTATTCTTAATCTCTTCGTTTAAAATGCATACTTTCGTTCTTTTATCATGATATTTGATATATTACCTATCGCTTATTGGATTGGTTAAATCTTTCTTTTTTTTTTGAAAAACTTTTTTGAGACATGGCCTGCATAAAAGATTTATTTGCTTATAAGTTTTCTAAAATATCATATGATTGTTAAGTTTTATAATTACTCCTAAATTACGCATAACACATGTATGTGTTAGATTCTATAATTGAAGTTATTCCTTTGTACATAGAACTACTATTCATAAATCGAATGCATTATTTTATTGCTGATTTATTTTCATGTTGTGATACCAAATTTGAATCCATTTAAGTAGGTAAATGATAATAAATGATAATCGTTGCAAGTGATAATAAATGATAATCTTTACACTTTCAATCATATTTCAACATATGCTAAAAATCACCAAAACTGTACGAAAAATCTATTTCAAAAATTAAATTTTCCATGTTTGCCAATATAATAGGTTTGTGATTCATTCATTGCATGTTAGAAAATTTCATCTATTTTTCTTCCTTAAATTTGATTAAGATTTCTCGGAATGATAAGAAGAAATGAAAATTACATTGTGAAAAATTTTTCTTTTCATGTCTATTCTAAATAAAAAAAAAAAATATATGCGAAATTATTAGTTGGTATGAAAAAATGTTAAAAATAGCTACATTTAATCACGTTAGAAGATAACGGAAGATTTTTTTTCTTGTTAATATTTAAAGCAAAATTAATTGCAATAAGTTGTTAAATTATTTTTTAAGCATTAACTTCATTAATTTTATTTTTTTGATGTAATTTTGACGACAAAATTACTGTATCATTTCATAATAAAATTACCGTATTACATTATATTACTTTATGGACAAAAAAAAGGAAATTTTTAGGAACGTTTTCTTTAGTCCATTCAAAAATAAAACAAAAAAAAAATACCAGGTATTGATTAATCTTTAGAATTTCATGACACACCATATATTAAGAAAAATTTATGACATATATTAATTAATTCTTCTTCAATAACTATATTTACAATATATTTAAACTATAGCATATTGTGCAATATATATTACAACGTATTTGGATAATTATTATAATGACTTACAGTAACATTATATAATTTTCACAAAATTTTAGAAGGAAATAATAATTTAATAATGTGACTTATAAATAACGTAATACAAAATAAATATAGTAAAAAGTAAAAAATAACATGATGTAAAAATAATATAGTATAAGAAAACAGAAAACATACTGTAAATGCAATATAAATAAAGAATATACTATACCGCAAAAATAATACCGTAAAGTATAAAACAATATACTTAAAATATAGCACACTATACAATTATCCAAATAGGCTATAATAAAGCATAGTATGCCATAGTTTAAATATATTGTAAATATGGCACAGTATAACATAATTTACCATAATGTAAATTAGCTAAATGGCATATTGTTTTTGCATTGATTTTCTGTAATGCATTAAATTATCAATCTATTTTGATAGTGATAGCAAACATTTTTAGATAGTTTTTTTATTCTTTAAAGTTTTTTATTCTTTAATTGATTGGCAATAAAAAAATATTCAATTTATGATAAATATTTAATTTTTCTTTCTTTTTTTAAACAAAAAATATAAAATAATAAAAGAAAATAACGCATAATATTAGAATTATCGATCGATTTATAAATGGTATTGAAAATTTCAATACGACAATTTGTGCAATCATATGATAACAATATATATTTAAAAGCGTAAACTAGTTATAGGAAAGATGTCAGAAGAGAAAAATTGAATGAATCAGATGTACATATTTAGACAATCTTTCAATTACCGATCGATATTACATCATTATCACTATTTGATAACTAACTGATGATAAGTAATGGTGATATGTGTCGTAGATTTGTCGTAGATAAGTGCTATATCGGCGCACTACTATTACTAACAACTATTACTGCTACAACAATTGCTATTATTGGGTTAGTAGAATGGATAAGAGAGAAAGAGAGAGAGAGAGGGGAAGAAAGAGGAAGAAAGAGAGAATTGTTGTACCTTTTTTTTCATCTAATTATAATTGCAATTTATCATCTAAAATTATTTATTTGCTGTACATGATAATGTCATTTTATAAATTGTCTAAAATTGATTATTTCAGAATTGATGATAATTGATTGATATTTTTAAATTTAAGTATGTATTAATAAATAATAATATTGAAGAAAGAGATAATATAAAAAGACGAAAGGATATGATCTAAAAATATAGCAATTACTATTTTATATTTTATATTTCGCAACTGTGAAAACTTTATCTTTAAATTTTTTATAATTTTATTTTCAGAATTATATTTTAATGAAAGAAATTATAACCTATATTTATATTGTTTCAAAATTATAAAGATTTTTTTATTTCTAGAAAAATTTTTAATCGTATACTTAAATTATAGCTTTAAGCATAAATTGATAAATTAAGAAATAATTCAATTTGAGATATAACAATTATTTGATATAATTCAATGATAACGATGAATTATAATTTCATTATTTTTCTTCCTTTCTTTAAATCTTCAAAATAATCATATTAGATTGTGTGTTGAAGCTTAAAATTAGAAATCATAAACAAACAAATAGTTTTACTCAATAGATGTAATTAAGTAAATAATTTATGATAAATAATGCAAGCTTTGTTTACTGAATATTCTTGCTTTTAAAAAAATAATATCTCAATGTTTGTATCATATAAGAAATTCTTAACTTTATTTTAGTTCTTTCTTTTTCGTAGAAGATGAAAAAATTATTACTTAATATTAAATGATATATAAGATTGTTGAAAAATTATATGCATCCAGTCTAAAAAATAATTTACAAAAAACAACTTTGCAAATTTAAAAGAAAAATTAGTAGATTTTTATGTTATCCTAACAAATTCCTAAATGCTCATCTAATTAAAAAAGAAAAAGAAAGTTGAAAAATATTTATTTATTTGTTATTTTGAAATTTTTTAAAATATAAATTTAATTTTGTTTTGTTTATTTTTCAGACAATTATTTCTTATTTATTCATATCTATTGTTTGATAAGAAATTGTTCGCTTTAATGATAATAATAAATTTAATAAAATATTTTTTCTAAAAAAAATGAAATAACAAAATGACTAGTTTAATTTTGTGAGTGAATAAATTTAAAATAATCCACTTATCACTCAAGTGATAAAATGATGAAAAATGATAATTGAATTAATTTTGATGACACTTGTTATTTCTTTCTTGAAATTTATTCAATGAAAATATTAAGTCAACAGTACTTTTGAAATTTATCAATTGCAATATGCAATAACAAATTTTGAAAATTTGCAAATTCGGCAATTTAGCAAACCGCTGCCTTTTTTTTCCCTGCAAAAATTCAATACAATTTAATTCATCGTTCCTTCCTCTTCAATAATTTCAAATTCTAAAAATTTTTTTCTTTTTTGGTACATTTAGAATTAGCAATATTTATCTATGCATATATTATTTGATAAGAAAAAAAATTATACAATATTTTTAAGATATTAATTGATATCAACGCTATAATTTTTAATATTTGATTTAAATTTTACTTGAATTATTGCTAACATTCTTGTCAAATGATAATATTCATAATTTAGAAAAGAAAAAAATTTATAAATTATTAATTCCTTATCAATATTAACAAATTTTTAAAGTATTTTTGATTAGTTTGGCATAATATTTTAATTATCATTTAGTGCAATTTCCATTTCACTGATAGTATAATTTATCATTTTTTATTTGTTCCTTAATTTATGGTTAAAATTTTCAAATAATATTTATAACTTTTGATTTAATTTAATATTTAATTTGGCCTCAAAATGTTTTTTAGAAATAAATAAAAGATAAATAAATCTTCTTAGCCTTTTGCACCATATTTTAAAATAAATAAACAAAATAAAACTTCATAAATTTTTATTTTATTTAGAAAATAAAAAATAAATAAAAATTTTGAGCGAAAATAAATAAATAAAGAAACGAGCGTTGCTATCATTTCCAAAAGTATGTATCTCGTTATCATTTCCATTACTCTTGTCAATACATTAATTCTCGAAGATTGTTGCAAACGAAAAGTCTTATCAAATTATTTTACCAATTTTTATCTAATTACCATTTTATTTTATCAATAACCTTGAATATGTCAAAAGAATGTTTTTTTGGATTTGCTTTTTTCAAACAGTACAAGAAAAATGCTAACATTAGTTATTAATTATTTTTTTTGTTTGATTAAATCAACTGATTAAATGTAAATGGAATTTAGTAAAAAAAATAAATGATTATATATTTTCAAGAAAAATTACATAGTTCTTCTTTTTTAGATGATATCAAAACACAATTTTGATTCTTATCATTAATATTTCATCGTATCTTCCATGTTTTGTCCTTCAAATTTTTTCAATATTTTTCTTTTTTTTTCGTTTTTCTTATCAAATACTTAATCTTGTAAGCTTGATATAAACGATTATTGCTTTTGTGCTGTAAATTTTCTAGATTTTATCACAATGACAAAAAAAAATTGAAATTTTAGGTAGATAACAACAACAATCAAATCAAATCAATCAATCAATCAATCGGTCATTTGAAATTATCGGGCAAAATAGTTAATCTTCAAAATTTGTTATAAACAATATTACTCATTTACTATAGTTTTTATCTTTAAAAAAAAAAATAAATAAAAAGTAAACTGAAATTATAGGTGAACAGCAACAACAATCAGTTGAATCAATCAATCTTTTGAAATTATCTGCTATAAAAAAAAAAAAAAGAAAACGAAAAAGGAAACATCTAATTGAATATCATCGTAATTCAATAATTCATCTTGGTTCAATAATTTACTGATGCAAAATTTTTTCATACTTGAAAAAAAAACATTGAAAAAGTTTTGTGAATAAACTAAAACATAAAATGGCGGACCGAATTATCGTACCTGTTGATTCACTTTCGCATAAACCAATCGAATTATGGCGTAAATATTTGAAACAGGGACGTATTTCTGAACCCGTTAAACCACTTCGGTAAATTTTACATAAAAATTTCAATTGTTAAAACAAAACTTTTTTTCTTTCTTTAATTAAAAATAAATTGAAATATGAAATTTGCATGTTTGCTTTAAAACATAAATTTATTATTGAATTAATTTTATTCGTGTAAAAATTAATTCATTTGTTAAAATAGTAATTTTAATTATGAATTAAAAAATAATTATAAACAATAAATTTTGATTAATCTAACTCCTGTATAATTATAAATTCTAAATGACTATTTCAATAAAATGAAAAATATTATGTGATAATAAGTATATTTTAAATATATATATATATATATATGCTTGTTTTTAGACTTGATACACCAATTTTTGAAAACAAAATCCGATTTGTTTGTATCTCGGATACACATGAAAAATTGGAAGAATTATTACCAGTAATACCGGATGGTGATATACTCATTCATGCTGGTGATTTTACAAATTATGGTGATATTGGCGAAGTGATCAAATTTAATGCTCAAATTGGTATAAATTTTGCTAAATATTTCCAATTCATATTATTATTATTATTAGATTAATTTAATGTATTAATTTAATCAGTTTATCAGTTAACTAAAAATTAGTGATAGTGAAGGTTTAAATTTTTAAAAATAACTATAAATATTATTTTTAAAAATAACTACAAATATACCTATAAATATTATTTATTTTTTTATAAATATTTATAATAACTATAAATATTACATTTAAAAATAACTATAGATATAATTATTTTTAAAAATAACTATAAATATACCAATTTGCAAAAAATTTTTATAATCAAACAAAAAAATTTTTATATCCAATTTGCAAAAAAATTTTATAATCAATTTTGCCCTGAATGGAATTGCTATAATTATTATTTCACAAATTTTTATCAAGAATATATTATCATTTTGAATGATAACGACGAAATGATAACAGAAAAATTTTTGATTAATAAATTATTGCTAATTTTAGGTAATCTACCGCATAAGCATAAAATAGTCATAGCTGGAAATCATGAAATTGGCTTTGAAGATGGTGAAGAATTAAATGAAAAACAACTTGCTGGTTTAAATATGCTTGGTATAAATAAACCTTACGAATTGCTAACAAATTGCACATATTTATGCGATCGACAAGTTGAGGTATTTCATTTTCATAGCAAAACAATTGTTGTAATTTCAATAATTTATCCAATATTTACATGATATAACATAGACTATTATGAGCTATTTTTAGAACGGAAGAATTATTTAATTAATACTTATTTTTCAAAAAAGAAAAAAAATGAAAAACAGTAAATATTAGTAAATGATTCTGAAGTAACAAAATTAAATCAACAAGTGATAAGCGATAAAAGAAAGATTGTATAAAAGCGTAATCAACTGAATTAGTGTACAACGGGGAAAAGTTTTATTCAAAGCTTCTTACATTATGAGTTAGAAGATAATGAACTTTAATACGAAGTTATTTCTCCTATCCGAATTTTCATTTTTTTTTCAGAATAAATTAAAATTTGATAATGATACGGAAAAAAGTCATCAGATCTAGAAGATTTCGATTAACACATCTGTAACAATAAATATACCATTGCTCATATTTTGTGATAAAATATTAATTATTAAAAATAATTAATTAAATATTTTAGAAATACAATTAATAAATTCATCATTTTTTTTGGAAGTATTTAATTAACTAATTAATTCATTAAATTACTAATGGATGATTTCACAACCGCAATGATATCTGCTAGTTTATTTATGTTTAAATCAAATTTTTCGAAAATTTATTTCTAATTTTTTCGTTACATTAATTTTTCGAAAAAATAATAAAATAGTAATCAGAAACAAACAAAAAAATTCAAAGAAAATCAAAAAAATTGTAAAATATTACAATCGAAATATAATTTTTCTTTTGTTTTTAATATATAAAATTTAAATTTTATATAAATATTCCGATTATATAGTAATTATTTATTAAAAATTACGCATAATTTTTCCATCTTTTCTTTAAAATTTTATTATCAAATTTTGAATAAATAAGTAACCACAAAATAAATAGCTTTTTTTGGTATTTGAAATTTAAACTTCTGTATAAATACTTAGATTACTTAATAATATATTTTGTTATCAAATAAATAAATCATTCCATCTGTTTTTCATATTTGAAATCTAAATTTCATTTTGATCATCGATCATTTAGTAATACTTTATTTATATTAAAAAAAAAAAGATATTTTATAGCTTTATGGTTTAACAATTTATGGTGCACCATGGCATTCAATGCCCGGTTATTCATTTTATCGTTCACGAGGTTATTCGATAATGCAAAATGGAAAATTATTCCATCGAAAGTTGATGTACTTATCACTCATACACCACCACTTGGTGATTATTTTTGATTTCAAAATTATTATTTAGTTTTTTATTAATGAATGAAATTAATTGTAAAAATAATATCTTACGTAATTCATCTTTATGCTTCTTTTTTCCTCTAAAATGAAATTTAAGTTATTTATGAAAATAAATTGTTTCAGGACATGGTGATTTTAATAGTTGGAATAAATGTGATGGAGTTTTGGCTGGATGTGCTGATTTGCTAAATACAGTGGAAAAACGAGTCAAACCAAAGTATCATGTTTTCGGACATATTCATCAATTACATGGTATAACAACAAATGGTTTTACAACCTTTATCAATGCATCAATTTGTGATCATAAGCTAAGGACGGAATATGATCCGATAATTTTTGACATCCCTTTACCATCCGGCTACAGCAAGGAATAATTTTTTTCTTCGCGATACAAATATACGAAGTTTTATGGAAGAAAAACTTCAAATATAATCAATTGAACGCAAAAATGTAATTGAAAAAAAGATTTGTTTTGATCGTTTGTGAAAAATGTAACAATCTCACATTTATATTTCGAAAATTTAGCTAAATTATAAAGTGTATAAAGTTATATTTAGGGGACGAGATGATTCCAATGAAAAAATCTCCAAAAATCTTGAAAAAAAAAGGAAAATTTAAAAATTATTTGGAAATTCAAACAGGCTCGTAGTTTAAAACAATGTTCTGGAAATATATTTCCGCCGTCGCTAGGATTTTTTGCAAAATTTGTTTTATTTTGCGCACAAATTCCATCTAAACACCATCGTTTTTTGAATATGGCATGTCAAAATTACCAAAAAGCATTTCATTAAAAAAAAAAACTTTAAAAAATGATATTTATAACATGCAGCATTCGTAATAAAGCAAACAAGCTAAAGTTCAAAAAATTTCTGATATATTTTATAATAACTAATTATTCAACATTGAAATCTCTATATTTAGATCTTAGTTTATGCTAATCTTAGCATAAACTAAGTAACTGTTATTGCATCCATCCTAAATATTGCAAACCATAAAACAACGAATAGCACTTGTTTATCTAGAGTAAATTAGCTATATTTTCTACTAAATTGAATTTGAGGTATCGGAAAAGTATAGCTCTAGTTCTGACCTGAACTTTAACTGAACATATATCGGAAAAATAATCAAAAATTGTACATATGTCATTTGATCAGTAATGCACAACATCATCTGCTGCGCTAAATACAAAAAACTAAAACAACAGCTCAAGAATCACTAAATTATGACATACACCGTTCGGATATAAAGAAAAAATTGAAATGATGAATAAAACAAGGAATTGAAAGAAAAATAAAACATGCAAAAATGTAATAATTTCAAATTATGCCAAATAAATTACAGCAATTCCTAACTGGATGTTTGTGCATAATATCGTCTGTACTTTTCACCGATATTCATCAGATAATATGTGTTGGGAAATAGACTAAATTCATTCATCAAATTATTTTTCACGCCTTCTGGTCTGTATGGAACTGAAATAAACTAAAACATTCTCAAAGAGACAATTTTATATTTAGAACGATAAATATTTATAAAGAATTATAAAAATAATTATGACAATATGTTACCACATGCATTTCCATTATTGCACGCTATTTATGTTTGTAAATATGTCTCGTGTGCCAGTTTTGAAATTTGCCTCTTTTTATAAATAAAGCTAAAACAAAACAAAAAAGAAAACTAGAAAAATAATTCACAGAATCAAGAGACAAATATAGACACTGCAGAGTATATTGTACCTGCACTTGACAGAAGTTTTTCCCTAAGAGTCATGATTTCGTTATATCGTTTTGGAGTTATGCATAATCGTTGCTCTAGTAATGCTACAGCTGCATCTGCCCTTTGTTTCATTCGAGCAAATTGGTTTCTAGTATCTAAAAAAAATCAGGACATTTCTAAACTGCTTTACTCGTCTAACCTTTTTCTGCAACAAATATTTCACTAAGGTATGTTATCCATTACTTATTGAAGAAGTTATAAAAGTGAGCATTCAATCTGGAATCAATTCAATGATAAAAGAAAAAGTTAATTTGACATTTTAAAATTTCAACAGTCTTCACTAAAGCATATGAAAATGATGTGAGAAATACAAAAAACTACTATACGTATGCAAAATCGCCAACCCTTTTCTAGTATCAATATTCGAGCAGAAAACATTGCTGAAGCTACTCCACTACCATAAGAGAAAAATAAAAGTCGCTGACCACTTAAATCATCTTCAAATGATGAACTGAAAAAGAGAAAAATGCCATTTGATGAAAAAATTGTTAATAAACTCTTCCCTAGTAAACTCTAAAATCTTTAAAAAACTCTTTTAGACACAACGGAAAAATTGACTGCATAACGTAATTCAGGTTTTATTAATTTGATCTTTCTGATTAGCTATCATAAACAGAATCTTATTTTGCTTGAAAAGCACTACCGAATGCAAATTGAAATGAGATATTGAGACCAAATTTTGCGAAAACTTATTATCACCTAATAAAACGTCCAGTAAAACAATGTATGGTTATTATCTTATAAAAATACTAAATTAAACTAATAGATCGAAGAAAAAAGAGATAAGAAGTTTTCTAAAAAATAAATTCCTGAAAAAATTCAAAGGAATATAAAGGAAATATTGTCATAAATAATACATATTTTTGAAATCCAGCTATATATAATATAATAGTTTCTTCACTAACGGAAGGAAAAATTAGGTGTTGTTATAATACTCACTTAACTGATGAGAATGAAATATCTTGAGACTTGCCGATGGAAAAAGGAAATCAGTTGTAAATACAGTGATGCTGTATAAATATTCCCAATTCGACGATTAAGTAACAGAAAAGGTTCGGTCTTTTTATTCCAAAGTTCTGAACTTATCTGTGTTGACATTTTAGTAAAATCACGACTCATATAATTTATTTCGCGCGGTTGAAGTAAAAATCTGAAACATTATAAAACTAATTTCGTGAAGGATTTGAAAAAATTTCTCTGAAATAAAAAGGCCAGGAATCATTAGAGGATTTGGTTTTAATTCTAAATTTATTTAAGCTGATTAAATAGAGGGATGACCGCTACACTGAATATTTTATCTGTGTTATGAGGAAAGCTTTACAGCATTAAAGATGATCAAAACATGAAATAAAAATCTAACGTTGAAGCCTTGGTCCGTTCGACATCTTTCAAGTGATCACTTATTCCATGTTTGAAATCAACAAATGCCAATACACCAAGGGCCTTTTGAACAAGACGGGTGAATGGACAATGGAAAAAAATAGCATCAAAGTTCGAAATATTCACTACTGAAATCAAACATCACGCATTAATTTGAAATTGCTCAAATATTGAGTGGAAGGAACATAACGATTTTTAAAACCAATATTAAAAGTTTTATAAAAATTCAGACTACAAAAATTTAAGACCTTCATTTTTTAATTTACTGGCTTTTTGACAGTATGATTTGTAAGTTTCATCTGTGGCAGTGAGATAAGCTTGTAAGCTGGCATGTCCTTCGACAATAGGATATTCTGAAAGCACAGGTTGATTTGGTTTGTAAAAATCATAAATATCAACCATATACGTTGCACGAAGTCCTTTTTCGAACGACACTACGGCATTTGGACCAATTAGGGCTGCGAAGGCTCCAGCTCCTATAAATAAGCCACACTTTAATAAAACAGTTAAGCATGTAAAATTTGAAATAAAGGCCTCTTTTAAAGTCAGTTATTTTATGATAAAAAACGATATTCGTGGTCTAGTAGAAGGATTTCTGATATTTGTACTTTTTTTTATCTTAGTAACATTTATCAGTTCATTCATTACTTTCCCTATTTTAGAAATTGAATTCGAAATTCCAAACTGAAACCATTAATTAATCTTAAAATGAAGATGATTCGGCCTTCCAGTCATTTCACCCTCCTCAATAATAATTTATATATTCCACAGCATACATACCGCCTGTGCATCGTGCAGGTCCAATATCGTAAACTGCTATATCTGCCATAACAACAATTGCATATCGATCTAAAATTAAACAAATCTCCAATAAAATCTCTTTTGCTTCGTAACATCCAAAGTTTTAACCAAAATCATTTAAGAAATTAGTAAGATTTCGTATAACAATACATAATATATAAGGATGTGATCATTAAAACTCACTTTCTAATTCCCAATTAGCATACACCCAATCAATAGCATGAAATAAAGCTTGAGTGCCACCATAACACGCATTTTTACATCAACGCCTTCGATGTCACTATTATCTTCGAACAATTTCATCAATGAAGTTTTGATACTTTTGCTTTTATCAATAAGCGTTTCCGTTCCAACACAAAGAAAACCAATATCTTTGGTGGAGAGCTGTAACAAGAAAGAATTTAATTATGAATTTACTTATTAACAGTATCGTTGATGTTCTTGAATACACTGGAATATTATAGAAAAAATATGCTGCATAAAATCATTTTGAAATATCCACTAATATGTTAATTCTAAAAATACATTGTAGCGATATTTTCAGAAGGTACCTCTGAAGCCATTCATTTTAAAATTTAATAAGAATTACTTCCTAAGATTCATTTTAATTAATAATCGAAAAATATACTTATTCATGCAGACTTTTAATTTCCGCTGCACACATGTTCGATTATGGATTACCTTACAGCCTCAATTCATTTTCGAAGAGACAACTCAACACATAGACACATTGAATTCCACTCTATTCCACTCTATTTTTTCAAGCAAAATATTGCAAAAACTGATATTCTCGTTTTTAAAGTGATTTTGTTTTAAAGTTCCTCATAGTTATTCAGGCCAAAAATCATACTTCATAATTTTTCAGCAATTTCGACACAACTGTTAAGCAAATGGAAGTAATATCTTCATGATCGGCACAGAAACTCATTTCATCTTGCCCAAGTCCACTGGTATATTTGCCTTCTCCAACCTTATCAAACTGAAATAATTTTGAAAAAATAAAGTGAAAATTCCTTGCTTCACAATGTCTAGTATCACAAAATCCTCCAAAACATTATCGAGATAAAAAGAGGCAAGATAAAACAGCATAAGACAGAAAAAAGGAGAATGACAAATGTCAAATAATAAACAAAACAGTGTATCGTTAAGGGCAATTTGAACTTATCATCCCTTTCACTTAATGAAAATCATATAAATACTCTTGAACTTACTCGATAGAAAACAAAGAATATAGCTGTTAATAAAAATTAAGATTACCGTTTCAAGATCCTTTTGATTTACATACAATTTTGGAATATACAACTCTATGCCACGTATACCAACTTGATCCGCTAGCCATATTTCTTTTCTAGCTTTCATCCTGAGACAACTAAAGAAGTTGAAAAAGAAAATGATATATGGATACCGTAGAATATGAGAAAAAAAACGAATGAAACAGAAGCAATAGCTAATTTCCCACAAGAAAGAATTTTCCTAATGACAATTTCAATCAAGAAACATATTTCCTTCTTGATAATACTAATAATAATAGAAAAACTAATAACTGAACAAGTTACTCTGCAGGAAAATTCGACAAATTGATGAAGGAATAAAGCTTAATTGTAAGAATGATGAATGAACATCCTAAGTAGGCACACAAATCAAATAAACAAACCATAAATTAGGAAAATGAGAAGCAAATAAGTTAGAAATAAATGAAACGTAAATATAAAACTTAATAATGAATAAATACAACACTTATAAGAACTAATTCTTATCGTTAAAAGATTAAGAACTAACTATGGATAAACTCCCCATCAATTAAGAATTGAATTCTTGAATAAGCCAATCGTTTCGCTAATTAATCCCAAACCCCTTCTTAAACTTATTGAAACTTTATGTGAAAGAATGGAATAATATCGAATGACGGCATCCATTAATTAATGGTTTCTATTAGAGATTAGTGATTCCGGAGTAGATCTTGTCATATTCTTTTTAGTATGTTAAATTGTTTTTTTAATAGTCTAACTGATCAATGCTCTAAGTTATTGCTACAACACAATCTTTTAATTGCCTTCTCAACCTTCAAATCAATAATTCTTTGAATACAGGATACCATATCTTTCTTAACATATCAGATACTTTACTGAATCGCCTCAACTGCTACAACACAAAATCCTTTAATATTTAGCTTTTTTTTCAATTTTCAAACCAATATTCTCATAAAATTCTCAACAATGTCTGCCGTCTCTTCATGTTTTCTTTCCAATCATATGTCTTTGCTCTACATATTACGATTATCTATCAATTTTTATTCTCTCACTTTTCTCAGTTATCTCATTCGTAATGCCTCACAAATCGTAGCAATCTTACTTTCTCCGATGATTGCAATACTATTTTTTTCGTATATAAAGCATTTGATTGTATAATTATTTACTACTTATTATAATAAAATTTCATTTTAGAAGAATTGGAGTTAAATTGAAATTTGTCTAAATCATGAATATGTAAAATTTGTTAACACATAAAATTGTTACTTGAAAAAAATGAAAAAAACAAAATTCAAATTTCAAAATTTAATTTAATTTGATCCAATTTAAAACTTTGAATGTTACACTATCTAAAATTTCTGGATAATCAAATTTAAGCATTAGAAATAGTTCGAAAAAAATTAGATGAAAATTGAGAAGCATAGTTTGAAACGCTATAAATTGGAACTGTGCTTAAAAATCAATATAATAATTCCCATTCAATTTTTATTTCTTCAATGAGTCAAAAATTTTAAGTATCGTTTATTTTTGATTTCGTTTTCAATGATAACGATATTAAGGAAAGATTTTGATATATTTATATTTATGTGCTAGGAATCTTTTCGAAACTTCTTTTTGAAAAGGATTTTTTCCATTAATTAAAAGATAAGATAATAAATAATTTATAGATAATGAATGATTTAGCGGAGAAAGATTGATTATAAGTCGATCATCAAGAAAAAGATAAAATTTTGGGAATTTGCAATAGTCAGAAAAAAATTATGATTATAAAGTGTGCTGAATATTATTTTGTAATTAGAATTTTAAACTATCATGACTGAAAATTTTAGTTTATTTTTCTAGAAAAAGAAGTTTGATAAATTATCCGAAGTCAGGATGAAAAAGCTCTTGGACATTTCAAAAATCGCTCACTATGAAGAAAGATGCGCTGTGGGTTGTCCATAGAAGAGCCCAGAGATCGCGCTAGCGAAGGAATATGGACTGGCACAGAGACACCTACGATCTACAATATGAAGACTAAAGTCTCCAGAATTATTGGAACGTTACGATGAATATTTTAAAAATTTGTTAGAAAAAGTAAAAAATCAAAATGAAATATCACGAGTATTTTAACAGCCTCACCAGGCGGTAACACCTCAGAAATTCACCAGAAAGCTAGAGTTGTATTTGACGCATCAGCAAAGACAAATGAAGGTCTATCATTAAATGAACGCCTGTATAAGGAAACAGCTATTAAACATGGTATTACCATGTTTAATAAAAATCCTTTGCAAGCCAGGCAAGGACCTTAGTAGCTGATTTGGAGAAAGCATTCTTGCCAGTCAGCCTAAAACAGGAAGAGATGTCGCTAGGTTTTTCTGGCTGAAAGATAAATCGAAAGGCAACTCAAGAAATCCTAGTTACTTCTCGCTTCACATGAGTTTCCTTCGGCGTAGTATCATCTCCTTTCTCTTGGCCGCTATCATTAGATATCTATTGAGTAAATTATCAATGGAAACTGCAAAGAATCTCCACATTGATAATGTTATGCTAACCTCAGAAAGTGAGTTAGAAAGTACCAGAAAGGCAAAGGAAACAAAAGAATTCTTCAAGAAAGTCAAGATGCATTTGAGAGAATTCCATGCTAATCAAGAAATTATTGCAGACCAGGAGCAAAAACTGACAAGAATAAAACTGCTAGGCAACGCTTAGGATAGATGAATTTAACTGGAACTAAAAGATTCCAGAAGGAGGACTCTAGACTAAACGTCAAATATTACAGTTCTATGTTGTTATTTACAATCCATTAGGACTATTGTGTCCAATCATATTCCTATGGAAACTATAATTCAAGAATTATAGACGAAAGTATTCCTGGAATAACCCTGAAGAAATAAGAGCTGTTTCAGAAAGGGCATTTAACTAACACGATATCATAAGGACGCCATAAGAATGTTCTGAGATACATGTGTTTGTGGATGCATGCTCTGAAAGAGCTGTGTATGTGCACGCAGAAGCAGTAGAATGGCATGCAAGCCATAAGTGATATACGGAAAAACAGGATTGGTTGCAAAACGAGAAAGTAGAAACCAATTCATCAGTATTCCTCGATTGAAGTTGCTCGCCGTTATAATTTGAGTAAGAGCGCTGGAATTCATTAAACAAGAAATTGATGTAGAGAAGGCATATTTATGGATGGTAGCGCTTGTATCCATCCTGCATTGACGAAGAAAACCACTGGTAGCATCCAGACATATCTCAATCAGAATTGACGAAATGAGATGATGTAAAGAAATTGCTTTCCATCATGTAAGATCAAACGATAATTCAGCAGACACGCTTCACGAGAACTCTTCCCAGAAAAATTGAAACACAACTGATTTTGGTTAAATGGTCCGTCGTGGTTGTGGGAACCGAAGAAAAATTGGTCTAAGTATTTAGTCATGGGAGAAAATATCATGGATGTGTGCATGAGTATAGGATTGACGGACGAAGCGATACAAAGAAATTTATGGAGTTGATAGATGAAACACGGTTCTCATTCTTGCTTAAGTTAATAAGGACTATAGTGTACATCTTAAATAGGAATGTTAAAGGATTCTCAAGGGATAATTTCACTTCTGAAGAATATGATAAGGCAATACAATTGGTAGTCAAGATGGTGCAGTTAAACATACCACAAAAGAAATCGAACATTGGAGTTTAAGAAAAATCGAAATGGAATCTAGAGATGCGTGGAAGATTTAGAAGGACAATGCCTCGAACTGAAGATTTTATTTAATCACTAAAATGAAACTAGCAGAATTGATTGTGAAGCATTACCATGAGAAATCACTTCATGAAAACGTACATTACATCCGGAGTAAGATGAGAGCGGTATTGAATCCCGAATGGGAGCCATATATTAAGAAAATTTTAAGAAAAATTTGTGAAGTTGCTCTATGTGGGTAGCTAAGCAATTTGAACAACCAAATTTTCCTCTTTACCCAACTGCTAGAGTTATTATGGCAATGCGACCATTTGAAACAATTGGTGTCCAGTTATAACCAAATGATGGATTCTCCGTTAACATGTTGGTCGAGTAATGAATCTTGGAAGTAATGCAAACTAAGTCTACTGAACAATTCGTACAAACTTTCCGAAGATTTATAAATTTAAGGAATCAAGCAAAACACATAGTTTCCGATAATGCCAAGAATCTTATACCCTCTAAGGTACTGGTAGAATTGAATACAGCAGAAAACGAAACGATGGAATGAGAATTTATTACACCAATCATCCCTTGGCAAGGCGGCGTTTATGAAAGAATAGTCGAAATAGTAAAGATCTTTAAGAAAGGCCACAGGTACAAAGCTCTCTAGCAATGGGGAATTAATAACTCTAATCGCTGAACTTGAAGCGATTATTAATGAAAAACCTTTGGTAGATATTGAAGAAATAGGTCTGCTGTTAAGACCTGGAGATTTTTTGAATCCAGGCTCAACTCTTGAAGGACAATAAGCAGAAAGAAAGGTTTACTGCAGAGATGAGGCGATATACGGGAAATCAATATATGGATACATGGAAGAGATTTAATAGAAAATTAGGCGAGACAAATATCTAGAACAATTAAAAACGAGCTCAAAAACACCAAGGATCTCGCAACCTGATTCGATGAAAACCAAAAATTGATGAACTATTGCTGTTGAAAAATTATATTAGCTATCATGTTTACGTGTTCCAAATACTCGATGATCTGGTGACCTCAAGACACTTTATCACGGAAATCTTTCGCAATTTATTCGCGACAATTTGATAAAATTTATTTGATTTTGTTTCATTCTTTTCTTTTCACATGCATAATTTTTCATATGGAAGAGAATATGAGCTATTGACATTTTTATTGTATTCCCGCTATAGTCCGGAAAATACCAGGCACACTAAAGTTTAGGAGTCCGGAAAATACCAGGTATGTTAAATTCAGGATAAAGAACCGCATGTCTTCTAGTAATT
The DNA here is from genome assembly GCA_024305405.1 of Dirofilaria immitis. Lineage (NCBI taxonomy): Eukaryota > Metazoa > Nematoda > Chromadorea > Rhabditida > Onchocercidae > Dirofilaria > Dirofilaria immitis. The sequence continues at coordinate 1,377,004 of JAKNDB010000088.1, read as the reverse complement.
ATTGGCAAACTAATTCCTTTCCTTTATTGAATTCTTTTAAGTTTCACGTTTCGCTTGATCGATATTATCTTTTATCAGCAACGAAGATGGTGGTAAAAGATAATTGCTATCCTTCATCCAAAGAGTCTATCACGATTGCTTGCTTATTATTTGTTGGATTGATAATTGTTACATCTTTACATAGCAAAATAACTGTTTTTTTACTATCATTTTCATTTACTAATGCAGCCGTACTTGCTGGAGTTTCATTTCTCTTTTTTCATTTATTTTTCCTTTTATCCTATGTTGTCATTTTCATCTCTTTGAGATGTTTTGCACAATGCAGAACTGTCCTTACCCATCCAATGAAAGCATACTTTTTTGTAGTTTCATTTTGAGCTGTCATGTTTTCTCGAACATCTGCCAAAAAGATTTTGATTTTGGTTCTTTGGGATTTTTAGATGTTAATAATTTTTTTAGTTTTGTTTTATGGTAATGTAGGATGGTGCTATAAGTACTGTTTTTAATAATCGTATTGGTGGTTTTTGTATTTTTTTTTTTGATGGTTTTATTTTATTTTTATGGGTCATTTTTTTCCATCAGTTTCTTGGTTCTTTGTTGATTTTTATTGCTTTTTTTTATCTGCTTTTCTTATGGGTGGACAATATCCTTTTGGTAATTGGTTGTATAAGGCTATAGCTGTTCCTACTCCTGTTAGTTGCTTGGTTCATAGTAGTACTCCTGTTAGTTGCTTGGTTCATAGTAGTATCCTGTATAATGGTTTAAAACCATCATCATTTAAACCATTATACAGGATATTCGAAATATTCGTCCAAATCATCAGATTGTGCTTTTTCTAGTCATTGAACCACTTATATTCTCATCTGCGTTCCAACGATGAATCTGATAATTCTGTTCTCATCTAATTGTTGCTGCAATATTATTTCTTATTTTAATTTAGAAAAATTATTTATTTAAAGGTTTTGTAACAAATATTTTCACTCTATTTCTGGTGTTTATTGACTTAATCAAATTTTCCACGAATTGTAATATTCTGTTCTAAATTTTGCTGCAATAGTAATCCAATATATGAAAATTATTCATTGCCGAATGTAATATAGCAATGATTTTTGATCGGGAATTATGAAAAATGAAATATATCACATTTAAAGTCTGATTTTTGGAATTGAAACTTTGTTAATCTGATTTCCCATTAACAATAAAGGCACGAATAGCTATGCTATTGTGTATTGATCCACACTATTACTTTGTTGTAACTATGAATAAAATTTTATTGCAATAACAAATAGAGAAAAACGTAAACTTTGATCAAATATTATTAGAAAATAAAATAACAAAAAAATTCAAAAAGAATAATAAGCCAAGAAATGTTTAGTATTCAAAAATATTAAAAAGACAAAAAGCCTCTGATGAATAGTTTGAAGTATAAAATGTTACTACCAACTCAAATTTTTATGAAAACAAGCTTTGCTATCAATCTTTTGAATACATATTAATGATAAGTTTTATTACCGACTTTCAAGCCTAAATTTTTGTTTTTTATTTGAAATCTCTTCCTTTTATTAAAGCTTTATAGAATCTTTCTCAATAAATCAATATGAAATTTCTTATCGATAACATATTGAGCAGAGATATCGTTAAAGATTGGGAATTAATTGCTACAAAGGTTGTGCAATAACCACATTGGAAAATCATATACCAATTATCACAACATTTTAAAAATATACGAAATAAAGCAATGTAAATGATTCCTTCAGTTACAGATAATTTCGAATTTTTATTCTAAATATTCCCCATATTGAATTATTTGCATATTGCAATAATTCACCGATGGCTTCACATTATTTTACAATAAAAGAATTAATTGAAATTTCGATTTTAACACAGATATTTATAATTCGATGGTTTTTTTTGATTCAACTAGCAACTAAATAGTAATTATTATGCAAAAGTATAAAAACGGTTCCTTCTTTAATGGTTGTGTTGCTGGAATGGTTAGTTCTCTTTTAAAAATTTGTAATTATATATTTTTCTAAAATGATTTTCAGAACTCCGTAATAAACCTTTCTCGTTCAAGCACTTATTGTTTGTAGGTCGAAGTTATCCGCGAATCGGATCAGCATGTTATTTTTCTACTATTTTGCAATCATTACCTTGCCATTATATATCGCACAAACACCAGTAAGTAAATAAATCATTATTTTTAGTATAAAAATATCCATAATTTTATATTTTTATTTAATCAAGAACGAACAGAATTCTTTTTGTAGAAAAAAGTGCGAATTAACACAGTCTTTACTATTCTCTCAATTTAACTCGTTGCATTCGAAGCATCGATATTTCACAAAACATTCTATAGCATAATATCAATGTATAATACTACAAAATTTTATATAATTAATTTCTGTATGATTCTAGGCCACCAATTTATCATTATTTTCATTGCATTCACATTATCATTTCCTTTCAAATCAGCAATATAAAAATAGTGAAATTCGTACCCTTTTCAAATCATTACTATATCTGAACTGTTTCTGAATTTTATTAGTAACTAAATAGTGATACTAATGTCTTCGTTCATCAAAGATCGCACGATGCTGTCTGTAAATTCTACTTATTGAAAATATTCATCTAACCATATATTATAAATCATTTTCTACTATTTCAGATATCAAATAAAAACGATCAATTAATTCAAGCAATTGACATATGTAGTAAGCAATTGCAATACTCATCCGATCTTCACGCTTATAGTAGGACATATTGAAAATTCGTTATGTAATATATGTGGGAATCAATATAATTATAGCAGTAGCCTTCAAAAACATACAAGGACAATTCATAAAAACGAAAAAAATTCAAATGTGGTACATGCGGTGAGCGATTCTCATGTCGATGCAGTCAGCAACCTCACAATAACATGCATACGGACAAAAAGAATTTGAATGCAATATATGTGGCAGAAAATACGAATATCTGCATAGCATGAAAGCTCATATGCGAATAAAGCATACGAACAAAAAGAATTCAAATGTGATGAATGCGACAAAGTTTACAACCGAAATTATAGTTTGAAAAGACACAAGAGAATGATGCATAAAATTCTACCAAAAGTTCTATAGTGAACTCTTTGATGCTGACGATAGGCGATGATATCTTTGAAACAGATATTTTAATAAAAAAATAATTTAAGTTGCAGGGCTATAAATTTTTATATTGTGATGAATTAAATTATATTTACTATCCTTTATCGTTACCATTATATTGTGAGTGTCAAATAGTGATTGATGAAACTGAATGGAAAATTTTGATTGATAGTGGAATAGAACTGCATGTTTCATTTCGTACTTCCTATATTATTTTATTCTGTTATGAGAGTATTCATTTCATTGGTCATTTTCATTACAATTCGATTTTCTTATTTTCTTTCATATTGAAAATTAATAAAATTAGTAAATTAAATTGTTTCGTATAATGCATGAAGGATTTACTACAATTCAAAAATGTATATGTAAATTTTTTCTCATATTTCTTGTTTTCTTTTATGCTGAAAATTAGTTTTTAGTAAATTGCAATATCTAATCAATTTATAAGACAAGAAAAAATCTTTAATTTTGAATTTAAAATTTCTGCTATGTTTCGATTTATCAGTTGCGAATGAAATATTACGACAAAATTAGTAAGTTAAATTGTTGCGTATAATGCATGAAGGATGAGATTCCAACAGCTCTAGAGATATGCAAGTAAATCTGATAGAAAAAAATGAAAAATTGCATAGGTATGATACTGAGTTGAAGTAATTTGGAGATGCATGACGAATGAGCTTAAGAACTGAATCGGTTTAAACTAAGCTGATAGATGATTTCTAATCTAGTTTTTAGATATTATTAAGAAAATAGTGTTATCAAAAGGAATATATTGGAGATGTTCATAATCTTTCTTTTTACTTGAAAATCTAGTCAATTTATTATGATATTAATAATTTCTCAAATCATTCTGTGATATCGCTATGCTAAAATATCGTGAAAAACGCTATCCAGTTAATAAAATGATTTCGCTAAATTCGAATTAATAGTTTAGATTGCTTAAAATTAAAAAAAATTCTTATAACAATGATATCTCTCGTAATTGTATCTAAAAATTTATAGAACAGTACAAATCAATAACGAACTCATCAAATTGTTAACATCAAAATCTTCAGTTTCAATCCAGTTAATAAAAAGTTGTAAAAACTCTAATATAGCAATTATATAATAATATTATATCACTAATGAAAAAAGATTAATGAAAAGTTAAAAATTTTTTACTAATAAAATAACACACACCACAGGTCTACTGTGAAGTCACGCAGTCCGTTGATTTGTGCAAATCGTTCACTATAGCTTTAATATCGTCATCAAAAATATCATGAAACATACAACTTTTCTTATTTCGGTTCAGTTAATAAAATGATTTCGTTTAGTTAAAATTAATAGTATAGATATCTTAAAATTCAGAATTATAAATTTTCAAATATATAAAACAAAAAAATATTTGTTTCATTTTAAGAACTATTTTGCATTGATCTATCGTGATTCACTGTATCTGTTGCGATCTGTCCGACCAAAAGCAAGCTGAGTTATTTCTGGAATTTGTAAAAGTTCTTAAAAATCATTCTTTTTTTTTTTACTTCTTATTATTCTTTTTGCTTTTTCATTACTAATATTTGGCGCTAGCCCAGTTATATCAACAATTAATGGTATTCTCCTCGTATTGACTACGGCCTTTTTCAAATGATAAAAGATACCTTATATAATCCTGCTGGTTGACCAACAGTCAAGGTTGGTATGCTTTGTCCGTTCTTCGAGCATCTACCTACACTGCGGTCTAATTTTAAATCGCTGCCAACCATTGGTATTTTTTAAGCAGCACTAGCCGTCGCAATCAGTGTCGCCCTTTGATTGGCTATGTATCTCTACCATTTTCTGTTAAATAAGCCTATGAAGATGAGAAAGCAAATTTTCCTGACGTTGTATTAACTTGCTCACCAGTGAAATTTATTCCATATAGACCTTTCTTTATGTTAGATATTATTTCTTCTGGTGTATACTTTCCTGTAACATATAAGTGTTTGTCATGCGTGGCATAGTAATTTCCTTATTGCTTTCTCTTCTACCATTACCAATTACATTCATTTTTGAATTGTAGTAAATCCTTCATGCATTATACGAAACAATTTAATTTACTAATTTTATTAATTTTCAATATGAAAGAAAATAAGAAAATCGAATTGTAATGAAAATGACCAATGAAATGAATACTCTCATAACAGAATAAAATAATATAGGAAGTACGAAATGAAACATGCAGTTCTATTCCACTATCAATCAAAATTTTCCATTCAGTTTCATCAATCACTATTTGACACTCACAATATAATGGTAACGATAAAGGATAGTAAATATAATTTAATTCATCACAATATAAAAATTTATAGCCCTGCAACTTAAATTATTTTTTTATTAAAATATCTGTTTCAAAGATATCATCGCCTATCGTCAGCATCAAAGAGTTCACTATAGAACTTTTGGTAGAATTTTATGCATCATTCTCTTGTGTCTTTTCAAACTATAATTTCGGTTGTAAACTTTGTCGCATTCATCACATTTGAATTCTTTTTGTTCGTATGCTTTATTCGCATATGAGCTTTCATGCTATGCAGATATTCGTATTTTCTGCCACATATATTGCATTCAAATTCTTTTTGTCCGTATGCATGTTATTGTGAGGTTGCTGACTGCATCGACATGAGAATCGCTCACCGCATGTACCACATTTGAATTTTTTTCGTTTTTATGAATTGTCCTTGTATGTTTTTGAAGGCTACTGCTATAATTATATTGATTCCCACATATATTACATAACGAATTTTCAATATGTCCTACTATAAGCGTGAAGATCGGATGAGTATTGCAATTGCTTACTACATATGTCAATTGCTTGAATTAATTGATCGTTTTTATTTGATATCTGAAATAGTAGAAAATGATTTATAATATATGGTTAGATGAATATTTTCAATAAGTAGAATTTACAGACAGCATCGTGCGATCTTTGATGAACGAAGACATTAGTATCACTATTTAGTTACTAATAAAATTCAGAAACAGTTCAGATATAGTAATGATTTGAAAAGGGTACGAATTTCACTATTTTTATATTGCTGATTTGAAAGGAAATGATAATGTGAATGCAATGAAAATAATGATAAATTGGTGGCCTAGAATCATACAGAAATTAATTATATAAAATTTTGTAGTATTATACATTGATATTATGCTATAGAATGTTTTGTGAAATATCGATGCTTCGAATGCAACGAGTTAAATTGAGAGAATAGTAAAGACTGTGTTAATTCGCACTTTTTTCTACAAAAGAATTCTGTTCGTTCTTGATTAAATAAAAATATAAAAATTATGGATATTTTTATACTAAAAATAATGATTTATTTACTTACTGGTGTTTGTGCGATATATAATGGCAAGGTAATGATTGCAAAATAGTAGAAAAATAACATGCTGATCCGATTCGCGGATAACTTCGACCTACAAACAATAAGTGCTTGAACGAGAAAGGTTTATTACGGAGTTCTGAAAATCATTTTAGAAAAATATATAATTACAAATTTTTAAAAGAGAACTAACCATTCCAGCAACACAACCATTAAAGAAGGAACCGTTTTTATACTTTTGCATAATAATTACTATTTAGTTGCTAGTTGAATCAAAAAAAAACCATCGAATTATAAATATCTGTGTTAAAATCGAAATTTCAATTAATTCTTTTATTGTAAAATAATGTGAAGCCATCGGTGAATTATTGCAATATGCAAATAATTCAATATGGGGAATATTTAGAATAAAAATTCGAAATTATCTGTAACTGAAGGAATCATTTACATTGCTTTATTTCGTATATTTTTAAAATGTTGTGATAATTGGTATATGATTTTCCAATGTGGTTATTGCACAACCTTTGTAGCAATTAATTCCCAATCTTTAACGATATCTCTGCTCAATATGTTATCGATAAGAAATTTCATATTGATTTATTGAGAAAGATTCTATAAAGCTTTAATAAAAGGAAGAGATTTCAAATAAAAACAAAAATTTAGGCTTGAAAGTCGGTAATAAAACTTATCATTAATATGTATTCAAAAGATTGATAGCAAAGCTTGTTTTCATAAAAATTTGAGTTGGTAGTAACATTTTATACTTCAAACTATTCATCAGAGGCTTTTTGTCTTTTTAATATTTTTGAATACTAAACATTTCTTGGCTTATTATTCTTTTGAATTTTTTTGTTATTTTATTTTCTAATAATATTTGATCAAAGTTTACGTTTTCTCTATTTGTTATTGCAATAAAATTTTATTCATAGTTACAACAAAGTAATAGTGTGGATCAATACACAATAGCATAGCTATTCGTGCCTTTATTGTTAATGGGGAAATCAGATTAACAAAGTTTCAATTCCAAAAATCAGACTTTAAATGTGATATATTTCATTTTTCATAATTCCCGATCAAAAATCATTGCTATATTACATTCGGCAATGAATAATTTTCATATATTGGATTACTATTGCAGCAAAATTTAGAACAGAATATTACAATTCGTGGAAAATTTGATTAAGTCAATAAACACCAGAAATAGAGTGAAAATATTTGTTACAAAACCTTTAAATAAATAATTTTTCTAAATTAAAATAAGAAATAATATTGCAGCAACAATTAGATGAGAACAGAATTATCAGATTCATCGTTGGAACGCAGATGAGAATATAAGTGGTTCAATGACTAGAAAAAGCACAATCTGATGATTTGGACGAATATTTCGAATATCCTGTATAATGGTTTAAATGATGATGGTTTTAAACCATTATACAGGATACTACTATGAACCAAGCAACTAACAGGAGTACTACTATGAACCAAGCAACTAACAGGAGTAGGAACAGCTATAGCCTTATACAACCAATTACCAAAAGGATATTGTCCACCCATAAGAAAAGCAGATAAAAAAAAGCAATAAAAATCAACAAAGAACCAAGAAACTGATGGAAAAAAATGACCCATAAAAATAAAATAAAACCATCAAAAAAAAAAATACAAAAACCACCAATACGATTATTAAAAACAGTACTTATAGCACCATCCTACATTACCATAAAACAAAACTAAAAAAATTATTAACATCTAAAAATCCCAAAGAACCAAAATCAAAATCTTTTTGGCAGATGTTCGAGAAAACATGACAGCTCAAAATGAAACTACAAAAAAGTATGCTTTCATTGGATGGGTAAGGACAGTTCTGCATTGTGCAAAACATCTCAAAGAGATGAAAATGACAACATAGGATAAAAGGAAAAATAAATGAAAAAAAGAGAAATGAAACTCCAGCAAGTACGGCTGCATTAGTAAATGAAAATGATAGTAAAAAAACAGTTATTTTGCTATGTAAAGATGTAACAATTATCAATCCAACAAATAATAAGCAAGCAATCGTGATAGACTCTTTGGATGAAGGATAGCAATTATCTTTACCACCATCTTCGTTGCTGATAAAAGATAATATCGATCAAGCGAAACGTGAAACTTAAAAGAATTCAATAAAGGAAAGGAATTAGTTTGCCAATAATTACTAGAAGACATGCGGTTCTTTATCCTGAATTTAACATACCTGGTATTTTCCGGACTCCTAAACTTTAGTGTGCCTGGTATTTTCCGGACTATAGCGGGGAATACAATAAAAATGTCAATAGCTCATATTCTCTTCCATATGAAAAATTATGCATGTGAAAAGAAAAGAATGAAACAAAATCAAATAAATTTTATCAAATTGTCGCGAATAAATTGCGAAAGATTTCCGTGATAAATGAAAATATGGGTTTCGCAAAATCTCTAACAGAACAAGGAAATCAGGGAAAATAATGATTCCTTTGCGTTGGATTTCACATAATATATTGTACATGTCCATTTATTGTATAAAGATGTAAATTAGAATTCTCCGCTTTTGTCTTTGGAGCTATATTTCCCACAGGCTAACAAAGACCCTATTCCTCCACCTATGAAAGAAAAGGGTCCAAATTTTAAACCATTTAAAAGCTATACTTGACGAAGTCGGCTGGACCTGCTAAAAATCGGAATCCTTTTCTATTCTCCTTCTTCTGGATTATTTTATCGTCTTTGAACTTTTTACTGATATCATTGATATTAAGCTTCAAGTACCCAAGTTTGAGATTGATATCTTTGGATTTTGCTTTTGGCAACAATTGGAGCTTAAGTGAAAATAATGAATTTGCAATTCTGTGTACCATGTTGTAACGCAAAAAATTTTGGCGTCCTTTTCGTATTAATAACTACAGATATAACGGATACGTCACATCAAAGATTTTTGGCTGTCTTTTTTGTTTTTGTACGCTAACATTTCGTTATTATTTTTATTTAATGGAATAAAAAATTTTTATTATTTAATAAATATAAATAATATCTCAATGAATATGTGTGTTTTACAATTTAAGTGCTTTTTTAATGAATTAGCAGCGAAATTATAAAATGATGATTTTATTTAATAAATATAATCAAAAAGTACTGTAAAAGAATGTTTGATATGGAATTCAATATGAATACTGATTTATTTAATAGTTCGAGAATAAGAGGAAATCACATATGTATTTATTATGTTATACACAATATTTGAGAATTTTTAATTATTATATTTCCAAAAATACCGGTTTTAGAAATGAGTGAAAAACGAAGGGATAATTAACCTGCTAATATCGAAGCATGCGCTAATCGTTGATTGGAATCAGAATAGCGATAGTATCATTTGATTCAAATTTTGAACAGATTTTTCTTGTTGACAATATTTTTTATTTCCTATATCATTGTTATTATTATTATTCGATGATACTATCGATTGTTGTAACTCTAATCGATTACTATTGATTAATCCTTGACAATCCATCGTATAATTATTATCAATTAATCCTGTATTACGTAATTGATACTTGAAAAAGAAACCAAAGATAACAAAATAAAACCAAATTACATTTACCTTTTTACAATCAAACTCTCGAGAAATTTTGAATTATTAAAGGTCTAAGCTAAATGTAATTTTATCTAGTTTTTATGACTAGATATATACATTCTCTAGATATTTATTGCAATTTAAAATTGATACTAATTGCTTATCTAATATTGTTTGAGCAACCAGAAGTTGCTGTATGCATCGGATAAGTAAAATTATGAATGATTGTACTTATTGGTACCTGTGATTCAAAAATGAAAAAAAAGAAAAGAACAGTTGTTAAAATAAAATTAGTTCGCGAAAAAATTTACTTATCATAAGTGTTGAAATCAAATTAATTAGCAAATTTGCTCACAACTGTTCTTTTCTTTTGCTTTTGTATCATTGTCTTTGTCTTTTCTCGATGATATATATACATATATATGAATTTCATCTTCATAAATAAAAAAATTGTTACACAAATATGTTCGCAATAAACATTTTCCTTACCAAATACATATGTAAAAAATAAAATCATCCAACAAAAAAATTAATTAATTAACAATATTTAATATATCTTAACTAGAAAAGACAATGATACAAAAGACGGAAATAACGAATTTTATAGATCAAAGCACTTACAAACATAATAAAGAAACAGTCGCAAATGCACATGGATCAGATTGAACAAACATCGAAATTAGAAGCAACTGGAATTAAGGTCTTAATGACGAAATTACAAAGTGCATCAATCTATAAGTAGTTAATTGAAATTTCTATCAAAATTTTTTTTTAATTTCTTATTTCTTATCATATGATTTAACGATTTAGTGATATAACTCATGCAATATTGTTTTTTTTTTTAAATTAATACTTGTAAATTATTGTTATAAACATTTAAAATAAAAGAAAAACTAATTTCAATGGAATATCATTCATCATTTCTATATATCTTTCGTACGGCTGTATTTATTCATTCTCCTTTGTTAAAAAAACAAAGAAAAAATGGTTTCAAAATGTATTAATTGGATAGATATTATTGTCAATTTGTAAATTAAATTATTTTCAAATTTTTATATAATATAAAGAAATTACCATAATTTTAATTTTTCGAATTTTTTTGGTAATTAATCAAAATTTTGCAACAATTACATTAATTCAGGTACTGTATTATTTTTTATAATAATTTCAACGATTGATGAAACTGATTGTACAAGTTTGGATATTGCTGTTGCATTTGCACGATATGCAGGAGCATTATTTACATTTGAAGAAGTGTTAATTTTTCTTTTTTCTAATTTTTATTCTTTACCTTTTTTGAATATAAACGAATAATAATAATAACAATGAAAGTAATAATAATTAATTTGTCGATTGGAGAAATCTAAAAAAATAAAAAAATTGTCAAACAAGGAGTGCATATTGAATTTACTAATTGCATTAAAGCAGACTTAATAAATGAAAAAATTTTTTTGCATAATTTCAGGTGATCGATATAATGCCTGATGTTAACAAACCATTAGATAATATCGCCGATGCATTACGACTTTCACCTCTTGCATTAGCTATGGCAAATGAATTTGCTTATAACCTTTCAACAACACTTACGTAAATAATTTATCTTTCATTATTCGTTATTTTTATCAAACTGCAAAATCTAAACGATTATTTGAAAAGTAAAATTACAAGCGAAATATGTTAATCAATAATCAATATCACTGATTCGATTAATCTATGAAAAATAAAATAAAAGAAAAAACGTGATAATATTAATATATTCATAGTAGAATTAATAGTAAGAAAAGATCTAAAATTTCCATCTCTGAAAAAATTTTATCTAGCGTTAGATAATTATTATAACAAATATAGTATTATTAGTTTCAAATAACTTTTTAAAGAAAAAATATATTTTTTCTTGCAATATCTATTTTACATTATTGAGTCTAAGCAAACAATTAAAAAAATTTTGAAAATATTTCAATTTATATTTTGACAAATACTTAATTTTATATCGCGCATTTAATTAATAAATCAATCTTCTTATTTTAAAATCTATAAAAATTCAAAATTTTTAAAAAATTTTTAGCATTTTGATGCAAAGAAATTTATGCAAATAAAAATACAGTCGGAAATTTTAAGATAAAATTATTATTTTTGGTTTAATTTTAGAACAATAGCTTTTGATCTTATCATATTTGGTTATCTTATTCCGTCAGCAATTATCATTTTGATAACCATTCTTAGCTGTTGGTATATACGTGAAGAAATTCGTAATCTTTATATAATGCTTGTTCCGGTTTGTTAATTTTGTCGAGAAAATAAATAAGTGAATAAATAAAATAATAAATAATCATAACAATTGTTGATTTCTTAAATAACACATCGTATTATTTCTGGAATTCAAAAATGATTTTGTTGGTGAGGATCCCTCGCGCCATTACGAGGTCAGCTCTGAGGTCACTTGAACTGCCGATAAATGATAACAAAAATAATTTGTTATTTTTTATTTAAAAATTGAAATTTTCAAAAATTTCAGTTTCCCATTGCAAAACAAGCATGTCAAAAGTATCTTGAAAAAATGGACAAAAACTTATTCGTAAATTAACGAAACAACAAGAGGAACAGGAGAAAAATGCTGGTACTGAAACTCAAGCGAAAAGTTCAATAACACAAGCTCAAACTTAAACGAAAAGTACAATAATGCAATGATCTATTTTGTCAATAAAAGTTTTAGGATTATCCGGAAAATATTCCGATAATTTTTCTATCATTATTTGGCAATGGAAAACAACTTTAATATTAGTATCATTACAATTAGCTGATTCTTTCTAAATGACCTATTTTGATTCATATTTGCAAATAAAACAATATTTTGAATTTTTAATGATGTTTGCATACTGTAACTAAATGTATCGAATTAATTCGTCCTGCCACACCGTAATTGTGATCGAACAAAACTAGCCAAGTCATTTTTGCCTATTATACTATATCCTGCTTGGTGCATGCTATGAATAATAATGATTGTAATATTAATATAAGGAATGATTCTTATCAGTTCTAAATATTTCATAATCATTTTTTCAAGCATTGTTCTCTAAATATTTCTTCTTTATATCTCTTAGTTTTGAAATAAAATTAAGTAATCCAATTACCAACAAAATTTTGAGAAACCCTGATTACCAAAAAACTCATCAATCGTACTGCAAAAAAATGATAAACTAATAATATTTAAAATAAATCGCAGAATCGATTTTAAGATAGAAATCTTTGAGGAATAGTGAAGAATATATTTTAGCTTATTGTATGCATGCACCAAATATAATATAATTGATTAATGATTACTAAAACAAATAATACATATGAAATAAAATTTAGACCATACATCAATGTAATCAAATCATATTAGAATTTTAACCAAAGAAAAGGAAATGCATTAAATTTACGGATAAATTGAAAAATGATGATTTAATTCAATGTTAAAATGTTAGAAATTTGATGAAAATATCGAAAATCCGGTAAAAATTATAGACCAAATATTATGAAATCAAAATTATTTGGCAGTTCTGAAAATGAATTGAAAATTCGGCATTTATAAAAATTTTTCTTCTAATTTTGCTGATTGAATTAAAGGATTTGATGTAATTGTGATAGCAAATGTTGCATGACAAATACCGAAATTTCTCACTTATTTCACCAATTTATTGTTGACAAAAATTCAAAATAAAATAAGTCAATGAGTACTTGAAATGAATGGAGCAAAATTTAATTTTATTTGTTTAAAAATGAAATTTCAAATCTTTTTGTTAAAAAAGTTTTTCCTATTTCAACATTATAATTAAATAATGGACATATCGTCGAACAAAAGACTGTTTATTGCCGAAAAATTCTATCGAAATGTTACATTGAAAATTAATATTTTTGTTTTTTTTATAAAAAGCAGAAATTATTGATTTATAATTCTTAGGATTTCTGATATTTCCATTTGTCATTATTTTATTTTTTTATTTTTCATATCGAATATTCCAGTAAATCATATTGCAGATAATATAATTTTGAGCAATATTCGAAATTAAGTCATGCATAATGAAGCAGTAATTATCGATGCAATAGCCAATCCGAAAGCACGGCACAAATAGATAATGTGAAATAATATTTTGAGAAAATTTGATATTAAATAACTTTTCTGAATGATATGACTAAAATTTACAACGATATAATTCCAAATTTTAGCCAGCAATTTGCTACATGACATAATTGAAACTTTTGAGCACATTTTTATTTTAATCTTTCCAAATGAAATGATATTATAGTCTGTTATCATCGAAGGATTTATTACATATTGCTTAATAATTCTAACTTCTTAAACATCTTTTTATACATAATTTTTCTGCTCAAAATACTTGAGATTTATTCACAGATAAAATTTTCACATAAATTTAAAAGACAATTTTTTGAAATAAAATTTAGAGTAGTATAAGAGAAGTTTCAAAAATATATTCAAATATATATGTCTATATCCGTTTTATGAAATTATAAAGTAGAATAAATTTTATTCCTGGAAAAAATCGTTTCAAATTAGAGAGTGGCTTAAGTTGAACAATTATCGTATAGTGACGTAGAATGCAATTACATTGCTATAAAGTATTACGGTACAGGTATACGATATATGCAGCACGGTATTGTTTTATGTTGTAAGCATATATCGTGATTATATGCCGTATATTTGTATAATGATATTTTATGGTAAAATACGTTACATGCGGATGCTTATAGGATAGTACCGTGCAGTACATTATAGCAGTAAATTTAAGCGTGTATTGTAGTACAGTACGATAAAATCATAGAAATATAATATATTATGTTTAATGCGTATATTTGTTTAGTGCTGCGTATTATGATACAACGTATATATATTATGATACAAAGCTTGTACAATAAAAACGTACAGTGCTATGTAAAAAATCAGCACTTTGATAAATTATGGCATAGGCTCATGATACGGTACATGTACCGTATAATGCAGATGAAAATAGGCCGAACATAATATAATGCATTGTGACATGAAATATTTGCTTTAATGAGCTTAAAGTAAAGGAACTATCTGTTCAATAATTAATGATGAAATTATCCGCTCGAGAATTAATAAAGAAAGATAAAAGAGACCGCTTTAAACAAGTTTATCGCATATAATTATAAACAATTTCAACACAAATAGAAGAAATGATATATGATGTAATATTGTATATAAGATTTATATAGCATTAGAAAAACGAAATAATCAATATTTTTAGGTACTAGACAAAATTCGATTTTTGAAATTTAATTAAGCTTTGAAAAACGATTAACTTTGAATAGCATGATATTTCCATTAATTTTTTTATACATTCGATAAACATATTGCAAAATTGCTTAAACTTTATGCAAAGCTAATAAAATAAATACCGCGTATAATTTTGGACAATATTTGAATCAAAATTTTAGGAATGGATTAAAATTTGCTTTAGTTGTAGCAGGAAGTTTCAGAGTAAATTAAAAATCTTTTTATACATATATTAGTTTTAATATGACAAAATGCTTTAAATTTAATTATAATAAATTTTTCATTCATATAGTATTTTATCATTAAGACATGCATCAAAAAGGTGAATGGAAGAAAAGAAAATTGGATTTTAATCTGAACAAAAATTTCTTACAGTAATCAGATATGCCAGGTATTAATATATCAAACGAAAGTTTGTTTTTATATTATTTTTAAAATTAGATCGTTTCTCTAAAATTTGATGTTTTGTGACAATTTATAATTCAATTTTTTCAACTTTAAAAACTCATATATTAAAAGAAAACAATGAAAAAAGGAAGAAAATAAATAAAAACTATTTGAAAATTTCAAATAAAATAGTTTGAAATATTCTTTCTAAGCGCTTAAATATTCATTTTAATTATTTTGGAAACTTTAAAATTCCTTACTATTTCCTTACTTATTGTAATTTTTACTAAAAATTGATCAGAATTGAACCGATCGAGATGATTCGCTGATTAGCAGGTTATTATTAGCTAATGATAATGAACAGTAAAAAATAATATATTATTTCTGATTGTTATTATTCCAAAAAATTTAAGTAAAATCTTTCAATCTATTTGGGTCTATGAATTGGAATGACATATTAAAAATTTCCTCTTTAGCAGAGCTTTTAGAAAATTGTTTCTTATTATTTAAATAAGTTGGGATTAAGAGATTATTAGCTAATCATTCTAAAATTTCTCGCAAAATTTACCCTTCAAAATTTTACACTCTGCAAAAGAATGATCTTTTTTCCTCTCAACTTCTTCATATTGACAGAATATTTACGACTTATTTTAAAAATTTAAAAAAAATGTTTTTTCTTATATCATATCGACAAGGGAAATTGATCATCTTTAATTCCGAATACTTATCATACATGGAAAATATGAAAATCGAAGAAATTTTTTTAAATTAACATGTTCAAATTCGTAGAAAATTTTATTAATTTTATTGCTATTTTAGAAATAATTTTTACCCTTTTTTCATGGAATATTTTGTAATAAAAAATATAAAAATAAATTGCATAAAGTCAAAGATTAAAAAATGATCGAATAATTCTATTCTATTCTTGACTCTTGAGAAAAGTTCATTTATGTTGTTGAGTGAATAAAAATTGCTTTAGTTAAAATTTCGGTTTTATAACATTTTTGAAGTGTCTAAATCATTCATGTTTACAAAAATTCTGGATGATGATACAAAATATTTATCGAGTAATAAATTATCGAATACCGTAATTGATTAATACATTAAAACAAGAATGGACAGCTATCTGCAGATAAATATTTATAAATGATAAATGTTAAAAAATGCGTATATAATAATTTATATTATTCTGATGTATTTATGTTTATGATGCATTAGTCAAAATAAAAATAATACTTTAAATTCTATGAAAATTAATTTCTGATTATATTTGGAAGAAATTTTTGTTATCAATGTTTTCGTCTAAAAATTAATGATAAGCATTTTATTGATCATTAAATTTCATAATATTCGTTTTTGTTGAATTATGATTATCAAATTATAAAACTTTCGATTTTATTTGAAAATTAAAATTTCTTCTATTCCCTTAAAAATGTCAAATCTTTCATAATTTTACTAATATCATTCGTCATATGAATTTCTTTCGTTTTCGTTATTTTTTTCCATTATTAAATTCATTTATTATAAACGAAAAAAATTGTGATTATTTTTGAAATTAAAGAATATATGTTGACATTCATATATATCGATCAATTATGAAATGAAATTTATTTTAAAAAATAATTTTATAATTAATTTAAGAATTACTCAAATCAATTATTATTGAAAATTTACGTTATGAATAAGAATAAAATCTTATTCAAACTTTATCCTTATAAAATTTATATATATGTATGAGGAAATTTCATAAATTGCATAAAAAATTTTCAAAAAAATATTCGAAAAAAAAGAAGATAAATAAGAAACATTAATTTTTCCATGAAACAAATAATATTCTCATCATACACAATGAATTAAAATATCTCAGAGCAAAGCTAAAATAAATATTGTGGTAACATGATATTTATTTACGATATTTATTACAGTGACAAATCATACTGTAGTTATTAATACAGTAATTCAAAAGATTTGCTATTATTCGAAGTTTTGACTTTCTTTTTTGGAAATCCCATTTTTCGAAAGAATGACGCAGCATTTGAATATAAAAGACAAATAAATCTCATTTATAAGCAGATGATGCAATATATAATAACAAAATAAAGATTATTAAATCTCAAAAGGATTAAAATTATTAAATCTCGAAAAAAAGTAAATAATAAATAATAAATGAGCTAAAAAATAACGGAATAAAAAGAATTTACTATTACTGCTTCCACAGAACTTTTTTCTTCTTTTTTCTTTTTAGTATTATTGAAACCTTCTCGTAAAAATTATTTAATTTGTTATTGAATCGCAAATATATTATTTAAACATAGTTTTTAAACTATTTGTTTCTCGAGATTTCAAACAAATTGATGATATTTGTAAATAATTTGCTAATTTTTAGAAATGAAACGATAAGAAATGCAAGAAATGCATCCATATAAGTAAAAATAATAAAAGTTTTATTTTAAAAATTAAAAAAAAAAGAAGAAAGAATTCATTTTTTGCTTTTTTTGTAAGATTGATAACATTTGCATGATATTATATAACATTCAATAATTTGTCTAAAATTTTTATTATCATTTGACGAAAAAAGGTATTATTCGCTGTGAATTATTGAATTTTCCGCATTAATGAAGATATGACAAATATATATATATCTTTGCATATACGCATATGCGAAGATATGAAATGTTAAATATTAAATAGTAGCATTGCAATGAATTTAAACTTAACTTTGTTGACAAAATTAATGCCATTATCATTTCATCATTTTAATCATGATAATAATTTCGAAATGATCAAATTATTTTAAATGAGATTGCGTGTGAAGATTTATTTTTCGTCTCGAATAATTAGTCAAAAAAAATAAGCAATTAGTAAAAATTAAAATTGAAAATAAACTGACTTCATTCATTATTTAATATTAAGTTTAAAATTCACTCAAATCATATTTAAAAATGAAAGAATAATGATAATTCTATCCTTTCAAATTTATTTTTTATTTTCATTCATTTGTTTTTATCTATTCTTTTACAATGAGTCTTTGAATATATTATCTATTTATCCCCGAACAAATATCTAAAATATAATTTAAATCAAAAATTATCATCGTTTAATTTAAAAATTTTAAATAAAAATTTTAATCGACAAAATTAATTAAAATTTTTTCGGAATAATTTTTTTTTCAAAATAAAATCGAATATTATTTTTAAAAATTATTTTTACACGAAAAATTTAAAATATGCTAGAAGTTTTGAAGTAGAAAATTTTCCTCATTCCAGTGATTTATTTATTTCGTCTTTCTTTTTCTCTGTTCTCTTCCTTCTTTTCCTCTCTCTCTCTCTCTTTTTCTCTCTTTAAACGAAAAATAATTCATGATAATTCATGTTTTTTTACCTCATTCTCGCTCTTTCTTTTTTTTTCCTTTAAAACTTTCTCTTTCGTTGAAGAAATTGGTGTGAGGAAGAGGAAAAAAAAAGTATTTCAATTGCTTTCAAAAATATTTTTATGTAATAGAGTTTTATTTCATCAAAAAAAAAAATGCATTATTAAAGTTTATGTAGATGAAAAAGTTTTTTTTTTTATACTTCCTTCCTTTATTAACACCTATATTAACAAAAATACCTGTTCAACTTACTTACCTATTTCTCATCTTTTCTCTCTTTCTCTCTCTTCTCTCTCTCTTTCATTTTATTGCATAAATTTTCTTTTTTTTTTTGGATTATTACATGAAAAAAAGAAGCCTTGTCAAATTTAATGAATTTGTATAAAATGAGGAGTGATTTTTGAAATTATTTCGAAATAATATTTTAGAAAAAAGTTTTATTAAAATTGCCAAGTATAAAGATTAGAAAAGGTATAATGAAAATTTGTTCTCTTTGTCCTATGCTTCAGTAAGTTTCACTAAAATTTTCTCATGAAAATAGCTTATATGCGATTTTTCATTACTTTTTCTAATAATACCTTTCTCACATTTTCCATTTTTCTTTTTCGCATTTTTAGCAACTTATGCGTTAATCATAAACAATAATTAAATAATGATTAATTGAAGATAAAAAAATTTATTAAATATATTTGATAAATTTTAGTATGTTTTTTTCCTTTTTTAAATTGAAATTTTATCTCTTCGAAAATTTTTTTCTTTTTATGCATTTATTATGATTAGAATTGTATGATTGTTTTTTTCATGATTATTTTACTTAACTATTTTATAATATTAAATTATCAACAATTCATTGTCAATAATTTTTTTCATCAGTGTTAAGATTCAGAAATTATAATGATAATTAATTCTTTTCAACTTATTTTACTCAATTTTTAGTATTATTGATTAAAATTTAAAATTTATTTATCAAAATTTATCATACTGTTAAATTGAGTTCGTAAAAAAAGAAAATTCTTTATGCAAATACTTATATAGATATAGGTATTAAAAACTTTATTTTTTCCAAAAATCTTTTCCATTATTATTTGTAGCAACCTCAACATGCATAATTTTGATAGCGAATTTATCAGTTAAATTGATAATTTGTAATTATCATTGATTATTTTTTCGCACCTCTTTTAAAGTAATAAAATGATAATATTTAAAATTTTGTTTTTCACTTTGACGTATGATAAATTTTCTTACAATATATTTATCAGTTGAATTAATAAATTGTTATTATCATCACATTTTGTGATTATTTTTTTCGTTCATTTTTCATTCAAATAAATAATTATATTTAGATCATTTGTTCTAAATTTTTAAACTATAATTTTTCGGTATCAGTAAAATTAATGAACATATATTTCTAATTTAATTGTTACATCACACTAATTTAGCTTTTGAGATTATCTTTTTTTTTTCTTTAGAATAATGAATGATAGCATTTGAATTTTATAATTCATTTTTCCCCTTTTTTTAAAAACAAAAACAGCAAATGATAAGATTTTATGATACAACAAATGATAAGATTTTATGATTCGTTTCTTAAAGCAACAAATGATTTCTATGTTGAGGAAATGATAAAAATAATCAATTGATGATAATTTTAATGATCGAAAGCTTTTTTATTGTTTTGATGAAAATTTAACAGTAAACAACTGTTTCGCTTTGTTTTGATCATAAAAAAATAAAAAAAGAAAGCAAAACATATCTCTCTCTGTCCCCTCTTTCTCTCTCTTCCCTCTTCCTCTTACTTTTTTAAGATAATTAATTTATATCATACATTTGAATGACATCTTATATTCACAAAAAACGATGAGAGAGAAAGGGAATGCAAGAGGAAAAGAAAAAGGGCAAAAAAATAAATAAAACTTATTGTAATAGAAATATAATAAAAATAAAAATTTTATTTATAACAAATAAATATATAATAGAAAATTTATTTGAAACCTAAAAAAATTTTCTTAAATTTTATAGATGGCGAAAATTAAATTTTAAATTTATAATAATTTATGATAAGTTGAATAAAGATATGATATCATAGAATATAAACGAATGATAAGAATATTTCGATTGTTTATATTTCTCTAATAATTTCATTAATATTTCGCATACTACAATTATCAAATTTCTCTTGTATATTTCAATCTTAAATATCAATATATTTATTATTATACATCCTTCCTTATCATATCATATCATGTCGTAATTTATGCCAATATTGTATTATGACTTTTAATCGTTTTTTTTTGTTATTTTGTTTGTTTATTTAAAATTTTTTTCTCAAAACTTTTATATTGTTCTATCGATTAGTTTGAACAATTTCAATAAATTGTTGATTGATGGATAGGATAATTGTGTTTCAATTTAATGAACAAATTATGGCTTAGCATATTACTATTTTGATATTGCAAAGTTGGCTATGCAGCCAAGAAATGCATTTTGATAGAAATAAGCTAAGAGAAGAGGAAATGATGAAATCAATGACATTTGTTAGCAAAATGATGAAAAATTTTTAGTTGAATAAAATGATAGAAGAGAATAATTGATAAAGAAACAGGAAATATATACTGATTGAAATACGATGAATTTGATATGAATAACAAATTTCAAAAGTCATTAAATTCTTTTTTTTTTTTTTTTATCAGATATTTTAACGAGAATTTTAGCTTATATGTATAAATTTAATTATAATTAATTCCGTTATCATTATCATTTAATATTTCGTTCAGTCTAATTTATTCTATTTTATTTTACAATAGTTTATGTTAAATTGATTGCAGAAGTAACAGTTCTAATATCATTTAGCACTTTTATCATTCTAATTATTTTGATAAAAATTATTTTAAAAAACTGGCAAAAATTTGATAATAATTATTGTTATCATTGATAATCAACTACTATTAGTATCAATTACAAAATATAAATTTATTTAATAATTAATTATCATTTCAATAATAATGATTGAGGCATAAAGTTAGGATAATAATGATTGCAATTGCTATCATTACTCATCACTATCATTATTTATCGCTATTTATCATCATCAATATTTAGCCAATTACGTAATTTATTACTTTCATTATTCTGATCATGGAAAAATATGCAATTATCATAATAATGATTTCAATTGATATAATCAATCATCATTTTCATTATTTATCATTATTTATTATCACCATTATTTTTCATCACTATTTAATCGATTTCAATTACGAAATTTGGATTGATTTATTATTTTGATCATGACCAAAATATGCAACTATCATAATAATGATTTCAATTGCTATCATCAATCATTGATTGGTACTACCATAAGTCAATCATGTACATCAATTAGTTGTTATTGTTGTTGCACTTATCAATAGTCTGCTAATGTTAAGCTGGTAGTATTGTGTTAATCAAAAACAAGTCGATAAATATTTCAACAAATTTAACTATTGTCATGTAAATGATGATTATCGTAGAAGGATATATGTTATATTAGAAGTACGAAGAGAAAGAAAGTAAAATGGAAGAGAAAAAAAAAGTTTGATATAAAATATGCCTCATTTCTTATCTCATAATATAATGATAATGATTTTGAAGTTTCATGACATTTTAAACTTTCGATTTTAGGACATTTTAAACTTTCTAAATGGCTAATGATTATTTAAATCAATTTTAGAATTAAAAATTCTGTTATCAATTATCGTTTGATTTTTAAGTAATTATTAGCAGTAAATAATAACAGTAACAATAACAACAACAACAACAACAACAACAACAGTAATAATAAATGCTTTAATAATTCGTCAAAAAGTTCTCAAGTTTAAATTTCATTATATTCGTTGTATGCCTTTTGAATAATTTGATATTTATTTTTGCAAATAGACTTCATCAATGTTCCATCTATCTTTCTGCTGATAAAATTTGATTGACATTTTGCATAACAAATTTTGTCCATCCATTCATACATTCATCCATCCATCCAATCTATTCATCATTTATTCAACCTACTTACCTATCATCTATTATTATCATTGTTATCATCATTATTATCATCGCGCAATTACAATAATGTTTTCGAATAAGTTTAAATTTACTGTACGTATGATTTTCATCACCAATCTTAATCATACGATAATTTTTCGATTAATTTAGGATTAATTTACATGAAAAATTATTTATCAATAAGTTTTAAACCTATTTTAGCTGTAAATTCTTATTATCATTTTAACGAATATTTCGCGATTTATTTTGATAAGAATTATATCTAATATTACCTTAGTAATTTATGATATTCATTCATGATACAGGTGAATATTTGTAAAATTCAGCTAATAATTACTCAGTAGAATTTCAAACGATTATCAGTAAAATGTTATAAAAAAAAATTATCAATGATTAATATAGCATGATGAATTTTGTAATATTTGAAAATATATAAATCGCATTTTGTTTATACAATTTATTTTTATCCATGCTTAATTTATTGATAATCAAAATTAAAACTTTGATAGCATATATTATTTAAATCATTATGATTAATCGTAAATTTGCTAAAATATTATAAATTATTTCAAAAATTATTTTAAAAATTACTTTTTGATAAAAATCGTTTCTTCTTTTTTTTCCTTTTTCTGATTCTCTTTTTCTTTCTGAATTATCAACTGAAATAATCTGATAATAATTTTTTTTTTATGTTAATTGCTTTTCTAAGCTTATTCATAACATTAAATGGGTAATAAAGAAATAAATGACTTGTATTGATAAATTTTATTTTATTGGCTTAGCGAAGAAATAATAAATATCAAAAGATCAACATTTCAATAAAATTAGATAAGAAACGAAATATTTCGCTAGAGAGAAAAGGATTTTTGCATAATCAATTTTTATCATCTTTACAAAATAATGATTTTGCATGAATAATGATTTTAGATATTCAATTTACAGTTTAATAAAAATTAAGCCTTTTATAATAATTTTTATCAGTTGTCAATTACTTCTCAATAGATTATAATTTGATAATAAATTTATTATCAATAATCGATTATTCCGTAATAGATCATAATTATAGCATGTATTAGTTAAAATAATAATAAAAATTACTAATAAGTAATCAATGATTTTAATAAGCATTATCGATTAGCAAATATTGTTTAAAAATAGTACTAAAAATTTCAAAAGAATTGTCCGTAATCGATTAAATTCCAGAAATTTATCATTCATAAATTCGTTCATGATAATAATTGATAACAATTTTAAGCAGATAGTGATAATAATTTGAAATTTTAATTAAATTCAAACGAAATATTGTTTATAGTTTTTAAATATCATGCATATATATATATGTGATAATAAATTATAATTATGTTTAGGTTAAAAATTTAAATTTTTCCTTCATCATCATTTAAACAGATAATTATCAATCTTTTCAAAAATTGAAATTTTTGAAATTTACATAATTTTCTTTGACAGATGAATATTTCGATTAAGTATTATTAATTATATTTATTTAGTTTTTCGAAATTCAACTTAATATATTTGGCGATAGATTTTTATGAATTTTTAATTTTGATTAAACAATTATTATAAGAAATTATAATTGTTCCTTCTGATTTCCAAACTATTATCTTTTACTTTTTGTTTCCGTTCTTTTTTCTTGTAAATTTTTCTGAGAAATAATCTAAACGAAAAATCGTTTTTAATATGAAGGAAATTCAAAATTTATAGAAAAATTTGTTTTCATCATGAGACCTCTAGAATCCATCCTAATTGTCATAATTTCAAATTTAATTTTTTTCATCATTAACTTTATTATAGTTTTGAAAAAAGTTATCACATTAATTGCATTTTATGATTTCAAAATTTGTTAAGAATTTATAGCCAAAAAGATAAATAAATAAATTAATGTTTAATGTAAACATTGGCAGAATTCCAATAATGATTATTCGAAAATTATTCGTATTTTAATAACTGATAAAATGTTATTCGAATTTTAATAACCGATAAAATGATTAATAAACATTAAGCTGCTAAATTTAAGTTTGATCTCTTCCAAAAAAAGGAGAAGGAAAAATTTTTATATTAGAGTTTCTCCTCATTCTATTAAATTTTCATCAACATATAAAATTTGTTATTGCTTTTAATTAAAACTTTTTTTTTCATAAAAATTTAACTTTAATTGATAATTATTTATCATATAAGAGAGAAATTATCACATGCAAATATTTAAATATATGCGTGACATGACACGCGAATTACTCATGGTATTTTATTTAATTCTTTTCTCGAAAATGAAAAAACAAATTTTCTCGATATAAAATTTATTTTCCAACTTTTCGTCTTCGAATTGCGTGACTTCGTTTCCTAATAAAAATTATAGATTTGATTGAGATTAAAATTGAAATTAAATGTATTAAATGAAAAGGATAGATGATGTTTACATTTCATATTAGTATTAGGATGATGAAATTAGGAAAAGAAATTTGAAAACTTTAATAATAAAACTTAATAATAACAGATTGGATAAGGTCAAATAATAATGCATTCAGCAAAAAAAAAGGTCAAAAAGCCGAGAATAAATTGTTAAAAATTAGAAAAAAATAAAAAATTTCAAAAATATGGAGTTAAATACTAAAATAAATAATAATAAATTATTGATTTTTCTTTCAAGAAAAAAACGAAAGATTAATCAAAAATGATAATAATTTTGAGGGAAGCTGTAGAAATTCTCGTTAATAAACAAATATTACAATAAGAATCACAAAAAAATAAATTACTAAAATATGCTTGAATATAAATTTGAATAATTTTTAAAAATTTGTATTTATATTTTCTAAAATAAAAATTTTATAAAATATTTTATTATATTATATATATTTATTGATTGATTGTTAGAAATCTAACATTTTTTTTCGAACATTAGGATGGGAAAAAATTGAGAATTAAATTAGAAATATCTTTTGAAAATTATTTATTCTTTTGTTGCTATAAGTTATTAATCGAAGAATGATTTTTCTTTTTTATTTTTACTTTTAATGAAAAATTTTATAAATACTAAATACTTTTTAGTTGGAATTCTTTTCAACATTTATCAATTTATAAAAGCTTTTTAAAAAATGAATAAATTTCATTCCTTTTCTTCTTCAATTTTATCTTTTATTTAAATTATCAATTTGGGAACAAAACTTTTTTTTATTTTTATTTTTTTGCCATTCAAATAAGTTTCGTTTTTTTTTTTGAATTTTATCAAAAAGATAAATTGATATTTGTCTTTGTTTTTTTATACTGAAATTTTTTATTATTTAGAAAATGTTTTTAAAAAAATTCGAATTTATTTTTTTTTTGATTAGCCTTTTAATTTTTATTAGGATTATATGTGATAAAAATATTTTTATCACTTCGTCGCTTTTATTATATATTTAAAAATATAAATCGAAGAATAATTAAAATAATCAAAATTATTTAATTATATCAAAAAAAATTTTATAGCACAAATGTCATATATTTATATCATAAATATTTCGTTGATTTCGCAATCAACAATGTCATTCCAATTATTTATCATTGCTCTACAATTTTTATTCATACTGATAAATCACAACTATGCAGTTGAATTATCACTTATTATCAATATAATAGCTTCATATTGATAAAAAGATATGCGTATACATTATCACCATCACTACTAACATATATCATCATCAAATTGCCACCATTGCCCTCATCATTATCATCATCGATTTAAGCTAATCTAACAGCTATCATATCAGTATCAAATCTTTTCACTTCTATCTGGTAAACAAATTGATGAATTGGCTGTGTGGAATAACAACAATCGGTCAGATAATTGAAATTTTATTCATTTGAATTGCTTACACTTACTTGCATTTAAGCAGTTTTAAACTTATCATTCTTTGATCAATCGATAAATGATTTTTAATTGATTTTTTCAAATTAATTTTTCGAACTATTACTTAGAAAACAAACTAAAAATTATTAAAATAAATTTCATTTTATTTTATTATTAAAAAATTTAATAAAAAAAAAAGAAAATGAGGGATGAAATTTTATACAAAATAATATAATCATTATCATTTCAGATAATAATAATAATAATTTTATATAAAAGATATCAGTTAGTAAAGGTATGAACTAGATCAATTATTCAATATACAAATAATTCATGTAAGGTATTTTATAATATTATGGTAAGATAATTAGTAGTTCATCTCGGATAATCTAGGATATATTGAAAAATTGATCAAGCTATCTGCTTCTACCGATCATATCTTATAATAAGATATTTAGCTTTATAAAGGAATTGCAATAGACTGATTTTGATTTATTGATTATTTTTGTGTACTCAAATAATTTCGACTAATTTTGATTATTGATTTTATTCAAATGTTCAATAGCGTTTTTATCGTTTTTTTTTTTTTTTTTTTTAATGATGTCTTCTCATTAAAAATAATTTGATAGTTATTTGAGGAAATAAAAAAAATTGCCAAAAATTTTTGCATTCCATACTTGCATAATTAAATATCGGATCGATTATAATAAGGCTTAAATAGGCTTTAGCATTTAAAGTAAAAAAATTTATTTCGAGAAAAAAAAGAAACTTTCAAATTCATCCACTGATCGGACATAATCGGACAAATCGATGAAGCAATTATTTCACTATCTATCTAATAATTTCACATATTCTGTAAGAATTAAATGAAGTTAATTTATCTTTTTTTTTAAGTAATATAAAAGTGATTATTTCATTCGATTAATTTTGAAAATTTTATATTAAAATTATTGAAGTAATATTTGTAAATAATTAAACTAATTTACGATATGAAGTTTGTTCTAGAAATGTTAATTCAAAAAAATATGGAAAAATTTATCAGTATTAAATTTAAATATTATCAATTCATAAACTATTATTTTAAAATTTTCTTCTATGCAAAAATTAAAAGAAAATTCTTTTCTTTTTCTGCATAGAATTAGTAAATGAATTTTTAATAGTTCATCCATCATTAGATAATTCGTAAATAAGCTACTATTTCGAGAATTCTCGACAATTTGATTTGACTGATCTTTATGATTATTTGCAATATATTGGAAATTTCGAAAACAAATTGAAACTTTTAATTCCACTATTTGTATTATTCTATATTCAAACCATTTGCATTTATTTAATTGTTAATTTTTATTTTTAATTAAACTTGAAATTTAATACGATCAGACATAACTAACTTCTAATAATTATTTAAAACATAGGAATGAAAAAAAAATTTTCTTTCGAAAAGATTAAAAATTGAAATGAAAAAGAAGTTACTTTTTTTTGGATCAAAAAAAGTGCAACAATAAATATCTTTTATAATTTATATTTTATATGAAAAAAGTTTTCTTTTTTTTTCTCGTAGTTTAATTCAAAATAGTAAAAATAGATTTTCTGATGAAATGTGTAAAAAAAAAAAAAAATTAAGAGAGAATGGTGAGAGATAAATTTTTATTCATTAAAAATTGGATATTTTTGATAAGAATAAAATTACTTACTTCTTTTCAATCATTTTAGATTCTATGCTTGATATCAAAATAATTCGCTTACAATTCATTTTTTTCCTTTTTAATTTATTCAAAAATTTCAATTTAAGCTCATTGAAGTTTTAGAAAAAAAATAGAAACTTTTTTTTTTGTTATAATTTATATCTTTTTTGCTTATACGGTAGATTATTTGATTGTTTTTTGTGTGGGGAAAAAAAGGAAAAGAAAGGTGGGTATATTAAAGGTAGGTATATTTAAAATTATCAATCATTTCAAATTTGGAAGCAAAAAAAATATTTTTGGCAAAAATTTCCAAATAAAACAATTAATTTATTGTTGAATTTTTTGCTTCAAAACTTTCTTTTTGCTTTCAAATTTATAAAAAAAAGTTTTTATAAAAGTTTAATTCAACAACTATAGGAATTTTAAGATTAACAATTGAAATTTTTATTTATTCATTCGTTTAATGGAATCAAATTTTTACGAAAAAATTAATTAGAAGAAAAATGAAAAATTTTATTCAAAATATCGTATGAAATTTTTTTCTTTTTTTGCTTTATGAAAGTCAAAGATCAATTTTTCACTTTACTAAAGTCAAAGGTTAATTTTAAATATTGACTTATAATATAGGATGTAAATGATAAATGAAACGGATGTAACGAAATGAGTGCCATATAATTGACGATGAATTAATTATTTATGCAAATTGTAAAAGTTTTTTCTAAAACCTTTGATTATATATCAATTTCAACGACTAGATGGATGATAATGATGGCATAAATTGCATGAATATATTTTAATATTATCATGTTGAGTTTGTTATCATTTTTATCTTCATTTATAGCTTATTAATTTTCAACTTTTATATTTTTATTTTAAAAGTTTGTTTAACGAAATGTTTATATTTGAATGGATTTTTTTCTTTTTTTTTTTAATTTTTCAAAATATTTTTATTTACTTATTTGATCAGTTATTGATTAGTCATCGAATTATTTGATTAGCATTTTTGATATTCGTATTGTTTTTAAATTATTATTTGTATTTGAAAAACTTTTGTCGCTTTTTTTTCAGATATAAATAATAAATTAATGAAAGAAATTTTATTGGAACTTTTCGAGAAATGATATAATTAATTATCATAAATATTAATTATTGTTATAAATTTACAATAATAGTATAAATTATCTTGATAGTATAAAATTATATTAATAGTATAAATTATCTTGAAATAATTTTAATATATACATATTCGTTTTATCAATAAAATTGGCAGAAGAAATTTTTATTTAAAATTTTCAAGAAATCAATACAATTAAGGAATATGTCTTTACATTCTTAAATATTATTATCACTATTTATCAGTATTTTAATATTGTTAATTAATATTATGAATTACATCTTAAAATATTCATTACTAATATCATAAATTTAATGAATAAAAAATAGTTTAAAAGAAATTTTTGTTTAAAATTTTTGAGAAATTAATATAATTTACAAATGTATCAGTTATTTCTTCAAAGTTTTATTGACATTTTTATCAGTGATTACCAATCAATTTTTGTTATATTCCGGTATTTTATATTATTACTATTAATTATTATTTAAATAATTTTAATATATTTAGACATATTCGTTCTATTAATATTGTATATTAAACGATAAATTAGTGGAAGAAATTTTTATTAAAATTTTCGAGGAATAACACAATTAACAAATATATCGTTTTTTTTTAAATACATAATTAATGCATTTTATCATAATATTATTATCCAACGTTTCCTTTTTATTATTATTATAAATTATTTTTAAATAATTTTAGATTTTAAAATTAAAATCTAAATTATATTGATGTGAATTTTTGAATTTTAATTAAAATTTAATTTCTAATTAAACTTTGTTTAGGATGAATTTCATTTTTTGTGTGTTTTTTTGTTTTATTCGTTTTTTGCAAATCATTGTTTTTTTTAAATTATCATTATTTTTATCAATTATTTATTATATTACTTCTGATACAATATCACAGGATTATTTTAATTATAGAATGAAATTAATTAGCATTATTTGTAATCATCTGTTTATCTTGCTTTGCTAAAGCCTCCTGCTAACATCTGATAAGTGATATTGAATTAAATTAGTACTTAGTATTTTAATTTATATTTTAGTCACAAAATAGAAATTGGTAAACATGTTTATAATTATCTTTGCATCTTAACATTATCATATAGATAAGTATTAGTTCAAAAATAAAATATGAAAATTTTTTATTATAATTGTAATAATTGTTGAAATATTAATTTTTCCTAAATTATTAATTAATTGCAAAAAACAAAAAAAAATTTATTATTGAGAATAATATATATGAAAATAACTATTTCCATTATAAATACTTAACTATTCATATTTTTCAAAAATAAAACTAATACTTAGTTTTAAATTTGTTTGCTAAAAAATAAAAAATATTATTTTCGAAGAAAATGCAAAACCGAAATTCTAATGATTAGCTATGAGAAGAGAGAATAATTATTATAGCGATAAGGAGTACTAATTTAGAATTGCTAAAAAAAAAAATTTCCAAATGAGATGGAGAAGAAAATGAGGAACAAAATAACGAATAATATCAGTGATCAATTATCATATCATTATTATCATTAAAATCATTAAAAGCTAGCAATTAAGATAGCAATTCTCATGAATGCATAAACAATAATTTCTTCGAAATTTTCAAGTGAAAAGATTGATGAAAAAAATGATATATTATTTTCTTTCATTGATTATTATCAATTTTAACAACTATTAATTTTATTTATATATTTTGTTATTCGTTATCGTTGTTGTTGTTGTTGTTGTTGAATTTTAAACAATATTTTACAATTTGCAAGTTTAAATTAATTTTGTATTCGAGAAAAAAAGGCGAAAACTTTAAATTAATTTTGAATTTTTGTGAATGTTTTTGTTAGTGATATGATATGATATATGGTTGTATGATGATTAGAAGATGAGAATGGTATTATCAAAAAGAAAAAAATTGATTCATGCAAATTATCAGAAATTTGATATGATTAATTAATATAATTTAAAATTACATCAAATTACAAAACTGTTTATGCTGTTGAAACTTTTTCTCCTAGCAAATAGTCAAATTGAATAAGTTCAAAATATTCCTAATTAATGTCGAGATTATTAATTCGCATTTCCAACATTTCCTGCTTAATTAATAATATTATTATTTTTTTATCTATTATCTAGGATTATGATAACAATGATTTTTAATTATTATGGATTGTTATCATTCAATTATTCTTTAATAAGTTATAGTTGATTCTTTTCTTTTTTCCAACCATCTATATTTTTTTGATCAAATGATATTTGTTCATTAATTTACATATTTACTAGAACATTAGTAATTAATTCATTAGCAAATTTTGTTCAGTTGTTGATATTCTCTACTTATTTATACGGTAATTAAATTTAATTTAATCTAAAAAATATTAATTTGAAATAGAATGGATCGAAAAAGACAAAAATATTTCAATAATATTCAATTATTTCGCGTTGATTTTTAAATTTTTCCCAGTGATTATTGCAAATTTCTAATAGTATATTTTAAATTTAATTTATTCATTAATAATTATCGATTAATTTTATTAATTATAAAACTATTAAATTATGGTTTATCATTTCATAGTTTATCAAAGCTTAATATAAATAAATTTTCTAAAATCATAAATTAGAAAAGAATATTAATTATTTACAATTTGATAGATGCAAATTTTTGCTTAATTTTTTTGTAGTTTAGAAAACTTTTTCTAAAATTTCATTTTATAAATGATATAGCAAAATGAGAAGAGAAATTTATAATTTCCCAGCAATCAGTAAAA
This sequence comes from Dirofilaria immitis, assembly GCA_024305405.1. Classification (NCBI taxonomy): domain Eukaryota; kingdom Metazoa; phylum Nematoda; class Chromadorea; order Rhabditida; family Onchocercidae; genus Dirofilaria; species Dirofilaria immitis. The sequence continues at coordinate 1,344,439 of JAKNDB010000088.1, read as the reverse complement.
TTATAGATTCTCATTTTTATTTAAATTTTCCAATTTCTAAAGAAAAAATGTAAAAAATAATTTTTCATTTCAAATTTTCACTCGAACATTTTGTTAATAACTAACTATTCGCTTTTTAATTTCACAGTTTCTATTTTCTTTAGGGAAATAAAATTATTTCATAATTTGGTGATAATTTTTTTCTTTCAAAATTCTGAATTAATTAAGTAATCGAAATTCCAAAAACTCTTCAACTTACGTAGCACTTACTTATGGAATTGAATTTTAATTCAAAAATTTAGTAAACAAATGCAGCATTTGTTTACACAATTTTCACTTATTTACTAAAAAATCTTGTTTATCAATTTTTCATATTTTTATTCTCGATCATTAAATAAAGCAATTGTTAGGATAGAATGAAGAAAAAAAAGCATATAATAATAATTGAGCATATAATAATTTTAGAAAAGTATATTTTCAAATTTTGAAATAATTTATCATCAAAATCGATCAATTACTTATATCCTTTTATGAATATATAATTTGAATGCTGCGAATGAAAATCTTCATTAAAATTTAGCAATATAAAATCGATTTAATTGATTGAAATTTCAAAACTTGCTATCTTCTAATTTCTAAAAATTTACTTTTAACAACTATACGAAGACAAAATAATATTAATTATCTTAGCAGTTGGCATTTTATTTAGCAATATTTTGCTGCTATAGCTTACTCTCATTATGCTAATTGCTATTAAAATTAGATCAAAATTTATTCTATTAGTTCTTGAATAGAAATCAATTTAAAATTTATTCCATTACTCTTGAATTCTAATCAATAATCTAAAACAAACTAATTTTTCAGGGATAAAAAAAAAAATGCTAACATAAAAAGATTAAAATTGTAAAAGCTTATAAAATACATGCAATATTAACAATCTATTCAATTTCAAACAAATATCAATTAATTTTTTAATTTCTATAGTTACCGTTGGAAATTTTGAAATTTAAAATCTAAAAAAGTACATCTATCGTATTTATATTTAAATGAATAACATTAATTAATCATTTGTCTACACTCATTCATTCATTTCATTTATTTTATAAAAGAAGGTAGCAAAAAATAAAATAAAATAAAAAATGAAAATGAAAATTTTTACTTCCTTTTAAAAATTTCTCGAAAAAAAAAAAAGTTTTACTATAATATTAGCTAATATATAGGGCATTGAAATTTTATTACAATTTTTTCCACCAATAATTTTAGCTCTTTTATTCAATCATTTCTAAAAATTTTCTTACAACACTGCTTACATTCAACATTTATCATCATCTCATATCAGTCATTTCGCAATATTTGTGTAATTGTTCATTTTACACTAAAATTGTGCTACTTACTATTCGTCACAAATTAAATATGCTTCAATTATTATTATTATTTTAGGATGCTAATTTTCGATTTGAAATGTTAATTACGTATTTATCGTATATCATGCTAGTATCGACAATATTTATAACGCATCAAGTTACCTCGCGTTGTTATTCATGTGCTGGCACATGTTATAATGAACCATGTAACTGTCAGGTTATTATTTATTCATTCATTAAATAACAAAAATTTTAAATTTAAATTAAATTAAAAAAAAGTACACGGTACTACACCGTATCGCTAGAGTAGTACTATACTGTATCTCTTGAATACCATATCGTGTGTACTATACTGTATCTCTTGGATACCGTACCGTGTCATTTAAAGTTACATGTGTTATGAGTTTTTAACAAAAAAATCTGCGTTATATCTATAGCTTTTACTATATCGTATCATTTGAATAATGCATCATTATCATTTAAATATATATTTTTTGTTTTCAAGAAAAAATCTGCAAAATATCTAAGGTTTTTTCATAATAGTCATGAAAAAATTTAATTTTTCTATCTTTGAAAGCTATAGATATGAAAGTTACATCGTATCACTTGAATACTCTATCATGCTATTTTAGGTTATATATAGATACACTATATCGTATCACTTGAATACTGTATCGTGCTATTTGAAACTGCACATGTTTTCAGTGTTTTGAAAAAATCCATGATATATTTATAAGCTTTCAAAAATACAAAAATTAAATTACTGTAATATTTTCATGTTAATTGTGCAAGTATACCGTAATAAATTTATTCTAAATGACATAATTCATTTTTTTTCGTTCAAGTAAAATGATACGATTAATAAAATTTAACATTCATTAAAATTTTACATTTATTAAATGTTATGTAATAAAATCCTAAAAATATGAAGAATTTATTGAAAAGTTTAAGGAATTAAAATTAGTCGATAATTTTCAATTGCCAATTTTTTTTTTTTTTTTTTATAGATGGGTTCATGCGAATCAGATTATTGTTTTATTGAACGTAGGCCAACTGATGAACGAGATCATTATCGGATCACCAAAGGATGCATCAAAAGGCCACCTCGTACTCAAATGGGTTGTGATTATGATCGTTCTCAGGATCATATTTTATGCATTTGTAAAGGTTAAAATTTAGCAAGCAAATACAAAATTTATATTTATAATAATCAATTTTTCATTGATATTTTCCATTCAATTTCTCGTTTATAAATTATATTCAATTTTTTTTTTTACAAATGAAATTACGGACTTAATTTTCATTCCTAATCAAACAAGGTGATATATTTGAGTAGCAGAAGTTAAAACAAAAAATGATGAAGATTTGAATCAAAAAAAAAAATACATAATATTTTTTCATTTTGCTAGAAAAAAAAAAGATTGCTCAGATAGATAACTGCTTGTTGATGAAGCTAATTCAACATTGAAATTTTTAGACTTTTGAAAAATGACGTAAAGATTTTTTGAAAAACTTAGAAAGTAATCGAAAGAAAATGATTTTTAGCCATTGAAATGATGAAACCATTGAAAAAATTCACATAATAATCTAAAAAAGAAAAAAAATGAACGGAAATCGAAACTATAGCCAATATTTGGGCTGCTTATTCTATTTTCTAACTTGACTTCATTCTTCCCTCTTTTTTTTCATTTCTTTTGTTAGCCAAATTGAAAAGATTTCGACGAAGTGATGAAATTTCAAGCGAAAAAAAAACTAATTTTTGAGGGAGACAGGAAAGAAAGTTATAATGTATAGTTTTTATTGAAAGAAAAAGAAAAAAAAGTTTTTAATTAATTTTTTTTTTTGCTGATAGATTTTAGCAATATCGAAATTTCATTTTTGAGATCAAATCAATATATATAGTTATATGCTAAACTTAGACTATGCTATTATAATAAAATTACAATGCACTTAACTTTTATTTGATAAATAAAACGAAAAATTTTTATCATTGAATTTTGAGAAATTGTAAAAATAAATTATCAATAAAATAGTTGGAAGTGTTTTTATCAAATTTTCCTTACGACAAAAATAAAAACACTTCTTTGATATAACAATTCTTAAATGCCTATTTTGATTTGTTTACAGGTGAATTTTGTAATGATATTATTTATATAAGGCCAATGCATCGTAAAATTATCACATGTCGAAATTGTTCAGATCGTGAGCCAGATTGTGGCCAAGTATGTCAAGGACAATGGTGTCATGAAGATTCTATAACAGGTCATCAAAAAATAACAAAAAAATAAAAAAATTTCATAAATAAAATTTTGATATATAAGTTTAAATTTTTTTAAGCTTAAAAACAGTTTTTGAAAATTATTTGTGTAGAATTTTCAATAAAAATTATATTTAAAAAAAATGACTGAATTTCATATCACAAAATAAAATTCAAAAAATCCCATTTTATTCAAAAAAGAGCGAAATCTAAAATTAGAAAAAAGCTAAGTATATGATAATAGATAAGTGATAAAAATTTAAAAAAATTAGTCAAATTATTAATATTCTATAAAACTAATATATATTTATTTATTTTATAGGAGCTGCTGGATGTGGTTATGGGCCACCTTCATTACCGTACTTTTATAAGGGACCAGAATTATTATATTATCGTACGCGAATGTGTATTGCTGTTAGTAGGTAAGATAATTAAAATTCATTTTCATCAATATCAAATGATATTTTATTTCATTTTTAAAAATTATTCTTATTAAAAATTGTTTTGTCTACCTATCATTTTGCATATTTTTTCATATAATTTAATTAAATTTTCATTTATTTATTTATCACAAAAAAAAAAATTTTTTAAAAGGTATCAATACGATGAAATATGCTTTTTCAATTGGATTAAATTAAGCAAAAAATTTTTTTATTTTTGGTTTTTGAAAATAAAATTAAAATTATACCATTTCATTCATAAATGATTGAAATGGCTTTTTTGCATAATTTTTTCTTATTTGTATTTGAATAAATTGTTTGTTTGCTTTTTTTTACATTCAACACAGTCGTATTAAAAAGAAAATTAGTCTAAAATTAGATTAAGAATTGAAAAAAAAATAAGAACAAAGAAAAAAACATACATTTGTAAAATATAATTTTTATTTATTAAATTATTTGCCATTTCATTTATTTGTTCTATTTATCTTATCTTAAAATATTATAATTTTAATTTGTTTATTTTTTCTTCCTTTTCAATTAAAAAATTTCAAATTTTAGAGGTACAAGTTCACCACGAAAGCATTGCATATGTAATACAAATAATTGTAATGTTATATACAAACGTTCTACACCATGGAATCATCATCTGGAAGGCGCTACACGAATACGATCATTGCTTACAAATTCAAGGTTAAACATTAAGTAAACAATTAATTAAATTTCATACATTATTAATTAGCTAGCTTCCATATTAAATACAACTGTTAAACTTTCCAATCGTTTAATATGATATCATCATATTTCACATAAAGTGCTTGATTAGTAATCAAGATATGGATGTTAAACTTTTCAATCGTTAATACAAAATTATCATTCATATTTTGCATAATTGCTTAATTGCTAATTTAGGTATAGTCATCATTTTAAATATAATATTTTTCATATACATCTGATTATTGATTAAATGCTATTAAACTTTTTTAGTAATTGAAATTATATCTCAAAAAATGTTGATATCATTATATTTTACATATTTGATTAATCAATGATTAGATCTAGAATATAAAATTTTCCATCATTTAATGTGAATATTATCATATTTTAAACAATCATCTAATTGATAATTTAGACATTATTTTGTTGAATTTTAGCAATTTTAATTGAAAAAAAATAAATATTTCTCGAAATCTTTATTTTCTTATTAAACATTTTTCAGAGAAAATAATGATTTTCCATCCGAATTACACAAATGTATTAATTGTGAATTAAGTACACAAGATGCTAGAATAACAGCATCATGTAAACAGAATCAATGTATCGGACATTATTGTACCTATGCAACACAACGATTATTTTTGGTACAAAACAATTTCAACAACGAAAATCATTGTTAAACGAACGTCAAGGATGTATCAATGTTACCGATAATCATCATGTTTGTATTCTTATTATCATCATAAAATTTCATCAAAAATTTTTTTCTTTAAAATTATCACTTTTATTTGTTGCATTAGTTATAGGAAGATGAAAAGTTTCTTTCATTGTTTACTTTTAACTTTCTCGAAAAAAATAAAAAAACAGAAACGGTTGCTTGGAAACGAGTAAAGTGTGATGAAAGTTTATTAATTTAAGAATATAACATCTCATATTTGTAAGATTTCAAATTTCAACAAATGCAAAAAAAAAAGACATTGAAATTATGCTCGAAAAATATTGAAATAAAATTCTTACAATATTTATGGAATTTCATGAGACAATATTTTTGATAGTTTATTTTTCACTTTCCTTTTTAACTTAGATTCAACTTGGTTGTTCACATAAATGGATGAGCAATGAGGAAGAAGAATTGTATTGTGCATGTATCGGTGATCGCTGTAATCGTGATTTAGCAACAGCAAGTCTTAATAAGGCTACTGGAGTGACCGTAATCATTATTAAATTTATTACTGTAATATTTATTTGTCGAATTGTTTGTTCTAAATTATCTTGATTGCTAAGAAGAAAACAAAAAAAACAATTCATTACTTCTACTGTGTTGATCTCAAATTATTATATTCGAATTCAAAATTCAATTTGCAGTTATGAATCTATTAGAATTTTAATTTCTACGAAATATATTTGATGTTTATGTAAAAATCTAAATGTTGATCAAATATTTTAGGATTAACTTATAAAGTGCAAACATAATTTTACTCCGGAATGATCATCGATATTATTTTGAATCTTCTAAACAATAAATCTCGATGGTCACATAATTTAATTTTAGTTTTTTCACATAATTGAATTCTAGTTTTTCTTTTCAATTTTCTGAATGTCGTTAGCTTTAAAAGATTACTTTCGAGCACATATTTAATTAAATAATTTATCTAAGCTGCAATCAAGATTTAATCGCTTATTCAGTAAAGTCATTCAATTTAAATCAAACAAAATATTTCATACTTCTTTTGCCAAACTTTAAATTTCCAATAATTTTCCCATTGCAAAAAGTCATTTCGCAACATAATTCGCAATTTATTTTTAGAAATTTTTGATGAAATGAGAAAATTTAACTTTGAAGCTAACATTCAACGATAAATCGTTTGAAACGAAAAATATTGCATATGAAATTAATTGTACAGGGGAATAGAATGACGATTTTATTATTTTGATCCAAAGTTCTATTATATCAATCATTGAAATATCTGTCTTTATTCATTCTCGAATCGTCTCTCTTTTTTCTGTATAATTTGTATTTTCTATTCATAAACAGTATGATAAAAGCTTTCATGAATATTTCAAAGTTGGCAAAATTATTGATAAAATTGATCAGTTGATGAAGGATTAAAATTAATGTAATTCTATCAATAAACCAAATCATTTATTAATTAATGAGACTTGCCAATTTTTTTAACTGAACATATCGAAATGCTTTTTATTTTTTTGAAATTCGACATATCAACAGATCTGATCTTTAAATTGTAATTAAACAATAACATATAGTTCTAGAAATTCCAAGAAATTTTGATTATTACAAGTATATCATAAAAATCGATTAATTGTTTTTTCGCTTACTATTAATCAAAATAGCTGTTAATAAAAATGAGAAAAAATTTGCATAATTAAACTGCTAATATTTTTTATGAGCTATTTAAAATATTTTTATATGAGCGATCTAAAATATACATATTATAGAAGATGATTCTATTACTATTCTGCCTGTACTATCATCCTAAATATCTTGAGATTACAACAATCCAATAAATTGCTTTATATGCTAGATTCCTTGATTCATGTTTTCAGGATGATTGAAATAATTGACCAAATGTAGACATCGAGATATAATTTGCAATCCATGAATATATAATATTATAAATGTGCCAATTTTACAATTAACATTTACTGATTAAGTCGTGTACGATTGAGTCTATAGATATGATTAGCAAAATTATAATCAATACATGTCATCATTATTAACAATTCATTTAAAATTCATCTAAGACATATTTCAGCATATTTGGAATTCCAATTATCAATGGTAAAATTGTTCCGCTAAATAATTTTATCAGTATGATAAAATAAAGTTCCTAGTGCATATCATTGGCTAATACATCAACTATAATAAATTTAGTACTTCCATCCATACATATTATTTTATTCATTCGTAAAAATGAATAACAAATCAAATAAGATTGCTGAATTAATCGGTTCAATACTAATAAGTTTACTATAAACAAGCTTCAGTATCATATTACAGTACCACATCATTATCAGACTGTAGTGCTGTATTGTTATAATTTATGCTCGATAATAATTACAGTACTCATCACATCATAAAAGTAGCAAATAATATATATTACCATAAGCGCTGTAGCATTATACTATGTAATATAAGAAATTAAATGAAATAGTACAAAATATTTCAAATGTTTCCGCAAATAATTCATTTTTATAGTTAAAAAAGATTGATTGATCTTCGAATTAAATTTTACCGTATCAATCAATATAGTTTTGTCCTTATGACGGCATTTTAACAGTTACAAAATGATAACAAACAAATATATCGAACATTGAAATACGGTAGAAATTTCAACGAAAATGAGAGATTAGAGAAATTTACTAAACTTAAATTTTGCAATAAATTTTTAAAATATAAATTCATTCAGAAATATGAATTCATTTATCAACTGCTAGTAAATAATCAGAAATTATTCTTATCCTGATAAATAAGCAAAAAACGAGCCAAAATTAGAAATAGCAATGAATTTAGATAATAAAGAGATAGGTTGTAAGGGAAATTTCAAATTTAACTTCATCTAAACAGAAAGTAAATTTGATAATACCATAAGATAACAGTGAATTACATATCTCAATTAACAAATTTCAATTTTTAGAGAATAGATTTTAGAATTATTGAGCATATCTTAAATATCTGAAATTAACAATAATAAATTTTCAACTGTTAATGGAAATATATGATGAATAGACGAGTTAAGCTTTGTTTTAATTTTTCTTTTTATTTTTAAAATATTGCTATTGAAAAAGAATTTACGATTGGAAATGATAAAATTGATCGCACGATTTTTTAAATATGCGAAAAAAAACATCTTAATCCTCTAAGCATCCAAATAGAAAACTCCAGGAAAATGTTGAAATGTGTAATTTATAAAAAAAAAAAATCAAAAAGTCTAAGATCAAGCGTATCAATGACTAACAGTTGATTAATTTGTCAAATTTAATCTAATCATATCTGTTACTTTTACTTATATCTAATATAACATTTGCTATTTCCTACAATCAATTATATTTATCATTTATCCAATTTACTAGGATATGATTTAGCCTCAAATAATTTTTAAAAAGATTACTTGTCCCAATATAATATATATATATATCAGTATAAGCAGAGAATAATCCAAGAATATTTGATAAGATGTTGCAAGCAAACTGTAAAATGAGATATCTTACTGAATTGTCCAAATTGCAAATTTATATTATTCTATTGGAATCGGGAGGAATATCCTATCCAAAGTTTGCAAAATAATGAAATATATAAAAACCTATCTCAGCATGCTCATTTCCATTTATTTCAATTTTTAATCTATCTAAGTAATTGATAATATCGATTATCTCTAACTAAATTGAATCATCAAATCCATCCTGATTAAAATTATATACACCTCTCATCTCTTTAATATTTTATTGTCTAATTAATTAAACTATCAAATTTAGTCAATTTGTTAAATCTATTCAATTCACATAACATAGAATCAATTTATCAGATAAATCTAATCATTTGCTTCGGAGGATAAAATCATGCACGCAGCCAACTGATAAATTTAATCATTTACAGCAAATTGCATACGAAATTTCAGGCTGCATAATGACAAAATATTTCAGGTAATTAAATAACACATGAATATTCAAAATCTTTTATATTATCGAAAACATAAGAAGAAAAAGAAGATATAATGCACTGCATAATGATGAGACTGAGCAAAAAATAATGGATAAAAGAAATAATAAATAAATACTAAATAACAAAGCTTCGCCTACTGAAAACAGTTAAATACGAAATAAAATCAAAGCATGTGTAGCAAAACTGGATAATAAATTTAAAACATGGTATATTATTATATGATATTATCTAAGGTAAATATTTCTGTACTTTCATTTTTAAAGAAAATAGTAATTTCTGTAACATAGTTAAGATAGAACTATGAAGTATATCACAACACATCAGTTTTCACATGCAATTTTCCTGGAGAAAAATTTTAAATTCGATCTATGTATACATAGAAACATGTAATGATGTTTAAATGGAAATTTTGTAAGTTTGATTCTTATAAATTCCATCTTCATAGTTCTATCTTGACTCTCTTATAGAAATTACTATTTTCTTTAAAAAATGAAATACACAGAAATATTTAGAGCAGTTACATCAAATAATATTCGGTATTGATGACATATTCAAAATTACCTAAAAACTAGGAAATGCTTGACAGTTACAATTAAGTATTAAACATGAAAAACCAAATTCCTTTCACCTGAACAATACTTTTACCAATAAAGATATTAACTAAATTCCAGATAGCGCTAAATTCCAAAGTGCCAAAAAATTAATAAGCTACAGTTTTATTAATATAGAAAAACTATATCATCCTTAAAATTATTTACCGAATCACTGCTCACTTCCATAATAAGTATACTTGCCGGAAATTACCCTTTAGAAGCAAAAAAAAAAATTTCAGTTACTATATGTGTTAACGAAAGAATATTTTAATGTCATAATTACTATGCTGACTATTATTCCATCGGGAAATGAAATAAGCAAGTATCTTTCTTTCGTTATGGAAAATTTGTCAATAATTGAAATTCTTTGGTAAATGTAAAATAATAAGCAATTTAGATTTGTTTTGCAAAAATTCAAACTGCTATTATCGTAAGGAATAAAGCAACAAATGAACTAATCACTTTGATAACAATTTTATATAGCTCCTATTATTCATAGTTCTCATTAGCAATATTATAGAAATTGAGTCAATAAATCAAAAAGCGCAAATAAGTATATGTACAAAATATTCAGGAATCTAGGCGTATTATTACTATTTGGTTCTATATCAAAGCATCGTTGAAAACACAGAATTAATTTAAGACGCCAAAATTTAAAGAAAAAATAGTTCCATCGTGCTAGTATTAAGGAATAATAAATAATTTAAATTCAAAATTAGTAAAAGTGATAAAAGAAAGAAATATTCATTGAGATCTCTTTCTTTAAAATCTTTTATCTATCATATTTTTCAACGATTTTAATAAATAGGACAAAATAGATAAGATAAATTAAAAAATCAAACTAAGTATTTGTTTTAATTCATATCAATATTATTCATCTGAAAAAGTCATGTGGATGAGGATATCCTGTCTGTGTTCAATCTGTATACCATTTGTCATTGCAGCAGACATATTTCCCGCAAAATCTCGTAAATCAGAATGCATTGCGAAAGTTTGTGCTGGTCGCTCTAACACCTCAATCACTCGTTGTCCAACATCCGATAAGAAACATACATCTATAATGATAAATTAATAATTGAGTCTTACTGCAGTAATAAATATTCAAATAATTATATCGTTTCATTTCCAAAGTACTGAAATATCAATAAATATAAAAATAAGCGAATTGAAACTCTAGAACTGAACCATACTGTAGAATAGAATCTCCATATAAATAACAGAAAGAAAATAAGAGTTACCTACCTTCATTGCAAAAAAGAAATCAGAGAGAAAACTTAGTATTTATAAATGAAATTAAGAATGGTGATTATGTTTATAATAAAACAACTTGATAACATTTTTATTTTTATTTTTGCATTAATAAAAGAAATTTATAGAAGAAGTCACCTTCTGGAGTTGTACTAAAAGCATGCTTCCGAAGTCGTAAATCATGTTGTCTGACTGCATCAACATATCTTTGAGCTTTCGATAAATCTTCTTTGCAAGGCGTTGCTGTACCATCCATATTAGCAACATCTATTATATTCTGAAAAGAATCGATAACATATATTTCTTTTTTTTTGTATTTCGTTATGGAATATTTCTGTAGATTTTGTGTCAACTGCCTCTAACTGAAAGACAGTACTGGCTAAGGAAATATTAAATTCATTCTAAGCCTACCTGAGGTAGATAAAAATTTTTGAAATTTCAGTCAGCTGTGGAAATATAAAAAGTTATGATATTTATCATACCATAGCTACTGTTCAGATCATTTAGGTAACCTCGCAATTTGCTAGTTGCATGATATTCTCTTAGCAATTTCATCTTCACATGTCAACAAAAACAAGTGACAATAAAAGCTATAATTCTTTAAAACCTTTTACCCGAATAACGATAAAATAAATGTAATGAAAAAACAATGAAAATATTACTTGCTGAGTAGCTTCCAAAATTTGATTTAATAATTCATCTTCATCGTTATGAAAACTTCCAGGGCCATTGGATGTACTATGAGGTGTCATAAGCTCTTCCGCATCATTTACAAAGAAACGATTGCTTGAATCAGACGGACTGAAAATGTAAATACACATGAATATTAGTTCTTAAAACGAATATTTCGGCATATATTTTCTCAAACTACCAACGACATAAAATGAAGCAATACTAAAAACAATAATCACTGAGTCTCTAAAATCTTTTATGAAGAAAGAATTTTTGAGCCAAAGAGTATAAACATGGATTCCTATATCTACCTTTTACTTCCTTATCAAAAATCCTTACTTGAACTGGTGCCTGTTACAAACCTAAAACATTAGTCTCTCTTATTTCAATTTTTATTAAAATCCACCTCCATATTTCCCGATTTCTCGTAAACAATAAATAAAAATTCCTGATCATATGAAAAGTGCTTTATGTTATATGAATTTGTATGATTCACTAGTAAATAGAATATTCCAAAATAATAAATCAATTTGTCACAATTACAAAAGATACCTTGAAACAAAGTTATAATTTATTTATTTTAAATCAAAAGCACCTTCATGCAATCTGACAAAAAAATACACTTACTTCAAATCTAATACCCCAATCTTTAGAGTTTTGATTATAATATTAAATATTTGAATGAGACGAGAAATAAAAGATTAGAAATAAACTAACACAGTTGTTCCAAAATCACCACCATTGCCATCATTTATTAGTCCTTCATCATCACTACCTTCTACATTGCAACAGCAAAGTGATTGCACTGCCGAATACATATAGGAAAATGAAGAACCTGAAACTAAATCGAATTAAATTATTATTTTACGAATATTAAAATTCAACTAAACATTTGTTTTGAAGACGGGCATAAAAAATTATCGGTTCACTGGCGTTAATAATATATGATTCCCAATATTCATCTATAAATAAAATCCATCAAAAAAAAATCTAATGTACTCAGAAAACAAGCTTCACAATTCCCAAATCTTTCAGTAAATCCTGCAACAGCATAAAAATATCACAAAATATCACAATCAGTCCTGGAGAAATAAGTTCTACTTCTCCATTATATTTTGTCTTTTATTCAATTTATAGCAAATTCTTCTCCTTTGTAATCAATATATTCACTGATTGTTATCAATTAATAAACAGTTACTGTTTTCAAATTTCATCGACCAATGGTTTTTATTTTTTCCAGATCATCTTCTACTATTTGTTTACTATTTTCGAATAATTCATTACGTCATACGAATTTCACTTAACTCTCCGGCCAAAAATTATCATTTTAAGCGCTAGCCAAATAACACTTCTCCCTTCTGCCCGCGGAAGAATCCATACTGAATCACCCTTGGAATCAGCGACATCCGCCAACTCTTGACACCTCCTTTTTTTGCCTATTGTCGGAAGTGGTAGCACAAGGAACAGAACGAAATTTTGGATCCCAATAGAATTAATCCTTTGTAATTCTTTCACGTTATCATCAAAAAAATTTTACATCATCATTAGAATCAAAATATTGCGAAATTATGTGTCTAAAAGACAGTTTTGTAGCAATACTTTGACAGTTTAATATTTTTAAATACTAAAAATTCTTCACCAATGATAAATTCTACATATAATTTTAGGTTTAAAGTAATAATTAGTTTTAAATTTAAAGTATTGGAAATGAAGGTGATTCTAAATTTGAAGTGTTAAAAATTTTAGACACAAAATATCAGAAATTGAGCTAATTTCAAATTAAAGTGTCAGAAATTGAGTTGATTTTAAATTCAAGATGTGAGAAATTCGATAACTATGAATGAATAAATTTTCAAACACTTCTCAGTGTTACTATGACATAACTAATTCTTAGCTAATCTTAAATTATACAAAAAAAGAAACATAAGAATTTGATTTTTAAAGTCTCCCTTATTCTTTCTTTTTCTTTTCTTTTGTCTTCTTTCGTCTTCAAATTTAAAATACTAAAATCAAATTTGGAAAAAATAATTGGAAGAAGAGATTGAAATTATTGAAAATTTTCAAAATTCATTTTATCGTTTTCACTTATATTATATTATATATTATATTATTTGAAACAATATGAATTAATGCTTTAAAGAGAAAAAACTTTAAAAAAATATTATTGAAATTTTAGCATGGAAAAAAAATTGAAATATTATATATTCAATTTTATAATAGTGTTAGTAATAATGAAAAATTCATGGCATATTCAAAAAGTTTAAATTACATAAGCAAGATATAATTAATTTTCATACTGTCCATATTTTAATAGAAGTATTGTCCATAATTTATTTTAAAATAAGTAATTCCCTTTCTTCTCTTCCTTTTTTTTCTTATTATATTTACGATATCTTATAAATTGTGAAAAATTTTCGAATATATTTTGAATCATTTTATTGCATTTTGATATCAATGAGAAATTTGATTCTCACACAAGAATTGATTTCTTCACTTCTTCATCCTTTTTCTATCATCTCTCTCTCTCTCTTTTCCCCTCTCTCTCTCCCCTCTTTCTCTCTCCCCTCCCTACCTCCTTTTCTTTTAATGACATTCAATATATTTGCATTACAATTCCAATAATAAACCAATATAAGCAAATCATCGTCAACATCATCATCATTCATCCCATATTATTATTATTATTGTTATTATTATCCATTTGGTCGAAGAGAGTGCTGTCTCTCTCTCACTCTCTCTCTCTCTTTCTCTTTTCTTTTCTTCATCTTCTCATTACCCTCCCTCAACAACAACTGTTAGCAATCTCAAATCAGCGTGCTATAACTGTTAGCGAAAGAAGGGTATTGCTGTAACCGCTTGAAATAATTCTTCGCGATCGGAATTGAGAATTGCAGTTATTTCCCTGAACGTGGAATTCCTAGTAAGTGTGAGCCATCAATAAATGTTAATCATTATCTTGATTACATCCATGTCTTTTGTATATTTCGATCGTCGTCATTCTCCGGAATAACTAATCTCAAAGTGATAAATTTTAATTTATCAAATTCATTTGATCCTCTTTATATTAAAAATAACCTTCATCCATTAATAATTTTCTCTCTTTTTTCTCATCGAATTTTTCATTTTTAATCAAATTTTTATTAAAATCAATAAATTGTTAACTTTTTATTTTAATTTAAATTTAATTTTAATGATGTATGTAATTTTGATTCATCTAGCTATAGCATAATAATTTATTCGGTATTTAAATATCATTTTTTTCTTTTACCGATAACATTTTAAGATTTTGAATGATTAAGGAAAGTGAATAAATTGACGAAAATACATATTCATTATCATTTGTATTAGATCATTAAACAAAAAAAAATATGTCATGTTAATTATGTCACGTATCATACTACTCTCTTATCAGGTTAAACTCATCACATCTGTAAATCTACAAAAGATATGTATTTGTTATCATTTATATCACCCCATACTATATTTCGTGCAATTAGAGAGACTTTTTCTATTGACCTGTCACATTTATAAATCTACAAAACATCCGTTCAATTGTTATTTGTGTCATCTCATACCATCCTATTGTAATAGAAACTATTTTCTTCATTAATTCGTCACATCTATAAATCTGCGAAAAATACTTTATTATCATTTATATCACCTCACCTCGATTTACAATGATTTTTTTCTCTTTCTCTTGAGCTAATCATCAGATTTGCAATGATTTTTTTCCTGATGTAAAATATTTTAGGTAAAGTTAATTCTTTATATAAAAGATTTATTTCTTATTATCCATCGTAACTACTTGGACCTTATGATAGAGAATTTTCTTTTTCATATTTGACTTATCACATCTGTATATATTTACGAAAATACATATCTGATTGTCATTTGTGTCATCTCATACTGTCTCCTTGTAATAGAGATTATTTTCTATACTGAATTACTACACAATTATAAATCATGAAAACACTCTTTATTGTCATTTGTGTCACCTCTTACTGTCACATTGTCTTTTTTGTTCTTTTTGAATGGTATTATATTTGATTAAATTGATTAAATATTTTTCATGTGTTAAATCATCCATTTATTTCTGCACAGTTTGCTTTTTTTTTTCACCTAAATTCCATCCAGCTTTTTATTTTTTATTTTCTTTTCAGTTAAAATCTAATCAATTTATATAATATCATTAGATGGGTCATGATTTTCTATTTTCAGAATAATAGAAAATAAGTCGTGAAATTCTATTTCCATAGTGATAGAAAATATTTTAATATACTACTAGGTCGATTTATTAAATTAATAACCTGCAATATGCAGGAAATTTCATAAACGTATATACTCATTCCATAAATATGTCTTATTTTAAATTTTATCACTGATAGAGCTTTTGTGTAATTTAGAATTGATCATTTTGATAAATATTGATTATTCTATTAGTACAATTATTAGCATTTATTATTTCCATTCATCGATTATTCGTTATTTTCAGTATCACTCTTAGACATTTCATAAATATTATTGATTATTATTTCATTGTGATTTTGATTGCAAAAATGTCAGTTCTACGAATATTATCACTTATTTATCATTATTGCTTATCTCATTGATTAGTGATTACAGCCATCATTTAATGCCATTGTTTTGACGTTATTTACAGCAAGTATACTTTTTTTGACAATTATTATTCAAATCTCTTTTAAAAATCAACAAACTGTTATGAAGAGTTATCTACTTTTTTCTTTTTTATTTTGAATAAACTTATTCATAAAATAGATTTCATTATTTTCATAGCTTTTTTCAGGTAGCTTCTTAAATTTCTAGCTCAGAACACTTACATAAAGTAAAGTAATTAACCGGTCCAAAATATTTGCATAAATTAAATGATTAGACTAGAAATCGTGTAATACTAATAAGTTTAGCAGAAAAGTAAATTGGTCAATAGGAAGCCATTTGATGAATTTATTTTGATAAAAATATTAAACTGCATTGATTAAACTATCTAAAACTGATTAAATTTATAGTTTGTAAATCTTCTTAGATTATTAGTGAAGTGGAAATGATTATGAAAATTAAGAAATAAATATCAAAAAAATAAATATTTTTGAACATGTTTGACAAGTTGTTTCTTCCTCTTTTTCATTTGAAATTTTGGAGTAAAAATTCCCAAAATTCATGCGTTTTCTTCTGTCTTCCTATCACTTCAATAGTTTTATGTTATTCAAATCATTCCAATCAATTTTTACTGTTTTTAGTACAATTTGTTCGATTCGTTTTTCCTTTTTTTTATTTTGATATTACAACAGTTCGACATGTTTTTTTAGTTTAGTTTTATTTCATTGCCGACTTTTGCTATTTTAAGTAAAAACGTAGTTTTTATCATAATACTCATTCTTTCATCCTATGCTTTACACTTTGATATTCTTTACTATTCGATAGTTCTTTTTTGTTTTGAGATAATTATTTTGTCTTTTCAATCATATCATTTTATCTAATTAATCTTTCCAAATATCAACTAAATGATCTTTTTAATTATATAGTTTTATCTAGTCGATCTTTTTAATCATATGATTTTTCGAATTGATTCCTCCAAATATCAACGTCAACGATTTTTTAATTATATCATTTCTATATAATTGATTATTACAGTCATATCATTTTATTTAATTAATTTTTTTAATCATGCCGTTTCATTTAGTTCATCTTTCCAGTGCTATCATTTTATCTCTTTTGTCTTTTTAATCATATTATTTTATTTAATCGATGTTTTTGTTGATGCCACTTTGCAAAATGATGAGAGAGAATTTTTTCTACTTGAAACTGTTTGTTGTCACTTATTTTGTCACCAAATTTTCTTCTCATTATTATCATTTTCACTAAATTTTTATTTCAGTTTTAACATTTGATATTTTTCCTTTTTTTTTTCAAATATGTTACAAATTTCAATCACTATAGAATTCGAAAACTCACTTTCTTTTCTACTTTACTAACTATTTTTCTTTTCAAGTTTTAAAGAACCAAAGAAATTCGATAATGCGGAAGAACAAGTTCTTGAAATGAGTAGAGCAAATTTGTAAATTTAAAATAATTTAATTGGAATGGATTTTTCACATAAGCATACTGATGAAGTAAGATAATCAATTGTCAGTATATCAAGCATTTGAATTATCGTTAATGAAAATAATTTACAATTAATGCGAAATTTTGATCAATTAATTTGAAATTATCAAAATTAATGCAAAGTTCTTTATATTCCATATTTATATAAATAAAAAATAGCCTAAATATTTCAAAGAAATCTTTAAAATAATTTAAAAAAATTAGATATCTATTGGAAAGAAAATATTTTGATTTCATTAAATAGTAATATTTTACTACAATATATTCTTCTAATAAAATAATGGTAATAATTCGGATGTTTTAATTAATTAGCGTGAGATTATTAGAATTTAATTCAATTATTATATCTATTTTGAAATTATGATTATTTTCTATGAATATTTTACATTTTATATTAAAGAAGAAGAAGAAACGAGAGGAAATATTCATTTGTATTCGCAAAAATTTTCCATGTTATATACGGAAATTGAGAGTTTCGAAAGAACTAATCAGTAGTATTTATGCTTAAACACTGTGTGCTTTTTTTATTAAATTATAAAATATTTCATCGACATCACTCTATTTTACAACATATCTTATTTATAGTATAGTATCATAGAAAATTCAAATAATTTCCTTTTTTTTCTTTTTCAAAAATAGGATTTAATACAATTATTTTAATGGTTCTGATCATGTTTTGCTTTTAATTCAGCAAAAAAATATGAATGTAATAACAAATCAATAAATTATTATATTATCAGTCATTTTTTAGCATATCATTCTATCCTTCCTGTCTATATATGATAAGCATATCTGCAAGAAATAATATATATTATAATGCATAATTCATGTATCATTAATATCATCTTGGTATACAAATATCGCATCGTTATGCGCTTATCATCATCTTTCTTTGTACTCATTTAATTTAATTCAGAATTATTACTACAAAAGGTAATTGTATTATCCACCATAGCTAATCGTTGTATTGTATTATTAATAAAATAATCAAACCATTTTAACAATAATAGCAACATAATTAAATTCAAATATTTTACGTCAATCACTGTCTTATCCAAATAGCAGTATCATATCTATCGATTTTTAACTTGATAAAAATTATCACGATTTCTTATCCTTTTTTCTCGTTCCTTTATTTTTTTACTATGCTGTTGAAACTATTGCTTAAAAGTGATAGTAATGTTTTATGAAGGTAGAAATGATTTTAGACTTTATTTGATTTTTCTTACAATAAACGTTTATATGACAGTTGCGTATAACAAGTTTTACGTATCTCTGGATTACTCACGTGATAATGTATAATATGAGCTGGTCTGAAACATTTCATTTAATCAACTATTTCTACATTTTGACAGATTCTTCTTGTCGTTCTACTGTCTTTACGTCTAGTTTAGTTCATTTGATCTAAATTGATTAGGAAATATTTTAACAGATCAGTCTGAATATTATACATTTATATCCATTCTTAGTTTAGTAATTGTTAAACTTGATTTTTATGTTTCGTTATCAAAAATTTCAAGTTTTGCTAGTAATAATTATGAAATTTTATCTATTATTAGGGAGAGAACATTTCATTCCCCATCTTGCATCCGTTTTTAATTCATTTCATTCGGACTCATTAATCTTCTTTTCTAAATATTATAACCACTGCTAAATTTAATTTTCAAATTTCGTTGTTAATTGTCATTAAATTTTAAGTTTCATTATTAATAATTATTTTATTTTCCAAAAATTTTAACCTATTCCATCTATTAGTGTATTTCTTTTTCATACCGTTCCGTGCAAAGGATTAATTAATTTTATAAAATTAATTCTTCATTTACTGTCATATTCTAAATGGATTATTTTATTTTATGCAATTTTTTCTACATTTTTTAAGACAGAATCTAATATACAGAAATTTTGAAAGAAAGTATCATAGAAAAATTAGGTTAGCAATTTGAAACGAAACGAAGAGATGTAACAACCAACATCTTAGGAATAAATAACTGGTATTCATTCAGTAATATATAAGAATTAATTTTTTCTTTCTATAAACATTCCATCTACAGTTAAAAAGATAAGTTTGTATTTCTCCAACTTATTCGAAAAGATCCTAAATAAATTTAGATTATTAGTGATGAGAGATAGATCATCTTCTGATTAATCATTTCCTGATTAATTTATTTAGGTTATCTGGTTAACTATATAGTGAGAACATAGAATACTATGTATTATTTTCATTCTCTCAATCTTATCAATGTGATACTTATTCATCTTAAATTGTTAAACTTTTCTATGATATTTTTCTTCAAAAATTAAAAAAAACAATGAGACGTACAAATTTTGTTAAAAAAATATGAACAAAAACATTTATATATCTTAATATAAAATTTGATTTTAAAAGGTAAAATTTTGAAGAGTAAGTTAGAATTTTACAATCATCATAGAAATTTTCATTCGTACAGCACAAATATAATGAGTGTCAATATCTGTCTATTATTAAATATTCGATAAAATAACCTAATTCTATTGAATTATGTTATTTTATCAATTTTCCAACTCGTTCTTGTCAACAAAAAATTCCATCTACAGTTAAAAGATAAGTTTGATTTCTTCAACTTATTCGAAAAGATCTTAAATAAATTTAGATTATTAAAAATTAAAATACTGCATTGTTTCCAATCAATTTTATGCTTGTAAAGTTGATTCTCAAAAATTGAATGTCAATTGTTTTGCCAATTATGATTAATTATTTTGCTGATTATCAACTTAATGAATACTTTTTGATGACTAAGATAAATTTAATTTTGAAAATTTTAAAATTTTTTAGTGAATCATTTCATGAGTGGTAATTCACACAATCATTTAACAATTTTATAATATATTTGAAATAATTTTATATCTTTGTTTTGATAATTGAAATTGCAAGTAATGGGAGAGAAAAATAAAAAATAAATTTAGTTTAAAAATAAATAAAGAAATTCATTGTCACTATTCAAGTTACCATCGTGTTGATTATCCATTCTTACCGCTGTGATGTATTAATAAAGTATTCCTGGTCAGCTAAAAATTTTAATTCATCTCTTTCTCTTTCTCTTTTCTCTTTCTTCATTCTTCTTCCTTTTGCTTTTTCTTCTTTTGTAATTAACAATTAATTAATTATCCATATGCAAACTATCATCACGTTGATTTTGCATTTTTACGGTCGAGATTTATGAAATATTTTTTGAATTTGACAGTTTTAATTAGAATTCATTTTCATCTCTCTCCTTCTTTTTCTCCCCGTCTCTATCTCTTACTCTCCTCTAATTGTATTTAATTTCATTTATTTTTTTTTGCAATCGCTTATTGTAAAATATTTGTTAATTAATTTTCAATTCATGCAAAATTATTCTCTTTTTCAAAAATTTCGCAAAAATTTATTTTCCGAAAATAAATAATCCCAGCTAATCTTAGTAACAGATTCATTCGATCGTCCTAAATTTCCGGCAATAAAAGCTTCATTTTTAATAAAAAATAAAATTTTATTTCCGGGAAGAAGTTTATTGCATCAACTGTTCGATCATTTATTCTTTAATTTTATCCGATAAATAAGATTTTAATAAAAGCAATCATTTCGATAGAGTAAAAATAATTCAAGACTAAAAAAGAATAAATTTTATTATAGAGTTTAAGCCTTTCCATTTATACAAACATAATAAATTTACATTCCTTATTTTATCTGAACGGTAGACCTGATATTTCTCATTTAATCAAAATTGTAAATCTGGTATTTTTTTATTTTTACTTACTAAAGTAGGGGATTTGATATTTCTTATTTTTAACTTGTCAAAATAGTAGATCTGATATGAAAATAGTAGATCTGATATCCCTTATTTTTAACTTATCAAAATAGTATATATTTTTAATTATATTTTTCAGCTTTTAAAATATTAAATCTAATATTCCTTATTTTATTAAAGCAGTAGACACGATATTTTTGTTGGTACCCTATCAAAATAGTAGGCTCGATATTTCATATTTTTGACCTATCAAAATAATAGATTTTCATTCTGGAAATGGATACTCTTTTCCGTAATATTTTATTTACTGTTCATTTTGTTCTATTCAATTATAGAAAGATTTTTTTCAACTTCATATACTTAATTTAAATTCGTTACTTAATTACATTTTTTGTACCAAATATTTCGATCACTTCAATTCTTTGTTCCATTTCTCATTTTGTTTTGCTTTACTTGTACATTTGTTAATACGTTTCAATACAGTTTCCGCTAATCAAATAATAAGTTTATCGAATATTTTTCATTTACAGATGCAATGTTCCGATGCTTTACGTTATCGTTACTGCTATCCATCGTAATAGTAGTTACAAGTGATATGTTATATAATGACGATGATGATGATAAAATGAGTCATGTGGAACCATTTTTAACGATGCTACAAAATGCGATTATGGCACCAGTTCAATTTTAATTTCGTCTTCCGAAATCAATAATCTAATTCCGAATCACTCCGTTTCCGGTTTTCTTTAGTTTCTTTAATTTTTTTTTTCTAAGCAAATTCCATGAAAATTATCAGCAATATGTATGAATTAGAATGATTTGCTACTTGAAAATTTTTGTTCATCAATGAGATTTAGTAATAAAATGGAAGGAAAAATCAGAATATCTAGAATATTTTTGGGATAAGAATAAGAAAAAATAAAATCAGAAGCAAAATTTAATAAAATTAATTAATTGGCGACATATAATTAAAAAGGGATACCTGTGTTACTGAATATTTTTAACTGCCTCGGAAGATTATTATTATATTCATAAATATTGATATGATTTGATTAATTGATAGCATATAAATTATTCGGAATAGTCATTTTAATAAGTTTATAATTTGATTAATTGATAACATAATATGTAATTACTGTAGAAAATTTCAAACTCTGGAGAATGTTAAAGAAATAATCTTTTTGTACGGTTTCAAACTCTGTAAAAAAATTGATTGTGATGAATTTTATCCAATAATAATTATGTTAAATAAATCAACTAAAAGAAATCTTAACAAGTGTGAATAAAATATATGATAAGAATGAGATGAGCAGCAGAATGATAAAGCGATTGATTGATTAGCTGAATAAGATAGTAGATAAAATATGCTAATGGAAAATTATTTAAAATATTGTACGTAAGCTTTGTTGTAGAGAACAAAGAGAAGATAAATGATTCGTTACATTTAGATATCATAACATTCGTTTTGTGGTGGATAATGAATTGTGCAAGAAATAATTTGGTTATTTCGATATATTTATAAAGATAATTGCATTAAGATAGTTTGTGTTGATAAATTTATAGTTAAATTAACTGATAACATATGACTGTATCGGATAGATTTAAAATACCGTACAACAGCTATTAGAATAGTTATATTAATAAACTTAAAGTAATATAAATTATACAGAATAATTATGTTAATAAATGTAAAATGTAAAATAGTTATATTAATGAACTTACAAAAATAGCATGTGAAAATGTGATACCGATAGATATGTAAATCTGATTAATTGATTGATAATATATAACTACTTCGGAATCGTTTTTATTGATAAATTCATAATTTAATTAATTGATAGCATATTGGTTATATCGATAAATTTAAAATATCAGTTAATTTTAAAATAGTATATAATAACACTGAGATAATAATATTAATAAATTCAAAATGATATAAACTTCACTGGAATAGTTTTATTGATAAATTCAGAATAATGTATAATTGCTATTGGAATAGTTATATTGATAAATTTATAACTTAATTGATTGATAGCATATTTCAGTAATGGAAAATACTCAACAAATATCACTGTATAATTTATGGTCTTATCTACTCTATCGATGGAGTATTGTGCTATATTTCGTACCGCTAATCGTTATAATATTATGTAAATGTAAAATAATTAATTGTGATGTACGACTAATTTATGGTAATATGCCGGATGACTATATATAGTTCCATTTGATGGCAAACTTTTTGCTATTTTGATAAGTTATCAGTTAATAAATTTTGTCTAATCAAATGTATAAACAGTGCTTACTTATAATTTATGACCATCATTT
This sequence comes from Dirofilaria immitis, assembly GCA_024305405.1. Lineage (NCBI taxonomy): Eukaryota > Metazoa > Nematoda > Chromadorea > Rhabditida > Onchocercidae > Dirofilaria > Dirofilaria immitis. The sequence goes on along the minus strand of JAKNDB010000088.1, from coordinate 1,320,282 downwards.
CATTTTCCTTTCAAAAATTAGTTTTTAGACTTTATAAATATTTTGTATTTTAAGACAATTTGATCTGAAAATCGAATCTATTTCTTTCATATTCGATTTCAGTTTCCAAAATATATAATTGATTGGAATGCGAAGTTCTATGTCCGGTATCAAATTTGTTGCTACAAATTAAATAATATTTCTATATTATAATATAGAAATATTATTTGAATAATGACGTATTCTTTCCTATGTAATGTATTACAAATTCAAATTATATATTCGATATCATGTCTTGTTATGTTTCATTAAGCATGAAAAAAATATTATTTTATATGATAAATTATAGATTTATAGTCACTTTAATTAAGCAGAACCAAGATATTACTTATATCAAATTGAAAATTTGAAAGATTCGAATAAATGAGTAATATTTTCCGCTTCTATGTAACAAATTATAAATTTTGTATGAATATATTCAATATCACATTTGATTGCTATTTTAATTAAGTAAAAAAAAAAAAGCATTACTTAAATAATGGAATACTTTTTTCTAGTAAAAAAGACAAGTTATAAATTTTTATGTGATATATCTATTATCTGATTTGTTGCCATTTTAATTAAACAATATAAGAGTATTATTTAAATAAAAATTCTTTTGTGCATAATAAGTTACAAACTTTGTATGACAATTATAATTTTAATATCGAATTTATTAATTTTGATATTTAATTTTAATTTATTAGTTATTTTGATTAAGCGAAATAAAAATATTGGCTTAACGAAATATTCTTTCTACATGGCACATATGACATATAACAAATTTTGTGTGACAAATTGCGGTATTTATTTTGTTATTCAGAAGAAATAAAATACAAGATCCCGGAGGTAGGGTGGGAAGGGTGGAGGGGGATCATCTTTCGCGTAATTATCGAGAATTGCTAGCGACTTCACCGTAAGATAACGTATTTCAATATCATCATGTTTTGCATATATTTAACATAGTAATAATCCGGATCTTCTCTCTCTCTCTCCTTTTTTCCCTTGTCTTTTATCTCAAATCAAGAAATGGAAATGACGAAGAATTATTTTGAACAAATAAGATCTAAAAATTTGAAAATGACCTTAGAAGCATGCAATTAGAACGAATGCTCAAATTTATTTTTCTTGTAAATTAATTCGATGCTCACTTGATGTTGTCCATCAAATTTATTTGATCAATTTTGCCTAAATTTCCAGAATTTTTATGTTTTGATTCATATATTTCATTAATGAGCTATTAACTCAACAAATAACATTCATCGAAATAACATCAAAAAGAGCCGAACGATCGATATATCATTGATATGAAATCACGGAAATCTTAAGCTTCAAAAATTATATAACATTTCGAGAAAATTTTCTTGATTTTATTAAAACTCTTAAAATCGATTTATCATAATTCTTTTTTTTTTGTGATTTACTTTAGAATTCTAGGTTCAATTTTGAATATGAAGTTTCAAATCTAATTTCGAAAAAAAAATAAATTTGCTTATTCTCTTATAAGAATGTCAATATTCTTCATCTCTTCTATTTTTGTTTTCATATGTTACATAATGATATTGGAAATGAGATCATTTGTAAATTTTCATTTTACCGACAATCGCTATAATAACAAATGAAAAGTTGAAAATTTAAAAATTAAGAAAATTTTCATTGGGAGAGTTAATAACAATGAAAAAAAACATTTATACAAAAATATACAATTTATTGATTTTTATCATTTCTTCTTCGATCTTCCCATTTTCACATTAAATTATCCAAGCTCATAGCAATGATAATTTTCCGAAAAAAATCATGAAATTGGAGCATTTTTTCGCTTCTAAAATGCTCTATATTATATCGCATTTTTAAGCGCAATGGTTTCATAAAAATTGGATCCAGACATTCATTTTGCTGAAAATGAGAAGACAATTGAATTTCATTTAAAATTTAAAAAATAAATTTAATTTTTATGCATCATTCTTTTTAAATATACAATTTGAAATAAAAATATTAATTTTTGAATTTTTATCAGAAATTCTTCCTATGAATCCTTGAATAGTAAAGTAAATCAGATTCTCCGGATAAATTCACCGGATGGACAAATAATTAGTTTATTTGGATAAGTCCAGTGGATGTAGAAAGTAGTCAGATTCTTTGCATAAATGAAAATTGAGTAGTTAGATTTTGTGGATAAATTCAATCAACGACTAGTTAGATTCTTCGAATAAATTCTAAATTAATGAAAAAGCTGCACATTTGGTATTCATATCATTTTTGCAATTATTCGAAAATAGCATAAAAATGATGAAACCTGAAAGAAATTAATAAAATCAGATTTGCGTATATAACCATTGCCATACTTATCCAATGCCTGCAATGAAATTGATAAAGCATTGATATTTATTTCGAAACCATCTTTTACATACATGATAAACATTATTTTAATTATTGCAAATATGATATGGTAATTTTAATTATAACTAATATATAAGAATTATCATTTAAAAATTGCTTTTCATTAATTTCTTGATATGCTATTTTAATCAATTATTTTAATTATCTTTTTTGTTTTTTAGAAATAGTGATAAATTATAGCAATACTTTAAATGTTCCATGAGAACGATGGATAGCAACATTTTGCAAAGTTGTATCAATCATATGAAAGCCACAATTAGGCATTTTATTATTTTTTGATTTCTCAAACATTGCTAATCGAAAAACCGATTTTACAAAAGCCAACAATTCCTAAATAACAAAAATTAATTTCAATCAAATGAAAGTCAATAAAAATCCTAGGAAAAGTCTAAAATAATAAAATTTAATAAGAAATATAAATTAAATGCAATTAAACTTAGGAAAAAGAAGAACATAAAAATCCTAAACGAATAACTGAAGTACTTGAAAATATCAAGATTAAATTTGATCTTATCATGATATGATAAGATCAAATTTAATTTTTTCCTTAAATTACTGATCTTATTGAAAGCGAAGTTCTCGATTTATTATTCAAAGAATAAAAAATAAATTCATACGGCTTCTGTGATCATTTCAACATCGCAACCTTTGATCATTCGTATTGTCCAAATTGCACTTGCTTCCGGTGTCGGTAAACAAAGTAATGCTAATGATTCCATCAGATCCTAAAATATCGAATACTTGAATACAGAATAATAATCAAATATTAATTTTTCTAATGAAATTTTTATTGTAAAAGCAAATTAAATTTAAATGTACAAATTAAATTTAAGTCTTATTATCCGATCATTACTAATTAATAACTATTTTATATGAACTATTCATGTTAATATCTATAATTAATTAATATTGTTTGATGTAAGGTTAATTGGATAATTGGATTTTTGAATTTTGATTTAGTCCCAAGTAATTTTTATTAAAATTACAAAATTTTTGCAGCAAAGAAATTCGCATATATTTTTTGGAATTTAGCGAATTCTCTTCCGCATTAAATGTTTTTTCTTGCGATGATTTGTTCGCTGATTGCATGATATTGTATTGCAGATAAGGTAAAACTCTGTAGATGAAACTCTTTAACTTTTAAATTATTGACCTGATTGAGTATTAGTATGGGTTAGAATTCGATCCTTCCTCAATGATCAATTTCAATTGAAGAAATGCATTTTCAAATATGTTCTGTCAGAATTCAGAGGTCTAGAATTCAAAAAAAATTCTGTCAGAATTCAGAAAAAAATTTGAATTAGTGGCAGCAAATCACTAGATAATGATCTTTATATGACCTTTAACAAATGCTTTTATCCATTCAATTATTGATTCATTTTTTTTTTAATAATTCGATCGAAAATATTTGATTATCGATCAGTAATTCATAAGGATTCAATATATCATGATCTATTTAATTGAAATATTGAAGGGTCGGAGTATGGCGAATGTTGAAATCATCCGCAACTTCTATAGTTTACATGATGATTGAAGATGATGGATACTTTTAGTGGTCATTGTCCATTTTTGTTGACTGATCACTAAGTTTTTAATTTTCAAAATTTATCATATTCATAAAATTTCTTTGATCATTATTGCATGAATTTATTAGCAAATCTCAAACTAAATACTTTATCGACGTCACAGGTTATTTGTGTTAATCTAAATTTGCTATTTATCTGATATGATTTTCGTAATCTCAAATATCTTTAAAATAATAGCAAATAGTGAAATAATAATTTAAAAAATTGTGAAATAAAATTAGTCAGTTAAAAATGCCGTGAAATAATTAGCAAAATATATTTTAATATAAAATAGCAATATTTAATGATGCAAAAATGACAGTTTGCTCTTGCGTCAGTTTAATAAATCGTAAAATTTTAACCGTATTTATCATCATTATCTTTCGATTTTTTTACTTAATCTTTAAAACAATCAATCGATAATAATCAATTATTTAAAATCAATATCAGTCTATTATTGGCCTCATCTTTAGCATCAATTTTTTTTTTTAATTTTCTATTATGCTGCAAATTTTTTATGCTAATTGAAATATTTTCTAAAATTGTTAGCACAAAAGAAAAAATATTTTTAGTTTTATTTTATATAATTAAAGAATTCTGAAAAAGAGAAAAGGTAAATTTTATCACCTGAAAAGTCATTTCTTCTTTACCGTTAGCGAACGCTGTGAAAAGCCTCAGAATGTATTCATCATCGAGATACGATGGAAAATATGAACCAAACATTTTTTAAATTTAGCTACACGCATTCTACCTGTTGGACATTCCTGCATCAATTTTAAATGATTAATGATAACATATAAATCATTAATATTAAGAAAAAATGTAGGAATATAGAAAATATAAAATGTCCATTTCAGAAAAAACCATAAACGTGTTGCGTGATATTTTACGCAACCATAAACGTATTACGTGATATTTTACGAAAATATTACTTTACCCTCCTAATACATGATATTAATTAATTTAGCTTTTCTAGTACTCAAAATATTTATTGCTATATCATTTACTACTATAAATACTTATTTTAGAAATTAATAGTAGTCATATCATCTTCATTACGACAAATTAAACTTTCGCAACGATTACAAACGTGAATTACGTGTGACATTTTATGACAATATTATTCCAAACTTTCATTCGATATTAATTAGTTTAGTTATTCTAAAGAAAAAAAATTAATAATATTTTGTTCGATTAATCTACTTCTTCTATTCATTCAAAATTATTTGAAAATTTCAATAAGATTTTTTTTTTTTGCATGCAATTAATAAATTTAGATAGAACGAACATTTTTAAATTTCGAATACATATATTTGATATATTTACGACTAAATGTATTTTTCGTATATTTACGTAATTCATCGATTGTTGGTGGTTGAATATTTGCTTCCCATTTTATTATTTCAATTGATTCATCTGAATCCATTGCTATAATAATAATTTGTTAAATGGAAATTAATTAATTAATAAAATACGAGTGAATTAAATAAATATTCATAAATTATTTTCATTATTTCTTTTTTGATTTAATATTTGAAAGAAAATTTATTGCAAAAAAAAATGAATAAAATTTAAGCAAAAATTTATGAATAATTATGTTATAATTTTATTATCATTTAAATTATAACTAATTTTTAATCCTATAATAATTTTTAAATTAAAATCCAATTCATATGTTAATAAATAGGTTGGAATTGAAATTTGTCGTATTATTTATTTTTTAATTCTTTGAAATTTAATTTTAGAAAAAACAAATTGCTTGATATTAGAAGGAATAAGAGAAAATTGCAAACATCCGCGTTATTTCAATTCATTCATTGTGAAATTTGAAATGAAATAATCAAATATCAAAATATCATTATGGGTTGATAAAGATGATATTCATCAATTTTTAGACAAAAGTTTAATCTTAAAATAATCAAATATATCTATTTAGTTAAATTATTATGATAAATTTCAAGTTTATAAATAATTTTAGAATTGTTTTAAAAAAACTAATTTACAACATCCGCCGTATAATAATTATTCAATATAAAAATTGGAAATGAATTAATGAAATAATAAAAAAGTATTGTATGAGATGAATAAAAAAGCTGAGTCTTATTTATTATTAATTAATAAAAATTATCAGAAAAATAACTCATCGAAAGATAAATAAAAACTATTAATATTAATTAGTAATCTAATATTAATTAATTTAAATCATTTATTGCAATTAATATCATAATTAAATTATGAGTTATATAGATATTTGTGATTTAAAACGTTAAGCAAATAATTTATGAGCAATTTATAAATTGTAAATTTTAATTTTCAAATTTTAAATTCAAGTCAAATGATTGATAATTTTTTTCAAATCATTTATGATATGATAAATATTAATATAAGCATATAAATGGGAATTTTTATTTTTATTTAAATAATTTTTTTCTTTAAAAATTTCAAATTAATCAATGACAAATGGAAAAAAATCGATTTACGTAAAATGTGTGGAAAAATTTTGGAAGAAAAGTTTAAAAAAAACAAAAACAAAAAGTGACGAAATGAAAAGGTAAACAATCAAAATTGTATGTTTTAAACTTTTTGATCCATTTACTCTAATGTTTATGTTATTTTGAAAGAAAAATTTTAAATTGCTTAAATTCAAAATTTGAAATTTTTGTACTTAATGTAATTTTTTTTTAAATTGATATTTGCTATTAAATTCGATTTCATCAAATTAGCCATTGAATTAGGCTGAAAAACTTTTGAATAATAGTCTTATTTTGATTTAATTTAATAGATAAATGCTAACAGATGACGTATAAATTTATTGTTGATAAATATGTGATAGTAGATTTTATCATCTTTTCAATGAAATTAAAATTTGTTCAAAACAACAGCATTCATAAAAACATTTCGCCTCATTTCGTTTATGAATTAAATTAAATGATGGATTTATTTTTTTTTTTTGTTAGTTGAGATTTATCAGATTGCTTTATCAAATTATCAAACAATTTCAATCATTTGAAATAGCATGAGATGATTGAAATTTGAACAAAATGATTGAAAGATTAAAATTTACTGTTTTCTTCAGCAAATTTCAATTCAATTCAATAACTGATAACACTATCATTATCATGCATGTTAATCAACAATAATCCAAACATCATCTGATAGCCTAATCAGCTAATGATTAAATTAAAACAAAAATATGAATGTTTCCATCTTTTTTCGGTACAATAAAAATGTTTGCAAAATGAATACCTAATATCTAATTTACCAAAGAATAAATAAAGTAAAAATGATAATATGAGTATTTTATATCCTCCAATTTCCTCTGCTAAAAATTCGGATGATAAATAAAATATAAGCTTAAATACGTCAATGATATATTGTTCAATTTGTCGAAGAATGAAATGATAAATGATAGACTAATGAATTTTTATAATTTCGAACATTTAAAAGATATTTTCAAACTGTTTTTTTTAAAGAATACGATAAAAAAAGAAATGATAGTTCAAATTTAAAATTTAAAAAATATGTAATTTATTTTTATTTATTAAAGAATAAAATGATAAATTGAAAAATTACAATGCTACTACAAATCCAGATGATACAATCAAAAGTGTAAACAAGGAAAAGGATTCTGAAGTATAGATTCTTAAATATAACTAACTATATATATATATATTTGATTTATTAAAGAATAAAATGATAAATTGAAAAATTACAATGCTACTATAAATTAAAATGATGCAATTAAAAGTGTAAACAAGGAAGACGAATCTTCCGGTGTATTTACTGATTCTTAAAGTTTATTTCTTAAAAATGAACTTTACAACAGACAATAGCAAAAATTCGACAGAATAATTTTGAACAAAAATAATTTATGAAAAAAAAGAAGAAAAATAAAAGCAAATGAATAATTTGGAATGAAAAAAAAAAGAAAAGTAAAAATGAGAAAATTATGCTATCAATTATATGCTAGAAAATAAAAAAATGAAAAAATAAAAAGGAAAGTGAATTATGACATTATTCAAATGATTCTTTCAAATAATTTTGTTACCTTTTTTTTTAGCAAAAAAAAGAACGAAAAGAAAGAAAGAAAGAAGAAAAAAAAATTGAATAATGATATAATAATACTAACAATAGGATATGACATTAATTTCAATCATTGAATTTTTTTGAAAGATATGTGATAATGAAAGAAAAAACTAAAATAAAAATTTTAATTATATTCAATTCATTTTTTTGATTTTAAATATAATTTCATATTAGATATATTTGTCGTAAATTAATACAAATAGTTTAAAATAAATAATTTTTTTCTTTCGTAAAATAATTTAAAATTTATTAAAAATAATTCAATTACTTATTTTGTTAAATTTTACTCATTTAAAAATCACCCAAATTTGTCAATCAAAAAAAAAAGAAAAAAGAATTTTTCTTTTATTTATTTTGCTTGAATAAATTTATTATTATTAAAAATTATTTTTAAATTGTCAATTAAAAATATTACAATTTATTTATTTGCATAGATCAAATTAATGAAATAATTTAAAAATGTTTTTGGTTAAAATAAATTTAAACATTTATTAGAAATATTTTTATTAAAGCAAATTTAATTAATATTAACAAAATTATTTTCAATTTATTTGAATGAATTTTGCAGACATAAATTTTAAGTATAGGCATTTGAAAATTTTTTAAAATAAAAATGCATATCAATCAATTGATGTCACTCTTGATAATTCTTATCACTTATTTGAATCTTTGAAGCATATCGAAGCTAAAATATGAATGATTCAAATTTATCCATCAGTTGTTTTTGGTTATAAGTAAACTTATTTATGAAAATCTTACAAGTATCGAAATGTTTTCCACTTCAATGATCGTTAAACGAATTTTCTAATTTGCATCCTACAATTTTTGTTTTGTATAAATAAAGTAAATTATAATTCTTGACAAAAAAGTAATTCTCGGCCTTGCTACTCATCCAATCAATTATAAATAAATTCGCAATGAATTAATTTTAATTTTCGAAAAAGAGTTATTATACTTTGGCAGTTATAATCAAATCGAATTCGCGTGAATATCGCAATAGCAATAAATTAATCGCAATTAAAATTAGATTAGAAAAATTTCTTTTTAATCAATTACAATTCTCGAGAAAAAGAATCTTGCATCTCATTTACAATTAAATCAATCGAATCAGCTACAAATAAATCGATCACAATTAAAATCAATTAATTGAAATGAATTAAAAATCAAATTAGAATCCAATCGTCATTCTCGACATGCTATCTTTTTACAATTATAAATAAATTGAATCGTTGATACGTGGTAAATAATTAAATTTCCCGATTAGAACAAAATATGAATTAATAAAATGCGAGAACTGTTGAATGAAATTTAAGATAAAATTCAGTTTAATCATTTAATAACATCTTCGAGAATATAGTTATATAATAAAAATTAAGCGCATATCAAATGCAAGTTATTATCTTCAGTGATATTATCATCGAGAATTGTTGAAAAATTCAAAAGTAAGAACTGATAAATCTTTACTTGTCTTTATTTTTGCAATTATTATGCGAATGATAAGAAAATGATAAAAGCAATATGCTTTAATTTGAATTAGAAGTATTGAAATCAATAAAAGAATTAAATTATAAAGTATTTAAATAAAATAATGGAAAGAATTGCTGGAAAATTCGAGAGCAAAATTGAAAATCATGAGAATTTTTCTTATCTTTATTATCATGAAACATTTCTTATCCTTATTATCATTATTATTATGTATGATAAAGAATAACAAAATTTAAATTAAAATATTTAAATTAAAAATTAATTAATTAAATCATTGGCTTAAAAATTTGCAATATAAAATGTCTTGAAGATAAATCTTTCTACTTTTAAAAAAAAATTATTAATTCTTAATTTTCTCAGATTGATTTCGTTGTCATAAAAATAATGCAACCTTGAATATCATTCCGAAATAACACAGCTCATCAAAGTAAATCCATTTTTGCTTCAAAAAAAAGTTTGAAAAAGAGAACTCGAGAAAAATTCGAGAATTTTTCGTTTAGAATATTTTACAGAGAGAATTATGCATTAGATTTTATTTTTATAAAGAATAGGGATCAGAATTTTTACTACGAAAACAAAAAATTATAATGATAATACAGATTTTAAATTTTTTCATTTTTTCGTTCGTAAAAATTCTCGAATAAAATTATTTTCTCGAGTTTTTTATTGATAAAGACTAAAGATCAAAGTTTTTACTAAGAAAACAAAGAAAAAAAGTTTTTCCTACTGAGAAAAACAGACATAAATTTAAAATTTTTTTACTTTTAAGAAAGGAAAACTAGGATACTAATAAATATGGCGAGCCTAAGAAAACACTATTCGATGCCATGGCCAATAGGCCAAAGTGATTGATGTCTTTGAATGCAAAATTGTAATCAAATTAGAAATTAATTGAAAAGTATTTTTTTGTATGGCATATTCTCGAGAAAAACTCAAATTTGTCAATTAATTGTCATTTTTATGTTTTTTTCCCTCGTCCTCTTTATCTCCCTTTCTCTTTCTTTATCTTTATCATTTTTAAAAATTTTAATAAGTTAACTCTATGAAGTAAAACAGAAAAGATTTATGATAAATAAATTTATAAGAAGATCAATGAATGCTTTATAATTATAAATTAATTATTTTAATACTAATTAAACTTAATATCAAAAATTAATTAATTGTTAGGATTATTTTTATTTCAAAATAAAATTAATTATAGTTATCGTTATCCATTAGTAATGTTTTAACAGATCTGATCATTTTATTAATTATTTCATTTTATTAAAAAAGAAAAAGTAGAAGTTTGATATGATTAGATAATCCAAATATTATAACAAATTTATCACTTCTCTTAAAACTTAACTATCAAAATTTATCACTTCTCTTAAACCATAAATCTAATTGATCGAATATAACCTGATCGACATTAATATATCGGTAAATATTAGCTAAATAACATAGTTGATTAGTAATATTGGCCAAGTAATATACATTAGCCAAGCAATGCAGTGATATATGATTAGTATGCATTGATATGTCGACGAATATTATTAGCCAGAAGTTAATATATATTAGTCAGGTAATACAGTAATTATTATTTATTTATCAATAAAAATTTGGATAAAATTAATCTGATAAAAAAAATTTTTTTCATGTTTCCGCTCACTTTTATCAATTTAAACAAACTTATCAATTAATTTCATTAAGCTTTCATATACTCGAAAAACTCAATAATATGTGTCATTTTTTTCGGGAAATAAATACAACAAATATTTGACAAAATTGAAAGTAATATTACTTAAATGTTGATATCAATTGATCAAATTAACAGTTAATGATAACATATTTTGCTCGATCAATACTTCAATAAAGTCGAAGAGAAATTGTGATAATATTATTAATGAATTTAATTTTCTTCTTGATAGCAATATTTTAATGAATAAGATTGAAGTTATTTCTGTAATGCATATTTGGTAGATATTTTGAATGCAATAAGAAATATCAATCAAATTTTAAGTGATATAATGATAATGATTTTGAAATAATCATTATCACAGATCACATTTTGAATGATGATAAATTTGAAATAATCATTGTTATCATAGATTACACTTTAAAAATACAAAAAAAGTGATATATATGAGAAAGAGGAAGAGGAAGAAAAGGAAAAATAAATAAAAACTTTTTTCATCGTTTTTTCTTTTAATTCGATAGATTTGATAAATGATGCTTTGGAATTTAATATCTTAACATCTAAAATTTATGAGTTAAAATTTTATGAACAAATTCGAGAATATGAAGAATTAATCGATGAAGAATTCAATATTTTTTTCAACGTTCTCGAATACTTTTGATAAAATTTGCATCCATATATCTATAAGTTTTTATTGAAAAATTGAAATTTATAAACACATGTTTTATCAAATGATTTTTAATGATGCAAAGAATTAAATCGAAAAGAATTTTATCGAGAATTCAGAATTAAAAAGAAAAAAATGAAATTTGAAAAAATTCTATTCGAGAATCGAGAATATGAACAATTAATCAAAGAGTAATTCCCATTAAACAATCGAAATTTATGAATTAACATTTTATTGAAGAATTTGAGAATAAATCGATAATAAATTTTATTGAAAAATTTGAAAATATGTCGAACAATTGGAAAAGAATTGTATTGAAAGATTCGAGAATACGAAAAACATTTTAAGGAAAAGTTCGAGAATAAGAGGAATTTATTTGAGAAATAGTTTTATTGAAGCATTAAAATTTACGGATGCATACTGCATTGCAAAATTTGAGAATAAGAAGAATTAGTTTACGAAAATAATTTTATTAAACATTTCGAGAACATAAGCAATTTCTAATCAACTAACGATGAATTTTATTTTCTAAAAAAAATTAACATAAGAAAAAGAAAACTACGAAAAGGAAAAAATAATTTTATGGTAGAAAAATTATATTAATAAAAAAATTTGAAAATTCTCGATTTCATTAAATTTTGTTTAAAATTATAATAAACATATGACGAAATGAATAAAAATTTTTGTAAACAAATATTTACTTAAATAGTTATAAATAAGAATATTGATATTAGATAAGTGCAATAATTAGAAAAAAATTAATTTATAATTTGATATTTTGATTTTAATTAATTATAAAAATGAATGCCGAAGATTGTAACGATAAGATAAGGAGAAATCAGAATTTGAAAACGTTTTAGATGAAATTTTTCGGATTAATTTAAAGAAAAATAATAATCAGTAATTGATAATTCTAAATTGATATTTAAATTGAACGATAAAATAAATTAAATTTTAAAATATATAAATTGATTAGTATGAAAAAGTATAGAAGAATATTTCGTAATAAAAGAGATGAAGTTTTTTTTCGTTGGTAAAATAATTATGAAGAAGCAAATATTATTTGTAGCACTCGAGACTAAATTGAAGGCTTTAATTTTGCATTCTTGAAAGTTATTTTGAATAAGAAATGAAGAGCTAAAATTAAGCAACAAATTATTTGAATATAAAATTGCTATGTCGAAGTTAAAAGCGTAATTCTTGCTATTCTCGACATTTCCAATAAAATCTCTAGAGAAATTAAAAATCTCAAATGAATAAAATTAGTAGAAAATTTTCTGCAATCTTTACCAATCCAATCAATCGCAATGATTAGATTGTTAATTAACAATGCATTTACACAAATGATATTAATCATATCTGTTGATAAAGGAAGAAAATAAATTTTATCTAAATACCAAAAAAAAAGGCGACTAATAAATTAAACTTGGCTTACTTATTTTTCGTGATAATTTTCGAACATTTTCATCAATTTGCTGTATCAAATCGTTTTTCAACATTCTGATGAAAAAAAAATCCTGAATGAAGCAACAAAGTTGATTGATACGTTAAAATAGGCGGAAAATGTGATGGGAAAAAGTTTTTACTACGAATTCGAGACGAAGACGTAATTTATCACTTATTGAAATGATATTGAAAAATATTTTTATTTTCATTTTTAAAAGCTGAAAAATGAAAAAAGAAAAATGACTGCTTACAATATTTATTATTTTATATTAAACTTTTGATCTTATTTTTTTTTCATACTAACTTTGATTGCAAAAAAGACAAAATATTTCAACAATTTTACTAATTTTAGGTTAAAATAACAATTGGCTTATTATAAAATAAATTCTTTCAAAATGCAAATTCTTTTCCTTTTTTTTTGGCAAAAAGTCATTTCAAAAAATTGGATTATATTTTTCGTTTCCGATGAAAAAAATTTTAATTCATTTTTAATTTTATAAATCATATAATGGAATAAAAAGTATTTAATTTCGGATAAATTATCAAATACAAAAGAAAGATATAAATTATAATAATATAAAAGAAATTTAATAGATATGTTAGTAAAGTTCTGAAAGATATTTCGATATTATTAACTTTTATTTGAATAGATTAATATAATTAAATTTAAATTAAAAATAAAAGCATAGCCTTTCAGAATGTAAGTAAAATTTTGAAAGACATTCCGATATTAATAAATATTATTGGAATAGATTAATGTAATTAAATTCAAATTAAAAAATTCTGAAAGATATTTCGATATTAATAAATATTATTGGAATAGATTAATGTAATTAAATTCAAATTAAAAAATTCTGAAAGATATTTCGATATTAATAAATATTATTTGAATGGATTAATATAATTAAATTTAAATTAAAAACAAATTAATAACTTTTCAGAATGTAAGTAAAATTCTGAAAGATATTTCGATATTATTAAATATTATTTTTATCAAAATTAAAATTAAAGCAATTATTTTTTTAACGAAAACTTTGAAATAAAATGACTATATTATAATTATTTTCTTTTTTTATGTTTTGCTTTTCGAAATAGTAAACAAAAGTTCATGAAATTTTCATCGTTATCTTGAATTATCGTTGTGAGAGAAAGAAAAAATATTTTTTGAGATGATGTGATTGACATAATTGAACCTATAAATTTTATAAATAAGCTTTTGCTTAAAATGAATGATAAAAAATAGAATTTAAATATGAAAACAATTTGGGGAAAGAACAAAAGAGATTGTGATATAAATAATTTTAATTTTCAATTGATAAAAATTTTTTCAATTCAATCCTTTAAATTCATTAAATACTAATATTTCAAATTAGAAACTTAACCTTTTACATTTGACCTTTAATACTTTGATTTTTTTCCTTTCCGACTGACCAATTATTTGAATTTTTATGATTTACAATTTTCTCTCATTTCATTTCACTGTTTCATTTTTTTCTTATCCGAAATATTTATCATCATATTTATTTATCAATGATACAATATATTTATCAATGAATAGGTAAATATTTTTTTGAAATTTTAATGAATTAATTTAAATGCTTAAATATAATGAGCTAATTTAAATGTTAATGATAATATGTGTCCTTAACGATCTTCAGATAGTGATATTAAATTATAAAAATGAAAAGATCAAACTTTGAATAAAGCATATCCTGCATTGCATTTCACGAACATAATGTATTAATCGATTCAGCAGTGAAGTGATTAGTTGATATGAATTGATCATTTTTGATTATGATAATATATTGATTGTTTAATTGCTTCTCGTAAATGGTAACTGAAATATATGTAATAATTATAGAAGTGCCTTAAAATCTCACCTACACATATATAGATAGCATTTTATGGCACATTTACAATTATTAAGTGCAAATTAATTGTCGAATAAAACGATTCATTTGATCAGTTATTGATTGGAATAACATCTTTAGTTAATCAATACTAATCATAAGAAATAAGCCATAAAATTCTATCTGCATATAAGCAGATAGAAGTTTAATTATTCGGCGTAAATTAATTGCCGAATAGAACGAACTTTTTGATCAATTATTGATGGGAAGAAGAGCCTTAGTAAATTAATAGTAATTACTAGAACAAAAGCAAAAATCAATAATATCATATTTCAACAATAAATTCCTCAAAGATATATATATATATATTTCAAATTGTAATAACAATAGGCTAATTTGTTCGTTTTTTTTTTCTAAAAATTTGAATTGAAATAAAAATATAAATAATACTGAATAACTTAATAAATGAATAGAATTGAAATGATAATTTTATAAATTAATTTATTATTTATTAATGTTCAAAATTTTATTATTAATATTTCAGCATTAAAACAAAAAATTTACTTATTTATGCTAATATTTATTTTGCTTGAAAAATGAATGAGCCATCTAATAGATCAATTCGTATAATACTAAAGTATATAATTATTGATTGATTTTATAATTTTTTTTTTGATTATACAAAAAAGAAATCGTTTTTTGAAAAGAATTTTTTCCACTCTTTGAATATTTATTTGTAAAGAATTAAAATGCTAAAAGAGCAGTATTATATCAGAATTAAACTTTCGTTTTTAATTTAATCTATGCTAACCTTTTGATCCTTTCTTTAATCTTTTATTCGAGAATCATTTCAAATTTTATCACCTTTTAGCGAATTTTTTTTTTTTTGATAAACTATCATTTTGACAAATCAAAACTTTTTTTTTGGTTTATGCGATCGTTAGTATAATTAAATGAAAAGATATGACAATAATTAAAATTCTATGATGATGATAGCTGAAACGAAAAATTAATCATATCGATTTTTTTGGCCGAAAAAACAAGATGAAATCATTGGATCAAAATGTCAAAGTTCAACACAAATATTATTTATTTGCTTCAAAGATTTTAAAACAAGAAAAAAAGGAAAAATAAGAAATGTTTTATAATAAGAATAGTTAAAAATAAGAGTCGAATCGATTTTTTTGGCCAAAAAAATTTTACAGCAAAGTTATTAGGTCAAAATGTTAGTGTTCAATGAGCATCTGTTGATTTGAAAAATTTTAAGAAAAAATGAAGCAAAAATGGATGAATTCATGATAACTTAACAACTTATCAAATGAGTATCTCACAACTTATCAAAGGGTATTTCATTTAAATACCAACCGTAGCATATCTGTTATATTGATAAAGGAATAGAGAAATTGCCAAATATTTGCAAATGATTACTATTAAGAAGACGTAAAATGATTGCAGTGAGGAAATTGATTAAATCAAGATCAGCTAAATTGATAAATTTATTATCAATTAAAAAAAATCAGAAAATCAAAGAAATTTTCGCTCAAGTGTTTAAAAAGTATTAATTGATAATATTATCAAAATAATCATAATCCATATAATTACTCATCGTCCTATCAATATTGAATTCTTTGATTAAATTAATTTAATTGAATATTATCAAGATGATGAAAATTTCCTAATTATCTTTTCTTTCTTAGTCCGCTTAAATATTATTAAAACTTCTGGTATTTATTTCTCAATAATATGCAAAAATTTCTTATCTCGAATTTTATTAAAATAAAACAAAAGACGATTAAAGTTATGTCAAAAATGATCGAATAAATGTTAAAAACTTTTAATAATATTAAATTAAATTAAAAAATAATTAGGAATTTATAAAATTATCTAAAAGTTTGGAAAGTTTCTTTTTTGAATTAATCACAAGAATGTTTAATTTCTCGAAAATAATTCATCCGCACATTATTTCAAAAAAAAAAAACAACTTATTCGTCTATTTTTTCTCTTTCAACAAAATAAAAACAAAAATGATAGCAATTGCTAAATCTGATCGATTATAAATTTATTTATTTATTTTATCTTCTTTTGTCATTTTTATTTCCAACAGCTAAAATGATTCGAGAAAGCAAAAAAAAAAAGAGAGAGAAAAGTGGAAAGAAAAAAGAGAATGAAAATGTTATCGGAAAGTTTGGTGGAAAAATAAATCAAAAAAATAATGGAAGGAATAAAATCAAAATTTTTCATATCCTTTCTCTTTTCTTCCTTTTCGTTTTTTTTTATTTTTCTTTCGTTTAATAAATCAATTTTGGTACATTTGTTAAAATTTTATTTAAAAAAAAAAACTTCGAAACTTTAAAATTACAAAAAAATTTTTTCATTTATCAAAATAATTTCATCCATTCATAAATTACTGTTTTTTTTCAATGAAACAAAATTTGATAAATATTTTCTTTTTGGAAAAAATGATAATTTTTCTTGAGAAAAAAAAATATAGCCATATTAACATTTAATCATTAAAGCTCGTAAAAAATTATACATAATTTTACATGTTTAAATCAGTTCTCAGAAAAAAAGAGCTATGATAAGTAATTATTGAAAAACAAATCAATTAAGTTTAAATTAATTAAGTTTTATCATGAATTAATTTTAATAAATTAATTAGAATATAAATTTTTTGCTTAATTTTTGTGAGAAGTAATCTGTCAATCACTATCACTGATAATAAATTTATTGATAAAAAGTCAAACATTATTAGCGTTGTCAAACTTATTGATAAGAAATCAATCATTATTACCATCAAATTTTGTCAAAAACGGATAAGATAACAAAAATAAATGAATATCAATAAATTTGTTATGAGTAATATCAAAAAAATTACTAGTAAGATGTTAATCATTGTTGTTGCTTATCAAACATACTGATAAAAAAAAAGAGAAAAAGATTAATAATATTATTGATAAAAAGTTCAACCACTGTTATTACTATTAAAATTACTGCTAAATGATCAATCCCTATTATTGTCATCAAACTTACTGATAATGATCAATCTCTATCAGTACCAAATTTATCAGTAAAAATTCTACTGTTATTATTTTCAAAGTTATTGATAATTTTTTAAACTCTCATGCGTGAATTTTTCAAATTTCACAAATCATTATTCTTGATGAAAAGATCTGATGTATGATCATTCTCGATTATCATCATCATCGTTTTATATACGAAAAAAAATGATTTTTAAAAATGATGCAATATATCATAATGGAAAAATTCCATGATAAGGTATTTTAATAATACAGCAATATACAAATATATAAATAATTTATGTATCTAATTTAAATGTTAAATTAATCATTATCATTTAGCAAGAAGCAATCCGAAGCTAAGCATGAATTTTTGAATTTTATTTTTAAATTTTAATCCTTTTGCTTTTTTTTTTCATCAATGCAATAAATATTTTTCTTTTATGCTATGAGCATTAAATTTGTGCTAAAAATAAGTATTAATTATTAAATTAAATAAAAAAAAGATAAAGAAAAAATTGGAACTGATAAAAAAAAAAATTAAGATGAGAAGCAAAGGCTATAAATAAAAATAAATTATTTAGCAACAAAATAAAAAAAAAAAAACGATCTTTTCATCAATTAACCATTTTTATTGATATATTAGAAATGCGAAAAAAAAATTTCCAATGCTTTTAATTTTCAATCAATTAGTCATTTTATCGAAATAATTTTCGCCTTTTTTTTTCGTTTATAAATTTTTAATTTTTAAAATTAAAAATGATAATAACAATAGTTTGTTAATTGATTAAATAATGAAAAAGAAATCAATTTAATTCATAATGTGTTAATTTTAATGATTATTAGTATCATAAGATTTTTCTCTTTCAATTATAAAAGCTGAAGATAACAAATAAAACCTAAAATATTCATTTTTAATAACCATAATTCATAATGTGTCACTCTAATGATTATTATTACTCTAAGATTTTCTCTTTCAATCATGAAACAATGTTCATCTTTGATAACCATAATTCATAATATGTCATTTTAGTGATTATTATTATTGTAAGATTTTTCTCTTTCAATTATGAAAGCTGAAGATAACAAATAAAACTTAAAATATTCATCTTTAATAATCATAATTCATAATATGTCATTTTAATATTGTTATTATTATAAGATTTTTCTCTTTCGATCATGAAAGCTGAAGATAACAAATAAAACTTAAAATATTCATAATCATGATTCATAATGTATTAATTTGATGACCATTATTATCATAAGATTTTTTCGTTTATCAATGAATTTTCATTGATAAAGTTGAAGATAACATTATCTGTTTATCTTTATCAAATTATAATAATTGATATATTATACTTAAAATTATCTAAATAAATATACGACTGTTTTATAGTATTATTTAAAGTTAATTTAAAATTTGTATTGAAAATTTTTTTAAAAACAAGAAGAAAAAAAAGTGAATAGAAAAATTTAGCATAAACAATTTTGGTCCATTTATAAAAATAATAAATAAATACTAAATTTTACTGCTCAATAAAAGCTAAAATTATCCATTTAATCACACCATTGGGAAATTAAAAATTCTGCTTATCGAAAATAAATATTCTCTTTTTTATCTTAAAAAAATAAATTTAAAAATAATTATTAATATAAATACAATTTTGATAGCGTTTATTTTTAAAATTATCATCAATATCATTCATGTAAATTATCCTTAGCAATCAATATTACTATTTTTATCATTTATTATTAGTTAGAAATGTGCGTTAATACTTAAGAGCAATTGTAATTCTCACAAATTTCGAGAAAGGTTTTTTGCTAATCTCGAAATGAATGGTTATCTATCAATCATACCATTTATATGTTATCGTTTTCTAATCAATATCACTATTTTTGTCATTATTATTGGTAAATATATATTGATATTCACTAATAACTGTGATTTTTTTCAGTCTCAACAAATGTCTCGACATATCAATTGCTATTATCATTACTACTTTTATCATATCATTATAAAGTGTAATCGCTATTTTCATCTATCATAATGGCTTTTAGAATCACAAATATCCCAATCATCGCCATCATCCCATATCGTTAATTTATAAAAACGACAGAAAAATTGAGGAAAAAAATTCAACTTCTTGACATTAATCTACTGATCTCATTAACTTTTTTGCAAAACTAATCAATCAATTTTGCAGGTAAATTCAAATCTATATTCTTAAAAATTTGGATGAGAAAAAAAAGCAAAAAGTCTTAAATTTTGTTCGCCTAAATATGATGATCCTTCTTTTATTTGAAACATTTGCGGAAGTTATTCGCTCAGTAAACATTACCGTAATATTTCATTAAATTCTCGAATCATTGATTTTAACATAAAGTTTTAATTGTATTTTTGGAATTATATCGAAAGAAAAAACAATAATGAAGCAATAAACAAATAATTAATTAATTAATTAAAGGATTAGTATACATAAGATAATTAAATTCATCTAAATAAAAATCATATGTATTGTTTATTAATTAATGAATAAAGAAGGAATTAATGCTATTCTTGTAGCTATTTTTC
Source organism: Dirofilaria immitis (assembly GCA_024305405.1). Lineage (NCBI taxonomy): Eukaryota > Metazoa > Nematoda > Chromadorea > Rhabditida > Onchocercidae > Dirofilaria > Dirofilaria immitis. The sequence goes on along the minus strand of JAKNDB010000088.1, from coordinate 1,299,501 downwards.
TACATTGCAATGATAAATGTGTCATTAATTGTTTTTTACTCAAATTAACTAATTGCTATCTTTGTCAACGATTCAATAAAATAAGAAGAAAGAAAGTTATGTTAACTAAAATACTTTGACTATGGTTTGCTAAAAAACGGAATAGTTGATACAACAGAATAAGAAATGCACGCTAATTAGAGAACTTTGACAATGGTTTGTTAAGAAATCAAATAGCTAAAATAATAAGGAATGTATGCTAATTAAAATACTTTGACTATGGTTTGTTAAGAGACAGAGTAGTATTTGTATATGAAAAATTAATTACTCATTTGTTACCATTTTTCTTGTTATTATTTTATTTTTAACGATAAAAGATAATGAAAATTACAATGATTCTAATTAAATCAATCAATTCTTCTTACAAGCTAAGTTTAAAATTAATCAAATTAATCTATCAAAAATATGAAAAAATTTTTGATTTTTCAAATGAAATCTGATAGAATTTGAAACAAAAAGTAAATAAAAAATAAATAAATTAACCGATTTTCCTTCCCAAATCTTGGCATTTTATTTCTACTATCAAATTTTTTTTTCCTATGTTCATTATTAATTTTCCAAACAACAAAATGTATGAAAAGTTTCGAGTTATTATGAACGATGTCGAACTTATTTGGATTATTACAAAATTCATAGTAAATAAATAAAACTAGAAATTCTATAAATTTACATAAAAGAAAAAAAAGAAAATCTAACTAATAATAATCATACGTCTTATTTTTGATTATTGAAATTAAAATTAATTAAAATAGGAATTGAAAAAAGAATTCGGATATTGTAATAGAAGAAAAGATTGAATATTAGAAAATGAAATGCTTTAATTAATTAAAAATGCTACAGAATGCATGATGACATCTTCAATTATCATCCTATGCTAATCATTTTTGCATATGAAAAAAACTTACCATAATTTGAATTCAAAACATTTCAATAATGCAATTTACATTTTTGACATTTTCATCTAAGCAAGGAATTATATCCTTTAATGGATTAACATTGGTTTTTTTTCTTTTTGTTCAAACAACTATTTCATGTCAATAAATAAACTTGTCATATCTTTAAGACAACTAATTTTGACCTTTATGAATATCAGAAAAAAAAATAAAAATGAATAAATAAAAGCATTTCTTGTAATTTTAAATGGGATTAAATTTTAAAAGCATTTATATAAATAAAAATAATTTAGGAAAAATTGTTTACATTTAATAAATTGATAATAATTTTTCTTTTTCTTTTTCTTTTCTTTTGTTTTTTTTCTTGTTTTTTGTTAACAATTATTTCAAAGCTCATAAAATTATCCATTTCAAATAACTAATTCTTTTCATATTTTATGAAATGAAAAGAAAAAAGAAAAAAGATGAATTTTTCAATAGGATAGCATAATATTGTCCAAATTTTATTTTCTAAACAAAATAAAAAAGCAAAAAAAAAAAGAAAAGATTTTTCAATAATTGAAGAAAAAAAGACGAAGAAAAAAATAGAAAATTCAATAAAATTATATAAATTATTCGAAAATTCTTCATAAAAAATAAAGAAAACAAAAAAAAAAAAAAAAGATTGAAATAAATAAATGAGATAATATCTACAAACATATCATCGAATCAAAAATATTTTTGACATTTCATGAAAATCTAAATTGGGAATGCTTGAACGTATCATTATATTATTCGTATCTAGTCAAATGCTTTTTATATATATTTGAAATTTGTTTGCCTCTTTTACCCTACACTCTCAAGATATTTATTATCCAATAATTTATCTGCTTATATTCAATGCAAAATAATGATTTATGATGATTTGTTGAAGTTAATTTCATGTTTCAAAATTTATTCAATCATAATAATACATCATCATTTTACAACAACATTCAAATTTCATTATTCGAATACGAAAATAATCTCATTCAGCTAGAATTGTTGATGAGTAATAATTAAATTGCACATTTTTTTCTTCCTTCTATGATCGATTTTAAAATTTATCAATCAATCAAGATTAATCGTTCAAAAATATGCTATCAATTGTTTGTCATTATTTCATTAACAATTTTATATGTATTATTTTTCATAATTTAAAAGAATTTGCTAATTTACAATTCCTAATCGTTTTTATATTATTTTTACAAATTATGAATATTTTTCTAGATTCTGAATTCATTGATTAATTTTTATTACAAATTTTCCGTAGCATTAATGCATTTAAAATTACTTGGGAAATATGGATTTACCAGAAGTTTTCAATGTCAGAAACTTCTAATATCCCAGAACAAGTAGTTATATTTTTACCCATCTAAACTAATCCATTTCAATTAAATTGGAGAGAAATAAGCCGGAAAATTTAGCTTTATCAGGTGTCAGAAGCTTTGATACGACAAAACTTATATATCTCTATCTAATTAAATTAATTCATTCTACTTAAATTAATCAAACTAATTATTATTCGTTGTGAATCCATTAATTTTTAATTCGAATTCTATTTTTTTCTTTATACTGCTTTTAAGTTGATAATTTTTATCAAAATTCAAGTTTTGCATGGATTGTTTTTTCTTTTAGAAATGATAATTATTGCATAATTATCAATATTTCCTTTATCTCTTATCAGATTTTTTTTCTCGAATTGCTAACGATTGATTATTGCTGAGTTGTTTGTATCTCTAAACTTCATCTGTTAAAATTTTTGACTTGTTTTTTATAACTCATTTCATTTCGTCATCAATATTTTTTACAAAATTGCCTTATTTGTTAGCCAAGAGTGATAATAGATAATTTCAACTGATAATTTTTTCGCTAACTTATTATTTTGCTCAAATTTTTAAATAATTTACTTCTTTCTAGTCTTAATATTAATACTTTTTTTCCTTTTCTAACATTTATCTTATCATTTCGTTTTGACTTATTTGCACTAACAATGATTAACTATGAATTTAAAATATCCTCATCAAAAATGATCATCACTATAACAATAATCAATCACAGCTATCAATATCATAAATCATAAGTTAATTACCGTTATAATAGAATTTTTTTAATGAAATCGACAAATTAATTTGATTGTGATGAAATCGATAGATTTGATTATTATGAAATCGATAAATTACATCGTGATGAAATCGATAAATTAGATTATGATGAAATCGATAAATTACATCATGATGAAATCGATAAATTTGATTGTGATGAAATCGATAAATTAGATTATGATGAAATCGATAAATTTATGATGAAATCGATAAGTTAGATTATGATGAAATCGATAAATTACATCATGATGAAATCGATAAATTAGATTATGATGAAATCGATAAATTTATGATGAAATCGATAAGTTAGATTATGATGAAATCGATAAATTACATCATGATGAAATCGATAAATTTATGATGAAATCGATAAGTTAGATTATGATGAAATCAATAAATTACATCATGATGAAATCGATAAATTAGATTATGATGGAATCAATAAATTAGATTATGAGTGATGAAATCAATAATTCCCCTCAAATTCATCAACTCGATTCTTTCTAAAATAATTCTCTAATTAGAATTAAATAACTTTTTAAAGCAAACAAAAAAAAACGATTGAAAAGGAGAAAAGTGAAATGCAGAGCTTATTTGAAATATAAAAAAAAGTCATTTTCAATAATGAAGCAAATTTCAGACTACCAAAAAAACTTCAAGTAAAGAAAAGTTTACAATTGAAAAAGCGAAATATAGCGAAATATATTTTAAAAAAAAAAGAATTGACTAACTTCTTGTCAAGTAAGAATTTAATGTCTTGAAAATTAAATTTATCATGGATAAATAATACGGCAAAAAAAAACGAATAACGAACTTTGATTTGCAAACTTTTTTTTTATATTTCTATATGAGTATAATTTTTTCACAGAATTTCAATCAATAATTTGCATTAATTTCATCATTTTATTTTTATCAGTAAAAGAAGTATTAAATTATCACTGAAAAATAATCAATTATTGTTTTTTTTGCCATTATTATTATTAAATAGAAAATGATATATGGCAATATGTAAATTACAAATTTCTTATTACTATTTTATCATTCCAAATAGGAAATGATTATGATTGATATAAATAAAAATATTGACGATTTTATCAGGTTATAATCATTAATTTATTTTATATCTAAGTTTTTCTTTTGATATTAATTCGAAATTTTAATATACGTTTAAGCTAAATTTGTATTTATCTAAATATATTTAAATTACATTTTTCATATTGGATATTAGCAATTTAAAATAACAAAAAAACGAATAAAAAGTAATAAAAATGCAAATTTTTACAGTTTTTTAATGCAAAATTAAATTTAATAATTGTTAACTAATAATTTGAAATTAAAAAAACTTTTCTTTTCTTTTTTCTTCTATTCGAATAAATTTAGTGAAAAAAATTTAATTATTATTTCACATTGATCAGTCTATCTGTTTTATTATTTAATCGTTCATGATACAAATAATGTGATCTTTGGGTATATGCATTCCGAATTCGAGATTCTTGAGTGTAACTTATGTAATCAATCTATCAAACTTAGTATTTCATTATCTTCTTATTCTATCTGTTAGTCAAGAATGCAAAATAATTCATTCCAATTTATGAATTTTACTGATCGAATTTTAATTTGCATAAAAATTAGAAGAAAAAGAAAAGATTGTTTTATAATTAACATAAAAATGAAATTGTCGAGTAGTTAAAATATTGTACAAAAATAAATGAATAAATTTCATAGCCTAAATTAAGTACCAATATAACCTAAATTAAATGGCAATAATATTTATTTAAAAATTTCGCAAGTAAGTGAAATTTTTAACTACTGTATATTAAATATAATCATTTGCATACACGTAAAGATACATGAGATAAGCAACAATAATGTATGATATATGCATATTTGTTAACCATTTTTGAGAAACTGATTATGAAATATGCAACTTATCAATGTCTGATAAGTTTTTTTTTCAAGTTTCATTTTATATAATCAATTGTTGTTTTAATATGAAAAATATTTAATATAGCAAAGTAGCAATAATAAATTTAGCATAATTTTATGCAAATTTTTTTTCTAAAGAATTCTGATATAGCGTCGTTTCATTCGTTTTGCAGTTCTCGTTGGTTGATGAACTTTTGTTGATTGACGAGAATTATTGTCATTTAATAGTTCATCCGATAGGAATAGTAATATTGGCTTATATTTCTAGAATGATTAAAATCTAATTATATTTGATTAATTAATTAATGCGGTGATTAAATAGACTTTTTTTTCGTAAATGATCGATAATTTCGATAATTAAACGATAATTTAAACTTGTCGATATTGATTGATAATTTGATCTTATAAGCAAATCATTAATTGGACGATTGATTGATAATTTGATCATGTAAATAATGATTCTTTATTTTTTGCTTTTTAAAAGGTTTTGTAAAACTTTTGCAAAAATTCTTGAAATTAACCAAATAATTATCGATTATACTTTGTAACATTTCAAGCTTTGTTTTATGATTTGTAGATAAAATAGTATAAAATAAAATTGGGAAACTTTATTAGTAGTAATATTGAAAAAGTTTTTAAATAATTATTTCATTTATATTAGAAAAATAAACTTGAAAGTTTGTAAATTTGAAGAAAAAATGATATATGAAACAACTTGATTGGTATTTACCTGTCGTTTTGTTTTACGAGACGGAATTTTTCGTTTGATTTGTTGATCAGTATGATTGTTGAAACTGTCCGATACGATGGTTTTGCAAATTTCATGATAATTTTTTGAATTGTATTTCATCTCTATTACTCTTTCCTACATTTGATTCATTTCGGATAACACATGTTCTCATCGTTTTATCTACTACCTGTTCTTTTAATTTATTAATTAGTTTTCTTTTTTCTAAATTATTCCTATCTCTATTATTGTCCAATAAATTCTGCGTTATTTTTATTTACATTGAAAATGTTTTTATTTACAAAAAGAATTTGTTTACAAAAAAAGAACTTTCATTTCTTATAATATGCAAATTTAAAAATGATTGAAAGTATAATTCTAAATTTTAGAAATGCTAATTTAAAACTAAAAAAAAAGGAAGTAACGGATGTTTCGGTTAAAAGTATTAATTTTAGATTAATTAAAGTTAATAATTACTTTTCCATCGATATGTCAGAATTAATTGCATTATTAGATAGGTTAATTTCAGGTTCGATAGTTGATACATCTGTTGATAATCTATTATGCAACTTATCGATTGGCTTTTTGTCTTTTCGCCTAAATTATCCTAAAGAAAAAAAAGACGGGAAGAAAGAAAATTATCCGTAAAATTTATTCAATAATTAGCAAAGGATATAAATTAGAATTGAATTACTAAAAGTAAAATTTGCTCGATAATTAGCAAAAGATATAAATCTGAATTGAATTATTAAAAGTAAAATTTATTCGGTAATTAGCAAAGGAAATAAATTAGAATTGAATTACTAAAAGTAAAATTTGCTCGATAATTAGCAAAAATATCAATCAGAATTGAATTAAAATATAAATCAGAATTGAATTACTAAAATTCGATCTTTTTTTCTTACACTAGAAGAAGTGTTAATAATTATTAAAAATTGATTAAATATATTATGCAGTATTTCATAATTCTAGCAATTTCAGAAATTTTTCGTTAAAAAAATTAATATTAAATTTTATGAAATTTGAAACTATCGATGCTGAAAGTTTTATTGTAAATTTTACAATAATAGGTGATGATGGTGGTACTGATTTTTCTTGCGATATATCGTTTCCTTTCGGTTGATGTCGTTTCTGTGGAAATAAACATTTTTTTATTGACAGAAAATATTAGATCATGCGAATTTTAATCATTAGTTTGATAAACTTCCTTGCTGATATCTTTTCTACAGCAATAAATCATTTAAGTTTTATTTTTTTAATTTATTAAAGTTTATTTTATACAAAGTTTTTCTAAAGTTTCATTACGTGTAAAATCTTGCCATTTAAGTTTTACCTTCTTAATTTATTGAAATTTATTTTATACAAAGTTTTTCTAAAGTTTTATTGCGTGTAAAATTTTGCATGAGGAAATTTCCGCTAAAGTACTCGCAAAAAAATTAAAAATTTGAAAAGTTAGATAATGAAAATTTTAAAAATTATGAAAAAATTTTACATAATTTTGTGGAAATTCATCTGATAACGTATATGATAAACGTCGTAACCATAATAGTATCGTTAGAAGAATAGCAAAAATGATAAGTAATATAATCGCTGAACCAATAAATGTTTCCTCAAATTTTATCAATTCCTTATCATAATTGTGTAATTTTAGCAATGCATGATTGATTGAATCAATGATAATTTGCATTCGCATATTAATCCGTCGGCATTGTTGTAGTGTGGATGATTGAATTGATTCGAATTGTGTTCTTAATTTTTTCAACAATTTTATCAACAATTCCTAATATTATCAGCAATCATTTTGCATTTAAAAAAAAAAAAACCATGATATTACTATATAATCAATGATATACGGTTATAAAATATACGGTATTAAACAGTAAAATAGAATTTAAAATGTGTAATTGTTTTATTCAAAAGAAATGATACTGTATATTCAATAGAAAATTTTTTAAAAAAAAAGTTAACACTATCGGATCGATGAGAATTAAGCAATATTTCAAATGATTTCATCAATTTTTTTTTCATTTATTTTTTTAACAATAATTTTATAATTATGGAATTATAATTTTTAAATTTAAAAAAAAAAATTTCGAAATAAAAATAAATATTTTATTTATTATTCAAAAATTTAATTATTTTCAAATTTATTTTTCCATAAATACATACATTAAATTAGCTTTTTTTTTATTGACTAAAATTTTTCTATTATTTTCTTTTTCGTTGGTTAAAAAAAAATTGGTAAAAATAGATGAAAATATATTTTACAAAAAAAAAAAAAATCAAGCCTTAAATAGCCGCCTTAAATGATCGATAATAATGTATACGTTTTTATAACCTATTGCTGCTATATATAGCATTGGTTGAAATATCACATCGAAGAAATTGTCGTATAAATGGATGTATATAATTGCGTATCCATTGTCTTGGCATAGCCTTAAAAATCGTTCCATTGATAGAACAGCTATTTGGCCAAGTAGTAAACCAAGCATTTCTGAAATCATTTTCAATAATGAATGGATAATTTGATAAATTTGCCTATTTAAATAATATTCATCAATAAATCTTTTTTTTTTTTTTTTGGTAAAATATGACATCATATAACTTCAATTTTCTTTTTGGAACTATTTTCATATATTCCAAATTTAAATTCAAATAAAAATTAGAAAGAAAAGATTAAAGATTAATCTGTCCTGACTGAATTGGGTAAATGATTATTATTTAAATGAAAAAATAAATAAACAAATAAAAAAAGTTTATAAATAAGTAAACAATTATCATTGGGAAGGAAATATTATAATAAAAATTAAAAAAAAACGATTAAAAATTGATCTATTATGATTGAATAGAGTAGGTTATAATTAATCGAATCAAAGAATAAGTAAACAAATGAAAAAAATCTATCAATAAGTAAACAATTATCATTGGAAAGGAAATACCATAATAAGAATTAGAAAGAAAAACTTTTAAACCAATTTATTATGATTGAATTAAGTAAATGACTATTATTCAAATAAAAAAAACAAATAAAATAAACAAATAAAAAAGTTTATGAATAAGTAAACAATTATGATTGGAGAAGAAATATCATAGATAACTAAATTATCCATTGTTGCACTATTTGGTTTATATTTTTGATTTAATTTTTATCACATAATTTTTGATTATTAAAAATTAACAATTTTATAATTACATTTATACGAAATATTCAATGCTATTTTTTTCTTCTCCTTGTTGTAACAAATTTTTAAAAGTTAAAAAAATTTTTAAATTTAATTTTTTTCTTCTTCGTCTTATTTTTTGTCCCTAAAAATAGCTATCGTAATTTATCACCAAATTTCATATTAAATTAAAGTAATTGTTAGGCATATGTATGTATCTGAAGAAAGAATAATAATCATAATAAATACATTCTCGTGAAAAAAAAATCGAAATCGATAGTTAATTTAATTGGATTTAATAAAATCGTCTTTTTCATTAATCTTTTTTTTTTTGTAAAACTATTATCAATGATTATTTAATTAAAGATGAATAATATAGAAATTTATATAAGATTATTTTAAAAAGCAAATATCATGAAAACTCTTTTCTTTTTTCTTTTTTGTTTTTAAAAAATATACGTCAAAATTTTTATCATTTATCAAAATATACGTCAAAATTTTTATCATTTATCATTTTTAATCTTTTAATTAAAATATGACAAAATTTAAATGCTAATAATTTTAATTTAAATATTATATAGTAATTATTATTATATTTTAAAATATTATTTATTATTATATTCTATTTCTTTTCAAAATTTCTGAATTGATTTTCGATTGCATTATCGAATTATTTTATATTATTTTTCTATTTTCCTTCCGTTTTTTTTCTATTTTTATAATCTTCAACTTTTATACTTCAAATCAATTTTGCTCTGTTGGCATATTGTTGATTTCATTCAGTTCATCCACCAATGTTAGCTTTCTAATCGTAAGCTTCATTGTTTTTATCCTCTTCCAACTGACTCTTCGTCCGCTTCATCGTCTTCTTTGTCAAATATTGATTCGAGAGTAACAACAACAACAACAACAACGATTATCATATTCATTTCATCGTCAGGCTATATTACTTATAACAACAACTCTTCCATCTGTTTTATTTATTCGAAATTGAAAAAGCAATCAATCATATCTATTTCAATACTTTTTTTTACTTTATTTTCCTGTTCCTTTCGTTCATCTTATTTTCATGTTCATTTGGTATAATTTTATGATTCTATTATAAGTATTAATAACAATTAGTTAGTATATATGATTGTTTTGATTGTATAAATATTGATAACGTTTAATTTAATGATTAAATATTAATTAATATTTTATATCAATTACTATTTTTTGTTGTCTTGAAAAATATTATTTTTGAGTATAATTTTCACTCCTCTCTCTCTCTCTCGCTCTCTCTCTTTCCTAATTTAATACTATTTAGCTTTAACTTTATGAATTACATGATTATGATAGCAAAGATTAATAATAATCCCTATATTTTATATCGCATGGACATCATTAATACAATACAATGTGTTTGAATTCATTTTACCATATATGATGATATATTATTTATAAACGATGATTAGTAAACGATGATAATTATATCATGATTAAATGAATATAATCATTAATAAAAAAATGTATGATTTATTTTCATTCTTCTTCTTCAGAAAATTATTTCATTGGATAATATTGCTAATTGGCAATGATATTTTATACACATGTCTTTTATAATGTCGAATAATTCATTAACTGAATCAACCCGATTACGAATAAAAGAGCCTGTATATACATCTGATAAACGAGCCAAATTTACGCAGCAAGAAAATAAAAAGTTAGTCTTATAATTTAATATTATATTATATTATTTATTTATTTATCAAATCTTTTCAATCGATAAAAAATTATTTTATTTAATAAAAGAAGGCTAATGTTAATATTTATGAGATTCTTAAATTTTTTTTTTTCATAACAAATATTTATTTTATCATGAATTATTAAAGGAGAAATTAATTATTGATTTGTTTTTTATAAAGCAAACAATGTTGGAACTTCTTTGAGGTTAAAGGCTTATTGAAACAGCCTAGCCTCACCCAATAAAGGTCCAAACTTTTATTATTGCTTCCGTTGACGTCTAAATTGCCCATGTACATATTTAAAGACCAATTTAGTGCTTTTTAAGAAGCATTTCATAATTGAACTGAACTTGAGCACTAAATTCAATGCGTACGATTTACACCACTATACTATCACGTTCAAACTCACGTCAATCAGTTCACGTGAGTGAAAGAAGGATAATTTAAATAATAATGCCAGGTAGCAAATTAAGCAACTGAATCATTAATGATGAAATTTTAGATGGATACGATTTTGTACAATAGTAGGCTATATATTTTTGTTTCATTACCAGCGGCATCATTAAGTATTTATTACATATGGATTTGGAATCCCGATTATATCAGCAGGGTAAGTTATTAGATTAGCAATTTTTCCCAATAAACAATTTTCTCATATAGCACATTAGAGGAAATTTAATCTCAGACGTTGTGTAATATTCAGATATAGATATTGATTGATTCTATCATTGAAATAAAGTTCAAAATATTCCGATTGCTCGTGAATATACAGATAATAATATATTATTTATGATTTTATAATCGAACAAAAAAAAATTTTTTTAAACATTTAAATTTTCTAAAAATTTAGAATAAGATAATCTTATATTAATTATTCATCCAAATTCTAAAATGAAATTTCAGTTTCCACTTGATAAGAATCGAACAGTAAAGATCGATCATATTGCTAAGCCGATATCATCAATAAAACATAATGATCAATCGAGATATAGGCTTGATTCATTTAAAAGAAATAACACTAGCATCAAGATTAGAAAAAGCTTTTTCGAACTTCTGTGCAGTCTTCATTAACCACAACAACTAAACAATTTTTGACACAGAAGCCACTTAAACTATCGCATAAAATATCACAGCAACAGATGAAATCATCAAATATCGCAGGTTTCTTTGATTTTTATTCATATTTTTATAATAATAACAGATAACACAGGTAGGTAATCGAAGTGATTAAGTCTATTATCATTACACACGTACTGCATATTTCGTTATCTTTTTTTAAAAAAAAGTAAATCTTAGAGATTATTACTTCTATGGGAAATGTAATTAAAATCAATTATCACTAAAAATTATGATCTATTAATTTTTTTCTAATGTTTGAATTTTTGAAAATAAATTGTCTCCTATCGCTTCCCTACGACTGTCTTATAAAAAGTTTACTAAATTCTGTTTTGTTTCAGATTGACAATTGAAAATGCAATCAAATCAATTATAGGAGTCCGAAGTTATATGATATTTTAATAGTGTCCCTTATTCCCAATTTCAGTCCATAGAAGCCTTTTCATGTGAATGCATGCCACTTGTGATTAATTGATGATAATTCGAAACTGTAAGATTCTAAGAATTCATTTCTGCTATATCCCAAAACCATAAGAAAAACGTCTAATACATTGCAAAATAAAAAATCAGTTAGATAAAACTGAAATTTCGTATAATCGTGCAAAAATTCAAAAATTTAACCTTCGATCGCTCAAATTAAACATTTGATTCGATCGTCCCTACCAGGCATTTTGAGCTTTAATATTTCATCGTTCACGCGGTTCAATTATAATGGCTCGAATATGTTTGTTAAAGTAAATATATCAGTATAACGAATTCTTAAAAACCAAAAATATCTCATCAACATCTCATCAAAATAAACAGGAATGCATGGATGGGATACAGGATGGAAATGAGAAAATTTCAGAAATACGTACTGTAGCCACTGTATCCAACTATGATTATAACCAAATTATTATTGTCCAAGAGTAAGGAATCATGAATTCCTTACTCAGAAAACGCATTAACATTAAAAATGTTTTCCACTGCTATATTTACTTTAGCAGACACCTTCTATAAAGATATTAAATTTAAAAATATTTTCGATTGCCATCACAGCTTTAAGAGATATTTTTAATGCAATATTAACTCTAAAATTGTTTTCCATATTATATTTTTTGCATTTATGATATTAACTTTAAAAGGTATTTTTTTAAGATAATAAAAATATTTTCCACTATGATATTAATTTAAAAAGATATTTTTCATTGTGATAACCTTTCCTGAATACTAATATTTTTGATAAACAACAAAGTAATCACACTGTTCAAGAACGATCTTCAAAAATTCTGAAAAAAAAAAATAATACGAAATCTTCTCACAATTAGTTAACAAATATATATATAGGATTATAAATCAGACCTCGAAATTTCATTGCCAACAAGATAATGCACATAGCTGGAATGAATATAAATAAAAGAACTATAAAAAATCAAAAATCATAATGATAACAAGAAATAAAATTTAAAGTCAAAAAGGGCAAACATTAATTTTTCGATTCCTACTTGGCTTCATTTCCTTTCTCTTCCTACTTCCATCAACCTTTAATCACTCTCATTTTCAAAAAAAAGGTAAACAAAACCTATACTAACAAATATCAATCATTTACAATGATATATCGAAAAATTAATTAAGTCCTCAGGCAGTTTAGAGGTGAGATCCTTTAAAGTTAAAAGTTTCTAAAACTTAGCGACTAAACAGTGAAGAGTAAATTTCTCGCTAATTTTTTATACAGTTCCGTTTAATTTTGATGCCTCTTACTGCTATTTTATTCCAATTATTTTAATATGAATAACAGATTAAATCTAAAGAGGAAAAATTCAAATGCGTATAAAATTCAATACACTGAAAAGTTGTCTTCATCTGACTTTCTTTCTTTCGAACTTACATTTCGTTCACTTAATACGCTGCTTGATAGTGATGTATCGAGAGAGATATCATCATCAGAGGTATTTAGCACAGTGGCCAAGCAATTCATTAGATTATCCATTCTGTTATAATCTTCGTCGTAGAGCTTCTCAGCTTCCAAATACTATAATAAAATAAAATTAGCAATATTCCCTATTTAATAGTATAAAAATCATAAATAGCAGAAAAGCCGCTATTTATTTTTCATTCTATTATCTTCAAAAAGAATGATAATAAGATATATGAATATATGGAAGTGTTCCAAAATGAACTTTATTAAGGGCTTCATCAAGACGAATAGCCAAATTTCTGATGTCTGAATTCGTTGCTCTGTTTAATGTTGCAATTTCATTCTTTGTTTTGCCGATTTCTCGTTGCACTTCTACATTCTCTTTATCGAAATCTTGCATTCGCCGGCGAATGTTCTTCACTTGTCTGGAAATATCACATGTAAAAATTATATAAAAATATGCAATTTGACAAAGTTCAAAGAAAATCCATTTTAGATTTAGCAAGAGATAATACTTTCAATTTCAAAGAAAATATACATTTATTTATAAATTAGAATTTTATCGATAAAACGTTCCATGATATTAAATTCCACTTTATTTTAATGAATCCAAACAAAATATATTCTGCGAAAGAGCAGAATAATTGAAGAAATTTAATTATGAATAAATACAAAGTAAGCATGCATTAAAATGCATCCTCTAGTGTTGCATGCCAAAGACCGCAGCGCATCTGATAATCTGATAACAATTCATAAATATTAAGCATAAAAATAATTTTTATCTAATCTATCCGCTATTAAACTGGTAATAGAAACTGGAAAAATGAGATTTAAAGACTTAAAGTAGTACAAACTAAATGATAAATAAATCAAAGAAGTTAAAATTAATTGAAAAGCTGCTCAAAAAATAAGACGAACCAATTAGATGATAAACAACTATGAGCAAATTACACAAGTGAACCATTTCAGATAAGATAAGAATTAAGCAAAATCGTAATTAAAAATCAACAAATCAAAAAACAAATGATTTAAAACTATGGATGTTTGAAGCAAATGAATTTATCAATAAATTATATTTATCAGAAAAGTGTATGTGTACGCATGTTGTAGATAAAACTAATTTCTTGAATTCACGTACAGCTTCAATAGATGTGTCAAATGCGAACTGCGAAGCAAAGGATCTTATAGATAATTAAAAGAACAAAATTAAAAATAATAACAAAAATAAGAACGAACTCATTCAAAGTTGCCAAATGTTCCTTAATATCTTTCAGTGATTTGGCATGAAGTGATTCTTCCTTTTCGAATTCTTTTTCCATCGTATGCAATTTGTTTTTTCCTTTGTTAATTTCTCTTCGATATTCATATAACTTTCTTTCGCTTCATTATGCCGCTCCTTCGCATGGGATAACGTCTCTTCAATTACTGTTCCTTCCTTCTATAAGTGCAAAACGAATTTACAATCAGTTTTTGAAAAGAAAAGCTTTCATATAAAATCACCCTTGAAAAAGTCAATTTTAAATCAAAATTTTAAGCAGTGAATCAAATTTCTACTTAATTTTTATGAAACAAAAAAATAAAAGACATGTAACAAAAAATTTGAAAAATCTTGAAATGACACGATACTAGTCTTCGTATGTATAATAAAAAATATAACTCCCAAAATTTAAAAATTCTAAAGCAAACTGAAAAGACATAGCAATTAAGCCTAATTTTCGGATATAAAATAATCACTTTATTTTTTTCGAGAAACAAAGTAATATACAAAATATTTGGACAGAAAAATAATACTCCAAACCTGACGTTCACGCAATTTATTCAAAACCTCCGTAAGATGTTCCATAGATCGAGCAATCATCATTCTAGTCTTTTGCTTCTCCTTGTATTCCCATTTCTTACGACTGAAATTATAAAACACCGGATAAATATAATACTTCAGCAGCAGTGCTTCGTTGCAAATATCTTCTGGGGTGGATGATACTAAAAATATGTGTCAAAATGTATTGTCAGCCCGAAAAAATTAATCAGAATTGATGAGATCACCTATTTGTAGTCTACGATTCGTTTCTAATACGATCACTTAGCTTGGTTCACATACAAAATTTATGGTTTTTATCAGGGCTACCAGCTCAAAAATTTTAAAGAAAGTTTCAAAACCCGCGAGAAAATAAAATTGCAAAAATTTTCTAAATGAACAAAATTTTTTCAGAATTTTCCAGATAAAGATGTAACATAAATGGTACTATTAAGTTTGTAAAAGCAAAATGCTTGTACTTTTCTAAGGAAATTTCCTTTTGGATATTTTCCAAATATTTCGTTAATTCATTTAAATCAGCGTTCAGACGATCAGGTGAATTGACGATATCACGATCAATAACATCAATTTGAAATGTTAGGCGTTTACCTTCACTTTGTGTTTCACCCTGTAAATTATTTGTAAATATATAAAATATCCAAATTTTTATCAAAAAAAATTGATTTTTTACAAGGAAAAAGAGTATAATCCAAATCAACAAAATCGAAAATATAAAAACATTATTAATATCATTTTCCACTTTTTAAAATAAAAATAAAAAAAGTACCAATTCCTTTTCCTTTTCAATATTAGTTTCATAAATTGTTTTCAACTCCATTTGGATTGCTTCGGTTTGAACATATGTTTCTTTTATACTACGTTCTAGGATTTCCATTTTTTCGCGGTACTAAAAAGATCTGATTCATCAATATTCCGATAAGAGAAATATCATCTTGCAGATTATGATTCGATGTTATCATTTTCGCATTACACTACAACATGTTGATATTTGTGTTCATATAAAATAGGATAATAAATCAAAATAAGTGGTAAAAGACTATTTTTTGTATAACTGATAATTCAATCACCTCATTTTCCAAATGTTTTCGATTGTTTATTTCATTATGCAAACGTTGTACTTCATTACTGAGATCAATAACATTAAGTCTTTTGGATTCCAGGTCACTCTTACGGCTATCAACACTGCTAAATATATCGTTCGCTTTCTGAAATTGAAAACGACATTGAATAACTTAAACCGATAGTTTCAAAAGGAATAGCGATTAAATTATGAATAATTTCGATAGGTCATATTAATACTGCTTTTGTTTTCAAGATAAATAAAAAAGAAAGAATCAAGAAAGTCCAGTCTAAAGATCAACGAAAGTTGAACAAAGTATTCCATTCTGCCAAGTTATTAACTATCAAACAAAAATGAAAAAAGCTGTTATTCTATTAGCAGAAACAGCAAATGCTTGTCAACATATTTTATTAACATAACTTTATAGAATAAAAAACGAGTTATTTCTTAGATAGTTTGTTATGAATAGGAAATGAAGAAAAATTCGTTGAAAAATATAAAAAAATCCGCAATATTCATGAAAATTGAGAAAGCCAATCTGCAAAAATGAAATTTACGATAATTAATTATTGTGGCTGCTTTTCCATGACAATAATATGAATGAGCTAATTCAGTACTAACCGCAATGGCATTTGCTGAGAATTCGATGAAATTGATTAGAGTTGAAAGAAGAATTCGTGTTCGTCCTGGTGCTGGCGCGACTAAATCGAGACAGCTGAATTGGATCTCATTCGATGAAATATCTTCCACAATAGCAGACCTGAAATATTCATGAAAGAATAAAAAATTGGGTAGCTTTTCAAATGCAAAGAATTTTGTAAGCAAGCAAGTAGTTCTTGCGTTGAAAATTTTATAAAAATTCAGAGTAAAAGGCATTTCACAAAAACTGCAATGAGAGAAATTCATTTCGCACGCAACCATTCATACAGGTGCAAAATTTTCAATCATAGCCATTGCAATAATTTTTGCCGATATTTTACATTTAAATTTTCGTTTGGTATGACAGATTTCATAAATCCCATTTCCTTAATATATGACGAAATGAGAAAATAAGGTCTAGTGAGCTTTATCATTTTTTGCAAAATAATAGTTGACAATATCGTTATAAACGAAATAAGTCTTCGATGACTTACAGCGCTTGAAAGATGACCAATTTCGGATATGCCTGAATGAATAAATCCATGTCATTGTTAAATGCAAACGGTGGTGTCGTAAATATAGCATCCGGAATATCCATGATGTATTGGGTAATATACTGGTATATATTACACATTAGTTCAGCCTGAAACCACGTACTTTTTATAATGCAAGTTTCTTAACTTTCTGCTGATTTCAGGATCTTTCTTAACTTGATTTTAGCCTGAAATCTGGAGGAGCAAATGAAATTGATTTCAATCCTGAAATGTTAAATGAATAAAATGACGAGTTCGATTTAATTAGTTGTTTTAAAAGAATCACTACATGCATAATATTCAAAAAGAATCATACAAGCTTATAACATGTTTTAAAAACATAAGAAAAACAACAGAAATGTTCAAATCACAGTCTACATCAAACAAAAAACTGGAAAAATGGTGAAGGAAAAGAGCATTACTTACACTGACCACAGTATTATTTCTTATCTGAAATTGAGAATTCAAAATCTTACTAAAAAAATCAGATGATGGTACAGAAAGTAATTTTCTTCTTCATTTCCTAAATTTTCTTTTTTCTCTTCAATTTTTCTTAATTAGTTGGAACAGTATACTGCTAGATTCTCGGAAGCAGATCGAATAAATTTAATATAAATTAAGAAAATCGAAAAAATTTTGCTGTTAAGATAGACAATCTTCCCTATTATGAAAACATACAGAAGAATAAGTTAGATCGCCATATCTGATATGAAAGCTACATCAATATGAAATGTATTGCTTTGAACGATCTGACGAACACAAATGACACAACTTTCGTATTCTCAATTGATTAAGGTCAGTATGCTTCTTGTTGCTGCAGACTTAAAAATGCTTACTGTCGGTTTTTGGATATGAACAGGGTTTAGCCGAAGTGAAGGAAACATTCGATTTAGCGTTTCAGTTATTGTATTTACATCAAGAACTTTTGGCAACATTAATTCGAAAGGACCAGCTAACGATGACATACGACGTTGCGACATAATGTTCTGAAAAATTGAATTCATTAAATCCATAATTATAGCAAATGATATTTATTAAATAAATTAAACTTCTTCTCGTAATTATCGGAGACTCTTTAGACAAACAATAAAGGAATTAATAATTTTCCATTAGTAATATAAAAGATATTACTGTAATCATGAAAGAAAATACTACCCACTGCATACGATATTTAGCAAAACTCGAATTAAAGATTGTCCGATTTCCGAAGGAGTATACATGCCCTGGTAGGTGAGAAAGAGGCGCGAGACTCCGAAAGCTAGCAATTCAGGAAGTCTTCCAGGGTTTCCCACACTTCAATATTGTAATCCGAATTGCATGTATATCTAATCCTCCTAATGAAAAACTCATCAACTACAAAAAATTTAACTCATATACTCAAATACGAGATTTTGAAGCATTAAACAGCCCAAGTCCGAGATAGAAAACGGCGACAAGAAAGATTAATTGATTCAAAAGACAATCCTATTATTAGGTGAATTACTAGCGCAGCCATTAAATCACTTCAAGTAAATGTATCTTAAAATCATTCTTAAATAACTAAATAATAAACAAAAGAGACATGAAATGCCAAAGTAATATTAAAAAGAATATAATTGATGAACTTTGAAAAGACAAAGAAAGCATATACTTGATTGTTTTATTAATTATATTACAAAATATCAACATTTTAGGGAAAAACGAATGGATAATAATACGATAAAAAACAATAGCACAAAATACAAAAATGACAATTCTTATATATTCAGAGTTGAATAATAATAAAACAAAGCCCGCATTAAATTAAAACAGATTCAAAATTGCTTTAAAGAGCCAGCAAAACTGAATTCAAATCAAGAATTTTGCAAAGAAATTTTTGCTTCAAAATAACAGTAAACATCAAATTCACTAATGCGGCTAAAAAGTTGTGAACTCAAAAATTATTAATTTTTTTGTCAGATAAAAAATAACCAAAGAAAATAGCAACTTGACAAAGATTGTATTCTCCAGAAACTGTACATACATTATGCAAAGTATCTGAAGAGAGAACACAAAGTATAATTAAACCATTTTCAGATTAGATCTGAGTATCCATGCTATCAGTCCTTGCTTCATCCGATTTTTCACCACTGATTTCATCTTCGTACATGGGCTCCATTACTTTGTCAACATAAGCTGCTTCTAATGGTGTAACAATCACATCACCCCAAAATGTCATATCGGTTACCAATCCTAAAAAACTCCAAAATCTATAAATTAAATGAGTTGAATTACAATACCATTTGAAGCAAATGCTGAGAAATTCCTTCGTCAAAGACTAATTTTCTATGGTTTAAATCACTAAACAAAGGGAAATAAAAATGAGAACAATTACCACTTTTTGAAGTCTCCAAACCTAAAACATGTTTGTAACCACCATGACAGATAATTCGCAGCAATGTTTGCGACGAACTACACAACTGGTCCTGAAAAATAAATGATATAATGCTAATATGGAATAAATGTTCAGAAAAGAAAGCAAACAGTAATCCAACACACTGTAAGAGGATTAAAAATAGTAGCACGAAACGTTTTTTGAGTTAAGAAAAACCAAATAAGAGAAGTTTTAAGATGAAGAAATTTCAGATTAATAAATAATTCGCTTATTCTTGATTTTAGTAAATTACAAGAAATTGATCCTAACCATCTGTTCGTAAGTTAGCGATTGATGGATACGCCGAGCTTGCTCACAAGGGTCACTTAGAGCCGGTGAAGTGGGAAGTAATAATCCAGCAGCAAGAAGTTGAAAAAACCGTCGAAATGCTTGACTCGCCGAAAGCGGCTGTTGTGATGCTGTATTCACCACCGCATAATGTGACTAAATCAAATCAGTAAATGACAAATATCGAAATCCAAAATCTCCGTTATGTTTGATTTCAGTACCCTATTTTCTTCATGTTTCAAATAAGGAAAATTTTGCAAAATAAAAATTTTAAATTACTGAATGCTTTCCTGATTTCGAATCCCTGTTTATCTTGAACTTATCCATTAATGAAGTCTTTTGGGAGTAAATGATCTACATTTTTCAACAAAAATAACATAACATCTTGTAATAATCTAAAAAATTTTGGAAAAGTCAACATACAATTAATTCAATATTCCAAACACTCAAATCCTTCAGTTGATCAAAACGGTTACGAATGTCTTTCATAATGCGAATCAAAATCTGTAAAATATGTACAATGATAAAAAAATTACACAGAAATTACTGCAAAGCATTATGAAATTTTTGCATAGTTGTGGAGAAAATCATTTCAGTACAATTTACCGCGCTTCAATCATTTCATTAACCTTAATAGTTGGATTTGATGCATTTTCTTCAAACCATCGGGCATGTCTTAGAGCAGCCATATGTGAGATCATAATGCTCTCCTTCACTAAAAATATTTTTTAACTATCATTTAGAAATTTAACAGAAAAATGTATGAACTTTAAAACTTATTATTATCGCAATAATAATAGTATAACAAATTTTTAATGGTTAAATGAGTCGAAATGAAAACTATACAGTGAAGGTCAGGTTCCAGTAGTTTTGCGTTGGACGGCACTGTAGTTATCAACAATCGTACAACTGCATTTGGCCCAGCTAACTCACAACCGAAATCACGAGAAATACAACCATACACTGAAATTAAAAATTTAGTGGAAATATGCATTTTTCTATTTCCGATAAGAAAGTGAAAAATAGGAAAAGTAAAACTTAATATTAAGAAGTCATAAAATTAAAACCCTTAGTTATAGAAATCATAAAATTAAAATCCTTGTTATACCCCTAGATATAGAAGGATATTAAATTTTAGCATAAACATTTTCAGCAGTAAGCGCTAAGAGCATAATTTCCTCATACTTAATACAAATACCAATAAAAGTAGACTGAAAAGGAAAAAAAATTAATTGAAAATACGGCAAAATTATACGGACCTTCTTTATCATTTGCTTTCAGCTCTTCAACAATTTTTTGTCCGAGTGCTGATACTGCTTCTACTAAAAATATCAGCGACAATTCAAATAAATGTGTTTAAATAACATCTTTAATGTTGATAACTATGCTCAATTACATTGCTGCATCAGCAACACATTGCGTATTCAAGATGGATTAGTCTGATGAATGCTCAGAATCTAAGAAATATTCTAGAAAATTAAAACAACCTGTTGGAAGCGAACGCAATACAACAACAATGTCAGCAACATTATGACCAGCGAGCATAGTACCTTTTCGAAATGATCCTACTTCACGAAATTCTTCAATAGTCTAAAAAAGGTAAAAACTTATTCAATAGCGTATTTTGTAATCTATACATCTTCACATAAAATTGTTAAAAGGCCAATCTCTAAGCATAATCTTCCATAACACTCTTACATATTTTCTTCAAAATATTTTTAAAATACTCTGGAATTTTTATTATAAACAAGCAGTTCTCAACAAGCGACTGCTTTCAAAGTATACAGCAATTTGTTTTTATAATAGAGTAGCATAGCTTACCACAGAAGGTAAAAGATCAGGAGCAGCACTAATCTTTTCAATTGCAGCTTTGATTTTTGAAATCAATCCAAGAACAGCAGTTTGTTCAATTGGTGTTGGCGTAATTTCCTGATGTCGCTTGGTTATTGCCTTAATTTTGAAAATTCGCGTGAATGATAATCTACATATCAAAAATATTTCAATAAAAAAGCTAATATTAATAAATATATGGATATCAAATAACTCTTGAACCATTAGCAAAGCGCTAAAACAATATGCAGTACTTGTGCTAAATCGGTATCATCCAATTCTTTAGTTCTTGGAAAACTAGCTTCGCATAAAGCCAAATCAAAGGACATTGGTCGGCATCGCAAATACCGGTCCTGCAGGTGCAGTACCAGGTGGAGGTCCATACAAGGGTGGAAAAAGTGGTGCTGGGCCACGACGACCCCAACCTCGAAAACGCATAATCACAGTAATCTAAAAATACCACAAAATCCCATATTGTAGAATAACGCATCAATATTAATATTAACGAACCAAATATATATGACAGAGAACCATTAAGTTATAAATTAATAATAACAAAAGCACTTCAAATATTAACTGGTATGAAAGGTCATTCTATATGAAACGTATTAATAAAATGTTAGGGAATATTTGATAATTGAATAAAAAACTTTCTCTTTCCATAATTTTAACTATGCGCTATATTTCACGATTATTTAATCAAACATTGGAGTGGAGATCTTAGAAATTACTCACTACAAAAGCATGTTTAACTTTTTCTTTTTTTCCTCTCACTCTTTTCGAAAAAAAATTTTCATAACTTTTTGACTATTGTTTATAATTACTTGACATTTATGATTAATCGACACTTTTAATATATACCCAGAATTAATCGATCAATCATAAACAGTAATCAAAAATCATGTTGTTTCTCAACTTCTCGTATCACATCCGATTAATATGCCTTCTTTCAACATTCTCAGTCTCTTGTCTCTATTAACACATATGTTTTCCCTACTTCTCTCATTTTCTATTTAATAGGTATGCTTTTGTAAATACGCTCAATTTCTAGGCTTTTTATTGACAAACATATTTTTCTCAATTTTTCTATGCTCTAACTCTTCATTAACAAATACATTTTTCCCGTTCTTTGATTTCCAAATAGCAGTTTTTATTCTTTCTAGATGACTATCGCTTCATCGTATTTTTCATCAGGAAATCCAGGACAATTCTCGCAAACAACCCGCGAATAATCAACCCCAAACTTTCCGATGTCTCCAAAAATCTTTCACTAAAACTAGCGGGAAATACATGCCGCCAAAATTTTATAGCGTAATCCACCGGTTACAATATGAAACATTTAAGTCTCAAAACGTTATAATCGAAATTATTTAATAATATATCATTAATTTTTGCATTTCATTCTAATAAAAAAATTTTCGTCATTAAAATTTTAAATTTTCAAACATTATGAGTGTAAAAATTTGATTTACGACACGAAAAAAGTGCAAAAAGCATTTTTGTTATTTTGATATTAATCCATTCAAATTTAATTTCATTTTTAATTTATTTTTATCAATTTCATCTCATCATCTTCATTTTTTTCACAGTATACTGTTTACCGTGTAATGGGAATAGCAAATTGAATGTGTATGCAAATATATTAGGCAATAAAACGATGTAATAAAAATGTTCGAAAGGTTTTGATATGAAAATTGAAATTAAATTAAAAACTTTTAAATTGCTTTGGTACAAAACAAAATAAAAATGAAATAAAAAATATGTAAAAATGTTATACGTATTTTTAACGCAATATACATAAGAAATTTTTATTTATTAGTAATTAATTTCCATTCTTTAATTGAATTAAATTTAATTCAATTTCGAATATTAAAATATAATTATTTTCATTCAAATTTATTTCTTTTTCTTCTCTAATTGTTTTCAGTTTGTTTTTTCTCATTTCATATATGTTTACTATCAGTAAATTAATATTATATTCTTAGAATTTTTGTAACACAAAAATTTCAACAATAATTTTTTAATTAAACTTTAAAAAAAAAAGGTTGGACAAATTATTCAGGTAAATGAGGAAGAGAAGAACGGGAGGGGAGAGAAAAAAATAATAAAAGATTACAACGAAAGCAATTCCATTAGATGATAACCTTAGCAAGGACAAAATTTTGATTGTGAGAAAATTTGTAGTTATTTTTTTGAAATGAAAATATTGAACAAATTTGCTTTTATCATTTTTTAAAATTATCAATTATATTCAACATTTTGGACAATATTTATAAATAAAAAATTTGATAATATAAATTAATGTTTATTGTATTTTAATCGTTTATTAATTATAAAATAAACAAAACAAAAGTGCTAAAAATAAATAAATAAAATTAACTAAATAAATAAAATGTGAAATGGTGAAAAAAAAACGAAAAAGCTTTCCGACAATTGTTTTTAGGAAAATTATTAACAAAAATTTTCGAAATAAATATTGGAAAAATTATTAGATTTAATTGAATAAAATAAATTTCATCATATCATAATATCATTATTATTATTATTATTATTATTATTATTATTATTATTATTATTATTATTATTATTATTATTATTATTATTATTATTATTATTATTATTATTATTATTATTATTATTATTATTATCATTATTATCATTATTATCATTATTATCATTATTATCATTATTATCATTATTATCATTATTATCATTATTATCATTATTATTATTATTATTATTTATATATTTGGATATAAATAATATCCTTCTTTTTCGCCATTACACCAACAAATATTAGGATTGCCGTTAAAAAAAAAAGAATAATTACAGTTTTTTTTTCTTTTAACATCGTTGAATTTTTGCTGCATTGTGGTTAATAATATTCAAAAAAATCTAATCATATCATTTATCATTTTAATGCTTATTTTATTTGTTTTATGATTTTCTTTTTTTTTTCTTACAAAATGACTGATTACATTGTTATTTTGTTATGCTTTTTTTCTTTGCTTCTTTTTTTTCATTTTTTAAATTAAAAGAAAATATTATTTTAAATGAAAAAATTAAATAAATTTTAAATTAATTTTTATTTTTAAATTTAAAATATAAAATAGCATAGATAAATTGTTATTTTAATTAAAAATATTTCATTCGAAATTTGCTAATAAACTTATGCTAATAATTAATTTATGAAAATGTCATAATGAAAATTTTTGAAAAATACGAATGTTAGTAATCGATCATCAAAAATAAGACAACGATCAATTAAAATTATAATCACATTGAAACATTAAAAGCTGTCGAAATATTCAACGCATTGGTCATACTTTGATTCTTTGATATTGCAATTAAGTAGATCAAAATAAATCGATCTATATAAATTTAATCAATAATCAATAAGCAAATCAATTTGTTCAGAAATATCATCCCGTCTTTTTTAATACAGTAATAAGCTATTTTTACATTCGTCAAAAAATGAATGAATGATTGGACTGGAAAAGAAGTTTTAAAAATCAGAGTTCACTTTGTCATAAAAGGTCAAAGTTAATTTTTGTATCAACAAGGCTATGATTACTTGCTATCACAATAAATTTGTAAATATCAATGGAACA
The DNA here is from genome assembly GCA_024305405.1 of Dirofilaria immitis. Taxonomy (NCBI): domain Eukaryota; kingdom Metazoa; phylum Nematoda; class Chromadorea; order Rhabditida; family Onchocercidae; genus Dirofilaria; species Dirofilaria immitis. The sequence continues at coordinate 1,273,726 of JAKNDB010000088.1, read as the reverse complement.
TATTTGAGAGAAATGTTTAATAAATCATAACGTACTAATCAAAATGCAAATTTTTAACTGATATTGATAATTAGGAAAAATTTACTCCTCTCCCGACAATGCTTAATTTAAAGTTTTCAAGTAAGTTCAAATCAATGCCTTCAAGATTGATTGATTTTTTTGTCACTTAAAAATATGAAATCTACTCAGAGATTATTTTAAGATAGATATAAATTGCTTATTTAAGTTATGATAAGCTTATATAATCTGATGAATTAATGATAATCAAATATTTCGAGAATGAGCTGGAAAATTTAATTTTTAATATAACACAAATTTTATTATTATAATTTATCGAATTTTATTCATCTAAATGAATGGATGATTGAATTTCAAAAATTCAAATACTATTTTATCAAATTTATTCGATTATTTTTAAGAGTCACTTTTAAGCAATAATAGTACTAAGAAATAAAATTGAGGCTCATAATTATAATAGAATTTAACTTTAGAATGATTCTAAAAATTCTTTAATTTTTTCTCGAATTTTATCCAACAATTCTCGAGAATTCAATGCAGTGTTTAAGCAATTTTCCAATATTAATTTTAATAATGATGGGCATTAACGATTTCGAACTTATATTTTCCTAAGTCAGTTTCTTGTTTCAATTTTTTTAGACGGAAAAAATTAAATCGTTTGCGCTTTAATAAACAAAGTTTATTTTAAGGCTTGTTTACTTTAGACTACTCTCTCTAAGTTGATTTCACCAACATTATTTATTTATTACCTGATCAATTCAACATTTCAAATAATATTTAGGCATCTATTCAGTAAGATGGAATAGTAAGAAAGTTTTATAAAAACTATTTTATGGTTTTTTCTCGAGAAACATTTATGAGCTATTGATTCACACAAGAGCTCAAATAAACAATTATGAGCTATTGATTCATACAAGAGCTCAAATAATATTTGCATATAATTTTAGAGTATAAAAATTTATTAGATTTATTCAACATTCTATAATTATACTAGTTAATTCTATTTTTAAAAATATCGATTACAAACGAATTCTCGAATTGTTCGAGATCATAGTAAATCTTAAAATGAAATGTTAAAGAAATGCTACAAATTTCAATGAATTATCAAAATGTTAGAATTATCAAAATGACCCATCGTATCACAAATTAAAATTTAAAATTTCAATTATTCAATGTTTTTTTTCTATAAAATTATAAACTTGAAGAATGAAATATATTCATATGTTTAGGATGATAATATTAATTTTTAAATTCTAAAAATTGCAAAAAAATTAATTAAATTACGATTTTATATTTCTTGATTTCTTCAACAAATTTATTTATTAAAAAAAAAAAAAGAAAACTGAAAAAGTCAAGATTGAGAGAAATGAAAAGAGGGAATGAGAAGAAAAGATGAGAAAGAAAGAGGAAAGAAAGAGAGCGAAAAAAAAGAGAAAGATTTCGGTATGAACAAAAATTTTAAGCTTCGAGAAAAAACCAAAAAAAAATTATTTGCACCAAATAATTTATTGACATAATTTACGAAAAATTTCTCCATATATTATTAATAAGACATATTCACTTTCGTTCGAAAACGTTAGATTGGATAGGATGTATTTTTGATTTTGGCCTATTTCAATTTGTAGGCTTTTTAGGTTCTTTTTTTGATCCATTTCAATTTTTTGAAGAAATTTTCGAAATAATAAATTTTTGCTAGAAGAAACTTCTCTTTTACTTTTCTTTTCTTTTTTTTTTCGCAATCGTTTATAATGGTTGTTCATTTGGTTTCTTTTTTCTTATATATTTTTTTGAATTTAAATTTGAAAATTATTTTTTAATACAGTAATAGAGTAAAATTATTGATACAGTAATAGATATGGAATTTTTATTCATACGGTACCTGTCTTATGTAATAATTTTGTTTTCGTTTCATTAAAAATTACCTAAATTTTTTTGTTCGAAAAATTTATCGCCTTTATTACAAATAGATAAGAGATAAAGAAAAAATGACGAGATAATATTGAAAACTTTTAAAATAATTTCAAATGATCGTTACAATTATCCAATCATATTTTTTTGATCTAATATTATCATAGATATGATAACATTATATGCTTATATTATATTCAACAAAATTTTATTTTATAAAAATTTTAGGATTTATTTCTTTAAAACAAACTTTCGCATTCGCATAATTTGTCTTAAAAAAATTATTCATAAATTTAAAATTATTAATTTTTTTTTCTTCTTTTTATCAATTGATTTAACTTATGAAAAAAATGGCTTAAATTAGCTTAAGGCTCATTTAACTTACTAAAATTGTAAGATTGTAAATTGATTTAAACTATAAAATCAAAAATTAATATAAATCAGATGAAAATAAGATGAAGAAAAAAAATTAACAATCATATTAAAGTATAGTTTGCATACTTACGTCATTGTTATCAATATGTTATCCTGCATACTGTAATAATATAATTTTTACGGTATAAATTCTTATTTTGCGATATACTGTAATATCATAATTTTTACGGTATAAATTTTTATTTTGAACAAATAATAATCATTTCATCGACTTAATTCTAATTTATTTCTTTTTTTTATCTTATCAATATGATTCATTCCTTTCTATATGTCATATATTTTGGTTAACTTTTTTCAACATTTTTCATTATTCGTCATCAAATATTGCCAATTTCTCTAAAAAGATTAGTGATAATTTTTATAAAAATGAAAAAATTTATCAGTATTATTATCATTTAAATATGGTATATCAATTTATTGCTGCAAATTATTTCTCAATACTTTATTTTATATTATTATGCAAATAATTTTTTGCTTGTTTATAAATATATTACAATGGAATTAATGATAATATATATCAGCATTATCATTAAGAAATATCGCATATCAATCTATTTCATATTGGATATTTCTTAATAGTTTATTTTATATTATTATGCAAATAGTTTTTCGCTTGTTTATAAACATATTATAATAGAATTAATGATAACAAATGATAACATATATCAACATTATCATTAGTAAATATCGCATTTCATATTATTTTTCTAGCAATAACAAAATATTTTTCAATATTTTATTTCATATTATTATATAAATAATGGATAAGCAATTTATATTTGATAATATTGATTGATTTCTATAGTTATTTTCTTGGAAATTGAGTAGAAATTATTAAATATATTTGTTCTTTTTATCATTAATTAAATTTTTTGAATTAAAATTTATTATGAAAGGAATAACATTTAATATAAATAATATTTAGCAAATATTATTTTAACATATAATTTCTTCTTTTAATATTTGTATTGATAAATAATGTTAATTGTGATATCAAATTTGAAATATATTCATACAGATAAAAGATAAAAGTTGCTGTAATTTTACAAAAAGATAGGAAAGCATATTTTGTTTAATAATTAGGAATACTTTTGCTTAATTACATAATTTTTATTAACTTCAAAATTTTTATAAATATCTAAGTTTATTTTAAATATAGTTTATCACCGATTATTAAATAATTATTGTATTATTTAATTAAATTATTCGAATTTATTTATTTCAATACTTCATTTTGTTTTTTCTTTTCTTAGTAATTGTAGACTTAAATACTTGAATACTCAAAAATTCAATGCTTATTAATCAATCTCATATAGAAAATAAAACCGATACTTTTGTGCATCGTCCAAGTAAATAAATTACTAAGAATTGAATGCATATATATTAAGAAATTGAATACATATATATATTAAGAAATTAAATACATATATATTAAGAATATATATTAAGAAATTGAATACATATTATGCTAGAAGGAATAATTTATTAATTAATTTTTAATTAAAATAAAAATATTTTATTTTTCTGTTTCAATTTTAGTATAATAAAAATTTCGATAATAAAATAAAAAAATATTTCATAATTCCTTTTTTTATTGAAAATGAAAATTTGATTTAATCTTGTTAATCAAAAATCAAAAAAGTAGTAATAATAATAATAACTAAACAAATATTTATCAAATAAAAGCATTTAGAACATACAACATTATATAGTTTAAAAAAAAAAAGCCTCATATTATACTTTGCATAAATTATCTCAAAAATATTTCACAAAAATTTTACACATATATATATATATATTTTTGATTATATATTAATACTCATAGGATGTAATTATTTGCAGACTATCTTTTAGGATTGCTTATTTTTTAATTATTTGATATCTATGAGATATAATTTCATCAAAATATCATTTAGAAATAATTGTTCGTACCTGTGAGAATAATTATTTTGAAATATTTCTTAAAAGCATCTAACATTTGATCAGCAATACTTATGAAATCTCATTACTTCGAAATAACTACTCAAATGTATCCATCTTTTTTAAATTATTTAATATTTTACGCGATCTAATTACCTCGGAACATTCCACTGATCATTTATTCATTTGTATCTATGAGATCTAATTACTTCAAAATAACGATCAGATCTTTTGATTATTCATATCTATGAGATCTAATTATCTTGAAATTTTACGTACCTCTCTTGTCATCTAAATTCATGAGACCTAAATATTTCAAATTTTTTTGATTAAACATTTACATATGAATAGAACATATTAACGAAAGTGTTAAGCATTTTGATAATTCGATTATCATTGATATCATTGAGATATTAGGTTATCATAAATAATTTGATTATCATTGATAACTAACTAACTACTAGAAGTCATTTTTTTGAGAAAAAAGTGAAAAAAGCAAAATCGATGATTAATTTTTGAAATATTTGGAAAAAAATTATTTCAATTTATCAAATTATGCTTATTAATACTATCGTGTTTCATCAATGAATGCAATGCAGGAAAGATTGAGAGAATGGGAGAAAGATTGAGGAGATGAAAGGATGAAAGATTGAGAGAATCAGGAAGAGAAAGGCGCATATTACTTATCTAAATGAACAAATGAGAGAATGAGAGTGTAAAAGAGTCAGGGAGAGTAAATATATGAACATATACACATCTTATTGGTTAGCTACAAATCATGAAAAGGATAATGGCTTTCAACTGGTTGTGTACCACTTATTATTTTGTAAAGTACCGCCCCTTTCAAACTTCAAATTTTCATCCTTTTCAATCCTTTTCTCCCTTTTCCCATCTCTCTTTCTCTCTCTCTCTCCATACAACACACATACATATACACACACATACATTCTCTCTCTCATCTCTCTCTCTTCTCTCCTTCTCTTTCTTCCTATTCTTCTATTCGTCTGTTTAAAAATATTTCAAATTTCATGATTTGTTGGAAATTGGTTGAAATAAACTTTTGCTAAAATATTTTTCCAATTTATTTTCAAATTATCATGATTTTTGATTATTATTATTATTATCATTATCATTATTATTATTATGATCACTGTTATTATTACTATTCTCGTGTATTATTATTATTATTATGATTACTATTATTATTTTCGCTGTTACTATCATAATTAGCATAACTAACATTATCATTAGTGATATTATTACTATTATTGTTATCAGCTACTACGATTATTGCTATCATCATTTTATTATATTTATTATTATTAAAAATATTATATTAGTATTATCATTAATTATATTATTATCATTGTTATTAGAATGTGATGAATATTAGCATCAAATTTCTGTTGACATATTACAGTGTACAATCATATAAGAAATAATATTTCGTTAAATTTTAGTTATACTCAATTAGGTAGGCTTAAATACTTTTGCTCTTGCTGAAATATGAAAATTCATATTTATAAATTAATCTAATTGATAACAAAAGTATGGTAATTTTAGAGCTATCTAATTTATAGTGCGTAGTAATTATTTAACACACAAATATTTGCCTAAACAATACATTAGGCTTAGTTTATTCATAAACTTTTATGCAATGCTTTGATATTATCATAATCATATCATTAGACGATGTTTAAACAAAATTATGCAAGAATTTTCATTGGAAATATTTCGAGCAATTAATTTTATCGTATTAATTAATTTTTCGTGAATAAAAGCCAAATAAATTGTAACATTTTGCTGTGTCATATTTTTCTTGCAATTATTTCAATTCAAAACATTGTAATCAATCAACAAAATAATTGCAAGGATTAAAAACTTTCATTGATGTATTTGTGTTTGATGAAATAGATGAAATTTTTTTTTTAACCAAATAATTATTCGTTTTATATAGGGTTTTATTCGAGAAATACATTTCATACTTTTTCGAAATATCAATACTATTCTTTGAATGTTTCAATATTTTTCAATTTTCTTTATCAAAAACTATTTGGAAAATTTATTATCCAAAAAAAAAAAATTTAATTATAGAATATGCCTAAAGAGCAATATATGTGTCAATTATGTGCCAATCATGGTATATTTAATCAACCGAAAAAGGTCATAAACAAAAATGTCCCTATCGTCATTGTCCGTAAGTTTTGAAATCATATTCAAAAAAAAAAAAAAGATGTACATACAAGTTATTGTCATTTCAAATTATTCGTTGATAAAATGATTAGTAAGGTGATAATGACTAACAATTCTATCATTCTTCCTTATCTCTTATTTTAACTTCTTTTTTTCGTCTTTTTTTTTGTTTCATAAAATTGATGCAAAATTACATTTGCTTATTCTTTCAATGCGAAAATTTTTATAATAATTTTAAAAAATTTCTTCATCTTTCACTGTTTCTTTTTTTGAAGTATAACATAAATTTTGGCAATTTTGTAATAACTTTAGTAATTCTCGAGAAAAAGTTGCTAGCAATTCTCGAGAAAAGATATTAATAATTCTCGAAAAACTTATGGTATGAAATGTTTATAATTTAATTAATTCGAATATACTGATATTAATTTTACAATAATTTTAGTAATTGTCGAGAAAAAGATGTTAGCAATTCTTGAAAAAAGATATTAGTAATTCTCGAGAAAAAGGCATTAATAATTCTCGAAAAACTTATGGTATGAAATGTTTATAATTTAATTAATTCGAATATACTAATATTAATTTTACAATAATTTTAGTGATTGTCGAGAAAAAGATGTTAGCAATTCTTGAAAAAGACATTAGTAATTCTCGAGAAAAAGACATTAATAATTCTCGGAAAACTTATGATATGAAATGTTTTTTTGCATAATTTAATTAATTCGAATATACTATTATTAATTTTAAAAATATTTCGATCAATTTTTATCAAATTTAAGCAATCAAAATTAAACAAAATGGAATTTTTTTCGTCGAGATTTCATATGGGATGGAAAAGTTAAAATTTAGTTGAAAAAATTTTTCTTAATGAATCAATAAAAAAAAAGCGGAAATATTTCTAACTTTGTTCAAAAAACGATTCAATAAATTTATTTACTCTGCTATTGCTTTCTCCCTCCGGCTCATAAAACAATTAATCTCTTGAAGTTTTCGTTTTTTTTCCCTGTTCTCGCTCTCGAATGATGATGGTAGACGAGAAAAAAAAAATGAATGGTATTTGTTTTGTCTTTTAGAAAAAAAAAAAAGAGAAAAGAAAAAATTTCAACGATTGATTGTATTTATCCAAATATTTTTGAAGTAATCTTAAAAACTAATTAATTAATTAATTAGTGTTGTCATTTAATGCCAAAAGAAAAAGATAATTTTTCATCATTAACAATTCTGTCTGATATTCTTTTTTTTTCCATTTCTTTTTTTTTGACAAATTTTAATTTAATATATTTAAAAAAAAAATTGATAATTTGATATATTGATAATATTCTCGAAAAAAAAAGTTGCATCAATGTTATGCATGCATGCATGCCATTTATGCAATATGCATGCATGCATGCATTGCTTTCAATAATTTCATATTATTTTGTTATTAAAAAAAAGTGACAAAAAGAGAAGAATGGAAATAAAATGAAAGAAACTGTTATATTTCGAGTGTCAAATTAATCACAAACATTTCATTTGGAAAGAAACAAACGATAGAAAAAATAAATAAATAAAAAGATTACGAAACATTTTTTATTCTTTTATTTATTTATTTATTTATTTTTATTCTTTTTTTGACTCATTTCAATTTCAAAATTTTCAATTTATTACATAAACAAATTCAGCCATATTTTAAATATAAAAATTTAGCAATTAAAATTGACGTATTTTCAATAATTTTGAAATCATTTTTAATATTTATAAATTTTAGCATTTTAACCAATCTTTTATAAATGTAGTAATAAAAAATAAGCTAAATAAGTAACAGGTAAGTTTATTAGTAAATGTAGTCATAAAAAATAAGCTAAATAAGTAACAGGTAAGTTTATTAGTAAATGTAGTAATAAAAATAAGCTAAATAAGTAACAGGTAAGTTTATTAGTAAATGTAGTCATAAAAATAAGCTAAATAAGTAACAGGTAAGTTTATTAGTAAATGTAGTCATAAAAAATAAGCTAAATAAGTAACAGGTAAGTTTATTAGTAAATGTAGTCATAAAAATAAGATAAATAAGTAACAGGTAAGTTTATTAGTAAATGTAGTCATAAAAATTAATTAAATAAATAACAGGTCAAGTTAGCAATGGTACTGAAATAGGTTCATATATAATTCATGTTTACTTGCAATTTCATACGAACAATTTAATTGCTTAATATATTCCAAAACAACGGATCATATAATTGGTACGTTACAAAAATTCGCTTTGTCGCAAATCGCACCTAAATAATCAAGAAAATAAATGATTCTTGATTATTACGATATCTCAAATCTTTCTTGATTATTATGATATCTCAAATCTTTCTTGATTACTACATTATCGTTAAATCTTATCATAAGCATTTGTCTGTATTTTATAATTTTTATTTCCAAAATAAAAATAAGTATTCGAGATAATAATCTGAATAAGTATTCGAGATAATAATTTGAATAAGCATTCGAGAAGATAATCAAAATTGAATAAGTATTCGAAGATAATCAAATTGAATAAGTATCGAGAAAATAAAATTCAATAAGTATTGCGAGTGAATAATTTATATAATTTTTGATACTAAAATCCCAATGATACCTTATTGATCAAACTTTATCAACGCATTTAATATTTGATAAGCGTTAAATTGATTATTACACTTATCAATTAATCAATTGAAATAATTAAAAATTTAAAATTAATATCAATACTAATAATTTATATAGTTTATGCTAAATAAAACGAAATAAAAATAAAAAATTTAATTGAATTAAAAAAAAAATATTTACATAAAGCTAATTTAAGAATAGAAAAAAAAAAGCGATTTATCAAAATTTCATTAATCACAAAAATTTTTGAAAATTTCGAAATCAATTTTTTAAAAAAAAAAAAAATTAGGAAAAAGTAAAGGTAATATAATATGAGCAATAGAATAGACAAAGAGTTGAAAATGAATGCTATAAATTATCAGACTTTTCAACGAAAAGGGTTTTACGTGAAGCATCATTATTTCTTCAATGATACCTTTTCACTCTTTCTTTATTTCTTACTTATTCTCTCTCTCTCTCTCTTCCTCTTTGTTTTTTTTTTCATTCAAAATAATTTCTCTTTCTCTCCTTCATATTATATCCATAAATTTGATGAAAATTTTCAAAGTGAAAAATTATGATTAGTAATAATTCATTTCAAATAATTCATTTTATAGTTCAACAAAAAAAAAAAAAAAAAAAAGAAATTAACGACAATATTTTAGCATTTCTTTTTTTTTTTTATTTTGATTTTTTGAACTGCTAAATAACATTTTTTAAAAAAAAATAATAAATTTATCAAATTTATTATTTTTGATTTTTCCTTTTTTTTTTTTTTTAGAAATGGCTGTTTAATTCAGCACGTTGTCTATTTTAATTTTTGCTTTTTCTCACTGATATGATTTGATGATGATAAAACGAGAGAAGATTTGAGTAAATTTTAAGCTTATTCATATAAATGTATATGTTTGTATGTGTGTGTGTGTGTGTGTGTGTATGTGTGTGTGTGTGTATGTGTGTGTGTGTGGTATGGAATGGTTTTAATTTGTCGCAACGAACAATAATAATATTTTAGAGTTAAAAATTTATCATTTGTCGCTCAATTTGTCAATTTTTTTCTCTCTCTTTTTTATCCACCATCACAAAGAAAAGGCTAAAAAAAAAAAAGAAATTGAAAAGCACTAAGATTACTCGATTGGTTTGTTCAATGATTAATTACGATCATTTTTGTTGCACTCTTCAGGGTTCATTTGTAAAATATGAAACCAAACCAAACTATCCATCACTATTATTCACTTACAAATTAATCTTAAATCAAAATTTTATTTGACCTTTTTAAATTAAAATTTTATTTGACCTTTTAAAATCAAAATTTCCTTTGATCGTCCAAAAACAAAAAAAAACGAATTAAAAAAGATTCTAAAAATTTGCATATTCTAAAATTTCAATTCCATTTTTACCTCATTACATTTAAATTTATACATATGTTTAAAAGGTCAAATTAATATCATTCATTTTTCGTGTATAAAAATGAAAAAAAAAAAGGAAAGTCATTCACTTACAAATTAATCTTAAATCAAAATTTAATTTGACCTTTTAAATCAAAACTTAATTTGACCTTCTTAAATTAAAATTCAATTTGACATTCTTGAATCAAAATTTAATTTTTAACCTTCTGAAAAAAACAAACAAAAGAAGAGATTCTAAAAATTTGCATATTCCAAGATTTCATCAATTCATTTTAATCCCAATTACACATAAATATATATCGCATATCATTCAGAAGGAAAATAAAATGAATGTTATGAAAAATTGTAATTTAAAAAATTTTTTTTTTTAGTTAAATTATAGGAAAAATTTTAGTTTTTTTGGAAATTTCATATAAAAAAATCTTAGCAATTGACATTTTTTTTTCAATTTAATCATAAAATATTTTGTACTTATTTAATTTAAATAATACAATATGATTATTTGTTATCATTATCGCTTTATGATTATTTGATTATTTGTTATCATTATCGCTTTATGATTATTTGATTATTTGTTATCATTATCGCTTTATGATTATTTGATTATTTGTTATCATTATCGCTTTATGATTATTTGTTATCATTATCGCTTTATGATTATTTGTTATCATTATCGCTTTATGATTATTTGTTATCATTATCGCTTTATGATTATTTGTTATCATTATCGCTTTATGATTATTTGATTATTTGTTATAATTAGCGCTTTAAATAAAATGTGAAATTGCGCCATTTCATTTATCAATTCGTCGTAATCCGTTTGATAATTTTTTTTTTTAAAATCTACTTTTATATAATTTTGATTGAAATAGCATAAAATTGTTAAAATCGAGAATTCTCGAGAATGAATATAATTTAATCAATATCTATTACTATTACATATTTTTCAAATATATACTTTAATCGTCTAATCATAGAAATGAATATAAAGCTAAAATTTATCTTTAGAAAAAAAAAAAGGAAAAAGAAAAAACATTTGATTAGCCTATTTAGAAATGCAAAACAAAATTAAGAGCATAGCCAAAAAGTTTTTATTTATTTATTTATTTTTTTCAGAAAACAAAGACAATCATTGGTTAATAAATAAAACTATCATTTATTTCCTAATAGTTTATATAAATTAAAATGAAAACAAATAAAAAAAAAAGATAGAGAAGATTTTATGATTATATTTTGAATTAGCAAATGACCAAAAAAATTCAAAATGAAAATTCCCTTTTCTCCCATTTAAATTTAACCTAAATGTTTTATGGAACTAATTTTTGATTTATTTATTTATTTAATTTTTATTTGTTTATTTTTTCTTTCAAATAATACTCATGGGAATTGTTTAGTTTTTACAATAGATGGCTAATCATATATTGCTTATTGTAATCTTTTCAAATTATTACTTTTTTTTGAACCTTCAATTATTCTTATCATTTTGTTTTGCATTTCGATATATAGATATGATTAGTGAGATGCAAATATTCATTTATTTAATTATCATTTTTTTTTAAATCAATGATTAATCAAATGATTATAGAGAGATTTTTAATATTTTTTTTCAAATTTCAAAAAAATTATATCAAATAAAAATTTATCTATTTATTTGGCAATTTTTTTTAAGCCTTTAAATTCAATGATTAAATCATATAATTATGCGATTATTGTTATTAATTTATCGATTAAAAAATTTCCAAATAGACATTTTCAATATCTGAAAAGTATATATTCTATCATTTTTATAATATACAATTCTTCGGCAATGAAATATTTTAATATTTTTTTACAAAAATTTTTTTCTTTCATAAATTTCATATTTTATTAATAACTAAAAATTATTTTTTAAATTTGAAAAAAGAATAACTTTTTGTTTTTTTTTTGCTAAATTAATAATAATTGTATTAATTTTATATTTTTTTGTTTGTTAGCTTAGATTTAAATAATTTTAGAATATTTTTTGATAAATAAATTTGATCAATTTTTTTTGATAATTATTATTTTTACAGATGTAATTTATGTGCGCTAAATACAAAACGACGAGCATTGGATCAAATTGAACGCCAATTAAAGAATGGATCAGCAAATTTGCAAATTGTTCCAGGATTAATCAATGATAAGATAGATTTATGTGATAGACGTTCTTTCAGTTTTGAAACCAAAAATATTGATACAACCGATTCGAAAGATGATGATTATGGTAGGTAAAATTTCAAAAAGATTTATTACATTAACGATATCATACTTCATAATAAAGTTTAAACAATCAGCATCTATCGATTCATTTAGATGATTGCAAGAATAATATTGCTATATATCAATCTATCAATTCATCTAGATTTCAAGAATGATATCTGTATATTGATCTATCAGTCAGTCAATCAAATCCTCCATCTATCCGTTCATTTTTCCATTTTTTGTTCGCTCGCTCATTCGTTCATCCATTCCAACATTCCGTCCATCTATCCTCCATCCGTCTATCAATCTATCTATTCATCGTCCGTAATTCATCATTCATCCGTCCATTCATTCGTGCTCCATCTATCCGTTTGTCCATTCATTCGTGCTCCATCTATCCGTTTGTCCATTCATCCGTTTATTTCTCCATTCGTTTATCCATCCGCCCGCAATTCATCCATCCATCCGTCTACATATCTGTCCGCAATTCATCCATCCATGCTTCCTTTATTTATTTGCCTATCCGTACGTTTTCCATCCGTTCATCCATCTTTCCATTCGTCTATCCATCCGTTTTTATCATCCGTCTGTAATCCATCCATCCGTTTTTATCATCCGTCTGTAATCCATCCATCCGTTATCTACTGTCCATCAGTCCGTTCTCCATCCGTTTATCCATCCTTCCATTCATCTATCCATCTTCTGTCCGTCCGTCCGCAATTCATCCATCCATCCGTCTACATGTCTGTCCGCAATTCTTCCATCCGTTATCTACTTATGCATTCGTCTATCCGTTCTCCATCCGTCCATCCTTCCACTCGTCTATTCATCCGTCCGTTCTCAATTATTCGTTTATCCGCCCTTCCATTCATCTACCTATCCATTTGTCCGCAATTCATCATCCGTTATCTACTTGTCTAACCGCACATTTTCTATCGTTCATCCGCCAATGCATCCGTCTAATTTCCATCCATTCCCTTCATTCGTCAATCTATCTCATTTGAGTCTTATTGATGAAATAATGAATGATTATTTAATGATAAGTATAGTATAAGATTGATGCTGATAAACTATCACTTGAAGAAATTGACAAATTTCAAAATATCAATTGTTACTTCATTTCAGTGGTTTATTTTTCATATTACTGTATTGAAATACTTTTCAACTTATAATTAATCAAATAAAAATTCATAAAAATATCAAAATAAGTTAAAAGTTTTACAAAATGATTTTCGATAAATTACTACTGATAAGTGATAATTTAAAAAAACAAAATAAATTAATACTGATAAGTGATAATTTAAAAAAAAACAAAATAAATTAATACTGATAAGTGATAATTTAAAAAAAAAAATAAATTAATACTGATAAGTGATAAGTTAAAAAACAAAATAAGTTAATACTGATAAGTGATAATTTAAAAAAGAAAAAAATATGCAATTTCAATTATTTTTATATACCAACAATATTTCATATGACTATACTAAGCAAATCTATCGTTTTTTCCATTCACAAAAATCTTTTTTTTCAAAACTTTAAACTTCTTTTTGATATTTTTATGAATTTTTATTTGATTTTTTTATTAGAAATTTAAAAGTAATCAAAGAAGAAAATACAAATAGAAAATAAATGAAAGAAAGGAAAAAGAAATAATTTTAAAAATTTAAAAATAAAATAAATAAAAAACACACACACACACACACACACATACACACACACACACATACACACATACACACGCAATTGATTTGAAAATTTTTTTTAAATTTGAAGTGATTTATTAGTAAGAATGTTTCAAAAATTTGATGCAAATAATAAATGATTGAAAGTTTTTTTCCTTTTTTTTTTTTTAGAAGTAAGCCGAAAGCTATTTTAAATGTATTATAATTTGTCAAAATGAAACGGAAACATATCTTACATGCTTCTTTCATTCATCCAATACATATATAAATATATATCAATACATATATATATCTTATCTTTAAACAGTTAATTTTATTTCAACCTTTTTTTTTTTTTTTTTACAGAAAATTATTCATTCCGAGACGAAAAGGCTAAAAACTAATTTGTCGGCATTTATCTTTTCATAAAACTTTTTGTTTTTTTTTTTGGCTCATAATTTTCTTCGTTAAAAAAATTTTTTGTTTTACTTTGCTTTTCTGTTTTTTTTTTTTTTAAAGAATGGCTTATTTTACTTTCTTTTTTTTTTTTTGTTAAAAAATTTGTACATATTTTTGAAATGCGAAAAGAAAAGATTTATTCTTTATTTTGTTTTGTTTTTTTGCTAAATAAGCATTTTTTAACAAATTTAATTTTACCGCAATTCCTTTTTTTTGTTGAATTTTGAAAAAAAAATTTCTTTTTCGTTTTTTTTTTTTTTGTTAAAATTTTTATCGCATTATTTATGAAACGATGTGTGTGGTATATATAACGGAAGGCTTTTTTTTTTTTTTTTAGATTAAAATGTAATTGTTTTGCTGAAAAATTTTTTAAATGAAAGATAGAAAAAAAAATTGAAAAATAAGTTAATTTTTATGGAATTTTTCATATCAATAAAAATGATTATTTTAAATAATTTGTTGTTGTTTTTTTTATTTCCAAATTTTTATTAAATATTTTTTTGTTTTGTTTTTGTTTTTGTTTTTTTTTGTTTTTTATAAACATAGAAAATTTCAAACCATATGTTTTTAATAAGATATTTGAAAGAAAAAAAAGAAACAATAATTTGATTTTTCTTTTCTTTTTTCGTAGTAAATAATATTCTTTAATCAAACTTTTTCCTCTCTCGATTTGCTTTTTTTTATCGTAAAATTTTTTTCTATCGTAAAATTCTTTTCTCATTATCATTAAAAAAAAAAATTTGATAACTTAGAATGATCAGAGAATTTTAACAGTGCTTATGAATTTTTAAAATTTTTTAGAAATTTTAGTATAGAAATTTATGAAAAATTTTGAGAGATTATTTTTACGTTTTCCAATTTTGAAAATTTCTTTTCCGAAATTATCATCGATTTTTTATACGGCGAACCTTATTCCTATTCATCCTCATCCTGATATTTATAAAACAATTTGATTAGTAAATGATCTGATGGATGAATATTTAATAATTTAAATGTGAAATTATCAATATGACGGATGTTTTATTAGCTATTTATATTTACAATAAATTGTTAACCGATTATTTTAGTCAAAAAAATTTTTTGGGATCAATTTTCAAATAATTGCAATTTACAGAAAAATTTTTAAATATTATTTTATTAATTTATTTGCTATTATAATTAGTGATAAATGGATGAGATATAAATGATAAGCTTTTTTTTTTGAAATATGAAATTTGAATATTTCAATTCTTTCTCGTGGATGAAATAAATTTTTGAGAAAAAAATAAATAGAAAAAAGGATTTATGAATAATCAGTATATTTGTCTTGAATCCATTGATACATTGGTACTAGATTCAGATTATATTTTAATTTATCTCTTCATATTACTTCCTGAAACTGTATTCTCATACTTGTTCACTTGATTCGGAAAAAAATTTTATCAAATTTGACAAGTTGATTAAGATATAGCTTATCTTGTAAAACAGCGATATGACTCATTGCATATGATAACTTAGAACAAAATGTGGTTACTTATTAAGTTGAAATTAATTTATTCACAAATTGGAAGATGATATGTTAGCTCATTTTAAACCTGATTTATCTAAAATAGTTTTTAGCCTACTTTCATAACCTAAAATTTCTGTTCTAGTATTTTGATTCCAGTTTTTCTCGATTTCCTCACAGCTTTTTCATTTTTTTAAGGATAATAATATTCTCGACATCATACTTTTGCTATATTTATTATATTAAATTTTAGAAAACAATTTTTGAAAAATCTTTTCATTTTTAGAATTTTCTTTTGTTTCTTTATTCTCGATAGTTTTTTTCGAGAAAAATTTTTATCATTTTTTACTTACTCTCAAAAACTTTTTTATTTTTGACATTTTTTCAAATTTTCTTTTATATTAAAAAAATTGCTATAAAAAGTAAATTTTATAAGTTTTTCATAAATATACCGAAAATTTTGATATATTTAAATAAAAATTAAGCAAAAAAATGAAATATTAGTAATTAATTGATAATAGCATAATTAATATATTCAAAAATTAAAAGAAAAAAGAATTAATTTAATTTTAATTAATTTCATTTATCCAAAAAAGTTTTTACATTATACTAATTATTTATGAAATTAAAAGAAAAAAAAAGATTGAAATAAATATGAAAGATAATATAAACAAATTTTTTTCCCATAATTTATTAGCAAGTAATAATAACAATAATTTATTATATTTATGATTATTCCTATGTAATGCAATTAGAGGAATAAAAAATTTATGTACTAATATTTGTTATCCGATATGAGCAATTTATATTATCGATGCTTTTTTAACAATCGACAAATTGATTTTCGTTTTTCTCGTTTTTTCTTTTTTTCAGATACAAATTTGTTAAATATAAAAATTATCAGTGATATTGATGCTACGAACTTTAAAACTTTTTTTTGATCATAACTTTCACTTTTTATATATATAAATAATTTTAAAGAATATTTTTATTTTATTTGCGAAATTAAAATTAATTCAAATTTATTGATTTTAATTGCATCAATTAAATTGCTTTTGATTATTTTATGTAATATGATATCAATTATTGATTGATATCAATTATAAATTGTATAATAGACCTGGTTAATCAATATGACTAATTAATTATGAAACACATAGGCTTGATTACGGTATAAATTAGCTTCTGTTTTATTTCAGGTTTCTGAAGTTACTTAGTTTTCCGTAAATACTTTAAAATTTTTAATTGCTATTGTTTTTGAAAAAATAGCCTGATTCTAATATTTCTCTTTAAATAATTGCAAATTTTCTCTTTACATATAAAATAAATTTTTTCAGTGATTATGAGATTGTTTTCTCGAGATTGAAATTAATTTGATCATATTTCTCGATCATATGAAAAAGCATTTTAATGCTTTCTTCTCATTCCACTAAATCATTTTTAATTTTAGCAGAAATATCAATATCAATTAAACAATTATAACTGAATAACTGAAGCTTTGACGATTATAATAAATTAGGCAAATTAAATTTTTTATTTGAAAAATTTCAAAAATATTTTTCAAATTTTAGAAAATCATTTTTTAAATTATCAAATTATATCGTAAAAATGCAGCTCGTCTTATAGATTATCATTCGATTCAATTGATTGATTGTAAATTAATTTGTAAAAATTTTTTTGCACATTTTAGAAATTAATTGTAATTCAAATGATTATCGAATTAAAACAAACAAATTTAATGGTATAAAAATTATTACTATCCTAAATAAATAACTGATATTGATAATCAAAATATCAAATAAATGAATTTAGTAATTTGTTAGAATTATTTAATATTTCAGTTACAACATTAATAACTTTACGAAAAGCTGCTTCATCACATCAACCGATCATTCCATTACGTCCATTACCGATCAAAAGCAAGTATGTTGCAAAATTATATTAAAAATGGATCGTAGAAAAAAATGCACGATCGATATTTTCCGCAATTCCTAAATATCTGACTGATCTGTTGAAATTTTTTTTTTCCTAAATATCTGATCTGTTGGAAATTTGAACTAAATGAAATTTACATAAACAATTAGATTATTTTAGTAGAAAAAAAAAAGAAAACTTAATGTTTTTTTCGTATTCTTTTCTGATATATCAAAAATAGAATTAAAAAAAAGGAAAAATGATTTTTTGTTTTTATTTTATAATTTCTAAATATTGATCAATTGAATTTTTATGGAAAATTTACACTGTCTACTGAATGTAGAATAAATGTTTATAAATGAATTTATTTTATTTTAAATTAAATTAATTAGATTATTTTAGTAAAATAAAAATAAGACTTGTAATCAAAGAATAATAAAGATTAGTGCTTACATAATTTTTAGTAATATCAAAATTTTAATGAACAAGAATGATTTTTTTTTATGATTATTAAAGATCAAATTAATTCAATTTCATAAGTTTAGTAAATTGAAAAGTAATAGATTTATAAATTACTCTTTTTTTTTATTTTAAATTAATCAAATTATTTTATACAAATAAATATGAAATTAAAGATCAAAAATTAATGATCAATGAATAATAAAAATTTATATTTATTTTTTTCTAAAAATTTATTTTAGTTCATCATCTGGCGCATTTTGTGTTGCATTACCTGCTACAATAACAAAAAAGCTCTAAAAGGACAGCTAAACGTATGGATGAAGCGGGAAGGAAGGCGAGAATTCTCGAAAATGCTATAACTAATATTGCGCAACGAAACAGACATCGATCAATATTTCATTCGGTCGAACAATTAGCTCAATCGGGATAATTTTAATCGTTTTCTTTTTGTTTTTTGATTTGTAAAAAAAAAAAAAAAAAATTGGAAAGTTTAAAACGATTCGAATTTTTTTTTCTTTGTTTTTGTATCTTTCAATCATTAAAGAAAAAAGGATATAATCCTTACAAAATAATTGTAATTAATAATAAAACATAATATGTGCAATAATAGATTTTAGTGAAATGATAAAAATAAAAAAAAAAAAGATAAAATTAATCAATATTGCTATCTTTCAACATTGCATATTCTTACAATGAAAAATCATCGATTATTTATTTTCTCACTTCGATAATGGCCGCCATTATGTAAAATATAACTATAAGAGCATATTTAGTTAATAGATTATATTTTTAGGAAAATTACAAAATTTCTATAATGGCTTAAAATATAAATGAGAATATAATTAGAAAATATGATTTAAATTTCTTACAAAATTTCTCAGAAAAAAACTGAAATTAGAAATTCAAAAATTAAGTCAAAACTTCCAAATATTCATTTGTGACAATTAATAAATGAAACAAAATTATAGAAGTAAACATTTTAGCTTAATATCAATCATAATAAAATTAATATTATTTATTCAATCGTATAATTATGATTAATTTAAAAATTAAAATTTGCTAATAATATGAAAGCAAAAATGATGATATAATATAAAAATATGAAATTTGGTAATTATTTTTAAATATATCAGTCAAATTTTTGGTTGAATAATATGTTAGATAAAATGAACAAATTTAGACTAATAATGATAAAATTGATAAAACAAATAAACAATTTATTTTTCGTCAATAATGATAAAATTGATAAAACAGAAAATAAACAACGCACCTAAATTTTATCATTAAATTATGAAGAAAAAAGAAGAAAACAATTTTGTTTATTTATTTATCATTCTATTCAATTTTAAATTGATAAAATAAAAAAATAAATCAATCAATCAACTAATTTCTATAACGCATTTTCTTCATGTCAGTACTATTAACAAATTGAGAAATTGCGTTAAAAATATTTGATTTGATTAATTTGAAATTACAAAGGAACAATTTATCAATAAATTAATACATAGATAATTATAATCATTAATAAATTAGTACATAGGATTTGTAACTATTATAAATTAATATACAAATATTAACTATTATATAATTAATATACAAATATTTCATCAATCAAAACAGAATATTTTAATTTAAGAACCGCAGAATCGTTTTTAAATCTTACAACAAAGCTATGCATCTGATTTTTGACAAATAAAGACGCTTGATGGATGACAGACAAAAGAAGTTGCATAAATCGTTAAATCTAAATTAATCAGCCGATCAACAGAAATAATTAATTTTGTGATTTCGGACTTTATTTCTAGAAAATCGATAACTTGTTTTTTCATGAATTGTACAAGTTTGCAACTTTGTCAAATTAATCAAATTCCTGTTTAACGATAATCGATGATAACTTGGCCTCTGTTCTACTATTGTCTAAGCAAATTAGCCTGTTTTTTTCTTCGAAAACGATATGATTAAAATCGGCAGCGAATAAATTATGATTTAAAGAAAAATTATCAGATTAATTTGAAATTTGAAAAGCCATAAAAATTAATGATGAATAAAGAAAGTAAATGATAAACAAGTAAAAAACGAAAAAGTGTAAATAAAATTAGAGATTATTTATTCATCATCCTAGCAAAAGTTCAAATTTGATTTCAAATATCAATTCAGTATTTCAATTTTGAATATGTTTATGTGTAGAAAAATAATTGATAATTATTTTGAAACAGAAAAAAGATGGATGAATTTAGTTGACATGTGCAGGTGTTCTTTTGTGATCATAAATTGATTGATTGATTGAATGAAATGGATATTAAAAATTTGATCGTTCAAACGAAGCACAAGTCAACGAAACAATTATCAATGATTTATGATTAATAATTATCATTTTCTTCGAACATTTTTTCAAGCTAACATAAATAAATAAATAAAATTCAATTTATTTCTCTCTTTTCCATTTCTTCTCTCACTTCTGTTTCATTCCTTGCTTAAATTATTTTTTTTTAAAAAAATGAAAAGTATGGGGAAATCATTTTCATTTAAAAATTTACTATATTAAAGCCATTGGATTAAAAATTGTTACATTTATAAATTTAATTTAATTAAATAAAATTTAAATTATATGAGCAAATACATGAAATATTAAATGAGATATGAAACCGTTTATAATTATTTTAATTTTCATCGTTTTTTTCAGCATATTTTTAAATCAGAAATCATCTTTCTTAGAATGTTTTTTTTTCCGAACAATTTAAAAGCTTTTATTATTGTCATCTGTAATCCTTTGAATTTTTTAATTAGAAAATTGCAACGAGAAATCATCTTTAATTAGAAAATTACAATCGCTTGATAATAAATTTTTTCAAAGTTTTTTTATCGGTTAATATTAGCGACAAATTGAAATTACAATATCAATTTTATTCCTGAATTTATTGGATTTAGAATATTAGTTAAGCCGATTCATAATTTCTATCTTTTTTTCATCAAGCAAGCATAATTTTTGAGAAAACAAAATAATACATATTAAGGTATCACTAATGGAATTTTAAAAATACAATCAAAATTATTATAACATAATTTACTCAAATGATATAATTATTAAACAGCAAATAAGTACAATACAAAGACAAAAAATCTCTTCGTCTTGAGTCCGAAAATAGTTGAAAGATTTCAGAAAATATGAAATAATTGGATTACTTTCACAAAATCAATCCAAACCTTGGTCAAGATCTATAATGTAAAAATTTGATTATTGTTTTAAATGATTTGTTGATATAAAAGAAATAAAATAAATCCGTTCAACTTGTTTTTTTTTCCTGATAATTGTAAAGAATATTATCATTTTCGATTAATCATATTGCTCTAAAAATATCTTAAAAAGGATCAAGCGATAGCTTTGTAATTTAAATATTCCAAAACAAACTAGATTTATTTATTCATAATATTCGCAAAATTGCTCATATGAATCCTGTCCAAATCTTCAGATAGTTTTGATTCTAACTTATTGACATAAATTTATGTATTTGAAATCTAGAAAAGAGTACTACTCAAGAGTGCTTAATTGAGAATTCAAAAGATAAATTTTGAAAATTAAAAATTGTCATAATATCATATTTTAAATATTGATAAATTATTTGATTTTTCATTTAATGTGGCATGAATGAAGCATTTGTAAAAAAGTTATTAAGTTTTGAGTATTTTGCTTTGGTAATTTCAAAAGTGCTAAAGTTTCAATAAACTGCAATATGAATAATTTTTGTCTCCTAAAGAAAAAGCTACCGTTTTCATACTTTCAATATTTTCAAGAAATTAGCCGAAATTATTATCACCAAAAAAAAATTCAATTATAAATCATTCCACTAAGGAAAATGTGCTTATTCCGATGCTCGCAATATTTTTAAGAATTTGAATTAAATCAAATTGCCATCAAACAATCAATATTTTATTATCAAATTCTAACTTATTTTAACAAAATTAATTCTTGCATGTTTAAAAACTGATCATTTTTCAAATAACATTTCGTTTTTTTCAGCCCGTTCTCATCAGATTGATGTAAAAAAATAACAGTTTGAAAGATAAAAATTAAAATGAGTGGAAAATATTTTTCAAATGAAATAAATTTAATCAAAAATATTCTCTTCAACAAAAATGCAAGGATACAAAATGTAATTTTGCAGTGACTCTTCTCAAATTTAATTTCATTCAATCAAGAAAACTCATTAAAAAAATTTGTTTCATAATCTGTATTGATTACTGAATTTATAAAATTTTTTGTTACAATTAAATTTCCATACAATTTATACATATATATGGGAAATCTTTTTTCGGTTGTTTTCGTTTTTCATAATAGCGCTTCATTCCTTTCTTTTAACTTTTTAAACATTTCCATCTCTGTCTTTTCATTTTTTTTGATTTAAAAAATTTTTTTATCTGTTTTATCGATTTGTTTTCAAATATTCTATCGTATTCTATCGTGTTATTTTCAATAATATTTTTTTCCATTAATTTTCATCAATACAGTATTTCAATATCCATTGGCAATTTTTTTAACTATAATAAAGCGATCATCCAACATTTATTTCCGGATTAAAGCTATCCGGATTTGTTTATATTCTCAATATTAGGACATCATTTATTTTTTATAGCATATCATTCATTTCAAAAAATCTTGGTATAATGTAGCATTTTGTAATCGTAAATTCGGTCATTAATCAGCTCGATTATTTCTTCGTGATCTCTCATTGTTTCTTTTTTTTTGATCTCTTAATTGTTTCGTTGCTCCTGTTATTCAAATATCATTCCTTTTCCATAGCATATTATTCATTTGAAAAATAGTGACATCATCACAATGCAGCATTTTGTAATTGTGATCTATCGCTATCAATATCGGTTACCTATTTTATATTTCATCTCAGGAGATTCTTACTAATTTGATTTATAAATGTATTCAATTCAAATTTTTACCATAAACATTCTTCATTTGATCATTTGAATGAGTAATGATTCGTTAACGGATGGGATAAATTTGTTAAAGATTCTAAACTTATCAACAATCCTTTTAAAAACTTTTTATTTAAATTTGCTGAAAGGATTTTATTAAAAGCTTTACCGGAATGATGAAATTTTTAAGGATTTTATTAAAAGCTTTACCGGAATGATGAAATTTTTAAAAATTATGTAGCAATGCGCAATGTATCTATCATTAATTTTTCAACATCCAATTTTCGATCTTTCTCAAGACGTCGCCGATCTTCTTTAATTGTGATAAAAATCGAGGGTCCTTTTTGCTTTTCAATGGTAGCATATCTAATTCGGTAATTAAACATTTATAATGATAAATTTGATAATACAAACATATCAATTGCTAGAACAATAATGCAAATTCAATGATATCAATTAGACAATTTTGATGACGACAACATAACTCAAAGGAAAAAGGAGATTAAATAATGTCTGATATGGTTATACCAATCGCCTCACTGATGCACATCCTTTATAAATAGCTTTGATACTCAAAGACCTTTCTTTCTCCGCATAGATGAAGGATTCTGATACAGTTCTGCGACTACAAGAAATAATGCCTTTGTTAACGTGCAAGAATAGAGAGCTCTTTGTTAGAGCTCATTGACAGGATGAGCGCAGAATTACATACATTTCACATTGCACACTATATCCTCATACAATATACGCCCATCGATATTATTAAATCCAAAACAAAGGAATCATTAGTTCCATGATTTCTGAGATTTCAGCGACCCAAAAAAATTCTTATTAATTTAATTCATAACGATATTTTTGATTTAAAAAATCAAAAAAGAAACTTATTGTAATAATATTACACAAAATATGTTTGTTTTCATAATGTATTTTCTTAGAAGTACGAATATTTACATTTACGATAAAAGCACCGTATTTGATTTAATCTAAAATGTATTATCATTTGCACGAAGCACAATTATTTTTATCATCAAATTCATCGGTCTCTATAAATTCGATTCGATCGAAAAAATTATCTGCAAAAATATTATTTTCAAAAGAATTTTTATCATCACACTTATCGATATTTAACCGGCACGATTTATTTTGTAAAATTCGCAAAAACTATGCTAAGATTTTCATCTTCTTTAAATTGGATCAACAAAATTATCATTGATATTTATTCCTGATTTCTTTCTTTGCTTTTCTAAATTGATCAACAATTTATCGATCTGAAATCTCATTTTTTTTTCAGAAAGATTGATACTTATTTTTAATCTCCTCTTGCTTCATTTTGATTTCTAATCTGATTACAATTTATCGATATGGAATATGCGATCGTTTATGATAAATATACTTGCACTTTGCAAATACAAATGAATCTCGTAGTCCTTTCGTATTTATATGTTATTTTAAAAATTAGGCGTTAAAATTTGACATTTGGCATCTTATACTGAATTAAAAATAATCTAAATTGATGTATCACATATTCCTATATGAATCGGTTTAAGGCGTTAAAATTTGAATTTCACTATCAGGCATATATCATCATTTTAACACTTGATCTTTATATATTAATTTTAATATCCATATATGATATTTTATAAGACTTATCCGATTTGATTCACCTGAAAAATTTGCTTAATTTTCAATGTATCAATGATTTTTCTCCAATTTACGAATTATAAGACTGGCAAAAAGAAATAAACAATATAAATTGACATTCTAAAGAACTGCGAAATTAACCAAAAGTGAATTTCTAGTATTTTAAGAAATTAATTTCACTTTTTCTTATTTATCTCTTTTTTAAGCAAACGATGGGTTTTATTTTTCTCAAATTTATAAAATTTTAACGAGCAATTTTCCTCATTTTCTTCATGATATTGCAAAATACTTCACAAATGCAAAATAAATAATGCTTTTAAAAAAATATTGTTTACACTCATCGATTCTTCTTTTTAAATGAATTTCTTTATAGGTATAAAAATCCAGCTGTTAGTTTAATTCTGAAAAATAAAAAAATTTTCGTTTCGTCTGATATAAGCATAGTGAATGTAATTAGAAAAAAAAAACGAATAATTCATGGAAAAGTGAACGGATGATGAATAAGTAAAAAATATTAATCTTACACTTACCTGATTAATTCTTCTGTTATTTGGTATCAGAATAAGTTGAAACGTGAACTTTGCGCTATCTGATGATTCTTCTATTATTCGATGCCTACTTTCATCAAATAATCTTTTTCAATCAAATTTTCAAAATAAAAAATGTAGTTGAAATAATAACAATAGAGAATAGGTGAATAAATATAAAAAGCGAAAAAATGGGTAAAAATAGAAAATAAGAGGAAAAGTTGAAGATTATAATTTAAATTTCCATCTGTCAAATATTTAATTGAATATTAGATTTACAAAATAATTTTTTTCTTTGTCATGTTAGCATCGAAAATTTCTCAACATAATTTATTAAAATCTATGCTAAACTAAGTAATTTTCAGCATTAAACATAAGCACTGCAAAGATTTCAATTTTTTTTTAAAAGAACAAAATTTTTGGATTTCATACTTTTTTGAAGCTGATTTCCAGTAATGATAAAGTGATGTACTAATTCAGGAAAATTATTTTAGTAAAGCTTCTATGGCTTAGCAAATCATTAAATGGCAATGCAAAATATTATCTCTCTTATCATGATGCTGTTGCTGATATTGAATATTTCGTTTCGATGATCAGATAATTTGAATTTTTTTTTCTCTTATCAAATAATCATAGTTGATTAGAATAAATGAAATTGTCACAAGTGCTAATTATGACTAAACAAATTAATAAAATAAAATAAATCATAGAAAATGTAAATAAATATAATATGTTGTAACTAATTTCATATTCTTTACGATCATTTTTTACGTTTTTTTCCGCTACATAATCATGAATCTAACTAAATTTACATCCTTTCTTTTATGGCTAAAAAATTAATTCACATACAAAATCCTTTATCTGATAACTCTTTTGCATCTTAATCAGATAACTACTAATCTTATCACAGTTCTTTGCATCATAATCTGATAACTACTAATCTTATCACAATTCCTATAACTTTAATCAGACCGCTTATGATTTTTTTGCTAAAAAAAGGACATCTGTTGTAATATTTGTTATGGACCACTCCTACTAAATATGTTTTTATGCTAATCAAAATTGCATATATGTCGAGCTAATGGACGACCATAATACTATGCCTCATATTATTTCGATTGCCCGCTAAATTCAAACCTATCAATAAAACATTCAAATAAACCTCTTTTCTGAGTAGAAATAGTAGAAAAACAAAAAATGAATATGCTTATAGTATTTAAGCCAATGAAAATTCTATTCAAAAATAAATAAAAATTACAATTTTTAGATAGTTTTTTAATTTTATTTTTAATTTTTGTTTTTGTTTTTTTTAAATAATAATAATTCCTTTTTTGTTGTTTAAATCTATTTTTGTCACCTTTATCTTTGTCATCGTTTCTATTTCTTTCGCAATAATCCTAATTTTTTCGAGATATAATATTAAGATAAATGATAATTAGCAATTATAAATTTCATTCATTTTAAAATTAGCAAACATTGATCATTGATAATAGCTATACTGATAATTGAACTGAATAGACAGATTAAAATTAATGATAGAACTATTGAAATATAAATTTGTAAGTAAAAATTGGAATGATTTAATTTATACCAACTTCAAAGAAAATTCAATTTAACCTTATCATCAACAGAAAAATTCAGGTTGCGCTGCTATATTGAGCAATCAATATCGAAAGTTTTCTAATCAATAACTATTTGATTTTTGAAATGAAATAAAATATTTAGTATTTAGGTAAACTTAACATTATCATAATCATATTAATTGCACAAAATGAAAGGCATTACTGATAATGCTATATCATCAATAGTAATATCTTCTACTTTGTGTAAATAATGTTAAGCTTTTAATGATTAATATAATAATCCATTATGTATTATTCAAAGAAGATGATGAATCGTTTCACCAGTATCTCATCACTACTAATTACTAATAATTTTAACGATAGAGAGAGAAGGTAAGAGGAGAGAGAAAAAATTTTTTGAAGAAAAGAATTATTAATAAACAATTATTTTATTTTGAATATGTATTTCTCTGAAAGGAATACATATTCATTCATCTTTTTGCTCAAAATAAATAACATCTTTTTCCATTAATCAATAATATTTTATGAGTTAAAATTTGATTAAACATAATTATAAATGTATCTTAAATTAATGCTAAAATTGAATGAAAGAAAGAATATGATAAGCTTTTTTATAAATTTTGATAAAATTAAAAACATATGATTAAAATTATGATAGAATTACAATGTCAGAATGAAATTATGATATTTATATAAATTATGCTAAGATTAAAGTATGTATATGAAGCTGTAATATTTTCCATAATAAATTTGTTGAAATATATCCATAAATTGTGATAAGTTGGAATATTATCTTAAACTATGTACGATTTAAATAGATATATGCATAAATTAAAATAGCATTAAAATATATACATGAAGCTACGATTTCAACATAACGATTAGGTTCAAATATATGCTTAAAATGTATGATAAGATTGAAATATATCGATAAACTTTATGATATGACTAAACAATATGCGTAAATTAGATTAATTAATTTCATATATACACATTTATTTTTGTAAAAAAAATATATATTATTGCAAAAATTTTTTTTTATTAGATCCATTTCAAATTATTTTGATTATATTTTATTTTATTTTCTATCAAAACTAATTTTTTACGACAAAAAATGTTTCGAAATGTAACTTCATTTAATTTATTTTATATTTAAAAGAAAAAAAATGAAATAATTACACATACCGTATCCCAAATTTTAAATTATCAAAAAAAAGCATATCATTTACCGATAAATTTAAGTTTTATTTTTTTTTATTCGTAAGAAGAAAAAAGAAACAGAGGAAGGATTTCATTTTAAATTTAAATGATTACCAAAATATCTTAAAATGAAATAAATTTAATTTACTACTAATTTTATTCCAGTCCCTTCCATTCTCTTATAACAATGCAAATTTCTTCATATCTAGAATGCAACTTTCAATGTTTTAATTAAAAAGTATTCCGGAAAATTCTAACAATTATTTCTGCTTATTATTATCATTTCATGATATTAATGAGTTATCATCAATTGGTTGAATACATATCGTGATATAAATTATTATTAAAAGTTCAATTACCTAGCATGATAAAAGTTCATTTACCCAGCATTATCAAAAAATCGATTTCTCGGATTAATACGATTGTAGCTGTAAAGAATAGATTCTGCTTGTGACATTTGAATCATAAGTTTAATGAACAAAATTGGTATCTGTCATATAAAAAATAAAGTATTGAAATTTGCATAAAGGTTGGTCAAAATGATTGATTATTCGAGTAGTTGATTTGATTAATAAAATGATAAATTTTGCTTATTTAAAAGTTTCGGCCTTATCAGAAATTTTAAAAATCAAAAAAAAAGGAAAAATTAGATTTAATAAAAGTCAGAAATAGAAACGAAATTTCCTTTTATTTTTGGAGGAATTTGTTTTTAAATTTTGCAAAATCATTAACGAAGTTGCAATTTAATACGCATGCATTGCATGCAAATGATAATTTGCATTTTTAAAATAATTCTTCCTAACTTTATTGCTTTTATTTTAATTTTTCTTTTTTTTAGTAAAAAACTTAAAAAAATTAAGCTTAAAAATGGCAATATCTAAATTGAATAAACTAATAGCAAACATTTTGTCTATCTATTTTCCATCATTCAATTTCATTCATAAATATTTCAACTTTTACCTTTTTTTTTCTAAAATAAAAATCATTTTTTAATTTTATTCCGGAAAAAATCTCTTTTAAATTGTCTATTTCTGCTAAAAAATGTTCCCTTTACAAAAATTCATTTGCGATAGGGGATAGTGATAAACAATGAGATAAATTTGAAAGGATAGTTTTACATGTTTTATCAAAATTTTATTTAACTTTTAATTCCAATCAGTCTCTTCCACCTTTACAGTATAATCATTTTTTTCCTTTCTCGATAATAATTTAGTAAAATTAACAAATATGCAAAAACTTTTGGATATTTTTATTTATTCTGCACGAATGAAAGAAGTGATAAAATAAAAGAAAAATTGGAAAATTTCTTTTCCAAAATTTTACATTTTTATTATGAAATGTATGAAATTTTCCCATACAAAACTTTCGATGGAAATGATTACTTTTGATTTTTTTCATTTTGAAATTGAAATTTTGCATTCTATTATTATTTGTTACTTTATTGTTGCCTTTTTTAATAGTATAAAATTTGAATTGAATAAGAATATGACGTTATAAATGAAAAAAATAATAGCTAGTTCAAATGGGAATTGTTGCAATTTCAATTTAGGAGTTTATTGAGTAAACCAAGCCTTATCTAGGAGGAAGTGGGGAAAACGGGAAGTTTTATTTTTTCTTTTTTGTGAAGATCAACTTTGAATAACACGAGAACTAGACAAATGAAATCCAAAACTATCAGTGTTTCATTGACATAAATTTCATCTAAACTTCATAGCGAAATACTCTTGAGAAAATTTGAATTTTAAACTACTATTAGGCTAAGATTTCTTAATGCTTTAGTGCAAAATATTCTATTGAGAATATGTTGTGTAGAAGTTTGATCAGCTAACTTGGCTCGCTGTTGATGGATAAAAGCATATCATAAAGTATCTCTTCAGTTAAAGTGAATTTTCAGGAAAAATTGATGTCATCATTAAAAATTGACTATTCCCTTTTCAACAGTAAATGCTGTTAGTACTTCGTTCATAATATTATTCCTCATTTTGTAAATTTATTTGTTAATGGTATAATAATAATAATTCTATTACACTATATTCAACATAGCAAGCCTAGCAAAGCCAGAAACTTTGCATCTAAAATCTTTAAAAGTAATAATATTTTGGCCAATAATCATCCGAAACGATTCT
The DNA here is from genome assembly GCA_024305405.1 of Dirofilaria immitis. Taxonomy (NCBI): domain Eukaryota; kingdom Metazoa; phylum Nematoda; class Chromadorea; order Rhabditida; family Onchocercidae; genus Dirofilaria; species Dirofilaria immitis. The sequence goes on along the minus strand of JAKNDB010000088.1, from coordinate 1,243,049 downwards.
AACGTGCAAATTGATCGTCTCATTTTGATGCAGAGGCAAAAGACTAATCAGACTATCTTTTAGCTTCTGGTTTCCTCTGAAGTTTCCCTTATGATAAATTGGAGTTAATATTGTAGGAGTTATATTCGGTAAAACGAATGATTAGAGGAATTCTCAAACTTTCAATGAATATGATATCGAGCTTCTTCATGCGATTAGATGTCATTTTGACTTCTTGCCATCAATGATGCATTACTTTGAGATTTCATCATACGTGTGAATTTTCACCAATTCAAATAGTTATTACGAAATCTTGCACGTACCATATCATTCATTTTGAATTAGTAAAATTAGGCTATAAATATTTCGAGATATATCATTTGAACATTATTCGACTTTTTTATCAATCGATAATCTTTTATTAAAGTAATAGAACTTTTAAGATTTTGATTAGATATCAGAAATGAATTCAATTTTACTTTTCGACATGACATTTTAAAAGTATTAAAAATTTTTCCTTAGATTTGATAATATTATGAATAAATAAATTTGATAACAAAGTTCGATTGTAAATTTCCTCCAAAAAATGATAATATAATTATTTCCCGTAAATTCTTTTAATAAATAATGATCAGAATGTTATTTCCTTATCAATAAGTAGTAAAAAAATGAATTCGTAAATATTGTTTTCGTATCACTATCTTCTCGTATTAGGAGAAATGGAAATTTCAAGAATTAATTTCATATAAAGATTTTACGATAATGCACTCAGTTGCAAAATTCCATATATTAAAAAATTGAAGAGTTTGAAAAAAAGAAAAGCATTAGGTTGTTGAAATAGTCACGAAGAAGTTATATTTTGAAAAGATAGATAAATTGATAAAAATTTGCGGAAAATATCTATGAGCTATTGAAGAAATTCATTTTGACAGCTAAGAGTTTAATTTAAGATTTTGAAGTGAGATAATTTAAATTTTCGAATACTTTTTATCGGACAATTTTTCAATTCTAATAGCTTAAATATTTGCAATTCGTTTTATTCTTTTTCTGTTTGTTTGTGATTTTATGCTTTCTTGTTTTACTCGAATTGTTTTGTAATTATCGATCTAAGATTCATCGTCTATTTTTAGTTACAGATCAACGTCAAGAAAATGATAAAAATGATTGGAAATGATATTTTATTATAAACCTACAAAGAGGTTCTATTAGTCTAAACATTTTTCATTTATACAATTTATTTGAAGCATTGTTAATTACTGTAAAAGTAATGCTTGAATGGAATTTCAATTATTATTAATTAATAGAATTATTTGAATTTGAAAAGTTTATTAAATTTCATCATTTAACAAATTGATTATTCCGCCAGAAACTTGCTATAAGCAAACATGGATTATTTAAATTTAAAAAATTTATAAAATTACGTCAAGTTATATTAGTCGTAATATTCGCTATATATTATATCAAATTATAGTATAGCTTCGTGCTATTAAATCATTTTTATACTTCATTACGCCATATGATACACGTGATATACGTCAAATTTATTTATTATGCTTATAGAAATAACGAACAGTATAATAGAAAAGGAAACAAAAAAATTTTATTTCATCAATATAATTTTTATTCCGATAACGTATACATCGTAATTTAAGTCATAGAACGAAATATTTTAACTTTAATCTTCTCATATAATTTAAGTCTCAGAGTGAAAAATGTTCTAACTTTAATTTTCTTACGCAACTGAAATCATCAAAGGAATGTTTATTTGTAGTTAAAGTTACGAAGGGAAATATTTTAACTTTAATCCGACAATTATTTAATATAAAGAAAGACAGACGAATAGGTTTGCCATCGGTTAGCAAATTATATTCAATTTATCCTATCGATTTAAGTCTTCTTCTTTTTCATGCAAGAAAAATTTTTGTTATCAAAAATTATTCCAATGGAAATTTTATGAAATGATTAATTGTTGTCCAAAAAATAACCGATTTAAATTTTTCATAAAATTGATAAATTTGATAATGAAAATTAACTTGCCTTTTTTTTGATAAATAAGATTTTAAAAAAAGTAGTATTAATTTTTAATCATTTAGAGTGATTATATGTTGTAATTTATATTCCGTATTGTTTGTTCCGTATTGTTTATTCCGTATTGTTTATTCCGTATTGCAATTTATATTCCGTATTGTAATTTATATTCCGTATTGTTTATTCCGTATTGTTATATATATTCCGTATTGTTTATTTTATTTTTATTCATATCATTTATTTTTGTCTTATCTTTTTATCTTTTTCTTTTTTTAACTTAAATTATTTTTTTTTTTGAATCATTTATGTTGATAGTAAGTAAGACCTTCAGGGTATAGCATAAATTCCGTTAAATGCTTGAAATTATCGTTTAGTATAAGCTTTTCTTCCTTCCTTCCTTCCTTCCTTCCTTCCTTCCTTTCTTCCTTCCTTTCTTTCTTCCTTCCGTCCATCCGTCCGTCCGTTAAAAAAAATGTTATTGAGTTAGATTTTCCTACATATATACATATATATTCTTCTTGGTAATTATTGATAGATAATTTGGTTGTTTACATGGATATCGAACATATTGATGGGATGTGTTAGTTTGGATGAAATGGAAGGAAGAAGTGTTAGTTTTTAAAATGATTGAGAAAAACAAGAGGAAGAGAAGGATTATCAAAATTATTTTTAAAGATTGTTTTCTTTGATGATTTCATAAAAAAAAAAAAAAACTTTGAAAATAAATAAACATTTGATAATGTATATGTAATTACCATGATATCAAATATGAATATTATACAAATATTAGTATTTCATTGATAATGTATATATAATTATCAGTGTATATATAATTATCATGATATCAAATATGAATATTATACAAATATTAGCATTTATAGATTCATATTTTTAACGGCGAAATGGATTATATTATTATATGAAAGATATTTTTTTCTGCTATATAAATATTACATATAAGTAAATATTGATAAATATACACGTACGTATATATTACGTACGTAGATATAAATAAATATACTTGTATATTTTTATTATTTTTATAATCATGATTTGCATAAATCAGCATTTTTTCTTTAGTGATTACATAAATATATTGCAGATAAATAAATATTGATAAATATACATGTACGTATATATATATATTACGTAGATATAAATAAATTAGAAATGTTAACAATTATTCAAGTAGGAACTTTACGTGCTATTTTTGCAACAGATATAGGGTTCAGTCTTGAAGTTAATAGTGATATGATAATATCATAAAACCGTATATATTTTTGAACAAGAAGAATTATTAAAATTATATGATAAGCTCTTCTCGTATTTTTTTTATGATGATTTACATAAATCATTGCATGCTAATAAATGTTGATAAATTTATGTATATATTTATATGTAAATGTATATTATTATATGTATAAAATATATGCGTCGTAAAATTCGAAGTACTATATATTTATGATATAAATTTTAGTAAACTAATATCATGCTTATATATATATATCTTTGATATAATTTTATTGAAAAAAATTAGAAAAGAAAGGAAGAGTAAATCTAATTTATATTCACTGATTTATCATATTATCATATCACTAATAACTTCAAGGCTGAACCCTATATCTGCTGCAAAAATATCACCTAAGGTTCCTATTTGAATAATAGTTAACACTTCTAAAATTGAATTTAGAGATAAGTCAAAGTTAAAACTACTAGTTGTAAAGAAGCTGCTTGTTATAAATTTCAAAGAAGGAAGAACATTTTACCAAATTTAAATAATACGTTACTACAAAGTATAAGATAAACTGTTTAATTATCATTTATTAATATCTTCGTTTTAATTATCATTGCTAATGTCTTTTGTTATAATTATCATTATTAATGTCTTTTGTTTTTAATTCAAAAAAGTAATATTTTTCATTAACAATTTGTTTTATCATTTCTGCAAAAAAAAGAGCGGAAAAAAGTTTGTTAAATATTTCGATCTTACATTAAATTAAGTATTATTTAATATTTAGATGATATTCAAACAAAATATTAATTTGTTAAAAATAAATTTTATTTGAAAGAATCATCTGCAACTCATTACCCAAAATATCTATTTTTATTTTTCGTTTGCTTTTATTCATTTTTTCTTGCATTTAAATGAAATTTTATGATTGCAAACCACCTGCTCCAAGCTTTTAGAAATTATTTTTTCATTTCATAAAGAAATGAAAATTATAAATACCAATATTTTGGAAAGGTTTATCTTTTTTTTCTTATCATAATTGAAATATGTTATCTTAAATTCCTATCATTACTATTATTTTCCAGCATGCTATTAATAAAAATTTTAGGTTTTATTATAATTTAATAGCTAAAAAAATTTGATACCATGAGACAAATATTTTCAAAATTAAACGAGAATAACTTAGCTATTAATTTTAAGCTAATACTGAGAGAAATTTTCTAATTTTCTAAGTTAATTATGAATTCATCCATTTCAAAGAGTTTACCATTTTTTTCCACATAGAATTATAATCATTTAAACTAAATGATAACAATGAATAGAAGAGTATAATCATTTAAATTAAATGATAACAATGAATAGAAAAGATGAAAACTTTTAATGCTTTAATTATTTTTGATATATTGAAATTTTGCATTAAATGTTTCAATTTATTTGAAAGAAACAATTTTGCAAAAGTCTTTTGCTAAAGTCCTTTGTTAAAGTCTTTTGCTAAAAAAAAAAAAAAGAATAGAAGAATGTTTAAAAAGTTTCATATATATGGTAATTTTCTATTATAAATAATCGTAATAACTCATTTTTATATTCTTCTATTATTATAAATAATCGTAATAACTCACTTTCAATAATCGTAACAATTCATTTTTAAAAAATAATTTATAATAATTAGATTGTTATTATTTACTTAACTACTTATTTATTTATTGAAAGATAAATAATACATCAATATAATATCATTCACTTTGCAATAATTTCTTCATTGAAAATTTTGAATTCAAAATACTAAGAAGCGATGATCGAAAAAAATATTCCTTTCGTTATAAATATTTGATACAATATATTGATATTATTATTGATTGAAATACTAAAAATAAAATTTTATTATTGATAATATTTTTTTTATTACAGATTTAAATATTGAAAATGATAAATCAACATCGGAAAATATAATATTATCATATTAATTTAATCAGTATCATGAGGAGTTTTAAATATTATATGTAGGATATAAATATAATACAATATATTGATAGTATTATTGATTGAAATACTAATAATAAAAAGCTATTATTGATAATATTTTTACAGTTATAGATTGAAAATGATAAATTAACATTGAAAAATATAATATTATCATGTTTATTTAATCAGCATCATGAGAGAAGATATTATATATTAATTTTATCTCTTTCAAGTCTCTATATTTTATCTTAAATAATATATTATATTATCTATTTTTAAATTACTTATTATTAAATTATATATTTGATTTTTCTTTCCTTTTTTCAAAAAATATAAATCGAAATAAAATTTTGATTATTATTTGTTAACTTATCATTTGTTGCTCGTATTATGAATACATATATATATACTATAAAATAAATTATTTATTTTCAATTTTAACTTTTATCATTGTTGTTTTGAAAATTTCATTTATAAAACGATGATTTTAGATTATTTTACAAATAGTTGCTAGAAACATTATGAAACATATCTCGTCTCCTCAATCATTATTAAAATTGCAAATTTGTAGCATAAAAAATCTTTTATTAAAAATTTAAATTTTACTTTAGATAAGGAAAAATATAATTAAACAAAAATGGCAATTTTTTTAAAAAAGACATTAGAATTTTTCACTATTATCTTATCACTATTAATGATAAGGAATTTTTTTATTAATCTCTTTACAAGCCCAAATATTTTTAGAAGAAATTTATAAATGAAAAAAAAATTAGCATAAGAGAATTATTTGCTAAACTTATCAGCAAACGATTAATTGATTTCTTGAGATTGACTAAATCTCTACTATTCTTTTTCATAAAATAAATTTCTGTTTTTTATTATTTGAATGTTTATTTCTAAATCAAAATATTAATATCTGTTACTATCATTCATGAAAATTCAAACTTCAATAAATTATATCGCCAAGATATTATATCAGTTATGAATTATATCAGTCAATTATACAATTGCAACATTGTTCAAATGATAAAGATTTTCTCCGTTTAAAATTTCAAATTGATTGATTAATTTCATATTCACGATAATATGCGAAAAATAAGAAATAAGAAACTTAGAACTTTTAGTAAAATCTATAAATCATAGATGTTTGAAGTGCTAAATTGCTATTAATCGATGGCTTTGTTGATTGTTCCAAACGTACACAAATATTTGCTATCAATTATCCTTTAAAATTTTTGATAATATCTTTTCGTTGAAAAATAAAAATTTTTTTAAATCTTTTTTCTCATTTTTTTCATTAATTAATTTTTGTTATTATTACTTAATAATTACTTAATTAATTATATACATTAATTTTATCTATTTGTAACTTATATTATATTAAAAGTGAATTTCGCCCCTCTATTTCTTTCTTTCTCTCTAGTTTTAGCTAACTATTTCTTGTTTGGATGTTTCAATCTGATAGATAATTAAATCTTAACATGAAAATTGAATACAATTTATTAGCTTTTGATTTAATTCAAAATTTTCTGAATCTATATATATGTATACATTAAATTGATTAACAAATTTTATCAGATTATAATACTATAATTCTGATCTATACATATGGTATTGAATTGATTAACAAATGTTATCAGATTAAAATACTATAATTCTTAACTCTTAACAACAAACAATATCACACAATGATCTATATATACATAGTATTGAATTGATTAACAAATGTTATCAGATTAAAATACTATAATTTCTTAACTCTTAACAACAAACAATATCACACAATGATCTATATATATACATAGTATTGAATTGATTAACAAATGTTATCAGATTAAAATACTATAATTTCTTAACTCTTAACAACAAACAATATCACACAATGATCTATATATATACATAGTATTGAATTGATTAACAAATGTTATCAGATTAAAATACTATAATTCTTAACTCTTAACAACAAACAATATCACACAATGATCTATATATATACATAGTATTGAATTGATTAACAAATGTTATCAGATTAAAATACTATAATTCTTAACTCTTAACAACAAACAATATCACACAATGATCTATATATATACATAGTATTGAATTGATTAACAAATGTTATCAGATTAAAATACTATAATTTCTTAACTCTTAACAACAAACAATATCACACAATGATCTATATATATACATAGTATTGAATTGATTAACAAATGTTATCAGATTAAAATACTATAATTCTAACTCTTAACAACAAACAATATCACACAATGATCTATATATATACATAGTATTGAATTGATTAACAAATGTTATCAGATTAAAATACTATAATTCTTAACTCTTAACAAAAAAAAAAAAGAAGAAAAATTTTATTAAAAATAATGCATTTCTTTAATAATAATATGATTTTGATGTGCCATATTTATAAGAAAAATGTATTTTTATAGCACTTCTTTTAATTAATAATACGAACTTTTCACTATTTCTAATATGACTTTTCAATTATGAAAAAATTTTTAGAATTTATGATAACTCAAAGTACAATTATATTTATCATTTTATGCCTACTGTCCCTTCCTTCCTTCAAATTTCTTTTCTTTTTTTTTTTTTTGTTGAAATTAGACTTTTTATAACTGTTTGTCTTTTAGAAATTTTAGATCTGAAAAAATGATTTATGTTTTCAAACAAAAAAAAAACTTTTTCTCAAAAGAAATAAACATATTTATTGTTTATCATATCTGTTTTACTATTTATATGCTAAAGAGATGACAAATATTTGTAATGGATATTATAAATGTCACGTATTTACTTACATAAATTTCAAGCATTTATATAATTCTCTCGATATATTTCATGTGTTTGCAATAGATGTTATAGATGTCACGTATTTGTAATTATTGTTGTAAATGTCACGTATCCGTAATTATTGTTGTAAATGTCACGTATCTGTAATTGTTGTTGTAAATGCCACGTGATTGTAATTATTGTTGCAAATGTCACATATTTGTAATTATTGTTGTAAATGTCCCTGTATGTTATAAATGTCGCGTATTTGTAATAATTGTTGTAGATGTCACGTTTTTGTGTCATTATAAATGTCACGTAATTATAATTTATAATTGTTTTAAATATCATTCATTTGTAGTTGTTTCAGTAGATGTCGTGTATTTGTAATGGATGTTACAGATGTCACGTATTTGTTATAATTGTTGCTAAGAGTACCATGCGTTTATCGTTCTTCCAGTAGATTCATGTATTTGCAATCGTTATTATTATATATGTCATTATTTGTAATTGTTTTTATAGATGTCACGTATTTATTGTGGTTGATTATTGTAGATGTTATGTATTTGTAGTTTCTGCAAAAAAATCATTTGTTCATTTTATCAATAAATCTTCGGTATCGATACTAATTGGTTCATCCTATTGATAATTTTCAATGAAATTTAGCATTATCAATTTAACATTATCTTGATCATTGCTAATTTCATTAATTTATAACTCGATGCATCAGCTTTGTTTTACTCATTTAGTAATTTTTCTTTGTTTGTTAATTTCGTTTATTGATTATTGATAATATTATAGGTGATTTTTATCCATTTTTTTAAAAAAGATATCCAATGAAAAGGTAACAGAATATGAAAATATTGATTGAAAGCAACGAAAAACATAATGCATTAAATAAAGTTTTCCCAAAAAAAAGTCGGAAGATTTCATTTTCGTGTCCTTTTTTTTGCAATTTAATTAAAATCTTTTTTGAAATGGCTTTTTTCCAATTCCAAATCTCTCGTTTAATCAACAATCCGATTTCTGGATGTATTAAAATGATAAATGCCTTAAATGATTAATTGTTTAAAATTCCATTACAAAATGCTATTGAATTCATTTACCAACGATGGCTTAATTTTTCAAATCGTTTATGGTCAAAAAATTTTCAGAATCCCCATTATGCATTTTGATATTTTTCTTTTTTTTCATTAAAATCTTCTGACTATCCGATAGTTTCTGCAATAACTAAGTATATCAATGATAATGTTACAATCCATTCAGGTTTTTTTTTTTTAGTTGAATACAATCTTTCGTTTGCATATTTCGGCTATTATCGTCCAACCATCAGTATAAATTTTTAAATACTCATTCATTTATTGATTTCTCAAGCAATTTTTTTATTTTCGTAATTTCTAAAATGATTCTGCTAAAAGTATGAGATTCAGATTTCAGACATGAATAGCAAATGAAAGACATGAATAAATAAGCAATCAATTTATTCATTTATATTATCACAACATTTTTAATTCGAGAACTTTATTAGATACTGTAATACTCTTCGCTACAATTTAAAAATTTACTTTTAACCATTGGAGGATGTATTTGAAGTTTGTTAATATATTAGTATTTTATAAATATGAAATATTAATAGTAAGTAAGTTATATTTGCTTTTCTCATGTGATTCATTTTTCATCTCTTTCCATCTATCAATAATGAAAGATGAATTTTTGTGTTCCTAGAAATTAGGTATAGTTAAATCCGTCATGTAATGAAATTTTGTTATGATCGAATTTATTTGCCGTAAATAAACGGTTGAATATCAGTAACATAATCAATAATTTAAATTTCTTTTTGATAATAGGGAGATTATCTGATGATTGGTATTGAGAATTAGAATTGATAATAGGGAGATTATCTGATGATTGGTATTGAGAATTAGAATTTGAATGCATATCTGGTGACGATATGAGCAAAAAGTAGAATGGGCAAAAATTAGGATTAAATAAGTATAACTTATTATTATTAATCGCATTCTGATATTTAGAACAATATTAATTGCTTTGTATATATGAAAAAAGGCTAAATTTTTTCAAAAAATTTACTATCAAACAATTGATGTTGATGAAATCACGTAAATGATAATTTATACTTATTAATTGACGTAAAACAATTTTAACATTTATCTTCTCGATATTATATATTTAAAAAATTTTACTTAGTTATTTCTAAATTATTACGAAAGGCAAAAACTTTCATTTCTCAATATGCTATTAAATCTTCTTAGTACAAATATTTAAATGTTTTTTTTTACTATTGAAAATTACTATATCAAAGTGTCATATCTATTCTTATCAGCTTAATCTCTGATAGATATGTGAGAAAAAAAAACAATTACTGTATTGAAACTACTCAGCAAAGAGAATAGATTATTTCATGAATTAAAATTAAATTTTTAATCTAGAAATAAAATTTTTAAAATACATAATTCTCTCTTTATCAAAATGATTGATTTTCCATGCAATATAACAATTTGCAATAAATCATAAAATCCTTTCCAATCATTCATTTTGTTCATAAATTTTTATTTTTTGGTTTCAAAAATTTAATTTTATTATGATTTTTCTATCATCAATACATGAATTTATCAATTTATTCGTGTAGAAATAAATTTTGAGTTAATTATACATTTTACATTTTGTTCTTTATTTTTTTTTTTTTGTTAATATCTAAAAGATATATGATTATTTTCCAAAAAAAAAAAAAAGAAGAAAAGAGAGCAAGGCAGTGAAAAAAAGATCGTTTATGAAAATATAAAAGATATCATAAATGCTTTATTGCATTATTGCAAAAAAGAATTTAAAATTTTGCAGTATAAATTTTAGGTTTTAATAGATTTTTGCAGAATGGAAAAAGCTTCTCGAAACATTCATTGGTCTTTTTTGAATTTGTAAATAAAAATTTTCTGCTTAATTTTCTGCAACGAAACATTTTAAAATTTAATTACTATATGCAAATTAAATTGATATCAAAATTTTGGTAGAAATTTAGTGCTATATTTTTTATACCTATAAGAATTAAAATCTATTCATTAATTTTTAGAAAGAATTGTAAATATAAAATTTGTAATTAACATTATAAGTATTGCGGGAATTATGATGAGCAAAAGATGATGATAAATGGTAGAAATAATTTGTAGTGACAATTTGTGATATAAATTTTGATATTTCAGGTCTAACTGGAATGAATTTTTCATTTTTTCTAAGTAATGTGAAGATTTTGCTAATCGAAATTTAAAAAATCATTTAGTTTCGAAAATAATATTATATATTAGGGAAGGTATTTCCAAAAAGTACTTAAATTACGTTAAAATTAATTTAAATTCTAAAAATCTGAAAAATTGTAAAAAAAATTGAAATTCAGCAGGATCCCGCTTATTCAAAAAAGATTTTAATTAATTTTTTAATTGCAAAACGGGAATGAACGAATTATAGTTTATCAATATATCGTTTGGTAAAATGATAAGCATAAATTTTTAGAAGGCTAAAATTATAAAGAATTATTTTTGAATTTTCGTAGGATAACATCATTTTAGGCAGAGTAAGCGTAAGCTTAGATTTTGTTCATAAAAAAAGCAATTCCAATTATTTTGCATTCTTGATATTCATCAGCAAATCAATTTAAAAAATTCTTGCTGATATAGAAAAAAAAATAAAATATGTGTATATTCATTAGTTTGGGAATTATTAACATAATTTCATTTAATGAACTTTGACAATTTTCATTTAATGATCCAATTTCCCAAGTTTTGATAGTAATTTGAATGTGAAAAATTGTCATTTTTTCATATTCATTTCTCCAATATACACATATTTTCTATTTTTGATCATCGCTGGTATTTTGAATATTTGAAAAATTTATGAATTTTTTCTTTTTTTGTCCAAGTTGCTTCATCAATCAATTAATTAATTATATATCACTATGATTTTTTAAGTTTAAATTTAAATTTATTTTTGTACATTTCAGCTTTCCTTTTGTTTCGTTTCCCATGAGTCTATTCCATCAAATTGAAATGTCTTTTCTTTTCAGTTAAAATATTCTTCGAAAATTTTTTTCTTTAAAATAAGAAAAAAATAATTTTGTCGGAACATTTTTCAGTTTTTTTATTTTTCAATTTCTTTCTTTTTTTTCACTTTGAAATTTTTATTCAAAAATAAAAATTTCAAAAGTTTATTTTTATTAATAAAATGACAACATATATATGTATAGTACGAAATTTATTTGTTAATACATTTTAATATTATTATGATTTATTTACATGAATCGATAATATCAGAAATTAAAAGTTTCATTTTTTTCAGATAAACATTTAGAAATTTCATTTATCATTAAGAGAATTTAATAGGAAATTTTAATAATATTGAATTGAATTTGTTTTTATTCCTTAAATACAGCTAATTTCAACGAAGATAAGTGATTGATAAAAGATTTAATCTAATATGAAATAATTCTGATTATTTGAATTAGATCATCTGAATTAATCAGAAAATTTATCCATTCTCATGAATAATTTTATCTGAATTAATTATCATTTTTGATTAATGATATTTCATTTTCTTTTTGCCAAATCTTTCGATAAATTTATCATTTTGAAGCACTAACATTCAATTAATTAATTAATCAATCCGCGACATATTGTCTAAATCTGTAACGTTCTAATTTTTATTATGATATTTTTGTCTGCCTTTTTAATGTTAATTCAATTAAACTAATCAAATGATTAAATTATATGCAATCAATGATAAAAATATGATAGAAAAATTTAATCAAATTGAAATTAGTCATTATGATGTCATGACATCACTGTTTAGAAGCAAGTACTATTTTATATGCGATAACTCATTATTTTTTTATTTTTTGAAGTATAATTTTTTTCGAAATGTATTTGATACATGCGTGAAGTGGAAAATTAGAATTTATTATTTTTATAAAAATTTTTTGCAATTTCATTTCAAATAATAAGCAAAAATCAAACGAACTATTATTATTATTATTATTACGATTAAATATATATAATTAATATTTGTCTATTAAGAATCAATGAATGTCACAGAATTATTGAATATTGATAAGAGTGAGGAAAAAACAGGTACCGATTTATACCTCATCATTTTACCAATAATTGTCATTTTTGGCTTATGCGGTAATTTTGTCTCATTGGTAACAATCTTTCATTCACGATTACAAGAAGTATGTTTTTTTTTTTTTTTTTTTTGTTTGTATGATTTGATTTTTTTATATAAAAATTTTATTTATTTATTTTTTATTTAATAATATTTTTTTCATTGAATAATATTGCTATTAAATAAAGCAATTATGAAAAAATAATAATAAAATTTAATGCATCTTTTTTGATTAAAATTAACAATTTTATCAAAAATTTAAAGTAATAATCATTCGAAATATTTGTTTAATTTGGTTTAGTATTTAATTATTATAAAAATAAAAAATTTTAATCACTTATTATTACTAACAAATGATAAAATAGTGATAAAACAAAAAAAAAGCAAAATCAAATTTTAAATCTAAATCGTTGCTAAATAAAATGCAAATTGATTACTTTAGCAAATCATATTATCAGTGATTAAATTGATAAATAAAAAATAATACACGAAATATTTTATTGTAAATAATATGATTTTTATCAATTTTAGTATTATTAATTATCTTACAGTGAACTTTTTCCGTTGCTTGTTAAAAGAATAATTTACAGATTTCAGCGAATCTTTATTTGATAGTGCTCACAACAGCAGATAGCGTTTTCTACTTGGTTTATTATTAATTTTATTCAAACTTGACTTTATCACATATCATTTTTGTGTTGCTATCGAGTATATCTTATCAACATCATCATATATCAGTAGTTGGTCTGTTGCTGCATTAACAATTGAGCGTTATTTGGCTATTGCATATCCATTAAAACATGCTCGGGTTAATCATTTTCATAAATATTTTATTTTCTATCTATTTCTTAGATAGATTAAAATTAGCGAATAAAAAAAATTAGGTAAAATATTTTTATACTATTTTGGTGCGGATGTTTAAAATTTTTACGCAAATTTTCTTTCAACATAACGTGAAATGGAATAAGTAAAATCACGCAAATTTGTTTTCAACATTATTTAAAGTACGTTTTCGTATTTCATTACATTTTATAATTAAATGAAATCACGTATATTATTTTAGGTAAATTTATTTTTAATTATTACTAAAATATAAATTTTATATCTATTACTCTTTTTTATTCGTAATATCACTTAAATGATATGTAAGAAATCTTAATGATATGTATGAAATCGATTAAATATATAAATATATTTTATTTTTAAATAAATTTTAATTGATCGTAATAATTAGAATAAAGTATATAAAATTTTGCTAAATTTCTTTGCAATACTTATTATAATTTGCAAAATGAATGATAATATTTGCTAAATAAATATTTTATAGTATGGACATTTGGATCGATGGAAAATGATTTTATTTTGGATACCAATACCGTTTACATTTAATTTGATTCAATTTATATCATTGATACCGTATAATGATAAGAATGATCCTCATTATCCTAATATACGCAAATGTGTTCCATATGATGGTAGCTTTCAGGTTGTTAATTTTTCATATTTTTCTTCTTTTTTAACTTGAAACTTTCAGAGTTAAAAATAAAATAATTGTTGATTTTTTTTGAAAAATTTTCGTTAATAGTGATTGAATTATGTTAATTAATTTAATTATTATTTAGTTGGATATTTTTTATAAGAAATTTAATTGTAGAAAATCTTCCTGATACAAAAAGCTTATCAGACTAAATATTTTAATTAATTAATATCGATTTAAGCTGATAATCTAGCTTCATATATGAAAGATTAAAAACTATTTATTAAACTTAATTTATAAAAAAATTTTATTTTAAAGATTGTTGTCGAAGTTGCTGATGTAATATTGTGCTATGTATTACCATGCTTTTGCGTAGTTTTATTAAATTTATTAGTTGCTGGTAAAGTAAAGCGTAGTTTCACCCATAATGTTGCTATTCGATCACGTTCTAATAGCAGTTCAGTTCGACGTCGTCAAGGCTCAGCAATGTTTGTATTTAATTAGTTTTTTTTCTTTTTTAAGGAAATTAAATGTTTGATGAAAAATATTAAAATTTCAATATTATTAATTAATAAGCTAATTTCGCAATAAGCGTAAATTTAAAATATTTTTTCCAAAATATTATGTAAAATTAAAATTTTGATTAATAAGTAAAAGTTAGCTAAATGATTTATTTTACAATAAATATATATTTAAAAAAGAAGATCGTTGGAAAATATTTGACGAAAAAATTTTTAACATTTTTAGGATATTATTAGTCGTACCAATAGTATATATGTTATTAAATACACCATTTTATTTGTTACGAATTACGGATACGATAGCATTATATGTCTTCCAAAGTAATGAATTTTCGATTATTGGAGGCTTAGATAGCAGTCTTATCATATTTTTATACAATACCGCTCATTATTTATACTATATTAATTTTGCATGTGATGTTATCGTTTATGCATTTTCCAGGTTAGTTTATTATTATTATTGTTATTATCAGTATTATTATTACCATTGTCATTATTATTACTATTACTACTATTATTATTATATCATTCTTACTAGTACCATTATTACTGCTGATAGTAATTGTTCTTATCATTATTAGTATTACTATCATTATTATTATTACTAGTGCTATTATTATGAGTAGTATTAGTACTATTATTTGTTATCACTGCTATTATTAGTATTTTTCTATGGTAACTTTATACAAACATTTCAATTGCTATACAAAATTAATTGTGTTCATAATTCCCTTTTTTTCGTAATTAATTAAGATTTTTCAGCTCAAATTTTCGCAAAACATCAATAATAGTATGGCGTCAAATAGTATTTTCGCATAGTGAAAAAATTCGAAAAGTAACAAATGAACGACAACATAATGTTAGCTGTCGATTATCAAAATTAACTGGTGATAATATTTCCACTATGCAGCTACAATAAATGTATATATATATATTTATTTATTTATTTTTTCTTTTCTACATACCTATAATATTTTTTAATGAATAATTTTCAAAATAAAATTCAATTTGAAAATAATTAAATTTATACAATTGTTACTGATATGCCTCTCTGTTAACGATGATATGTTGATATGTTTGAAAATTGAATAAATATTTCATTCGATAAAGTTTGATGACTTTTTAGCAAGCGTTTTTCTTTAATTTCTAATAATTTATAAAAATTTGAAGTTTTGAAATTTTCAATTACATTTTTGAATTTTATATTGAAGTTTTAGCAAAAAAAATTTCTTTCTCCCTTTGTAATTTTAAATAATTTGCAAAATTCGAAGCTATAAAATTTTAAATTACATTTTTGAAATTTGTTAAGCGTGGGATTTTAAATTATAATTTTGAAATTTATTAACTCTGAATCTGAAATTTTCGGTAGCGCTTTTTAAATTATTTTAAATGTAAAATTTCAAGTTTTTGGGAAGTTTATGGTTTATATGGAAATGTAAAATGTAATCAATAACAGTGATAATTTCCAATGATTTCGCATAAATTTCAACTTTAATCATTTCGATGATAATATTAGTATCAGATATTATTGTGCAAAATACTTACGATGATTGCTTTATTGCAAAATGACTGCGTAAATTTATTTCATAAATTCCTCATGCAAAACAATTAAGAAACTGATAAGAACTGATATGCTGTACTTGAGCATTGCATAAGTTTGAGTGTTGGCTGATAATTTAAAAAATAAGATTTTTCGATTGATGCTATATAATTTCGCTATCTTACAAACCGTAATCTGATAAATAAAAATTTTGAGTAAGTCAAAATTTATTATAGATTTAATAATTGCCATATTCCTTTGTGTGAAAGTCATGTAAAGCAACATAAAGATGAAAAGGAATGTCGAGAAATCCCGAAGAAGAATCTCTTAAGTGAAATTTGAAATTTATTTTAGTTTAATTTCGAATTAAAATCGGAAATAGTAACTCTCAAAATTTCTGGTGATGTATGTTTTTTCGTTTACGAAAGTATTATCGTACCTATTATTGCTTTTGTTCAAAAATTGATAACAGGGTTGTTTATTTATCTTGAAAGATAATAAACATAAGCATCAACATCACCATCAATCAACATCTCAACAACAGTAACAACAACAACAGCAACAACAATGACGACAACTAAGAAATGTTACGACAAGCATATATCAATAAAAATTTTAAAAATTAGTGATTGATTTTAAAGACAAAAAGCGTTGTAAATATCGTATTTGATTGTTGTTGTTGTTGTTGTTGTTATTGTTGTTGTTGATGTTTATGACATGAAAGATTGAGAGCAATTTCTTATACGAATATTTTGAATTAATTCAAGATGATGAAATTATTAATCATTATCACTTTATATTTGATTATCAGTGGCACATGATGGAATTAATTATTACTACTTTATATTTGATTAACAATATAAGATGTTTACAAAATTTTTCCAAATCATATAGATCAAACTTCTAAGATTGTTGCAAATTACTATAATATGAAAATAAGATTAATCAATAAAGAATAAATGAAATGATCAAGATATCATTATTGTGGTTTACGGTAATTATCACCTCAATTCATCAATAGAATACTTAATTTCAAGCAGTAAGTAATTTAATACTAAAGGTATTGAAGTAATTATTACCATTTTATAAATTCATTTATGCTGTAATAATATGAAAGCACTTGACAGAAACATTTCTAATACCGTATATGTAAAATTTGTAGAAAGTGATATTGAATTACTGTAAGTTGAAAATAGGATTTTTCGCTCAATGAGAAATGTAATAAAATGATTAAGATATCAATTGTAATTTATGCTAATTGTAATCATGCTAAAATATTTATATTTATAATTCTTAAATTTATCAAGAAAAATTTATTATCAACAAAATATATTATTTTAAATTAGCATACACTTAAACATTAAGTGATTAAATTTTATAATTTCACTTATAAAACCTAATATCAGCTTATATTCGCTTTTTCTGATATAAATTAAAACTTATTAAAGTTTTAAAAGGAATTATAAATTGTCTGAGGACATTTTGATATATGATATATCAATACTGGTCGATCAATTTTATATATTTATATGTATGTATGACAAATTCGATTATCGTTTTTTAAATTATAAATAATAATGAATACATAATTTGGATTAACAATAATGAATACATAATTTGAATTAAAAATAATGAATACATAATTTGAATTGATAATAATGAGTATTTCTTTTTGAATTACTAATAATAAATATATTTGAAACCTAAATTTTAAAAATACTATGTTGAAATTTGCCTATATTTATTTTCTTTATTTTCTTCTTTCTAAAATATAATTCATTAATGGGAGAAAAAGAAAAAGAAAATTCTACGTTGATGATCATAAATGTGTAAAACGAAAACGTATCACGTAAATATATCATTGCGATGTATCAGCCAATAACAGTAATTAAACAAACAAACAGCTGATATAATATGAAAATTTTTCGTAATTTCAAGCTTCATTTATTTCCTATTTTAAATATTACGAACTAATAAGCATATGCTGCTGTATCATTTGCAACAGCTATTAAATTTATATAAGAATGAAATTTTAAGCGGAAAAAAAGATAAGAATGAAAATTTTATAATTTCTAAAAGTTCAATTTATTTATATATTTTTCTAATTACTAAATAAGAAAGAGGTCAAATTTGAATTTTATTGTATCAAAATTTTCTTTGGGATAAAATTTTAATTTATTATAAAAATATTATTTTTATGCTATTATTTTACCATTTATTTTTATGAAAATTATTTAAATTTATATTCTTAGCAAAAAAAAATCGAAATATTTGTCATTTTTTTCGCTAATTAAGTAACAATTTTGATACGATAACATCAATACAGTAGTAATTTGTTGATAATAAAGATTGTTTAAGCTTTATTTTGATAATTTTTAAAAATGAATCATTATGTGGCTTTTTTCTTTTATTTCATTACAAGCATTATCGAAGAAGTATTGTTGAAATTTCATCAATATTTGACAGTAAAAAAAATGCATCTTAACCGACATTGAATAATTCATGAGAACTTGGCAAATTTATTATTAAAATTATATATTATTGCTCTTCATAATCTGGCCAATTTTAGCAGTGCCTCGAAAAAAAAATTTGACAAATTTCAATTATTAAATATATGCCTTTCTTCTTGGCTAATTTTTAATAATTCAAGAAAGATCTGGCAAATTTGATTTATTAAATGCACATATCTTGTTTCTTGGCTGATTTTTTTAAACAAAAAAAAAAGAAAAAGAAACTTAGCAATTTTTAAAATTATAAAAAATACATCTTAGATGATTCTCGAATAATCCTGAAAAATGGAAAGTTTGAATTATCATTCAATCTATCATTTAATCTATAATATAAGTTGCAAAATTTTGAGAATCAAAAAATGAAATAATTTCAAATAATCCCTTTAAACTGTAATCATTTATTTGCATCATCGAAATCAACACTTTGAATGCGAAGATGTGAAGTTTTGAGAAAAATCATTTACGCAAATGCTAATGTTGTTCTGATGGTGAAGACTGATAACGATAACACCAAAATGGATAGCTTGTCGACGAGACTTTTTCGTTTTTTTTTTTCTTTATTTTATTTTTTTCTAAAAACAAAGTTCTTTAAGCTTTCATTTCTTTTTATACGGCCATATAAATATGATGATAAAAAATTTAATAAGCAATCCAAATTTCAATTTTGATTTTAAAATTTTACATATCATTTCTGCTAACATATGCATTGTTTATTCGCATTGTTTAAATTTATAATTTAGAGACGAAAAAATTATATCATAAAAGTTTTTAGTTTGAAAATAAATTAGAAGATAAATTATGCAATTTTGAAAATGAAACTAATATTGCTAAATTCTATCAAAATTTCTTTGCATAATTTTTTTTGATATAAAATAATAGACATTATATTTATATTTATCATTTAAGTTGATTTGTTGCTTGAAATGCGATAGTTTAAATAGGTGAGCAGAATTTAGGAATAAATTAAAAGAATTATTGCAATTTTAAGAAATATAGTATATGGTTATCAGTTAAGAAATTTAACAATCATGATAATTCATGATAATATGGTAATTTTTGATTGTCAGTGCTTTCTGGCCAAGAAAGAACTATCTCATTAATCATTTAATAATTAAATATAAAACATAAAACATACCTTATTAATCATTTAATAATAATAAATATCCACACTTCTGTTTTGTACAATGCATGATCAACGATAAATAATTTTTCCTTCCAGATATTTATTATATAGGTATAAATATAAAACATAATGAATAGAAATTATTATTATTTTTTTCATTTCCTCGGTGAAAAATTCGAAAACGATTCTCTTCGCTTTTAATTTACAATTGCAGAATTACGGTAGCTTAATATTCAGGATTATGGTTGTTTTTAACTGACCATATCTCTTAGCGCTTGAATTCACTGTTCAACATTACTGAAATAAAAATTTTCTTGTTTTCTTGCTCAAAAATTTGAGAAAAATAATAATATATTATATGCTTTTTCAACTCCATAATTACTATAATTTATCACCCAGGACTACGGTATTTTAACTAACTGTATTTTCTGGCATTTGAATTTACTGTACGTCAATAATGCATTTATTGAATGCATTGTACATATTTTATTTCAAATGTAATTATTATTATAGTTTTTTTTTTTTTGCAAAAAAATCCAATAAATGTCTGTGTTCTCGAAAATCATAATGCTAAAAAATTCTTGATAATTTTGATCGGCTAATGATAATGAATATAATCATCGATATAAAATACTAAATCATTTTTCTCGAAAATTTTTGATAGATACATGGAAATCGGAAATAATGAATAATATTTCATCTCTATTAGTTTTTCTAGTAATGTTGTAAAAATGAAAAAAAACTAATTTTTTTTTCTTTCACTTTTTCTTTGATTGGTTCTGTAAATGTAATAGCTTGTGAAAATGATTTCTTTAGCATGATCATCGTCTTAGATTTATAACAGATATCATCATCATACCATTCTTTTTTTTTTCTTAATCATTAAGTAATTCTTTTTTCTCCTTCTTTTTATCAATCTTTTTTCGTATCATGGCGAGACGAAAAATGACATGAAAAATGATAATACTGATAAAAAGAATGGGAAATTTTCTCTTTTTTTTTTGAAATGTCATCAAATGAAATATTTTAATTTTTTTCATTAAATGTGATAATAAGCAAATTTAAATTTTATTTCTCACAATTGAACCATTTGTTTATTATCTGTTGAAATTACAAATAGCTAAAATATGACGAATAAAAAGAATACTAATTAATCTGATAGCTTAAATACACATTGTAATAAATTGGATTTTTGGATCATTTTTTCCTCATAAAGTTTAAATAACCGATATGATAAGTAAGGAAAATTTTTTTAATCAGATAATGGATTAAATTTGATTTACTACCTGTAATCAAATCTTTTGTTTTGATAAAATTGAAATAATAATAATGATGAATAAATGAAAATATTAATGATAACAGTAGATTGAAATTGATAATCAGATTCTCGACAAATCTACTAATAAATGCAATAGCAATTAGTAAAAAGTAAAAACTAATTAAAATTGTTAAATCAAAATTTTTTTTTTAAAAAGGAATAAAATATTCATTTGCATAAAGCAAATAATTTTCTATTCAAATTTTTAGAAAAAAATTATTTAAAATTCCAGTGATTGTCGATTTCAATGGTTCTATTTTTTTCGAAATAAAAAAGAATTAAATTTCTTTTAAAGAATAAAATGAAAAAAGTTTGAATAAATATGATAATATATAAAATTTAAGACTGTAAAAGAAAATGATAAATAAACGAACGATAATAATATCAGAATAATACTATTTTGTTAACAGAATTTTTTTTTTTATTTGATTTAACTAATGATTGATTTATTCAACTTGAAAGCATCACTTTTTTTTTTAAATTATATAAACATGAGTGGTTTAATCTTCTCGACTACTATGCAAATAAACGAGCTTAAAACAAATTTGAAATGATGCTTAATGGATGCTTTAATTTTATTTAAACCTCTCCATAGATAATGGATATATACATTTATATATATTATATAAATGTTTTACAAACAAACAATATTTGCTACAATATATATATATATATAAATCAAAAAAGAAAAAATCAATTTAAATACTATAATGCAAAAGCAAAACTTTTTAGTATAACAATGTATTTAAAAAGAAGAAAAAAAGTTTATACATTTGCTAAAATAAATGAAAGATTAAAAAAATGGACGGAAGAAATTAGTATTATAAGTTATTAAATTAATTAAAAATTTCTATTACTTTGATCGTTTTTTTAAATTTTTAATTATTTAATTTTTATATTACATTTATAAAGCAATTTAACAATGAATAATTTCATTGATATTCTGATACGGTATATTTTTGATTGTTCAATTTTGATTAGTTAATTTTTGATAAAAATTTTTATAGCACAATGAATTTATTAATTTGTCTTTTATTGAAAATGATTTGATTAAGATTGAAAAGAAAATAATATTTTAAAATTAATTTATATGAATTATTAAATGTATATTTTAATGGAAAGTTTTAGCATTTGCTAATGGATGATGAAATAAAAATAATATTAAAAGTGCTATCTGATTTAATATAATAATAAATGAATAAAATTTGACAATTTTTTTTTCATTATCATCTAAATTATCAAAATAATTTTAGCAGTTGAAAAATGGAAGAAAATGAAATTAAATATTTCTTAGTTTTACTCCATAGATTACATTCAACATGATGATAATAATGCTGCGCATGATAAAAATCACGCTTTATACGATCGTAATAGTGATAATAATGATACGAAATAATGATATTGCGATGATAATGATGATGATGATGATGATATGCTGATAATAGTCATGTTGAAAATGGTGATGCAATAGTGATTATGGTGATGGTATTGATGACGACAATAATGGTAATAATTGATAGCAATGATGACCATAATGATGATGATGATATTAGTAATAATGATGATAGCATTAGATAATGATAGTAATAATTATAACGATGACGATGATGATAATGATAATAATAATGATGTTACTGATGATGATGTTGATCAACAACATATAGTATTGATGATAGTATTGGTGATAATGATTAGTATTGACGATAAATGATCGAATTGATAATGATGATGATGATAATAATAATAATAATAATAATGATAATAATAGTATGAGCAGCTAAATCAAGATAAGCATGCTCCACCTCTTCTTAATGGTATCATCGTTGTCTGTTGCAGAAAAATGTTTGCATACCGTTCATTTGAATCAGTTCATCTCTATGTAAATTTTTGATTTTGTTAATATTCACATTTAGCTTACTCTTTTCAATAATTCTATTTTATTGTACATATCAAAGATTACGATTTATGATGTTAGCAATTTGAAAAAGAAATGTCTCATATTTCTTTTCTTATTTCCATAATACTTTAAATTATTATAAATTTTCATATCGATAAATATTTCGTAATAATCATATATTTATTTTCTATTAATAGTTTAATAACTATTGCTATTATTTAAATAAACATTTTTAAATTTTCTTTCCCTCAAATTATTTACTATATTTGAAATACGGTAAGCATATAGAAACTAAAATGTTTGTTTCAAAATATTTATTTATTTAAAAAATAAAAATTTAATCAATTAAAAATTATTTTTATTCCAAATCATTAAAATACTTTTTTTTCATTTATTTTAACAATATTATCATACTATTAAGCAAAAAAAAAAAAACATTCATTCTTGTAAATATTGCAAAGAAAGAAAAAAATTAATTTATTTGATGGAACAAAAATATCAATTAAATTGAAATAATTATAATTAATAAATTTTTTTGATTAAAAATTAAATTTAATTCGACATCGATTAATTAATTTATGCAAAAATATGAAAATTATTTATTATACAAAAATGTTTATATTCCAAAGTATATTTTGTTTATTTAAAAATTGAAATTTTAAAAAGCTAAAAAAATTATTTTTATTTTAAACAATAAAATATTTTTATAGTAATAAAAATAGCCGAAATGTTTTTCAAATAATTTCAAATTTAAAGTTTTCTTTTTCAAAATTATAATCATAACTTTTTTGAAATATCAATTTTTATACGAATATATATATATATAAATTGTATATTACAACGTATTATTTCTTTTACGACTAAATAACTTTTACTTTTTATCAATCTTTTTTTCTCTTTTTTCTTTTTTAAATTTTCTCACTTCAATCATTTTATTTAAAGGAATTAAAAAAAAAGAAGGAAAGAAGAGGGAGGAGAGAGAAGAGAGAGGGCAAGAGAAAGGGAAGTGAAAAAAAAAGAAGGAATGAAGATGTTGTAGAATAAAAAAATTCCTTATCATCATCTCTTTCATCAAAATATTTTTATCATTCATTTTTTAATACAAACTTTATTGCTTATGCATTTAGATATAAAAATATTTTTGTAACAAATCAACCGTAAAATCATCTCTCTTCCTCCTTACTCTTTCCTATTTAATAAATCAAATTTCAATTTTAGTTAATACTACAACGATACGTTTATTATCAAACATTTTCTTTCATTTTTTTTTTTTGAAATTCTATTTTAATTTTTAATTCAATTTATTAATATAATAAAGAATTTCTACATTTTCTTCCTATTTTCTTATCCAAAATAGCTATACATCAAAAAGTTAAAACTGAATTTTATGAAATCTTAAAATCAAAAAAATGAAAGAACATCGTATCAAATCTGTTATCCATTCGAAATTCTTAAAATTTCACAACTTAAAAAGCAAATCATTATCATTTGAAAATAAATTTTACTAAGATTTCATATGATAAAAAGAAATTATAAATGATATTTTTATGTGTCCAAAAGCTAGAATACTAATATTTTCAGAAAAATGATAAAATATTTTTAAAAAGAAATTATATTGAATATAACGAATCTTATCATTCATAATATTGTTTATTTACTATTCTAAAAGAATTAATTAAAAAGAAAAATTTTATCTTGATTTATCATGAAAATAACTAATATTATCATTTATAACATTATAGAAACTAAATTTTATAGTAATGGAAAAAATTTCACAACGACTATTTTCATCATAAATAGAATTTTTGCTTAACATATTTTATTTTTACTTATTCTAATTCGATTATCGTTTTTAATTAATTTTGACAAGAAATTGATAATTTGAAATCGAAAAATTTATTTATCAAATATATTTGTTTATTTATTGCTTAAAATATTCAAACAATAAAATTTCATTTTTATTACTAATTTTTACTTATTCCATTATGTGTTGTTAAATTAATATAAATTTAATACAACATTTTATTAAATGAATGATAAGATAATTTAATCAATTCATTTAATTTTTTTCTTTCAAATCAAAAAAAAAACAAACAATACATATACGTAACTAAAATATCTATAATTTTATAATAGATAAAATTGAATAGAATAACTTTGCAATAAAGGTAAATAGAAAAATATATTTCTATATTTTTAGTTTACACATTTGTAATTTGTCGAGAATAGTATCATTGTCGTAGAATGAAATACAAAAAGCGCTTATTTTTCTCTTCCACTCTCTCTCTCTTTCTCTTTCTCTTCGCACCTTTTTTAAATTTTTATTTCTATCCCATTTTTGAAAATTTTATTCCACCACATTTTCTTTCTCATTTAAATAGATTCAAAATTTTTGTAAAAATATTCTTTAAAACAAATTTAGATGTATCAAAAAAAAATTGCAGCAATTTTGTAACTATTTTCATCCGATTTTTTCCAAAAATTCATTTCGATATTGTTGATAAATTGAAATTTTGATTAAAATTAAGGCTTTTTAAATGTTCAATAGAAGATTAGCTGAATTTAGCAAATTTAGCAAATTTGCTAAATTCAAACTTAGCGAAGTTTTTATTTTATTTATCATCATATCAGCATTTTCAAAATATAAGTCAAATTATATGATTGGAATTTATCTGAAAATAAAACTATGTAAAAGTTTTATCGCATAATAAATTCAGACGATATTTATCAACTATTTGAATTTATCTTAAAAGAAGGAAGCGAAAATGGGTGAAAAGTTAATTACAAATAAATATTAAAAAAAATGAAATGAATGAAATTTTATTTAAATGTACAAGTTGTAAATTTAAAATATTTTGCTTTAAAATAAACTCATTCTTTTTTTTTTCGTCCGTTATGTCAAAAAAAAAAAAAAAAGAAAACGAAAGAAAAATGATCAAAAAATTAACGGATAAAATGGATAATTTATATTCCTAGTAGCATTTGTTGTGATATTTTTTCCTATTTCTTAAATGTTGATGAGACAAGAAAAAAAACGAAGAAAGATTCTATAAGTTTACAGTTTCTCATTCTTTTTTCCTTTATTTTTTTTTTTATGAATAAAAACTTCGTTTTTTTTTATTATTCTGTCTTTTTATTGATCTAAAAAAAAAAATCATAGATTTTTCTTTGATTAAATTCGAATCATCGATCATCAGTCGTTGTTGCTTTATCATTCAATTAGGAATCATTTCAAAAATTTTCACCCTTAACTATTATTAAATACAAAGTTCAATTAATAATTTGAAATGCTATAGGATAAATGCCGTTGTATTCATTTTTTTTCTTTCTTAGATCAGTTAAAATGGTAAAAGTTATAAAAAAAAATAGAAAAATAGAAAGATTCACCAAAATGTATCAATACCAATGAAAATTTAGGAAATAAAAGTTTTCTTCGAGAACATTTAGTACAATTTTTTTTTTTTTCATTTTCAATTGTTGCTACTATAGCCATTTTTTCTTAGCTCTCTACTACAAAAATATGAATCATTATTATTATTCAAAAATAATCCTTCTGAATGTTGACTTGTTGATTTTTCATAAGAAGATTAAAGAAGTATCTGTCAAGAAATTGAATCATATGAGATGAACCATTGTGTCTATTCAGTAATCCATCCTCCAGATAGTATTTTGATTGAGGGATTGATAGATACGTATAATATCAGTCAATGAATATCATGTAACTTCAGTTTATCAAAATATTTATCCCTACGTATTTTATAGTTCGAATTATTTCATTTAAAATTTTTTTTAATTTTAATTATCTAAATTACACGACATATGTCTCCTTGTGATATGCATCCAACTAGCACTGTAAAGTTTTTGATCGGAAAAAGTATGATGCCATAAAAGAATATAGCGCAATATGTCAAAGCTTATCAATGAAGAAATCGAGAAGAGGAAAAGTTTTTTGAAAGTTAATTCTGAACAGCAAAAGAAGGAGATATATAAAATGAAATCTCAAATCATTAATGTTTCATTGACATAAATTTCATCTAAACTTCATAGCGAAATACTCTTGAGAAAATTTGAATTTTAAACTACTATTAGGCTAAGATTTCTTAATGCTTTAGTGCAAAATATTCTATTGAGAATATGTTGTGTAGAAGTTTGATCAGCTAACTTGGCTCGCTGTTGATGGATAAAAGCATATCATAAAGTATCTCTTCAGTTAAAGTGAATTTTCAGGAAAAATTGATGTCATCATTAAAAATTGACTATTCCCTTTTCAACAGTAAATGCTGTTAGTACTTCGTTCATAATATTATTCCTCATTTTGTAAATTTATTTGTTAATGGTATAATAATAATAATTCTATTACACTATATTCAACATAGCAAGCCTAGCAAAGCCAGAAACTTTGCATCTAAAATCTTTAAAAGTAATAATATTTTGGCCAATAATCATCCGAAACGATTCTAACGTGCAAATTGATCGTCTCATTTTGATGCAGAGGCAAAAGACTAATCAGACTATCTTTTAGCTTCTGGTTTCCTCTGAAGTTTCCCTTATGATAAATTGGAGTTAATATTGTAGGAGTTATATTCGGTAAAACGAATGATTAGAGGAATTCTCAAACTTTCAATGAATATGATATCGAGCTTCTTCATGCGATTAGATGTCATTTTGACTTCTTGCCATCAATGATGCATTACTTTGAGATTTCATCATACGTGTGAATTTTCACCAATTCAAATAGTTATTACGAAATCTTGCACGTACCATATCATTCATTTTGAATTAGTAAAATTAGGCTATAAATATTTCGAGATATATCATTTGAACATTATTCGACTTTTTTATCAATCGATAATCTTTTATTAAAATAATAGAACTTTTAAGGTTTTGATTAGATATCAGAAATGAATTCAATTTTACTTTTCGACATGACATTTTAAAAGTATTAAAAATTTTTCCTTAGATTTGATAATATTATGAATAAATAAATTTGATAACAAAGTTCGATTGTAAATTTCCTCCAAAAAATGATAATATAATTATTTCCCGTAAACTCTTTTAATAAATAATGATCAGAATGTTATTTCCTTATCAATAAGTAGTAAAAAATGAATTCGTAAATATTGTTTTCGTATCACTATCTTCTCGTATTAGGAATTTGTCGAAATATCATGAAGTGGAAATTTCAAGAATTAATTTCATATAAAGATTTTACAATAATGCACTCAGTTAGAGAATTGCATATATTAAGAAGATTGAAGCGATTAGAGAAACATTAATTAGATTGTTAAAAGTACCATGAAAACTTCTATTTTCAAGTCAGAAAAAAATTGGCTGATTGAAATTTTGTCGATAGGGCTAAAAATAAAATGATTTACTGTCGATAATCAAAAAGACGATATAATTAAAAATTACCTGTATCATGCAGAATTTAATTAATATTAAAGATGTGGCTGCATAGCACAACTGCATTAATTGCTTTTACTTATTTGGTATATTTCGGAAATTTATCAAATGCGAAAAACGACCCAAACAGGTAATTTAACTTATATTTCTTCTAATGTTGTCTTAAATTCAAGAAAATTTAATGTTCATATCAATTCTCATTCCATTATCGCTTATTTATGTTAATCAAAATATTATTTATGATAAGTGATAACGAAATCAGCCAAGGACCCAATAAACGATACATATGAATATGCGTTCTTTTGATTACTTGGCTATTTATATAGAATTTTGAAGTAGGCTAATATTGTTTGTAATAAATTGTAATGATTTGAGATATCAAAAAATAAAATTTTCATTTAAGAAAACTTTCAAAGTTTTCTTCGTGAGAAAAGCATTTATAATTTTTTTAGAATATTTTTCTTTTGAAATTTTATCAAACTTTTTTGTTTTTAATTTTAACAAAAATTTCAAAATTTCTTCAAATTTCCAATTTTTTAAGGATGTAGACCATACATCTGTAGCAAGTCATCGTCGCCAGCATCATCTATCAGCAAATGAAAAAGGCGAAATACAGGTCCCGATGAAAATACCAAAATTATCAAGGGCACAGAAAATAGCATTGATTATTGAGTCAGGACAAAATCCATATGAAATGAAGCGAAAACGCAAAGGCAAAGGTATATGTGAGAATTTTTTCTCATTTCAATTTTCATAAGCTATCATCATCATTCGTTCAAGAAACTTATGCTGTTTTTTGGATAATTGTATTTGTGGTTTGCAACTTTGATTGCGGACCCTAAATTTCTCAAAATTTTAATTTTTTTCAAAGTAAATTTGAATGAGAACTCCGAATTTTTCAAAAATGTCATCCTGAATTTCGATCCAGAAATTTTGAAGAATTCGATATTTCTTTTAGAAATTCATTTTGATGAATAATGGAATTCGTTTTAGGAAGAAAACGTTTGAGAAAGCCAAGACATGTGAAGCGATATCCAAAAATGCATACTTATTGTTAGATGATAGTGATGATATAGAATCTTATTGGAATGAGAACAGGTATCATCAAATACATGGTGATGAAATACAACAACAACAAATAGGACAAGAAGCTAATAGATTCGAGAATCTTGATTGGAAATCTGATGTAGAAACAACAACAACATTAACTAATGTTGAATGGGAAGCAATAAAAGAACAACCATATGATGTTGGTAACTTTTGGGATGAATCACCAACATCATGGTACTGGGCTGATACAACAGAATCCTACTGGAAAGACACCACTCCGTCTTTGAATATTTCGAAGTTCAATTATCTGTACTGGAACAAAAATGCAGTAACTACTACTACTACTACTACCACCACTACTACTACTGTACCTACTTCTCATACTACTACTTCAACATCACCGATACATGAACAGATACCGGATATTACCGACGAATTTATGTGGGAACGATTATTAGTTGCAACACCAACAAAATCACTTCCACCACTTGCGTTACCGATAAAAACTTGTCCGCATCGTTTTGATGCTGTCACACGTGGTAGGTTGTAGATTTCGAAAAAAAAATTTTTTTCTTTTAAGCTTAAAAAAGTATAAATATTATGTTCTGCAAAAAGTTATATTTTATTTGAAATATTTAATTGAAATTTTCAAATGTTATAAAATCCATTCAAAAATTTTTTTGAAAAATAAATCAAACATTTAAAAGTTTAAAAATTTTAGCAAAAAAAAATTACTTTTTTAGAAATTACAAAATGAAAGAAAAGTAAAACTTTGTAAATTTTTTTTTTTTTTATACAGAAGCTGTAATTAAACATTATTCTGAGAAATATGGAAGTGCAAAAATTCGAATAATTTCAAAAGTTTCTGAATTCATGCAAATAAATTTGTTGCCTCAGTTGTAATTTAAAATTTAAAATTCCTTTAGCATTTAATGGTCGAATTTATTTATTTGCTCGTGATCGTGTATATCAAATCTGGAGGAATGATAATTTACATCAAAAGGCATCATTTTTTGTCAATGAAATGTTTCCGAATGGTCCACGTACTGTTACAGTTGCGTATACCAATACGAGAAGTGGCGTAACCGTACTTATTGAACATAAAACTGTTTATCGATATCGTTGGAGTCGGAAAATAAAATTTTCTACGTTAGTCTTCGCATTATTAAATCATGACATTTTTACGCTGTATTTTAACGTAGAATAATATGAATAATCAAATTGTGAATTACGGCCATATTTTGTAGCTTGCGCGTAAGAGTCCGCAAACATTAACAAAAAAATGTCAATATATCCGCGTGCAGGATTTCAATGGATTGATGGTAATCAAGTTCTTATTGAAGTAAGTCTTTAATGCTTATTTTAATTAAAATTTCAACAAGTAGCATTTATTGATTGATAAAACGAATTTATGAAAATTTTGCATATTTTATTTAAGATTTTCTCCTATGGAATTTATCATTCATTTTTTCGGATAAACTTCAAAAAATTATCAGCGAAATTTCAGGGTGATAATTTTGCAACATATGATGCCTATTGGAATGTTGCAACATTTTTCGGTCTGATAACAAATTATTTCCCACAATTTCCACGTGATTTAATTGGATTAACATATCAGAATGATACTCTATTCATTCTTTATACAGCTTCTAATAAAATACAGGTAGAAGATAAGAGAAAAAGAAATGCAATTATGAAAGATATTTCATTATCATATTTTTTTTTTTGATATCATTCGATCAATTAAAGACGGCCTGATAAAGTTTTGAGATAAGAGGATTGATTTTATTTCTATGCAATATATCAAATTTTTTTCCCTCTTCTTTCATTCTTTTTTCAAAAATTATTAGCTTCAAAAAATTTTTATATTCATAAACTATTCGTTTCAATTATTGAAATGAAATTTTACGGTTAATGAAGAAATCGTATGATAAATATTTGATTTGTATTCAATTCATTAATTATTATTTTAGATTTATGATACGGAAAAATATCGTGTGATACAGGAATATCCTATTCAAATTAGCGAATTTGTTGGTTGCTTTAGTGGTTGATAAAATGATAAAAAAAACGAAAAAGTCATAGAGCGGTATATTGTAAAAAAATTTTTCAATTTAAACGATATTTTTTAATATTTTACTATCAAATTTTTCGTTTTCTTTTATTAATTAATTGTATAATCATCTCATTGTGAGATTTATTATTTTTTTTGGCAAAAATTTGTTATTTATATTGTTTTTTTTTATTCTTTGATATTTTGCAATATTTTTTAAATTTAAGTTTAATTTTCTTTTTTCCACCCAAATTTCAACGATCTTTGAGTTAGTTATCAATGTAGTGTTAAATTAATCTTTGATTTCCATACTGATTGATATAGGATTGTCATTTTTAGCTAGATTATTGAGTTTGATATCGTCTCTTGAGAAGGCTTATTTTTGAATCATTGAAATGAAGCCCTGTATAATTTTAGCTAATAAAATCTTAGGCTAATTAACAAATCTTCTAATAATGGCTTAATTAGTTCTATCCGAAATTTCTCACTAATATATCCGCATAAATGCTTTTGAATTGTATCAATAAAAATTTTCTACCTCCCTTATCCATTTTTAAAAATAATTATTTTTTACTTATTATCATGTACTATATTATACGTATTATGATAGCAGAGAAATTTTGGATAAAAAAAATGATAAGAGAAATTAAAAGCATATAAATAAATTTGCTCTCTTATAAATTCATTTCTCTTATCATTTAAATTAATCCTTTGAAAGTTTTTAAATGAAATGACATTCTTCAACTTTTTGTTATAATTAATTTACATTATGTTAAATTAACAAATGAATAGTATTATTCTAGTAATTACTAAAAAAATTTTCTTTTTTAATTAAGTAAAATTATAGTCTTCAAATTCTAAAATATATCATTACTTTGTTTATCTAATTGATAAGTAGATTGTAATGATTGTTACAGTTATTGTTAAAAGATAGATGATAATGTCTCAGTTATTGTTAAAAGATAGATGATATTGTTTCTTTGAGATTACATGATATCGTTCCAGTTAATGTTAAAAAAGAAACTAGATAATATTCTTCTAGTTATTGATAAAGGACAGATGATATTGTTTCAGTTATTGTTAAAAGATTAGATAGATAATGTTATTTTAACTTTACTTTGATAATATATTGTTAAAAGATAATTTCGATTACTGTAGTAATTTTTAAAAGATTTTGTTTAATTGTAAAAAAAGGAGTAATATTTGAATTAGTTTGTTATTCAACGTATTATATATTATAGTAATAGAATAATAATTAAATAATTTAATAATAAATTTTCATATTTCCAAAATGATACAATGAAATTTGATTAGAAATTTCTGATAAAACTTTAAATTATTAGTTAAAAATTACATAGAAATCGATAAAAATTCTAATTCATTTATTATTATTTTATCATTTTTTTTCGATTTGAATGTAATTTAAGCAATTAGCATTACAAATTTAATTCAATCGAATTTTTGTAATATTTGTATGGTCTTTCGAATAATTTGAATATTTCAATTTATTCCTTTCAATTATTAAGATTACCTTTTTCATATATTTAATTAAAATCATTCATTTGAATTTATTCTGCCAGAATGCAAGTTTATACTGCCATTTTATCAATTTATAAATGATAAACTGATAAACGATATTCGTGACAGCATAATACTATCATCATTAGGAATTGTTTTTGTTTTCTTTTGAAAAATTACTACAATTTTTGAAAGTTTCATTTTCATATTATAATATATTATTTAGTTGTACTTTTTCTTTGTCAAACTTTAATTCTATCATTAAAAGTTAAGCAAAAATTTCGACTTCCCATAATCTTTTAGTTAAATCATTTTTCAGAAAATTTGCTAATCGATGTGAAAAACAACACATTTATCACTTCTATTCCTCCAATCATATCAAAATGAAATAAAGTAATTTTTGATAAATTTTACCCATATTTCATTATTCATCTGAATATTACTATTTTTTTAGCCTAATGATATCACTTCCGACATTTCTCGAACATAACATAAATGTTGTTTGTTTTAGTTAAGACTAATCTATGGAATTTCCAAAGTATAAATAACTTATTCCGTACTTCAAAAATTTTATTTATATTTTAAATTTTACTATTCTTGAACAATCATACAATTATATTGCCAATATTTTCAAGTTTCCTTTTACAATGAATGAAATACTATTCATCTAAAAATTTAGTTTTAACTTTGCAGATTTATCAATAAAGATAATCAATCGCACTTTATATCTTTCCTTTCTGCTCTTCTGTCCAAAATTTCCAACAAATACCCCGAAACATTTCTTCTATTCAAATATTAATCTTCCATTTGTTGGTGTAAAATTCAGATGAGAACAAGATATTGCATTTACTACTTCTGAAATAATACAAAATTATTCCCTTAACTATTAATTTATACAACGCCATTAGCAGATCATTTGAAATTAAAGATTTAACAACCAACTACTACTCAATTTTTTTTTCCTTTCTTTCAATGATATACTTTATTATCTTTGTCAACTGGAATCCAAAAGATAATAGGTTAACGTTTACCGTATCCCAATTAAGTTAATAGTTTACAAAGACAGGTTAATGTTTACCGTATCCCAATTAAGTTAATATTGTCAGCTTATAAAAGATTTGAATTTACATTTAAAATAAAAAATGCATAATTTTTCATTAATATTTTTTTGAAATGCTAAGATTTGCATTAATTGCTAATTTGCAATTTTACAATTATTTTTTGCTTAACGTAAATTATACGTTTAATTTACGTATGCTTATCTCTTCTATCACGTAAACATTATCGTACTTCCTTCATTTGTTTTGTTTTTGTTTCTGAAAAAGAAAAAAAACATTTGCTACAACTAATATATTGTTAAATAAAAAAATCCATTTCTCTGGTTGGTCTTATCTTTTTATTTTGATTTTTAAACTGTAATTCTCGAGAAATTCTCAATATATTTATCAACATGAATTTCTGAAATCGATAGATAATATTGAAATTTGAAAACATTTCATATTTTTTTTTAAAACTTAAGCAAAAATGTCAATATTTATTTTATGTATCGTCAAAGATTCTAATTTGATAGAAATATTTATTTGATTTGACGGTTTAGCATGCAATTCCATAATTATTCGAAATTTGTACATCAGATATTAGAATAATCAATAATGCAAGAGAAATATATTTTGAGTGATAATAATTTTTATTAAATTCAATTAATTATCGAAACGATGTTGGATTAAGTACTTAAGATAAGTTATAACAGAAGAGATAAATTAACTAATCGGTTTTTATAATTAAGATTTGTATACAAACAAAAATTTCATCATTATTTGAATGATTAAAAAGTTACATAATGAAAAGTTAAATATATAACGATTAAAAGTTAATACTCGCAATATGATAAAAAAATGAAGCATTAATTTAGCTATTCCAAGTGACAGTTTTCATTGATCCGATAACAACAAGTGTGCGAAAAAGTTAATAAAAGTCTAAAAATAAAATCTGAAAATACCAAAATAGTTTGTTACGAAATGAAAGATTATCAATGATTGATAAATTGAGCTGTTATCATTCAATTTCGAAAAAGATGGGATTTTGAGGAATTGTCAAGTCTATTAAGTAAATAAAATAATCAGAATGACTCATATGAAAGCTTAAAATGACAGTGATATAGTTTAAACAAAACAATGCATAAAAGAATGAATAATTGTTCGGTCAAAGTTGCGTAAACAAAAAATTATTTCAATATCAAAGTTGCGTAATATGGCCTAAACAAAAGAATACATTAAAAAATTGACGGATGATGGTTAATAATTCTGAAATTATTGGCAGATTAGATTTCTTAACTTTAGAAGAATAAAATTTTTACATAAAACATAAGTGAAGCACTGAGAAACATTCGAAAAAAAAAGAGAAAAAGGCATTAACGAGAAAGGTAAATTGAATGATATATAAAATGTACCTAAAAATCAATGGTTTAATATGAAATTTGATATTTTAGGCAGAAAATTTTGATCCTTATTCTTTTCTAGAAATGAAAAACTTTTGAAATATCTATTAAATTTGATAAAAATATTGTTATCCAAATAAATTTTAACTTCTCACTATTTGATATGGATAAGCTTATCAAACGTTTTTTAATATATCATTTCAATCGTTTGAAATTTACAACGAATAGTCATTATCCATGATTATTTTGATTATTAGTAAAATTAAATATTGGATAGTCGATGAAACTGATAGTACAGAATTCCCTATGGCAGTTTCCAGATTTTTCCAATTCCAACATAATAATCGTATTGTGATGTTTCAAATATGGTTTTGGTATGTAAAGAGTTATCTAGAATTCAACCGTAAATAATGAAATGATAATAAAATTACTTTAAAAGTAGAAAGACAGAAATGATATTTTAAATAGATTATTGTTCAATTAGTTTGGGAAATATGTGATAAACTTTAATAAACAAATCTATTTGATATTTAACTAACCTTTGAAAATAAGATCAATAAATTTCGTATAAAATTAATTACCTGGGGACCAATACTTGGCCAATATCGGCCAATATTATGTCCATTAATGAAAACTTGTCCTTTGCCCCAATTTGTTGGATTCAAAAAGTATCGGCAAGACGATTTGCATAGAAGTAACCTATATATAAACCTATTCCATTTTTATTGCCCTGAAATTTGATCTTTCATTTGCAATAACTTTATGGTAGATCAATCATTTACCGCAAGGTAATTTGATAAATTAGATTTGTAAAGCTTAAAAACAAAATCTGAAAAAAACATATAATACAGCAAAATAATCAGAGTCCAAAAAGTACAATGAAATCGACAAATTTTTATTGATTCTTTCAAATGAATGGATAAATATAATATAAATATAAGTAATCGAAATTTTTAAATTATCATTTTAAATGGTAAAAACATATGCATACTTACTATATTGAAATAGTTCCATCTTCTAGCTTGTCGAGCCATCGAAACTATTATTTTGGATGTAGACCACATTGTACCCAATCATCGATTATTTGCCCATCAAGTGTTGCGTTTGTCAATATTCCCTGAATATTGAGCTACTTTTTGTGATAAAATAATTACAATAACAAATGATGATGATAAATTATCATTATTCCAATTTATAATTACAACCAACAACTTAAAACGATTGTGCAAATTAATGTTAAATAACTTACACTAAAACATTAGTTTTTCAAATAGCATTGTTAAAATGAAAATATTATTATAGCTAGTTAAATTAAATAAATATTCGGAAATCGAATATTTATCTTTCTTCGAGAAATATCAAATTAAATTTGACTAATTATTTTAAATTCCATAAGAAAAGATAAAATACTTTGAAATCATTGATTGTTGGAATTGTTTGACGCCCATGATTTTCCACTAATATTCCAAGTTTCGCACCTTTTCTTGCACCTCGTATATTTATCCAATGCTTCCAATAAAGACCAAATCTATTCACCAATACTCCCTAAAAATTACACACATTTTGACTTTCTTGAATATAAATTTGAAATGAGCAAAACTTTTGCTTTAGAATTAAACGAAAATTTTCTTAGCTAAAATATTAATTTAAAATTTTTAATTTTAAAAATTAATTTATCTTAAAAATTAGGCCAATAATAATAATTAATAATAATAATAATAATTAATAATAATAATAATAATAATAATAATAATAATAATAATAAATAATTAATCATTCAATTAATTGAGTAATAAAAGAATTTTGAAATCGATTTTAATTAATTTTCTTTTCGAATAAACCTGTAATTCATTATCGATTAACACATAGCCACGATCTTTCAGTATTGGTATTGTAAGATTTGTTCCACCAAATTTCAATGTTGTATAATATAATACAAATCCTGTTAATTTCTTTTTTTTTTGGAATTAAAAAATCAAATCTGATATTTTGATTTCTTATTCACAATAAACAAAAAAACAATATATGTATTGTCTACAAATGACATCATTTGCAATAGTATCCTTACGTAAAACATTTAAAAAATTAATTAAAATTTAAGAATTCAAAAAAAAAAAGATAATAACAATGAAAATTTACCAAATGGATGTTGAAGATGTTCAAATGAAAGAGGATATTTTGTTCTTTGGCAATCTTCATTTTTGGGAATTAATTCCCAAAAATTTTTTCCTAATGGTAAAATATTTTTTAATTTTATACTACCATAGCCAATTTTCCTAAAAAAAAAAGAAATAATTTAAAAAAAATCAAAAACTTTTTCTTACTATTCTATTAATATAGTCAATTGCAAAAAAAAAATTTTTTTGATGTCAAAATTTGAGCATATTTTATTAATTGAAATAAGTGAAAATTAATTTAACATTTTAAATTAAATCTATGCAAATATAATTTGTGATATTTTATAAAATTTTATTATTCTTCGATGAAATATTTCAGTAATAGATTATTATGTATAAATAGCGTAAAATTGTATATTCAATTTTTCAAATTTAAAATTATTGAAATCTATTTTTAGTATTCTAATTTACTTACAAATTATCTCGTGGTATACTGCCCGGCTTATATGGCCAATCCCATTTACTAGCCAACCAATTTCGTATTGCCATATATTTTTGAGTTAAATCACCTGCCTCAGTTAATGGAGCACTATAATCGTATGATGTTATTACCTATAAATATAATGTTATTTATTACTAAGAGCAGTTTGAAATGAGGATTTCGCAACTGCTATAAATTAACAATAATTCGAGAAAAGTTTTGAAGAATTGATTGATTTCGTTAAATCTAGTTGATTGATGTTGAGGAAATGAATTAATTATGATGAATTTAGTGGGTTCAATAAATTCTTATAAATTCAGAAAGCAATTTTAAATATATCTTCAAACTATTGCAGTGATTTAATCAAATAAATTTAGCATAAAATATTAATCAATCTATTGATGTAAAGTTTCATTTTTAAAAATCAATTAATATGAACTTCGCTCTCTAAAATGTATTTCGAAGTTTTCTGGATTGAAATAACCTTTTCGATTTTAATCACAAGAAATCATTTACGAATCTAATGTACGTCGATATTGATTTTAATTTTTCCAAGTTTTTGTAAAATATAACATCATTTATAAGTTTTAAAATTTTACCGGTGCAATAACTTCAGCACCATTCCAGTAACCAAAGTTGGTACCACCATGAAACATGTAAAAATTAATGTTTGCACCAAGATGATACATATAATTAGCAGTATCAATGATTTCTGATATTGATGGTAACTTTTGGTCTTTTTGACCCCAAACGACTAACCATCCGGGATAAAATTCCGAGTTCACCAATGGTCCTATTAAATGATTTACTTCAAAACTTCACGAGATTTTTTCAAGACTATAAAAGAATTTTTCAAATTTATAATAGTTGTTTAAAAAAATTGCTTGAAGTAACTAAAGAACAATTTAAGCAAAAATTCTGAATCATAAAAATCACACCCTTGCATAAATACCATGTAAAAGTTAATAACCATAAGCAGCCTCAACTTTATCTAATTTTTTTAAGATTTTATTTTTGACTTTTCGATGCAGCATTTCTAACTTTCCAAAACTTTAATGCTTTATTTAATTTTAAAAACTAAATTTCAATCTTAAAATCTAGAATTTATATTTGAAAAATTGAAGAATATCTCTTGAGTTGATTGATCGATTAGCTTTAGGATAACTAACCAAATGTTAAACTTTAAAAACATTACAAGAATACAATTAAGTAATCTGTAAAGAATAGAAAAGATAGTATTATAGAAAAATTAATTGAAGAATTTATTTGCAATATAATGTATCATCAAATATATATGAAATTTTCTAACTATATCAGATTCTTACAGTTCAACATTATTCAGCATTAACTATCGAAATTTTTATGATTAGGTTTTGAAAGAAAAAGCAAACCACGTGGTGCATATCGTCGTTGTAAAGCAAAATATGCATCAACATTTTGTCGACTTGTTGGACCAAAATCAATTGTTGGATAAACACCTGATATTGTACCACATTTCAAATACGATTCTGCTGATCCATCAGCTATAAATTTATTGATGAAATTTTTTCTAAAATTATTTGATAAATTTTGAACATTTATTTTCCTCGAAACAATATGATCATAATATATTGTAAATATATGAACCAATATATGACAACAATCTTTCCGTTTTTAATTATTATAATAGATCAAATAGTTTGCTTATCATTTTAGTATCGTTTTATAGATCAATGAATAGTTGAAATTTTCGTGAAGAATAAAAAAACATAAATGAATGAATAGATTGGCTTTGACAAATGGAAAAGTATGAATTCTTTATAGGTCAAAGTTTCAGGAGATTAATTCAGAATTATCATGATCAGCTTAGCTTTCAAATTTTTCCTATATCTACACTACTTGATAACTCATGTTTTACAGATATTTTTATTTGATCTGCTTATTTGTGTTAGAAGATGAAGGAGTGAGTTTTGAAAAGAAAAATTAATTATTGGAAAGAAATTGCAATGATATATATTTCCTTCCTTTCCGATTTGCATGAAATTATTCAAATATTCCTAGAAAAAATCTTATCAAAATAAAATTCATACACATCTATCTAAGCAACTTTAATAATCATAATATTTTAAACTCATTATCGGTTGATTATGTGGAAATTTAGCTCGTTCTGTACAGAGGATGATAATTTTCTTGACATCAAACTGATAAGAAAAAACTCTTAATAACTTTTAAATCCTTAAAATACTAATAAAATCTTCTAAAGATACTTCAGATGATAATGTTTTGAAAAAAATCAAATTTGAAATGAATGAAATATTATCGGTATTATCTAATCCGAAGTGTCTCGAAATTATGGAATTTTTCAAAAATCTAAATTAGGAAGAAAAAGTATTGATTAATTTTCGAATTACGATATATTCGGAATTTCAATTACAACCAAATTTAATACAATAACTATGTTGTTGCTTAAATAATATTTGATATAAAATTGTAGATTTTGATGTTTTTTTTTCCAATTTCAGATTACCTAACATTTCGATATTTAGAACATACTGGTATATTGGACGATATCTGATCCAAGATGAAATCGAATTATATCACTTAATCGTTTCATATATACTTTATCACATGCATAATGACTACCATATTCATTTTCTACTTGTACCATTAATATCGGACCGCCATTTTTAAGTAATTGCTTTCTAAGTATAGGTAACAATACGTTGAACCAACGTTCCACTTCTTTTAGAAATCTAAACTTGGTTCTATTGCTATTGATAAGGTAAATGGAAAGAGAATAAAAAAATGTTTTCAAGAAAAAATTCGTTTTTTTTTTTATGGAATAAATCCTAATTTTGCATAAAGTTTTTTTTTCTGTTTTTATTATGCACCTAATAAACAATTCAATGCATAAAATGTATTATCGATTAATCGAAAAAAAAAAACTTCATGCATTAAAATGATGCATCTTCTAAAATATCAAAATGAAAATTCTTTGAGAAAAAAATTTTTTTTGATGCTGTTTTTTTTCTACCGTTTATCGGAAGTTCTCTGATGAATATCGCCGCCGTATTTATGAATAAGCCACCATGGTAATCCACCATTTTCCCATTCAGCACAAATATATGGACCAATCCTGAAGTAACAGTATTATTCATATTAATAGTATTAAAAATTATCGCAAGTTAAGAAATACGTAATTGAAAGTAATTTTACCTTGCAAGAACGAATAATTGATAGGATGCGGCAAGTTCAATGAAATGTGTTATATTGCGTTGTCCATTGAACAAATATCTATATTAGTTTTGAAATTTAAACTTTTTTTTTTGAAAGTGACAGAAAATCCTGAAAGATTCAGTTTTCTCTTTTAATTTAACATTTCATTTTTCGATTTTATAAATATTAAAATTATTTTATTGATAATTTCATAAATTACTATAATTGTATGATTTGTTGAAAAAAAAAAAGAAACGAAAATTTTTATTTGTTTATTGTTGACTGATTTATTTTGAAAATTAATTCCGATTGAACTAACAAACCTTCCATTGTAAATTTCATGAAAATTCCATGGAATATACATTTGGATAGCATTCAAGCCTGCAGAACGAATTCGTTGTAATCGATCATTCCAATAATGATGATGTATTCGAAAATAATGAATGCTACCTGAAATATACCTGAAAAAATGGACGAAATTAGCCTGAAAAAAATAATGAAAAAAAAGATTTGCAATTACTAAGATATATTAGATGATTGATCGATATAACTTCAGAAATCATAAAATTTACTAGTAACCAGAATCTAATCTTTTATTTATTAAGATATATTAGACGATCGATCGATATAACTTCAGAAACTTCAGAAAAACTAGAATTTAATCTTTAAAAGGATACAAAATATATCCCCTAACATTGATATGAAAATGAAAAAAAGATTCTCGTCGCATTAAGCATTCAAACCTTCAGAATTTCATTTTCGATAAAAAAAGAGTTCAATTTTCAGTGATTTCTTCAAATCAGTTGAGAGTAGTTTGAAATCGAAATATAATCATTTATCCCGATCACTTATCATGATTTAACATTATCAGTATCAAATTTAATTCTCCTTTTTTGTTTTGAATTTTTATCCACCTCTTGCCGTCCATTAAACGGAAAAAAAGAAGAGTTAATTTTAAGCTAAAATTATCATATTTTAGCATTAATTATTGCTGTATAAAGAGAAAAGATATTAGCTGATATTTGTTAATGAAATTAATAAAATTTTTACCTAAATGGTTTACCGTTTAACAGAAATGTATTATTTCGATAATCAATAGCAAATGATGATGAATAATGCGAAGAATTCGTTAAAAAATGTGAAAAAATTTTTTGACAAATAATAATACGTTCCAAAATTGCAATAAACCATAGATATTTCATAATTTATTATTAATCAGCTTATCA
Source organism: Dirofilaria immitis (assembly GCA_024305405.1). Lineage (NCBI taxonomy): Eukaryota > Metazoa > Nematoda > Chromadorea > Rhabditida > Onchocercidae > Dirofilaria > Dirofilaria immitis. The sequence continues at coordinate 1,200,030 of JAKNDB010000088.1, read as the reverse complement.
ATCTGAAATTCATAAATTTTTTTCAAGTATAAGTTTCAGTTAGTTTAATTCTACTTTTTTTCCAAATTCAATTTTAATAAAATGCTTATCGTTTAAAATGGATAATGATAAAAGGATAATTACCACGAAAAAGATAACCAAATATATTTTATAAGATGCCGCTGATAGAAAGTCGTTGCGTATCTTTTGTCGTAGTCGTTGCGTTGCGAAGATAATATAAAACTGTATCATTTTGATGAATTTTATTATTCTCATAAATTGGTCCTACATATTCTTCATAGTAAACCAGTTCATGGTAGTTAATAAATTTAGTTTTAATAAGAGGAAAAAAGAAATTTGTTTTTTCATTTTTTTTTTTAATGCTGTATCAAAATTATGATTTTTTTTTTTAGATAGCTTTAAAATATGAAATGATTTATTTTTTCCAGCAATTCCTAATGAATTATATAAGCGGAATTACATTTTATCAGAGATATAAATGTTATCGTTTAATTTGATTTTAAATATAGACAATGGATGAAAAAAGACGGTCATTGAGATATGTGTTATGTTTTGTACCACTGATATACTGGTATTATTGTTAGGAAAATGAATGGAATTTCAAATATTAAAACAATTCATATCATATGACTGGTATTATGTTCATGAGTAAAATTATGATATAGAAGAACGCAGAAATGTAAGAGAAAAGAAAATCTTATTGAAGAACAAATACGACTATTTTCGAAGAGGATTTTAATGGACAAAATGAGAAATAATTTCGATTAATGGTAACAAGACAAAAAAAATGACAACAATAAATGGGGACTATAAGTACATGGAAAGAATACGGAACTTTAAAAGTATCACCAGCGACCTTTTTGACCTCTAATCCTTCATACTACTTTTCCCAGGTTTTTCTAAGCTAACAGAGAAGACTAACAGAATTCCGTAAAATTTTGATATAACTGAGGAAATATGATTTAATCAAACTCTAAAAAGAAACGACTGCAATGATAAATCTAACAGTGATTGTCGCAAATTAATGGGCAAAATAAAGTTATTATTTCGATGTAAATAGAGCCAAGTCAGAGCGACCTACGTTAGATCAGAACATTTTATCAAAATAAAAAAGTTCAAATGGTATCAATTCATCTAAGTTCATTACAGCGACTCGCTAATTCAATCAGTCATGTCCTAAATTAACAGCTCATATCTCTAATAAAACAAATGGTCAAAGGTTACACCAATAAAATGTCAGTATTCCTCACAGCTGTACTGAGGTTAAAATTTTTGCTTAAAAGGTCACATAGAAATAGATTAATATTTGAACTATGACTTTAAAAATAAGAAAATACGACAATAAAAAAAGATCATTATAAAAACATTTACTGCAAATGAAAAAAATATAAAAATTTAAGAAGCCTAAACAAAATAATTAAAATTTCCGAAGATTCGTAAAAAATGAATTGAAAATAATCTTAAAATAATAAATGCATATCTAGGACGATTACTTTGCATTTAATGAATTACTTTAAACCACAAATAAATTGAAAATAGTAAAAAGGAACAATCATTTGAATTGAAGAAAATTAGCATTGTTTCAAAAATATCAACGAAATCCGCCGCGTGCATTACTTTGCGCTTGTTGATTACGACGCATTTGTTCGTCGTTGATAACCTTATCAATCATCATACGTCCGTTACGTATGCAATCAACATCGCCAGTTAGGCTGAAATCAAATGGATGGCGATGATATCAAAAATAAAAATAAGGAGTATTTGCTGAATCATTTCTTTTTCTGTATTATTATCAAAATTTTCTCCTTTCCATTGTTTCCTTCTTAATCAAGTGAATGCTCATTTCATTTTGAAATAATCCAACGTAATAATTCCCCATATTCCCAATTACTTTCTATAAATCTACTTGTAAAGTTATAATAGCAAAAAATTTATTTGCTTTATTATGCTGAACAGTGAGTAATTGTAGATCACAATATTAAAAATTTGGTAATCCAAAAACTTATGACAAGTAAAGAATTAAATTTCGATTTTCATGTTTTAGAAATCAGATGAAACAACTTTTTTTCGAAACTATAGATAATCAATCGTTACTTTTGATAATAAACTCGCGCTTTGCAAACAAAAACAAAATATTTTTTCTGTGTCATATCTATCTTTTACGTCATGCAGTAAAATTCTCATTTCCGCCATTACATAGTGCAGTTATCATCCAATAGTTTTTGCACTCTTGTTTGCTCTTTGACTCATCCCATAGCATTTAATGCTGATAACATGCCAAAATGTCTGAGAAATTTATTTCTCGTGTCTGCATGAAGAGAAATGAAAATATTCCTTAGGTAATTTTAATTTATGTCATTGACATAAATATGAGAAAAAACAAATTTTGTCAAATTCTTTTCTAAATTTTACATGAAACTATCAGCCAAATTGTACCTCACAAGACGATTCCCTTGTCCCGCAGCCGTCCCGCGTTTATGTACTTCCACTTTACAACCACTTAAATGTTGAATTTCAGCCAGTGTTTTGGCTCTTGGACCGAGAATTGCTCCAACAATGGTGTCCGGAATCTGGAAAACGATCAACATAAAAAAATAATGCATAAATCGAAACCCACATCAATTTTCGGATTTACCGAAGAATATTCATCATAAGTTCGTCGTTAGAACGAAAATACAACTATCACGAATGTTCCAAAAAAATTTTGATTCATCTAGATAACAATCAATGCTAAGTGATCATTTAAAAATAGTCGATAGATATTTATGTCCTCATAACTGAACAATTTTTTACTTCCTTCTGTCACTATGCAGATGATGGGAAAAAATCTAAATCAATACCCACCTCGAGATCAATATGATTGTTGTCGATAATCTTTTCCTTAATTACGGAAGCAGCAAAATTTTGCGCGCTCGATGAGCTACTGTTTTGCTTATTCTGGCTCAATACATCGATTAAAACGCCACCAACGCCACTCAATGACTACAAGATATTTTGATAAGTTTAATTTCAAGTTTTCAATTTTCATTCGCTTTTATAAATTTCTATTTTCTTACGGAGATGACCCCGAAATTTCATGTCAGCTAACTGCATTTTATTTATTTAAAGTGAATTCCTGCAAATCGAATCATAATCTCGCCATTTTTTTCTACAAAAACTTTCCTACCCTTTCTAAGGAACAAAAGGAAAAGAGAAAATTATGAAATAGGTCAGTAAAACATCAAATTAACATCCCTCACATAAAAACTAGTATAAACTCTCCGGAAATTGTCAAACAGGATACTGCAAAATTTTCATCTAGCTGAAATCATTTTTATTTTTATCATATAAGATCCCCATAAGTGTTCGACTACATTTTCATCAGTCATCAAATATTACACTAATTCTTAGAAATCACATGATTTCAGGTCGAGACTTTTCGTGTTTAATGATAGCAACTGGTTTCTTGAAATTATGTACGACTTATTTTCGAAATAAGATTAGAAATTGTAAATATGGCAGATACAATTGCGTTATATTCCTCGTGAAGTCGACAAATAGTAGTTGTGGAAACCTAGTATTTCCAGTAATCGATATTCACGGAATGAAGCAAATAGCTTTCATGAAAGAAGAATCGGACGAAATGTGAATTACCTAGTCTAGCAAAAACTAATATAACTATAAATAGAATTTTACTTGAAAGAAACGTAAAATTAGCAGTCGGCGAAATATAAACAAAATTCAAAAAATGTGTCAGTGGGAGGCATGAAAAACTCTACAAAATGCAAGCTCGATCATAAAATAAGAAAAAATTGGAGCAAACCCTGCACGCAAGAAATTTATTTTTAACGAAGATTCATATTCACAAATTATGATCACTGAAAGAAAAGGATGGCAATTCCAAAAACCTTCCGTACTATAACATCTAAAAGAATCGAATCCCTATGTAAAATGCATCAATTTTATAAATTCAAGTTCAATTTGGCTAAGCTATCACTTTTTTTTATTAAATATATAGTCTTATTGAGGAAGCATAAATTCAATCTTCGTCTATTTACTTGAAATTATGTATCAAAAGCTTAAAAATTGTAGAAAATCTAAAATCTTCGGAATGAAATGTTGATCGTCCAAAAATCAGTGGGAGAAATCTCAAATATTGAGCGGATGTATTATTATGAAACGAAATTAGTACATTTATCTGCATACCGATTTTTACTGGCAATTCTGAAATTGAAATATACTTATCTTTTTATGAAAGATAAAAACCACAAAGAGAATAAAAGTTTATAAAATTTTTCTGAAAATTTAAATAAATGGGAAGAACGGATGAGTATCAATATCAGATATCAACAAGAAATTTAAAAAGTACAATGAACAAAGAAGAGAAAAAATTGTTAAGAAGGAGAATTATTAAGCCAGATGAAAACAAACCTTCCGATAGGTTATATAATGGAGATAGGAGCTCAAACAGATAATGTGAAAACGCAAATTGTTAATACAAACAAATATGGAAGCAAAAAGATTGAATTTAAAAATGATTAAAGGAAAAAATAAAATCCAAGTAATAAAATTAATCGCAGCGAGGATTCTACACGAGATTTTTATAAGCTGCTGGAAATGATCGAATTTACTTGCCAAATGCACATTGAAAGCAAAAATGAATAAAGTATGACACCGGAAAGTATGCCACATCGCCCATTCCAATTCTCCTCCATTCAGTAACAAAAAAATTGTCATGCATCCATGATTGACGTATAGAAAAATTTTAATTGGAGATAATTTAGAACGAAATAAAAATTCAGTTAAAATTCACTAAAAATCATTTCATTTGAAATCAAGAATTTGATGAAGCACAGGAAGCTATACTCAAATTCGTGAATAAATTTTTACTATAGAAAAGTCCAGAAAATCCAGTCCAATAAGTTGAAAATTAAAATTTTCGCAAAAGAGTCCATGAAGTGACGAAAACGAAAGATACAAATCTCAAACTGGTAGACTTACAAGCTTTCAAGAAAAAACCACTGGTCACTAATTTATCGATAAAAGAATGATTGTACTTTGTTTATATCGTTTTGTCCTCCGCCTGCTGCTGCTCCTGCTGTTCCCCTGCTGTACCGCTTCCTCCCCTGTTCCACCAGTGAATCGTCGATCAGTATTATCAACCGTGGCAGTCGTACCTGACAAGTTAGTGGTCTCGAATCGTTGCGGCTGTGACAAACTTTGAGAGGAAGTCAAAGAAGGTGTTTCGTTTGTCCGCATTTGTGCCATTGCGGCAACACCAAGTCCGAGGCCCAAACCCATGATATTATATTTTGCCAAAATCTGGAACATTTGTAATCTGGCAAACGAAACGAATATTACCGCAAGTCAGATTTAGCAGAAACAGTACTATTGAAACAAAGAAAAAAGCTGAAATATTGGGTAAAGCAATTGACTTAATGAAGAATGATTTCGAATGAATAATATGATAAAAATTTTTAATAAGAAGTATAAAAAAGATTCAAGAATTCTTTCCGAAAAACACTGATATCATCTGTATGCAAGATTTACCTGCATAGCTTGCATAACTTCTGCAACACTTGTCTCATTGAAGCCAGACGTGCGCAAAGTTGATTGTAAGCTGTCCAAAAATGCTAGTAACTGAAAAATAAGAAATAAGATGCTTTTCAAAAAATTTTGAAGTGAATCAAGCACTAGGATAATCCAAGGACGTTTCAGAACATAATTTTTGCCGAAAGGCAAGTTATGTAATATATTTAATTTTTTCTATTTTGCATTTTATACAGGCCATATCGAACCATTAAAATCAATACAAAAAAAAGGATTAAAAAACAAGAAAAAAATTTAGCATAGCAGACAAAATTAAATTCGATAACATATACCTCATTATTTCCTAAGCCTTGCATAGGATTGAATTTGAAACCGGCCATATTGTTTTGCTGATATAAATCCTTTGCCGGTGCTGCATATGTTGCTTCTAAATGAAAAAAGGTTCATATTCAACTAATAAAAATGTGTATAAAAAATTTAAATTTTGTTCCTATTCGCTTTCAATTGGTACCACTGTTTGCAAGTTAAAAATTTTTGCGAATTATTTCTCTGCACGTTATGGTATGAGAGCGAATGAAAACAATGTGAATGTATGGAAGCATTCGCATGATGATACCATCACTAAGAAGAAGGTAGACGTGCAGCATATTTTGATAGTGGTGGTATAAGAGCAGATTTTTATGGTAAACAGAATAGTCTAAAATGGTGGCTTGAAGCCACCTCGACTAAGATGAACTATAGCCCTCCTTGAAAAAAACCCGTGCAAATGAAAAATGACCGTTATTTGCAAGAATATCACATCTGAATTACTCTACAAATAAATTAAATGAATTCTATTAATATCTCGAAAATACTACAAATGAACCTGCCCTCTAAAATTTCAGTAGCAAGAATGTCTGCAGTTTAGTTCTGCATATCAAACTTAGCTGAAGAAAAATTTGTAGAATAAATCAAAAGCGCATGCACTGCGCGTCGAAAAATTCCAACTATACTTGTTAAGATAGATAAATAATGTAGGCTAAATATGTTCGAAATATCATCGGACATCAGCAATAATATTGCTTCACAATGATTTCGCAAGCATTTATTGTAAAACTAGTAAACTATAATGTTTCAAATAATAATAAAAACATTTTTCATGCGTTAAAATCTATCATTGTAATTCTTATTGAATATATCTACTGATAAAAATAAATAGAATTAGGTAACTACTGGTCAGAAAAAACGTGCATAATTTAAGAAAAAATCGAATTTATCGCTTAAAAAGGCCGGAGCTTGATTAAGAAGAGGCAAACCTGAGACTGTTTGACGATTGCGATCAGAACTGCCCGGACACAAAATGGGCACAATTTACAATGTAGGAAAAAATGATGGTTTATTTAAACACGTTTTGAGAAAAAGATCAATGACGATAACAGAAAGATAATTTTTTCCTTCACATTATTTGCTCAATAGTATGGGTAATAGCAAAGAGGAGGAGGAGAAGTAGAAAGCAGGAATTCTTATTCACTTCAAAACAGAAGAAAAAGATCAGACCTTCACAAAGAAAGGAAGACATGATCTGAGAACATTTCGGAAATTTAGGATTTCCTGAAATCCATATTCAGAAAACCAATAACTTCTTTCTCATCCTGACTTCCTACTAATCTCTCCCTCTTTACTATTCGGGAATCATCATCATCATCAGTCCACCAAATCTCACCTAAAGCTCTTTGCTGATTCGGCTGCCAAACTTGTGCAGCAGCATGACTGATCTGTCCAAAATGGTTTTGTTGGACTGTTGGAGCACCACCAAATTGGGGTGCATTCTGGCTACGACTGCTGAAATCAAAAGGCTGGATCGTCTGGCCTTGGACACCACCACCTATTCCGTGCAATAAACCACTAGCCGGACCAAAACTATCATCCTTATGATCTGGTGCTGTCGCCATGGCATGCTGTGGATCTGCAGCTACTTTTTCCAAGACACGCTGAAGGGCATCCATGAGAATTTCATCCTGTTCAGCAGCTATCGTGATAATCCGTTCCTGGCTTACTTTAGCCTCCTGGCTGCCAGCTTTAGGATAGACCTGGATATTTGCCCCAGTTTGCTCACGAATTTCTTTGATCCGTGCACCACTCTTACCAATTACCATTCCGGCCGAAGTATTTGGCACCACAAGTTTCATCTAAATTTTTGATGACTTTTTTATGCAACATGGTCTTCAACCATCTGTAGCGTTTTGCATAGTCCGGATGAGGTTACACGGTCAATCACAGAATGTTCAAATATTTTATGACAAGAAAAAAGTATGTTTAAATGATCTAGAATAAATCGTAGTAATAAAAATGAGCTAATAAGGGTGAATAAATTCATCTTCCTCGCACTCTGACAATACAAAAATGATCGTGCCCCATCAGGAACATGCAAAACAAATTTGTCTACTACCTAACTGTCAGTAAGTATACAAATTTTTGAGGGAAAAAGATTTTGAGGTTAAGAAAAGATCCGAATTCGTCTCTTCAGATAAGCATGACCGAAAGGTATTTGTGTGAAAGAGAATAGACTCTGACCACGAGAGGTAAGCTTTTCTGGAACAATCTGTAAACCAAATGATTAGACGGATAAAAAGATAATGAAACTTGGGAATTCTATACTGCTAGAATATACTGAGAGCAAGATGATTGACTTCCTACAACAAATTGATTATGAATTTAAAAAAAAAAAGCAAAAAATTGTTTGAATGAATATGTTTTCGGAAATGAAGAGATGAACAACTCGTTAAAATTCCAAAAATAGTGGAAAATTGAATTCGAAGAGAACTAGAATTTCTCGAAATTAACTAAAATTTGAAAACGAATATAATCTGTGAAAGATGATAATCCGGACAATTTTTTGTTAGAATATAGCGAAATAAGACAGAAAGCAATACCAACTTATTTTGATATCTGAAATTCTCGCTTACCTCATTCTTACGTTCCATTCCTTTATGATCGAAAATATCTGATGGAGTATTGTTGTCAACTTTTTCACGAATTTTCTCCAAAATGACATCAGAAACTTTTAGAACAGATGCGATTTTTCCTTTCACTAGACAAATTCGTTCATTCGTACCTAATAATTTTAAGTGTTAATTTGCTCATAACCAGGAAATATAATTATTAAAGAGTAAAATGAACAAAATGGTAATTTCATAAATAGATTTCCAAAATATTTAAAAACGGAGCATATATCAATGTAATTTATGTAAATACTGCTTAAACAAGATCAAATTATCCGAAAGTAGATAAATAATGAGTCGTTTCTGGAAAGTCCACCGAAATTAGATTCGTGCGACTCAGATGATATTAAGCAGACAATGAGTGAGCTTGCTTTTTAGATCTAGATAATACTTCATACACTGTTATCATATAAAAACACAACAGATAAATAAAAAACTACTAGATAATCATTCTAAATAACAAAAAGAGAAACAAACCTGGATATACTTCCTGATTTTTGCTCATTTGCAAACGACAACCAGATTCGCTTTTTAAATTACGCATTGTTTCGCCACCTTTACCGATTAGAGCACCAACAGCTGCTGAGGGAATTAACACTTTCACCTGCACCATGTTGTCTATAAAACAAACAGTTGGAAACCTATCTGAATATCACAGTTAATAAAATTTTTTCAAAAATTCCAGAAATAATCTAAAAAGTATAGGAGATAATATTATATTCTGTTCATTTATAACTGTCGAGCTAATTCATTTGTTGTCTTAAATGTGATTTAATTCGACTATTCACAGTCCTTTACTTCTAATCCTACCACTTCATTCTCGTATAAAGTTTAACTACTAACATCAGATATGCTACATTATATCATCCTCTTAGTCTTTCTTTTATAGCCGAATGTTAATCACATTGTACCGAAATCCCAAACAATTAATTATCCTCAAAATTTATTTCCTTTTTCCCAAAGAAAAGCTGAGACGGAGAGGGAATGTATCTCACAAGAAGTAGGTTTCTGAAATCTATGTATTTTATTTCATAACATTTGCCAATTTTACAATTCACAAACTTTCAAATTCACTTTAGAAAGTTCGCAAAATTACCCTCTGTATCTGAAACATGAGCTTTCTTCGTTGCTGGCCCACCACGTTCATCACGAGCACGTTTTTGTCCAGCCAAAATAGTCCCTTGCATAGTAGCCGGATTACCTTCTTTAATTGCATGAATCAAAAAATCAAAATTCGCAAAATTTTTTAAGAAAAATTTTTCTTGAAAAATTTTGCATTGAAATCTGATCAAATGTTGTTCATTCAACGATAGTAAGTTTAGCCTGACCTTCGTAAGTAATACTCCTCAGTATGTTAGTTTATTTGCTGGATGCCTAATCAACTGTTAAAAATACAAGGAAACCTAGAGAGAGTCTGAAATGAATCCTATGCCATTTAAGCAGATATGAACTATACATTCATACTTAAATTTTAATGACTGAGATAAGCTGCCCTATAATGATCATGTCTCTAAAACGTGTCCAATTTCAAAGCTCAACCCATTCCCCTGATAAAGAAGGAATAAAATCACAAAGATGGTAAGGGAAGAATGATAATAAAACCAAAACCATGAATTCTGCAGAGAACGAGAAAAACCCTCTCCGTCACTTTATTTCTTTTTTCGATGTTACTTCAACATAACATTCTTCATTCATATTATTTCACAAAACTTACGTAAAACACTAATCTCAGAATATGACTTGGTCCACATTGTGGTAATCATAATTCAAATTATTATTAAATAATTACTCGGAGTTGATGAAAAATGAAACTCTAAGTACTTAGTTACTTTTATTTCTATTTGGAACTTAAGACATGGAAATGATCTCAATTTTACCATTATCTTTGTTATCATCCATTGTATCGCTTGCAATATCGTTAGCCATAAGCTTTAAATCAAACGCCTACAAAAAAAAAAAACAGAATGTGAGAGAACGATTTAAGAAAAATTTCTTCGAAAATATGGTACTCGCATAAGGAAGTATACAAGTCCTCAAGAGAACTTTTCAGTACTAAAATTATATCACATTAGAAGTACAAAGCAACTTGTAAATCACTACAGAAAGTAATGTAATGAAAACGGATCATCACTAAAACTACTGATTGCATCACAAACCCAAACTAGTGGAAATAATGTCAAATTATCAACACTGTCAAGCATTTGCATGGAAAAAAAACCAGCGCTCTTGTAACTTTGCAGATAACTCCTCCATATATCGATTAACTACGAACGAATATTCAATTTAGCAATAAGTAATTTCTAGGATTCTTCTAAAAATACAGGAAATGTTAATAACATCAGTCATTATATCATAATAAGTCATACATAAGCTAAATCACACATAAAACAAGTTCTAGTATTAACAATCTCAAGGAACAAATATATCGAACGAATATGACTTGACATCTATATTTGATTGTTTAACTTCCGCCAATCAATACAGTGATATGTGATGTATAGTCGGTTGGCCTTCCTAGACCCTCTTCATATCAAGACCACTAATCCCAATTTCCTCGACTTCTGGCCTAAGAATCCCTGAGCCTCGCAAAACTAAGAGTCCGAAACACTCATATAAAAAAACAGTCACATATAAGCCTCATAGACAACATTGGAGGACTTATTGATTGCTTCAGTCACCATTTAACAAACGTCGATATAGGCCGTGAAAATTTAACAGCGCTATTATGACATAAAATTTATCCCAGAGAAAAGATATGGTGGAGATAATAAAAAGATATAAATATGCGTGCTGTTGATATAGTTGCGCCCTTGGGAAAGAACAAAGGGCTTTAATAGTTGCTCCACCTCGTACAGGAAAAACGATATTACTCAAGCAAATGGCTCACTCTATAGCTACAAATTATCCTGAAATAGAATTGATAGTCTTACTTATAGATGAATGATCAATAGTTAAACTTATTGTTTAAAGTTTGTAGTAGAGTTAAACTTAAATAAATTCATCTAGATTTGGTGGCTTTGAATTTGTTATTTAACTTTTTTCTTGTATTATGTACTCTTTTTTCCTACACATGTAGTAACTATTTTTCTTGCCTTTTCAATTAAGGTTGTATTTTACATGCTCCGTTTATTATGTGGTATTGAGTATGAAATTAGAGGGGTGCAAGGAGGTTGGGATAATTCACTGAAATGTATACTTTTTATATTGCCTGGTAAAAGTCTATTTAGTTCTAACATAAATTTGCCAACTGTATAAACTTTGTCCACACTATGTTCTATGATGGAATCAAGCAGTTTTTTTATGAAATGTTATACTTTCATTGCCAAGTTCTAGTATATCATCGATCAGTGCAACTTTCCTTTGGTTAGAATATGTACCTAAAGTTTTTATTGCAGCTATAACACTAAAAATATTTCAGTTATGATATTATAAAATAAATTATTTCGTAATTTAATATTTGTTATTATATCTATTCATATTGTTATTACCGTAGCAGCAAACGAAGTTTTATAAAGCAATTCGATGATATTAAATTCGTAATTTAGTATTATAGCTATTGATTAAATTATAGTCTATTCTGACATTACGCTATTTCATCATCTACCGTATTACTATTATCATTTATACAAATACTGATATTATCCTTTATACGATAAAACTCATTTTATGATATCATTATATCTGTTATAGATAAATCACTGAATAACACAAAAGTCGTTGCATACTGTGATCTACAGTATCACTATATGAATAAATTATTCATAACATATGATTTATTTAGTGATAATATGTTCAATAAATTATCAAAATAAAAATATTCACATCATTTTGCTGAAGATATTGGTATAAATCTTAAATTTTTTACTACTGTAGATCACTGTAGATCGATATAAATCTTAAATTACTACCAATATTATGCTAATTAAAATATAATATGGGTAAATTTTTTTTAAAAATAATTTAATAATCAAATGATATAATACATTAATAATAATATCACTGATAACTCATTTTTGGTCGGAAGTTTGATATAATCAAATTTGATTTTTCTTTTTTCTTTTTTATTTTAAATATAATACAATGAATAAGAAAAGAATGAATAAATGCAAAAGATAGTTTTTTTAATATTTTTTTCTATTCAAAAATTTTCTCTTATCATATCATAAATTAAATGTAATGGAATAAATCAAAAAATAATATTAAATTTAAGAATGGAAAAAAAAGAAATTTGGAAAGAACAAAAAAATTTCATATTTAACTTTTATTTTATTTACTTTTTTTTCCTAATTTTATCAAAAAAATAAAAAAAAGGTGAGATGAAAGAATAGAATATATTATAATTTGTAATTGTTTCGATTTAAATTGAATTATTTTTTTCTTTAAATTTCTGAGCAAAAGACAAAAAAAGTTTTAGAAATTACAAAAGATATAGTAAATTATAATTTTTATTTTTTTGTTTTTTTTTTAAAAATGAATAAAATAGAAAATAATTAAAATACATAAAGGGAAATGTATAAAATTTTATTCTTTAAAATATTTAATTATTTAAATTATTCCATAATATTTTATTAAGCAAAAATTTTCACATTAAATTAATTTACAATGGAATTTCATTATAATTAATTAATTTATAGCAGTATTTTTGCTTAATTAGTTAAATTAAATTATATGATAAATGAAGCAATCAGTAAAATTGCTAGTACATTATCAATTAATTAATGATAAATTAAGCATGTCATCTTGTATAAATAGATTGTAAATTAAAACATATATCAGAAAAAATCAATTATAAATTTAGGGATTTTGAATGAACGAATTAGGTTTTAAAAGTTCAATGGTTCCTTTAAGTTCCTTTTTCTTATCATGATCAATTGTTAAACCACGCTTTTCATCAATCCTTCCAATAATTCGCCTGATCTCAACTAAATATTCCTTCTCACATTCACTAATCACTGCTCTCTTATTGCCACAATTTGTTGCACCTGATAAACACATATAATATGCTAACTAAAAAAGTTTTAACTTTTAATAAAAAGATATGAAAAACGAAAAAATATTCTTCTAATAATAAAACATAGCAATTATTGATTGAACTGAACAATGGCATGGCAATTATTGATTGAACAAAACAATGATAATATTTGAAAAAAGAAAAAGAAATAGATTATATATATATATATATATATATATATATATATGAAAACTAGCCTCTAAATCATCTTCAAATTCTTGACAATATTCTTCACCATATGTTCTCATTATACAAGCCGGAAAATTTAAGCTGTAAAATTTTTATTCAATATTTTTATTGCTTGAAGCACAGCTCGAATAATATTAGCAAACTTGAAAGATTAAAAATTTTGCACCAAATAAAACTTAAAATTTTATTTGCATAAAAATCAATTCCAAGTATTTTTAATTTCTAGAATTTATCACTTTTGATCATCAATTATTGTAACTGGCAATCAATGTGTATAATGTGGAATCTTTAATCGATTAATAAGTTCAATCAGAGAATTGATAGATATCACTGGATGAAAATGAAAATATAGTCTTCAAATTAGTTTGCTTAAATCAGATAACAATTTTTTAGATATGTTGGATATTGTAGTTGCATTACTAACTATTACTGTAATTTCATTACTACTGTAATTTTATTAATTTTTCATTATTAAACTGAACATACTCGCATATGCCTTTTTAGGATTCCATCCAGTAATATTATAGCATTGATTTTGTATTTTATGACATAAAATATGCTTAATCGATCGATTAATCAATCGTCTCAAAAATACCGCAGTCCATCGCATTCCAGATTTAGCGCAGTCTTCTGTAAAAACTTTTAGTAATACCGTAACCTATCGTATTCCGAATTTAATGTAATCTTTTGTTAAACTTTCAATGATAAAATTTAGCATATTAAAATATTTGAATATAATACGTACCAATTACAATTGCAATTTGTGTCAGAAATTCACCGTAACCTGGTTCATCGATACATTTTGATGAAACTACTAATTCGGTCATACATTCAATTGAAAAATATCTAAATTAAAATTTTAGAACTTTACCAACTATTAAATTATAAATGAAAATGTAGAATAATAGTAATACATTTGTAAATATAATGCTAGAATATGCTTTCATTTTTGATCGATTATGAAATTTAAATACAAATTAAAAAAATAATAAATAAACAAATGTAAAATTATAAAATTTTTAAAATTCGATTGATTGAAAATATCAAAAAAAGTTTTATTTTTAAAATTTAATTTTAACTATTCGATAAAAAATTAATGTTCTTAGAAATGGCTTTTTTTGTAAAATGCATTTTATGTAAATTAAAAAAAAAACTAAAAACATAACTTTGGCAAGCATTCATTAATAAATATAATTTAAAAAAAAAGCTAGAAGGAAAAAAAATCATAACTGATAAGTTTTTATCCACAAATGATACGGATATTATTCATCAATAAATATACTTTAAAAAAAGCTAGAAGGAAGAAAGAAATGATAATTGATAAGCTTTTATTCATCAAATGGTAATACTAAGATATAAAAATAATAAGATAATTATCAATTCAGAAAATTAATTTTTTTATCAAAATAAAAGTTATTTGAATTTATTAATATTATAAAATATCAATGCAAATTTGATAATTTTTAAGAATATTCAAAATTTTGATAAGCTTAGCAATTATATTAAACAAAAATATTTCCTTTTTTCATTTAAATTTATTATAAGTTTTATCAAAAATAAAAATATTTGAATTTTATTGAAAATATCAAAATTCTATGAATTTGATATTTTCAGTAATTGTATTTTAAAAACAAAAACTATTTCTTCTTTTGTTTAAATTTAATCAGCAAGATTTCAATGATAACTCTTAAATTGTAATAATTGAAATCTTTTAATTTATTCAATAATCTAATTTAAAAAAAAAATTTATTCCATTCTAAATTTCTATTGCTATTAAATTAATGATATTTTATTCCAATATAAAATTTTTGTCAAATAATATCATTTAAATTATAATCTTCTATGATATATATCTAGCGTTACATATCACTTATCATTTAATATATATTGTAAAATTTTATCGATTTATTATAAAACTTTTCCAACTTTTAACTTTTAACCTTTGAACTTTTTGTAAATAATAAATTATTTGACAAAAATTTAAAAAAATAATAAAAAATCGAAAAAAAATGAATAATTTACTCTTCGCATAATCCAACAGGTGGTATAAATGGAATCATATCCCAATGATTGGTACAATTTATCACTGCTTCTTGACATTTTTATCAGTGATATCTGAAAAAAAAAGAATTATGTGATAATATGATTTTTAATTATAATCAATTATTATATTTTGATAGATCAATAAACAAAAAAAAGAAAATTAGCCAATGATTGGTTGAAATTCTGATCTAAAATTTTTTCTATAAAAATTTTATTCTAAAATATTCATTTTTGAAAATTTCAAAATGAAGAATTTTGATTATCAATTTTATCATTCAATTCTATTTTCCTTATTTCTATTGCTTAAATATCAGAATTTTTAATTCATTAAATTTGATCGATAAAATATTAAAGCATCTTGGGAAATAATATTTGTTTCTATAAAACTTGAAAAAGATTAATTTTTTTTTGTTTATTATAACTGAATGAAACTAAAATCATATAAGACAAATTGTTGAATGATTCAAAATAATTGAAAATAATCTTGAATTGAAGAATCTTGAATTCTGTAAATTTTTCTCGAGCTTGTAAACTTTTATTTGATAGATGAAATAATCTTATCTAAAGATATTAATTTTCTTTTTTAAACAAAGTTTTAAGAATACAAAAATAAATTGATAATTTAAATTAAAAAAAAAAGAAATCCGTTTGAAATTTATTATTTGAAAAGATTACGTTGTTTAATTTTTCTTCAAAAAAATTTCCTCCAAATATTATCATTTCTAAATTAATTACTAATAATACTGTAATTAACGCCTTTATCGATCTTATTATCATTTATCAATTCTTTTCAATTCGTTTTTTTCGTTGTTTTTGTTTTATTTTCGCTTTTTTACTCCAAAATTTATAATGAAAAGAGCAACGATAGTATATATATATACGTGGAAAGAATATAATGAAAATAATTGGAATAATAGTATTTTAAATTATTTATAGCTATTTGATATATTGAATAATTATGCAAAATTAATTATTAAAATTAAAATAAATTTTAATAATTTAAAAATTATTTGAAAAAAATACAAAAATCTTCGAATTGAAATTTTTTTTTTCATTTTGCATAATATCTTCGAAAGGAACAAAATTGATAAAATCAAATTGACAAAAAAAAAAAATGGAAAGAAAAGAAAGGAAATAAAAATAGAATGAAATCAAAAGTTTATATTTTTCTTTTTTTTTTTACTTAACAAATTATATTAGTATCGTAAAAAAATTTTTTGAAATAAAATTTCGAACAATTTCAAATAAAAATACTAATTTGAACAATACTGGATAAAAATTATCAGCATAAATGATAACAAATGAAATATAATTTTTCAAATTTTGCTCCTACAATTAAATTCTTATTTGCTTAGTAATTTTGCCCATACAATTAAATTCTTATTTGCTTAGTAAAAGCACAAAAAACGAGGAGAATTATTTGTTTAACAAATAAAAAGTTAAAAAAAAGGTATTATTTTGAACATTTATTTAGCATATGTAATTTACGTATTTCACGTAAGGTTATTGTTAAAAATGAGCGGTACATAAACAATGTTGCTACTTGCTTTTCGTTACGTTCGTTACATTTACGTCAATGGCGTATGTACTTCTATATTAATGAATTTGTGGCTTTTTTTTTTGAAATTACGGCCAAACATAGCATGCATATATGCGAATAATATTTTATAATCATATAAAATGTTTGTGATTAATAAATAATCAACATTAATGTTGTATGTTATGTCGAGAATATACGCTATAAGTTATGCATGTGTAAAGGAATAATTTGCATGCATGACACGCAAAATGCATGCATATGTTAACACTTATTATTTCAGTTAAAATATTCATATCAATTATTTACAGTATCATTAAGAATACATTAATCAATATGAATCATTTCTTACGAAGAGTTCTTTCAATTCCTGCTATTAATGGATCAAGATATTTTTCATAAATAATTTGTGCGCCATAAGTTTGTGGTAAATATAAATAGAGTAAGAATATTACCTGAAAATTGATAAATTTCAAATTTAAATTAATTTCTAATATTTTCTCTTCGAAAAAAAGCTTAGAATTAAAATTCAACAAATATCGATTTAGGTATAAAACGAATTGAATGAAAATATATTAAAATTACTGTAATTCACCGATAAGAAATATTAGTATTAAAAAATATTAAAATTAAATCTTATTAATGAAAGAGAAAGAAAATGTAATAAACTGAAAAAAAACTTATCAAATATAATCAAATTATCAGATATAAATATATGCTTATCACATATAATTATCAAGCTATCAAATATAAATACATACTCATCAAACACAATTATCAACTCATCAAATATAAATGTATACTTATCAAATATAATTATGAAATTATCAAATATAAATATATACATCTTATCAGATATAATTAGCAGCTTATCAAATATTAGTATGTACTTGTCAAATATAATTATCAAGTCATCAAGTATAAATATCAAATACAATTATCAGGTTATCAAACATAAATATATACCTATCAAATTTTGCATTGAATATTTTCAATGAAATAAAATATGAATTTAATTTTTAATTAAATTTTAATGAGCAAAATTTTTGATAGTAAAATTTGAAAAATCAATTACTACCTTAGTTATCCAGTACAACGGTACAACATGCATAATTGAATCAGCAAAAAAATCGATCAACGAATAAAATGCAAATACGGTCCAATAAATAAGCCAATGCGTATCATCATCTTTTCGCTCAGTTCGTATAGCCTAAATTAGCCTATAGCCTAGGAATTTTAAAAGATTGAATCAAAAAAAAAAGAATGATGATCAAATAGTTGAATAATTCTAAAATTTAAAAAATATCAAAAATATTTCGAAATTTGATGATATGAATTAATAATAAATAATTTGCGATATTATTTTACCTTTTCTATTTGTTAATATATCATCAAAATTTATTTATCACTTAAGCTTAAATTAACTTTATCATGTTGACCTAAATAGTAGCAAATAAACAAATATGATTGCAATATCGTTATTGTATTCTATTCAAATATAATTGAAAATCGTTGATTAAAATATTTTATTACCTTTACTGATGCATATGCTGGATAACCGAAACCGATTAAATTACATAAAAGTTGTGCTAATGATCCAAAAATTAGATAAATAGCAATAAGTCCCATTATACCATATGTCAACTATATAATTTATTTTATTATTTAAAAAAAAAAGTTTTTTTAATTTTAATCAAATAATTAAAAAAAAAAGAAAATAAAAGCATATATTTATAGCGAAAATTATAAATTTTTATCAATTTGTTTTGCTATCATTTTATTTGCTTAAAACATCAATAACCATTTCTATTCCATTTCTATTATTAATTATTGTAAAATTAATTCCGTTCCGTTCCGTTCCGTTCCGTTCTATTTTATCTCACTGCTTTCGTTATTACAAATTAATCCGCTTGTTCCGTTTCTGCTTAACTTTTTTCCCGATATTTCAAATTTATTCTGTATCATTCTATTTTATTTCATACAATAATATTTTCGTTGTGTCTTATTTCCGCTATTCATAAATTCCTACATTACTCTTTCACACTGTTAAAATTTAATTCCGTTCCGTTCCGTTCCGCTTTGTCTTTTCCGCTGCTAAAAATTGGCCCCACTGGATTTTATTTGATTCCATTATATAATTATAAAAATTATCAAATTTATTTACTTGCTCACGTGGCAATTGAGTTTTTGCCTCCAATAGTGACATCACTTTATCCAACTGTGTATTACTTTTATCATAGAGAATAGTTTTAAGCGCCGGTATCAAATCACTAAATGAATGTACCGCAGCTTTTTCTGTACCTTTTACCCTACTACTTCCACCACCACCACCACCACCACCTTTCGCGGCACCTGCTAATGATACACTTGCTGGTCCTGTTGAACTCATCGAGATATGATGATCTGGAGGTATGAAAAAAACGAGATCAATATTTCAAATATGAACTAGATTATATCGCAATGAATTATTAATCGAATAACTTTCATAATCACAATCAAAAATCATTATCATAATTATAGTATTATTAAATTTTGCAAAAAAATTATATGTTCATATAAGTGAGATTTCGTTTTTAATTCAAAATTGAATATAATCTAAAAATCATTAAGGATTTGGAGCAAAATTTTACAATTATAATAATTTCTAAAATATTTTAAAAATTTTAAAAAATTCTAAATTTCTATAAATTTCTAGATATTCTTTCATTTCTAGTCGTTAAAAATACGGGGATTAGTTAGAAAAGTAAATTAATTTCAAATTAATATTTTATTTTAAAAAGGGTTTGATATTTCGAAGCTTAAATTAGAAGGAATTAGACCAATCATAATCAATGAGAATATGTTAGCAACAATAGGATTTGAAGCACACCTGTACTTCACCAGTCAGTAAAATGTTAATGATATCATAAATAATTTTAAGTTATTTATATTGCATGATTGGAATGTGTAATTTCTATGCAAATTAATTTTCGTATTCAAACTTAACAAGTTTAATTTATCTTTCGGTTAAATTTATTGATGAAGCATTATTTTGATGGAAATTTCCGTGATGATTTTAATTTTGATTAATTAAGGATAAAAATTTTTTTTAAATTTTTGAAAAATTTGTTATAGATTGTATGATTTTATTGGGAGAAAAAGCAGAACGAATTTTATTTTTATTGGGAAACATTTTTTAACATCGATAATATTTAAATACAGCATGAAATAAACAGAGTAGTAATAAATGTGGTAATTGTTATTGATATTGATAACAATAAATTATTATAATCATTGCATTACAAAATAACACATTTAGCGTATAAATCAGATGATAATAGTAAAAAAGCTCAATAGCGAATATAAGTGAACAATCATAGTAGAGCTTGAAGTGATACTGTAAGTTACAGTATGCGATTATTTCAAGCATTTTCTACAATAAAATAATCAGATGATTCTAGTCTCGTATATAAGGCATAAATAATTAAGCCTTAACAGTTAAATCTACCAAAAAAACTGAGCTTATCAAGAGGTAGATTAGAAAAATGTATAACCGAAGGTTATAGAACGTTACTGTTCTTATGAGACAGAACGAAAAAAAAAACGAAAAATTGATACTGTATAAAAGAATTTTATGCGCTTTTCGAAAAATTCTGAGAGAAGAAATTACTAACAAATTTATTAATTTTTATGCTTAAATTGTATTTAATTAAAATTTTAAATTATTATAAAAAGTTTTTTTCCAAAAAAATGCTATAGTTTTTTTCGGGAATTATAAATTTCAAAAATTACATTAAACAAATAGGAAAATTTGTGTATAAGGTAACTATCTGAAGAATTTGACATATAAATTATTTTCAAAAAAAATATTTTAACCGAAAAAATTATCACTTTATTTTCGTTTTTAAAGCTACTTGCTAGAACCGAATAGCATAAGTTACCGGCACCACATGCATAACCTAGTGGACATTGTCCATTGATGCAAGGACCTAAAAATACAAATGATATAATTGTGATAAAAAATATTTTGATAAATTATACCAAAATTTATTTCAATATTACTATTATGTCAACAAGTTTAGTGATAATTTTTAGAAGTTATACGAAATACGAGCGAAACTTCTTTAGTATTAAATGATAATTAAGTTAAATGAAGGTAAGGATAATATTTTAATAGACTATAATTAGTACCAAGGACTGAACCGGAACCAAGTGGACAACAGTAATTATTGGTATTGCATGAGTAACCAGTTGGACAAACATTATTAATGCATGGGCCTGAAAATAAGTCAATTTTTTTCTTTAATTTTAAAATTTCATATTTTCTCATTTCTGCAATAAGTACACAAAATTTGATAGTAAAAATTTTTAAAATTAATTTAATTAAGCAAATTTGCTTTCTATTTTTCTAATTAGCAATTTTTTTTTCAATTTTTATTTACAATTGATGCCACCTTCATTTTTATCTCATTTTTAATTTCTAAAATTATTCGTTTTGAAAAAAATTTTTCTCAATTCTAAATATTTTTGCCTATCTAACAAATTTCAACAATTTCAACTAGTATCATCTAATTTTATCATGATAAATGAATGAGAATTATTAATGAGATTTATTTTTATCATGATAATTGAATGAGAATTATTAATGAGATTTATTTTATCATGATAATTAATGAGAATTATTCCTTAATCTATTGTAACAAATTTATTAAATTAAATTTAGGTTTATTGCTTATTTGTTTCATTATGCTAACTAAATAATATATCATTTGAAATTAATAGTTCAAAATTTTTGCATAATCAATTAAATCAATTAATATCACTTACTTTCATTCTTTTTCTGTTATTTTTCTCTTACTCCTATTTTTTTTTCTTTCATTAATTTTATGAAATAATTAAATTCAAAATAGAAATTATTGCTTCAAAAAATATTATCATTATATGATTTATTTTATTACCAGTAGAATTTCCGGTAGCACATCGGCAACAAAAACCTCGACTGTTACAGAAGAAGCCTTGTCCACAAAGACCATTGATACAAGCAGCTACCGCTGGTCCACCATCACATACCGCTAAAAATACCGTATATTAATTATTTTTTTCCCTCTGCTCTTACCCCAATAATTCAACTCATTAGTTTATGAATAATTAAAATTAAAGTATATAACAGTTTTTCATGAAATTAGCAAATGAATTAATTAAATAATTAATCAATTAATCGATTAGATTATTGCAAATCAATTATACATCGAATGAATCAATTTAATGAATGAAATACTAATAGATAAAATTTTTTCATAATTGTTATAAAATATTACAAATTAAATAAATAAAGTTAACTAATAAGTAAATAATAAATTAAATTATTGTCAAATAGATAAACAAATGAATAAACAAATGAAGAAGAAATAAATTAAATTGTTGAAAATTATAAAATAATCATTTTTGCTATCAATAATGATAGCCATTATGTTTGCTATTGAAAATTTTGATATTCTCAAATTAATAGAAAACATTTTATTTGATTGAATAAGTCTAAAAAATACACAAATTACTAGTCAAATAAAAGGAAAAAAAAGCAAAAATAATAAGTAAACAACGAATAGAAATTTTGCTCGAAAATCTTTTATTTGTCTAATTTGATCAACGATAAAGGAATCGAATTGAAAATTAATTTGAAAGCAATTTACTTAAAAGACTGAAAATGTTTGGTTGACCACCAGGTCTAATTGGTACTGGAATTGGGATAATATTGATGCTGCCAGGATTGAAAATTGGATGAACATTATTTGGTTGTGTAGCTGAACAACAACATGATTGAATGCATAACATTCGAGGTGAAATTTGTTGACATTGAGAACTTGAATAGCAACTTGGGAAGCATCCCGCTGGACAGTTTAGCTGATATTGTCGTTTAAATCGGCTTAAAACTAAAAATTAAATTTGAATTATTACATTACAATGAAATTTTACAAGCAAAATCATCTCCCAATTTTAGTAATATAATTTCAGTCTCTAGATACTGTAAGTGCTTGATAAAATCATACTGTAGCAAAAACCTAATTACGATATTTAGAGAAAAATAATAACTGAAATATTATGCTTTGAAGAAATTAGAAAAATTTGAATTTACATGAAATATTTGCATTTGTATTGTCATTCTGATCGTTGACTATTACTTCATGTGTAACAGCGTCAATTTCAATTGAAATATTTATTATAACCAAAAGAAGTATCGTAATATGGGATGTGATTGCCAAATTTGCTTCAATTTGATACATTTCTGTTCCTGTTGAACTTAAAAATTAATTTTAAAAGAGAAAAATTAATGCGTTTTAATTAAAAATTAGATTATAAATAAATTACAAATGTAGAGAAAAAAATCAATCAAATTTTGATCCAGCAAGATTGAGAATTTACAATAGCTATCGAAGAATCCTTAAAATGCTCTAATCAATATTTTTAAACTAAACTATCACATCATCAATTTTAAATAATTTCTATAGTTATTTTTGCTTTATGAAAGATTAATATACAACCAATTTTTTCTACCAAGCCGCAAAAATGTACTATAATATAAAAGGATAAATTTACTGTAGTGGGACATATGTACTGTATTTAGATGATTATATTGTAACAAGATTCGATCACACCGTTTCATAATACACAATATAAATTGTTAATATATACATTTTAAGAATTTTGTCTTTGCTTTAAGATATTTGAAAAATAAAAATTTTTTTCTTTTCGATTACTATAGTAGCGTTAAGTATTATTCCTTGTTACTGTAATGTGCTTATTGGTAAAATTCTTAAATTGGATACGGTTAAATTACCGTATCATGAAATATTCAAATATTCCTCATTATCGTTTTTGTTTCTCTCACTCGCTTTTTGCATATGCATATATATATCTACAAGAAATATAAATATATATATATATTTATATTTCTAGTAAATAAAATATTTTATTATTAATATTAATAATAACAATTTTTACTTTCCATATTGATAATTTTTATTTCAATCGCAAATTTTGTTCTTAATTTCAACGTATACATTAAATAAACGAAATACTCGTCTCATAATAACGATATACAATAATTGAAATAATTAAAAATTAAAATACATTAAAGTGTTATTATTTTATCAGCTCAATTAAATGCTTGAAATGATAAATGATAGAAATAATTAGTGATAAGATTTGACATCATAATTAAATGCTATTTATCAAAATCTTAATAAGTTACCACTAAAAGAATGAATAGGTTCGTGCGATTGTTGTATTCAATAATAAAATTTTGATCATCAATGTCAACAACGATAAAAATGGTACTTATCCCAAACTCAAACTAAATATTTTACTCTGCCTTGTCTATCTTATTATTAGCATACTTCACATCTACACTATCTCTCATTTAACTTTAAAACTGGACAATTCGATAAACTTGTTTATTGAGGACATAAGACGAAGGACGTGACGTATTGTAATCTTAATCATTTAAAGCTAATAAAAATTTCACCTTCACCTACTGTATCGTCATCAACTATTACAGATTGATCATACATCATGCATCAACATCATCATACATATGCATACATATTCATCTTTTATATTATCAATTATTATAATAATTAAAAAATATTGGCATAAAATTTCCATCCAATCAATAATGGTTTATCTAAGTATATCACATCAATCAATTTGATTAATTATTTTTTTACCTCATTTAAATCAAATTTATTTAATTAAAATTGATCAATTTGGAATTTGCGTTTAAAGAGATGAATCTAAAAAATGCTGATTTTTCTGGTTCGATATTGAGAAGAAGAAAGTTTATAAATGTTAATTTGGATAAGGCAAGCTATGAAAAATTGATTTACTCTATGCTACGTTTCATAATTCCTCTCTTATTGGTATTAATTTATTGAATTCTAGTTTAGATCATTCTAGCTTTATAAAATCTGATTTGAAGGATACTATTTACGAGAAATTCAATATAAAAGACAAAGGAATGAAATTAAAATAAATAAAAATATAACCGTATCGTTCAAAAAAAAATATGTTTGAATAATAAAATAAATGAAAATAGGGTAAAATTAAATTAGAATTAATGATAAAATTAAAAAGCAAAGGTAAAATAAAAATTAAATTTAAGTAAAAATAAATAACAAACGAAAAATAATTGAATATAAAAATCAGTGAAAGAATTAATACGATATGAATATTTTTATTTACTTTCATTATTTTTATTTGCTAAATATTAGATCTAGCATGAGATAAATCCAGAAAATTTGTTCAATTTATGATGATATTATTTCTGTATCATTTGTTTTTAATTTTAGCTAGCGATAAAACAGCTAACTATAATTTGATAAAAACGAAAAAATTATTCAAGTACATGAGAATAGAAAATATAACGCAACAGTTAGAGATTTCAATGATGGAACTGATAATTTTTATATTTTCAATAAAAGTTTTTAACATTAGCAAGCACAAATTGGCTAAATTGAAATAAATATGTTTTGGCATGAAAAAAAAACATTAACAGTTAAATAATTTTAGCGCAAATTATCAAATAGAGAATATGACAAAACAAAATTGAAATACATTGTAATGAAATTTTGATAAGAAAGAGATACATGATGATAAATGATATGAACATTATCATATAAAAACAGGAAAATTAAAATTATTTGATGATAATTTCAAAGAAATTTCATTCAAACTGTCAATTACATGTAATTCCAATTTTCTTGATTTTTAATAATTTTAAATTTAAAATTCTTTGATTTATTTAAGGCATTTTTAATAAATTATAAATATTTATTCACATGAAATATGCATAAGAAATATTAATAAACAGTGCCGGGTATTAAAAATATTTTAAACCAAAAATTGTAAATTTAAAATAATTTGAGATAAAAATCCGAATATGTTATAGAAGATTTAAGCACAATTTTAAACATTTTCAAGCTTATTTTACGAAATGGAAAGGAATTTAAGGAAAATGGAAATATTTCTATTAAATGTCTTTATGATTTAAATTATTTGAATTTGTCAATTCTTTTTAAATAACAATCATTTTAAACAGAATTAATTTATTTTTTTACTGTTTAATAATGCAAATCAGAGAGAGATTTTTAAGATTTAAATTTTCAGCTAATCAAATTACTTGAATCATAAAAAATTTGAACTCTTTTTTTAAATTATGGAAAATAAAATGAATGAAATGATATTTCAGATAAGTATATGATAGAACGAAATTTTTAAATTTCAAAAAAATTTTTGATAACAAATAAAATAAATAAATGAATGAATGATTCAAAAATTTTGAAAATGAATTACCAAACAAATGCCTATGTTAAAATATGATACAATGAATAAATGCGATATGTATATATTTCGGTAAAGTTGCCAATATCACCGAAAGAAACTGGTCATTGATGATGAAAAATTTTACTCTAAGATAGCATTAATCAGAAAACCTGTCTAGATTGCTTAATCGAATTCGAAAAATTCGAACTATATGATTGGTCCAGAAAAGTTGAAGTATATGTACACTGCTGTCCACTACTAAATAAACAACTTAAACCGATGATACATATGACAAATGTACATACACAAATACATTCATATTTATATTTACATCTACATATATGTTCAAAAATATACTTCGAATTGAGTATATTAATATATATATATGTACAAAATATAAATTGTAATACTGTAGATAGATAAAACAAATTAATTAATTAAGAGAAATTTAATAGAAATAAATTTTTGAAAATTTTTATTTGTTTATTTTTTCTGATATATGAGAAGGCGAAATTATGGAAAAATTGCAGCGAAATTTTATCAAATTTACCATATTAATTAAATTTTAAACTTTATCTGATATACCATATTAATTAAATTTTATGTTAAAAATACTTTAAATCGATTAATGAATATATTGATAAATGATGTGTGCTGTAACCATACCATAATGTATCATCAACTGATTATTATCAATCATCAACTCAAAGTATTGAAGTTTTTTTCGGGAAAGAAAAATTGCAAAAATCGCATATTATAGTAATTTATTCAGGAATTAATCATATTATTAAAATTATTATAATTTATTTTAGATTATATTCTTTAAAATTTATCGTTTTAATGAGTGTTTACAATAAATACTTTTAGTTAGGCTATTTTATTTTTAATTTTTAGAACTCACTGCATTATCGAATATTAGAATAATTCATCTTGAAATTTATTGCATTATTTAAATTCACTTATCATCATTCCAGTTTATAACTTTAGTGCCAAATTTTATAAGAATTTATTGCAATGTAAGATTGTATACTGATATTTAAAAAAGGAAAAAGAAATTCTATACTGCTTATTTATATTTTTTTGTGCCTTTATGGATTTAATTTTTAAATTTTTATCAGGTGTTTATACTTATTATTATTCCAAACACAACACAAGTACAATTATTTTTATTGACTCTTCAATGTTTTGTTTCATTTTTTTCCGTTTTTTAACAGTTTATTGATTCTTTCTTTCTTACTTGAAAAAAAAAAAAATTGAGAAAGAATTATTTGAACGAGAATAGTAAAATAAATAATAACATTGAACTACCAGCAATACTATTCAAATTGAAATGATAAATATTTGTTGTAGTACTTTTGAAATTACCTTGCTTAATTACAATAATGCTACCAATAAAATTAATTATACAAATAAAAACACAAATAGCTTAAATTTTAGCTTTGTACAATCCTTCATTACAATCTTTACAAAAGTATTTCTCGTTAATTTTTTTGCTTCAATTTTCCATTTTAATTCTAATTATATTAGATATCAATTCTTTTATTCATTTTTTAAGTCCCTGTTAAAATATCATTTCTCAATGGTATAATTTTCATTAGATTTTGTACTTTACGTCGCCGATTTTTTAACTGTGACAAAATTGAAGATTCTTTCGCCTTTCAATGCAGCATCTCAAACTCAAACATGGGTAATTAATTCTTTATTATGATAAATTTGATAAGACATCAACGAATACAACAATTACAATATCAATGATACAATAAGACAATTTTAATAGCAAAGAGAGAGCGATCCAAAGATGCCTGATATGCCATCCAACTGATCTCGTGGAGTACATCTAGAGTAAATGATATTGTTGATTAGAATCCTTCGCGCCATTCCGAGGTCAGTTTTGAGATCATCAGAGTCATCGCCCTCATTTGGCTCAAATAAACATGATAACTAATAACTAATATGATTTATAACATCTTGACCTATATTATAGTACATTTTTTAACAAATTACCATATATGAATCTTATTTTCTCATATCAAGGGTACTTCTTCTTCACGATTTCAGCAACACGCTATTTCAAGCACTATAAAAATTTCATTATAAAAACAATTAATTTTGATAATTTAATAAGTCGTAAAATTAAATTTCATGATTTTAATCACTCATCCTTATGGTTATTGTTAAATTTTATCATATACTGTTTGATATTAATATAAAGTATAAATTATTTATGGTACTGTAAAAATAGATACTGCAAAAAGATTAGAAGTAGTGAAATGATAGAAAAAAGAAAATCCCTAGCAAAAAAAAAAAATTTCAATCATTTCATATTATTAATAAATTTATATATTAAAAACACTAACATAAAAAAATGAAATTTTATAAAAACTTTGAAAATTAAAAGAAACAAAAATTTATCGATAATTACTAATAAATCTATTTTCATTTATTATGAAAAATATTGGAAAAATGATATATTATAATAATTTATTAGAAAAAAAATGTAAACTTACCGTTTGAAACAAACATATTTTAACAATTTTTAATCTGTTTATCAAATAGACAACGCATTTAATCCATCTGCGCGCTAATCTCGTATTCCATCAAAATTTTTTTCTTCATTTTAATGTTTATTTGTACTATGATATCATCTGTTAAAATCCTGAATTATGTTTCCTGATCTTGTCTAAAAGTTCTAAAATATACAATTGTGTGTCATCATTTGAATTTAATTTTTAAAACTGCTTCCTGTTCTTGTCAAACAAGTATGAATTTTATACAAACATTAGCATAGAATGCAAATAAAATCTTCATGAAAAATAATGCGAAGTTAATTATTATATTGATAAAAATGAGAGCAGTAATAACAAACAACAATAATAATAATGGAAGTATTTATTAATAATAATAATAACTAATAACAACAACATCAGTTAATAATAATTACAATTGTTGATAATAACAACTCATAATAATAATATTAGTAGCAATAATGATGATAGTATAATAATAATAATAACAAATGACAATAAATAATAGCAATAATAAGAAATGATAATTTGATATCTTTTGATTGATTGTAAATTGAAAGAAATCACATAAATGATAATAAATAAATGTATGTGTGTTTATTCTTAGTTTTGAATGCAAAATTTGCTAAGAATAATGTTATGGAATATAAATATTAATATTTAACGGTAAAATTCATATCAAATCTTTCGATCTTTCGATCATTCGAGAATTAATATGCAAATTTGGAGTGATGTGAAATGTTTAGTAAATATAATTATCGATTCGATTAATTCTAATTATCGATTCGATTGAACATTTCTTCGTTTGATTAAAAATTAATCATTCAAGAAATGATGTGCATTTTCTAATAGTTATAACAGGTTCGCTTTCATCGTTTATATATGTTTTGAATCAGATTTAGTGCAAATATATCGTTAAAGCAACATATTTTGAGAATCGATGTATACATATATATTATATACACACGTCTGTCTATATGTATGTTTGTATGCGTGTATGTGTACGTGTCTCAGTGTGTATGTGTATATGTATGCGTATGTATGTCTGTGTATGTGTATATGTATGTGTGGTATAAGTATATCATTTATCAATTTTTGCGTTTTTGAACAATTTTTATTCTTTTTGGATTGTGGCTCGATATTGCTTATTATTTAAATTTTGATATTAGATATTTAATATTATTTTAATCAGTGATTTGTTAGATTTTTCGCTATTAGAGAAAATGAAACGGAAATTTATTAATGATTTAAATTTTCAAATTTCCTAACAATCATAATAAATCAATATGAGATAACTTTCTGAATTGATAAAAGCATCCTATTTTTATCGAATTTTGATTAGTAATTGTCAAATTTGATAGACGCTAGCAATTTATGAAAAAATTCATTATTAATTATTGATATTGTAAAAGTAAACCTTCTTTTCAGTATTAGTTATTAGAGAAAATAATAACTGATTAACATTGGATCAGTGAAAGGAAAAACGAACGATAAAAATCGTTTCAAATTTGGTCAATGCTTTCGAAATTTCAAACGAAGAATAAAACGGAAACAAAGAAGTTTTCTCGTAAAACAATTGCTAATTTATTAATGAAAGAAGAGTAAATTTTTAAAAATTTGATTACAATGAGTAATATTATTTTATAAATTTACTAATTATAAAATTTTGTAATATAATACTTTATCGTATTTACATTTATCAATCTTTTGATTAATAATGAGAAAAATGATTCAATTTTTTACCTATTATAGAATTTTGTCGGAAGCAAATACTGTGCAAAATGAGTAAATTGGATGGAAAAAATTTTTAGGAAGGTTATATCGAAAATTTTATAATGCAATGAAATCCATTTTATCATTTTCTATTTTATAAATAATACTCAAAAATAACCAAAGAACTATTGTTGTACCTATTAGAGGTAATGGAAAAGGAAGGAAAAATGAGAAGTTAAAAGTTCACGAAGCATGATAATATAACAATACCTTTATAAAATAGCTTCTTGAATAATGATCGGATTAATGATCTTAGATTTTTTCTATTCCGCTCAATCGTAAGTTTTTTTCTTAACTAGCAATAGTTCTTATTTGGATTACTCGATCATTTAAGTTAAAATCTTTTGAAAATCAATAAGTTCAATAAGTATTATCAGTGATTAATATAGAAAAAAGGAACTTTTTCCGAGTATTGGAAGTAGTAAAGCTGAGAATTTCCCGAAAGATCGACGAGAGAAGGTCAAGTGGCAAATGAACCCATTATACAAGGTCGGCATTCGGTTGAATTTTCTATTTTTCTATTTCAGTTATCATTATTTTCTTCTCAACATGCTACCGATTGATTTATCAGTTTTCTTATTTTTAGGCAAAATCAAGTAATATAGAAGAATCAGAATCAGAATCCATGATTTCGTTATCATCGCAACAGTCATATCTGCATTCGGAACGATCTGTTGATAGTGGTTATAAAAGCAATATTGAAGAAGGAAATGACTTACAAAAATTTTAGATAAGGTAAAAATTTTCAGCCATTTATTCTATTTTTTTCTCAATTAATAAAAAAAATCTTGGGATAATAAATTAGACATTCATTATGATTCATATTTAGTATTTCATACTTACTTTTCAAATATAATTTTTTAAACTCTTTTCTTGTTTTCAATACTTTCTTAATATATGTCCAATGAAAAATTAATTCCTACTTCGATGATTCTATAAGAATCGATACTTATCTTTTAAAATTAGATATTACATCTTTTTCATCAACAGAAAATTGTTGTCCCAATTTCAGGACTAGTTAATTTAACAGGTGAGTTGTTACACACTCTTTAGCGATTTTAACGTTTATGTGGCCATCATCCTGCTATCTATGAAAACCAACGCCTCTCATAATGTTCTTATGAAGGGAAGTTATGGCACTTTAATCCAGTGTTTGGTTCATTTCAAGATTTTATTCCATAGAAAAATTTATTATCATTACTTTTACACTGTTATAATCGAAATTAACAGGTGAATTTCCGTAAAATTGCTACGGAAATCTTAGATACAATGAAAGCATTGGGTGCTAGAGCGGATGATAATGCAGCAATGAGAAAAGCTCTCGAAGATTGCGAATATGAAATAGAAAAGCTTAATATAGAGAAATTATAAGATTTATTAAATTTTCTCCAATCTTTGATGTATATTTTATTTGATTGACTGCGGTATTGAAATCATATTTTGATCAAATTTTTTCATTATATATTTTTCTGCCAATAGCTTAATGTGAATTATTCGGAGAATGATTCACAATGAAATTTAAGACAATTTACGACATTTCAATAAATTACGTTACCCATGGAAACATATAATATTTTTCATATGATGAATGAGAAAACAGAAAATAAAATGTATTATTTGCTCTAACTTTGCGTATAATTTTGAATTATATATATGTTCAATAAACTAATCCCTAAAATCTATGAAAATAGATGAACTTAAATTTTGAGAATTTTCCAGTTCATTAATTAAATCGTTTATTTATATCGTTCCACTGTTGTCATGTTATATCTGGTGCTATAAACTTTTTCCTTTTTGAAATTCTTAAATTGATATGTAAAGCAAGTAAAGAAATAAAAATTATTTAATGTACAAATAGCAAAGCGGAGATTTAAAACAAAAATGAAATATCAGAGAATAGCATGCTAGATCAAGCTCTGCTGCTAAAGTCAAGAGCAAATGAAAGAAAAAGAAAGTTTCTGGATATGAATCAAAGCGTTTAGAAAGAGGTACAATGGGAAGAATATGATAGTAATAATTATCATTACTCAGTATTTTAGTTTTAAAAATGGATAACAAGAGTTCATTTTTGCGTTTTTCTATGTATGGTATATGTTTAGAAATTAACAATTTTGATATTATCACTTTATAGATACGAATAAATACAGATAGAATACCTGTTCAAAATATAGTTACAACCAAGCAATTTTTCAGGGAAATAAGACTTCTCATAATATTTGGATAATTCTTACAATAAAATTGCTAAAAATATTTTATTTGCACAAGCATCAAACTTCAAAAAATATTCAAATAATTTATATGCCAAATAGTTATATTTTCAAAAAATATCAGCAGCAATCAACTTAGTTACGCTAAATCCAAGGAATTATAAAAAAACAACCTTGCGAACTGAGCGAATAACAAATATATCTATAATAAAGATATATATTCAATTATCAACGATGTTTGATTTCCCTTCTTTTTCGGGTTTTGCTTTTGCTATTGTTATTTGACAAAAACGAATGAAAAGGAGAGATTTCCGGAAAAATGAAATGAAAAAAATGATAATTATAAATCGCAGTTAAAGAAACTGAGAAACTCTCTCTCTATTTACACATATTCCGGAATCAATAAATTAATTTAAAACTTAAGAATCAACTTAAATAGAAAACACTGCTACATCTATTATATCTAATTATAGACAATGCTAGTTAAAATTGATATATTTTGAGTTTTTCGCTATACAATCTTCTGTTAATAAAATCTTTGCTGAAAACAAAGATAAGCACAATGAGCATTTGATATGTATACCAAAGGAATAAATACCACGGATATTATATATAAATTATAACATGAAAAAGAAGCAGAAAGAATCTCCATGAAATAATTAAGAACTTAATTTAAATGAACATGACTCTGTCTGAACATGATCTTATGCGAATCCTCCAAAAGCTAAATTCAATCCAACTAGTATTATTAATATCGATGTTTATAATTCCACTATAATGTATACGCAAAGAATTTAAAATTATCAAATACTTATCACAAGATCATGAAGCCATCTCAGACTTTTTTTTTTTTGATTTATGCAGAATTACAACTGTTATAACTACTCTTTCCATTATATAAAATTCACTAATGACTAATATCTATGAAGACAAATAAGGGAGAAAATAGCCATTTCACCTGCTAGTTTTCAATACAGCAAAAAATAATAATAATGAAAAACAGGAAAACAAAAAGGATAGAGAAAGAGAGAGAGAGAGATTAGGAAGAAGATCGAATCAAAAGCTGGAGGAAAACGAGTGAGACATCCAAACAAGTTTAAAGTGAAGTTGGCTTCATCGATGGGTGATTGCCAGTTGCTTCTTGAAGCCTCAATTCAAGTTGTAGCCTAATTTGCGCCAATTTAGCCCGTTCTGCTTCCAAATGACTGTTCAATAAACGCAAGTGCTCACATCGAGCTTGCCAATTCACTTGACCAGGTAATGTATTTGTCGTTGTACCACCACCTATGCTAGTAGCACAAGTATTACCTACACTTGCATTACTTTCTTCTTCCAATAGTTCCTCGATACGTTTCTCTTTAAAAAAATTTAAGCATTATTTTTTTAATTTCGTCATATTCCAGCTTATTTATTATTTTTAGTCATTAGTGACTAATTAAAAGGATGGACTTGAAGTTAGTATTAAGATGATCTTTACCAAACACCACTTGAAACCAAATAATAAAAATTAGCTTCAAAGTTGCAAAACAATAATTAAATTTACCCATATCAATGTTGAATTCAATAAGTTCCCGCCCATCGTTAAAGCTGCGTGATACGATGTCTTCCGTTTGTACGCTAACATCTACAAATGTTGACCGTGGTGGTAAAGGTGGAGCTGGAGGATGCCGAAGTGAAGAACTAGGATCTATAAAAAGTTTTCATAAAATACATTCTAATTCATTTCTTTTATCTCAAAACTATGGTTAGAAAAAAATGATCTAACATTCTTTTCCTATCATCCGTTTTTTTTCCTTTTTTTTCTAGAACGAACAATCGATTCCCGTACAATGTTGATAAAATAAATAAAAATTTCTTGCAAATGAAGAAGAAATTGAATTTCTCTTAGTCATTCTCATTAGAGGCCATTCTCTTTTCCAATTACTAAACTAAATAAATAAGTAAACGGTTTAGAAATGAGAAACTAATAAATTCATTTTCATTGCATGAAAAACAAATATTTATTATACTAAAAAGTTGCCTATCAGAAATCATTCTACAAATATTTACCTTGCCATTCTGATGCTTTGGAAAGCGCATAGTATCAAATGGCACAGAACTGTACGGATGGCGTAATGATCCATGGACAGGTAAAGTGGCGCCACGCTGTGATGTTTCCGTTGCCAGATTCATTTTTAATCTATAAATAATACAGAATTTGCTGTGATAAATTTTCAAAATCATATCTGAAGAATCTGGAAATACTGCAAAATATACCCAGGCGTTGTTACAGCATAACTTTGAAAATTATTCAGATCTAGACTGGCACTGCGTCCGTGTCCTTTACTTGCGGGTCTTGGAGGAGGCTTTGGTGGAGGTCCCTTGGGTGCTTGTGGGCTTAATGCAAAATTTGCAGCATTCTTGAATGGCATATTTGAAGAAGATTCAGTTTTGGCTGTAGCTGCACAAATTATAGCTGAAATTTATTAAAAGTTATCAGTTCTTAAGTCATTGAAGCACATGTCTTACATTTCCTGAAAGTTTTAACTAATCCTAAGCACTTACGTAATGTAATGATGATCTGACTGTAAGTCATCACCTACATACACTTCACAGTTGGATTAACAGTTTTCACGAAAATACATTAAATCTTACATTGTGTGGCTTTTCGTGCTGTTGGACGCACATCAACAAGAAGTGGAGGCACATCCGAAAAGGTACTCAGTCTTTCTGGAGAATGCTTAAAAAATTTCCTATCAAAGCAACATAAATATTCAAAAAATAGTCTCAAAGCTCACAAAATATTTCTTCATAAGTAAAGATCAAAAATATGC
Source organism: Dirofilaria immitis (assembly GCA_024305405.1). Taxonomy (NCBI): domain Eukaryota; kingdom Metazoa; phylum Nematoda; class Chromadorea; order Rhabditida; family Onchocercidae; genus Dirofilaria; species Dirofilaria immitis. The sequence continues at coordinate 1,164,125 of JAKNDB010000088.1, read as the reverse complement.
TTGCTGGCTTTGAAATAATGATATGTTCGGTTTTTAAGGACTTATTAATAGAAAGAAGTGAAATGTAGTAACTGAAGTAGTATTAATGAAATAAAAATCTTAAAAAATTTAAGGAAATAATGAACTTCATTTTCTGTTTGAATATGAAGATGCTCATCACTGAAAGAATGATGTTGCGGATAATGTCCAAGTGTTTCTCCTGCTTCGGTATCATCATAATCAAACTGCTTCCAATCCTGCATAACATTAGATGCTCGTGTTTCTGCTCCTTGTTTGCTATTGCCCTCATCTGTAATAATTTGTGAATAAGAAAATATTTCGGTACAATTTAGTGTACTTTTACGATATGTGATTGAAATTTTTATAAAAAACTGAATGCAAGAAGAAAAAGAACATTAAACGGTCAAAAGGGTTTTGTTTAGATAGCACTTAAAAATTGAAATGTATGAACCAGTAGTCGGTTGCAGAACATCTCGACGTGGCATAATCGGAGGACTAATTTCAAATGGAATAACATCTGGAATCGGAATGTGGCCCTAAAATCATGGAAATGAGTAGTGCGATCATGGCCGTATCTGTGTTCTTAAAAAATTTTCAAGCAAAAAAATACTTATTTTGGAAATTTCCTGCAATAATTGGCTTGGATATAACGTCAACAAAATATAAAGCGCTGCAAATAATGTTGGGAAGAATTAAAAATTTATTTTAAAAAATCTAGAAAAATAAAGCATCAGCCGATTTCTAACACTAAAATAACCACCTTGATATGCAAGACAATAAGATGCATAGCAGCTGAGAATTCATTCAAATCCAAATAGCCATCTTCGTTCACATCACTTAAACTCCAAATTTTGGACAGCTTTTCGCGATCTAATCCGCTTCTTTTGAAAAATTCAACAACATGCCTCGTTTGCGCCATAAATAGCACCGCTTAGATCACTGCATCCCTGCAAAAATCTTATTATTTCCTTCCATCTTTTCTTCTATTGAAATACCAAAAAGTATAAAGGAAACAATTTAGCACAAAGCACCACCGTGAGTTTTTAAAAGGAATGATATAACAATAAAACCACTTAATTAAATCAGTATTAAAATTTGAATAAAACGAATCATTTTTGAACCGCATAAAAGGAACATATTCTGAAATCGAGAAGATCACCTCAAATCCTAGCGATATTGAATAATATACTTACAACAGTTTTTTCATTAAGTGATTGAAACACTTTGTATAATAAGCTTTTTGTTCTTCAGACATTCCATACAATGAATCTACCAACGATTCCGAGGAAGTTTTGTCCTAAACTTATTCAATCAATTTTACAAATCATTACTTATATTGGAAAGACACATGATGGATTTTGTTTTATCAACCCTAAACTTTATTGCAAGCTTCGCAACTGAATAATAAAACTCGAAATCCTTCATGAATTCTTAGAATTAGAATTCAGTAGCAAGAATGCGAAGTGAAAGTTTTAAAATCTCAATGCTTTCTTAAAATACCTATAAGATCATATAACCGAAACAGCGACAACCAGCCAAAGCATAAAAAGAATCATCGATTTCTTTCTTACACTTTCGCTTCTTCTTTCTTCTTTTAAAATTTAAAAAATGTAATGAATAATAACCTGAATCGGTTTCGATCCCCGGCCTATGTCACTACTCAATGTTTTACTGTCTTCCAAATCAGATTCCTCCTCGTCTTCAATCGCATCTTCTAAAAGATTCTTCGTTTCCGTGTCTGACATACCTAAAAATGAGTATAGAAACTTCTACAAAATTTTCGAACAACTGCCGCTACTTTGAGGGAATATGATTATGCAGCCGCAATTTGAAGACAAAAATCCTTCAATTAGAAGTTTGCAGTAGTCTAATGTTGTCACCGGTTTTTTGAACTTACTGCTTTCATTGATATGCTTACAATCCCGAATTAATAATGAGCAAATCAATTATAACAATATTTTTTTTCCTATTACATAAGCTGGCTTTCTCTAGATTTAAAACTCTTGAAAATGATCACCAGTTTTATCATTACTATCCTCATCATCCGTATCACCATCAGCTTCATCAGAACCATCGGTTGTCTCTTCATCTGAATTATTTAGCGTTTTCCATCTAATCCCAGGAGATGTTCCCTAAAAATAAATTTACGGAATAAAAATTGGATAAGGATTCATAAGTCATATATCATATTTAGTATGAGTAATTGTTTTTCCTACTTATTACCGTGATCGATCTAATGTACATGTTTCATGCTACTGTGCCACTTTCAGTATCCTATAAAAATCAGTTGAAAAATACATTTCAACATTACTTGTGATGTAGCAATGCCCTCGCTGTGTATAACTTCAGCTTTATCCGATAAATAATCATCCGAAGAACTCGCAAATTCTTCTTTGATATTATCACTGAAAAGATATGATTAATTATGCAATTTGAATGCTTTTTTTGACATTCAAGTGTAGAGATTTGCAAGAACCAAGCGGAAAATATAAAACCTAGTATCAAAAGGATTTGTCTTTTCAGCATGAATAATGGAGGACGACACATTTTGATTGAATAATATTCGTCGTGGTTCGGTCTTAAATAAGGTAATCGATACACTGCCAGGGAAATCAGCTTTTGATGTATGTCTCATTTCCTGGAAAATCAAATATTTTGCTGTCAAAAAAATGATCGATAAGAGATCATAGCAATCAATCAATACTCCTTTGTGCTAATAAAATGAGAAATAAATATCTCTTTATGCTAATAAGAAATCTCCTGAAGTTTCATTTTTTATTCCCATCAAAACATTTTTTATAGAAACTTTGATATGATTCATAGAAAGTCAGAGAGAAATATAAAATAAATAGGAAGTATAAAAGTTCGAGAAACTTGCCAAAAAGCAATTATTTATAATTTTTTCAAAGAAAACTGCTCTATAACGATGACTGTAGTATATCTGGCAACGGTATATCTTTTATTATTGTCATATGCCATGATACATATACAGAATAATTAATAGAGTAATGGAACTTTTTTTTCTTGAAGTACTTAACAGAAAAGCTAACAAACGAAAAGTGATGTTCAATCAGCAATGTCAACTGAAAAAAAAGCAAATGAACAAATTACCAAAGAATTGGATAAAGAATCCGTAACTACCGATTGAGTATCAACTTCCCATGGAGTATGCGTTGATGAAGCAACAGTAACAATTCCTGGATTCTGATGTACGACCGTTTCTGTCATCGCCAAGTTTTCCGTCTGAAATTACATTATCAAACTATAATACAATCGTATTTTTAATAGTATTTATCGTTTATTTAAAATAAAAAGCGAATATTCGAAAAATATGAGAAAAAAAACCAATAATAGAAAGATTAAAAACATATAGGAAACGATAACTGGAAAGAACGCTGTCAATGTAATTTAATATGTAAGAAAATAATTTTAAAAATTTCGGAAAATTTTCACAAAATTTTTCACAGAATAAATAAATTTCATAAGTGCTTCATAGCAATAGATGTATTTAAAAAAAAAAAATCATTTCAACTAATCATTTTTGTACAATCAATCATTGTTGACAAATTCTTGATGATAATTTTTATGACTTTCTTTAGTTTCCATTATTCCAACTATCTAATATAATTTTCAAAATTCTATTTCCGATACTTTATTTTAAATGCAACACTAACTAAATGGCAATGTAAAACAAACTGCCTTGTTTCATTTAAAAAAAAAAAAAACTGTTATTGACACCGAAGTTAAATAATCACATATGCTAAATAGTTATTAATACCAAAGTTAAATAATCACTATGCTAAATAGTTATTAATACCGAATTTAAATGATCGCATATGCTAAATAGTTATTAATACCAAAGTTAAATAATCACTATGCTACATAGTGGGAGTTAAATAACCACATATGCTAAATGGTGGGAATAATACAAAATTAACTTTTAAAAAATCTAAAATTTAAAATTTTACTATAAAGAAGCCGTGAATTCAGAGTATATACTATGACAGATTGAAATCTCAATATCAAAATATTGCCTAAGTTGAATGAAATTAAAATGGAAATGATATGATTATAATTATTTGCTTATAAATATTTGCGATACGAAAACGCAAAGTCTACATTTACAATCCTAATTGTCTTGAATTTCGAAAAAAACTCACAAAACAAAAATCGCCACTAATCAACTAAATAGTTAAACGATTTCGGATACTAAGGAATCGCTAATTTCGTGCAATTTTCCTATCCCATCACACGAATTCTTACGGCTCGTTAAATCTCTGCTACCACGTTTTCTTATTTTGCTAAAAGTTTCCAAATTCCAGCAACTGATCAGTCAAATCGGACAAGTTCGAACAAAAGCATACAATGAATGAAATGATAACGAATGATTAAAAACCATACTATTTCGTTAATCTTAGCAATCCATATTTCTCTCGCAATTACATTTTGTTTTATTTTTATTTTCTTTTAAATACTATTAACTTGTATATGTTGGCAAATATTTCATAACATTTTTAGTTTAAAATTTTTGGAATTGTAATATTTCGCAAAATTTAGCAATTTCTATGATCTCTTCATATCAAATATTATTTTTTCAGTTTATAATATTCAAATTACAATTAAAATTATTTTAAAGTTCCGAATATTTTTTTCTTGAAATTATTACTTTGTAGTATTTTTTTTTAAATGATCATTGCATTATCTTTTGATATATCCCCATGAAAATATGATATTTCGTAAATATTATTAATCACTGCCGTCTCTTGAAAATGATATATCTTTTACTTTCATTCTCCAACAGTATTTCATCAATCTTTAATTGTTATTTTAAGTTTGAATTTAAGCAATAAAATTTCAATTATTATAAGATAATTATATGCATTGCACTGTAATAGTGATAATAATGATCATCTTTTGATAGTGCTCAAAACTAATGATAATTTATTGTAATTATAGTTTTTGCGGATATTTTAATGATTATATCAGCAAAAACTCAATATGCCTTATATTTCCAGGGAAGAGCAAAAAAAAAGAAAAAAAATGGAAGTTCTGGAGGAGAAAATCAAAGAAGCTAAACATTTTCGTGACAGTTATTATCAATATTTTCCAAACAGCACATCAGCAGAGAAATGTCAAGCCGTACGTGAAAAAGTATTGCCATTAATTGAGGTAAAAAATTATTTTAATTTGATTTAAATTCGTAAGATTATAATGGCAGAATGTTGTCTATTTATTGTTTATCCTGTTGCAGCATATTCTATTTTAGTAATTATGTAAAATTCTTTCGATAATAATTTTATCATATAGATATTTTGCTTTTTTTTGATTATGAAAATTTTATCACTTCCATTAATTTATGCGACTTATCAATTTGATAATTACTTTAGTTACTTTAATCTTTTTGTGTCATATAAGAAAATTGGCAAATCCAATAATTTAGTCATTTCTATATCTAATTGTTTTGCTAATCGAAAGACTTCAATATTAATTTAATTGTTTCGTTGTTTTTTATTTCTCATATGTATTAATGGTTTTATCATTTTAATCATTTCGGTAATTTTTGTGCTTATCATAATTCAATCATTTAAACAAATTTAATCTGATAAAAATGTGAAGAATATTCATTCACATTTTCAACATTATGTTCTGAAAAATACGTCGTGGTCTAATTATAAGTTAATGTTTGATTTCAGAGCATTATTTTCTTCCAAAATAATTCGCCCAGAAATTTAGCGTTTAGCTGGATATAACGATGATAAAATATATGCAATTATAAATTCAAGATTCCAGAAATTGACACTGTTGGTTTCAGTTGAATTCGTTTGCATAATGATAATGATAGCAATAATAATAGTAACAGTTTCATTATCATTAATAATTTCTGTAAACTATTTTTCATTCTAGGATATTCCATTGGATCTTAATGGACATTCTCCAGCATCAGCGGGATATAATTATATTTCTGGACGAATTTTAAATATCTGTATGGAATATGATGCAAATTGTGAAAGACATTTGCTACGTGCCGTAAAATTGGAACCTTTGTTAAGTGATGCATGGTATGAACTTGGTAAATGTATTTGGAAAAAGGATGACTTCACGACAGCTGTGGATTGTTTTCGAGTGAGCATTGTTCCGTTTTATGTACTGATATTTTGCATAATCCTAGCTTTTTAATGAAACATATAGTGCTAAATTAGAAAAGTTTAGACCTCAAGTTTTCGAGAAGTCTTGCATGAGTAATAATGTCATGAAACTTTTACGAGATACTCTCGATGAATATCTTCTACGAATAAACATTTCATCTAATTATTTTCATTTTCCTGGCTTACTTCTTAAAAATTTTTGCTCTTTTTTCCTTTTTATTTCCGACTGAAAATATTCATTTTTCCAGATTTCTATTTATTTCCAGAAGTCGTTATCTCTAAAGCGTGATGCGAAAACTCTTGCATCGTTGGCAATAGCTCTGCGTCAAATAGCTGTACCAACAATGGAAGCGAAAATGCGGCAGTCATTACATGATGAAGCTCTTCAATTATCTATCGAAGCAGTTGAGCTTGATCCTAAGGCTGAGGAAGGATGGCATGCATTAGGAAATTCATACTTGATGCAATTTTTCGTTAAACAACAAGCCAATACTGAACTTATGGTTTGTTTCATATTTCAAACTTTTTCTCCTTCGACTTAATGTTTGAAATAAATAATAATCATGTAGTTTTTGTTTTCGTATATTCTTAGTCATAATTATGTTCACATGTTAGAATATCTTTTACTTAGTTAGCAATTCTAAAAATTAAGAGTGACATGACGATTAGCACCATGTAACTCTGTTTAGTATTCAGTTATATTATTTCGATACATTTTTACGATCAATGATTTATTTGTATAATCATTTGGGCATTCATTTGTAAATAATAATTTGAAGTAAAAACAATATCAAGTTGGTATTTTAAATTATTGGCTTCTATAATTTTCACGGAATTTTTCGTTTTATATTTGAATTTCATTTCAGTTTCTCTGAATTTCAATTTGACTGCAGGACAAAGCTCGGGAAGCCTATGAAAGAGCGCTACAACTTACTGATATGCATAGTAGCCCGGATTTGCATCTCAACTACTCAACGGCTTTGAAATTTAGCCAGAATTATGGGGAATGTTTGAAGCACATGAAAATTGCAACTATGTATGATCCAAGATTTTTAGAAGCGAAAGAACGATTAGAAGCACTGCTATTATTCTTGAAACAGATTAACAGTAATGTCCGAAAGAAAGGTGTTTACATAAATCTTTGATTAAATTAATCGAAATTGTTTAATGTGAAACTTTGAAATGTAAGATTTATTTATCATAGTTATAAGAAGCAAAGAAGTGATTCTTAGTATTCAACTGACTCAAATTAGTAAAACTACCATAATATACTTATATAAGTTGTAAGATCCTCGAATATAATAGTTCCAGCCATTTATATATTTTTTTAAAATTAGTTATATGTAATCTCTATCGTTTCAGGTAAATTGAGTGCTAAGAAAATGCAAAATTTTAAAACTTCAATATCCGATAAGGATTTTGGAATATATTGTAAAGAGCCATTCAAAAAGAAGAATGGTGATATAGAAATTCTTAAAGCAATTTCTTTTCGAGAATTGAAGGAAGGAATTAACAGTGATGTTGTGATTTGCGGCAAAGTCATTGCAATTGTTCTTAATCCAGAAGTCGTCCCGTAGTAAGTTTCCTTTATTTTTTTATAATTTATTTATAACGTTAAGATTGATTTTTTAAAAGTCAGGATATTCATCTTATTAGAAACGAAAAAATTCATCACTTTGAATGACTCGAACAAGTTTTCTGTCCTCTTCAAACATAACAAAGATTTATATATAGTTGGTGCTTTTGAATACCAGAAAAAAATACTGCTATAAGACAGTTTTTGAGTTTGAAACGTTTTTAAATTCTCCTTTGACGTGCAATATAATTTGAAAAGATACAAAGAACAAACACAATATTATGTAATTCTTGGGTACTAAGCATAAAAATGATTAGAAATGATGAAAAATATAAATATGTGACTTATGTCTATTTTGCTTTGAGTACGTTTATTGGCTGTGACAAGGAAGGATCGTGCTGTGCTTTTGCTGTTTATAACGTATCAGAAAAATTTGGATTAGTTATCGGTGATTCGATAGCTGTACCCGAACCTCATATTATTGATGTCAAGGTAATCATATAAATATTAAATATACATAAGTAAGGGATGTTTTAACATCTGAAATTTTCTGCAACGAAATACTCATAATCGTTTCAAGTGTGCAGTTACCAAGAATTATATTCATGCTTGATAATAATGCTGGAATTTTTTTAGCTAGATAATAAATGAGAGGAATCATGTATTCCTATTAATGAATGCTAAAAATCAATGAGCCATTTTCTAGATTTCATCTGAAGAGAGCGAGTGCGAGAATTTTGATTTTCGAATTGTTCGTATCATTAATCCATTGAGGATGCTTAGAAATGGTAAAATGGTGAGCTTAGAATATGTGGCATTTTGTTCAACGACCATCGATTCTTATTCGTAGTTTTTTTTTTTGTTTCGTTTTGAAGAATTTGTTTCGTTACTTAGAGGCTTCGAAAAATTTAGATTGGTTAAAATGATTTTGGTGTTTTATTTCCATTGGAAACTAGAAAATCATTTCGTAATTAGATAGGAATTTTCGTTAACGAACTGTTTTATTGACTTTTGTATAATTAAAGGTCTGAATCCTTTTAATTAAAGACATTTTGTCCTCTGCTAAACACAATCTAAATTTTAAATTGAGCCTTTATTATGTGTTATCGGTTATTTGTTGTTTTTATGCTTCGTTCATTCTTTTCCTTTTTTATTTGTTTTTAAAATTTGCTGTTTTTAATTTGGCTATTCAAAACAATTGCATGCATTTATTTCTTTATATTTTTTGAATGACATTTATGAAATATTTTTTTGTCCAGAAGATTGTTTGTAAACGTCTTGAATATCTTTTAATAATCAAATGAGCTTACCGATTAATGATATGTGCATTTCTTTGTTGCAGATGCATTTGCAATTTTATGTTCATTTTTGATCAAAACTTTAAGTATTTTCCAAGCAGTATTATAAAAATCCTTGTAATGCTTAATTTATCGTTATATCATTATCAATAATTTCAAATAGAATAGCATAATAAATTGGTAACTTAGAGAACAGATATGCTAATAGAAAAATTTTTCTGTAATTCAATGACAATTGGTAGGCATTTGAAAAAGTAGTAAAATTGTGCATATGAAAATTAATTTATATTACAAACGAATTAGAAAAGCATTTAAATTAACAATAAATATATTCTTATTTAGCAATTATATTTAAAAGGCTTTTCTTTTAATCAAACAATATGAATGAAAATTGCGCATAATAAAGTTTATTTGTTTAAATTCGAAAATATTTTCAAAAAAAAAGAAAAATGCTTAATTTGAAATTAATGGCACTAATCGCACTGTGATTTCATTTTCATCAAGCATTTATATATATATGATAAAATAAAATTTTAACTATCAAAATTATCTAATTCTTTTTATTTTCGATTATTGTATGAATAATTTGAAACTTCTTTTTCAGCATTGTTAAAAATGTATGTTTAAGCTTTGAACTTTTCTTTCCAAATATGTTCAATCATCAATCTTTTCGGAAAATTGGTATTGTTCTTACTTGTGGTTGATTCTTTTCTTTCTTCGGTGTTTGTATCGTCAATTTACCATCTTTGTTAATTCACTAGTTACCAATTCAGGTTTTGTATCCTCTGGTAACGCTAGGCGACAGGTAAATTGACGTTCAATCTGAAGAATGCTTAATGTTACTATGTCTAAAATAATAAATTTTAATCGAAGGCAAACATATACTATCACACGAAGTTTTGTTTTCTTTTTTATTTTGAAAAATATATCATCACTTTATATAATTTTGATATTATGAATATTTGTTTAATAGATCATTTTATTTTTATCATTTTCTTCATAATTATTTTACAATCATTTCAACAAAAACAGATATTCATAGTAAAGCTAATGTAAATAAATAAACTTCAACTTTAATTTTATTTCTGAGGTTAAAATTATGGTTTTGTCATATTTATTCATAAAACTTTTTTATGATTAGGTCAAATATCATTTCGAACTTTAAACTTCAGCAATATTCATTTATCATATCTAAAATGCTCCACTAATTTATTTCTCATTGAAATGAAATTAAATAATAAATTGGAATAATCGATAATAAAAAATCCTTTGAAGATCAAAATGAAAAAAATAAAAAAAAAAATAAAAATGAAAAATAAAAATCCTTGATAACAGGAAAGAAAAAAAATCACTAACTTCTCCAAATTGATCTTTAATCATCGGATGTTTACCTTCAATGATAACCATTCCGTCAGTTACCGAAACTTTCAAATCTTCAGGTGCAAATTGTGACACATCAATGGTTACCGAAAAGTGTTCATCATCATTTTTATCTGAAACAAAACATTGAATTGAATAATTTAATAATTGATAAGAAGTGATAAAATACGAGGCTAAGATAAAAATGAGAATTAATGGTTATATTGAATTTCTATGATATTACTAGATCAAAAATATGAATTAATTCAATTAAGAAAAAATATGAAACGATTCATCAATAATAATCACTCGGTAAATGATTTCTTTTCAAAGATATTTGATTAATTGGAAAAATTTTTTTGCCTAAATTTTTTACTATTTTATCAAGAAATGATAATGTTCAAGAACTAATGATCATTTTATCAAGAAATGATAATGTTCAAGAACTAATGATCATTTATCAAGAAATGATAATGTTCAAGAACTAATGGTCAAGAACTAATGATTAAATGATCGTTGACTGGTAAATGCTTGGAATTTTCAAGGAAAAAACAAAGAAATTAGAATATTTACGTAAATATTATACTGAAATCTATTAAGCGCATACATTACATAAATTAGTCAAATGATATGCGAAAAAAATAAAAAAGAAAAATGAAGTTGAAATGAATGATAACCTCGCCAACACCTGTACCCAATTTATGCGCATCCTCAAAATGATAATCAACCCAATATGGACGATGAAAAAATGGTTGTTCTAGATCAAGATTACGAAATTCATCAAAAAATCGGCTAAACCGAGGTGAAAATGCTGATGTTATCGAACGTCGAGCCATTTATTTACTTTTTTTATACCTAAAAAATGATTAAATAAAGGATCGATTAACTTATATAAATATCATTGTTAAATTATTTAAAAAATTGTTTCTATTCACTAATGTTAACTTTTGCATGATCTCATTATCAGTTCGTTTTGATACATTTGAAATAATTGATTAAACAAATCATGATAAGATTCAAATTATCGAATAAAACTATATCTAGTAATTGAATTCTTCAAGAAGAATAAAGTTGTTATTACAATTTGATAATGAGAAATATTTGCGATAATCAACGATGAATCAGTGCTTCGTCATACATATGTTAGAAATTATTAAAGTAATTATTTTTTCTGATTTTTATCATCAACTATTATTTATCCTATTACTCATTTTCAAATATTTTTTTAGTATGAATAATTTTGAAATGACTTAATTGTCCAATTTTTGAAATGAATTTCATACTAATATTATTATTCATGATTTTTCGTTTTATATGAAAGAAAACCATTTTTTTTGATTATAATATTTATAAATTTGTGCAAAAAAATCCCTAATTTCTTTGCACCAAAACATTCATTTATTCTACTAAAATTCCTACATGTATTCAAAATTATGATTTTAGTATATTATGAGAAATTATCGAAAAATGTAAGCAATCAATCATATGTAATGGATTAATTATGATTTATACAATATAATAATTATTAATCAATGTATCAGGATTACTGTATGCTCGGAATAATGACCACTATACTACAATAATATTCTATTATTTATAATAATATTTCATGAAATAATTGATGGTATTTTATGCAAATTAACTAAAATTACGATGAAAACAATGTAATAAAAATAAAAAATGTTATTGTAGGAACGAATGTTGCATGGAAGTGATGGAATAGATTACTGTATGCGCTGAATAACAATTACTGTAATACAGCAATCCGCCAAATTGCGTGTTAATTTTGTTTACACAAATGAGTTAAAATTACATCCAAAGAAATGATTTAATCGAATCGAACAAAGGGAATGGATGAGACCTTTAAATAGTAAATTAAAATTTATTAGCAGTATGATTTGAAAAAAGCAAAGGAAGGAGAAAGGTGACTGAAAAAAACTTGTTTTTTTTAACAAAATTAGCAAATGTCTGATAATGATAATTGATGCATTTACCCTAGTCACTTTTATATCATCGTAATGATTTCTTTTCTTCTTTTTTTTTTTTTTTTGCTAAAGTTCAAATAAATTCATCGAAAATTTTCAACAAAAATAAATTACTGAATTTGCATTAAAAAACATAGAAACGATGATTCGTACTTTATTTTTAAAATTTTGCTTTTTGATTCCTTTTTTTTTCCAGTTGATTGATTCGCAAATTTTAAATGAGAAAGTGATGAAAAAAAAACAATTTTGTGATTTATAGAAAGCGAAGAAATATAAAAAGGAAAAAGTTAACGCTAATTAATTGATGAAGAAATAATCGTTTTAGCGTTTTATTTTTTTTTAATTCTTTAATTTGAAGAATTTTAGAACCTTTTTTTCTTACATTAATAATTATATCATTCTGATAGAATGAAATTTAGTAAAATTATTAAATTCAAATAGTTCATAACTTTCTTTTTCTTCTAAATTAAATTATAATATAATTAAATCATTTCTTATTCATAAGTTGGCAATGAATAATTTTACTGAAAGAAATAATAAAAATAATAACCAATAAAAAATAGTTATATTTCACCACATGAATATTTATGCAAAAAATAAATGGGTTAAAAAAATTTTTTCAACTATCGAAATATTTGATTGATTTAATTTTTATTTTATTTCGATTTCTAAGTTATTTCAAAAAGTAATTAAGTAAAAATAAAAATGATAGATATGAAATAAAAATTTTCTTTAAATATATAATTTTCTTCTTTGTCGTTGTTTTTCATTTTTCTTTTTAGCAAACTAAACGATTGTGATATTTCGTCGAATCGAAGAACTAAAAATAAAGAATTTTTTTGGAATAAAAAACGAAAACTTAAGCTCATTTTCAATTATCATCATTGAAAATGATCTGAAAACAAATGTAAGAAAACGAGAATGATGAGTGATGAAAATTTTTATTCGAGAAAAATTTTGAAAAGATTGAAAAATAAAATTTTAGGGAGAGTTTTTTTTTTAAAAATCAAATAACAGAATATCGTTGATTAATTTAAATTAATAATTTTAGCAAAAATATTCAATTAGTTAGTAATTTTGATTTATTTGTCATTCGAACGAATTGATAGTGCAAAATAAAAAAATAAATTTGTTTTTTTTATAATTAAATGATTCATCATCGTATTCGTTTTTTTCTCTCTCTCTCTCTCTCTCTCTCTCTTTTTCTCTCTCAGTATTTGAATTTAGAATATGTTTAAATTTTTACTATTTTGTTATGTTTACATATTTGAAATATTTAATGCTCAAATACAACTGCCTTGGGTTACTTAATTGCTTAGATATTCAATACTTCGATACTTATTAAATATATCATTTTGATACTTAAAACTTTAAAAGGTTTAGATATTTTATTTAGATATTTAATATTTTCGAATATGTTTAGATGTATTTTAAATAATAATTTTTCTTAAGGGAAAAAATTATGCAAAATATTAATTTTTATCTTTGAATTATTTATTTTAATTAATTCCCATACTTTAATTGTAAAATAATATATGTTTATTTATTTATTTTTTAAAAAAGAAAATTGGAAAATTATTATTATCATTGATATAAAATTTATCAAATTAAATTTTTTCTTAAATTAAGTTATCAAATAATTTATCAAATACAATGATCATTGAAATATTATCATTGTTATTAATATTATTATTGTCATTATTATTATTATTGTTAACAGTGGTGATTATTTATTATTCTATGAATTGTTATCGTTAATCATTGCTTGGTGATCATTACAATAATTAGAGAAATAATTAATATTAGTGATAACAATGTAACAATAATAAAAATAGCAAAAACAATGATAGCAATAATAATGATAGTGATAAAATCAATGCTTTCTAAATTCAATGACTATATTAACATAGCAATTGATAACTAATCTATTCATCGTTATATATTATTGTTAATTGATAATTCTTTTATAATTTTCATGATAATAATTAATAGTGTTAAAGCAAATTTTAACAGTAAATGATAAAAAAGAATTATCATTTTTGCAAATTTTGATAAGCAATAATCTTTGATTGTCTATAAATTCATTTGTTAATAATTTATCATACAATATACAAAATATACTATAAAATTTATAAATTAAAAAAAAAACGAAATTATATATTTAGCAATTTCTTTTTATTTAATATCCATAGTATTAATATATACATATATCATATATTCCTCTCTTTTTTCCTCAATATTTTGTTCATTTTCTAACCAATGTTTGATTTAAAAGTTAAAAAAAACTAAAAGTTTTCAGAAAAAAAGGAAATAAAAAAATTTTTTTTTCATTTTATTATTTTCATAGAAATTTGACAGATAAATGGTTGCATCCGAACATTTGCATCAATCATTTATTCTCAACAAATTTGAAGTAATATAATTTCAACTTATATTTTTAAAACGAAAAGGAAGAAAGTAAAAAAAATTTTTTCTTTTTCTTTTTTTCCTTCTCGTTCTTTTAAAAAAAAAAAAAAAGTTGAGAAATGAGAAGAAAAGAAAAAGAAGAAAAAAACGAAATTTAATTATAAAATAATTAATTAAGAATAAATGATTATTAATTGAGCAATGTATTGGAAGTGCTTTTTCTCTTTAATTTAAGCATTAAATTAAAAATTATTTTGGATGAGTTAAGTTTTAATTAATATTGGAATAATTTAGATGCTATTAGGATACATTTCATTGCATTATAAAATTTAAAAATAATAAATTAAAATGATAAAAAAATTTTTAATGATAAATTAAAATGATAAAATTTTAAATGATAAAATCTGAATACTACTAGATATTTTTTCTTTGAAATATTTCATCCCATTATAAAATTATAAATTGGATATCTAAATACTACGAAATATTTTTTCTCTTAGAATATATTTATCTAAATACTACAAAACATTTTTTCTATTAGAATAGGATCAGCTGGATTAGGTTCATTACGAATTGTCCAATATAGTATCCATTTTGGTTCATTGCTATGTTCTGAATCCTCATCTTCTTCGGAATCTTCGGAATATTCTTCACTCGAATTAGCTGTAGTATTCTGCGTTAGCATTTCATCCAGAATTTGCTTATTTGCATTAATCCTAAAACTGATTCCTATTTGTTTATCTAAATACTACGAAACATTTTTTCTATTAGAACATATTTATTTTCCACTGTAGAATTTAAAATTTATAAATTAAAAATCTAAATACCATTAAATTAGAATATATATTTATTCCATTATAAAATTTTAAATTATAAATTAAAAATCTAAATACTACTAAATATTTCCTCTATTAGAATATATTTATTTTCCGCTGTAAAATTTAAAAGCGATAAATTAAAAATCTTAATACTATTGCATATT
This sequence comes from Dirofilaria immitis, assembly GCA_024305405.1. Classification (NCBI taxonomy): domain Eukaryota; kingdom Metazoa; phylum Nematoda; class Chromadorea; order Rhabditida; family Onchocercidae; genus Dirofilaria; species Dirofilaria immitis. The sequence goes on along the minus strand of JAKNDB010000088.1, from coordinate 1,148,373 downwards.
CGTTTTTGCTTTTATATCAATTTTAAATTGATAAAAATCTTAATGTTATGACATAATCAAATTTTATTTCGTAAAATTTAAATTTATTTACAAAAAATATTTAAATAATTTAAAAATTATTTCTATCATTTTTAAATATTTCATTGAATTATTGCAAAAATTATTTTCGTTATTTCGCAATAATAATAATGATAATAAAAATGATAATAAAAATGATAATAATAATAATAATGAAAATAACGAATGAGTAAGCAAAAACATTTTTTAAAAAAAAAAAGAGAAATGATACGATTCTTTTAATATATGTCAATGAGTTTGCTCTAAATTTTTTTTTTTTGTCCAACAATTTAAAGTTTCTGTTTTTTACTTTTTTTTTATTTTTGTTTCTATTAGTCATTTATTTTGAGAGATGAAAAATTAGGCTAAAATATTTTGACATTAGAATTAGTATAATATTTCATTAGATAATGTATACGTAATAAACGTTTAACTTTTAACAACAATGATACACATCATAATAACGTGTAACATTAAAATAATACAAGTTAATGAAACAATGATATGATAATATATATCTACCTATATAGACAGGAATATCATGAATAGATAAATAACAGATATAATTTAATAAAATTATATCAAACTTAATCCATTTGATAAGCTATTACTTAACACATATTATCACTTAGAAATGATAATAATTAAGCGTAATTAATTCATTTAATTAATTATTACTTAACATTTACGGATGATAATAATTGAGCCAAAAATAAATAAATAAAAATGTAAAGTTATTTGTTTCACATTTATGATAATAAATATTTTTATTGATAAATTAAACTAAGTTTAACTTTTTTTCCAACTAATTATTTCTAATTAAAGATAAAATCAATTTTAATAGTTTTTTTGCAAATCTGATAATAAAATATTCGAAATCATACTTATAAATAATGATATTAATAATTCAATTTAATAAGTAACATTCTGTGAATGCTCTACAAATGAAATTATCATTGTTATTGATATTTAGTGATAATGCTATCTAGTTGATAATTATTAATTAATCATTGCTATTGCTTTTTATGTTAGTGACGAGAAATGTTTGTTTATCAAGCTCACTATTATTGCAGCTTATTGTTATAACTATCAGCATTCTTATATTTATCTGTGGTTTTATATTGATGGTATCAACGATTATATTTGATTATGTTGGCATATTTAAATTTGAATTTATAATTTATCATATTTTATTATCATTATCAATTCATAATATGCATGCATTTGAATAATACAAATATTGAATTAAAAAATTTTTCAATATAATTAAGTAATAATTTAAAATTTAATTACAAATTTTATTTTTAATTAATTTCAAATTAATAATTTACTATTTGTGAAACTTTTTTTTATCTTTTATCATCAGATGACATATCGATGGGAACGTCAACGGGCAATTCAAATGCAAGATGAAATGATGCAACCACCACGTTGTAAGGAAAAGGCTGAAGAATTAGGATATAATAGTTCAATGGATTGGAAAGATTATTTTTCACGTGATGAACCATTTATCGATGCTGATTAAATTAAAAATTATACTTTGTAATTTTATTTTTTCAAATTTTCAATTTCCAATTAAATTTTTGTAATTAAATTGAATGTAAAAAAATTTTTGTACTTTAGAATTGAATTAAATTTTAAATTTGGAATTGATTTTAGAAATGAATTAAATTTTTGTAATTAAATTGAATGAAAAAATTTTTACATTTTTAGAATTGAATTAAATTTTAAATTTGGAATTTAATTTTGGAATTGTATTAAATTATAAATTTTTTGATTTACCTATTATAATAGAACAAAATTATTTTAACAATAAGATAGAGTTACATTTTTAAATGCAAATATTCGAATAAAAATTACGCAGATAAGTTAGAAAAATCATAATCCATAAATAAATTTTTGTTTCATAGTAATTTATAACTATTCTTAGATAATTTATGATTTATTGCTGTTCCCGAACATATTGCAATTCGTCATAATTCATCATCATTTTCGGATAAATTACAATTTATTATGATTCATTATTATTCTTGGTTAAATTACAACATGTCATTATTCGATTTATCGTAAATTATGAATTTTATAATGCCATTCCAAAAATTTGAGCAAATCTCGAAATCATCAATATTTTTATGAAAGATTACTTGATGTTATCATAAATTGATTGCTTAATGTTATCATAAATTTGCTGAATATATTAACTGATACATATTGACGATGGGAATAGTGAAATTATTATATTTCCATTGAGAATTTATAAAATTAAATTTTAGATATTCAAATAACAATAAATAAATAAATAAATAAAACTTTAGGAAAAAAATTTTTACTTTTCTTTTTTCTAAAATAAATTATTTATTAAATAAATGCTATGTGAATATTAAATATTTTAATAAATTATATATATGATATAATTAAATACATTGCTAATATATTTAATTTCAGATATAATTTATTTCTATAAAATAGGTAAAAAAAATTTGCATATCATTCATAGATATTTGAATAATTTTTGATCGAATAAAATTTTCTATTTATTTGATGATTTATTTTCGAATGATAAATAATTCTATAATAAATAAGTATGAAAATTTCGGAAAAAGAAAAATTAAATTTTGCAATAATAAAAAAGTTGTAATCTAAATTTTCAACAATTTTATATTTGTTATCAATTTAGATTTATCATTAATGATGACTGATAATGATTTTGAATTGATGAAAAATCCGATAAATCAAATCAAAATTAAAAAATTTATATCGACAAAATAGTTTATTGATATCATTTGATTTTTGAAAAATAAATCGATGAAGTATGAAAAGTACATCGTTCATCGAAATATTTCTCATTTCTTTTTCATTTTTTCTTGCCTTCTACTTCTCTACTTTTTCACTTCTAAATCTTCATAACATCAATAATATTATTTAGTAATTATAGTGATAACATTGATAACATATCATATAATTAAATATGAAATATGACTTACTTTTAAAATTTGCATGAGAAAAGCTTAAAAATTACGATTAACAAATAAAAGCTCAATTAAACAAAACTCAATAGTTTCAGTTATATATATATATATATATATTTCAATTTAAAGCAACTATATTATTATCAATTTTTATTTTTAATTTGTATCAAAACAATCATTTACTGATTTTTTATCATATTCCCACATATCTATTAGCCTAAAATTTTATCGACACACATAGCAGTACTGTAATTCATGTAGATTACAGTATATTTATATTTCATCTCACAAATTGAATCGATCATCTTGCGAGAAATAAAAAATAAAATAAAATAATAATTTATTAATTTGGTAAATTTGACAACTAAATATTATGAGATGAAAACTGTCATATGATATAATTTTATGATTATTTAGGAATGATATGTCAAACATTTTTCAATTCATAAGTTATACTTAGTACTTTATCCAAACTTTCTTTATTTCTATTCTTGAAATATTAGCGTTGAAATTACTTGAATTGCCTCTTTCTCGAGAAAGTCAATTATTTATGTTATCGATCAACATTCTCTTCCTCGAAAAATTCAACCATTTATGCTTTCAATTAACATTCTCTTTTTCGAGACCGAAAAATCCATCGATTTCTAGATTTAATAATTTTATATTATTATAAATTTTGTAGAATTTCTCTATATTAATCATATCAATATCATAATATCATTTCAATCGATATTTTTATTTTATTCAATATATTTTAATAAAATAATCAATATTTTTATGTCTTAATGCATATAATTTTTCATTGTTACTACTTATACTTGTAATCATGATCAACAAAATATCCACATTTGAATATAATTTATTTATTTAAAATTTTCTTTAAATTATAAATAAGAATAATAAATTTAACATTTTTAAATTTTATTTTTATTTTTCTCTATTATTTACTAATGTTACTTTTGAGGGAAAAACAATGAATGATTGATTTAAGATCGATACGAAAATTTTTTCCCTTTTTCAAAATTTTTCTTTACATTTTATCTCAGATAAGATTTATTGATAGCAAATGTTTTATGTATTTGTTAGCAAAAGAAAAGGCGAAAAAAAAACAAAAAATATTTATCGAAAAAGAAAAACGACCAAATAAATTATATGTGCTTTGATTTTCAATTTTTTTTTTTGGTTTTTCTAAAAATGAAAAGAAAAAAAGATAAATCTAATTTTTAAGCATTTCTTTAACAAATAAACAAATCATTGGCTTTTTTTTTTCGTTTTGCTATGACTAGGCTGATTTTTTTTTTTTTCCTTTCATTTTCATCCATTTTCAATTTCTTTATGGCTAATCGATTATAATTTTGAATAAATGCTGTTGTTGTTAGAGATGTGATATTCAAGTATGATAGACGAGACGAATAGGCTTATTATTTACAATTTCGGCTTATTGTTTATGCATTTCTCTGATTGATTATTTTGAAATATATGCGTTAAAGAATGATGAGATCAAACATTATTCTTATCAATTAATATATTTTATTTTAAATAATTCATTTCAACGTCTAATGAGAGATCTCATTTATTTTTATGGTGGTGATTAAATCAGATATAAAAATAGGAATGAATTAATTCGAAAAAAAATACTTAAAGTAATAATATTTGATTAGTATAGAATAGTAGCTATTAAATTGTACCTATTTCAATTTCAATTAATATTAGTTATGGATTATCAGCAATGTTTTTGATCTAATCAATCACAGATTATGTATTAATGAATAAAATTCGGGAACAGTCGTTGTAATGAATAATCTAAAATCGTTAATTAACAAATAAAAATTATGATTGATAATTATCACTATTAAATTATGATTGAATATATTTCGTGTAAGTTATACTTTCATTCTCGATTTTATGCTTTATGATAAATTAAATTTAAAACATTGATAATTAATAATATTAATTGTATAATATAATACCAATCACTAAACTGTATTATTTTAATTTTAGCTAACATTAATTACAGATTGTTATCATTGTTATCAATTTTAACTAATCATAATTAAATATATTGTTAAAGAAATTCAATGAATTTGTGAGATAGATATATTTCACAATGGTTTAGTAATGATAATTATTGATAATCAGAATTTTTCTTTGTCCATTATTGTTTTAATACTGAATTTTTGTGCTATCAGTGATAAATTGTTTATGTTTTGTATCCTTCTATTTATCTTATGATTAATTAGACAATAATTTTATATGAAATATATTGGACAATGTAGAAATTGTCCATTTAGATAATTTTTCACTGATAAAACAATTTAGCTGATTAAGAGTTAAAGAAATTTGTTTAAATAATTAAATCGATTGATTATTGTGATTTTTTTATCGATACATACGTGGTAGTAGATGACGAATAATACGTGGTATATTATTTTTAATAATTTTTACAATTACATTGTTATATTTTTAATACGTAAATATTTTCACGTCTTTTTCTCGATCGATTATTATCATTCAAAAAGCGAAGAAAAAAAAACAACAATTTATAGATGAAAATTGTATTGTTCGTATTTTTAACAATACTTAGTGCAACAATTGGTATGCGACTTCAAGCAGTACGGGTTAAAGGTCAATTAAAGTGTGGTGATAAGCCGGCAGCAAATGTCAGAGTTAAACTATGGGATGAAGATGATGGTAGAGATTGTTTTGTTTAAAAATCTATTTCAAATTCATATACTAAATATATTTAACTATATCAAACAAATGATATCACTTCTGATTATGATTAATATTTAATTTCTGATTTATGATTAATCGTTGATATATTTTATCAAATAATCAAATAATGAATATTATTTTTATCACGATTATCCAATAAACGCTTCTTTTTTTTGAAATTATTCTATCAAAAATATAAGTTAAATTCAATTCATTAAATAATTAACAAATTTAGGACCAGATCCGGATGATGTATTAGATGAAGGTGAAACAGATGGCAATGGTAAATTTGATCTTGAAGGTAGTACTCGAGAATTGACAACTATTGATCCAGTACTTAAAATTTATCATGATTGTGATGATGGTCCTAAAGTAAGTAATTTAATAATATATATTTAATGTATTTAAATAAGTTTATACTTTTATACAAAATTTTGTCGACTAATATTTAAGGATAGCAATATTGATTGATTTTTTTTTAATCGAATATTTTAGCTTTATTTTGCAATAATTATTTGCAAATGATTATTCATTAAATTGTTAAAAATATATTGTAATTTTAGCCTGGCAAAAGAAAGGTTAAACTACGTATTCCAATACAGTACATTTATGCTGGTTCTAAAGCAAAAAAGCTTTCGATATTGGTATACTAAATTTGGAAACAATATTTCCAAAAGAAGAACGTGACCTTTTCTAGTGTGACCTTTCATAAAAGAATACATGAAAAAATGATCAAACACATAATTTGTAATGAATTGAAATAATTTTAATTGTAAAAATTAATTTGCAATTAATTAGAATCATTTTAATTAATTGACAAATTAATTTCCAATTAAAAAATTGAAATGATTAATTTATAATTAATTGAAAAAAATTTTTTTTTCTTATTTATATATTTTTCTTCTTTTAAAAGTAATAAATTTTTATTGTTTTCATGTTTATTTTTGCTCTATAATGTTTAATGGTTTTATATACCGTATTATTTTATTTATTTATTTTCTTCATAAATAATTTTTTCTTTTTAATTTTAAATTTTAAAAATTTAAAATTTTACTTAAATTATTTTTTAGCTTTTCATTGGCATTTTAATTTTACTGTCGAACATCTTATGCTAATTAATATTTTATTTTTTTTAAATTTTAATATAATTAAATATTATAATTTGAAAAGTAATTTCAAAGAATGTTTCAGGAATTGTTAAAATTTCCACTATTAAAATTAAATTTTTTAATTATTTTATATTGGTTAATTTTTTTTATTGATTATTACGATTAAAAATTTAGTATTTTAGTAATCAATTAAGTTAATAAGAATTTTTCTGATTTCCATTATTATAATTATATTTATAAATTTTATAATAAACATTATTTTTATGCTTCAAATAGGTTTAGTATTAGACTAATCAAAATTTATAAATATCGAAATCAAAAATTATTTTCAGAAAACGATTACTAGCAGAGTCTTCTTCATCCTTACCATCAAATAACAGATATCGATGAGGTATGTAAACAAACCAATTATCATTGACATAGATGATATTGCAAAAGGTTATGTAAACAAAATCAAATCTTTTAGTATGTTAATAGCAATTTGATATTTTCTTGCTTAACTTTAGGCTTGTGTGTCAGGTTAAAATTATATTAAAATACTTTACTGCTATTTATTATTATTATTATTATTATTATTATTATTATTATTATTATTATTATTACTGTAATTATTATGACTGTATTGTTATTATTATTACTATTATTCATTATTTACTATTTATTATCTATTTATTTATTATTATCATTATTGTTGCTATTATTAATTATCAGTTATTATTTTGAATAATTTAAAAGACTGTTACTATTACTATTGTTTATTCTGTTATCATTACTATTGTTTATTTACTTCTTATTATCTATTCATCTATTATTATTATTGTTACTATTATGAGTTATTTGAGAGACCATTGTCATTATTTATTTATTTATTATCATTCATTATTATTGTCGCTGTTATTATTAATGATTATTTATTATTATTGACAATTTGAGAGATTATTACTATTATTTATTCATTTATTTATTATCATTACTATTATTACTATTATTATTAGTATTACGATTGTTATTTGGTATTATCATTATTATTAAATATTAATTATAGTTATTATTATTATTTATCAGAACTTTCAAAGATTTACAAATTTTGAATTTTTTGATATGAATAAATTAAAATTATTTTACATTAAATATCAAAATTATTAAAATTTAACTAAAAAAATTTTTAGGATTTGTATATTTATTAAATCAATTTAACATATTTAATTATTTTAATTTTAAAATGAATAAAATATGACTAAATCAATTTATCATAATACTATTATGATCATATCATGATTATCATATCATTCATTTTTACATTATCGAATTTATACAAATTCTTAGAGGAAAAGATGGGAACAAAAAAAAAATAATATTTTTTAATAATTTGATAAAAGCTTACGAAGTAATTATCATCAGATAACAATATATATGTTTATTAAAATAATTGTAAACAATATAAATTATGCTGGAACAATTGTTAAAATTTTAATTATTTGATATGTTGAAAAATTTAATTAATTATCAATTGATAATGTAAATGTTAGCTTCTAGGATATGCTATTTAAAAATGTAATAAAAATATGATAATAAAATCAGGTGATAATATTATTTATAGAAGCATTTGTCAGTAATTTGATTCTCTTGAGAAATATTTATTAAAAATTTTAATAATTGAATACTTCTAAGATATTTAATTAATTACAAATTAGTGCTTGTAAATATATTAGCATAAACTTTTATTTTTCCAAATCTTCGAATTGATAATTTGATAAAAAAAACATCAGGTAATGATATTATTTATAGAAATATTTGTAAATAATCTGATATTATGCCGAATTTATTTCAGGATATAATTATTAGCCAAATTTTTATTTAATTAGAAATTTTTTAGGATGCATTTTTTTACCGTTTATAATACTTGCTACTGTTACGACATTTTCTGCGGCAGTTAGGCAACAAGCTGTTGCGATCAAAGGTAAATTACTATGTGGTAGTGCTCCTGCACGAAATGTTCGAGTGAAACTTTGGGAAGAAGATTCTGGTAATTTTATTTATAAATAATAAATTTTAAATTCCAAGTGTTTATATATAAAATTACATAATTTCTATATATGAAGATTAATGATGTATAAGTTTTGAAAAAATTTTCCTTTTAGGACCTGATCCGGATGATCTTCTTGATCAGGGATATACCGATGAGCAAGGTATGTTTATGCTGAAAGGTGATACTTCCGAATTAACAGTAATTGATCCAGTCTTCAAAGTATATCATGATTGTGATGATAAACTGAAGGTTATCATTTTTTTTTTTTTTAGAAATACATATTGTTACTTTTTGTTATTTAATGAAAAAAAAAAAAAAGAAAAATAATATTATTTTATAGCATATAGGAAAATATATAAATATTAAATGATATATAAAAATAAATTCTAATATTTGTTTTTTATTTTTATGTTTTAGCCAGGACAACGAAAAGTAAAATTCAAGATTCCATCAAGTTATATTAGCGAAGGTAAAACAGCAAAGAAAATATTTGATCTTGGTGTTATAAATTTAGAAACAATCTTTCAGGTTTGATTTTAAAGTTTTTTAAAAATTTCAATATATAATTTTTAAATATCTAATTATAATAATTATCAAAACATATTATAATTATTAATCGTTATATATCATTAGATAACGAAAACTATATATCATTAGATGACGAAAACGTTATCTAATGATAAATTTATCGTGAAAATTAGCCATCTCAAGTGATTAATAATCGTCATTGAAAAAATTTTACGGAAATGAGCAAGTCTCATAAATCCTACTCCTTAACAGTTATATTATGCGGAATTATTTGAGAAAAGGTACAGATAAACCTGTTTTGGGTAAATAAGCATAGCTTAGCTTGAGTGATATACAGATTATGCAGAATTGTTTGCGAAGATGAAAGTGTGACAAACTTATTCCGGCAAGCGAAATAATCTTTACGGATAGATTAAGCGGAATAATTTGAGAAAAGTACATCATAAGCCTATTCTGAGTAAATAAGCATAGCTATGCTTAACGGATATATAGATTATACGGAATTGTTTGCGAAGGTGACAGTGTGATAAACTTGTTCCGGTAAGATGAAATAACTTTTACGGATAGATTATGCGGAAAGTATATCATAAATTTGTTTTGATAAATAAGCGTAAATTTAACGGATAGATTATGAGGAATTATTTAACAGTGAGGCAAAGGAAAATAAACCTATTAAATCTATTCGGGATAAATCAATCATTTTCATATCTTATTCATGATAAAGCATTATCATATATATCTATTCATTTAATATGCTTTCCTAACTAAACAATTATTGATTTTAATATCAAAAAAAAGTTTTATTTTTAAATTTTTAAAATACTTTTTTTTCATTTCTTATTGCCATTTTAGTATATTCTCGAGAAAAAATTAATTACATTTTCTTTATTTAAACTTAATATTTTCTCTTAAAAAAATTTCTCGTATTACAGGATGAAGAACGTGAACTGATACCATCATAAATCATAAATTGAATATGAGGATGATCGATTTTGAAAAAATGTTGAAAAAAAAATGAAAAATTTTTTCCTTTTTAAACATTTTCTCCTCTTTTTTTCTATTAAATTATGCTTATCAATGTATGATTGATAATAAAATGATTCGGTTTTGTAATTCAATACAAATAATGATCGTAAGAATTTTTTCTTATCTTATCAAATAAATAATGATCAAATAATAATTTCAAAGCAACTAGTATAGTCAATGCCATGATTATTTATCATTTATTATGATAGATGAAAATACAAATTATATGACTGAAGAATTTTATTAAAATAAAAATTTTTAAAAATTTAAATTGCTAAATAATTTAAATTATCCTCTGAATGATAAAAGATAAAAGATTAAAAAATTTTAATAATCATTTCATATTGCTATCTCTAACGCGAGACAAAGATGAAAAAACAATATTCAAATACTTTTTATTTTTTGAAATATAATACTTACTTAAAATATAATTAATATAATATATTATTTATTATATATTTCAAATATTAATTTCGAATACAGATGAAATATTTTTATATTTATTTGATATATGATATTAAAATTTGATATTATATTATAATTAACGTAATGAAATTATTATTATTATTACTTCATTTCTCTTAATTTTAATATGCTTTTTTCTATTTCAATTTTAAATTTAATACCATTTAAAATTCTCTCAAAAACTGTATTACATATAAAATAGACATAAGAATTAAAATATCGGATTACGAATCTATAAATATTTCAATAATATTATTATAGAATGATGATACAAGAATAGGTAAAACAAAATCCTGGAGTACAAAAATCCGGATCAAAAATTTTATCTATTTATTAAACTACCGGATTACTGGAATCTATAATATCTCAATAATATTGTTAAAGAATGATGATATAAAAATAGGCATAATTAAGTCTCGGATTTAAAATTCTCAATCGAGAATTAATATCTACATATGTTGCAACAATGCTATCATACGAGTGATATATAAAAATAAGTACAAAATTATAGATGTTACAATTCTAGATCATGAATTTATACATATTTCAATATTATCATAAAATGGCGATATAAAAATAGGTATAGTTAAGTCTCGAATATAAAATTCTCAATCGAGAATTTTATATCTATAAATATTTATAATTAAAATGCAAATATAGAATGACCAAAAAGAAAAGCAAAAATTAAAACAAAAAAAAAATTTTATCAATTTATATATTTTCTATAATTAAATTTTAATAATTTAATAATCCTTGTCGAATAGTTTTTAAAATTTATAAAATTGCATTAATATTTCTGAAAAAGAAAATTTACATAAAAATCCACGATTGATATTTCAATAAATAAAATTTAAATTTATAATTGTTTAATGATAAATTTATCAAACAAATTAATTAATGCAAATTATATAATTAGATTTGTTACATAAATTGATCAAAATAATATTAAACTTTAGAAATTATCATCGATTAAAATTAAAACCCAATCATTTCATAATTAATAGTAATACACTTCAAACTTATTCATTTAATAGCTATTAATTGCCCAATTAATCAATCATTCAGTTAAACGATCAACTGATCGATCATTCAAGTATTAATAACATTATCATTAGTGCCACGATGATATAAAGCAAAATTTGATGCTATATTATCTAAATTATCAGCAAATTAATGGATCAATCATGGATCAAATAGTATTATCAATAAAATATTAGAGAGGAAAAAATTTCAATATTATGTTATTTTAGTTTTTAAATTTTGATCCAAAATTGGTAAATAATTTTTAGTCTTTATGTCTTTTAATTTTATTCGAGTTTCAATAATAATGTTTATATTATCATTAATGATAACGCTTATATTATCATCAATAACAACGATTATATTATCATTAATAAGAATGCCTATATTATCATTAATATGAAATTAAATGGATAATACCCAAAATATTTAGAAAATTTCAAATCGAATTCTATAATAATCTATTTATTGTATTATTTTAATTCTTGAATTAATTATTCAAATTAATGGTTATTTTAAATTCCAAAAAATATAAATAAATTTTCTGATAGTAATTTTACAACATTAACAGAATGGAAAATATCTTTTAAAAAATTATTTTCCGATCATATTGCTATCTTCTTTAGATCATATTTCAGCCGTATTTTCCGATCATATTTCTATCGTTTCGGATAATATTTTAAGCTACATTTTCCGATCATATTATTATCGTTGTAGATGGGAAAAAAAATTAGAAATTTAAGTAAGTTCGTCTAAAATTTAAAACGATAATTTGAAAAGATAAACATTCATTGTTTGCTTTGTTTATAACAATTACTTCGATATCAATTACAATAAGTTATTTAAAAATTTTATTATTAATCAAAAATATATAAAATATTAATAAAACAATGCAATCGTTCGATTGTAACAATCAGATACGATTTCAAAAAAATGAAAAAAAAAACCGAATACGGTAAATATCAGTTTCATTTCAAACAAATATCAGAATATATCAATCATAAATTATTATCATTTATCATGAATTTTTACAGTACACAGCAAATTAATCATCAATCTTTAATATATATCATTAGTAAATTGAAGTTATCATCTTATATTTGCTAGAATAATTCAAATCTTTTTCTATTTTTTGTTTTTACAAATGATTTGAATTTAACAATATCTATCACCGGTTTCAATGATAACAAAAAATTTCCAATGATAAAAAGAAAATATATTGCAAATGAAATAGAGGAAAAGAGAGAAATCAATTGCTAATTAACAAATATCAAGCAAATAGAGGTGTATATTTGAGCTAATTAATTAATTAATCGATCAAATTTTTTATTTTTATTTTTGTTCTTTAGATATTTGTATACAAATGGATAAAATTTTAAATTTCTTTTAATTCTCTGATAAGTGGTACTTTTTTTCGAGAAAACAAATTGGTATTATAGCGAACGGCTTAAAATTAAAATAGCTCAGATTAAAAGGATTAATTGATGAAATAAACGAATCATTCATTGTTATAAAACAATATTAACAATTTTTTCCTTTTTTTTATTTTTTAAATAATTACCATAATCATTATCACTATTATCAATCAAATTTGATAAATGTTCAAATATTTTTAACTTTTAAATTCAATCACATTAATTCGAAAGAAAAACACTTAAAATAAATTCAAAAATTAAACTTTTAAATAAACTTGAATTACTAAATTTGGCTTATCAGTAAATTAAACTTGATTTTAAATTTTGAAGTTTTCAAAAATTTCAGAAAAGAAAATTATAAAATTACACATATTTTCCTATTAAAATTTCAAATTTTTAAAATACAATTGAATTATTGCCAATAAATTCGGATAAACAAAAATGATAATATTGATAATGAAAAAAAAAAAGGGAAAGAAAAGAATTATAGTATCTCCTTCTTTTATCAAAATAATTGAGCGTTAAAAAGGCCATAAATTAAAATTTATATGCGAAAAAAAGGAGAAAAAGAAAGAGAAAGAAAATTTAATAATCATATCATTTAACAAACAATAATAATAATAATAATAATAGTAGTAATAATAATAATAATAATAATAATAATAATAATAATAATAATAATAATAATAGTGATAATAATAATAATATCAATAAATAATAAAGAGAAAATAGAAAAAAAGAAAAATAAAATAATTCGCTATCATTTCTTTAAATGTTGCAAATTTTAGTAGAAGAAAATTATTAATTAATTTTAAAATTCGAGAAAAAAACCATTGTTTTCTTCTTAATGATAGCGATAAAAATACCTCTTTGTATTAATTCGTACGTTTGGTGTCGAGAATAATCATTGCTATCATTCGATAAAAGTTGGAAAAATATCGTTTTTTTTTTTTTAGCAACCAAAAACGAAAAGTAAAAGCAACAGAGAAATAATAAATAACCGGATAAATTTATGACAAGATTGTTAGCCGAGAATGATTATATATTAGTATCATTTGATAAAAGTTGAAAAAAATCCCTTTTGCTTTTTGTTTGCAAAAAGCAAAAGAAAAAGCATTAAAGGAAATAGTAAATAGTCAGATAAGTTTATCACAATGCTTTTTGTTCATCTGTTGAAATGATAGTTTGAATAAAAAGTTTGCAGATAAAAATGAATGAATAGATAAATGGACGGAAAATGTATAAATCAAAATTAAAAAAAAAAAAAAAAGGAAGACAATAAATGATATCAAAACCGGATAAAAATTTAAACGGCACCAACCGGATGAATTATAATTTATCACGAGGTGTAATTTATTGAGAACATTTCTATTTTTTAATTTTTTTTTTGGATCGATGAAAGCTGCCGAATAAAAATAAATAAAAAATAAATAAATAAACAAATAAATTAATTCATGCATATATTATTATTACTATTAATAATTATCGTTGGTTCTTTTTTTTCATATTTATTAACTAAAATTGTAAATATCGGAAATTAAAAATCAAAAACACATATGTATACATATATAAATAGTCATAAATATTATTAATTAATTCATTTCTTTTTTTTAAATTTAAATTTTGAAGAACGAAAAGCATAAATTATAAGAAAAAGAGAATAAAAATAAAAAAAAGCATGAAAACGTAAATTTTGCTTAATTTTTTTTCTCGCCTATTTTTGCTTTATAATAATTCTCGACTAATAATTCAATTCTCGACTTCTTTTCTTTTTTAATTTTAAAAATTTCAAAAAACGACGATCAAAAATGAATGATTCATATACGTATATATGAATAAAAGCAAAAAAAAAAAAGTGAAATAATATATTTCAAATGACTAATTTTTTTCAATGAATAATTGAATTTTAAAAATATATAAAAAGAGAGAGAGAAAAGAAAGGAAATAAAAAAAAAAAAAAAGTAAAAACCATATCACATCTCCCTGATGAAAGTAAAGAAGGCAAGAAATTGACTTAGAACTTTTTTTAAAAAAGAAAAAAAGGTTGAATGAAATGAGTGAAAGAAAAAAATGAGTATAAATTTAAAACTATTAAAAATAATAATAAAAAAATGAAAAAGCTAAACAATGATAAGAGAACTATTCGAATTAAACTACTTAATAATTATAATAATAATTTTTATGCTTATGAAAAAAAAAAGAAAGAATCGTTCAAATTAATTGTAAAAGAAATCATAGATTAATTTTAATAAATAATATTTGAATTATTACGAAGAGAAGAAATAAAATATAAAACAGCTATTTATCATTTAAGGAGAGAGAGAGAGAGAAAAAAAAGCCATACCATGATAATCATTTATAAAAAAATGCTATTTTCTATATTAATATTAATCTGGAATGTTCTAAAAATTTTAATCATATATTTTTCAGTAAGCTTTAAAATATTAATCATGCAAAAATCAAAAAAAAAGAATGAGAAATGAGTAAAGCATCTCACTAAGCCTTTTTTTCAAAATCATTGGTAATTACAGTATTTACTACTCATTTTCCATCACTAATTATCTACGGTATATATGATTTAATTTTTAACCACTGATAATAACCACTGATACTCTACAGTATGTACGACTTAATTTATAATCACTGATACATATATTATTTACAATTGAACATCTAATCACTGATAATTTACGGTTTCTATAGTTATATGAGCGGCATGACGGAGTATAGTACTCCTGATGTCTGATACTGTATTCTATAGGAAGACTAATGTATTGATAGAAATAATCCATTGCTGTTCGTTTTAGTCGTCATTGATATTGTAGTAATAATTGTGATAGCAATTTCATTGGGTTCTATTATTAGTTGCTAAGCAAACAATATCATTTGGAACGATTTTTTTGGCGTAAAATTTTACGACGCTTTTTGCCGATACGGTACTATTACTGATTGTAGCAACAGCTATTGTTGAAGTTGTCACCGGTACCGTTGTTGATATTATTGGTGTTGCTACTTCAGTTGATGTTGTTGTTGTTATTGCTGTTGTATTGGTTTTTGTAATATCGTTGCGATGATTCATATTCGTATTTGCTACAGTAAGATCGGAAATTCGAGATACTGTAGATGGCGATATGCAGGAAGAATTTGCCATCATATCAGTACTATTACAACAGAGAGAATTATTATCGCTTCGATTTATCGAATTATCGATAATATTCGTATTATTATCATCACTGCTATTAACCAATTTTGGCGCAATTGTGGAAGTTGAATTAGTTACTTGAAGGGTAATATTGTTACGCCTTACAAAACGTGCTACCCAACCCTGCAAAAAAAATTAACAACAAACAAATTAAATTTATAAATTTCATCTTAGTTAAATTAAAAAAAAAACTCTAATTTAATTCTAACTGAAACTAAAATTTATAAGTTCAATTTTAATGAAATTGAAAGATCAAGTTTAATTATTGTTAAAATTTTAATATAAAAACGAGTTAGATAAATAAAATTACAAAAAAGTTTAACAATTGAAACAAATTAATTTATTAGTTAAATCGATAAACATGATGTAGTGTATGGTTAAAAATATGAAAGAAAAAGAAAATTAACATATAATTTATTATCGATATGATATCATAATATTATTGGAGGTGCTATATATTTTTTTTCAACAGAAAAAAATCTTTTCTGATTTTTTTCCCTATAATTCCTAAAATTATTCCCAAGAGGAAAAAAAATTCTCAAATAGATGAAAATTTCAAAAATGAAAATATTATTTTCTTTTGCCATAATTTGAATTTATTCCTTTTGTGCTAACAAAATTTCATATTCATACTTATTTCTATATTTCAATGCAGAAATATGCAATGATTTCTCACATATGAAAATATCGATTCCTTTAATCTATTCTGAAATTTGATATTAATTTATGATAAACTAAATATTGGGAAATATCGAGAAATAAAATAAGTAAATATAAATGTTTGTAAATATATAACATATTTTACTTATTCACATTATATACAAAATATAATTTATTTATTTTGTTCATAATTTTATTTAGTTTTTTTCGTTTTTTTATTTCCTGATATTTGCTATTATAATAAGATTTTTTAATGTAACGATTTCAGAAGTTTGCAAAATCATAAAAATATTAATTTCAATTATGCTATAATAGATCGTAATATTTACATATTTAAATCTTTGCAGGATGATTTTACAAAATATATGATAGAATCAGCTGATAATTTGTAAATATGAAGTTTGGATGTTATCAAAATTCTTGATTATTGATTAAAAATCTATTTAGACTTTTGAGCAAATAGGTTTCATTAGAAAGTTTGAAAATGTATAATAAAGTAAAAAATTTTATCGTACATTTTCAAACTTTCTAAAATCGATTGAAAAGTTTCCTAATCTATGCATTATCAAACTTTTTGATTATTGATTGGAAATTCTGTTAAACTTTCAGACAAAAAGATTTTCTATGTTGCCAAATTCTTTTTGTCAGAATGATTACATATGGTTTGCATTGAATCAAAGTGTAGTGACGAGAAAAGAAAAAAACAATTTCGAGAGTCGATGAAATAATAAAAAAGAATTTCAAGAATCGATGAAATAATAATCCATGCACAATAATCTATAAGTTTGTTTGATCCCAACCTAATGATTGATTTGGCTCAATTGTCAAGTTTCTATATTTGATCATTTCTACTGGCCAATTGAAAAATTTCATAAAAATTTTTAAAAATTCTAAAAAAAATTTGCTTATTATCAAATTTCCCAGATTTTTTTAATCGAAAGTTTTTAAACATTTCATAGAAATAGCAATTATATAGGATATAAATTTTAACACTTATCACATTTACTAAACATTTTCAATTTAAATTCTATCAAAAATTTTTAGAAAATGTAAGTTAAGTTTAATCTAATTCTGATCATTACAGCAAGGATTCAGAAGGAAAAAAACCTCCTTTACCATATTAGCCGTAAATCCACGATCATTGTATTCGGGATTTCGATCACAAATATCTTTCCATAAAGCATTTGCTTTTTCTTTAATATCATGCCATGTTAGAGCTGTTTCATTATCACTTTTTGATGTTACATATTGAAGCTGTAAATTTATCAATTATCATTCATTCATTTTATCTTATCATCGTTTCTTTTTTTTTTCACTATCGTAAATAGAAATAAAAGATTTGTCATAAAAATTTAAATTGAAATTTTAAAAAGAATTGAAATTAAAAAAATAAATAATCAATTGATTAATTGAATAAAAAATAGGAATATAAAATATACAATAAAATAGAATATAGAAAAATAAAGAATTATTAAATTATTTGTTTAATTTAATTTTTAGCTTATTTTCTATAAAAACAATTTTTCGTAATGATTTTCTTCTCTTTTTTTTTTCTAAATTTAATTATTACACAATCCCTAGCATTATGTATTGTTATGTTTAGTATATTTACATATTTTGTCAAATATATACACATATGTATATATATATATATTTAGCAATGCAACGTAATATGATTATCATCCCATTCATTCTTCAAATATTTCTATTTGTCGTTATTTTATTAGCGATGCCTTTATTTTGCATAAACTATTTTTGATATTTTTCATAAATAAATTTGCAACAAAAAAATAGAAAAAAATAATAATAATAAGTAAACAGTAATAAATTTTAGGAATAAATAATATTATCAAAAGTTTTGAAAAAAAAAAGCACAAAGTAATTTTATCAATTATTCCAATGATTCCATACGAAAAAATTTTGATAATTTAATTCGACAAGAATGTTAAATGTTAAATCTATTGCTTCAAAATTAGTCTTATTAGAACATCTATTAAAACTTTATTATTATTAATATCGATTTGTTTCAAACATTACATTGTGTTTACTAAAAAGTTGTTTACATCTATACTAAAAAGTTGCTTATGTTTTTCCTAGCATTGCAGTCGATTATGCAATGCAACAAATTTAGTAGATTCGGGAAACAAAAATTTTAAAAAAAAAACATTTTTTTCATACTAGTTGTTGATTCGCTCATATAATTTATCGCAACATATGTTTGGGATTATAACATCAAAATAAAAAAATAAAATTAAAAATTATTTGAAAAAAAGGCTGAATATATTTTATATAATCCGTGAAATAATAAAATTAGAATTGTATTAGATAAATCAAATTAGAATTGTATTAGATAAATCATAAAATATTCAACTTTTTATCTGCCATTTAAAACCTTTTCTTTCTTCCAATCTTATATCATGCAATCAATAATCTGCTATCATTTTTTACAAAAAGAATTTAAAATAATCATTAAAAATCATCAGTAAATATCATTTACCATAGCGATATTACAGTAATGCATAAATTTCTGAATATTCATCCTACTCATTTATACATTTGTGCTATGTCATAATCAATAATTTGCTATCATTTATATAAAAAAGATTTAAAATAATTATTTTTAAAGAAAATTAATACCGTATAATCATTCACCGTAACAATATTACAGTAATGCATAAATTTCCGAATGTTCATCCTATTCATCTATATATTTGTGCCATATCATTTAATCAATAATCTGCTATGTTTTTTACAAAAAGGATTCAAAATAAATTATAACGATACTATGATAATGATTACTAGATACGAGGACTGATTTCTATATTCGATTTTATTTATATGTCAATATTGTCATTCATTTACAATAATATCATTAATCTTGGCTAATTACAATATTTAATATTATCAATCTTAACTAATTATAATATTTAATATTATTAATGCTAGCTAATACTTTCTGTCAAAAATTGATTAATTAAATTTAATTTAATAATTTGGAAAGAAACAAATTATTAAATTTGAAGTGAAATTTTTTTCAAATTTACCTCAGTTATATGAAAATTTTAGAATTGATTATTGAATTTAATCAGTCAGAAAATTATTTGATTTATCATATCATTTAAATAAGCATTCCAACTCAAAAAAAAGAAAAAAACGAATAGCATTTAAAAATCAAAATTTTATTTCCCTAGATAGAAGAAGAGGAGGAAGAAGAGGAAATTCATCATGTTTATTTCATCCTGTTATTATTATTTTTTTAAATATCTTTTAAGCTTTCTTCTAGTCTTTATGACATATCTAATTTATATTAAAATGTATAAAAAATGTTCGCCAAGAAATCGAAAAAAAAGAAATGTCTGTCGAAAAATGAAGAAGGAAATTAATCATTTTTCATCTGATAAGTTATCAAATCTCAAACTAACATCTAAACAAAGTAATGATATTATTATTCGCATCAAAAATATGCATTCTTGAAATGCAACATGAATCGGAAGGATAATTTAAAAAAGAAAATTTTTATTTTATTTAATTAATATTTTAGAAAAAAAAGTAACTTTAATAATAACAAGAAGTAGAAAAAGAAGAAATAAAAATTAACGAAAAAATAGATAAAAAATAATGATAAGATAAAATGAATGAGTAAATTATGCAAAAAAATCTAAATTAAATGATAATAAAAAATCACTGATGTATAAATTGGAATTTTTTTCTCATCTTTGTTAATAAATTTATAATTATTTATTACATTTATAAAATATAGACTGGAGTTTTTAATACAAGAATTTTTTAATAATTATATTCGATTTATGATAATATTGTACAGAAAATTAAAATCTATATCGTAATAGTTGCTTATAGTAGCATTGAAATTATGATAATCATAAATTTTCGGAGAAAATTATCCAACATAAATATAATTATTTACGTAATTTATTAAATATTTCGAAATGAGAATTTTTTATCTTTGTACAAACTGGAAATTTATATAATTTTCGATAATTAACAATATTCCTATCAATGTTATTATCATTCATTACAATTTTAAATGCTGCTGCTTCTATCATTATAAATATTTTTGCATTATCATATGAAATAGTTATAGAATAAAGCATTGAAATTTGATAACTGCAATGATTAAATTAAACTTAAGGATAGCTTTAAGCAAAAGAGATATTTTTTACTGATAATGCAATTTTAGACAAAGGAAATAATCATTATTCATGAATGGTAGTTCCATCATTATAATTATTAATTAATTTATCATCATAGCTATTAATTAACAAAAATTAAATGCGTCTGTCATTTAGCTCGTAACTCAGTTTTTTTTATAACGGCAATTTGTTTTCATTAACGAAAATTATTAATTAATAATTAACAAATTGCTAGTTAAATTACCACCCAATTCGCAACAATTATATTTCAATAAGATCAAAATGATAACATGACCATTGATAATCTATGATAATAATTCCTACTACTGTATTACTGCTTCTGCTATCGTATTACTATTCTTACTACTGCACCACTGTCACTGTAACTACTGACACTTATACATTGTTGGTACTTTTGCAAAATTAAATCAAAATAAAATACTCATTACTATTGTAAAACACATACAGGCAAAATCCATGTGTACTATATATAGTTTCATTATTGATATCGTATCTTTTGTTTTGATAACTAACCAAACTTTTTTCAAGATCATCGGAAACTGGTCTTCGTCCACCACCATCTAATCGTGATCTTTCAGGAGTAGTTTCAAACATTGACCTATTAAAATCAGATTTATTTGTTTATTATTAATCTAAAATATTTACATTCATTTCTTTTTGAATGTTAAATTTTAAAATTACCAGTGAAAAAAAAGAAAAATTTAATGATACCTAAGTCTTTGTTCATTCTTCCTCCATTCACGTATAGAACTTTCCGCAACATTAAATTCTCGTCCAGCTGCTCGATTTCCAATTATCTGTAAAAAACTTCACGATAAATCGAAATTATACTAATCATAATTTTTCTTGCAGAAAAAAATTATTTAAGAAAATTATTTCTTAATATTTCTTAAATTTATTCATTGAACAAATTAATCTGTAAAATTATTAATTTCATGCATTTAATAAATTTTTAAAAATAATTTTGCACGAAAACATTTTCCAATTAAAATTATTCATCTTTTTCTTTTCTTTCAGTCAAACTTTATTGACATTTTTTTCAATTAATTATTTGATTATTTTATACATCTATAATCTAAGTCTTTTCTAAAAAATTAAATAAATTTTTTTATTATTTCTCATTTATACAAATTTTTCATTAGCATCTTTATCCATTCTTTTGAAATTTTAATTATCTAACTGCAAATGCTAAAATTCATTTCTTAAATTTAAATAAATTTTTATAAACATTTTGATGGAACTAAATTTTTAAGAAAAATCCAGTCAACTTCTATTGACATTATTTTCAATCAATTACTTAATTATTCCTTTCGATCAATTATATAATTAAAAATGCTTAAAATTCATTTATTGAATTCAATCAAAACCCTATCTTATTCACTTAGCTTTATAATTATAAATAAACTAAAATTAATTTTTTCATAAAAAAGAAACAGAAAACAAGAAAGAAAACAAAAATAAAAACGAACTTTAGCATAGTCGATAATATCAAGTTTTCCTCCAAAACATATTGCTTTAATTTGCGGCCTTTTTGTGCTACCACTGATTCTGTACCACAATTATTATCACCATCATTACCAATCATCATCATATTATTATTGTTGTTTCGACGACCACTTTTTATTGGTGTTGGCTAAAAGTTAAAAATTAAAAAGTATTTTTTTCCATTTTTCTTTTCAAATATTATTTTTATAAAAAGAAAAACTTTTTCTCGAAATAATCATTATCACTATATGAAATAATTAACAAATAATAATTGCTATACATAATATATACCATTACAATTGATTAAATCATATATGCTTATAAAAAAAGAGATTCGTAAAAATAAAAATAAACTTAAATATGATATATTTAAAATAAAAAGAAAAAGTTTGTAAAATATTAAACAAACTTACATGCAATTAACGTTATCGATTACAAAAGAATCATAAAGCGTAAAATAAATTTGCATAATGATAATATGTAATTATCAAACAAAAAAAAGATTCATAAAACATAATATAAAATTTGCATACGTGTGTTATTATCATGAAATCATTGCTGTTATCAATCCTATCAATAAAATAGTATCTATCATTCATATTATCATTATTCTAAAAGTTCATTCGGAATTTGGATCGTTTTTAAACTGATGATATTTTCTAAAAATTATTGCCTAAAAATTAGCCTAATCTCTTCCTCTATATATAAATGATTTTATAATAATTGTGATCGCAAAAAAATCCCAATACATATAATTATCATAAAATCACTGCTATTTATCAATCGATAATATCCATTATTCATATTATCAATATTTCTAATAAAAGCTATATCATTTCGGCTATAATTTTTGAATTAATATTTTTGATAAATTATTATTTAAACATTCGCTTAATTTTTTCCTTTACATATGGATGATATTAGTAATAATTATGTTCATAACAATCATAATACTTATAATTATCATTTTATCAATACTATAATACAATGTTGAATCACTTTAATTATGATAATAATGTTAACGATACCTATAAGTATCATTTTTATCAATGTTGTATAAAAATGAGATAATTTTTTTATGAAATATATACGTATAAGAAATCGATATATAAAAAAAAAGATTTAATCAATAGAAATTATTACTATTTTTCTTTTTTATTTTTAATTAAATTGAAATTTACTTGAAACAATATATTTAATAATATTTAATTCATCAAAAAAAAAGGAAAACTATCAACTTTTAATATAATTAGCATTTCTTATTTTAATTTCTGTTTTGATACATTTTATATTAATATAATTGCTTGCCATTTCGTATTTTTAATTTCCATTATGATACATTTTGCGTGTGCATTAATAAAATATGTATTAAATGATATTTAATATTAATAAAAAATTTTTAATAATTTTAAATTAATAACGAAATTTTTAATTTCGAAAATTAAAACTTTACCTATTATTTTCTTAATTTTTTATTGTTTTTATTCTGTTTTTTTTTTTTATTAATAATTTAATTACTTACCTTTCGTTTTCTCGATATTGTTGCTTCCAAATTTCCCGTTGCAATATCGTCGACCATTTTTAGATATTGATTAGATCATACATATAGATTGATAAATTATTACAATATCACTATTTGTTGTTGCTTATTGTTCTTGTTGATAATTCTTCTTAGCAAATGATAAATAATAATTAAACAATAACAATTTGTGATAATAATTATTAAATAATAACAATTTGTGATATCTATTATCTATTTATATATTTATATTCATCAATGTTAAAAAACAATATTTCTTATCGCTTTTTTTTTGTCTTTACTATAAATATTAAATCACTTAATGTTAAAAAGAAAAGCAAAAAAAAAGGATAAACGAAAAATTAAATGAATTACACAATCATGATAAATAATGATTATTTTCTCGATTGAAATGTAAAATAATGATTATTTTCTCGATTGAAATGTAAAATAATGATTATTTTCATGATTGAAATGTGAAATAATGATTATTTTCTCGATTGAAATGTAAAATAATGATTATTTTCTTGATTGAAATGTGAAATAATGATTATTTTCTTGATTGAAATGTAAAATAATCTCTACATGAATAAATTTACGATAAATTCATCATTTTATATGAATAATAATGATAATAATAATAATAATAATAATAATAATAATAATAATAATAATTAATAATGAATAATAATGATAATAGTAATAATAATAATAATAATAATAATAATGAGAAATTACTAAGTATAATATTTTTCGTTTTCAAAAAAATCAATAATATATTCATAATCATTTTTTCTAAATATAATACATCGATTAATTTGCATATACATATATATATATATATGCTTACCTTTTCCGAAAATTTTCATCCAAAACGAGGAAAAAAATAATAATAATATTTAATTGATGTGATAATAGTGATAATATTTGATTTTAATAATAATAATAGTAATAGTAATAAGAATGATAATAGTGATAATATTTAATTACCACTATTTATAACAGTGATAATATTTAATGGTTGTAAATTATAATAGCAATAACATTCAGCTGCTATAATAGTAACAACAACAATAATAATATTCAATCATAATAATAGCAATAATAATAATAATAATGATATTAATAGCAACATTCAGTTGTTGCAATTGTAATAATAATACTAATAACAATATTATTATTTATTGCAATAATATTATTATTTAATATTAGTGATAATATTTAAATGCAGTAGCAATAATATTAATAATAATAATAATAACGATGATATATTTAACTATTGCAACAGTAATAGTAATGATAATGGTAATTGTGATGACAACGATGATGATGATGATGATGAAATATAGTAGTACTAGCAATAGTAATACCAGTAATAATAATAATAATAATAATAAATAATAGTAATACTAATAATAGTATTAGTAATAATAATAGTAGTAGTAGTAGTAATAGTAGTAGTAGTACTTAGTACAGGGATAGATAAATTGGATAGAAATGGGATAAGGGTATAGTTTTAGCAAAGTGGGAAGCTTTTTGATGATAGCCTATTGCTCCAGCTGCTACCACACACTGCTTGCTGCTAGCAATGGTCCTAGATGATGACGATGATGATGATGATGATGATGATGGTGATGATTGTCGTGGTCAATAGTAGTGGTTTGTATTTACTATTGATGATAATGACGATGACGATAACAATGATGATAGTGATGATAATAGAAAAAGAGGAGGAAGGAAATAAAAGCGGCACGTAACAATGAAACAACGCGCGGCTTATTTGAATAACAGCCGCGCAATCAAAATGCTGTATCGCTGCTAGTGTGTTGCCTGCTACTATTTATACGATGATGATGATGATGGTGGTGGTGATGATGATGATGATGGTGATATTGTTAATGGTACTAGTACTGATAATGTTGTTATTGCTTTTGCTATTAACTGCTATTGCTACTATGTTACTGCTTCTAATGATGATGATGATGATGATGATGATGATGATAATGATAACGATTTGAATGATGATGATGATGATGTTGATAATCGGTGATATTTGCCAACATTTTTGCTTTCATACACATATAACAACACATCCATTCTATTTGAAAAAGCGCAAGCCCCTGAAACAACCCCATCATTCTATAGTCTCGAGATCAATCATCATTATCGTCATTTTTAACTCTTATTTCTTTTTCTCTCTTTTTTCCCTCCCCAACAACTATTATCGAAACTTCTTTTCTTTTTTCATACTTTTATATATATTTATATTTATATTTATATGTATGTATATACAATTTAGACGAGAATGAACATTTATTTTTATATTCCAATACTCTTTCTTGCCTTCTTTTTCTCTCTCTCTCTTTTTCCTCTTCATCTCTTTTTATCTTTTTCAAAAAGTAAAAAAAAAATTTTCTTTTACTATTATATGTTTCTTTTTCTTTTTTCTTCTTCTCTCCCTCTTTCTCTCTATTTGAAATAAAAGAGAGAGAGAGAGGAAATTTTCTGGATGGTATATGGTTGTGAAGAAAAAGAGTGAAAAATGGATTTTTCGATTGTATGCTTTATCATCATCGTCATCAAGACGAACAATGTTTAGTCATATTGATATGTATAAATATGTATGTATGCGTGTTGTGCGTGTGGCCGTAATATGTTTGCCTTGAAAAAAAGAATTGCGTAATTTATACACGTATATATATATATATATATAAAATGATAGCATTTAATCAGATATAATAATAGATTTGCTAATACATGTATTGTTTATCATATTAATGTTATCATTATTACAGAAATATATAAAATATGCTTATTCAATTATTAAAATCAATGTATACATACATACATACACACACACACACATACATACATACACACACACACATACACACAGATACACATACACGTTAATAAATATATACGTATAATAAAATTTCTCATCTTTTATTTAGATAAGAGCTTCTTCTTTTTTTTCTTTATTGATATAATGATTGTATACAATTGAATTATCAAACAATATTATTTTTAAATTGAACTTCTTCTTCTTTTTTTTTTTTGTTGAGAAAAAAGCTGATCAATTGATATGAATCGATTTTTTATAAATTAATATTTAATTATCCAATTTGATTTCCTAATCTAATATTTAATCATCAATTATAATTAAATTTTTATAATCCATTATTAGATTAATGGTCATTGAATTTAATTTTTAATCTAATCATGATTAATTATCTGATTCGATTTTTAATCAAATGATGATAATCAGATTTGTAAGATTTTCGCATATATGTGCACTTTATGTGTGTGTGTGTGTGTGTGTGTGTGTGTGTGTGTGTGTGTGTGTGTGTGTGTATATGTGTGTATATGTGTGTGTGTGTATGTATGTATGTATGTGTGTATGTATGTATGTATGTATATCACAGATGATGATAAGAAAACTAGGGATGG
Source organism: Dirofilaria immitis (assembly GCA_024305405.1). Lineage (NCBI taxonomy): Eukaryota > Metazoa > Nematoda > Chromadorea > Rhabditida > Onchocercidae > Dirofilaria > Dirofilaria immitis. Next base: position 1,120,552 of record JAKNDB010000088.1, on the reverse strand, counting down.
TGATAATAGCTGACAAATTTTTCCTCCTCGATAATAAATAATTCATAATTGTTGTTGTAAATTAATTAATGATAATAATAATAATAATAATAATAATAATAATAATAATAATAATAATAATAATAATAATAATAATAATAATAAGGATAATAATAATAATAGTAATAAAAGCAATAGATACGGCAATGATATCGTCATATTATGGTTTTATCAAATACTTTTTCATTTTTTTTCTTCTATTTCAGTTATGCAATAAAAGGAAGAAAAAAACGTGATCGTACGTTGGAATATATTTCAATCATTCATGATTGAACATTTATAATACGTTTTCATGATTTATAATGGAATGTATTTCTCGATATTGCAGTATTGTTATTATTATATTACAACAAATATTTATTGATATTTTTCGCTTATACATTTCTATCAAATAATAATAATTAAACGATTCATAATTTCGAATAATTAATTTGATCGTATGATATATTGATTAATTTAACGTATAATTTCGTCATAGAATAATTAATCTAAGCTTATAAATTATCTTAAAAATATAAAATAATTTTTTTGTTTGGAAATTTCTATAAAAATCTTTTTTCTTTTTCTTTCGAAAGATCATCATTGAATTTCAGGTTTATTTAATTTTTCTTTTTTCCTCCTTTATAGAAATGATTCGTATAAATTGATAAATAATAATTAAACCAAAATATGTCATATAATTTTCGGATTCTTTGTTCAATGTTTATCAAACTTTTTTCCCCCATGTAAATGATATGTTAATATTAATGATGAAGTAGTGTTGGAATAAATAAATTGTTGAAGAAAATAGAAAAGCAATTTATCGATAGATTGTAACGATCAAAAACTAAATTGAATTAAAAAAAAAATTAATTAATTAATTACAGATGAAAATTGACAGAGTTCGAAGAATAGTTTTTGCTAATTTATATAAACGATAAATGATGTATCAGAAATATATAAAATAGTAAATGCAAAAAAAAAGAATTCAAAATCTTTCAGTTTCATTTGAAAAAAAACGAAATTATAAATGAAAATAAAATTTAAAAAAAAAAGAAATCTAAAATTTATTTTTAAAAATTTTCCAAAATATTTATAATTCGTATTTTTTGCATATTAATTAATAATACAAATAAAACAAAATGAAAATTTTATTACGAAATATTTCATTTTTAAATTTATCAACGAATTAATTTATCAAAAAGATAAATTTGAAAAATAATTTGTAATTAAATGATTTTTTATTGAAAATTTTTTATAATAAAAATTGTTATATTGCATTTATGAAATGATCAAAAATTAAAATTTTAAATTTTGATAAAATGGAGAATAGACTGATTTGTTTTTTTCTTTCTTTCTTCTTTTTTTTTTTTTTATTTTGGAAGAAGAATTAGAAATGAAAATTTGAGATGAAAATTCAATATATGATGGATGGATTTCTTATCATCATTTTATCAATTATTGGATGTTGCACGTGGAATTGCAGCACCTGAAATGAAAAACAAATAAATAAACAAAAGTTAAAGTTGCATCACCTGAAACTGGAAAAAAAAGAAAACTGTAATTATAAATATGCAATATATTTTGTTTACAATACAAATTCGATTAATCTAAAATGAAATAATTCTAAGTTGTAAACAAAATTCTTCTATTTAGTTTTTTTTTTTGAATTATTAAATTTAAAATTATTATCTTTAATAATTTATACGTTCAATTAATGTTTACCTGTTTCTGTTGGATTTGTTTGTTCAGTTGCCGTATTCGTCTAAAAATTCGCAATTTTTATTATTAGCAATTCTCGAAATGATAAATGCATAAAATATCAATTATTATGATCATATTTTTTGTTACATTATATTTATAACAAATATTATTTTGATTTATTTGTATATTTTATTTGATAAAAGCCTTTATTAAATCCAGAAATTTAAAATATAATCAATCGCACTAAAAAATCAATCAATCAATCAATAATTTCTATTTTTTAACATCACATCTTTTTGGTGAATGTCAAATCAATCAATAATTTCTATTTTTTACTATTATATCTCTCTAGTGAATGGATGACATTAATTCAAAATATCGAATTAATTTTTCGTATTTGTTATTTAATTATTTAAGTATGAATAAATGGAAAAAGGAAACGCAAATACTGTAAATTTTAGGATTGATTTGATGAGTTTACCTTATTTTTATTATTTACAATTTATAAGCAATGGAAATTTTCAGGCGAAAAATTAAAAAAATGTTTGAATTTATTTATTTAATTCATAATTCGTAGTATACAATATATAAGTTGAATTTATTAGGATTATTACGAATAACAATACTTATTCGTTTGATTGTTTTTATCCTTTTTCGATAATTTTCATATGTAAAATTGTAAATAATAATAAAAGTTTGAAATTAGCATTTATATTATTCTTCTAATTTATTCATTATTTCAGTAATTGGGTAACTGATGCGAATGAATTAAATTTATATTTTACATTAATATGACATATTTCAAATTGATAAACAGGCTATATTCACTATTTTGATGTAAAAAATTTATATTAAAATCATTATTTTTATTATTCGTCCAATTCAGTAGCTAAATAACTGATATGATGAATTGAATTTGTATTTTAAATCAATATGATATATTTTAAATAGATAAATACTTCTTTGAAAAGTTCAAAAATTATTAATTTTTTCTTTCTTTTATTTTTCTCAGTATAATATTGATAACGATTAGATAATGTTTTAAGGATAAGTTTATATATATACTTCTTTGAAAAGTCCAAAATTTATTTCACACAAAATAATTTTTAAATACCAATATATTCAGTTAAAAAAAAAACAAATGATAATTTAATTTATAACGAAATATAAATAAACAGAAACAAACATTGGCCGTAGTTTGAGAGCTAGAATTTGGAATAATTTTGCCAATTGCTACGTTTGCATATTCTTTCGTTGTTTCGGCTGTAAATAAATTTCATTTTTATTTATTTATTTTTTTCTAACAAAATTTTCAATAAAATTTTGTTAGAAAAATTTTTAAAAATTTTATAAAAAATTATTAATTTTTTCTTTCTTTTATTTTTCTCTATTTTTTTTCAGTATAATATTGATAACGATTAGATAATGTCTTAAGGATAAGTTTATATATATATATATATATATTCTCAAGAATAAAAAAAAAGGAAAGAGAAATTCACTTAAGTGAAAAGAAAGTATAAAATGTCATTCATACAAACATATTGCTTGTTTAATAAAAAAAAAAAAAAGATGTCAAAAGCACAAATATTATTCAATAAATATATTGCTTTATCGTATATTAAACTAAGTCTAGATGATATTTAATTATATGATACACTATCTTAGTAAGCTTAGCTAATGAATCTGATAATTATACTATTCATTAGTTTTGAATAGCAATTATGCAAGAATTTAAAATAATGCATAAGTTTGATAATGCAAACTGAATTAATCTTATTTAATGATACTATGAAGTAATTTCAAATTTCTTCTATTAATCTTTTATTGTAATTTAATTGGGAATTATAAAAAAAGCAAAACAAAATAAATTAAAATATTTTTAGCTTATATTTTTAGAATTCTTTTATAATAATAGCTTCAATATAAATTTTATAGCGCTGTGATTACTGTAAATTACCGCAGCCAATGCAAACAAAAATATTATTCATTGCAGTTTGTAGTAAAATAAAAATGTTAAAAATATGATTGTATGGTATCGCAATTGTATCAGGCTATAATAATTATTGCAAAAACGCATATTATCCATTACAATTCACACTAAAGTAAGTGATGAAATTTTACAGTAACCGAGAAACCACACTGTAATGTTACTGCATAAGTACAGTAGAATTTTTAAGCTTAATATTATTTCAGCTAAAAACTATTGGTAGTTTATTTGTTAACTAACTGTCTGTTTTGATAATTATTAACGTAATTATGATGATAATAACAGATTATATAATAATTATCATATCAAGAAAAAACGAATGATACTGACCGGCTGTTTGAACCACTTCTTTTGTTTTGTTGAATAACGATTCAAGAGCATTTTTCTGTAAATTAGAATTAAATTAAATTACAAAATTTTAATTAAAACTGTTTCGAACCAAATTAGAAAAGAAAAAAATTTAAGTTAGAAAAAAATTTTTAAAATGTTAGAAAGATTTATAGCAAATCAAATATTATTTATTTAATAATAGCATTGTAATCAAATTTATTCATACGTTAGTTTAATTATTTTAGTTAATTATAGATTATTAGTTAATTAAGAAATAACCTTTATTTTTCCATTTAACTTTATTATCTCAAAATTATTCTAATTCTTATTCTTGGAATTTTTAAAACAAAAAAAAAAAAACAAAAACTAAATACTCTTATACTAATACAAAGGAAATTAGTATTATTCGCAGAGCAACAAATGCAACGAGATGTTGAAGCCGAAAAGTTGAAGAATAAAATCGAATATTTCAAGAAATATTTAATAAATATAATTTGCAAAAATATTTTTTATATATTTCTAAGTATAATGCATTTATATGAATAAATTTTAAACAGAATTTATTTAGAAAAGGAAAAATTAATTTAAAATTTATAATTTAATCGAAATATATCACAAAAGTGAACAGCGAAATGAAATGAAACGAAACGATGAAAAGTTATTTAAATTATCGAATTTTTTTTTTTAAAATATCTAAAATAAGCTAAATTTCTTGAAAAACATTGTTATTTTATTAGTAAAAGGATGGAAATTTTTAAAAAAAAAACAAAAACAAAAAAAAACGAAATGATATAAATACGGAATTATTTAATTGATAATTGAATTTTGTAAGATTCTCTTTTCAATTTATAACTTTCAAAATTTAAATTAAGCATCAAATTAAGCATCATTTATTTGAATAATTTTTACAATTCAAATTTAATAGGAAATGAAAAATTTTTGAAAAATATATATATTTTTTTTAATTTATCTAATAGCAATAAATACATACATTACATTATTATAATTATCTAAATTCACTGCAAAAGTTTAAATAATAAATAATATTTAAATTGAAAACTTCCATTATTCGTTTTGTTTACTTGGCGTTTATTTAAGTTATCACAAAATTTTTGATTCAAATTATAAATGTAATGATAAAGTGATATATTTTGGAATGGATTATTTGAATCATCTGTTTTTTTATTTTGTTTATTTTTTATTTTTTTTTGTTCTTATAAAGAAATTTAATTATAAAATTTTTTTGTTGATTGAATTTTATAAAATGAAAAAAATCATCTGCCTTCCTTTCTCCTTCCCTTTCTTTTTTTCCAATTCCTCTAAAATATATTTGTGATAGAAAATAACAACGTAAAACAAAATCTAAAATGACTACTACTTGTTAGGTACTATTTTACATTTGCACTTTATTTAAATTTCCTACGGTATTCTTACGGTAGAATGAATATTTTGTTTTGCCATCTTTCTCATTTATATTTGCTTATTATTTCAATTTTAATTTTGATTTAATTATAAAGGAAAATGAAATTCTCTATAATTTAAGTAATTAAGTATAAAAATACTTATATATAAAAATATAATTCGAGAAATTATGTTACTCAAAAAAGACTAAAAATAAAATTAAAAAAATGAAAGAAATAAATAGAAATTTAAAAAACAAAAGAGAAACGAATAATATTTATAAATAATATTATTCGATTTATATATTTGTATGAATAAATAATCCGATAATTATTTTCTAAATATGAATTTATTTATTCATTTTACTAAAAAAAAAAATATTTTAAGTATTAAAATTAAAATATTTATATGTGTAAACATTTTAAGTATTAAAATATTCATATATGTATGATAATTTTCTTCTTTTTCTTTTTATCATAAAAGAATTATTTTCATTTCAAATATATTCGTTAATTTTTTTTTTTTTATCTATCGTTTCACATATTTTCTATCATTTTTCATTGTATGGTTGAAGAAGATTTGTATGATTAAATTAAATATATTCAAAATTGGAATATATAAAAAATTAAGAAATTAAATTTATCATTTAATTTCAAATTAATTTTTATATTTGTAAAAAAATATTTATTAATTAAAAATAAAAATAAAATGTAAAATATTAACATTTTATAATATATGAAATGCGATGAATATTTAGCTTCTCCGTTTTTTTTTCTTAGCTAAAATTTTCATATATTTAAATATTTGAAGGATTAAATAAAAAGAAAGAGAAAAAGCAATTCTCGATAATAATATGAAAATATTTTTTTATTCCTAGCCCTAAAAACTTCCTATATCAGGCTTTTTTTTTCTTTTTATAAGTATGATGAATATTTTATTTGTCAGTATGATATCATTTTATCATTTTTGGCTAAGACCAAAAATTTTTTCTATTAAAATTATTTTCGCACTTTCTTATAGCCGTAAGAAATTATGAAGTATATTCGATGATATAAGAATATTCTATAAGAATAATCAATAATAATTATTTGAATAACTATAAAAATATTCGATAATAATTATAAGAATATTCGATAATATAAGAATATTTTATAGGAATAATCGATAATAACTATGAGATGAGAATATTACTAATATTCGATAATAACTATAATGTTAGAATATTACTATAAGAATATTTGATAATAACTATTTGAAATTATGAAGAATAATCGATGATAATAATAAGTTTTATTATTATTTCTTTTAGCATAGATAAAATAGGCTGTATTATAACACTTGGCTAAAATTTGCTACAATTATAAATTTGAAGTACGATGAATAGATGATATTAAAATATAATATTATTCCGTTTTTTTTTTTTGGCTAAAATTTCTTATCATATTTCCCTAATACTTTTCCGCTTATGATTTCATGCTTTAATAATATGATAGCAAATTTTTAACAAATTTTTTTACATCATTTGAAATATTTTTATCATAAGTTATTTAACACTTTTAATCAATTATGAAAAGGTCACCAAATTATTCAACAAAGGTATGAAGGAATGTTCATAAGTTATTTAACACTTTTAATCAATTATGAAAAGGTCACCAAACTATTCAACAAAGGTATGAGGGAATGTTCATAAGTTATTTAACACTTTTAATCAATTATGAAAAGGTCACCAAATTATTCAACAAAGGTATGAAGGAATGTACAAGTAAAGATTGGCTAATATTTGAAAGCCCAATCTTTTGTATAAAGGTTGACAAGATAAGCTTAACATATTTCTCATTATGATAATATTTCAAAATAATATTATAAAAATAAATTTTTTTCTCCCTAATAAACAAATAAACAAATGCGATTATTTGAATTTTTATCATAAATTATTTTACAATCACTTTTAATCATTTATGCAAATATATAACGTTTGATTTGGAATGGATATTATTATTATTAATTAAAATTAAAAAATATGATAATATTTGTAAATAAATAAATAAATAAAACATACCGCAGCATCACCACTACCAGCCATATTTTCCAATATATAATTTATCACCAATTGATTTATCACCAATTGTTTGCGTACTTAATGCTTATCACAAAAAAAAAGAAAACAAATCCAAAAGATCAACAAATATTTCTTCGGAAAAAAATTAGCGACGAAAAGTTTGATTGTGAATATTGTCGAGAACTGATAAAAAGGGAAACAAAATGAAGCAATTTTGCTTTTTATTTATTTACTTTTTTTTCAGAAAAGTTAGACTTCAATTCGAGATTGTACGCTTTGTATGTATGTAATGAATAACACAGAGCACACGAAAAATTGAATTGACAAGAGAGGTTAGCTAGAAATAACAAATATATGGATGTATAATGTATGTGTGTATGTATGTGTATGTGTGTATGTGTATAGGCCTATATGCATGTATTCTTGGCCTTAGAGGCCTAAATTATTCGATTTAACTTTGCAGTATGGATATATTCTCTCCTTCTCTTCTTTTTGCGCTTTAGGCTTATCTTTTAGGCCTGCCTTTAGGCCCGTCTCTTAAACCTACCTTTCAGGCCTTATGCCTTGTTTAAAATAATATTTGCAAAGAGGCTATTTTGAAGTGAGGAAATGTAGCCTAGAGCTAGCCAAATGAAAACTACAATATTTTCTTAGTGTATTTATAGATGCTCATACATTATGTATATATATATTTATGCATAGATGTATAAGTAATTATTGATTTTAAGGATTCATTGAAGAGGCTTATTTTCCTTCTCTCTCTTTCTCTCTCTCCTCTCTATTTCTCCCTCTCTCTCTCTCTTTGACAATAGAAAGGGATGAAAAGCTTCAAGAGATTCTTCAATAATTCCATTTACTTCTTTCGCCAATCTATTAATTTATTCATCTCTCATATAAAATTATTTTCTCTTCCAATATTTCAATATTCTTACAATGTTATAGACAAAATTTTCTCTCTTTCTCTCTCCTCTCTCTCTGCTCTCTCTCTCTCTGTCCACCTCCCGCTTTTTCCTATTTTCATCTTCCATCTTTTTCGATTCAGATTTCATGAAAATTTTTTTTTTGATTTCAATATATCAAAAAAAATGGAAAGTTTTTTCTGTTTTTTCTTTAAATAAAAATAATGAATAAATATTTTATTAAATTTAGTATTTTTCGGATATAAAATTTAAAAAGAAAAAAAGAACATTCCAAATTATAAAGCAAATAAATTGGATAATATTATTAATTTTTAATAAATAAAATTTTCATGAAATCTTAATCGAAGAAGATGGAAGTTAATAGAGAGAGACGCATCATTTCTCCTTTTTTTAAGGATATAATGATATAGCAGCCGTTTACAGTATACTGTTAGAAGTTGTGTAAAAGTTATACCATTCATACCTTGTATTATCAATCTTTGAAAGCGATAAAAATTGTCAATCTTCAACTAAATGACGGATTTTATTTTTATTTCATTCAATAAAATGAATTGTTAATAAAGTCACTATATTCGGAACATTTTCCGGGCTACTTTCTATGATATAAGCACAGTGAAAAATAATTTAATGAGCGTTTTATCAATGCGAAAAAACGTGCGATTTAAAATTTCATACTATAAGCTATGAAAAGTGACGGTGAAAAAAAAGTATCTTTTATAATAATAAAATTTCTACAAAAATAATAAAATTTTACAATATCGTCATTAAATGAAAAAACATGAAAATGATTGAGGATGCTCTCACATTCATTCTCGACAAATATATAAATGATAAGGATGTATAGAAAAAATGATTATAAGATCAAATCTAAATCAGGAAACGAAACAATAACATTACTCCTTCTTGCTAGAAATATTATAAATACTGAAGAATATAAATTGGAGATATTTGAAACATAAAAATGTCAAAAAATTGTTCAAATTTCCTAACATGAAATTTTCAATAGGAATGGCCTTTCGCAAACATTTCCAAACAAATCACATATAATTTCAAAAATCAAAAATCCTTTGTAAGATTCATCAAACTTTTCAAATAAATAACTTCTTTTTCGAGACAGTTCATTTCGGCTTTCAATTCTACGTTTCGTAACTCAAGTTCATGCAGCTCTTGTTTCTTCTGTTTCGCTTCTTCACGACGCTTCCCTTTAAATAATAATAAACTGAATTAGCAAATGAATATGACGGTAAATAGCTATTGTAAATCAGCATATTCCGGAAGATTTATACATAGTAATCGCTTTACAGTTTTGACAACGAAAAAAAACAAAGAAAGAAAAATATATTCTGCAATTTACAAAAAATTAATAACATTAATAAACAACATACAGAATTTATCCTTACCTCTATATCGAATCGCTGCACAACGATTTTGTTCACGTTTGCGCTCATTGAAATCATTAAAACAAGTCCTTTTCATTGCAAACTTTTGTCCGTTATCTGAAGGTGGAATAATACTGCACTTCCGTTGAACATCGTTATGTAAAACATTTATAGCACTTGAATGTGTTGTCTGAAATTGTTCTTGTCCATATCATTAAATGTCCGTTTATTTTTAACACTAAAAATTTTTTTTTATCTTTTCATAAAAACAATTTATGGCATTAACATCAGACAATCGAATGATTAATTTTCAAACTAGACTTTCTCCAGTTATTTAATAATACATGAAGGGCTAATACATTGCTGAAAAATGACAAGGAAAAGTATGATAATGCTAAAATTTGGATTAATAAACAACTTAGAGAGAATGTAGGACGAATTTCTAATTTAATCTATTTCCTTTCGGATCATACAATAAATCGATATTAATTTCAATCTTTCCAACATGTTTATAAAATTTCTACTAACCATCACAGTGTTCTCGGTCTTTCGCGCTATGCTAGTTTTAGCAGAAGATGAGATATTTGGATCAACACCAGTGGTTTTCTGAAATTTTTAAATTAAATATAAAAGTGTTTATAAAATCAAAATTATGCACTTCTAAAATTATAATTATTATAATCTGATTTGTTCTATCTTCCTATTATATGTTATCACATTGCTAACTAGTTTTTTCTACTATATTAGTTTTCTGAAAAGAAAAGTGTCAGTAACAGTGAAAACATCTAATAATGTCCTAAAAATATCGTTCGAAACTATTAACAACTATATAAGACATTTCTGAACGATTGAGAGCATAATTTCAACAAGAATTTATGAAAAGACGAATTCATAAACTTAAAAAAACAAACCGAACAGTAATAAGCTATTCTTTTCCTAGAAAAAAATAAAAAAATCAAGGAAAAAATTGTTATTAAAAACATACATCATTCCAAAATCCATCAATTATCATCTCTCGCGTAGGTGCTAGCATAAAAGCTGGATGATTTTCCTTTACTTGTGGTGTAACAATTGCTACATCGGTATTTTTCATGTCAAAATCATCACTTGAATCTAAAGTAGTAATCCCATAAACATTCATGAATTCATTCAGCCATGAAATATCACCACCGTCACAATAACTTGATCCGCTGTCACTTTCACTATCTAAACTGCATGAGGATCGTCCTTCATCATTTTGCATTAAAGTCCATTCTAATACATCGGCTTGGCCTTCGCTTAATAAGCATCCTGTTGAAAGCCTGGAATCGCTATTCGAATATCTGAAAGTAAAAATTTAATGAATAAAGCCTAATCAACATTTTAAATACTAATCGAAATTTAACATGCTATCAAAATCACAATCATTGAATTTTTAGAAACCAGAAAAATACCTAGCAATAGTTTTAGCAACATTATTATCATCATAGCCTGCAAAATAATCAGGTAGAACATTATCCGCTTCCGGAGAAGGAATGCCCCAGAAAGGCACTACACAAAATTGCTCGTCCATTATTTTGAACTGAAAGAAAGCACTAACAATTTTATAGAAAAGAAAAATTTTTTTGATTAATTTAATCAAGACAAAGCATTATTAATAAATTTACCTATGGAATCAACAAATTTAATGAAAAATTAATAGCTAATAATAATAGATCCTACAGTGATAATATTCTAAATACAATTATATAAATCATTTGATAATATATAATGCGAAAATAAATCTTTATTAAATTAAAGTTGTAGACATACCTGATACACTTTTTTGTTTACAGGAATAAATCGACAAAATTATGCATGCAAAGGTAAATAACGATTTGAAGAAGTTGACGAGAATCATATTGAACCTAAAAACAAACAAATACGGATAAATGTTATCATAATTAAATTAGTCAATAATTATGAATATTAACAAATCATAATTTTAGAATACAATCATATAGTGCTAAAAGTTAACAGATAACATAATATGTTTAACCTTTTTTTTGACTAAAATACTTAGTAAGTAAATCAAAATTTAGCATATCCAAATTATGATAATAAATTTAATAAATTATTTTAAGATGATAGATAATAAGCAAGATATATTTATGCACATTAAATTTTGAACAGATTAAAAATATTTAAGCTAGGGAAAGTTAATTGATTAATTAATAATTCAAAAACTAACCAGCTTATTTGCTTTGTCCTCACACGGTTGTGAGCAAATTATTCAAGCAAATGACATCTTTGCGTTAGCGTAAAAAAAATTATCGTAATTTAACCTAAAATTGACATATCACACCGCTTAGCAATATTCATCAATTTTATCACAACAAACATTTTTTAAACATATATATATGTGAGATTAATTTTTTTAATTTAGCTTAAAATTGATATATAGCAATATAAAAGTTATCATGTATAAACAAATAAAATCAGTATTAATAGCTAACTAATACTGATAATTTTATTATGATCACATTATATGTACATATATAATTATCAATTTATCTTCATTGTTATCGACGGTTAGCCGATAATTTAGATAAAATATAGACGTCAATGAATATCATCGTTCATTCAAATAAATTATTCTAATCATATTATCATTATTATATATATGCGAGATAAATACATAATTTAATTTAGCCTAAAATTAATTGTCACATAAAATATGTCAATTTTTTTAGGCTAAATTCATTAACCATTTTACGTTAATCACATATATTCACGTAAAAAGCCATTAAGCACAATATTTATCAAATCTATCATAATAATATTATACAAAACATATATACGTGAATGGAATTTTAATAATTCTAATAATCAGCGTGAAAGAGGAAAAAAAGAAAAAAAGTGTCACTTTTTTATGCTTCAAATATAATTGCTTAAGTATTAATTGATATAAATTTGACGTAACGTAATGGAATCTAAGCGTAGTGAATATCATTTAATTATTTGTAACTATCACGTTCCACATATAAACACACACACACACACACACACACACACACACACACACACAAACACACCTATCATTCACTACACTTCACTACACCTATATCATTAACCAAAAATTTATCACTAGAACGAGACTAGGACGAGGAGGAAGGAAAAAAAACAGTGATACGTTGGAATGCGAAATGAAAAAAATGGCATTTGTTGCCTAACGGTTAGAACCTGTCCGCCTGACCGCGCCTCTACAATCCGTATACCACAAATATCCATTTCTTCGTTGTACTATTCTTAGTACTCCACAAACCAACACATTTACACCAACTTATACATACATATACTTGCACTGACATACATATATATATATACACACATATATATATACGCATACACATACACACACACACACACACACATAACATACACACACGTTCACAAACCTGCACACATATATACTCACAAATACCCCAAATGTGTAACGCACAACCTACACGCATACAAATTTGCACAGACATATACATAGACTTGACTCATATACATATATACAGACAGACACAGACACATGTACTACATACATACAGACATATATATACATGCATGCAGATAACACACACACACCTACGCACAAATGAGGAGGCAAGTGATTGTCATTTTTGTAAAGTCGGTGTAATAATTGATAAAAGCATATGGCGGTGATTATTTAACGTCAAAGCTGAAATTGCACGTAGTACGAAGTTTGATATGTGATAAGTTGTAGATGCAATCTTTGTGAATTCAAAAATGAAAATTTAATTTTTATTTCATCCATTAATGGAAGTTTTAATTTTTATTTTGTTCATTTCATATCCATTCTTTGTAATTTTTACTTTTTACCATTGATGAAAGATAGATTCTTACTTTGTTCATCGAAGAAGCCTGATTCTTACTTCATTCTTCGATCGAAACTTAATTTTTACTTTATCCTTAGATGGATGTTTGATTTTAATTTTTACTTTTTACCATTGATGAAAAATAGATTCTTACTTTGTTCATCGAAGAAGCCTGATTCTTACTTCATTCTTCGATCGAAACTTAATTTTTACTTTATCCTTAGATGGATGTTTGATTTTAATTTTTACTTTTTACCATTGATGAAAAATAGATTCTTACTTTGTTCATCGAAGAAGCCTGATTCTTACTTCATTCTTCGATCGAAACTTAATTTTTACTTTATCCTTAGATGGATGTTTGATTTTAATTTTTACTTTTTACCATTGATGAAAAATAGATTCTTACTTTGTTCATCGAAGAAGCCTGATTCTTACTTCATTCTTCGATCGAAACTTAATTTTTACTTTATCCTTAGATGGATGTTTGATTTTAATTTTTACTTTTACCATTGATGAAAAATAGATTCTTACTTTGTTCATCGAAGAAGCCTGATTCTTACTTCATTCTTCGATCGAAACTTAATTTTTTACTTTATCCTTGGATGGATGTTTGATTTTTACTTTCTTCTTTGATAGAAATTTAAAGAATATGACTGGTTAATTTTATTCCTCTATTTCTATAAGTAATACTCCTTCGCACATTCCTTTTCTCTTTTTCCCTCTTCCATTTTCCTTATAACTTCTTTTGACAATTCTCAAATTAAATTTCAGAGTAATTGGCAAATTGGATCAATTCTTTCTATAAGAGGAGTATTATTTGCTTACCTTTTTCAATCTATCATTAGGATATTTATAATTTTTTCTCCCTCTCCTTTTCTGTTTTCTTATTTTACATTTGTAATAATACATTTGGACATATATTTGTATCTTCGTTACTCTTTATCATCCTTTTTGTATATTATTTTTTCATCTCTAATTCTTTGTTTAATTCATTATTCATTATTATTACCTGTTATCCTATTATCATTTCTTATTAAAGTTAAGGAAATTTAATATACACTATTCATTATTATTATTATTATTATTATTATTATTATTATTATTATTATTGATCGTTAATTTCTTATTACTTAAAAAAATTTGATATATTATTGAATATTATTAAATAATTAGAATTTATTTATTATTTCTTATTAGTTGGAGAAATTTAATATCCTATACATTATCTTTGTGATTAGCAATTTCTATTATTTATTATATCATTTAGTAGTATTACTGATTATCAATTCATATTATTCAAAGAAGTTTAATGTATTAGGATTATTCAAATATGTCAATTTAGTATATTCCTCTATAGCATTATTGATTATCAATTTTAACAATGTTTAGTATATTCCTGAATATCATTACTGATTGTCAATTTCTATTATTTATTATATCATTCAATAGCATTACTAATAATCAATTCATATTATTTAAAGAAGTTTAATGTATTAGGATTATTCAAATAAGTCAATTTAGTATATTCCTCTGTATCATTATTGATTATCAATTTTAACAAAGTTTAGTATATTCCTCAACATCATTACTGATTATCAATTTTAACAAAGTTTAGTATATTCCTCAACATCATTACTGATTGTCAATTTCTATTATTTATTATATCATTCAATAGCATTACTAATTATCAATTCATATTATTTAAAGAAGCTTAATGTATTAGGATTATTCAAATAAGTCAATTTAGTATATTCCTCTGTATCATTATTGATGATCAATTTTAACAAAGTTTAGTATATTCCTCAACATCATTACTGATTGTCAATTTTTATTATTTAGGAGTTTGATGTATCATTGATTATCGATTTTTATTATTTGAAGAAATTGCCGTGTTATTCAATTCTGCACTTGTTATCAATTCGTATTATTTAGGAAAATTTATTCTATTACTTAATATTATCAGGATTATGAATTTTTATTACTTAAGAAAGTTTAATCACTCTCCAATATCATTACTAATTATGCTTGAAAAAATTAATGAAAAATCAATAAACTATCATACCCAATATACGTGATCGAATTTTTGTTTTTGTTTTTTTATATTTTACTAAAATTGAATTAAAAACTTATGAATTTATTTTCAGGAAAATAAACACTATGATTGAATAAATTGAAAATAATTATGAAATGTTATTTGCCGAATACAAAGAAAATGTAATATTTTATTTGTTAAAAAAAGGTTAGCAATTAATTCGTATTTATAGGTTGTGTATAAAATTCATCAGAAACAAATATGCATCATTTTTTTAATGTTTATTTACTTTAACATGTTTTTTTCTTCGCATTCCCTATGGTTTGTGATAAAATAAGTATTTAATGATCTCTTAATGATATCATTTGATATAAAAATTATATCGGAAGAAATAATTTAACACTAAAACACTTTAACACTAAACATTTACGTCATCGTTTTGCTTTTGCCTTCTATCACGTGTGTTTCCTCTAATACACGTGATTTATGGTTGCATCGTATTTACGTACTTTTTTCCTTTACATAATTTTCACTTCATATACTTCTGTCTACCTAGCAAAAATTTTCGAAATTTTTTGTTTATGTTTTATTATTTTTGATTCATGTAATATAGAAAATATTTTATAGCTAAATTAGTTATATGCTTAGTAGATAGCAATGCTGCATATGATAAATCTTGTGTTGATAAAATCATTTTATTTGGTATATTTTATATAAGTCAAGAAGTTATGTAAAGCTAGACAGACTATGCTATCAAAAATTAAACCTAAGAGATGATGACATTAGATAGATCATTTAATGACTTTCACTATGATCTTTATTTTATGAGCTATCTTCATATGCTATAGTTTATGCAGTTTATAAGATACACGAAAATAATTCGCAAGAAATGAAAGTAATTTTGATCGATACCTTTTATTTTCCATTCATTTTTTTCACTTAAAATGTCTTTACTTTCTAAATTCTTTTTTCAAATCTTATGAAAGTTTTTTGATGTAATATAAAATACTTTATTGGTTTTTTTATCTTTATAATTTTTTTGTCATTTATATAAATGATTGATTTATAGTTTTATGGTTAAAATTTTAAAAAATCAGTTATCGTGATATAGCTAAACAAAATTATTAATCTAAAATTTCATTGAAATGATAAAAATTCACGGTGCTAGTTTTTTTATAATAAATGCAACCATTAAAAAACTGCACCATCGATTGATAGAATACATTATAGTTAAATTATTACAAAAATTTTAATAGAAATAATTGTAGCATATTTCTCCTTTTTCATATTTTATATTATTTCGATAAGAATTATTTTTATTTACATTCTTTTTCTACTAACCTAACTTATTCAAATACTATTTCCATTTAATCATTCAATGAAAAATATTTTAGTATTCGTTCCGAATAAAATCATTAATAATAATAAAATTTAAGAAATTATTTGTAAAAGCGATGATTTGATTTAATTACTTTCTGTCTAGTTAACAACTGAAATTTAGCATATTTGTAGGAAAATTTCTTCGAATTATCTCCAGCATCATCTAATTATTCTTTAATCTTTCATATTGTTTGCTTCTTTAAATATCTCAGATCTCATCTTATTCTATTATTTCTTATTATTTTATTAAAAATTTTCTCAAAAATTTGCTTTGATATTTTTTTGCTTTTCCTGTTTCTTAATTACTAAGAAAAATGCTGTAAAAATTATGTACAACATCCAGCATTATCATTAGAGACTGATAAATTTTCTCTCTTAATTTTCCAATTTTTCTTCTCCATTTTTTTTGACTAAAGAACCTTTTGATGTTATTTTTTTTTTTTTTTTTAGAAAATTGCGATAGCATTAAATAAAACAGGTAATTTTTGATAGATAGTTATTTACCTTGTTTTTTTTTGTTTTTTAAAGCAGGTTTAATTTAATTTAGTTTTTTTTCGGTGGAAAAAGTTTAATTATTGTTAAAATCGTTTTCGCAAAAAGTTTAAAATTACTAATAAAATATTTAAATAATTAATAACTGTTTATTGAAACAGTAAATCAATTAAAAGGAAAATGAGGTATAAAGGATGTGATTTTTGGGCTTTAGAAGAGAAGAGATCATAGTGGAAAGAGAGAATGGATTAACTGGACGATATTGGATATGTGAAAATTAATTAGGGTGGTTGCTGGTTATGATACAATTTATCATTGTTAGTTCAATGAAAGCTCAATGAGAAAGAGAGAGAGAGAGAGAGACGAGAGAGAGAGAGGAGAGAAAGAATATGTCTTTCATTTCTTTTATGAGATTATTTGAATGATGAAGGATTGGTAATTGAAATTTCTGCATTTTATTGCAGTGAAATTTATTTCATCTTATAATTTAAAAATGTCTTATTAAATTGTGTAATTTTATTAGTTTATATATGTATATATAAATTTCATATGAAGATATTTGTTGCAAATATTTTAATAAATTTGTCAATTTATCAATGAATGGTTTTATTGATCAATTTTTTTAATTTTTCATCATTAGATTGTTCTTTTTTTTTATCTCTTTATCATTTCAGAATGGTACTATTATTATTATTATTATAAATAGTCTATTACTATTATATTTCATAATCATTTTAAAGTTTCAAATTCGAGGAGAAGAAAATTGGCTAATTTTTATTTGAGCAATCTTTTCATTGAATGCTACAATCATTTTCGTTTAAACGAGAAAGTATGCTAACCGATATAGTAACTATGTAGTGTGTGTAGATTGGCTATGGTATGTTAAGTTTATTGATTTGTATTTAGAATTTTGAAATTTTCACTATCTTAATTTTTTAACGTGATGATATGGTGAGGATTAGTTTATTAGAATTTATCATTTATGTCTTTCTAAATGAAAAATTCAGATTATATTATGCCGAGATGAAATATTGAAAAGAATTTGAGGAAATAATCGATATGGACAATATTTGGATTCATTAAAAAAACTTTGCTTATATTAGGATTTTAATGTAGCTAGCAATTTTGATTGGTATATTCCACGACGTATACTTCTTGGAATAAAGACGGCTCCTCTCTTGTCATTATTGATAAAATATGGTGTCTGCTGTCAGAATGCCACATATATATTTCTTTCTAACTTAATATTGATAGGAGCATGTTATAGGAGAAAGTTGCAAGAATTGAAAATCCTTTTCTTTTTCATATGAGAGCAAAGTTAAACTTTTTTTCATATTCGAGAAATTTCTAAATTTTCAACAATTTCTATAATTTTCTTTCTTTATTCTACTGATATTTCTTGAAATTACAATTGAACTGTTAAATGAAATAGAATTGAGCATTTTGTTAGAAGTGATTGATGTTTTATATTTTAAAAAAGAGATAGTTTACAAAATATAGCGAACAAAGAATTGTCTTCCTTACTCTGCTTCATTTAATTTTTGTTTCTTAAATTTTTTAGCTTTGAAACAGAAGCAATGAATAATCTTACAAGTTATTGATTATTGCAAGAGAAATTTTATAATTTCTTATGCTCTAAATATAATTAAATTTAGTGGATAATCAAAAATGCGGCATTCAGATTGCAGTAAATAGAAGAAAATGAGTATAGAATAGAGTAATAAATGAATTGATAATAATGAGATAAATTTATTATATTTGAAGTTATTCTACTATTGTTACCAATCGATTAAAAAGTGTACATTTGAATTTATCAAAAATTTGTTAGAATCGAGTCAGGATTAAATGATGCATTTCGAAAATGATGAACTAATATAAACTAATTTGAAATTTATCCGTATACTGCATTTTATATGATCGATTTAATTAATCATCGGTGAATAAAAAATTTATAGTATAAATGATTATTTTTGAAATATAGAATTTGAAGTGATGCATTAAGATTTTTTTCTTCAGATTGCATATGCAAAAAATTTGAATCATTATACCATCCATCC
Organism: Dirofilaria immitis; assembly: GCA_024305405.1. Taxonomy (NCBI): domain Eukaryota; kingdom Metazoa; phylum Nematoda; class Chromadorea; order Rhabditida; family Onchocercidae; genus Dirofilaria; species Dirofilaria immitis. The sequence goes on along the minus strand of JAKNDB010000088.1, from coordinate 1,100,948 downwards.
ATATCAGTAGATTAATATGCAAAAAAATCAGTTTTTTTACTTGCTTTTGCCAAAGTAAAAAGAAAATGTGCAAATTTTATATCCTAAATTATCAATTGTTACGCTTGGAAAACATTCAAAAAAAAGCCAAAAAAAAAACGAAGTAAAATATTAATAGATTGTGTCGATATGACAGCTGTTGCATAAAAAAAGGAATTCATTTTTTTTTCTCCTTTTAAAGAATGAGGCCATCTGGTGTAATTGTTGTGAAAAAGATTTTGATAAAATTACAATAAGCTAAGGGTGAGTGATGATAAATGGAGCAAATAACGAAATGAAGATATTTATTGAAGAATTAGAATTAATATGAAAAGAAAGAAAGAGATGAATGAAATGTGGAAACAGGATAGTTAAAAAATTGACCAATGAAATTCAATGATCTTCATTCAAGCTCTGTCTGCAAAGTTAAAAATTCAAGGTAATATTTATTTTTAATGTTATTTTTATGATATTGTCGGCCTTGGATTGAGAAATGAAGGAAATGATAGTAAAGGAAGAGTATAGGAAAGAAAGAGAAATACAGGATAGATTGTGAATTAGAAGGATAATTTTTGTTTTAATTATAATTGCATTTTGGTTTGTTAATGGATATATGTAAGTTTTATTTAAATTGTTTGATTGTAAACAAATCGCACTCAATGAGATAAGAGGAAGAAGAGTGAGAAAAATAAGAAGAGATGTATTTTATCGCAATAAGATTAATTATTGAACATTTTGTCGGAATAAGATTAATTATTGATAGTTCATATCATTGTTGGATAAAAATGTAAGGCTAAGACATCTTCAGTTTGAATTTTACCAGGCATTTTTCATTGAAGTGATCTGATTTGTTGTTCAATTTTCGAATAATGGTGAATATGAGAATATCTTGAAAATGAAATCCAACTAAATCAATCATTTGATAATGAATGATTTTAATTTCTTAGATATTTGGCTACAACATTTGCTATTATCTTTCCTATCACATTAGTTATTTTTTCGACATATGCTACTACGTCTTGCTTTATTGCTATTCAATCACTAATAATATTTCAAGTTTGAAATATCTAATGATAAATCGAAATAGTTCTAATGATAAGCTGAAATAGTACTTTCACTTCTATAAGAAGTAACAAAGTACTTTATGCCTTTCAATGTTTTCGAACTTATTTTAATTTTGGAAGCATTGGAAATCATAAATTTTTATATAGGAAATTAGTGAAATAAAGCAAAAGCTGAAAAAGACTTTTTAATTCTGCTTTTCCTTTTACCAGTTTTCTTGTTTAATTTGCGCTTTTTTTAAATCTATTACTTTGAATTGTATAACTGATATTTAACATTTTAAAATTGAAATTAGTATATCGAAGCTGTTTTTATACTAAGATATATATATATATACATATAATAGGTTGATTGAATTTTAACCAGAAAATTTTATATCGTTTTTACTTATCTGATCGATGAAATGTTCAAACTGTTTTTTTTTTTTTTTTTTTAAATTTTCCATGATAAAAGCTCTATCGGATCTAATGCATAATATATCTGATAAGTATGTATCATATTTTATTGTGTTTAGCCTCGTTATAGAAGAAATGCAGTTTAGTTATTGGCAAAAAGCAATAGGGAAAAAATAATCTGAGAGATTTTTCATAAAGATATTGTTTTTTTTTGTTTTATATGAAAGTTATAAATTCATAGCATAATATTCTTGATCATATCATATTAGAATGAATAGCTTTAGATCGCATAGTATACATATGCACACTCATTCATCTATCCATTATCATCGAAAGAATTTCTCATTGTCAGCTTATAAATGGTGTTTTTTTTCAATGCTTAACATTAAAAAATGATAAATTGTATGTGGAAAACTTTGGAACAATGCCATTGATTAAATTTAGTAAGAATGAATAATATCTAAATTTATGCAAGAGTGTATCATCCTGAAATTGATGATGATGATAAAATAAAACGGAAAAAAAAATATAGCGGTAGAATGTAGTGAATTTTTGTGTTTGTTGTAAATTATACATTTTAACTATTATACCAGCTATTATACATCGAAATGTACAGGACATTATATTTTAAACTTAAATTGAAAATGATTCATTTGATTTTCTTAATCTTATACATTTTTATTTATCTAAAAGAAAAAAGATGTCAAAAATGGTTGGTTTTTTTTTTTTTTTAGATTGTTATATAATTTGCAATAATTGATAATTGTATGCTGTGTGATAATGACTATTCGAAAATTCTCCATTGATTTACTATTTTTAAACGTACTTATACGTTGTTAAAAATAGTCTTTCCATTTTCACGATGTCGGATAGTGCCAAGTTCATTTCTGATTGCCGTATGTGTCATCATTGTTTCTATTGCAGGTAATTTATTTTATTAGATAAGATTGTAAATTATATGCATATTTTGACAATCATTCTAAATTAAATTAAATGAAGAATTAGTTGTGAAAAAATATTAGATGATTTGGTAAAGGTATTGTTATCGGTCATTTTTAATTGGCATAGCTATCATAAAGAAAGATCAGATATTGTTTTGAATTTCAGGAATAGCATAGAATAAAAGTGCTATAGATAATTTTTAATTTTTAATCGATAATGATCTACAAATAACTGAGAATGTCCAATTATATTTCATTGGTGATTTTCAGTTTACGACAGATGAAAAAACTATTAATGGTCATTTATAATTTTTTTAAAGACAAATTGAAATTGGGGTGGTTTAAAGAAAAAAGTATTTTTCGTTTTAATTTAAACATTAATGTTTCTTCTTTTTTTACTATTTTAGATCAAGTGGCAACTTATTTCGTGGGTATATTGCCGAGTGAATTTTATGTTGTACTTGGTAATCGTGATATTACAAGTTTTCGAGTGCTTGCTGCTAAAGCGACTTTAGTTATTTTGTCGAAAGCTTCGGTAAGCATTTATCATGATTTTTGACTTTTCAAAGTTATCAATTGTTGGCTTAATCGATAATTTTTAATTTTTAGTGTGCGGTACGTTGAAATCTAAATAATAAAATGAGTTTACTTATTAATAATTAGGATATTTCGCATATTATTATGCTTTAACCGGTGTAATTAAGTGAAGAAAAAGAATTTATGATGGCAAGATAATATCAGATATAGCATTAAAATTAGTTCGAATATTATTGTAATAAAAAATTTGATGTGAAAGTGTTTGGTGCCGGATGAATCGACAGGTTAAACAATTCACTTTTCACATTCAGATTATTTTGATTGAATGTTTCTCACATTATATCATCATTTTAATAATCTAATGCAACATATCCATTAGTTCGCTGTCTCTTTGAAATTTGATTAGAAATCAAAAGTTTACAAATGATATAGAAATGGAAACTTATCCGATATTTGCTTGATTAAATACCTATTTATCGATTAATTAAATTATTTCAATTTATTCTATATTTGCTCTTTGATAATCATCAAATGACATTACAATCAGTGCTAATTAAAATGGTCTAATAACCAATACTGTAATTATCTTTTGATAGATTGATGTACAACTTGTTGATATTCAGGAGTTTCTCTGCTATTCCTATCATGTGCTGTGCTGATAATCCTAATTGTTTTTTCATTTTAAAGTTGCAATTTTAAAATTAGATTTCATAAAGCGTTTACAAAAATATAGAATGAATCTTTCAGACATTGTCGGCAATAAAATATATGGCAGCACAGTTGTTTTTAAAATTTCGTGAAACTACTGGATTTACATTGCATCGATTATATTTTAAGCGACAAGGCTATTATCGATTGAATGTTCTCGATGATAATTTTGATAATCCGTTTGTTTTCTTTATGCTTTTACATTTTTCATTTATTGTACAATGACTAATTAAATTTATACAGTTTAAGCTGATGATTTTAACATTACAGTTTTTTCTCTTTCTCTCTCTCTCTTTATAGTATAATTAATATTAGATTTTGCATCGAAATTCATCCTTTTTAAGCCTGATAATGATAATAATATAATTTTGATAATAATGTTAATACTTGAATTAATTCATTTTGTAGTGATCAACGTATGACACAAGATGTTGAAAAAGCAACAAAATTATTGGCGCAGGAATTGCTTGCACCTATTTTTATGGCACCTTTTGTTATCGGATATTATACTTTCTTAACCTATGAAAGGTCAGTTCCCAATTATTTTATGAATAGTAATCTTCGAAAAAGATAAGTTAAATGGGAAAATGTAAAATGCATATTTGTGAATGAATATTGAGGAAAGCAATGGTTAAGAAATATTATTATAAGAGGTATTGCTATAGCTTATTACATTTCTGAAAAGATTCAAATGTTCGAACTACTTTTCTGTTGCTTGTTTGGCTTCTTGAAAACTAGAGAAGTATTTGTGAAGAATGTTACACTTTAAAATTGTTCAAACATATTTTTCATTACAATTATATAGTATGACTTATGATACAGTATAGGATCACACTCTATGTATTATTGTTGTTAGATATTTTAATAATTAATATTTGATAGTAGTTTAGATATCTTATTACTAAATATATATTCATTATTAAATATTTTAGTTCTGGCTATCTTGGACCACTAACAATTTATGCATATTTCGCGTTAGCCACTGTGATTAATCGACTTTTACTTTCTCCAATTGTATTGTTGGTTAATGAACAGGAGAAGAAAGAAGGTGATTTCAGGTAAAATTTTTGCATGCTTTAATCATAGCTATAAATAAATAAACAAAGCAAAAAATGATTTATATCACTTCCTTTATAAATGCTGTTGGATTTAGTTTTGGAATGTACTAATTATTTGTTATACATGCAGCAATAGATTAAAGTCACTTCATATGTAATTTGAAAATTTAGAATAATATTGATACATTTCCATATTCACATGAAAAGAAGTAAAAGTAGCAGTTAGTTATAATTTCATAAAATCCATTACATCCAGACTCTATTTTATTTATTTTAAAATCTTCGAAAAACTCGGAATAAAATCAAAATATCATCATATTTTTACTATTAGCAATTTTGAATATGAGATCATATTGTAATCATAGTTTTGCTTGTTTTTTTTACACGAATAATATATATTTATTAGCATAATTCACGTAAGAAAGAGAAGAAATAACGGGAAAACAGATGTATAATATAAATGTTAGTACTTTTTTAAACAGAAAATGATCAAATGAATTAGAAAGAAAAAAATTTTAGGGAGAATTATTTTTTCTAATTAATAATTAGAATGCTTTTATCAGTTTTTTTAAGGTTGCGTCATGTTGAAGTTCGTACAAATGCTGAGTCGATAGCGTTTTATCAATCAGGACTAATCGAAAATGTTATGACAAATAAAAAATTAAAATCACTGATTAAAGTGCAAAACAAGCTAGTCGAATGGCGTTTTGCACTGAGCTGTAAGCATGTATTTATCATTTCTGAAGATATTTTTAGATTATTTTTATGTAATTTAGTTCTATTACAGTTTTTGCGCATAATTGTATTGTAATATTTGAAATGGAGCTTTTCGATATTATTTACAGTAACTGGCGGATTAGTTATTTTCAAAGACTAATGCTAATTTCCGGTCCATGCGATTATTTGGGATTCAGATTTTTAATGATCATCAAATTCTATGACTTTCATTATTTTATTAATGAAATGCATCTTATAGCGATTAATTAGTTAATTATAATTTCAGTAACAACAAGCGCATTTGATTACTTTGGTGGAACATTAAGTTATTTAATTATATCCATTCCAATATTCCTAACGCATAATTATGATGATTTGTCCGGAATAGAACTTTCTGGCATCATTAGTCGAGTAAGTATAGACATAAATCCATTCTTTATTTTTATCTTTCTTTTTGTGTGTTGTTTATAATCACTGCGATTTGTTGAATTTGTTATCGTAATATTTTCCAAAATTTTGATGTTTCGTAAATTCTAGAGATTCATATAAGTGAAGCCCTGAAGAAAATATGATTTAGATAGAGCCGTAAAACTATTAAGACAAAATCACAACTTTAACTCTGACTGTGTGTAGATCCGAAAAATTTTTCATGGACTGTGAATGACAGAAAGAGATTGAGAATTTCATTCTTTAATTTGTTTAATTCATTTCGTTCTTATCTTGAAAATACTGTTCAAAAATTATCGGAGATTATTGCAGAATGCGTTTTATTACTTGTATCTCATCTATAGCTTCACTCGTTTAAACGCACTTTCGGAAGTGATTGGTGATATGGCTGGTGTGACTCATCGGTGAGTTATTGAAAGTTTATTCTGCTTTGTTTTATGTTGCTTAGATAATATTTTAATGTTAACTAATTATGTAATTAAATAAATTTTTGTTGTAGAATAATTGGATTATATGAAGAACTGGTAAGATTACACGTCGATAAACTTGAAATGGATCGCCCGCCATCTACTGTCCCATCCTCAGTAGTAGTTATCGCTTCGGAAGATCCAGAAAAACCGAATGTGATCCCAGAAATAAAAGTAGGTTTTTTGCACTTTTTTGTTGACTTTATTAATGCAAGTTTAAACACTTAAATTATGGAAAATAAGATTGTTCATTTTAGCGAATGTCTTAAAATAGTTTAAAGAGAGTAATTGCTATAAAAAATAATTATTAACAGATTGAAGAACTGTATGGCAAACAAGGTCACTTATTTGAACAACTTGAACCGGATGATGAAGAAGTTGAATTTCTTTTGCAACGGTGAAACCTTTTTATGGAGGATAATAATTTTTTTCTGTCTGATTTTTATTATATGTTTCTTGAATTATGGAGTCGAATATTCGAGCAGTGAATCAGACTGGTTCGGACATATTTTAATTCGTAATTTTACTTTATTTAGATATCATTACAGAGCAGATGAAAATCATGACAGAGAAGATCCGGAATGGCTTGATGATGGCATTGCGATGACACTCGATTCAGTTACCATCGCATTTCCAAATGATTCATCGACACCTCTCGTCTCGAGTAAGTTACTGTTTTTCCATTCATAAATTTACTGTCCTAACTTGTTGATGATAGTGATGATAATGGAAAGAAGAACATTTTCGGATTTATTTTATGAGACTGCAGATCTCGAGATGAATGGTTTTGATAAGAGTTGGAATTTAATTAATTCGACCGATCAAAAATCATGTTTTTTGACATTTTGAATTCCTGATGAAGGAATTTTTTGCTTCGGGAGTTTTTTTTGAGTGGTTAAACTTATTTTCAGATTTATCATTGCAAATTGTCGAGGGTAAAAACCTATTAATAACTGGTGACGGTAGCGTTGGAAAAACGTCATTGCTGAGAGTATTTGCTGGACTTTGGAAATGTGTCTCTGGTTAGTATTTTGTTTTATTCATCACTGAGTAATTAAATGACCGATTTTCATTATCAGTTTTTTCCTACAAAGAAAACGAAATGATATTGCTTTTATCCTATATATTTTGCTTCTTGTTCCTTATTTTGTCAATAATATGGATATATCACATTATTATAAAAAAATATATATATATATAAATTTACTAAAGCAGAGTTTTGTAATGTCAAGTTTTCAGGAAAACTAGAAAGACATTGGAAAATGAGTCCGACGACATTATATTTTGTACCACAGAAAACTTACTTTCCTAATAGTGGCTGTAGTTTGCGTCAACAGTTGGTTTATCCATTGAAAGCTTTATCTCTTGAAAAAGGTGCATATTGCGGTTATTGAAATTCTCGAAATTAGAAGAAAATTTTGCTAAGCTTATTAAAAAAAACTAGCGAGATCGGTCTTGATAGAGGTGAGATGATTGGTAGCGTTCATTTTAAATTTGATCGTATGAAAAATTTTTGTTTCCTTTTCAAAGATGAATTTTCAGAAGCAGCTCGTTTAGCTCAAATTCTAGAATGGATCAAACTGGAACATTTGTTACAACGGTGTAATGGTTTAGATACACCAGTGGAATGGGATTGGTGAGTGATTTGGATAGTTAAAATCGTTTAAATAAATTTGAAGTAACGTATTCTGTATTGTAGATTCAATCTGATATTCTTTGAATGCTGAAATTGTTATTTACTGTGATTGATTGCTTGCGTGCTAAACGTTGGATTTTGTTTATCTTCATTCCCACCAATTATTTCGTTATCAGTTTTTATTGAAGTTATAATTTATTACTATTTTTAGAATAACTTTTAAAATTTCGAATGTTTTGGTTCTAATTTCAATCTTAATTTTGTTTTTTCCTTTTTATGTTTCTTGTTTTATTTGGTAGTAATAAATTATAACTTTAATAAAAAATTATTAAAAAAATTATTTAATCAGGTCTGAAACATTGTCACCCGGTGAACTGCAAAGGCTTTCACTAGGTCGAGTTCTCTATCACCGACCACGAATAGCATTTCTTGATGAAGCAACAAGTGCCATTGGTTTTGAAATGGAAATGTCACTGTATCGCTTAATGAAAGAGGTCTTTTATCTTCCATAATTTAAATTTTGCATCTTCATCTTCATGTTATTCTAGAATTTTCTTCATGTTATTCTAGAATTTTCCTTTTCACTTGCCAAATAATAATTTTCTACAGTTTTCTGAAATTTTAGAGGTGATTTCTGAAATCCAGATTACTATTCGATCCGCCTTTTTAGCTGGTAAATGATAGTTTTGCTTTTGAAATAAATGCATTTGTACTTGATCTCTATAAACAATTTTTTTCCAGGAGCGTATCTCATATGTCTCAATAGGACATCGATTTTCTTTGAAGCAATATCATGATATGGAATTGCATCTCAATGGTCATGGTGAATGGACGCTTAATGATATTAATTCAACAAATATTAGTAGCACTCGCACTGCAAGTTTTGTCAATCTTTCTATGAAAAATATTTAAAAATATCCTGCCGTTCTTCTCTCCATCGTTTTGTTATAGAAATTTTATTTGTTTCTATGTTATTTCTAATAGAATAATATGTTTCATTTTTATCATTCCCTGAATCATGCCATTTAGTTCGTTATTTATCGTAATTACTGTTCGAAATCTAGCCTTTATTGATTTCCTTAATAAAAGAGCGGCAGAATACTGATAAGCTGAGGAAAAAGAAATGTGTAATGAGATTCTTATGGACATTTGAAAAGTCTTTAAGAAGAAATACGAGAATTTTTAATTTTTAAAATTTTTAATGCATTGATTGTAATAGTAATTTAATGATTGTTTTCGCTGATTTATTGTGAATAATTCCTTATTCTATGGTGCTTCATTTTCTTCCATTGAAATTAATTTTTTTTTGCAGATCTTCAGTTTTCCTTGCTTTTTCTTTTTGCAGTTATCGCATTTAAATTTACTTTCTTTCATTGTTAGTTATGTTGTACAGTGTGCTAAGTGTTATGAATCTTAATAATAGCAGCATTATTGAGATTTTTTTCTTTTTATTAAGTATATAATATTTGCTTTATTTTCTGTGATTTTTTTCTAGTAGTATGATCAACGTTCATTATATCACAGGTCAGTCCATTTGTCAAACGTCAATATGGAGAAGGATTACATGGATTATAGCTATTTCTGAATATTGAATTTTGACTTGTTACGGAAAATTTTAGGAAATTTTACAGTGGTCCTAAGCTCTTTTAATTGCTACAAATTTTCGATTCTTTTTCCTAATTTTATTTAACGGCTTCTATTATAATTTTGTTTTACCTATAGTCTGCTTTTATTCATTCTCAGCAGTTATTATATTATTAATTGTTAAAAGTAAATGATGATTTGAATGGTCAACAAAATGTCAGCAGCAAATGTATGGTTGCTAAGAATTTTTATAAAATTTTTTTATTGTAAGGTATAAATTTTTTGATAGTTTTGCCGAAGTTAAAATATGTATGAAATTTGTATGAATGATATATATATTAATGATAGAAATTGATATAATTCCCTTACTCATTTAATTTTTTAAATTTCATTTAACCTTATTCCATTTTAACTTCCATCAAAATCTTCCATCGTTACCTTGAAAATTTCATCTTATGCATCATATTAAAATTAGACCGATCTCCCCACACAAATTTATGCATTTATACTGTTTATAAAAGCATCCTTTTGCCGGTATATTGTAATTTTTTTTATCAATATTTGCATAAATTATCTGCTTCAAATTTTAGCGAAACTGGAAGTATATAAATATGTGTAAATGATATGATCCTCTTTTATTTACGCTCACATCACGTAATGACGTAACAGCTTCGTACATTTTGAATTCAACTGCTAGGTGCATTCCAATACAATCTATTGTTTCTGTAATTCGCATCAACTACAAATCTCAGAATACTGCTAGTTATTGCGAAAATATAAATTATTTATATGATATTATACCTGTTTCCATTTCCATTGTAAGCTGGTTGTTCACCTTACTGATAAATTAATCCACTCTTTTCCAGGCTACTTTCTAAAAATCTAGAATAAATCCATTTTAAGCCAAATGATATGATATGAATTAATATACATTTAAATAAGAAATATCAGGAAACAATTTACATTGGAGGCAGAAACAAATCTTGGTAATAAAGATTTTGCTGTTTGACGAAGGATTTATTTTTCTACATTGTAATATCAGATAATATCATGATAAATCAGATAATATCATGATTGAAATTGATCAGTTAATTGTATTAGAGATAGATAAGTTGGATTGAATTGGAGAATATTGGTTATCGAATGAGTTGAATGAATGATAACATTGATTAACTGCGTGACTTGAGACATCATCAACTGACCATGAGAATATTATTATATTGATGGTCCTTGATCTTTATAATAAGCATATAACACAACAATCATGCAAAGGATGTTATCAGATCAAAATTTAAAAAAATGAGTAATATTTCAAATAATTAATATAAATTTCGACATTCTAATATTATACATAAGTATTGATCACTATAACATAACAGATAATTACATAACCTTCGCTTATTTAATAATGTTACGTATAAGTTTTTGTTTTTGCAACATTCCAACTACTTAATTTTCAACATCTTAATTAATAAATTTGAAGAGAAGATTACAAAAGTTTTTATAATAAAAGATTTCTATATTGCAACATACTTTGATTACTATAACATATATTATATTTTATAAAATTTTCGAATGTTCCGATATTTTTGACTGAAAGAAATAAATCTTTGATTCTTTTAGGTGAAAAAATATGAGAAATATAGAATAAATGATTTTAAATTTATTCCTTTAATCTTACCTGCTTAAATGGTTATATTGGTAATTCTGGTTTGTAACATTTCTATGATAATGCTCAGACTCTTTTTAATACGGAGTTTTTGATGTACGATGAACAAAGAATGAATTGAATATACTGTATATTATATATATATATATACTGTATATTATGTACATATACTGTAAAATTTTCAGCAAAGAGATATGCACCTTTTTTTCGTTTTCTCTCTTATAGATGATAATGTTGCAGCGGGGAATGTTGTAAGATTTAATAAAATATATGCTTAAATTTTTTTTTAACGATTTTTTTTCATTTTAACTACTTAATTCGTCTTTCTTGCCTTCATTCTTCTTTCATTCGATAAGATGAAGCTTACAGTTAAATTTTGTTTAACATATTCAGTGTATTAAAAAAAAAAAAATTTTGAAAATTGATAAAAAATCATCAAATATTATTTAATGTATAGGATGAAATGAAATAGTATAAAGTAATTAATTTTTATTCATTTAAATTAATTTTCAGTTCACTGTTTTTTTTTTAAGTTATTATTTGCCTTAAATAGTATTGATAAATTTGAAATAAGTTGGAAACCGCTAAGGAGTGTTTAACAACTAATCTACCAAATCAACTAGCCCTGAAAATGGATGGATGGTGCTTAAGCGGAAGACTTATACTCAACCACGTTGTATGGCTTGTGTTTTAAATTAAAAGAAACAAATGAAAAACTTGGCCGCAACAAGTAAGAGGGTTGCAATGGTTAACGTTGAAAACTTTGGTCGCAGGCCCAGTTGGAGCTTCCATTGGTGCAGATCTTGGTGATAGTAACAAATATTAAATGAAAAAAAAATAAAAGAAACAATAAAAATGTGGCCGCAACGAATAAATTGATAAATTTGAAATATAAATTAGTAGAAGCAATGGGCTAAAATTATTATTATGAAAGATTGACAATCTAATAGAATTTGTTGATTTTTAGATAAATTTAAAATCGATGCACTAAATTTATAGTAAATAGCAAACGATTGATTCATTTCAAATATTAAATTTAGCACATTTCTTCCATTTATATACAAATAATAATTCGTTTTTCTTCATTTTGATATACAGTTTGTTATTAACATAAACTGTAGTACTATTAGTTAAGATTCGAAATCATAAGTCATTATTAATAAACGGTATTAACTTTGGTTAGAACTACTGTTTAGTTTAAATGGATTTGAAGGTATTATCAATCCTTCTGAAATTTTCAAGAAATCACATATCTAACGATCGAAAATATATATCTCAAAAAGTCATTAAAGAAAAATGAGATGTCTGTGGTAATCTTTGTTCTTAATTTTTATGATACTTTCATTTACCTTTTCTTTTTTTTGTTTTTTTAATTTATTCCATCTTTTCGTTCGAATTTTTTTCCTTAATTTCCTCTATTTAGTAACACAGATAGATATATGAACCTTTTGATCACCAGTGGTCATAGAGAACGATCAAATGTTCTTTTCCCTCTGATCCATTCACTTAAAAGTTCGTTTTATTTTCCATTTTAAACTTATGAAAGCTTCTTATTCGTTTGTTTATTTATTGATTTTTTCAGAATAATATGAATATAATTACTTAATTTGGTGCTCATAATGATTATGTTTTGTTTTTAAAGTAGAGAATTCTGATAAAAGCTTCCTAATTAAAATCAATTTCTATCCGCATTGTATCATACGTATTACATATATTAATTTTTTAGAATGGATGCAATAACGGAATCTTCAGGGCGGTATATGCCTTTTTCACGCAAATATGATACGGTGGATAGAAAATACAAGTTTTTTAATGCGTAGGTTTTTCCCTGCTATCAAAGATGTCGGAGAGAATTCAAGAAGCTTTTGCCATTACCGAAAATATTGAGCGAAGTTCAAAAAATGCAAGATTTCCAACCAAAATTTCTATTTCTAATTCAGAACAATATTTCTCAATTTAGATTACATTCCGATGAAAGACTGTACGGAATACTTTTTATTTAATTCTTAATCAATTTTAGCCCTCATGCTTATCGAATGCAAACATATTACCCTTTAATACGACGTCGTCGTACCTCTTTTTGTCTTACTACTCCAAAATCCCAGGTAATTCAATTTTCATATCGATGTAGAAAATTAGACATCATTTCTACAATATTTTGTTTTCATTTCTCAATAACAGAATAAATTAGAATTTTTCAGATTTCGATAAAAAATAAAATGGAAGACGACGAATTAATGATCGATTCAAATGTCGAAAAAGTATTTTTATTTTAGAATGTTACGAAGCACAATTAAGTGCTATGAGCCATTGAAAATAAATCTAATAAAAATCTTTTCGATCATAATTTATTAAGGAAATATCCATTACAATAAACGATTTACCGGATGATGTGTTATTGACAATATTTGCTTATTTTCATCCAATTGATTTAATCCACCGTTTTTCTTTGGTTTCTCGACATTGGAATTACTTGGCAGCTCATCCTAATTTTTTACCGAAGTCCGAGTATTAATTAATGATCTCTCGCTGGAATATGGTAGCGTGAAAACATTCTTCCAGAGGGTAAGTTTTATGCACTCATTTGTTGCATAATAATATTTAATAACCAGTGAAGGAAATTTGCATATCTTATTTCATATTTTATGAATGATAATTGATCGAAGTCATAAGGTCAAAATTGTCATCTTGCCTTGAAATTGCTTTCCTTTCATTTGTCCACTTTTGCTGATTGACGAGTTAAGATGTAAATATCATACTTTTTTGAATATTTTCAGATTTCACAACATCTTCGGAAAATATGCATTGATTGTTCGATTCCTTTACCATCTTCTCAAGTTAACTCATTATTTGATATTTGTTGTCCTAATGTTATCCATCTTGATATTGGCACTTTTAAGGGTACAAATTGAAATTATCAGCATTTGCTAAGATAATTAATATAAAAAAAGGGAATGATATAAATCAATAGATCTTAGTAAGATAATTTTCTTAGAATTCAAGCATTTTTCGTCTAAATGATGATTTTTTTTTTTGAAGAAATGAATACTACATTATTAGAAAAATTATCAAGCAGCTTTCCCAATGTTAAAACATTGCATGTGGAAAAATTAGAACGGGTATGTTTTATACTGTAAACTGCATAAAATATTTGATATTCAAATATAATACTATATTTATTATTATTATCATTATCAAATATTTAATCACTCAAATAAATTTTTTTTTCACCTTTTTTTTTTCGCATTTCCATTATTTCTCAGATTACTTAATTATTGTTTTAGTTTATAGCATTACAATTTGAATGTTATTTTGTTAAAAACAATTTCAGCTTATAATTTAATAATATCGAATTTATAATATTATTATTATACAAATTGCATATTGCGTTCTTTTAGAGTTCAAAAGATGATCATGATGAAAAGGAATGGAAAAAACATTGGAAATGTTATTCGAAGATGAAAACATTTTTCCGAAAATGCAAAATCTCTTTGTTGGCGATGTAACTGTATATTGTCCAGAATATAATCCAAAATTACCAGCTTGTAAACGTCCCTAAATTTATTACATATTTACAAAGGAACAGTTTATATTGAGTAAATGTTTCCTTCTAAATCCTTCTAATATCAAAATCCTTGATCTTTAATTTCAATTCTTTTTAAAACAACTTGATAACATCGTATTTTATAATTTGTTGTTTTGCGAATTTATTTTCAATGTCGTTTAATCAAGCTTTGCAATTTCTATACTACTATTATTATGGGCATATTGATTAATATCTTTACGCTTCAGTTTCAGCAGGATTAAAACTTCTCCTTGGCTATTAACTCTTACCGAACTTCACATTGAATCGTTTGCTAAAAATGAACATATTGAATATATTAGCCAGTTGCAGAATTTAAAAGTTTTCTCATGGGCTTCAAGTCGTAATACTTACGATTACGAATTCGCTCATTTAAAGGCAAGCAAAATAATTTCCAAAATACGACATTAACGCTATCTTGCATTATCAAAGTAGTATAATAGATCATAAAAATTGAACAGCGGGATATATTTTTACGAGTTTCAATGAAATTTTAAAAATCTTTAATTTTTCTCCTAGCAACAAATACTAATTTATATTTCTAATTTTACAAAAATCTAGTAGATTGGTTTGATCATTTTAGCATATTAATCATTTGGTTCTTAGAACTTATTTTTAATTTAATTTTTTTAATATTTGGTGCATATTATAATATTTATATTTTGATATATATCATATATTTATATATACTTATTTTAATAATAAACGTTACGAAATAAGTAATGCTGCTTTGATTTTCTATCATTATTCTTTGAATGTTGTAGAAACTATACAACTTGGAAGAGCTACGCATATGGTTCCGTTACGAATATAGTCATATTACAACTGCGGGATTAATTAATTTATTCACTTTACCAGAGAAGGAGCCTAATAAATCATTTCCATTCAAACTTAAACATTTAATATTTGCTAATTTCTTTCATGGCTCTATTGAACTTTTTAAAGTTATTGATCGGAAGTAAGTTTTTCTATGAAGAATACATTTGAATGGAAGAGAATAATCACATAATATTTCCTTAACGAATAGCTTGTATCAGTAAATAATTTGTATTATAAATATATCATTAACTTATATCTATAAGACATTGCAGCTGTCCGAATTTAAAAACACTTGGTTTGCCATTCAACGATTGTTTAACATACAATGATGTTGTGTTTACTGTTGTCAAAAATTTCAAGTAAATAATTCCTTTTTTTCCATCAACTTATTTAAAATTTTTAACAGTTATTGCTTTCCTATTTTCTTTGCTTTCGAAAAGTTTTTCTTTCGATATTTAAGAAGTGAAACTCAGTTGCTTTTTATATTTCAATATTTTCCAATACTTATTTCAGTCTATAAAAATTCTTTTATGCATAAATTAAGACAATGATTTTAATCATCTGTACTTCAGACAGCTTAATTTTTCTTGATCTGAGCAGTATCGGATGTTGTTCGAACGATGAAGCTTGGAATAATTTAAATGACGACGATTTGCCAGATTTACGCCTTCTTAAACTTCATGGGAGTAAGGTACCGTATGTCAGAACATCATTTAAAATTCATGTGAATCATCACTCAAAGTTTGTTTGATGAAGGATTTTTGATTTCAATTTTGTTGGATTACGCCGAACTATTTACATGGATAAATAAATGCTCAAAAATTCCACATGCTTGAAAATTTTTGAACTAATGGCCTTGATAAGAAATATTATGAAACTTTCATGGATTTCAGAAATAACTACGTTTGCTCTTGGTCAAGAATAATACGATGAATTATGATAAATCAATATAAAATCCCTTTGCAATGACATTGTTATTTTCCAGATTAATATTGAAACTTTCCAACGTCTGAATTTGAAGCGACCTAAACTGTTAATTTCAACCAAATGGAATTATTTTATTAATTGGACTGAAACCGAGAATGGTTACGTTTTTCACGATACTTTCGATGGTGATATCCGCGCTATAGTGAATGATCTGCGCCAAATCGAAGGATTGCGTGATTTCACAATAGATTCGTAGTCTGTGTTAGTTATTTGTGGAAAAAAAGTTTAGCTTTTTTTTTTCTTAGTTTAGTTTTTACCTTGCATTTATTAATCGTGCTATTTCATAATTTTTTCAACTTTCATTAATCTTTTTTATCAATTGATGCGTACTATATTGTTATGTATGTTGCTATATTTTAGTTACAACTTTGATCTTGACAATTTGAAGACAATTATCAATTAATTTTTATAATGATTCCACAACAAAGCGTTCCATCACTGATCATTCTGTATAATTGGAATTAAATTTATAGAAACTGATCCTTTATGTAAATGTGCAATTAGGTTAGCTTCTTCGCATCTACCTGTTCCTACTGTTATCTATCAGTAAGTATACGATGAATTTTTGTTTTATAATAGAATGAATCAGTGAAATGGTCAATTACATTCTCTATTGATTTTTATAATATTCTTGTTTTCATTACACATATTAATTGTATCTTGATTGCAACACATGAGGATGAGTATATTTATGTTTATGTATTGTTATTGTTCTTGGAATATGTTGATGTTTTTTTTTCCTATTTTCCTGCTCAAAATCAAAAAAAAAAAATACTACGGAGTGAAGCTTAGCGGTTTCACCATTTTGTGAATTATTTTTATGAATGAGCAAATATTCTAATTTTGAAAACTACTTATAGAAAATCATTAAATAATTGATCCCAATAGACATTACATTAATCATTTATTTCATGTTTTTGATCATCAAACCTTTTACATTTTGAAGAAGGATCAGAGGATACAGTCAAAAAGAAAACTGTATATTTGAAGGATTGAAATGATCAAGTTCAGTGAAAAGATATGAGTGAAATGTTTTTTAAAAGGGATAAAATAAAGACGTATAGAATTCTGACGTAAGAATCTCATGGAGGCGATATGTTAAAAACGAACGAAATATTCAGTGAACGACCTGGCAATACTAGCAAAATATGCTAAAAAATCTGGCCAATCTCAGCATTCATATTATACTACATTTTTTAAAAGAATTGCATTCGTTAACTTTGTTATTTATAAGCATAGAAATGAAGAATTTTTTCTACTCATTTCATTTTCTATCATGCATTTGATGATAATATTAAACAAGTGAAAACAGTTTTTTGAATTAAATGGATTTGCACCTTCGCTCATTGTGACTCCATCGCTTTTCATGGATTATTCGTGAAATTTGCGAAGAGAAGAGCATTGAAAATAAGAAATATGGTGACTGATCATCTGAAGTCGGCAATTTCAATCATCGAAGTTGATTTTCTTACGACAACAAAAAAGTTGCCGAAGAATAAAGTATTACTTATGTTACAGCGATCCGACTTTGGAACAAATTATAAACATAAACAAAATTGATAAATGGATACTTATGAGTTCCAGTGCATTTCTTCTATGCATGCACAAATAATAATAATCGCTTTTTTATTTTACTGAACAGCTTATGAATAATTGGTTTCAGTTGTCATATATTAATTATGGTCCAAGTATAGTCAAGATCTTCTTCATGTTTCTTGCATTACGTAGTACACAGTATTCCAAATTCTTTATTTCCACTTAAGCTCCAAAAACGTTGTCAAAGATGATATCCAAAGACACCAATCTCAAACTTGGATAAGTAAATTTCTAGTACGATTTCTTCTAACACAACAATGAACTTAATGACTGAGATTTCGATAAGGAAAATTAATGACGATAGAGAGCCGTGATATTGTCCATCCAATTGATTTCGTGGGATACCACTTTCCAAAATGATTTCGATGCTCAGAATTCTTCGAACAGTTCAGAGACCATCAGTGTACCGTCTTTATTGGAACAATATGAGCATGACTACTAATATGAAACGATTTACATCATCCACTACTAAATTAATACGTCTCTAACACATTCACTTATGAATCTTTATATTTTCTTTTATCGCGGAACTTTCTCGTGTTTATCCGCGACACTCCCGAAAGCGAAAAAATAAATGTAATTTGAATTGATCAATTTGACAAAATTTATTTCATTTATTCCATTCTTTTCTGCTCACATGATAATTTTTCATATGGAAGAGAACATGACCTGTTGACATTTTGTTATATTCCACGCAATAGCTAATCCGAAAAATACCAGGTACGCTAAGTTTAGGATAAAGAACTGCATGTTTTCAGTATTGAGAAAGCATTGACTTCTTCCTTTGTTTTGCTTCTAGTAATTATTGGCAAACTAATTCCTTTCCTTTATTGAATTCTTTTAGGTTTCACGTTTTGCTTGATCGATATTATCTTTTATCAGCAACGAAGATGGTGGTAAAAGATAATTGCGATCCTTCATCCAAAGAGTCTATCACGATTGCTTGCTTGCTTATTATTTGTTGGATTGATAATTATTACATCGTTACATAGCGAAATAACCGTTTTTTTTTTTTACTATTTCTTTTCATTTATTAATACAACAGTAGTTCTGAAGTTTCATTTCTCTTTTTTTCATTCATTTTTCCTTTTGTCCTATGTTGTCATTTTCAACCTTTTATGATCTTTTGTCACAGTGCAGAACCTTTACAATGAAAGCATATTTTTTGCAGTTGCATTTTCAGTTGTCATGTTTTCTAAAACATCTGTTGAAGAAAGCCTCAACAATCTCTCTCTTATGCAGGGAACAGTGATACTAAATGAAAGTATATTTTGCTACGAATCTATTTAATGGATTTTTCTGACATTGAAAAAGCTGTTAATCTAAATGAAATAAGTCGCAATGTTACTCATTTCTATGACTTCAAAATTATAATGCTCCTTTGAAACAAGAGAATTTAACCATTTATAAATCCCGACGAGTGCCATTTGATGTTATATCATCACCATTTCTAGTTACAGCTGTATAATTATCATTTATCATCAGTAATAGAAAGAAAAGTTGAACAAAACTTGTATATAGATAATGCTACAATCGATGTAAAAATGAAGCTGAAGCAATAAGCGCGTATAAAGAAGTGAAAGAAATTCTCAAAAAGTCTGCCATGAATATATGTGAATTCATATCCAATTCAAAAGAATTCAACGAATCTCTTTTAGCTGCTGATAGACAAAAGATAAAGGTAACAAAGGTGTTAGGAATCCGTTGCGACACCACAAAACAAAAACAGCATTAAACTACCAAATTTGATCCAGGAAGCCACAAAACGATCAATATTACAAGGAATTGCTTCCATCTTTGACTCATTGAACTTATCGCACTAGTCACTCTATCAGCCAAAATTATATTTCAAAATCATTGGCGACAAAATTGCAAATGAGATGTGGTGTTATAAGAATAAGAACTGAAAAAGTGGAACGAAATTGTTAATGATTGGCATCCTGCACTTATTTGATTATCGAGAAAGATTTCAAAAAAAAAGAAGCAAGAGTGCACCATCGAATGCTTCTCAATACGCTTATGCCGATGCCATCTATTTACGATCCGAAAATATCATCTGAATCAAAGACAAACAATATTAATTCACAACGAAAAATACGAAAATAATGGAGGAATTAAAAAGATAATCAAAAGAGGCGTTCAGAACATGATGAAAGAAAAGAAACGGAAAATCTTTTGGACACTAATCGGTTTAGTAACCGGATAAATTATTCAGAATATATATTTCGAGTATTCAAATTACTAAACGTATCTGCTACAAACATGTACCAATTATCAAAAATTTATCTAAAAATCTCAAAACTGCATTCAAAAGAATGAAGTCACAAAAGGAAAAAAAATGGCAACTAACAACCGATAATAATGGATTGTTAAGAACCAGTAGACGCATAACAGAATCTGAATTGAACAAGAATGCGATCTATCCAATTTATCTCCTAAAAAGATCCAGGATAATATCACTAATATCATGAATACATGAAAAACATTCCGTAGTGAGATAAATGAAACACTAACTCAATTGAGACAAAATTTCTGGATAAAAAAAGCAAAAATTACGTGAAAAGTATCATCAACAGGAGATTGTATGTTGTGTAAACGATGGAACAATAAACTATTCCAAATTATCCCCCATATTCAAAAGAACGTAGTATCGACATTTACGAACAATGGATTAGATTATAACCCAGTTAACATTAAGGAACAATTACCAACTACCAAATTAAATTGTCTTGATTAAATTGTTTTATTATTTGACTACGCGAGCAGCACATCACATCTTAAAGTAGTACAGGATTTACGTGGAAGCTTTTCTACATGTTACGAAGATTTATTGCACGTCATAGAACATCAGAAACAATAGTAAGTGATAATGAATTTAATTTTAAAAAAATAAATGAGATTTATAATGTAATAGAATATAATCTCAATGAAAATTTTTCAGTGTTTTTGTTACTGCAGTAAGAATAAAATTGAATGAAATCATATTACTCTTTACGTGTATGATAAGGAAGAATATATGAACGATTAATTGGCATGACAAAATTAGCATTTAAACAAGTTGTGAAAAGATACTTTCTGAAAGATTACGATCATTGTGGAAATTGAAGCCATCTTGAATTCCAGACCGTTAACACAAATAACGAAAGATTCAATACAAGTCCTTTGTTCCATTAATTTCATGAATCCTGTGGCTAAATTTAGCGGTCTGCTCAGAGAAAAGGAATCGGATGATGAAGATTAAGGTACAAGCGACGAAAGTTCGACAAAAGAAAAATTGAAAAGACAATTTCGGTAAACAAATCAAAGTTCAAACCGATTAGTGGTAGCGAGTTTTCCTTAGTTTGAAGAAACGATGGCAAATCCAATGCCATAAGGACGAAGTTTAACTGAAAATAAAACGTGAAATTATTAAAGCTATAACTATAATGGAGGATGATCAACCAAGAGGAAACTGGAAGCTAGGGATCACTGAAGAGTTGAAACTAAGTAAAGAAGGAGCAATTCGAGGTGAAATCGGGCCCATAAATTTATTTACCCTACTGGAAATTAGAAGTCAAAACGATGACGGTGGAAATATCGATCAAGCGAAAAGCGAAAATTAGAAGAATGCAATAGAGCATTCATCTGTGCCAAATCAAAATCATCGAATAACTTTTATTATAATTTATTTGAGTACCAAAGCCAGACAGAATATATATTTGTTTAATCAAGCTTGTAAAAACAACAAGCAAAAAAAAAAACAGAATGAAAGAAGAACTCTGGAAGATACGTTATTAGGATTAAGCGACTATTAAATATGAAATCTGATGGGATGAAGACTTATTTTCTAGGAAGTAAAAAAGATTTTCATTTTTACAACCTCTCCTTTTATAATTTTAGTGATTGTTTACAATGAGGAATGAAAAAAATATGTAAAAAATAATTTTTTTTGCAGTGTAAAGATAAGAATTTTAACTTAATTAGTAGTAAGATTGCATGAAGTGACAATTTTTCATTACATTCTGATACCTTTCAATTGTGTGAATTGAAAGATTTGAAACCGGAGGAAAACTTAGTCATACTTTTAATGGGGCATATCTCGTAGTAATTTTAAAAGAACCATGTTGATACGAATGAGTATTAATATAATTAATTTTTATATTTAGTTGTTGAGAACTAGATCAATAAGTGAGATTGCCAAAATTTTTCCTGAAATATTAAATAAAAAACACTTTGATGAAGGCGCTTTCGGTAAACAGAAAAAATAAGAGAAAAAATGAAACAAAAAAGCAGTACTAAATTAATAAATTATCTTTCTTCGTATTAGTTTAAACAATGAATGAAATGCAAATCTATAAATTATCCGATAGCGAATAATCTCCAAGTTTTTTAGTTCTGATTTTTTAAAAATTATTATTAAAAAATTGAGATATATAAAATCAAAACAGAATAAAAGAGAAATATTAAGCCAGAATTGAATATAATTTTCAGTCAAATAATAATATAGATGCATTATTAGGAGATAATATCAATGGAATAATTTTAATGACGACGTTACAACTCAACGAAAAGGGAAACCAAATAATAACCATCCAACTAATCTCCTTGAAGCATATTCCCTATAATGAGAATTTAGTGCTCTTCTTTCTCATAAGTGGAGAATCCTGATACAGTTCTGGAAATAAAAAAATTAGCCCTTTGTTAATGTGGGGAAGGAGTCCTTTATTAGAGTTCACAGACACAACGGGCAGGCAATTTTAGATTACATTTTATATTGCATAATAAATCTGCACATACAACATATTCCCAGCAATATTAAACCCAGAACAAAAAAATTACTAAATCTGTGATTCTCCTCACGATTTCAGCGATTGCTATTCACATAATGTTTCTTCTAATAAATCTCTCTTCGTTTTTCGAAAAAAAAGAATCAGGTCTTGATTTATTCAGTTATTTTAATTTCGTAATATTTTTAGTACAATATACAACAGTGATTCAACTTTTCAATTTTTCAGTTTTCAATGTAGGATGTGAAAGTTCAATGAATATCTGTCATAATATATGACTAATCGAATTTCCTAAGTTCTTTTTCATGATTAAAAAATGCTAATCCAATAATCATAATATTATAATTCCTATTTTTATATTACTATTAAATTGCAAAATTTGAAAAAAGACTTACTGAAATAATCTTTCATTTTCATCTAAATAATAATTGTTATTAAAATCTTTCCTATTTAACTGATATCAAAAATTATTAGTACCATAATCACATTTTCTACATTTTCTAGTTAAAAAGAGATATTGTGAATATCTCCAATATACTCCTATTGATAATATTATTTTTTCTAATAATTGATAACTAGATGAGATATCATCTCTTGTCATCTAGTTTAAACCGAATCATTCTTAAGCTTAGTCATGATGTATTTCCAAATTACTTCGATCCTGAGTATCATATCTTTATCAAATTACTACCACTTGCATATCGGGAGAGCTATTGGAATCTCATCTCTCATGTATTATACGAAACAATTTAATTTATTGATTCTGTCATAATATTTCATATATCACATAACAGCTGATAAATTGAAACATAGCAGAAATTTTAAATTCAAAAATAAAGATTTTTTCTTATCATCTGGATTAATTAGATATTGCAAATCATTCAAAACTAATTTTCAATATGAAAGAAAACAAGAAATATGAGAAAAAATTTACATATACAATTTTGAATTGCAGTGAAAATGACGAATGAAATGAATTCTATCATAACAGAACAAAATAACATAGGAAATATGAAATGAAACATGTAATTCTATTCTACTATCATTCAAAATTTTTCATTCACTTTCCATCAATCGCTATTGACATTCAACCAAAATATAATGGCAGAGATAAAAAACAGTAAATACAATTTAATCCATCACAACATAATAATTTATAGTCTTGTAACTGAAATTATTTTTCTTTATTAAAATATCTGTGGCAAAAATATCATCACTTATCATCGTCATCAAAGAATTGACTGTAGAAGCTTTTGATAAAACTTTATGCTTCATCTTGTGTTTTCTCAAACTAACATTTCGATCGAATATTTTGCCGCATTCATTACATTTGAATTCTTTTTGTCCCCATGAATTACTCGTATATGAGCTTTCAAGCTTTGCGTATAATTGTATTTCTTGCCGCATATATTGCATTTGTATTCTTTTTGTCCCCATGTTTTGTCTGTATGTGAACTCTTAAGCTTCGCTGATATCCGTATTTCTTACCGCATACGTTGCATTGAAATTCGCTTTTTGTTCGTATGCATGTTATTGTGAGCATTCAGGGTGTTTTGATATGCGAATTGCTCACCACACATACGTTTGAATTTTCTTTCGTTTTCATGAATTATCATTATATGATTTTTAAGGCTACGAGAACGAAAATATTCGTTCCCTCATGCATTGCATACAAGTTTTTTTCTATTTTTATGTGTCGTATTATGAGCTTGCAGAACGGATGAATATTGCAATTGCTTATCACATATGTTATTTGCTTGTATTAATTGATTGTTTTTATTTGATGCCTGAAATAGTAGGAAATGATTTATATGATTTGATGATTATTTTTCTTGCAACTTTTAGACATCCTCAATAAATAGAATTCAAAGATATCAGCGTGCGATCTTCGATTAACGACATTTCATCATTATTTAGTTACTAATATAATTCACAAACAGATTTAGACATAGTAATGGTTTGAAAAGGGTATAAATTTAACTATTTTATATTACTGATTTGAAAGAAAATGATAATGTGAATGCAATGGAAATAATGATAAACTGCTGCTCTAAAATCATTCGAAAATTGACTGTATAAATTTTCAGTGGTATCGTAGTGCTACAGATTGTTTTGCGAAACATCGATGCTTCGAAGGGAAATTGAGAGAGCAGTAAAAACTGTGTTAACTCTCGCTTCTTTCTATAAAAAATTCTATTCTTAACTAAATAAAAATATTTCTAAACAAAAAATTATGGACATTAAATTTCTATACGGAGAACAATGACTTTTTTACTTACTGTTGCTTGTGCGATATATGATGGCAAGATAATAATTGCAATATAATAGAAAAATAACATGCTGATCTAATTCGCGGATAACTTCTGCCAATAAAAAATACCTGCGTGAACGACAGAAATTTAGTATGGACTTCTGGAAAATATTTCATAAAAATATTCTTCAAAATATATAATTACAAATTTTTAAAAGACAACTAACCAGTCCAGCAACATAACAAGTATTGCAACTGAGGAATGCCGTTTTTATGCAGTCCGATAGGTCGTGTGATTTATGATCTCAAAAAATTCATAAAATTTTAATCCTTCTGTAAAATAATTCTAGTTTTTTCTCTCTAAAGTTTTTGTTAGTTGGTGTTAGGATCGAATTTTCACCTAATTCTTCTATTACAAAATAATATGAAACCATCGGTGAATTATCGCAGCAATTCAATATGCGGAAATATTTACAATAAATATTCAAAATTATTTGTAAATTGCTATATGAGAACAGAATAATCAGATTCATCGTTAGAACGAGGAGAAGAATATAAGTGGTTCAATGACAAGAAAGTATTCTTCAAACTATATAATTACATATTCCTCAAAATATATAATTACAAATTTTTAAAAGACAACTAACCAGTCCAGCAACATAACAACTATTGCAACTGAGGAATGAACCGTTTTTATGAAGCCCGATAGATCGTGTGATTTATGATCATAAAAATTCACACAATTTTAATCCTTTTGCATAATAATCACTATTTAGTTACTAGATGGATCTAAAAAAAAACCATCGAATTATAAATATCTGTGTTTTAATCAAATTTTCACCTAATTCTTTTATTACAAAATAATGTGAAATCATCGGTGAATTATTACAATAATTCAATATTCGGAAATATTTAGAATAAAAATACAAAATTATTTATAACTAAGGGAATCATTTACATTACTTTATTTTGTGTATTTTTAGAATACTGTGATAATTTTTGTATGATTTTTCAAATTGTTTGTTTCACAACATTTTGTAGCAATTAATTCCCAACCTTGAATGATATCTTTGCTCCACAAGAAATTTCATATTGATTTCTTGAAAAAGATTCTCTAGAGCTTTAATTAAAGGAAGAGATTTTAAACAAAATATCGAAATTTAGCGAAAGTCAGTAATTAAATTTATCATTAATAGGTATTCAAAAGATTGATAGCAAAGTTTGTTTTCATAAAAGTTCAAGTTGATAGCAAGATTTTCTACTTCAAATTATTTATCAGAGGCTTTTTGCGTTTTTAATATTTTTGGATACAAAACATTTTTGGCTTATTATTCTTTTTGAATTGTTTTGTCATTTTATTTGCTGCTAATATTTGATCAAACTTTACGTTCTTCTCTACTCGTTAATGAAATAAAATTTTATTCAAAGTTACAACGAATTAATAGTGTGAATCAATACACAATAGCATAACTATTCGTGCTTTATTGATAATGAGGATTTTCGCGCATTTCCTGGAAGTTCATTTGAATAATTACACACTATTTACCAGGTTATTAGCTCTCAATTTCTAAAGTTGAATCGGAACTAAGCTGGTTCCATCCATCGAAATTCCTCTTTTTAAATCTTTTAGTACTCCTTCTGTAAGCCCTCTGTTATTTGATCATCTTGCTTTTTATGATGACTACATCCTTTGATTTCGCCAATATTTTCTCTTTGACATTCTTAATTATATTTTCTGACATCTATTGATAGGTAAAATTATAAGATGACATATTTTAGGATACAGAATTTTTCTGAAAATATTATTAAAATAGTATTTCCAAAGAAAAATAAAGCAAACAATATTTAATGTTAAGAAGTAAGAAAATAATGGGAGAGATTCTGAGAACAAAATAAATTCGATAGTTTTTTAGTGTTTCAACTTTAAATAGTCCAAAAATATTAAATATTGCTTTCTTTTTCTTCTTTCAAACACTTGGAAGGAAAAGAATATGATGCTTTTTAGTGTTTCATTTTTGAAGTATTCAAATTTGAACTACAAGCTCATGAATTTTAAATCAAACAAATGTCAGTTAACTAATATAATGCCAAGAAAGAACTACATTTTCTTTTTTTTATGGTCTGATTCCAAAAGACTATAAAATTCAGAGTTTTTGCCACTGTTGAATTGCTTTTTTTTAATAGCTTTTCATAAAATGGTTTTATCAGTCAATTGAAATTTGAAATTGTACAAACTGATGATGGTTTTAAACATTATAGAGGATATTCGAAATATTTTTCCAAATCATCAGATTGTGCTTTTTCTAGTCATTGAACCACTTATATTCTCATCTGCGTTCCAACGATGAATCTGATAATTCTGTTCTCATCTAATTGTTGCTGCAATATTATTTCTTAATTTAATTTAGAAAAATTATTTATTTGAAGGTTCATTTAATTTAGAAAAAAATTATTTATTTAGGGTTATTTAAAGGCTTAAAGGTTGTAATAAATATTTTCACTTTATTTTTAGTGTTTATAGACTATTTTAGATTTTGCTGCAGCAGTAATCCAAAATATGCAAATTAATCGCTAAAAGCAATGGTTTCTGATCGAGAATTATAAAAATTGAAAATATCATATTTAAAGTCAGATTTTTGGAATTGAAATTTTGTTAATCTGATTTCCCATTATCTATAAATGCACAAATAGTCATGCTATTAGTTGTATATTGATCCACTCTATTCATTGTTGTAAAAAGCAGAGTATGTTAATAGAAAATTTGAATAAAACCTTATTGCATTAACAAATAGCGAAAAACATAAATCATAATGAAATATTAGCAGCAATTAAAATCATAAAACATATCAAAAGAATAATATAAATAATTTAAACTACAAAATATATCGATAATAGATCGAGCAGTGATATCATCTAATGTTGGGAATTAACTATTTTTACAAAATTGTGCAACAAACAAAATGAAAAATCATATAGCAATTATCTTAAATATACAAAATAGTGTAAATAATTCCGTCAGTTACAAATAATTTTGATTTTTATTGTAAATATTTCCGCATATTGAATTACTGTAATAACTCACCAATAGTTTCACAATATTCTGTAATAAAGGATTAGGTCAAAATTCAACATAGATATTTATAATTCTATGATTTTTTGATTCTGATAGCAATAAATTTAGAGAGAAGTAAAGCTAAAATTATTATGCAAAAGGATTAAAATTGTATGAATTTTTTTGAGCATAGATCACACTGTTATCGAACTTCATAAAAACAGTTCTTTCCTCGATTGCAATAGTTGTTATATTGCTGGACTGGTTAGTTGTTTTTTAAAAATTTGTAATTATATATTTTGAAGAATATTTATATAAAATGCTTTCCAGAATTCCATATTAAATTTGTGTCATTCACGCGGCTATTGTTTACTGGCAGA
This sequence comes from Dirofilaria immitis, assembly GCA_024305405.1. NCBI lineage: Eukaryota > Metazoa > Nematoda > Chromadorea > Rhabditida > Onchocercidae > Dirofilaria > Dirofilaria immitis. The sequence goes on along the minus strand of JAKNDB010000088.1, from coordinate 1,072,275 downwards.
AATTATCCGCAAATCAGATCAGATCAGCATGCTACTTTTCTATTATGTTGCAATCATTACCATGCCGTCATATATCGCACAAGCACCAGTAAGTAAACAAGTCATTGTTCTCAGCATAGAAATTAAATATCCATGTTTAGAAATATTTCTATTTAGTTAAGAATAGATTATTTTCTTACAGAAAAAAATTGGGAATATTTTTACCCTTTTCAAACCTTTACTATCTCTAAACTGTTTCTAAATTATATTAGTAATTAAATATTGATGAAATGTCGTTGATCGAAGATTCCATACTGATATCTGTGAATTCTATTTATTAAGAACGTCTGTAAAAGTTGCAGAGAAAATAATCATCAAATTATATAATATAAATCATTCCTCAATATTATAGGTAACAAATAAAAACAATCAATTAATTCAAGCAAATAACGTATGTGGTAAACAATTGCAATACTCATCCGATTTGCATGCTCATAATAGGACAAATGCAAACAAAGAATTTGGATGTAATGCATGCGGGAAGAAATATATTCGTAAAGGTGGCCTTACACGTCATATAAAGGTAATTCATGAAAATGAAACGAAATACAAATGTGATATATGCGATGAGCAATTCGCGTATCGATACATTCTGAAAGATCACATTAACGCGCATACAGGCAAAAACGAATTCAAATGCAACATATGCGGTAGGAAATATGGATATCTGCGAAGCTTGAAGGCTCATATATTGATAAAGCATACGGAAAAGCATAAGGGCGAAAAACAATTCAAATGCAACATATGCAACAGGAAATATGAATATTTGCAAAGCCTGCGAGCTCATATACGAGCGCTGCATACGGACAAAAAAGAATTCAAATGTGATGAATGCAATAAAATATTCAATCGAAAAGATAATTTGATAAAACACAAGAAGAGGAAGCATAAAATTCTACCGAAAGCTTCTACACTGAACTCTTTGATCCCGATGATAAGTGATGATATCATCTCTGCCACGGATATTTTAATAAAAGAAATAATTTCAGTTACAAGACTATAAATTATTATGTTGTGATGGATTAAATTGTATTTACTGTCTTTTACCACTATCATTATCTTTTGGTTGAGTGCCAACAGTGACTGGAATGAAATTATTCATTTCATTCATTATTTTCATTGCAAAAATGTATGCTCAAAAATGTGTATGTCAATTTTTTCCCATATTTTTTGTTTCTTTCATATTGATACATTAGTTTTTAGTGATTTGTAATCAAATTCAGATTATAAGAAAATAGACTTTAATTTTGAATTTAAAATATCCGCTATGTTTCAATTTATTAGTGGTTGTGTGGTACATGTAATACAAATTATAAAATTAATTGTTTCGTATTTGGGACAAGATTGCAACAGCTCTGAAAATATGCAATGGTAATGTGATAGAGGTAAATTAAAAATTACATATTTATGATATTCGGAATCTGAAAATATGCAATGGTAATGTGATAGAGGTAAATTAAAAATTACATATGTATGATATTCAGAATCGAAATAATTTGCAGATACATGATGATTGAACTCAAGAAATTAATATTTTTAATAGGAGTATATTGGAGATATCGACAGTCTCTCTTTTAACTAGAAAATGTAATCAATACTTCATGGTATTAATCATTTCTAAGATGTTTTTGATGTCAGTTAAATATTTTAAGGCAGTACTCTACAGATGGCAATCTTTCAAACACACCTATCTTAGAGAAATTTCAATTTAAAAGAAGCAATATATTTCTTAAAGTTAGAATTTGTCGAATATGCATATGGGTTTTTTAACTTCATTCTCGAATTAAAGTAAAGAATTTTTGTATTCTAACAAATGGATTTTGTTTGTTTGTTAATATAGAGTTTGTTAATACGAATTTAATCTTTGATCTAAGTTGATCATTATCGTCTAGCATACGATGTTTGAATTATTAATTGATTACTTAACTGGCTTACGAGAAATTGCAATCGATAAGTTTGGTGAGATGGAATCTGAAAATTTCTGCTTTTTTCGTCTATTAAAAGCACACTAAAATGGGCATGAAATTTCTGACTGGAAATATATGAATTAATTTACTTTTTAATTTGAACTTTATTCAACTTAACACTTAAATATTCGAACTGAAATTCTCTGTATAATTAAATATTGTAAAAATGCTCTACATAATGCAATCTTTCAAATACTCCTATCTTAGACAAAAGACGTATCTATTTCAATTTTTAATGTAAGTTATATAATTTATTCATTTTACTAGAATCTGGCAAATGCTATCATGCTAAAATAAATCTTGCTAATATTATTATTATTTTGATAAATATTAAATTTCTCAAAAAATTTATTTTTACACCGCAGATTTGTCATTATTGTCGTTAAATCACTTCTTCAAAATCAAAAAATACCGATATTCCTGACTGCTTCAAATTGCCTACTTATTTGCCAATTTTTTTGCCCTGATCCATCATTCTTCATTGTTTTTTTCCATCTAACGTTTCTATTTTAATATATATATAAAGCCAAGATCTTAATATTTACTTTCTCTCTAGACTTTTATGGCTCTTAATTAGTATACTGTTTATATTTTATTGTTTGCAATGCCTCAGACGAATGAATAATTTTAATACTGTCGCTGATGGTTTAACGCATAATAACATCGCTCGATTATCATAAACATCATCTGCTTTGTCATATGAATTGACAAGTTCGACTTTTATAAGGAGCATCAGAACTTGAAATAAATTAATTAATTAGTTGATGATATTCGGTCATTTCATAGTTTCAATTTACGATAGAGTTTAGTAAAATTTTATCAAATCCATTAAATTCATTAAATTTTGTCTTTAGTAAATTTTTTAGAAATTATTGTTATTCTTTTAAAAAATCAATTTTTTTGTCTATTCGCCGTTTAAAATAAGGATCTCTGATACTCAACCATTTATCATCAAAAATAGAACGAATGGTATTACAAGGAAATAAAGTAAAGAAGAAAGTGAAAATTGATTTAAGAAACGAAATAAGTTTAGAATTGGCAGGTTATTTTCATTCAATTGTCAACACATCGAATCTCGCACCTTAATATTTGCTCTAATCTGAAATTAAGATATTTCTTAATGCTGCCCTGAATATTTTTAATTCATTCTTCAACTTTTTCCAATACTTTATCTATTCTTACATTGCAAAAAATAAGTATTTACATATTTTTTTCAACTATTTCAGTTTTTCATCTTTCCTATAATCAATTAATAAAATTATAAAATGAGAGATTGTAAAATGAGAATTTTTTTACTTCCCAGAAAATAAATCTGTCACATTTAATAATCGTTCAATCCTAATATTTCTTTCGAAGTTCATATATCATATTGAATACAAGCTCTGTTTAAACAAATATATATCCTGGCTTTGGTACTAAAATAATGATATTTGCAAAGATGAAGAGATGTGATAAAGTTTTATTGATTGATGAAAAGTTTATTTTTATCCTTCAAGTGAGACCATAATCATCTGATAGTATCAGTGGCAAAGTAGATCATTAAATTTTCTTTGTTGTTGTTTAATTGAAAATTATTCCTAGAATCTTTGACAGTTTCTCCAAACAATGATTCAGTTGTTCAGTTCTTCTGCTATGCACTATTTCTTCTGATTGATCTTAATATTTTATAGTGTGAGAACTTGTTTACTCCACGTCACCCATAGCAAACATAGTTCACAATATGCAACATAAAAATCAAATGCTTTATTAAATCAAAATATTTCTGTAATACAAAAAAGTTTCTTGATTATTTTGTCATATCTGTAATTTATAAAAATATTTCAGGTATTTTTTCGATAATAAGCCGATCATAGCGGAAATCGATTTGAAAGAGCGCTGATGAATATTAGCAGTGATAAATTCAGGCATAATTTTGACGTTCAATGATATGCACAGCACGTAATCATACACACGTAAACACCATTTTCATCAAAAGCATTGAATTTTATCTGTCTATACGATCTGCCATATCCTTCTTTTAATTCCAAAAGCATTTATGACTGTCATAAATACGTATTTCTTCTTTTGCATACCTGATACCATTAATGATTTGTTCGCGTTTGAACTCAAACGGATAGCTGTTATGCAATTGCGGAAATCGATTTGAACTGAATCGTCCCGATTGACCATGGCATATTCTTGTTTGCTTGTCAGATGAATAGAGAAGTCCTTTGACAACTAGGTACAACTTTATTATTTCAAGCATGACAGCACGCATCAACCCATCCAGCTTGAAGTTTTGCGAACTATCATGGTGAATATTAAATGTCGTGTTAACAAAGACTCAACGTTTATAAAATGTAATGATTTATTAATAATAGTAAAATGAATGATGGGAAAAGAAAGGGAAAAGAGAAGGAAGAAGCAAAATAAGCAATGCTAAAAATATCGTTTACGGAAATAAATATATCAGGTTATTATTTTTATCCAACCAAACTGCACATAAGTTTTCCGGCCATCTTTGCTGGCGACGGTATTAGTCGTTTTGTTCGCTTATTTTTGATCTTTCGGCATTTTCTAGCTCAAATAATCTGAAATAAAGGATTTTAAAATCAATAAAGCAATGAAGATATGAATTCAACTTTTTGTTTCTTTTTTCCTTGAAATGCTAAATCTACTTATCGTTTTTTTAAATTTCATTTCTTGATCTTTTCATGTAGTAAATGAATAGCACAGAAAAATTATAAAAACTGTTAGCTTCTTGAGACTTCAAACCTATCAGATTTCACATCTAATAGCCAATTAATCCGAATGCATTTATCAGACTTCTTTCATCGTATTCGTATATAAACGTAGCTGAAGGAAGGAAAATTTTGTAGTTGTCAAAAATTTGCTGAATCGTTTTTGAGCTCAAAATAATATCACTTAAATAAATAACATATAAAAATATTAGAAAGTTAAAAATGAACAGTTATTTTGTTGGTAAAACTAAAATATTTTATGGAATATAATAGCCAAAGAATATTTGTTAAAAATATTTTTGCATCACCAAGCTATTAGCCTTTAAATCATATTCTGCATTATGTTATTGCATGAAGTAAGCAAATACTCATTGCGCTATGTTAATGTGGTGTAAATTATGTTATAGCTGACGAGTAGAAAACAGAATCCTTTCATACTAAAATGGTGATTTTGCTGGCGAACAATAAGCGAACTTCTTCTACAAAGAATTAGGATCAATGAGAAGAGGCAGTATATGACAGAACATTCGAACAATCAATCTATCGCTCAAAGAAAATTCTCAAAGCAGTTTCCAGGACAGTTCATCAATTGAACAATTGGATAACTGATTTTGGATAATTAACAGTTCGATAAAGCATAGGAAAATAAGTCCTGCGTCAATCATTACACGTTAATAACATATATTCATTTGTGCCGAAAATGTATCGAGAAATTTTGATCATATATCTATCATTCGCTTGATCCGCATATGATGACAAAATATCTGCATTTTTTTAAACAACGACATTATTTTGGTTAGGTGTGATCCACGAGGTCAGTTGGATGGTATCGGGTATCTTTGGGTCACTGCATTTCCTCGAGTCATATTACCGTCACTAGAATTTGAATTGTCTTATTATATCATTGACATTATATAACTGTTCGTTGACGTCTTCAAATTTATTTTGTTTTCAGAATCTCTTCCATTATTTTCTTACTTCTTAACATTAAATATTGTTTGCTTTATTTTTCTTTGGAAATACTATTTTAATAATATTTTCAGAAAAATTCTGTATCCTAAAATATGTCATCTTATAATTTTACCTATCAATAGATGTCAGAAAATATAATTAAGAATGTCAAAAGAGAAAATATTAGCGAAATCAAAGGATGTAGTCATCATAAAAAGCAAGATGATCAAATAACAGAGGGATTACAGAAGGAGTACTAAAAGATTTAAAAGAGGGAATTTCGATGGATGGAACCAGCTTAGTTCCGATTCAACTTTAGAAATTGAGAGCTAATAACCTGGTAAATAGTGTGTAATTATTCAAATGAACTTCCAGGAAATGCGTGAAAATCCTCATTATCAATAAAGCACGAATAGTTATGCTATTGTGTATTGATTCACACTATTAATTCGTTGTAACTTTGAATAAAATTTTATTTCATTAACGAGTAGAGAAGAACGTAAAGTTTGATCAAATATTAGCAGCAAATAAAATGACAAAACAATTCAAAAAGAATAATAAGCCAAAAATGTTTTGTATCCAAAAATATTAAAAAGCAAAAAGCCTCTGATAAATAATTTGAAGTAGAAAATCTTGCTATCAACTTGAACTTTATGAAAACAAACTTTGCTATCAATCTTTTGAATACCTATTAATGATAAATTTAATTACTGACTTTCGCTAAATTTCGATATTTTGTTTAAAATCTCTTCCTTTAATTAAAGCTCTAGAGAATCTTTTTCAAGAAATCAATATGAAATTTCTTGTGGAGCAAAGATATCATTCAAGGTTGGGAATTAATTGCTACAAAATGTTGTGAAACAAACAATTTGAAAAATCATACAAAAATTATCACAGTATTCTAAAAATACACAAAATAAAGTAATGTAAATGATTCCCTTAGTTATAAATAATTTTGTATTTTTATTCTAAATATTTCCGAATATTGAATTATTGTAATAATTCACCGATGATTTCACATTATTTTGTAATAAAAGAATTAGGTGAAAATTTGATTAAAACACAGATATTTATAATTCTGTGATTTTTTTTGATTCAACTGGCATATACTTTAGAGAGGATTAAAGTTGAAATTATTTTGCAATAGTATTAACATTGCATGAATTTTTTTGATCATAGATCGCACGGTTTTTTGTTCATTGAGAATGTTTAAAAGTTGCAGGAAAAATAATTATCAAATCATGTAAATATAAGACATTCCCAACTATTTCAAATACAAATAAAAACGATTAATCAAATCAAGCAAATGACGCATGTAGTAAGCAATAGCAATACTCCTCCGAGACACGTTCAAAATTTCTTATGTAATATATTCGGGAAGCAATATTTTCGCAACAATGACCTTTAACAACATATGAACATAATCCATAAAAACGAAAAGAAATTCAAATTTGATATATACAGTGAGGATTCGCATTTCGATAAACTTTCAAACTCATAAAGGTACGAATATAAATAAAAAGGAATTCAAATACGATAGGAAAAAAATACAGCCATAGGAAATACAGATTTCTATGTAACCTGCAAGTTCGAACGAGAATACACATACGGATAAAAAGAAATAAAATGTGACAAGTGCAGCAAAATATTCAGTCGAAGTTATAATTTGGTAAGACACATGCATAAAAATTCTACCAGGAACTTTTGCAGCGAGCGAACTCTTTGATGATAAGCGATGATATCTTTGCACGGGTATTTTAATAAAAAAATTTCAGTTGCAGGGCTATAAATTATTATGTTGTGATGGATTAAATTGTATATGCACTGTTTGTCTTTTATGCTGTTTCATCGTATTTCATTTAAATATCAAAAGTGACTAATAGAAACTGACTGAATATTTTTTAATGATAATTAGAACAAAAAATTTTACATTCATTTTATTATACTTTGTGCCATCATTTTCCATATATGATTTTTCACTAGTAATCCGAGAAAGTTGACAAGCAAATTTTATGTACATGCAAATTTCTGTTTTATTTTGAATCTTTTCTTTTCTATTTTGAAAATTTATTTTCGATAATTTTTGTATTGGTAAAATATAATTCTCTTTAGATTCAAAGGATATATTATTCGGGTAAAAAGAAAACTATTTTTCGAATTTAAAGTTCTTGTTGTGCTTTAATCATAATGAAATATTGTGATTTTTAGTAAGTTATTTGCTAGGAAGCGTTATAATTCATGATGATTTTTGCAGTTCTCTGTTGTGGAAAACGCGATTTGGTCTGATGGGACTTGAAGCAGGTGAAATCGTTAGTCTTTGGTGTGGATGTGACGTCACGGTATTTCACTTAGGATAAGGTTTTCTTTGGTTGATTGTAGTGAGTCAGCGTTTTGATTTGCTCTCAGACTTGGGTAATTAAACGACGCTTTTTTTCGACGCACTATTAATAAGAACGATAAAATCGAATATCACCGAAAAAAGAGATAACGAGTAAAAATGAATGAAACGATTTATTCAATCCAAATTGGTTAAAAGGAAAGCATTACTCCTGTTAAAGTTGCCATATATATATATATATATATATTCCCTTAATTTGGCGATACAAGAAATATTCAGTGTATGATTGACTGAAACAAGAAAGTCTGGACATAGGATAGATTTAGATAAGCGACGGTAACTTTACAGTTCTTTTGGAGATGGTTATAGGAAAGCTAATTATTTGATCATTAGTTTACACTATTGATGATGAAGTGATAAATGTATGATTGTAAGAAATTTTTGGAGCAGTAATGTTTGATTTCCTCTATTTTCACTAATTTCCCTTATCCGAGCTTGATAATTCTATTGTTTATACCTCTGAAATGTATCAGTTTAAAATTTCATTTCTATTTCTGAAATAGCGTTATTTTGTTAGATTAAAAATGATTGTAATTTAACAATTAAGATAGTTGCATACCATTTTTTCAATAAAACACCTGACTAGAAATAAATATTATTCAAATTGAAATAAAATCCTGAAATGATAAACAATTTAAATTAAAGAAATTTAGTACCTTTGATGTCTAAATAAATAGAATTGGATGAAATGGTACTTTTTCCAACAGAACACGAATAATCAGCAACATCTGTTTGATGTATATTGGTAATATGTACCTGATTATGATCTTCGTTCATTTTATATGATCTAAGCGTATTTTGAAAGACCGAATGTTTAAATAAATATAGGTAGTGAAATTCTCAAAAAAAATGCTATGAAATTCAATGTTGTCATAAAATAGCTACTACCTATATTTTCATAACAACTAATTTGAAAAAAAAAAACAATAAAAATATTTAAAAATCATTCTTGCACAAAGGATTGTCGTTATTTTGCTTTCTTTCATTTACTGTGCCATAATTCTTAAAATATATTAGATCCAGTATTTTACGCTAATTATTATACATTTGTCGTGAAAAGTATGTCATCTCAATGATTCGGCAAAGCATCGATTAAGATGAAACGATAAATTTACTCATCAAAGTATCATTTAAAATGAAATAATAAATTTAAGAATTTGATGAAACTTAAAATTCAAGGAAAAATACTCACATGAATCCTTTGGTCATCGTTGAAAATTTGAAATAATACGCCATTTTTATACCATCGTATATTTTTCCAGAGTTTAAGGAAGACATTAGTTAAAAAGATTAAAAACTTATATTACAATTGTTAATATCCAAAACAAAAAAGCTGAAATTAAATAAGCAATGAATAAAATTCTCAAAAATATTACTGATTGCATTACTTTATACAACTATTTAAATAATCAATTACCACTATTTCTATATTCTTCACAAGCTCTTAAACAGGCTTCTTCAGAAGTAAAATAATTCGCATTATGATTACAACCAGTATAGATAAATGTTTCACAATGATTTGTTTCAGAATTATATCGCCATCTTAAAATTTCTCCAAAACAAGGTCCTGCATCTTCCGGTAGCAAGCATAGCTCTGTAATTTTAAATATCAATTAATTAGATGAATACTATTTAAACGAATATTAATCCTATACCTACTAAAAATTATAGTATCTGTCACAGAAATTTAGATCACCTGGCAAAGAGAATAAAGGCTCAAATCTTCGAATATTATCAATCATTATCGAATTTTCCTCATCATTATTATCATTCTCTTGGCTATTATCCAAATTGAGTACTTTCGTATTAATTGAAAGATCAGATTCCGTAAGAATAATCGATGTAATAGTTATTGGGATAATATTGTTCATTTCAGATATTAAAAATTTTTCGGAATTAATATCCTGCAAAATGGGAAATGCGTCATTCTTCATATAATCCAAAAAGCATAAATATTACTGAATATTATTATCGAATTATTATACGTATAAAAATAATTTACATACAAAAGATATACCGTATAGTTTTCATTTTGAACACGAAGATTGGTGCAACATGAACATTATGTCGGATACTTTGAAAATGATGGAATGTATTCATTAAATGAAACAACATTCATTCATTTCAAAATTCTATTGACATATTACAATTTAGTATGTATTAATATTTTTAATTAATGGATAATCATTTCACACACTCAAAACATTATTTTTACTTAATCTTACGCAATTTTCAAGATATATTTTTGAAAATTTTCTTTTCTTCATGATCTCTGTTCTTCTTATTATCAAAATTTTCGCCTATTATCAAATTCTTCTATGTCATTTGACATCATCATCATCGTTATTCCTTTTCTGTATATAACGGATTATATTTAAATGGCATTTTATTGATAATCATTTTATTTTCAAAATAAATTGTCTAAAAAATTATAATTATGATATGTTCGGGATAAGATTGATCATATTCATTAATTTTTCATTGTTATAAAATAAAATTTAGAAATTAGATTTTTAATATTATAAAAATTTAATTTTTATAAAAATGATACCTGAATATTTGAATGCATAGTACAATTACTGATGCATCATTCATACTATCGAAACCATTACCATTTTCTATACAGCTACCGTAAGAAAATGGTAAACATTCATCAATTGATTCATAATAATAATATCGTTCTAATGCTGATCTAAAATTATTGTTTTGATAGAAATTGATTAAAATATAAATTATCGAATTAATAATATTGAATCATCGAGAATATTTCTTACTTGCATGATTCAACATTTCCAACGTATTTTGGTGATGAATAATCATTTCACACACTCAAAACATTATTTTTACTTAATCTTACGCAATTTTCAAGATATATTTATTGTATTAACGAATTATTCCAATTAAAATCTGCAAATAACATTTAATTTAATAACAACAAATATTATTGAATTAATAGAATACTGGATGGATCATATTGTTATTAAATATCACTTTAACATGTTAATTTTAGACTAAATAATTATGTTATTTCAATAATAAGAATTGGTTAAATTAGTTAATTCGAACGGAATTATCCAAAATATTAATTTGTTATTCACTACAATAAATTAACAATATTATATTTTATCATGTCATATCTGAGTTTAGATTAACTGAACAAGCTTACAAATTTTAATTCTCGAATATAATTTCAATCAGTGACTAAGTGTAATAAATTTTGAATATATTTCTAATTGTTGTTAAATTTTTTTGCATCAAATTTAACTAATCAAAATTATATGGATTGAAGAATTTCTGTTTATTAAACGATATTATTATAATTATTGTAATGCGACCACCTAACGATGTTTTTTTATTAACACAGAGCACACCGATATTCCTTCTTCTACGAAAAAACTAACGTGGTATTTTGCTCTTCGATGCTCTTGAAAACCAGATGAACGATGAATTCATTTTTCTTAGGATCTTCTAGGTATTCTGCCATACTTCCATAAATGATCAAGTCTTTTGCATGTAGTCATATACTGATGTGTCAATCCTTTTGTTTATAGGTTTTTATTCTCATGTGTCGCCTTATCTTTGCAGTAAACCTTTTTTCTGTTAATTGTCCTCCACGAGTCGAGCCTGGATTCAAAAAGTCTTCAAGTCTTAGCTTCAGACCTATTTCTTCAATATCTGCCAAAGGTTTTTCATTAATAATCGCTTCAAGTTCAGCGATTAGAGTTATTAATTCCCTATTGCTAGAGAACTTTGTACCTGTGGCCTTTCTTAAAGATCCTTACTATTTCGACTATTCTTTCATAAACGCCGCCTTGCCAAGGGATGCTTGGCGTAATAAATTCTCATTCCATCGTTTCGTTTTCTGCTGTATTCAATTCTATCAGTACCTTAGAGAATGCTATAAGATTCTTGGCACTGTCGGAAATTATATGTTTCCTTTCGGATTGTTTGTACGAATTGTTCAATAGACATAGTTTCCATTACTTCAAGATTCATTACTCGACCAAACATTTTAATAGAGCTGCACATCATTTGTTATAACTTGCTCAAGCAGGTATACGACCAACTGTTTCAAAAATCGCGTTGCCATAACTTTAGCAGTAGCATACGCTACAAAAGAAGGGTTTTTGTTTTATTTGCGTGAAATGAGAAATGTGTGTACTTTGACTGGATAGCAGGAGAACTTCTTGACCGATATTATTATAACTGTTGTAGTGAGACCACGTAATGGTAGTTTTTTATTAACGCAGAGCAGACCGATAAAAAAATATAGAATTAAAATATAGGATTCATTTGGATTGATTAACCTTACTTCTTTGCATATCATATATGTTTCCCAAATGCCATTATCCGCAACCGTAGCCGCCACTGTCTTTGGACTTCCATTTGCTGCTTCACCACTTTTCTAATTCTTATTTTGCTTCATTTTTCATCTGTTATATAACACACTATTGTAGCCCGTTCCATAATGAAAACATTTTAAATTCTCCGCGCAAGTTTGCTACGAATATCCTTTCTTCAAACATAACTCAGAGAATCCCAATTGCCTTAATTTTCTTGTGTTTCGTCCACTTCGCATACTCTCGCTTTTCTGTGGCAATCTGTTAGAAGATATTACTGCTCTCTCTTTGCTGTCGAGCAAACTGTTGTACGTCTAATGGCATATTCCCAGTATTGCCCATTGTAATTTTGATCTGTCTACTAGGCCTTTTATCGGTGGTCTCTGTTGAGAATCTTCTTTAATTTTCATTTTATCTTTTAGATATTTGATAGCGTCTTCCATTGTCCATTCTGGATTTTTGAATTTCTTCTTTCTCAGCCCTAGCCATGTTTTCTGGTATTCCTTCTGTTACTATCACATCCAGTATTGTTTCTTATATTCTTTCTTTTAATTGGGGTAATAAGTACAGAAGTCTTTTTTCATTCGAAATGGTTCTTTATTTGAACGTCGAACTCTTTCTAGATTATATAATTTTTTATCCTTTGCTTTTTGTCGCCACATCGTTCATACAAATTCTCCATAGCTAGCGGGTAATTTTCATCATTTACATGAGGTCACTTAATTGTTCTCTTGCATCTCCCTTTAGACTGCTTAATATGTGCAAGAACTTTTGTGTTGGAGAAAATCCATTCTTTTGTGAACTGATTCTTCAAACTGATTAATAAATTCTCGTATTGCCATCAAATTCTACTGGACTTAAAGTCGGTGGTTTACTGGTGGTAATCAGCCTTCCAGTTAAATCTTCTAGGCCCTTCTTTTGACCCCACTGTTGTTGATTCATTTTTATCTTTTCACATTTCCTTTTAACTTTATAACTACCTCATTAATTCGATTTGATTCGTAAATAGTGACTCATAACCAAGTTTTATTTTCTTTACATTATTAGTCTAAAGCGTAATTTTTATTAACTTTGGATTTTATTTTCATTATAGATTCATCTCATTTTTGTCCATTTTATTTTGGCTCAAATGTTGTCGATATTTTATTAGGTTGATTGCTTTTTTAATTTCCTTAAAATTATATTTATTATACTTTTGATGTCGCATGATATTTCAAATTTTGTCCCTAAGAAGAAATAACTATCTTCAGCGGTAACTATTTTATGCATATAGCCATGCTGATATTTTATGAATATTAGTCTGTATAATTAGGATTTCTAAATATTTGTAATTCGATAAATTATCTCTTGCATTCATTTATCACTATAAATTCTACGATAAATGTAAATAACAATTCCATTATATTGGCAATGTCTTTATTTTTTTCTTAATTTTGGTACTTGATATTGGAATTTGTAGATTGCTTGAGGTTATTTGACATATTTTTGAAAATGCGTCCGCAAATCATTGCCGTACTCTTTCACTTGTGCAATGTTCTAGAGTAAATTCATCATCTATGATTTTATGGTTTAGAGAGAACGGAGAATTTGCGATTAAAAAGTTGGAAACCAAGAAATGGTATTTTTAATTCATTCTCGACAATAATATATGAAGTTTGGTAATAATCGAAGAAGTGAAGAATTTCATGAGGTAGCTTATTTACGTCACAAAGGATCATTTAGAAGATAGCTGACAAGGAAGATGTTCAATGTATGGTCATTTTTTAAAAATGTTTTATTGGAACAACTTTTTTGAAAAAATATGATCAAATATAAAATGCTGTCGTAATATTTTTAATTGATGTCAAATTTTCGATTGGAATATTTCGTAAATCTAAATTAATGAAAAATTATTTCATACTCTCTAGAATGAATATGATGAAATTCTAAGGAATCTTTGACTCACTTAATTAACTTCTAATCCTGATTTAAAATTTAAATACCACTCAATAATTTCATTCTCTTGGAAAATAGTAAAAATGAATGTATTGCTATACATTGGCAAACGAAATTCCACTTCAGTGATAGAAGAAAATGAATAGAATGCAATTATATTATCAGAATGTAAAATGAACAAATGATTAAATATATTAAAATTTCATTGAGCAAACTTGCTTTCAAAACATACGCAATGCAACTTTATACATACAGACAAAACAAAAAACTAATTTGCTATCGCTTTGCTAAATATCAAACTAAAACCATCATAACCATTTCAATGGATTATTGTGCCATTGATAAAGTTGGAAATTAATCTTTCTAATATGCTAGTTCCTTTTACTTATCTCTTAATTTTGTTTTTCTTGTGCAAAATAAAAATCGGCAACTGAAGAATATTGTTTCGGGATTAATTTTAATTCTTTCAAAAGATTTTGCTAAATTTCTGTGACGAAAATGAAGGATGCTAATTACCATATTCAATTATGCTAATAATTATACTGCAAATACTGTGCAGAAAAATTAATGATACAACGTAAACATTCATTTGCTTCTAAATGAGCCGCGACTTTTGTAAATAATTGATTAATATAGAATACACAAAACGATATTGTTCCACGTTTTTCACGAGGCACATACGTTGCTGCCGTAGCATTGCCAATGTTTTGCCAATATCCACACACTGAACAATTTATTTTTAGATAATGAACTGATTCGATATCAGTAATGATAATTACTTGCAATAAAAACTCAATAGATCATTTGAAATATATGCATATGATTTCCTAACAATAAGACAGCAATTTCGCAATTCTCGGAGATAGCTGTCGGAAGAAGGTGAAATTGTATCATCGATCTCATTATTTTTTATTATATATTTAACATATTGTGAAACGCAATCATTCGGTCGCTTGCATATTGTTTGCATAATAGTTTTGGAATCTCTCTACTTGGATTTTTATTAGAAACATGTCATTCCCATTATGAATAAAACATACCATATTATGCTCAATGCAGTGGATCATCAATTCTACAAGCAAATAAACACCGGATTCGTGTGCACCTGTCAAGCAATGTATTACGGTTGGTAGTGTATCCACATCTACCATTGCTCTATTTTTTTGATAGATGAAAATTCCGATGACGAAGTATCCGAATGACTATAATTGTTATTTCTAATTCAAATTTAAATTTCCTCATTTCCTTTCTCATTTTATAAAAATAACATCATCTTCGGCTTCATTTAAAAAAAATTTTTAGGTCATAATATAAAATTTTCAATTTTCTTATCAGTTGATAGTTTCAATGTTTCTATTAAGTTTTTATCTTTCTATTAATTCTAGTATAAAAGATTACCTGGAAGGTGAATAATGTAATGCATAATTGACTATATTCAGTCCTTTTTACACCAATTATAATAACCAAAATCAGTTAGTTGTGTCCTATTTCGATTTGTTGGATCCGTTAAATTTAACTATAAAATATTTTTCTAAAAAGCAGTATCGCAAAAAATTACAGAAAAATTATAGAGTAAACTTACGTGATTGTTACTTTTTTTTCCTAAATCCTGCTTTTTCGGAATTCACTTCCTTTAACTGTTCATTTTCTAGATATCGTCGAACACTATTTACAGCATCCATGAATCCTAAAGATTTGAATCAGACGTGAAAATTCTTAGTTTTCTTTCTTCTTTCTATTATCAAAGTAATACACACACATATACAAAAATAAAATCTAATAAGAATAATAGCTTAGAATGGTTATTAATATCGAAAGCCTCTCAGAAGACATCAAAATGCTGTCACAAAAAATTGCTTTCCTTGAATAACAAAAATGAATCTACCGAGAAAGGATTCTTCATTTGGTGGTATCTTACCACTTTCCCAGTCCATCAACCTCAGATGATAAATAATTCGGCGTTCGCCACTTGTATCGTGTTTCAATTGAAACATCATTGTCACCTGATGTTTACTTGCCGTGCTCGAAAGCAACGTCAGTGAATAATCAGATAATCGTAATTTATCCATTACTTTCTGTGGCCAATAAATGGGTATTGTGGTACTTTTAAGATTCTAAAGATAAGCTTTCACAATTGAAAAGTAAATGAACAAATTTCAGTTCTATTTGCTCATCAAGTTATTTCATATCACGCAGATCGATTTATCTATTATGTGTTATTAATATTTTGTCTAACGGAGTTTTTTCAATTTTCATTTATTTATTTATTTATAATTTGAAAAAGCTATAAATAAGCTTAGAGAGCAGAAAATATTCATATGAAATATTAATTAACTTTTTACAACTGTTTTCTTGCTTATTATTGTTTTCACAAACAATCAAACAATTTTATATTGATTACTCCTTGTGACTAGTGGCGCTAGATTGTTTTTTTTTTCACGATCAAAAATGCGGGATTTCTTATTCGAATGAATAATACTTGGCAGAATCAAGAAAATTCTTCTTACTTGTGCATCGCTAAGCATGACGATGAGCTGTGAGCCGGATTCCCAAACCATTTGCCAGAAATCTTCGATTGTATCCGGAAGTGGAGCCTGTGTTAATATATATTTCAAAATTTGGCCACCAACAGGAATCTGTAAAAGCAAATTTTAATAAGAATAAATTTTTGCAATTTCGTAAATTCTCCATCATTTTCTAGATACTTATTACTTGAATATTTGAAGCATTAATATAGCCCGTTGGATTGGACTGCTTTGAATGCAATATAATTCGTGTATCTTCATATGGTACAATCGACCGCGTACGATTTCTCTTCTGGAAATTCAGAAATTTCTTGAAAACTTTCAAAGTTTGAGCTTAAGCAAATTGAAAATTTCTACTTATTTTAATTAAAATTAGATGTAGTTTTGCAAATAATTTTTCACTGCAATTTCTTCAAGGATTATACATTGAAGGTAAAATTTTAAAAAGTCAGTATCCAAATGAATTATTTTGAAGTCAGAAAAATATTTGAAAGACGGACGAAGAAAGCTATTAAAAATTCAATCCTCCCATATATTACTGCCATCTCCTTAATCTGATTAAATTCAAAAATTATACCATATTTTCAGGCTTTTGACTTGTAGATACACTAGCAGATATACGTCGATTTGGAATTACCGCAAATTCTTCATCTAAAACATCATCAGCTACCAATTTCGCCATAAGTCTTTTCAGCTGAAAAAAAAAATTATCCAATCCACTAAGCTGCAATATTTCAAACGCCTAAAATACATATAATACGTAAGATGGTAGTTATTTATTACACGTGAAGTATTTACAATCCCTGAAAGGATACATTGTACTCATAGTATAACTCTCAAAAGTGTTAGCGACATAATTCATCATTTAGTTATTATTAATGTTGACGCTGCTATAACCTCTTATTAATAAACACTGAAACAGCATTGGTTACTTACAAAATGAAGCACTTACGGCTTTCAAAATGATTATTTATTTCACTAAACTTACAGTTTGATCATTAGTTGGAATCGATAACCCGTGATCATTCATCGATACCACACCTAGCAAATCGATAAAATGTCCATGAGAATTTATAACATCCTGTTGCAATACACCATTCAACATTACATGTCGTAAGGAAGACGGTTGTGACACTTCTTCGATTGATTCATTTAAGTTGTGCTCTCGATTAGCCAACGATTCTTCGTTTTGCATAAAATCCTTTAAAATCTTATTTGGTCAATCATATATGAAAACCACAAAGAAAAAATAATATATCGGAATAGATTTATCGATTAATTTAAAATTTTGAGGAAAATTAATTGTTGAGTATGTTAGAGGAATTCTTATATGATAGTGCTTAACATAATAATCAATGGCATATTCATTGACTTGTAACAACCTGATATATTCTTGACATTATAAGAACAAGAAATCTAAGGAACTGGATGTAAATATGGCTATATTTATGTTGTAATTAAATGTCAAATATGTTCTTATAAATGCTCTGTCTATCATAAGAGAAATTCCAAAGTAGCAAAAATCAGAAATACATTCAATGATTTAAAAAAGAAGTCCGATGCCACAGTGGTTAAAAAAATCAAGCAAACAGATCATATAAAACTATCATAAAAAGACTTAAAAGGCTTTTATAAAGATCTTAAAGGACTGAAGTGAGCATTTAATTTTTTTTTATGCTAAAAGCTACAGCCTTAATGATTAAATCATTAATTGTCACTTTATTGTTTTCGCCTGTTGAGTTAATCTCATTTTTGAGCGATATAAGATTATCAACCTGGCAATCCACAGTTAAATAAAAATGTGGAATATTCCGCTTAGATTCAATCAGACGCTATGCTATTACTCAGATGCTTAATAGTTAAAGTTGATGAAATTTTATTAACAATTTTTTGATCTTTAGGATTGATTGAATTTTTGTCTCTAATAATATAAGATATTGCTCTTATATTTTCATGAATAAACATCTGATCCTAATGAAATGAATATAATAAAGATTATACTGTAACATCCAAAAGTAGGACAGATCGAAATGTATGTTGATTGAAAATTGACAAATTACAAGATAGGATAAAAGAAATTGTTTTTCTAGGAATTCTTTAGGCAAATAGGCTAAACAGGACAAACTATTACCTACGAGTAAGGCGTCAACATAAGGACATAAAATTCTCTTTGTCAAACAATTAATCGAATTTATTATTAGAGTTAATTTAATTAGACTAAATGATTATAATTACGAATTGAAAAGGAAGAAGGAAGCGATCAACGAAAAAGATGAATTGGAATGATGAAGCAATAAAAGCTATTTACTGAGAGATTTTAATTTTATTAGCAAAAAACTTATTAACAGTAGTAATGTGTTTGATTTATTTATGCCAAGAATCTACGGCAAATATTCAATGCGATTCGTAAAACTAATAAGATAATGGGAGTTCAAAAAAAAAAACAGAACGGAATATGGCGACAGTTACAGTTGAGCTGTAAATTCTTGCAATGGAACAAATGGAAAATGAAGTATCTATGCCAGACAAATATATTTGTTAACAAAAAAGAAAAATTATTTACATTATGCAATCATTATTTTCAATTCGAAATTACATCAAATTAATGGAAGAAGAAGGTATCAATCAGAGGAAAAATTTTGCGATTAAATTTTGAATTTGGCATAAATTTAACCAAAGGATCACTCATTTCCGTTCTATCAACAGAAAAAAATTAATAAAAAAGCAAACGACGAAATTTAGAGAATTTTCATTAGAAATCGAAACAAAAATTGATTGGAAATAAAATGAAATTATTGTAGAAGTGGAAATGTAATTGAATAAAAATTATTATATCAAAATTTTGCAATAAAATCATTTTAAAAATTTATTTTAAAAATTTTCCCTTACAAAATGGAATTTTCATATTTTACACAAATTGTCTATTGATCAACAAAAGGAATTTTTCAATTAATTGCAATTATCTTTCCCGTTCTTAAGGTCAAACTTTTTCTCGAACCAATCATCGATGGTATAAATGACAGAATGCATCATCGAATCCTGCTATACCGGATGCTTTTTCTTTAAAGGGAAATGTTGAACATAAAGACCGAAGATTGCTTAGAAATGCTTTTATCGATTGAATTGTTCTGATACGTTTTTTTATTTTTCAATGCTTCATTTATGATATCACTGATAAGAATAAAGTTTCTTGGAGTAGTAACTATAGACTTGAAGGAAGGCCATCTTTTCGAAATTTTAAATAAAATATGCAGAAAAAGTATGCATAAGTTTAGAAGCGTCGAAACTGGTACAAGCAATGACAAATTAAATTAATTAATTACTTGTGCTGATTTAACAAATTTACGTATAACTCTTCCACATATAATCACACATGATACGCATTTGTATCATCATTGGTTTAATGGATGAGAATAGCTAATAATTAATGAATAAATCAGTGATACAATTAGGTTAGAAAATATAAAAAGAAATAATAAGTAGCTTACAGCTTCACAGATATTTGTCGCTTTGTCGCAAACGATACATACTGATGATTCATTAGTGATAATTGGAGATTGGATATTCTCAGAATCATTTCCGTTCAATAACACGGGTCGAATAGTAGGAGATTGTGTCGAATCAGCCGATGAAGTGCTCAGCTGTTCCGAAATTTGATTCTTAGTACGATTATTGAAAACATCGGGTGACGAGATGCTCCGCGGTGATGATATAACCAAAGCTGAATTTCGAATCTGTAAAGCTTTGCTAGCACTACAAGGTGTGCAGAGTTCGTGAACTCGACGGACGAAAGATTCCGGAGTTCGATCTTCTTCAATCACTTCGTAACGATGATTTGCCGAAAATAATGGAGGCAATTTTAAAGCATTGCTAGTGTACGTTGCACCTAAATTTGGTTCACTTGGACTACCAAAGCCATTCTGCTGCCGATAAATCCTATGAGTTTGGGCAAGTGGCGATGAAGGAGGGTAATAAATGTGCCCAGCTTGGGCCAAATAAGAAATTGGTTGAGCCTGACTTTTAACTTTCGGTGCTCCAGGCCGGCGATAGGATGATACTTGAAAAGGAGGAGATTAATGGTAGTGATTCCTTGCACATTTTTGGCCTTATAGCAGCATCTTTCGATATATGTTTTCTGGCTTCTGCCTTAGCTACATCCATTACCATGAATTTTGTTGCCAATGTAGCTGTGTCTTCAATTCTTTGACATTCTTCATTCATGCTGGTCTACAACCGTATAATCTTCAAAATACTCAAAAATTTCAAATTTTCAATAAAACAAAATTTAAAATCTGACTGGCCAAAAATCTTCTTGTAATTTCTGGCAAATCATCAATCAAATAAGAATCAAATAATGTAATCCGATAATGGAGAATCAGAAAATGTGTATGCAAAAAACAAAAAGTCATAATATTGGTCAATTATTGATTAATATTCATTAAATATTACATGAATTTTGCCATAAATTACCTGCGATGTAGTGGTTATTGGTGGCGGTGATGGTAGCACATAATTTCCGTAGGCTTTCGTTGTTTGCCAATGTATACCATTTTGAATGGTACCATTGAGATGTTGCAAGTGTGATGGCTTTTGTGATGTAACAGCAGCGGTAGCAGTAGCAGCTAATTCCGCTTCAGCTACCGCTAATCGATATCGGTCTAATATGGAAGTGATAAGATCAGGTGATGAACGGCAAGTACTCAATAAATCCGGACTACTAAGTGCGTGACCTGGAGATATCTGCAACATTTTTGATTTTTATTTTTATGATAGTGTTAGTAATAGAGAGAGAGAGAGAGAGCGATTATTTTTTTAATGATAATATTAATGATAAAATAGAGGAAAAAAAAGATAGTACTAGTGATAGAAGATTTTGGAGTGATGAATGATCAATTATTATTTAAAAAATTATACAAGAAACTGATAGTAGAAAATTTTTTTTAAAATTGATAATTATTTTTAAACCCCATTTTGCTTTGTTTTTTTTTAATTATTTAAAATAATTTGAAATAGATGTGGGATGGAAAATTTCCGGTATCCTTATAGTACATTGCTTAATTTTTATCATTTACACTAATCAATTGTTAGCTGCTTCCGCTATATACAAATGAAATTATTTAACATCAATGATAAATAACCTTTTGAGATCCATTTGCAAGTAAGGAATGCTTATGAACTAATGCTGCAGCACTTCGACCTAATCGTATGTGTTCCACCGGTCATGCGAATTTCCGGTGAAGAACCAGTCATCTGAAAAAAAAAAAAAACAAAGAGAAAATATTTCATTCTTTTTAAACAAAAAATTTTCTTTCTAAATGTTTATCGAATTTTCAATCAATTAATATTTTATATTTCATTTGCTATTAAATTTCTTTTTGTAAATGAAAAAGAATGTTTATATTATAAATTTCAAACAATGTTTATAAAATTTTTATCATCTGAATTAAATAAATATTGTTACCGTATCAGCTAAATGTCGTTTTCGTAAAACGGCAAAATTACGAAATTCTAATTTTGGTGTATCATTATCAGTAATGGAAGTAATCATATTGTTAATATTTTCCGGAGATGATGATGCATTCTGTAAATAATGATTTTACTAAACGTTTGAATTTTGCAATAAATATTATATTATGCACATACTACGTGAAACTATTATAACAGTATTGAAATACTTGAATACTTAATTATTTGTTACTATTTTTGAATTACTAAAAATTAAATGCTTCATTATGATGTAATGAAAAAGTAATCTTTAGAATATAAAATGTAATTTCGCTATTTTTTTTTTTAAAATCATAATCTTAAATTATTTTTTTATTACAGTATTGAAATATTTAATTATCTATCCCTTTTTTCGTTATCGAATTATTAAAGATTACATGCTTTGTTTTGATATAGTACAAAAGTTTAAAATTAAAAAAAAAAGATAAAAAAACCTGTTCATTATTTTGTAAGAGAAAAGGAGTTGAACAATATAGAAGACCTGGCGATGAACTATATTCTTCATCATTTTTAAAATTTAATGCTGCAGTCGATTTTGATAGTACATTTCGTGAAACATTTTCTAATTCCATTTTTGATTGTTTTTGTGATAATGATGATGCATCAGCAATACCTATTTGATATTATTGAATTATTTAAAAAGAAAGATTAATATGATTAAACATAATGAAATTGTAATAATTTTTTAATTCAATGATTAGCTATGTTTAAGACTTAATAAATTAACATTCAATAATTTTTTTTTTGTTGATAATTTTTTTGGGCACTATAAAAGAGAAATTAGGAAATGCAATAAAAATCTCATTGAAATTGCTAACATTTCCAGTTAGTCTATTTCTTCAACTTTGTTATCTAATAATGCCAGGGATAGACAGATAAAAAGATGAAAATAAAAGATTTCTAGGTTAAGACATTTTTTGATTTTCTTGAAGAAGATGATAAATCTCATTTAAGGCTAAATACGGTCATGAGAACGTTTAACGAACAAATGCCATAAGAAAAGGTTGTAAAGAATTATAAAAAGAAATATGAGGTGGTCAGGTGAAAATCGTTGGAAATTTTTAATTATTTTATTTTTCTTATTTATTTATCTTTGTATTATTCAATAAGATAAATTATAAGAAAATACATAAACAATAAGAAGTTTTTTTTTTTTTTTTTTAAATAGTAATTATTCAAAAATATCATTTTTAAGCTATTGCCTACTTATCTTCAGCAAACTTTTAATAACTTATTCATTTGAGATTTTAATTTTTTTTTTTAAATTTATTTTATACTCAAAAGATTAGTTAATAATTAATGTAAACGTTTTCTTTGTGTGTGTTTTTTTTTTTTATATTAATCATAATTAATATTTTAAGAAGTTGGATTAAAATAGTTGATTAATTTTGAATTTATAAAATAAGAATATACCATTTTCTAATTTATTATATTGTTGTAATGAAGTTAACGGTGAACATTTTGATGATTGAGTTTCATTGCAACCAGTATGAATTGATAAATTACACATTGATGTTGCTTGTAAAAGTGACGTACGCTTCGATCGTTTCGTTGATGGTAAACGTTGAGTGGATGAACAGTATGTTGGTTCAGGCATCATCGTATAGACTAATGATGCATAATCTGGTCCAATAAGACGAGTTGAATTAAGCTGTAAATTTCGAATTTCTTTCATTAAACTTAAAATTATTTTATTTATTTATTTATTTTTTTGATTAAATAGTACAAAGATTATTTTTCCCTAAAATTATATAAATAAAATGAAAAATTTTATTTTCCATTTACTGAAGAAAAAAAAGAATTTTTTCGGAACTATTGATAAATCAATTGATTTTGAGAAATTTCCAAATTTTATAATAATAATAATAAGTAATATTTAGTAAATTAAGCATTTAGTATTGTATTACATAAATAGATAAAGTAAATTATCAAATTTATATAATAATAATAATAAGTAATATTTAGTAAATTAAGCATTTAGTATTGTATTACATAAATAGATAAAGTAAATTATCAAATTTTATAATAATAAAAATTTTTGTATTATAAAAATTTAAATTTTAAATTTTTAAAAAATTTAATAAAATGAGAATGAAATATAGCAACATAATACTTCAGCATTCGAAGATCGCATTTGATTGAATGTTCGAATACTTCCTTGTAAATTATTGATACTGCAAAAATTAGATTTTCATTTTTTTTTTCTGAACTTTTTCAATAAATGATAATTTTGTCTTATCTTTTTTTTTTAACGAAATAATAACAATCATTTTGAGCCTTATAAAAAGTATTAGTAAATAGTGTAAAATTTCATTATTAAATTTTATAAAAAAATTCTATTTACAATTAACTTCTAAAATTATTCATTGAATCTTTCTTGCTTTAATATCATATTAAGAAGAAATATTTCGAATATTATGCAATTTTAAAATTTAATTATTTTTTAATTTTCAAATTTAATTTATATTTAGTTGCAAATGAAATATTAACAATAAAAATTTAAATATTTCCGCAAAAAAGATTCTTACTTCATTGGACTATTTTTTCAATGATTGCTTTATTTGTCGCATAACGAAATTGCCACATCATTACCATTGCTACATAACGTGCCATTTCTGCATCTTCCTAAATGAAATTTTAATTTAACACAAAAAAAAACCCCAATGTTTTGGTGATTATTTTAATATTTTGATAATATAAAAAGATATCATCAGTATTGATTAATTTTTAATTATCTTGATAATTTTCCTAACTTTATATATATATATATCTCTACATAAATGTATATCATCATACCATGGTAAATTGGACCAAAGTACCATCATGAAGTCGAATATTTAGATGTCGTTTCATTGCATGCATATCTTTGATATGTTCCCATCCAAAAATCAATAAATTTGATTTATACATTCGAGAGTGACTAATTGATTTATACATTCGAGAGTGATTTGGAAATTTTCATTGTTTTCGCAAAAATTAAAATTTTTAAATAATATCATTTTCTTTTCAATTGAAATATATCAAAAAATTTTAAAATAGTTTTACAGATGATTTACTTATGTTTTAATGGTGCACCATAGGATCCTTTGATAATAATACCTTCCTGAGAATATCCAATTTTTACCTCAGTACTATCTTCATCCTAAAAAAATAAATAAAAGAGGAAAAAAATAAATTAAAAAAATAAAAGCTAATAGTTGTAACTTCGTGAAAGATATGATTACATTGAGATTTTCAAAATTATTTTCGAAAAAATAAAATTATTTAAATAAATAAAATTGAAATGAGCTAATTCCTATATTCCTCCTTTTAAAATTTATCATTTAAAAAAACATATAAAATATTCGAAATAAAAATGTATTGAATTAAATTCAAACTTTTCAATCAATATTTAATTGAAAATAAAAATTTATTTTTATCACTTTTACCTTCCCATTAAAATATTCTTCACCGTAACCTTCACACTGTTGAGCATCAACAATATACAATAATGCAGCATAACTTGGTTGCATTCCTTTAAGTCGTTCATGTACCGCCGATACTCTCTTCAATAAATCCTCCTGAATTTGTGCACTTCGACAAATATGCTGCAAATATAACAAATATTTGTTTTTTTTCGATAGCAAATTATAGCTAAAAGATGAAATCTTAAAATCATCAAAAATTATTATTACTAATTTTAAATTAAAATAATAAATCAAATTTTAAATGAAATAAAAAAATCATTATTTATCACTACAATTACTACTACCCTTATTTTGATTAGTAATTATTTTAATAATAATTTGAATGAAATTTTGGAACTTTTAAAAAGCTATCATTAATTACTATCAATCTTAGCTTAAACAACAAATGAAATTATAAATGAAATTTTAGAAACTTTGAAAAAATTATTAATTATAACTCCTAGTATCCCAAATTTGAGTAATAAAAGAAATCTTTTTAAAAATAAAAAATTTCACTAAAACATTCATATAACCAAAAAATTATTAATTACTATAATTGTTTTTAGTTTTGGTAATAAATCAAAGTTTGAATGAAATTCTAAAACTTCCAAAAAAAAAAAATCATTGATTACTACTATTGCCATTTTATTTCAAGTGATAAATTAAAATTTAAATAAAATTTTTGAAATATACAAAAAAAAACGTTTAACTAATGTAGTTATTTTTAATTGAATAATAAATCAAAATTGGAATGAAATTCTGAAACGTTTAGAAAAGTTATCAGTTATTATCACTATTCTTAATTTAGATAATAAATCAAAGTTTTTAAATGAAATTTTAAAAACTGATAAAAAAATTTATTAATTCTTATTGCTATTCTCATTTCGATTAATAAATTATTTTCAAAAAAAATTATTGATTATCACTATATATTGCCAGCATTGATTACTTTTGGTAAAAGAGGTACAGTTTGCATGAAATCAATCGTATGTATTGTTGGATCAAAATCACCATATTCAACTGAAAATAATTAATTTTAAAATTAAGAATAGAATAGAACAGAATAGAATAGAATAGAACGAGAGTAAAATGATATTTAGCTGATTATAAAAGAGATAATAATTATTCAATTAAATGAAAAAAAAATTTGAAAAATTAAAATTTTTTTTCAGAAATGAGTAAAATAAGAAAAGAGTAAAATAATAAATAAACTTTTTCAAAATTATATTTTTAAATTTATGCTATATTTTAGAGAGAAAGAATTATTTGATAAATTTTATTATTAAATTAATTTTCCTTATATCTTCTAATTCTAATATTATTTAAGCTATTGTTTACAATTGATAAAATTTTGCTTATAAAATTATGAAAATATTAAATTGTAGCAAAATTTAATAAATTTTTTTCCCAATTATTATTAGCTAATATAAAAATAAAATAAAATATTATGAATAAAGCAAAAAAACGAATTAAAAATTTAGAAATCATTGAAGTATTATTTCAAAAATTTTAAATTCTTTAAATTATCATTTTATCCATTTTGCAAAAATAATTGTAAATGATAAAATAAGATTAATCATTAATCTTTCATCTGAATAAATAATTTTTCATTTTATTATAACCTTATAATAGTGGTAAAAATTATTATGAATCGTTGTGAACATATTGATACTTATACTTTTATATCATAAAATTTCAGAAAATAACTTTCTATTCTTTGATATTCATCGTAATAACATTTGAATTTAATCAAATAAAAATAAAATTACTATCAAAAATTTGAGTACACAATCACTTAATCATTTATATAATGACGAAATTTGATGATATAAAGAATTTATCAAATAATATATTTTATTTTATTTTAGGATAAAATTATTTCTAATTTTTAATTAAAAATTTGATGATTTAAGAAACAAAGAAAAACAAAAATAAATCAAAAAAAAGAGATATATTTTTTTGCACATAAAATCAAAATTTAATTTTTCATTCCTTTCATTTGAAATTTTTTCCAAGAATGATAATAAAAAAAAAAAGAAGAAAGAAAAATCAATCAATTTAAAATGAATTTGCTTATTCCTGATATCGTATCATTTCATTTTATTTTTATTGTCCGAATCATTGAATATAATTTAATGAACTACTTTTTTTTTTTCGTTTTTTATCATTAAATCAATTAAGAAAAATGATCAACCAACCTTGAAGACTATATGCTGCAAGATTGATATATTTTTCGAGTGCAACCGTCAATTTACCCTCAACAACATCCAATTTCATCAAGAAAAAATAGTATGATCTAGAAGAAAAAATAAAAAAATTATTTTTCCTTTTTTTTTTTTAAATTTTGCAATTTTAATTCTTTGCAAAAATAGGACAAAATTCTTTTTACTTTGTAACTTTTTTCTTTCTTTTTTATTCTTTCGCTCTTTTTAATTTCAATTTAATCATTTTTTTCCTTTTAGAAATAAAAAATTATCAAATATTTGCGTAATTTTATCAATTAGTAATAATATTTTTGTATTTTAAAATTTTTGTGTTAAAAATCAAAATCAAAATCAAATCATTCATTGATATGATCATTTCTTAACAATGTAATTTTTATAAAAATCAAAATCAAATCATTCATTGATATGATCATTTCATAACAATGTAATTTTTATAAAAATCAAAATCAAATCATTCATTGATATGATTATTTTTAACAATGTAATTTTTATAAATTAATTTGGAACGAAAAAAAAGAAATTTAAAATTATCTAAAAAGCATATTTATATTATGAAATATTTTTAAAACAAAAATTTTAATTTATCTTTTTTTTTATTACAAAAATTAGCATAATTAATTTCTACGATATTGAAAAGTTTTAAATGATAATCATAATTATAATAATATGTAAGAATTATTAAATAATATATTACAAAAGAAATTCTCTATTTTCTATTCTCTTTTTTTTTTCCTTCAATGTTGCTTAAATTCAAATAAAATTTACATTTCTTCTTTTTTTTGGCATCAATTATAATAATTAAATTTTTCTAATAACCTAGCCATTTGATCGGTTAATGTGAAGGCATTTGGTGTATGATAGAGGACGGCCAATTGTACTTGTCGCGGTTTGCATGCCCATTTCTCGAGTTGTCGTCTTAGTGGCTTATCAAGTTCCACCCATCGCATCATACGATTATCCGGATCATTAGTTTTCATTTGATATCGTAAACCAAACATTTCTACCTGTAGCAAATAAATATTTTCTCTAAAATATTAACATAGCAAAAAAAAAAGTTACAACAAAAAAAATAAGCATATATATAAAATATAAACAACAAACAACAACAAAAAAACAAAGAACAAAAAGTAAATAAATAAAATTTTGTAGCTTGTTCACGTAAACCACGTATAGCATATCTTACCTATTATTTATAGATCCAATCTCTTGATTTATTGTGCTATTCATCCATCTCCTATAATATGAGACTATCCAAACAAAATCAAATTTAAAACTACGGTACTAATTTTGTTATATTACTGAAAGTCTTTATTTTATTTATTTATTTCTTCTGCACTTTGTTTCATTTAAATTTCAGATATTACTAACCTGATTAAGATCAACTTTTTGGCTAAGATATTCCATACATTGACTTGCAGTACTTTCGGTTGTTAGTGTACATTGTAGGATAGCATAATCACCAAGATATACTGTTAATACGTAAATATCTTGGCTAAGATCATATCGTCCACTTTTTTGCCCCATTTCAATTTCAATGGCATATGTAACATTTTGGATATGATGATCATTGCATCTTTTTTTTTTTTTCCTAAAAATAACATCATAAAGTTAATTAATTCAATTTCTTTTCTCTTCCATTATTTCTATCATAATTTGTTTCGTAAGTAAAATAAATAATCTTTATTTTTCTTAATTAAATAAATCAATAATTTTATCATTTATGAAATGGATAACATTTCTATTTTCATTTCAACTTTTGTCTAAGTTTTCAAATTTTTATTAACTAATTAATCGATAAATTAATAGATGTATATATATATATATATATGCATATTGTGAATTCTTTTAAATTGTTATTAAACAAAATAATAATTAATCAAATTTTCAAATGACAAATTGTGAAATAATGAAAAATTTTTCATTTTTAATTTCGTTTCAATCGTATAGGATTGATTATTTTTATTTGAATATTTTTTTCTTATCGCTACTTTTTTTCTTTTCAAAAATATTTGAAATTATAATTTATATAAATAATTTATATGAATTATTTCAATTTTATCCATTTCAAATATAAATTTAAAAATATATATAGCATTTAGTATGACGTGAAATTATTAAATAATTCATTTATAATATTAAAATGAAATTTAAATTATACTTAGGAGAAAATAATCTAATTTAATCGAATATAATACTTCCATTATAGTATAATTATACTTAATTCAATTAATTCCTTAATTCCATTCAATATTTTAGCTATGCAATAAATGGATATGCAATTTTTTTTTAACTAAGCTACAATTCAATTTAAAATATAATTAATCAGTTAATCATTAATCAAAGTAAGTTGATAATTAAAGTAGAGTTGAAATGATGTTACAAGTCTGAATAGTTGTTGTATTAGTAGAAATTATTAATTGTTTGTTTACTTTCCCAATTTTATTCTTATACTTCTTTTGTTTACTTAATCGATTTTGCTTATTTACCTATTCGATGTATTAACTTTGTTTCACTCTAATATTCTAATCAACTTTTTTCATTACCAAATTACTTTAGAAAAAAAAGTTTAATTAATAAATTTTGCTCATTTTTTAAAACATTTCATTTGAATATTATTTCTCTTTATCATAACCTGAATATTTTCAATGATTAATATATTTAAAATGTAAAATTATCATTTATGATTTATTTTAAAACTTATTAAAAATTTCAATTTTTAACCAAAGAATACAATTAAGCAAATAGCAAAATAATAATGTTAACAATTACGGAAATGATGATAATTATAAAAAAATGATGATTGAAATGCTAATGATGGCATAAATTATGATAATATATGAATGATGATAAAAATAACACCGAAAACAATAGTAATATTAGAGTAATGCTAACAAAGGTAAAGCAAAATTTTATCATCAATGATAATAATAATATAAATATTTTTAGGTAGCAATGATAAGATTAATTTTATCATTATCATATTGACAGTAATATTATTAACGTTGATCATAGTATTAGCGATGAAAATTAATAATATTTCATCAATTGATAACAACAATTAGCATGCAGAATGATAATATTGATATTGATAATGATACAAATAATAGTATCGATGATAAAAATTTAATAATAATTCCTCAATTGTTGACGATGATAATTAGCATACAAAATGATAATATTAATAATTAATTTTATTTTAAGTTTCCTCAATTGTTGATGATAATAATTAGCATGCAAAATGATAATATTGATATTGATAATGATATAAATAATAGTATCGATGATGAAAATTTAATAATAATAAGTTTCCACAATTGTTGATGATAATAATTGCAATATAAACAATGATAAATAATAATTGCTTTGATAATATTGATAATGAAAATAGCATTTATTTATTTTTTTGCCTCTTCTTCAGCTGGAATGCAAAATAAAAAGAAATAAAAATGATTGGCAAACATGTCAAATATATTTTGTTAAAGTATTTCTTTTTTTTTTTCCTTTCTTTATTCCACTCTTTCATCTCTTCTTTTTTCATTTGTGATAACGATCAATTTGAAATGGAATTTTTTTTTTTTTCCCTCGAAATAGATTGATACATTTGATATGTCATATTGAAATATGAAAAAAAAGAAGCCAATAATGTTTAGTTATATGTTAATGAAATGGATATTAGGCTATATAATACATTTTCATGTTATCGGGAAATTATACTTTGATATCCTAATTATCAAAAATATCAGCAATACGACTATTAATCATCCTTTCTAATCATTTTTTCTTTATCAAAAAAAAAAAGAAATTATTTTGGTTGAGAATGTTTCCTTTCCTTCAAATCATTCTATTCTATTTTTTCATCAGATCAAAAAAATAAATAAATAAAAAAGGAAAGCAATAGATGATGATCATTTGATATGCAAATTAGCGAGGGAAATTTTTATTCGATACTGATTGAAAGAATAAAATGTAGCAATTGTTGTCGAAGTTTTTTTTTTTATTTTTCTTCTCATAACTTAAAAGAAAAAAGTTTAACCGATATGATAATATTAGGAGATATGTTTGATATAAGATGTTCATTTTAATATAATAATTTTTGAATAAAATTGAAATTTGCATTTATCGCAAATGAATTTATCAATTTGAAAATTAATTTAAAATGGATTAATAATAAAAAAAATAATTAAATATTTTATTTTATAAATGCTTTTTTCTTCCTTTTTATTATTTGCAAAAAAAAATTATTTCTGTTTGTTTATTTGTTAAATTTTTTATTTTAAATCAATTCTAATTGTAAATTGAATAATCAAAGATTTGGCAATTTTGGCTTATGCAATAAAATTTCATTCATATTTATTGCATTTTTTCTAAGCTAAATGATTTTTTCTTCTACTAATTAAATCAAAAGATGAACAATATTATTTAATCATTGTTAGATAAAATATAAATACATGCTTTATAGTAATTGTCAAATTTGATTGATTTAATATCATCATTTTAACTTTTGTTATTCTCGATTTTACTAAGTCCTGATCAAATGCATACTGATTTGGTAGTTTCAAATTTATTAAAATGTCTTCAAGTTTTTTATTCTTAGTTATTATTACACATTGAATTATCGAAAAATTTTTTTCTCAACACACATGTTATGATGTTTAACACTAATTATTTATATCTTATCATTATCATAGCTAAACAAAATAAAGCACTAAATATTAATGATAAAAGGATTAAAATTTATTCTAGATAATGAATAAATAGGAAACAAGAAAAAAAACTATCATGTATTAAATAGGTAATAATATTTGAGTAAATAAGCAAATAAATTTGAATAGTAATGAAACAAACATAAACGAATGATAGCTTAAACAAAAAAAAAAGTTCAAATTTCCATTAATATTTAATATTTCAATTTTTGCTAAAATTTTCACTAAATTATCTTTCAATATATTAAATTTGAATATTTGATAAAAGAAGAATTTTTCATCCTAAATTTTTAATTATTTTTACAATTTAATTATCAAAAAAAGTAAAAGAAAGTAAGAAATGAAAAATTAAAAATGAATCAAAATTTAGAATTGGAAAAAAAATTTTTTTATAAAATGTCAAGCAGAAAGAGGTATGAATTATAATCAAAAAAAAATCTATTTTTTACTTTTTTTTTTTTGCGAATGAATGTATATTTGAATGAAAGAACAATAATCAGAAAATGATTTGACCTAAATCAATGATCGTATCAAATATCGATGATGCATGAATACGCGATAAAAATACTTATTTATTTATTTATTTATTTATTCTTTCTTTCTTTTTCTCTTTTTGTTCACAAATTTTCACTATAAAATACATTTCACAATTTTAATTCATATTAATTTTCCTTCTTTGTTTTTTTCCTCTCTCTCTCTCTCTCTCTCTTTTCCCTTTTTACAATTTATCAATCTTTTATTTTTGCAGAAAGAAAACAAAAAAATTTTTTTGTAAAAAAAAAAATGACATTGATAATATGATAGTTATAATAAATATTGATGATATAAGAATAATTAATTTAATTATAAAAAGAAAAAATGAAAGCAAAAATTTTTCATTCAACTTATATTTAATTAAAAATTTTTCCTTCCCTTTTTTAAACGATCAAAAAAAAAAGATAAAAATTCAAAAATGTCAATAATTGCTAAATTTACTTATTAATATGAGATATGATTACTTGAAAGAATTAATTCATATAATTTCATTTAAAAAAAAAAAAAAGAAAAAACATAGTATATTATCAATATTTTTATAAATTAAATAAAAAACAAAATTAGCCTAATTAATCGATTAATTAGCATATTTATCGTTGTATGCAAAAATTTGATATCAATAAAAAGAGAAAAAACAAGACAAGACTATCGATCTTTATTATATCAATAATTATTCGTATTAAATATATCAATATATTTATATAATTATTCGATAATTCATTCTACGATTATCAATCTTTCTACGATTATCGATCTTTTTATAATATCAATAATTATTCCTATTAAATATATCAATATACTTATATAATTATTTAATATATTATTCCATAACCATCGATTTGTTATCATATCAATAATTATTCCTATTAAATATATCAATATACTTATATAATTATTTAATATATTATTCCATAACCATCGATTTGTTATCATATCAATAATTATTCCTATTAAATATATCAATATACTTATATAATTATTTAATATATCATTCCATAACCATCGATTTGTTATCATATCAATAATTATTCCTATTAAATATATCAATATACTTATATAATTATTCAATTTATCATTCTATGATTAATAATAATTTGAAAGAAAGAAAAATAAAAATAAAATTTGCAAAATTTTTGAAATACAATAAAAGAAAAAAAAGAAGAAAAAATGAAAGAGAAATTAGGAAATATATTTCTTGAAATATATCATATAAAAGTTATTAAAAATATATATATATATATATAACGGATGGGAAAGGAAGGTTGCAAGTTTAATTGTTCAATTGAAGACAACTGAAATAACGATAGGACAGGTAAGTAAGTAAAGGTAATGGCAATCATTCAAAAACCCGACTTATACCCGACATCATCAATAGACGACAACGGAGGGAAACAAGAAGGGGACAGTCAATCTGGCGGTGTACAACATCTATTGCATCGATGATATTGCAAACAAAACTTGTATATATGTGTATGTTGTATATATGTATGTATGTTTGTATGCGTATGTGTATGTGTATGTGTATGGCACATAAGACATTCTTGCTAAAGACGATGAAATAAGATGAAAAAGAAACTACGGAGAAGAAATAAAAATTACATATACAGCTGATGATGATGATGATGATGATGATGATGATGATGATAATAGCAATGATAATGATGATAATAATGATGGGAAATAATATTATGCGTTTAAAATATAATTTTAGCAGAAATGATGTTTCTTTCTTTCTTCTTTTTCGTTTCTTCACAAACAATATAGCACAATAATTTGAATGAAAAAAAAAAAAAAAAAAACAATAAATGGTAAATAAATATGACTATCCAAGTATTATTAATAATTATTGTTAAGAATACTTATGATATCAATCAATGTAAGATTGTGATATCGATAATAGTAATAATAATAATAGTAGTAATTATGGATAGTTGAAAATGGTTAATAATAATAATAACAATAATAGTAATAATAGTATTAGTAATAGCATAATACTAGTAGTGATGATTGAAAATAGTTAATAATGATGATAATTAATAATGATAATAATAATAATAATAATAATAATAATAATAATAATAATAATAATAATAATAATAATAATGATAATAATAATAATAATAGTCATGATGGGAATGATATGATGCTGTGATAACATTATTTGCATAGATAATACGTGTTTTGTAACATTGCATTAATATGATGAAGTATATTACAAAAATTTGAACTAATATAATAGTTCGTGAATTGCATTGATAATCAGTAAAAAATGGTAACAGTGATACAGTAAAGAAATGATAGCAGTGATACTGTAAAGAAATGGTAGCAATGATACATACTATAAAGTGATGATAGGAGTTGTATAATGAAGGAATGGTTTTTTTAAAACAATGTTTCCATGAAAAAATGGTAATAATAATAATAATGCCATGAAGGAATACTAGTAATGATATTATAAAGAAGCAGTAATAATAATACCATATATCATGCATATTTTATATATGTATATTGATATCGTCATTATTTTATAAATAATGCTGACATATTGTCAATATCGAATCCTTTAATATCACGTAATATATATATATAGTATAATGCCAAAATGTTAAATTATCTAGAAAAAAACCATCTAAAATGATATATATATATATATATATATATATATCAATGGAATTTAAATAATAACTTCGGCGAAATCATAATAAATTATTGATGCATAATTGCAAGTAAATATGATAATGTGGTAAGAATTATTTATTTAATATGAAAAAAACCATATGATCGATAATTAAGATGGCATTTCGATCGTACAAACTATCGTTTGGATAACTTTATTCTTTCAAATTTTTCGGATTTTTTTTTTTTGATTTTCGTTTTTTTGATTTTATTTTTTAAAAATTTAGCAGTGTAAAAAAATTAAAATTATGTAAGCTCGATAAGAATAGAAAATATTCGACAAATCTTCTCTCTTCCATATTCTTGCACAAAAACTCACTATGCCTATTCTCCAGTCAAATACCGTATTAGATAAGCGTCCTTGAACGAGAGAAAAACGATTCCAATCCACCCTCCCTCCACATTCCATTCCTAATCATCATCATCATCATCAACTAAACGAAAGGAGTAAATAGGAATAAATAGCTTTAGTTATATTTCATCGGTAAAGATAATTTTTATTTCATCTAAAATAATCACTAAATGAAATAGATTAATTTCGAATATCATAAATTATAGCTATCTGTAATTTTCAATAGTTAATACGACTTCATTTATATTTTCCGCTATTATTATTATCATGAAATATTTGCAAATTCAACTTTGTTTACTTATTTTTTATCAGCATTGGCAAAATTTCTTATTCAGAATTTTTTTCTTACAAATTAAAAAATAGAAAAAAATAAAACAATATATGTTAATCTAACAATATCTCTGCAATTTTTGACAGAGTTATTTTCATACTATTTTCTTTTGCAAATGCAAAAAAATTCTTGAACGTTCACTAATTACGTTCATGTTTTCAGCTTTTTCTTTTTTCTGTTTTCCTCGCTTTATTTTTGATAAATAATAAAAAATTGGAATTCTATAATTGTTAAATTAGCAAAACGATAACTTTTTAGCAAACAGTTCTTCGGCTTGAAAAATCTTTGGTCGTTAATAACATCGCTTTTTATGACCTCTTTTATGGTATATGAAATTGTTTAACGAATGAAGAATTTCAAAGCACTAAAAATATTGTATATAATATTCTTCTATTTTTATGCTTCTTTTACTGCAGTTCTCAATTTTTTCCTATTTTTCAGATTGAATTGAAGAACAAAATTAATAAGAAATAAATTTATCAAACAAACTTAACATTAGGAATTTTAATAAATGAATTTAATTATATAAACCAATAAACATCATGAAATCAAATCTCTCTGCAGGCCCGTCAATCTCGCGGGATCATTCAGTTCCACATCTTTAAGTGGCCGATGAAGTCGTGCAGCCAACTAAAAGTTAATAATTTTTTAAAAATAAGAGATGGTTTTTAATAAAAAAAATACTAAAATTATATATTCCACAACTATATACATGCCAAATTTCTTGAACAAAAGAAGAGAATTCTTTTCCCATTCGTAAACATTGAATTCCAATGTATGAAAAACAAAAATATTAAGAAACGTAAAAAAGTAAAAAGATATAAAAGGCCCTTCCTTCTTTTCCGTAATTATTTCGATCCGTAGAGATTAGAATTGCAAGATGCTATATTCAAACAAAAAATAAAAATACGATCCATTAGAAAAGCTAACGAAAATGCAAAATGTAATCCCTAAGCAAACACTGTTTTGCTAATCGCTAATGAAAATTAAAGCATTGAACCGCAAAAATTTTTATTCCACCATATGCAAATTTTATCGTAAAGACGAAATCTGGAGTGATATTTTATTACATATTTTATTATATTGATTATGAGAAAACTGACTTCAACAGAATTCACATGCTTTACTTCCCAAGCTCGTCGAACGAATGATGTCATCAAACATTTATGCAAACTTCCAATGCGACCAATTCGACCGCATCGATGCACATAATCCGAAATTTGCCGCGGAAAGTCATAATTAATGATATGCCTCAATTGAGGAAGATCTAAACCTCTGCAATTTCCAAGAATAAAAATTTTCGATACATCTAGAAATAATGGATTACTTTTGTGGTTGTGGAGATACAGCCTCAAGGTATTTGCTTCATTAAAATTTTTATAAGAGCTTTGAAACGATTGCAAAAATCATTTTATATTTCGTTTTTTCCTGTCAAATATAACATATTAACACTGCATAAATATAACATGTTTGCACCATGATCGTTAAATATAAAAATATTTAATGCCCAGAAATACCTGCTAGCAACATCCGTTGCTATAATAGTACGCACTATGCCACTATGTAAATCGTCAATTAGCCGCTCAATTCTTCGACCACCGCGCAGAGAAGTGTGCTCAATACCCACTTCCCTTAACGAATTTGATACCAAATTTACATTTTTTAAATCCTTAAAAAATCGAAATCTTCAATGCTTTCAAAAAAAAAGTCACGAAATGTCATTATTATACTGATGGTAGGCTTCACATCAGAAATAAAAATGATTCAGAAATAGAAACGAGCAAGTTACTTGCTCAAGCATCAAAGGTATTTAATAAAAAAAATATTATAATGGATTTTTAAGATTTAACCTTGCAAAAGATTAAAGTTTGGCCCTTGGAAAAGAAAGTCCTTTTGGAGTAATTCTTTCAATTTCTCCAGCTTGTCCATTTCTCTAATTCTGATGAAAGTTTGTTTTATATGAGGCATAATGCGGTGCAAATTTTCAGTTTTGACACAATATAAATATTCATAATCCACTATGCTTTCAGCAATCCGCTGCAGTTCATCCGGATATGTAGCAGATGAGAAAATCAAACGTATACCATCTCAAAATTCAATACAGGTAAAATCGAGTTAATTTTCTTAATATGACCATTAAAAAATCGGAAATTCAAAGAAACAACGGAATAACCTGAATATTCTCACTAATACTTCAGAGTTTTATAACACGACATGTGTTAAGCATAAATGTATCATAAAATATCATTCCTATACAATCTAAATCAATTTCCATCATAAAAGTTCCAATGAAGAACAAAATGATATATCCTTTAATTTATTTTGTCAAAAAATTATGGATCAGCAAACCTGTAGCATTCTTATCGATTACCGAATGTCGTATTTTAAGACGGCTAAGTAATCCAGTGATACTATTTAGAAAACTATCATCGAGCAACATATCAGCTTCATCCAAAACAATGTAATCAATATTAAGAGTTGTGAAAAAATCAGGAGGGAAACTCGGTGTACTAACAAGAATATTCCAATCCTGCAATCATAAAAATGGCGTACAACTTGAATTATTAAACTATATTTTTGGCTTTAAAATGGGCATAACTAAAATTGCCGATGTTTCTTCATACTGGACCAAAAAATATCGATTTAATAAACTTTTTTTTCGTTTTTGAAATGTTATAACTGTTTGAAACTATTTCCATATCTTAAAAGGCGTACTTCCTCGCTCTTCAATTTTTCGCTTCGCCAATTCTCACTTCCTCCAATAACTTTGATATCAGTACCTTCCGCAAGTTTGCTGATCATAAGAGAAGTTTGCATCCGCAACGCATGCGTCGGAACTAATACAACGCCTGCAAAAACGAAGTGAATTTAAAAAATAAATAGAACTTATCCGAATGAATTGAATTAATCCGTAATTATGACATGAAAGAAGATTATAACTTTTTTATAATACCTTTCGGAAGCAAAAAATTTCAACAGATATTGATCGCTTTAAGAATTACCTGCAGGCATCGAAGTGCAATTCTCTCTTTGATTTTTAAATAATAACAATGACGAGGGATAAACTGAACAAGGATAGACAAACCTTTTGTACGTCGATCCACAGTATGCAATAAATTAGATAACAGTGGCGCAGCATATGCTACTGTTTTGCCTGAACCTGTTTCAGCAGCTATAAGAAGATGTGCATCGCTTTTAAAGGCTCGGAATGCTCGACGCTAAAATTTGTAAGAAATCAATGTTACTGCAATAAAAAACTACTAAGCGCTACTAAACTGAAATGATATTCTCGAACAAATAAATTTTAGACGGATTTATCGGAATGTTTTAATTGATGATTGGAATACTTTAATGGATGTACCTGTATAACTGTTGGCATTCGAAAATTTAGTTTCCGGATGTTCTCGACAATCACTGGATCAAGCAGATTTACATTTTCATCCCAGGAAAACGCTTCATCACGGTTGAATGATGGATTCTGAAAACTAAGCGATTTGTATATCGTTGACTAATTACATATTCATAACGTTAAGTACAAAATAACTATCGTTAGGAATGGAATCTTCTCACCACTGGACATCATCTAAAAAAGGAGTGAATAAGATAATTTTTTTACTTAAATTGTAAAATCAACAACGCATTTACCTCATGTATCATAAGGAAAAATTAAAATATTGAAAGAAATGAAACTAAACAGAGTATACAATTCTTCCTGGATTAGATAAAAATAAATCGAAGAAAGCAATATTGAAAAAGTAAGCACTATCCATAAATATACCTTTTTCGTAACCGGATAAATAGTGAACCAATCATTTTTATATTTGGATTTTACCCAATATTGGCTAACTAATTGTATATCGCCTGGAGGATATCGCATACCTTCATAATGATTATATTCCTTTTGGCACAATCTAAAAATGACAGTCAGTGATATAAGTGTAAATGAAAACCTTGAAATGAGAAAGAAAAGAAAGCATGAGATATCATTGATAGTCATATTAATGATATTAAATTTTGCTTCGTTCAACTGATTCAAATTTTATTGAACTGAATTTCAGCCAAATGTCATTGATTTTGTCATTTCTAACAGTTTTTAACGAAACTTACCAGAAAGAAAAAATAAGACTTAATCTTTTAAAAGTTTTGATAGAGTAGTTGAAATAATATATAGATTATTTCTAACTAGCCATAAGTTATCAAACATTTCTAACTAGCCATAAGTTATCAAAGAAACGAACCAATAATAACTTTTGCTGTACTTCGATCTACACCATACAACTTCTGATACTGCTCTTCAGCTTCTTTTTTTTCTCATTTTTTTCGCTGTTTTCGTCCAAATGCCAATGGTTCCGTAATTATAGGTAATTCTCTGAAAGATTTGTGAAGGATTCCCTGAAAGATATTGTACATCCAATTTTGGAAGCATTTCTCAGACAAATAATCGATGTATGCAATGACTCTTCGTTTTTTTCAATATTTATTTTTAGCAAAACTTTGCAGGAATGGATTTAGCTCAAGAATGTCAACTACCATAAATAGCCAAAATAAACTAAAATCTAAGATCAGGTCGTAATTTATTGTCTGCAAAAAGTAAAAATCCCAATTACTTGCTTTCGTTGAATTTCGACCGTAAGAAACTGGATGTCCATCCGATATCTTCATCAACATCATCATCATCTTCGAACATGCCGTCATCAGTTTCTTCGAAATCACTTGTTTGCTTTGGGCCATGAGATATTTTGAGCGGTGAAAGCTTTTTTCAAACGAACTCAATAATCCGAACTGTAAAATAAAAATATCCGAATAAAATTTTTGCAATTACCTGTAAAAATTAAAATTCTGAAGCAGAAAAATTCTTACCGTATCGGCCGGTTTTCTTCGTTCATTTTTCCGATGTATTACTGTATAGGTACTAGTCGATTTTTGATCTTTTACCGATTTCTTGTTCGTTCCAGCAGTAGCTGAACAGAATCGGGAAGATGTCTGAACAGCAGCAAATTTCGAACATATTCGCCGCATCTAACTTTTACACATATATTTGTTTACCTAAACATTCAGTAATTTTCATTCAAGTACAACATTATCGACTAATTTGTATATTAGTTTAATTGGTCTAATGATCAATAAAATTTAACCCTAATTTTTTGCGGTTAATTTGGTACGGATTATTTTAAAAATTAATTAAAGCAAGTAATCTTTTAGGTAAACCGATTCTTCCTTAACACCCGCAATATTGAGTTATTGAGTAAATAATCTGTACCAAATTAATATCTATAATAAATAATTAGACTAAACCTTATTTCTTTTTCCTTCCCTTATCCTTTATAAAAATTCATTTATTCTTTCATTTTTTCTATATTCAACTTTCTACGCTAATATTTTCTCATTCATTACTTTCAGATAGAATTTACTAATCTATTTCTTAAATCGAAAAAAATTTGAGCTATTAATTTATGAGATTTATGTAAAAATAAAACTACTTTTAAACATTTAAATGATAAATAACATTTAACGGTATTTTTTTGTATACTAAATGAGTTATATAGATATTAAATATTCAAATTAAGCCATAAACTATTAACAGAATAATATACCAACAAATCAGTTAGATATATTTGATTAATTAAATAATTGGATAAATGAGATAAACATTTAATTCTTTTAAATAAATTAGTGTACGGACTAGTAATTATTCATCATTTTGAACTTTTAAGGAAATACAAATTGAAACAGAAGTCTTATCTTGGATTCTTATCCACGAATCATTCAGATTCGGGATGGCAACTTATTAGCGCCGAAACACAACCTAACATCCTTCCCTGAGAATCCTGTCTGTGGGGATTTTTCTCCTACCAGACTTTCCGTCTCACTTCTCTCATTACTCCAAAAAACCATATTCATTTGAATTCTCATTATTTCGCAAACTGAATCCAACAATTCCTTATTTGCTTTGGGACTATTTTGCTATTAGTGTGTTAGGTGCCCTGCAGGTTGCGGTATGTCTTAATTAGTGAGAGGCGTTTAATGACGAGCAGATAATTGATAATCAGGAGTTAATAGCTAGTAATTAGTATTGATTTTAAATCCACCCATTAATTAACGACATAAGTTTAAATACTTGTAAAAATCAAATTTGTGGAACATTATTTATCGTATTGGTATTATTTTCTGTGGTTGTTATCAATTGATTGATTAGAAATAATTCATATAGCCGTGATTAGAAACAATTCATATAATCTAATTTGACAAATAATTGATTTCTGTAATAAATGGAAATTTGTTTCAAAAAATGATGGCTTAGTTTTTGTGAACGATTTTTTCTTTTTTTTATTTGTTTATTTGACAACGTTTTATGTAATTCTCTGTAATTTGCTTCACAAAGAACAATTTATGTAATAAACAACGATTCATTTGACAGATAGCAATCCGCCTAACAATTAAATAGGTTCAAAATGAATTTAAATGGTAATAATCATTCTGTACGAAAAAGCAAACTCGTAAAGTGAAGAAAAATTGAGACGATTGCAAAATGCGAAAAAATTAAAACGATATATGGTAGATGCAATTAAAGATGTCAACCTTAGGAAACATGCAAATGCCCGAAAACGAGCTGCTGATGTAAGTTACTAATCTTTTTTTTTGTATTTTGATTGTTAAAGGAAAGCTATGTTGTGAATAAAGGGATTTCAAATAAATGTATTGCAAATAGATAAGTTTGATGTAATGAATTAAAAACAAATAGAGAATGACAAATTATTGCTTTCTCTATTCACAGTTTTAAGTAGCTTTAGTAATCTTGATTAAATATTAAAGGAATTATGAATAATTCGAATTGATTGTTGCAACGTTGAAAGTAGCTCCAAATAGTTTTCATATTTAATTGATTCTAAGTAATCACTTTGTGATTGATACATGTTTATATTTCTTCATTACTCTCAGTCATTAACTTTTTATGTGTTTCACCTCACTTCAGTGATTGATATATTTTTTATTTACAAACAAATGGATTTATCAGTTGAACTATAGCTCATTTTTAATGAAGAATTATTATTATTTTTGTTTTGCGCTTAACATGCTTTACGTTCTAGATTGAGGACGATTGGTTTGCGGATCGCCAAGTTGTAGTTGAAAATGAAGCAGATGATGATATTCTTCCCTTGGATATGCTTGATGCGGATATTGATTGGGAAAATAGTGCATTTGCTTCAAAAATCAGGCGGATTGAAAAAGGTTAAAATTGAGGTTAATATGGTATAGAGAAAATTATTTCTATAGTATAGGTATATTAATGATTATTATGGTCATTTGCATAAAATAATACTATCCGAAATGTCATATCTTACTTTACATCTTGAAAAATAAAATAGTGTTTTTCATTCCTCACAGTGTTGTCATCATTTAAAAAA
The DNA here is from genome assembly GCA_024305405.1 of Dirofilaria immitis. Classification (NCBI taxonomy): domain Eukaryota; kingdom Metazoa; phylum Nematoda; class Chromadorea; order Rhabditida; family Onchocercidae; genus Dirofilaria; species Dirofilaria immitis. Next base: position 1,028,222 of record JAKNDB010000088.1, on the reverse strand, counting down.
GTACAGGAGGAACAGAATTATCCATTGAAATATAGTTCATTTTTAATCGATCCATTTGTATTTTGTTCATTTGAGTTAAAATATTTTTTCTTTTACTTGCAAAAATTGAAGCATTTTTCATTTGTAGTTAAAAGTGATGCTGAAATGGATGATATTGAAAGTAAAACACGTAAATTTCCTGGTACACTGGATGATAATGAGCGCGAGCTATTGCCAATTAAAGTGGGTACCAAAATAATAAGGCAAACATGTAAGAAAGATGAATCTGAAAGTGGTGGTACGTTTTTAATACCTAATTTCCTTATAATCTTAATTACCTTATTAGTTTGTCAGATGAAGTTCTGCAAATATCCTTGGGAGAAATGTTATTTGTTTCATATTTTTAATTTTTTTAGAAGACGTAGAAGAGAACCAGAAGGAAGATGAAAATAGTCAAGTTGATTTATCTCATTTGAATGCAGCAGAATTATTAAAATTACGCCACGAATACGTGGAAGAAGCAAAAAATAAAATTAGCGATTTAGCACACTTGATTATTGCCGATCCTCATTCTGAGGTAAAAATTTACTACTTGTTGAATTTTCCCTTAAATATATAAGGTGAAAGAAAAAATATTTACGTTGGCAGATTAAAAGGATATTACGCAAAAATCACAATTAAATTGTAAATGTAAATAACAAAAACGAATTGGACAGTAGTTGAAAGTTTTTTTTGAAATGTAATTTATTAAAACGTTCGTAATCCAGAAGTATATAATCTTGTCTGTGAGAGAAGCTTCTGTTCAAGATTTTACACTTTTTCATATGAACATCGTTTTTAAGGAATAGAAAAGCATGTATTAGTATAACATTTCCTGCCTAAAGTTTCAAAAACGTTTTTAAGAACTTCAGGTCCACAAATTGAAAGAGTTGCATTTATTGTCTACAGGCAATGGTGTTTCTTTATTGGCTCGTGAAACTGTAATGAAACTTGCAAGTGTTTCATTGGCCGAAATTTTTGTAGATATAATTCCTGGTTATACGATAAGGTTGTTAATTTTTCTTATTGTTTTCTGTTCTTTTTTTGTCCATTTGGTCTTTTTTGAAGTTACGATTATTACTCTTAATCTGTTTTTTTAATAAAAACCTTTAATTCATAATTTAGGCCTCATAGCGAAGAAGAAATGGCTCAGCAACTTAAGAAAGAAACAAAGAAATTATATGAGTTTGAGCAAACACTTTTACGATACTATCTAAAATATTTACAGTATTTGGAAAGTTGCGCTGGTAGTAAGTGAATATTTTGACATATTTATTTCTTTTTCTATTCAAATGAGGAATTATCATTTACCGGAAGTTCAAAATTTTATCGAACTTTAATGTATTTTTCTTTTAATTGTTCATGATGAATGGATAATATGAATTGCGCTGTTTTATCAGCTGCTCTTTTTACATTTTATCCCTCATCAGTTTAAAGCATGACTCATTAAATGAAAAAATCCAATATCAAAAAGTGCTTTTTATTTGTGCACAATTTTAAATAAATAAAATTTCCAGAATTATTGAAATCTCCTAAACAACTAAACGATGATCTATTGCCTATTCTTTGTTTAAAATGTCTCTCACGACTTCTTCTATCTGCACCTCATTTCAATTATGCTTCAAATATAATAAATTTTGTAGTTCGCTTAACTACTTCAAATTCCAAGGAAGTAAGCTCTTTGAACATCATTATTTTCCTTTTTGGATTTTTGTTAGATTCACTTACCGCCTTAGAGCTCAGTTGTTGTGATCAATTTAATTTGATATAAATGACGGAAGCCGTGACCTTTTGATAGGCTATCGATATATGTTGTTCTTCACTGAGCGAACTGTTTCACAATGACTTAACTTTTCGAATATCTGCCACTGCAGCAAAATCAATTGCATCTATTGTTAATCAAAAAAGGGCAACGTTCCACCAGCACTGATCGCAACATTCTTGAAATTGAAAGTAAAGGTTAGTATTTCCAAATTTTTGTTTTGAAGGAATATGAAATTAGATAGTTTGAAACTTGTTTGAATTTAAGAACTTGAATTAATTTGAAAGATTTTAAATTGAATAAAATTCTTCAAAGAGTCAAATTTTATGAGGATTTTGGATTTTCTTTTTCAGGAAGTAAATAAGAGTGGAAAAATCAGGAAAAAGAGAAGCTATTGAATAAGAAAAGATTGCTGAAAAAGGAGAAGAAAAAAAAGTAAAGAAAGGGTATGATTTTTTACTAACTGGATTCTACGAAAATATATATATATATATATATATATATTTTTAATATAATGAAAATTCTCCAAAAATAGATATGTAATATTTTTAATATAATGAAAATTTCTGCAGTTTTGTAATTAACTGCATAGCAAACCTGTTACTGATTATTTTACCCATCCTCTGGTTAGATTTTGGATTTGAGGAAAGAATTAATTAGCAGATATATGACAATTTTTTTCGTATCGCTTACACATAAACAGTTTTTCTTGCTTTTATCCAGCGGATGGTATAGCCACTCTTATATCATAAGGGAATGATTATTTCGAAATTTACAAATTGAAAATTTTGAGGTTTTGCAGCTACCAACTCTTTTTGCGTTATTAAAATAGTGGTTTTAGTTCGCCAAGCAATTAAAGAAACTAGAAGCTGATTTGAAAGAAGCTGAGGCAGCTGAATCAGCTTCAACAAAACTGTCATTTGCAAGTTTTTTATTTCATTATGATAATGTAACATTAGTTTATGAAATACTTTGCTAAGTTTTAGATTTTATTTAATTATTATTGAGAATCATCTTTTCTTCAAAAATTATTTATTTATGCTTGGTGAAGATATATTCCAAAATTTTTTTTCAAACATTTCTTTGCTGTATATTTGAAGTTCGAAACACAATAAATCGTCTTAATAGAGTCAGCATGTATTAAAAGGTTAGCAGGCGAACCACTACTTGAAAAGCGAACTCGTGCTGATTACTTAATAAAATTTTTGGAATTGCCACTTTACTTATGATTAACGTAAACATGAAATTTAGGCAACCGAAACGATGAATCACGTATTTGCAACATACTTTCGCGTCATCAAACGATTGCCTACAACGAATTTATTGGAACCAGTGCTAGAAGGTCTGGCTAAATTCGCGCATTTAATCAACATTGAATTCTTTGACGATATGATATCTGCACTATCCTCACTTGTCAATCAGCAGGTTTTCCCATTTTCTTACTTTTCAAATTCAACTCATTAAAGCAGGCACAATTATTTGGAACTGAATTTCTTTCTAAACTATAAGTCAAATGTAAACAATGAATTATGAATTTAATTACTTAACGAATTAGTTATCTTCTCTGATATGCATCCTTAAATAGGTAAGTATATGTGTTAGATTGATTCAGTTTTCTATTTGAGAAATCATCTTTATAATGTCAGAAAGAAATGTTAGAAATGTATGGGAAAACTATTTCAACTCAAGAAAATTCATGACTGCGAATGTTTCGAATTATTTACCCATCATGGTTAAAATTTTTGATAGACTTATGTCATATTTTTAGTGTGTACAATGATTCAATATCAAACAATTATTTTAATATTCTAGCATCTTCGACTGATAGATTCATTGCGATGTATATACACATCATTTACAATGCTTTCTGGTGAAGGCGTTGCATTGAACATCGATCCATCTCGATTTTATTGGTCGATGTATCGTTTGTTACCTGCCTTGGCATTTGAAAAGCAAGGTTTATTTATTTTATTTGATTCTCTAAACATTTATTCATTTCATTGTATATCTACTTTACTTTATTAGAATGCAAAGTAGATAGCTGGTATCCATTTCGTCAACATAATCAGAGGTGGTATCTATTTCGACAACTAACTGTCTACCTTGCCTTCCAATAATTTAGCTTTTATTAGTGTGAATTATTTTATAACGAATTAATAGCAAAATAATTCTTCAGATGTACTTGCAAATACATTATCACTAATGTTACGTACATTAGATCTGATGATTAATAGTCGTCGTAAACAAGTTCCGGTGTGTCGTGTAGCCGCTTATATTAAACGTCTATTAGCTATAGCTTTTTCATGCCCTCTTCTGGTGCAGCAGCTATTTTGCTATGTATTAGATCTTTTTTATTGTAAGTTTTTATTTGTTTCATTTGTTAATATATTTTTATAGTTTTTTCATGTATTTGTCTCACTGTTAAAACAAAATAATAACTCTGTTGTGAATTTAAATTATATCCATAGACACAGTGATCACTTATGGGAATTTGAGAAATAGTTTTTTTTTAGTGCAAAATTCTCATTAATTTAAATATTTTCTCCCACCGATATATTTGTTTAGAAAAATTATTTATAAAAATTCTTAACAATAAATTAAAACTCCTTGTCAAATTAATTTTTATTAATAGGTATTGTGGGATTGAATTTAGGGGACAATATAGCTTTTGTCGTTGATTTAAATTATTCTTACGATATAATTAAAATAACAGTACTTTTAAATTATGATGTATTAATTATTTCTCGATTTTGTTGATTTTGTTTAAAATAACGGAAAATTTAACGGTACGGAATTCATGAACAATCAATAATTAACAGCTTGTCCATCGAAAAATAACTATTTGATTATTTTTAAATTGACATATAGGCTTATCCAAAATTGGACTGTATGATGGAAAATACAGATGGGAGCTCTTATATCGAGTCTTTCAAGCCAGAAATTAATGATCCAGATTGTTGTGGTGGTCTTTCTTCGTCAATAATCGCTGAGATAGATATTTTCTCTAGGGTATCTCTTTTTCATTTATCGTTCCGCTTTAGACAAAAACATCAACGAAAATGTTTTCGGGTAGATCTATTTTTGCGATTTGTTAAAAATATTTTGCAACTTTATTTTGCTGATGTAATTGATCGTTTTTTGGGGAATGGAGTGTTTAATCAAACAAGTAGTCCTACTTTTTAGTATTTATTTGAGAAAGAAGTTCATGACAATATTTTCAAGTATCATGTGTTTTTAGCATTCTGACAAAACAATTAAATTGATAGCACGATATCTTCAGTCCGGTTTACCATCTACAGGATCGAATCGTCTGTTGCCGGAATATTCAATTAAGTTAGTTGAAATCTAAAAAAAAGCATTAAAGATTGATTTGCTTTGTGTTGTTTTTTACCTCTTTTTTTTTTTTAAATTTAACTATTGGGTTATTGCCTCTTCTGTTTCAGTAATTTTCAAAAAACTTTTTTGATCATTTTTAAGGAAGGCATACGAATGGTATGAAGAGAACAAGAATACGGGAGAAGATAATGACGAGCCTTTTTTATGGAACATATCATTGCTTTCACGAAGGTTTTTTTTGGTAGTAAGAAATATCAAAGTTTTCTATTGCATTTTCTGAACTTTTCATTAATCAAAAAGAATATTTCTATTTTTTTTACGTTTTCTAAGAAAAATGAATAGTACTGATCAAACATTTCTTCAGAAACATAAATTGCAACTAACATCGAAAACGTTACATTCGTTGGTATGCAGATGGACTGAAGAAAGTGTGGAAAGAAAGTCTTAAGCGTGTGCACATTTGTCGCTATTAATATATTTTAAAATTGTAATATTTTGTTAAGTTTGATAAATAGAAATTTTTTCATTCACTTCTTTGTCCTCTTAAATATCGACTTCTTCACTTTAGCCAAGATATTCTTATTTTTGTCACTTTGATGAAGAGATTTTTCTTAAGTGATGATTTCGGTATAAGATTATATGTAAGATAGTCGTTTTTTTTTCATACAGCAAATATGGAATTCTTTAGCTAACCTTTATTCAGCTTACGACAGAGTAAAATGATAATCATACATATAAGTATTAGCAGTAAAAAGAAATATTCGTTCGTTTTTTTGTTTCTTTTTTCTCTCTTCCTTTCATTTTATTTCTTCTTATTCGTTCCATATAAAGTTTGAAAATTTTTCTTCTATCTTCTCTGTTATTATCGTAAGTATAGCAAATTAAAATACAGATCAATATCGCAATCATCAAAGCATTAAATTACAAAATAAAGAGTTTTACAAAATTACGATAAACTAAATAATATAGTAGAAGAAGTCGTTTATTTCATAGCCTAATAATTTTATAAAATTCTTTGGAATTTTCCTAAATATCTATTATTGTAATAATATCTGAAAATAGGACACTATTGATTAATTCCTAGTATTCTCAACTGTTAATTATTTAATGAGCGGATATATATATAAATACATTAGAATATTTAGCAGTCGGTCGTCATGAATTACATTGTTTTCTCAAATATATTCTTTAATTAAAATTGTTAATTGGCGAAAGAAAAAAATCATAGATTTTCGTTAGATAACTTCTTATCCAATGCTTCTATTTATTTCAAAATTGTTCAGTCGAAATTTCATTTCTTCTGATTATTTAGGAAAAAAAAGAAAAATTAAATGAATGAATGAACGATTACATAACATTTTTGATGAATTCTTCTTCTAGCTTTACAAGTTAGTCGATCAAAATGCGGATTATATCCAGTTTTTATTCTTTTCATAGAAGAATATAGATTGAAATTTCACTTTTTTTTATTGTTATTTAAAAAAATATTTTTTGCTCCTTCATAAAAAAGAAAAAATTTTTGAAAATAAACGACTTCAGATCGAAAAATTCTTCACCGGTCAACCATATTAATTTATAGGTTGCGCATTCGTACTGTTTCAAAATGATTGTCGAAATGCGATACAGGTCACATTACCTTTCGTAGCTTCGCAATATAAATTAGAGCTGTATACGTACGAGAAATGACCTTTCGAGCATATCACATCAATACTACCACCAAATTTAGCTTCTGCTTGATCATTTATAGCACGTTTCGAAGCTGATGAATTCTCACTAATATTCTAAAATTTTTTTTTGATATTAAATTTTTAAATCTAACATTTATGAAGCTGATGAATATATATATATACTTTTTATCTATCCTAAATAGCTAGAAAATTATGCTATCATCATTTTTCTTAACTCATTAATTTCTACGAGCCGAAATTGCTTTCCTAATTCAGTTACTTTTTTTTTCATCAATGAAATAAGATCAAATATTTCTAAATCCTACAAAAAAAAAAAAAAATTCATTGATAATTGATAAAACCTCAAGCATAAGTTCTTTTAATTCACGACTATTGCATTTGATATCTGTTCCAGGTTCCGAATGACTTTTATTCATTTTCGACAATTTTGGTTGATTTTTATCTACGATATGTTTATCAGAAATGCCATAATTTCGACGATTTCTTTGATTGATTGTAGCATTTTGTTCTGGTGATTTTATCAAATCTGAATCATCTTCCTAAAAATAAAAATTAAACGAAACAAAAAATTTTTAACAAAGAAAATAAAAAAATAAGAAACAAAAATAAGTATAAGATTAATTTTTGTACTATTAGTTTTAAAATATTATAAAATTGTAATCATTACATTATAAGAATTATTATTTCAAATATAATTCTACAATTGTTACTATATGCGAAATAAAATTAAATTAGTTAATGTAAAAAAAAGTTTGCCCTATTTATCTTATCCTATTTAAAACGTATCTCAAATAGATGTAATCTATTAATTTGATGTTATGTTTTATTTAATCTGAGATATTCAAATGAAATTATCAAAATCAATAAATGCAATTAAAAATTTTAATAGCCAAACAACAGATATATATCATAACAAAATTACAACATCCTATGGATCATTCATTCATTTATCATACGAAAAATGATAATCACAATATTCTTGATTATGGCTAAATTGTATGAATTAATCTATTATTATCATATGATATCATCTATCTTTGTAGTCTATTACATTTCGCTAATTTACTAATTTATCATATATTTTAATTTCTACTATTCCAATTATACTTCCTATATATCAATTCTGTTATCATTTTTACATCATCCAATCAATATTTTTCATTTCCATAGATAGTCATTATTATATTTGCTAATTCGATTAAATGAGTATGAAAATTATTCATTATCAATCTGAAATGAGGAAAGATTTAATTAATGAAGTAATTGCTAACATCATGATAATGATAGATATAACAAGTGAGCGATTATCTCGATATATATGATTAAATAGCATTATTAAGTTATCATTCAAATGATCAATCAATGATCTATTTTTTTTTAATCATTATATATGCTCAAAAAGATTTTGGAAATTTTATATAATAATGATTATGAACAGAATTATTTCTCAAGATTGCAATAAGTTACAAAATGTATTGTTATATATTTAAATGACTATCGAAATGATACTTACATATAGGAAATTTATAGCTAAGATTTGATAAATGGCCAGTGAAATATATATTTCAAATTATCCATTATAAAAATCATTTTAGAATAAATACAAATAGTGATATTAAAGCGATTAAAAAATTAAAAAATTTTTGATTGATTTAATTAATTGTTAGTGAGTAAATTCATTTATATGATAATGATAATAATACCAATGAGACATGTATTGCGGAACGCTTTAGAATACGTGATCGTATACTACCTTTACGTGTAGTATTGGTTGTTCGTCATTCGTAATTCGTTTCGTCTAAAATTAAACAATCATTGATTATTCATTTATTTATTGTTTACTTTTTAAGAATAGCTAAAATTAAATAAATAATAATTTGATAGAAATAAATAGAATATAGGAAATTATAAAAAATAATGAAATTTTTTTCCTAAATAATTTAATTTAACAATGATCAACTGATAAGATAATAATAAAAATATTATATTTCCAAATTTTTACATTCAAAACAAATTAAACATTACCACTTTTAATTTGCCAAGCTCAATTTTTTACCAATTTTTTTATCGCTGTTATCAAATGATCCATCAGAGCAAAATGTTGAGCATGGTGATGATGGTTGACAGCTACAGTTTGATTTTAAACTATTTAATGAAATTGCAGTTACTGGTATCAAAAGCAAAATGAGATGATGAATCGACATTCTAGTAGCAGTAAAATAATGTATTCACTTGAAAGGAATCTAAAATTTTTTTCCCAAATTACTGTATTACTATTACAGTATGATATTTTTCCAAATTACTGTATTGCTTGCTATACGATATGAAAAATATTTTCCCAAAGAGCCAAATGTTTGTTATGATACGATAGGATATAAAAATTTCAATTTTTTTTTTAAAAAAGTTTTTCCTTGCAAGCTTAATTATAATAATTAATAAAACTAAATATTTATTAAATTTTGAAAATATTTATAGTTACAAAAATAATTGATATTTTTATTTGAATTTTATATCATATTTATTTTCAAAAAAAATTAAAATTTGTTCGATTATTTTTGGTTTTTGATTGAAAAGAAAAAGAATAAGAGAAAAAAAAGATAAAAATATTTAAAATCAAAAATATAAAATTGTAGTATTGCAAAAATTTTTAATATGAATTTAAAAAATGATATACGAAATAAATCGATCCAAATGAATAATAAAAATATAAATTTTTTTTCTCTTTTGTTTTCTTTTCAAAAACATTAAAAACAAAACGATGTTTGAATAAAAAAGAAATAAATTTAGATTTACCTATTTATTGTTTCAAATATTACCTAATATGAAAAAAAATGTTTGACTAAATTTGAAATTGTAATAGATGAAATGAATAGTTCAAATTTTGAACTAATAACTGGTTGTATTATTTCTAAAGAAATATCGCAAAAATTTTATTAAAATATACCTGTCTTTTACTAACCTGTACTTTATATCAAAATATAGGATAAAAAATTGTTGAATTTTACAAATATTTTTAGGCATTAAGTAAATTTGTCAAATTTTTTTACCTAAAATATATCGAAACGTTCAAATATTTCTTCTGAAATTTAAATATTACTCAATTTTTTGAATGAAAAAAAAGAAATTTAAAAATTTTTAAAAGACATTTAAAAATTATTCGAAGCAGCAGAAAAATATTCCTAAAATGAAGCGGAAATTTTATCAGCAATAAATGTTCGACAACTGAGATGACGATGAATATGTATATTGGGATGGATTGGAAATGATCGAAAGAATGTTGATGACAATTAGACAAGAATGAGGTTACCATTCATATCATCCAATCATCCAATGGAACTAAACAATTATCACCAATTTCATCAAATCAACCTACCATCAATAATCATTTGATATTTATCTATTTGTTATCGTCATCTTTTGCATGAAAGTTAAAAAAATAAAAAACGAGACACGATCTTAGTTTTTTTTTTCCTCTCTTACACTAAAATTTTTGTTAAAAATATTTGTTTAAAATTTTTCAAAAATTTATTTAATCTTTTCTTAAATTAATATATTATAATATAATAGTATGTTTAATCGAAAAATATTTTCGAAAATTCTATGATAAAATTGAGATATTAAAAAAGAAGAAAGAAAGCTTAAAAGCTTAGTTAATTACAGGAAAAATAATTTATGATAATAAAATGTTAAGGTAATATTAGCTTTATCTTATCTTTCATTTAGTCTAATTACAATATTAGCGTTAAATTTACTTTATATTATATTATGCTAAATTAGTGACTTATTAAAATTATAATAACTAATGATATTATAACTTGAACAGATACGATAATCAGTTGATTTAATTGTAAATATTGCAATTTTGATAAAATTAAGCATATCTATATGATAAAAATGATAACAAAATATAATTTAAAAACAATCACCGAGAAACTATATCAGGAGTTTGAAATAATTTGAGAAACAATAAAATTATAAAAGCAAAATTTCACATTTAATTACATCACTACTGCAGAGGAGAAAAAAACTCATTGTATAATTAATGAAATAATTTATTCGTAATAAATGGTAGTAATTTTAATAGGAATTAATTTCATTAAATAATTATTAATTTTATTTTCCATATTACAATTCTTCATTTTATATTACAATTATTCTTATTTGTTTGATATACTTTTTATTTTTCCAAAAATACGATAATATCTGATAAGAAATCTTTCTTACATGTCTTTCGTTTTTCGCTTTTTTTTAGTTCCTTTTTTTTGTTTCATTTATCTTTAAAGGCTTGTTCGTTTCGTTGAATTTATTTAAACTGTAAATTTTTTGAAATTTCAACGATAATTTTTCATTGATTTCCCGACGCAGCAATACCAAATGCATTTTGTCGTTTTTGTATAAATGAAAAATGTATGAATATCTTTTGATTTTATTTAAATACAAATTAGAAATTGATAAATTATTGAAAAATAACGATTCATTCATTTTATTCAAATATGATTTAGTTTTAATATAAAATTATGGCATATAAATTTGGGCAATAAAACTTGATAAAAGCCTATTTTCAAAAGATATTTTGAATTTCTTTTCTTTTTTCCTTTTCCTCAATAAATTAACCACCAATTGAACAAATCTGATATTTTTTTCTTTTCAAAAATAAAATACTCGTAATCAAGAATGATATCGTTTTTATCGTATAAATTAAATTCATGGGCTAAATGTTATATGAATAAATATCATTATCATGAATAAATAAATATCATTATCATGAATAAATATCATTATCATGAATAAATATCATTATCATGAATAAATATCGTTATCGTCCTTTTTTATTTTTTAATTTCCAATTATTAAATTATTCAAATTCAATGTATTGTTAAATGTATTTTGTTCTAATATTTTCTGTATGCATATTTTTATTTTTTCAATATCATTGCCAAAATATTAAGAGTAAAAAAAAAATTTTATTAAGTAAGAAATTTGCTGAGTAAACAAAATTTTATGAAAAATTTTTTCAATTAAAAAAGAAAGTTAAAGAAAAGAAAAAGCAATAAGCATAGAAATGAAAAGATAATTGATAGTATACATAATTTTTAATTTCTAATTAATAAACAAAATTCAAAAAAACAAAAAAAATAAATAAATAAACAAACAAACAAACAAACATAATGAAATATATTCCTTTTCATCTATTCCGTTCTATTTATATATCATTTTCATTCAACAACTTTTCCTAACATTTTCAATAAAAAAAAAAAAAGAAAAGAAAAAAAAGTAGTTAAACGGGAACAGCGATAGTTGATGATGATTGTCCTTTCTTCCTGTCTCGATGATAACAAGGTAGAAATTCTTGTAGATGTAAACGTACAGCTGGATTATACATGTAAATAATGATACGAATTGCGCTAGTAAACATATAAACAAAACTGACTGTATCCGAGAAAACGGTATGAAATGTACTTGCCATCATTGGATCATCCGGATCACGAAGTATTGAGATATTAGATCTAAAAAAAAAAAAAAAAATATCATGATAAATTGATCAGTTAAACATTATTTTCATGAAACAAAAAAAATCTCACAAATTAGCCTTCTATTATTAAAATTCATTTTATTAATATGAAACGTTTAGGTTTATAGATTAAACGAATAAAAATGAACCTTTCTAAAATTGTAAGTATCAAATGAAGACTATTACTGATAAGATAACTTGTAACAATAGCAAACATCGTACAAACAGCATCACGAACTGGCGTTGACATTTTACGTAACGGTTTAATTGCTATGATAGATACTGAAAATGAAAAGTTTTATTTTTTAAGTTTAAAATTTATATAAAATGATTGATCGAAAATTTCTGTGCACTTTTTCCTTCTTAATTTTATATATTAAAATTTGAATTATAATAAATAACATTTTAATATTATTTATTATTATATTTTTAGTTCTTTCAAACGAATAAATATTTCATAATATGAATAATTATTTCATAATATGAATAATTAATAATAATCATAATATGAATAATTGATAATAATCATAGTATGAATAATTATTGCATAATATGAATAATTATTTCATAATATAAATAATTAATAATAATCATAACATGAATAATTATTGCATAATATGAATAATTATTTCATAATATGAATAATTAATAATAATCATAATATGAATAATTAATAATAATCATAATATGAATAATTATTAACTAAAATAATTCATTATTTTAGTATTTTAATCGATAAAAATTATTAATTTTTGTTTTAGTTTTATAAAAACTTGACGTATTAGCATTTATTTTTGGTTTTAATATAATAGTATTTTTTTGCATAGTAATATTGATTTTTGTTATGATAATTACCAAATATTTTATTAGGCAACAAAACTTACTTTCACTTTTTCTCTTGTACAAAAAATTATTACGTTTTTTATATCCTGATCCTGAAGTCCATGTAGTGGTTGATAGTTGTGATTTAGGTTCAATCATTGAAGCACTTCGTTTCGTACGATCAAATACGGATAATGTTTTTGATACGGAAAATTGATTTTGCTCTTCTTGCTCTAATTGATTATTTGTCGAGGTAAAATTTCTATTTAACAAATATTGTCCATTTCTATGTTTCTTTGGTTGATTCATATTTCCTCGTGGTAATTTTCGAATAATAATCTGTAAAAAGAAAAATCCCAAAATATGTTCTTTTGATATAAAAAATTTGAATAATTGTTAAAAATTAATTTCTTATTTTAAATTCAAATATATATGTATATATAATAATAAATAATTTAATTTAAAATAATAAAAAATATATATTATATACATAATTATTAAATAATATTATTAAAATAATTTTTGACATAAAAGAATGAATAAATGATAATAAATGGAAAAAAATAATTAAATAATAAAAATAAAAATGATAATAATTTTTGAAAAAAAAAAAAAAAAAACAACTTACAAAATTAAATACAACAAGAACGATGAATGGAATAAATGTTTGAGCAATTGATAATAGATGAAAATCGAAGAAATAATAAACTTTACTCTCATGTACCCAATCCGCTGGTCCGGTACTTTGAGTACGCAAAAAATCATTACAATTCGGAAAATGATGTACCTTAATAATGAATGTAAGATATTGATTTATTTTTTTTCGTCACCTCTTTCGATTTTTTAAATTAACACATTTTAATGAAATTATAAAATGAAAAAAAAGAAAAGAAAAAAGTTGCTTATTAAAGTTTTTTTTTTGCAAAAAAGCGCTGATATAATTTAATTTTAAATTTTCAACCATTGATTAATTTTATTGTTATAAAATGTAAGCAATGATATTTGATAAAATATTTGATAATTGCTTTTATTTTGATAAATTTCAACGAATCATAATTAAATCTAGCTTAAATTTAATTAATATAAAATATAAATTAATCTATAAGCTAGATTTTATTTGAAAAAAATTTTTTTTTTTTTATTATAACATTACAATAGCTATATTTTGCAAAAAAAAAAAAAAAATGATATCTATGGATATATTTGGAAAATTTGAAATAAGTCTATTTCGATATTATAAATGCATCATCAAAATAAAATTGGATGAAATAAAATGAAAATAAAGCTAAAATAAAAATCAAATAAAAGTTGAAAAAAAAACTTTGCAATTGTTATTACTCTATTAAATGTAATTTTCATTTTATTTTTATTTCATTTTATTCAATTTTTATTAAATGTAATCAAAAATATTAAATATTGAAAATATTTTTTTTTCGCAAAATTTTTTAAAATAAAACTTTGTCTATTGAATGAATAATCATATATTAATATCGATGAATTGCTGACAAATCAACGATAATTTGACACAAATATAAAACAACATAAAATCATGGTAATTTAATTTAATAAATTTTTAAATAGATAAAAATTTAAAAATAATAAAAAAACATACTACGATAGCAAATGCTGTTGGTAAACGTGATATGGTACAACAAAGTAACAGAAGGAATACGGTAATTTGATGACCTCGATTACTGAACATTCGTTTTAAAAATTTTGTAGTTTCTCCACCTGATATCCATACAAAACGTTCTAGTGTAGTTAAAATTAGCATATATGGTATAGCTAATTGTGTTATTCTGCTTAAAACAAATGCTGGTACGATATAAATATGATACAGTATGAATAAATTCTGAAAATACAAAAAATTTCAAATAATTTCCTCCTTCATACATACTGATTCTAATAATGTTAAAAATTTGTTTAATATAAAAGAAGATAATTAATATATTATTTTTGCATTAATAAATAAAATAAATCAATGTTATATGTATTTAAATATTTCTTCATGCATATTAAATGATAACATATTATTACCTGTCCGTTATATATTATAAATAATAAAAACTTACTGAAACTTTAAGATAAACAATAGCTGCATCAATTCCAAAAAGCATAATATAAAGAATACAAATTAAAGTATCAAGAATTGCTAATACTAAAAAAAAAATAAAAATCAATAAATCAATTTATCTCGTAGTGTAAGTTAGTTTAAAGAAATTTATGATTTGTTTTTTTTTTTTTTAAATAATTGTTTTGCTATAATTTTAACAAATAAAAATGTAGTGAATAATTTTGTAGGAACAAAAAAATAAAATAAAAGTTAAAATTATGATTGATAATAAGACTAATAATATTTTTCTTACCAGTAGGAAATTTAGTAGATGTTGGATATGCTCGTGTCATAAATATATATACTAAAAGTAAATTACCACAAGTACCAAGCCATGCGATAAATGATGCAATCATTAAAAAAATAAATCGTGCCAATGTATAAAATTCGGACTGAAAAATAAAATAAAAACTTTTTTTTTTTATCAATATATTTTTTATCACTTTTTTATCAATACAAAAATTTATAATACATTTTTTTATCATTCATTTTTCGTTTTTTTTTCTTTTTGTTTTGAAAGATTTTACTATAATTGTTTGAATAACTTTTTCTTTTTTCTTTCCTACCTAACAAGTTATCGTCTTTTTCTTCCTTTTTTTTTCGCTTTTTAAATTTCATACTAAATTTAATTTTGTAGCAATAAATTTTTAAAATAAATATGTCATACAAATTTTCGAATTTTTCCTTCTTTTTATCTTTCCTTTTTACTTTTTTCAAAAATCAAACAAAAAAACAAAACGAAAAACTTAAAATTTTCATTCGTTTGCTTTTTTTTTTTTTTGTTTAATTATTTTCTTTGACAATTTTCAAATTTTACAATTTTTATATTTTAAAGAATTTTTGTTGTTTCATTTTTCTTTTTTATTATTATGTATTACAATTTATAATAATAAAAATAAAAATATTTTTAAATTGAAAATAAATAAAAAATGGTTGAAGAAAAATTTTCATATAAATTCTTTGAAAATAATTATTAAAAATTAAAAAAAAGCAATTAAATTAATTACGAAATTAATTGGACATTAAATAATTTTATTTAATGATATTAAAAATAGTAATAATTAAAGTTTATTCTATCACAGATAAAATCTAAATGATGAAAGAAAAAATTGTTATGTAAATTTTTCCCGAATATAATAATATTTGAATGCTAAAATTATTATCGAATCAAAGAGGAAAAAAACAATGATTTCAATTAAACAATTAATGACAAATATTGAATATAAATTTATTTCCAAATGATAAGTTAATTGATTGAATCAAATCGTAAATATTAAGCAGTAACGATTTATTGTTAGTTAATCATTTTTATCAATTAGATAATAAGAAATTTCTATCAATTAATCAGTTGATTGATCTATCCTTCTAAACAAAAGATATTATAAAAGTTGATTCAATCAGGTCTATCTGCTCAATATTGCTGATCATGATAATTTATCATTTTTCCTTTGTCATCTCATAAAACATTTAATTTCTTTATAACAATGATATATTCGATTGTTAGTTAACAGGATGTATTTAATTTAACTAAAATTTTGAAACACTACAAATTATCATCATAAATATTATTTCTATGAAAATATGGAATTTTTTAAATTTCATAAAATTCCTAATTCGTCATGCTTTATATTTGAAATATTTAATTAATTTATTAAAATTGATTTTTAAAATTCTTCCCTAATTATTAAAATATTATTATTAAAAATTCGAATTTTCATATACATATATTAATATACATATATTAATATATATTCAGAATTTTAAAGAAAATTTATTTCGAATTTCATAACTTCTTTTAAAAATAATTTTCTTATTTATAAAATAAAAAATAATTAATAAAAACTTTACTTTTTATTTTTCATCTTATAATTGCTATAAATTTATAGCAAAGTAAGAAAAATTAAAAAATTCGTTTTTCTCTTTTTTTTTTCTTATTTTTTAACTTTTAGAATTTTTGACAATTTAATTTGATAATTCTTTCAATACGTACGCATACATTTCATTTATAAATTAAATTAAATTTAAGCAAAATATTTCGAAGGAAAAAAATGGCAAATTTATTTTTGAAATAATATAGAAAACGGATAAATGAGATGATAATTATTTTGATGGAAAAAAAAGAGAAGAATTTTCATTTTCTTTTTTTTTTCTTCTCAATTTTTTTAGAAAGTAAAATGTAAGCATTCATCCTAGTACTTTCATATATATATATATATGTAAATGTCTAGAGATTAAATTAAAAATAGATTGGAACATTGCGAATGACAAATTTGTATTCGGGATTAATATCGATGAATAAATAGAATAATAATTATTCGATGAAAAAAAAAAAAGAAAGAAAAAACTTTCTTTTAGCCTTTCATAGAATGAAATGTCAATTTAGTAATTTCTTTTTTTTTTTTTTTAAATATCCATTATATTTAAAATTAGATGAAACGAAAAGAAAAAAAACGATTTGTAATATTGCAAATGAGAAATTGCATTATTTGAATTAATATGAAATGAATAAATTGAAATTGAAATAATTATTTAATGAAATAATCTAATAAATGCTAATCATTTTACATGATATTAATAAATAATTATCAAAAAAAAAAGCAATGAATGTATTTCAAATTTGATAATTATTTTACTAATCAAAATATATTCCAAAAAATAAAATAAAAATAAATTATTGCATCATAAACAAAAAAAAAATTAAATAATCAATTAAGACAATGAAATAAAATAATAATAAATTTGAAAAGGAAAACAAAAAATTTGCTTATCGGAGAAAATTACAAAATGATGCAAAAAAAAATAAATAAATAAAAAGGAAAGAATTATGATAAAATATGGGAAAATCATTTTTCCTTTAAATTAAAAAAATAAATTGAAATTTTTATTATATCAATTAATGAGGAGAGAATTTTTTGAAATTGTTAGAAAACGATGAAAAAAAGGAAAGGAAACTAAAACTAAAGTAAAAATT